>CM065804.1:190635500-193398500 GCA_033398695.1 Orobanche coerulescens | reverse complement strand
GAAGATTTGAAACTGAGCAACTACCGTGCGAACATACCTTCTAGCGATCAAAGCAATCAAGCAAACTCGAGCAATCAAATAGCATCGTGAAAAGAGCAGAGCGAATAGTTCATACTTAAGGAAGCTCTTACGTTGGAGACGACAAACACTCTTGTCTATAATCTTGAGTACGGGTACTTCACGGTTGAAGTAAGAGATCAGAAGGCATCCAAGGATCGAGGATCAAGAGGTGCAAGGCACAAGTGTGTGTACAACGGCACGGATTTCCACCGGTTGGAAGTCGTTGTAGTGTGGTTTGAATCACTGTAATATTTATCACTGGTTGAAAATTATAGTGAATTCATCTCCAACTGGTTTGGAGAAAAGTGGATTAGTAGAGAATTACCCCACCTCTGAGACCACTATAATTTCCTGTGTTATTTACTGTTTTACTGCATCATACTTTAACTGCTTCATACATTGTTAAGTGTTTCATTAAGTTAATTTATATTCGTCATCAGCTGACTTCCGCACATATCCTAGAACAAACGACTCCAAGTCATTTGTTTGACTATCAGCTGAAGAAACTCACTCTTCGTGAAAAAAGACGTCAAGAGTTTCAACAAGTCTATTCACCCCCCCTCTAGACTTGTTCCTGGACGACTTGTGACCTACAAGTGGCATCAGAGAGGTTGGTTCATTTTTCACGAACCAAATCTATATTAGATATATATATCTTAACTCTCACTCTATAATGGAACACATGCACTCTAGACTCCCTGTCTTTTCAGTTGACGAGTATGATCTGTGGAAGATAAGAATGCAGGCACATTTATCTTCAATTCATGACGACATGTGGTGCATCATTGAAGATGGTCCATTCATTTTTGAGAAGGACCACACAGCCGATGAGATCGCAGCTGGGAGGCCAGAAAAGATTCCTAAGAAGAGAACGGAGATGACCCCCGAAGAGAGAAAGCTGGCCAATCTTGACAACCGAGCCAGAGATGTGTTATATCAAACTCTTGACAAATCCACCATGGTCAAGATCAAAAACTGTAAGAATGCCAAAGAAATTTGGGACACATTAGCTCTAATGTGTGAAGGAACGGAGCTGATCAAGGAAAACAAGTTGTCAATTGCTATTCAAAAATTTGACAACTTTAAAATGAAGAATGGTGAATCTATAGATCAAGTGGACACAAGGTTCACTGAGATTATCAATGAGATCAACTCCCTGGGCAAAACCTATGGCAACAGAGAAATGGCACTAAAGGTCCTCAGATCTCTCAACCCCGAATGGAGCATGAAGTCCGTAGCCATGAGAGAGTCCAAGGACCTGAATAAAATAAAGATTCAGAGCCGTTTCGATCCAAGGCTTACGAGTTCGAACTTCCAAGTTCATCCTCAATCGAACTCGCAGAGAAGGGAATCGCATTTGCAAATGAGTCCCCGCCAAGAGCCTATTCGATGTGAAACCTCCAAATCCATTAGATTTTGAGGAAGAAATGGCTTTCATAATGCAAAGGTTCAAGAATTTCGTAAAGAACTACTCCAAGTATAAGAAAAACTACAAGGAGAATCCAAGAAGGAACCGTATATCGAAGTCGGAAAGTTGAATGCTACAATCGTCACAAAATAAGACACATCCAAATGGATTCTCCCGAGCTCAAGAAGGACGAAACCAAGAAGGAGGTGGGCGTAAAGGAAGACAAGAAAAGCTCTACCTGAGAAGACCAGAGCATGTCGAATCAAGCGCGGTTTCTTTCCGATGAAGACGAGGAGTATGATTGCTCGATGGCAAACCTAGCCGATGAAGAGGTAACTTCTAAACCCACCGGTTCAAATAATAGCTCACCATGTCACAAGATATGGATCTACATGAATCGGTAAATCAGCTTATTCAAAGATTTTGAAACACTCAAATCTCGCACACCAAGTCAGACAAGAGAGAAGACTCACTGCAAGATGAGAATAGGCAACAAAAATGATTTCAAAAACTCACTTAGATTTAAATAAGACAACTACAATGACTTTAAAAACCTGCAAGTGTCAATACAATTGAGATAGATCGGCTAAACATTTTACTTAAAGAAAAATCACCGCACTTGCTCATGCCAAAGCCGAGTTTACTAAGCGGGCACGTATAAATAAAACTCAAAGCAGGAAATAACCTCCCCGAAGGCGTCTTCAACTCGGGCGAATTGTGTACTTATAAAAGGTCACTATATACCAAATCAGGCCTCGATATGATTCTCACACTCCTCTAGTTCAAACCAAGTTTATCAAGGGAGAAACAATGGTCTCGATCACGAGCCTCGGTATAAACCGATTTTCAAAAACAGCAACAACCAAGTCAAACGTTTCAGCCGCAATGTTACACTGCATGTACCACCTAGACAGCGACTAGGCAAAGGGCCTGTGCAAAAGCAAAGAAATTTGCATAACATGCCCACTATTACCAACAACTCCCCAAAAATAGATTTCATAATGGGAGGGGCGATGGAAACCTCAAGGTTATCCTAATTATCAAATGAACAAGTGTGGAGACCACAAAGGTTTAATAAATGGTCTCACTTAGATTTAGAAATGGCCCACACTATCAAAATTCGAGGAATATCCTATACAATCCAACCGTAAGATTTAGACCTCGACCACGTATACACATTATAAGGGTTATAATAATAATAATAATGAATTTATAATCCAAGGAGAAATCAATTCTCCAGAAACCAACTAACCCTAAAGGACCCACACAAATTTGGGTACCTAAATCTCGCTATTTAATTGCGTAAAGGTGGAAGGACTACAACCACATCTCCTCAAGCTCAAATTTTGGAGGTGAAGAATGGTTTGTAGACTGGATGCTCGAGGCATATGACCGGAACAAGAAGATGCCGACCAAATACATCAAAGAAAGAGGTCCCGATGTAACCTTTGGAGATAGCTCTAGAGGATGACAAAAGGCTTTGGAGAGCTGCACCGAGGAAACATTGTCATATCCAAAGTCCATTATGTCAAAGGGCTCAAGTACAACCTCCTGAGCATAAGCCAGTTCTGTGACGAGAAGAATCTAGTAGTCTTCACCATCTTGAAGTGTATGGTGATAGACATCTTATCTGGAGAAATAAAGCTACAAGGATTCAGAAGAAGAGATGTCTACATGATTGATTAGAACACAGGAACACCTAACTCCTGTTTTCTATCCAAGACTGTAGCTGAGAATGGATGACTGTGGTACAAAAGACTATGTCACCTAAACTTCAAAGCCATCAACAAGATTAGCTCTCAGAAGCTGGTCAGAGGACTTCCAAGTGAAGCATTCAAGAAGGAAGCACTCTGTGATGCATGTCAGAAGGGAAAGCAGACCAAGGCATCGCTCAAGCCAAGATGTACCTACAACGCTCACAACAAGGATCTTAGATCTACTCCACATGGATCTATTTGGTCCTATCAAGCCAAGGACTTTGAGCGGCCGAAAACATGCTCTTGTAATAGTAGATGATTATTCAAGGTACACTTGGATCATTTTTCTATACAAGAAAAGTGAAACCCTGACCAAGTTACTCGAGCCGCCGAGAAGGATCCGCATGAGAAATCCCTCTCCATAATCAAGATCGATCGTATAGAGGAGGAGAGTTTCTCAACAAGGCGATAATCGACATGCCGATCGTAATGGGATCCAAAGATGAGCTCTCGCAGCTGTGACGCCCAAAGAATGGTGTTGCCGAAAGAAGGAATGTAACTCAAGGAAGCAAAGAAGGTCCATGATTGCGTAATGACCTACCTAAAAGGTTCTCGGGTCAAGCCGCAACACACCGCCACACCTGCATAGGAGTATGATAGTAGGGAGACATGGCAAAACTCCCTATGAGGTTTGGAATAATAGAACTCCTACCGTTGCTTACTTTCATGTTTTTGGTTGTAAGTGTTTCATCCACAACAACGGTAAAACACAACTAAATGCCTTTGATGCTAAAACCGATGACGGACTTTTATGGGATATTCCCAAAGAAGCAAGGCATATAGAGTTTTTAATAAAAGAACCTTAGTTGTGGAGGAAACACCCCATGTTGTTTTTGATGAATCTACCGTTGAGTACAGAAACAACTTGAGCTAATTGAGAACAAGCTCAAGTCAAAGAACTATTGAAGAAGTCATCATACATGACACCGAATGGTGGACTCACCGCAGCATCACCGATGACCCAACCGCAATGATGAAGACCCAATCGCAGATCGACAGATCACCAAACCTATCCGATCCAGCTTGTCGCGAAGAAGACCCAAATGAGTCGACAAAGACTCATCCGCAGATCGTAACCAAGCCGCAGATGACAAGGCGGTAGCCGATCCAAGCTGCGTAACGTAACCCACCGATGCAGATAATCACCAGAGCAATCCAACAGGGGAACAAACCTAAGAGGACGATATCCCCAAATGGCTCAAGGATCACCCAATTCAAGCAAATTATCTAAAGTTGATCGATGGAGTCAAGACGAGACACCAACTCTACCAAGCAGAATGGCGATGTTCTCATGTTTCATGTCACAAATTGAACCCAAGACTACGTAACAAGCCTTGGAAGATTATTCATGGATTAATGCCATGCAAGAGGAATTGGAGCAGATGGAGAGAAACAAAGTTTGGGAACCAATGCATGCACCTAATCACAAGAAAGTTATTGGCACCAAATGGGTGTATAAAAACAAGAGTGATGAAGACGAAGCTGTTGTTAGGAATAAAGCCAGGCTCGTAGCAAAGGGATATGCACAGTGTGAGGGAATAGATTTTGATGAAACTTATGCACCTGTTGCAAGATTAGAAGCCATTAGACTATTCCTCGCATATGCTACATTCAAGGACTTTGAAGTTTACCAGATGGATGTAAAAAGTGCTTTTCTGAACGGAATCCTAGAAGAAGAAGTCTATGTAAAGCAACCTCCAGGTTTTGTCAAAGGAGACAAAGTCTATAAGCTGTTGAAGGCTCTGTATGGACTCAAGCAAGCACCGAGAGCATGGTATGAAACACTGTCTGTATTTCTTGAGAAAAATGGTTTTTGCAAAGGCAAAGTGGACAAGACCTTATTCAGAGTGGAGCACGGAGGCCACATATTAATAGTCCAGATTTATGTGGATGACATCATATTCGGGTCAACCAATCCAGAGCTATGCGAGAAATTCTCCAACCTCATCCAAGGAGAATTTGAGATGAGTATGATGGGAAAGCTTAACTTCTTTCTCGGATTACAAGTTGCGTATAGAAAAGGAATTTTCATCAACCAAGCAAAGTATACCGTAGATCTTATCAAGAGATATGGAATGGAATCACCAAACCCGCAAGAATTCCAATGAGCACAAGTACTCACCGGATGCGCATTTGGCAGTGCATATCGCTGACTCAACCCACTACAGGACTCATCGGATCTCTTCGCACCTTCACCGCAAGGTGCCGCATATATCATATGCACTGGAGTTTGCGCAAGATTCCACCAAGCCGAAGCAATCACACCTAGATGCACCAAGAGAATAATTAAGTACCTAAAGTCTACAATTAATGTCGACTATGGTATCCCAAGGATGACAACTTCGAGCTATCAGATACTCAGATGCGGATTTCGCAGATGCAAAATCAACAGAAGAGCACTAGTGGAACGTGTTAATTCCTAGGAACCAGATCGATATCCTGTTTAGCAAGAAGCGGTATCTAACTCTATCTCCACTACAGAGTCGTAATACCTAGTCAGCAGTAGTCAGGCACGCATTCTATGGATCGACAACAGCTAAGGGACTATAATATAATTGCCAACGAAGTTCCTATTTGGTGTGACAACAATAGTGCTATTGCAATAACCAACAATCCGGTTTTGCATTCAAGGATGAAGCACATTGACGTTAAGCATCATTTCATTAGAGACCATGTGCTTAACAAAAGGGTTAGAGTTGAAAGAGTCAGCACAGACTACCAAATAGCCGACATCTTCACTAAACCCTTGCCGTAAGAAAGGTTCCTAGAGCCGAGCAGAGACTGGATTACTAGATTGGGAATCTAGTTCAAGCAAGTTAAAGGAAGGACGGACTCGTAATCACCCTTAGCCGATGCAAAGTAAAAGACGAAGGCCGCATTTAAGCAACTAAGTCAGTTTCGTAATACCAAAGTAGAAGGCAACTCACCAAGGCAGAGTGGTCAACAAATAACAAATCGCACTCACTAAGTTTTCTAAACTGACCTCTATTTTTTTAATTAATTTCTGCCACAAGTATACTATTATTTTGACTAACGTAATGGCATTTATATATACATTTTTATAAGCCAAGTGGCAATTTTAATACACGCACAAACGCCTATTTAATTAACCTTTACGATGGCCAATCGTAATCAACCGTCGAATTTTAAATTGGGCCACCGATTCAAATTTGAAATTCAAAAAGAATATCAAAAGGCGTACTCACCGCTCAAATATATCATAAACTAATACAAACGCCTTTTCATCTTCTTTATAAGGAAAGAAGACCTTTCACTTTACTCTTTACGCTACGTAAACCCTAGAATTTACAGAGCAAAAATATACACTAAAAATATTTTCCTCTATTTGCGTAAATGGCATCTTTCAAGGAGTGAATCAAGGTGATGAAGGACCAGGTCATTTTCTCCATGGTTGTCGACTTTGAAGGTTTACTCAAGCAAATTTGGAAGACTTCGACATGCTCAATTTGATCCGGCAATGAAGTCAATGGGATCTACCCATTTCTCGACATCAACCCGCAACATCCGCTCAAAGAAGATGTTGTTGAGTTCTATCGCAACGCTTATCCGATTCAACACGGATTCAGAGCAAAGTCAATGAGTACCAAATACCATAGATCGAGAGAAGATTCGCTCAGATTCGGATGAAGCATCGTGGTTTGCCGGTCGAAGCTCTTAAACAATCACCAAACCTGGAAAACGATTAAAGTCTAAAATATCCCAAAGAAATTGAAGTTTACACCAAGAGGAATGAATTAAAAAGGATCTACCGTGTTGCTTCGACATCACCAACAAGATAGTCATGGGGATGGCGGCACTATGACCAACCTGTCATCATCAAAATTTATGGTATCGGGTGCGCTGATTCAGAAGAGGAAGTCGATTGGGCGGAATATATTTTCGTGCAACTTGTGCGCGAGGTGAACAAGGTCGAGTGGCTTGACGATGAGAATAAGTTCAAAACTAAGTTGGCGCTCTAACGCATCTTAGTTGGTTTTTGGAGAAGACCGGAGTGGCTAAGGGAAACATTGACCCTTTCCACCCAAATAAGAGGCTAGGTCACATGGACCATGACAAGAAGAAAGTTGGAGGCACTGGAAAGCAGCCTGCTTGTTGAAGGATCCGCCGACTCAAGGTCATATCCAAGATACGATTTATCATAGGAGTCTGACAGACTGCACCGAGATCGAATCGCAATGAGTCCGACAAAGAGTCCGACGATACACCAATTGCTATCGATTCAAGAGACGGGTCCACCCTGTAAGGACCTCTAACCTACAAATATCACCGAACCCTCTCCTAAGAGGCCTAGGAAGTCATAGCCGAGGGAGAGCAGCCTGAGCATCATACTGCCCATCGCCCAATCACCACTCATCCCGAAGACCTCGCCCGCACTAGACACCACCGAAACTCGGATTGCACTCGTTATCACCCCCCGCCTACATATCCGAAGAAGAGGAAGCATGTCTAGTAATCTCTATTCCCAAGGTACTATACTTTTAACTCGTTAGAAAATAATACCTTCAATCTTTCTATTGAATAACCCACTTGTTAAACCACAAGCGTAAAAACACTCTTTTGTACATATTTTTAAAGAGTGGAAATCTTTCAAAACCATGCCTTTTACAAATCTTCAAACTTTCATTGCAACTAGTGGTTGGGAATATCCCCAAGCCATCGAGGAGGTTCTCGATTGAATTTTGCAAAGAATCGATTTGGCTTTAATCCTCCAGATAAATGGTTCATGTCACATTTTAAAACAAACATGGACCACTTTATCCATTCTATCATGCTCAAGATTTTTGATGGCGTTTTGGAGAAGAGGAGGAGGAGGAAGTTGAAAAGGAGATAAGGATTGAAGAAGTAGATGGAAATAATGAAATTATTGATTTGGTGGTCAAGAAGATGAAGAAGAGAGAAAATCAAGAAAATATACTACTTGAAAAACAACAGAGGAGATTGAGAAGACAAGAAGTGGTCATGAAGGAGATGAAGAAGAAGGAGAAGAAGTCGATCAAGAAAAAGATGAAGAAGAAAAGGAGGATGCGGATGATGAAGGAGAAAAGAAAGAGAAGGATGATGACTTAATGATGATAATGATGATGATGATGATAATGATGATGGAGGAGAAGCAGGAGTGTATGAGCAGAGAAGGAAAATGAAAAAGAAAAAGATGAAGAAGAAGAAAAAGAAAACTCGAGAAAAGGAGGAAGAAGGGAAAGAGGAAGAGAGAGAAGGAGACAAGGAGCCGTAACAAGAGACGGAGCTGAGCCTACTCACGAAGTCAGCAGATAGATTGTGGTACTACTGTGCACACCACCCTAGACGCAGAGTCGGGTCAAGACTCCAGGTCGTGACCCTGAGAAAACCCACTATGACCTACCACCGCAGACCGAGCCTCAGCCTAGTGGTTCCCTTGCATAAGGATCAGAGAGCACTCTCCATCGCCTCGCTTATCCCCTACCATGACCGAGCCGATCAAGCAAATCGTCAGAGACACTATCGAGAGCCGCTATCAACTCAGTCACTCCCGACCTTCACCAATAAATGCCAAGATAGACACCCTTCTACAGAGAGAGATCCTCAGCCTCCTCCCCTACCAACAATGTAATGCCATTTGGCATGTCCGATCGATGAGCAGGATGGAACAAAGCAGCTAACTACCCCGGTTGATGCCGGCAAAAGGGGGAAGAAAGGATTCAGGGGAAGAAAGAGAAATCAAGCAAGAAAAGGCAGATGTCCTCGATTGAAGGACCCTCCACCTAAAGAGAAAGGAAGTCGTAGATCGAGATGATCAGCCGACCACCAAGGAAAAAGAAGAAGGACTAGAGGCGGATTTGAACCCACTCTTGAATGGGAAGGGAAGGAGCTATGGTTTGTTGAGGATTTCGCCCATTTGAAGCTCTTGAGATGTGGGGAGCTGCTAGGAAGAGGTTCATCAGAGACTATTACATCTGGGAACTACTCCATGATGACAAACTCTCCCCACAAGAAATTTTCATAAACTTCATGGAAGAAATCCATCCAAAGCTTTGGGCTGTTCTAAAGAAGCACGCTAAAGAACAAAATGCTTATCCCATGATCCCTCCATTCCGAGCAGAGGAAGCACCAATCCGTATGGACGGTGAACTTGATGAGTTAGCACTTCAAAGGGAAATCAAGCTATTGTGTCTTGAGAACAGATTCAGATCCCAAAGAAGAACAAGACTTCGCAAAGACTTGTTGTGAAGAGAAAATATGGTCTTGCTCCAGTCAAGATAAGACCTATTGGAGCTAAACCATTCAAGCCTGCCGAGCAGCCTATTCGAAGAGGCAGAGGAAGAGGCAGATGACTTTTAGTTATTTCCCTTACTTGTAATTTTATTTTATGTACTTAGAACATTCTTGTAAAATTTCAATAATAAGTCAGAAAATTTTATTAAAATTATGTTGAATGACAATTTCCATTTGTCTCAATATTAGACTCATTTTAGTTTGTGTCTCGCACTTAAGTGCAGACTTGGTCATTTGATTTCTTACTTAAAGTTTTGCCATCATCAAAATAGGGGGAATTTGTTAGGAATACTTGTTAGATTTTGATGATGTCATTAATATAAAATCAAATGTTTATTACTTGGCAAAATATAAGGAAGAACCAAATGAGTATCTTCCATAGGCCAAAAAAAAAATGTTAAGTATAAAACTTGGCAAAATGTAAAGAAGAACCAAATGAGTATCTTCTGTAGGCCAAAAATTAGTTAGGCTAAAAACGGCTAAGTACTAAAGTACACTTAGTCCATCAGAGAAGTACAAATGACTCAAATGAGTAGCTCGTCAACAAAATTTATCGAGAAGTTTGACCAGATCACAAATGAGGTACCTCAGTGGAAATCACCCGACTGCATAAGTCACAAACAAAGGAATGTAATGAGAGGACCTATCTCGCAGAGATGTTAGATGCATATCACCTACTCGACTACAAATTAGTACTCCAAGTCCACGTCAGATGCGTTGAAAAGTCAAGTATTACTAAAGCTCACATGCAACGTGAAGAGACAATTGGAGTGATTCCCGCAAGAGATATGATTTAAATAAATCATCCTGACCCACCTTGAAGACTTTAATCCTTTTATATTCAAAAGATTCGGCGCTCACATGCAGAAGTCTTCACAACGGTCGGAAGATAAAATTAAATAATGGGAATCCTGCCTTGCAACGTTCAGAAAGATTAAACAATGAAGTCTCCCTCCAACGGACTGATTTGTTCAAATTTGCAATGGCTACAAGGAAGAAGCTCAGAGATTGTGATCTATATATATCCGAAGATTTCAAACTGAGCAACTACCGGTGCGAACATACATTCTAGCGATCAAAGCAATCAAGCAATCTCAAGCAATCAAATAGCATCGTGAAAAGAGCAGATCTAAAAGTTCATACTTAAGGAAGCTCCTAAGTTGGAGAAGACAAACACTCTAGTCTATAATCTTGAGTACGGGGTACTTCACTGGTTGAAGTAAGAGACTCAGAAGGCATCCAAGGATCGAGGATCAAGAGGTGCAAGGCCAAGTGTGTGTACAACGGCACGGATTTCCACCGGTTGGAAGTCATGTAGTGTGGTTTGAATCACTGTAATATTTACCACCGTTGAAAATTATAGTGAATTCATCTCCAACCGGTTTGGAGAAAAGTGGATTAGTAGAGGATTACCCCACCTCTGAGACAACTATAATTGCCTGTGTTATTTATCGCTTTATCGCATCATACTTTAACTGCTGCATACATTGTTAAGTGTTTCATTAGGTTAATTTATATTCGTCATCAGCTGACTTCCGCACATATCCTAGAACAAACGACTCCAAGTCATTTGTTTGACTATCAGCTGAAGAAACTCACTCTTCGTGAAAAAAGACGTCAAGAGTTTCAACAAGTCTATTCACCCCCCCTCTAGACTTGTTCCTGGACGACTTGTGACCTACAATCTAGACCAAGAGACATTGAGGAGGCTAGGAAGCAGTAGAAGAGCAGCTCAGATCTTAAAAGAGTTGTCTGATTCAGGGACCTACAAATACCCTGAATCATCAGACGAGTCCGACCAGGCTACAGCCCGCAACCCACCTGCAGCCCAGTCTGATACAGAGTCGGACAACACGCCTATTGCTCTTCGTTTCAAGAGAAGGGGACCAGCCCCTGGTAAGCTGATAAGTGGTAATTTTACCACATTTTTCTAGGATTTTATACTAGGTTTTTATCTCGTTTCGTGATTAATGTGCTCGTATTTGGCTTATTTATGATTAGTCGAGCCGTATTACGCGTTTGGGTTGGTTTTAGTGTGTTTACAGGTTTTTAGAGCCAAAAGGACCCAAAACGAGACAAAGGACCGAGAGTCGAGTCAAACGGACGGAAGAAACGGATTTTTGCAAGAGACAGACGAACCTATCGGGCCAGCCTATCGGCCGATAGGTGCGTCCGAAAGGTGTTCCTGCCCTATCAAGGGAAGTCGACCGACGAACCAACTATCGGCCCAGCATATCGGCCGATAGGTGCGGCCGGGGGAGGGAGAAGTGCGGCTTTGTTAATTTCTTTACGTGTGAGTACCTTGTATGCCTTGTATCATTATTTGCTTGTGTTGGTGCCCGTTGTTTTTATTTGTGCTTCTCATATTGGTGTCGTGTGGATTTGGCTTTTGGTTGCTTAGTTTTTAGATTTTTATGTTCATTTTCGTTTGGTGTGTTTGCTAGTTTCTATTTTTTTTAGGTCGTAGTAGTTTTTTTTGCTTTCGTGTTTGCTTTTATTTGCTTTTCGTTGTTTGCTTTGATGCCTTGCTTGGGTAGATTTTTAATTTTTTTTAGATAGCCTTGCTTGTCTTAGTTTTTCTTTATTCGTGAATTTTTCGAGCTTCTATTTGTGTGATACCGATGTTACGACACTGTTTTTCTCTCTGAAGAAACGGTCGAGTTTTAGTCGAGTTGTAGTCAATTATTTCTGTTTTGCATAGTATTCATTTAGGTCCAAAATTTTTCGTGATTGTAGAGGTCTTGGCAGATAAGAGACGATACATACTTGTTTTAAAATCACCGTCAATACGTTTGGTTACATCTTCCGGATAGTGAGTCGTACTGCTTCTTTAGTCGTGTTGGCACTTAGATTGAGTTTAGAGTCGGCCGCTTTTCCCAAAAGTCGAGATAATGTTGTTCTATGAAGGGAAGTCTAGTAACCTGGCATTCGCGTGACCCGTTGTTTACCCTCGCGTAAAACGACGACCCCGATTAGACTAGTGATTTAGATATTTCACATGTGCCAATGATAGGAACCTAGTAACCGGGGTATTTGCGTGACCCATTGCTTACTCTCGCGCAAAACGGAGACCTTGATTCGACATGCGGAAATTATATATTCGAGTTGTTTCTCCGTTGTAGACGGAACTTAGTAACTAGAAGCATCCATGTGCCCCATGAGTGTCTTTTACGCCAAACGGTTTCCTAATACATGAGAATGCAAGTTCCACTCAGGATTACCCCGATGAAACATCCCGAGATCCTAACCTAGTGGTCAACTCGAATCAAATTCTTGAACATATATAAAAGGGAATACCGCCCGAGGTTTATTTCTTATGAAACTCGTGAAAATTGTGCCACTAGACCGTAACGGACGAACTAGCTTGTTTATTTTAGCCTTTCATATTGACGGTCGATTTGACTCACGCTTTGTTAATCTTTGAGCCGGATTTTCTTCATGAACGAGTGATTAGGATCAACTTGATTACTTTATGGAATCATTATTCGAAAAGTAGCTCGCTTACGACACTCGGATTATTTAGAGAGAATTACAGGATAGTATTGATTAGGTTGAACACTATGAGTTGCACGATGATTCACGACATTCTTTTTCTTTTCTTTTTGTTGTTCGGGACGAACAAGGTTTAAGTTTGGGGGGGTTTTATAAGTGGTAATTTTACCACATTTTTCTAGGATTTTATACTAGGTTTTTATCTCGTTTCGTGATTAATGTGCTCGTATTTGGCTTATTTATGATTAGTCGAGCCGTATTACGCGTTTGGGTTGGTTTTAGTGTGTTTGCAGGTTTTTAGAGCCAAAAGGACCCAAAACGAGACAAAGGACCGAGAGTCGAGTCAAACGGACTAAGAAACGGATTTTTGCAAGAGACAGACGAACCTATCGGGCCACTTATCGCCGATAGGTGCATCCGAAAGGTGTTCCCGCCCTATCAAGTGAAGTCGACCGACGAACCAACTATCGGCCAAAGATATCGGCCGATAGGTGCGGCCGATAGGTCGCTACGCTGACTCTCGTGTTTTGACGGATTATGACTCTTTTCGATAGTTTTTGTTTCCTAGATTAGGGCTAATCGGGAGTTTAACTCCCATGGGCTATATACACCCTCCTAGACCTAGTTTTACCATCTTCGATCATTCTTTTCATCCTTTATCATCTTGAGCATAATTTTACATCTTTTTGGAAGATTAATTCCTTGGAGACGAGACTTTTGAAGGAAGCAATTATTATTATTGTTCTACTTTTTCGAGATTGAAGACTCAGAGATCATCCGTAAGGGTTGTAATCTCTCTTTCATATTAATAATATGCTCTCCATCTATTTCTTGTTTAATTTCAATTATGTCCAAGCTAAATTCATTGATTGATTCTGTGGTTAGTAATTTTAATTGATGTTCACATGATGTTCCTTTGATTACCTTTTACCTTTCATCCTAGGCTTGTGATCAAGATGTGTTAAATCTCATGCTAGATTAAAGGGCCCTTAATCGATGCATGTTAGCTAATTGATTTTGCCCTAAGGAATAATTAATTAGTGGAAATACTTGATGCACAATATGATTTGATCTTAAGACCTAAGTGGAGTAAGATAAATCATAGATAAATAAGTTGGCGCTTTTTAAGTGATTTAAATTCTTTGAGTTCTCAAGTGGAAAAAGGTTTAAATTAACTATCTTTCTAGGTTACCTTGATCGGAATTCTAGATCGGCTGAGTGATTATTTCTAGGATTGAATTAAAATTTGGGGAAAAGGAATCAAGTGAATGGATTGTGTGAACTCAATTAGATGATACTACCCTAGGATCAATTAACTTTCAACTTGTGATTTTATCTTGCTAATTTGCTTTATTTGCTTGATTTAGATAATTCATCTTTTATTTTATTTTTATTTTTCGATTTTTAAAGTTAGATAATTAGAAACAAACCAAATTTTCGGATTCCTAAATAGCAACAAATTTTGAGTAGAGTTATTTCCTTTATTTTCGACATATCAATTCCTTGGGTTCGACACCTTGGAAATACTTCAAGGTTTTACAAATTTTAAAATTGATCGGATTTGAAAACCATACTACGCGAATCTTAGCGATCAATTTTTGGCGCCGTTGTCGGGATTTGATAGAAAACTAAAGGGGATAATTCAAAAGAAGAGATTGTTACTTTAGGTTGTTTACTATTATTATTAATTTTCGATCTCGCTTTCCTCACATCTTGTTTTCTCTTCCTTGTAGGTGGTGCATGATCACAAGATCCCAAGGAAAGGATTTATTTTCTTCGATCCGAAATCGAGAAGTCTTTGAGGAGGAAGAAGCAAGAAGCGAGAACCGAGACTATTTCCATACCTTTCGCTGATACCATGGCCGCATTGTTGACCCACCACGAGAACTCGCCGTCCCGAGAAGATCCCTTTGAATGCCCGCTGACCTAAGCCGACGATTATCAAGAAGGAGGTTGGGAAAGATTGATGCCAACAACTTCGAGCTTAAGCCGTCCTCATCGCTACGGTGAAATCTCAAACATACGGAGGAGGAGTTAATGAAGATCCAAACGCTCATCTTGAGTCGTTTTGGACATATGTGACACCATCAAACAAAACGGAGTGCCTCCGATGTCATTAAGCTCCGCCTATTCCGGTTTCCTTAGAAGACGATGCGCTAGATTGGTACAAGAGCCTAGATCGGAAGGAAATTGGTACTTGGAGAGAGATGACTCTTGTTCTTAGTACGCTCTATCCTCCTTGAAGGTGCAAAAACAAATCAACGATATTTTGCAATTCGAGCAATATGAGGATGAATACTTATACGAGGCATGGATCCGATTTAAGAAGATACTTCGCAAATGCCCACAGCATGGAATTGACAAGGAGGAAATCTACATTCGATTTTATCGGGGTTTGACGAGGAAGGCTAGAAGAGAGTTGGACTATTCCTCGAAAGGGGGATTTCTTGCTAACGATTATGAAGAGGCCAAGTATCTCATCGAGCTAGCAGTCAACAATGATTACGAGGAGGTGACCGATAGGAAGATGACGAGAAGAAAGGTCCCATCCGGTGACGTGGACGCTTACGGTGAGTTGAAGACGAAATTTGAAAGACAACAAAAAGAGCTTGAGATGCTAAAAAAGAAGACTTTGGGAGTCAATGCAGTTTTTGAAGAGCTAAACGAGCCTATTGCAATTGAGGAGGATGTGAATTACGTGCAAGGAGGAAACTTCCGGCAAGGGGGAAATAGGGGAAACTATTATCCGAACAATCGAAACCACCCTAATCTCTCCTATGCCAACCCGAACAATGCTCTTCAGCCACCACCGAGATTTAACGTGAAAAACGGGGTTATTCAAGAGCCGATTGCTATGACACCGATGGAAGAGATGTTGGAACGGTTAGAGGCAAGTCAAAAAGATTTTATTTATAAAGCAGACAAGAGGTTCGGGGCTCTCGAGCATAGTGTGACATCTATTGGAAACTCAGTGATAGCCTTGACAAAGCAGATGTCGATGGTGGAGACCCAAATGAGTCAAATGGCGAACGCCTGCCGGATTTCATAAGCCGGCCATTTTTCCGAGCAAGACGAGACCAACCCGAAGACGCAACAATGCAACGCAATCGAGCTTCGAGTGGGACAAGGTACAAGAATCATGGGGCTGAAATTGAGGAATCGAAACAAGGATGTACTAGAAACGGAGCCGAGAACGAGAAGGAAGATGAAACACAAGAGCCCATCGCCAAGACTATCGGCCGATAGTCCCACCCGATACCCGACATGCATGCAGCTAAGCCTATCGACCCCCTATCGGTCGAAAGGCTCCCGTAGGTTCGAATGTGAAGGATTTTGAGGTAAAAGCTCCATTTCCACAATGATCGCCAAGTCGAGACATGATGAAAAACTTCAACGATTTATCGACATGTTTCAAAAGGTGAATATCAACATTCCACTTCTAGACGCTTTGAGAGACATGTCGGGGTACGTTAAATTCTTGAAAGACGCTGTGGCAAGCAAGAGAAAGTTGGCGAAGTTTGAAACAATAAATTTGACAGAGGAGTGCAGCGCTATCATTCAAAACAAGCTCCCGCTCAAGCGTATGATCCGGACGTTTTACTTTTACATGCATGATTGGCGACCAAACGTTCCGTAATGTGTTGTGTGATCTCGGGGCAAGCATTAATCTTATGCCTCTATCCATCTTTAAGAGGTTGGAGATTGGGGAGATGAAGCCGACTACCATTTCTCTACTCATGGCGGACCGGTCGATCTCTTATCCGAGGGGAGTTGTGGAGGATGTGTTCGTTAGAGTCCAACACTTAGTCTTCCTACGATTTTGTAGTTCTTGATATGCCCGAAGACGAGAATCAACCATTGATCTTTGGGAGACCGTTTCTAGCGACGGGGAGAGCACTTATCGACGTCCAAGAGGGTGATCTTACCTTCCGGGTTAATGATCAAAATCTGAAAATTTCCATCTATGACGCGATGAAGAAGCCCGAGGATGCGCCCGAGGAATGTTATGCAATTGAGTCTATTATGCCGCCCCCGACCGACTTGTTGGAGCATTGCATTTCACAATCCATTTACTCACATTCCGATGTTGAAGAAATTTACGAGGATTTGCCAGAGTATGTTCGAATGTTGGAGGCGAACGAGAGTCGATCTAATGAGAGGGACGTATGCTATCTTGATATCAACAAACCCGTTCAAGGGAGAGTTGTCGCTGAAGACCCGGAATGAATGAGGTATCGTCTAGCTAAAGACGTTAAACGTAGCACTTGTTGGGAGGTAACCCAACGTATATATATTAGTTCGTTTTATTCATTTGTTTTCGATTTTTCGTTTGCGTGATTTTTGTAGTTTCTAGTTTCGTAGTATCTTCGTTAGTTTTGTTAAGTTCTAATCCATGCACGCCGAGTTTTGGATACTTGCAGGTCTTTAATCGCCATCCAAGCAAAAACGGGACCAAGTATACGAAATAGAACGAGTTGAAAATTTTTTTGAGACAGACGATCCTATCGGGCGAACCTATCGGCCGATAGTTCTACCGATAGTCGAGGAAAATTAAAAAAAAATTTTAATGTTACAAGCAGTGGTCGATAGGCAGACCACATCGACCGATATCCCGCCCGATAGTAAGGTACGTAAGTTTCAGTAGTTCCTATCGGCCCAGCCTATCGGCCGATAGGCCTGCCCGATAGGACATACCCGGCCCAGTATCCGCTTCGACCCGGTTGATTAATACCCCTTTTAAACACCTTCACCACCCGATTTTCTCACACACACACACACATCGGCCGATAAGCACAAGGGGCGATTTCTTTCTATTGTTCTTCCTTACAAATTCGATCAAGGTACTTAATTTCGACGCTTAATCCTCTTGTTTTTCAATTCTATACATGTTTTGAAGCACTTTGACGGATTCTTTTTGGAGTTTTGTTGAAAATCGAATTGGGGATCCATTTTTTTGGGGGCTTTTGTTAGACTTTGATGTTCTTTGAATTTTATGCCCGATTGTTGATAGAATCTTGATGGAAACATGTTATCTATGCTTGATTGTTCATGGGTACTTCGAATTGGGGGATTATTTGATGAAATTGAACGAATTTTGAAAAAACCCCCCAAATTGGAAGAACCCTAATTTCGAATTTGTTGAAATTGGGTAAATTTGTCGAACTGAATTGTTAATTGGGATTGATATGAGTTGAATTGTTGATGAATTAGATTGGACTGGAGAGAATTTGCCCTAATATGATCGTAGTGTGTTGTTTTGTTATTGTGGGTTGTGATTTTGATCCTTTGAATATGAAATGGGGGAGTCGAAGTTTGGGGGAGGTTGTGTGATTTGTTGATCGTATTATATGGTCACGGGTCTATGATTTTGATGTTTATCGACATTATAGGCCCTTAGTTGATATTGTGGGATTATCGATTATGTCGATGCTCGTTGAATGTTTGCATTACGAGTTGCTTATCGATATTGATTCGATGGTTGTTTTTGTAGGAACTTTGAAATGGCCGGAAATCAATGCAAGAAGTCGGGCCGAGTAAGGCCGTTAAGTATAAGGCAACCACAGAGAAGGAAAGGGCTCAGACGAAGGTAGTGCCGGCTATTCCGATCCGCCGCGCCGACCCAAGAAGTTCAAGCTAAGATTGATCGATCCGAGTCTAAAAGAAGGTGGTCGCACCTTATCTAATGTCACACAAGCATTGCCGATTTTTGCATGAGGATACGGCTCGGGGTATGGGGATATACGATGATATTATGTTACTATCGAGGCAAAGGCGGGTTTGAGCAAATTTTTCGGCAAACTATCTCGCTTACCACGTGCTCACCGTGGAGTTTCGTCCACACTTGAGGTTTTTAGGGAGCACGGGACTCCGCATCTATTCGCTTCAACCTCGACAACACAGAAGGGAGCTCGGCCGACGGGTTAATGCCATTATCAACGGGCCGAGGACGGGTCATTCCAGCAGGCGATCATGCCAAAGAAAACATAGAGCCGTGGTCCAAGATGATTTACCGCAGGGAGGAGACGCTTCTCATTTATAATCCGACGTATGCCAAGGCCTCCTCGATCGTGAACCCAGCTTCTCCGTTATGTCCACCGTCTGCTCACCTCGACGATTTTGAGCCGTACTCAACTCGGGATGTGCTTGTCCACCGATCTTCACCTTTATGGTCGGCCTTGAACGGTAGGCGGAAGCACGCCGGATGTTTTCTCGATTGAGCACATGGAGAAACAAGCCGACCGGAAGCAGAGGATTGGGATTGGGGCGTTCGTGACCCCTATCGCGGAGCATCTCGGGGTGCACATTAGAGGAGAGCCGGTGTCCCGAGACATCTATTTGGATAAACCGACACTGCAGAGGCAAGAGATGCTTGCCTTCACCGAGGGGTTCGACTGGAAATTGCACGGTCGGAACAAAACCGTGTCCCTCTTCCGACTCCCCTCTCCGACCTTGACCTCTGTGATGGGCGACGCGTCCGATGTATATGCGAGGTGGAGTATGAGCTCCGAGGCTCATTTGGTACTTATCCGACCGTTGGATGCGTCTCGTAAAAGACAACGCCGGGAGGTGACCATTGATGAGCCGTTCTTGGAAGGAGCTGAGGAGGAGCTGGATGATATACCCGAGGGGGGTAGCCGTGACGAGATTCCCACCGGTGGAGGTAGTAGTTTTCAGATGAGAGCTCCGGATTTTGAGGCTTTTGAGTCGAGATTTTTTGAGAGAGAGAGAGATGCACGAAGAGTGTATGCAGGCGCAAGACAATTATCATTTGGCGAGTATGCGTTCTTTGACAACCGAGTTTGGTTCTTTGGGAACTCGGCTGGGCGAGGTTGAGACTCGGGTGGGTGTTGTTGCCACTCGGGTCAATGAGTTGTACGAGCTCGTGGAGAAACGAGCCAAAGAGGACAGAGTGTGGCGACAAGAGGAGATTGCTTGGAGGGAGCAAGAGAGGAAGAGGCAGGAAGATAGGTGGGCCCAGGAGGACCACTACAACCTAATGCTACACGAGATGTACCACTTTGCTCCTTTCCCCGATTCACATGCCCGCTATGATCCGAGCTCGCCGACGAACCTGCCATTTCCGCCACAGTGATCAGGTACTCCGTTAACAAAGCCACTCCTTTCTCTTTTCAAACTTATTCCTCTTTTGGGATGCGAAATAAGTTTGGGGGGGGGGGGAGAAGTGCGGCTTTGTTAATTTCTTTACGTGTGAGTACCTTGTTTGCCTTGTATCATTAGTTTGCTTGTGTTGGTGCCCATTGTTTTTATCTGTGCTTCTCATATTGGTGTTGTGTGGATTTGGCTTTTGGTTGCTTAGTTTTTAGATTTTTATGTTCATTTTCGTTTGGTGTGTTTGCTAGTTTCTATTTTTTTAGGTCGTAGTAGTTTTTTTGCTTTCGTGTTTGCTTTTATTTGCTTTTCGTTGTTTGCTTTGATGCCTTGCTTGGGTAGAGTTTTAATTTTTTTTTAGATAGCCTTGCTTGTCTTAGTTTTTCTTTATTCGTGAATTTTTCGAGCTTCTATTTGTGTGATACCGATGTTACGACACTGTTTTTCTCTCTGAAGAAACGGTCGAGTTTTAGTCGAGTTGTAGTCAGTTATTTCTGTTTTGCATAGTATTCATTTAGGTCCAAAATTTTTCGTGATTGTAGAGGTCTTGGTAGATAAGAGACGATACATACTTGTTTTAAAATCACCGTCAATACGTTTGGTTACATCTTCCGGATAGTGAGTCGTACTGTTTCTTTAGTCGTGTTGGCACTTAGATTGAGTTTAGAGTCGGTCAGTTTTTCCCAAAAGTCGAGATAATGTTGTTCTATGAAGGGAAGTCTAGTAACCGGGGGCATTCGCGTGACCCGTTGTTTACCCTCGCGTAAAACGACGACCCTGATTAGACTAGTGATTTAGATAATTCACATGTGCCAATGATAGGGAACCTAGTAACCGGGGGTATTCGCGTGACCCACTGTTTACTCTCGCGCAAAACGGCGACCTTGATTCAGACATGCGGAAATTATATATTCGAGTTGTTTCTCCGCTGTAGACGGGAACTTAGGAACTAGAAGCATCCATGTGCCCCATGATTGTCTTTTACGTCAAATGGTTTCCTAATACATGAGAATGGAAGTTCCACCCTAGGATTACCCCGATGAAACATCCCGAGATCCTAACCTAGTGGTCAACTCGAATCAAATTCTTGAACATATATAAAAGGGAATACTGCCCGAGGTTTATTTCTTATGAAACTCGTGAAAATTGTGCCACTAGACTGTGTAACGGGACGAACTAGCTTGTTTATTTTAGCCTTTCATATTGATGGTCGATTTGACTCACGTTTTGTTAATCTTTGAGCTGGATTTTCTTCATGAACGAGTGATTAGGACTGGACTTGATTACTTTGCGGAATCATTATTCTGAGTGCAGCTCGCTTTTACGACACTCGGATTATTTAGAGAGAATTACAGGATAGTATTGATTAGGTTGAACACTATGAGTTGCAAGATGATTCACGACATTCTTTTTCTTTTCATTTTGTTGTTCGGGACGAACAAGGTTTAAGTTTGGGGGGGTTTGATAAGTGGTAATTTTACCACATTTTTCTAGGATTTTATACTAGGTTTTTATCTCGTTTCGTGATTAATGTGCTCGTATTTGGCTTATTTATGATTAGTCGAGCCGTATTACGCGTTTGTGTTGGTTTTAGTGTGTTTGCAGGTTTCTAGAGCCAAAAGGACCCAAAACGAGACAAAGGACCGAGAGTCGAGTCAAACGGACGGAAGAAACGGATTTTTGCAAGAGATAGACGAACCTATCGGGCCAGCCTATCGGCCGATAGGTGCGTCCGAAAGGTGTTCCTGCCCTATGAAGTGAAGTCGACCGACGAACCAACTATCGGCCCAGCATATCGGCCGATAGGTGCGGCCGATAGGCTGCTACGCGGGCTCTCGTGTTTTGACGGATTATGACTCTTTTGGATAGTTTTTGTTTCCTAGATTATTGCTAATCGGGAGTTTAACTCCCATAGGCTATATACACCCCCTCCTAGACCTAGTTTTACCATCTTTGATCATTCTTTTTCATCTTTTATCATCTTGAGCATAATTTTACATCTTTTTGGAAGATTAATTCCTTGGAGACGAGACTTTTTGAAGGAAGCAATTATTATTATTTTTCTACTTTTTCGGAGATTGAAGACTCGTAGATCATCCGTAAGGGTTGTAATCTCTTTTCATATTAATAATATGCTTCTCCATCTATTTCTTGTTTAATTTCAATTATGTCTCAAGCTAAATTCATTGATTGATTCTAGGGTTAGTAATTTTAATTGATGTTCACATGATGTTCCTTTGATTACCTTTTACCTTTCATCCCGTGCTTGTGATCAAGATGTGTTAAATCTCATGCTAGATTAAAGGGCCCTTAATCGATGCATGTTAGCTAATTGATTTTGCCCTAAGGAATAATTAATTAGTGGAAATACTTGATGCACAATATTATTTGATCTTAAGACCTAAGTGGAGTAAGATAAATCATAGATAAATAAGTTGGCACTTTTAAGTGATTTAAATTCTTTGAGCTCAAGGGAAAAAGGTTTAAATTAACTATCTTTCTAGGTTACCTTGATCGAATTCTAGATCGGCCGAGTGATTATTTCTAGGATTGAATTAAAATTTGGGGAAAAGGAATCAAGTGAATGGATTGTGTGAACTCAATTAGATGATACTACCTCAGATCAATTAACTTTCAACTTGTGATTTTATCTTGCTAATTTGCTTTATTTGCTTGATTTAGATAATTCATCTGTTATTTTATTTTTATTTTTCGATTTTTAAAGTTAGATAATTAGAAACAATCCAAATTTTCGGATTCCTAAATAGCAGTCAAATTTTGAGTAGAGTTATTTCCTTTATTTTCGACATATCAATTCCCCTTGGGTTCGACACCTTGGAAATACTTCAAGGTTTTACAAATTTTAAAATTGATCGGATTTGAAAACCATACTACGCGAATCTCAGCGATCATAAGCCCTCCATAATTCATTCCTCACCATAACCATCTCCAAAGAGGCCCAGGAGCTTGCGGTTTAGTGAAGAGGAGCAGCCAGAGCAATACTTCAGCCCTGCAGCTAACTCTCCTACACATTTGGAGGACCACCGCTCTGCCACTGAGACCCAGATTGTCCCTCTTCTCACTCCTCAGTACATATCAGAATAAGAGGAAGCAGGTTTGATCATCAACATACCTGAGGCGAACTACAGCTTCAACCTGCTTGACAACAACCTCTTCAATCTATCCATAGAGCAGCTCAAAATGGTAAAACCCCTTGCTCTAAAATATTTCTTCATTCACATTTATGAGGAATGGAAAACTTTTAAATCTTATTCTTTCACTCAACTACAATCATTTATTGAGGTGAGTGGTCAGTATCCCCAAGCTACTGAAGAAGTGCTGATGCATTTTTGTAATGAATCAGACGCAATTTTATTACTTCAGGAAATTGGTTCATGTCCAATTTTAAAACTCACATGGACCAATTTATCCATACTATTATGTATAATATTCTTGATGGTTCTGTAGATAGAGAAGAAGAAGTTGAAGAGAAAGAAGTAAGGATAGAAGAAGTAGTGGAAGAAGAAGAGAAAGAAGAAGTTATTATTATAGAAGATGAAGAAAAGGAGGAAGTAGAAAAGGAAAAAGATGAAGAAAATATCTTAGTTGAAAAACAATCGGGAGAAGGAGTCGAAAAAACTGTGGAATTAGTGGATGAAGAAGAAGAAGAAGAAGGAGAAGAAGTTGGTCAGGAGGATGAAGAAGAAAAAGAAGATGATGAAAAAGATAATGATGATAAAGATGATGATAAAAAGGATGATAAAAATGAAGATAAAAATGATGATGATGATGATGGTACGGATGAAGGAGGAGAAAAAGAGGCTGAGAAGGAAAAGGAGAATGATGAAGAGTAAGAAAAAGAAGAAGGATAGAAGGAGTTGGAAAAGAAAGGAGAAAAAGAGAAGGAGCCAGAAAAGGAGGCTGCAGACAAGGCTGGGGCTCCTGCCCACTATATCACTCCTAGATGCACTGGTCAAGTCTCCAGATCGGGACCCTGCAATGCACTCCATCTGGAATGCCAGCTGTAGACAGGAGTCTGCAGACAGGTGGGTCATCCGCACACCTACCTGCAGGCGTCGAAGGTGCAGGCGAGCACTCTCCACAGACATCACAAATTACACCTGTGATGACTGAGATGATCCAACAGATTGTTAAAGACACTGTTGGAGAGCTGCTTGCTTCTCAAGTCACTCCTGACCTGCAACCTATCAATGCCAAAATTGACACTTTGCTGCAGCGGAACATCCCTCAACCACCTCCTCCTACAAACAACAGAATGCCCTTTGGCATGTCTGACTGGATGCTTAGAATGGAACAGCAATTAACCACCCTAGTTGATGCTGGCAAAAAGGGGGAAGAGAGGTTACAAGGGGAAGGTAGCAAGCAGGGGGAAATAAGAGGAATTCAAGAGTTGAGGACCAAGAAGAAGCAAGATGTCCAAATGATCACAGCTGGGACATATTCGGCAAAGAGGAAGGGATAAGCTGAGCGAGAACAGGCTGATGATCAGCCTGCAGTCAAAAGAAGGAGGATCAGAATTGGGGACGAGCCTACACTATAATGGGAAGGCAGAGAGTTATGGTATGTTGAAGATTTCCTTCCTATCGACGCTGTACCTATGTGGTGAACTGCAAAGAAAAAGTTCATCAGAGATTTTTATATCTGGGAGTTACTCCAGGATAAAGATTGCTCCCCACATCAGACTTTTATTAATTTCATGGAAGAAGCACATCTAAATCTCTGGGTTGTCCTACTAAAACATGCAAAGGAATGCAATGTATACCCAATGATCCCTCCCTTCAGGCCTAAAGATCCTCCCACCTTGGAAAATGATGAATTGGATGAATTGACGCTTCAAAGGAAAATAAAGAAGCTTTGTAACGAGCATAAGTTTTCCTCACAAGAAGAACAAGACTTTCCTGCCCTCGTTGTCAGAAGGAAGTACGGTCTTGCCCCAGTCAAGGGAAGGCCAATTGGAGCTAAACCTATCAGACCTGCCAAGCAGCCTATCCGCAGAGGCAGATGATGTATTTGTATTCATTTTTTTTTATGAAAATTTTGTACTTGTAATTTTTCCTGTAATTGTTTTGATCATTAAAACCCATGTACTTGTAAAACAATACAGAAATTTTTTTTATAACAGTCTTTTAAATGAAAATTCCCAGTTGTCTCAAAACTAGACTGATTTTAGTTTGTGTCTTGCAATTAAGTGCAGACCTGTTCATTTGAATAATTTGCTTAAGTTTTGTCATCATCAAAATAGGGGGAATTTGTTATGAATACTTGTTAGATTTTGATGATGTCATTAATATAATTCAAATGTTTATTACTTGGCAAAAATGTAAGGAAGAACCAAATGAGTATCTTCCATAGGCCAAATTATGTTAAGTTAAATACTTGGCAAAATGTAAGGAAGAACTAAATGAGTATCTTCTATAGGCCAAAATAAGTTAGGCTCAAATCGGCTAAGTACAAAGGTACAACTAAGTACATTAGAGAAGTACAGCCGAGTCAAGTCAGAGAAGTTCTGGTCAACAAAAATTCATCAGAGATGTTTGACCAGACTGCAGTCAAGTGACTTCAGACAAGTCATCTGATCAGGCAAGTCTCAAACAGTCACCATCAAAGAAGTCCAAACTGCAGAGAAGATGACTGTACATCAGCCTACTTGATTTATAAGAGATCAGCCAAGTACTCCAAGTCCACGTCAGCATGCGTTGAATAGTCAAATATTACGAAAAGTCACATGCAAGCGTGAAGAGACATATTGGAGAGATTCCCGCAAGGATATGAATTAAATAAGTTATGCAGACCTACCACTGAAGAATTTAATCTTATTGTATTCAAAAGATACGGTGCCTCACATGCGAAGTCTTCACAACGGTCGAACGATGGATTAAAATATGGGAATCTAGCCTTGCAACATTCAGAAAAATAAACAAAGAAGTCTATTTCTCCAACGGACGGATTTGTTACAAGATTTGCAACGGCTATGAAGAATGCTCAAGGATCAACACCTATATATCCGAAGATTTGAAGTTGAGCAACATCGGTGCGAACAAAATCTCAAGCAATCAAAGCATTCAAAGCAAACAAAAAGTGAACTATATCATCGTGAAAAGAGGAGTACTCAAAGTTCATATTTGAAAGAAGCTCTTAGTTGGAGAAGACAAAAACTCGTGTCTTTAATCCTGAGTTTGGGGTACTTCACTGGTTGAAGTTCAAGACTGTAAAGGCATCCAAGGATCGCAGATCAAGAGGTGCAAGGCAGTCAAGGGAGTTGCAACGGCAAGGATTTCCACTAGTTGGAAGATGTTGTAATTTGGTTGAATCACTGTAATCTTTATCACTGGTTGACAATTATAGTGAATTCATCACCAACTGGTTTGGAGAAAGGTGGATTAGTAGAGGATTACCCCACCTCTGAGACCACTATAACTGCCTGCATATTTTACTGTTTTATAGCATCATACTTTAACTGCTGCATTCATTCTTAAGTGTTTCATTGGTTGTTCTTGTATTCGTCATCAGCTGACTTCCGCACGTATTGAGTACAAACAACTCTAAGTCATTTGCATATCTATCAGCTGAGAAACTTACTCTTCGTGAAAAAGAGTTTAAGAGTTTGAAAAAGTCTATTCACCCCCCTAGACTTATTCCTGGACGACTTGTGACCTACAATAACAATGTACTGAGTACAATAAATCACAGAACTCGAGAAGTACGGGAACAAAAACATGAGTATTACAAAAATTACGCCGAATGGTGAACACAATTGAATGAGTGTGAATGATGAGTGATTATTAATGAGTGAAAATTACTGAGTGACAATTACTGACTAATAATTACTGAATGATAATGACTGAACTACAACCGGGTATTACATCTGAGACCACTATAACTGCTTGCATGTTTTACTGCTTTCATTATCATACTTACCTGCTGCACACATACTTAAATGCTCCATTGATTATTTCTGCGTTCATCATCAGCTGACTTCCGCACTTACATTGACTAGAGACGACTCTAAGTCTTCTGTACCATCAGCTGAGAAACTTATCCTTTGTGGAAAAGAGTTTCAATAAGTCTATTCACCCCCCTCTAGACTTATTCCTGGATGACTTGTGACCTACAAGTGGCATCGGAGCGGTTGGTTCAATATTTCAAGAACCGGATCCATATATCGAGGATATATTTTAAGCTCATTTTAGAAATGGAACACATGCATTCTAGATTACCTATTTTGTTCAGTTGACGAGTATGATCTTTGGAAGATACGGATGCAGGCACACCTATCTTCAATCCATGACGACATGTGGTGCATCATAGAGGACGGTCCCTTCATCTTCGAGAAGGACAACACTCCTGAGGAGATTGCAGCCGGGAAGCCAGAGAAGATCCCAAAGAAGAGGACGGAGCTGACCATTGAAGAAATAAAGATAGCCAACCTTGACAACCGGGCCAGAGACATGCTATACCAAACTCTTGACAAATCAACAATGGTCAAGATCAAGAACTGCAAAACCCCCAAAGAAATCTGGGACACATTAGCCTTAATGTTCGAGGGAACAGAGCGGATAAAATAAAACAAGTTGTCAATTGCTATCCAAAAATTTGACAACTTCAAAATGAAGAATGGCGAATCCATAGACCAAGTGGACACAAGGTTCACTAAAATCATCAATGAGATTAACTCACGGGGAAAATTATATGGGAACAGGAAGATGGCGCTGAAGGTCTTAAGATCTCTCAATCCTAAATGGTGTATGAGGGCAGTGGCCATGAGAGAATCCAAGGATCTTAATAAAATAAAGATTCAAGAGTTGTTCTCTAATCTAAAGGCTTATGAGTTTGAGCTTCCAAGTTCATCATCTACCGAGCCTGCAGAGAAGGGAATAGCCTATGCAGCTGAGTCCCCCGCCAAGAACCTATCTGATGTCAAACCTCCAAATGCACTTGATTTTGAGGAAGAAATGGCGTTCATAATGCAAAAATTCAGCAACTTCAGAAAGAATTACTCCAAGTACAAGAAGAATTAAAGACAGGACATGACAGGACACATCCAAATTGACTGTCCTGATCTCAAGAAGGACGAAAGCAAGAAGGAGGTGAGCAGAAAAGAAGACCGACGGAAGGCCCTCATTGGAGAAGACCAAGAGCGAGTAGAATCAAGCAGCGGATTCTTCTCTGATGATAATGAAGAATATGATTGTCTGATGGACAACCTAGCTGATGAAGAGGTAACATCTAAACCCTCAGTTTCAAATAATAACATCTTAGACATGTCACAAGACATGGACTTACATGAGTCTGTAAATCAGCTTCTCAAAGATTTTGAGAGATTCAAAACCATCAAACTGTATCAGCCGAGAGGACCCAGCTGCAAGATGAGAATGGGCAGCTGAAAAATGACTTTGAAAAACTCAACCTAGAATTTAATAAAACCAAAGCTGATCTTGAAAAACAGAATGCAGTTAACTCTACAAACCAGGCTGATACCACAGCTGAGATAAAACGACTAACTGTTTCGAGTAGTGAAAAATCGGATGCACTTGCTCATGTCAAAGCTTAGTTTACTAAACTGACTCAGCTAAGTAAAAATCAGGCGAAGGAAATAACCTCCCTGAAGGCATTTCTAACCCTGGACAAATTGTGTACGAATAAAAGGCCATTATATTCCACATCAGGCCTTGGATATGACCCACACACTCCCTCTAGTTCTAAAACCACTTTCATCAAGGGAGAAACAATTGTCTCGACTGCTGAGCTAATATACAAATCTGTATTTGAAAATAGGCAACAGCCAAGTCACAGGTCTAGGCTGCAGCCAAGTTATACAAGGCAGCCACCTAGACATAAGACTAGGCAATGGCCAAGGCAGAAGCAGCAGCACACACAACATGCCCACTATTATCAAAGACTCCGCAAAAATAGATTTCAAAATGGGAAGGGCAAATGGAAACCTCAAGGTTATCCTAATTTTCAAAATGAATAGGTGTGGAGACCTCAAAGATTTAATAAATGGTCTCAGCTGAGATTCAGGCATGGCCCACACCATCAGTTTTATGAGGGTACACAATCTCAACAGAGGATATAGATCCAGACCTTACACATCTTTTAGGGGTAATAACAACAACTTTCACAATCACGGGAGAAACCAGTTCTCTAGAAAACCAACTAACCCCCGAGGACCCACACAGACTTGGGTACCTAAATCTTTGCTTGTCTGACTGCAGAAAAGGTGGAAGGACTACTACCACATCTCCACAAATTCAAACATTGGAGGTGAAGAATGGTTTGTAGATTCCGAATGCTCAAGGAACATGACCGGGAACAAGAAGGTGATGATGAATTATACCAAAGAAAAAGGCCCAGATGTAAAACTTGGAGATACCTCTAGAGGTCAGACTAAAGGTTTTGGAGAGCTGCACAGAGGAAACATCACCATATCCAAAGTTCATTATGTCAAAGGACTCAAGTATAATCTTCTGAGCATAAGTCAGTTTTGTGATGAGAAGAATCTAGTAGTCTTCACCATTTGGAAATGCATGGTGATAGATATCCTATCTGGAGAAGTGAAGCTACAAGCATTCAGAAGGAGGGATGTTTATATGATAGATTGGAACACAGGAACTCCTAATACCTGTTTTCTATCTAAGACAATAGCTGAGAATGGATGGCTGTGGCACAAGAGACTATTTCACCTGAATTTCAAAGCCATCAACAAGATTAGATCTAAGAAGCTGGTCAGAGGACTTCCAGAAGAAGTATTCAAGAAGAAAGCTCTTTGTGATGCATGTCAGAAAGGGAAGCAAACAAGAGCATCATTCAAGCCAGTTCAACCTACCACTCTTACAACAAGGATCCTAGATCTACTACACATGGATCTATTTTGTCCCATCAAGCCAAGGACCTTAAGTGGCAGAACAGCACGCTCTAGTAGTAGTAGACGACTACTCAAGATACACATGGGTTGTTTTTCTCTATAAAAAGAGTGAAACACTAACCAAGTTACCTAAGCTGCTAAGGAGGATCCAGAATGAGAAATCCCTCTCAATCATATAGATCAGATCAGATAGAGGAGGAGAATTTTTCAACAAGGCAATCACTGGTTACAGCGATCATAATGGGATCCAGCATGAAGTCTCTGCAGCCAGGACCCCTCAGCAGAATGGTGTTGCTGAAAGAAGGAACAGAACCTTGAAGGAAGCTGCCAGGTCCATGATTGCAGAAGCAGACCTGCCCAAGAGGTTCTGGGCTGAAGCTGTCAACGCAGCATGTCACACTCAGAACAGGAGTATGATAGTAGGGAGACATGGCAAAACTCCTTATGAGGTTTGGAATGGCAGAACACCAACTGTTGCATATTTTCATATTTTTTGTTGTAAGTGTTTCATCCACAACAACGGTAAAACCCAACTAAATGCCTTTGATGCTAAAACTGATGATGGTCTATTTATGGGATACTCACAAAGAAGCAAGGCATATATGGTTTTTAATAAAATAACCTTAGTTGTGAAGGAAACACCTCATGTTGTATTTGATGAAACTACTGCTGAGTACAGGAAAAAGGTGGAGCTGATAGAGAATAAGCTCAAATCTGCAACCCTAGAAGAAGTCATTGTCCATGACACAGGAATGGTGGACTCACCTGCAGATCAGCATGAAGACCCATCTGTAGCTGATGAAGACCCAACTGCAGATCAGACAGGACCAAAAAACCTACCTGATTCAACTTGTCGCCGATAAAGACCAATCAGAAATGATAAAGACCCATCTCAGAGACTGCACTGCATCCCAACCTGCAGATGACAAGACGGTAGCCGATCCAGTTGCAGACCAAGGAGAACAGATCCAAGCTGATGCAGAGAGAGAAGAAATCCACCAAAGCAAATATACAGGGGAACAGACCCTGAAGAAGAAGACATTCCTAAGTGGCTCAAAGATCATCCCATCCAACAGATCATTGGGAATCTAACTGATGGATTCAAGACAGATAGTCTACTCTACCAGTAGGAATGGCAATGTTTTCATGCTTTATGTCTCAAATAGAACCCAAGACAACAGAGCAAGCCCTGGAAGACTATTCATGGATCAATGCAATGTAAGAAGAGCTTGATCAGATGGAAAGGAACAATGCTTGTGAACTAATAGATAGACCAGATCATAAGAAGATTATTGGCACCAAATGGGTGTACAAAAACAAATGAGATGAAGATGGAGCTGTTGTTAAGAATAAAGACAGACTTGTTGCTAAAGGCTATGCACAGTGCGAAGGGATAGATTTTGATGAAACTTATGCACCTGTTGCAAGATTAGAATCCATCATACTATTCCTTGCATATGCAGCATTCAAAGATTTCATAGTCTACCAAATGGATGTAAAGAGTGCTTTTCTTAATGGAATTCTAGAAGAAGAAGTCTATGTGGAGCAACCCCCTTGTTTTGTCAAAGGAGACAAAGTCTACAAGCTACTAAAGGCTCTATATGACTTAAGCAAGCACGAAGAGCATGGTATGAAACATTATCCATGTTTCTTGCGAAGAATGGTTTCAGCAAAGGCAAGGTGGATAAGACCCTATTCAGAGTGGCGCATAAAGACCACATATTATTAGTCCAAATATATGTGGATGATATCTTATTTGGCTCAACCAATTCAGAGCTATGTGAGAAGTTCTCAAATCTCATGCAAGGAGAATTTGAGATGAGTATGATGGGCAAGCTTAATTTCTTTCTAGGACTACAAGTTAAGCAGATGGAAAATGAAATTTTCATCAACCAGGCCAAATACACCAGATATCTAATCAAGAGATTTGGAATGGAATCATCCAAATCAGCAAAAATTCCTATGAGCATAAGCACACATCTAGATTCAGATGAAGAAGGCATATCAGTGGACTCAACCCACTACAGAGGACTCATTGGATCACTTCTTTATCTGACTGCAAGCAGGCCAGACATTTCATATGCTGTAGGAGTATGTGCAAGATTCCAGTCTAAACCCAAGCAGTCACACCTGAAAGCAGCTAAGAGAATCATCAAATATCTCAAGTCTATCATTAATGTCGGTTTAAGGTATCCTAAAGATGACAACTTTGATCTGTCAGGATATTCAGATACAGATTTCGCAGGTTGTAAGATTAATAGGAAAAGCACTAGTGGAACATGTAAATTCCTAGGAACCAGACTGATATCCTGGTTTAACAAGAAGCAGATATCTAACTCTATCTCAACAACAGAGTCAGAGTATCTAGCTGCAGGTAGCTATTGCGCCCAGATCTTGTGGATCAAACAACAGCTAAGGAATTAAAACATAATTGCAAATGAAGTTCCAATTTGGTGCGACAACAATAGTGCAATTGCAACCACCAACAACCCAGTATTGCACTCAAGGACAAAGCACATTGATGTTAAGCATCATTTCATAAGAGACCACATGCTTAATAAGAGAGTCAGAGTTGAAGGAGTCGGCCATGCACATCGATTGTCGACATCTTCACCAAACCCTTACTAGAAGAAAGGTTTTTGAGCCGAGCAGGAACTTGGATTACTAGATTGGGAATCTAGTACGCATTGAAAGCTACTCAAGACCAGTCGACGAGCAAAGCAAGTTACCTGATCGCACTGCATTTAAAAGACGAAGGACGAACCAAGTTGACCACAGGCATCAGAACCTACCTGGAGCAGACAAGGAGAGTTACCTGATGCAGAGCAGTCAAACAGTCAAACAGTCAACGGTAAACCAGCTAAGTTTTCTAATTTTGACCGACTACTGAATATTTTATTATTCCACTCGTCCAGCCCTCTTCACGAACTTGTACAATCGTTGCCCGTAGATAGAGTTGGCTTCGGCTTCGTGAGCCTATTTAGTTACACGTGGCAATCCCACGTTTATGATTACACGATGACAAGCTAGCACGCGTACACGTTCACACGACCCCACTAATTCAAAATTTGAACCGACTTAAAATTAAAATAATATTAAAATCCAAACGTCGTTTCAATTTCTTTTTAAATACAGAAAAATCATTTCACTTTACCTTCTTCATGCTTACGAACCCTAATTTTCACAGAGCAAAAACCCATTACTCAGACGATACCCATATTGCCATCCGTTTCAAAAGAAGGGGACCATCCCCTGGTGAGCCATCCGTGATTTACTCCTCACCAGAACCATCACCCAAAAGACCCAGGCGATTGTTTGACGAGGAGGAGCAGCCAGATCATTTTTCTACCCCTGAACCCATTCATAGAGAGAATCAGCCTGCTCCCTCCAGCCTAGAAACCCAATTTGTCCCTCTTCTCACTCCCCAATTCATTTCAGAAGAAGAAGAAGCAGGTTTGATCATTCACATTCCAGAGGTCAACTATTCTTTCAACCTGCTCGAAAATAATTTCTTAAACCTGTCTATAGAGCAGCTTCAACTGGTAAAACCTCACGCTCTAAAACATTCTTTTATACATAGTTTTGAGCAATGGAAAACCTTGAAATCATTTTCATTCTCTCAACTGCAAATTTTTGTTAAAAACAGTAGCTAGGAGTGTCCCCAGGCTAAGGAGCAAGTACTCATGGAGTTTTGAAATGAGTCAGATTCTATTTTAATGCTCCGGTAGAATTGGTTCATGTCTAATTTTAAAATCAACATGGACCAACTCATCCATTCTATTATGCAAAGTATTTTTTATGGAACTATCAATGAAAATGGAGTAGTTGAAGAAAAGGAAATCATGATAAAAGAAGTTGTGGAGGAAGAAGAAAAGGAAGCTGAAAAAGAAGAAATCATTGTAATAGAAGAAGAAGAGGAGGGACAGGAGGAGGGAGGAAGAATGAAAGGGAGCTAAAAAAGAAGAAATCATGGGTGATGAGAAGAAAGAAGAAAACATAAGAAGAAAACGTTTTATTTGAAAAACAGAGTGAAAAATAGGAAGTCGAAAAAACAGAAGAGTTGGAAGAAGAATAAGATGAGGAAGAAGGAGAAGAAGTTGACAAAGGTGATGAGAGAGAAAAGAAAGATAATGATGAAGAGGAATAGAAGGATGAAGAGAAAAAGGAAGAAGGGAAAGAGGAAGATAAGGAAGAGGAAGGAGAAAAAGAAAAAGAGGCTGAAGAAGAGAGAGAAGGCCAAGATGAAGCCGATCGTATAAGGTCAGCACCTTCCCTCTACACCAGCCTAGATGCCAGCCTAGCAGAAGAAGATGATAGGTCGGGGACCCCAGAGCAGACCCCACCTGATCATCCGCATGCAGATAGGAGTCTGCAGATAGGTAGGTCGACTGCAAACCTACCTGCAGGCACAGAGAGCGTCAGTGAGCACTCACCTCAGCCATTAGCAATCTCCCCTGTGATGACTGAGCTGATCCGCAGCGTTTTCAAAGAATCCTTAGAAGAGATGCTTGCCGCCAGAATCTCACCTGACCTACAGTCGATCAATGTAAATATTGACACCCTACTGCAGAGGAATGCTCCTCAACCTCCTCCTCCCAACAATTCCAGAATGCCACTTGGCATGTCTCACTGGATGCAAAGAGTAGAGCAACAGTTGACCATATTGGTTGATGCTGGCAAAAAGGGGGGAGGAAAGCAGGGGGAAGAGGGGGAAGTAAGAAAAGATCAGGTTCAGGAGCTGAGAATGAAGAAGAGGCAAGATGTTCCATTGATTGAAGCTGGGACATCAAGTCTTAAGAGAAAAGAAATAGCTGACCAACAGCAGATCGATGATCGATCACAGAGAAGAAGAGGAGGACCAGGCAAGGAGCAGAGCCTACTTTAGAATGGGAAGGCAAAGAGTTGTGGTTTGTTGAGGATTTCCTTCCTACCGAAGCTGCACCAATGTGGGGATCTGCAAAGAAGCAATTCATTGAAAAATTTTATATCTGGGGGTTACTCCAGGAGAAAAATTGCTCCCCACAGCAGACATTTATTGACTTTATGGAATCAACACATCCAACTCTTTGGGAAATCTTAGTAAAGTATGCAAAATCATGGAATGTCTACCCCATGATTCCTCCTTTCAGACCTGAAGATCCTCCCACTTTGCAGAACAATGAATTGGATGAATTAGCATTGCAAAGGGAGATAAGGAAGCTGTGTGAAGAGCATAAGTTCTCTTGCAAAGAAAATCAAGATTTTTCCGCCCTCGTTATCAGGAGGAAATATGGTCTTGCACCCATCAAGAAAAGACCTATTGGTGCAAAGCCTTTTAGGCCTCCCAAGCAAACTGTCCGCAGAGGCAGAGGCAGATAGCATTTATTTGTACTTATATTTTTCTTGTAATTTTTGATTTTGGAAGACTTGTAATGTTTCTGTACTTTATTTGTTCATTCAAAGCTGATGTACTTGTAAACAAAAATAGAAGAAATATATAAACATTCATTTGAATGATAACCTCTAGTTGTCTCAAAACAAGACTGATTTTAGTTTGTGTCTTGCACTTACGTGCAGACCTGTTCTTCATTTAAATATTTTCTTACGTTTTGCCATCATCAAAATAGGGGGAATTTGTTAGGAATACTTGTTAGATTTTGATGATGTCATCATTATATTCAAATGTATGTTATTACTTGGCAAAATGTAAGGAAGAACTAAATGAGTATCTTCCATAGGCCAAACTGTGATAAGTTAGATACTTGGCAAAATGTAAATAAGAACCAAATAAGTATCTTCTATAAGCCATATAAGTTAGGCTTAAAAATCGGCTTAGTGTAAATCAGATAAGTATCTATCAGCCGAGTCTTGGTCAACTCACCTGTTCAGATAAGGTTGACCATAGACGAGTCATATCCGGGAACCCATGTCGGGAAGTTACGTCAAACAATTTAATCGAAGTTGGATCGATCGCGATCAAGAAGAGAAGTCAAGTTATCCGTAGTCGACCAGCAGATCACCAAGTTCAAATCAGACAGAAGACTACGAGACAAGTCGGCACATCGAGAAGTCGACATCAAAGAAGGTTATTGCACATCGACAGTTTTACCACAAAGAGGTCGGTCAAGTAATCAACCAAGTACTCCACCCACGTCGAGATACGTTGAATAGTCAATATTTACGGAAAGTCACATGCGGGCGAGTAGAGACAGATTGGAGAGATTCCCGGAAAGGAAATGAATTAAGTAATTCATCCAGACCCACCACTGGAGAATTTAATCTTATTATATTCAAAATATTCGGCGCCATCACATGGAAGTCTTCACAATGGTTGGAATTGGATTAAAATATGGGAATCCAGCCTTACATCGTTCAGAAAGAAAAACAAAGAAGTCTATTTCTCCAACGAACAGATTTGTTACAGATTTGCAATGGCTATGAAGAAATACTCAAGAATCAACACCTATATATATCCGAAGATTTGAAGTTGAGCAGTACGATGCGAAGAACACTTACAAGCACTCAAAGCAAACAAAGCAATCAAAGCGAATAATAACATCGTGAAAGAGCAAGAGTTCTAAAGTTCTTATTTGAAGAAGCTCTTAGTTGGAGAAGACAATCACTCGTGTCTTTAAAACCTGAGTTCGGGGTACTTCACTAGTTGAAGTTCAAGAGAGTGTAAAGGCATCCAAGGATCGTAGATCAAGAGGTGCAAGGCAGTCAAAGGGAGTTGCAACGGCAAGGAATTCCAATGGTTGGAAGCTGTTGTAATTGGTTGAATCACTGTAATATTTATCACTGGTTGAGAATTAAAGTGAATTCATCTCCAACTGGTTTGGAGAATAGTAGATTAGTAGAGGATTACCCCACCTATGAGACCATTATAATTTCATACGTGTTTTACTGCTTTCATTATCATACTTACCTGCTACATACATACTTAACTGTTCCATTAATTATTTCCGCGTTCGTCATCAGCTGACTTCCGCACTTACATTGACTAGATACGACTCTAAGTCTTCTGTACCATCAGCTGAGAAACTCATCCTTTGTGGAAAAGAGTTTCAATAAGTCTATTCACCCCCCTAGACTTATTCCTGGACGACTTGTGACCTCCAGCGATCGCTTTTCCTGCATTAAATGCTTATTAAACTGGCGATCGTCTTAGCACGTGGGTCGGTTTCCTTAAAGTCCGCAGCTGCTACTGGCATCCAAATGTGCGAACCAATGAGAAAACAACATGTGCCCTGCGACTCAGTCTTGGGAGGTCCCACCTAGGGCGCCTTTTACGGGTCTATCGGTAGGTGAGAGGCTGTCCTTGTCACTAACAGCTGGTGATGGGCTGGAGTCAAAAAGCCTTTTCCTGCAGCTTCGTTTGCGAGTCTGCACGTGGGCCTTACTCTCGAGATTCAGTCTTCGTAGACTTGACGGATGTCGGACTTACATGTGGCATAAGACGATCGTCCTTGGTCGGGCACTAGAGACGATCGCCTTGTAAGACGATCGCTAGGCACTTGAACTTGATCTGACATCTTCGTTTGGTAAGTCTGCCTTGGTTCATCTGACGGTGACTTTGGTCACTCGGCCCTTGTGCCGATCGCGATTGAGGCGTATTAATCGCCGCACAACAACACGTAATATACCACAAGTATTAAATACGAATTCCATCTTATAACGTGCATATAAACAAGGTTACTAAATATGAGATATAAAAAAGAGGCTTACATCCACAGGTCGCACGAAGATGATGGCTGCACCACGATGCTAATCACGACCGACACCTAGGACGATGCGTCACGACATAATTCAGTCAGACAAAATCCGACAAGACAAGACTTGGCAATACACAACTTGACCTAACATCCTAGATTTCCACAACCTAAGCTCCGATACCATAAATGTAACACCCCAGAAGTCATCTGGGAATATCACACGTCGTAGACCCTTCTCACAAGGATCTACTAGGCTAAACACTACAAAACAAGATATCACATCAAACACAACATGGCTACATACGAAACAGTAGACTGATTTGGTCTTTCATCAATAACATACAACTTAAACTTCATATATATCACTATTTCAAAACTCATACCCGCACAGGGTCAAAGTACCACAACACTCCCATACGACGGGAAAACACTACAGCAGAAAGGAAAAATACAATTCGGCCAACAGTACCAAGGACTGTCCTTCCTGTGATTAGTATCATGTATCTTTCATCATCCTTCGTACCGATCATGTGTTTTGCTCCTCAAGAACCTACACGTACCTGAATGCAATAACAGGAATCCACCCCGATTACTTGGGGGTTAGCAAACTGGAATTTTGCTAGTGCAATTACGATCCATACACATCATATTCCAAGAATATAATAATCCTGAATAATCAACCAATCAAACACAACAAAAGACTTTCAGAGATATTTTATTTGAGCAAAATAATCCAAAACCATGAAAGGTAGTAATAAAGCAAGCAAACAATTTGTAAAGCATCTTACAGATCTGGGGAGTTTTTAGAGGAAAAAACATTTAGGATTAAAGAGTCCTTATCTTTTCAAAAATCATTTAGGGTCACAGCCCAAAGATTTATTCAGTTCTCGACAACTAGAATATAATCACGGGTCACGCCATCCGACAACAAAATATTATTCGTACTCATCAAGTAATGAATTCCATAGGCCCTATCCGACCCTACCCGGCATCACACAAACATGGTTCGTACTCATAAAGTAACATACTCCAGAGGACCCATCCGACCCTACCTGGCATCACACAAATATGGTTCGTACTCATCAAGGAACGAACTCCAGAGGCCCCATCCGACCCCATATGGCATCACATAAATACGGTTCGTACTCATCAAGTAACAAACTCCAGAGGCCCCATCCGTCCCTAAATGGCATCACACAAGTACGGTTCATACTCATCATATAACGAACGCCAGAGGCCCCATCAAATCCTACCTGGCATCACATAAATACTGTTCGTACTCATCAAGTAACAAACTCCAGAGGCCACATCCATCCCTACCTGGCATCACATTGTTGGTGCAGAATCGGTATTTGCGCCGTTGTGCGGAAGCGTAAATATAAAGTGCGGAAATTTAAACGACACACGGATTTATAGAGGTTCGGCCAAACGTTCCTTTGTCCTCTCTCTGGGTATCTTTTTCTATAGTATAAAGATCAAAACCTCTGCACCTCTCTTCTATCGGTCGAGGGATCACCGTTACAATCACATCTTCAATTGGTCCGTGATAAACCACTCGTACTTGTCTTTGTGTCGGTCCAAGTTAAACCATTTTTCTTTTCTATTGGACAAGGAATTAACCACTCTAGCTTTCTATCGGTACTAGATAAGACTCACTAAGATAGCGATTCTAACAATGCCGGATTCTTGATCCTAATAACACTAAATCCAATCGTATCTTTTCTTTTACCTCTCGTGTATGATTTTGTCTATAACACTCAATCACTCTCAATTTAAGCTCAAGAACAACAACTATAATGTTTACAATGATATCTCAAGTGTATATGAATTGCTCAATGTTGTTGTGTGGATTAATACCAAGTGGTTTGGTATTTATAGTGTTTCTCCACAAACTAGCCATTACTGCTAGTTGTTATTAGCGTGCGCTATCGCGTGCAGCGTCAGTCCAGTGGCTACTGTCTCTTTTCCTTAGTGTGCATTAGCTTCTCCGTTGCGTACGTTAAGTACACATATTAGTGTGCGTTAAGCACTCTTCGTAGCGTGTGCTAACCATGTATCCGTTTGGTGGATTAGTAGAGGATTACCCCACCTCAGAGACCACTATAACTGCCTGCATATTTTACTGTTTTATAGCATCTTACTTTAACTGCTGCATTCATTGTTAAGTGTTTCATTGGTTGTTCTTGTATTCGTCATCAGCTGACTTTCGCACGTATTGAGTACAAACAACTCTAAGTCATTTGCATATCTATCAGCTGAGAAACTTACTCTTCGTGAAAAAAGATTTTAAGAGTTTGAATAAGTCTATTCATCCCCTAGACTTATTCCTGGACGACTTGTGACCTACAATAATGATGTACTGAGTACAATAAATCACAGAATTCGAGAAGTACGGGAACAAAAACACGAGTATTACAAAAATTACGCCGAATGGTGAACACAATTGAATGAGTGTGAATAATGAGTGATTATTAATGAGTGAAAATTACTGAGTGACAATTACTGACTGATAATTATTGAATGATAGTGACTGAACTACAACCGGGTATTACATCTGAGACCACTATAACTGCTTGCATGTTTACTGCTTTCATTATCATACTTACGTGCTGCATACATACTTAAATGCTCCATTGATTATTTCTGCGTTCATAATCAGCTGACTTCCGCACTTACATTGACTAGAGACGACTCTAAGTCTTCTGTACCATCAACTGAGAAACTCATCCTTTGTGGAAAAAAGTTTCAATAAGTCTATTCACCCCCCCCCCTCTAGACTTATTCCTGGATGACTTGTGACCTACAAGTGGTATCGGAGCGGTTGGTTCAATATTTCAAGAACCGGATCCATATATCGAGGATATAGTTTAAGCTCATTTTAGAAATGGAACACATGCATTCTATATTACCTGTTTTTTTCAGTTGACGAGTATGATCTTTGGAATATACGGATGCAGGCACACCTATCTTCAATCCATGACGACATGTGGTGCATCATAGAGGACGGTCCCTTCATCTTCGAGAAGGACAACACTCCTGAGGAGATTGCAGCCGGGAAGCCAGAGAAGATCCCAAAGAAGAGGACGGAGCTGACCATTGAAGAAAGAAAGCTAGCCAACCTTGACAATCGGGCCAGAGACATGCTATACCAAACTCTTGACAAATAAACAATGGTCAAGATCAAGAACTGCAAAACCCCCAAAGAAATCTGGGACACATTGGCCTTAATATGTGAGGGAACAGAGCGGATAAAATAAAACAAGTTGTCAATTGCTACCCAAAAATTTGACAACTTCAAAATGAAGAATGGCGAATCCATAGACCAAGTGGACACAAGGTTCACTAAAATCATCAATGAGATTAACTCTCGAGGAAAATCATATGGGAACAGGGAGATGGCGCTGAAGGTCTTAAGATCTCTCAATCCTGAATGGAGTATGAAGGCAGTGTCCATGAGAGAATCCAAGGATGTTGATAAAATAAAGATCCAAGAGTTGTTCTCTGATCTAAAGGCTTATGAGTTTGAGCTTCCAAGTTCAACATCTACCGAGCCTGTAGAGAAGGGAATAGCCTATGCAGCTGAGTCCCCCGCCAAGAACCTATCTGATGTCAAACCTCCAAATCCACTTGACTTTGAGGAAGAAATGGCGTTCATAATGCAAAGGTTCAGCAACTTCAGAAAGAATTACTCCAAGTACAAGAAGAATTAAAGACACGACAGGACAGGACACATCCAAATTGACTGTCCTGATCTCAAGAAGGACGAAAGCAAGAAGGAGGTGAGAAGAAAAGAAGACCGAAGGAAGGCCCTCATTGGAGAAGACCAAGAGCGAGTAGAATCAAGCAGCGGATTCTTCTCTGATGATAATGAAGAATATGATTGTCTGATGGCCAACCTAGCTGATGAAGAGGTAACATCTAAACCCTCAGTTTCAAATAATAACAGCTTAGACATGTCATAAGACATGGGCTTACACGAGTCTGTAAATCAGCTTCTCAAAGATTTTGAGAGATTAAAAAACATCAAACTGTATCAGCCGAGAGGACCCAGCAGCAAGATGAGAATGGGCAGCTGAAAAATGACTTTGAAAAACTCAACCTAGAATTTAATAAAACCAAAGCTGATCTTGAAAAACAGGATGCAGTTAACTCTACAAACCAGGCTGATACCACAACTGAGATAAAATGACTAACTGTTTCGAATAGTGAAAAATCGGTTGAACTTGCTCATGTCAAAGCTTAGTTTACTAAACTGACTCAGCTAAGTAAAAATCAGGCGAAGGAAATAACCTCCCTGAAGGCATCTCTAACCCTGGACAAATTGTGTACAAATAGAAGGCCATTATATTGCAGATCAGGCCTTGGATATGACCCACACACTCTCTCTAGTTCTAAAACCACTTTCATCAAGGGAGAAACAATTGTCTCGACTGCTGAGCTAATATACAAATCTGTATTTGAAAATAGGCAACAGCCAAGTCACAGGTCTAGGCTGCAGCCAAGTTATACAAGGCAGCCACCTAGACATAAGACTAGGCAATGGCCAAGGCAGAAGCAGCAGCACACACAACATGCCAACTATTATCAAAGACTCCGCAAAAATAGATTTCAAAATGGGAAGGGCAAATGGAAACCTCAAGGTTATCCTAATTTTGAAAATGAACAGGTGTGGAGACCTCAAAGATTTAATAAATGGTCTCAGCTAAGATTCAGGCATGGCCCACACCATCAGTTTTATGAGGGTACACAATCTTAACAGAGGATATAGATCCAGACCTTACACACCTTTTAGGGGTAATAACAACAACTTTCACAATCACGGGAGAAACCAGTTCTCCAGAAAACCAACTAACCCCCGAGGACCCACACAGACTTGGGTACCTAAATCTTTGCTTGTCTGACTGCCGAAAAGGTGGAAGGACTACTACCACATCTCCACAAATTCAAACATTGGAGGTGAAGAATGGTTTGTAGATTCCGGATGCTCAAGGAACATGACCGGGAACAAGAAGGTGCTGATGAATTATACCAAAGAAAAAGGCCCAGATGTAACACTTGGAGATACCTCTAGAGGTTAGACTAAAAGTTTTGGAGAGCTGCACAGAGGAAACATCACCATATCCAAAGTTCATTATGTCAAAGGACTCAAGTATAATCTTCTGAGCATAAGTCAGTTTTGTGATGAGAAGAATCTAGTAGTCTTCACCATTTGGAAATGCATGGTGATAGATATCCTATCTGGAGAAGTGAAGCTACAAGGATTCAGAAGGAGGGATGTCTATATGATATATTGGAACACAGGAACTCCTAATACCTGTTTTCTATCTAAGACAATAGCTGAGAATGGATGGCTGTGGCACAAGAGACTATGTCACCTGAATTTCAAAGCCATCAACAAGATTAGTTCTCGTGGTCGGGTCAGAGGACTTCCAGAAGAAGTATTCAAGAAGGAAGCTCTTTGTGATGCATGTCAGAAAGGGAAGCAAACAAGAGCATCATTCAAGCCAGTTCAACCTACCACTCTTACAACAAGGATACTAGATCTACTACACATGGATCTATTTTGTCCCATCAAGCCAAGGACCTTAAGTGGCAGAACAGCACGCTCTAGTAGTAGTAGACGACTACTCAAGATACACATGGGTTGTTTTTCTCTATAAAAAGAGTGAAACACTAACCAAGTTACCAAAGCTGCTAAGGAGGATCCAGAATGACAAATCCCTCTCAATCATAAAGATCAGATCAGATAGAGGAGGAGAATTTCTCAACAAGGCAATCACTGGTTACAGCGATCATAATGGGATCCAGCATGAAGTCTCTGCAGCCAGGACCCCTCAGCAGAATGGTGTTGCTGAAAGAAGGAACAGAACCTTGAAGGAAGCTGCCAGGTCCATGATTGCGTATGCACTCGCCAAGAGGTTCTGGGCTGAAGCTGTCAACGTAGCATGTCACACTCAGAACAGGAGTATGATAATAGGGAGACATGGCAAAACTCCTTATGAGGTTTGGAATGGCAGAACACCAACTGTTGCATATTTTCATATTTTTTGTTATAAGTGTTTCATCCACAACAACGGTAAAACCTAACTAAATGCCTTTGATGCTAAAACTGATTATGGTCTATTTATGGGATACTCACAAAGAACCAAGGCATATATAGTTTTTAATAAAAGAACCTTAGTTGTGAAGGAAACACCTCATATTGTATTTGATGAAACTATCACGAGTACAGGAAAAAGGTGGAGCTGATAGAGAATAAGCTCAAATCTGCAACCCTAGAAGAAGTCATTGTCCATGACACATGAATGGTGGACTCACCTGCAGATCAGCATGAAGACCCATCTGTAGCTGATGAAGACCCAACTGCAGATCAGACAGGACCAAAAAACCTACCTGATCCAGTTGCTGCTGATAAAGACCAATCTGTAGCTGATAAAGACCCATCTGCAGACCAGACCAGATCCCAACCTGCAGATGACAAGACGGTAGCCGATCCAGTTGCAGACCAAGGAGAACAGATCCAAGCTGATGCAGAGAGAGAAGAAATCCACCAAAGCAAATCTACAGGGGAACATACCCTGAAGAAGAAGACATTCCTAAGTGGCTCAAAGATCATCCCATCCAACAGATCATTGGGAAGCTAACTGATGGATTCAAGACAAGACAGTCTACTCTACCAGTAGGAATGGCAATGTTTTCATGCTTTATGTCTCAAATAGAACCCAAGACAACAGAGCAAGCCCTGGAAGACTATTCATGGATCAATGCAATGCAAGAATAGCTTGATCAGATGGAAAGGAACAATGCTTGGGAACTAATAGATAGACCAGATCATAAGAAGGTTATTGGCACCAAATGGGTGTACAAAAACAAATGGGATGAAGATGGAGCTGTTGTTAAGAATAAAGACATGTAATATCCGCATTTTTCTTTCCATTGTATCTTCATTTTTCGGTGTATTTCTCGGTTGTAGTGACCCTCGTGTATCTTTTAGTGTATCTTTCCCGTCATCTATTGATCTGATTCTCGTTATCGTTGTACGAAACCGCTATTCGGGGTTGCCGTGGATCCATTCCATGTTTCGATGCGTCTTGAGATGTTCTGTTTAACGTTTCGTTCATATTCCAGTGTTTTGGGCCGTTTATATTCTGTATCTAGCGCACGCTAAATTTCCTGCATAGCGCACGCTAGAGATCCCTTAGTAGCGCACGCTACATTTACTTCGTAGTGCGCGCTAGCGAATTAGTCCTGGGAGTGGCAGTGCTGTTTCCAACCCTCTGGACTGGCGGATTAGCGTACGCTACATAGTCTAGCGCACGCTAATGTCAGGGGCTAGCGCACGCTGAGATTTCCAGGTAACGTGCGCTAGCGTGAGTGTCCAGTACTGGACAGTTTACTACTGAACTCGGTCAGGTGCCAGGTAGCGCACGCTACATTTGTATGTTAGCGCACGCTAACGGCCAGAAATCTGGCTACTGGATTGGGACGCCAATTGTTTGGTCTGTATTTTCATCCTGTTAGCGCATGCTAACCTTGAGGATTAGCGTGCGCTAACACTCTCTGGCTATATAAACCAGGGAGTTGACCGAGATAAACATAAATTCTCATTTCTTCCTCTCTCCGCGGCGAAGGCGATTCCGGGGCGATATCCTTGGCGATTTCTTCCTCCAATCATCTCATCCAACATCTTTCTTGAGTTCTTGGAGTATTGTAACAACATCAACACGAATCTTTCATCCTAATCCACGGTAAATCTCTTAGAACCCTACTTTTGGATAATTTGGGGGTTTTGGGATTTTCTTCCGATCCGTTCCGTTTTGTTGGTGGATTCATGATGAATATGATTAATCTTGTTGGTATAATTAGTTTTCCTACGGATTCGTGGTATATTTTCATGGTTTTGCGAAATCTAGAGGGTTTGGTTGTGGTCCGCCCTCGTTGTTATTTTTGTACGAATATACATGAATCGTAGGCGGGTTTTCGGGTGTATTCCATTTCCGTAATCGTTTAGGAGTGGTTGTGATTGTGTTATTCGAATCGTTAGGTTCATTCGTCGGTTCCTCGCCGTCGTGCTTGATTCTTCCATTCCGTTCGTGTCACTGTCTATTAATCGAGGCAAGTATCCTTATGAACTTACAATCTTGACATAGTAGTATTGTATGAGAAATGGTGTGTGTGTGTATGCTCACTACGGGTTAGATCCGACGGGGTCTCGGTAGGGGTCCATAGAGATGTGGATCGACGAGCTTGCTTTTAACCACTACGGGTTAGATCCGACGGGGTCTCGGTAGGGGTCCACAGAGACGTGGATCGACGGTTAATTGTGGTGTATTTTACAAATGTGATTTGATTATGGCATTTCCGGAAATGAGTGTTTTGGAACTATGCTTTTCTTGATTGCATGCATTTACTATATTTGTAAGATGTAAGTTGTTCATTTGGTTACTTGTACTAGCGTAATTGCTAACCCCTCTGGGGACCCGTTTTGGGGAAATTCGTTTTATGAATTTCAGGTCAGGTTCATCGAGACGAACGGGCGCTGGACCAGTATGCGGATGATGGCCGTGCGTGATGATTGTGCATGAGTGATGTCTTAGTGTCTTTTACCTTTTCATCTTTTGTGGTTTTGTTTGAACTAATAGAAGTACTCGAGTACTTAAGAATTTTTACTCGTCTGGATCGTATTGTTGTTTATCGTGTTTGTGTCGAATTATGATGTTATGTTGACCGGTTGAACCGGGTGGATTATTTTGTTGGGCGTCTTTATGACAAGATGTTATTCTGTTGTTCTGTGAGTCCATGAGTATGATGTTTGGCCAGCCTGGTGGGTCCCATGTAGGGATTCACGGCGCTGTAATATACCTCGAATATCTTGGGGGTGTTACAGAAAATGGTATCAGAGCACTAGGTGATGGATACCTAGGCTTGTCGGTTTATTGGGTCTTGTTGTGTTTTGTTTTGCACATCATCGTCACGCTGCCATGATTCCGGTACTACCAGTGTCCGTAAGTTTTTCCTTCCTCTGTTCCTTATTCCCGTGTATCGCACCTTTGATTCTCGATTTGTGATTGTTCTTTTCTTGTACTTACCATCGTATGGATTTTGCTACTTATTTAACGCCAGTATGGATGCTGGAAGAGGCCGTGGTCGTGGACGTGGTCGTGGACGCGGCCGAGGACGTGGGGCAGCCGGTGGGGCGGCCACGTCGCAGTCTTCGGGATCCGGCAGTAGCGGCGACCGTCATAGCCATGCTTCTTCTCAGGAGCGTGCCGACCTTGGTATTGCGGCCGTTATGCAGCAAATGGTGAACCAAATGGCGGCGATAGCTCAAGCGGTTCAGAATCCGGATCAGGCCCATGCTAATAGGGGCGGAGCGGACCGTTGGCTCCAAGATGTCATCAAGATGCATCCTCCTCAGTTTTCGGGAGCTTCAGACCCGATTGGCTGGGAAGGGTGGATCAAGGAGATATCTAAAGTCTTCACTGCTACCAACTGTCCCGAGGACCGTAAGGTCCCTATTGCCTAGTACTTTCTCACTGGGGACGCTACGGACTGGTGGGAGGCCGTTGGGCCCAAAGATCATGCTGCTTCATGGGCTGAGTTTCAAGAATTGATGGAGACTGAATATTGCCGTGGCGATCGCATGTGCTCGGTACATGCTTTTTATGATGCTCAACCGCGGGATATCCCCGTATCTCAAGCTATTGCTGATTTTAACAAGGAGTTGGGTTATGTGAAAACCCAAGTTGTCGAGGAGAGCGACAAAATTTTCCATTTTTCCAGACGGATGAAGTTGTCGATTCGGGACTATATGTAGGGGCTTGTCTGTACTACCATGAAAGATTACCAGAGTAGGGCCCTTGCTTATGACATGTCGGTGACGGCTAGCGAGGCGGCCCGCGAGAGCAAGAAACATAAGTCCGCTGGGAACTTTTCGGGCCACAAGGGTGGGGGTCAGCAGAAATCCCAATCTGCTAACTTCCCCGCCGGCGGGTCCACTGCTCTCTTGGGGTCCTCGTGGAACTACCGGTGCTCCTTTCCGTGATGTAAAGTGTTTCAATTGTGGCCACAGCCACGTCGATCGTACTTGCTTGAGCCCTTTGTCGACGTGTAATCGCAGTGGCCACCGGCCACAAAGCCGTCAGGCCGAGAGGGATAGAATTCTTGGTGCCCGGGCTTCCACTCCAGCGCCTAGGGAACCAAGCGTGAATCAAGGATCATTTGCTTTTCAGTCCCCACCGAGTGCCAGTCGAGGGAAGGGTCGGGGTCAGACCGCCAGAGGGGGAGCTTCTAGTGTTGGCTCCGCCCATCCGCGAGTTTATGAGATGCGGAAAGCCGATGACCCAGCAGCTACTGTGGCGACAGGTACCGTTCATATTCTATCTCATCCTGTCAGTGTGCTTTTCGATTCGGGTGCTACGCATTCGTTCATATCTCTGGAGTGTGTGCGCCGTTTGAGTCTCGACTATTTGATGCCTTGTGAACCCTTCATCGTTAAGCTTCCTAGCGGTGATAGGATCGTTGGTGATCAGGAGGTTCGAGACTGTTCTGTGCTTATTTGTGAGAGGGCTTGGCCCTCTAATCTTATTGTTGTGGGTATCGAGGGTGAAGATTTGATTCTTGGGGATGATTGGCTCGAGCGGCATGGTGCGATCATGAACTACCGCACGAGAATCATCACTATGTTAGCCGAGGACGGCACCGAGCACTCTTTCGCGGGGCGAAAGAGGGGAAACCAGAAGTTCGTTATTAATGCCTTGAAGGCAATGAGACTTCTGCGAAAGGGGTGTACTGGATTTTGGTGCTACGCCTTGAAGGCGGAGAGTAGTGGAGTCGAGCTTTCATCGATTCCACTCGTTAGTGATTTTCCTGATGTATTTCCTGACGAGTTACTGGGATTGCCACCGGATCGTGAGGTCGAGTTTGCTATAGAGTTAGAGCCGGGCGCGGCTCCTATTTCGAAGGTGCCGTATCGTATGGCACCATCAGAGATGTCCGAGTTGAAGAAGTAGTTGAGTGAGCTTCTTGAGTCGGGGTATGTTCGACCGAGCGCCTCTCCATGGGGCGCACCGGTCCTGTTTGTGCAGAAGAAGGATGGTTCGCTACGTTTGTGTATCGACTATCGCGAACTAAATAAGGTAACCATCAAGAACAAGTATCCTTTGCCGAGAATTGATGACTTGTTCGATCAGTTGCAGGGAGCTGCGGTGTTCTCGAAAATTGATTTGAAATCGGGGTACTATCAGCTCCGGGTGAGAGAGTCCGATGTGCCGAAAACAGCTTTGCGGACGAGGTACGGACATTATGAGTTCGTAGTTATGCCTTTCGGGTAAACTAATGCGCCAGCGGTGTTCATGCAGTTGATGAACAAAGTCTTTATCGAGTATTTGGATAAGTGTGTTGTCGTCTTCATTGACGATATTCTTATTTATTCGAGGAGCGAGGAGGAGCATGCCCATCATTTGCGAGTAGTGTTAGACATTTTGAGGACCGAGCAACTCTATGCAAAGTTCACGAAATGTGAGTTCTGGCTGAAGGAAGTGATGTTTTTAGGTCACGTGATTTCAGCCGAGGGGGTTCGTGTGGACCCGCAGAAGGTCGATGCAGTGTTGGAATGGGCACCGCCCAAGAATGTGAGGGAACTCCGTAGTTTCTTGGGTTTGGCTGGCTACTATCGTAGGTTCGTCGAGGGTTTCTCGAAACTAGCTCGGCCACTTACGCAGTTGCTCCAGAAATCCGAGAAGTTCGTCTGGAATGACGAGAGGCAGTCGAGTTTTGAGGAACTGAAGAAGCGTTTGACTTCAGCCCCGGTTTTAGCATTGCCATGTGGCAACGAGGGTTTTGCTGTTTATAGCGATGCTTCGGGACAGGGTCTTGGGTGCGTGTTGATGCAGCACGGAAAGACCATTGCTTATGCATCGAGACAGCTGAGGCCGTATGAGCTTAACTACCCTACACATGATTTGGAGTTAGCGGCAGTTGTTTTTGTGCTAAAGATTTGGCGTCACTATCTTTTGGGCTCTGCATGTCAGATTTTTACCGATCATAAAAGTCTGAAATACATATTTACTCAGCGGGAGTTGAATATGAGGCAGAGGAGGTGGTTAGAGCTGATTAAGGATTATGACCTAGAAATCCTTTATCATCCGGGCAAGGCGAACGTCGTGGCTGACGCCTTGAGTCGGAAACCGGTGGCGTTGCGAATGCTTGAGATCCTTACATCTCAGTATGAGCTTCGGAGGGCTTTGATCGAGTTAGATGTTGAGGTTTTATTGCACGAGTCGCTGGGCAACTTTGTGCTTTAGAGATTTCGTCATCTTTGATCGATGAAATTAAGCTGAAGCAGTTAGAGGATCCGATGATTACTGAAATCCGAGAGAACGTTCTTAAGGGAAAGTCTCCTCGGTTTGTGATTCACGAGGATGGTGTTTTGAGGTTCCAGAGTTGGCTTTGTCTGCCGAACGACCCAGAGTTGCGACAGAGTATTTTGCGTGAGGCCCATACTACACCTTATTATGTTCATCCTGGTTCGAGTAAGATGTACAAGGACCTGAGGAGGAATTTCTGGTGGAACGATATGAAGGAGGAGGTCGCACAGTTTGTAGCGAGATGTTTGACTTGTCAGCAGGTCAAAATCGAGCATCACCGATCGGTTGGGTTATTGCAGTCACTTCCCGTTCCGGAATGGAAATGGGAAGATATATCGATGGATTTCGTTACGATTTTGCCGAGATCGAGGTCGGGCATGAATATGGTATGGGTGATTGTTGATCGTCTGACCAAGTCGGCACATTTTCTGGGCATCAAGGACACTTGGGGCCCGGAGAAGTTGGCTCGTGTGTTTATCGCGCAGATTGTGAGACTTCACGGTACTCCGAAGTCTATTGTTTCGGATCGTGATGGTCGTTTCGTATCGCACTTTTGGCAGGCAGTGCATAGGGTGTTGGGTACCCGTTTGCATTTGAGTACCTCTTTTCATCCCCATTCAGATGGACAGTCGGAACGCACTATCCAGACATTCGAAGATATATTGCGTGCTTGTGCCCTCGATTGGAGTAGCGATTGGGAGGAACATTTGTCATTGATCGAATTCACGTACAACAATAGTTGGCACGCGTCGATTCGGATGGCACCGTATGAAGCACTTTATGGGCGGCAATGTCGATCACGGTTTGTTGGAACGAGACGTCCGATTTGGTCGGGACCGAGCCGGATGTCGTTTTAGAGACGAGGCGGAAGATAGAATTGATTCGGGAACGGATGTTGACTGCCCAGAGTCGACAGAAGTCGTATGCCGATGCCCGTCGTCGACCTTTGGAATTCGAGGTGGGATACCACGTTTTGCTCAAGGTGTCGCCGATGAAGGGAGTTTTTCGTTTCGGGAAGAAGGGGAAGTTGAGTCCGAGATTTATTGGACCCTTTGAGATTCTCGAGCGAGTCGGTGAGTTGGCATATCGCTTGGCGTTACCTCCAGCCTTGAGTCATGTTCATAGCGTTTTTCATGTTTCCCAGTTGAGGAAATATGTCCCGAATCCTAGTCACGTCATCGATTATGGTGAGATTGATGGCGCCGAGGATATTACTTTCGAGGAGCATCCTTTGAAGATTTTGGAGCATCGTGAGAAACGACTGAGGCATAAGACCATCCCTTTGGTCAAAGTGCAGTGGTCGAGACACGCTGTCGAGGAGGCAACTTGGGAGACCGAGGATAGCATGCGTGCTAGCTACCCTGAGTTGTTTGTTTCTTAAGTTTCGGGACGAAACTTATTTTTAGAGGGGTAGAATGTAATATCCGCATTTTTCTTTCCCTTGTATCTTCATTTTTCGGTGTATTTCTCGGTTGTAGTGACCCTCGTGTATCTTTCAGTGTATCTTTCCCGTCATCTATTGATCTGATTCTCGTTATCGTTGTACGAAACCACTATTCGGGGTTGCCGTGGATCCATTCCATGTTTCGATGCGTCTTGAGATGTTCTGTTTAACGTTTCGTTCATATTCCGGTGTTTTGGGCCGTTTATATTCTGTATCTAGCGCACGCTAAATTTCATGCACAACGCACGCTAGAGATCCCTTAGTAGCGCACGCTACGTTTACTTCGTAGCGCGCGCTAGCGAATTAGCCCTGGGAGTGGCAGTGCTGTTTCCAACCCTCTGGATTGGCGGATTAGCGTACGCTACATAGTCTAGCGCACGCTAATGTCGGGGGCTAGCGCACGCTGAGATATCCAAGTTACGTGCGCTAGCGTGAGTGTACAAGATCGACGCTTTACTCGAACTCGGTCAGTGCCGTGTAGCGACGCTACATTTAGACGTTAGCGCATGCTAACGCCGTAACTGCCACCGGATCGGGACGCCAATTGTTTGGTCTGTATTTTCATCCTGTTAGCACACGCTAACCTTGAGTATTAGCGCGCGCTAACACTCCCTGGCTATATAAACCAGGGAGTTGACCGAGATAAACATAAATTCTCATTTCTTCCTCTCTCCGCGGCGAAGGCAATTCCGGGGCGATTTCCTTGGCGATTTCTTCCTCCAATCATCTCATCCAACATCTTTCTTGAGTTCTTGGAGTATTATAACAACATCAACACGAATCTTTCATCCTAATCCACGGTAAATCTCTTAGAACCCTACTTTTGGATAATTTGGGGGTTTGGGGATTTTCTTCCGATCCGTTCCGTTTTGTTGGTGGATTCATGATGAATATGATTAATCTTGTTGGTATAATTAGTTTTCCTATGGATTCGTGGTATATTTTCATGGTTTTGCGAAATCGAGAGGGTTTGGTTGTGGTCCGCCCTCGTTATTTTTGTACGAATATACATGAATCGTAGGCGGGTTTTCGGGTGTATTCCATTTCCGTAATCGTTTAGGAGTGGTTGTGATTGTGTTATTCGAATCGTTAGGTTCATTCGTCGGTTCCTCGCGGTCGTGCTTGATTCTTCCGTTCCGTTCGTGTCACCGTCTATTAATCGAGGCAAGTATCCTTATGAACTTACAATCTTGACATAGTAGTATTGTATGAGAAATGGTGTGTGTGTGTATGGTCACTACGGGTTAGATCCGACGGGGTCTCGGTAGGGGTCCACAGAGACATGGATCGACGAGCTTGCTTTTAACCACTACGGGTTAGATCCGACGGGGTCTCGGCACAGAGACGTGGATCGACGGTTAATTGTGGTGCATTTTACAAATATGATTTGATTATGGCATTTCCGGAAATGAGTGTTTTGGAACTATGCTTTTCTTGATTGCATGCATTTACTATATGTGTAAGATGTAAGTTGTTCATTTGGTTACTTGTACTAGCGTAATTGCTAACCCCTCTGGGGACCCGTTTTGGGGAAATTCGTTTTATGAATTTCAGTCGTTCATCGAGACGAACTGCCACTGACCAAGATATGGATGATGGCCGTGCGTGATGATTGTGCACGAGTGATGTCTTAGTGTCTTTTACCTTTTCATCTTTTGTGGTTTTGTTTGAACTAATAGAAGTACTCGAGTACTTAAGAATTTTTACTCGTCTGGATCGTATTGTTGTTTATCGTGTTTGTGTTGAATTATGATGTTATGTTGACCGGTTGAACCAGGTGCATTATTTTGTTGGGCGTCTTTATGACGAGGTGTTATTCTGTTGTTCTGTGAGTCGATGAGTATGATGTTTGGCCAGCCTGGTGGGTCCCATGTAGGGATTCACGGCGCTGTAATATACCTCGAATATCTTGGGGGTGTTACAAGACAGACTTGTTGCTAAAGGCTATGCACAATGCGAAGGGATAGATTTTGATGAAACTTATGCACCTGTTGCAAGATTAGAATCCATCAGACTATTCCTTGCATATGCAGCATTAAAAGATTTCATAGTCTACCAGATGGATGTAAAGAGTGCTTTTCTTAATGGAATTCTAGAAGAAGAAGTCTATGTGGAGCAACCCCCTTGTTTTGTCAAAGGAGACAAAGTCTACAAGCTACTAAAGGCTCTATATGGACTTAAGCAAGCACCAAGAGCATGGTATGAAACATTATCCATGTTTCTTGCGAAGAATGGATTCAGCAAAGGCAAGGTGGATAAGACCCTATTCAGAGTGGCGCATGAAGACCACATATTATTAGTCCAAATATATGTGGATGATATCTTATTTGGCTCAACCAATCCAGAGCTATGTGAGAAGTTCTCAAATCTCATGCAAGGAGAATTTGAGATGAGTATGATGGGCAAGCTTAATTTCTTTCTAGGACTACAAGTTAAGCAGATGGAAAATGGAATTTTCATCAACCAGGCCAAATACACCAGAGATCTAATCAAGAGATTTGGAATGGAATCATCCAAATCAGCAAAAATTCCTATGAGCATAAGCACACATCTAGATTCAGATGAAGAAGGCATATAAGTGGACTCAACCCACTACAGAGGACTCATTGGATCACTTCTTTATCTGACTACAAGCAGGCCAGGCATTTCATATGCTGTAGGAGTATGTGCAAGATTCCAGTCTAAACCCAAGCAGTCACACCTGGAAGCAGCTAAGAGAATCATCAAATATCTCAAGTCTACCATTAATGTCGGTTTATGGTATCCTAAAGTTGACAACTTTGATCTGTCAGGATATTCAGATACAGATTTCGCAGGTTGTAAGATCAATAGGAAAAGCACTAGTGGAACATGTAAATTCCTAGGAACCAGACTGATATCCTGGTTTAACAAGAAGCAGATATCTAACTCTATCTCAACAACAGAGTCAGAGTATCTAGCTTCAGGTAGCTATTGTGCCCAGATCTTGTGGATCAGACAACAGCTAAGGAATTACAACATAATTGCAAATGAAGTTCCAATTTGGTGCGACAACAATAGTGCAATTGCAATCACCAACAACCCAGTATTGCACTCAAGGACAAAGCACATTGATGTTAAGCATCAATTCGTAAAAGACCACATGCTTAATAAGAGAGTCGGAGTTGAAGGAGTCAGCATAAAATATCAGATTGCTGACATCTTCACCAAACCCTTACTAGAAGAAAGGTTTTTGGAGCTGAGCAGGGAACTTGGATTACTAGATTGGGAATCTAGTACAGACGAGAAAGCTACCTGAAGACCAGGTCAGACGACCAAATAAAGTTACCTGATCAGACCAGATGAAAAGACGAAGGACGGACCAAGTTGACCACAGGCATCAGAACCTACCTGGAGCAGACAAGGAGAGCTACCTGATGCAGAGCAGTCAAACAGTCAAACAGTCAATGGTCAACCAACTAAGTTTTCTAATTTTGACCGACTACTGAATATTTTATTACTATTTAGTTACACGTGGCAATCCCACGTTCACGATTAGACGATGACAAGCTAGCACGCTTACACGTTCAGAAGACCCCACTAATTCAAAATTTGAACCGACTTAAAATTAAAATAATATTAAAATCCAAACGTCGTTTCAATTTCTTTTTAAATACGGAAAAATCAGTTCACTTTACCTTCTTCATGCTTACGAACCCTAATTTTCACAGAGCAAAAACCCATTACTCAGACGATACCCATATCGCCATCCGTTTCAAAAGAAGGGGACCATCCCCTGCTGAGCCATCCATGATTCACTCCTCACCAGAACCATCACCCAAAAGACCCAGGTGATTGTTTGATGAGGAGGAGCAGCCAGATCATTTTTCTACCCCTGAACCCATTCATAGAGAGGATCAGCCTGCTCCCTCCAGCCTGGAAACCCAATTTGTCCCTCTTCTCACTCCCCAATTCATTTCAGAAGAAGAAGAAGCAGGTTTGATCATTCACATTCCAGAGGCCAACTATTCTTTCAACCTGCTCGAAAATAATTTCTTAAACCTGTCTATAGAGCAGCTTCAACTGGTAAAACCTCACGCTCTAAAACATTCTTTTATACATAGTTTTGAGCAATGGAAAACCTTGAAATCATTTTCATTCTCTCAACGCAAATTTTTGTTAAAAATGAGTCGGGAGTGTCCCTGTGCTACGGAGCAAGTACTCATGGAGTTTTGAAATGAGTCAGATCCTATTTTAATGCTCCGGTAGAATTGGTTCATGTCTAATTTTAAAACCAATATGGACCAATTCATCCATTCTATTATGCAAAGTATTTTTGATGGAACTATCAATGAAAATGGAGTAGTTGAAGAAAAGGAAATCATGATAGAAGAAGTTGTGGAGGAAGAAGAAAAGGAAGCTGAAAAAGAAGAAATCATTGTAATAGAAGAAAAAGAGGAGGGACAGGAGGAGGTAGGAAGAATGAAAGGGAGCTAAAAAAGAAGAAATCATGGGTGATGAGAAGAAAGAAGAAAACATAAGAAGAAAACGTTTTATTTGAAAAACAGAGTGAAAAAGAGGAAGTCGAAAAAACAGAAGAGTTGGAAGAAGAATAAGATGAGGAAGAAGGAGAAGAAGTTGACAAAGGTGATGAGATAGATAAGAAAGATGATGATGAAGAGGAATAGAAGGATGAAGAGAAAAAGGAAGAAGGGAAAGAGGAAGATAAGGAAGAGGAAGGAGAAAAAGAAAAAGAGGCTGAAAAAGAGAGAGAAGGCCAAGATGAAGCCAGATCAGATAAGGATGGGGCACCTTCCCTCTACACCAGCCTAGATGCCAGCCTAGCAGAAGAAGATGACAGGTCGGGGACCCCAGAGTAGACCCCACCTGATCAGCCGCCTGCAGATAGGAGTCTGCATATAGGTAGGTCGACTGCAAACCTACCTGCAGGCACAGAGAGCGTCAGTGAGCACTCACCTCAGCCATCAGCAATCTCCCCTGTGATGACTGAGCTGATCCGCAGCGTTGTCAAAAAATCCTTAGAAGAGATGCTTGCCGCCAGAATCTCACCTAACCTACAGTCGATCAATGTAAAGATTGACACCCTACTGCAGAGGAATGCTCCTCAACCTCCTCCTCCCAACAATTCCAGAATGCCACTTGGCATGTCTCACTGGATGCAAAGAGTAGAGCAACAGTTGACCATATTGGTTGATGCTGGAAAAAAGGGGGGAGGAAAGCAGGGGGAAAAGGGGGAAGTAAGAAAAGATCAGGTTCAGGAGCAGAGAATGAAGAAGAGGCAAGATGTTCCATTGATTGAAGCTGGGACATCAAGTCTTAAGAGAAAAGAAATAGCTGACCAACAGCAGACTGATGATCAGCCTGCAGAGAAGAAGAGGAGGACCAGGCAAGGAGCAGAGCCTACTTTAGAATGGGAAGGCAAAGAGTTGTGGTTTGTTGAGGATTTCCTTCCTACCGAAGCTGTACCAATGTGGGGATCTGCAAAGAAGCAATTCATTGAAAAATTTTATATCTGGGGGTTACTCCAGGAGAAAAATTGCTCCCCACAGCAGACATTTATTAACTTTATGGAATCAACACATCCAACTCTCTGGGACATCTTAGTAAAGCATGCAAAATCATGGAATGTCTACCCCATGATTCCTCCTTTCAGACCTGAAGAACCTCCCACTTTGCAGAATAATGAATTGGATGAATTAGCATTGCAAAGGGAGATAAGGAAGCTGTGTAGGGGAAAATCAAGATTTTTCCGCCCTCGTTATCAGGAGGAAATATGGTCTTGCACCCATCAAGAAAGACCTATTGGTGCAAAGCCTTTTAGGCCTCCCAAGCAAACTGTCCGCAGAGGCAGAGGCAGATAGCATTTATTTGTACTTATATTTTTCTTGTAATTTTTGATTTTGGAAGACTTGTAATGTTTCTGTATTTTATTTGTTCATTCAAAGCTGATGTACTTGTAAACAAAAACAGAAGAAATATATAAACAGTCATTTGAATGATAACCTCTAGTTGTCTCAAAACAAGACTGATTTTAGTTTGTGTCTTGCACTTACGTGCAGACCTGTTCTTCATTTGAATATTTGCTTACGTTTTGCCATCATCAAAATAGGGGTAATTTGTTAGGAATACTTGTTAGATTTTGATGATGTCATCATTATATTCAAATGTATGTTATTACTTGGCAAAATGTAAGGAAGAACCAAATGAGTATCTTCCATAGGCCAAACTGTGATAAGTTAGATACTTGGCAAAATGTAAAGAAGAACCAAATGAGTATCTTCTATAAGCCATATAAGTTAGGCTTAAAAACCGGCTTAGTGTAAATCAGATAAGTATCTATCAGCTGAGTCTTGGTCAACTCACCTGTTCAGATAAGGTTGACCATAGACGAGTCATATCAGGCAACCCATGTCAGGGAAGTTCTGGTCAAACAATTTAATCAGCGAAGTTGGATCAGACTGTAGTCAATAAGAGAACTCAAGTTATCTGTAGTCTGACCATCAGATCAGTCAAGTTCAAATCAGGACAGAAGACTACAGACAAGTCGGCACATCAGAGAAGTCGACATCAAATAAGGTTGATTGCACATCGAGCAGTTTGACCACAGAGAGGTCAGTCAAGTAATCAACCAAGTACTCCAGTCCACGTCAGCATACGTTGAATAGTCAATATTTACGGAAAGTCACATGCGGGCGAGTAGAGACAGATTGGAGAGATTACCGGAAAGGAAATGAATTAAGTAATTCATCCAGACCCACCACTGGAGAATTTAATCTTATTATATTCAAAAGATTCGGCGCCATCACATGGAAGTCTTCACAATGGTTGGAATTGGATTAAAATATGGGAATCCAGCCTTACAACGTTCAAAAAGAAAAACAAATAAGTCTATTTCTCCAACGAACAGATTTGTTACAGATTTGCAATGGCTATGAAGAAATACTCAAGAATCAACACCTATATATATTCGAAGATTTGAAGTTGAGCAGTACGATGCGAACAACACTTACAAGCACTCAAAGCAAACAAAGCAATCAAAGCGAACAATAGCATCGTGAAAGAGCAAGAGTTCTAAAGTTCTTATTTGAAGAAGCTCTTAGTTGGAGAAGACAATCACTCGTGTCTTTAAAACCTGAGTTCGGGGTACTTCACTAGTTGAAGTTCGAGAGACTGTAAAGGCATCCAAGGATCGTAGATCAAGAGGTGCAAGGCAGACAAAGGGAGTTGCAACGGCAAGGAATTCCAATAGTTGGAAGCTGTTGTAATTGGTTGAATCACTGTAATATTTATCACTGGTTGAGAATTATAGTGAATTCATCTCCAACTGGTTTGGAGAATAGTGGATTAGTAGAGGATTACCCCACCTATGAGACCACTATAATTTCATACGTGTTTTACTGCTTTCATTATCATACTTACCTACTACATACATACTTAACTGTTCCATTAATTATTTCTGCGTTCGTCATCAGCTGACTTCCGCACTTACATTGACTAGAGACGACTCTAAGTCTTCTGTACCATCAGCTGAGAAACTCATCTTCAATAAGTCTATTCACCCCCCCTAGACTTATTCCTGTACGACTTGTGACCTACAGCGATCGCTTTTTCTGCATTAAATGCTTATTAAACTGGCGATCGTCTTAGCACGTGGGTCGGTTTCCTTAAAGTCCGCAGCTGCTACTGGCATCCAAATGTGCGAACCAATGAGAAAACAACATGTGCCCTGCGACTCAGTCTTGGAAGGTCCCACCTAGGGCGCCTTTTACGGATCTATCGGTAGGTGAGAGGCTGTCCTTGTCACTAACAGCTGGTGATAGGCTGGAGTCAAAAAGCCTTTTCCTGCAGCGCCGTTTGCGGGTCTGCACGTGGGCCTTCCTCTCGAGATTCAGTCTTCGTAGACTTGACGGATGTCGGCCTTACATGTGGCATAAGACGATCGTCCTTGGTCGGGCACTAGAGACGATCGCCTTGTAAGACGATCGCTAGGCACTTGAACTTGATCTGACATCTTCGTTTGGTAAGTCTGCCTTGGTTTATCTAATGGTGACTTTGGTCGCTCGGCCCTTGTGCCGATCGCCATTGAGCCGTATTAATCGCCGCACAACAACACGTAATATACCACAAGTATTAAATACGAATTCCATCTTATAACGTGCATATAAACAAGGTTACTAAATATGAGATATAAAAAAGAGGCTTACATCCACATGTCGCACGAAGATGATGGTTGCACCATGATGCTAATCACGACCGACACCTAGGACGATGCGTCACGACATAATTCAGTCAGACAAAATCCGACAAGACAAGACTCGGCAATACACAACTTGACCTAACATCCTAGATTTCCACAACCTAAGCTCCGATACCATAAATGTAACACCCCAGAAGTCATCTGGGAATATCACACGCCGTAGACCCTTCTCACAAGGATCTACTAGGCTAAACACTACAAAACAAGATATCACATCAAACACAACATGGCTACATACGAAACAGTAGACCGATTTGGTCTTTTATCAATAACATACAACTTCATATATATCACTATTTCAAAACTCATACCCGCACAGGTCAAAGTACCACAACACTCCCATACGACGGGAAAACACTACAGCAGAAAGGAAAAATACAATTCGGCCGACAGTACCAAGGACTGTCCTTCCTGTGATTAGTATCATTTATCTTTCATCATCCTTCGTACCGATCATGTGTTTTGCTCCTCAAGAACCTACACGTACCTGAATGCAATAACATGCATCTACCCCGATTACTTGGGGGTTAGCAAACTGGAATTTTGCTAGTGCAATTACGATCCATACACATCATATTCCAAGAATATAATAATCCTGAATAATCACCCAATCAAACACAACAAAAGACTTTCCGAGATATTTTATTTGAGCAAAATAATCCGAAACCATAAAAGGTAGTAATAAATCAAGCAAACAATTTGTAAAGCATCTTACAGATCTGGGGAGTTTTTAGAGGAAAAAACATTTAGGATTAAAGAGTCCTTATCTTTTCAAAAATCATTTAGGGTCACAGCCCAAAGATTTATTCAGTTCTCGACAACTAGAATATAATCACGGGTCACGCCATCCGACAACAAAATATTATTCGTACTCATCAAGTAACGAATTCCAGAGGCCCTATCCGACCCTACCCGGCATCACACAAACATGGTTCGTACCCATAAAGTAACATACTCCAGAGGGCCCATCCGACCCTACCTGGCATCACACAAATATGGTTCGTACTCATCAAGGAACGAACTCCAGAGGACCCATCCGACCCCATATGGCATCATACAAATACAGTTCGTACTCATCAAGTAACAAACTCTAGAGGCCCCATCCGTCCCTAAATGGCATCACACAAGTACAGTTCGTACTCATCATGTAACGAACGCCAGAGGCCCCATCAAATCCTACCTGGCATCACATAAATACTGTTCGTACTCATCAAGTAACAAACTCCAGAGGCCACATCCATCCCTACCTGGCATCACACTGTTGGTGCAGAATCGGTATTTGCGTCGTTGTGCGGAAGCGTAAATATAAAGTGCGGAAATTTAAACGACACACGGATTTATAGAGGTTCGGCCAAACGTGCCTTTGTCCTCTCTCTGGGTATCTTTTTCTATAGTATAAAGATCAAAACCTCTGCACCTCTCTTCTATCGGTCGAGGGATCACCGTTACAATCACATCTTCAATTGGTCCGTGATAAACCACTCGTACTTGTCTTTGTGTCGGTCCAAGTTAAACCATTTTCCTTTTCTATTGGACAAGGAATCAACCACTCTACCTTTCTATCGGTACTAGATAAGCCTCACTAAGATAGCGATTCTAACAATGCCGGATTCTTGATCCTAATAACACCAAATCCAATCGTATCTTTTCTTTTACCTCTCGTGTATGATTTTGTCTATAACACTCAATCACTCTCAATTTAAGCTCAAGAACAACAAATATAATGTTTACAATGATATCTCAAGTGTATATGAATTGCTCAATGTTGTTGTGTGGATTAATACCAAGTGGTTTGGTATTTATAGTGTTTCTCCACAAACTAGCCATTACTGCTAGTTGTTATTAGCGTGCGCTATCGCGTGCAGCGTCAGTCCAGTGGCTACTGTCTCTTTTCCTTAGTGTGTATTAGCTTCTCTGTTGCATACATTAAGTACACATATTAATGTGCGTTAAGCACTCTTCGTAGCGTGTGCTAACCATGTATCCGTTTGTATGATTTTGTCAAACTGGCCATTTGGTTCTTTATGACTTTTGTTCAGACTTTTCCCAACGGATTGATTGACTTGAATTCAAACTCCTTAGCGTGCGCTATTCCTTGTAAGTAGCGTGCGTTATGGCTTACTTCACTGCATACGTCATTCTATGTTTGAATGTCTTCGCAACGGTAAAAAGGCCTTCGATAGCGTGCGTTAGTATACATGAGTAGCGTGCGCTATCTTCATCAGATGACTTCACTTCAGGTAACTTCGAACTTATCTGATCTGCAGTCGGGTATCGTTAGCGTGCGCTAACGTTTAAGTCTAGCGTGCGCTAACTTTGTATTTTGACCAGCTTTTTGCGTCTTCGATTTCTTCGTTGATTTGCTTCGCCTCTTTGTTGTTTTGTTTTGTTTAGCAACTTAATCATCAAAAAACTATTTATGAATATGTAGAATAAATATTCCAACAATCTCCCCCTTTTTGATGATTACAAAACAACCCTTGAATTGGATAAAACCTGCACAATAAAATTATATGTATATGTATGTTTCAAAGTTTTCAACTTTGATCGTTTCGTTAGTTTCACCCATTCTTTTTCTTTTTGTCATTTTCGACTTCTTCGTTTCTCATTTTTCAACTCCTTCGTTTCTCCCCCTTTTTGTATGCTTTCTTTTTCTCCTTTTTGACTTCTTGGATTTTTATTATTTTTTCCTCCTTTTTACTTTTTATTTTTCTCGTCATATCTTTCATGACGCTTTTTATCCGATTCAACTTCTTCTCCTCCTTTTTGTATTCACCAAAAAGTGTAAAAAAATATAGAGAATACCAATTATCGAATATGCATGATACCAAATGATGAATATAAATAAAAATAGGGTATAACTCCCCCTGAAAATATTATCTGTTTAAAAATTAATACTCCTCCTGAGTAAAATATCAATAATTGTTAAAAATTAATTCTTGGGGATCCAACTGATCGGTCAAAAACTTATCCTAAAAATAGGAGTTCTTGAGTCGCTCGCAAATATATACGAGGTAGAAGTAGTTTGTGGTAAGTTCTACCAAGGTCTTTTCTCTCGAGGATTGTTCAACAGGGCTTCGTATAATATTTTGTATAGATTGCAAGAAGTAAATACTAAAATATACTAAAATATATTTGTTTGGTTTTTTAAATTAACTAAATTAAAATGCACTATTTTTAATTTAAACTATTGTTAATAAGACTATTTTAATAAGACTATTTTTAATAAGACTATTTATATTAAGACTATTTATACTAGACTATTTATATTAAGACTATTTATACTAGACTATTTATACTAGACTATTTATATTAAGACTAGTGAAAATGAATAGAATTAAAATAATTTGGGAATTTATAAAATTTAGGGGATTACGGGTTCATTAAATTAGGTTTTTAAATAAGTATCGGAATTGATTTATACGGATATAAAAGAAAAAACGAATGTTTATCGAGTAATCAACTTTTCACCTCTGTACTTTCGTATTCAAAGATGTCTTAATCACTTTCACTTTTTTAAGATGTTGATAACAAGATTAACACTTGATAGATTGAAAAGATGTGTTTCCAATACACTTAACAATCAATCAAGGAGGTTTCACTAGTAGAAATAGGATATGATCAATCTCTATTTAAACCAATTAGTCCTTTCATTTCTCTAACTTGATTATTTTTAGGATAAACGGTCGTTCATCGAGTAATCAACTTTTCACCTCATAACTTTCGTATTCAAAGGTGTCTTAACCACTTTCGCAATCTTAAGATGTTGATAACAAGATTAACATTTGATAGATTGAAAAGATATGTTTCCAATTCACTCAACAATCAATCAAAAAGGTTTCATTAGTAAAAATAGGATATGATCAATCTCTATTTAAACCAATTAGTCCTAAAAATAGTTTAAATCAATCAAATACTCAATATATAACCTAATAGAAATGCCCCTTCCCCTAGGAAGAAAGATTAGCTACTCATTGGTTTATACATACTAAAATTATAATAGAAATAATTGATGTATATAATATATATAGAAACTTTTAATTACTAGAACTTAATGACAATAGATAAAACTTACTTGAATATGATGAATCAAAGTGCAAGAAACAAACTTCAAAATATAACTTCAAACTTGTTTAAAGGTTACAAGCTTACAAAAATTGAAAGTAAAATACTAAGTAAAATACTAAGTGCTTATTGATCAAGCACTTTTCAATTACAAACTAAATGAAAGAAAAACTTCAAACCAAAAATGAAATACAAACTAAAATTGAGAGTTCTAAGTAAAATATATTGCTAAAAGAAAGGAGTATTTCTTAGCAAGAAGGTGGATATATTTGCAATGGATGAAGAGGTCCTTTTATAGGTGATTTTCAAGAATACAATTGATTATTTAATTCAAAATATCTATTATAATATCATTTTTTTAATTCTTTGTTCACACTTCACCCATGTCTTTGAATTTTCAGATTTTTGACCAAAAAAATATCTTGTGGTTGAGTTCACAAGTTGGTCAAAAGTGGACTAATTTTGCATGGCATCTGCTGAAAAACGGCGATGAAAACGCCCGGTTGCCCCGTGTTGTGCGTCGTTTTGTGGTGACTCGGTCTCTTCCGGAATACGCGCGAGGACACGGTGCTAAATACCGGCCGTGTGTGAAATGGCCCAAGACACGGCCCTTGTTGCGCCGTATGTGAAACGGCCTACATAACACGGTCCTTTTTGCGCCGTGTTGTATGGTCGTTTTGCCTTGAAAAATTCCCGTCGTTGGATTTGATCTTGTTTTCCGTCCTTTTTTATGCTTCATGTCAGTAATCTGTAAAATAACCATTTTTAGCTCTGTAATATCCGCAATTTCGAATTTCGGTAATTTTCTTTTTTGGTGTATTTCTCGATCGTAGTGACTCTCGTATACCTTTCAGTGTGTCCTTCCTGTCAACTGTTGAACTGTATTCTCGTTATTGTTGTGCGGAACCGCCGTTTCGGGGTTGCCGTGGATCCATTTCGTGTTGTTGGTTCCCCAAATATTGATTCCTATCGTTTTATTCTCTTTCCGGATCATTTTTATCATTTTGGGACCCAAAGGGGTGTGGGCCGCGGCACAAGGTGCGTGCGCCGCGGCACACAAATTTCTCCAAAATGTTGGTCGAGCGATATGTACTGTGTGCCGCGGCACACCCATCCGGTGCCGCGGCACAGTGCCAGGCCAGTGCCGCGGCACACCTGTCCGGTGCCGCGGCACACTCGTGTGTCTTCCGCGACCAAACCCAATCGACTGCGGTGCCGCACACGCAGGCTGTGCCGCGGCACAATGCCAAAACCTGGGAGTAAATTTTCGGCCTGTGCCGCGGCACACTTCGGCTGTGCCGCGGCACACGAAGCGGTAATTGCGCAGTATCGTCTTTATTAGACGAGATTGGTCGTCTCCTCCCCCATTTTCACCTGCATCGCGAGGGAGAGTGAGAGAGAGGGGGAGAGTTCTTCATCTTCATCCATTGGGGGGTTGATTTTCACCATTTTTCTTCGATAGTGAAGCCCGGGAAATCAATCTAACGCGTGTTCTACGGATCTTGGTACTTGAATCTCCTAAGGTAATATTCTAAAACCCTATTTTCGATTTAATTGGGGGTTTTGGGATTTTCTTCCGATCCGTTCCGTTTTGTTGGTGGATTCATGGTATATACGATTAATATTGTTAGTATCTTTAGTTTTCCTACGGATTCATGGATATTTTGTGGACTTTTGCGGAATCGAGAGGGTTTGGGGGTGGTCCGCCCTCGTTGTTTTCGGTATGAATATACATGAATCGTAGGCGGGTTTCCGGGTGTATTCCATTTCCATAATCGTTTAGAAGTGGTTGTGATTGTGCTATTCGAATCGTTAGGTTCATTTTCGTCGGTTCCTCGCGGTCGTGCTTGATTCTTCCGTTCCGTTCGTTGTCGTATTCCTTTTCGTTAGCATCGGGCGTTCGAAGCTTCGGTTGAGCCGTATCCGTTCGTGGTTCCGTGCTCGTGGTATCGAGGCAAGTACCTTGCCCATACTTTTCTCGTTTTATGGATATGATGATCGGTGGTCGTCTTGATGTGTTTGTTTGGTTATTTGAAATGAAGTTTCAAAGGATTTCGGTTTGGCCTCGTTAAAGGCTTTCTTTCAAAACGAGTGTGAGTTGTGAACGGTGTTTCGAGAATTGATTATGATTTGGTTATTTTGAACGTTGAAGGATTTTATGATGATACTCCTATTGTTTAAGTTATGGAATCGTGTATTCCGTATTTAATCTTGTTATTGTATTTTTGAAGAGTTTGGTAATGGTGTCGAGTTAATGGCAATCTCTAGTGTGTATTCTTAATGAACTTACATTCTTAGCATGTTAGTATTGCATGAGTAACGTGTGTGTGTGTATGCTCACTACGGGTTAGATACGACGGGGTCTCGGTAGGGGTCCACGGAGGTGTGGATCGACGAGCTTTGCTTTTAACCACTACGGGTTAGATCCGACGGGGTCTCGGTAGGGGTCCACGGAGGTGTGGATCGACGGTTAATTGTGGTGAATTTTACAAATGTGATTTGATATTGGCATTTCCGGAAATGAGCGCTTTTGAACGGTTTTCATGATTGCATGCATTGACTAAGTGTGTAAGAGGTAAGTTGTTCGTTTGGCCTACTTGGCTAGGATGGCACTAGAGTATTTTGTTGTTTGTTTTAAATCCTTTATTTGTGGATTTTGATGTTGGAAGACGAACCTTGTGGGCGTTCTTGTGTACTGTGAGTTGATGATATTTGGGGCTAAAATCCCAATGGTTTTATAAAAGTCGTTTTACGGATTTGGGGCTAAAATTCCAACGGTTTGGTAAATGTCATTTTTTTCGGAAAGTAAACCTTTGGGGCGGTGACCCCTTTTGTCTTTTGGATTTTGAAAAGTAGGATTTGATCATCCTAAATTGTTTTCTATTAAAACTCTCGATGGCACTCTAAACCGTTTTATAAATTACTTCCATTGATTTATGATATTTCGATTTTGAAATGTTTTCTCAAACCCTTGCCTCGAGAAGTACTTTTCGTTTCGTTTGGATCTTTGAGGATTCCTGGTTATTGTTATTCGTGGAATGTGAATTGTATGGCTCGTATTTGCACTTTGTATTTGCACTAGCAAAACAGTGGAGTTTTGCTAACCCCCGAGTATTCGGGGGGTGGATGTCTATTTTTGCATTCAGGTTTTGGAGCATAACACAGGGTCGGCACGAAGGATGATGAAAGATGAACGATACTAATCACACGAGGATCCGTTGATGTCGTATTGGTCTAGTTGTATTTTCTTTCCCCGCAAGATCTTCTCCCGTTGTGCGGAGTTTATCAGTATTTTGACCCCTGCGTGGGCATGAATTGTATTTGAGTTGTATGTAATTCTTGAAAGACCAAATCGGTCTACTGTGTCATTTTAGCCTTAAAGGCATGGTTGAGTTGTTATATGTCGTTACCAGCCTGGTAGATCCTTGAGGAAGGGTTCTACGGCGTGTAATACCCCTGAGCGGATTGGGGGTGTTACATAAATGGTATCAGAGCTTAGGTTGAGGAAACCTAGGCTGTCGGGTCAAGTCGTGTTGTTTGAGTCTTGTTTCGTCGGATTTTATCTGACTGAGTCGTGTCGCGACGCGTCGTTTGAGTTTGTTGGTCATGATTAGTATCGTGGGGCGATCATCATCTTCGTGCGACCTGTGGAAGTAAGTCTCCCTTCTTTGTGTTGTGCCTCGTGTGACACGAGCTATTTTTATGATTATTTGTTAAGTGATGGAATCCTTATGTGGATTTTGATTTCACGATATGTATTTAATCGACTCTCGTATTTGATTCATACGAGGAGTGTCGTCGCTTGTGATGTCTTTTTATTGTTGCTTTTGTCCGTTGCTGATGATTTTCGAATCGATTTGCACGTTTTACAAATTCCCTTGTGGAAGCTTTGTGCTTATACACGTTCGACTTGTTCACTAGCCAGTGCGGTAGGGTCTTCAGAGGCCTCGAATGGGGCCAATGGTTTTGTTCTGAATGTGGTTATTTGACTCTAATATTTTGTTCTTATGAGGAGTAGTGTTGCTGGATTGTGCGTGTTGAACTGTATTTCTTTTATCCGCTGCGTGAGTTCTTTTGTAATGACTTTCGGTATTTTACCGACCGAGTTTTATTTCGAAAACCGATTCTCTTAACCGAGTTTTTGGCATTATGGCCTTGACCGCTTTGACGAAATTCTTATGACAGTATTTAGCATTTTGTAAATGGCTTCTGTGAGTTTTTTTTTGAAATATTACCGTCATCAGCCTTTTTGGCATTTTGTAAATGGTTTTTAGCCTGGGGTTCCGACGCGGGACCCACAGCGCTATGATGTTCCGTGTGATTACCTGAAATTTTTAGGCATTCTAGCCTTTTTGGCATCGTCATTTTTGGCATTGAATTATTTTCGAAAACTTGAGTATCTTAGAAATAAATTTCGGGACATACTTTTCAAATGAGTTATTTTCTGGTGGTACATCCAAGGTGCCACAATATATTTCAAAAAATTTCTACTTCGAGGACCAAAATGCTTTGAGATATTTTCAATGTTTTAGAAATATTTTTTTTATTTAGACCCGAGGGTCGAATATTTTGAAAGTTTTCACTAAGAGGAAGTGACTTCATTCTTATCAAATGCGAAATGGTTCTCCAATGTCTCGATAACGATGTTTCACGTTTATACTTTTTGAAAGGTGATACTCAAGATCAACCAGTATTCTTCAAATTATTTTCAAAATGAGGTTTTCGTTTTTAAAACCTATCCATTCCCGTTTGAGGGCTGGGTATATATGTATGATGTTCGCGTTTTCATTTTGATGTTTGCTCCCGAGTATGACCGAATTGGCGGTGTGGGCGTTGAGTCGTTTTCCACACATTTGTTGTGTTAGCCCCTTGTGAGAGGTGGGATGTTGGTGTTGAATATTGTCGCCTCGTGGTGATTTCTGCGTTGTCGCGCATGTGCGAGCTGTTAGAGCTTGGTTTGGTATGACCGTGTGTATCGGTGATAGTTCCGTTATGTGTCGGTTGTTTAATGTCTTGTTACCTTGCTCCCGTTTTTGTGAATTTTGTGGACGAGGTCGGAGGTAATGCCCGTACTATGTTGACTTCTGTATTTTCTCTTCCTCCAGTCTATCGATTCGCTCATGTTCGTTGACACTTTATGAACTTGTTCTGTATTTCGGTTTCATCGTTCGAACGAGCTGTGATCTTGTTGTGGGCCGATCTGGTTATCGATGTGACTTTTTTTTTCGAGTTCGGTTCGATTCTTGTGAACCTTGTTCGGGAGTAACATCATTTGGTTCTACTAGTCCTTTTATTCGAAGGGATCGGATTTTGAACCTCTGTATATTCTACTTTGTCGACTCATTTATGTTCGTTGACATTTCTGAGCTTGTCCTGCCCCTTGTTTTTGTTTATCGAACGAGTGTGGCATCATTTCGGAATAACTCGTTTGTCGTTGTGACTTTTCAATTTCTATTCCCTTTCATGTGGATCTTATGTGAATGCATACGTTGTTGTTTTCACCGGATCATATATTGTCTCGAGTCGAGATGTGAACCTTGGAGTTGTTGTTTGAATTTTTTTGTTCTTCGTGATTCGAACATGATTGTTCGTTTTTTGTTGTCTCGACCGTTGTGGTTCGGTCGTTTGTTTGTTCGGTTTTTGTCCTCGTTTCGTGATCGTTGAGCATTCAGGCTCCTTCCTAATTCCCTTAAGTTTGGGAAATTAGTCTCGTTTTCGATCTTCCAACCCTTGGGCGATGGAATTCCGTATTTGTTCAGCGTGTGGCTCATGTTTTGATTGATGAACCGTTGGGTTGGTCAATCATACTGACTTTCGTTCGTTGTGTTTTGTGATTGTCGGATAATAGACTTGGCTATATCATCCGTTTGATGACGCTTGTCATTTGTTGGTTTTATTGTATCCCTAACGGCGACGTTGTGTTGGTCGTCGTGGAGCGTGTTTTCACGCCGTTTATTTCTTTGCGTTGCTTGTAACGTTTCGCCGATGGGCGTAAGTTACGCATTTCTTGTGTATCTCGTTGAGTCTTCCCTGGCGGAGATATTGCTTCTCCCTACTTGTTTTAAGTTTCGGGACGAAACTTCTTTTAAGGAGGGTAGAATGTAATATCCGCAATTTCGAATTTTGGTAATTTTCTTTTTTGGTGTATTTCTCGATCGTAGTGACTCTCGTATACCTTTCAGTGTGTCCTTCCTGTCAACTGTTGAACTGTATTCTCGTTATTGTTGTGCGGAACCGCCGTTTCGGGGTTGCCGTGGATCCATTTCGTGTTGTTGGTTCCCCAAATATTGATTCCTATCGTTTTATTCTCTTTCCGGATCATTTTTATCATTTTGGGACCCAAAGGGGTGTGGGCCGCGGCACAAGGTGCGTGCGCCGCGGCACACAAATTTCTCCAAAATGTTGGTCGAGCGATCTGTACTGTGTGCCGCGGCACACCCATCCCGGCCGCGGCACGCAGCTGTGCCGCGGCACACCTGTCCGGTGCCGCGGCACACTCGTGTGTCTTCCGCGACCAAACCCAACTGTACCGTGTGCCGCGGCACACGCAGGCTGTGCCGCGGCACAATGCCAAAACCTGGGAGTAAATTTTCGGCCTGTGCCGCGGCACACTTCGGCTGTGCCGCGGCACACGAAGCGGTAATTGCGCAGTATCGTCTTTATTAGACGAGATCGGTCGTCTCCTCCCCCATTTTCACCTGCATCGCGAGGGAGAGTGAGAGAGAGGGGGAGAGTTCTTCATCTTCATCCATTGGGGGGTTGATTTTCACCATTTTTCTTCGATAGTGAAGCCCGGGAAATCAATCTAACGCGTGTTCTACGGATCTTGGTACTTGAATCTCCTAAGGTAATATTCTAAAACCCTATTTTCAATTTAATTGGGGGTTTTGGGATTTTCTTCCGATCCGTTCCGTTTTGTTGGTGGATTCATGGTATATACGATTAATATTGTTAGTATCTTTAGTTTTCCTACGGATTCATGGATATTTTGTGGACTTTTGCGGAATCGAGAGGGTTTGGGGGTGGTCCGCCCTCGTTGTTTTCGGTATGAATATACGTGAATCGTAGGCGGGTTTCCGGGTGTATTCCATTTCCATAATCGTTTAGAAGTGGTTGTGATTGTGCTATTCGAATCGTTAGGTTCATTTTCGTCGGTTCATCGCGGTCGTGCTTGATTCTTCCGTTCCGTTCGTTGTCGTATTCCTTTTAGTTAGCATCGGGCGTTCCGAAGCTTCCCGGTTGAGCCGTATCCGTTCGTGGTTCCGTGCTCGTGGTATCGAGGCAAGTACCTTGCCCATACTTTTCTCGTTTTATGGATATGATGATCGGTGGTCGTCTTGATGTGTTTGTTTGGTTATTTGAAATGAAGTTTCAAAGGATTTCGGTTTGGCCTCGTTAAAGGCTTTCTTTCAAAACGAGTGTGAGTTGTGAACGGTGTTTCGAGAATTGATTATGATTTGGTTATTTTGAACGTTGAAGGATTTTATGATGATACTCATATTGTTTAAGTTATGGAATCGTGTATTCCGTATTTAATCTTGTTATTGTATTTTTGAAGAGTTTGGTAATGGTGTCGAGTTAATGGCCATCTCTAGTGAGTATTCTTAATGAACTTACATTCTTAGCATGTTAGTATTGCATGAGTAACGTGTGTGTGTGTATGCTCACTACGGGTTAGATCCGACGGGGTCTCGGTAGGGGTCCACGGAGGTGTGGATCGACGAGCTTTGCTTTTAACCACTACGGGTTAGATCCGACGGGGTCTCGGTAGGGGTCCACGGAGGTGTGGATCGACGGTTAATTGTGGTGAATTTTACAAATGTGATTTGATATTGGCATTTCCGGAAATGAGCGCTTTTGAACGGTTTTCATGATTGCATGCATTGACTAAGTGTGTAAGAGGTAAGTTGTTCGTTTGGCCTACTTGGCTAGGATGGCACTAGAGTATTTTGTTGTTTGTTTTAAATCCTTTATTTGTGGATTTTGATGTTGGAAGACGAACCTTGTGGTCGTTCTTGTGTACTGTGAGTTGATGATATTTGGGGCTAAAATCCCAATGGTTTTATAAAAGTCGTTTTACGGATTTGGGGCTAAAATCCCAACGGTTTGGTAAATGTCATTTTTTTCGGAAATTAAACCTTTGGGGCGGTGACCCCTTTTGTCTTTTGGATTTTGAAAAGTAGGATTTGATAATCCTAAATTGTTTTCTATTAAAACTCTCGATGGCACTCTAAACCGTTTTATAAATTACTTCCATTGATTTATGATATTTCGATTTTGAAATGTTTTCTCAAACCCTTGCCTCGAGAAGTACTTTTCGTTTCGTTTGGATCTTTGAGGATTCCTGGTTATTGTTATTCGTGGAATGTGAATTGTATGGCTCGTATTTGCACTTTGTATTTGCACTAGCAAAACAGTGGAGTTTTGATAACCCCCGAGTATTCGGGGGGTGGATGTCTATTTTTGCATTCAGGTTTTGGAGCATAACACAGGGTCGGCACGAAGGATGATGAAAGATGAACGATACTAATCACACGAGGATCCGTTGATGTCGTATTGGTCTAGTTGTATTTTCTTTCCCGCTGCAGTATCTTCTCCCCGTTGTACGGGAGTTTATTGTATTTTGACCCCTGCGTGGGCATGAATTGTATTTGAGTTGTATGTAATTCTTGAAAGACCAAATCGGTCTACTGTGTCATTTTAGCCTTAAAGGCATGGTTGAGTTGTTATATGTCGTTACCAGCCTGGTAGATCCTTGAGGAAGGGTTCTACGGCGTGTAATACCCCTGAGCGGATTGGGGGTGTTACAAGCTCATGTTTGGACATATCTGTAAAATATATATTTTTAATCACAAATCAGTACAATTATGCCCGGAAAAATGAATATTTTGTATATGAATTTTAGATTAATTATGCACTAATCAAATACCCCACACTTAAATTTTTGCTAGTCCCGAGCAAAACTCTTTATTAATCACACACAAAATAAAAATTAAAATAAGACACAAAATAAAAAATAAAAAATAATACACAAAAATTTAAAAAATAATTATATATAAAGATGAAAAGAGATCAAAATGCCATTAATACACAATAACCAACTTTATACAGTAGATAGAAATGAATCAAGATTCAAAATAAATCTACTAACAATTTTGAAGTTAAAACACGGTTTTTATTTTTGTAATTCCAAAATGCAAGGTTTTCCCCCCAAAAGGTTGATTATTTGTTTCTCACTCGTGACTCACACGATTCCCTTTAATGGTTGCTCTTGATCACTCGTTTATTTTTCGACTCAATATGAAGAAGAATTTCATTGACGTCATCAAATATTGTGATTTTTCACGAAATTGAGTGTATTGAAATTCAGCCGCTAATTAATTCAAGTCTGTTCATAAACTACATCCCTTAGTGATAGCTTTCACACCGTTATTTGCTAACTTGTAGCTCTTTTCACCAACACAATTTCTTTCTTTTTTTTTTATTTAAAAAAGGTGATAGCTTTCACACCGTTATTTGCTAACGTGTAGCTCTTTTCACCAATTTTTCTGTGAGACGGCAGCTACGCACCAACAATGGTTAGTCCTTTATTTTTCACAAAATTTTAAGACCCCCAAAATTAGGCAGTTGTTGCTGCTCAACACTTCTCCTTTTTGTCATTTTAATTTTTTTTAGGTGATAGCTTTCACACCGTTATTTGCTAACGTGTAGCTCTTTTCACCAATGACTCTTTTTTTTTTAGGGAATAGAATTTTTGCAGAAAATCATTTATTAGTTAAGCATGAAAAATCAAAAACTCCACAAATTAAGTAAATTTCAGTTCTATTTTTCATCAACCGACTGATTCTTCTTTTCTCAAGGTAACGAATGACTCGATTTTATATGATAACTACAAGGTTTGGAAAAAGAGATTTAGGCTCAAAAATTTTGGAATATACAATTTTTTTACCGGTTAAAACAATTTTAGAAGCTTATATATAGCTAATTTATTGGTGTTTTATGGCCAGATCTAGAAATCTCACAAATCAAAATAATATATATATATATATATAAAAAAAATAATTAAGGCAAATCACCAAAATAATCAAAACCAGCACACCAAAATAATTAAAACATACCACCCCCAAACTTGAAAAAGAAATTGTCCTCAGTTTTTTTAAAAAAAATAATAATAAAAAGCAAGAGAAAAAAAACTCCCTGTTATGAAAATTGATGCTTGAGCTATGCCTTTTTGGATCTGCATGAAAAAATATACGAGGCAAACAACAACAACCACAAAAATATAACCGGAAGTATAACACAATTTTTAAGATGCGCTTCAGGAAAGTCCGAAGAGTCGCCTTACGCTGCCATCAATGCTTTTATTAAAAACAAAATAAAAAATTACGGCAATAAAAATTACAATACATAAATCGCAAATAGATGCGCGTCAAGAGATTAAAAAGAAACTCCTTAAGCTGCCATCATTTAGCACGATTTTTTACACACGACAGAAAGTAAAAATAACAAGAGGTCTGATATGGGGTATCAAAGGGAGAGGAATGAATCCACTTTTCGTTTTCTCATGGTGAGATCTTCCATCCAGACAATATTAGCTAGAGATGGATCTAGTTGAGGAACAAATTCAATGATTTTTTTGATTAGTTCTTCTGGTGTTGTTGCAACGACTATGATTCGTTTAGCACGCTCGGAAATAAAACCTTTTTCAGCAGAGTAGTCGATGAAAGATAATAAACCATCAAAGAAACCATTGACATTAAGCAGACCTATTGGTTTTTGATGAACATTTAGCTGGGCTCTGGTAACCACATGAAAAAGTTCCTCAAGGGTGCCAAAACCACCGGGAAGGGTGATAAAGATGCCAGAATTATTTATCATGTGAGTTATGCGATCTTGCATATTTACAGATCTAAACTCATCTCCAATAGTTGCCCCGGTGATTTTACTTTCAGCCAGAGGTTTTGGAATTATTCCCAACACTCTTACTCCTTCCATATAGGCAGAAGCAGCAGCTCGTCCCATTAATCCTAGACTTTCTCCTCCATAAACTACATGAATGAATTTTTCTCCTAAAGTACGACCCAAGTTGTGGGCTGCTTCAGTAAAGCATTCATCTTTTCCATAACTAGCTCCACCAAAAATACAGACTGAGTTAAATCTTTTTGTGGAAGATGATGATTCCATTTTTTAAAAGAAATTTTTTTGAGAGAAAAAGGAAAAAAAAGTACAAGTTTGAGGGATGAATAAAAGTAACAAGCACAATGTTTATTTATAGAAGAAAAATGAGGAAAATTTGTTTAACAAGTTTGTGATTGTGTTGATTGCGCTTCAACTACTCAATAGAATAATGAATGCATTTATCGCGTATCACATTTTTTATTCAGAAAATCTCACCATACGACAAAAATAAAAGATACTCACGTGTATGTACAGTAGTTGTGATTGTGGCTGACATCTTCCTCTGATTTTACGTTCAGAAACGGATTAAACGCCTTCTATGAGTCGGGGAGAAGCTTCCCATCCAATTATCTTATAAATTGGCAAACAGGGTCTTTTAACGTCAGATTCCCAAGACGTTGTTCATATTCTGGTTTGAATTTATTCTACAAACATTGAATTGCATAATGTACGAGTCCACTAGGATGCGTGTCAAGAGAAATTTCGATATTATCTAAATTCTCTTTATTCAGACCATCCTTAATGAAGTGAATTTTATCTTCTCTGTTTGTAGATGGAATTCCTAAAGATCGACATTTTAAATTACAGTTCCATCTAGCACATTTATAGCAAACGGCTATCATCTTTGCTCGTCGTTTCTTGGCATATGAACTTTTTCCAACCCTGGTAAAAATCTAGTCGGTGTTTCTGTGAATTCACCTTCTATTCTTACTTTGGCTTCGATAATGAATCTTATGTCAAAAGGTATGCTTTTATTCATAAGCAACCTCATCCTTTCAAGCCTTGTCTTGTAAATCTTTAAAATTGCGTTTTTGCTTAGAAAGGGAAATCTTTTTTCAATTTTATACAATGTTTCTTCCATGATAAAAAAAATAAATAAATAAAAAAAATGAAAATAATTGAAGAAAATATCTACAAATATCAGTTGTTGTGGGAAACTGAAAAATCCGACTTTGATAGTCACGGAGTACCGTTATCCGCCACTTGACCGGACAGAAGAATAAAAGATACAGAAATAAAGAAAGATAAAATAACAAGATATAAACAAAAATATACAAAAAATTATATTTGGCCTAAAACAATCCCCGACAACGGCGCCAAAATTTGATCGGTCAAAAACTTATCCTAAAAATAGGAGTTCTTGAGTCGCTCGCAAATATATACGAGGTAGAAGTAGTTTGTGGTAAGTTCTACCAAGGTCTTTTCTCTCGAGGATTGTTCAACAGGGCTTCGTATAATATTTTGTATAGATTGCAAGAAGTAAATACTAAAATATACTAAAATAATTTTTTTTGTGTTTTTTAAATTAACTAAATTAAAATGCACTGTTTTTAATTTAAACTATTTTTAATAAGACTATTTTAATAAGACTATTTTTAATAAGACTATTTTTAATAAGACTATTTTTAATAAGACTATTTATATTAAGACTATTTATACTAGACTATTTATATTAAGACTATTTATACTAGACTATTTATATTAAGACTAGTGAAATGAATAGAATTAAAATGAGTTGGGAATTTATAAAATTTAGGGGATTACGGGTTCATTAAATTAGGTTTTTAATTAAGTATCGGAATTGATTTATACGGATATAAAAGAAAAAATGAATGTTTATCGAGTAATCAACTTTTCACCTTTGTACTTTCATATTCAAAGATGTCTTAATCACTTTCGCTTTTTTAAGATGTTGATAACAAGATTAACACTTGATAGATTGAAAAGATGTGTTTCCAATACACTTAACAATCAATCAAGGAGGTTTCACTAGTAGGAATAGGATATGATCAATCTCTATTTAAACCAATTAGTCCTTTCATTTCTCTAACTTGATTATTTTTAGGATAAACGATCGTTCATCGAGTAATCAACTTTTCACCTCATAACTTTCGTATTCAAAGGTGTCTTAACTACTTTCGCAATCTTAAGATGTTGATAACAAGATTAACATTTGATAGATTGAAAAGATATGTTTCCAATTCACTCAACAATCAATCAAGAAGATTTCATTAGTAAAAATAGGATATGATCAATCTCTATTTAAACCAATTAGTCCTAAAAATAGTTTAAATCAATCAAATACTCAATGTATAACCTAATAGAAATCCCCCTTCCCCTAGGAAGAAAGATTAGCTACTCATTGGTTTATACATACTAAAATTATAATAGAAATAATTGATATATATAATATATATATAGAAACTTTTAATTACTAGAACTTAATGACAATAGATAAAACTTACTTGAATATGATGAATCAAAGTGCAAGAAACAAACTTCAAAATATAACTTCAAACTTGTTTAAAGGTTACAAGCTTACAAAAATTGAAAGTAAAATACTAAGTAAAATACTAAGTGCTTATTGATCAAGCACTTTTCAATTACAAACTAAATGAAAGAAAAATTTCAAACCAAAAATGAAATACAAACTAAAATTGAGAGTTCTAAGGAAAATATATTGCTAAAAGAAAGGAGTATTTGTTAGGAATACTTGTTAGATTTTGATGATGTCATTAATTTAAAATCAAATGTTTATTAATTGGCAAAATGTAAGGAAGAACCAAATGAGTATCTTCCATAGGCCAAAATATGTTAAGTATAAAATTGGCAATATGTAAAGAAGAACCAAATGAGTGTCTTCTATAGGCCAAAGTTAGTTAGGCTGAAAATCGGCTAAGTACTAAAGTACAGTCTAGTCTATCAGAGAAGTACAAACGACTCAATCGTAGTAGCCCAGTCAACTAAAATTTATCGGAGAAGTTTGACTGTGATCACAGCCCAAGGTACCTCGGGAAGTCACCTGATCGGACAAGTCTCAAACAAGATACGACCAAGAGGACCTACCTGCAAAGATGTAAGCTGCACCACAGCCTACTCAACTACAGCCTAGTACTCCAAGTCCACGTCAGCATGCTTTGAAAAGTCAAATATTACGGAAAGCTCACATGCAACGTGAAGAGACAAATTGGAATGATTCCCGCAAGAGATATGATTTATTTAAATCATCCTGACCCACCGTGAAGACTTTAAACCTTTTTATATTCAAAAGATTCGGCGCTCACATGCAGAAGTCATCACAACGGTCGGAAGATAAAATAAAATAATGGGAATCCAGCCTTGCAACGTTCAGAAAAGATTAAACAATGAAGTCTTCCTCCAACGGACGGATTTGTTCAGATTTGCAACGGCTACAAGGAAGAAGCTCAGAGATCGTGATCTATAAATACCCGGAGATTTGAAACTGAGAAAACCCACCGGTGCGAACATATACTCTAGCGATCAAAGCAAACAAAGCAATCTCAAGCAATCAAATAGCTTCGTGAAAAAGAGCAGATCCAAAAAGTTCATATTCAAGGAAGCTCTTAAGTTGGAGAAGACAAACACTCTTGTCTTTAAATCTTGAGTACGGGGTACTTCACTGGTTGAAGTAGCAGACTGTAAAGGCATCCGAGGATCGAGGATCAAGAGGTGCAAGACAGTCAAGTGTGTATACAACGGCACGGAATTCCACTGGTTGGAAGCTGTTGTAGTGTGTTGTGAATCACTGTAATCTTTATCACTGGTTGAAAATTATAGTGAATTCATCTCCAACTGGTTTGGAGAAAAGTGGATTAGTAGAGGATTACCCCACCTCTGAGACCACTATAACCGCTGTGTTATTTCTTGTTTACCGCATCATACTCTAAGCTACGCATCCATTGTTAAGTGTTTCATTAAGTTAATTTATATTCGTCATCAGCTGACTTCCGCACATATCCAAGAACAAACGACTCCTAATCATTTGTTTGATCATCAGCTGAAGAAACTCACTCTTCGTGAAAAAGAGTTCAAGAGTTTCTACAAGTCTATTCACCCCCTCTAGACTTGTTTCGGACGACTTGTGACCTACAAGTGGTATCGGAAGCGGTTGGTTCATTTTTTCACGAACTGATCTACATTAAGATATATATCTTATCTCTCACGTTATAATGGAACACATGCACTCTAGACTACCTGTCTTTTCAGTTGACGAGTATGATCTCTGGAAGATAAGAATGCAGGCACATTTATCTTCAATCCATGATGACATGTGGTGCATCATTGAAGACGGTCCATTCATTTTCGAGAAGGACAACACGCCCGAGGAAATCGCAGCTGGGAGGCCCGAAAAGATTCCTAAGAAGAGAACGGAGCTGACCCCCGAAGAGAGAAAGCTGGCCAATCTTGACAACAGGGCCAGAGATGTGCTATACCAAACTCTTGACAAATCCACAATGGTCAAGATCAAAAATTGTAAGAATGCCAAAGAGATTTGGGACACATTAGCTCTAATGTGTGAAGGAACGGAGCTGATCGAGGAGAACAAGTTGTCAATAGCTATCCAAAAGTTTGACAACTTTAAAATGAAGAATGGAGAATCAATTGACCAAGTGGACACAAGGTTCACTGAAATTATCAATGAAATCAACTCCCTGGGCAAAACCTATGGCAACAGGGAAATGGCACTTAAGGTCCTCAGATCTCTAAATCCAGAATGGAGCATGAAGGCTGTAGCTATGAGAGAGTCCAAAGACCTGAATAAGATAAAGATTCAGGAGCTGTTCTCTGATCTAAAGGCTTATGAGTTCGAACTTCCGAGTTCATCCTCGACTGAGCCTGCAGAGAAGGGAATCGCATTTGCAGCCGAGTCCCCTGCTAAGAGCCTGTCCGATGTGAAACCTCCAAATCCGCTAGATTTTGAGGAGGAAATGGCTTTCATTATGCAAAGGTTCAGTAACTTCAGAAAGAACTACTCCAAGTATAAGAAAAACTACAAGGAGAACCCAAGAAGGAACCAGAAGGCTGGAAGCTGGAAAGTTGAATGCTACAACTGTCATAAAATAGGACATCCAAATGGATTGTCCCGAGCTCAAGAAGGATGAAACCAAGAAGGAGGTGGGCCGAAAGGAAGACAGAAGAAAAGCTCTCATCGGAGAAGACCAGGAGCACGTCGAATCAAGCGGCGGTTTCTTTTCTGATGACGATGAGGAGTATGATTGCCTGATGGCAAACTTGGCTGATGAAGAGGTAACCTCTAAACCTACCGGTTCAAATAATAGCTCAGCCATGTCACAAGATATGGATTTACATGAATCGGTAAATAAATTATTCAAGGATTTTGAAACACTTAAATCTGCACACCAAGCTGTATCAGCAGAGAAGACTAAGCTGCAAGATGAGAATAGGCAGCTGAAAAATGATTTCGAAAAACTCAGCCTAGATTTAAATAAGGTTGAGACAACTACAGCTGATTTTGAAAACCAGGCAAGTGCCAATACAGCTGAGATAGACCGGCTAAATATTTTACTTAAAGAAAAGTCAGCTGCACTTGCTCATGCCAAAGCTGAGTTTACTAAGTCGGCACGATTAAATAAAACTCAAAGCAGGAAATAACCTCATCAAGGCGTCTTCAACTCCAGGCGAATTGTGTACTTATAAAAGGTCATTATATACCAAATCGGGCCTTGGATATGATTCTCACACTCCCTCTAGTTACGAAACCAAGTTTATCAAGGGAGAAACAATGGTCTCGATCACGAGCCTGTGTATAAACCGACTTTCAAAAACAGCAACAAAGAGTCAAACGTCTAGTCTGCAATCGGGTTACACTGCATACCACCTAGACAGCGACTAAGCGATGGCCGAGCAAAAGCCGCAGCCCAGACAACATGCCCACTATTACCAACAACTCCCCAAAAATAGATTTCATAATGGGAGGGGCAGATGGAAACCTCAAGGTTATCCAAATTACAAAAACGAACAAGTGTGGAGACCACAAAGGTTTAATAAATGGTCTCGGCTAGATTTAGAAATGGCCCACACTATTTTGAGGAATATCCTAGATACAATCCAACCAGGAGATTTAGACCTCGACCACAGGCACCTTATAAGGGTTATAATAATAATAACAATTCCTATAATCCAAGGAGAAATCAATTCTCCAGGAAACCAACTAACCCCAAAGGACCCACACAAATTTGGGTACCTAAATCTCTGCTTATTTAATTGCGTAAGAGGTGGAAGGACTACAACCACATCTCCTCAAGCTCAAATTTTGGAGGTGAAGAGTGGTTTGTAGACTCTGGATGCTCAAGGCACATGACCGGGAACAAGAAGATGCCGACCAAATATATCAAAGAAAGAGGTCCCGATGTAACCTTTGGAGATAGCTCTAGAGGATGACAAAAGGCTTTGGAGAGCCGCACCGAGGAAACATTGTCATATCCAAAGTCCATTATGTCAAAGGTCTCAAATACAACCTCCCGAGCATAAGCCGATTACGTGACGAGAAGAATCTAGTAGTCTTCACCATCTTGAAGTGTATGGTGATAGACATCTTATCTGGAGAAATAAAGCTACAAGGTTTCCAAGAAGAGATGTATACATGATTGATTGGAACACAGAACACCTAACTCTGTTTTCTATCCAAGACTGTAGGCGAGAATGGATGGTCAGGCACAAAAGACTATGTCACCTGAACTTCAAAGCCATCAACAAGATTAGCTCTCGAAGGCTGGTCGAGGACTTCCAAATGAAGCATTCAAGAAGGAAGCACTCTGATGCATGTCGAAGGGAAAGGCACAAGGCGTCGTTCAAGCCGGCACCTACAACGCTCACAACAAGGATCTTAGATCTACTCCACATGGATCTATTTGGTCCTATCAAGCCAAGGACTTTGAGCGCGTAAAGCATGCCCTTGTGATTGTAGATGATTATTCAAGGTACACTTGGATCATTTTTCTATTCAAGAAAAGTGAAACCTTGACCAAGTTACGAAATGCCGAGAAGGATCCGAATGAGAAATCCCTCTCCATAATCAAGATCAGATCGATAGAGGAGGAGAGTTTCTCAACAAGGCGATAATCGATTTCGTGATCGAATGGGATCCAAGATGAGCTCTCTCGCAGGGACGCCCACGAGAATGGTGTTGCCGAAAGAAGGAAGAACCAAGGAAGCAAAGCAAGGTCCATGATTGCGAGGCAGACCTACCCAAAAGGTTCTCGGGTGAAGCTGTCAACACGACTGCCACACCCGAAGCAGAGTATGATAGTAGGGAGACATGGCAAAACTCCCTATGAGGTTTGGAATAATAGAACTCCTCTTGTTGCTTACTTTCATGTTTTTGGTTGTAAGTGTTTTATCCACAACAACGGTAAAACACACTAAATGCCTTTGATGCTAAAACTGATGATGGTCTATTTATGGGATATTCCCAAAGAAGCAAGGCATATAGAGTTTTCAACAAAAGAACCTTAGTTGTGGAGGAAACACCCCATGTTGTTTTTGATGAATCTCTTGAGTACAGAAACAACTTGAGCAAATTGAGAACAAGCTCAAGTCAAGAACCCTTGAAGAAGTCATTGTACATGACACTGGAATGGTGGACTCACTGCAGATCACCGATGACCCAACCGCAATGATGAAGACCCAACCGCAGATCGACAGATCACCAAACCTATCCGATCCAGCTTGTCGAAGAAGACCAATGAGCAGACAAAGACTCATCTCAGCTTCGTAACCAAGCTGCAGATGACAAGGCGGTAGCCGATCCATTCTGCAGACCTGAATCCAGCAGATGCAGACAACCACCAGAGCAATCCAACAGGGGAACAAACCCGGAAGAGGACGAGATCCCCAAATGGCTCAAGGATCATCCAATTCAACAAATTATCGGAAAGTTGGTGATGGAGTCAAGACAAGACGATCAATTCTACCAGCAGGAATGGCAATGTTCTCATGTTTCATGTCACAAATTGAACCCAAGACGACAGAACAAGCCTTGGAAGATTATTCATGGATTAATGCCATGCAAGAGGAATTGGAGCAGATGGAGAGAAACAAAGTTTGGGAACTAATGCATGCACCCAATCACAAGAAAGTTATTGGCACCAAATGGGTGTATAAAAACAAAAGTGATGAAGACGGAGCTGTTGTTAGGAATAAAGCCAGACTCGTAGCAAAAGGTTATGCACAGTGTGAGGGAATAGATTTTGATGAAACTTATGCACCTGTTGCAAGATTAGAAGCCATCAGACTATTCCTCGCATATGCTGCATTCAAGGATTTTGAAGTCTACCAAATGGATGTAAAAAGTGCGTTTCTGAATGGAATCCTAGAAGAAGAAGTCTATGTAGAGCAACCCCTAGGTTTTGTCAAAGGAGACAAAGTCTATAAGCTGTTGAAGGCTCTGTATGGACTCAAGCAAGCACCGAGAGCATGGTATGAAACACTGTCTGTGTTTCTTGAGAAAAATAGATTTTGCAAAGGAAAAGTGGACAAGACCCTATTCAGAGTGGAGCACGAAGGCCACATACTAATAGTTCAGATTTATGTAGATGACATCATATTCGGGTCAACCAATCCAGAACTATGTGAGAAATTCTCCAACCTCATGCAAGGAGAATTCGAGATGAGTATGATGGGAAAGCTTAACTTCTTTCTCGGATTACAAGTTAAGCAGATGGAAAAAGGAATTTTCATCAACCAGGCAAAATATACCCGAGATCTCATCAAGAGATATGGAATGGAATCAGCCAAACTCGCAAGAATTCCAATGAGCACAAGCACTCACCTAGATGCAGACGAGGCAGGCATATCAGTGGACTCAACACACTACAGAGGACTCATCGGATCTCTTCTGTACCTAACTGCAAGTAGGCCAGACATATCATATGCAGTTGGAGTTTGTGCAAGATTCCAGTCCAAGCCGAAGCAATCACACCTAGATGCAGCCAAGAGAATAATTAAGTACTTAAAGTCTACAATTAATGTTGGGTGTGGTACCCCAAAGATGACAACTTCGAGCTATCGGGATACTCGGATGCGGATTTCGCCGGATGCAAAATCAATAGGAAGAGCACTAGTGGAACGTGTCAATTCCTAGGAACCAGATCGATATCCTGGTTTAGCAAGAAGCGGGTTTCTAACTCTATCTCCACTACTGAGTCGAATACCTAGTCAGTAGTCATTGTGCATAGATCCTATGGATCAGACAACAATTAAGGGACTACAATATTATTGCCAACGAAGTTCCTATATGGTGTGACAACAATAGTGCTATTGCAATAACCAACAATCCGGTTTTGCACTCAAGGACAAAGCACATTGACGTTAAGCACCATTTCATTCGAGACCATGTGCTTAACAAAAGGGTTAGAGTTGAAAGAGTCAGCACAGACTACCAAATAGCTGACATCTTCACCAAACCCCTGCCAGAAGAAAGATTCCTAGAGCTGAGCAGAGACCTTGGATTACTAGATTGGGAATCTAGTTCTGAAGCAAGTTGAAGGAAAGACGAACCCCCCCAGAATCAGCCTAAGCTGATGCAGGCGAGAAGACGAAGGCCAGTCGAAGCAACTTAGCTGTACAGAATACCAGGCGAGAGGTCAAACTCACCTGTAGCAGAGCGGTCAACAGTCAACGAATCAGACCAGCTAAGTTCTCTAAACTAATCTCTAAATTTTTAATTATTATATGTCATATTTATAATATTTTTTTGGCTATCGGAACAGGCATTTAAAATATACATTTTATGAGCCAAGTGGCAATTTTAAATACACGCGTCACACGCCCATTTAATTAACCTCTACGGTGGCCAATCAGAATCAACCGTCAACTTTTAAATGGGGCCACCGATTCAAATTTGAAATTCAAAAGAATATGAAAAGGCGTACCACCGTTTAAATTTATAATAAACTAATCCAAACGTCCTTTCATCTTCTTTATAAGGAAGAAACCTTTTCACTTTACTCTTTACGCGTTCAGAAACCCTAAAAATTTACAGAGCAAAATATACACTAAATCCTAAAATCTTTTTGCAGAAATGGCATCTTTTGACGGAGCAAACTTGAAGGCGATGAAGGACCAGGTCATCTTCTCCATGGTCGTCGATTTCGAAGGATTACTGGAAGCAAATCTAGAGGACTTTGATATGCTCGACTTAATCCGGGCGATGAAGCTGAACGGAATCTACCCGTTTCTCGAAATCAACCCTCAACACTTGTTCAAGGAAGATGTGGTTGAATTTTATCGCAACGCTTACCTGATTCAGCACGAGATTCAGAGCAAAGTCGGTGGAGTACCAGTCACCATAGATACAGAGAAGATTCGCTCTGTATTCGGGATGAAACATCGCGGTTTGGCGGTCGAAGCGCTCAAACAATCACCCGCCGAAACGTGGAAGACGATTAAGCTCGAAAATGTCCCTGAGAAATTGAAGTTTACAGCAAAGAGAAATGAGTTGAAAAGGGTCTATCGAGTTGCTTTGGACATCACAAACAAGATAGTCATGGGAATGGCAGGAAGCTATGACCAACTATCATCTTCAAAATTCATGGTGTTGGGTGCGTTAATTCAACGAGAGGAAGTTGATTGGGCCGATTACATTTTCAGGCAACTTGTTCGCGAGGTGAACAAGGTCGAATGGCTCGAGGGAGAGAAGAAGTTCAAGATTAAGTTGGCGTTCGGAACGCATCTTAGTTGGTTCTTGGAGCAGACTGGAGTGGCCAAGGGAAACATTGACCCTTTCCACCCAAACAAGAGGCTTGGTCACATGGACCATGACAAGAAGAAGGTTGGAGTCACTGGGAGGGCAGCCCAGTTGTTGAAGGATTTGCCAGACTCAAGCTATTGCCCAAGATACGATCTATCAGACTCGGACCAACCTGCAGCTGAGATCGGAACTGCAGTCGAGTCCGAGAATGAGTCTGACGATACACCTATCGCCATCCGATTCAAGAGAAGGGGACCAGCCCCAGAAGGACCTTCCAACCTGCAGTCATCATCTGAACCCTCTCCAAAGAGGCCAAGGAAGCTGCAGTTCAGCGAAGGAGAGCAGTCTGAACACCATATCAGCCCATCAGTTCAGTCACCAGTTCATCCGGACCAGCCTGCACCAGATACCGAAACTAGAATTGTACCTGTCATTACTCCTCCAGTGTACATGACCGAAGAAGAGGAAGCAGGTCTTGTCATATCTATCCCTGAAGCAGATTACACATTCAATCTTTTAGAAAACAATACTTTTAATCTCTCCATAGAACAACTTCAGCTTGTCAAGCCACAAGCAGAAAAACACTCTTTCGTAAATATTTTTAAAGAGTGGAAAACTCTTAAAACCATGTCCTTTACAAATTTTCAAATTTTTGTTGAAACTAGTGGTTGGGAATACCCCCAAGCCACGGAGGATGTTCTGACTGATTTTTGCAAAGAGTCAGATTTAGCCTTACTCCTCCAGGATAACTGGTTCATGTCACGTTTTGAGACAAACATGGACCATTTTATCCACTCTATAATGCTCAGTATTGTTGATGGTAGCTTTGGAGAAGAGGAGGAAGAGGAAAAGGAGGAAGTAGAAAAGGAAATTAGGATAGAAGAAGTTGATGAAGAAAATGAAATTATCAATTTGGTTGAAGAGGATGAAAAAGAAAAAGAATCTGAAGAAAACATACCAGTTGAAAAGGAGACAGAGGAGATTGAGAAAACAGAAGAAGTGGATGATGAAGAAGATGAAGAAGAAGGAGAAGAAGTGGAGCAGGAAAAAGAAGAAGAAGATAAGGAGAAGGATGAAGATGATGAAAGAGAAAAGGAGAAGGATGATGATGAGAAAAATGATGATGATGATGATGATAATAATGATGATGGAGGTGAAGGAGGAGCTGGTGTGGCGGCTGGAGAAGAAAAAGAAAAAGATGAGGAAAAAGAGAGAAAAATCTGGAGAAGGAGAAAAAGAGAAATCTGAAGAAGAAGAAGGGAGAGAGGAAGAAAGAGAGAAGGAGCCAGAGCAGGAGCCAGAGCCTACCAACGAAGCTGCAGATAGGATTGTTGTACCTCCCCGGTACACCAGCCTAGACGCAGAGCTGGCAGAGGACTCCAGGTCAGGGACCCCGGGGAAGACTCAATCGACTCCACGGCCGGCAGCCAGAGCCTGCAGTCTAGTGGCTCCATTCTTTGAAGGATCAGGAGAACACTCCCCATCAGCTCAGTTATCCCCTACCATGACTGAGCTGATCAAGCAAATTGTCAGAGACACCATTGGGGAGCTGCTATCAACTCAGGTCACTCCTGACCTTCAGACCATTAATGCCAAAATTGACACCCTGCTTCAGAGAGAGATCCCTCAGCCTCCTCCTCCTACAAACAATAGAATGCCTTTTGGCATGTCTGATTGGATGAGCCGCATGGAGCAACAATTGACAACACTCATTGATCTTTGGCAAAAGGGGAAGAGAGGATTCGGGGAAGAGAGAGAAATCGAAGTAAGAAAAGAAGGATGTCCCAGTTGAAGGACCCTCTAGCCTAAAAAGGAAGGAAGGCAGTAGATCAAGAAGACAAGGTGACCGGCTGAAGGGAAGCGCAGAAGGACCAGAGGCGGCTTTGAACCTACTCTTGAATGGGAAGGTCTGGAGCTATGGTATGTTGAAGATTTACGCCCACTTGAAGCTCTTGAAATATGGGAGGCTGCTAGGAAGAAGTTCATCGAGACTTTTATGTCAGGAACTACTTCAAGATGACAAACTCTCCCCACAGGAGATTTTCATAAACTGGATGGAAGAGGTTCATCCTAAGCTTTGGGCATTCTAAAGAAGTACGCAAAAGAGCAAAATGCATTTCCCATGATCCCTAAATTGAGTGAAGAAGCACCAATCCGCATGGATGGTGAACTTGATGAGCTACAACTTCAGGAGGAAATCAAGCTAGTCTGCCTTGAGAACAAATTCAGATCTCAGCAGGAGCAGGACTTCGCAGCACTGGTTGTGAAGAGAAAGTATGGCCTTGCTCCAGTCAAGGTAAGACCTATCGGAGCCAAACCATTCAGACCTGCCAAGCAGCCTATTCGAAGAGGCAGATGAAGAGGCAGATGACCTTTAAATTATTTCTTTCTTACTTGTAATTTTATTTCTGTACTTAAAACATTCTTGTATAATTTCTATGATAAGTCAGAAAGTTTTATGAACAGTCTGTTGAATGAAAATTTTCCAGTTGTCTCAATATTAGACTGATTTCAGTTTTGTCTTGCACTTAAGTGCAGACTTGGTCATTTGATTTCTTACTTAGTTTTGCCATCATCAAAATAGGGGGAATTTGTTAGGAATACTTGTTAGATTTTGATGATGTCATTAATTTAAAATCAAATGTTTATTAATTGGCAAAATGTAAGGAAGAACCAAATGAGTATCTTCCATAGGCCAAAATATGTTAAGTATAAAATTGGCAATATGTAAAGAAGAACCAAATGAGTGTCTTCTATAGGCCAAAGTTAGTTAGGCTGAAAATCGGCTAAGTACTAAAGTACGATCTAGTCTATCGAGAAGTACATGACTCAATCGAGTAGCCACAGTCAACTAAAATTTATCGGAGAAGTTTGACCAGGTGCGGCCAAGGTACCTCGGGAAGTCACCCGATCGGACAAGTCTCAAACGATATACCAAGAGGACCTACTCCGCAAAGATGTAAGTGCACCACGGCTACTCAACTACAGCCTAGTACTCCAAGTCCACGTCAGCATGCTTTGAAAAGTCAAATATTACGGAAAGCTCACATGCAACGTGAAGAGACAAATTGGAGTGATTCCCGCAAGAGATATGATTTATTTAAATCATCCTGACCCACCGTGAAGACTTTAAACCTTTTTATATTCAAAAGATTCGGCGCTCACATGCAGAAGTCATCACAATGGTCGGAAAATAAAATAATGGGAATCCAGCCTTGCAACGTTCAGAAAAGATTAAACAATGAAGTCTTCCTCCAACGGACGGATTTGTTCAGATTTGCAACGGCTACAAGGAAGAAGCTCAGAGATCGTGATCTATAAATACCCGGAGATTTGAAACTGAGAAAACCCACCGGTGCGAGCATATACTCTAGCGATCAAAGCAAACAAAGCAATCTCAAGCAATCAAATAGCATCGTGAAAAAGAGCAGATCCAAAAAGTTCATATTCAAGGAAGCTCTTAAGTTGGAGAAGACAAACACTCTTGTCTTTAAATCTTGAGTACGGGGTACTTCACTGGTTGAAGTAGCAGACTGTAAAGGCATCCGAGGATCGAGGATCAAGAGGTGCAAGGCAGTCAAGTGTGTATACAACGGCACGGAATTCCACTGGTTGGAAGCTGTTGTAGTGTGTTGTGAATCACTGTAATCTTTATCACTGGTTGAAAATTATAGTGAATTCATCTCCAACTGGTTTGGAGAAAAGTGGATTAGTAGAGGATTACCCCACCTCTGAGACCACTATAACTGCCTGTGTTATTTACTGTTTTACTGCATCATACTCTAACTGCTGCATCCATTGTTAAGTGTTTCATTAAGTTAATTTATATTCGTCATCAGCTGACTTCCGCACATATCCAAGAACAAACGACTCCTAGTCATTTGTTTGATCATCAGCTGAAGAAACTCACTCTTCGTGAAAAAGAGTTCAAGAGTTTCTACAAGTCTATTCACCCCCCCTCTAGACTTGTTTCTGGACGACTTGTGACCTACAGTATTTCTTAGCAAGAAGGTGGATATATTTGCAATGGATGAAGAGGTCCTTTTAAAGGTGATTTTCAAGAATACAATTGATTATTTAATTTAAAATATCTATTGTAATATCATTTTTTTAATTCTTTGTTCACACTTCACCCATGTCTTTGACTTTTTAGATTTTTGACCAAAAAATATCTTGTGGTTGAGTTCACAAGTTGGTCAAAAGTGGACTAATTTTGCATGGCATCTGCTGAAAAACGGCGATGAAAAACGGCCCAGTTTGCCCCGTGTTGTGCGCCGTTTTGTGGTGACTCGGTCTCTTCCGGAATACGCGTGAGGACACGGCGCTAAATGCCGGCCGTCTGTGAAACGGCCCAAGACACGGCCCTTGTTGCGCCGTATGTGAAACGGCCTACATAACACGGTCCTTTTTGCGCCGTGTTGTATGGTCGTTTTGCCTTGAAAAATTCCCGTCGTTGGATTTGATCTTGTTTTCCGTCCTTTTTGATGCTTCATGTCAGTAATCTGTAAAATAACCATTTTTAGCTCATGTTTGGACATATCTGTAAAATATATATTTTTAATCACAAATCAGTACAATTATGCCCGAAAAAATGAATATTTTGTATATGAATTTTAGATCAATTATGCACTAATCACCAACCTATAGTTGGTTTTCCTTTCGAGACATAGACGATATTAGGAATGAAAGTTCCTTTGGGAATCCAGATTTTCTTAGTTTTTATCGTCCGTCGTGGGCTCTTACAATTCGAAATGTGATGCCCAATTTTCAAACATTTTTCACAATGGGGTATTTTGAAATTTAAGGATTCGTTTTTAAAATGTGGTTTGAATCCCAACCCCTATTTGTTCAACGTGTATTTTTGAACTGAGGGCATGTTTTCAAATTTCTCGTTTCCGAGAGAAAATTTCTTCGTTAAATTTTTGAGCTAGGTTTGAATTTTAACAAGATCATTCTTTAAAATATTTTTATTTTCAATGTATTTAGAATGATCGATTTCAGCAAACTTTCCCTTTTCAAGAATTTTGGAATTTTCAATTTTTAAATTTTTATATTTAGATTTAAGGGATTTGATCTCACTTAAAGCATTTTGATAATCCATATGTAATAACTCGAATGCTTCAAAAAGTTCATCGTAAGAATTACTTACTTGGCTTTCGACGTCGCTATCGTCGAATGAACTCCGGGCCATGAGAGAGAGAGAGATTATTTTGATTTAGAAAATCATCATCAATATCTTCGTCACTCCATGTTGCAATTAAAACCTCTTTGGGTTTTACACGACAATTCTTAGCAAAGTGGCCTGGTTTACCACATAATCGACAAGTGTTGTCGAATTTCTTAGATTCGCCCTTTTGGATGTCCTGCTTCCTCCGGTTTAATAAGTGTTGGAACTTATTAATATTTTTGGCATAATATGCCGATTCTTCGTCGCTTTCGTCCACAGGGATTTCTTCCTTAGATCTCGACATCTTAGCCTTCATGGCTATCGATCTTTCCTTCGGTTTTGGTTTGGCATTCCGAGATTTTAGAACAATCTCGTAGTTGATAAGAGAACCAACGAGAGCACTAAAATCAAGATTATTTAAATCTTTAGATTCTAATATTGCTGTTGTCGTACCATCCGACTCTCGAGGTAGTGATCGGAGGATTTCTTTACTTTCTCACTACTCGAAAGTGGTTTACCAAAACATGCTAATCCATTTGTGATGACCGAAAATAGGTCGAGCATTATAGTGATGGATTTGTCGTCCTTCATTTGAAATAGTTCATATTCGTGAAGGAGCATGTTTATCTTCGTCTCCTTGACTTGAGACGTTCCTTCATGTGTTACCTCAAGCATTTTCTAAATTTCTTTGGCACTATCACACGATGATATCCGGTTGTGTTCTTCTGGATTTAAGGCACAATATAGAAGTTGAGTTGCCAAACAATTGTAATGGTCATTTTTCCAATCGGAATCGTCATATTCTTCAAAGGTTTTAAGAGTACCGTTGGAATTGAGAGGCATTTTCGGACCAAGACATACTATTTTCCAAAGCTCGATGTCATACGCTCGGATGAATATAGACATCTTTTTCTTCCACTTCATGAAGTTTGAGCCATCAAAAAATGGTGGTCGGTTAAGAGCAAGGCCTTCGACTGGAGCAAATTGAAACGCCATTTGGATCGACTCCTCGGATGTTAAGCCGCGTATTGGAGGTACCGCTTCGATACAAATTATTGGTGCAGAATCGGTATTTGCACCGTTATGCTGAAGTGTAAATATAAAGTGAGGAAATTTAAACGACACACGGATTTATAGAGGTTCGGCCAAATGTGCCTACACTACACCATATATGGCTTTCAACAACAGTTTTTTTGATGTTACAAGCAAAAGTGTAGCCTTAGATGCCTTAAAATTGGTCAAATTTGATTTAAGGCTACATATTTTTCTAACGTTATTGTTGATAAAAATTAGTGTTACCATAGACTAAATGGAATATCTACGCCAACACAAAATTTGGTGTTGTCGTTGCTATTTTAAAATAGTGTAACTAAACACTAAAAAAAATAAGAGGGCTTGCTAAAATATTTTAGGCTGTCCAAATAAATTATTTTCAATTTTAGCGGGTCAATACACTCACAGTAGTCAATACTCACTCAACACAGTTTCTCTAAAAACGCAAACTCACTCATCACACATTCTCTCTAAAACACAATTTCCACTAGGGGTGTTAAAAATATCTGATACGCGATATTCGATCCGAAAATTGAAAAATACGATCCCAAATTAACCGATGAAATTATCTTTCGGTTACTAGCGACGACTTCAAATTGTGTTACTCGATTGTCTAATCCGTGTTATCCGATTATCAACCTTCCGCAATATTGTATATTTTTTGAAGTTGACTCGAGATTATATTACTTGAAAATACAATATATGACTCGAATGTATTCGAGTAAAGATTAATTATAATAATTTAAGTATCAAAAAAATTGATTTAAACTTGAGACAAAAAAAATAATATTATATCTAGAAGGCCAAAACAAATTTCTCCTTAAGTAAAAATGAAAGGAATTTTAACCTTTGCCCACTTTGATTAAAATCCTCACGTGACTTTGAAATAAAACATTTTTTTCCCTCACCCTCCCTCATTATACACGACAGCCTCCTCACTTTCTCTCTCTCTCCCCCTCCATCTCCTTCTTCATTAAGCTTCCTCCATTAAAGCTTCAAGGTCCAAGCTCCAAAGACTTCACATCGGACCATCAAATCGACGATCCAAGACCACAAAAACGTAAGAATCGATTCCCTCTCCCTTTCTATGGTTTTAAATTCGAAACCTAAGCATGTTAAGTTTTAGGGTGTTGTTGGATGAAGCTAGATATGATATATGTTGTAGATCGAAGCATGTATATGCATAATAATCAAAGAAACGTAAAATTGATCGGTAAAAATGCTAGACCTAGGGTTGACCGAAAATATGGAGGCATGTTTGAGTATGTTCTCCTCATCCACTTCAACTTTCCTCGGCCACAACAATCTCAAGAACATCAAGTTCCGATTTTTTATTTTTTTTAACATCAGCTCTTTTTTCGTCTACATTTAATGATTGAATTCCTAACTTTTTTTTGCAGGCCTTCCAATGTAACAATTACAGGGAAAATCGGTGGAGTTGTGAAATGGGTCGCCTCACCGTCATTTGAGAAGACTGGTGACTGATTTTGCTTCAATATTGAGTATTTTAATTTTCTTGTTAGTGCAGTCTGCTGACTATAGTGTGAACTTCATGTAATGTGATTCCACTTTCACTGCGGACTCTTCTTTGGTTCTTATTGCACGCCCGATCTCTAATTAGTTCCTATGTGTAATATTATGAAGTTAATTCCAAGGTCTTGCATTTCTATAGTTGTTTTTGTTTTGATATATAAATTGCTCAGAACATGCCACTGAACGAGTTCTGCTGACTGATTGATGCTACTTATGATTCAGCTTACAAGACGACGGTGTCGCGCAATGAAAACATGGCTAAACTTTAAGCTGGCTATTCTCTTTCCGGAGGTCTGTTTTAGGAGTTCATGTTTCTATCTTGTATTTTCTAACTTACTGTGGCGTAATGTAATGTGTCTCATAGTTAATCAAATCCACTTTGCCTATGTTTCATTTTTAAAGTAACAATAGGAGGGATCTTTGCAATGTGCTACCGCAGGATTGCAGGTTGAAAAAGATCAGCTCCATTGTATACCGCAGGAGTTTAATTCCGCCCTTGTTCTATCTTTTCACGTCTTTTAATCTTTATAATTGAAATTTAATTTTGCTTCCTTTGTTTGAATGTGCAAGCTGATATTTTTTTTCAATATATACTTCAACGGGTTTCCTGATACTCGTGTGACTTCTGATATCTCGGGTGGTTCCATCCCAATTTCGGCACATGAGTATAGGCTGGTAAGTAATTATGTATAACATCGATATGTTTGTTTTTCGACTCTTATGACAGTTACGAAGATGACTTTGAAACAAACACGGATAATCCAAGCAGGCATCGCATTTACGCAAAAAGTATGGCAAAAAATCATGCATCTAACAAACATGTGAGGTCCAGAAGCATAAGAAGGCTCGTAAGCAAAAGTAGTTGATGTCTTTGATGATGGACAATCTTGGTCATTGTTATTGTTATTTGAATAATTGATTTGTCTTTTTTTGATTAGTATTAATTATGTTTTCAGCTTTGAATGTCATTAGAACGATGTTTTTATTTTGCATTTTATGTGAATGCAATATTTTTTTCAATGCTTATATGTTACAATTTCTCATATTGCTAGTTTGAAGCTAAATTAGTAACTGGCAATCACAACAAGAAAGTAGCGACGACAAATATTTGTAACAAATCCAGTTTAATAATCAACACTCGATCTTGTTGCTAAGTTTGTTGTTATAACTCCATACCGTTGTAACAAGAAAGTGGTTGCTAAAATTTGTTGATAAAATTGCGACGAATTTGCCAACATACAATTTTGTTGTAGAAAGTGAGAGTGCTTTGTTGGTTTTCTACATCATCACCAACAAAACACCAACATTTCACCAACAAAAAAGTGTTGTCGCTATATATTCCAACAAAAATCTGTTTCGTTGCAGTTGTTTAGCCACACCACTTTCAGTAACAAATTTTCCACGACAAAATCTGTTGGTGATAGTCATCTCCAGCAAAATATCAACAAATTTCACCGTCACTGAAGCCCTTTTTTCTTGTAGTGTGTGCGAGGTTGCCAGAACTAATTAATGAGTATGCCAGACTGATGAGCTCTCAGACGGTTAGTGTGGATCTCCGGTTACTGCAGTTTCCGCTCTACTTTGTTATGGTTTTTATCTTTTGTGCTCAATTGTTTTTCCCCTCAAAAATCCCTTTTTTTAGTTATGGTTGTTACTGTTAATAGAATAATTATGAGTCTTTTTTCTCTCTGACTTGTTTATTCTAATTACTCTTTTACATTTTGCTCAGTTCAAAATTCTTAGTTGGAAAAGATGTATTTAGATACTTTTTGATTCTCTACTCTTGCAATTTTATAGCCCCTCTCCAATCTTTACGAGTTACATTTATTTTCTGAAAATGAATTTGTGTTTATAATGATTGGGTAATAACAGAACGAGGATTCACGAAGATTTGATTGTTTCTTTGAATTTTTTATTCTTCAGTATTCGTTTAATAAACTGTATAATATAGAACTATGTTTTGGTTGTTGAAAAATTATTGTGGCAAGTTAAATGCGAACCTTCATATGTGAGGTCTTCTGCCATTACTGGAAGTGTATACTATGTTCTTCTTTTTTTCTTTTTTTTTTCTTGAAGATTGGGTAAAATTTAAAGCAGGTAGCTTAACTGATTACTGGAAGTGCAAACCAGATAGATTTCTGCTTCTTATTTTCTGCTCCTGTTGTTTAGGTTCCGATTATGCATGCTTTTATCTGCTCCTGTTGTTTAGGTTCCGGTTATGCATGTTTTTTTTTTCGTTTTTTTCTTGAAGATTGGGTAAAATTACCTCCTGTATATTATAACTACTTATGAAATAGAAATCAAGATAATTTTCCATTATTGTTATTGTTTGTATTTTATGTTTCTGTTAATTATTTGAGGGAAATACTTGATACTTTTATTTATAGGCTGATGTTAAGAAAGCTCTTGAAACGGAAGGTGTTGAAATTTGCTAATAAATTGATTCATGATGGCAAAGAACACCGACCATCTTATCTAATTGGGAGACTTATTCAGAAAAAGGAACCAAAATCGAAGTCTTCAGCATCACCATCCGTTCAAGTTGCTGATCAGTACGTGGCGGACCTAACTGCTAAGATCAGGGCCCAACTTCAACAAGAGATGGATGAAAAACTTGACCAAAAGGTTCGAGAAACGATGAAAATGTTGACCGAGAAGAATCCTGATTTGAACTTAAAGATTGATGACTCTCAGAAATCAGTCGAGGAGTCCTATGGTGGTGACAATGTCACTCCTTAATTGATCTCATCATCTTATATTATGCTAGCTAAGTGACTCAAGTAGTTTTGTTAAATTTGAGGATTGCGATCGTAACTTGTTCTTAGCTATTATGGATTGAATATTAGCAGTCATTTATTTTGGATGTTGTTATGGTTGACATTGTTTTAACGGTATTGACTGTTTTATGGTAATATTTATTTTTCAATATAATATTTTCCTTTTTAGCATGAAAAATGTTGGTAAAAACCTGCAAAAATGTAGCCATAGACTATAATTTATAATTCTTTCTGTTGGAAAAATATAAAAACTGTGTTGGCAAAGATTAAAATTGTGTTGGCAAAAGTTAGAACTGTTCATATATAAGTGTAGCCATAGTGTTAAAATTGTTGGTAAAGATGTCAAAGTGTTTCACAATTTAATGTTACATTAGACCTCATGAGTGTTGGCATAGGTCTACGGCTACATAATTCTTTGTGTCACTAAATATATAAAAGTGTGGCCTTAAGTCTACAGCAACACAAAATCTAGTGTGGCCGCAGACAATAAAAGTGTTGGCATAGGGGTCTATTGCTACACTTTTTTAACATGTTACCAAAAAAAAGAAAAGTGTTACCTTAGACCCCTATGGTTGCGGCCGTTTTTGTAACACTTTCGAATTTGGTCAAAGTGTAGCCATAGCTTGTTTTTCTACCTTCAGCAACACTTTTTGGACTTTTAAACACAGTTTTTCAGGTGTTGCTGAAACCCATATATGGTGTACTGCACGTCCTCTCTCTGGGTATTTTTTTCTATAGGATAAAGATCAAAACCTCTGCACCTCTCTTCTATCGGTCGAGGGATAACCGTTACAATCACTTCTTCAATTGGTCCGTGATAAACCACTCGTACTTGTCTTTGTGTCGGTCTAAGTTAAACTGTTTTCTTTTTCTATTGGACAAGGAATCAACCACTCTAGATTTCTATCGGTACTAGATAAACCTCACTAAGATAGCGATTGCGATTCTAAAAATGCCGGATTCTTGATCCTAATAACACTGAATCCAATCGTATTTTTCTTTTACCTCCCGTGTATGATTTTGTGTATAACACTCAATCACTCTCAATTTAATCTCAAGAACAACAACTATAATGTTTATAATGATATCTCAAGTGTATATGAATTGCTCAATGTTGTGTTGTGGATTAATACCAAGTGGTTTGGTATTTATAGCCTTTCTCCACAAACTAGCCGTTACTGCCAGTTGTTATTAGCGTGCGCTAGGCTTCTTCCTTAGCGTGCGCTATCGCGTGTAGTGTCAGTCCAGTGGCTACTGTCTCTTTTCCTTGGCGTGCTTTAGCTTCTCCGTTGCGTACGTTAAGTACATATATTAGCGTGTGTTAAGCACTCTTCGTAGCGTGCGCTAACCATGCATCCGTTTGTATGATTTTGTCAAACTGACCGTTTGATTCTTTATGACTTTTGTTCAGACTTTTCCCAATGGATTGATTGACTTGAATTCAAACTCCTTAGCGTGCGCTATTCCTTGTAAGTACCGTGCACTATGGCTTACTTCACTGCATATGTCATTTTGTGTTTGAATGTCTTCGCAACGGTAAAATGCCTTCGATAGCGTGCATTAGTATACATGAGTAGCGTGCGCTATCTTCATCAGATGACTTCACTTCAGGTAACTTCGAACTTGTCTGATCTGCAGCCGGGTATCACTAGTGTGCGCTAACGTTTAAGTCTAGCGTGCGCTAGCTTTGTATTTTGACCAGCTTTTTGCTCTTCGATTTCTTCGTTGATTTGCTTCGCCTCTTTGTTGTTTGGTTTTGTTTTGCAACTTACATCAAAACACTATTTATGAATATGTGGAATAAATATTCCAACACCCACAAATACGGTTCATACTCATCAAGTAACAAACTTCAGAGGCCCCGTCGGACCGTACCTGGTTCCACAGAACAACACAACAATCCACAACGCATATCAACAATACCATATCCACATACCACTAGAAGATATAGTTCTCAAACAACACCGAATAGCACCACCTTCTAACAAAGGAGTCAGCAAACACTACACCAGAACCACGATTTTGTGACTGTCAAAAACTGTCACAAACGGCAAAAACAGTCACAAATGATGCCATAAAATCACCAGTCACAAATTTTTTTGTGACTGTCAAAAACAGTCACAAAACAGTGACAAAACCTCATTTATATGACTTTACAATACCACTTTCAATAACAGTCACAAATATCTTTGTGACTGCTATTAGCAGTCACAAATTTCATCTTTTGTGACAGTTATTAGCAGTCACGAATTTCAAATTTCGTGACTTCCATGGACAGTCACAAATATCATTTTTCATGATTGCCTTGTGAATGTTTTTAGAAGTCACAAATTGTTGAAAAAAATACAAAAAAAAATAGTAAAACCCCATTTTTCTCTGAATGCAATCTAATTATTTTTCACAATGAATTCATAATACAATCCAAACATATTTCTCAAAGTATTCACACAACACTCCAATTAATTTTTACAAGACATAAAAATCACAATGTAATCCCAAAATTAGCACGTAAAAACGTTCCGAACCAACCCATTGGGAATAAAGCACTTATACAGCTTATACACAAGTAAAGCACTTATACAACTTATTCACTAAACAGGCAAATTTTTCATTCATGCTTTAACTTCTAATTGCGAACACTACCAAACTTCTGATTGGTACATCTGCCCTGCAGTCCCTTAAAAAACTTGCCACATCCAGCAATGAACTGCAGAATAATCACAAAGGAAAAAAACAAAAACGAAAAATCATAATTAATATCTTGCTCGATCCAATCTATCATCATGAATATCATTAAGGTAGGCACTACTTATTATGATAACAAGGTAACAAAAATCAAAAGCTCTATTTTTTCAAACGTCCGGTTTATTTTCCTTTAAACATATGCCTCAAATAAGTTCACAAGGTTCTCGATAAGCAAAATGCAGAATCATACAAAGATTACCATTACAATGATACAACTCTTTAGATTTTTTGTTTTCCATCTGATGAATTATTCATATTTATACGTTTTCAAAATACTTCGATAGATTAAAATAATCATGACAACTGAAAGACATGAAATCAAAACAGATAAGGATAAAGCAGCGTCACCTTTAGGATGTTGGCTTCATTCAATTTAAACGAAGTTGACGAGACACTTAGTGCAGGACCAACGAGGATATTTATGTTGTAAATTCATAGACAATATCCATGAATCCAGAGGGTGAGATGAAGTTAGAAGAGAAAAAAAATCACTTTAAAAATCATAGCCAGCAAAAGAAGCTTGTTTTCATAGAAACCTCTTAATAATGAAGTCAAGGTAGTTCAGAATAACATAGTTCTGACCATTCTCCTTGCCGACACTATGTATCATCCACATCTGGAGACAGAGAAAACAATACATCAGAGCAGCATAAGGCAGCAAAAAGACTGACTGAGAATACTCGTGGTTCACTATTTCTAAAATCATTTCGTTTCACAATGTAATGCTGAAATTAACACATGTAAAAATAAAACTTCGAACCAACCCATTGGGAATAAAAGAAACCACATAGCCAACAGCTCTCTATAGCCCCGAAGCTTCGCTTCGTGTTGCCACTTGCGCTCTGTGCGCCGTTAGCAACCATGCGGCATTTGAAAACACTAAAAACCACTTTTTCTTTTAGCCAAAAGTTGGGAATCACTTAAGCGATTGAAAATACTCAGAAAAATGATATTTGTGGGCACATCAATATTCAGAAAACAGTTGTGGGATATCAAAATGACATCAAAAATTGGTCTCCTGGTTCGTAGCATATCTGATATTTGTAACACCCCGGATATATTCAGGAATATTACAGCGCCGTAAATCCTTTACATAAGAATTTACAAGGCTGATTAAAAGAAAAGACAATAACATATACCGCTTTATGAAATTGCTGAAGTAAAAATACAACCGTCTGGTTCAAAACCGAAATACAAATATCCAATGAAGAGTTATTATTACATCACTAAAATCCAAACAATTATAAACGGACGACGTACTCGAGTACTTATTGAAATAACCAACAAAACAACAGACAATAAACCCGGCCGGAACATCACTCTGCACCCTCGTCGTCATGCATCTCCAGTGGTTGTTTCCCCGCTCTCCTGGATCCTGAACATACACAAATGTTCACCCCCGAAGGGGTTAGCACAACGATGCTAGTACAAGTACAATAATCATACAACAGTGATATAATCAACAATTATATCATAACAAGTTTCCCCAACGAGAATATCCACAACACATATCATATCATAACAGTTTCAACATACTGATGGTATTCCAACGATCCAGCGCACACAGCTATAGATTCCCATGATGATCCCGTCGGACCAACACATGGTGGAACTACCTATCCAACGATCCAGAGCACACAGCTATAGATTCCCATGATGATTCCCATCGGATCAACGCATGGTGGACATATATTCACAACATATTTACACGATACAATCACATCATAATTGTCATAATATAAACAATTCTAATTAGAGTACTTGCCTCGATTAGCAGACAGGACAATACTTCCACGAAAACGAGACACTCGAAGGTCGCCCCTCTCGATCAATCACGTAGCAAAGTTCGAACCTTAAATAAGAGAAATAACATGGAATTCATCTTAGGTCGAACGAACATCTAACCATCCAAATTACGGTTGAAAGTCTACAAAGAAACGAAAGCTCGACTTACATAACGTACGTTACATGTCCTCTGTAACGTACGTTAGACTTACTCGTTAGCGTACGTAGACTATGAAGTCTAGCGTACGTTAACCATATAATGACAGTTCCTCTCTGATCAGTCGACTTGACTCGCCTGATAGTATAACGTACGTTACGTATCAGACGTAGCGTACGTTAGCAACATAATATAACGTACGTTACTTGCCAATCTTAACGTACGTTAAACATGTATATCAGTTTCTCACTGGGCAGCTGACTGCCTCGATTAGTGATGGAGTATTACGAAATCCTTAGTGAGTAACCTAATATACCTTCAAATATATATCATACTCATGAATGATCTACGGATTAATATCTTCAATTCCAAGGATACGAATATCATCGTAATACTATTCTCAATCTTGATTGTAATACCCATGCAAGAATCGGTTGGTCTAAGGTTGATATATCAGGTCTAATATCGTCATTAAATCCAGGCTTATATTGAAAGTGAACTACTTATTCCATCTATGCAAGTAAGATTACAACTATGATGATTCTTTCCAAATCCATTTAGTAAAAGTGGAAAACGGCACTAAACCTACGATCAAAATGACGATAACATTTGATACGGTTTACAATCCACTATTCTCATCTTTGTCACAACAAGGTTCAACTTCGGTGTCCTAAACCATAATAATTCCATCATCATAGTTTAAATATGATACTAGGTCGCATATATCGTCAAAGTGATCTACTATTCTTGGTAGTGTGATCATATCGTCTTTAACAACATAACTTCAAAGTTGGAAGTAGTATAACATACCTTTAAGAGGAAGAAAATACTGAGACTATAAGTAAAATCCAACTCCGGTTGCTTCAACGCCGACTCGTGATGATTTCTACTCCAAAGTCTAATATAAGTTGTCTTCAATGATCAAGTAGTGTCATACAATCTCAATGATTCAGTAACAAATGATCTAAAGGTGTTAAAAGGGGCTGAAAATCTTCTGGGGACGAATATGGTGAAGTTTAGGGGCAAAAGAACGAGCTGAAAAGAAATGGGGTGTTGCTCCTTATATAACTTTCTGAGTGTTACGTACGCTAGGACTTCTTCATAACGTACGTTATCGTTCAAAATAGTTCACTATCTTGTTTCTGGACTTCATTACGTACGCTACACTAATTGTGTTACGTACGTAACCCATATAATTTGTAACACCCCCAATCCACTCAGGGATATTACACGCCGTAGACCCTCTCCTCGAGGATCTGCCAGGCTGATAACTAAAATCAAACATCTAAACATCGCCATTAAGGCTAAAATGACTCAGTAGGCCGATTTGGTCTTTCAATAATAACATACAACTCAATCCCAAACACTTACCCACGCAGGGGTCAAAATACAATAAACTCCCGTACAACGGGGAAAAGATACTGCAGCGGAAAAGAAAATACAACTAGACCAATACGACATCAACGGATCCTCGTGTGATTAGTATCGTTCATCTTTCATCATCCTTCGTGCCGACCCTGTGCTATGCTCCAAAACCTGAATGCAAAAATAGACATCCACCCCCCGAATGCTCGGGGGTTAGAAAAACTCCACTGTTTTGCTAGTGCAAGAACAAAGTGCAAATACGAGCCATACAATTCACATTCCACGAATAACAATAACCAGGAATCCTCAAAAAAATCCAAACGTAACGAAAAGCACTTCCCGAGGCAAGATTTTGGTAAAATATTCTAAAACCGAAAGGTCACAAATCAAGGGAAAACAATTTATAAAACCGTTTAAATGCCATCGAGAGTTTTGATAGAAAACAACTTAGGATTTTCAAATCCTTATCTTTCCAAAAATCAACAAGGTCACAGCCCAAAGGTTTTGTTTTCGCAAATAGGAAACCACCAACAATTTACAGGGTCAGAGCCCAACATTACGTGTCCTCAACGGACATAAAATCAACGAAACATAATCACGCACGTGCATCGCCTAGGACCGGGACGCTACCACAGACATCCCACCCGAGGCCTCGAAGGACCCTCCCGAGCTGGCTAGCGAAACAAATCACACACATCTCACGGTTGGATCAATCACTTGTTGCATCCTGGCCACATGATCACATGCCATGTGCCACCGTAGATTAACTTTGGCGCTCACGGTTGGATCAATCACTTGTTGCATCCTGGCCACATGATCACATGCCATGTGCCACCGTAGTTTTTCTTAGGCTCTCACGGTTGGATCAATCGCTTGTTGCATCCTGGCCACATGATCACATGCCATGTGCCACCGTAGGCCCCGCCCACATCCACACAATCACATATATAGCACAATACAAAGAAAGATATCCAAACAATTCACTCAGAGACATCAAATCCTTAGCAAAACCACCACGTCAAAACACACTGCACCAAAATGAAATAATATACGTCCACACGCAATACCAAGTGCAACATCAACACCAAACATATCCATAGAGTTCACATAGTCATTCTCAAACCACACCATTCACAAAACACACGCGTTTTGAAAGCAAGCCTTTAACAAGGCTAAACCGAATCTTTTGAAAGTTCGATTCAAACGACCAAACAACCACATTTAGACGATCACTAATTATCGTATCCACAAAACAAGAATTATATGGACAAGGTACTTGCCTCAAAATCGGCACGCAAGTATCCCGACGAACACGGCTCAACTGGAAAGCTTCGAAACGCCCGATGTTTTTGAAAAGGAAAACGACAACGAACGGAAGGGTTCAACTTGGTTTCTTCGCAAGAAACTCGACCCTAACAACATATAATCCATAAATCAACAATCATACAAGGAAGGATAATCGTAGAACGCCCGAAAATCCCTCTATGACATTCTACCGGACACCTTCAAGGCGTCGATCAAGAACTCAACCAAAACAACGAATCGATACGATCCAACCATGGAATAACAAGGGAAAAGATATAAAACATCTAAATAATCATCAATCCATCATAATCCTAAGTTAAATCGGATTAATCGGACGAAAACAACCAAAATACCCAAATTCCCCAAAACTAGATTTCTAGGAAATCGGCTGGTCAGTAGATCGGAGGATGTTATAGGATGGATGATTGATGATATGAACCTCAAAACTTCATGGATTTATTGCCCAACAACATCTCTCCATGATGAACTAATCTCCAGCCGCGGAAGGGAAGAAAATGAGTGAGAAATGGCTGAAGAAAAACGCTGCCAGGCCTTAAATAGGCCGACTGCCGGCCGGGTTACGTACGTAACCGGCCATGGCTTACATACGTAACCGGCCATGGCCGAACTCACTGCCTGAAAATGCCGGAAGCGTTACGTACATTACCGGCCAGGGCCTTACGTACGTAACTGCCGATCACTACCGTACGTTACTCGGCCAGGGCTGGCCTGGCCCGAGCATGCCCGGCCATGACTCGGCCGGGACCAACTCCGACGGCCCGAACGACCCCGAAACCCGAACCTGAATATGAATCGAAGATACGGTTACGAAGTACTCGAAAAGATGAATCCGAGCACTAATAGAACACACGATTCCGACTACCCGAAGGCTCGAAATTCGACAACGGAAAGTAATTACCCCAAACTTTGGGAAATTACGAAAATGGCCCAAAACGCCCCAAAATCACGATACGTGATCGAATAACCAAACCGAAGCTTGCAACATGAATAATAACATTAAATGAACTTATGAGAAAGTCGAAACAACAGTTTCGGACGAGATTCGCAAGAATCGAACTCAAGTGCGGAAAAACCGCTAAAAAGCACGGAACTCAACAAAACGACACCGAAACGAACTCGGATGTCAAAAAGTGTAGAATTAATCGTTCTCAGAATGACGAAACGGTCATGAGCGAGTCGTCAAAACGGACTTCCGCCGAAAAAAAAGAAATTACCGGAAATCAAAAATTGCGGATATTACATTCTACCCTCCTTAAAAGAAGTTTGGTCCCGAAACTTAAAACAAGTAGGGAGAAGCAATATCCCACCAGGAAAACTCAACGAGATACGCAAGAAACGCGTAACTAACGCCCAACGGCGAAACGTTACAAACAACACAACGGAATATACGGTGTGAAAACACGCTCCACGACGACCAACACAACGTCGCCGTTAGGGATATAATAAAACCAACAAATGACAAGCGTCATCAAACGGATAATATAGCCAAGTCAATTATCCGACAATCACAAAACACAACGAACGAAAATCAATATGATTGACCAACCCAACGGTACATCAATCAAAACGCGAGCCAACCGCTGAACAAATACGGAATCCCACCGCCCAAGGGTTGGAAGATCGAAAACGAGACTAATTTCCCGAACTTAAGGGAATTAGGAAGGAGCCTGAATGCTCAACAATCACGAAACAAGAACAAAAACCGAACAAGCAAACGATCGAGACAACAAAGATCGAACAATCATGTCCGAAACAGGAAGGATAATAAAATTCAAACAACAACTCCCAGGATGATCTGGTGAGAACTACAAGACATGCATTCCAATAAGATCCACAGGAAAGGGAATAGCGATTGAAAAGTCACAGCAACAAACGAGTTATTCCAAAACAATACCACACTCGTTCGATCAACAAAAGCAAGGGGCAGGACAAGCTCAGAAATGTCAACGAACATAATGAGTCGACAGAGTCGAAAACACAAGAGTTCCAAATCCGATCCACTTCGAATAAAAGAACTAATAGAACCAGATGATGTCACTTCCGAACAAGGTTCACAAGAATCGAACCGAACTCGAAAAAGTCACAGCGATAAGCAGTTGACCCCAAAACAAGATCACGGCTCGTTCGAGCAGCGAAACCGAAATACGAGAACAAGTTCGAAAGTATCAACGAACACGAGCGAGTCGATAGACTTGCGAAAGAGGAAATGCGAAGCCAAAATAATACGGGTATTATATTCGACCTCATCTAAAAGAAGTGTCGTCCCGAAACTCACAACAACGAAATCAAGGCGACAACACAACAAGCAACCGGCAAACATCCTTCAAAGGCCTCTCAAAGCCGATTCGATAAGCTACTGAATCGCGAACTCGAAAGTCTCGGTAGCAATTCGCAAAATTGAATTCGGTGTCCTCGAGTCCACACTTGAAATGTGTTACCGAAGCGAAGTAAAATATACACGTGCATGCCGGCACATCACGGTTGTAACGTCTCGGCTCGGCATACCGAAAATACAAATGCTCGATACAATGGAACAAAACACCGCAAAACAACATACCGAGATTCCAACTCGGCATAACATATCAACGCATACAAAAATCACAACAACAACGGCATCGTTCGACGATTACAACATCCCGAGCGATAGCGGCACACAATCACAAACATCATGAAATAATCACCCATGTGTATAACGCACAAAAATCCAAGCTTTAACAACTCACACTAGTGCGACAACACGCAAATCACCACGAGGCGATAAACAGTAAACACCAGTTCACACCTCTCACAGAGGGCTAACAAAACATATGCGTGGCGAACGACTCAACGTTCACACCACCAATTCAATCACAATTCGGAGTCTAACACCCTAACAATAATACAAACATCATACACACTTTCTCCGACCAAAAGCAGGAAATGATGGGTTTTAAAACGAAAACCACCTTTTGAAAATAGTTTGGAAACACCAGTTGATCTTGAGTATCACTTTACAAAAAGTAGTGCAAACATTGTTATCGAGACTTTGAAAATCGTCTTGCGTTTGAACAAAAATGAGGACACCTTCTCTTAGTGAAAGACTTTCAGAATATTCGACCCTCGGGTCTAAGTAAAAGTGTTTATAAAACATTTGAAAATATCTCAAAATATTTTGGTCCTCGAGTTAGAAGAATTTTGAAATATATTGTGGCACCTTGGACGTACCACGAGAAAATAATTCATTTTAAAAGTAGGTCTCGAAATTTATTTTCTAAAATACTCAAGTTTTTCAAGGATAATTCGATGGGCTAGAATGCCCAAAAATTTCAGGTAATTACACGGAACATTATAACGCCATGGGCCCCACGCCAGAACCCACCAGGCTAAAAACCATTTACAAAAACGTCAAAAAGCTGATGACGGTAATATTTCAAAAACTTACAAAAGCCATTTACAAAATACTAAATACCGTCATAAGAATTTCGCCAAAATAATCAAGGCCATAATGCCAAAAACTCGGTTAAAGGAATCGGTTTTCGAAATCAAACTCAATTGGCAAAAGGCCGAAAGCCATTTGAAAGAACTCACACAGCGGAAAAAAAAATTACAGTCCAAGATACACAATCCAGGACACTACTCCTCATATGAACGAAATATGAGAGTCAAATAACCACATATCAAGAAATCAAAATCCATAAGAGGATTCCGTCACTAATCAAATAATCATAAAAATAGCTCGTGTCACACGAGGCACAACACAAAGAAGGGAGACTTACATCCACAGGTCGCACGAAGATGATGATCGCCCACGATACTAATCACGACCAACAAACTCAGACGACGCGTCGCGACACGACTCAGTCAGACGAAATCCGACGAGACAAAAACTCAACAGACACCACTGACCCGACAGCCTAGGTTTCCACAACCTAAGCTCTGATACCATTTATGTAACACCCCCAATCCACTCAGGGATATTATGTAATATCCGGTATTTTTTCTTTCCCTTGTATTTTCATTTTTGGTTTATTTCTCGGTCATAGTGACCCTCGTGTATCTTTCAGTATGTCCTTCCTGTCAACTGTTGAACTGTATTCTCGTTATTGTTCATTGTTTCAACTTTCCTCATATGAGTTCGACTTTGTTAGATCACCATTTATTTTTGGTGACTCCAAAAATTTTAAATCTTTGCAATATTATAGAACATCGAGTTAGCTTTCCAATGGTTCAAACGGTGCGTCAATCGGAGTCCGGACGAGAGAGTTATGGTCGTTTCATTTTGGCGATCACGCTGCCAGGACCCGACCGTGTCGTCCGACACGGCCCGTGCCGTACTCGTCCGGAAATGCCAAAGTTTCTGCCGACCGAACTCGGCCGTGTCGTCCGACACGGCCCGTGCCGAACCCTTCCGGATAAGCCAGAATCGTCTGCCCAGCACGCCCGACCGTGTCGTCTGGCACGGTCGAGTCATGCCGAGTCGCTGTCGGACGGGTCACTGTCGGGAGGCCCTCCGCGCCGCGACCGTGTCAAGCAGGACACGGTCGAGTCCCTGTCGGCCAGCTGTGCGACACGACCATGCCGACCGGCACGGGCCGTGTCCGGCAGACAGTCAACCCCTATAAATGGCCCTGCAGACGTTTTTCTTGCCATTTTTCACCTTCTTCTCCTCCTCTTCCGCAGCTGGGCGTGTTCTAAGCTTGAAGCCATGTTGTTTAACAATATATCCATGGAGTTCTTGAGGTTATATCATCAATAATCCGTCCGATATCATCCCTTAATCCAGCGAATCAAGGTTAGATCCTTAGAACCCTACTTTTGGTAAAATTGGGGGTTTTCGTGTTTTTGTCCGATTCGTTCCGTTTTGTTGATTAATTCATGATGAATATGATTAATCTTGTTGGTATTCTTAGTTTCCCTACGGATTCATGGTATATTTCATGATTTTTACGGAATCGAGAGGGTTTGGTTGTGGTCCGCCCTCGTTGTTGTTTATATACGAATATACATGAATCGTAGGCGGGTTTTCGGGTGTATTCCAATTCCGTATTCATTTAGAAATGGTTGTGATTGTATTCTTCGAATCGTTAGGTTCGGTTTCATTGGTTCCTAGCGTTCGTCGGTGACTTTCCTTTCCATTCGTTGCGTCGTCAATAATTCAAGGCAAGTATTTTTGGGAACCTTTATGCTTAACGCGAAATAGTAATGTATATTGTGTGTGATTACTCACCTCGGGAGGGTCCGACGGGATCACGGAGGGAATCCAATGGTATAGCCCTGGATTCACGAGTTTGTTTCGCTTGACTCGGGAGGGTCCTTAGGGATCACGGAGCGGGATCAATGGTATAGCCACTGTTCCCAAGGCGATGCGTGTGCGTGATTTGTTTTATAATATGGCGGCTCGGGAGGGTCCTTAGGGATCACGGAGCGGGATCAATGGTATAGCCACTGCTCCCACGGCAAATTGTTTGACTGTTTATTTCCGGAAAAGACATGTCTTGTTTTGGTTTTCGAAATGATATTGGTGCATGTACTATGAAATGTGTAAGCGATTGGTTTGCCTTGATTACTTGTACTAGCATAATTGCTAACCCCTCTGGGGACCCGTTTTGGGAAATTCTTGTTATGGATTTCAGGTTATGATCATCCGGACGAGCGAGCCTTTGGGACGATGCGAGGATCTTTGGCGAGTCGTTGACATGTGCACTCGGGTTTACTTATTTCTTTTGTCCATTTCGATTTGGTTGTTTTCTATATTTATAAATCGATAGACAGTACTCGCGAGTACTTAGGCTTTTCAATTCAAACCCTGTGTTGTATCATTTTAAATTGCTACGTTGTCGATGGTTGCTCATTTTGTCGGTTGCTTGGTGTATTTTTCATATGATGTATTATTTGATTGTCTATCCCTAACCGAGATGGTTAGTCGAGGGTACCCGCTTGTTGTAGCTCGGTGGGTCCCATGTAGGGGTCACGGCGCTGTAACATACTCCGAATATCTTGGGGTGTTACTGAAAATGGTATCGAGCCCTAGGTTTATGGACACCTAGGCTTGTTGGTTATTTAGGTCTAGTCGTATTTGTTTTGCACATTGTCACACCGGCCACAAAGATCCCAGTACTTCCGGTGCTCGTAAGTTTTCTCATTCGGCTCTTTTGTTTCTTGCATTGTATTTCCACTTTTGAATCGTAGTTGCTTTTCCTCGCTTACTCATCATCGATATATACATTATCTCTCAACTTGGTATGGATGCCGAGGCAACCGTGGTCGTGGTCGTGGCCGTGGGCCGGCCGAGGGCGTGGGGCGGCCGGTGGCGGCGACGCGTCGCACTCTTCAGAGCCGGCGATGCCGCGGCCGTCACAGTCATGCTTCTTCTCAGGAGCGCGCCGATCTTGGTATTGCGGCTGTTATGCAACAAATGGTTAACCAAATGGCGGCTATAGCTCAGGCGGTCCAGAACCCCAACCAGGCCCATGCTAATCGGGGCGGAGCGGATCGCTGGCTTCAGGATGTCATCAAGATGCATCCTCCCCAGTTTTCGGGAGCTTCGGACCCGATCGGCTGGGAAGGGTGGATAAAGGAGATATCCAAAGTATTCACTACTACCAACTACCCCGAGGACCGTAAGGTCCCTATTGCTCAATACTTTCTCACGGGAGATGCTACAGATTGGTGGGAGGCCGTTGGTCCCAAAGATCATGTTGCTTCGTGGGCCGAGTTTCAGGAGTTGATGGAGACCGAGTATTGTCCATGGCCGGTCAGACAGGCTCGAGTGCATGCTTTCTTTGATCCTCAACCACGGGATATCCCCGTATCCCAAGCTATTGCCGATTTTAACAAGGAGTTGGGTTATGTGAAGACCCAAGTTGTCGAAGAGAGCGACAAGATTTTCCATTTTTCCAGGAGAATGAAACTGTCCATTCGGGACTATATGTCAGGCTCTGTACTACCTTGAAGGATTATCGAGTCGAGCTCTTGCTTATGATATGTCGGTGACCGCTAGCGATTTGGCTCGCGAGAGCAAGAAGCGAGTCGGTCGGAAACTTTCTCGGTCCCGAGTGGAGGCCGGCGAAATCTCGAGCTGCGAATATTTCTACGGGCGGTTCGGCTCGTTTCTCTGGGAGCTTTGGGTGCCGCGAACCCCCACTCGTGAGCTCACATGCTTCAATCTGCGGCTTTTCGGGTCATAAGAACCGGATTGTCCTCGTCCACCTTTGACTTGTCATACTTGTGGTCGATCGGGCCACAAGGCTTCTTTGTGATCGGCTCGAGACGGCCGCGGTGCCGTTCTTCTCACCCAGCACCTATGGAGCCGAGTGTGAACCAGGGCTCATTTGCTCCGCTGCCTCCACCGAGTGCCGGCCGAGGTAGAGGTCGGGGTCAGCCCGCTAGGGGTGGAGCTTCCAGTGTCGGCTCCGCCCAGCCGCGTATAAACGAGATGAGGAGGGCCGATGACCCAAGGCCTCGTGGCGGCAGTGTACCGTTCATATCCATTCTCATTCCGGTGTGCTTTTTGATTGGTGCTACGCATTCATTCATTTCTCTAGAGTGTGTACGCCGTTTGAGTCTCATTGCTTGTCACCTTGCGAGCCTTTCATCGTTAAACTTCCTAGCGGTGATAGAATTGTCGGTGATCGGGAAGTCCGGACTGCTTGTGATTATTTGTGAGAGGGCTTGGCTCTCTAATCTTATTGTTGTGAGTATCGAGGGCGAGGATTTAATTCTCGGGAATGATTGGCTCGAACGGCATGGTGCAATCATGAACTACCGCACGAGGATCATTACCATGTTAGCCGAGGACGGCACTGAACACTCTTTCGCGGGGCGAAAGAGAAACCAGAAGTTTGTTATTAACGCCTTGAAGGCGATGAAACTCCTGCGAAGAGGGTGTACTGGTTATTGGTGCTACGCCTTGAAGGCGGAGAATGGTGGAGTCGAGCTTTCATCGATTCCAGTCGTTAGTGAGTTTCCTGATGTATTTCCTGACGAGTTGCCGGGATTGCCACCGGATCGTGAGGTTGAGTTTGCTATAGAGTTAGAGCCGGGTGCGGCTCCGATTTCAAAGGCTCCGTATCGCATGGCACCTTCAGAGATGTCAGAGTTGAAGAAACAGTTGAGTGAACTTCTTGAGTCGGGGTATGTTCGACCGAGCGCCTCGCCTTGGGGCGCACCGGTCTTGTTTGTACGTAAGAAGGATGGTTCACTACGTTTGTGTATCGACTATCGTGAACTGAACAAGGTGACCATCAAGAACAGGTATCCTTTGCCGAGAATTGACGACTTGTTCGATCGGTTGCGGAGCGGCGGATTCTCAAAGATTGATTTGAGATCGGGGTACTATCAGCTCCGGGTGAGGGAGTCCGACGTGCCGAAAACAGCTTTTCGGACGAGATACGGACATTATGAGTTTGTAGTTATGCCTTTCGGGTTAACTAACGCGCCGGCGGTGTTCATGCAGTTGATGAACAAAGTCTTTATCGAGTATTTGGATAAGTGTGTCGTCGTCTTCATTGACGATATTCTTATTTATTCGAGGAACGAGGAAGAGCATGCCCATCATTTGCGGGTAGTGTTGGACATCTTGAGGACCGAGCAACTCTATGCGAAGTTCTCGAAATGTGAGTTCTGGCTGAAGGAAGTGATGTTTTTGGGTCACGTGATTTCAGCCGAGGGAGTTCGAGTGGATCCGCAGAAAATTGAGGCAGTGTTGGATTGGGCATCGCCCACAAATGTGAAGGAGGTCCGTAGTTTCTTGGGTTTGGCTGGCTACTATCGTAGGTTCGTCGAGGGTTTCTCAAAACTAGCTCGACCACTTACACAGTTGCTCCAGAAATCCGAGAAGTTAAATGCTGACCGATGAGAGCGATCGAGTTTTGAGTAACTGAAGAAGCGTTTGACTTCAGCTCCGGTTCTGGCGTTGCCATGTGGCAACGAGGGATTCGCCGTGTATAGCGATGCTTCGGGTCAGGGTCTTGGGTGCGTATTGATGCAGCACGGCAAGACCATTGCCTATGCGTCGAGACAGTTGAGGCCGTATGAGCTTAACTATCCTACTCACGATTTGGAGTTAGCGGCGGTTGTCTTTGCACTCAAGATTTGGCGTCACTATCTTTTCGGCTCTACATGTCAGATTTTTACCGATCATAAAAGTCTGAAATACATATTTACTCAGCGGGAGTTGAATATGAGGCAGAGGAGGTGGTTAGAGTTGATTAAGGATTATGACCTCGAAATCCTTTATCATCCGGTAAGGCGAATGTCGTGGCCGACGCCTTGAGTCGGAAACCGATTGCGTTGCGAACGCTTGAGGTCCTTACGCCTCGATCGAGCTTCGCGGGATTTGATCGAGTTAGATGTTGAGGTTTCTTTGCTGGATCTGTCGGGCAATTTTGTGCCTTAGAAATTTCGCTGCCTTTGATCGATGAAATTAAGTCAAGCAATTAGAGGATCCGATGATTACTCAAATCCGAGAGAACGTTCTTAAAGGAAAGTATCCTGGTTTGTGATTCACGAGGATGGTGTTTTGAGATTCCAGTCGGCTTTGTGTGCGAGCGATCCGAGTTGCGGCAGGTATTTTGCGTGAGGCCCATTCCACACCCTATTCTGTTCATCCCTGGCTCGAGTAAGATGTACAAGGACACGAGGAGGAACTTCGGTAGAATGATATGAAGGAGGAGGTCGCACGGTTGTGGCGAGATGTTTGACTTGTCACAGGTCAAAATCGAGCATCGACCATTGGGTTATTGCAGTCACTTCCGTTCCGAATGGAAATGGGAAGATATATCGATGGATTTCATTACGAGTTTGCCGAGATCGAGATCGGGCATGAATATGGTTTGGGTGATTGTTGATCGTCGACCAAGTCGGCACATTTTACGGGCATCAAGGACACTTGGGGCCGGAGAAGTCAGTCCGTATATTTATCGCACAGTTGTGAGGCTTCACGGTACTCAAGTCTATCATTTCGGATCGTGATGGCCGTTCGTATCGCACTTTTGGCGGCGGTGCATAAGGCGTTGGGTACCCGTTTGCATTTGAGTACCTCTTTCCATCCTCGATCGGATGGGCGGTCGGACGCACTATCCGGACATTCCAGACATGTTGCGTGCTTGTGCCCTCGATTGGAGTAGCGATCGGGAGGAGCATTTGCCATTGATCGAATTCACGTACAACAATAGTTGGCACGTCGGATTCGGATGGCACCGTATGAGGCACTTTATGGGCGACGATGTCGATCGCCGATTTGTTGGAATGAGGCGTCCGATTTAGTCGGGACCGAGCCGGATGTCGTTTTAGAGACGAGACGGAAGATAGAATTAATTCGAGAACGGATGTTGACTGCCCAGAGTTGACAGAAGTCATATGCCGTTGTCCGTCGTCGACCTTTAGAATTCGAGGTGGGAGACCACGTTTTGCTGAAGGTGTCGCCAACGAGAGGAGTTTTCCGTTTCGGGAAGAAGGGGAAGTTGAGTCCGAGATTTATTGGACCCTTCGAGATTCTCGAGCGAGTCGGTGGGTTAGCATATCGATTGGCGTTACCCCCCGGCCTTGAGTCATGTTCATAGTGTTTTTCATGTTTCCCAGCTGAGGAAATATGTTCCGGATCCTAGTCACGTCATCGATTATGGCGAGATTGATATTGCTGAAGATATTACTTTTGAGGAGCGTCCTTTGAAGATTTTGGAGCATCGTGAGAAACGACTGAGGCATAAGACCATCCCTTTGGTCAAAGTGCAGTGGTCGAGACACGGTGTCGAGGAGGCAACTTGGGAAACCGAGGATAGCATGCGTGCTAGGTACCCTGAGTTGTTTGTTTCTTAAGTTTCGGGACGAAACTTATTTTTAGAGGGGTAGAATGTAATATCCAGTATTTTTTCTTTCCCTTGTATTTTCATTTTTGGTTTATTTCTCGGTCATAGTGACCCTCGTGTATCTTTCAGTATGTCATTCCTGTCAACTGTTGAACTGTATTCTCGTTATTGTTCATTGTTTCAACTTTCCTCATATGAGTTCGACTTTGTTAGATCACCATTTATTTTTGGTGACTCCAAAAATTCTAAATCTTTGCAATATTATAGAACATCGAGTTAGCTTTCCAATGGTTCAAACGGTGCGTCAATCGGAGTCCGGACGAGAGAGTTATGGTCGTTTCAGTTTTTGGCCGATCACTGCCGACCGGACCCGACCGTGTCGTCCGACACGGCCCGTGCCGTACTCGTCCGGAAATGCCAAAGTTTCTGCCGACCGAACTCGGCCGTGTCGTCCGACACGGCCCGTGCCGAACCCTTCCGGATAAGCCAGAATCGTCTGCCCAGCACGCCCGACCGTGTCGTCTGGCACGGTCGAGTCATGCCGAGTCGCTGTCGGACGGGTCACTGTCGGGAGGCCCTCCGCGCCGCGACCGTGTCAAGCAGGACACGGTCGAGTCCCTGTCGGCCAGCTGTGCGACACGACCGTGCCGACCGGCACGGGCCGTGTCCGGCAGACAGTCAACCCCTATAAATGGCCCTGCAGACGTTTTTCTTGCCATTTTTCACCTTCTTCTCCTCCTCTTCCGCAGCTGGGCGTGTTCTAAGCTTGAAGCCATGTTGTTTAACAACATATCCATGGAGTTCTTGAGGTTATATCATCAATAATCCGTCCGATATCATCCCTTAATCAATGTAATCAAGGTTAGATCCTTAGAACCCTACTTTTGGTAAAATTGGGGGTTTTCGTGTTTTTGTCCGATTCGTTCCGTTTTGTTGATTAATTCATGATGAATATGATTAATCTTGTTGGTATTCTTAGTTTCCCTATGGATTCATGGTATATTTCATGATTTTTACGGAATCGAGAGGGTTTGGTTGTGGTCCGCCCTCGTTGTTGTTTATATACGAATATACATGAATCGTAGGCGGGTTTTCGGGTGTATTCCAATTCCGTATTCATTTAGAAATGGTTGTGATTGTATTCTTCGAATCGTTAGGTTCGGTTTCATTGGTTCCTAGCGTTCGTCGGTGACTTTCCTTTCCGTTCGTTGCGTCGTCAATAATTCAAGGCAAGTATTTTTGGGAACCTTTATGCTTAACGCGAAATAGTAATGTATATTGTGTGTGATTACTCACCTCGGGAGGGTCCGACGGGATCACGGAGGGAATCCAATGGTATAGCCCTGGATTCACGAGTTTGTTTCGCTAGCCAGCTCGGGAGGGTCCTTAGGGATCACGGAGCGGGATCAATGGTATAGCCCTGTTCCCAAGGTGATGCGTGTGCGTGATTTGTTTTATAATATGGCCAGCTCGGGAGGGTCCTTAGGGATCACGGAGCGGGATCAATGGTATAGCCCTGTTCCCACGGCAAATTGTTTGACTGTTTATTTCCGGAAAAGACATGTCTTGTTTTGGTTTTCGAAATGATATTGGTGCATGTACTATGAAATGTGTAAGCGATTGGTTTGCCTTGATTACTTGTACTAGCATAATTGCTAACCCCTCTGGGGACCCGTTTTGGGGAAATTCTTGTTATGGATTTCAGGTTATGATCATCCGGACGAGCGAGCACTGGGACAGTACGAGGATGCTGGCCAGGGTCGTTGACATGTGCACTCGGGTTTACTTATTTCTTTTGTCCATTTCGATTTGGTTGTTTTCTATATTTATAAACTGATAGACTGTACTCGCGAGTACTTAGGCTTTTCAATTCAAACCCTGTGTTGTATCATTTTAAATTGCTACGTTGTCGATGGTTGCTCATTTTGTCGGTTGCTTCGGGTGTATTTTTCATATGATGTATTATTTGATTGTCTATCCCCGCTAACCGAGATGGTTAGTCGAGGGGTACCCGCTTGTTGTAGCCTGGTGGGTCCCATGTAGGGGTCCACGGCGCTGTAACATACTCCGAATATCTTGGGGTGTTACAGAAAATGGTATCAGAGCCCTAGGTTTATGGACACCTAGGCTTGTTGGTTATTTGGGTCTAGTCGTATTTGTTTTGCACATTGTCACACCGCTGCCAGCATCCCAGTACTTCCAGTGCTCGTAAGTTTTCTCATTCGGCTCTTTTGTTTCTTGCATTGTATTTCCACTTTTGAATCGTAGTTGCTTTTCCTCCCTTACTCATCATCGATATACTTCTGTTATCTCTCAACTTCAGTATGGATGCCGGAGGCAACCGTGGTCGTGGTCGTGGCCGTGGACGCGGCCGAGGACGTGGGGCAGCCGGTGGGGCAGCCACGTCGCACTCTTCAGGAGCCGGCAGTACCGGCGACCGTCACAGTCATGCTTCTTCTCAGGAGCGTGCCGATCTTGGTATTGCGGCTGTTATGCAACAAATGGTTAACCAAATGGCGGCTATAGCTCAGGCGGTCTAGAACCCCAACCAGGCCCATGCTAATCGGGGCGGAGCGGATCGCTGGCTTCAGGATGTCATCAAGATGCATCCTCCCCAGTTTTCGGGAGCTTCGGACCCGATCGGCTGGGAAGGGTGGATCATGGAGATATCCAAAGTATTCACTGCTACCAACTACCCCGAGGACCGTAAGGTCCCTATTGCTCAATACTTTCTCACGGGAGATGCTACAGATTGGTGGGAGGCCGTTGGTCCCAAAGATCATGTTGCTTCGTGGGCCGAGTTTCAGGAGTTGATGGAGACCGAGTATTGTCCATGGCCGGTCAGACAGGCTCGAGTGCATGCTTTCTTTGATGCTCAACCACGGGATATCCCCGTATCCCAAGCTATTGCCGATTTTAACAAGGAGTTGGGTTATGTGAAGACCCAAGTTGTCGAAGAGAGCGACAAGATTTTCCATTTTTCCAGGAGAATGAAACTGTCCATTCGGGACTATATGTCTGGGCTCGTCTGTACTACCTTGAAGGATTATCAGAGTCGAGCTCTTGCTTATGATATGTCGGTGACCGCTAGCGATTTGGCTCGCGAGAGCAAGAAGCAGAAGTTGGTCGGAAACTTTTCTGGTCCCAAGAGTGGAGGCCAGCAGAAATCTCGAGCTGCGAATATTTCTACGGGCGGTTCGGCTCGTTTCTCTGGGAGCTTTCGGGGTGCCGCCGGAACCCCCACTCGTGAGCTCACATGCTTCAACTGCGGCTTTTCGGGTCATAAGAACCGGGATTGTCCTCGTCCACCTTTGACTTGTCATACTTGTGGTCAGTCGGGCCACAAGGCTTCTTTTTGTGATCAGCTCAGACAGCTTCGCGGTGCCCGTTCTTCTCACCCAGCACCTATGGAGCCGAGTGTGAACCAGGGCTCATTTGCTCCGCCGCCTCCACCGAGTGCCGGCAGAGGTAGAGGTCGGGGTCAGCCCGCTAGGGGTGGAGCTTCCAGTGTCGGCTCCGCCCAGCCGCGTATATACGAGATGAGGAGGGCCGATGACCCAGCACCTACTGTGGCGACAGGTACCGTTCATATCCATTCTCATTCTGTCGGTGTGCTTTTTGATTCGGGTGCTACGCATTCATTCATTTCTCTAGAGTGTGTACGCCGTTTGAGTCTCGACTGCTTGTCACCTTGCGAGCCTTTCATCGTTAAACTTCCTAGCGGTGATAGAATTGTCGGTGATCGGGAAGTCCGGGACTGTTCTGTGATTATTTGTGAGAGGGCTTGGCTCTCTAATCTTATTGTTGTGAGTATCGAGGGCGAGGATTTAATTCTCGGGAATGATTGGCTCGAACGGCATGGTGCAATCATGAACTACCGCACGAGGATCATTACCATGTTAGCCGAGGACGGCACTGAACACTCTTTCGCGGGGCGAAAGAGAAACCAGAAGTTTGTTATTAACGCCTTGAAGGCGATGAAACTCCTGCGAAGAGGGTGTACTGGTTATTGGTGCTACGCCTTGAAGGCGGAGAATGGTGGAGTCGAGCTTTCATCGATTCCAGTCGTTAGTGAGTTTCCTGATGTATTTCCTGACGAGTTGCCGGGATTGCCACCGGATCGTGAGGTTGAGTTTGCTATAGAGTTAGAGCCGGGTGCGGCTCCGATTTCGAAGGCGCCGTATCGCATGGCACCTTCAGAGATGTCAGAGTTGAAGAAACAGTTGAGTGAACTTCTTGAGTCGGGGTATGTTCGACCGAGCGCCTCGCCTTGGGGCGCACCGGTCTTGTTTGTACGTAAGAAGGATGGTTCACTACGTTTGTGTATCGACTATCGTGAACTGAACAAGGTGACCATCAAGAACAGGTATCCTTTGCCGAGAATTGACGACTTGTTCGATCAGTTGCAGGGAGCGGCGGTATTCTCAAAGATTGATTTGAGATCGGGGTACTATCAGCTCCGGGTGAGGGAGTCCGACATGCCGAAAATGACTTTTCTGACGTGATTCGGACATTATGAGTTTGTATTTATGCCTTTCGGGTTTACTAAAGCGCCGGCTGTGTTCATGCTGTTGATGAACAAAGTGTTTATCGAGTATTTGGATAAGTGTGTAGTCGTATTCATTGACTATATTCTTATTTATTCGATTATCGCGGAAGAGCTTGCCCCTCTTTTGCGGTTTGTGTTAGACATTTTGAGGACGGATAAACTCTATGCTAAGTTCTCGAAATGTGTGTTCTGGTGAAGGAAGTGATGTTTTTGGGTCACGTGATTTCACCGTAGGGAGTTCGAGTGGATCCGCAGAAAATTGAGGCGGTGTTGGATTGGGCATCGCCCACAAATGTGAAGGAGGTCCGTAGTTTCTTGGGTTTGGTGGCTACTATCGTAGGTTCGTCGAGGGTTTCTCAAAACTAGCTCGACCACTTACACGATTGCTCCGTAAATCCGAGAAGTTCGTCTGACCGATGAGAGGCGATCGAGTTTTGAGTAATCAAGAAGCGTTTGACTTCACTCGGTTCGGGCGTTGCCATGTGGCAACGAGGATTCGCCGTGTATAGCGATGCTTGGTCGTGGTCTTGGGTGCGTATTGATGCGGCACGGCAAGACCATTGCCTATGCGTCGAGACAGCTTGAGGCCGTATGAGCTTAACTATCCTACTCACGATTTGGAGTTAGCGGCGGTTGTCTTTGCACTCAAGATTTGGCGTCACTATCTTTTCGGCTCTACATGTCGATTTTTACCGATCATAAAAGTCTCAAATACATATTTACTCAAGGAGTTGAATATGAGGCAGAGGAGGTGGTTAGAGTTGATTAAGGATTATGACCTCGAAATCCTTTATCATCCGTAAAGGCGAATGTCGTGGCCGACGCCTTGAGTCGGAAACCGATTGCGTTGCGAACGCTTGAGGTCCTTACGCCTCGATCGAGCTTCGGCGGGCTTTGATCGAGTTAGATGTTGAGGTTTCTTTGCTGGATCTCGTCAGGCAATTTTGTGCCTTAGAAATTTCGTCGTCTTTGATCGATGAAATTAAGTCAAGCAATTAGAGGATCCGATGATTACTCAAATCCGAGAGAACGTTCTTAAAGGAAAGTCTCCGGGTTTGTGATTCACGAGGATGGTGTTTTGAGATTCAGTCGGCTTTGTGTGCCGAACGATCCAGGTTGCGACAGGTATTTTGCGTGAGGCCCATTCCACACCCTATTCTGTTCATCTGGCTCGAGTAAGATGTACAAGGACACGAGGAGGAACTTCGGTGGAATGATATGAAGGAGGAGGTCGCACGGTTTGTGGCGAGATGTTTGACTTGTCGTGAGTCAAAATCGAGCATCGGCTGACATTTGAGTTATTGCTCACTTCCCGTTAGGAATGGAAATGGGAAGATATATCGATGGATTTCATTACGAGTTTGCCGAGATCGAGATCTCGCATGAATATTGTTTGGGTGATTGTTGAGCGTCGACCAAGTCGGCACATTTTAAGGCATCAAGGACACTTGGGGCCGGAGAAGTTGGCCGTATATTTATTGCCAGATTGTGAGGCTTCACGGTACTCAAGTCTATGGTTTCGGTTCGTGATGGCCGTTTAGTTTCGCACTTTTGGCTGGCGTTGCTTAAGGCTTTGGGGACCCGTGTGCTTGTGAGTACCTGTTTCGATCCTCGATCGGATGGACGGTCGGACGCACTATCCGGACATTCGAGGACATGTTGCGTGCTTGTGCCCTCGATTGGAGTAGCGGCGGGGAGCATTTGCCATTGATCGAATTCACGTACAACAATAGTTGGCACGCGTCGGTCGGATGGCACCGTATGAGGCACTTTATGGCGGCGATGTCGATCGCCGATTTGTTGGAATGAGGCGTCCGATTTAGTCGACCGAGCCGGATGTCGTTTTAGAGACGAGACGGAAGATAGAATTAATTCGAGAACGGATGTTGGATCGCCCAGTCGGCGAAGTCATATGCCGATGTCCGTCGTCGACCTTTAGAATTCGAGGTGGGAGACCACGCTTTGTCAAGGTGTCGCCAACGAGAGGAGTTTTCCGTTTCGGGAAGAAGGGGAAGTTGAGTCCGAGATTTATTGGACCCTTCGAGATTCTCGAGCGAGTCGGTGGGTTAGCATATCGATTGGCGTTACCCCCCGGCCTTGAGTCATGTTCATAGTGTTTTTCATGTTTCCCAGCTGAGGAAATATGTTCCGATCCTAGTCACGTCATCGATTATGGCGAGATTGATATTGCTGAAGATATTACTTTTGAGGAGCGTCCTTTGAAGATTTTGGAGCATCGTGAGAAACGACTGAGGCATAAGACCATCCCTTTGGTCAAAGTGCAGTGGTCGAGACACGGTGTCGAGGAGGCAACTTGGGAAACCGAGGATAGCATGCGTGCTAGGTACCCCGAGTTGTTTGTTTCTTAAGTTTCGGGACGAAACTTTTTTTTAGTGGGGTAGATTGTAATATCCGGTATTTTTCTTTCCCTTGTATTTTCATTTTTGGTTTTTTTGTCTGTCATAGTGACCCTCGTTTATCTTTCAAGATGTCCTTCCTGTCACCTGTTGAACTGTAGTCTCGTTATTGTTCATTGTTTCAACTTTCCTCATATGAGTTCGACTTTGTTAGATCACCATTTATTTTTGGTGACTCCAAAAATTCTAAATCTTTGCAATATTATAGAACATCGAGTTAGCTTTCCAATGGTTCAAAGCGGTCGTCAATCAAGTCCGACGAGAGAGTTATGGTCATTTCGGTTTTGGCGATCATCGCGACGGCCGGACGACCGTGTCGTCGACACGGCCGTGCCGTACTCGTCCGGAAATGCCAAAGTTTACGCGACCGAACTCGGCCGTGTCGTCGACACGGCCGTGCCGAACCCTTCCGGATAAGCGAGAATCGTCGCCCAAAGACGCCCGACCGTGTCGTCAGCACGGCCGAGTCATGCCGAAGTCATTTGTCGGACGGGTCACTGTCGGGAGGCCCTCGGCGCGCGACCGTGTCAAGCGAGGACGGTCGAGTCCCTGTCGGCAGTATGCGACACGACCGTGCCGGCCGCACGGGCCGTGTCCGGCAGATCAACCCTATAAATGGCCCCTATGACGCTTTTTCTTGCCATTTTTCACCTTCTTCTCCTCCTCTTCCGCACCGGGCGTGTTCTAAGCTTGAAGCCATGTTGTTTAACAACATATCCATGGAGTTCTTGAGGTTATATCATAAATAATCCGTCCGATATCATCCCTTAATCCAGCGAATCAAGGTTAGATCCTTAGAACCCTACTTTTGGTAAAATTGGGGGTTTTCGTGTTTTTGTCCGATTCGTTCCGTTTTGTTGATTAATTCATGATGAATATGATTAATCTTGTTGGTATTCTTAGTTTCCCTACGGATTCATGGTATATTTCATGATTTTTACGGAATCGAGAGGGTTTGGTTGTGGTCCGCCCTCGTTGTTGTTTATATACGAATATACATGAATCGTAGGCGGGTTTTCGGGTGTATTCCAATTCCGTATTCATTTAGAAATGGTTGTGATTGTATTCTTCGAATCGTTAGGTTCGGTTTCATTGGTTCCTAGCGTTCGTCGGTGACTTTCCTTTCCGTTCGTTGCGTCGTCAATAATTCAAGGCAAGTATTTTTGGGAACCTTTGTGCTTAACGCGAAATAGTAATGTATATTGTGTGTGATTACTCACCTCGGGAGGGTCCGACGGGATCACGGAGGGAATCCAATGGTATAGCCCTGGATTCACGAGTTTGTTTCGCTAGCCAGCTCGGGAGGGTCCTTAGGGATCACGGAGCGGGATCAATGGTATAGCCCTGTTCCCAAGGCGATGCGTGTGCGTGATTTGTTTTATAATATGGCCAGCTCGGGAGGGTCCTTAGGGATCACGGAGCGGGATCAATGGTATAGCCCTGTTCCCACGGCAAATTGTTTGACTGTTTATTTCCTCAAACGACATGTCTTGTTTTGGTTTTCGAAATGATATTGGTGCATGTACTATGAAATGTGTAAGCGATTGGTTTGCCTTGATTACTTGTACTAGCATAATTGCTAACCCCTCTGGGACCCGTTTTGGGAAATTCTTGTTATGGATTTCGTGTTATGATCATCCGGACGAGCGAGCACGGGACAAGATGCGAGGATCTGTGGCAGTCGTTGACATGTGCACTCGGGTTTACTTATTTCTTTTGTCCATTTCGATTTGGTTGTTTTCTATATTTATAAACTGATAGACTGTACTCGCGAGTACTTAGGCTTTTCAATTCAAACCCTGTGTTGTATCATTTTAAATTGCTACGTTGTCGATGGTTGCTCATTTTGTCGGTTGCTTCGGGTGTATTTTTCATATGATGTATTATTTGATTGTCTATCCCCGCTAACCGAGATGGTTAGTCGAGGGGTACCCGCTTGTTGTAGCCTGGTGGGTCCCATGTAGGGGTCCACGGCGCTGTAACATACTCCGAATATCTTGGGGTGTTACATATTACACGCCGTAGACCCTCTCCTCGAGGATCTACCAGGCTGATAACTAAAATCAAACATCTAAACATCGCCATTAAGGCTAAAATGACTCAGTAGGCCGATTTGGTCTTTCAATAATAACATACAACTCAATCCCAAACACTTACCCACGCAGGGTCAAAATACAATAAACTCCCGTACAACGGGGAAAAGATACTGCAGCGGAAAAGAAAATACAACTAGACCAATACGACATCAACGGATCCTCGTGTGATTAGTATCGTTCATCTTTCATCATCCTTCGTGCCGACCCTGTGCTATGCTCCAAAACCTGAATGCAAAAATAGACATCCACCCCCCGAATGCTCGGGGGTTAGCAAAACACCACTGTTTTGCTAGTGCAAGAACAAAGTGCAAATACGAGCCATACAATTCACATTCCACGAATAACAATAACCAGGAATCCTCAAAAAAATCCAAACGTAACGAAAAGCACTTCTCGAGGCAAGAGTTTGGTAAAATATTCTAAAACCGAAAGGTCACAAATCAAGGGAAAACAATTTATAAAACCGTTTAAATGCCATCGAGAGTTTTGATAGAAAACAACTTAGGATTTTCAAATCCTTATCTTTCCAAAAATCAACAGGGTCACAGCCCAAAGGTTTTGTTTTCGCAAATAGGAAACCACCAACAATTTACAGGGTCAGAGCCCAACATCACGTGTCCTCAACGGACATAAAATCAACGAAACATAATCACGCACGCGCATCGCCTAGGACCGGGACGCTACCACAGACATCCCACCCGAGGCCTCGAAGGACCCTCCCGAGCTGGCTAGCGAAACAAATCACACACATCTCACGGTTGGATCAATCAGTTGTTGCATCCTGGCCACATGATCACATGCCATGTGCCACCATAGATTAACTTTGGCGCTCACGATTGGATCAATCACTTGTTGCATCCTGGCCACATGATCACATGCCATGTGCCACCGTAGTTTTTCTTAGGCTCTCACGGTTGGATCAATCGCTTGTTGCATCCTGGCCACATGATCACATGCCATGTGCCACCGTAGGCCCCACCCACATCCACACAATCACATATATAGCACAATACAGCAAAGATATCCAAACAATTCACTCAGAGACATCAAATCCTTAGCAAAACCACCACGTCAAAACACACTGCACCAAAATAAAATAATATACGTCCACACGCAATACCAAGTGCAACATCAACACCAAACATATCCATAGAGTTCACATAGTCATTCTCAAACCACACCATTCACAAAACACACGCGTTTTGAAAGCAAGCCTTTAACAAGGCTAAACCGAATCTTTTGAAAGTTCAATTCAAACGACCAAACAACCACATTTAGACGATCACTAATTATCGTATCCACAAAACAAGAATTATATGGACAAGGTACTTGCCTCAAAATCGGCACGCAAGTATCCCGACGAACACGGCTCAACCGGAAAGCTTCGAAACGCCCGATGTTTTCGAAAAGGAAAACGACAACAAACGGAAGGGTTCAACTTGGTTTCTTCGCAACAAACTCGACCCTAACAACATTTAATCCATAAATCAACAATCATACGAGGAAGGATAATCGTAGAACGCCCGAAAACCCCTCTATGACATTCTACCGGACACCTTCAAGGCGTCGATCAAGAACTCAACCAAAACAACGAATCGATACGATCCAACCATGGAATAACAAGGAAAAAGATATAAAACATCTAAAAAATCATCAATCCATCATAATCCTAAGTTAAATCGGATTAATCGGACGAAAACAACCAAAATACCCAAATTCCCCAAAACTAGATTTCTAGGAAATCTGACCTGATTCGGTAGATCGGAGGATGTTATAGGATGGATGATTGATGATATGAACCTCAAAACTTCATGGATTTATTGCCCAACAACATCTCTCCATGATGAACTAATCTCCAGCCGCGGAAGGGAAGAAAATGAGTGAGAAATGGCTGAAGAAAAACGCTGCCAGGCCTTAAATAGGCCGACTGCCGGCCGGGTTACGTATGTAACCGGCCATGGCTTACGTACGTAACAGGCCATGGCCGAACTCACTGCCTGGAAATGCCGGAAGCGTTACGTACATTACCGGCCAGGGACTTACGTATGTAACCAGCCTTACGTACGTAACTGCCGATCACTACCGTACGTTACTCGGCCAGGGCTGGCCTGGCCCGAGCATGCCCGACCATGACTCGGCCGGGACCAACTCCGACGGCCCGAACGACCCCGAAACCCGAACTTGAATACGAATCTAAGATACGGTTACGAAGTACTCGAAAAGACGAATCCGAGCAGTAATAGAACACACGATTCCGACTACCCGAAGGCTCGAAATTCGACAACGGAAAGTAATTACCCCAAACTTTGGGAAATTACGAAAATGGCCCAAAACGCCCCAAAATCACGATACGTGATCGAATAAACAAACCGAAGCTTGCAACATGAATAATAACATTAAATGAACTTACGAGAAAGTCGAAACAACAGTTTCGGACGAGATTCGCAAGAATCGAACTCAAGTGCGGAAAAACCGCTAAAAAGCACGGAACTCAACAAAACGACACCGAAACGAACTCGGATGTCAAAAAAGTGTAGAATTAATCATTCTCACAATGACGAAACGGTCATGAGCGAGTCGTCAAAACGGACTTCCGCCGAAAAAAGAAATTACCGGAAATCAAAAATTGCGGATATTACATAATTTACGTACGCTACCTAATGCCCATAACGTACGTTAAAGTCCGTTGACTTAAAAAGTGTCCAGGTTCATGCCGTGCGAATCTGGCGGGTATCTTGGTCGAGCCCACCACCATGTACCCCATGTGCTAGCCGGCCTACCCAATAATTGACTGCATTACGTACGCTACACTTCATCCGTAGCGTACGTTATCATTAACAGGTTACGTACGTTAAGTTACATTCTTAAAGTACGTTACCACGTATATGCATGGAGAAAAATTTATATGTTGCTACACCCATGTATAAAGATACAAATACGATAATGATCATACTCCATTATCAATATCATCGTTCCCAAAATAATACAGGGTTCAATGTACAGATGAAATACTTCCATAAAAATTAGGATATTACATACTCTCCTATTAAAAAGGAGTTTCGTCCCGAAACTCAAGACGAGAATAATTCTGGATATCTAGATTTCATACTATTTTCCGTTTCCCATGTGGCTTCTTCCACTCCATGACGTGACCACTGAACTTTGACCAAAACGATGGGTTTGTTCCTCAACTATTTAACTCGACTCTCGAGTATCTTGACCGGTCTTTCTTCAAACGTCCCATCTTGAGCGACTTCGATTTCCCCAAAATCAATGACATGACTAGGGCTGGTATATATCTCCGTAACTGGGATACGTGGAATACGTTATGAACATGGCTCAATGACGGTGGCAATGCCAATTTGTATGCCAACTCTCCAACTCTCTCAAGGATCTCAAATGGTCCGATATATCTCAGACTCAGCTTTCCTTTCCTTCCGAAACGAAAGATTCCCCGAGTAGGAGAAACCTTTAAAAGTACGTGGTCTCCCGTACTGAACTCCAAAGGACGACGGCGTACTTCTGCATAAGATTTCTGGCGACTCTGGGCGGTCAACAGTCTATCACGAATTAGAGCTATCTTCTCTCGAGTCTGCACGATCAACTCTGGTTTTGTTCCGATAAAGTCTGATGAATCGTCCCAGCATAGGGGCGATCTGCATCTTCTCCCGTATAATGCCTCAAATGGTGCCATCTTGATGGAAGCATGCCAACTATTGTTGTAGGTAAATTCAATCAATGGTATATGAACTTCCCAATCGTTTGACCAATCTAAGGCACAGGCCTTTAGCATGTCTTCCACCATTTGTATAGTCCTCTCGGATTGTCCGTCAGTCTACGGGTGATAAGCTGTACTGAAGTTCAATTCGGTTCCCAAGGCCTTATGAACTGCTTTCCAAAAGTGAGACACAAAACGGCCGTCTCGATCAGAAATAATGGTCTTTGGCGTACCATGCAATCGAACTATCTCCGAAATAAATACTCGTGCCAACCTCTCTGGTCTCCACGTGTGCTTAATGCATAGGAAATGAGCTGATTTGGTTAAACGGTCAATTATCACCCAAATCATGTTCATTCCTGTCCTGGTTCTCGGCATATTAGTGATAAAGTCCATCGATATGTCCTCCCACTTCCATTCAGGAATTGGGAGCGGCTTCAACATTCCGGCAGGCCGTTGATGCTCGATCTTAACCTGCTGACACGTCAAGCATTTCGAAACATAGTCCGCTACATCTTTCTTCATGTTGCCCCACGTAAATTGCTTCGTGTCCTTATACATTTCTTGGTGCCGGGTGGATAGAATAGAGGCGAATCGTGAGCTTCCTTCATAATCGTCATTTGAACATCATCATTGGGAACGCAGAGTCGGTTCTGAAATCTCAAAACTCCATCATCATGAATTATGAATCCAGGGGCCTTTCCTTTGATCACTTCATCACGTAACCGAATCATCAGAGGATCATCTGTCTGTCTAGATTTGATTCCTTCGGTTAATGATGAAGTTATCTCCATCACACACAGCTATCCTTGGACTCTTTGTAACCACACTTCAATTCCTTCACGAATCATCTCTCGTTGAAGGCTAAGTTGGGAGGTCAGCGTCTCCAGCATCTGAATAGAAACAGGCTTGCGGCTAAGTGCATCGGCCACCACATTTGCTTTGCCTGGATGATACAAAATCTCCAAGTCATAATCCTTGATCAGTTCTAACCATCTTCTTTGCCGCATGTTCAACTCTTTCTGACTGAAGATGTATTTGAGACTCTTGTGATCTGTAAAGATCTGGCAGTGAGTCCCGTACAGATAATGCCTCCAGATCTTCAAAGCAAAAACCACTGCTGCTAGCTCCAAATCATGTGTTGGGTAATTCACTTCATAAGGTTTCAGCTGTCGTGACGCATAAGCGATCACCTTATCATTCTGCATCAATACGCACCCAAGCCCTTGGTTCGAAGCATCACTGTAAACTATGAATCCTCCAGTCCCCTGTGGAAGTGATAGAATTGGTGCCGTCATCAATCTCTTCTTCAATTCATCAAAACTAGTCTGACATGACTCGGTCCACTCAAACTTTTGAGTTTTCTGCAGGAGTCGAGTAAGTGGGCGGGAAATTTTTGAAAACCCTTCTACGAACCGACGATAATACCCAGCGAGTCCTAAGAAACTTCGGACTTCTTCCACATTCTTTGGAGGCTTCCAATCCATAATTGCTCCGATCTTCTGAGGATCTACTCGGACTCCTTCAGCTGACACCACATGGCCGAGGAACATTACTTCTTTTAGCCAGAATTCACACTTAGAAAGTTTGGCGTACAATTGCTCGCTTCTCAAAAGTTCCAATACAATCCGCAAATGTTGCGCATGTTCTTCAGGGTTCTTAGAATATACCAGAATATCATCAATGAACACGACCACAAATTTATCCAAATATTCGATGAACACTCGATTCATCAACTGCATGAATACCGTCGGTGCATTAGTGAGACCAAACGGCATCACTACAAACTCATAGTGTCCATAGCGAGTTCTGAACGCTGATTTCGGAACATCAGATTCCTTAATCCTCAGCTGATGATACCCTGATCTCAGATCGATTTTAAAAAATACTGTTGCCCCTTGCAACTGGTCAAACAGATCATCAATCCGTGGCAACGGATACTTGTTCTTAATCGTCATCTTGTTCAACTCTCGGTAGTCAATACACAGTCGAAGCGATCCATCCTTCTTTCGAACAAAAAGAACTGGCGCTCCCCAGGGTGAAATGCTTGGCTGAATATAGCCCTTGTCCAGTAACTCCTCCATTTGCTTCTTCAGTTCGTACATCTCCGTAGGTGCCATACGATACGGCGCCTAAGAAATTGGTGTAGCTCTGGGTTCCAGCTCAATAGTGAATTCTACATCCCGTCGTGGAGGTAGTCCAGGTAACTCGTCAGGAAATACATCTGGAAATTCGTTCACAATAGGAATGGATGAGAGTTCCACAATTTCATCATCTTTCTTCATTGCATAGCACCAGTATCCGGTACAGCCCTGTTTCAACAATTTGACAGCTTTCATCGTCTTGATCAATTTTCCTGAGCTTCCCGGTTTCCATCCCTCAAATAGAATTTCGGAACCATCGTCAGCGATCAGCGAGATATTCCTCCTTCGGTAGTTTACAATTGCTCCATATCGCTTAATCCAATCGTCTCCGAGTATCAGGTCGTCTCCTTGCATTTCTATTACAATCAAATTCGAGAGCCACTCTCTGCCTCCAAATGATACAGGGAAATTTCTGGTTTCTAAGTTCCCGACAATTCTCTCTCCACTCGGTAAACCAACAACATAAGTTTCACAAGCATGAAAACCGGAAATATTCAAACAATTTACACAAGATAAAGATATAAAAGAATGCGTAGCTCCTGTATCGAATAAAACGCTAACTGGCTGGGAAAGGATTTGGGCCAGAACGATCTGACAAAGACATCCCGATCGTCTGTTTTCCTCATCTCAAATGCAGGACGTGGGGGAACTGATCCGGCACTCGATGTCCCCTTTCGGTCCCATTGTCCTCTGCCTCGTCCGCGGCCAAAGTTTTGAGGCATCTGAACACTTTGCTGCGTCTGTTGGATACTAGCTTCCTTCTAAACTGGCTGTGATGAACGGATCCCATTGTATTTGGTGGCGTCCTTGCAAAACGCCGCACGGTGCCCTTCCTGTCCGCAGTCAAAACATGTAACTGGGGTGCGCAAACAATCGCGCCAAAGGTGGCCTGGGCGACCACAATTAAAGCACTTCCTAGCTGTATCCGTCGTGGGCCGACACTGCCTGTAATTCTTTCCGCTCTTAGATGGGTGCGGAGGTTTCTTGAAAGAAAAAGAAGACTGGGCCTTGCGGGGCCCACTGCTCTTGTGCTCTGTAAAAGTATCAGAGACTTTCTGTTTCTTCGACTCCATAAACTTCTCCATTGCTGCTTCTTTTATTTCGTACGCCAACGCCTCATCCTGGTATTGGCGGAGAGTGGACATTCAAAACCGGACATGTACCTCTGGATTTCTGGTTTCATTCTCATTTCAAAATGAATCATCATCTCCGCATCTGTTCTGACCAGATGTCGAACAAATGCTAATTGCTGGTTAAACATCTTAATCGTCTGGGATACGGGTTCATCTGATCGCTGAATGGAGAAAAATTCTCGAATTTTGGCTTCCCTCATAGGACGAGGGCAATACTGAGCTTCCATCATCATTTTAAATTCCGTCCAATCGGCATCATGATCTGCAGGTCGGATAGCTTCCCACCACTCGGATGCTTCCCCTATCAGAAAGTACTGGGCAATAGGAGCTCTCCTGTCATCCGGGCAATTAATTCCAGCAAAAATTTTCTCTAGTTCCTTCAACCAATGGTCCCAAGTGGGAGTCTCGGAAAAGCCGTCAAATTTGGGTGGTTGCATCTTTGCCACCTCTTGTAACCATCGGTTACCTCGATTTCCCATTTCTGGAATCCTTTGTTGTCCATCTCCCTGCTGAATTCCTGCCGCCACTTGCATTCGGTCCACGACCTGAGCGAACTGAGTCATCTGATTCACAACTTGAAGAAGGATTTCTGGTACACCAGGTTCCGGTTCGTTATTGATGGATTGCTGCAGCTCGCCTGAGCTATGACTAGCCTGATTAGAAGGCGACACCTCCCTTTCAGCATTCCTTCGTCCGCGTCCACGACCGCGACCACGTCCACATCCGCCTCTCAACATACTGTAAGCACAAGTACTTAATATACAGGAAACAACATTGTTCCAATCATCAAGTATAAAAAGTACAAAATGTAAAGAACGAGATAGAGTTTAGGAACTTACAACCACCATTCGCATGAAGACGTAGGCAGTACAGTGATGGCATCCACGGCCGGTTACCTCGAAAGACATAAATGACCCCTATTTTAACCCAACAGCCAAGATATCCACAATCTTAGCTCCGATACCATATTCTGTAACACCCCCGATATATTCAGGAATATTACAGCGCCGTAAATCCTTTACATAAGAATTTACAAGGCTGATTAAAAGAAAAGACAATAACATATACCGCTTTATGAAATTGCTGAAGTAAAAATACAACCGTCTGGTTCAAAACCGAAATACAAATATCCAATGAAGAGTTATCATTACATCACTAAAATCCAAACAATTATAAACGGACGACGTACTCGAGTACTTATTGAAATAACCAACAAAACAACAGACAGTAAACCCGGCCGGAACATCACTCTGCACCCTCGTCGTCATGCATCTCCAGTGGTTGTTTCCCCGCTCTCCTGGATCCTGAACATACACAAATATTCACCCCCGAAGGGGTTAGCACAACGATGCTAGTACAAGTACAATAATCATACAACAGTGATATAATCAACAATTATATCATAACAAGTTTCCCCAACGAGAATATCCACAACACATATCATATCATAACAGTTTCAACATACTGATGGTATTCCAACGATCCAGCGCACACAGCTATAGATTCCCATGATGATCTCGTCGGACCAACACATGGTGGAACTACCTGTCCAACGATCCAGCACACACAGTGTAATACCCGGTTGTAATTCAGTAATTATCATTCAGTATTTATCATTCAGTATTTATCATTCAGTAATTGATACTCAGTAATTTTCACTCATTATTAATCAATTGTCACTCAGATTCAGTCATGGTATTCATCATTCAGAGTAATTGTATCGTATATCAATCGTCATTCATCACTAATCGGATTGGAGTTTCGTGCCGCGTTTATCATCATTGTCATTTCGTTGCGAGCTGTGCGTGAGGAGTAGCGCACGCTACATAATCCTTTTAGCGTACGCTAATTGGGTATAGGTAGCGCACGCTACCACTCAGCTTTAGCGCACACTAAGGTTGTCTGTTGCCGATCCGAGAAGGTACCGGACTGCATGTGAGATTTTTTGTAGCGCACTCTACGAGTGGTATTGAGCGCGCGCTCACGTGTTGGAGTAGCTCACGATATATGCGTGGAGTAGCGCGCGCTAGGGACGGCTCAGGTTGTGTCCAGTGGCTACCGAATCGCATCGATTATTTCATAGCGCACGCTATGTGTTGTTGTTAGCGTACGCAACCGATATATTAGCGCACGCTAAACTATGGTTGTAGCGCACGCTATCGAGGTCGATCGAGGGCGACGGTTTTACGGACTCCGATCGGGCATCAATATTTCGTTAGCGCACGCTAATAATGGATCTTAGCGCACGCTAGTAGTATGGTCGTAGCGCACGCTACAAATAGGTACGTAGCGCGCTACCGTGTTCGGACAGTGGGTACTGGACTACCCAAATTACACGTTAGCGCACGCTATGCACAAGGCTAGCGCACGCTAACCAGGCCGAGTATAAATTGGGCCGGTTTAGTCGAGTTCGTCATTTTTCATCTCATTTCATTCCTTCGGTAGTTTTGGGCGATTTCGAGCGATTCGGAGAGGATTCTTCGAGGTGTAATCATCAATCATCATCTTCAAGCTCATCTTTCGGATTGATCATCATTTCATCATCTTCATCATCGAATCTAAGGTATTAATCTCTTGGATCTAGAATTTCGGATTTTTGGGGTTTTCCTTCCGATTTCTTCGTGTAAGCTTGGATTATCATTGGAATATGTTAGTTATGTATTATCTAACTTGTATAAACATATTCCTACGGGTTTAATGGTTATTTTCGGAATTATTTCAAGAACCCTTGGAGTTGACTTCGGTTAATTGGGGATTTTCCGATTGATGTTGTTGTAATCATGAGTTATGGATTCCTAATGGATTATTGATATCCTTGAAAGTGTTTTGATGGTTTGAAATACTCATCTTGGAGTTGGTTTCGATTCATTCGAGCTCCGATATCGTTGTGTCGACGTTTGAGTCGATTATGATCGTTTTTGATTTGCGTAATGATCGGATTATTGGTAATTGTGTTATTCAAGGTTGTTCGAGCGACCGATATTTCATTTAGGACGTTGTTCTTGGACGGACATTGATCATCGGTATTGAGTAAGTTAATTCTTACTCGGTTAAAAGGATATTCATACCTTTTGTTGTTGTTCATTCATAATCATAACTCATTCATCATTATATTAACCGTATCAGAACTTGTTGTTATCAATTAATCATTTCAGTCATAAGGAACGACGGTTCCAATCTTTTCATTGAGCTGTCATTTATTTCATTACCATTCTATCTCGGTGAGTCATTATTCATTTTCGATGTCACTTTTGTTTTATCGTGGCATTCCGGGTCATACTGGCGTGCCGGTTGGTATGTGTTGGATTTTCATGTCGGGCACATTATAGTCGTGTTGGTTGGTGGCCTCACATTGGACTGTGCACACGATTCATATTGTCTCGTGAGACTGATTATGTACAAGACCACACGTGTATTCGATCGATACTCGTTGGTGGCTTGTGCACGGATACATTTCCATCCCGGGCGTAGTGTGGTGCCATTTCCTTTGAGCCGTACTGTTAGTTGATTCATATAGCATGTTTGATTGCGTATGTTTCGACAGGATATTTCATAATTTCAGATATAATCATGATTGTGTATTTTCAACTCTTGAGGATTGTTGTTCTGTTTAACTGACCCCGTTTGGGGATTTTGTTTTTCAGGTCATGGCAAGGCTAAAGCACGGGGAGAGCACGGTGACAGCGAGGAGTCCTAGTGATACTAGTAGGGGGCCCCGATCTTTCAGTTATTCATGTTATTGTCCTTTATTTTCCGATGCAGACTTTCATTTGAATACTCCGTTTCATTCAGTGTTGTGTATTTTATCTTCATATAAAATACACTAGTATTCGGTATTGTCCTGGTGTGTTGTAATTAAACTCCTCATCGGAGTAATTATTGTTGTAATGTAGTTCGGTACTACATTTATCTTGTGTAATTCATTCATTTTCATTTGCCTAGTGGGTCCCAGTTGGGGATCTACGGCACTGTAATATCCGCCTAGTTTGGGGTGTTACAGAGTTGGTATCGGAGCGTGGTTTTGAATACTACCCTCCAAGTCATGTCTCATTTGAAATCATCGTCATCGGACTAGTATCATTGGACTTTCGCGTCACGTGTGACTGTGCGAATCTTGAGCCAATCGAATCAAAGAAGCGTAAGACTTCTAACGCCATGGTATAATTTCTGGCAATAGTCATTCATTCATCATTCATCATTTGACAATCCTCAAATATCATCATTCATTATGATCGGCACGATCATATTAACTCATCAATCACTCAATTCATTTCATTACTCAGTTAATAAGCAGGACGATCATGTTAACTCGTTAATTACTCAATTCATTTCATTACTCAGTTGTCAATCTGGATGATCATATTATCAATCTTGTTAAGTTATTCAAGATAATCATTTCAAGAATTTCATCAGATAATCATGTAACTTCAGTAAATCATTCATATAATCACTAAGTTAGAGCATGTATACTCATTTTCATCATCTCATGACATAATCATAACGTGCTAATCATGCGGGAAATATAATCATTATGCGACCTTCCTACTTCAGTATGGAGAGAGCTATCGAGGATGCACGGGAGAGAGGCGCGGTGCGGACCGAAACCCGAGAAATAATCACTGGCCGGGAAATCGTGCCAGGACTCGGCTCGACCGAGAAGATGTTCGGGTTGATCCACTCACTTTTATGCGAGCTATGATGACCCATGTGCGCTTGCTCAATCATCATTGCGCCACTCGACCGGATTAATCGAGAGAACTCTCCCGTATGAGATGGCTACTAAGGAAAGTCTTGAACAACAACCTTCATCTTTCAAAGAAGAAATCAACGGCGTAATCGGTCCGAAGGCGGTTGGTCAACCTCCAAGAAACCTCGTGCGGGTCCTACCGTTTCGGCGTCCTCCTACGGCACCTAATCCTACGGGATCTCGGTCCGGCGGCCGGTTCGGCCATCATCTGTTTCAGCGTGGGGCGCCGGGCCATTTCAAGACTAGGTGTACGGCGCCGTCTATCACATGTCATAATTGTGGGAATTTTGGGCATAAGGCCCGTTTTGCGAAAAGAACTCCAAGTCGGCTCGGTGGCATCTCGGGCCGAAGCAACCAGCGTTTGAGAATCATCGCTTTGTCAACGTCGTTTAAGACAATGGAAGCAAATAGAGTGGAAGCTCGTATTTATCGACGGAGCGTCGGTTCGGGGCCGGCAGGTCCCGGATTCATGTGATGAAGAGGATCGACGATCCAGTGGCCCGAACAATCTCAGGTATACTCGTAATTTTATTTCAACCCGTGTGTACCTTTTGATACTGGTGCACCGCATTCATTCATTTTCAAGTCATGATTGAACAAACTTAATTTGGATAGTCCTATTGCTTGTGGACCTCATACCATCGGTGTACCTGACGATAGAAGATTTTCGGAAATCATACCAAGGTAAGCTTAATGACCGCAATTGGTCAGTGGACCTAATCGTGGTGAATTTATCTAAGGACGATGTAATATTGAGTGTTAACTAAATGGATTGTCATGATGCCGTTCTCAATGTTCGTAAGCGCATGGTCACTATCATTTTCGTCGTTGGTCGTCGAATGTGTACTTCAGGGAGGTAATCCCCGTTGTCCCAGAAGGATTACTATTATGATGGAAGCAGAGAAATTCCGCAAGCAAGTTGTTCAGTCATTCATTGTATCATTTTCATCGATTGGCCTTTCTAAGGCAATCGAGCTATTTCATCATTCATTGTATCATTTTCATCGATTGGCCTTTCTAAGGCAATCGAGCTATTTCATCATTCATTGTATCATTTTCATCGATTGACCTTTCTAAGGCAATCGAGCTATTCAATCATTCATTGTATCACTTTCTATCGATTGACCATTCTCGGGCAATCGAAATGTTCAATCATTCGTGGTATCATTGTCATCGTTTGACGATGTATTCCAGACGAGTTATCTGGTTGCTTTCTCATAGAGTAGTGGAATTCAGGAGTGAGTTGGAGCCGGTACGTCCCCATTATCGAAGACACCGTATCGTATGGCCCCGACCAAATGCAGGAGTTGAAGATTCAACTTGAGGATTAGTTCGAGAAAGGTTATCTCCGACCGAGTGTGTTCCCGTGGGGAGCACCAGTGTTATCTGTCAAGGAGAGGTATGGTTCGTTCGTGTGTGTATTATTATCAGGAGTTGAACAGGTTGAGGATCAAGATTAGTATCCTCTATCCCGTATCGACGATCTTTTGGATCAACTTCAGGGAGCTTCAGTATTTTCCAAGATCGACTTAAGATCTGGATATCATCAGTTGCGGATTCGAGAGTCGGATATCACGAGGACGGCTTTTCAAACACGCTATGGTCGCTATGAGTTTGCGGTTATGCCGGTTGGGTTGATTATTGCACCTGCGGTATTCATGGAGTTAATGAATCAGGTTTTCATCGACTTTTGGATCAGTTTTGTTGTTGTCTTCATCGATGACATTTTGATTATTCTCGTGACCGGGAGGAACACGAGGTTCATTTTCATCAGGTTTCCGACGTGTTAAGACGAGAGCAACTTTATGGGAAGTTTTCCAAAGGTGAGTGCTGGATGTCCGAAGTGACTTTTCTCGGACCTGTAATTTCATCAGATGGAGTGCGTGTTGATCCTCAGAAGACGAAGGCTATCCAAGATTGGTCACCTCCGAAGAATGTTAAGCAAATCCGAAGCTTTCTCGGATTAGCCGGCTATTATCGGCGGTTTGTGGAAGGATTTTCTAAAAATTGTTCAGTCAATTCATTCATCACTCACTCAATCTCATTGTTCAGTCAATTCATTCATCACTCAGTTAATCTCATTGTTCAATTAATTCATTCATCACTCAGTCAATCTCATTGTTCAGTCAATTCATTCATCACTCAGTCAATCTCATTGTTCACCAATTCATTCATCACTCACCAATCTCATTGTTCACCAATTCATTCATCACTCGATCAATCTCATTGTTCACCAATTCATTCATCACTCAGTCAATCTCATTGTTCACCAATTCATTCATCACTCGATCAATCTCATTGTTCACCAATTCATTCATCACTCGATTAATCTCATTGTTCAATTAATTCATTCATCACGAGTCAATCTCATTGTTCGATTAATTTATTAACCATCCATCCATCTCACGGTTCAGTTGTTGATCTTGTGAATCAAATTTTTCAATCTTGTGAACTTGTTCAAGGTAATCATTTCAGGAATTTCATCAGATAGGCTTGTCACCTCACTTGATTTTTCAGGCGATCTTCTCATATTACGGCGTCATGTCGACGATCGTTTTATTGCATTATTAATGCATCCATTTTGTTAGAGCATGTATGCTCATTGTTATCATTTCATCTCGTAATCATATTGCAATCTTCATACGAGATCTGTAATTATCACGTGACTTTCCTGCCTCGGTATGGAAGGAGTTCCGAGGGACATCGGACTCCGACGTCCAAGAGATCGTTTCTAGTCGTATTCATGCTGGGAGAGCATCTTCATCTTAGACAACGAGTTCGACTGTTGTTTGCTTAAACAGTGATACAACGGGACATTCATCACCGGTGTTGAGAAAGTTAATTCTTGCTCAGTAATAGGATAATCATTCATTTCATCGTTGTTCAATTGTTCGCATAGGTCATTCATCATATATCAATCACGTTAAGACTTATATTTATCAACCAATCATTCACCTCACGGGGAACAATGGTTCCAATAATTTCATTTGAGTTATCACTCATTTCGTTATTAGTTCACCTCGGCGAGTTATTCTTGATCCTTGTCGGATATCTAATCATTTATCATTCATCTTAGTCACTCTCGTTTTGGTAACCTTTCGGGGTCATATTAAGCGGTGAGTTCAGGTTTGGGTCTTCGTCGAATCGTTGGGATCGAGGAGATCGATGGTATGGAGGATATCGATGTTGGGTACATTTGATATATAGCCTTGTCTTTCAGATGACTATATAACTCAATCCGTATTAATGTGTCATGGTTGTGGAGCATTTATTGTTGATCTATCTTATAATGATCGTATTTGAGAATCTTGAGATTTTGAGATCGTTTGATGCATTCCTTTTGGTGTCATACCGAGACTTCGTGATATTTTTGGGAAATCGTTCATTGTGATCCGAGACGTCAAGACTTGGGGACTTGGGCGTGCGATTGATTTGGTCCCGAGAACTATTTGGACATTATTGTTTGCAGATCGTGATGGATAGTTCATGTCCCGAGTTGTTTACCCTTAGTTTCGAGGACGAAACTCTTTTAAGGGGGGGTGTATGTAATACCCGGTTGTAATTTAGTAATTATCATTCAGTATTTATCATTCAGTAATTAATACTCAGTAATTTTCACTCATTATTAATCAATTGTCACTCAGATTCAGTCATGGTATTCATCATTCAGAGTAATTGTATCGTATATCAATCGTCATTCATCACTAATCGGATTGGAGATTCGTGCCGCGTTTATCATCATTGTCATTTCGTTGCGAGCTGTGCGTGAGGAGTAGCGCACGCTACATAATCCTTTTAGCGTACGCTAATTGGGTATAGGTAGCGCACGCTACCACTCAGCTTTAGCGCACGCTAAGGTTGTCCTGGCTGCAGTCCAGAAGGTACTGGACTGCAGGTGAGATTATTTGTAGCGCACGCTACGAGTGGTAAGTAGCGCGCGCTAACGGGTTGTAGTAGCGCACGCTATATGTGTGTAGTAGCGCGCGCTAGGGACGGATCAGGTTGAGTCCAAGCTCTTTGGATCGCATCGATTATTTCATAGCGCACGCTATGTGTTGTTGTTAGCGTACGCAATCGATATATTAGCGCACGCTAAACTATGGTTGTAGCGCACGCTATCGAGGTCGAATCGAGGGCGACGGTTTTACGGACTCCATCTCGGGCATCAATATTTCGTTAGCGCACGCTAATAATGGATCTTAGCGCACGCTAGTAGTATGGTCGTAGCGCATGCTACAAATAGGTACGTAGCGCGCGCTACCGTGTTCGGACAGTGGGTACTGGACTACCCAAATTACACGTTAGCGCACGCTATGCACAAGGGCTAGCGCACGCTAACCTGGACTGAGTATAAATTGGACAGTTTAGTCAGAGTTCGTCATTTTTCATCTCATTTCATTCCTTCGGTAGTTTTGGGCGATTTCGAGCGATTCGGAGAGGATTCTTCGAGGTGTAATCATCAATCATCATCTTCAAGCTCATCTTTCGGATTGATCATCATTTCATCATCTTCATCATCGAATCTAAGGTATTAATCTCTTGGATCTAGAATTTCGGATTTTTGGGGTTTTCCTTCCGATTTCTTCGTGTAAGCTTGGATTATCATTGGAATATGTTAGTTATGGATTATCTAACTTGTATAAACATATTCCTACGGGTTTAATGGTTATTTTCGAATTATTTCAAGAACCCTTGGAGTTGACTTCGGTTAATTGGGGATTTTCCGATTGATGTTGTTGTAATCATGAGTTATGGATTCCTAATGGATTATTGATATCCTTGAAAGTGTTTTGATGGTTTGAAATACTCATCTTGGAGTTGGTTTCGATTCATTCGAGCTCGGATATCGTTGTGTCGACGTTTGAGTCGATTATGATCGTTTTTGATTTGCGTAATGATCGGATTATTGGTAATTGTGTTATTCAAGGTTGTTCGAGCGACCGATATTTCATTTAGGACGTTGTTCGTGGACGGACATTCATCATCGGTATTGAGTAAGTTAATTCTTACTCGGTTAAAAGGATATTCATACCTTTTGTTGTTGTTCATTCATAATCATAACTCATTCATCATTATATTAACCGTATCAAAACTTGTTGTTATCAATTAATCATTTCAGTCATAAGGAACGACGGTTCCAATCTTTTCATTGAGCTGTCATTTATTTCATTACCATTCTATCTCGGTGAGTCATTATTCATTTTCGATGTCACTTTTGTTATATCGTGGCATTCCGGGTCATACTGGTGTGCCGGTTGGTATGTGTTGGATTTTCATGTCGGGCACATTATAGTCGTGTGTTGGTTGGTGGCCTCACATTGGGTACTGCACACGATTCATATTGTCTCGTGAGATCGATTAGGTACAAGACCACACGTGTATTCGATCGATACTCGTTGGTGGCTTGTGCACGGACACATTTCCATCCCGGGCGTAGTGTGGTGCCATTTCCTTTGAGCCGTCTTGTTAGTTGATTCATATAGCATGTTTGATTGCGTATGTTTCGGCTGTGATATTTCATAATTTCGGATATAATCATGATTGTGTATTTTCAACTCTTGAGGATTGTTGTTCTGTTTAATCGACCCGTTTGGGGATTTTGTTTTTCGTGTCATGGCAAGGCTAAAGCACGGGAGAGCACGGTGAGGAGTCCTAGTGATACTAGTAGGGGCCCCGATCTTTCAGTTATTCATGTTATTGTCCTTTATTTTCCGCTGCAGACTTTCATTTGAATACTCCGTTTCATTCAGTGTTGTGTATTTTATCTTCATATAAAATACACTAGTATTCGGTATTGTCCTGGTGTGTTGTAATTAAACTCCTCATCGGAGTAATTATTGTTGTAATGTAGTTCGGTACTACATTTATCTTGTGTAATTCATTCATTTTCATTTGCCTGGTGGGTCCCAGTTGGGGATCTACGGCACTGTAATATCCGCCTAGTTCGGGGTGTTACACACAGCTATAGATTCCCATGATGATTCCCGTCGGATCAACGCATGGTGGACATATATTCACAACATATTTACACGATACAATCACATCATAATTGTCATAATATAAACAATTCTAATTAGAGTACTTGCCTCGATTAGAAGACAGAACAATACTTCCATGAAAATGAGACACTCGAAGGTCGCCCCTCTCGATCAATCACGTAGCAAAGTTCGAACCTTAAATAAGAGAAATACATTGGAATTTATCTTAGGTCGAACGAACATCTAACAATCAAAATTACGGTTGAAAGTCTACAAAACGAAAACTGTCTGACTTACATAACGTACGTTACATGTCCTCTGTAACGTACGTTAGACTTACTCGTTAGCGTACGTAGACTATGAAGTCTAGCGTACGTTAACCATATAATAATAGTTCCTCTCTGATTAGTCGACTTGACTCGCCTGATAGTGTAACGTACGTTACGTACCAGACGTAGCGTACGTTAACAACATAATATAACGTACGTTACTTGCCAATCTTAACGTACGTTAAACATGTATATCAGGTTCTCACTGGGCAGCTGACTGCCTCGATTAGTGACGGAGTATTACGAAATCCTTAGTGAGTAACCTAATATACCTTCAAATATATATCATACTCATGAATGATCTACGGATTAATATCTTCAATTCCAAGGATACGAATATCATCGTAATACTATTCTCAATCTTGATTGTAATACCCATGCAAAAATCGGTTGGTCTAAGGTTGATATATCAGGTCTAATATCGTCATTAAATCCAGGCTTATATTGAAAGTGAACTACTTATTCCATCTATGCAAGTAAGATTACAACTATGATGATTCTTTCCAAAATCCATTTAGTAAAAGTGGAAAACGGCACTAAACCTACGATCAAAATGACGATAACATTTGATACGGTTTACAATCCACTATTCTCATCTTTGTCACAACAAGGTTCAACTTCGGTGTCCTAAACCATAATAATTCCATCATCATAGTTTAAATATGATACTAGGTCGCATATATCGTCAAAGTGATCTACTATTCTTGGTAGTGTGATCATATCGTCTTTAACAACATAACTTCAAAGTTGGAAGTAGTATAACATACCTTTAAGAGGAAGAAAATACTGACACTATAAGTAAAATCCAACTCCGGTTGCTTCAACGCCGACTCGTGATGATTTCTACTCCAAAGTCCAATATAAGTTGTCTTCAATGATCAAGTAGTGTCATACAATCTCAATGATTCAGTAACAAATTATCTAAAGGTGTTAAAAGGGGCTGGAAATCTTCTGGGGACGAATATGGTAAAGTTTAGGGGCAAAAGAACGAGCTGAAATGAAATGGGGTGCTGCTCCTTATATAACTTTCTGAGTGTTACGTACGCTAGGACTTCTTCATAACGTACGTTATCGTTCAAAATAGTTAACTGTCTTGTTTCTGGACTTCATTATGTACGCTACACTAATTGTGTTACGTACGTAACCCATATAATTTACGTACGCTACCTAATGCCCATAACGTACGTTAAAGTCCGTTGACTTAAAAAGTGTCCAGGTTCATGCCGTGCGAATCTGGCGGGTATCTTGGTCGAGCCCACCACCATGTACCCCATGTGCTAGTCGGCCTACCCAATAATTGACTGCATTACGTACGCTACACTTCATCCATAGCGTACGTTATCATTAACAGGTTACGTACGTTAAGTTACATTCTTAACGTACGTTACCACGTATATGCATGGAGAAAAATTTATATGTTGCTACACCCATGTATAAAGATACAAATACGATAATGATCATACTCCATTATCAATATCATCGTTCCCAAAATAATACAGGGTTCAATGTACAGATGAAATACTTCCATAAAAATTAGGATATTACAATATTCAGATGCATGCATAATAAACGAGAATAAATCTTTCATAAAAGCATCTGTATTGCAATCAGGCTAATTTAAAGAGTATTTCAAGTTAGCAAGTAGCCAAACATTAAATGTTGGTTGACAATTCTATACCTGATTAGAAAGTGAAAAAATATCTTTGGGGTTGAAATCTGTTTTACATACACAAATTTATGTTCGAGATGACCAAGTATATTCAACAAGATTAACAATAAGGCCAAGTCCAACTTGGTAACAAGAATCTCCCATACAGGTTACATCACCTAATTCGTGTAGATAAGATATTGATATATTCCCACATACTTGCAAGTAAGATAACAACCATCACTAAAGTAGCCCATGATATGTGGAAGTAAGATAATAATCATCACAAAAATAACCCAGAACATGTGGAAGCTCCCTAGTTTCCACCGATGAGTCTGAAGGGGCCAAGAACTTAGCCTTTGGGAGCTTACCAGCGTTCCTTTGAACAAAGTCATCAGTCAGTGATAACTCTGGCATATCAAGCTGCAATGGCTCATCTACTTCCTGAAATGGATGGAAAAAGATTGGAAACAAACAAGTCTAAAATACTCCGCACACGTCTTAATAAGTGACATAATTTTGTCTACCTTGAAAATAGCTGCTGCACAAGGACCACGAACAACAGATGTGTGAATTCTGCAAATACTTTCCACGTCAAATGACTAAAAACTCGTATCATTTGGTCATAGCTTCCCACAGCTAAGAATTGGCTACAAGGTGACCAAGAAACACTTTTTACTCCTAACCCACTTTCATACGCTTGGTACTTTGAGAAACACCGGCCATCTGGAGAATATACAAGAACCTAAAACGGAGCACAAGGTATAAAAACAATTTAAACGAGACAGAAGGAAAGTTTAACAGTCGAACATTATATAACTAAGATGGTTAAAAATTCTTTGGAAGTTAAACATAAAAGCAATATCCAACCCACTGCTAATATTTCAAGTAAACCAGAAAAGTTGAATAAGAAAAAACAGGATAATCATAGAATTATAATGTTCAACTACTTCTATCAAATGCGATTATTCAACAACATGGTAAAACTAGAATATCTCTGCCAATAAACATGAAGAAGTTAAATCCACCGGAAGGAAAAAATGAAAAAGCATCTCTGTCTTTTGTACTAGTCTCACTTTCAATTTCAAAATTGAACAATGGAGTCTAGTAATCATTATTCCAGCACTTACAAAGAGTCGAAGAGATTCCAATTTGGTAACAATGAAATGTGGTGATATGATCAAAATGCCAGACACATGGAGTCCAATGAAGAGAAGACACAAATATATCATGTAATGGGATGACAAAACAGAACCGAGATTCATGAATGATTGTGGTATATCTCACCATAAAGCTCATTACCATGGCAAAAATTATCAATGACAAGATGCTGACTATTGATCTAAAATAAATCAGTCAACACAATATTATTTTTCACAACCATTGTGTGATTCAATAATAAATTTCAACAGGTAATTATTGAAGCTCCTTCTGTTCATTTTAGTTTTCTTTGTAGGAAAACGAGGGCATTTACCTTTTAAAATGACGTGAAAAACAAGGCCAGGTTTTGAATAAACACCTGGAAAAACTCATAGCAAAATATTAGTGTACATTAGACAATATATATATATATATAGGTTTGAGTTATTCTAAAAAGGGTCTTATAATAAAAAGTGTAGGAAGGATTCTGGGAGTGACATGTGTCATCCCCATTCCACATCATATGACATGTGTAACCCCACCCCACCCACCCCACACACCCACCCCCCCCACCCACCCACCCGCGAAAATTTTTTTCTGCCAAAATTTTTTTCTTGGGGGGCAAAAAAAGTTTTTTTTTTCCCACCAAAAAAATTCCCGCCAAAATTTATAAGTGCATCACATTTATAAAGTTACTGCATCACAATTATGATTTTAGTGCATTAAGGTTATAAGTTACTGCATCATAGTCGATGCACTTAACTATAAACTATGATGCAATAACTTATAATAAAGACGTGCCAAAACTTATTAGTGTGATGCACTAATGATATAAAAAAAGTGTAGTACTTGTATAAAAAAGAATCATATTTAATTTTGAAGCAATTACATACATATATGATGCGGAGAAACTTAGGATGATGCAGTTTTCTATAACTATAATGCAGTTACATACATGATTCACTTACTTATAACTATAATGCAGTTACATACATATATGATGCAGAGAAACTTAGGATGATGTAGTTTCTTATAACTATAATGCAGTTACATACATGATGCAGTTACTTATAACTTATAACTATAATGCAGTTACATACATATATGATGCAGAAAATTTAGGATGATGCAGTTTCTTATAACTATAATGCAGTTACATATATGATGCAGTTACTTATAACTTATAACTATACTGCAGTTAGATATATATATATATATATATATATATGATGAAGAAAACTTAGGATGATGCAGTTTCTTATAACTATGATGCAGTAAACTTATAACTATGATGCATTAAAACCCAGGTGCATCACCGTTATGAAATTTGGTGCATCATAGTTATAACTAATTTTTATAACTGTGATGCACCAAAATAAAATGGTGCATCATAGTTATAAAATTTTGGCGGAAAAAAATTGGCCCCAAAAAAAATTTTGGCGGGAAAAAAAAAATTTCAGGAAAAAAAAAAATTTCGGGGTGGGGGGTGGGGTGGTGTGGGGTGGGGGTGGGGGTGGGGGGTGGGGTGGGGGGTGACACATGTCATATGAGGTGAAATGGGGATGACACATGTCACTCCCACAATCCTTCCTACACTTTTTATTATAAGATCCTTTTTAGAATAACCCCACCATATATATATATATATATATATATATATATGCGTGCGTGTGTTTGGCATAGACAGAGTAAAGTATGTTTCCCAAGTATAAGAAGGGAAACCTGCTCCTCACTAGTGCAACTGGCATAAACCTGTACAAAGTTGGTAGTAGGTGGAAGGATGCACTAATAAGCAACAAAGAGACCAAGATTCAGAGCATCACACCACAAATTATATCACAAAGTTGGTAGTAGGTGGAAGGATGCACTGATAAGCAACAAAGAGACCAAGATTCAGCATCACATCACACCAACAAAGAGACAAAGTTGGTACAAACAGTTATGCATCACACCACAAATTATATCACAAAGAACAACAAATTAAGGAAAATTACGGATAAAAACATTGGATGAAACACTTACCAGGTCGAAGATTGGTCGAAGTCCATCACCGCCCATTAACATAAACCCACATCACAGCCCGCGACCCTCAAACCAGAACTCCAACCCTAGATTCTGGCAATTGTCACAGCATCGCCCACCCCTATCAGCCGCGCCACTCGCCTCTCCACTGCGGCGGGTCTGCATATTTGTGTGCCGATTCAATTTTAGAGAATATATCATGGATTCGTGGTGTGTGTGTGTGTGTTTAGTTTCGGTAATGAGAGAGAGAGGTAGAGGTTAGACGGGAGATAGCGGTGAGAATAGAAATAGAGAGAGAGAGAGAGAGAGAGAAACGACTTTTTTTGAGAGGATAAACAAAAAGAAAAAGAGATAGAGAAAAAGTTTATGATCATAATCGATAAATACAACACTTGTGACAGATCAATAATCACAAATATTCGATTTATCATCTGTTTGGTCTTTGTGATCAATTATTGGCAATATAAAGTTGTGATCATATTGACAAATACAAATCCAAATGAAGTTTCAATGTCATAAAATTCTATTTTTGGTGTAGTGAAACAATACAACACAACATTACGCGCTCACCAAACAAATACACATTCTAACGTACAACCCTGAACAAGGGAAGAGTGCTTTTATAACCAACATAAAGTCAATGTATCTCAATTTACAACCACAATATAACGTATCCATAGAACTCATGTATTCACAAAGCACTCAAGCATTTTGAAAGAAAGCCGTTAATGAGATTATATTAATCCTTTTGAAAGTTCATTAGGAGTACTCAAATAGCACATATATTCGATTACCAATTATTACATCTACGAGACACGAAATGTATGGGCAAGATACTTGCCTCGATAATCATCTGCAAATATTCTAAAGAACACGATCGATCGGAAAGCTTTGAAACCCTTGATGTTAGAAAATGAAGACGACGACGAACAGAAGGGTTCAATACGAGCTCTTCGCAAGAATAACCGTAGAACACCTGGATTCCCTCTACGGCAATTTACCGAACACCTTGAAGGCTCGGTTAGGAATTCAATAAAACAACGAATCGCTAGCAATAAAACCACGGGATAACAATTAAAAAGGTAGAATATAACTTAATCTTTGATAATTCATCACTAATATAAGCTAATTCGGATTAAACGGACAAAATCAATCAAAATCCCTAATTTCCCCAAAATTAGATTTTTAGGAAATCTAACCTTGATTCGATAGATCGGAGAAGGTTACAGGATGATTAATCGATGTTAGAAACTCAAGAACTTCATGGATTGATTGATTTACACCATGTCTTCGTATTCTCCAAGTCTTGGCCGCGGATGAAATGAGTTGGGTGAGAAAATGAGCGAAGGATTCCACTGCCCGATCATATTTATACTGACGGGCGACGCACGAGCAGACACGCATGAGCGTCTGGTCGTGTGCGCACACTGCCTGGACTCTGCCGCACCGCACGAGCATGGCACACGAGCGCCCACTTGTGCGCGCCTGCTCTAGGCAGTCAGTGCTGCACGAGCGCCGGCTCGTGCGCCCTACTCGTGCGCGTCCAGCAAGCACTGTCCTACATTCTGCCTCCTCCGCACGAGCACCCGCCCATGTGGGCTGCTCGTGCGCACCTGGATGGTTCCTGCCGTACATGGTCGGCCAGTGCCCAGCCGCCATGACTTGACTACTCGATTTTCTGAAAACACACGGAATGAACACGACGAAACGCTCGCGGACAACATCATCGATCCGAAATGAAAACAACATCTAACAAATCACTATATACGACCACATAGACACTAAATTAGTCAACGAGAGAACAATACCAATGCTCGAGAACCGATAAATATCCGGCCCAAAAAAATTCAAAATAACCAGAACGAAAATCTCGAGTATTACACTGACGAACCATCCCTGTATGGGATACCACATCGGGACCAGAAAGCCTTACACAGGTTCCCAAAGTCCTCGCCATACTTTCCCCGGGTGGATACAAAACTCGTAACTCATATCATGTTTCACAATTTACGTTTCACACTGAAATAGCATGAATTATAACATAAAGTAATTAAATACTTGTCGTTCAGTAAATATCCTTGAGGAACACATGGAAATGAGCAATATGGCCGAAAGATCACGGAACCCTCGATCCTATATCGTTCAATAATAACCAATCACTACGAGGATAACAAATACCAAGGAAAACATAAAAAAACAATTTAAGCATTTCGTCGGACTCTACGAAGGCATAAATTGGTCCAAACTTGACGAATCATATGAATAATGGAGACTAATCCACAAAACCTCAAGGAAATTAATTAAAATACAAATACACAATCATAAATCTACTACTAGACATGATTAAGTTGAACCAAAATGAAGAAATTACCCAAAATTTCTCAAATCCCCAAAACTAGGGTTCTTGAATGAAATATGTTAGTTTGAAGGAGTAGAGTCGATGATTGGATGATACGATTGTGTTATGATCCTCATAATCGACCACTAGTTGATGATTGAAACAACCCTACTCAAAAATGGCCTCAAAGTTTTGCTCATGTCGCAAAAAATGAAGAAGTGGATGAAAAATGGCAAAAAATTGTTCGCTGCTCGGTTTATATACCTACATGTTACGGTCATAACATGCAGGATATGCAGTTGTAACTCTTGGCGTTACGACAGTAAAATTAGGTTACAATCTGAATTATGGTTGTAAACGAGAGACTTAAGACCAGGCCAGCCCAGGACCGAGCCCAGCCCACCGGGACTCCCGGGCGGTCCCGGTCCCAACCCAACCTCCCTAGCCCAGGCCGACCCGCCCCATATCCAGACCAGCCCGACACCCAGCCCATCCGCAGCCCAGCCCCCAGCCCACCCGCAGCCCGCTAGCCCATCCCACCCATCAAGCCCACCCCAAGCCAACCATAGTCCATCATTCAATTGTTAACATAGTTTTCCCCTTTTCTCCCTCATTTAGTTTAATGTTAATATATTTAAAATTCAAAATGAATTTTTTACATAAATTTTTATTTTTAATGTTAATAATTTTTTATTTCAAAATAGATTTTTTAATTAATGTTAATTATTTTTTTAAAATTCAAAACAAACATTTTCAAGCTAATTTTTTAATTTAATATTAATATATTTTTTAAATTCAAAATAGATTTTTTTTTAATTTTTTTAATATCCTGCTCGGGTCCAGACCAGCCCAATAACAGCACGGGGATGGGCGGGGAGTGGGCCGTGGTCGCCCAGCCCAGGGACAGCCCGACCAGCCCGCCACAAACATGGGCCGGTTCTGGGCTCCCTAGTTACAGTCTGGTCCGCTCAAGCCTGGTTCAAGCCCAGCCCGGCCCGGCCCCATGGCCACCTTTACTTAGGGGCTTACGGTCGTAACCTGCGGCTGAACGACAGTTCAGTTCAGCATCTCCAAGATGCCATGAATGAAAGTATGAAAAATGATGAAGCGCTTGCCTTCATATACAACATGTGAACCTAATCGCTATTGTTTCGCACGAAAGTGACAACATGCGAGTTACGGCAAAGTTGATAGCGACACAACATAACAAATGACAAGAAAAACAAAGATATCGAAAATCTCCTAAACGACAACACGTCAACAAATACATGTAAAACGACTTTGCGCTTACTAAAATATGATAGTCATGAAATCAAGCGCTACCGCTTCAAGATAACAACAACATCAAGCATGTTCCTATGATACAAAACAACGAAAGTTGATAATTGGTAAAAATAACGAGATGCCACAAAGATCATGACGAAACACGGAATGCGCGACTGATCCATAATACATCATAACCAATTGGTCGAGTACAAAGAAGTCAAGAAAATACAAAATAAATTGGAAAAAGTATGAATGTTACACCAAACTCCCTCCACACATCAAAACCCCTAGATTTTCTAAATGACGTCAAACCTCCTATGTTTGACATAAGAGTTGCACAGCACCACCTGTAGATATTTCGGTCCAAAAGGGATTTATCACGTTAGTTTTTAGACTGAGCCACACCAACACCCTCATGTTCTTCTACATAAGTGTGAAACCACGTGAAATACCAAATCAAACCAAACATACTCAGTATATCCCACTTAGAGTAGGGTCTGGGGAGGGTAGGGTGTACGCAGGCCATACCCCTACTTTTTATGGTAGGGAGGCTGTTTCCGTGAAGACCCTCAGCTTAGTGCACAACAAAATATTGAGTGATATATACAAAGAAGCATATGATTCGAAAAAACTCAGTACCATGTCCATGACTTATTTCACATGGGACTTACTTAAGGGAAATTTGGCTACTACACTCTCGATGACCTCTGCTCTATTAGAAGGGAGGTTGACTCTGCACACAGCTTCCTGTCAAAAATAAACCACACGCAAACGCCACTAGGATAAATATAAAATAAAAATAAAAATTCAATGCTCTAGGTCAAAGATAACCGAGACAACCCAACCCTGAGACTCTTTACTACAGAACCACTCCCTAAAAAAGAATCCACAACTCTAATTTGGCGCCTCCAAGAGCATCTATCAACAGTCATCGTCTCGGATAAGTTTAAGGCCTTCAAATCTAATCTCAACTGCTCCTCGCACGTCCTCCTCGGTCTGCCTCTCCTCCTCCCCCTTCAACCAATAAACTCTCGACCCTCCTTATCGGAGCAGAGGCCTGCCTCCTGCAGACGTGGCCAAACCATCTCAATCTCCCTTCCCTAACTTTCGCTGAAATAGGCGCCACTTCAAGCGCGTTCCTGAAAACCCCGTTCAGGATTCTATCCAACATTGTGCGACCACACGACCAACGTAACATTCTCATTTCGTCCGCTTCCAACTTGCTCTCAAACGAGCCCAACCTTCAGAGCCACATGTATTTTCTAAATGGCGCCAAAATCCACTTGCATTAATTAGGGAGGGAATTATGCTCCCTTATTTTTCCAAACTCACAAAAATACGAACACATTAATTGGCATTCAATCTTTAGAGGAATTTAAAATATCATCAATTAGTTTTTCAGTGTTTGTTTATTTTTATTTTTGGAGAAATATTATTACAGTTTGAATCTTGTCAGAAAATCTAAAAAATATAATTAAATCATTAAAAATAGTTGGCTAAATCCTCGAATCATAATAATTTTATAACTAAATTAAATACTCTGTTTTATATTAAATATTATTTTTCTTTTTTCAGGGTGGACTTTAATAATATATTATCACATAAAAGATAATCGTAAATATTTACAAAATTACACTTGTAGCTTCGTATTAAAAATATTTTTGTAATATATCTTTTTCATATTTTTAAAGCATATATAGAAAAATTGGAGGGGGGTTGATACCGTTTAGAGAATAAATGGGTTTGACTTCTGTATAGAATAACCGGAAGGAGTTTGAAGCAATTTTGTCGAAAACAATAAAACCAAAAACCAAAGCAAACCAAACATACTCAGTATATTCCGCACAGAGCAGGGTTTGGGGAGGGTAAGATGTACACAGACCATGCCTCTACTTTTTACGGTAGGGAGACTGTTTCCGTGAAGACCCCCAGCTTAGTGCACAACAAAGTATAGAATAGTATATACAAAGAAGCATATGGTACGAAAAAGCTCACGACCATACCTGAGCCCATGGTTTAATTCACATGAGACTTACGTAAAGGGACTTTGGCAACTGCACTCTCGATGAACGCTGCTCTAACCGAAGAGAGGTTGACTCTGCGCACAGCTACCGGCCAAAAAAAACACCACACGCAAAAGGCAATAGGATCAAATATACAGTAAAAGTAAAAAGTGTAATGCTCTAAGTCAAAGCTAACCGAGACAACCCAACCCTGACACTCTCAACTGCAACACCGCTCCCTGCAAAAGAATCCACAACTCTGATCTGGCGCCTCCAAGAGCACCGATCAACAGTCATGGTCTCACAAAGGTTTAAGGTTTTCAAATCTAATCTCACCTCCACACATCCTCCTCGGTCTGCCTCTCATCCTCTCCCCAGCAACCAATAAATTCTCGACCCTCCTCACCGGAGCAGATGCCTGCCTCCTGCGGACGTGGCCAAGCCATCTCAATCTCCCTTCCCTAACTTTTGCTGAAATGGGCGCCACTTCAAGCGCATTCCTGAAAACCCCGTTCGAGATTCTATCCAACATTGTGCGACCACATGACCAATGTAACATTCTCATTTCAGCCGCTTCCAACTTGCTCTCAAGCGACTTCTTCATTGCTCAACATTCGGATCCATACAACATTGCAGGTCTGATTGTCGCTCTATAGAATTTACCCTTCAACTTAAGAGGGACTTTCTTGTCGCACAGGACCCCAGTCGCTGCTCTCCACCTTAGCCACCCCGCCTTGAGACGATGAATGACATCATCTTTACACTCACCTTCCTTCTGAATGATCAAACCCAAATACTTGAACTTATCCATATGGGGTACGATCTGATCCGCAAGCATTACCTCTACTTGTTCCTCGTTGGCCTCACCACTAAAGCTACACCAGAGATACTCGGTTTTAGATCGGATATCACACAAGCCCCCGGATTCTAACTTAGACCTCCATAGCTCCAACTTCGTGTTCACCTCCCTTCTCGACTCTGCCACTAACACAATGTCGTCAGCAAAAAGCATGCACCACGGGACGCAATCCTGTATCCCCCGCAAAATGACGTCAAGTATTAGAGCGAAGAGAAGAGGGCTTACCGCCGACCCCTGGTGTAGTCCTATCTCAACCGGGAAATACTGGGTGTCACCAACTGGGGTCCTAACGCAAGTCCTAGTTTGGGAGTACATGTCTTGGATCGCCCAAACGAACGGCAACGACACCATCCTCTCTTCTAGGCTCCTCCAAATAACATCGCGCAGAATGATATCATAAGCCTTCTCTAAATCAATGAACACCATATGAAGGTCCTTACGCCGCTCTCTAAACTTCTCCATAAGGCGTCTGACGAGATGAATAGCCTCAGTCGTGGACCTCCCCGGCATGAAGCCAAATTGGTTCTTAGAGATCTCAACTTCTCTTCTAACCCTGCATTCCACTACTCTCTCCCAAAGTTTCATAGTATGACTCAAGAGTTTAATATCCCTATAATTACTACAACTCTGAGCATCACCTTTGTTCTTGAAAAACGGCACGATAATACTACGCCTCCACTCCGTCGGCATCTTAGACCCTCTGAGGAGGATGTTGAACAGCTCTGCTAGCCACTGAACTCCAACTTCCCCCAGACAAAGCCACACCTCAATAGGGATCTGATCCGGGCCTACAGCCTTAGCTCTACCCATTTTAAATAGGGCACCCATTACTTCCTCCTTGCTGATGCTCTCACAGGAACTAAACAAACGAGTAGAAGAAAGACTAACTCCTTGCACCACCAGGACGCTTCCCCTAGCCTCATTAAAAAGTTCAAAAAAATACTTATTCCACCTCTCCTTATAGCCACATCGTTCACTAATACTTGGCCCAAATCATCCTTAATATACTTAACGGGACTCAGGTCGCGCCGCCCTCTTTCCCTAGCTTTCGCTAGTTTAAAGATAGCATTCGCTCCTTCTAAAGTTTTGCGCGTGCTTGGCATATATTGTTTAGAATGGGATGGAATGAGGTACCCATGCAACTTTTATATAGAACTAGTAATACCCGCCTTGCGATGCACGAGCTCTAGTTTAAATTCTGTAAATAGTTAAGATATTTGCACATTGAGAGAGTTTAAATAATTAACAGAAAAAATATTAAGATCAATATAACACAATGCGATATATTTAATATTGTCCGAGATAAATGAAAATAACGATTTTTACAAATTGTGGAAGACCTCCCTATAGACGACATTTCTTGTTGTAGTAGATTTGTTGTTCTCTTTGTCGCCCATCAAGATTTTGAGACCCTTTGTATGAGTAACCCTTGATAAAGCCACATATAGTTGACCGTGAGAAAAAAACTGGTTTCCTTAGAAATAGTTCAACGTGAGTCAAACATTGACCTTGGCTCTTATTTATGGTCATTGCAAATGAAACAATCAAGGGATATTGCCTTCTTGTGAATTTGACTGGTAGCTTCGAATCAGAAGGTGTCAACGATATTCTAGGAATTGGTGCTCGATGTCCTGCGTTACTTCCTGTTAAAATCTCAGCTTCAATAACATAGTTCCCAAGCTTTGTCACGACCATTCTTGTACCATTGCATAGTCCAATTGAATGGTCGACATTTCGTAGCAACATCACCAGAGTATCTACTTTCAAATTAAGTTTATGGTTTGGAACCCCTAAATATCTAATTTCATTCAAAAATTCAGTTGTGTGAAGTGCATTTATGATATCAGTTGTCTTGTTTGAATGACATTGTTCGTCTGAACTTAAATATAAGCGTCCATCTCCAGCTAATTGTGCGTTCATGTACTGATTCACTTCATCAACGACGTCTAGTGTGTAACACCCGAGATATTCGGAATAATTACAGCGTCGTAAACCCTTTAAGTAAGGATTTACAAGGCTAAATAAAAGAAATGTAAATATAAGACATCAATACCGGAGGAATTCAAGTTTACAAAACAGGTCCAACTGGTTCAACGAGTAATTAATACAACCATATCGAAATGATATTAATAAGACACGCGTACTCGAGTACTGAAATCAAACCAAGAAAAACAAATCACCCACAACAACAAACATCACTGAACCCCTTCGTCGTCACATCGGCATCGGGTCGCTTTCCCGCTCCTCGGCTACCCGAACATCAAAACAAATGTCCACTCGAAGGGGTTAGCAAAACGATGCTAGTACAAGTATCATTTAAACGAATCAAATATGCATCAACAATACATAACAAGATACACCACACGGACTTCCGCTACCGGAATCCGATAATGCGAATTCACAAGATTCCATTAACACAGAAAGGGTATTCCAATGATCCAGCGCCCTCAGCATAGATCCCAAGATGATCCCGTCGGACCAACACGAGGTGGAAATAACTCCGTCCAATGATCCAGGCGCCTCACCTAGATCCCAAGATGATCCCATCGCACCAACACGAGGTGGACATCCGATCCAGGCGCCTCGGATAGATCGCACAACAAACACAAACACAACTCATGCATACATATATGCCAAATCGCTATGTCCATCAACATGAACATACAAACACAAGATAACGAATATCATGACAATTCAACGAAATAAATCTCATGTTCAACAACATGAATAACCACACGCATACTCAAAAATACCAATATTAACACATTACGATACTTGCCTCGAAGATGGCAAGAACGAAACACTTCAATGATCTCAACACACTCGAAGGCCGCCTCCTTCGATCAATCGTAGCAAGCTCGAACCTTAACAAAAGAAATGATATAGAATTCATCTCAAGTCGAACGATTGCCTATCAATCCGGTCTACGGCCAAAAGCTCTAAATATGCAATCTGCATGAACCACTTAGCGTACGCTACGTACTCTACGTAACGTGCGCTAAGCCTGCCTGTTAGCGTACGCTATCGTCTAAGTCTAGCGTACACTAGCCATGGACTGACAGTTCTATCTGATCAGATGACTGACTCGACTGATAACATAACGTACGTTACGTACCAAACGTAGCATGCATTAAATTATTCCCGATAGCGCACGTTAACTTACGTATGTTAGCGTGCGCTAACCGTGCATGGCAGATTACTACTGGCAGAAAACTTGATCTAATGGTGATGAACTCATGAATTCTATGGTGATAATACATGTCATCCCCGTGCATATCATGCTCATAAGGTTTTGTGAAAGTTCTATATGGATTAAACGACTACGAGATACAAGGTTACGTATAATCATCACAACACCATAATTTATCTTTGATCTTCAAGGAATATCCTAAGTTCCATCCGTTATATGTCCCAAAACGTATGATTCCTTTATGTAAAGGCATAAGAACTTTGAAAATCTCCATATACTGGTTAAAAATCGGTTTGAAGCTTCAAAATATGCTAGGAGTTCAAACACTAAGAGGTTCAATGGTTTATACGATGAATAAGTACCGAAACATCGAAAATATCCTTCTAACACATGATGTTCGACTACTTATGAATCTAACTGACTAGGTAAATCCCAAAACATGATCAAAAACGTCCTTCAGACTACTACTAATATTGGTGAAGAATCACCTACCTCAAAGTAGTGAAGAACAAGGAGGAAATTCGAAGCAATCCAACGCCGAAGGCTTGAACACCAATCCCCAATGATCTACAATCTTCAACACGAGCTAGGATGCCGGCAAGAAGTGTTTAGGATGAAGAGAGTGACTTTCTAAGTTCAAGAATTCGGATGGGGGAGTGAAAAGTCTGAAAATATGAAAAAGGATGTTGTCCTATATATAGGAAATAGTTATTAGCGCACGCTAGTCCATATTCATAGCGTGCGCTAACGGCTATTTGAAATGTTACTGATTTCACTGAACTCAGCATTTAGCGTGCGCTATCCTCATATGAGTAGCGTGCGCTAACGCGTTGACTTGGCTTTTTCCCGAAAGCCGTCCAGGTTCATCCCGAAACAATCCGACCAAGATCCCCGGCCTGATCTCACCTACCAACACGTCTCAATCATATTGACCACGTATAGCGTGCGCTAAGGTTCCTTCACAGCGTGCGCTATGGATCCAAGTTAGCGTACGCTACACTTAGTCGATAGCGTGCGCTACATGCGCAGAATCACAATTTAAATCACATTCATGAAATCATGCGCTCAACAATATCGGATTATGAAATACGGAGAATAATACTCAGATCAAAATGCAATAATTACAATATCACAAGTTCCAAATACTTAGCAGAAATCTCGGGTATTACATCCTTCCTCCCTAAAAAGAAGTTTCGTCCCGAAACTTATGATGAAAAAAACTCTGGATATCTAGTCTTCATACTGTCCTCTGTTTCCCAAGTGGCCTCTTCAACTGCGTGCCGTTACCATTGTACTTTAACCAAGGGTATTGGTTTATTCCTCAATTGTTTGATCCGACTCTCAAGTATCTTAATTGGTCTCTCCTCGAAGGTGCCATCATTAGCTATCTCGATCTCATCGAACTCAATGATATGACTGGGATCTGGTACATACTTCCGCAATTGGGATACGTGAAACACATTGTGAATGTGACTCAGCGATGGCGGTAAGGCCAACCTGTATGCAAAATCTCCAACTCGCTCGAGGATCTCGAATGGTCCGATATATCTTGGACTTAGCTTGCCTTTCCTACCAAAACGGAAAATTCCTCGTGTAGGAGACACCTTCAATAGTACGTGGTCCCCAATGTCGAACTCTAGAGGGCGACGACGTATGTCTGCATAAGACTTTTGTCGACTCTGGGCAGTCAACAGTCTTTCTCGAATCAAAGCTATCTTCTCTTGAGTCTGAACTATCAATTCTGGTTCCGTCCCGATCATGTCCGAGGAATCATCCCAACACAAGGGTGATCGGCATCTTCTCCCGTACAAAGCTTCAAATAGTGCCATCTTAATAGAAGCATGCCAACTATTGTTATAGGTGAATTCAATCAATGGCAAGTGAACTTCCCAATCAGTTGACCAATCCAACGCACAAGCTCTAAGCATGTCTTCTACTGTTTGAATAGTCCTTTCGGACTGACCGTCCGTTTGGGGATGATAAGCTGTGCTAAAGTTGAGCTCAGTCCCCAAAGCCCTATGAACTGCTTTCCAGAAGTGCGACACGAAGCGACCATCTCGATCTGAAATAATGGTCTTTGGCGTCCCATGCAATCTGACTATCTCTGCAATAAATACTCGCGCCAATTTCTCGGGTCCCCAAGTATCTTTAATTCCTAGGAAATGAGCCGACTTGGTTAGTCGATCAACTACAACCCAAATCATGTTCATTCCCGTCTTGGTCCTTGGCATACTGGTGATGAAATCCATCGAGATGTCCTCCCACTTCCACTCAGGAATCGGAAGCGGCTTTAACATTTCGGCAGGTCGCTGATGTTCAATCTTAACCTGCTGACAAATCAAACACTTTGAAACGTATTCTGCTACGTCCTTCTTCATATTCCCCACCAAAAGTTTTTTTTTAGATCCTTATACATTTTACTGCTGCCCGGGTGAATAGAATAGGGCGCGCTGTGAGCTTCCTTCAGAATTGTCCGTCTCAATTCCTCATTATCGGGAACGCAAAGTCGACTCTGAAATCTCAGAACTCCATCATCTTGTATCATGAATCCTGGGGCTTTTCCTTTCTTTACTTCGTCACCTAACCGAAGGATCAGAGAATCGTTCAACTGCTTAGATTTGATCTCCTCGACTAGTGATGAAGTCAGTTCCATCACATATAGTTTCCCTTGGATTCCTGGTGCCCATACTTCAATCTCTTCGCGAATCAGTTCCCGTTGAATGCTGGTTTGGGATGTAAGTGCTTCCAACACTCGAAGAGAAACAGGTTTACGGCTCAATGCATCGGCTACTACGTTTGCTTTACCCGGATGATAGAGAATCTCCAAGTCGTAATCCTTGATCAATTCCAGCCACCTTCTCTACCTCATGTTTAATTCTTTCTGGCTGAAAATGTACTTGAGGCTCTTATGATCTGTAAAGATCTAACAATGAGTGTCGTACAAATAATGTCTCCAAATTTTTAATGCAAAGACTACAGCTGCTAGCTCCAGATCATGAGTCGGGTAATTAACCTCGTACGGTTTCAACTGCCGAGAAGCATAGGCAATCACCTTATCTTTTTGCATCAACACACATCCCAGACCCTGATTTGAAGCGTCGCTATATACCATAAATCCATCAGTTCCATCTGGTAACGCTAATATAGGTGCTGTCGTCAGTCTCTCCTTAAGTTCATCAAAACCAGCCTGGCATTTCTCATCCCACGTGAACTTTTGAGTTTTCTGTAACAACTGAGTGATTGGACGAGCAATTTTGGAAAATCCTTCTACAAAACGGCGATAATACCCAGCAAGTCCTAAGAAGCTTTGGACTTCTTTCACGTTATTAGGAGCTTCCCATTCCAAGATTGCTTTGACTTTCTTCGGGTCCACCTGAACTCCGTGAGCTGATATCACATGCCCAAGGAAAGTTACTTCCCTAAGCCAGAACTCGCATTTGGAAAGCTTTGCATACAGCTGTTTCTTCCTCAAGGTGCTCAAAACCATACGCAAATGTTCGGCATGCTCCTCTGCGTCCTTCGAATATATCAAGATGTCATCAATGAAGACGACCACAAATTTATCCAAGTATTCTAAGAATACCCGATTCATCAATTGCATGAATACCGCAGGAGCATTGGTAAGTCCAAATGGCAGCACTACAAATTCATAATGCCCGTACCGGGATCTGAAAGCAGATTTCGGTATATCTGATTCCTTAATTCTCAACAGATGGTATCCTGATCGCAAGTCAATCTTCGAGAATACCCTTGCTCCTTGCAGTTGATCAAACAAGTCATCGATCTGAGGTATAGGATACTTGTTCTTGATCGTCATATTGTTGAGCTCCCTGTAATCAATACACAGACGCACGGAGGGATCCGTCTTTCTTCCGGACAAAGAGAATGGGCGCTCCCCAAGGAGAAACGCTAGGTTGAATATAACCCTTCTGTAACAATTCCTCCAGTTGCTTCTTGAGTTCATACATCTCGGTTGGCGCCATGCGGTATGGTGCTCTGGAAATAAGAGCTGCTCCAGGCTCTAATTCGATAGTGAACTCCACTTCTCTCTGTGGAGGTAACCCAGGTAGTTCGTCAGGAAATACATCTGAGAACTCATTCACAACTGAAATAGACGAGAGCTCTACTCCTTCCTCTTTCCTCATGGCATAGCACCAAAGTCCATGACATCCCTGCTTCAGTAATTTCACGGCTTTCATTGCTTTGATCAATTTTCCCAAGCTTCCCGGTCTCCATCCTCGGAATAAGTGTTCAGATCCGTCATCAGCAATGATAGAAATGACTCTCTCTCGGTAATTCAGAATAGCTCCATAACGGTTGAGCCAATCGTCTCCGAGAATTAAATCGTCACCGTAGATGTCAATTACAATAAGATTCGATGGCCAATCTCTCCCTCTTATAGACACTGGAAAATCTCTAGCCTCTAGGGTTCCCACAATTCTCTCTCCGCTCGGCAAACCCACAACATATGGTTCACAATCAAATAAGCATGAGATTTTTAAACGATTAACACAGTTCAATGATATGAAAGAATGTGTAGCTCCTGAATCGAATAAGACACTAACTGGTTGCAAAAGGATCTGAATCGTACCTGATGCAACAGCAGTGTTCTGATCGTCTGATTTCCTCATCTCGTACAGGCGCGGAGGAACGGACCCAGCACTGGATGTCTCTCTCTCTCTTCTAAATATTTTGCTGCTGAAATCCACTCTGCTGCGTCTGGTTCACACTTATCTCCTTTGGAACTGGTGCTGGTGTGCGAGTACCAAAAGATCTAGTAGCAACTCCACAAAAAGCCGCACGGTGCCCTTCTTGCCCACAATCGTAACAAGCCACAGAAGATGTGGGGCAATCACGTCGAATATGCCCTGCTCGACCACAATTGTAGCATTTCTTTGATGCGTCCGAAACTTCTGATGTTGTCCGGAAATTCTTTCCACCTCTAGAAGGATGTGGAGGTTTCCTAGCCGAATAAAAGGAAGACTGGCCCTTGCGGGGCCCACCACTCTTGTTTTCTGAGAAGCTGCCGGTCACTTTCTGCTTCTTTGCCTCCACTGATTTCTCCACCGCCGCCTCTTTCATGTCGTAGGCCAGCGCTTTGTCTTGATACTGTCGCAACGTAGTACACTCGAATCCGGACATGTACTGCTGAATCTCCGGCTTCATTCGCATATCGAAATGAAAAATCTTTTCTGCCTCCGTTCTGACCAAGTGTCGGACACAAGTCAGCTGATGATTAAAAGTTTTGATTATGTCTGTTACAGTTGCTTCCGAACTCTGTGGTGAGAAAAACTCTCGGATTTTTGCCTCTCTAACTGGACGAGGACAATACTGTGCTTCCATCATTAGTTTGAATTCCGTCCACTCCGCATTATGATTCTCGGGCCGAATAGCTTCCCACCAGTCAAAGGCCTCCCCAGTTAGAAAATACTGGGCAATGGGAACCTTCCGGTCCTCGGGACAATTAATACCCGCGAATATTTTCTCTAACTCCTTTAGCCAATGATCCCAAGTAAGTGCCTCAGCAGATCCGTCAAACTTTGGCGGGTGCAATTTGACCACCTCAGCAAGCCATCTGTCTCCCCGGTTATCCTCGTGGTGCTGCTGTCCCATCACTGTCTGCATGCGATCAACTACTTGAGCGAACTGGTTTATTTGAGCCACCACCTGTTGAAGCACTCCCGGCATGTTAGGATTTGCGTCGTCATTCGCCGATCCCTGCTGCCCTCCAGAATGGGAATCGGTTCTACTAGCCGATAATTCTGGGGTAGTTGCGGAATCCTCCTATCTCATATTTCCACGTCCGCGTCCACGACCACGTCCGCGTCCACGACCTCCTCTCAACATACTGAAAACACAACTTCTCAATATCCAAGACAAAATTTTCAAAAATAAAGCCCGTCAATACTCACAAAACATAATTAAGTAAAACGGTAGTACAAGAGATTAGGAGACTTACAACCACGGTCCACATGACGACTTTTGGCTGAACAGTGATGTTACGAACGACTCGTAAATCAATAACGTAAACAGACCCAACTTAAAACCCGACTGCCAAGATATCCATGAATCTTAGCTCCGATACCATATTCTGTAACACCCCGAGATATTCGGAATAATTACAGCGCCGTAAACCCTTTAAGTTGTAACACCCCCAATCCACTCAGGGATATTACACGCCGTAGACCCTCTCCTCGAGGATCTACCAGGCTGGTAACAACATTTAACATCTCGACAATGCCTTCAAGGCTAAATGACTCAGTAGACCGATTTGGTCTTTCAATAAATACATACAACTCGAATACAACTCATGCCCACGCAGGGGTCAAAATACAACCACACCCGTACAACGGGAAAAAAATATAGCAGCGAAAAATAAAGTACAACTAAACCAATACGACATCAACGGGTCCTCGTGTGATTAGTATCGTTCATCTTTCATCATCCTTTATGCCGACCCTGTGCTCTGCTCCAAAACCTGAATGCAATACAGACATCCACCCCCCGAATACTCGGGGGTTAGCAAAACTCCACTATTTTGCTAGTGCAAGTACAAGTGCAAAAAATACGAGCCATACAATTCACATTCCACGAATAACAATAACCAGAAAATCCTCAGAGATTCAAACGTAACGAAAAGTATTTCCCGAGGCATGAGTTTGGGTAAAACACTCCAAAACCGATAGAGCATAAATCAAGGGAAACAATTTATAAAACCGTTTAAAATGCCATCGAGAGTTTTAATAGAAAACAATTTTAGGATTATCGAATCCTTCTCTTTCCAAAAATCAACAGGGTCACAGCCCAAAGGTTTTGTTTTCGCAAATAGGAAACCACCAACAATTTACAGGGTCAGAGCCCAACATCACGTGTCCTCAACGGACGTAAAATCAACGAAACATAATCACGCACGCGCATCGCCTAGGACCGGGATGCTACCACCGACATACCACTCGAGGCCTCGAAGGACCCTCCCGAGCTGGCTAGCGAAACAAATCACACACATCTCACGGTTGGATCAATCGCTTGTTGCATCCTGGCCACATGATCGCATGCCATGTGCCACCGTAGATTATCTCAGGCTCTCACGGTTGGATCAATCACTTGTTGCATCCTGACCACATGATCACGTGCCATGTGTCACCGTAGACCTTCAACCATATCCACACATTCACCCAAATAATATATCACATCAAGGATATTCAAGTAATTCGCCCAGAGGCATCAAACACTTAGCAAAACACCACGTCAATCCACAACACACCGAAATGAAATAATATACGTCCACACACAATGCCAAGTGCAACATTAACACCAAGCATATACATAGAATTCACATAGTTATTCACAAACCACGCCATTCACAAAACACACGCGTTTTGAAAGCAAGCCTTTAACAAGGCTAAACCGAATCTTTTGAAAGTTCAATTCAAACGACCAAACAACCACATTTAGACGATCACTAATTATCATATCCATAAAAAAAAGAATAGTATGGGCAAGGTACTTGCCTCGAAATCACGATCGCAACGAGACGACGAATAGAACGCGGTCGAATAGCCCCGAACCCCCGAACAATATCAAGAACGTGATAGCACCACGAGTATTACGAGAATAACACCACACGAATCATCAATCACCAAACGGGATTCAACATCGGAATCCTCGAACACCTATAAACCTCCAGAGGGAACAATAACACCTGGTTACGACGAGAATCAAGGCCAAAACAACGGAAATCCCAATAAACTATCGAAGGGAAACTCATTAGGACATTTAATCGAACACTAAATGTTCAATAATTCCCAAGAACACTCGAATCGTCAATCGAGTTAAACAAACTTGATATATGGATATACAACCCGTAGAACACGATTAATAACATCATACTACACCAACCGATGTATCAAAATCGGATTAGAAACGAAATCAAGAAAAATTTCTCCAAAAAGTCAACTTGAAGGAAAATCAAGAATATACCTTGATTTGACGAAGAACACGGATTGGATGATGATATAATCCACAAGAATCTTCCAAAATGCCTTGGAAATGATTAGAATCGGCCAAGAACTCGATTTCCCGAGCCTCCCGTCGCCAGACGCCGAAAAAGGAAGAAAAATCGCGTGGAAAATGAAATCGCCGAGCCGTGCTATATATAGCCGGCAGGTTACGGCCAGAATCGGCAGCCTTACGGCCGTAACTCGGTCCCTTACGGCCGTACTCGGCAGCCTTACGGCCGTATCGCATTCGTCAAAAATCGCCCGGCCAAATGGACACTTACGGCCGTAACTCGCACACCTTACGGCCAGAATCGCCACGTCAAAATCCGCCCGGCGCTCAAATGCGGCCGTGCGATCACGCTTACGGCCGTAACTCGCACACCTTACGGCCGTAAGGCACCTTACGGCCGTAACTCGGCAAAGCAGGCCACCTCCGGCCGTGACTGGCGTGGCCACTCGACGGCCCGGACAACCCCGAAACCCGAACCTGAGTAAAAATCGAAGATACGGTTACGAAGTACTCGCAAAGACGAATCCAAGCACTAAGGGAACACACGATTCCGACCATCCGAAGTGTCGGAATTCGACAACGGAAGTAATTACCCCAAACTTTAGGAAATTACAAAAATGGCCCAAAACGTCCGAAAATCACGATACGTGATCGAAACACCGAACCAAAGCTCGCAACATGAATAATAACATTAAATGAACTTGCGAGAAACTCAAAACAGCTTGATTTGGACGAGATTCTCAAGAATCGAGCTCAAGTGCGGAAAAGTCGCTAAAAAAGCACGGAACTCAACAAAACGACACCGAAACGAACTCGGATGACAAAAAGTGCAGAATTAATCATTCTCGAAATGACGAAACGGTCATGAGCGATGTAACACCCCAAACTAGGCGGATATTACAGTGCCGTGGACCCCCGACTGGGACCCACCACGCGAATGAGAATGAATGAATTACACAGGTAAATGTAGTACCGAACCACATTACAACATCAATTACTCCGATGAGGAGTTTTATACAACACCCAGGATAAAATAGAATACATGTGTATTTTATGTGACGATAAAATACACAACACTGAATGAAATGAGCATTCAAACGGAATGTCTGCAGCGGAATGAATAAAGGAAACATAAATGACTGAATGAATGACTGAACAGACTGGGGCCCCCTACTAGTATCACTGGGACTCGTCGCCGTCAACATGCTCTTCCCGTGCCTTTGCCTTGCCGTGACCTGAAAACAAAATCCCCCAACGGGGTCAGTTACACAGAACAACAATCCTCAAGAGTTGAAATTACACAATCGTGAATTAACTGAAGTGATGAAATATTCTTAATTATGAATTACGCTGAAGAGGAGCATCATAGTACGCCCGTAATGTCCTGTGCAAGTGTACAAGACGAATGTCCGGACACACCCGTCCTTGTACCTAATTAGTCTCACGGAGGTAAGCGTTACCGTGTGCACGGTCCGATGTATCGGTGAACCCAATACATGACCATCATGTGCCCGACTTAAAATTCCACATGACCACACCCGCCACGCAATATGAACCGGAAGGTCACATGAACGAGAATGACCATGATGAAAACCAATGAATAATAATTAGACAAGGCCAAGATGACTCACCGATATGAAAGTAATAGTGACGTGATTGATAAACCAATGAAATGATTTGGAACCGTCGTTCCTCGTGAATGAAATGATTATTCGACAATTACAAGTCTCAAAATGATTATTATTATGATGAATGAATTATGATTATGAGCAATCAACAACAAAAGGAATGAGTATCCTTTTAACCGAGTAAGATTTAACTTACACAATACCGATGAAGAATGTCCATCCACGAACAACGTCCTAACCAAGATACCGATCGCTCGAACAACCTTGAATAACAATAATTACCAACAATCGTTCAATACACGTATCAAACAACAAAACACGACTAACCCAAGGGTCGAAACAACGATAAACAAACTCATAGGCATTCCAACGAATACATAACCGACCGCACAACTTCGGAAATATCCAATCCCGAATATGTCGAAACCCACACCAAAATGAGTATTTCGAACTAACAAAACACTTCAAGGATATCAATAATCCATTAGGAATCCATAATTCATGATTATAACGACATCAATCGGAAAATCCCCAATTAACCGAAGTCAACCCCAAGGGTTCTTGAAAACAATTCAGAAAATAACCATTAAATCCGTAGGAATATATTTATCCAAGTAGATAATCCATAACTTAACATATCCCAATGATAATCCAAGCTTACACGAAGAAATCGGAAGGAAAACCCAAAAATCCGAAATTCTAGATCCAAGAGATTAATACCTTTGATTCGATGTGATGAAGATGATGAAATGATGATCAATCCGAAAGATGAGCTTGAAGATGATGATTGATGATTACACCTCGAAGAACCCTCTCCGAATCGCTCGAAATCGCCCAAAAATACCGAAGGAGTGAAATGAGATGAACAAATGAAGAAGTCTGACCAACTGTCCAATTTATACTCAGACCAGGTTAGCGTGCGCTAGTCCTTGTGCATAGCGTGCGCTAACGAGTAATTTGGGTAGTCCAGTACCCACTGTCCGAACACGGTAGCGCGCGCTACGTACCTCTTTGTAGCGTGCGCTACGGCCATACTACTAGCGTGCGCTAATATCCATTGTTAGCGTGCGCTAGCGAAATATTTAACGCCCAGTACTGGAGTCCAGAAAACCATCTGCCCTCTGATCTAACCTCGATAGCGTGCGCTACAACCATTATTTAGCGTGCGCTAATATATCGGTTGCGTACGCTAACAACAATGCATAGCGTGCGCTATGAATAAACCCGGTGCAGTCCAGTAGCCACTGGACTCAACCTGATCCGCCCCTAGCGCACGCTACTCCACACATATAGCGTGCGCTACTACGACCCGTTAGCGCGGGCTACTTACCACTCGTAGCGTGCGCTACAATTATTCTCACCTGCAGTCCAGTACCTTCTGGACTGCAGCCAAGGTAGCCTTAGCGTGCGCTAAAGCTGAGCGGTAGCGTGCGCTACCTATACCCAATTAGCGTACGCTAAAAGGAGTATGTAGCGTGCGCTACTCCTCAAGCACAGCTTGCAACGAAAATGACAATGATGATAAACACGGCACGAAACTCCAATCAGATTAATGATGAATGACGATCGATACACGATACAATTACTCTGAATGATGAATACCATGACTGAATCTGAGTGACAAATGATCAATAATGAATGAAATTACTGAGTATCAATTACTGAATGATAAATAATGAATGATAATTACTGAGTGATAATTACTGAGTTACAACTGGGTATTACATACACCCCCCCTTAAAAGAGTTTCGTCCCCGAAACTAAGGGTCAAACAACTCGGGATAACTCTCCCGCATACTATCCTCGGTTTCCCAAGTAGCCTCTTCGACTCCGTGTCTAGACCACTGAATTTTAACCAAAGGAATCGTCTTATTCCTCAACTTTTTTATTCGCATCTCTAAAACTCGTATAGACGTTCCTCAGATGTATGATCGTAGGCGATCTCGATTTCGTCGAACTGAAGTATGTGACTCGGGTCGGAAACATACTTCCGCAACTGAGAGACATGAAACACATTATGAATTCGGCTCAACGTCGGAGGTAAAGCCAATCGATAAGCTAACTCGCCCACCCGATCCAAAATCTCAAACGGTCCAATGAATCTCGGACTCAACTTTCCTCTTCCCAAAACGGAAGATACCACGACTCGGGGATACCTTGACCAACACATGGTCACCAGCCTCGAACTCTAATGGTCGACGACGGTTATCCGCATATGATTTCTGTCGACTCTGAGCGGTCAACAAACGACTCCTGATCAAAGCTACCTTCTCACGGGCGGCTATAAGCATATCGGGCTCGGTGCCGATTGATTCTGATAAGTCGTCCCAACACAACGGAGATCTACAACGACGACCATACAAGGCCTCGTAAGGTGCCATCTTGATCGAAGCATGCCAACTATTATTATACGTGAACTCGATCAATGGTAGTTGGGCTTCCCAATCGTCTTTCCAATCGAGGACGCATGCCCTCAACATGTCCTCTAATGTCTGAATGGTCCTCTCTGATTGTCCGTCGGACTGAGGATGAAAAGCGGTACTGAGATTAAGCTGAGTTCCCATAGCACGATAAACTGATTTCCAAAAATGCGACACAAACCGTCCGTCACGATCGGAAACGATACTTTTAGGAGTACCGTGCAGTCTGACTATCTCTTTGATGAACAGTTGAGCAAGTCTCTCGGGACCCCACGTCTCCTTGATCTCAAGGAAATGAGCTGATTTAGTTAAGCGGTCCACGATCACCCAGATCGTATTCATGCCACGACGACTCGTCGGCAAACTCGTGATGAAATCCATAGAAATGTCTTCCCACTTCCATTCGGGAATAGGAAGAGGTTTCAGCATACCCGCCGGTCGCTGATGTTCAATCTTAACTTGTTGACAGGTTAAGCTCTAGAAACAAATTTCTGCGACTTCTCTCTTCATATTACTCCACCAGTAATTTTGTTTCAAGTCCTTGTACATCTTGCTAGACCCCGGATGAACGGAATAAGGGGTAGCATGATCTTCTTTCAAAATCGAGTTTTTCAACTCGTCATTTGCCGGTACGCACAACTGATTCTTAAACCTCAAAAGTCCATCCTCGTTGACCACAAATCCAGGGGCTTTCCCCTGAGCCACATCCTCTCGGATGCGCAACAATGATGGGTCCGAACCCTGATTCTCTCGAATTTCCTCCTCGAGTGACGATGAAATCTCTAACATACAAAGTTGCCCCTGAACTCGCTGAAGCTGACCTCGATCTCGGGTCTAAGGAATTCTCTTGAAGCTCCTTCGAATCTAAACGGCAAGCATCTGCTCCCGAACGGACTTACGACTCAAGGCGTCGGCGACAACGTTCGCCTTGCCCGGGTGGTAGAGGATCTCGATATCATAATCCTTGATTAATTCCAACCACCGTCTCTGACGCATATTTAACTCCTTCTGAGTAAATATATACTTTAAGCTCTTATGATCGGTGAATATCTGACAGGTGACGCCATAAAGGTAATGACGCCAAATCTTCAAAGCGAACACCACGGCTGCTAGCTCCAGGTCGTGGGTCGGATAATTAGCCTCGTAAGGCCTCAATTTCCGTGAAGCATAGGCAATAACTTTCCCATTCTGCATGAGCACACATCCGAGACCCTGTCCGGACGCATCACTATAGACCACAAATCCTTCCGTCCCCTGCGGCAAGGAAAGTACAGGTGCTGACATTAACCGACTCTTGAGTTCCTCAAAACTCCGTTGACACGCGTCGGACCACGTGTATTTCTTATCCTTCCGCAAAAGGTTCGTTAAGGGTTGAGCGATTCGAGAAAATCCCTCTACAAATCGCCGATAATAACCCGCTAATCCGAGGAAACTTCGGATTTCCTTAACGTTCTTCGGAGGTAGCCAATCTCGAATAGCCTCCGTCTTCTGAGGATCGACACGAACTCCGTCTGATGAAATTACATGTCCGAGAAAAGTCACTTCGGACATCCAGAACTCACATTTAGAAACTTCCCATAAAGTTGTTCTCGTCTCAACACGTCGAGCACTTGATGAAGGTGAAACTCGTGTTCCTCCCGGCCACGAGAATAAATCAAAATGTCATCGATGTTGACATCAAAAAACCTTTCATAAAAGTCGATGAAGTCCCGATTCATTAACTCCATGAATACCGCAGTGCATTAGTCAATCCATACGGCATATCCACAATCTCATAGTGACCATAGCGTGTTCGAACGCCGTCCTCGCGATATCCGACTCTCGAATCCGCAATCGATGATATCCAGATCTTAAGTCGATCTTGGAAAATCAAGCTCCCGAAGTTGATCTAAGAGATCGTCAATACGGGGTAAGGGATACTTATTCTTGATCGTCACCTGCTCAACTCCGATAATCAATACATAAGCGGAATGAACCATCCTTCTTCTTGACAAATAACAACTGGCGCTCCCCACTGGGGGCACTTTCGGCCGAATATAACCTTTCTCGAACAACTCCTCAAGTTGGTTCTTTAATTCCCGCATTTGGTCGGGGCCATCCAGACGGTGCCTTCGATATCGGGGACGTACGTGTTCCAACTCAATCGTGAATTCCACATCCCTCTGTGGAGGCAAACCGTAACTCGTGCGGAAAAACATCGGCATATTCCCTCACCACCGAATATCCGTTAACATTCGATGACTTCTCGGTTTTGGCCATATAGCACCAATAACCGACACATCCCCGATTGAGTAACCTTCGCTTTCATTGAATTAATGACCTTACGAGCAGTAGGGATTACCTCCCGAAACACACATTCAACTCCATAAATGCGAAATGATAGTGACCATACGCTTACGGACATTAATGATGGCATCATGACGACCCATCCAATCAATACCCAAGATGACGTCGTCCCTCGGCAAATCTACCACGATTAGGTCCGGCCATACACGACCATGAAATCGAATCGGACAATTTCGAATCTCCCGACACGATAATTCGTCTACCATCGGGTAGGCCAATGACATAAGGCTCACAACTAGTAGCACTACCCGCACGTAGTCTACTCAAACATGACTCGGAAATGAATGAATGCGATGCACCAAGATTTAAAAGAGTACACACAAAGTTGAGATAGAATATCGAGTGTACCGAGATCATTCGGGCCTCTGGATCATCGGTCTTCTTCATCTCATAAATCCGGGCTTGCTAGTCCGACTGCCGACGCTCCGTCTGGCGGCTAAAAGCTCCACCTTTAGTCACTCCCGTCGTTTTAAACGACGCCGATTGAGTGGCTTTGATTCAACGAGCAGTCGCTTAGGGGCACGAGATGACGTCGAGTACGTTTGGAGTCCCTACGGCAAAACGGGCCTTATGCCCAGCAATTCCACAATTATGACATGTGATAGTTCGCCGGACACTTGGTACCGAGGTGACCAAGTTCCCAGCTATAACAGTGATGGCCGCGCCGCTCGAGACTGAGATTCCGCGGGTTTAGACGACACAGGAGGTCGCTCAGAAAAAGCGGAGCCCGCACGTGGTTTCTTGAAAGTGGCCTGACTCCCGTCAGACTGATTACGGTTCTTGAACTTCTTGCTAGCAGACGAAGGTTGCTGCTTAGCAATTTCCTTAGCCGTAAGCTCGTAAGTAAGAGCCTTCTCAAAGAACTCGGCCAACGTGGTGCAACTATGATTAAGTAACTGAAGTCTCATACGGGGTTTCAGCCTCTTGCTGAAATACTTGATCTTATCCGCCTCTGAATGAATGATGGATGAGGCGAAAGGGAGAAGTTCCTGAAATTTCTCGGCAATGGCGAGAACATTCTCGTCTGTTGAGGGGTCGGGGGTGAGTAATTCTGACAGCTTGGCCTCTCTGAGTGGGGCCGGATAATACCTCTCCATCATGAGAGTCTTGAACTGATCCCAAGTACAAGATCCTTCGGTGGGCTTCAACGACAACCACCAAGAATGTGCGCTCTTACCTGTAGTAAGCCGCAGAAACTTTGTGTCCCTCGGGACACTCTACCATAGCAAACAACTTCTCGAAATGCTCGAGCCAATGAATGATATCTGCCGGCTCGACGAGCCCTCAAAAGTAGGTGGCCTCGCGAGAGATATCGCCGATGATGTTACTCACATTTCTCTCTTGCCTCGAGGTGGCGGCGGAGGAGCTCGCCGATTCGATTGACGGAGTTATGCATCGTCTCCATCAACCGAGCCATCCGAGTCATTTGGGCCATCATGCCCTGCATAAATGCGAGTGGATCAACCCGACACCCTCGGTGAGCCGTGTCCGGTACGACTCCCGATAATGAATGATCGCGTCCTGGTGAATGAGTGGCGGCGTCATTGCCGAATTAGCATTATTCTGGCATTTGCACGGGTATTCGCACGAGTTCTCGGATTCGGCCCGCTCCACGGCCTCGTCCTCCACGTCCTCTGCCACCCTTTTCATATCAAGTGGAAAGTCATATGATGATTATACATCTCGCATGAGTATCACATTATGATTATATTATGAAATAATGAAAATGAGCATACGCGCTCAAATACAACGATTACATGAATGATTGATTGACGTGACATGATTATCGATGAAGTTATCAAATGATTATCTTGGATGAGTTAACAAGATTAATGATCCGATCTTCCGATCAACAATCAACAATGAAATGAATTGGTGATTAATGAGTTAACTGGCCGTCGGCCAAATGACAATGATGATTGAGGATTGTTAATCGATGAATTATGAATGAATGATTAATGCGAAATTATACCATGGCATTAGAAATCTTACGCTTCTTGGTCCGATTGGCTCGGCATTTGCACAGTCACACGTGACGCGAAAGTCCAATGATACTAGTCCGATGACGATGATTTCAAATGAGACATGACTTGGAGGGTAGTATTCAAAACCACGCTCCGATACCAACTCGTAACACCCCAAACTAGGCGGATATTACGGTCTGTGGACCCCGTAGGACCCACCGGGCGAATGAGAATGAATGAATTACGCAGTAAATGTAGTACCGAACCACATTACAACATCAATTACTCCGATGAGGAGTTTTATACAATACCTGTGATAAAATAGAATACATGTGTATTTTATGTGACGATAAAATACACAACACTGAATGAAATGAGCATTCAAACGGAATGTCTGCATGGAATGAATAAAGGAAACATAAATGACTGAATGAATGATCAACAGATCGGGGCCCCTACTAGTATCACTGGGACTCCTCGCCGTCAACATGCTCTTCCCGTGCCTTTGCCTTGCCGTGACTGAAAACAAAATCCCCAACGGGTCGATTCTACGTAACAACAATCCTCAAGAGTTGAAATTACACAATCATGAATTAATCAAGTGATGAAATATTCTTAATTATGAATTACGCCGAAGAGGAGCATCATAGTACGCCCGTAATGTCTGTGCAAGTGTACAAGACGAATGTCCGGACACACCCGTCCTTGTACCTAATTAGTCTCACGGAGGTAAGCGTTACGTGTGCGGTCCGATGTATCGGTGAACCCAATACATGACCATCATGTGCCCGACTAAAAATTCCACACGGCCACACCCGCCACGCAATATGAACCGGAAGGTCACATGAACGAGAATGACCATGATGAAAACCAATGAATAATAATTAGACAAGGCCAAGATGACTCACCGATATGAAAGTAATAGTGACGTGATTGATAAACCAATGAAATGATTTGGAACCGCTGCTCCTCGTGAATGAAATGATTATTCGACAATTACAAGTCTCAAAATGATTATTATTATGATGAATGAATTATGATTATGAGCAATCAACAACAAAAGGAATGAGTATCCTTTTAACCGAGTAAGATTTAACTTACACAATACCGATGAAGAATGTCCGTCCACGAACAACGTCCTAACCAAGATACCGATCGCTCGAACAACCTTGAATAACAATAACTACCAACAATCGTTCAATACACGTATCAAACAACAAAACACGACTAACCCAAGGGTCGAAACAACGATAAACAAACTCATAGGCATTCCAACGAATACATAACCGACCGCACAACTTCTGAAATATCCAATCCCGAATATGTCGAAACCCACACCAAAATGAGTATTTCGAACTAACAAAACACTTCAAGGATATCAATAATCCATTAGGAATCCATAATTCATGATTATAACGACATCAATCGGAAAATCCCCAATTAACGGAAGTCAACCCCAAGGGTTCTTGAAAACAATTCCGAAAATAACCATTAAATCCGTAGGAATATATTTATCCAAGTAGATAATCCATAACTTAACATATCCCAATGATAATCCAAGCTTACACGAAGAAATCGGAAGGAAAACCCAAAAATCCGAAATTCTAGATCCAAGTGATTAATACCTTTGATTCGATGTGATGAAGATGATGAAATGATGATCAATCCGAAAGATGAGCTTGAAGATGATGATTGATGATTACACCTCGAAGAACCCTCTCCGAATCGCTCGAAATCGCCCAAAAATACCGAAGGAGTGAAATGAGATGAACAAATGAAGAAGTCTGACCAACTGTCCAATTTATACTCAGACCAGGTTAGCGTGCGCTAGTCCTTGTGCATAGCGTGCGCTAACGAGTAATTTGGGTAGTCCAGTACCCACTGTCCGAACACGGTAGCGCGCGCTACGTACCTTTTTGTAGCGTGCGCTACGGCCATACTACTAGCGTGCGCTAATATCCATTGTTAGCGTGCGCTAGCGAAATATTTAACGCCCGATCGGAGTCCGTAAAACCATCTGCCCTCGATCTAACCTCGATAGCGTGCGCTACAACCATTATTTAGCGTGCGCTAATATATCGGTTGCGTACGCTAACAACAATGCATAGCGTGCGCTATGAATAAACCCGGTGCGATCCGGTAGCCACCGGACTCAACCCGATCCGCCCCTAGCGCTACTCCACACATATAGCGTGCGCTACTACGACCGTTAGCGCTACTTACCACTCGTAGCGTGCGCTACAATTATTCTCACCTGCGGTCAGTACCTTCCGGATCGGCAACAGGTAGCCTTAGCGTGCGCTAAAGCTGAGCGGTAGCGTGCGCTACCTATACCCAATTAGCGTACGCTAAAAGGAGTATGTAGCGTGCGCTACTCCTCAAGCACAGCTTGCAACGAAAATGACAATGATGATAAACACGGCACGAAACTCCAATCAGATTAATGATGAATGACGATCGATACACGATACAATTACTCTGAATGATGAATACCATGACTGAATCTGAGTGACAAATGATCAATAATGAATGAAATTACTGAGTATCAATTACTGAATGATAAATACTGAATGATAATTACTGAGTGATAATTACTGAGTTACAACTGGGTATTACAAGCGAGTCGTCAAAACGGACTTCCGCCGAAAAAATGAAAATTACCGAAATTCGAAATTGCGGATATTACATTCTACCCTCCTTAAAAGAAGTTTCGTCCCGAAACTTAAAATAAGTAGGGAGGAGCAACATCCTGCCAGAAAACACTCAACGAGATACACAAGAACCGAAACTCGCGCCAACGACGAAACGCCACAAGTAACGCAAAGAGACATACGGCGTGAAAACACGCCCCACGATGACCAACACAACGCCACCGGTAGAAACATAATAAAGTCAACAAGTGACAAGCGTCATCAAACAGACAATACAATCGAGTCGATTATCCAAACAATCACAAAACACAAAGTACTTGTTACAAGAAAACATGCACAGTCGAGAAAACAGAGAATAAACACAAAACGACCCACAAGGGCAATCATAAATGATTCGGACTACGCCGAAATCCTCAAAACCACACTAGGCATCTCCGTGTCCTTTCGGAACAGAGACGCAACCTCGATCCCCAAACCTCTCAGCTATCGTCTCGCAATGTACGGATCGGTGACCCACCTGGCCACACTCGAAACAGCTGACTAACGGTGAACGACAATTCTTCGCAGTATGCCCCGCTCGACTACAGTTATAACATATCTTCGAAGTGCTCACATTACTCACTTTGAGGTACTACTCCTCCGATCACGCGATCTAGGAACCATTTTGGGATGACGAAACGAAGTCCCAATCTCAAGGGCCCACTCCGATTTCTGAAAAGTTCCCAATGGTTTTCTGTTTCTTGAGTCGGACATACTCTCGGTCGATAACTGATAGCTCATAGGCTAACGCCCTATTCTGATAATCTCTCAGGGAAGTACAAGCGAGACCTGCCATGTACTGACGAATCTCCGGCTTCATCCGCCTACTAAAATGACAAATCTTGTCCTCCTCTGTCCTTACTTGATTCTGCACATAGCCGAGCTGTTTGCTAAAATCAATAATAGCTTGAGACAGCGGTACATCCTGCGGTTTCGCCGAAAAGAATTCATTAATCCTCTGATTTGTGATCGGTTCCGGACAAAACTCATCTCTCATGAATTTCTGGAACTCTGCCCACGTGACAACGCAATCTCGAGGCTTAATAGCCTCCCACCAGCTAGTGGCATCTTTGTCGAGAAGATACTGAGCGACCGGTACCTTACGTTCTTCCGGACAATCAACTACCTCGAATATCTTTTCCAACTGGAAAAGCCAACCATCCCAGCCTAATGCATCTGCAGCACCAGCGAAACGAGGGGGATTCATACGAACCACTTCTCGAAGCCACTGATTTGCACCAGTGTGCTGGGTCACATCTGTAACACGCTGAACTGCCTGAGTCAACTGAGTCATCTGAGTGGCTACCTGCTGCAAAATAGTAGCAACACCAATACCAATACCATCACCGGCAGTATGATCCCGATCACGCATCCGGTCGCCACGACCACGACCTCGGCCCCTCGGCATACTGAATAAGTAACCATTCAACACAACAGAAAATCATAGCACACATCACATACAACGATTACCATCGCAAGGCAACACACATGAATATAACAGCAACGACGGCATCGTTCGGCGACCTTAACGGCCCGAACAATAACCAGCACATAATCACAAACCTCATGAAACAATCTCCCATGTGCATAAACGCACAAACCCAAGCTTTAACAGCTCACACAGGTGCGATAACACGCAAGCCACCACGAAATGACAACATTAAAGATCGTCATCACACCTCCCACAAAGGGTTAACAAAATATATGCGTGGCAACGACTCAACGCTCACGCCACCAATTCAATCACAATTCGGAGGGCTAACACCCTAACAACAATACCAACATCGTACACACCTTCTCCGACCACAAGCAGGAAATGATGGGTTTTAAAACGAAAACTACCTTTTGAAGACAGTTTGGAAACACGAGTTGATCTTTGAGTATCATTTTACAAAAAGTTGAACAAACATCATTTTCGAGACTTTGAAAATCATCTTGCGTCTAAACAAAAATGAGGACACCTTTCTTTTAGTGAAAAACTTTCAAAAATATTCGACCCTCGGGTCTAAGTAAAAGTGTTTATAAAACATTGAAAATATCTCAAAACATTTTGGTCCTCGAGGTAGAAGAATTTCGAAACATATTGTGGCACCTTAGAAGTACCGCGAGAAAACAATTCATTTGAAACGTACGTCTCGAAATTTATTTCTAAGATACTCAAGTTTTCGAAAATAATTCAATGCCAAAAAGGACGATGCCAAAAAGGCTAGAATGCCCAAAAATTTCAGGTAATCACACGGAACATCATAGCGCTGTGGGTCCCGCGTCGGAACCCACCAGGCTAAAAACCATTTACAAAAATGCCAAAAAGGCCGATGACGGTAATATTTCAAAAACTCACAAAAGCCATTTACAAAATACTAAATACCGTCATAAGAATTTTGCCAAAACGATCAAAGCCATAATGCCAAAAACTTGGTTAAGGGAATTAGTTTTCGAAATAAAACTCAGTCGGTAAAATACCGAAAGCCATTACAAAAGAACTCACGCAGCGGATAAAAGAAATAAAGTCAAACATGCACAAGACAGCAACACTACTCCTCATATGAACGAAAAATGGGAGTCAAATAATCACATATCACGAAATCAAAATCCATAAGAGGATTCCGTCAATTAACTCAAAATAATAAAAATAGCTCGTGTCACACGAGGCACAACACAAAGAAGGGAGACTTACATCCACAGGTCGCACGAAGATGATGATCGCCCACGATACTAATCACGACCAACAAACTCGGGCAGCGTCGCGCGACACGACTTAGTCGGACAAAATCCGACAAGACAAAACTCAACAGACACCATCGACCCGACGGCTGGTTTCCTCAACCTAAGCTCGATACCATTCGTAACACCCCAATCCACTCGGGATATTACACGCCGTAGACCCTCTCCTCGAGGATCTACTGTGGTAACAACATTTAACATCTCGACAATGCCTTCAAGGCTAAATGACTCGAGACCGATTTGGTCTTTCAATAAATACATACAACTCGAATACAACTCATGCCCACGCAGGTCAAAATACAACCACACCTGCATAACGGGAAAAAATATAGCAAATAAAAATAAAGTACAACTAAACCAATACGACATCAACGGGTCCTCGTGTGATTAGTATCGTTCATCTTTCATCATCCTTCATGCCGACCCCGTGCTCGCTCCAAAACCCGAATGCAATACAGACATCCACCCCCGAATACTGGGGTTAGCAAAACTCCACCGTTTTGCTAGTGCAAGTATAAGTGCAAAAATACGAGCCATACAATTCACATTCCACGAATAACAATAACCGTAAAATCCTCGGAGATTCAAACGTAACGAAAAGTACTTCCCGAGGCATGAGTTTGGGTAAAACACTCCAAAACCGATAGAGCATAAATCAAGGGAAACAATTTATAAAACCGTTTAAAATGCCATCGAGAGTTTTAATAGAAAACAATTTTAGGATTATCGAATCCTTCTCTTTCCAAAAATCAACAGGGTCATAGCCCAAAGGTTTTGTTTTCGCAAATAGGAAACCACCAACAATTTACAGGGTCAGAGCCCAACATCACGTGTCCTCAACGGACGTAAAATCAACGAAACATAATCACGCACGCGCATCGCCTATGACCGGGATGCTACCACCGACATCCCACTCGAGGCCTCGAAGGACCCTCCCGAGCTGGCTAGCGAAACAAATCACACACATCTCACGGTTGGATCAATCGCTTGTTGCATCCTGGACACATGATCGCATGCCATGTGCCACCGTAGATTATCTCAGGCTCTCACGGTTGGATCAATCACTTGTTGCATCCTGACCACATGATCACGTGCCATGTGTCACCGTAGACCTTCAACCATATCCACACATTCACACAAATAACATATCACATCAAGGATATTCAAGTAATTCGCCAGAGGCATCAAACACTTAGCAAAACACCACGTCAATCCACAACACACCGAAATGAAATAATATACGTCCACACACAATGCCAAGTGCAACATTAACACCAAGCATATACATAGAATTCACATAGTTATTCACAAACCACGCCATTCACAAAACACACGCGTTTTGAAAGCAAGCCTTTAACAAGGCTAAACTGAATCTTTTGAAAGTTCAATTCAAACGACCAAACAACCACATTTAGACGATCACTAATTATCATATACATAAAAAAAAGAATAGTATGGGCAAGGTACTTGCCTCGAAATCACGATCGCAACGAAACGACGAATAGAACGCGGTCGAATAGCCCCGAACCCCCGAACAATATCAAGAACGTGATAGCACCACGAGTATTACGAGAATAACACCACACGAATCATCAATCACCAAACGGGATTCAACATCGGAATCCTCGAACACCTATAAACCTCCAGAGGGAACAATAACACCTGGTTACGACGAGAATCAAGGCCAAAACAACGGAAATCCCAATAAACTATCGAAGGGAAACTCATTAGGACATTTAATCGAACACTAAATGTTCAATAATTCCCAAGAACACTCGAATCGTCAATCGAGTTAAACAAACTTGATATATAGATATACAACCCATAGAACATGATTAATAACATCATACTACACCAACCGATGTATCAAAATCGGATTAGAAACGAAATCAAGAACAATTTCTCCAAAAAGTCAACTTGAAGGAAAATCAAGAATATACCTTGATTTGACGAAGAACACGGATTGGATGATGATATAATCCACAAGAATCTTCCAAAATGCCTTGGAAATGATTAGAATCGGCCAAGAACTCGATTTCCCGAGCCTCCGTCGCGACGCCGAAAAAGGAAGAAAATCGCGTGGAAAATGAAATCGCCGAGCCAGCTATATATAGCCGGGGAGTTACGGCCAGAATCGGCAGCCTTACGGCCGTAACTCGGTCCTTACGGCCGTACTCGGCAGCCTTACGGCCGTAACCAAAGATTCGTCAAAAATCGCCCGGCCTGACACTTACTGTGTAACTCGCACACCTTACGGACGTAACCGGCCTTCGTCAAAATCCGCCCAGCGCTCGTACGGCCGTACCCGATCACGCTTACGGCCGTAACTCGCACACCTTACGGCCGTAACTCGGCCAGGCCAGGCCCTGCTCCGGCCGTGACTCGGTCGTGGCCACTCCGACGGCCCGGACAACCCCGAAACCCGAACCTGAGTAAAAATCGAAGATACGGTTACGAAGTACTCGCAAAGACGAATCCAAGCACTAAGAGAACACACGATTCCGACCATCCGAAGTGTCGGAATTCGACAACGGAAGTAAGTACCCCAAACTTTAGGAAATTACAAAAATGGCCCAAAACGTCCGAAAATCACGATACGTGATCGAAACACCGAACGAAAGCTCGCAACATGAATAATAACATTAAATGAACTTGCGAGAAACTCGAAACAACAGTTTCGGACGAGATTCGCAAGAATCGAGCTCAAGTGCGGAAAAGTCGCTAAAAAAGCACGGAACTCAACAAAACGACACCGAAACGAACTCGGATGACAAAAAGTGCAGAATTAATCATTCTCGAAATGACGAAACGGTCATGAGCGAGTCGTCAAAACGGACTTCCGCCGAAAAAATGAAAATTACCGAAATTCGAAATTGCGGATATTACATTCTACCCTCCTTAAAAGAAGTTTCGTCCCGAAACTTAAAATAAGTAGGGAGGAGCAATATCCTGCCAGAAAACACTCAACGAGATACACAAGAACCGAAACTCACGCCAACGACGGAACGCCACAAGTAACGCAAAGAGACATACGGCGTGAAAACACGCCCCACGATGACCAACACAACGCCACCGGTAGAAACATAATAAAGTCAACAAGTGACAAGCGTCATCAAACAGACAATATAATCGAGTCGATTATCCAAACAATCACAAAACACAAAGTACTTGTTACAAGAAAACATGCACAGTCGAGAAAACAGAGAATAAACACAAAACGACCCACAAGGGCAATCATAAATGATTCGGACTACGCCGAAATCCTCAAAACCACACTAGGCATCTCCGTGTCCTTTCGGAACAGAGACGCAACCTCGATCCCCAAACCTCTCAGCTATCGTCTCGCAATGTACGGATCGGTGACCCACCTGGCCACACTCGAAACAGCTGACTAACGGTGAACGACAATTCTTCGCAGTATGGCCCGCTCGACTACAGTTATAACATATCTTCGAAGTGCTCACATTACTCACTGCAGGGGTACTACTCCTCTGATCACGCGATCTAGGAACCATTTTGGGATGACGAAACGAAGTCCCAATCTCAAGGGGCCCACTCCCCTGATTTCCTGAAAAGTTCCCAATGGTTTTCTGTTTCTTCGAGTCAGACATACTCTCGGTCGATAATCTGGATAGCTCATAGGCTAACGCCCTATTCTGATAATCTCTCAGGGAAGTACAAGCGAGACCTGCCATGTACTGACGAATCTCCGGCTTCATACGCCTACTAAAATGACAAATCTTGTCCTCCTCTGTCCTTACTTGATTCTGCACATAGCCGAGCTGTTTGCTAAAATCAATAATAGCTTGATACAGCGGTACATCCTGCGGTTCCGCCGAAAAAAAGAAAATTACCGAAATTCGAAATTGCGGATATTACATAAGTAAGGATTTACAAGGTTAAATAAAAGAAATGTAAATATAAGACATCAATACCGGAGGAATTCAAGTTTACAAAACTGGTCCAACTGGTTCAACGAGTAATTAATACAACCATATCGAAATGATATTAATAAGACACGCGTACTCGAGTACTGAAATCAAACCAAGAAAAACAAATCACCCACAACAACAAACATCACTGAACCCCTTCGTCGTCACATCGGTACTGTGGTTGTTTCCTTGCTCTTCGGCTACCTGAACATCAAAATAAATGTCCACCCCCGAAGGGGTTAGCAAAACGATGCTAGTACAAGTATCATTTAAACGAATCAAATATGCATCAACAATACATAACAAGATACACCACACGGACTTCCGCTACCGGAATCCGATAATGCGAATCCACAAGATTCCATTAGCACAACAAGGGTATTCCAATGATCCAGCGCCCTCAGCATAGATCCCAAGATGATCCCTTCGGACCAACACGAGGTGGAAATAACCCGTCCAATGATCCAGCGCCCTCAGCCTAGATCCCAAGATGATCCCGTCGGACCAACACGAGGTGGACATCCGATCCAGCGCCCTCAGCATAGATCGCACAACAAACACAAACACAACATGCATACATATATGCCAAATCGCTATGTCCATCAACATGAACATACAAACACTAGATAACGAATATCATGACAATTCAACGAAATAAATCTCATGTTCAACAACATGAATAACCACACGCATACTCAAAAATACCAATATTAACACATTACGATACTTGCCTCGAAGATGGCAAGAACGAAACACTTCAATGATCTCAACACACTCGAAGGCCGCCTCCTTCGATCAATCGTAGCAAGCTCGAACCTTAACAAAAGAAATGATATAGAATTCATCTCAAGTCGAACGATTGCCTATCAATCCGGTCTACGGCCAAAAGCTCTAAATATGCAATCTGCCTGAACCACTTAGCGTACGCTACGTACTCTACGTAACGTGCACTAAGCCTACCTGTTAGCGTACGCTATCGTCTAAGTCTAGCGTACACTAGCCATGGACTGACAGTTCTCTCTGATCACCCAACTGACTCGACTGATAACATAACGTACATTACGTACCAAACGTAGCAGATCAAGTTTTCTGCCAGTAGTAATCTGCCATGCACGGTTAGCGCACGCTAACATACGTAAGTTAACGTGCGCTATCGGGAATAAGTTAACTTATTCCCGATAGCGCACGTTAACTTACGTATGTTAGCGTGCGCTAACCGTGCACATGCGTAAAACTTGATCTAATGGTGATGAACTCATGAATTCTATGGTGATAATACATGTCATCCCCGTGCATATCATGCTCATAAGGTTTTGTGAAAGTTCTATACGGATTAAACGACTACGAGATACAAGGTTACGTATAATCATCACAACACCATAATTCATGTTTGATCTTCAAGGAATATCCTAAGTTCCATCCGTTATATGTCCCAAAACGTATGATTCCTTTATGTAAAGGCATCAGAACTTTGAAAATCTCCATATACTGGTTACAAATCGGTTTGAAGCTTCAAAATATGCTAGGAGTTCAAACACTAAGAGGTTCAATGGTTTATACGATGAATAAGTACCGAAACATCGAAAATATCCTTCTAACACATGATGTTTGACTACTTATGAATCTAACTGACTAGGTAAATCCCAAAACATGATCAAAAATGTCCTTCAGACTACTACTAATATTGGTGAAGAATCACCTACCTCAAAGTAGTGAAGAACAAGGAGGAAATTCGAAGCAATCCAATGCCGAAGGCTTGAACACCAATCCCCAATGATCTACAATCTTCAACACGAGCTAGGATGCCGGCAAGAAGTGTTTAGGATGAAGAGAGTGACTTTCTAAGTTCAAGAATTCGGATGGGAGAGTGAAAAGTCTGAAAATATGAAAAAGGATGATGTCTTATATATAGAAAATAGTTATTAGCGCTCGCTAGTCCATATTCATAGCGTGCGCTAATGGCTATTTGAAACGTTACTGATTTCACTGAACTCAGTCTTTAGCGTGCGCTATCCTCATATGAGTAGCGTGCGCTAACGCGTTGACTTGGCTTTTTCCCGAAAGCCGTCCAGGTTCATCCCGGCACAATCCGACCCAGATCCCCGGCCTGATCTCACCTACCAACACGTCTCAATCATATTGACCACGTATAGCGTGCGCTAAGGTTCCTTCACAGCGTGCGCTATGGATCCAAGTTAGCGTACGCTACACTTAGTCGATAGCGTGCGCTACATGCGCAGAATCACAATTTAAATCACATTCATGAAATCATGCGCTCAACAATACCAGATTATGAAATACCGAGAATAATACTCAGATCAAAATGCAATAATTACAATATCACAAGTTCCAAATACTTAGCAGAAGTCTCGGGTATTACATAGTGTAGGTGCCAAAATCGCCCTTTCTTTAAAGTAAGACGAATCTTCAGTGTAAATGTCATAGGATGAATATGTGCTCTCAACAATTGATGAGATTGGATCCTCGAAGTCTTGTATCAAAAAATCATGAGGAATGTAGAAAAAATATTGTTATCTTGAAATTTAGAAATTGTAGGAACTTACCGTAAAGTTTCCCTGCGAAAATGTTGGTGTTTGTCTCAAAATATGCAAAGCTTTTAAGCACAAATCTCAAATTTGGATATTGTTCTTTCGGATCTTCATATATGAGAGTTCATCCACAAATGTTGTTGATCAAGAAGGGTGCATCAGTTGTTAGATATGGCATGTCATTTAAGGCAACCAAAAATTTAGACATTCTATATAGTTTTCCTTCCTACAGCATGGGCCTGTGCTTCGAAACCCATGGTTTTTTATTTGAGCATGGATCCTGTCTCCCTATAAATAAAAAAAATTACACAGTATTGCATCAAGTAAATGAGAGACATCTTTATATATGGAAAACGTAATCACAATGTAATAGAATCTTACTGTTTACATCGTGAAATATGCATTCAACTGTTTTTATGTCTCTCCCAGCAAAATCAAGCACATCATATGATCTGACCAGACGCAATCTCATGCTCCATCCGAAATTTTTGGGTTCCAGATCTCTTATACTGCTCCAAATCGGCAAGTTGTCTATCTTTTGTTAATATATTTCTATGGTGATCGTTTCTGCAACTATAGGAAGAATGGAATGGAGCTGATGTATATTCCTTGGCTGGGGGCTCCTTTTATACTGTTTTTCATTTTAATATATTGGTTATAAGGTAGTTTTATGTTACGGACTAAAGTAGTGGATAATATGGTTGTTGTGGATATGAAGACATAAACAGTTTTTTGTTAAACCGTCACTCCTAATAAAACCGCCAATTCTAGAAAAACCACCAATTCTAATGGGGCAGTTTTTTGATAAACCGTCATTGCAACTACTATACAATAACCTGCTAGTGAAGAATATGGCTGTGATGATTTATTGTAATCAAGTTCTATATTTTTATCTTCAAATTTATTGCTTTTATTAATTTTTTATTTAATTTTATGGCGACGGTTTTATTCATAAAACCGCCATTAGACCTACTATACACTAATTATAATTTGGACGGGAAATCTCGTATTTTATCTTCAAATTTATTGCTTTTATTAATTTTTTTCTTTAATTTTTTTTTTGAATGGTTTTATTAAAAAAACCGCCATTACATCAATTTTTTCTTTAATTTCTCTTGCAACAGTTTTATTAAAAAAACCGTCATTATACCTATTAAATTTGAGCGAGAAATCTCCTTCCCAAATGACTGTATTTTTTTAATATATAGAAAGATAAAGATATAGAGGATTTGGCGTCATTTAAAAAAGAACTAGAGGGCGTTTGGCATAATTTTGCCTGAGTTATCTATATACTTCATTAGGTGTTCCGGTCAGGGGCGGAGCCAGTACAGGACAAGAGGGGTCGTCTGACCCCTTGAAAAAAAATATTTTTTTACATATTATATTATAATAATATATAAAAAAATAAAAGCCCAATATATATTAAAAGAATTGGCTAAAGCCCACATCCCAGCCCAATTAATTACCCATTTAACATAAAATAATCATTAACCAATACAAGAAAAGGAAAGGAAAAAAGGCACGGCCGCACGGGAGAAAAAAAAGAGGTCGCCGCTGCTGCTGCGAGGAAAAGAAGTCGCGGACTCTCCGACCGCTGTTGCCTTGCCTTGCCTGGGAGGTTGGGAGAAAATCGGACGCCCGTACGACGTACCCGTTGCCAACTGCAGCCTGCAGGTGCTCTTTTGTTCTCTTTTTGTTTTCCTTTTCTCAGTTTTGTGAAAGTTCAGTTGGGTGGAGAGAGAGTGGTCATTTCACGATTTGCAGTTCTCTCACCCGCCTTCATTGTTGAATGCCATTCGATCCCTTTACGGGCTTTTCAATTCGGGTAGGGACTGTCCTGGGGTGGGTTTTTGATCTTTGTTTGGAGGTGGAATTTTTTGTTCGAAGGATTTTGATATACTCATTTAGATTTAGTTATTATGTTTATCTTGTGTTTGTTTTGTATTTTGGATGAATTGTCTAATTAAGGGATATTATGTTCAGACTTATGAAATTTTCTAGGTCAGGACCGTCAGGTTCTAAATCGATTTTGTGCAATTTTGAAGCAATTTACATCAATTTGAAGCAATGAGGTAAGTACGGAATTACTTACTTGTTTGGCATGCTTGATTCCGAGAAATAACTTCACAGCTTTTGACAAACGAAAGCTAGTTCGTCTTGCTCAATTTTACCCGTATGATTTTTCGAAAAGAGACTTGTTGATGCTTGAAGACCAACTTGGTGTTTATATTCATCATATATGTGTGCAAGTAGTGATTTCTCTCAATTGGATGAGATTAGTAATTTTTCTGAAAAGATGGTGGAGAAAAAAATGCATGAAATATTTCCATATGTGTATTTGCTTCTTACGTTGACTTTAGTGTTGCCGGTTGCAACAGCTTCAGTGGAGAGGGCATTTTCCACCATGAATATTATTAAAAGTCCACTTCGCAACAGAATGGGAGATGAGTGGTTGAATAACAACTTGATTGTTTACATTGAGAAAGATACTTTTGCTTGTGTTGACAACGAGACTATAATGCAACGTTTTTAGAATATGGGAGAATGTCGTGGACATTTATAACATATATTATTCTTTTTGTTATGAATTATGGATAAAACCATAATGTTTATCTTTTGAGTATTATTTGGAAGTTTTTGATTTTTTTATCCTGCCCCCTTGATCATGTAATCCTGGATCCGCCACTGGTTCCAGTTTTAACCGAACATGAACACATTGATTTCGTAGAACTTAATGCATTGAACATTAGAGTCTTTAGGGTTTATGGTGGAGATCCGGATTCCCAATGGATCGTGTAATCACTTTCCGAACTGATATTTTTACCCTATGCCCGGGTTACAAAAAATCCAGTCTAGAATAATGCAAAGGGACACTTACGAATCTTGGCACAGAAACGTAAGCCAAATTGCTAGAGAGATTCTGAATTCGTCCGATAAAATAGAGAGCTGAGAAAAGTGTATATGACTCAAAGAGAAGAGCCATATTTATACATGTCGAGATTAGGGTTACATTAGGGTACGCCGTCATTAGGCATGGCGAGATTAGGGTTACATTAGGGTCCGCCGTCATTAGGATTAATTAGTGATCCGGAATTAGAAGCATGACTGATGGTTTCCAAAATTAACTAAATTAATCGATTTTGCCATAGTCTCCCTCTAAATTCGTAATTTTCACTAAGTTATCAATCTAAATTCCTGAAGACCTCGTCAGGGGCTCTGCCCCTAGACCCCGTCACCGGGAGCGCTGCCCCCGGACCCCTGACATTTTGTCGTACCGGCTTTTAATTCGATCTTATATATGCTTGCACTCCGTACATACCCGAACATATATTAAAATTCAAATTATAAAACCTCTTATCTCACATATTAATTTCAATTAAACAAAATACATGGTGACACTAAAATCACCGATATTCAGTGGCCTTCGTATGAAGGCTAATCTAAGTAGATAAAAATACAACACCACCAATCTAGGAAAACACCAAAATGTGTAGTAAAATATTACAGCAAGTGTTGAAAGATGCTAGAGTACTTCGAACAAGCTTTTACGGTACATGAGAACAAACGTTTTATTTATATTTAATTAGAACATAAAACAACATAATATAAAGTACTTTCTATGGGGTTTTGTCTTGGGTATAAATGTAGTCAATGTGAGCAACCAAGCTCCTTCTCATGAAGCACTCATCTTCTCCAACTCCATGGCAGCTTTCATCAACTTGGGCTGCCTCGTTTATCTGTTAGAACACAAAACAATTGAAAAGGGTAGATTAAAATGCGTAAGAATCCTCTGTGTTTAGGTAAAAGTGCATCAAATCCCTCTTATTTCATAAGTACTGCATGAAATTCTCTTATATTACAAGAAATTTTGCACAAAATCACCTGTCCGTAAAAAATTTTAACGGTTATTAACTTTCTGTTAAAAAAATAAATAACATATTAAAAAATTATAACACAGTAATTATTTAAATAATCTGAAATAGTTTTTTATATTAAAAAGGGTAGATTAATTCTTATTTGTCAAGAAAAATTCATAAGTATCCTCTATGTTTAGGTAAAAGTGCATCAAATCCCTCTTAATTATTTTATAAATTGCATGAAATCCTCTTATAAGTTTGCACAAAATCACATTTTGTTAAGTTTCCGTTAAAAATGTTAGCGGTGTTAACTTTTCTGTTAAAAAATAAATAAAATATTAAAAAACTAAACTCAGTAATTATTTAATTATCTGAAATAGTTTTTAGTTTTTAATTTGATCTAAAAATATCAGAAAATTAGCAGAAATTTTTTTACTTTGTAAAAAATTAAAAATATAAAAAAATATTTAAAATTCAGAAAATGCCGACTAACCTAGTGTGGTTTAGTTTGATTTGGTTTATTTAAAATTCAGAAAATATATGTAATAAAATTATTTTGAATTCTTTTATTTTTTTTTGGAGGAATTCCTTTACTATTTATGAAATAAGTAAAAATAAATTAAACTCAGAGAATATAAAATTTATTCCTTGAAAAAAATTTGGAAAAATATAAAAAATCCACTTTTTATAAAAAAATATTTTTTTATAAAATAAACTCTTCGGTAAATTTTCTGATATTTTAAATGAAATTTTAGAATTTAAAAATAATTTCAGATTTTTAAATAATTTTCTGATTTTTAAATATTTTGTTTATTTTATAACTCAAAAATAACGCCGTTAACTTTTTTAATATAAATTTAATTATCGGGGATTTGTGCAGACTTTATTATAATTTATAACACAAAAGGATCTCATGCAATTCATAAAACATATGAAGATTTGCTGCTAAAAACGAAGGGTTTTATTATATTTTATTGTATTTGTTGAATATCAAATAATAAGGGAGGATCACATGAAAAAAAAAAAAGTGGTGTTTGGGCTTTACGAACCTCATTTCCGGCATCCAACAGCTTATTATGACTAGTCGGACCGGGGCGAGCAGCAGAGCATAGAGAGATGAATAGGAGAGCTGCAATGAAAAAGGTGGTGGTGGCCTTAGACATTTTTTTTCTTATGATTGATGCTGTGTTTGGTGGCTAATTAAGAAGAAATCGAGTATGGATTAATGATGTTCATTTAGAAACGGGAGGGGCAATTTATAGAGAGTTTGATAAGGGGAGAGAACTGTAAATTTGTGGTTCAAGTAAGAGCAAAAGCGGATAATATTCAAGCATTAAGTCTGCATCTTAAATTTATTAGCTTTGCTGTTAATATATAAAAATTATAGACTATTTTTTTAAATGTTGAATAGTTTTAAAATAAAACCGCAAATGTTATAGGGGGTCGTTTAGTTTGTATTGAGATATGAGATTGGAATCGAGAATCAAATTAAGGTGGCATAAGGATAGAATTAATTGATTCTTGATATCATGTATTTGGCTGAATAGTGAATGAAAATGAATTCCCTTCGTGCTGTTTGATTTAAAAAAATTTACACCAAGAATTAAAATATTTTTTTTATTTCTTTTAGTTAGTATCTCATAAATAAATAAAATATATAATGTTATTATTATCTAATCATAACAACAGCAACATCAGAGCCTTAGTCCCAAAATATTTTAGGGTCGGCTAACATGAATCATTCTCTAAAAACGTCAAGTCGTCTCTAATAGAAGAGTCATATGAAAAGACAAAAGTAAAAGGTGGAAAGTTTAGTAAAAAAAGTACTAATAGTAATTAGGCAAAAATAAAAAATAAAAAAATAATCATTTAATAAAATTAACCACCCGAAATCTAATCGTAACAATCATAATAATAATCAAAAAAAATTCTACTAATTAATAACTGTTATTATTAAAATAGTAATAATAATATATTTTTTATTATTGTCAAATTTGTTTTATAATTATTATTATTGTTAAATAATAATTATTATTGTATAATAATAATATCAATTGTTATTAAATGGATACTTTATTATGAATTCGTAGTACTTTATTTTAGTCAAAAGGTTAAAGGAGTTGCATTTTAGTCTCGCAAAGTTGCAATACCAAATGCCGAAATGATTACTTACCGTTAAAACTATTGAAAAATTGTATTTGCACTCTATGAACAATTAATAAGATATTTTTCTTGTCATATTAAAAAGGATATATGATCGTACGTACTTTCAATCGGTACCACTCTTTCTATGTAGACAACATGAACATTTTTCTTAACACTTCGGGTACCCTTTTATATATAGTATTATTTTTTTTGCCTCAAGCAACACTTTGATACTCAAATTATCGGAATTGACCTTTACTCGAATGCATTCGTGTCATATATTGTACTTTCGAGTAAAAAAATTCGAGTCAACTTAAAAAAATATACAATATTGATGAATGTTATCATCCGGGTAACACGAATGCTCCTATCGAGTAACATGAATGCCGCGATCGAGTAACATGATTGCCCCGTCGAGTAACACGATCGCCGCATTCGAGTAACTCGCTTTTATTCGAGTAACCCATATCACTTCTTCGGGTAACTCGTAATTCTTACTCGATCGAGTAACCCGTAATTCTTACTCGATTGTGTAATTTGTGTTACCCGAAAACTGATATCGTATATTTTTTTAAGTTGACTAGAAATTTTATTACTCGAAGGTACAATATATGACACGAATACATTCGAGTAAAGGTCAATTTCGATATTTTGGGTATCTAAAGAGTTGTTAAACTTGTGATAAAAAAAATAATAATATATGTAAAGGGCAACCCAAGTTATTCTCACTTTTCTTAAATGTTGTGAAATGCGGTGCGTTACGTAATCAACCCAAGTATAATGAAAAGAGGTTTCTCATTCAAGTAACTAATTGTTCTTCGTGAAAAAAAGTCTATATTGAGTGTATTTTGTTGTCGGAACAAAGCGATAAAAGCGAAATATTTAACAATGTTGAAGTATATCACATTCGTAATGCGTAACAAAATAATATATTATAACACGTGAATGATTATGATGCCCCTGATAAAATTATGTAATTACGTTTGTGCCATCTGAAGTTTTCCTATAAATAGGACTTCAGTGCTTAATGAAAATTTATTCCAAGATAAATACATTCTCTATATTCTCTCTATTCTCTTTGTATTCTCCTTTACCTTATTACAGTTTTATAACACGTTATCAGCACGAAGGCTCTAATCCTTACTATAGAGTTTCGACGGTAGGAACTTCTTTATGATTTTATTCTATATATATTCTATACTATTATTATGCTTGAGTGGTATGACCCCAAGCTATATATATTATATACTATTATTATGCTTGAGTGGTATGACTGCATTTATACTATTATTATCTTGGGTGGTATGACATGCCTATCTTATTATTATGCTTGAGTGGTATGACCACAAACTATATATATTATATACTATTATTATGTTTGAGTGGTATGACCCCAAGCTATACTATTATTATGCTTGAGTGGTATGACCCCAAGCTATATATATTATATATACTATTATTATGCTTGAGTGATATGACCCCAAGCTATATATATTATATACTATTATTACGCTTGAGTGGTATGACCACAAGCTATGTACCGTATATATTGTTATTAATGCTTGAAGCGGTATAACCCCAAGCTATAAACTGTTATATTTTACCATTTGAAATATTTACTGAGCACCAAAAGGGTAAGTTATTCGTGGTTGATTATTTTTAATAAAATTCTTATTTCAAATCTTGTATATAAAATAAAAGTAATGTTTTACTAAATCATTCATAATTATCACATTTTATTTTCTCTTCCCTCCCCAACGGCTAGTTAACAACTACTTTACACTCTATAAATACATTATATTTCATTCAAAAATTCACTCACTTTCCCTCATCTTCTTACAAGTTTTTCAAAAATAAAAGGGTTCTTCAGGATGATTCATCAACTCTTTTTGGCATTCTACGCTACGTTGGTCGTAGCATATACTATATTAGTTGTTTATGTAAAGTATAACACAGAAGAGAAATCTTTAATCTTTATCACAAGATTCTTTCTCTTTTATCCTATACTTGGACTCCTGATAAATCTTAATATGTAATAATACCACTTTTATATCCGAATAAAATCTTTCATGTTTCTTGATATTAATGACATGTATGTTTCATTTCCTTATAGTTTTTCAACATGTCAAATCTTGTCAAGCTCGAATTTGAAGCACTTGATATCACTGGCAATAATTACTTATCATGGATATTGGATGCTGAGATCCACCTTAATGCTAAAAGCCTCGTTGATACTATAATCAAATAAAAAGAAGCATCATTACAAGAAAAAGCAAAGGCTGTGATTTTTCTTCGTCACCACCTCCATGAGGGACTGAAAATTGAGTACCTCACTATCAAAGATCATGCAGATCTTTGGCAATCATTGAAAGAAAGATATGATCATCAGAAAACAGTTATTCTCCCAAAAGCTCGTTATGACTGGACTAAACTCCGTTTACAGGATTTTAAATCCGTCAGCGAATATAATTCGGCAATGTTCCGAATCAGTTCAAAACTAAAATTATGTGGCGAAAATATCACTGATGGTGATATGCTAGAAAAAACATTCACCACATTTCATGCTTCAAATATAATCCTTCAACAGCAATATCGTGAGAGAGGATTTCTAAAATATTCTGAACTGATTTCGTGTCTTCTTTTGGCCGAACAAAATAACGAGTTATTATTGAGAAATCATGAATCTCATCCCACTGGAACTGTTCCAATCCCTGAAGTGAATACAACATCATCTGGTCACAACTCTGGTCGCGGCCGTGGTTATATTCGTGGTCGTGGTCATGGCCGTGGCCGTGGGCGAGGAAGAGGGAGAGGTTTTCAACCTTATTATAATAAGGCAGATAAGGATGAAAAACAAGAAAAGAATAATGGTGGTTTGAACAAAAGAAAAAGGGAAGAAATTTGTTACCGTTGTGGTATGAAAGGCCATTGGTCGCGTACATGTCGTACGCCGAAACATCTTGCTGATCTCTATCAGGAATCACGGAAAAATAAAGGGAAAAATGTTGAAACAAATCTAATTACGAATGATTCCGATGATTCTAATTATGGCCTTGATGATATGATGGACATGGCTGATGTTGCTACCATGGAAATGATTGATCAATCCTTAAGATGAAAATAGATTGCCAGAAAGATGAACTACTTCTATGTTTTCCGTTTGCAAGAGTGTTGTGAAATTTCATTATGTACGAGTGTTCTATATGTGATAGTTTGTTTGAAATAATATAAATATGCATTTCATATCATATCTTATAGTCCTTTTTTTTCAACAATTTAATAACTTTCTTTTTCCACGATCATAGATATGTCTCAATCCAAAATTCAAGACGATGACTTATGTCTTGCAGACAGTGCTACTACACATACTATACTGAAAGATAAGAAATACTTTCAGCAATTGAGAATTGTCAAAGCAAGTGTCAAAATCATATCTGGCAGTGCACAAATAATTGAGGGATTTGGAAGTGCCAATTTTCTGATGCCACGAGGCACGGGCTTCAAAATAAGAAATGCATTATTGTCTCCCAAGTCCCAGAGAAATTTATTAAGTTTCAAAGATATTCGTATGAATGGATACCATGTTGAAACCATGGATAAAAATAATGATGAATATCTTTGTATTACTTCAAATACTTCCGGAATTAAGTGTGTGTTGGAAAAACTACCCGCTCTGTCATCTGGGTTGTACTATACTAATATAAAAATACTTGAATCGTATAATACATTAAACCCGAAGTTTGCTGAAACATTCAAAGTTTGGCATGATCGGTTAGAACATCCCGGTTCGATAATGATGCGGAAAATTATTGGAAATTCTAGTGGTCATCCATTGAAAAACCAGAAGATTTTTCAATCTCATAAACTATCTTGTGTTGCTTGTTCTCAAGGTAAATTGATAATAAGACCATCACCAACTAAAGTTGGGAATGAATCGCCAACATTTTTCGAAAGAATTCATGGTGATATATGTGGGCCTATTCATCCACCTTGTGGACCATTTCGATACTTTATGGTATTAATTGATGCTTCTAGCAGATGGTCACATGTATGTCTTTTACCAACTCGCAATTTGGCATTTGCCAGATTTCTTGCCCAATTAATCAAATTGAGAGCACAATTCCCAGATTACATGATTAAGAGAGTTCGACTTGATAATGCTGGGGAATTTACATCTCAATCCTTTAATGATTATTGTATGGTGGTGGGCATCGATGTTGAACATCCAGTAGCTTATGTTCATACACAGAACGGTTTGGCTGAATCGTTAATCAAACGTCGACAACTTATTGCCAGACCAATAATAATGAGAACAAAGCTCCCCATCTATATATGGGGACACGCTATCTTGCATGCTGCAGCACTAATTCGTATTAGACCAAGTGCATATCATGAATATTCCCCATTACAACTGGCATTTGGTCAAGAACCAAATCTTTCACATATTAGAATTTTTGGTTGTGCTGTATATGTACCAATTGCCCCACCGCAACGTACAAAAATGGGACCACAAAGAAGATTGGGAATTTATGTGGGATATGATTCACCCTCGATAATCAGATATATTGAACCAAAAACAGGTGATGTTTTCACCGCTTGGTTTGCTGATTGTCATTTTAATGAAGAAGAATGTCCACTCTTAGGTGAAAAGGAGAAACAAGTGGGAAAAGAAATTCAGTGGTGTACATCGTCATTATTGCATCTTGATCCTCCCACAAAACAACGTGAACTAGAAGTTCAAAGGATCATACACTTGCAGAATATAGCGAATCAATTACCAGATGCATTTACAGACACAAAAAGAGTGACAAAGTCACATATAGCCGCTTCAAATACTCCTGCTCGGGTTGAGGTTCCAAAAGAGCAGTCCAACAAAAATATACCAAATGAATCCAAAACACGCCTGAAGCGTGGAAGACCTGTTGGTTCCAAAGATAAAATTCCTCGAAAGAAGAATAAATGTGGAAAACCTGATGAAGCCAGATTAGGTGTATGCGTTCCAGAAGAAACGCACGGAGAAATAAATCAGGAAACACATAATGCTGAAGAAAACCTTCAAGACGAAAATCATGAGATCTCCATTAATTATATCAATAATGGAAAAATATGGAACCGAAATGAAATGAAGGATATCAATGACATGTTTTGTTATTCCATATCACGAGAAATTGATAACGTGAATGAAGATCCGGAACCAACATCTATATCTGAATGTCAAAAGAGGCATGATTAGGTCAGTTGGAAAGGTGCCATACAGGCTGAATTAGATTCACTTAATAAGAGAAAGGTATTTGGGTCTATTGTTGTCACACCTGAAGATGTGAAATCTATTGGATACAAATGGGTTTTCGTTCGTAAACGAAATGAGAAAGATGAGATTATAAGGTACAAAGCTCGTCTTGTTGCACAAGGTTTTTCCCAAAGACCTGGAATTGATTATGATGAGACATATTCTCCTGTCATGGATGCTGTTACCTTTAGATACTTGATCAGCTTATCAGTTTCAAATAATCTAGAAATACGCCTCATGGATGTTGTAACGGCCTATTTATATGGATCATTGGATACTAATATTTACATGAGAATTCCTGAAGGATTCAAAGTGTCTGAAGCACTAAAATCAAAATCGAGGGAGTTATGTGCAATTAAACTACAACGATCATTGTATGGGCTAAAACAATCTGGGCTCATGTGGTATAATTGCCTAACGGATTTTTTAGTGAAAAATGGATATGTAAATAATCGATTGTGTCCATGTGTTTTTATCAAGAAAACTACAACTGGGTTCGTGATTATTGCTGTTTATGTTGATGACTTAAACATCGTTGGGACTCCTAATGAAATTCAAGAAGCGGTTAATTATCTAAAAGGTGAATTTGAAATGAAAGACCTCGGACAGACCAAATATTGCCTTGGTTTACAAATTGAACACTTCCATAGTAGAATATTTGTACATCAATCCAATTATACAAAAGGGTCTTAAAATGTTTTAATATGGATAAGGCAAACCCGCTTAGTACCCCAATAATAAACAGGACACTTAATGTTGAAAATGATCCATTTCGTCCTTGTGAAGATAACGAAAAAGTACTTGGTCCTGAAGTACCGTATTTAAGTGCAATTGGAGCTCTTATGTATCTTGCAAATTATACATCTTCAAACCATGCTGAAGTTATTGCTCTTCACGAAGCAAGTAAAGAATGTGTGTGGCTTAGATCTATCACTCAACACATTAAGGAAGCCAGTGGATTACCGGTTAATAAAGATCCAACAATATTGTTTGAAGATAATGCTGCATGTGTTGCACAGACCAAGGAAGGATATATCAAGAATAACAGAACTAAACACATTCCCCCAAAGTTCTTCACATACACTCAAGAACGTGAAAAGAAGAAGGAGATTATCATTCAGTATGTTCGATCATGTGACAATGTTGCAGATTTATTTACAAAGGCGCTCCCAACCTCAGTTTTCAGAAAACATGTTCACAATATTGGGATGCGACATCTCCGCGATTTATGAAGATACTCCCCCTTGTTAAGTTGAGGGGGAGGTATATAGCTGTACTCTTTTTCCCTTATCATGGTTTTGTCACGTAGTTTTCCGATAAGGTTTTAATGAGGCGTATAAGGCATAGTCATTGATAGAGTCTTGAAGATATCACCTTCGTAATGCGTAACAAGATAATATATTATAATATCTGAATGACTATGATGCCCCTGGTGAAATTATGTAATTACGTTTGTGCCATCTGAACTTTTCCTATAAATAGGGTTTCAGTGCTTAATGAAAATTTATTCCAAGAGAAATACCTTCTCTATATTCTCTCTATTGTCTTTGTATTCTCCTTTACGTTATTACAATTTTACCTTATTACAATAACTCAGCCATTTCTTAATTTGATTGCTTTCCTTTTTCGGATGAGGGAATATCAACCGTTATTTTATCGGATTTTATTGCCATTTTTTCAATAAAGGAATGTTCCCTGATCAAAGTTTATTTAGTCCTTTTTTTGATCCGTATTTGAGTCGTAATCAATATATTCCTTAGATCTATGCTTTTAATTAATTCATTAATATTCTTTCTGTTATGGTCAAGATTGACATAAAATATATATTGTAATTAATATATTTATTAATGAATGACTTTTATATCCCTGAAATCCTAGATGTACCTATAAATAAATGATTTTGGTCCTCATAAGAATACACACATTATTCTTCTTCTCTTCCAATTTCTCTTTTTACGAGTAAAAAATTTTTTTCTCTCCGATTTTCGAAATCAAAAAAAAAAAAAACGCGAGCAACTTTTTTGCACTGCGAGACCGCGCTAAATCGCAATTCTCGCTTTGTTAACCGTCGGATCAGCATGAAATTTTTACAGTATCTTCCTGACAAACAGATCTAGAAATTCAACGGTAGAGATCGGCTTCTAAAACGTATTGCATACATAAAAAAATCCGAGCATAAATAGTCTTTTTTTTCATTGGTGAACGCTATTAATTCTATTTACTCCTTCAAAAACTTTCTTCCATATGATGATTTTGAGGAAAAATATATTATATTTAGTTACTAAATTTTATATTTTTTGTGTGCATCATATATAAATAATATATATGATGACCTCAAAATTTATTATCAAATCATATTCCTCCTTATTTTCAGAAGAAACACGATTCAACAATACTTAATAATCCAGAAGATTATTAATATAAAAGATTTGTTGTAGTTATTCTTGAAGAAGGGCAATGCTATCTCGTCATATTCTAGTTGAATATGATGTGTTCATGAAGAACACTATGAGATCTAATAATTTGTGCAATTCCTAATAAAAAATACAAAATAATATTTTTGGAGAATATTGTAAGTGCTCTTGAAGAATCAACTATTTTAGTTTAGTTATTTCGAGGCTTGATTAATTCTCGTACTATTTTTTCACTATGTATATTCAATTATGGATCTTAAAATTATTGCTCCCGAAATAGCACAATTAATTGCAATATTCTTGAAGAATATTACTATTCTAAATGAATAACTCTTATTAGTGGTGCCACATTTTAACCGAATCGCTGGTTCCGCAGACCGACTTTGGTTTAACGGTCCGGTTGAACCGAACCGCGGGCGGTTCGAACCGAACTGCCCATTGCGCACGGGCAGTTACGGTTCAAGGTTCTGAGCCGTGAGCGTGGGCGAACCAGTTCGGCCGAATCACGGTTCGCCCGAATCACGGTTTCCGCCCAAATTCAAAATTCAAATTTTAAATTTTTCCCAACTCCCCAATTTTATCTATAAAAATATTCAAATTTTCAAATTTCAAATTTTTTCAAATTCAAAATTCAAATTTTTCCCCACTCCCCCCAATTTTATCTATAAACAAAATTCAAATTTTCAAATTTCAACTTTTTTTCAAATTCAAAATTCAAATTTTTTCCAACTCCCCCCAATTTTATCTATCTTTTTACTTTATTGCATTTCAAGTTTTCAATATTTCAAATTTTCAACACAAGTAATTTAATTTTAAAAAAAGTCATAAAAAATATTACAAGTTACTATAAATTATATAAAAAAATACACAACATAAAGAATTTGTAATTGACTAAATTATTTAATAACTTATTATATTTTTATTACATTAACTTAAGTAATTTCAAAGCGTCACCACTGGTACATTACAACATTCGAAATTTCAACATTTAATTTATATAAAAATAAGATTTAAATAATATTACATATATTATAAATTAAAAAAAAAACGGAACCGGCGGTTCAACCCGTGAACCGCCGTTTCTCGGCCCGGACCGGAACCGCCGGTTCCGGGCCCGCGAACCGGCCCTTTTACAGAATACCCGGGCCGGTTTAGGTTCACCTCTTCTGGTGAACCGGAACCGCCGGTTCGGGCCCGGAACCGGCGGTTCACGGCCCGGTGGCACCACTAACTCTTATTTATACATGAATTATGTGATGATACAATATTCCTGAAGAATATTGATTTGTTACTTATAAATATAACAGCATAATTAAATTATTATGCTCTTGATGTAGCATGATATTATTGCTGAAGGAAAATATAACTTATATCTCAAATAAAATATATTAATATGATTTGAGAATATTCTCTATTGAGATTGTACAAGATATGATATACTCCACAATCATAATCCGATTGTGCTTCAATGGTAGCAAGATTAGTGAGTGGTCGAATATTCCTATCAAGTTGTTCCCGGAAGTGAACAATATTAAATTAAAAAATTCAATATTACATGGCTCAAATTTTATCTCCCTAAGTAGATAAAATTTAGAGTTTATCCTTGTAGGGGATAATTATTTATAATTTTATCTCGTGGAGTTGATATATCAACTGTTAATGATAAGGCACGAAAATGATAATCTTAAGATTATATGTCAATATCTAATCTTATATATTGTGTAGTTTAATATTTTATTATATCTTATGATATATCGTGAGTTTTTATCAATATAAGATATGATGTCATACCTGAAGTATGATTTGAATTGATCGTTGCTATATAATTAGTGATAAAAGTGTCAAATATCCTGAAGATATTTGTATCATTCAACTTCTTGGCTTATCTTATTTCTTCTTTTTGTGAATAGAATGTCAAGTTCTTGGGATTAAATAGTGGTCATGATTTATTGTCTCATCAAAGTGCAAATATGCATGATATCTTTAGGATGATACTTTTCGTATGGAAAAAAAAGGTAGTGCTAAATTTATTGACAATTCCTGAAGAACTACTAAATTTATTCCTACAGGGTCGAAGATTATGCACTATTATCTTCTAAGTGTCCATAAATTTATGGATTTCTAAACTATCGCTTGAAATATGTATGATTCCGTGATAACAAGTGAGACAAATTACATATACAATTTCTGAAGAAAAGAAATTGGTATTAGAGAAAATATCAATGTAAATGACGTATAAAATTCACCACTTATTATAGACTAGAAGTCTACTAATCCAAATACTTTCAATATTTACATGTTTAAATTTACGTGTTTGGTGTTAAAGTCTATTTATATCATTTTATATTTTATTTAACTATATGTTTATTTATAATATATATCCTGAAGATATTAATACAAATTCACACATATTGTATGACAAATATCACAAATTACTAGTAAATATCATAAAGTACATTTATACACTTGAAATTGTATTATTTTGAGTTGACCAATTTTCATCAACATCTTATAGATGCTGGATTAATTGCATAATAATTATTGCACTTTCTTATGGTAGAAGAGTAATAACGATAGTTATTACATATTATATTGATGATAATACTTGTATCATTGATATAAAATTATTTGTAATGATTCTTTTAATACATTACATTAATATATTTTCATGGTTTCCTGAAGAAACTTGAATTTGTAATTTTAATAATCTAGAAGATTATTAAAAAGAAATTGTTAATGTTCTTGATAAAACACAACGATATATAGTCATATTTTTATGATAGTATTTATGATAAACACATCAATTGAAGTTAATATTCCTGAAGAATATTAAAAAAAAGCATTATTTTGAATATTTTCTGTATGGCCTTGTGTTATTGAATTGCTTTTATTATCACCATATTGATATAAATTGTTGCTCATGATGTAGCACAATCAATACTTTTAATTAATATTTTTTAGAGTATTTTATCTTTTGGGTGTTATATGCTTATAAATTGTTGCTCCCAAGGTAGCATAATTGATCAGTTTGAAGAATATCACATAATCTTGATGAGTACTTCATATTTTCGACAATATATGATTATCTTTGATTTAAATTGTTGCTCCTGAGTTAGCACAATTAATATTTTGAAGAAAAATACATGCTCCTGGAGAGCAATTTACATTCAAAGTTGCATGTATTTATTTCAAATAAAAAATACATAATTTTATGTCATATTGATTTGTTCAATTTCTACTTGAGGAATGGAAAGACAATCCCGAAGTATTGGTATAATTTCATATGGCAATATTCTTATTGTCGGCTCTAAGAGGAGCTTTATTCAATGAGTATCGAATTAATTATAAGCGATATATTATTTTATCCAATGATCATGTTGCGATGAATTTCAAATTCAAATATCCATATCAAGGCACAATATTCGAGAAGGGAGATTGAGATGGTTTGGCCACGTCCGCAGGAGGCAGACATCTGCTCCGGTGAGGAGGGTCGAGAGTTTAATGGTTGTCGGGGAGAGGAGGAGAGGCAGACCGAGGAGGACGCGGTAGGAGCAACTGAGATTAGATTTGAAGGCCTTAAACCTTTCCGAGACCATGACTGTTGATAGGTGCGCTTGGAGGCGCCAGATCAGAGTTGTGGATTCTTTTGTAGGGAGCGGTGCTGTAGTTGAGAGCCTCAGGGTTGGGTTGTCTCGGTTAGCTTTGACCTAGAGCATTGCATTTTTACTTTTATTGTATATTTTATCCTATTATCTTTGCGTGTGGTGTATTTTTGACAGGGAGATGTGCGTAGAGCCAACCTCTCTTTTGTTAGAGCAGCATTCATCGGGAGTGAAGTAGCCAAATTTCACTTAGGTAAGTCCCGTGTGGATCAACCCATGGGCTCAGGTATGGTCTCGAGCTTTTTCGAATCTTATGTTTTCCTTTGTATTTATCACACAAGATTCTCATGCACTAAGTCGGGGTCTTCACTAAACAGCCTCCCTACCGTAATAAGTAGGGGCATGGTCTACGTACATCTTTCCCTCCCCAGACCCTGCTCTGAGCGGGATATACTGGGTATGTTTGGTTTGGTTTGGTTTTCCTCTGTTATTAGTGCACCTCCTGAAGAGGATTGATTTTATAATCCAATTCCAACTATCTCCGACATTAGGGGAGATATGAAATATAAATAAGAGAAAATCGGAAAAGTCTCGTTGGGTTGGATATTTAAATTTACGCACTATGAAGTCGAAGTTCAACAAGTTATTGATTGTCAAAGGAGTGATGAAATCTCATATACCAGTTGTATATGTACCATAAAGAACTAAAGTCGAATGTGAACGAAATATATTTGTTGATACTTCTCGACGCCAGAAGTGTGAGAGACGCATTATTTATTGGTATTAAAGATAAAATCTGCGGAATACAAATAGATTAAACTATAACATCACTTCAAAAACCTCCTGAAGAGGATCGTCTCGAAGACGAGGATCTCAATGCCTTAATTTGCATGTGCACTAAATAATTACAGTATTGGGATTATGGAATGACCAAATCAAATGTTATGGGAAATGTTGAATATTTGATTTTGTTGAAGTTGTCATGGACTTTGTGAATATGGGAGAATTGTTTATAAGAATGATAGTTGTTGATGTTGTGTCGAGATTTATACACCTCGACAGGCGATCGGCACAAATGCCGGGCGACCGAGTTCATGACCGAATGAGCAACGACGACCTTGTCAGAACGAAGGTAGTACCCCGCCTTCGAGTATCTAGCGATCGACTCCCAAGGCGATCACCTTTTGGCACCTAGCGATCGACTTTGGTGCCCGACCTAGGACGACCGTCCTGTGCCACGAACATGACCTTTGTCCGTCAAAGTCTACAAAGACTGGGTCACGAAGCAAGCGCCCATGTGCAGATCTGCAAAAGGCGCCGCATAACATGGATCGTTGACCATAGACTGTCACCACCTTCTCACCTACCGACAGACCCGCCGAAAGGTACAAGGTGTGACCTCCCGGGACAGCGACTCAAGACGCATGCAGACTTCTCATTGGTCTGCACAGCCGGTTGCCAGCAGCAGCAGCGGACTTTAAGGAGACCAGCCCATGTGCTAAAGATGATCGCCCGCTTATTATAATACAGCAGAGGCGATCTCCCAGCGACTCCCAGTCCTATAAATAGAGAACCTCCAGCAACTGGAGAAAGGTTCCCAGAAATACGTTCACAAAAGATACACACTTTCAGACTCTTGGCTTCCTCTCTGGAATCTATCTCAGGATTTCTCTCTCAGCACCTCTCAACCAGAAGACGGTCGGCAGAGGCAAGAACTCCCTGCAACACAGATTCGAAGAGACTTGCAAGCCCAGGAGCTCATACTTCCAGCTAATACACACTGTGAGAGACCGTCGATTTCTCACAGTCGTCACAGCACCCCAACAGTTGTTACAAGAACTCATAGAGCATCATATCTGGTTCTTCCGGCAATCTTCACGCTCGATAGCTAAGATAACTAGGGTCTTTACACTCATTGTAATTGTACTCTAACATTAATATTTGTACTCCAAGTATTTGTATTAATGATATCTCGTGAGAGCATTTAAGCTCGGGACTAACAAGCCCGGCAAATCTTGTGTTATTTACTTTCCCCACAGAAGTGCTCTCGCACCTTATTTGCTACTCATCCACTCCAGCAATATCTATCTCCAGATAATATTTTGGGTAGCAATAATTGGCGCTAGAGGAAGGGTATCTTAACCTTCATTTTTATTCCTACAGTCCCGAAGAACACTCACTGTTCTCGGGGCATATACTTGAAGTGACACTCACTGCTCTTCAAAGAAAGCCTTCAGAATCATGATGTACGCCAATACATCGAAGAGAGTCTCTCTCCGAACCGTCAGACATCAGATACCGGCTCGATCCGAGCCCCAGCCGACGGCAGAGGGAAGCAGCGGCAACGTTGAAAATCTTCGCGGCTTGTGGATTTCGGAATATTGGTTCTCTAGAAGGTGTGAATGAGGTTTGGGAGGTTTCTCCTCTTCGTTTCTTGCTTGACCTGGTTGCCATAGAGGAAAATCGGATGCAAATAATGGAGGATGGTCAGATTATTGTCGCGAGAGAGGCGATGGAAGGTTTAGGAATTTGGGGAACTCTCGATCCCGCACCTGAGGGGCGGCCCCAGCCTTTCGCTCGACCAGTTCCAAACCGCAGAACAGATCGAGGAGGCTATGGCCATCCTAAAGTAGCGACGGAGAGCATGCGCGATGCCCGCTATAACTCCCTCGGCCATCCGCCGCGTGGGCAAACGGAAGTTCAAGGGGCTATTGGGCGAGCGATCGTCAGAAAGCCCCGATTCGCGAGAAAAGGCTCTCGCATGGCCGGATGGTTCCATATTCAGTCGCTTGGAAAGCGAGCCATCATGGCGACCGGGGCATTCTGGCCCCAACCACGAGACGGCGGAATCCGAGTCCGTCACCAGGAGTTCGGTGTACCCAACTCCCAGCCGAATACAAGTCAACCTTTTGGCTCCCACTCCGAACGCCAGGGGGTCAGTACTTGATCGCCTCGGCTCCCGCTCCGAGCGCCTTGCCGCGAGCAGCCAGGCCACGGTGATGGCCGCTATGCAGCGCCATCTCAACGAGATGAGAGCACTCTTGGACACTGGGGCAAGCACCAGTAGAAATATCATTGGACCGACCGAGCCACTCGCGGTCCACACCGAGCTTGCCCCCGTGCAACCAAGGATTGCTCCTCCCAAAACACCTCTGTACGAAGGGAGATCGGACCCCGAGACCTACCTAAGCAAGTTCCGGATAGTAATAACAACGGCGCCAAAAACTTGTTGCGATTTTTCTTGAACGCAAGTGCACGTTATCGTATACAAGTAATAAAGTGATGAGTGAGTATCGTTCCCACGAGGATTGAATCACTAACTACCGAATTTTATGTATTCTAGTTTTATTTGAACAATCGAACTTTGTTTTTGCAATTAATTACTAAAAGAATTAACAAAAGATTAAACAGTAAAAACGATAGCTTGAAGAAAGAGAATCAAATGATGAATAAGTCTAGGATTCTGAATCCACCTCGGTTTATCCGAATTTACTCTCGATTATCTGAATTTAATGATTTTCCCAATTTATTGAAGGCAAATATTGCTAATATACTCTACCGCCTCTCCCGAGGTCAATAAATTTTTCTAAAGGCAAATAACGCACTCTATCCCTAGGTGAATTAATTCGTCAATAGGCAAAAAACATAAAATCTCAAAAAGGCCACGTAATTCCTATGAGTATATTCCTATCTCACAGAATAAAACGGTCCTCACCAATAGTTCCTCACCAACTCTCCTCTCCCGATTCGAATTAAATGATTAAAACAATACAACTATTGGCCAGATAATTGAAAGCATTAAACACGATTGGGAAAACTCAACAAAAAGGGAATTAAATAGATAATCTCAAGCAATTCCGTCAAAACAAAGGTTTCATCAAAATCCTAGATTAAGGGTTTTAGCCTGACATGCTAAATAATGAAAATACAGAATTTATAAATAAAAGCATGAAAATCAAACGCAGATGAAGAGCTCGGATTCCTCCGTTCTTCTGGCTTCTGCCCTCTGCCCTTGATCTCTTCTGCTTCTCTCGTCTGCGATAGTCTTCTGTGATCCTCCTTTTTTTTAAGCCTCTCAGATTCCCCCCCTTAATTAGGGTCTTAAACCCTTATTTATAGCTCTCACAGTCTCCAAATCGCGTCCATGTGAGTAGGTCGAGAACTGGCTTCAAAACGGCCCAAATCCGCGCGGAGCACACCAAAGCCGCCTTGTGTGTCGCGGCTCACTTAATCTGTGCCGCGGCACATGGCGTCTAATTTAAAACCTGGGTGCTGGGTGTTTCTTCTGAGCCGCAGCTCACCTGGACTGTGCCGCGGCACAGAGTACAGTCTAATTTGTGCCCGCTGGTCCTCTGCGTGTGCCGCGGCCCACTTGTCTTGTGCCGCGGCCCACGACCAAAATTCGTTGTTTTCGCCCGTTTTGCCTCGTTTTAGCTTCCAGACTACAATCTCCTGTCAAACATACAAGAATAAGACATTAAAAGCTCATTTATGCAATTTTACTCGCCACAATAATACTAAATAATGATAAATAAGCGTATAAAAATACGCCTAACAAATACCCCCAAACTTAAGCCTTTGCTTGTCCTCAAGCAAAAAGAATTAATTTCAACAAAAGAATCTCGTGAATAATCATGCAACTCGTAGTGCTCAACCTAATCAATACTATCCTGAAATTCTCTCTGAATAATACGAGTATCGTAATAGCGAGCTACACTCAGAACACTGATTCCGCAAAGTAACCAAATTCAGTCCTAATCACTCGTTCATGAAGAAAATCCAGCTCAAAGATTAACAAACGTGAATCTAATCGATCGTTAATATGAAAGGTTAAAATAAACGAGCTAAGTCGCCCCGTTCCACAGTCTAATGGCGAAATTTTCACGAGTTTCATCAAAAAATAATCCTCGGACAGTATTCCCTTATATATATGCTCAAGAAGTTGATTCGAGTTGACCACTAGGTTCGGATCTCGGGATGTTTCATCGGGATAATCCTAGGGTGGAACTTCCATTCTCATGTATTGGAAAACCGTTTGACGTAAAACACACTCATGGGGCACATGGATGCTTCTAGTTACTAAGTTCCCCTCCACAGCGGAGAAACAACTCGAATAGCTAATTCCCGCATGTCCGAATCAAGGTCGCTGTTTTACGTGAGAGTAAACAACGGGTCACGCGAGTACCCCGAGTTACTAGGCTCCCTATCATCGGCACATGCAAAATTTCTAAATCACTAGTCTAATTAGGGTCATCGTTTTACGCGAGAGTAAACAACGGGTCACGTGAATACCCCCAGTTACTAGACTTTCCATCATAGAACAAAAATATCTCGACTTTTGGGAAAAACTGACCGACTCTAAACTCAATCTAAGTGCCAACACGACTTATGTAACTGGACGACTAGCTAACCGAGAAATGTAACCAAACGTATCGATGGTGATTTTAAAACACGTACGTATCCTCTCTTATCCGCCAAGATCTCTACAATCACGAAAAAATTTCGGACCAAAATGAAGACTTAGCAGAAACAGAAATCACTGACTACAACCCGACTAAAACTCGACCGTTTCTTCAGAGAGAAAAACAGTGTCGTAACATCAGTATTACACAAATAGAAGCATGAAAAATTCACGAATAGAGAAAAATTAAGACAAGCAAGGCTATCGACAAAAAGATAACTAGAAATAACAAAAAGTGCAACGAAATAAGTACATCAATAAATGTAGCGACAGAAAGTAAACACCCCCAAACTTAGGACGTACATTGACCTCAATGGACAGAATATGATATGCAATAAAAGTAAAAGGTCAAGTACTCCCCTACAATCCTCTCACGAGCTGGTGCCGGCATCATCCGGTGAGCTTGCACGCTTCTCGACTACATCATGCGGAGCGTATATAAATGAGCTTGCATCATCAAAGAGGAAGTTAAGTACAAGCTCTCAAGTTTAACATCATGTAAGGGTTGGGGACAATGTAATTCGATAAAATGATTAGTTGCATATAATTTGAAAATGCTTGGCTTACCAATTTTTCATTGCTGCAATTTATCAAACACTTGGTATGCACAAGTTAAAATGAAGAACAAGAATTTTAATGGTTAACTCTAAATCCCAAAAATAATAACACAAAATATAGCCATGAATAATGACAACTAACATCACCAATTCGTTCATATTCACCAATTCCATCACAATCAAATACCATATTCCCCATATTCCAACTCCATTTTTGAGAAAACATTGAAGAACAACTAGCAAAATATAACTTCAATTCACTTTTCAAATCATGTGTCAATTATGATTAAGAGATCAAGATTTACCTGAAGAATTTGAGAGAAAGACTAAGAGAAGGGTATCGGCTGACCTCATTGTGCGAAGGAAGGAAGGGACCTTGTGCTGGCCGATCGACTGTATGAAGCATACCTGGGCATTCTTATATTGCGACGGGGGCCGCGTCACCACATAAGTGAGCCGCGGCCCAGAGTACAGTCGGACTGGGACTTTTTTGTAATACTGCCGGGTGCCGCGGCTCAGTTTAGGTGTGCCGCGGCTCAACGTGTTAATGTGCCGCGGCTCAGAGTACAGTCTCCTGGGCATTTCTTGAGCCTTTGGTGTGCCGCGGCTCAGGGAATGTGTGTCGCGGCTCAGTGACTTGGTGTGCCGCGGCTCACTAAGATCGTGCCGCGGCACAGAGTACAGTTTGTTTGGCCATGTTTCATCAACTGGTGCATGCCGCAGCTCACTCTTATTGTGCCGCGGCCCATCACTGATTTCCTCCCCTGGGGTGATTCCTGCACAGAATTTTTAAACGAAAACGTCAAGACGCGAGGGATAGACGGATCAAAGAAAATTCACAACAAATAAAGACTCTAAAAAATGCAAGAAGACAATAAAGATTCTACAACTAATACTCGGGTTGCCTCCCGAGAAGCGCTAAGTTTATAGTCTTCAGCCGAACTTTTCTCGCGTTCATCCGGCGGTGGATAAGACGACACTCGTTTTCTGCGTGTCTATTGGATTTCCCAATTATGCCTTCAACCGTTGTCCATTAACTTTGAATTTTCGGTCATCTTTTTGTACTTCTACCGCACCATGTGGGAACACTTGAACTACGGTGAACGGTCCCGACCATCGTGAACGCAATTTCCCGGGAAATAAGTTTAAGCGAGAATTAAATAGCAACACCTCTTGTCCCGGGACAAACTCTCTCTGCATGATGTGCTTATCATGCCAAGTCTTTGTCCGCTCCTTATAAAGTTTCGCATTTTCGTATGCGTCGTGGCGAATTTCTTCCAACTCGTTCAGCTGCAAACAACGCTTTTCACCAGCAGATTTCAGATCAAAGTTTAGTTTCTTTATCGCCCAGTAAGCACGATGTTCCATCTCTACGGGTAAATGGCAACCTTTCCCATAAACCAATCTGTAGGGTGACATTCCGATAGGTGTTTTATACGCAGTCCGGTACGCCCAAAGTGCATCATCGAGTTTAAACGACCAATCTTTTCGAGACGAGCTGACCGTCTTTTCTAGGATCCACTTCAGCTCTCGATTCGATATCTCGACTTAACCGCTCGTCTGAGGATGGTATGTTGTAGCAACACGATGAGTGACTCCGTATTTTCTCAAAACCGCATCAAGAAATTTGTTGTCGAAGTGTGACCCACCATCACTGATAATAGCATGTGGAGTCCAAAAACATGTGAAGATATATTGTTTTATAAACTTGATTACGAGATTGGACCCATTCGTAGGTAGTGCCACCGCTTCAACCCATTTTGAGACATAGTCTACGACTACCAAAATATAGAGATTTTTATTTGATGGAGGAAATGGACCCATGAAGTCGATCCCCCATACATCGAACAATTCAACTTCAAGTATGGTGTTCAGCGGCATTTCATGTCGTCTTGAGATGTTTCCCGTCCGTTGACACCGATCACACGCGGCCACAAAGGAGTGAGCATCCTTGAATAATGACGGCCAATAGAATCCCGATTGTAAGACCTTCGCCGCTGTTCTATTTCCACTAAAATGTCCACCGTAGGGTGATGCATGGCAATGGTTTAGCACACTGTGGATTTCCTCATCCGGAATACATCTACGAATGATTTGATCGGGGCATCTTTTGAATAGAAAAGGATCGTCCCACAAATAATACTTGGCATCTGAGATTAGCTTCTTCTTTTGATGGCAAGAGAGGTCGTATGGAATTGTTTTACTTGCCAAGTAGTTCACTAGATCAGCATACCAAGGCGCGTGTTTTGAACCCAACTTGTAGAGCTGCTCGTCGGGGAAGGTTTCCATGATTTGTGGCTAACTTTCTCCCTTCTCAAGGGGACTCTCTAGTCGTGAAAGGTGATCAGCTATAACATTTTCAGTCCCTTTCTTGTCCCGAATCTCGAAGTTGAATTCTTGAAGAAGAAGCACCCACCGAATCAACCTTGGTTTAGCATCCTTCTTCTCCAAAAGGTATTTTATTGCTGAATGGTCGGTCCACACTATCACTTTCGTTCCCAGTAGATACGCCCAGAATTTATCAAATGCAAAGATCACCGCTAACAATTCCTTCTCCGTTGTGGCATAATTTCTTTGGGCGTCATCGAGTGTTCGGCTCGCATAGTATATGACATGGAACACCTTCCCTCATCTCTTCCCCAAAACAGCCCCAATGGCAAAGTCGCTTGCATCACACATTAACTCGAACGGAAGGTCCCAGTCCGGAGCGACTATCACCGGTGCCGTGCTTAGAGCTTTCTTCAATAAATCGAAACTTTCTTTACACGACTCGTCAAAAGTAAATGGAACATCCTTCATGATTAGATTGCACAGCGGCTTCATGATCTTCGAAAAATCCTTAATAAATCGGCGATAGAAACCGACATGTCCCAAAAAACTTCTAATCCCTTTGACCGAAGTAGGCGGAGGCATCTTCTCAATTGTTTCAATTTTCGCCCGGTCGACTTCAATTCCATGTGAGGATATTCGATGGCCAAGCACTATGCCTTCCTGCACCATAAAATGACACTTCTCCCAGTTCAAGACCAAATTTGTCTCTTCGCATCTTCTCAAGACTTTCTGCAAAATTTTTCAAACAAATGTCAAACCAATCTCCAAAAACAGAAAAATCATCCATAAAAATCTCAATACACTGCTCTACCATGTCAGAAAAAATAGCCATCATACACCGTTGAAAAGTAGCCGGCGCATTACATAATCCAAAAGGCATGCGCCTATAAGCGAAAATGCCGTAAGGACATGTAAACGTCGTTTTCTCTTGGTCTTCGGGGGCTATATAAATCTGATTATACCCCGAGTAACCATCGAGAAAGCAATAGAAATCGTGTCCGGCTAATCTATCTAACATCTGATCAATAAAAGGTAAGGGGAAATGATCTTTTCTAGTGACCTTATTTAATTTCCTATAATCTATGCACATACGCCACCCCGTGACAATCCTAGTGGGAATTAATTCATTATTATCATTTTGAACAACCGTTATCCCACCCTTTTTCGACACAACTTGGACCGGACTTACCCACTTGCTATCAGAAATCGAAAAGATCATACCTGCGTCAAGGAGTTTTAAAACCTCGACTTTTACCACCTCCTTCATGTTTGGATTCAACCGGCGTTGATGCTCCACGGATGGTTTGTAGTCTTCCTCCATCAAAATCTTGTGCATGCAAATTGAAGGGCTGATCCCCTTAATATCCGCAATAGACAATCCAAGAGCAGATTTGTACTCCCTCAAAACTCTCAATAATTTCGCCTCTTGATCCCCCGCTAAAGTGGCCGAAAGAATAACTGGAAGGGAGTCGTCGGGCCCCAAAAATGCATATTTTAAATGAGGCGGCATCTTCTTGAGTTCCAACTTTGGAGGTTTTTCGATCGATGGGGCTGGTCGAGTTAGTGAACTTCCGAGCTCCTCGAATGGTTGACGAATGAAAATTGGCGGGGAAGCATCCATGTGGCGTACGTAGGCTGCATGCTCTGCATTTAGTTCGGAAATAGCCCCAATCAAAACGGACTCCAATGGATCGGGTGGATAATTCTCTCGAAAGGTTCTACTCACGCATGAGTCAATGACGTAACTTGGAAAGAATTTTCAGCATCACTTGGATATTTTACGGATCGAAAGATATTGAATGTTACTTGCTCCTCTTGAACACGTAGAGTTAGCTTCCCCTTTTCCACATCGATCAAAGTTCGGCCGGTTGCCAAAAATGGTCTTCCCAAGATAATTGGGATATCTTGATCTTCCTCCATGTCGAGCACAATAAAATCGGCTGGAAAGATAAATTTGTCAACCTTTACTAACACGTCCTCTATTACTCCCCTCGGATATTTGATGGACCTATCGGCCAATTATAAGGAGACCGTCGTAGGCTTGGCTTCCCCAATATCCAGCTTTTTAAAAATAGAAAGGGGCATAAGGTTTATGCTGGCTCCGAGATCGCATAGGGCTCTTTCAAAAAACGAATTTCCAATGATGCAAGGGATGGTAAAACTTCCCGGATCTCTCAATTTAGGTGGGAGCTTCTTTTGTAAAATAGCACTGCACTCTTCTGTTAATGCGACCGTCTCATATTCCTCGAGCTTTCTTTTGTTTGATAAAACTTCTTTCATGAATTTTACATAACTCGGCATTTGTTCCAATGCGTCGGCAAATGGAATGTTTATGTACAATTTCTTGAAGACGTCGAGGAACTTTGAAAATTGTTTGTCTAGCTTTTGCTTTTGGAAACGCTGTGGGAATGGGATCTGAGGAGTGGGATGAGTAGTCGATACTTCCTTTGGCTTGGGCGCCTCATCCTTTTCCTTCTCACTTTGCTCGATCGGCTGCTCTTTGTTATTGATAGGCTGCCCTTTCAACTCCTTTCCACTTCGTAATTCGATTGCTTGCACGTTTTTCTTGGGTTTCATTTCGGTTGCGCTGGGCAATCCACCTTGAGACCGAGAGGACAATAGATTAGAAATCTGCCCCATTTGTGTTTCTAGGTTTTAGATGGAGGTAGAATGATTTTGTAGGGTCGTTTCGGTGCGGGTCATGAATTGGCTCGTGTTAGCCGCCAATTGAGCAAGAGCGTCTTCCAAGGATACCTTTGGTGATTGAGGGGACTGCTGTGGGGGCTGCGCGAATTGAGCTTGTGGAGGTTTTAAAGCTTGCCCGTTCCTCCACGAAAAATTTTGGTGATTTTGCCACCCTTGATTATAAGTGATGGGGTAAGAATTATTTTGTCGATTTCCGTTTCCCACGAATTGAGCTTGCTCCATCGGATGTTGCTGGAAAGGGTTCCCGACTTGGCACTCCACGCTAGGGTGAGATCCGTTACACCAATTGCACGACTCAATGGTAACGGGGGAAGGAGCATGCAAAAATACTTGGAGCTATTGTGTTAAAGCTGCGACTTGGGCTGCCAATTTAGATATCGGGTCATTACTCGAAATTTCCATAACTCGCTTTGGCGTTATTCGTTCGGATGGCCATTGATAAGCATTAGCGGCCATAGCTTCCAACAACGAGTGTGCTTCAGCCATCGTCTTTCCCATCAAAGCTCCACCGACGGCTGCATCTACAAGAGTGCGTCTAGAGGCACTCAATCCATTGTAGAACGTCTGAATTTGAAGCCAGTCTGGAAGGCCATGATGTGGGCATCTCCGTAACAAATCTTTGTATCGCTCCCACGCCTCGTGGAGCGATTCCATGTCATACTGACCAAAAGTGGTGATCTCGTTTCTCAGTCTCGCCGTCTTAGAAGGTGGGAAGAATTTAGCAAGGAAAGCTTGCGCTAACTCTGCCCATGTCGTGATCGAGCCCGGCGGTAAGGAATTCAGCCAAAATTTCGCTTTATCCCTCAAAGAGAAAGGGAAAAGCCGTAATCGGATAGCATCGTCGGTGACACCATTGTTCTTGAACATGTCACAAATCTCGAGAAATGACGCAATGTGTGCATTTGGGTCATCGTTCGGCAATCCACAAAACTGGCTATCCTGCACCATCTGAATGATCGCAGGCTTGATCTCGAAATTGTTAGCTTGGATTGTTGGACGCCGAATCCCCGAAAAGTTTGCGTTAATCTGCGGCATAGCATAATCTCGAAGTGCTAGTGCCGGTTGAACTTGCTGCACATGGTTATCTCCTCCTTGAATTTCGATATTTTCAGCCATGTTGACCGTTGTCGGTAGCTCTCGTTTCTCCTTCTTCTTTCTCCTAAGAGTGCGCTCGAGTTCGGTATTCAAAGGTAGTAGGCCTTTGTCACCGAGTTTTCTCATGCACTACCCGAAAAAAATCCTGAAAGGAAAAACAAATAAATAAATAAAATTAAATACACGAAAATAAGTAAATAAAAACGTTCAAACTAAGACTAGAAATACTGAAATCGATATTAGCAAAAATTTCAACACTTCCCAACGGCGCCAAAAACTTGTTGCGATTTTTCTTGAACGCAAGTGCACGTTATCGTATACAAGTAATAAAGTGATGAGTGAGTATCGTTCCCACGAGGACTGAATCACTAACTACCGATTTTTATGTATTCTAGTTTTATTTGAACAATCGAACTTTGGTTTTGCAATTAATTACTAAAAGAATTAACAAAAGATTAAACAGTAAAAATGATAGCTTGAAGAAAGAGAATCAAATGATGAATAAGTCTAGGATTCTGAATCCACCTCGGTTTATCCGAATTTACTCTCGATTATCTGAATTTAATGATTTTCCCAATTTATTGAAGGCGAAGATTGCTAATATACTCTACCGCCTCTCCCGAGATCAATAGATTTTTCTAAAGGCGAATAACGCACTCTATCCCTAGGTGAATTAATTCGTCAATAGGCAAAAAGCATAAAATCTCCAAAAGGCCACGTAGTTCCTATGAGTATATTCCTATCTCACAGAATAAAACGGTCCTCACCAATAGTTCCTCACCAACTCTCCTCTCCCGATTCGAATTGAATGATTAAAACAATACAACTATTGGCCAGATAAATGAAAGCATTAAACACGATTGGGAAAACTCAACAAAAAGGGAATTAAATAGATAATCTCAAGCAATTCTGTCAAAACAAAGGTTTCATCAAAATCCTAGATTAAGGGTTTTAGCCTGACATGCTAAATAATGAAAATACAGAATTTATAAATAAAAGCATGAAAATCAAACGCATATGAAGAGCTCGGATTCCTCCGTTCTTCTGGCTTCTGCCCTCTGCCCTTGATCTCTTCTGCCTCTCTCGTCTGCGATAGTCTTATGTGATCCTCCTTTTTTTAAGCCTCTCAGATTCCACCCCTTAATTAGGGTCTTAAACCCTTATTTATAGCTCTCACAGTCTCCAAATCGCGTCCATGTGAGTAGGTCGAGAATTGGCTTCAAAACGGCCCAAATCCCCGCGGAGCACACCAAAGCCGCCTTGTGTGCCTCGGCTCACTTAATCTGTGCCGCGGCACATGGCGTCTAATTTAAAACACAGGTCTTGGGTGTTTCTTCGAGCCGCATGACTCACAGGTGCCGCGCACAGTACGCCTAATTTGTGCCCGCTGGTCCTCTGCGTGTGCCGCGGCCCACTTGTCTTGTGCCGCGGCCCACGGCCAAAATTCGCCGTTTTCGCCCGTTTTGCCTCGTTTTAGCTTCCAGACTACAATCTCCTGTCAAACATACAAGAATAAGACATTAAAAGCTCATTTATGCAATTTTACTCGCCAAAATAATACTAAATAATGATAAATAAGCGTATAAAAATACGCCTAACAACGGCGGAATCCGAGTCCGTCACCAGGAGTTCGGCATACCCAACTCCCAGCCGAATACAAGTCAACCATTTGGCTCCCACTCCGAACGCCAGGGGGTCAGTACTTGATCGCCTCGGCTCCCGCTCCGAGCGCCTTGCCGCGAGCAGCCAGGCCACGGCGATGGCCGCTATGCAGCGCCAGCTCGACGAGATGAGAGCACTCTTGGACAATGGGGCAAGCAACAGTAGAAATATCATCGGACCGACCGAGCCACTCGCGGTCCACACCGAGCTTGCCCTCGTGCAACCAAGGATTGCTCCTCCCAAAACACCTCTGTACGAAGGGAGATCGGACCCCGAGACCCACCTAAGCAAGTTCCGGATATACATGACCGGGTGTGGGGCATCAGATGCGACCAAGTGCCGAATCTTCCCGTTAACATTGGGCGAGCTGGCCCATAGGTGGTACATCTCACTACCACCGTGATCGATCATCTCCTTTGAGAAACTGGCGAGTGACTTCACGTCATACTTCGCCGCCAAGGTCACCAGACCAGAAGGCCCCCACCGCATGATGAAAATCAGGCAGGGGGAAGACGAATCCGACGCAGATTACATTGATCGGGTGGATGAAATAGTCCTCACCGGCGAGCCCATCAGCGACGAGCTCGCCCTCTACTCGGTCCTAGGGGGATTCTACGGTCATTCCCCCATGTTTAGACATCTCACCAAGGACATCCCCCCAACCTACGCGATCTTCCGCGCTAAGGCCGCCGACTTTCTAGCCAGACAGAGGCTGCTCACCCTCCGCTTAGGCGAGGGAACGTCGCCTCCTGTCCACAAGAAGGCGATCGCCAAAACCAAAAATACGATCGCCAAGCCATCGGGCGATCTCAAGGCCTTCGATGATGTGGAAGCCCATCTCCTCCACAAGTGCAACCGAACTCCGGCCCACATTTTTTACGCCATCAAGGGGCGCGAACCGCTAAACAAGCCAAAGGCGATAAGGGACCACGGTCATCTGGACCACAATCAATATTGTGCCTACCACAAGAGTCCCGGCCACAACACCAACTAATGCCGCGACCTCCTCAGACAACTTTGGAGATTGTTCGAGGAAGGCAAGTTGGACAGTTTATTGGCTTAGACGGAGCCCCACCAATCTCCCAACATGATCGCCCGAGTCGAACGCGAACAGGCTGAAAAGCTCATACGAGCCGACCCCTCGATCAACCTCGGCGACCGTATCTACATGCTTCAATCAAGAGGAGGGAACTTCGGATGTCTCTCCCCGATTCCCGCCTCATCAAACCAAAGGCTACTGCCTGAGCAAACGCTTCGAAAAAGAGGATGACTCGCTCGCCCTCTAAAGTTCGTCATCAACATGATGGACCTAGGCAGCGATCTCCTCCCCTAGCACAACGTATACCATCGAGGATCGTGATCTGACATGATGGTCCGAGGTAGAAGAGTGCCGCCATGGTCACGAAAATCGATTAAACCGATGATCCATCCATGCAAGGTTCCTTTGGGCTCCGATCGCTCGCCCTTCGTTTAAATACGAGGCGGTCGTAGCCGAAGGACTCTCCAAAACAAATCAGAGGATTACTCGCTCGCCCTCTAAAGTTCGTCATCTACATGAAGAACCTAGGCAGGCGATCTCCTCCCCTTACACAACGTATACCGTCGAGGATCGTCATCTGACTTGATGGTCCGAGGTAGAAGAGTGTCTACATGGTCATGGAGGACGATGGAACCATTCTCTGTGCTCGTGCAAGGTCCCTTTGGGCCACGATCGCCCGCCTTTCGTTTAAATACGAGTCCGGCGTAGTCTAAGGGCCCTCCAAAACATATCTGTGGACACGTTCGCTCGCCCTCAAAGGTCTATCACTTAACGTGGTGGGTCCTTCCCGGACAATGCGACGCCCCCCCCCCCCCCCAACGTATACCATCGAGGGTCACCATCTTAATGGCGGCCCGAGGTAGAAAAGAGCTAAAAAGCCGCGGACGTGGAGTCGATTAATCCGACGACGCCCCACGCAAGGAATCCTCCAGACCAAGACCGCACGCCCTTCATTTAAATACGAGGCGAGGCGCAGCCTATGGAGGACCCTACCAATTAAGTGAGTCGCGAGAACTTAGCCATCAGACAGAATGTTGCTCGCGCACATGACATGTTCGTGGAGGTCGGTCCATCGAACTCCGCGATCGTGCATGGTTCCTGAAGACGGAGATGGACGGCCTTCCTCGAGGAATCTGCAAAATTGAAGACCGCCCACTCAACGATTTATTTTCGTCCCCTTACTTTCACTAAGTGAACAAAAATAAGGGGGAAGGGCGGAGCTATGTATACGACGATCGTCCCTATTTAATTACATACGGAGATCGACATTTTTCAGGTGTATGTCCAGTGATTGAATTTGTTGTAAAAGTTATCTATTTGAGTTTATCAATTCACTTGGAGCTATGCACGCAACAATCTCTCCTCACACATTTGTACAAAGTCATGCAAAGACTCAGAAAAGCAATCTTTCAAGTAATAAATCGAAGAAGCAAACATTCATTTCATAACTTGAAGTATCAGAGTACATACACGGTCGCCCGAAGGCCTAAGTACTATAAGGAAAGCTACAAAATTACAAGGCAAAATCTAAAACAAAATAAGGACGTAGAGCCTCAGGCCCCTGCCTGGCCTTCGCCTTCAACCACTAGATCGGCCCGCGACCCTTCACCAGCCTCTGGAGACGCCTCCCCGTCCTTCGGAGCGTTTGGATGAACAAGGTTTGCCGGAGTCGGGTACCAGCTCAGGTCTACGCCGATTTTTGCAAGATCCAAGATCAGCACGGAAAAAGCAGGATGGAGAGGATGCTCCAACGCATATGCCTTGAAGATTTCGGCTAGAGGGCCGACCTCCAGCCCTCCCTTCTTAGCAACACGGAGCGAGTCAGCGAATGCCAGGTAATAGGCAAACTCCCTGACGAACTCCAAGTTGAGAAAGGGATCGGCCTCGGCCGCCTCCAGTTTCCCTTTCAGCTCCGCGACCGCCTGTCGCGCACCTTGAAGCTCGGTTTCCTTAGCGGCCGTCTCTCCCCTCGACGACTACAGCTCGCTAGTCAGCCGAGCGACAGTCACCTTCAGCTGATCGGCCTTCTTCTGAGCGGCCTCATGCGACCGACGGGCATCTGTCATCTGGTCCCGAAATCGGTCAACCCCCGTCTGGGCTCGCTCATAATTCTCTCTCATCAGCTCAAGATCATGACTCGCCCGTTTAGCTGCATCCAAGGAGTCCTTCTCCATAGCCACAATCATGTCGGCAAACTCGGCATTCTCTTTCCGAGCGGCCTCGAGGTCCGCCTGTGGACGAGTAGTAGAAGGACACCCCTCGAATTCTTTCACAGCCTCGGCAACCATCGTCGCCGCCTGAAGAGAGAGAACGAAAGCAACCTGCATTGTATTCCCGGATCGCTGGTGAGCGATCGCATCTAAGTCCGTCGTCCAGGCCTTCAGCAAAGCAGAAACGGCCCGGTTGACATATAGCGGGATATCACAGGCCTGGCGAGGAGATCGGCTCGCCAGGAAATCCAATACCAGCGGCGGGCAAGCTGGGTTAGTACTACGGATCCTGCATCAAACAACAAAAAGTTAGCACATCTCCCACGCAAGTAACGAAACTCAGCAAACAAGCGAAGTTTACCTCTCGGCTTTCTCGGGGTCACGACCAAAGTATGGTTTCCCACGAGGGGTCTCAGCCTCGGCGATCGCCATCTCTCGCAAGAAAGCCGCAGAGGGCGTAGGCTCATCCACTGGTGGGACCGCGGTGATCGGAGGCGCGGCGATCAGCACCTCACCGGCAGGGGCAGAAATTGGAGATTCCCCCGACCTTTGCCGCTTGCGGTTCGATTGGAGCCCCTCCTCCCGAGCTTCCTCCTCCGCTATGATCGGCTCCACGTCGGGCCTCACCTCCGGAATAAGAGGTAACGCTACCGTAGGAACCCGATATGACCTCTTCTGGCGAAGACGGCTCAGAACTCCAGGGTTCGACATGGCTATCTCCGCTGGAGGCTCCAAGAAACGAGGAAGGCGGACTTCTGCAATAAAGAACGATCAAATGACAGTTAGACATATTCCTCCAACAGGACGATCACCCAACAAAAGGAGATTGTAGAAACTCATACCTGGGACCGAAAGATGTCGCGGGAAATGGAACAGCCGAGCAGACAACCAATGGCTCTCCTTGTTAATCCGGCGAGCGTCTAAGTCGTTGTCCGGCAGATTTCGTATCTGCTCCCAAACGACCAGAAAATCGAAAGGTAGCTCGTCGATCACTGGAATATGGAAACTTGCAAAAGGAAGACCAAATTAGATCAGTTCAGAACATATCCGAACAAAGGGAGAGTCAGAACCCTTACCCGGATTCCTCTCCCGAAAGCTAGTAGGAATATTCATCTCGTCCGTAGAATTGTCACTCGCAGAGGCCTTCCAGGCACCGGCAACCCAAAACCACTTTGCTGGATCGCCCCGTACCTTGTTCGGGACTCCGAGGATCACTCGACCGGATCGACCTTGAATATGATAGCCGCCGACAGACCCTTTCTGAACCGTCAGCTTGAACAAGTGGTTCATCTCCGATGGCGAGGGATGGCGGTACAGTCGGTGATCGCCGAACAAGGTGAGGGCACAGATGATCTGGATCCAGGCGTTCGGCGTTAGCTGAAGCGGCGCCACATTCCAGACGGCCATCAAATGGGAGACAGCAAAAGACAGAGGGAAACGCAGCCCGACCTCCATAATCGCCTCATTCACGGCGACCATACCTACCGGGGGTTGCTCGGCTCGCTCATTCTCCACCAGCGCGAAAAGATCCACATCTGAAGGGACATGATACCTCGCCCTCCAGACGGCCAGGTCCTTCCTGGCCGTCGAGCTCCTTATCTGGCCGAGGGACCATGGAGAACGCTGCGCAGCCCGAAACAGCGACCGTTTAGCAAATTAGTAGGGATGAGCGATCGATTACTCCCGGTAATCGAATTTAGGAGACGGACCGGCCAACCTCTCCATGATTTCAGCAAAGGCCAAGTAGGCCTGGCCAAAAGCACTATGCTGCTCCCAGTAGGCCCTCACCGCCAAATCTCTCTCCATCTGCGGGCGTCTTTGCTCAACCGCCGCCTCCCTGGAAACGTCGGCTTTATTGAATAGCGCCTCGACTTCCGCGGGGTCAATACCGGCGCGGATAGCCTCGGTGATCGTCTCCAAATGGAATTCTGCGGAGGATCCTCCCCGGGCGGTCGAAGTCCCGGCGGCAGAGGTGGTGCCCATTCCATACGGTCAACGTACTCCAGACATTTTCGACAAGAATAGAAAATGAGTGTTTTCTTACCAAGGGATGAATCGATCGACGATCGGCAGTCAAAGATTCAGTATATTCTTCGGCAATATCCTCCTTCTCCGATAAAAGCGCGTAAGAGTATTAACACTGCAACCCGGCGCCTTTTTATAGGAGATGGCAGGGACTTCCATGCAAATAAGGAGAATCTCAGGGGCCAAAAGTGCAACCGTCGCAATTAATGCTCCCTTGAAACCCGCGTACGCGTCGTTTCGAGGACGCGCCAGACGAGGAGTCATAACTAACCGTCGGACTCCCCCAACAGGAACCCGACGCGTGCCCCTGAGACTTTTCCACTACCGCTATCATATCCCTCTCATTTCAGCGACCGACCAGGTCGTCCAAATTCAAAGTCATTCCGCTCAAATACGATCACCAGTTCCGTAAAATGCTGAGTCAATCGTCAAAGTTCAGCTATCGCCAGTAGAACCACCTCACCCCACATTTCCTGTAATATCCGCAATTTTCGATTTTCGGTAAATTTCTTTTTTTTGGTCGGAGTCTGTTTTGACGACTCTCTCATGACCGTTTCGTCATTCGGAGAATATTTAATTCTGCACTTTTGTCATCCGAGTTCGTTTCGGTGCTGCTTTGTTGAGTTCCGTGCTTTTTAGCGACTTTTCCGCGCTTGAGTTCGGTTCTTGCGAATCTCGTTTGAAATTGTCGTTTGGGGTTTTTCGTAAGTTCATTTAACGTTGTTATACGTGTTGTGAGCTTCGGTTTGATTATTCGTTGTCGTATGGTGATTTTCGGGCAGTTGGGCCATTTTCGTAATTTCCCAAAGTTTGGGGTAATTACCTTCCGTTGTCGAATTTCGAGCCTTCGGGTGGTCGGAATCGTGTGTTCTACTAGCTCTTAGATTCGTCTTTGTGAGTACTTCGTAACCGTATCTTCGGTTCGTATTCGTGCTCGGTTTCGTGTCGTTTTGTTGAATTCAGGATTACTAAACGACTTTTCTAAGTATGAGTTCGACTTTGTTAGATCACCATTAATTTTTGGTGACTCCAAAAATTATAAATCTTTGCAATATTATAGAACATCGAGTTAGCTTTCCAATGGTTCAAACGGTGAGTCAATGAGTCCTGAGAGAGTTATGGTCGTTTCGCTTTTGGCCGATCACTTCCGTGAGCCTTTCGGCCGATAGGGGGTCGATAGCTCTACCGCCGGCATTCGTATGGGTATCGGTTAGCCTATCGGCCGATAGGCCGGCCGATAGGTTCTCACGTGTTTCACTATATTACACGGATCTGGGGAAGGTTTTCATTTTCCTCTCCTCTCTTTTCTTCCTCTCGTTCAGGCGATCCAGAGCAACTCTTGGGCGATTTTAACATTTTCGGACTTGAAGAAATCATCCACTTCGAGTTTTGTTGTAGATTATCGATTTCTTCTTGAATCATTCATCCTAATCCAAGGTAATCTTCTAAGAACCCATTTTTGGGAGATTTTGGGGATTTTGGGTATTTTGTTCGATTTCATCCGTTTAATCCGATTTAACTTAGGATTTTGATGGATTGATGATTATTTAGATGTATTATATCATTTCCCTTGTTATTCCATGGTTGGATCGTATCGATTCGTTGTTTGAGTTGAGTTCTTGACCGACGCCTTGAAGGTGTCCGGTAAAATGTCTTAGAGGGGTTTTCGGGCGTTCTACGATTATTCTTCCTCGTATGGTCGATGATTTATTGATTGTATGATGTTAGGGTCGTGTTTCTTGCGAAGAAACCGTGTTGAACCCTTTCGCTCGCCGCCGTCTTCCGCTTCGATAGCATTGGGCGTTTGAAGCTTCCTATTGAGCCGTGTTCGCGGAATACTTGCGTATCGATTTTGAGGCAAGTACCTTGTCCATATTTTTCTTGTTTCGGATATGATGATTGGTGATCGTCTTGGTTTGTTTGTTTGTTTGAAATGAGTTTTCAAAAGATTTGGTTAGCCTCGTTAAAGGCCTCTTTCAAAACCGTGTGTGTTTTGTGATTGGTGTGGTTCGAGAATAACTATGTAAATTCTATGTATATGCTTGGTGTTCATGTTGCACTTAGTATTGTGTGTGGACGTATATTATGTCATTTCGGTGCGTTGTGGATTGACGTGGTGTTTTGCTAAGTGTTTGATGCCTCTCGCGAATTGTTTGAATATCCTTGATGTGATATGTTATTTGTGTGAATGTGTGGATATGGTTGAAGGTCTACGGTGGCACATGGCATGTGATCATGTGGCCGGATGCAACAAGTGATTGATCCAACCGTGGGAGCTCGAGATAATCTACGGTGGCACATGGCATGTGATCATGTGGCCAGATGCAACAAGCGATTGATCCAACCGTGAGATGTGTGTGATTTGTTTCGCTAGCCACCGGGAGGGTCCTTTGAGGCCTCGAGTGGGATGTCGGTGGTATCGTCCGGTCCTAGGCGATGCGCGTGCGTGATTATGTTTCGTTGATTTTTCGTCCGTTGAGGACACGTGATGTTGGGCTTTGACCAGTAAATTATTGGTGGTTTCCTATTTGCGAAAGCAAAACATTCGGGTCATGACCCTATTGATTTTTGAAAGAGAAGGATTTTATAATCCTAAATTGTTTTCTATTAAAACTCTCGACGGCATTTTAAACTGCTTTTGTAAATTGTTTCTTATTTGCGATCTTTCGCTTTGGAAATGTTTACCCAAACTCTTGCCTCGGGAAGTACTTTTCCTTACGTTTGAACCTTTGAGGATTTCGATTATTATTGTTCTTGGAACTTGTATTGTATGGCTCGTATTTTTGCACTTGTACTTGCACTAGCAAAACAAAGGAGTTTTGCTAACCCCGAGTATTCGGGGTGGATGTCTATTTTTGCATTCGTGTTTTGGAGCATAGAACAGGTCGGCGCAAGGATGATGAAAGATGAACGATACTAATCACACGAGGATCCGTTGACGCTGCTTTTGGTCTAGTTGTATTTTCTTTTCCGCTGCAGTATCTTTTCCCCGTTGTACGGGAGTTTATTGTATTTTGACCCCTGCGTGGGTATGTGTTTGGAATTGAGTTGTATGTATTTGTTGAAAGACCAAATCGGTCTACTGAGTCATTTTAGCCTTAAAGGCGAGGTTTAGATGTTTGATTTTAGTTATCAGCCTGGTAGATCCTCGAGGAGAGGGTCTACGGCGTGTAATATCCCTGAGCGGATTTGGGGGTGTTACATAAATGGTATCGGAGCGCAAGGTTGTGGAAACCTGGGCTGTCGGGTCAGTGGTGTCTGTTGAGTCTTTGTCTCGTCGGATTTTGTCTGACTAAGTCGTGTCGCGACGCGTCGTCTGAGTTGGTTGGTCGTGATTAGTATCGTGGGCAATCATCATCTTCGTGCGACCTGTGGCTGTAAGTCTCCCTTCTTTGTGTTGTGCCTCGTGTGACACGAGCTATTTTTTTTTATGATTATTTATTAAGTGATAGAGTCCTTTTATGGATTTTGATTTCTTGATACGTGACTATTTGACTCTCATATTTCTTTCATGTGAGGAGTAGTTGCTGGATTGTGCATGTTGGACTGTATTTCTTTTTTCCGCTGCGTGAGTTCCTTTGTAATAGCTTTCGGTATCTTACCGACTGAATTTTATTTCGAAAATCGATTCCTTTAACCGAGTTGTTGGCCTTGACCGTTTTGACGGTAGTTGGGTGTTTTCAAATGATTTTGTGAGTTTTGATAAGTACTACCGTCATCGACCTTTTTGGGCATTCTAACCCATTGAATTATTTTTGAAAACCTTGAGTATCTTAGAAAACTGAAATTCGAGACGTACTTTTAAAGCGAATTATTTTCTTGCGGTGTTTTCAAGGTGTTTTCTAATGCAAATACATTTCAAAAATTTTCCTATTGAGGACCAAAAATATTTTTGAGATATTTTCAAATGCGATTGCTTAGACCCAAGGGTCGAATATTTTTGAAAGTTTTTCACTAAAGGAAAGGTGTCCTCATTTTTGTTCAAACGCAAGATGATTTTCAAAGTCTCGATAATGGTGTTTGTACTACTTTTTGTAAAATGATACTCAAGATCAACCGTTGTTTCCAAACTGTTTTCAAAAGGTGGTTCTCGCTTTTAAAACCTATCATTCTGCTTATGGACCGGAAATGCGTGTATGGTTTTCGAACTTTCGTTACGGTGTCAACCCCGAATTGTGATTGAATTGGTGGCGTGAGCGTCGAGTCGTTCGCCACGCATATGTTTTGTTGGCCCTCGGTGAGAGGTGTGAACCGTGTTTACTGTTTATCGCCTCGTGGTGATTTGCGTATTGTCGCACTAGTGTGGGTTGTTAAAGCCTGGATTTTTATGCGTTATACACATGGGTGATTGTTTCATGATGTTTTGTAATTGTGCACTGGTCATCATTCGAGTCGTTGATGTCGCCGGACGATGCCGTCGTTATTGTGATATTCATGTGTGTATTGCCTTACGATGGAAATTGTTGTATGTGGTATATGTTATGATTTTTCTGTTGTGCTGAGTAATTACTTATTCAGTATGCCGAGGGGCCGAGGTCGTAGTCGTGGCAATCAGACGCGTAGTCGAGATCATGTCACGGTGATGATGCCGGTATCGGTGTCGCTACTATTTTACAAAGCAGTAGCTACAGATGACTCGCTGACTCAGCTTCAGCGCATTACAGATGTGACTCAACACCAGTGCAAACCAAAGGGCTTCGGGAGGTAATTCGTATGAATCCCCGATTCGCCTGTTATGATGCTGGGTCGATGGTTGGCTTTTCCACTGGAAAAGATTTTCGAGATAGTTGATTGTCCGTAAGAACGTAAGGTTCCTAGCTCAAGATCTTTCGACAAAGATGCCGCTAGGCGGTGGGAGGCTACTAAGCCTCGAGATCGCGTTGTCACGTGGGCGAGTTCCAAATTCATGAGAGATGAGTTTTGTCCGAACCGATCAGAAATCGAGGATTATCAATTCTTTTCGCGAAACCGCAGGATGTACCGTCTCAAGCTATTATTGATTTTAGCAAACAACTCGGCTATGTGCAAAATCAAGTAAGGCGAGGAGGACAAGATTTGTCATTTTAGTAGGCGGATGAAGCCGAGATTCGCCAAGACATGGCAGTCTCGCTTGTACTTCCTTGAGAGATTATCAAAATAGGGCGTTAGCCTATGAGCTATCCAGATTATCGACCGAGAGTATGTCGACTCAAGAAGCGTAAAACCGTTGGGAACTTTTCAGAAATCGGGAGTGGGCCCCTTGAGGTTGGGACTTCGTCTCGTCATCCCAATATGGTTCCTAGATCGCGTGATCAGAGGAGTAGTACCCCTGCAGTGAGTAATGTGAGCACTTCGAAGATATGTTATAACTGTAGTCGAGCGGGCCATACTGCGAAGAATTGTCGTTCACCGTTAGTCACCGTTTGAGTGTGGCCAGGTGGGTCACCGATCCGTGCATTGCGAGATGGTAGCTGAGAGATTTGGGGATCGAGGTTGCGTCTCTGCTCCGAAAGGACGCGGAGATGCCTAGGGTGGTTTTGAGAATTTCGGCGTAGTCCGAATTATTTATAATTACCCTTGTGGATCGTTTTGTGTTTATTCTCTGTTTTCTCGACTGTGCGTGTTTTCTTGTAACAAGTAATTTGTGTTTTGTGATTGTTTGGATCATTGACTTGATTGTATTATCCATTTGATGACGCTTGTCATTTGTTGGTTTTATTATGTCTCTACCGGCGACGTTGTGTTGGTCGTCGTGGAGCGTGTTTTCACACCGTATACCCCTTTGCGTTGTTTGTAACATTTCGCCGTTGGGCGTTAGTTACGCATTCTTGTGTGTCTCGTTGAGTTTTTCCCGCGGAATATTTCTTCCCCTACTTGTTTTAAGTTTCGGACGAAACTTCTTTAAGGAGGGTAGAATGTAATATCCGCAATTTTCGATTTTCGGTAAATTTCTTTTTTTGGTGAGTCTGTTTTTGACGACTCTCATGACCGCTTCGTCATTCGAGAATATTTAATTCTCGCACTTTTGTCATCCGAGTTCGTTTGGTCCGCTTTGTTGAGTTCCGTGCTTTTTAGCGACTTTTCCGCGCTTGAGTTCGGTTCTTGCGAATCTCGTTTGAAATTGTCGTTTGGGGTTTTTCGTAAGTTCATTTAACGTTGTTATACGTGTTGTGAGCTTCGGTTTGATTATTCGTTGTCGTATGGTGATTTTCGGCGGTTGGGCCATTTTCGTAATTTCCCAAAGTTTGGGGTAATTACCTTCCGTTGTCGAATTTCGAGCCTTCGGGTGGTCGGAATCGTGTGTTCTACTAGCTCTTAGATTCGTCTTTGTGAGTACTTCGTAACCGTATCTTCGGTTCGTATTCGTGCTCGGGTTTCGGTGTCGTTTTGTTGAATTCAGGATTACTAAACGACTTTTCTAAGTATGAGTTCGACTTTGTTAGATCACCATTAATTTTTGGTGACTCCAAAAATTATAAATCTTTGCAATATTATAGAACATCGAGTTAGCTTTCCAATGGTTCAAACGGTGAGTCAATCGGAGTCCGACGAGAGAGTTATGGTCGTTTCACTTTTTGGCCGATCACTTCCAGAGCCTTTCGGCCGATAGGGGTCGATAGGCTCTCCGCCGGCATTCAGTATGGGTATCGGTTGGGCCTATCGGCCGATAGGCTGGCCGATAGGTTCTCACGTGTTTCACTATATTACACGGGATCCGGGGAAGGTTTTCATTTTCCTCTCCTCTCTTTTCTTCCTCTCGTTCGGGCGATCCAGAGCAACTCTTGGGCGATTTTAACATTTTCGGACTTGAAGAAATCATCCACTTCGAGTTTTGTTGTAGATTATCGATTTCTTCTTGAATCATTCATCCTAATCCAAGGTAATCTTCTAAGAACCCATTTTTGGGAGATTTTGGGGATTTTGGGTATTTTGTTCGATTTCGTCCGTTTAATCCGATTTAACTTAGGATTTTGATGGATTGATGATTATTTAGATGTATTATATCATTTCCTTGTTATTCCATGGTTGGATCGTATCGATTCGTTGTTTGAGTTGAGTTCATCAACGACGCCTTGAAGGTGACCTGAAATATGACTTAGAGTGGTTTTCGGGCGTTCTACGATTATTCTTCCTCGTCTGGGAGCTGATTGATTGATGGTATGATGTTAGGGTCGTGTTTCTTGCCAAGAAACAGTGTTGAACCCTTACGAACGTCGTCGTCTTCCGTTTCGATAGCATTGGGCGTTTCGAAGCTTTCCGGTTGAGCCGTGTTCGTCGGAATACTTGCGTACCGATTTTGAGGCAAGTACCTTGTCCATATTTTTCTTGTTTCGCGGATATGATGATTGGTGATCGTCTTGGTTTGTTTGTTTGTTTGAAATGAGTTTTCAAAAGATTTGGTTAGCCTCGTTAAAGGCCTCTTTCAAAACCGTGTGTGTTTTGTGATTGGTGTGGTTCGAGAATAACTATGTAAATTCTATGTATATGCTTGGTGTTCATGTTGCACTTAGTATTGTGTGTGGACGTATATTATGTCATTTCGGTGCGTTGTGGATTGACGTGGTGTTTTGCTAAGTGTTTGATGCCTCTGGGCGAATTGTTTGAATATCCTTGATGTGATATGTTATTTGTGTGAATGTGTGGATATGGTTGAAGGTCTACGGTGGCACATGGCATGTGATCATGTGGCCAGGATGCAACAAGTGATTGATCCAACAGAGAGAGCGGGAGATAATCTACGGTGGCACATGGCATGTGATCATGTGGCCAGGATGCAACAAGCGATTGATCCAACCGTGAGATGTGTGTGATTTGTTTCGCTAGCCAGCTCGGGAGGGTCCTTTGAGGCCTCGAGTGGGATGTCGGTGGTATCGTCCCGGTCCTAGGCGATGTGCGTGCGTGATTATGTTTCGTTGATTTTTCGTCCGTTGAGGACACGTGATGTTGGGCTTTGACCCTGTAAATTATTGGTGGTTTCCTATTTGCGAAAGCAAAACATTTGGGCTGTGACCCTATTGATTTTTGGAAAGAGAAGGATTTTATAATCCTAAATTGTTTTCTATTAAAACTCTCGACGGCATTTTAAACTGTTTTGTAAATTGTTTCCCTTATTTGCGATCTTTCAGTTTTGGAAATGTTTACCCAAACTCTTGCCTCGGGAAGTACTTTTCCTTACGTTTGAACCTTTGAGGATTTCTGATTATTATTGTTCTTGGAACTTGTATTGTATGGCTCGTATTTTTGCACTTGTACTTGCACTAGCAAAACAGTGGAGTTTTGCTAACCCCCGAGTATTCAGGGGGTGGATGTCTATTTTTGCATTCAGGTTTTGGAGCATAGCACGGTGGTCGGCGCAAGGATGATGAAAGATGAACGATACTAATCACACGAGGATCCGTTGACGCTCGTTTTGGTCTAGTTGTATTTTCTTTTCCGCCGCAGATCTTTTCCCGTTGTACGGGAGTTTATTGTATTTTGACCCCTGCGTGGGTATGTGTTTGGAATTGAGTTGTATGTATTTGTTGAAAGACCAAATCGGTCTACTGAGTCATTTTAGCCTTAAAGGCGAGGTTTAGATGTTTGATTTTAGTTATCAGCCTGGTAGATCCTCGAGGAGAGGGTCTACGGCGTGTAATATCCCTGAGCGGATTTGGGGGTGTTACATTTCCAACATCTGAGCGAGCTGGGGGGCAATTGTTGTGTCGAGATTTATACACCTCAACAGGCGATCGGCACAAATGCCGGGCGACCGAGTTCATGACCGAATGAGCAACGACGACCTTGTCAGAACGAAGGTAGCAGCCCGCCTTCGAGTATCTAGCGATCGACTCCCAAGGCGATCGCCTTTTGGCACCTAGCGATCGACTTTGGTGCTCGACCTAGGACGAGCGTCCTGTGCCACGAACAAGACCTTCGTCCGTCAAAGTCTACAAAGACTGGGTCACGAAGCAAGCGCCCATGTGCAGATCCGCAAAAGGCGCCGCATAACATGGATCGTTGACCACAACCTACCACCACCTTTTCACCTACCGACAGACCCGCCGAAAGGTACAAGGTGGGGCCTCCCGGGACAGCGACTCAAGACGCATGCAGACTTCTCATTGGTCCGCACAGCCGGCTGCCAGCAGCAGCCGCAGACTTTAAGGAGACCAGACCATGTGCTAAAGACGATCGCCCGCTTATTATAATATTGCAGAGGCGATCTCCCAGCGACTCCCAGTCCTATAAATAGAGAACCTCCAACAACTAGAGAAAGGTTCCCAGAAATACGTTCACAAAAGATACATACTCTCAGACTCTTGGCTTCCTCTCTAGAATCTATCTCAGGATTTCTCTCTCAGCACCTCTCAACCAGAACACGGTCGGCAGAGGCAAGAACTCCCTACAACACAGATTCGAAGAGACTTGCAAGCCCAGGAGCTCATACTTCCAGCTAATACACACTGTGAGAGACCATCGATTTCTCATAGTCGTCACAGCACCCCAACAGTTGTTACAAGAACTCACAGAGCATCATATCTGGTTATTTCGGCAATCTTCACGCTCGATATCTAAGATAACTAGGGTCTTTACACTCATTGTAATTGTACTCTAACATTAATATTTGTACTCCAAGTATTTGTATTAATAATATCTCGCGAGAGCATTCAAGCCCGGGACTAACAACCTCGACAAATCTTGTGTTATTTACTTTCCCCACGGAAGTGCTCTCGCACCTTGTTTGCTACTCATCCACTCCAGCAATATCTATCTCCGAATAATATTTTGGGTAGCAACAGTCGACAACACTTTGTGTCTCAACAATTGCTAGTGGAGTGCCTGAAGCACTAAATAAAATATAAGCAATTGAGACAGAGCTTAACTCGCAAAATAAAATAAAATGGTGAAAGATAAGCGAGATTATCATAGCAAGAGTTTAAGCACATACCCAAAACATATTCTTTTGTTGGCACTACATCTCGTCATTTAATATATATATATATATATGACATTTATTATGAATATAGATATTCAATTAGTGACGTCATCACCACATTTTTCTATGGGTCATTGTACGTGAATATCTATATGAAAGTCCCTGAAGGACTTGAGGTTCCTAAATTAATAGGAACATGAAATTCGCAACATGTACTATTTTGAGTTATAAATATTTATACCTTTTGAAATAGTCTGGTGGATCAACCGACTAAATGAATTCCTCCTGAAGAGGATATATGTCAATTATTTGAACTCATGTCTAAAGACAAGTTCAAAATGAAAAACTTAGATAAAACTAAGTATTAGTATTATCTCGACTTGTAGATCGAGCATATATAATGGCAAAATTTTATCCATTTAGCTACCTAAAGGTTGTCTTACCACTTGAAGTGGATACTGACTCATATAAATCTCAAGAAAATAACAAAGATATAAGAGGACTAGAAGTTTCGTACTTGTATGCTATTGAAGCATTACATTATCAGGCCTGATATACAATTCGAAGTTAACATGCTAGCAAAATTTAATATTTCTCCAAGAAGGAGAATGTGGAATGGTGTTAACCATATTGGTCTATTACATGAAAGAGGTTGAGATTCAATATTGGTGGCTATTAGGGTATTATGATCTCATATTTGTTCTTATACTGCCTATTTATTATGATGAGATATATTCTCCATTTATGTGTTGCATATAATGTTTGGACAAGTAAGATGAAATTTATTTCCACATGAGCTTCAGAAGAGCAATAATGATAATCTAACAGATTTATTCACTAAATCTCTCCATGTATGAAAATCATATTCAGATAACTTTTAAATTAACTTGAAGATTATGTGGACCCTGGAGGTCAAAAGGTCCTGAACCCTTAGTTAAGGTTGTACTCTTTTCTCTTTCTAAGTTCTTTCCCACCGGATTTTCTTAGTTAAGGTTTTTAACGAGGCAACAAATGCAACACATGAGCAAATTTATATTATGTACTCTTTTCCTCTATCGGTTTTTTCCCACAGGGTTTTTCGGAAGGAGTTCTGATGAGGCATGAACATCATAATATTCAAGAGGAAGTATTGTATGAAGACGATGTCACTTGTATCTCAAAGGTAGATACATCAAATATTCACTTAAGTGATTAGTTGGCGAACTTATTCACAAAGGCGTTGCCGACATCAACATTCAGAAGACTAGTACACAAGATCGGAATGCGTCAACTCAAAGATCTTATGTAATCGATTTCAGGGGGAGTAGCTGTACTTTTTTTCCTTCGATCGGGTTTTTCCCACTGGACTTTCCCGACAAGGTTTTAATGAGGCAGCATGTATTAAAGGTCATTCTAGGAGGAGTGTTGTAATTAATGTATTTATTAATGAATGACCTTTATACCTCTGAAACCCTAGATGTGTACCTATAAATAAAGGCTTTTGACCCTCATAAGAATGCACACATTATTCTTCTTCTCTTCCAATTTCTCTCTTTTTCTCTCAAGTTTATAACATATATTTAAATTCTATTTTTTTGGTCTTAATTCAATATATTTCAGTTCAGTTTAATTTAGCAAAATTCAGTTCAAGAAGACAGAGTATTAGTTTATTCTAAATAATAATTGATATAAATAATGATAGTAAATATTTGGTAGAGGTTAAAAATTAAAAAGTAAATGTCCGTTTTAATTTATATGTATATCTATAAACTTAATAAAGAGAGAACTTATTGAGTAAAACCCCAAACTTTAGGGGGTCGTTTAGTTTGTATTGAGTTATGAGGTTGGAATCAGAAATCAGATTAAAGTGGTATAGGGATACAACTAATTAATTGTATTTGGTTTGGTTTAATAGTGAATGAAAATGAATTCCCTTTCTGCTGTTTGATTTAAAATATCTTAGAATTCAGAATTAAAATATTTTTTATTTTTTAGTTAATATCTCAAAATAAATAAGCCTGCATCTTAAATTTATTGGCTTTGCTGTTAATATATAAAAATTATAGACTATTTTTTTAAATGTTGATTAGTTTTAAAGTAAAACCCCAAACGTTATAGGGTGTTGTTTAGTTTGTATTGAGATATGAGGTTGGAATTAGGAATCAAATTAAGGTGGCATAGGGATAGAACTAATTGATTCTTGATATCATGTATTTGGTTGAATAGTGAATGAAAATGAATTTCCTCCCTGCTGTTTGATTTAAAATATTTTAGAGCAAGAATTAAAATATTTTTTTATTTCTTTTAGTTAACATCTCAAAACAAATAAAATATATAATTTTATTATTATTTAATCATAACAACAATAACATCAGAGCCTTAGTCCCAAAATATTTTGGGGTCGGCTACCATGAATCATTCTCTGAAAACGTCAAATCATCTCTATTTTCACCGGTTCTTCCACTGAATCGCATGTTATTATTTCCCTCTTAATCTTCTCCTCCCCATCATTCTCTTTTAGACTTGTTGATTCAAATTCATATCTTGGTTGAATTGTAAGATTCTCCACTGCATATATTATTATGATAGGTTTGAATTGTGTAGATTCTCCACTACATAGAGTATTTAGTATAGAAGATAAGAGGGGCCGCGGGTTGCTGAGGAGGAACTATTTTGGTTGACAATAAATTGTGAAGTAGCTCTAATATATTGATTTGATTATGTTAATTAATTGTTTAATGCGATCAAATTGCTTGTATTCATATAATTGAGGTTTTATTTTGAAATAGTAATTATAATTTTAGTACTGATACTTGTGTAGCCTAATATGTATTAATAATTTCAAACTATTTAAATTACTAACAATGCAAATGAATTTGTTAAAACGCCAATCTCCCCTATATACTAATGCAGAATACGCTGAGCTTAAGTGACAACTTCTCATGCTTTGGCTGCCACATGTCTTTTGTTGGTGCTTCGGGTGCTTATGCGTTAGCTTCTCATGCTTCAGCTGACACATAATCAATTATTGGCCTAATCATCATTGCATTAATTACATTATAATTATACATCAAATAACGCCTACATACCTTATTAATTTTTACGAATAAATAAGAATTAATTATGTTTACAAAAATATTTCATATTTTCATTAATTAAAAATATAAATCCCAAATAAAGAGAAATTTAATATTGTAGTGTGCATTATATATTAAAAACTTAAACCTAAAATCTCGCGGAAATATTATATATTCCACTAATTAATTAGTTTATATTAGTTAGTCACTATAGTTAGGTATATCAATAAAAAAATATCAACTGAAATGAAAGATGCTTGGGAGTATTTCAAAAGAAGTGTTGAATATATATAATTAAAAAGGTACTTGAAGTCCTAATCAATTAAATAAATCGAAATAATCTTATTAAAAAATATTATTAAAAGTGTAGAAACAATGGTTTTAATTATTATGTATAAATAAATCAAAGAAACTATGGAATAAATCAACTAGTCTATTTTAGTTTTAAATCTTATTTAATTAATATAAAATAAAAAAATAAATAAAGAAACTTATATTTAATAAATTATATAATTACTGATTTTAAGAATTTTTAAAGAAATATTTCAAAATATATAAGAAATTAAATTTAATAATATACTAATTCATAGATCTTTGTACAAAGAGAATTTCAGAAACTAAAAATTGATCGTTTTAAGTGATTTTTTAATTTTTTTTTGAAATTTATCTACTTCTAAATTCAACTATATATTTTTGAAAGTTTTGGATTTGCTTTTGTATTTTAAATTATATCCAAATAATTTATGTATTTTTTTTTTCAAATATAAGAATTAAATTATCTCTTTTTTAGCCATATACAGAAACCGTTAAATACTTAATGATTTGGATCATTTTGGCAAACAAAAGGACAAAAAAACGTGGAACTAAAATTTCATCAAATATAGTTTAACACAATCAGATATGAATTGAGGTTTTTTCTAATATGAATTTCGAAAATTATTTATGTGTTCTCTTGAATGTAAAATGTGCCAACTTTAATACTTTTATATATTAAATTAAATGTTTGAAAATAATATCATATTAAAATGATATAAAGTTTCAAGTGAACCAAATGTCACTTAGGTTTTTTGTAATACAAGTTTCACAAATTACTAAAAATACTCTAATTATTTTTCTCTTCTTTTGAATGTAAAATTTCTTGAATTTAGTACTCTTAATTATGAAGTTCAATGCCTGAAAAGTACCCTATAACCTTTTCCGGCTCATCTTATATTACAAACAAAATTGGGCATTTTTTTCTTTTAAAAAATGGGGATAATTTTAATTAGGCTATAATGTGGATGTAGTTTTCTTAGTTAACCCCACGATTAGTATATTTACAATAAGTCATACAAGTAATTCACATATATATATACTACGATGATGATGCTTCTTTTTTGTTTTTTTGAGCAAATTGGGAAGTACTTAATTTTAAGTTATAAGTCATAATCTCCTTACTTTGTGTAATGCCCGGTTATCCCCTAAGCCAATAACCATTTAATACCTAAATGCATTTACATAATATGCATTGTGGAAGCATGGCATATAAGTAGACATTTCATGAGCATGAATAACTGCTATGTCCATTCGCATTACGTTTTATACGGCATGTTAATTATCTCCTCTAACATGATAAAAGTCATTGTGAGATGTTTTGTTGCAGTGAGGAGCTCAGTTTCTCAGTAAGGAGATTGATGTGCTAAACGATTATAAAATAATAATTGTAATACCCTAGAAAATTCAAAGACTTAATTAAATGCTATTTATTTTGCTAAAGGTCATGGATTTCGATATTTACAAGTTGTCCAATACTTGGACCGATATGTTTCCAACATAAAATGAAGGATTTAAAAAGAAAAGATTTCAAAATAAATTATAAGGATTATTTTAGAATTTATGAAAGTAATTTCGAAAATTTTCGACGAATTGATACGATAAAATTTTCATTACAGAACACTTATACTGCAAAAATAATATTAAATTATTATTTTAATATTATCGAAAATCCATTCCCATATCGAAGATTTAACTCAGACGAGTCTGGAACAGGTCGTAAAATCGAATTTGGACAACGGGAAGGGGTCGAACTGGCTGAGCCAAGTTGACGGACATTTGTCGGTCACCGCCGGACACGCCGACTGACAATTTCCGGTCATGGCCGACAAAAGCTTCTCGGCCACTATCCGGATAAAGGCATCATTGCCGGATAAGGTCGGTCACGACCGGCGAAGCTTCGACCACAATCCGGATAAAGGGTCAATTTGTCCGGATAAGGTCGGTCACGACCGACGAAGCTTCTCGGCGGTCTCGGATAAGGCTTCCAGCTGTCCGGGTAAGGTTGATTTTCAACCGACTTTGAGCCCTTATTTATACATGTTCCCGGACATTTTTTTGTACATATCATATATCATTTTCAAGTTGTGGACCTCTACTTTAAAACACCCACAACATATTTTCCTTCCAAAAATTATAAAAGCCACAAAAATCCCGATCAAACAGATAGCTCAAATCTGACAGTTTTTCAAAGGTGTTTGATAGAAGTCCCCAAAGTGATTTCAGATTTTTTCAAGGATTTTAGCACATCCATCTATAGAAACTTATCTTTTCACATCAACAAGCACAGGACCTAAGGTAAGATGAGGCTTTTCCTTGCTGTATCATAAGGATCATATATTGATTGATATTTTCATATGTGACTGTTATTGAATGATCATGCATAACATGTGTATGTAAAAGAATATTTAAGAACAGGAAGTATGGTACTTAATTGATGGCGGGTAGGCACGGGATGCGGGGGACCGGAGGACCCAACACATGGTGGCAAATACTTGCGGCTGAAAGTCGGTCAAGGAAACCCACACTGAATGAGAAAGGTTGAATATGGCTAATACCATTGGTTGAAAAACCAGTATGGCAACTCCCGTATACATCTTTTATTGGCCAATTATATGAACAGGTTCCGAAAACCATGGCCTATCACTATCAGTCAAGTATCACACTTCAAGGGTACCCGAAGAAAGGATTTTACAAGAACATGACTATATATAGTATTTATTTGTTGATAAATGTGATACGTGATACTTTCCTATTACAGAAGTCTCATCTTACTGAGCCATTAGCTCATTAGATTCTTATGATATAGGTGATGATGCTCATGTTTAGGAGTTGACTATCTTCTTCAGTATTAACAGCCGGAGACTTGTCCATATGCCATTCCCCAGCTATTTCGCCCCTATCCTAGAAGACTTTGTTTTGTTTTGAATAAGATCACCCTGTTATGGGTTTGTTATGTATTAAACTTAAAGTTGTGTAATGTTTTGAATAAATAATGCCGGTTTGTGTTATTTCCCCGAGTTCTTGCTTTTACCAAATTTACAATTATGGCTTTTCAAAGTTTAAAAGCGGGATACTCCCCAACTTAGTAGCACGGACCCCTTTGCGGTTCAGCTGCTAGGTTAGGGGGTGTTACAGTTGTGGTATCGGAGCGAAGGTTTAAATCTTTCATGCAGACAGAAGATGGCATATGGACATTCTCGACTGAAGGATATGGTCAACTTTTATCTATTAAGTATTGTGTTTAATATATTACAATATATTAGTTGTCATCATCATTGTTATGTGATCGTTATTGGCTTATGAATGGGTAAGATTGGGCAGTACAACGGATGTGATGGAACCCAAAATAAAGGCAAGAGATGATCCAAATCCAAACCATAACTTTCTTGAGAATTTGGCTGAGCTGATGTAACAACAGACAAGGATGTATGGTGAACAAATGCAACAATTGCTGAACATGCAACAAAGAAACGAAGAACAAAACCGACAACCTCCACCAAGAAACAATAATTGACCAACAGTGTATGAAAAATTTAGGAAAATGGAACCTCCTGATTTTTATGGTGGGGCTGATCCTATGGTTGCAGAGGAATGGGTCAAATCACTTGATGTTATCTTTGATTACATGCACATCGACGATGCTGAGAAGATACTTTGTGTAATCTTTCAACTCAAAAAGGATGCCAGAACTTGGTGGGAAGGATCCAAACTTGCAGTCAACTTGGAAGGGTTGACGTGGGAGAGATTTAAAGTAATATTCTATGATAAATACTTCACTAGGGATGCACGGTCTCTCAAGGTCAAAGAGTTTTTGGAGCTGAAACAAGGGGATATGTCTGTTTGTGAATATATTCGGAAATTTGAAGAAGGCTGTAGGTATGTTCCCTATATTGGTAGGGATAATGCTGAGAAGGTGGATCATTTCCTAAGTGGCCTCCGACCTGAAATTAGAAGAGATGTGAGGATGTCTACATCAACTGAGTTTAGAGAAATAGTTGACAAATCGCTGCTCGCAGAAGCTGATGAAAAGGAGATACAAAGGTCTTATCAACAGAAGAGGCAAGCATTTGCTTCAAAAATTTCAGCACATTGGAAGAAATCGGAGCAAAAACCAGGCAAAGCCAATCAGAAGCATCCTACAGCGAGAGATGCTCCAAATACAACTAGAAGCCCAACTGTACTAAATGTGGGAAAAATCACTTTGGAGAATGTTTTGTTGGGTCCAATATTTGTTTCAGATGCAAGAAGCCCGGACATATGGCGAGAGATTGCCCAAACACAGAGAATAAAGTTCAGGGAAGGGTCTTTGCAATGACTCGAGAAGAAGCTGATGCAGATGCTTCCGTAGTCTCAGGTACCATTCTGATCTCAGGAATTCTTGCACTTACATTGATAGACCCAGGATCTACACATTCATTTGCATCATATGCATTTATGAGAAAATCGGGCATTAAACCAGAACTCTTGAAAGTTGGTTATAATGTGGCTGCTCCGCTTGGAGAAAATATGGATTCTGACCAAATGTGGAGGGCCTGTACAGTTCGAATTGGCGGGAGGACACTCTACACCGACCTTGTTGTCATACCAATATCTAATTTTTATGTTATCCTTGGTATGGACTGGCTAGCTAAATATTGTGCAAATGTTGATTATAATAAGAAGATTGTGGCCTTTCAACCATTAAATGGAGGAGGGTTTATTTTTAAAGGTAATTCATATTCATGTTCTTTGCCAATTATAACTACACTGAAATCTAGGAAGATGTTAAATAAGGGGTGTACTGCTATTTGGCTAATGTTTTGGACACCTCCCTTGAAATGAAATTGAATCCTGAAGATGTAGATGTGGTTAGAGAATTTCCTGAGGTGTTCCCAGATGATCTACTAGGGTTGCCCCAGGATCGGGAAATTGAGTTTGCAATCGATGTAATGCTAGGAACTACCCCTATTTCTAAAACCCCATACAAAATGGCACCACCAGAATTGAAAGAATTAAAAACTCAACCACAAGAATTACTTGATAAGGGATTCATTCGTCCTAGTTGTTCACCTTGGGGAGCGCCTGTCTTATTTGTGAAAAAGAAAGATGGCTCATTGCGATTATGCATTGACTATAGGGAATTGAATAAGGTGACCATCAAGAACAAATATCCTCTTCCAAGGATAGATGATTTATTTGATCAGTTGCAAGGAGCATCAGTATTCTCAAAGATTGATTTACGTTCCGGATATCATCAACTGAAGGTCAAAGAAGAAGATATCCAAAAGACAGCATTTAGAACATGATATGGTCACTATGAATTTTTAGTGATGCCTTTTGGTTTGACAAATGCTCCAGCAGCATTTATGGATCTGGTGAACCGGGTATTCAAAGAGTTCCTTGATAAATTTGTGGTGGTGTTTATTGATGACATCCTTATCTATTCACATGATAGAGATGAGCATAAAGAACACCTCAGAATTGTGCTTTAAATTCTCAAAGAAAAACGGTTGTATGCTAAATTCAAGAAATGTGAATTCTGGATAGAACAAGTGGTATTTTTAGGGCATGTGGTATCCAAGGATGGCATTTCAGTTGATCCCAACAAGGTAGAGGCGGTGAGCAACTGGCCAACACCAACGAATGTATCAGAGGTTCGAAGTTTCTTAGGACTAGCCGGCTACTACCGATGATTTGTATAAGGATTCTCGAAGATTGCAACCCTATTAACAAGGAATAATACAAAGTTTGTTTGGACTGATGCTTGCGAAGGGAGTTTCCAGGAATTGAAGTGTAGATTAACTACGGCTCCTGTCCTTGCCACTCCTATGGGAACAGGTGGCTTTGTAGTTTACACTGATGCTTCTAAGAATGGTTTGGGTGCTGTATTAATGCAACATGGATGTAACACCCCAATATATCCAGAATAATTACAGCACCGTAAATCCCTTGTATAAGAATTTACAAGGCTAAATTGGAAACATACAGAAAATAACATCAAAATGTCAATAAGGTTACAATACGAAACCAATCTCATAGATTTGAAAAGTCCAATAATACAAACATATCCAAAACATCAATAACATACGCGTACTCGAGTACTAAGGAAACGAAACAACAATAGTATTTAACATCACTGAGCCACTTCATCGTCATGGCGGTACTGTGGCTGCTTCCCGCTCCTTGGCTACCTGAACATCAAAACTGTAATATCCGCAATTTCGGATTTCTGGTAATTTTCATTTTTCGGCGAAGGTCCATTTCGACGACTCGCTTTCGACCATTTCGTCATTCAGAGAATATTTAATTCTACATTTTTGTCATCCGAGTTCGTTTCGGGATCGTTTTATTGAGTTTCGTGTTCTTAAATGACTTTTCCGCACTTGAGTTCGATTCTCGCAAATCTCGTCCGAAACTGTTGTTTCGAGTTTCTCGAAAGTTCATTTAATGTTATTATTCATGTTGTAAGTTTCGGTTTGGTGTTTCGATCGTGTATCAGGTGTTTCAGACGTTTTGGGCCATTTTCGTAATTTCCCAAAGTTTGGGGTAATTACTTTCGTTGTCGAATTTCGAGCCCTCGGGTGGTTGGAATCGGGTGTTCTCTTAGTATTCGGATTCGTCTTTGCGAGTACTTCATAATCGTGTTTTCGGTTTACATTCAGGTCGGAGTTTCGGGATTTTTCGGACCGTCGGATCGACCGAGGCACAGGTGGCTGGCTGGCGAGTAACGGCCGTAATGGCAGCGATGCGACCGTAATGCGGTTACGTCATGCAGACTTACGGTTACGTCGTAACATGTCAGCAGAATCGATCCGAGGAGTTCGGCCTTGGCGATTCGTCACGTAGGCCTTGGCGATTACGTGCGTGGCGGCGGCAGTCGGCTATTTATAGGCTGGACCGAGTCATCCGGCCATTTCTCATCTTTTCTTCGTTCCTTCCGCGATTATTCACCCTAGATCGATGGTTTTGAGTAGAATCAACTTATATAAACATGTTTTGGAAGTTGGAATCATGGATTAACATCATCTTCCACCCGGATCGAAGGTAAGAACACCTAAACTTTTGGTTTTTGGATGTTCTTGAGGTTTCTTGGTGTTTTGGCCGATTTGCTTCGTTTTGATTCATATTATTGTTAGAACTTGATTGTAAACTCGTAATCATTCAATACCCTTGAAGTTTTGTGGAACGGATTTGAGTATTTCTTTGAATAATCGATTAAATTGGACTACACCCTCAAAGTGTCCGATAAAATGCTTCAATGGGTAGAACTTGGGAAGTTCCATACGTTTTCGTAGAATTGTGATTGAATTGATATCGTTGTGACTTAGGAGCGAATTCTTGTGAAGAACTCGAGTCGGAACCCTTCCGTTGCCTTCTTTGGGGTCCGAGCTTCCCGGTCGAACCGTGTTCTTCGGAGCGTTCGGTAGCGGTTATTAAGGCAAGTATCTTACTATACGACTTGTATCTTGCGACTAGTAATTACGTATGAGATGTATGATGACTTTGCTTGCCTTCGTGAATATGTTCCGTTTGAGTTGGTTGTGTTTTCCGCAATTTGAAGGCTTTGTGATAATAGTGTTATATCAGTATACGTGTTAGGCGTTGTGCCATTTGTGCAGGAATGCGACGTACATATGGGATGGTTGTACACTTGGTTGTACAATGTATTGTGTACCGAATGTGTGTTATATTGGTTAAATGTCATTGATTGATGATAGTTGTTGCGAGTGTCGAGGTTGTGTTATGTGCGTGCAATGTACGATTTTGTGGTGATCAAGGTGATTGATTAATTGTGCTCATTGTTGTATGTAATGTGAATGTGAATATGTGTGTGACCGCTAAGTTCACTCGTGTTGGTTCGACGGAACCTACGAGGATTCGTGGCAGTGGACTACGGGATCAGAACTTAGTGAGTGCGAGGTCCAATCGTCTTTGATCAGCGAGGCCTACGATAACGCATGGCGATGGACCATGAGTTTCGGACACGGTGCGTCAACCGGTGAGCTCGACGGGGCTTACGGTGACACGTGGCGGTGGACTACGGTGTCGGACTGTGTGTGATTGTTGTGATTGATATAGTCCGTGCGGGTTGTTATGCCTACGGAGACACGTGACAGTGGATCACGGTGTCGGAATTGGTTATGTTTGGTTAATAGTCCGTGTGGGTTGTTGAACCTACGGAGACACGTGACAGTGGATCACGGTGTCGGAATTGTTTATGTTTGTTAATTGTGCGTGATGTAGTCCGTGCGGGTTGTTGAACCTACGGAGACACGTGACAGTGGATCACGGTGTCATGAGCATGATACTTTTCAAATCAAAGTTTTTAAAGGAAAAGTTTTAAGAAAGAATGTTGGGCCGAGCCCCACGAGATTTATGGAAATGTTTCCGGTATTGTAAACTTTTGAATTATGAAACAAGTTTTGGGTTAAGGCCCTTAAGTTTTTCGAAAGGTTTTGTGAATCAGGACTAGAGGTCTTAAGGTTTTGAAATTCTAAAAATTCCCGAGATGATAATCTTATTTTCGAATGCTTCATAGCTTATCTTCTCTTGTGAAAACCTCCCGGGAATATTTGATACTTGATTATTATATTTGATCACGATTATTAATTGCTTGTTACATTTCGTATGATTTGATACTTGCACTAGTAAAACAATGGAGTTTTACTAACCCCCGAGTAATCGGGGGGTGGATGTCTGTTTTGCGTCCAGGTACATGCAGTTCGAGGCGATCACAGGATTGGCACAAGAGGATGACGAGCTGCGATACTAATCATGAGTCGAGAGTTATTTTGATTTTTGTTGTGTTGTTAGAGTTGATTTCAGTCTTCCGCTGTATTGTATTTCGACCCCTGTGTGGGTAATGTTATTTAAGTCAGTTTTATCGATTGGGTTGTGTGACCTCATCGATCTGTGTATTCACGTGTAGGTGACCATATCGGTCCGTATCATTTTATTGTTTTACCCTGGTCGGGCAAGCATTTGGTTGTTTATGGATGTTTAGCCTGGTAGATGTAACACCCCCAAGTTATTCAGAGTATATTACAGCGCCGTGAGCCCCGCCGTGGAACCCACAAGGCTAAACATACGCGGAACTATAAACTTGACCGAGAAGGTCTACATACAATGGAAAGAAAGACGATACAAATGGTATTCAAAACCATAACCAATGAAACCATATACATCACTGCACAAATCAATACCTCGGCAACACAGGTCAGAACATCAAGGAAACTGAAATACAATACTCGAGTATTTAAAAATCCATTCCAGTACAACAACACTGGATGGAGGAATCCAAGAAAATAACCGGAGACAAGACACAGTATCACACTTGCCCATCATCTTCATGCCGACCCGATACCCACCTGTCCGCTCTCCTGGAGCCTGAAATACATGAAACGTATTTCCCCCATAAAGGGGTTAGCCGTCGAATAGCTAGTGCAAGTATAACAATATGAAACATAATACTCCTCGACAATAAAGTAAATGTAATCCGTCAATTCATCAATATCCGTCAATTCATCAATTTAAGACTAGTATTCCGGAATGACTAAAATCTCAAGACGTATGTGAATGCCGTAGAAACGGTTCGTTCATATCATACGCCGTTACATGTAGGAATGCCGTCAAAACGGTTCGTTCATTACATGCCAACATTATTTCATATGAATGCCGTAGAAACGGTTCGTTCATATCAACCATGGAATCGCACTGCAGGCTACGAAACCCTCAGAGGACCATAGGCCCGTCCCGGAGTGGCTAGAAATAATCATACCATCAATATTTCATACTTTCAAAGTCGAGAACGTACAATCATAAATGTATACTTGCCTTAATAAACGTTACCGAAGATCCCGAAGAACACGGTTCGACCGGGAAGCTTGAACCACGAGGAAGACAACGAACGGAAGGGTTTCGACTTGAGTTCTTCACAAGGATTTCGTCCCTAAGTCATATCAATGATAAATCAACAATCGTACGATGAATAATAATCGTACAACGCACAAAACCCCCCTCTTAGACCTTTTGTCGGACACCTTCAAGGCGTCGACTAATAACTCAACCGAAACGACGAATCAATACACTCCGACCGTGGAATAACGATGGAAATGATAGAATACACCTAAATCATCATCAATCCATCACTAATCTAAATTACTACGGATTAAAAGGATGAAGTCAAACAAAATCCCCAATTTCCAACACAAAATTCGAAGTGTTCTTGAATAATCTTTCAATAATCTGATGAATACTCAAACATGCCCATAATCATGCGTATATCACTTCATACCCCATGATTTTAACACCCAAAACATCATTACCCATTACAAAATCGAAATCCAAGATGTTGAAGAAATTACCTCTTGAAGATCCAAGCACTATGATTCGAAGAATACTCGATAGATCGATGATCCGAGCTTCACAATCGAAAAGAGATGAAGAGAAATCACACACTCAAGTGATAGGTGAAGAAACTTCTTCCTCTCAAGCCTCCTCTCCCGTGCCCAAGTGAAGAAATGGGGAAAAATGAGGTGATCCGCTCAAGAAAACGCAGATATAGGGTAAACTGCCATGTGTGCCGCGGATCAGTATAGGTGTGCCGCGGCACAGGCCCAAAATTTGCTCCCAGGGCTCGGCAGTGTGCCGCGGCTCAGCCCAGGTGTGCCGCGGCACCGGGTACAGGCGGTTTTGGCCAAATCTGGAAAATGAGAGTGACTTAGCTATTTCGACCATAACTCCCTCGTCTGGACTCCGATTGACTCACCGTTTGAACCATTGGAAAGCTAACTCGATGCTTTATAATATTACCAAGATTCAGAATTTTTGGAGTTTCAAAGAATTTACGGTGATTTAACAAAGTCGAACTCATACGTGGAAAAGTCGCTAAAGAACACGGAATTTAACAGAACGATACCGAAACGAACTCGGATGACAAAAAGTGTAGAATTAATCATTCTCAGGATGACGAAACGGTCCCAAGAAAGTCGTCAAAATAGGCTTCTGCCAAAAATAGAAAATTTCCGGGGAACAAAATTACGGGTATTACATTCTATCCTCCTTAAAAGAAGTTTCGTCCCGAAACTTAAAACAGGTAGGGAGAAGAAATATTTCGCGTAAAAACTCAACGAGATACACAAGAATCAAACTTACGCCCAAACGGCGAATCATCAATATAGAACACAACAATACATTACCCGAAGGTAAACCAAACCAATGCCGAAAAAGATACGAATTCACAATGCCCGAAGGCTCCAACGGAAATACCGATACATCACAATGGCCTGAAAGCCGAGCAGCCCAAAGTCAAATCATCACAAAATAGATCTCAAAGAAACCAACTCGGTATCGGACATACCCCTCGGCGTATGAACAACCCGATCGCAAATCGTCGGACATATCCAATACAACATGGACTACGAACGATCAATCAATAAAGCTCAAGAGGGACATCACAGTACGCTCGATCCGGAAATGTGTCCGTGCACATGTCCACCCCGTATACGGAATCCAGAATATACGTGTGACAATGTACCTAATTAGCCTCAAGAACTACGTCTCGTGTGCACGGTCCAATGCGGAAATATCCACGCATGACCATCGAGTGCCTGGCTAAAAATCCTACACATAACCAATCGGCACGCAGACATGATTCCAGATATGCCACGATACAACATGACAACGAAACTCAAGGGATAAAACTTCCAATACGGATCATACGACTCACCAAGTGAACGATGACACACGAATAGTGAAAGATCGACACGACCAACGATATTCAAAACAACCATTCTCGGATCAAAATCCCTAAGGACCGATTAACACGGCAATAATCACAACACCACAATTCGGGAAATCCTCAACCCTCAACGATTACAAAAATTATCGAGTTCACAAGAATAATAGTGTGCTGCCTTGAGTCGGCCAACACGACAATAATAATTCAACGGATGGGAACTCTCCTCGACAGTCCAAATTCAATACTTCGATTACCGTAGAATGGCCAATCGATAACAACGATACAATGGATGAGAATATCTTTGACAAAGGATGGGAATTATCTTCGATAATCCCAATTCAATACCTCGATTACCTTAGAACGGTCAATCGATAATCAATGATACGATAGAATAGATGTCCCGGTGTCTTAAACCGACCACCGAAACGGAGATGAAAAAAAAGGATATATCAAACGTCTCCAATCGGTTAATATAATATTAATAGAAAAACACCGATACCAATGACGACGATCACCACAATATCTCAATGGAACATCCATCGCAATCACAATCGATACGTCGATACCGCGAGCCGGCAATCGACAGCGACTTTACCAACAAGTATCGCAATGCCTCGAATCGGCCTTTAACAAACAACAGTAACATTTGGCATAATTTGTCGACGGGCGTCGTGTAAACCAATCCCCTGATATCAATACAATCATAAAGAGGCCATGTCCCGAAATGATACACACAATCGTACGCCTACACGATAACATTAGTCTCCTTGATTAGTACGAGTATAAAACTTGCCTCGATATCAATACAACGTACTGTTACCAATTCAGTTGATTTCGTCTTACGAATTCCCTCAGTCTCGACCAAGATAATCTACGAACCCTTGAACCTTTACCGCAACACAACAGTCATACTCTATGATTAAACATCATATCTTATTGTAAAACGAAGGATTGATAATTAACCGGTTCGATGACGACCAACATCAATCCCACCAAACCACGAACTCAATCGTTTTACCATATCTCGACTAATCACAGTCTGAACAATCCAACTCAGACACTTACAAATCCTGTCCACAATACGAGTCGAAATATGATGATCATATCAGCAACCAATTCGGACCAATAATAAGGATCTAAATGTTCCAAGCTCAATTCTTAAATACGAATTGACAAGGTTCCCTTCTCGTAAATCCATCGTTAAAATTTACTTATGACCGTCATCAATTCGAATCATCCGACTGGTTCAAAACAATAGATAATCATATTAAAAAGGTTATCAAACAATCCAATCATTCGATTTGAATATTTGCTCCATACGTATGGGCTTCCAAATTCAGAGATGAATAATAGTCTCATCAAACTCATAATCACATTCGTATTCCTATACGAATATTATTTCCAACACATAGTTTAGCTCTAGATATGAATATTCCATATTCATATTCAAAACATCAACACTTCTTAAAAATTTTCATCACCTCGGATAATTCAAGAGTTCTGCAAGAACATGAAATATCCGAAATCACGTTCAGAACAACATATCCGAGGTATATATCTCCATGTTATCATTTCCTTCATCATGTCATTCATACAACCTCAAGAATCACAACAAAACCCTTATCGTCATATGAAGAAGATCTCAATAATCATATCAACATCCGAAATCTCTTATTACGATTCCAATAAATCTCGTATAGCATTATCACATGATACCAAGATTGTAACACCCCGCATCCTCCACAGGAATATTACACGCCGTAAACCCTTCTCACAAGGATTTACCGGGCTAAGCACAAATTTCCACGTCATTTCAAAAATGCCAACAAGACCGATGACGGTAATATTTTCAAATACTAAAAAAATCATTTTCCAAATACCGTCAAAGCGATCAAGGTTAAAATGCGAAAACTCGATTTAGGGAATCGGTTTTACAAAATAAAATTCGATTGGCAAAATACCAAAATCCATTTCAAAAATACTCACGCATGGATAAAAATCTGATCAATTTATGCATTTTCATTGAAATAAGACGAACATCAAAATACACGATTCCCAACATACTCCCTCCCAAGTAGTAATCCTAAAAAAAATGAGCCACTATCAAAGGGATACGAGGACTGCCCTGTAGGGACTAACCACGAAGAAGAATAACTTGAACTCCATTCCAAGAATCATCAAAAACTTCAAGAACAATACTTAAATCCGAGCTCTCCAACTTAATCTTGTTTGAGAGAATCATCTCTCAATGTTTAGGAACTTCAAGTACTTCCCAAGGCTCTCTCTCTCTATTGACTGAAGGAAGGAAAATGGACAAAATGTCTCTCAGCACTCGTCTATCCTCTCTATAAAACACATCACTAGCGCGTGCTAGACCTTATATTAAGCATGCGCTACATGACTAACGTGCGCTATCCTTCCTTGATAGCGTGCGCTATCGGACAGTCCAGAAGCTACTACATTGCTTCGAAATTCATCTAACGTACGTAATGCCCATGCATTAGCATACGCTAACAGGCGTTGACTTGCTACAGTATCGTGCCCCCACATGCCGAAAGCATCCGCGGTTACCGGGATTCCTTTGACCGATATGGAATTAGCGTGCGCTAATCATACGGTTTTAACGTGCGCTAGCTCTACACGACAACTCTTGCTGACCTTATCTGGACACGCGTCGAACATGGCCGGGTCCGCCCGCCGAAGCTAAGATTCCATTAATGGCGATCTGGTGTTAGCGTGCGCTAACCAACATGCGTTAGCGTGCGCTAACTGAATATAAAAATCAATCTGGGCCTACTTGTCGGCCACCTTTCGGAACTAACCCAGCAAGTTGTTACGCACGTTAGGGGTCCTCCTTAGCGCACGTAACCGAATCTCTCAGCGTGCGCCAAGTATGCACCGTAGCGTACGTTAAGTATATGTCTTAGTGCGCGCTAGGCATATCTTGTAGTGTGCGCTAAGTAGCTGTACTTAGCCATTTTCCGCTATTCTCTACCAACATCTCGACATACCAAACGATCACACAGCACAATGAATACATATACGCATTCAGCAACATTGTCATACGTTCACATCATCCTCAAGCACAATTATCCATCAACGACATCCAACAAATAAACGAAAAAAAAATATATCCGAAAAATCAGGGTATCACATTCTACCCCCCTTAAAAAAAAAATAAGTTTCGTCCTCGAAACTTGCAATCACTCGCACAACCAACATTTCAACGGGAATTCAAATTCACCAAGAATTATTGAATAATTCGAACAACATACTTACAAGTCTGCGAAGTCGAAGATCTCCCGTGATACTAGCATGCAACTCCTAAAAAAAGTCTCAACATAATACCGATACACACCATTATCGCAATTAGCAACTTAACAAAATCTCAAGGAAGAGTTCACGTCCATGACCACGGCCACGATTCTTCCTACTTTCAGCCAACATTCTGAAGGGCACATCAGTGCGTAAGTACAATCCGAATCGCACATTCTCGAAGTGACCAAATCCCAAGAATACCAAGCTATAAACGAAACAATTAAGAAAAATACAAGAAGAGTGAGAGGACTTACAAGTACCGGTCACACTGTGATGATGGCAGAGTAGTGATACTGTGGGCAAATGCCGACTCAATCGACCCAGACCGGCACCTAGGTATCCATAAACCTAAGCTCTGATACCATATTCTGTAACACCCCCAAGTTATTCAGGGTATATTACAGCGCCGTGAGCCCCGCCGTGGAACCCACAAGGCTAAACATACGCGGAACTATAAACTTGACCGAGAAGGTCTACATACAATGGAAAGAAAGACGATACAAATGGTATTCAAAACCATAACCAATGAAACCATATACATCACTGCACAAATCAATACCTCGGCAACACAGGCCGGAACATCAAGAAGCGAAATACAATACTCGAGTATTTAAAAATCCATTCCGACAACAACCTTTGAATGGAGGAATCCAAGAAAATAACCGGAGACAAGACACAGTATCACACTTGCCCATCATCTTCATGCCGACCCGATACCCACCTGTCCGCTCTCCTGGAACCTGAAATACATGAAACGTATTTCCCCCATAAAGGGATTAGCCGTCGAATAGCTAGTGCAAGTATAACAATATGAAACATAATACTCCTCGACAATAAAGTAAATGTAATTCGTCAATTCATCAATATCCGTCAATTCATCAATTTAAGACTAGTATTCCGGAATGACTAAAATCTCAAGACGTATGTGAATGCCGTAGAAACGGTTTGTTCATATCATACGCCGTTACATGTAAGAATGCCGTCAAAACAGTTCATTCATTACATGCCAACATTATTTCATATGAATGCCGTAGAAACGGTTCGTTCATATCAACCATGGAATCGCACCAGAGGCTACGAAACCCTCAGAGGACCATAGGCCCGTCTCGGAGTGGCTAGAAATAATCATACCATCAATATTTCATACTTTCAAAGTCGAGAACGTACAATCATAAATGTATACTTGCCTTAATAAACGTTACCGAAGATCCCGAAGAACACGGTTCGACCGGGAAGCTTGAACCACGAGGAAGACAACGAACGGAAGGGTTCCGACTTGAGTTCTTCACAAGGATTTCGTCCCTAAGTCATATCAATGATAAATCAACAATCGTACGATGAATAATAATCGTACAACGCACAAAACCCCCCTCTTAGACCTTTTGTCGGACACCTTCAAGGCGTCGACTAATAACTCAACCGAAACGACGAATCAATACACTCCGACCGTGGAATAACGATGGAAATGATAGAATACACCTAAATCATCATCAATCCATCACTAATCTAAATTACTACGGATTAAAAGGATGAAGTCAAACAAAATCCCCAATTTCCAACACAAAATTCGAAGTGTTCTTGAATAATCTTTCAATAATCCGATAAATACTCAAACATGCCCATAATCATGCGTATATCACTTCATACCCCATGATTTTAACACCCAAAACATCATTACCCAATACAAAATCGAAATCCAAGATGTTGAAGAAATTACCTCTTGAAGATCCAAGCACTATGATTCGAAGAATACTCGATAGATCGATGATCCGAGCTTCACAATCGAAAAGAGATGAAGAGAAATCACACACTCAAGTGATAGGTGAAGAAACTTATTCCTCTCAAGCCTCCTCTCCCGTGCCCAAGTGAAGAAATGGGGAAAAATGAGGTGATCCGCTCAAGAAAACGCAGATATAGGGTAAACTGCCATGTGTGCCGCGGCTCAGTATAGGTGTGCCGCGGCACAGGCCCAAAATTTGCTCCCAGGGCTCGGCAGTGTGCCGCGGCTCAGCCAGTGTCTTTGCGGCACCGGGTACAGGCGGTTTTGGCCGAATCTGGAAAATGAGAGTGACTTAGCTATTTCGACCATAACTCCCTCGTCTGGACTCCGATTGACTCACCGTTTGAACCATTGGAAAGCTAACTCGATGCTTTATAATATTACCAAGATTCAGAATTTTTGGAGTTTCAAAGAATTTACGGTGATTTAACAAAGTCGAACTCATACGTGGAAAAGTCGCTAAAGAACACGGAATTCAACAGAACGATACCGAAACGAACTCGGATGACAAAAAGTGTAGAATTAATCATTCTCAGGATGACGAAATGGTCCCAAGCAAGTCGTCAAAATAGACTTCCGCCAAAAATAGAAAATTTTCGGGGAACAAAATTACGGGTATTACAGTAGATCCTTGTGGAAAGGGTCTACGGCGTGTAATATTCCCATATGGTTTTGGGGATGTTAAAATTATGGTATCAGAGCTTAGGTTGCGGAAACCTAGGCTGTCGGGTCGAGTCAAGTCGTGATTTGTCGAGTAATGTGTTGTCTTGTCGTTCGAGTCGTCAGTGACAAATTGAGTTGTGCGTAGTCACAACGTGTCAGTTATGTTGTCGGACGAGATTAGTATCGTGGGAGACTGTCACCTCCGTGCGACCTGTGGATGTAAGTCTCCTCCTTTATGCGTAATACCTGTGTATCTCGATTTTATCTTAGTGAGTTAATTGCGGTGCATGATCTTGTTTACACAGTATTGTGTGATGTAGTTGTGTTTAATACTTGTGGTACATGGTATGAGTATAGCTGGGCGTATTGTTGTTTTACTTTTGAACCACCGTGTAGGGTGGTATGGTGTGAAAGATGTAAACCTTGATGGTTCTGTGAAGATATCAACGGTAGAGTTTGTGAGAAACTCCGATGAATGATTTTGCTGTGTGTTTAAACTTGATACCAGAGGATGCATTTGATTGAATTGGCGACCCTGGTTGCCATTTGAGTATGTGGTTTTAAATTCGACTGTTTTTGGGATGTTGTAATTTTGTCCGCTATGGGTAACTTTAAGAATATTTTCTGAAGGACTTTACAGTTTGAGAATTTTTGTAGAAATCGATTTTTGGAAAATATTTTGGTGGTTCGGTCGAACCACGGTTTATATGGATTTTTAAAATTTGTAAATTTTGATAAATGGGCCGTGTATTTTCAAATGACACCATCAGACAGTATTTGAAAAATGTGTTTTGAAGTACTTCGGACATTGTAAAATATTACCGTCGTTTTGTTTATGAACTAAAGGATTTTGGGAAAACTTTATTTTGCAGAACGATTTTTGGTTTTCGGAATTTTGAACTTCTTATGTCCATGTGTTGGGGCTAAGTGGTTGTGATAAGTTTGTAGTGTTGTTGTGCTCGCCGGAGAATGTTTTAGTGTTTTCTAAATGTTGAGATACATGGTTTTGATTAAACGATCGAGGTATTAAAAATGTCTTCAAAAATTTCATTTCACCAAATTTTTCAAACTTGAAAATTTTAAAATTTTATCATTTGAATAATACCCCGGAAATATTTTATTTTTGCTGCGAGTGTTTGATCCCTACGATACGTGTGTGGTTTTGACTGTGTTTGGTTTGGTAAAATCCAAACACCTCTGTTGATGTGACTGTGTGAATTATTTTTGAATGAAGTTCTTAAATTACAGTGTTGGTTCATGCCCTTGTGTGATGACTTGGAGTTGATGCTTTATCGTCTTTGCTATTATCGTCTATGTTGACGTTGTGGCGTTTGTTTGGTTGCGTTATTCGTTTGGTCGCCTGCATTCGGAATGCGAGAGGTCGTGGCCGAGGGCGTGGTCGTAGTCGTGGTCGTGATCGGGAGCATGAGAGGGCGACTCCTCCTTCTTTGAGTATCGATCACCTCGATGCGAATCGGGGACATTCGACTAGCGTTAATGTTGACGTTGGCGCTGCCACCATCCTTCGTCAGGTGGTTGATCAGTTAGTGCAGATGAATCAGGCCGTACATCGGGATGAGAACCCAGATGGGGATAACGGGGCTAGTAAGTGGTTACGAGATGTGATGAGGATGCAGCCGCCCCGTTTTGTGGGTTCATATGACTCGTTAGGTTGGGAAGGCTGGCTCTTCCAGTTGGACAGAACATTTGATGCCGTAGCTTGTCCGGATGAGAAGAGGGTACCCATTGCTCAGTACTTACTTGACAAAGAAGCTGCAGACTGGTGGCAGGCTGTAGTGCCTGCAGATCGTACACCTACATGGGCTGAGTTTAAGACCGCCATGGAGGCATAGTATTGCCCGTTGCCTGTTCGTGAACGCAGGATTTTTGAGTTTTTCTCGGCCACGCCCCAGGATGTGTCGATATCCCAGGCGATAGTCGATTATAATCGATAGTTGGCTTATGTTCGTGATCAAGTGAGAAGTGAAGCGGACAAGGTTCGATACTTCAATATGCGCATGAAACCCTATATCCGTGAGAGTATGGCTCCGCTCATGTGTACCACCCTGAAGGAATATCAGGACCGAGCTTTAGCCATTGAGATGGCCGTTTCTGTGACGGAATCTGGTTCAGAGAGTAAGAGACAGAAGACCTCGAGAAATTTTTCAAGAGGCCAGAGGAGTGAGATCCGTGATCCTGTTGCTTGTGATTTCCTGCAGGAGCACTCCTCGTTCGGTTGACGATCTAAGAACCTTACCCCGCAGGCGAGTAAGACGATCGGTGTGAAGACTGCTTTAAGCTGCGATCGTGTAGGCCATGCGAGACGTAATTGTCGTTCGCCACCGGTTAATTGTTTTAAGTGCGGCCCAGGGCACCAAGCGGTGCATTGTGAGACCGTTTCGGGATGTTCGGGAATCGGGTTTCGTTCCTACTCGGGAGGGCCGGTGGTGTCGATGATGTAGTTGTGTATCGTACTTTGTCTTTAATTCGTGTAGAGATTGATATTTCTTTGCGTGAACTTTTTGGTTTTGTTTCTATTTTATCATGATGTTTTATTTTAAGTTTCGGGACGAAACTTAATTTTAATCGGATAGAATGTAATATCCGGTATTCTCGTTTTCCGTTATCTTGAATTGTTTGTGTTTTGACGTCAGACATTTTCTTGTTGATGAGAATCGGAATGATTTCTATCGTAATACTCTATTTGTTTAATCGCATAGCCGTTTTAGTCGGGTGCGACTTATTGTCGCGTACGTTTCTTTGATTAAATGTGTGCATATGATGTGGTATGTGATGCGTCGTTATTTGATCGTTATTGGTTGAATCATTGCCGGTGGCGTTGTTATGGTCGTCGTGTGGCGTGTTGTCACGCTGTATATTCTTTCGCGTTGCTTGTAACGTTTCGCCAATGGATGAAAGTTACGCGTTTCTTGTGTATCTTGTTGAATTTTCCTGTCGGGGTATTGATTCTCCCTACTTGTTTTAAGTTTCGGGACGAAACTTCTTTTAAGGAGGGTAGAATGTAATATTCGCAATTTCGGATTTCCGGTAATTTTCATTTTTCGGCGGAGGGCCGTTTCGACGACTCGCTTTCGACCGTTTCGTCATTATGAGAATATTTAATTCTACACTTTTTGTCATCCGAGTTCGTTTCGGTATCGTTTTGTTGAGTTTCGTGTTCTTAAATGACTTTTCCGCACTTGAGTTCGATTCTCGCAAATCTCGTCCGAAACTGTTGTTTCGAGTTTCTCGGAAGTTCATTTAATGTTATTATTCATGTTGTAAGTTTCGGTTTGGTGTTTCGATCGTATATCAGGTGTTTCGGACGTTTTGGGCCATTTTCGTAATTTCCCAAAGTTTGGGGTAATTACTTTCGTTGTCGAATTTCGAGCCCTCAGGTGGTCGGAATCGGGTGTTCTCTTAGTATTCGGATTCGTCTTTGCGAGTACTTCATAATCGTGTTTTCGGTTTACGTTCAGGTCGGAGTTTCGGGATTTTTCGGACCGTCGGATCGACCGAGGCACAGGCCGGCGAACTGGCGAGTAACGGCCGTAATGGCAGCGATGCCGGCCGTAATGCGATTCGTCATGTGACCTTCGATTACGTCGTAACATGTCGGCGAGAATCGATCCGGGGAGTTCGGCCTTGGCGATTCGTGCGTAGGCCTTGGCGATTACGTGCGTGGCGGCCAGGGTCGGCTATTTATAGGCCTGGACCGAGTCATCCGGCCATTTCTCATCTTTTCTTCATTCCTTCCGCGATTTTTCACCCTAGATCAATGGTTTTGAGTAGAATCAACTTATATAAACATGTTTTGGAAGTTGGAATCATGGATTAACATCATCTTCCACCCGGATCGAAGGTAAGAACACCTAAACTTTTGGTTTTTGGATGTTCTTGAGGTTTCTTGGTGTTTTGGCCGATTTGCTTCGTTTTGATTCATATTATTGTTAGAACTTGATTGTAAACTCGTAATCATTCAATACCCTTGAAGTTTTGTGGAACGGATTTGAGTATTTCTTTGAATAATCGATTAAATTGGACTACGCCCTCAAAGTGTCCGATAAAATGCTTCAATGGGTAGAACTTGGGAAGTTCCATACGTTTTCGTAGAATTGTGATTGAATTGATATCGTTGTGACTTAGGAGCGAATTCTTGTGAAGAACTCGAGTCGGAACCCTTCCATTCGTTGCCTTCTTTGGGGTCCGAGCTTCCCGGTCGAACCGTGTTCTTCGGAGCGTTCGGTAGCAGTTATTAAGGCAAGTATCTTACTATACGACTTGTATCTTGTGACTAGTAATTACGTATGAGATGTATGATGACTTTGCTTGCCTTCGTGAATATGTTCCGTTTGAGTTGGTTGTGTTTTCCGCAATTTGAAGGCTTTGTGATAATAGTGTTATATCAGTATACGTGTTAGGCGTTGTGCCATTTGTGCAGGAATGCGACGTATATATGGGATGGTTGTACACTTGGTTGTACAATGTATTGTGTACCGAATGTGTGTTATGTTGGTTAAATGTCGTTGATTGATGATAGTTGTTGCGAGTGTCGAGGTTGTGTTATGTGCGTGCAATGTACGATTTTGTGGTGATCAAGGTGATTGATTAATTGTGCTCATTGTTGTATGTAATGTGAATGTGAATATGTGTGTGACCGCTAAGTTCACTCGTGTTGGTTCGACGGAACCTACGAGGATTCGTGGCAGTGGACTACGGGATCAGAACTTAGTGAGGTGCGAGGTCCAATCGTCTTTGATGCAGCGAGGCTTACGATAACGCATGGCGGTGGACCATGAGTTTCGGACACGGTCGTCAACCGGGTGAGCTCGACGGGGCTTACGGTGACACGTGGCAGTGGACTACGGTGTCAGGACTGTGTGTGTGATTGTTGTGATTGATATAGTCCGTGCGGGTTGTTATGCCTACGGAGACACGTGACAGTGAATCACGGTCTCGGAATTGGTTATGTTTGGTTAATAGTCCGTGTGGGTTGTTGAACCTACGGAGACACGTGACAGTGGATCACGGTGTCGGAATTGTTTATGTTTGTTTAATTGTGCGTGATGTAGTCCGTGCGGGTTGTTGAACCTACGGAGAAACGTGACAGTGGATCACGGTGTCATGAGCATGATACTTTTCAAATCAAAGTTTTTAAAGGAAAAGTTTTAAGAAAGAATGTTGGGCCGAGCCCCACGAGATTTATGGAAATGTTTCCGGTATTGTAAACTGTTGAATTATGAAACAAGTTTTGGGTTAAGGCTCTTAAGTTTTTCGAAAGTTTTTGTGAATCAGGACTAGAGGTCTTAAGGTTTTGAAATTCTAAAAATTCCCGAGATGATAATCTTATTTTCGAATGCTTCATAGCTTATCTTCTCTTGTGAAAACCTCCCGGGAATATTTGATACTTGATTATTATATTTGATCACGATTATTAATTGCTTGTTACATTTCGTATGATTTGATACTTGCACTAGTAAAACAATGGAGTTTTACTAACCCCAGTGTCGGGGGTGGATGTCTGCTTGCGTCGGTACATGCAGTCGGGAGGCGATCACGAGATTGGCACAAGAGGATGACGAGTGCGATACTAATCATGAGTCGAGAGTTATTTTGATTTTTGTTGTGTTGTCGAGTTGATTTGTCTTCATTGTATTGTATTTCGACCCCTGTGTGGGTAATGTTATTTAAGTCGGTTTTATCGATTGGGTTGTGTGACCTCATCGGCCTGTGTATTCACGTGTAGGTGACCATATCGGTCCGTATCATTTTATTGTTTGACCACAGTGAATAAGCATTTGGTTGTTTATGGATGTTTAGCCTGGTAGATCCTTGTGGAAAGGGTCTACGGCGTGTAATATTCCCATATGGTTTTGGGGATGTTACAAAAAACAAATGGACTTCCGCTACCGGAATCCACAAATATGCAACAACAATGCATAAAAACATACACAATATGGTCTTCCGCTACCGGAATCCAACAATACGAATCCACAAGTTTCAATCAACGCAACATGGGTATTCCAACGATCCAGCGCCCTCAGCATAGATCCCAAGATGATCCCGTCAGATCAACACGAGGCGGAAAAACCCGTCCAATGATCCAGCGCCCTCAGCCTAGATCCCAAGATGATCCCGTCGGACCAACACGAGGTGGACATCCGATCCAGCGCCCTCAGCATAGATCGCTTGATCCTTTCGGATCATCACAACTTATACATAACACAACTATGCATATACATATGCAAGAAAATCAATATGTTCATCAACATGGACGTACATCAAATCGATAGCAAATGTCATGACAATTTAATGAAATAATCTCATGTCAACAACACGAATGAACCATATGCATGATCAAATTCATCAATTATTCACAAACTTTCAAAATACGATACTTGCCTCAACAAATGGCGACAAGAATTTCTACTATCAATAGTCTTCAATCCTCTTGGAGAATTCTCACTTGATCGGATCACCGGAATGCAAACCTTCATCGAACAATAATGTCGGTATAACTAACGGTTCCGGATAATCGTTCAAATCATCAAATGAATCATAAAAAGGCACGATGCCCCTTATAATGGCGATGGACTATTCTGCCCTAACACAATTTGGTTGTACCGATACTACGCTATTCGTCCTAGCAATAGCTCAATAGAATACTTTCTAAGTTCCAACACAATTCCTTCGGTTGATTGGTACAACATAACATGGAATTCATCCTAGGAGGGTTCTAATCATGTTCTATTATAACAAGATATCCGAACTTCGATGAATCATCATAAAAACTTGTTCACTAGTCACAATATCATCTCCTTCTACGAATTAATCCTTAAGTTCAATCTATTAATTCTTCACCGAAATGTTCGATCATACCATTCTCATGAACTAAGATAATCTTCGAAAACTAGATATGATTGGGTTTACAATCTCAAGATGCACTAATCAATAGTCTAATCACTAGAAGGTTTGCTCAATGATTTCAACAACCAAGAGGAATCGAAAATAATTGAATTTAAATCTTCTAAACCATCATGAAAGGTTACTCAAGAAGATAACTGGTTCGGTCTACTCAAAACAGGTCCAAAACGTTACTAAGATCATGCTAAATTAGTGTGTGAAGGATCACATACCTCAATAAATTGATGAACAACGAAGAATTTGAATAAACTCAACCACCGGAAGCTTGAACACCAATCTACAAGGCCTAAGCTTCCCAAGAATCGTCCCAGAAGATGATATGAAGGATAAGAGGTGATGAAAGATCTCCAGAACACAAAAAATCGGCCAAAGAAAAGGTGAGAAATGAAATAGGGTCGAGGTCTATAAATAGAATTCTGGGCATTACGTACGTTATGAAAATAACCTTACGTACGTAACAAACTTAACGTACATTATACCCTAACTTTAGCGTACGTAGTCGTCTGACCAGAACTCACTGGCCTGATTTTGCCATTTCCTTACGTACGTAATCACAATGGTTTTACGTACGTAATATCCATGTCCTTAGCGTAGGTAAAACATGCACCATAGCGTACGTAACACCTATGTCCAGGTTCACGCGGAATATCACACAAATCTTCCCCGGCCCCTTCCTTGGCCCCCACACGCCGACCCTTATCCGAATCGTAAGTTGACTTAGCTTACGTACGTTAAGCACAACAGATAACGTACGTAATACTGCAGTCTTAGCGTACGTTATGGACGCCTAATAGCGTACGTTAACACGTGCAGAACCATGCATGCAGAATGCTGGAGATACCAAAACGTAAGGATACGAAATACGGGAAACCAACCTCCGAATAATAACATCACAAAGTTGAATCTTACAAGATAAATACACAATAATTATCCGGGCATTACATACTACCCCTCTAAAAAGAAGTTTCGGCCCGAAACTTAAAATGAAAACAATTCCGGGTATCTCGACTTATACTGCCCTCTGTCTCCCAAGTTGCTTCTTCGACTCCATGCCGAGACCACTGAACTTTTACCAAGGAGATCGGTTTATTCCTCAATTGCTTGACTCGACTCTCAAGTATCTTTATTGGATTTTCTTCGAACGAGCCATCATTAGCCATTTCAATCTCGCTAAAGTCAATGACATGACTGGGATCCAGTATATACTTCCGCAGTTGGGATACGTGGAAAACATTATGAACATGACTTAACGATGGTGGTAAGGCCACCCTGTATGCTAAATCTCCAACTCTCTCGAGGATCTCAAATGGTCCGATATATCTCGGACTCAGGTTTCCCTTCCTTCTGAAACGGAAAATTCCCCGAGTAGGACAAACCTTCAATAGTACATGGTCCCCAATGTCGAAATCTAGCTGACGACGATGCACATATGCATAAGACTTCTGTCGACTCTGGGCAGTGAACAGTCTTTCCCTAATCAAAGATATCTTCTCTTGAGTCTGAACTATCAATTCCGGTTCCATCCCGATCAAGTCCGAAGGATCATCCCAGCACAGGGGTGATCGGCATCTTCTCCCGTACAAAGCTTCAAATGGTGCCATCTTAATAGAAGCATGCCAACTATTGTTATATGTGAATTCAATCAACGACAAGTGAACTTCCCAATCAGTTGACCAATCCAAGGCACAAGCTCTAAGCATGTCTTCTACTGTTTGTATAGTCCTTTCGGACTGACTGTCCGTTTGAGGATGATAAGCCGTGCTAAAGTTCAGCTCGGTTCCCAAAGCCCTGTGAAATGCCTTCCAGAAATGCGACACGAAGCGACCATCTCGATCTGAAATAATGGTCTTCGGCGTCCCATGCAATCTGACTATCTCTGCAATAAATACTCGTGCCAATTTCTCGGGTCCCCACATGTCTTTAATTCCTAGAAAATGAGCCGAATTGATTAGTCGATCAACTACAACCCAAATCATGTTCATTCCCGTCTTGGTCCTTGGCATATTGGTGATGAAATCCATCGAGATATCCTCCCACTTCCACTCAGGGATCGGAAGTGGCTTCAACATTCCGGCAGGTCGTTGATGTTCAATCTTAACCTGCTGACAAGTCAAACATTTCGAAACGTATTCTGCTACGTCCTTCTTCATATTTCTCCACCAGAAGTTTTGTTTTAGATCCTTATACATCTTACTGCTGCCCGGATGAATAGAATAGGGTGCGATGTGAGCTTCCTTCAGAATTGTCTGTCTTAAAACATCATCATCGGGAACACAAAGTCGACTCTGAAATATCAGAACTCCATCATCATGTATCAGGAATCCTGGGGCCTTTCCTTTCTTTACTTCATCACATAACCGAAGAGTCAGAGAATCGTTCAACTGCTTAGATTTGATTTCCTCGACTAATGACGAAGTTAGTTCCATCACATATAGTTGCCCTTGGATTCCTGGTAACCATACTTCGACCTTCGCGGATCAGTTCTCGTTGAATGCTGTTTTGGGACATAAGTGTTGTTGCCCAAAATATTATCCTAAGATAGATATTGCTGGAATGGACGGACAACAAACAAGGTTGCGGGAGCACTTCCGAGGGGGTGTGAATAACACAAGATTTGCCGGGTTTATTAGGCCAAGGCTTGAATGCTCTCGCGAGATGTTATTAATACAAATATTCGTGGATACAAGTATTAATGTAGGAATCTAAATACAATGAGTGTAAAAGATCCTATTTATCTAGCTCTTGAGCGAAGCTTTGGTGTTCTTGCTCTTTGCCGATCGTCTTCTGCGTGAGAGAGGCTGAGAGAGAAGAAAGAACCGAGAGATAGCTGTTGCCAAGAGTGAGAAATCCAAGTTGAGTGCTGAATCAGGGAGAGAGTTCCGAGAGTTCAGAGTGTTGGCCGAGAATTCGAGTTCCGAGAGGAAAAATCTCGTCCTTGTCCAAGTGCAGGCAGCCTTTTATTTATAGGAGCTGGGATGTCCTGCTTTCTGGCGGGCGATCGCCTTTTGTGCAATATAATAAAGGGGCGATCGTCTTTAAGTCACATGGGCTGTCTGCCTAAAGTCTAAAGCTGCTGCTGGCAGCCAGCTGTGCAGTCCAATGAGGAGCCAGCATGCGTCCGGAGTTGCTATCACGGGCGGTCCCACGGACACCTTTCGGCGGGCTTGTCGGTTGGTGGAAGGATGCTGATAGGCTATGGTCAACGGACCATGTGCATCTGCGCCTTTTCCGGATTTGCATGTGCGTCTTGTTCCGAGCTTTGGCCTTTACTGATTGGATGATCATCGGCTTCGTGCATCGACCCTTGCCGACTGGGCGATCGATGGCTTCGCACATCGGCCCTTGCCGACTGGACGATCGATGTCTTCGCGTGGCATGAGGAGGTAGCCACTTGGTCGGTCGCCAGGAGTCGATCGCTAAGTACTGAGAGACGATCACCTTCAGATGTCGATCGCTCGGCACCGGGACTTGTCCTGGGACCGTCGGTCGATCGATCTGTCTTGGCTGCTCGGCTATGGCTAGGTTTCCTGGTCTCTGAGGCGATCACCGGTCGAGGCGTATAATTCTCGACACAACAATTTCCCCCCAGCTTGCTCCGATGTTGAAGACATGGGGCGAGGTGGTTCTTGCTGGCGATCGTGTAGGATGAGGACGGGCGATCCGTTGAGCTGACTTTGGTTTCCGGACTTGGGCGATCTGGTCGATTGGCTAGCTATCTTCGGTCTTATACCTGCAAAAAACAATTTTGGCCGATCCCTCGTAGAAACTAGATGGTTTCGTCGCTGAGGAACCGTGCATAGTCGCGGAATTTGATGGACCGACTCCATGACCATGTCTTATGCGCGAATGACATTGTCTGTCTCGTGACTCATTTTATTGTGAGGGTCCTCTGTTAGGATGCGCCTCACCTCGTATTTAAACGAAGAGCGTGCGGTCTTGGTCTAGAGGAGTCCTTGCGCGGGGCGTCGTTGGATTAATCAACTCCACTTCCGCGGCTTGTTGGCTCTGCTTCCACCTCGGCCCGCCATGAAGATGGCGACCCTCGACGGTGTACGTTGAGACGAGGGTAGTGACGCGTCGCATTGTACGGGTTCACCATGTTAGATGATGAACCTTTGAGGGCGGGCGATCATGTCTACTGATTAGTTTTGGAGGGCCCTCAGACTACGCCGGCCTCGTATTTAAATGAAGGGCGGGCGATCTTGGCCCAAAGGGACCTTGCATGGCCTAAGTAGTCAGTTCCATCGACCACCAGGACCATGGCTGCACCCTTCCACCTCAGATCGTCATGTTAAATGCCGACCCTCGACGGTGTACGTTGTGCGGTGGAGGCGATCTCGTGCCGTAGTCCACCATGTTGGATGATGAACTGTATATGGCGAACGAGTCCTCCGATTTTGATGATGTAGCTTGAGATCGGCGATCGGGTTGGAAGACTGGAGATCGTCGTTCGGGCGCCGATCGCGCTGCTCATAGGCTAAGAAGAAACCTTTGCCTGGCCAGAAAGTCTGCGGCTTTAGTGCGGAAGATCGCGTAGGTCGAGGGTTGGTCCTTCGTAAGATGCCTGAACATAGGCGAAAGACCATGGAATCCTCCTAGGACCGAGTATAGGGCGATCTCATCGCTCACGGGCTCGCTGTTGAGGATGATCTCGTCTACCCGGTCGACGTAGTCCGAGTCGGACTCTTCTTCCTCTTGCCTGATCTGCATCATGCGATGGGGACCTTTCGGACGAGCGACCATGGCGGCGAAGTACGCAGTGAAGTCGTTCGCCAGTTGATTAAAGGAACCGATGGATCGAGGCGGCAATGAGGTGTACCACCTGTGGGCAAGTTCGTCCAGCGTCAGGGGGAACATTCGGCACCTGGTCGCGTCTGATGCCCCACACCAGGTCATGTAGATGTTGAACTTGCTCAGGTGAGTTTTGTGGTCCAGTATCCCCTCGTACAGAGGTGTTTGTGGAGGAGCGATCTTATGCTGCACGGGGGCGAGCTCGATGTGGACCGCGAGCGGCTCGCTCGGCCCGGCGATCTTGCTCTTGGCGCCTGCCCCAGATTCCAGGAGCGCCTTCATGTCGTCGAGCTGACGTTGCATCGCGGCCATCGTTGTAGCTTGGTCGCTCGTGGATCGGCTTTTGGAGCGGGAGCCGAGGCGATCGTGTACCGATCTCCTGACTCCGCTGTTTCCGACCTCGGCTCTTTGGCGAGGTGGAGCCAGATGGCGGGCCTGCCTTCTGGGAGTCGGATACGCTGAACTCCTGGTGACGGACTCGAGCTCCGTCGTCTCGTGGCTGGGGCCGGACTTCCCCGGTCGCCAAGATGGGTCGCTGCCTAGGCGATCGAAAACAGAGGTGCCCCAGCTGGCGAGCGCCTCTTCTTGCGAATGGGAGCCTCCTGGCGATCGTTCGGTCAGTAGCGCCTTGTACTTCCGTTTGGTCATGCGGCGGATGACCGAGGGGGTTATAGCGGGAGGCGCGGCGAGAGCACTCCGTCGCTCCTGTAGGATGGCCATGGCCTCCTCGATCTGTTCCGCGGTTTGGAACTGATCGAGCGAGAGACTTGGGCCGTCCCCCAGGGGCGGGATCGAGCGTCTCGGACCTCGGCGGGTACCCTCCGCCATCGGCTGTGGCTCGGACTGAGACGGAACGAGGCGTCTGGCGGGCCGGCCAGTGGCTTTCTTCGATGCAGAGGCGGAAGACGTGATTCTGAAAACTTTCTCTGAAGAACAGTGAGTGTTTCTTCAGGTATATGCCCCGGAGAACAGTGAGTGTTCTTCGAGACGGTGGGAATAAAATTGAGGGTTAGACCACCCTCCTTCTAGCGCCAATTGTTGTTGCCCGAAATATTATCCAAAGATAGATATTGCTGGAATGGACGGACAACAAACAAGGTTGCGGGAGCACTTCCGAGGGGGTGTGAATAACACAAGATTTGCCGGGTTTGTTAGGCCCGGGCTTGAATGCTCTCGCGAGATGTTATTAATACAAATATTCGTGGATACAAGTATTAATGTAGGAATCTAAATACAATGAGTGTAAAAGATCTTATTTATCTAGCTCTTGAGCGAAGCTTTGGTGTTCTTGCTCTCTGCCGACCGTCTTCTGTGTGAGAGAGGCTGAGAGAGAAGAAAGAACCGAGAGATAGTTGTTTCCAAGAGTGAGAAAGCCAAGTTGAGTGCTGAATCAGGGAGAGAGTTCCGAGAGTTCATAGTGTTGGCCGAGAATCCGAGTTCCGAGAGGAAAAATCTCGTCCTTATCCAAGTGCAGGCAGCCTTCTATTTATAGGAGCTGGGATGTCCTGCTTTCTGGCGGGCGATCGCCTTTTGTGCAATATAATAAAGGGGCGAACGTCTTTAAGTCACATGGGTTGTCTGCCTAAAGTCTAAAGCTGCTGCTGGCAGCCAGCTGTGCGGTCCAATGAGGAGCCAGCACGCGTCCGGAGTTGCTGTCACGGGCGGTCCCACGGACACCTTTCGGCGGGCTTGTCGGTTGGTGGAAGGATGCTTATAGGCTGTGGTCAACGGACCATGTGCATCAACGCCTTTTCCGGATTTTCATGTGGGTCTTGTTCCGAGCTTTGGCCTTTACCGACTGGATGATCATCAGCTTCGCGCATCGGCCCTTGCCGACTGGGCGATCGATGGCTTCGCACATCGGCCCTTGCCGACTGGACGATCGATGGCTTCGCGTGGCATGAGGAGGTCGCCAGTTGGTCGGTCGCCAGGAGTCGATCGCTAAGTACTGAGAGACGATCACCTTCAGATGTCGATCGCTCGGCATCGAGACTTATCCTGGGACCGTCGGTCGGCCAATCTGTCTTGGTTGCTCGGCTATGGCTAGGTCGCCTGGTCTCTGAGGCATAGGAAATCACCCTATTCTTTTGCATCAACACACATCCGAGACCCTGATTTGAAGCATCGCTGTATACCATGAATCCATTAGTTCCATCTGGTAACGCTAGTATAGGCGCTGTCGTCAGTCTCTTCTTAAGATCATCAAAACTAGCCTGACATTTCTCATTCCATGCGAACTTTTGAGTTTTCTGTAACAGCTGAGTGAGCGGATGAGCAATTTTGGAAAATCCCTCTATGAAACGGCGATAATATCCAGCAAGTCATAAGAAACTCCGGACTTCTTTCACATTATTAGGAGATTCCCACTCCAAGATTGCGTCGACTTTATTCGGGTCTACTTGAACTCCGTCAGCTGATATCACATGTCCAAGGAAGGTCACTTCCTTAAGCCAGAACTCACATTTAGAAAGTTTTGCATACAACTGTTTATTCCTTAAGGTGCTCAGAACAATACGCAAATGCTCAGCATGTTCCTCGGGGTCTCTCGAATAGATCAAGATGTCATCAATGAAACCGACCACGAACTTATCCAAGTATTCTAAGAATACCCGATTCATCATTTGCATAAATACCGCAGGAGCATTGGTAAGTCCGAATGGCATCACTAAAAATTCATAATGCCCGTACCGGGATCTGAAAGCAGATTTCGGTATATCAGATTCCTTAATCCTCAACTGATGATATCCTGATCGCAAATCAATATTAGAGAATACTCTGTCCCCCTACAGTTGGTCAAACAAGTCATCGATCCGAGGTATAGGATACTTGTTCTTGATTGTCACCTTATTTAGCTCCCTATAATCGATACACAATCGAAGGGATCCATCTTTCTTCCGGACAAAGAGAACGGGTGCTCCCCAAGGAGAAATCCTAGGTTGAATGTAACCCTTCTGCAATATTTCCTCCAGCTGCTTCTTTAGTTCATACATCTCGGTTGGCGCCATACGGTATGGTGCTCAGGAAATAGGAGCGGCTCCAGGCTCTAATTCGATGTTAAACTCTACTTCTCTCCGCTGAGGTAACCCAGGTAGTTTGTCAGGGAATATATCTGAGAATTCGCTCACAACTTGAGTAGATGAGATCTCTACTCCTTCTTCTTTCTTCATGGCATAGCACCACAATCCGTGACAACCCTGCTTTAGAAATTTCACTGCCTTCATAGCTTTGATCAATTTTCACGAGCTTCCTGGTCTCCATCCTTTGAATAAATGTTCAGATCCATCATCGGCAATGATAGAAATGACTCTCTTTCGGTAATTCAAAATAGCTCCATAACGGTTGAGCCAATAGCCTACGAGAATTAAATCGTCACCATGGATGTCGACTACAATAAGATTTGATGGCCAATCTCTCCCTCCTATAGACACTGGAAAATCTCTAGTTTCTAGGGTTCCCACAATTCTCTCTCCGCTCGGCAAACCCACGACATAAGGCTCACAATCAAATAAACACGAGATTTTCAAACGATGACACAGTTCAATGATACGAAAGAATGTGTAGCTCCTGAATCGAATAAGACACTAACTGGTTGCAAAAGAATCTGAATCATACCTGACGCAACAGCAGTGTTCTGATCGTCAGATTTCCTCATCTCGTACAAGCGCGGAGGAACGGACCCAGCACTGGATGCCTCTCTTTTCCCAACATGCTGCTGCTGGAAACCACTTTGCTGTGTCTAATTCACACTCATCTCCTTCGGAACTGATACTGGAGTGCGAGTAACAACAGATCTAGTTGCAACTCCACAAAAATTCACACGGTGCCCTTCCAGCCCACAATCGAAACAAGTCACAACAGATGCGGGGCAATCACGTCGAATATGCCCTGCTCGACCACAGTTATAACACTTCTTTGATGCGTCTGAGACCGTTGATGCTGTCCGGAACTTCTTGCCACCTCGAAAAGGATGCGGAGGTTTCTTAGATGAATAAAATGAGGACTGGCCCTTGCGGGGCCCACTACTCTTGTTCTCCGTAAAGTTGCCAGATACTTTCTGCTTCTTTGCCTCCATCGATTTCTCCACCGCCGCCTCCTTCATGTCGTAGGCCAGCGCTTTGTCTTGATACTGTCGCAACGTAGTACACTCGAATCTGGACATGTACTGCTGAATCTCCGGCTTCATCCGCATATCGAAATGAAAAATCTTTTCCGCCTCGGTTCTGACCAAATGCCGCACACAGGTTAGCTGGTGATTAAAAGTCTTGATTATGTCTGTCACAGATGCTTCCGAACTCTGTGGCGAGAAAAACTCTCGGATTTTAGCCTCTCTAACTGGACGAGGACAATATTGTGCTTCCATCATTAGTTTGAATTCCGTCCAGTCACCATTATGATTCTCTGGTCGAATAGCTTCCCACCAGTCAAAAGCCTCCCCAGTCAGAAAATACTGGGCGATAGGAACTTTTTGGTCCTCGGGACAGTTAATCCCCGCAAATATCTTCTCTAACTCCTTCAGCCAATGATCCAAAGTAAGTGCCTCAGCAGAACCGTCAAATTTTGGCGGGTGCAATTTGACCACCTCGGTAAGCCATCTGTCTCCCCGGTTATCCTCGTTATGCTGTTGTCCCATTGCCGTCTGCATGCGGTCAACTACCTGAGCGAACTGGTTTATCTGGGCAACCACCTGTTGAAGCACTCCCGGCATGTTAGGATTTGCATTGTCATTCGCTGATCCTTGTTGTCCTCCAGAATGGGAGTCGGTCCGACTAGCCGATAATTCTGGAGTAGTCGCTGAATCCTCTTGTCTCACATTACCCCGACCGCGTCCGCGTCCACGTCCTCCCCTCAACATACTGTAAACACAATTACTCAATATCCAGGGCAAAAGTTTCAAAAAAATAAAGCCCGTCAATATTCACAAAACAGAAATTAAGTACAACGGTAGTATAAGAGATTAGTAGACTTACAACCACGGTCCACATGACGACGCTGGCTGAACAGTGATGTTACTACTGACTCGTAAATCAAATAACATAAACAGACCCAAAAACCCGACTGCCAAGATATCCATGAATCTTAGCTCCGATACCATATTCTGTAACACCTCGATATATTCGGAATAATTACAGCGCCGTAAATCCTTTGTATAATAATTTACAAGGCTAAATTGGAAACATACAAAAAATAACATCAAAGTGTCAATAAGGTTACAATACGAAACCAATCTCGTAGATTCGAAAAGTCCAATAATACAAATATATCCAAAACATCAATAACATATGAGTACTCGAGTACTAAGGAAACGAAACAACAATAGTATTTAACATCAGTGAGCCACTTCATCGTCATGGCGGTACTGTGGCTGCTTCCCCACTCCTCGGCTACCTGAACATCAAAACAAATGTCCACCCCCGAAGGGGTTAGCAAAACAATGCTAGTACAAGTATCGGAACACACAAATATGCAACAACAATGCATAAAACATACACAATACGGACTTCCGCTACCGGAATCCAACAATACGATTCCACAAGATTCAATCAACGCAACATGGGTATTCCAACGATCCAGCGCCCTCAGCATAGATCCCAAGATGATCCCGTCGGATCAACATGAGGTGGAAAAACCCGTCCAATGATCCAGCGCTCTCAGCCTAGATCCCAAGATGATCCCGTCGGACCAACACGAGGTGGACATCCAATCTAGCGCCCTCAGCATAGATCGCTTGATCCCTTCGGATCATCACAACTTGTACATAACACAACTATGCATATACATATGCAAGAAAATCGATATGTTCATCAACATGAACGTACATCAAATCGATAGCAAATGTCATGACAATTTAATGAAATAATCTCATGTCAACAACACGAATGAACCAGATGCATGATCAAATTCATTAATTATTCACAAACTTTCAAAATACGATACTTGCCTCAACAAATGGCGACAAGAATTTCTACTATCAATAGTCTTCAATCCTCTTGGAGAATTCTCACTTGATCGGCTCACCAGAATGCAAACCTTCATCGAACAATAATGTCGGTATAACTAACGGTTCCGGATAATCGTTCAAATCATCAAATGAATCATAAAAAGGCACGATGCCCCTTATAATGGCGATGGACTATTCTGCCCTAACACAATTTGGTTGGACCGATACTACGCTATTCGTCCCAGCAATAGCTCAATAGAATACTTTCTAAGTTCCAACACAATTCCTTCGGTTGATTGGTACAACATAACATGGAATTCATCCTAGGAGGATTCTAATCATGTTCTATTATAACAAGATATCCGAACTTCGATGAATCATCATAAAGACTTGTTCACTAGTCACAATATCATCTCCTTCTACGAATTAATCCTTAAGTTCAATCTATTAATTCTTCACCGAAATGTTCGATCATACCATTCTCATGAACTAAGATAATCTTCGAAAACTAGATATGATTGGGTTTACAATATCAAGATGCACTAATCAATAGTCTAATCACTATAAGGTTTGCTCAACGATTTCAACAACCAAGAGGAATTGAAAATAATTGAATTTAAATCTTCTAAACCATGATGAAAGGCTACTCAAGAAGATAACTGGTTCGGTCTACTCAAAACAGGTCCAAAACGTTACTAAGATCATGCTAAATTAGTGTGTGAAGGATCACATACCTCAATAAATTGATGAACAACGAAGAACTTGAATAAGCTCAACCACCGGAAGCTTGAACACCAATCTACAAGGCCTAAGCTTCCCAAGAATCGTCCCAGAAGATGATATGAAGGATAAGAGGTGATGAAAGATCTCCAGAACACGAAAAATCCGCCAAAGGAAAGGTGAGAAATGAAATAGGGTCGAGGTCTATAAATAGAATTCTGGGCATTACGTACATTATGAAAATAACCTTACGTACATAACAAACTTAACGTACGTTATACCCTAACTTTAGCGTACGTAGTCGTCTGACCAGAACTCACTGGCCTGATTTTGCCATTTCCTTACGTACGTAATCACAATGGTTTTACGTACGTAATATCCATGTCCTTAGCGTACGTAAAACATGCACCATAGCGTACGTAACACCTATGTCCAGGTTCATGCGGAATATCACACAAATCTTCCCCGGCCCCTTCCTTAGCCCCCACACGCCGACCCTTATCCGAATCGTAAGTTGACTTAGCTTACGTACGTTAAGCATAACAGATAACGTATGTAATACTGCAGTCTTAGCGTACGTTATGGACGCTTGATAGCATACGTTAACATGTGCAGAACCATGCATGCAGAATGTTGGAGATACCAAAATGTAAGGATACGAAATACGGGAAACCAACCTCCGAATAATAACATCACAAAGTTGAATTTTACAAGATAAATACACAATAATTATCCAGTCATTACAATGGAAAGGTAATATCCTATGCCTCCAGGCAATTAAAAGAGTATGAGAAGAATTATCCAACACATGATCTAGAACTGGTTGCTGTTGTCTTTGCACTAAAAATTTGGAGGCATTACCTATATGGTGAAAAGTGCGAAATCTACAGACCATAAGAGTTTGAAGTACTTTTTCACACAGAAGGAGCTGAATATGCGACAACGGAGATGGTTAGAATTGGTGAAAGACTATGATTGTGAGATCAATTATCATCCTGGTACGACAAATGTGGTTGCAGACGCATTAAGTAGAAAGTCTATGTCTTCCTTTCTAATCACACAGAAGCCATTATTATTAGACTTGCAAAAATTAGAACTCGAAATTGTGCCCAAAAGGAAGATTTGTTCGTTATCAGCACTCATATTGAAACCTGCACTTCAAGATATAATCAAAAAAACCCAGAAGGCGGATCAGTACATTGGCAAATTAAGGGAAAAAAGTTGATGAAGGAAAATTACCAAACTTCTCAGTCTCTAGTGATAAAATATTACGATATAAAGGGAGACTGTGCGTGCCAGCCGACACAACCATCATAGGGGACATTCTGAAGGAAGCTCATTCCAGTCCTTATTCAATACATCCAGGTACCACAAAAATGTATAAAGACTTGCAACAATATTATTGGTTGACTAACATGAAGAGAGATATTGCAAAATTCGTGGCAGAATGTCTAACTTGCCAGCAGATCAAAACTGAACATCAGAGACCAGCAGGATTATTGAAGCCTTTACTAATTCCGGAATGGAAATGGGAACACATTACAATGGATTTTGTGCTTGGGCTACCAAGGACTCAAAGTGGATATAATTCCATATGGGTGATTGTTGATAGATTGACCAACTCTGATCATTTTCTTCTAGTAAAATCCACATATAATATGGATCGATACGCTCAGGAATATATTAAAGAGATAGTCCGGCTACATGGGGTGCCAATATCTATAGTATCTGACAGGGACCCTAAATTCACATCTGCATTTTGGAGAAGATTACATAATGCAATGGGTACGAAGCTTGCTTTCAGCACCGCATTTCATCCACAAAGCGATGGAAAGTCAGAAAGAGTTATTCAAATACTCGAAGATATGTTGAGAGCATGCATACTAGATTTCAAGGGCAATTGGGATACAAAGCGTCCATTAGTAGAGTTCACCTACAACAATAGTTACCAATCTACAATTGGGATGGCACCTTATGAAGCACTATATGGGAGAAAATGTAGATCTCCCGTACACTGGGATGAAGTTGGAGAAAGAAGCCTACTGGGCCTAGAAATGATACAACAGACTGCTATGGTGGTAGAAATGATAAGAGAACGAATGAAAATTGCACAAAGTAGACAGAAGAGTTATGCAGATAATCGAAGAAGAGATTTGGAATTCACAGTTGGAGACCATGTCTTCTTGAGGGTATCCCCAATGAAAAGCATAATGTTATTTGGAAAGAAAGAAAAACTTAGACCGAGATATATTGGCCCATTTGAAATCCTTTAGAGAGTTGGTGATAGAGCTTATAGAGTAGCCTTACCTCCTTCACTATCTGGTGTACACAACGACTTCCATGTGTCTATGTTAAAGAAGTACATTTCCAACCCCTCACATGTGTTAAATTATGAGCCATTGGAATTATCCCTATATTTGTCCTATGAAGAGAAGCCGGTATAGGTTCTTGATAAGAAAATAAAGAAACTAAGGAACAAGGAAATTCATTTGGTAAAGATTTTGTGGAGGAATCATGCTGTTGAAGAGGCTACATGGGAAAGAGAGGACGAAATGCAAAGCAAATATCCAGAACTATTCGGTATGTCAATTTCGAGGACGAAATTTTATAAGGAGGGGAGGACTGTAATGCCCGGTTATCCCCTAAGCCAATAACCATTTAATACCTAAATTCATTTACATAATATGCACTATGGAAGCATGGCATACAAGTAGACATTTCATGAGCATGAATAACTGCTATGTCCATTCGTATTACGTTTTATACGACATGTTAATTATCTCCTCTAACATGATAAAAGTCATTGTGAGATGTTTTGTTGCAGTGAGGAGCTCAGTTTCTCAGTAAGGAGATTGATGTGCTAAACGATTATAAAATAATAATTGTAATACCCTAGAAAATTCAAAGACTTAATTAAATGCTATTTATTTTGCTAATGGTCATGGATTTCGATATTTACAAGTTGTCCAATACTTGGACCGATATGTTTCCAATATAAAATGAAGGATTTAATAAGAAAAGATTTCAAAATAAATTATAAGGATTATTTTAGAATTTATGAAAGTAATTTCGAAAATTTTCGACAAATTGATACGATAAAATTTTCATTACAGAACACTTATACTGCAAAAATAATATTAAATTATTATTTTAATATTATCGAAAATCCATTCTGAGCATATCGAAGATTTAACTCAGATGAGTCTAGAACAGGTCGTAAAATCGAATTTGGACATCGGGAAGGGGGCGAATCGGCTGAGCCAAGTTGACGGACATTTGCCGGTCACCGCCGGACACGCCGACTGACAACTTCCGGTCATAGCCGATAGAAGTTTCTCGGCCAATATCCGGATAAGGCTGTCCAGCTGCCCGGATAAGGTCGGTCACGACCGACAGAAGCTTCTCGGCCACTATCCGGATAAGGCTGTCCAGCTGTCCGGATAAGGCTTCCAGCTGTCCGGGTAAGGTTGATTTTCAACCGACTTTGAGCCCTTATTTATACATGTTCCCGGACGTGTTTTTGTACATATCATATATCATTTTCAAGCTGTGGACCTCTACTTTAAAACGCCCACAACATATTTTCCTTCCAAAAATTATAAAAGCCACAAAAATCCCGATCAAACAGATAGCTCAAATATGACAGTTTTTCAAAGGTGTTTGATAGAAGTCTCCAAAGTGATTTCAGATTTTTCAAGGATTTTAGCACATCCATCTATAGAAACTGATCTTTTCACATCAACAGGCACATGACCTAAGGTAAGATGAGGCTTTTCCTTGCTGTATCATAAGGATCATATATTGATTGATATTTTCATATGTGACTATTATTGAATGATCATGCATAACATGTGTATGTAAAAGAATGTTTAAGAACAGGAAGTATGGTACTTGATTGATGGCGGGTAGGCACGGGACGCGGGGGACCGGTGGACCCAACACATGGTGGCAAATACTTGCGGCTGAAAGTCGGTCAAGGAAACCCACACTGAATGAAAAAGGTTGAATATGGCTAATACCATTGGTTAAAAAACCAGTATGGGAACCTCCATATACATCTTTTATTGGCCAATTATATGAACAGGTTCCGAAAACCATGGCCTATCACTATCAGTCGAGTATCACACTTCAAGGGTACCCGAAGAAAGGATTTTACAAGAACATGACTATATATATAGTAGTTACTTATTGATAAATGTGATACGTGATACTTTCCTATTACAGAAGTCTCATCTTACTGAGCCATTAGCTCATTAGGTTCTTATAATATAGGTGATGATGCTCATGTTTAGGAGTTGACTATCTTCTTCAGTATTGACAGCCGGAGACTTGTCCATATGCCATTCCCCAGCTATTTCGCCCCTATGCTGGAAGACTATGTTTTGTTTTGAATAAGATCACCATGTTATGGGTTTGTTATGTATTAAACTTAAAGTTGTCACTACCAAAAAAAGTACTTTAGCCGACGACCCGAAAAAAAACGGCCGACGACTATAAAGTGTCGTCGGCTAAAATTCGCACTTTATCCGACGACTCGTTTTACCGTCGGCTAAAGGGTTTTAGCCGACGACTTGGCGGAGGTCGTCGGCTAAAGTTCGAAATAGTCGTCGGCTATATTAAAGAGGTTTAGCCGACGACCGAGATAACGTTTATCCGACCGAAAAAAAAAAATTTAGCCGACGACTTGATCTCGGTCGTCGGCTAAATCCCTTTCGAAAAAAAAATATTGCAACGGTTTAGCCGACGACCTAGATCTAGGTCATCGGCTAAAAAATTTTTAAAAAAAAAAAACAATATACTTTAGCCGACGACTCGATCTAGGTCGTCGCTAAACTCCTTCCGAAAAAATAATATTGTAATGGTTTAGCCGACGACCTAGATCGAGGTCGGCGGCTAAACACTTTTTCGAAAAAATAATATAATTTAGCCGACGACCTCGATCTAGGTCGTCACAAACTCGCTCCGAAAAAATAATAATATTATAATGGTTTAGCCGACGACCTAGATCGAGGTCGGCGCTAAACACTTTTTCGAAAAAATAATATACTTTAGCCGACGACCTCGTCTAGGTCGCTAAACTCCTTCCGAAAAAATAATATTGTAATGGTTTAGCCGACGACCTAGATCGAGGTCGGCGGCTAAACACTTTTTCGAAAAAAAAATAATATACTTTAGCCGACGACCTCGATCTAGGTCGTCGGCTAAACCTCCAAGTGAAAATTATTTATAGTTCAGGGAACACCAACCCAATCTTGCCCCTCTCCCCACTAAAGAGCACATTTCTATTCCCGATCCTGTCAGTTATTCCCAAAAAAAGCTTGTGAGTTGCTACTTTGAGTTGTGCTAGCTGGAGTGACGAAGGTTTCTACCGGTTGTTATAATCACCATTTCGATTAAGGTACGTATTTTATTGTAACTTTTATTGTGATTTCGAAACTTTGTATTATTCATGTTACATTCGATAACTTTTATGTAAAACGATTAAGTTTTATGATGATAATCATTATGATTAATTGTTCGTTGTGATTTCATTTATAATTTGAACAATATTAGTTAGTTGGATTAGTATTGGAAAATGTATACATTTTCAGGATGGACAAGAGTTGGATTGGGTTACGAAAATGGGATCCAAGTGTAATGGATGGGATGAAGCAGTTTATGAGATTTGTAAAAGAGCACGACAGTGGTAATACGTTGCACTACTGTCCATGTAATAAATGTAGATGTCGCAGTGATATGTTTCGTTTTCCATTTGATGAGGTCTGGGAACACCTAAAGAAGAATGGTTTTTGGAGTAAATATACATGTTGGATATACCACGGTGAAGCACCGAATTCTGTTATTCCGTATGATCACGGACAATTTAGTGGTAACGACGGGTTCACCGATCCGAAGAGGAGGTTGATTGATGATGTGTTTGGTTTTTCCGAGAAGTTTGTACGAACTGAGCAAATCCCACGACCCCATAGACCGTTGCCTTGCAATACTGTTGGCCTTGACAGGTACAACAAGCTAATTCAACTCCAACATACCCCTCTATACCCAGGGTGTAACATGACTGTTCTTGATTGTGTCATGGAAACGATGAGATTAAATGTGGAAAACAAATCATCCATAAAGTCTGTAGATGATTACTTGGAGCTTACGAGTAATATGCTTCCATAGGGTCATCATCTTCCTAATACATATTCAAAAATGAGACGAATTTTGAAAGATCTTGGTCTTTCCTACATTAAGATCCACGTCTGCATGTATGATTGTGTTCTATTCTGGGGGCATCCTAATGAAGACCTCACGAGATGTCCTGTATATGATACAGAGAGATATAGGATCACTCCTTCTGGAAAAGAGAAACCGGTGAAGGTACTTTGGTATTTTCCACTGAAGAACAGGTTGGAACGGCTTTTTATTTTCCACGTACGACAGTTATTCATCCGAGACGTTCTACTTGCACGCCATGTGTATCGGAACTATTAGTGATTTTCCTGCATATGGAATGCTGTCTGGATCTGTTATTAGCGGATATAGAGGTTGTCCAGTGTGTTTGAATGCAGATTGTGCTAGGTACCATCAGAGGAAAGTTATCCGAATGCGTCATCGGATATGGCTTGAGAGGGAACATGAGTGGCGTATGGATGCCGCAAAGATTTGATGGCACCGTAGAAATGGGCGAGCCACCACGACAGGTGGACAGTGATGAAATACTATCAATTCTTAATGAGTACGATTTTGGTCACTTAGCAACCATCCCGATGTGATTGCAAAGAACCCCCGAAAGGCCCGACAGGTATAAGTATTGGTCGCACAAAAGTATATTCTGGGAATTGCCTTACTGGTCCAAGTTACTGATAAGGAACTTCTTGGATGTCATGCACATTGAAAAGAATGTTTGCGAAAGTGTGGTTGGGACAACCTTAGGTTGGGATGGAAAGACCAAAGACGGGCCAAAAGCACGCAAAGGTTTGGAAGAAATGAGCATAAGAAAACATTTGTGGTTGAAAATCACAAGGGAAAACAAAAATGCCTAAGGCAAATTTTACACCATCACTGCCGAGCAGAGAACTGAGATATTTTGCTGGATAAAGACTGCTAGGTATCCTACCGGGTATGCTGGAAATATAGAAAGATGTGTTAATTTCAGGGAGAACGAGTTAACTAGTTTGAAGAGTCATGATTGTCATATCCTACTCCAACGCCTATTTCCGGTATTTATTCGACCGTACTTACCAAAACAGGTGGTCGAGCCGTGTGTTGCATTGTCAAGATTTTTCCAGAAATTATGTACGAGAGAAGTCAAGAGATCTGATTTGCGTAAAATGTAAGATGAGATCATCTATATCTTGTGCAAGTTTGAGCGAATATTTCCTCCAAACTTTTTTGACCTCATGCCTCACCTCATGATCCACCTTCCCAGGCAGTTATTGGTCACTGGTCCAGTACACTACATGTGGATGTACCCGGTTGAAAGGTAACATAATTTTGTATGATATATATATATATTGTCAAATTAAGTATGATTTTTAACACAATGACAATATTACAGGCAACTCGGTGATTACAAAGACTCCGTGGCCAATAAGTCTGCACCAAAAGGATGCATTGCAGAATCTTACCTTGCGTCGGAGTATATTACGCATATCAAGTTGTATTTGGGCACCTTCGAGCCCCCTTCCCGCTCTATTCCAGCAGATAACATACAGTTCTATCTTTCTATCATATCCACTAAGGTTGACGTCTATGGGAGGTTGCCAGGAAGACAATTAGACCCGTACGAGTCACGAATTGCACATTGGTGGATATTGCTCAATTGTCCAGAAGTTCAGTACTGGAAAGACATCCACTTCTCATGCGATATGGTGCGAGGTGACACTAGATTCCACAATGACACTTTTGCTGACTATTTTGGAGCATGGGTACGTATACATTCAGTTGCTATTGCATTTTGGACTTAAGATATTTTTTTACATAAAAAGTTTATTTACGACATATGACACACATACAAGATGACGGATACCCTAACTGGTCGCGTGAACTTATGCTTCTTTCTATGAAGCCGGTTATGTCAAGAATTTATTCAATGGCCAAAGTCAACGGTGTCACATTCGTATGCCTTGAGAGAGACCAAAAAAGAAGATGTCAAAATTCTGGGGTTATGATAGATGGTGGATATTACGGCGTTCTTTTGGAAGTGGTAGAACGAATTTACGGGGAAGGCATGACAATTTACTTGTTTAAGTGTCGATGGTACGACACCAGTCTTGGAACCGATATGCAAGACGACTACGGGCTGTTATCTGTTGACACTTCCACTTCATGGTATGAAAGTGATCCTTTTGTATTTGCTACATCAGCAAAGTCGGTGTATTATTTGGATGACTTGGTGAAGAAAGGCACATGGAAGGTAGTGCACGTTGTGACAACGAGGAATATTTTTAGTGCTGCTACACTGGGAGAAACAACAGGTACTGATGACAATGATGCTTATCAAGAGCCAAATACAACAAATATTCCACCATCAACGACAATTACAATGAATAATGTTCCTGAAGGACGAGTCATCCGACTCCGTGGTGATGCTCGCGGGTACGTTGACATTGATACAAACGAATTACTTGAAAATTCTGATGACGATAATGTGAACGACTTGAGGCATATGTTGCCGGATATCAACTCAAATAATGAGACAGACTGTAGTGATGACTCAAACTATGAGCCATAAATTTAGTAGATGTATATTTTCATTTGTTAAATATAATTAAAAAAATAGTAATAATAATAATCATAATCATAACATTAATATAATATAAATAATATTATTAAAAAATCCAGGAGGTTTAGATGACGACAAGATCTACGTCGTCGGTTAAAGTGTTTTTTAAAAAAAAAATTATACTTTAGCCGACGACATATAAGACGGTCGTCGGCTAAACCCCAGCAATGACCCGACCGTGTAAGACAACACGGTCAGGTCAGTCATATAGTGTGTTTTCTCATTCTGGGCAGGTGCGACACGGCCAGTGTCCCCTGACACGGTCGACTAATGTTTTTTTTAAAAAAAAATTAAACTTTAGCCGACGACTTATAAGAAGGTCGTCGGCTAAACACCCGGCCGTGTCCATCGACACGGCCCGTGTCGCACCCGCCCAGAAATTAAAAACACACTGTTTGCCTGCCCGATAGTGTTGTCTAACACGGTCGGGTCATTGCTGCGGTTTAGCCGACGACCGTCTTATATGTCGTCGGCTAAAGTATAATTTTTTTTAAAAAACTTTAGCCGACGACGTAGATCTTGTCGTCGGCTAAACCCCCACCTTTTATACGTTTCTCGTACCTCCCTTTTGTTATTTTCTTCTTCTGGTTTAGTCGTCGCCCGTCGCCCGTCGCCTGCCGATCGTCACCCAGCCCCAACCGCCCGTCACCTAGCCGCCCGTCACCTAGCCCCCGTCCCGCCGATCGTCACCCAGCCGATCGTCCCGTCGCCCCGTCTTCTGGTTTAGCCGATCGTCCGCCCGCCAGCCCGCCAGCCCTCCGCCCGCCAGCCCCGGTCCCATCGCCCGCCCGCCCGCCCGACGCCCTCCGCCCGTCGCCCGCCAGCCCGGCCGCGGTAACCCTTGTCCTTATTTTTTTTATTTTGTTTGTTGAATTTATTGTATTTGTTTGATGAATTTGTTTAGATTATGTGATGAATTAGATAAATTGTTTAACGAGTTGTGATGCAATATTTGATGAATTTAGTATTTTCAATATTTTGTGTTTAATGAGTTGTGAATTTGATGAATTTGTTTGAGGAGGAAGGGATCAGATAGGCGTTAATCGAAAGATTAACGTGGTATGGCATTGATAATTATTGTTGTGTTGAATTGTGAATTTGATGAATATGTTTAGATTATTTGATGAATTTGTTTAGAAATATTTGATGAATTTGTTTGAGGAGGAAGGAATTTTATAGCCGGCGTTAATGGAAAGATTAACGTGGTATGGCATTGATAATTACTTTTGTGTTGAGTTATGAATTTGATTTATTTGTTTAGATTATGGATTGAATAAAGAAAGCGTTAGGGAAGAAGTCGACAAAGTCGACCACTCCCGATTCTGGGAGTTCCGCAGCCTCTAGTAAGGCGGATCCCGGTACACTATACATATCTCAGAGCAGCGTTCGTGCCCGCTAGATACTAGAAGCTACCGGCATTAACGCTGACGATTTTTATAGGGCGACAGATGAGCCCGCTGCACTAGCGCGGCGTTTATCCTTTCAGACACCACGGCCGACCCCCTCGCATCCGGAGACTCGTATGCCTCCCATCCACCGACCCACGTCTAGCCCTCACACATCAGGAGATGTACGGAGTTCCTCGTCCGCGGTGCCCCACGGTCCGCCGCCGACTCTATTCATGCCTCTGATGGTTCCGACTATTCCAGAGGTCGATGAGACGGGAGCTCGAGTTCCCGTTCGATTGATTAGCCCTGACGAGGCGTACGTCTACGAGTCTTGGCCAGACAACATGTTTTGGCGGAGTTGTCGGGTTTCGAAGACGAAACTGTACGAGGAGATAGAGAGGGAGAAGGAGAAGGGGAAAAATGTAGTCGAGGAGGAGAAGAAAAAGAAGAAGACTCGTGGCCCAATAAAGGGTCTGGCGTTCGACTCGTACGTAAGTAAGCATGGCCGTTATGAGATTCTTCTAGACAGACACGGCCGGCCGGTGATGTCTTCTGACGCTGCGGCGTCATATAGCCGTAATGTTGGCTTTGTCATTCGGGACAGAGTCCCCGTTTTGTGGCCCGATTGGGGGGACGTGCCGCAGTGCGTGAAGGATGCTTTGAATAATGCTATGTCGGTAAGTTAATAAATATTTAATAAGTGTTTTTAAATCAACACGTAGTTCTAGGTGTTTTTTCAAGTAGGCCCATATGTGATGTTTTTAAATTATTGCGTATTTATGCTGTTCATAGGTGTGGTTTGTCATTCCCGACTCTCTACTACGTACTTGGTGTGACGAGGTGCAGTCTACCAAGTAAGTCATTTTAATTTATTTTGTATCTACATTGTTTGCGTAATTTTTTTCTTACGAATGATATATGTTGTGCAACGTGTGTTGTAGGTACAAATCTTGGAAAAATGAGATGCACATGTTCGATGTACTGGGTGATACCCGAGAGGCTACCCCGGAAGAATTCAAGTTCCGGGAGTACGAGTGGAAGTGGCTACGCGCCCATTTTCGCGACCCAGAGTTCATGGTATGACTAAAATACCCTCATTTCATTCTTCCTCTTTCAGTTTTTATTTTTTTGAATTCTAAATATAAACTCCATTTTTTAAAATTAATGTTTCAGAATATAAAAAATACTTGAAGTTACGGTTTTTTTAAATTAGAAAAAATCGGAACTTCATGTATTTTTTTAAAATTCTGGAATATTATTAATCTTCAAAAATCGGAATTATTTTATTCAAAAGTGGAAATAAATTGTCTTAATAAAAATAAAAACTAGAATATTATTTTCCATAAAAAAATAAAAATCTGAATATTGTATTTTATTTATTAAAAAAAATGCTAGTATTTAATAAAAAATAATAATATTTCAGTTTTTATTTTTTTTTGAATTCTAAATATAAACTCGATTCTGCATATTATTTTTTTGAAGGCGACTAGCTTGACCAACACGACCAATCGTGCTGGTCTAACTGACCATCACAGTCTGGGTTCCCGGTCGTTAGCCAGAGTTGCGCACGAGGCCATTTCTTCTAATTCGTTGGACGCATTTGCCTACGTGACTCAGAAAGCATTTCCGAACCGTCCCGAGGAGCATGTAAGTCTTATTTTATTTTATTTTAGTAATAAAATAAATGCCTTTGTATCATACTTTTATTGATATTCAAATATTTATTTTCATATTAACTTAGGAGCGTGTGCGGGAGGAGTCTCAGAGGATGCTTGCTGAGATTGCTCGGGACTTAGCGAGACCGACTCGATTCTCGCCATCGATGATCGATCAGCCGATCCTTATGTTCGCGCTAGGGTGTGGGTACCGTCTACCCTCCTAGAGGTAGTCGGTACCGCACTAAGATGATGGGAGTCGAGGGTCACCATGTATTGAAAGATACCCCGGCCCAGGCGCCGCGGACGGATGCACTGACCGCCTATCTCGAGGAGCATTGAGGGCGAGAGGGAGCTCCGAGCCGAGAATGAAAGGAGGACTCGACGCGGTTACATGAGAGCGAGCAGAGGACCGAGTCGCGGTTAGAGAGTTTCCAGAGACAAGCAGATGCCATGATGGACTATATGATGACGCTCGACTGACCATTACTCAGCCGGACTGAGCACCGCTCCACCGCCTTCTCTCTTCTGATGCACCCCATCTTCACAAATTTCGTGACGAGGATCTAGGGGATGGTGGTAATCCTTCTACTACTACATTTCGACATTTAGATGATTTTGGCAGTAGATTGTAGTTGTGTTGTTGTAGTACTCTTGTATATTTATATTTGTGTTACAATTATGTAAGTGATTTTATTGACGCTACTTGTATGTTGATGAAATTAATGTTCTTGAATGTGTTGTGCGTTGTGATGCATATAATGTTGGGCATATTATTAATGGTATTAGTTGAATGTGTTGCGCGTTGATTGTTGTTGATAATGAGAGCTGGTGTATAAAAATTACAGGTGCAAAAAATACAGGTTTTGGGATCCCAAAATCTGAATTAATTTTTTTTTTAAAAAAAGGGTTTTAGCCGATGACATATAAGACGGTCGTCGGCTAAAGTAATTTATTTTTTTTAAAAAAGGGGTTTTAGCCGACGACATATAAGACGGTCGTCGGCTAAAGTAATTTATTTTTTTTTTAAAAAGGGTTTCAGCCGACGACCTATAAGACGGTTGTCGGCTAAAATAATTTAATTTTTTTTTAAAAATGGTTTTAGCCGACGACATATAAGACGATCGTCGGCTAAACTCTATTTTTTTTAAAAAACCGGTTTTAGCCGACCGACTCGTTAAGGTCGTCGGCTAAATTTTTTTTCCCTAACAGGTTTAGCCGACGATCGTGTAGTAGTGGTCGGCTAAACTTTGAACTTTAGCCGACGACTACACAAAAGTCGTCGGCTAAACCTTGGCCGACGAATATCGACCGACGGTTTTTTAGCCGACGGCTGGCATGATTAGCCGACGACTTTGTGGTTTAGCCGACCACTTTAAGTCGTCGGTTAAAGTCTGATTTTTGGTAGTGTGTAATGTTTTGAATAAATAATGCCGGTTTGCGTTATTTCCCCGAGTTCTTGCTTTTACCAAATTTACAATTATGGCTTTTCAAAGTTTAAAAGCGGGATACTCCCCAACTTAGTAGCACGGACCCCTTTGCGGTTCAGCTGCTAGGTTAGGGGGTGTTACACTTTGTAATTCCAAAATATATTTTAAAATGAATATACATAGAGTTTCACTTCAACCAAACGACATTTTTTGTAATACAAGTTTCAGAAATGAATAAAAGTACTTCAACTCTTTTTCTATTTTAATGTAAAATGGGTAGACTTTAATACTCTTAAATATACAGCTACATGTTTGAAAAAAATCATATAAGCATAAATATGCCATTTCACTTCAATCAAATCAATTGAGTTTTTTATTTTGTAACTTTTTAAAATTTTAAGGTCGTTTTTAATTAGGATAAAATTATGATGTATATTTTTTAACTTATTCAAGCTATTCTTATATTATAATTGTTAAATTTCTTGGTAATTTTAAGGCTAGGACTTGGATATAGTTTTCTAAATTAACAGGTATATTTATAATAGGTCATACAAGTAATTAAATTATATATACTACTATTAAGTTTTTTTATTGCAATTTGAGAAGTGCTTAATTTTAAGCTATAAGTCAAAATCTCTTATGCATTTCCTAAAGCTTTTTTTATTTTAAATATTACTGCCATATGTATTTAATATAATTGTACATATGAAGTTGTACTAAAGGACAATGCACATATTGGTTATTCAAGTATAAGCTCTTCTTCACTTGAGCATCATTGCAAACTCATAATTATTAGATTAATTGTGAGATTAATTATTGGACAAACAATGTCATCTCATCATCTACAAGAAATTAAGGACTTCTCTGAATGAATCCTCAAAAGTGTAAAATGGTGAGCTGGGTGAAGAAGTCGATAGAGAAACCTTGATTGATATTCTTGATATTACTAATCCGGAATGCCGAATATCATATTGCAGCCATTGTTAAAAGCACTATCATTCACTTAAAAGTAAATTTTCGTAAAGTAATTTTTTGAAGAAAGAGCAACCATGGCGCCAACAAACGACGTTGTGGAGATAGTAAATGATTACGTGATGTCTATAATTTCAAAAATTAAGCGGATATATCACGCTCTGGAGATAGTAAATGATTACGTGATGTGTATAATTTCAAAAGACAAGCGGATATATTGCAGTTCTGATAGTATATGCAAAATTTCTGCCCTCTAAAAATCAAAATCAAGTATATCCAATGAATTTTTTTAAATAGTATCAAGTATTCTCGAATTTCAAATCACATCTTAAAATCCTAAGTTAGAGTTTCAATTATGCTATCAAAATATGGATCAATCATCAGAATTATGCAATGTCACATCATTAATAATTATCCAAACCCGTAACCATATTATTGAACAAAAAAATCGGAGAATAATTATGAGAGTAAAGTATTTATTCCACAATTGATATTAAGCCCCTTAGATATCAGATTACCATTTAAATTTCAAATACGCCAGTTCCCACTAATTATGAGCTTTGCCATGACTATATTTAAGTGTCAAGGTCAAACACTTTCTCATATCGGTATGTATCTTTCAAGACCCGTATTCAGTCATGGTTAGCTTTGTGTAGCCATATCAAGAGTGAAAATCAGGAAATACTAGAAATTTTTTCTTGCGATGATGATGGTGTAATCATAAATAGAACAAATAGTGTAGTTTATAAATAAGTATTATGAAATTTATAATGAACGATTTACATATTATATATTTACATAAAAGTTCTTTTTTTGTGTTTTCGTGTAATTACACGGGTGTTATATTAGTGATATTTAAATACCAATAAAATATTAGGCTTATTTTTTCTAGTTCGAGGCTTGATTTGATATTGATGTGATTTATAAAAAAAATTGTTGCAGATATGATGTGAAAATAATCAATTATGAAGTCAAATAAATTTGTGTTTAATAAATATTATTCTTAAAGTGTTTTTAAAATATAAAGTATTACTATTTTCTAGTATTTTCTATGATGGTAGCCTTTAAAAACAATACTATTAAAATATATAATCACTCTCATTAGCTTTTTTTTTTAGACTTTTTAAATTTAATTTTCATCCTCATTAAATTTTATAAAAAAATGAAGAATCAAATAAAAAACATCAGCAAAAAAAATAAATAATAATTAAAGAAGTCTAATTAAAAAAGAAAAGCATAAATCACTCTCATTCCCGTTTTTATTTATTTTTTAGATTTTTTTAATTTATTTTTCATCCTCATTAAATTTTATAAAAAAAGAATAAAATTATAAAAAAAGTCATATCCACATCAACCAAAAAAAAAAAATTAAAAAAATTAAAAAATAAATCACTTCCATTACCCATTTTTTATTTTTTTTAGATTTTTTAATTTATTTCTCATCCTCATTAAATTTTATTAAAAAAATATGGATTTTTTAAAAAATCGAGAATGGAAGTGATTTACGCTTTTTTATGTTTTAGACTATTTTAAATTTTTTTTGCTGCTGTGGATGTGACTGTATATTTATTTTTAATTTATTTTTAAAAAAATTTAATGATGTGGCATGTGACTTGTATGTCACCTCAGCCAAAAGTTCTTTAGACGCTATTTTTTTGGAATTTTAGGATTAAAGTTGTCGGGTCAGATAAATGTTGCACTGTGTGCGCTAAATCCCCCAAACTTTAGGACCATTAGTGCCTTTTTCTCAATTTATTTACAAATGGTATTGAAAGTTGAACTGGAATATAAATTTTGAAATTTTGTTGAATGTTCTTGTAGATCTGATTGAAAGTGGGGGTTTTATTTCTAGGGATGAAGATTGATAGGAATATAAATGTTGGGAGTTTTATTTGTTAACTGAATCAGATGAGATTTTTATGGGTTTTATTTTTTTTGCTGGTGTTAAGTTTGGAAGCCAAATTAAGGATTAGTGTTTACCACGTACCATTAATACGTGTTTTACTTGTTTTATATATGTAATTATTTTTCATTTATTTTATTTGTATAAATATATTAAAAATCTTATATCTGTTGAAGAGAAAATAACTTGAGACAAGAAAGTAGGGCAAAGTGTTGTATTATTCCATCATTGAGATCCCTTAAATAGGGTGAAGTACATACAAACAGGTCTTGGCCAAATCCTAACTAGGAAAGCCCATAAACTAACAGACTTAGGCACACAATGGGTATTATTCCTTTAACACTCCCCCTTGTGCCTAGTCTACAAGCGCATGTCATGTTGCCTCGTTAAAACCTCGTCAAGCAAAAACCCAGTGGAAAAAATGTCTTGATCGTAGGGAAAAGAGTACAGCTTCTAGACACATCAAGTTTAGACTTCGTCCTTTTAATCTATCCTCTCATATGATCGTTACATTTGATCATAGCGCTACTAAGGTGACCATTCCATCGATCCCTAAAATCGTACATCTTGTTACCTCGTTAAAAACCTTTCCAAGTGATAAAAACCCTGTGGGAAAAATGATCCTTGGAAGGAAAAGAGTATAACGTACGTTGTGGATGTAAGACTCCCCCTCAAGTCTACATCTCCCCCTGATTTGTACATCAATCAAGGATACTTTGAAAAACTTGTGCATGTGTCGTTTGCCTCATTAAAAACTTTGTCAAGTAACAAAACCCAGTGGGAGAAAATAAACCTTGGTCAAAGAAAAGAGTACAACGTCGGTGAGTAAGTTTCTTTATGACCCACCCTTCTCCCTCTACCTTTACATCGATTTCGGGAGTTCGGAAATTCTCCGCATTCCGATACTTCTCACATGTTTTTCAAACACGGCCTTGGGCAGAGATTTGGTGAACAAATCGGCCACATTCTTCTCAGATCTGACTTGCTTTACTTGAATATTGAGGAGAGCCTCTTGTTGCTGATTATAGAAGAATTTTGGAGATATGTGTTTTGTGTTATCCCCCTTGATATACCCAAGCTTCATCTGTTCGATGCAAGCTGCATTATCTTCATATATGCATGTGGGTGCTCTAGTGACATTACTTAGTCCACTGTTACCTCGGATATGTGTAATGATAGCTCTTAACCAAATACACTCACGTACCGCCTCATGCAAAGCGAGAATTTCGGCATGATTGGATGAGGTAGCTACAAGGGTTTGCTTTGTGGATCTCCAAGATATAGCGGTGTTCCAATAGCAAATACATAGCCAGTTTGGGAACGACCTTTGTGTGGGTCGGAGAGATACCCTGCATCAGCAAATCCTACCAATACGTTCGTCGGAGTAGGTTCTATGGCATTAGCATTTACTTTAGCATTTGCCTTTACGGAAGCAGCTTCCTTTGCCTGCTTGTAGGGGAAGAATAGTCCAAAGTCAATGGTTCCTTTTAGGTACCGGAATATATTCTTTATACCATTCCAATGACGTTGCGTCGGTCTTTAACTAAATCGAGCTAGTAAGTTTATCGAGAAGGCGATGTCCGGTCGCAGTACATTGAGCTAAGTACAATAGAGTGCCTATTGCACTTAAGTAGGGAATTTCAGCTCCCAAAAGCTCTTCGTCATCTTCCTTTGGACGAAATGGATCTTTCTTCGCATCCAAGCTACGACCGATCATGGGAGTGCTAACCGGGTGTGCTTTGTCCATGTTAAAGCGTCTAAGCATCTTCTGGACATAAGCAGACTGGTGGATGAGAATTCCACAGACTCTATGTTCTATCTGAATACCAAGACAGAAACGAGTCTTCCCAAGATCTTTCATCTCAAACTCAGTTTTCAAGTATCCGGTGGTTTCTCTTATTTCATCAAGAGTGCCGATTATATTCATATCGTCGACGTACACTGCGATGATTGCAAATCCGGAACTTTTTTTCTTTATAAAGACGCAAGGACACAGTTCATCGTTCTTGTATCCCTTTCCAATCAAATATTCACTCAGACGGTTATACCACATCCTTCCGGATTGTTTCAAACCGTAAAGTGAGCGTTTCAAATGAACTGAATACGCACTCCGTGGTCTGGAGTTACTTGATTTGGGCAATGAAATGCCTTCGGGCACTTTCATGTAAATCTCCGTATCTAGATCCCCATAGAGATACGCAGTGACCACGTCCATTAGCTGCATTTCCAATCCTTCGGAAATAACTAGCCGATTAGATAGCGAACGTAATAACGTCCATTACGGGGAGTATGTTTCCTCGTAATCTATACCGTATGCCAGAGAAACCTTGTGCAACAAGGCGAGCCTTGTACCTCAGGACTCCGTGATTCTCATTACGCTTTCTGACAAGAACCCATTTGTGTCCAACAGGCTTTACACTTGGCGGAGTTAGCACTACTGGGCCAAGTACCTTGCGTTTTGTCAGAGAGTCAAGCTCTTCCTGGATAGCTTCTTTCCATTTAGGCCAATCGGCTCTTTGTTGACATTCTTCAACAGAGCGTGGTTCGACATCATCGTGCTCTATGATTTCTTGAGCAACTGTGTATGCAAACACATCATCAATATGAGTGGTCGATCGTTCCATCAAATCAGACGCACTTTCATAATTGATCGAGATCTCTTTGTTTTCTAATGCTGAATCGATCTCCGGGGCGTCCCCCATTAATGATTCGTGGACATAGCTATAGTCAGAGATGATCTCGTGGGAAGGATTCCTAGTATTGATGATTAATGGGTTGGTTTGTGCCTCACCTGCCCTTTTCTTCCTTGGGCGGGTGTCTGTCGAACCGGGTGGCCTTCCTCTTTTCCTTTTGGGAGCCACGACCTCGATCGCATTTCCACTGGGTGCGATCGCATCACTCGATACGTTGGTGATGTGCCCTTTATTCGGGACTTCTAACCTTGCAGGCACATTTGCAGCTGGAATGTGTGATCTTATCACTTTGGCGATATCAGTAAACGCATGAGGCATCGAATCTGCTACGTTCTGAAGATCGAGGATTCGTTGTACTTCACGATCACATAGTGAGGTACGGGGATCATAATGAGACAGACTCGGGACGTACCAGGACAATTCCTGTCATTCCTTAAGAAACTTCTTTTTCTCCTCTCCCCCTAACGATGGGAATTCTGACTCATTGAAGTGACAATCCGCAAAACGTGCGGTAAAGAGATCACCTATCAAGGGTTCTAAGTAGCGGATAATTGTTGGGGATTCGTATCCAATGTAAATACCTAAACGTCTCTGAGGACCCATTTTATTGCGTTGTGGGGGCGCAATCGGCACATGTGTTGCACAACCAAATATGCGTAGGTGTGAAATATCCGGTTGATATCCAGTTACCAACTGGTACGCAGAAAATGGTTGGCCAATGGTGGGTCTTAAACGAATAAGTACGGCTGCATGTAGGACTGCATATCCCCAAGCATAGATGGGCAGATTGGTGCACAAAACCAATGCTCGTGCTACCATTTGGATTCTTTTAATGGTTGCCTTCGCGAGACCATTTTGTGTATGCATATGGGGAACGGGATGCTCTACATCGATTCCGATTGACATGCAGTAGTCATCAAATACTTTAGATGTAAATTCTCCTGCATTATCGAGTCGAATAGACTTGATAGGGTGATCAGGATGGTGAGTCCTTAGACGAATGATCTGAGCTAGGAGTTTTGCAAATGCAGCATTTCGAGTGGAAAGGAGTGCGACATGTGACCAGCGTGTCGAAGCATCCACCAATACCATAAAGTACTTAAATGGTCTGCATTCTGGGTGGATGGGTCCACAAATATCTCCTTGTATACTTTGTAAGAATGGGATGTTTGCTTTAGTATCTTTAGTGTAGGAAGGTCTCGCTCCTACTTTAGCTAAAGAGCAGGCTTTGCATAATGAGCGATGTGCTTTTGACATAGTCAATTGCTTAGAAGGGGTATATGTCTCTATTTCTTTAGATGACATAGCATGATTAACATCAATACTGTTCTTCGTGTTGAGTTGTTGCCCCTTTTTCGCTCAAAAGAAAGGATGTTCGTGCGAGTTCTTTAGGATACGGATCATCATATCTCGACCAGGATGACCTAGTCTATCATGCCAAAGCCTATATGAGTCTTTGTCCCAAATTTCATTTATGGTGACAGCATAGGATTCGAATACCCTAATGGTTGTGGTGTACAGTCCACTATTTTGACTCTTAAGTTTTTCTAATATGTGTTTACGTCCACATTCATTAGATGTAATATAAAGGAACTCAATTCCATTCTCACAGTGGGTTTCGACGTGGAAACCATTGCTACGTATATCTTTAAAACTTAGTAAGGTTCGAGGGGCCCTAGGTGCGTAGAGAGCATCGGTAACTCGGATAAGAGTGCCGTTAGGCAATAAAAATCGGGCATTGCATCGCCCTTGGATGAGTTGGGAGGACCCAGTCATCGTGGTTACCGAGGTTTGACATGCAATTAATTCCGTGAATAGAAGCTTATTCCTAAGAATGGTGTGGGTGGTCCACTGTCAACCAAACATTCAAGTTCTCCCCGATTCATTCCTACGAAAAGGAGAGAAAAAAAAATTCGAACCATAAACATGCAAGCAATATTCATTTCTTCGAAATAAAGCTATGGATATAACGTAAGCAATAATAATATCTTGTTCTAGAAAAACAAAGTTTCATCACACCATTATTGAAAATAAAACATCGATAAAATCGTTCCGAGTTAACAATGCCAAATGTAAACGAGAAAGTAAACATAATGAAAGCATTCAGTCATAAAGGGGTGCCTCTAATGACTGTGACACGTATGGCTCATTGCGATTATCGGTGACTGTGAAATTGACGTCGGGGGACTCGTCGAGAGCCTCTTCCTCCATATAGTGAGCCTCCCGTTCTTTGGACTCTCTATATTTCTTGTAGTGTCTTTGCGACTTGTTTACTTGCATGGCGCTTCTTGTACCAATGTCCAAAGATCTCCACATCGATAGCACGGTTCATTGCCAACTCTGACTTTGGGAGCGACATGGGGGGTAGGTGCTTTGTTTCCTTGGCCAGAAGAGCCGGGAGCACCAAGTCTACTCATTACATTGGAAGAACCCCCACGTCCTCGACCACTGTGCCCTCTTCCACGTTGTGGTTTGGGATTGTCATGACCAGTCCCCTGTGCACTGAGTTTCTTTCCACCTTTCACTTTGCCATAGTTGGCCTCGGGAACTTTCTTTGTCCCAGCCGGCCTGGCATTGTTGCTCACTAATACTTCATTGTGCCTCTCAGCCACTTGCAGTAGGTTGATAAGCTTATTGAAGGTAGTAATGCATTTATTGTCATACTCCAGCCTATACTGGTTCGCTAGTATAAGGGCGGAAGTAGAGAAAGTGGAAAGAGTTTTCTGAATCATATCATCTTCTGTGAGGTCCTTTCCACAGAAATTAAGGCGTGCCTTTAGACGGAGCATATCTTTGTTGAAATCGTTGATCCGTTTATAATCAAGCAAGCGGATTTCATTCCACTGCACGGTCAACTCTGGGAGCAAAGTATTGTGGATGTTCCCAAAACGGCCATTAAGGGCATCCCACAGTTCTTTCGGGGATTTCAGCTGCAGATATTCCCACCTTAGGCTCGGGTCGATATCTCGCCTAAGGAACATTAATGCACTAGCTTTGGTTTTGTCAGACGGTACTTCGCCTGCTTTTTCAAAGATAGTAGCACTATAGTCCTTAGCGATAAAAGTGGTCTCTACGTCAGAAACCCATCTATGGTACTCAAGCCCTTCTGAGTCCAAGATGTCAAATTCAGGACGAGTTGGATCATCCATCTTGAGACTAGATGTGGTATGTGGGCCGGTGGCAGAACAGCCCAGCACGGCCCGGCACGCTTAAAAACCGGCCCGGACCGGCCCATTTACTATTTGGCCCGGACCGGCCCGTGTACATTTAGGTTATGTGGGCCTTAGGGGCCTTTGTTTTAGAGGCCCGGCCCGGACCGGCCCGAGCCCGCCTAAAACCGCTGGCCCGGCACGGACCAGCCCGAGCCCGTGTTAGCCCGTGAATCGGGAAGGCCCGTTCCGTTTAGCCCGTCTAAAGACTGTGAACTGGGAATGTCCAATAGGGTTTTTTATTTCTTTCCTATCAATTTATAGCCTGAAAAAGGTACAAAATTCAGTTTTCATTTAGTAAATCACATCTTATTATGTCCAAGAGACATACAGTAGTGAGAGTACATTTCAGCATTCTATGTCCACTAACATTTCACACCCGACAATAGTCCAATGCACTATAGGAGCACTTCGCAATTAACTTGAAGAGGAGTAAATGAGAGAGAGAGAGAGGGGGGGGAGAGAGAGAGAGTTGTTCTTTCTTTATAATAAAGTTCAAGTTCATTTTGTTGGTCCTTGTAATAAAATTTTTGTCTTACAATGAAAAAAAAAAGATGTTTAACTTACTGCCCGGCCAGGAATGCTTCCCTGCCCATGAACACAATGGGACGGCCGGCCTTATGTTTGTAAAAAAAGACCGGCCCGGCCCGGCCCGCCAAAAAAGAAGGACCGGCCCGGCCCGGCCCTTAAATGGAGCGGGCTTTAGCAGCCCGGCCCGGGCCCGGCCCGAATACCACCTCTACTTGAGACAAGAAAAAAAAGGAAAATGAATTTTCACAGTATATCATGAGTACTTTCCATGATAAAATTTTCAATAATGTGGAGGGTTATTATTTTTCAGAACCAAGATATGGTCAAAATTACTTTCGATGCTATTGGGGTTTATACCGATGAAATTACTTTATCACGGTTCGAGTTGATATAGATAGTAGAAATAAGTCCTCTAGGTTCTACTAATGATGAACTTAATATACATGCCATAACTAACAATGCATGCAAAATATATGTATAACTATAGATATAATCACATAGCCCTATGAATATATCTATACACGTATAAATGCAGTCAAAGAGGTATCTTATGCCGCAATAATGATTAATTCAACGTGAATTTATTTTAATTCAAGTTGCTTAAGCAATTTATTTTAATTTAATTAAAATTATGGATGCATCATGCTTTTGGTTTAATTAAGCATAAATAAATTCGGAGTATAATATGCAGTTAATAGTAATTAAAAAAATATAAATTCGCACATTGCAGATAGTAGGGTTCGTATTTGTGTACTTTGTTTTGTGAATAGGATCAGAAACGAGCTGAAAACAAGATCATGGGTCGGGTCAAGAACCGGATCTGTTCGGCCGCAAGAATCGGATCGCTTCTCCTTCTGGGTCTGGGTCGCGGGCGAGTTCTGGACTGCAGCAACGGGTCGAGCTGGACGAGCGGCCGGGATCTAGACGAGCGGGCCGAGCAGATGTCGGAGCAGGAGACGGAAGCAGCTGCGAACAGGTTGAGCCGGCCTTGCGGAAGTCGGTGCAGGAGATACTGTGCTCTGGTTTTGCGCGGTGGTTCGCGATCGGCGGCGGAATCTGGAACAACGGAAGTCGGAGACGATGACGACGAGTCGAAGGTTTGCAGACGGCGGAGGTCGGACGTCGGGGAGGAAACGGGCAGGCGACGGTCGCGGTGCCGGGGGGAAAAAAACGAGCAGGAGCCGGGGGAAGTCGCGTCCGATCTGGTCTGGTCTTGGACGGAGGACGAGCAGGCGACGGTCGCGGTGGGGAAGATGATGACGACGCGGCGGTTCGGGAAGAAAGGTGACGGCGCGGTGGTTCGGGAAGGAAGGTGACGGCGCGACACTGTTTCTAGGGTTTTTGGCCGCGGAATTTTTTTCGTTTTTTTTTTTTTCAGAAATTTCGGCCGGGATTTTTCTCAGTGGTTGAACACGTGCTGATAACGTGTTGAAGGGAAAATAACGTGAGACAAGAAAGTAGGGCAAAATGTTGTATTATTCCATCATTGAGATCCCTTAAATAGGGTGAAGCCCTTACATACAAACAGGCCTTGGCCAAATCCTAACTAGGAAAGCCCATAAACTAACAGACTTAGGCACACAATGGGTATTATTCCTTTAACAATATCTATATATATAAACTTTCTAGTAAAATATTATTAACTAAATATTTGGAGGATTTAATTTATTTTAAATTCATACTTAATATTTGATATTAACGAACCATACGATTTTAAAAATGTTGGGGATTAACGAACCATACGATTTTAATCTGACGAACTAAATGGCAGAGAAAATGGCGTAAAGATTTTTAATTCTATATTACTCCATCTTATTATATTGTATTAAAATTTAAAATATGTATTTTTTCCTTTTATTCATGTCAAGTGTCGTTCTTGTTAGGGTATTTAGGGTTTACGGTGGAGATCCGAATTCCCAATGGATCGTGTAATCGCTTTTCAAACTGGTATTTCTACCCTATTCCCGAGTTACAAGAAATCGAGTCTAGGATAATTCAAAGGGACACTTACGAATCTTGGCACAGAAACGTAAGCCAATTTGCTAGAGAGATTCTGAATTCGTCAGATAAAAGAGAGAGCTGAGAAAGGTGTACTGAGACTCGAAGAGAAGAGCCCTATTTATACATGTCGAGATTAGTGTTTTATTAGGGTTAGCCGTCATTAGACATGACAGGATTAGGATTTAATTAGGGTTGGCCGTTATTTGAATCAATCAATAATCCAAAATTAGTGGCATGATTGATGGTTTCTAAAATTGACGAAATCAGCCAATTTTACCATAGTCACCTCTTGGACTTCGCCGGGGCGCCGCCTGACTTCACATCAAGGCGCGCCTCTGCACTCGATATTTGTCGACTGCCTTCTAATTCGATCTTATACATGCGTGCATCCCGAGGGTTGGCAAAAAAATCCGAAAAATCCGATATCCGTCCGAAATATCTGTATTCGTATCCGGAAAAAGCGAATATTATCCGTATCCAAAAAACAGCGGATACGGATATTATTCGTATTCGAAAATTCCGGATACGGATATGGATATAGGCGCATCCGTATCCAAAAATATCCGTATCCGAGATAAAATTATATATAATATATAATTTTAATATATAATTACAAAATATAACACATTTTATATTTATAATAATTTAAATTTTTATAAATATAATTTGGTTTAGATGTTAGTAGATCACTACTATAATTTAGTGATATTCCCAAATTTTCAAAAAATAAAAAAGTAATTTGGTTGGAGATCTTAGTAGATCTTTTTTTTTTGATACCGAGGTTCCAAGCTTACACCTGACTAGTCATCGGGATAACAGTCCCGGCCCCACAGTACTGCTACCAATTAAATAGCGAGATGTGTATCTAGCTCCCAGGTTCTTAAATATCCTCAACTACCGCGCACAAGGATTCGTCCCCCAAGTGATTGCTCCATGCTGGACCCCCCCAAATCCAACCGCAGGTTCCCACCGAGATCTGGCCTCCCACACTGCCGCTTGAAGCCCTCAATATTTAATTGTTCCACCAACAGACTGGAGGGAGGCCCTACCCTTAGTCAAAGACTAAGGGATCATTGGGCCTTGAGAAATTCAATTCCAAAGTGTTGCCACTAGGAATTGAACCCCTGACCTCCAACTAAATTGAAGGTCAGGTGGCCAACTGCGCCAAGGCAGTTGGTTGATCTTAGTAGATCTTTAATTTAGTGATATGTTTATACTAAGTTATCTATAATTATTTCTCTCTTCAACACAACAATCAAGTAGCCCAAATGGTTGGAGTGTGACTTTAAAAATCCACAAAGAGAGGAGTTGTGAGTTCAAATCCTTTTGCACCCATTTGTTTTTGAAACATAAACCAGGAAGTGCAGATTCGGATTCGGATATTATCCGTATCCGGATAATATTCGCCGGATTCAGATACGGATAAAGTTTTTCCGGATATTCCCGGATTCGGATACGGATTCCAAGTTCCGATTTCGAATACGGATATAGCCATATTCGTATCCGTATTATCCGATTGCCATATACCCGAACATATATTAAAGTACAAATTATAAAGCCCCTTAGCTCACATATTAGTTCTCATTACACAAAATACCCGGTGACACTAAAATCACCAACAGTTCTTATTGTTCGATGAGATTTTCACCATTAATAAATTTATAAATATATCATTTAAAAGTATCAAAAAGTAATAATATACAAATATTTTAAAAGAAGAATATAAGGATATAACTTTTATATTTATCTATATAATATCTAAAATAGAATAAATGGTCAAAGTTCAATATTAAAAAAAGTTATGCGATACTTATTTTGAATTTGGAGGGAGTAAATATTATGACAATTTTAAACAAAAATTAACTAAAAATATATATTAAGGAAATCTAATTAGGACAATTTTAAACAAAAATTAAACTGCCCAACTTGGCAGCCGACATCTCAAAAGAGCCCACAATCTTCCGAAATCTTAGTCTTTCTCTTCGACTCTCCCGAAATCAAGTCTTTCCTTTTTTTTCGGGATGGGGGAATATCAGCCGTTGTCTTATGGGATTTCATAATTTTCATATAAAGGAATGTTCGATTTCATAATTGTCATTTGCCATTTGTTCAATAAAAGAATGTTGCATGGTCAAAGTTTATTTAGTCCTTTCTTTGATCCGTATCCAATGGTCAATAATTAGTCTTTTTTGAGTGGTAATCAATATACTCAGTTCAATCCGTGCTTTTAAATAACTAGTAATGGGCTGCTGATCTACACTGCTCGGATCATCTTAAAACTGGTCCAATGCGTAGTTATGCTTAGGGCTGTTATCGATCCGGATCGGTCCGGTTCTTGGCCTACCCGGTATCCGATCGATAAGCTTATCGGGTAATCAGGAACCGGTCCGATAAGCTTAACGGATCCGATATTGTTCCCGAGAACCGATCCGGTAAGCTTATCGGATATCCGGACCGGTCCGTTAATTTTATCGGGTACTCGGACCGATCCGGACCAGATGTCCCGATTACCGTTTCATCTGATACTGATCCGAAATGATTCAATTGAAGAACCGATAACGCGAAATCATTCTTTTCACAATAAAATATACGAGCAAAAATATATAGTGCATTCAAATATACAACCTCATCAAAATACGAGCAAAAATATAAACCGTATGTTAAGAGACATTCATCAAATTCAAAATACAAATACCAGTCCTGAATCAAACACCATTTAGGAAAACAAACACCATTTATCAAATTCAAAATACAAACACCACACCAGTCCTGAATCAAACTTCAGTTAAGGGGACTAAAATAATACATCATTAGCCTCAGAACATGTTCATCATAGGCTGGCCATACGATCAAGCAAAACAATAAGGCGATTAAGGTAACAAGTACAGGACTGAATCAGTGATTCTTTTCAAGAGGTGGTTGAATTCTTGGCTCCTCCCAAATCAACCTCACCAAAGTCATATTGCATAATTGGTTCATCTTCTTCTTCTTCAAGCTACATTAAAAGTAAAAGTAGGCAATGTTAAAAAAGGATAAAAAGAAGACAAAAAAAATAGGATAATTTACTTACAATGCTTCTTGATGAACCCTTTCTAATCCCATAATATTCTTTAATCCAATCACTACCATATAGAAGCATCTCAACTGTATCAGTTCTCATCGAGGCTCTTTTTGCATCAATAATTCTGGATCCACCACTATAAGTTGCCTCAGAAGCAACTGTAGTAATTGGAATTGATAGTATATCTTTTGCCATTATGCTTAACACTGGATATTTTGCTTCATTTGCCTTCCACCATTGAAGAACATCAAAATGTTTTCCACCATTTTGTACTCTTTCAGGGGTTCGCAAATACATATCAAGATCGATTTAGAAGTATGAACCACATCAACACTCTCAAGAAAAGCCTCAAAGCTTCTCTTTCCCAAACCAACTTGTACTACACCCAAAGATCTTTGTTTTTATCATGGGATTGATCTTTTTCTTGTATGCTTCTTCATACAACTTAAATAATTCATACAAGTTTTCAAATAACTTCTCTTTCTCAATATCACCTTATTACTTGTTGGATGCAAGAAACCAAACACCCAAGTAATGAAAAACATTTTGTACCTAAAGGCACCAAGATAGGCAACAAGGCATCAAGATAGGAAACAACCAACAAGATAGGATTAAGAGCCGCCTCGTAATGTTTCATCACAGCAAGTGGGCATTTTTGTATCAGTGTAGTATCAGTTACGTATCGAGTGTAATATCGCTTTGAAGGCAACAAGATAAAAGTGTAGTATCGATTCAGTATCAATTTAGTATCAACATGGACAAAATATAGGTAACAAGATAGGCAACATAGACAAATAAAAGATCAAAGTGTAGTATCACTCAGATCGCTTTGTATCGATTTTGAAGGCAACAAGATAGTCAACAACAAGATAAAAGTGTAGTATCGATTACAGTATCGATTTAGTATCAACATGAACAAAAGATAGGTAACAAGATAGACAACATAGACAAATAAAAGATCAAAGTGTAGTATCACTTTTGTATCAGTTTTGTACCAGTGTAGTATCAGTTCTGTATCAGAGTGTAGTATCAGTTTTGAAGGCAACAAGATAAAAGTGTAGTATCAGACGTTTAGTATCAACATGGACAAAAGATAGGTAACAAGATAGGCAACAAGAAGATAAAAGTGTAGTATCGATTACGTATGATTGATTGTAGTATCGTCATTGTATCAGTTTTGAAGGCAACAAGATAAAAAACAACAAGATAAAAGTGTAGTATCAGTTATGTATCAGTTCAGTATCAACATGGGCAAAAGATAGGTAACAAGATTGGCAACAAGATAGGCAACAACAAGATAAAAGTGTAGTATCAGTTCTGTATCAGTTACCTAGGATCAAGAACTGCACCAATTGAAATTAATAAATTGCTTTGGCTCCAGTATTTGTCATATTTTTCCTTCATTTTAGCAGCCAAAATCTGAAGGTGTGTCTTTTCTGAAGCCTCAGAATGTTTGTCCAACAAAACTTTAACTCTAAAGAGCTCAGCCAAGAACAGATTGCATGTTGGATAAGAACTGCCACTTATTATATTTGTAACATCAACAAAAACTTCCAAAAAGGTGCAAATATCAGAAATCATCTCCCAATCTACTTCACAGCAAATAGTGTATAAATGCCCCATTTTCTTCAAAGATATCTGGGCCATACATCTTTATAGAAATAGCAAGACTCAACATTTTGTGTGTTGAGTTCCACCTTGTTTTGGTATCCAACACTTGCATTTTACCAGTCATTCCCAACTCCTTCACAATTTTAGCAAAATCTTTGCATCTAGCTTCAGAACCCAGGAGATATTTCACCCCTACCCTGATAGTATCAACTATTGGCCTCACAATATCAAGTCCATCCTGTACTAGCAAATTCAAGATATGTGCACAACATCTAACATGAAATATTTGGCCATCTAGAGGCAATTTTGCCCTATGCCTAAAATCATGCTTCAACCTATTTATGCAAGCATCATTTGCTGATGCATTGTCAACTGTTATTGACACAACCTTTTCTCTAATTTTCCAGTCATCCATAACCCTCACCAACTCCCTAGCAAGAACCTCACCACTATGAGGTGGTGGGACATTACAAAAAGACAAAACTCTTTTATGTAGTTGCCATTTAGAGTCAATGAAATGGCACATTACCATGTAACCAATTCTCTGATCACTTGACCACCACAAGTCGGTGGTTAACCCTATTTTATTAATCTTAGACATTACGCTTTTCATCTTATTCTTCTCATCATTGTAATATTTTTGGCACTGTTTTCACCGCATGCCTAGTAATCCTTTTATATTGAGGATTAATTTCCCTCAAAATCTATTGAAAATAACACCCTCCATCATCGAAAAGGAAATTCATGTCCTAATACCATGTGGGCAGCTAGGACCTTAACTTTAGCATGATCATATTTCCAAGAAACAAGAGAAGGATTATCACTATCACTAGTAAATGATCACTTTAACCTTGATTGAGAGCCGTTTTTCGATGGATCTAGTTTCGCTTTTCTTTGAACACAGATTTCAAGTGCTTCCTAGCATTGGATGTACCGCCATGCACAAGATCAAAAGTATAAAGAGCACCACACCATTTGCACTTCCATTTCTTTTTCCATCCGAAGAGTAATTACTTCCATCTCAAGATGGACAATAGATTTCTTTGATCTTGTTCTCCTGACAGGGTCATCCAAAGCTGCGGCTTGACCATCAGCGGTTGACCCTTCAGTTTGACTATTATCATTGATGTCCAACAGTTCTCCAATCTCAATCCCTCCTCTGACCTCATCATCATCCACATCAATATCGAATTCATCATTCATCATTGGACTACAACAAGAATCCTGATAAGACATCTCATATACAAGTTAAAAATAACAAGTAAATTACAAATAATTTGAAAACAACTAATTGAAACCACATATAAAACCTATTTTAACATTGTTTCAAAAGAAGCCACTGTTTCAAAAGTAGGCAATGTTAAAAAAAAGAAGCCACTGTTATTATTCAAAATACCCAAATAAGATAAAAACCCTAATTAAAAGTCCCAAATAAGATAAAAACCGAAAATTGGAAATCGTAGAAAACCCCTAATCAAACCCTAACTACAAAATCCCTAATTTGAAAACCCAATAAGATAAAAAACCGAAAATTGGAAACCCTAATTCGAACCCCCGATGAATAACATAATGAAGCCATTAACAAAAAAATACTCACAAAAAAATCGCTTAAATACTCACAAGAAATCGCTTAAATACTCACAAGATTTTATATGTGGAACTTGAATATGTTGAAATCGGTTGAAGATCGAGATGAAAAAACACTGAATCGGCCTTCTTGTTTATGGATTCAAGGATTAAAATCCTCAGGTTAGCTTGCGGTTCTATAAAATCAAAGAGAAAAAAGGATGGAGAGTGAAAGACGAGAGAGAGAGAGAGAGAGAGTCAGAGATGAGAGACTGAGGGTGACGGCGGACTTCTCAAATAGGAGAAGAAAGAATGAACGCAGAAAACCCTATTCTCGCGTTTTTATAGTGTTTTATTACCGGGTTACCGGTCCGGGTCCTATCGGATACCGGGTAAAAAATTGGTATTCATTCCCGGACCGATAAGCTTATCGGTCCGGATCGGTCCCGGTTTTTCGGTCCGGATCTCGGTCCGGTTCTCGGATCTACCAGCCCAATAACAGCCCTAGTTATGCTGATGTTGTTAGTAATGCAAAGGAACTAGATGTTAATGCTAAATCAAAAAACGTCCCAAGCGATACTACAAAGAAATTTGCTGGAGCGAAAACCTCTTTCAACAAGAGTTTTTATGATTGTCGTGCTTCATGTAAATTGGGTCAGATTTCAGAAATTAAGGGCTGTAAAGTCGTTTCTTTTTCAGCTGAAGAACTAGAGGAACTCGCAACTCCCTTTGAGTTTACTTTGATTGGAAAATTCTCGCATGGTTTCCCTAAGATGAAAATTCTCAAGTCCATAATGGGGAACCTAAATTTAAAAGGTTCTTTTTCGATCGCTCTTCTTGAACACAAGCATGTTTTGATCCAGCTCTCATGTGAAGAAGACTATACTCGCCTTTGGAGCCGTCAAGTTTGGTTTATGGCCGGTTTTCCAATGCGTATCCTTAAGTGGACCCCCGATTTCGATCCTTTGGTTGAGTCCCTATTTGCTCCGGTTTGGGTGCTATTTCCGTACCTTCCTGTTCATTTATTCGATAAACGTAGTCTTTTTCAAATTGCTTCCGTCTTAGGGAAACCGCTTCGAATTGATAGTGCCACGGCCGAACTAACTCGGCCATCTACTCCACGGGTATGTATTGAAATAGATGTAACTCAAGCAAGTTTACCGGAAATTGAAATTAGGCTTGGTGGGAAAATTAGGATACAACCGGTGGAATATGAAAACTTGCCTAGCTATTGCTCATTTTGCAAGCATCTTGGGCATAATATGAAGAGTTGCAAACTTTCAACAAACCTTCTAGCTCGAAATTCGATAATGCCTCTTTGGACAGGCCACCACAGAAGATTGAGGTTTCGGCTGCGGCTCGGGAAGATCAAATATGCCAGATCAGCCCCCCGGTTACCGCCGGCTCAGCCTTGGGGTCGAAACTCAGTTCCAAGGGCAGTATCATTTCAACAACTGAACGAGTGGATGTGAGAAAGATTAGAGAGGATATCTTTTAATCTTACGAACTTTTCGAAATTGTCTCCGACCCGGAATCGGGAACCATTGAATTCCCCCGCTACATGCCATACGCTAATGACACAAAGCAATGCTTCTCGGAGGGGGATCGTCCTCATCGATTGTCCCCCGCTATCGTACCTCCCAAAAAAACTATAAAAAAGAAGAAAAAAAAGAAGAAGGATCTGGGCAAGGAAAAAGTGATCGAAACCCAGAATGATAATACCGTCGACGAATGGCTCGAGACTAATAATCGTGTATCAGAAAGTCGCACGTCCAAAGATGACGAGGGATTTATCCAAGTCGTCCGGAAAAATAAGAAAATAAAAGAATAGGCGAAGGAAACTCCGTGAGGTTTTTCTATATCTTCCTTTTCGTAATATTTGCCGTGTTTGGGATTTGATACCCCCGAATAATTGTAATTTTCTTATTCTTCGTTGGTAAAATTGGCTTTGTAAGGGAATAGGCCCCCCTAACCTTTTGATTTATGCAGTTATTTTTTCCAAAAAAAAAAAAGTATAATTTATATAATGATTAGTATAAATAATAATAGTAAATATTTGGTGGAGATAAAAAGTAAAAAAGTATTGATAATGATTGAGTGGTGGAAATTAAAAAATAAAAAACTAATTGTTCGATTTGATTGGAGAAAGTGATATATATATATATATATATATATATATAAACTTTTAAATGGACAATTTCTTAAGCGAAATGTAAACCTTTATGGGGACGAGAGGAGTACTTTTTAATCAGTACTAACTCAGTAACTCGTTAATATTAAAATAAACTCATTAAGGATATGTTTGTTAGAGAATTCAAAATACTATATTGGAATTCTGGATCTCAATACTTGTGCTAAGATTCAAACATTAAATAATCAATCAACAACTTCTTGCATGTCATATATCTATTTTATGGCACATCATATCCTTCTCTCCTCTTTTTATATTGAAAAAACGATTTAAGGAAAAGACAACCATCTCCAACCAACGCATAACTTTAATCTATGAAAAGCAAATTATACATGCAAGAAACTTGCCTCGAAAATTCAGATATAAAGGAATCTATTGAAACGACTCGATTAGACATCTCACATAAAGATGGTGTCCGACAGAGACCACGCACGACCAGGCACCACAAGCAGCTGCTCGTGCGTCCTGCCCACGCGTCGCTGAAGACAATTTTGGACAGTCAGTTCAGAAACTAGATGGACAAGGAAACCACTTCTCTAAAAGGCTAACTTCGTCCAAAACAAAAAGAGGATCGGATTTTCAGAGAGAAGGTCGATTTTTAGAGAGAAAATACACCTTTTTGAGAGAGAGAAAAGAACAAGAGAAGAACACAAAATCAGGCAAGGGAATTAGAAGATCAACCGCATAGACTTAAAAAGACGGATTGAGGGATTCGTTAAGTGCTCTAAAATATTTCCCTTCCTTCCTGTCATATCTTTTTATCTCTAGTTTGAACATGTTCATAATTGATTTGTAAATTATTCATTCATCGTGTCTAGCTAATTTGATGATTTCAAAATATGGAAGTATGTTAATATTCTTATTCTAGGCTAAATGATCAAAATAGAACCTCAAGTTTATCGATTTTAGCACTTGAGGGCCTAAATTTTCGAAGGTATCAAACTAGGACCTAATCTTTGACCTGTTAGACTATGTCAGGACCTTCGTTATCTTTGACCGTTAAGTACTAATGGAGTACTTAGTTGACTGTTAAATGACACGTGACATGTTTATTGGCTGATCAATATATGACTTGTCACCGGTTATCTTCTCTGGTGAAGTTGACTTTTCCGGTCATCTTCTCTGGCAAACTTTCTGGCGAACATTATTTTTTTCGGTTAAATGACGTTCGTCGCAAAAAAATGGCTGGAAAAAAATATTGTTCACTGGAAAGTTTGTCGGAGAAGATGACCGGAAAAGTCAACTTCACCGGGGAAGGTAACCGGTGACATGTCATATATTGATCAGCCGATAAACATTTGATATGTGTCATTTAACTGCCAACTAAGCACTCTGTTAGTACTTAACAGACAAAAGTTAATGGAGGTCCTAACATAGTCTAACGGATCAACGATTAGGTCCTTAAATGGAAAAATTGCTAAACTTGAGGTCCTATCTTAATCATTTAGACCTTATTTTATGATGGCTTTTGATGCTTGATATTTATTATTCAAAGCTTTATTCAATTATCTTGATCTTATTTTATGTTTTGTCATGTGGAATATGATTATATATATATATATAACATATATTGTTCACATTTCGAGAGATGAGTTCAGCATTAGCCTTGGATAATTGACTTTATTGATCTGCTAGGTTACAGTTAGTAGTTATTTTCTGAAAATCTTTTATCTTTGATACTTTTTGGAGTTAGATCCCATATATTGGGGGGAGACGTTAATTTATTTGATTTAATCTACAATTCTATTTATCTCGAGAGGAAAAGTAGACAAATTGTGTGATCGTTTTATAGGATATAGAATAATAAATCCAAGTAGAAATTAGTTGACGAATCAGAATATCCATAAAAACTATTGTCTTAGAATCACCTCTTGGCTTTGGATTTTTCTCTTGCAATTGTTGTTAGTTTAGTTTATATTTTATTAGTTTTAGTTAGAATAAATTTACTCTCAATTCTTGATTATTTAAATAAAATTGAATTGCTACCATCTAATACTTAATATAATTTTTGTATTCCATATGGATACGACATTGCTCGCCGCTACTATATGGAAATCCCTATATTGGTGGAAGTAAAAAATAAAGCAAACACATTTCCATTAGGTGACTTTAGGTGTCAATTTCTGTAATGCATTCGAGTTCATGATGTGTAACACCCCCAGGATATCCGAGGTATATTACAGCGCCGTGAATCCCTATATGGGACTCACCAGGCTGGACAGCATCATACACAACGACTCACAGGAACAATAAAATAACACCACGTCATAAAGACGCAAAACAGAATGATCCACCCGGTTCAACCGGTCAAACACAACATCATCGATCAACACAGACATAATAGGTAACAATACAATCCGGACGAACAAGAACTCTTAGGTACTCGAGTACAACTATTAGTTCAAAAACCACAAAAGATGAAAAGACAAAAAGACATTAAGACGTCACTTATGCACAATCATCACGCGTGGCCATCATCCGTGTACTGGTCCAGCGCCCGCTCGTCCCGATGAACTTGACCTGAAATTCATAAAACGAATTTTCCCAAAACGGGTCCCCAGAGGGGTTAGCAATTACGCTAGTACAAGTAACCAGATGAACGACTTACATCTTACACATATAGTAATGCATGCAATTCAAGAAAAACATAGTTCCAAAACACTCATTTCCGGAAATGCCAATATCGAATCACATTTGTAAAATGCACCACAATTAACCGCGGACCCACAGCTTCGTGGATCCCTGCCGAGACCCCGTCGGATCTAACCCACAGTGGTTAAAAGCAAGCTCGCGGTCCCACAGCTTCGTGGAACCCTACCGAGACCCCGTCGAGTCTAACCCGCAGTGAGCATACACACACACACAATTTCTCATACAAAACTACTATGTCAAGATTGTAAGTTCATAAGGATACTTGCCTCGATTAAATAGACGATGACACGAACGGAACGGAAGGATCAAGCACAACCGCGAGGAACCGACGAAAATGAACCTAACGATTCGAATAACACAATCACAACCAACTCTAGACGATTACGGAAATGGAATACACCCGGAACCCCGCCTACGATTCATGTATATTCGTACCAAAAATAACAACGAGGGCGGACCACAACCAAACCCTCCCGATTCCGTAAAAATCCACAAAATATCCATGAATCCGTAGGAAAACTAAAGATACTAACAATATCAATCGTATACATCATGAATCCATCAACAAAACGGAACTAATCTGAAGAAAATCCCAAAACCCCCAAATTAACCGAAACTAGGGTTCTAGAAACATTACCTTTGAAGATTCAAGTACCAAGATCCGTAGAACACGCGTTAGATTGATTGCCCGAGCCTTACAACTGAAGGAAGATGATGAAAAATCGACTCCCGAATGAAGAATGCTTGAGAGTTCTCCCCCCTTTAGCTCTCTCTCTTTCTCGCGCAGTGGAATGAAGAAGAACACGGCCGATTTCGTCTAATAAAGACGAGTTTGCACAGTTGACCGCTTTGTGTGCCGCGGCACAGCCGAAGTGTGCCGCGGCACAGGCCGAAAATTTACTCCCAGGTTTTCGCGTTGTCTGCAAGACACGGCTGCAGCCGCGGCACCCGCATCTGATTGGGTTTAGGTCGCAGAAGACACACGAGTGTGCCGCGGCACCGGCCTGGCACTATGCCGCGGCACCGGATGGGTGTGCCGCGGCACACAGTACAGTTTGTCCGACCGACAACTGAAGGAAATTTGTGTGCCGCGGCGCACACACCTTGTGCCGCGGACCACACCCCCTTATGGGTTCCAAAATGATAAAAATGATCCGGAAAGAGAATAAAACGATAGGAATCAATATTTGGGGACCAATAACACGAAATGGATCCACGACAACCCCGAAACGGCGGTTCCGCATCACAATAACGAGAATACAGTTCAACAGTTTGACAGGAAGGACACGTTGAGAAGTGCACGAGGGTCACTACGATCGAGAAATACACCAAAAACGAAAATACCAGGAAAAGAAAAATACGGATATTACATGATGCACTATGGACTCTTGATGAATATATAAAAGATAAATGACATAAATATCATGGTCAATCCCTCAACCAAAGTCGAGTGTATTGTTTACGGGTCTCAAATGTTTCTTGTGGTTTTTTCTTATGTTTTAGGGGAAAACCATGGGACCAAAAACGACCCGAGTGTTGAACAAATCAATTTTGATGATGTATTTTCTTAAAACAAGAATTAGTAAAACAAAATATCTTAGACAAAAACGACGCGTATTGCATCAAAGAAAAACTCTACAAACAACGTGAATAGCGTACACTATTCATATGCAATAGCGCATGCTATTGGGCTCAATAAGGCTAGTATTTCGATGCAAGTAACGCAGGCAACTTGCTACTCTGAGTTTCACTAATTCGTACTACCATGTGAAGTAATGCATGTTAAAGAGAATAAGTCTCATTATGAATCAGGACAGAGAGGTATGAAAATACGAGGGGATAGCACATGCTATTTAAGCACGCTATCAAGAATATCTAATGCACGTTATGAAGATCACACAGGTTATAAATCAAGAGAGAAAGGTTCAAAAATAGAAGCAGATAGCTCAAGCTATATGAGTATCTTAGTGCATGCTATTGACATATGCTATCATGAATACCTAAAAGCACGCTATGAAAATTAGGACATGTTATGAATCAGGACAGAAAGGTCTGAAAATAGAAGCAGATAATGCACGCTATGTGGTTACTCTAACGCACGTTAAATCGCCCAGCTAACGCACGCTTAATACGGTTATTAGCACACGCAAGGTTTGAAATTCTATCGTTAATCATATATCCGTTGGATATATTTTTCAGCACGAAAATCACGCAAAATATGGAATGTAATGATTGACCAACTAGCGCACGCTATGAAGGATGAATAACGCACGCCAATTTCAAATTATATTCATTGGACAAAGACTTTCAGTATCAAGACCGTTCTTTTTCAAATTCAAAGTAAAAATGCTTGACTAAACCGATAACACACACTAATGAGATGCATTAGCGTAGCTAATGATGTCAGATGACAAGGAATTAAGTGTTGCTCAATGCTATAAATACCCGCACCTTGGGTACTTGATCAGATTTCTATACTTTTTGAGCTCTGATTATTGATATAAGATATCTGTTCATTATCTAATTGTGTCAAGAAAGATATAAGTATTGTACTTACATTGTATTACTACTTATACATCGTGTCTTATTTGATTAGTGTGTTCGAGTGTTGTATCACTCCTACGCGAGTTGAGAGAAACTAATTAATAACTTCAATCCGGTGTTATTAGGATCACTGATCCGGCATTGTTATGATTGAATTTTAAGATTCTACTGTGAATTTAAATCAAAGATACTGCTTCAAGATTTTAAAGATGAGCTTGTTTGCCTCTTTCCCCACTGACTTCTACAAATGATTGATGCTTGTACCATAGCACTTAAAGTAAGGGCTAATCTCGAATGTCTTGTATGTAAAATTGGATGATTACTTTATGCAGAATAAGTTAGTTATTTGAACCCAATTAATCTTCATTCAATATCTTCAAACAATGATATATGTGGAACATTGTTCTCCGACATTGTTAAACAACAAAAAAAAGAATTATTTTTGTTTTCAGTTGTACTTTCTCAAACAATATCCAAGACGATGTCGTTTTTGAATATCGTGTAATATTATTGTAAACCAGTATTGTACAAATATGACATGGGATGTTGTGACGTAGAAGTCAAACACTTTCATAATAAAGAAAAAATGAACTTTATTCCTCAGAAGAATATCAAAAGTGCGGCCAACAATACATCAAAGAGGTATTTATAGGCCTAGAAACAAACTGTACTTTGAAAAGGAATTGAAACAAAAAAAAAAAAAGACACCAAAATAAAAGTTCTGCAAACAAAAAATACTAAAAGGGCCAAATAAGCCTCGAAACGAAGGAATTTGGGCCCTGGACCTATATGTCACTGCAAAACGCATATATATAATAACCGCAATTCAGACCCGCCGTCAAAAAGTTACGACCTCTTTTATCATTGTCGACGACTACATTTCTCTCTATTCTTAACCATCAAATAATATTCAACAAACTATTCCATATCAAAATATCATTAGTGATCTCTTATACATGTGAAGGTCAATCTAAGTAGATAAATATGTTATGTAGATGGGGTAGAAAATGACAGAATAACGATATAATATGTAAAACCGAGGCGAGAGCTATGCTCTCTCTCCGTAAGACGAAATTGCCCCGCACGGGTACACACGGATCAACAGAAAATGTCCCCAAGATACAACGTTTTTCTATGAACACGAGAACTTGTACTAGGAATCGAATTCTGGGCGAACTACTGAATACTCGGGACTTGAGTATGAATTATATACTAGAATGAATGTATTATTTATCTTGGTTATTTCTATGTATTTAACCATCATCTGCAGGGGACTACTTATAGCCTGCAAAGGACCTGTCCGAATCAATGCGACTTTGTGACTGAACATACACCTTGTGGTATGATGCGAAGGGCTGCATTGGTTCAGGCGAATCAAACAAGTGCGCTGGTTCAGATCACGCAGAACGGTCCGAACCATTGCATCGGTTCACTCGCGAACCGCTGCCATGTAGGTGCGAGTGAGTGCCGCATGTTCCTTACCCGCCAAGTGATCTATTTGACACGTCACTGTCACGTGTCATCCTAGTCACCCTCCACATCGTCCGAGCCACCATTTCGATTGTCAAAACTAAATGTTCCTCACTCTGAGGTGAACGAACGAAGTGCAAAGTGCGTCTATGAAGCGCCCATCGCGACAAGTGCGACATCCACGTGCTCGGCCTTGGACTCGGAAGGTGCTTTGCACCTTCGTCGTAGGATTCAAATTTTAGCCTTAAAAAACTAATTAAAGCCAAATAGGGTGCACCATAGTGGAGCACACTTGATTGCTCCTCTGTGGTGGAAGTCCTTTATAAATAGCTTATCACTTCCTTGTTTTTCCAATCTGGAATGGAATTCCACACCACATTTTCATCTATAAAATGACTTATATTTGTGCATTAATTACTCATTCATTCCTTAATGAAATTGAACAAGTAAATACATCAAATTAATCTACACAAAATGTAGATTCCAAATATACTATTTAATTTCAATAATTACCATAAATATGATATTCATTTAAGCTATTTTCCAACAAAATATACGACACAGCCGATTAAGGAACAAGTTCCAAAAAATATACATGTTAGTATGAATGATACATGTTTCGTTCACGTCCTTCTGGTACGACTTCCAAACAGGGGCATACCTGAGCCAGCGAAGGTGGCGCTAGCACACCGGGGGCCCAAAATGTTTGGGCCCAAAATAGTTAGGTTTATATATATAGACACTGACAAGCACATTAGACCACTAACCCAACCCATCTTTTCTCTCTTTCTCTCTGGATTGTTCCTTCTAAAAAAACAATTCTCACAGTTTCCCTAAAGGTTTTCCTTTTTTTGCTTTCTTCCATTCATCCTTTTAAATTTGTAATCTTTCTACTTCTTAAATACCTTCGCAAATAAGCTTGAGTTTTTCCCAGATTTGCTTGGCTGTCTGACAGCTCTTTACCTTAGAGAATGTGCCTTTATCGAGAGTGACAAATAGCGCATTCTTGGAGATGTTTTCCAGGTTGGCACGCTTGCGCTCATCAGTCTTCCACTGATCGTGCTCTTTCTCGAGCATCTCAGCATAGGGATGCCCTTCCATCCTTGAGGATGTGTTGACCTTCACGATCTTGATAGGTCCTTCGTGGATGACATAAATCATTTCTTCGTGCATGGCTGCAAGATGGGCTGCCATCCTAATTCTCCAGTCATCAAATTCGATAATGGAAAACATAGGAACCTTATTTATCATAAATGAGTCCATCTTATACATAGGATAAATGATGAAAGTATAAAATAAATTTTTCAAAAGCTAGTGATTTGTGGATCTGAATCAGTTAAAAATCGACTAATTCTTTTTAAAATCAACCGCTCCGACACCACTTGTTGGCCACAGAGTATACAGTAAACAACTTAGAAGGTAAATATACAATAAGATGTATGATTTTTGAAGTTAATTGCGTAGCGTAAGTCTGTTAGTGGGTTGCTGTAAATACAGCAACTGAATGTTCTCCTGTTTGCTTGATGCATACAAGGTTTTCACAATGTATACTTATAAATCACAGTTTAAATGAAAACGATAAAAATGGAAAGTAAATAACATAGAGTTAGAGTGATTCGAGGTAAATCCATCTACGCCCATTGGTCCTCCACACATGGGTAAAGAGTTTATGAAAATCACTACGTACACAACTACGTGACTTTAATTAAACCTGTCTCTGTATCGTTCACACAGATTGATACAGGGACTGCAGCTTTGGCCATTCACACAGATTGCTACAAGCTCTTTTGACTCGCTTCTTCTCACACAGATTGAAGCTTCGTCTTTAATGTTATTCTTCCCACACAGGACTAAATAGGCAAGGAAACTTAGTCCACACAGGGCTAATGATTATCTCAACGGTAAAATGTAGAATGATTCCAAACAACAGCTATATCTTTTATGAGCATTCACTGTATATTGTGTTGTTTGTATTGAGGACTTGGTATATTTCTTCGCTTGAATGCTGCTGTATGCTCACGAAATATACTGCTCTAAAGATTGTTAGAGTAATCTATCAGATGTATGCGCGAGATTGAATAACACTGGTGAGCAACGTCCTCTTTCTTGGGCTATTTATAACTTTAGAAATAGATCCGTTATAAATGTATCCGTTGGCTGGTTGGTGAGATGTTGACGTCTCTGATTGGTGTCTGCTGAATGTTTGAATTAAAGCATATCGCATTTAATGCTTTAGACATTCTTTCTGATTTTGCATTAAATGCTCTTCAGGGTGTTCAGACTTGCCTCTCTCTAGCCGCATTAAATGCTATCTTATCAGCAATAAATGCTGCTTTTAACCGTGAATACTTTATGAATAAATAATATTTATCTCTCAATATTTTAAAGCTTTTTCTATTCAGTCCTGTTGGATGTGTTTTACTTTTCCTCAGTAAAACACCTTCAGTCTGGTTGCTGTATCCAACGTGTTATTACTTTTGTTGTATGATGTAAGCTCTGTAGGATAGACTCTGTAGAAGATCTCTTGCTGTATGGATAGACTGTATGGAGTTTCCTTAGAGCTTCCATACTTAGCGTCATTCTGACTTCTTAAAACTTCTTTGCTGTATGTGGGTGATTATCAAAACAGGAATATTTATCCTAACAGATGTTAATTTATTTGATTTAATCTACAATACTATTTATATCGAGAGGAAAAATAGACAAATTGTAAGATCGTTTTATGGTATAGAGAATAATAAATGCAAGTAGAAATTAGTTGACGAATCATAATATCAGTAAAACTATTGTCTTGGAATCACCTCTTGCCTTTAGATTTTTCTGTTGCAATAGTTGTTATTTTAGTTTATATTTTATTAGTTTTAGTTAGAATAAATTTACTCTCAGTTCTTGATTATTTAAATAAAATTAAATTGCTACCATCTAATACTTATTACAATTTTTGTATTCCATATGGATACTGTAACATCCCCAAGTTATTCAGGGAATATTACAGCGCCGTAAGCCCCGCCGTGGGACCCACAAGGCTACACATACGCGGAACTATAAATTTTGACCGAGAAGGTCTACACACAATGGAATGAAAAACAATACAAAGGTATTCAAAACATAACCAATGTATCCACAGACATCACAACACGAATCAATACTTCGGCAAACACAGGCCGGAACATCAAGGAAAATGGAAAACAATACTCGAGTATTCAGTAGCCGATCCAGTACAACAATACTGAATGGAAAACTCAAAACATAACTGGAAGAAAGACACAGTATCACACTTGCCCACCATCTTCATGCCGACCCGATACTTGCCTGTCCGCTCTCCTGGAACCTGAAATACATAAAACGTATTTCCCCCATAAAGGGGTTAGCCGTCGAATAGCTAGTGCAAGTATATCAAGTATGAAACACAATACTCCTCGACAATAAAGTAAAAGTAACCGAAAATTCATTAATTCAAGATTATTATTCCGGAATAACTAAATATCATAGCGTCACATCGAGACGTATATGAATGCCGTAGAAACGGTTCGTTCATATCATCCGTCAATACATGTATGAATGCCGTAGAAACGGTTCATTCATATCATGCCATCAATTCATATATGAATGCCGTAGAAACGGTTCGTTCATATCATGCCATCAATATATCTATGAATGCCGTAGAAACGGTTCGTTCATATCATACCATCAATATTTCTTACTTTCAAAGTCGAGAACGTATAATCATAAATATATACTTGCCTTTGAGACATCGAGAAATCGAACAGAGGAAAGGTATGAGTTCGGTAGGTCCAAGAACGCGCTTCCGGCACCTAAACGATTCGCAAGGAATATGGTAATTAATTATCCATACTCAAATTACACGAAGAAACTCCCGAAACTCGTCTACGATTCATGAAAATACACGGGTAAACAACTAAAGGTTGGAAAAATCGCCCAAACTCCCACAAGTCCGAAAACGGCACAATCAAGTCCGTAAAATCGTAGGAAAAGCATGCATACGATATAGATACATCATAATCTCAAGGTTCTCAAGCTTCAAATCGGATAAATCGGACGAATCTACGAAAACCCCCAAAATCCAACACAATATTCAAAGTGTTCTTGAATAATCTTTCAATAATCTGATGAATAATCGAATATGCCCATAATCATGTGTATATCACTTCATACACCATGATTTTAACATCCAAAACATCATTACTCAATACAAAATCGAAAACCAAGATGTTGAAGAAATTAGCTCTTGAATATCCAAGCTCTATGATCCGAAGAATACGCGATAGATCGGTGATCCGGGCTTCCCAACCGAATGAAATTGATAAAAATTCAATACTCAAGAGGTAGATGATGCCAAGTTCTCTCCTCAAGCTCTCTCTCTCGCGTGGGTTGAAGAAAATGGAGGAAATGAGCTGCATCTAGCTCAAAAGCATAAATTATGCAGTTGACCGCATTGTGTGCCGCGGCTCAGCCGAGGTGTGCCGCGGCACAGGCCCAAAATCGCTCCTGTGGCTCGGCAAGAAGCCGCCGCGTCGGCCAAGGCAGCCGCGGCACCGGCATGGGTTTTGGCCGCAGATGCAACACAAGTGTGCCGCGGCCGGACAGTGTGCCGCGCGGCTGCAGCCTGCCGGCATGTGCCGCGGCACCGGCATACCGCTCGGCCAGTCTAGAAAATGTGTGCCTTGCAAGACACTCCTTGTGTGCCGCGGCCCACACCCCCCTCGGGTCCTAAAATGATGAAAAACGACCCGGAAAGAGAATAAAAGCAATATGACTCAATATCTGGGAAACAATAACACGAAATGGAAGTACGGGAACCCCAAAACGGTGGTTCCAAGCAATGATTACAAGGGTTTGCCCAACAAAACACAATTCGCACAATGAAGAGGTTTGAAATGACATGAATTTCAACCGGGTATTACATTCTCTTCCTCTAAAAAGAAGTTTCGTCCCGAAACTTAAAGAATAAATAATTCGGGGTATTCCACCCGCATCTTCTATTCCGTCTCCCAAGTCGACTCCTCGACTCCATGCCTCGACCATTGCACTTTAACCAGTGGAATGGTCTTATGCCGAAGTTGTTTCTCGCGGCGCTCAAGGATCTTCACGGGTTTCTCCGGAAAGGTAATATCCTCGGCTACGTCAATCTCACTGTAGTCAATAATGTGGCTCGGATCCGGTACGTATTTCCTCAACTGAGACAAATGAAAAACACTGTGGACGTGACTCAACGCTGGAGGCAATGCCAAGCGATATGCTAAATCTCCAACTCTGTCTAAAATCTCGAAGGGTCCGATGTACCTCGGACTAAGTTTCCCCTTTTTACCGAAGCGAAAAACTCCCCTGGTCGGCGACACCTTGAGCAAGACATGATCTCCCGCCTCAAACTCCAAAGGTCGACGACGAGTATCAGCATAAGATTTCTGACGACTCTGGGCAGCTAGCAATCGATCCCGGATAATAGAAATATTTTCCTTAGTCTCCATCAACATATCCGGCTCCGTTACAACTAGCTCAGAAGCCTCGTCCCAACATAATGGTGACCTACATCGCCTACCATAGAGTGCCTCGAAGGGTGCCATTTTGATCGACGCATGCCAACTATTATTGTAAGCAAACTCGATCAACGGTAAGTGAAGCTCCCAATCATTACTCCAATCCAAGGCACAAGCCCGTAACATATCTTCCAACGTCTGAATCGTCCTCTCTGTCTGACCGTCCGACTGAGGATGAAAGGAAGTGCTCAATCTCAACTCCGTACCCAGAGCCTGATGAACGGCTTGCCAAAAATGCGATACGAAACGGCCGTCTCGATCAGAAACAATGGTCTTGGGGGCACCGTGTAACCTCACGATCTCAGCAATAAAAGTTCGAGCTAGTCTATCCGGTCCCCAAGTATCCTTAATACCTAAGAAGTGTGCAGACTTGGTCAACCGATCGACAATTACCCAAATCATATTCATTCCGGCCCGAGTTCTCGGCATGCCAGTGATGAAATCCATCGAGATGTCTTTCCACTTCCACTCGGGAATGGGAAGTGGTTTCAACAACCCTGCTGGTCATTGATGTTCGATCTTGACTTGTTGACACGTCAAGCACCGTAGTACAAACTCCGTAACATCCTTCTTCATGTTATTCCACCAAAAATTGCGCTTCAAATCTTTGTACATCTTACTCGTCCCGGGGTGGATTGAGTAAGGCGTAGCATGAGCTTCTCGGAGAATTCTCTGTCTCAACTCTAAATCGTTCGGAACACAAAGCCTGCCCTGAAATCTCAGAATACTATCCTCGTGAACCATAAATCCAGGAGCTTTTCCTTTAATTACATCTTCCTTCAGTTGAGAAATCATCGGGTCACTCCACTGCTTCCCTTTGATGTCGTCAACCAAGGACGAAGTAATTTCGAGAGTACACAACTGTCCCTGTACCCACTGAAGCCAATCTTCTATCCCTTGTTCAATTAAATCCTGACGAATTTTTGTCTGCGATGTAAGAACCTCGAGCATTTGAAGAGATGCCGATTTGCGGCTCAAAGCATCCGCAACGACGTTGGCTTTTCCGGGGTGGTAAAGAATTTCTAAATCATAATCCTTTATCAACTCTAACCAACGTCTTTGTCTCATATTTAGCTCCTTCTGACTGAAAATGTACTTTAGGCTCTTGTGATCGGTATAAATCCGGCACGGTGAACCATACAAATAATGCCACCAAATCTTGAGTGCGAAGACAATTGCGGACAACTCTAAATCGTGAGTAGGATAATTCATCTCATAATACTTTAATTGTCGTGATGCAAAAGCTATTGTCTTATCATGCTGCATAAGAACACAGCCCAGGCCTTGACCCGAAGCGTCACTATAAACTGCAAAGCCTTCGCTACCATGTGGTAAAGTTAGAATCGGCGCTGAAGTCAATCGTCTCTTCAGTTCATCGAAACTCTGTTGTCTCTCATCCGTCCAAATAAACTTTTCGGTCTTCTGGAGCAATTTCGTAAGCGGTCGAGCGAGTTTCCAGAACCTCTCGACAAATCGACGGTAATACCCAGCAAGGCCCAAAAAGCTACGAACTTCCTTAACATTTTTAGGCGGTGCCCAATCTAGCACTGCCTCAATCTTCTGCGGGTCTACACGAACCCCTTCGGCCGAAATCACATGGCCGAGAAACATAACTTCTTCCAACCAAAACTCACATTTCGAGAATTTTGCATAGAGGTGCTCTGTTCTCAAAATGTCTAAAACCAAACGCAAGTGTCGGGCATGTTCCTCCTTAACTCGAGAATAGATTAAGATGTCGTCAATAAAGACGACTACACACCTGTCGAGGTACTCGATGAATATTTTATTCATTAACTGCATGAATACTGCCGGCGCATTAGTCAACCCAAAAGGCATAACTACAAATTCATAATGCCCATATCTCGTCCGAAATGCCGTATTCGGAACGTCGGACTCCCTCACTCTGAGTTGATAATACCCGGATCTTAAATCAATCTTCGAGAAAACCGCGGCCCCTTGCAATTGATCAAATAAATTGTCTATACGAGGCAAAGGATATTTGTTCTTGATGGTTACTTTGTTCAGCTCACGGTAGTCGATGCACAAACGTAGTGAACCATCCTTCTTCCTCACGAAGAGAACAGGCGCGCCCCAAGGCGAAGCACTCGGTCTGATGTACCCTTTTTCCAAAAGTTCTCCCAACTGAGTCTTCAATTCTTGCATCTCGGAAGGTGCCATTCGATAAGGTGCTTTAGAAATCGGGGCCGCATCCGGCTCTAAGTCCATGGAAAAATCTATCTCTCGATCTGGCGGTAATCCCGGGAGGTCATCCGGAAAAACATCGGGATACTCATTAACAACCGGAATCGAAGAGAAATCGACTTCATTTCCTTCCGTTTTCAAAGCATAACACCAATAGCCCGTACAACCTTTATTCAAGAGTTTTACGACCTTCATGGCACTGATAAGTAACTTGGATTGGCCCAACTTACGTCCTAAAAATGAGTACTCAGATCCGTCTTTAGTCATCATAGTGATAATCTTGGTACGGTAATTCATAATCGCTTGGTGATTATCAAGCCAATCCTCACCGAGGATCACGTCCTCGCCTTCCATATCAACTACAATCAGATTCGATAACCATTCCATACCGGATATAATCACCGGAAAATCTCTAATCTCCCGATTCCCCACAATTCTATCCCCGCTAGGCAGTTTCACGATAAAGGGATCACAAGTAGTCAAACAAGTTATATTCAAACGGCGTACACACTCCAAAGATATAAAAGAATGTGTAGCACCCGTATCAAAAAGTACACAGACTGGATAAGATAAAATATGGATGGTACCTGAAGCTATTGCCGCGTCGGGTTCGTCTGTTCGACGCATCTCATAAACCCATGGTTTCACCGAACCAACGCTAGAGTTTTCCCCTCCAGCGTTCTGACCCCATCCCCGGACCCTGCCAAAATTCTGCTGAGGTTGACCAAAAGATTGTCGCTGGTTAATACATTGATCAAGTGGTGTCGGGGCAGAAGCCCGAGTGTCCAAAGTCTGATTTGACTCGGAACAATAAACCGCTCTATGTCACATCTGTCCGCACGTGTGACACTTCAATGGTGGAAAGTTGCATTCCGAATTAAAGTGGCCTGGACGGCCACAATTATAGCAAGTCACCGTGCGATTTGTGGTACCCGGAGTGGGACGGTAACCCCTCTTTCCTTTATTAGAACGTGACGACTGTCCGGCAAAACGGCTAGTCGTCTGTGACTTCTGAAAGTTGCCACCCTTAGAGCAAGAAAAATTTCCCGCGACTTTCTGCTTCTTCGGTTCTTCAACGGTATCGTTGTCGGGGCTCAACATATCATGGGCTAAAGCTCTGTCCTGATACTCTTTCAGTGTGGTACAAGCAAATCCGGCCATGTACCGCCGTAAGTCCAAATTCATCCGCATATCAAAATAACGGATCTTATCACGCTCGTTACGCACTTGATCCTTCACATGGATCAATTGTTGGTTGTACTCCACGATCGGCTGCAAAACGGGAATATCTTGTGGTTTAGCTTCGAAAAAGGCTCGGATTCGGACCTCTCGCACCGGCTAAGGACAAAACTCGGCCTCCAAAAGCTCCTTAAATTCATCCCACGAGGCAATACGATCATGTGGCTTGATAACCTTCCACCAAGTAGCGGCCTCCTTAGTGAGGAAATACTGAGCAATCGGTACTTTCCTCACCTCGGGGCAATCAACCGCCTCGAAAATCTTCTCCAATTCCGCTAGCCAATCTTCCCAGCCTAACGGGTCTGTGGCACCGCCAAACTGTGGAGGGTGCATACGGATTACATTCTGAAGCAAAGCATCCGTGTTTGGGTTCGGGTTATTCAGCTGAACAGTTTGGGCCAAAATAGTCATCTGAGTAGCCAATTGTTGAAGTGCATTCGCCACTCCAACATCCGCGTTGTTCCCCTGACCGTCTGACTGGTCGTGTTGACTCTCGGTGTCAGGATGCACCGAGTTCGACAAACTGGGGTTGGTCGACCCCGCAACTGAACTGATGGAAACGGCCGCGCCACGACCTCTTCCTCGTCCACGGCCACGACCACGGCCACGGCCCCTACCAGCTGACTTACTGAAGAACACATAAGGTACGTAAGCACAATTCAATCGCACGTCAATAAGGTGAGCGATTCTCGAGAATACCAATAAAAGAAGCATAATGAATAAGGAAACATCAGAAGAGTAAGAGGTCTTACAAGTACCGGTCGCACTGTGATGATGGCAGAGTAGTGATACTGTGGACAAATGATGACTCATTCGACCCAAAAGACCGACAGCTTAGGTATCCATAGACCTAATCTCTGATACCATATTCTGTAACACCCCCAAGTTATTCAGGGAATATTACAGCGCCGTAAGCCCCGCCGTGGGACCCACAAGGCTACACATACGCGGAACTATAAATTTTGACCGAGAAGGTCTACACACAATGGAATGAAAAACAATACAAAGGTATTCAAAACATAACCAATGTATCCACAGACATCACAACACGAATCAATACTTCGGCAAACACAGGCCGGAACATCAAGGAAAATGGAAAACAATACTCGAGTATTCAATAGCCAATCCAGTACAACAACACTGAATGGAAAACTCAAAACATAACTGGAAGAAAGACACAGTATCACACTTGCCCACCATCTTCATGCTGACCCGATACTTGCCTGTCCGCTCTCCTGGAACCTGAAATACATAAAACGTATTTCACCCATAAAGGGGTTAGCCGTCGAATAGCTAGTGCAAGTATATCAAGTATGAAACACAATACTCCTCGACAATAAAGTAAAAGTAACCGACAATTCATTAATTCAAGATTAGTATTCCGGAATAACTAAATCTCATAGCGTCACATCGAGACGTATATGAATGCCGTAGAAACGGTTCGTTCATATCATCCGTCAATACATGTATGAATGCCGTAGAAACGGTTCGTTCATATCATGCCATCAATTCATATATGAATGCCGTAGAAACGGTTCGTTCATATCATGCCATCAATATATCTATGAATGCCGTAGAAATGGTTCGTTCATATCATACCATCAATATTTCTTACTTTCAAAGTCGAGAACGTACAATCATAAATATATACTTGCCTTTGAGACATCGAGAAATCGAACGGAGGAAGGGTATGAGTTCGGTAGGTCCAAGAAAGCGCTTCCGACACCTAAACGATTCGCAAGGAATATGGTAATTAATTATCCATACTCAAATTACACGAAGAAACTCCCAAAACTCGTCTACGATTCATGAAAATACACGGGTAAACAACCAAAGGTTGGAAAAATCACCCAAACTCCCACAAGTCCGAAAACGGCATAATCAAGTCCGTAAAATCATAGGAAAAGCATGCATACGATATAGATACATCATAATCTCAAGGTTCTCAAGCTTCAAATCGGATAAATCGGACGAATCTACGAAAACCCCCAAAATCCAACACAATATTCAAAGTGTTCTTGAATAATCTTTCAATAATCTGATGAATAATCGAATATGCCCATAATCATGTGTATATCACTTCATACACCATGATTTTAACATCCAAAACATCATTACTCAATATAAAATCGAAAACCAAGATGTTGAAGAAATTACCTCTTGAATATCCAAGCTCTATGATCCTAAGAATACGCGATAGATCGGTGATCCGGGCTTCCCAACCGAATGAAATTGATAAAAATTCAATACTCAAGAGGTAGATGATGCCAAGTTCTCTCCTCAAGCTCTCTCTCTCGCGTGGGTTGAAGAAAATGGAGGAAATGAGCTGCATCTAGCTCAAAAGCATAAATTATGCAGTTGACAATTCATCCACCAAAGTCGAGCGTATTGTTTACGGGTCTCAAATATTTCTTGTGCTTTTTTGTTATGTTTTAGGGGGAAACCTGTTAGGAATATGCCCTCGAATGCCACTCAGGGGATGAGAGAATGAGAGCATTGTATTGTTATTATGAATATTATATTAAATAAGGCATTTATTATTTCTATATTATTGTATATCACATGCATTATGATTTGGTATATAAAATAATAGTCCTTGCATATGAGAGCAAACATTCCACTTCTTATGGAGATAAGGAGATAGGCACTGAAAGTGTTTAGGACTCGAATGCTTAAGTGGTTCACAAGTCGATAAAACTTAACTTGGCAGTAAGTTTAGACAAGACTTGTATAACGTGTACTTTGACATGTAGAGTGTCTGTCTTCACTAAGGGTTAGTGGGAGCACATGTTATAGATATGCTAATGGGATTACTATAGTCGAACACGACTCAACTCGATTCGGTCACATGGATATCACTCTAGGATTGTTAATGACTGAATTGAAAGATTGTGATATGTATACATGGACCTTTGACTTGAGGTTTCAGTAGAAGATGTGCTTGTGACATTAAGTTAGTCATTTACAATTGCCGGTTGGTGGGGTCAACCTCAAAATGAAACTTAGTGGGCAAGTAGCAGTCTCTACTGAATACCAAGATAGGATTCTTTCTCCTGTTAGTAAGCAGGTAAATGTCCTATGCAGTTAATGGCAAATGAGATCATAAGTCTTTGGCCAAAGCAGTTAGAGCTAGTTGTATTTGATACACGAGAGCTTGGTGATCTCGGTTTGTATTAACAAATGCAAAGAGTCAATATACAATAGGGTTTGACTTTACCGTGGCCCTAATACTTGATCGGGACATATGATTGAAGGGTTTATACGTATACGGTATTCACGACATAATGGTTTTGGAATGATCCTATCATCCGTTCTCAATTAGGTTACGGTGTGGGCCACGAGACTGGCTAAGTGGTGCTAACACTCATTGAATCCTCATGCTAATTGGGATGAACCTACAGAGTCGCGGCACATGAATTGACGACGGATTATATTCATCTTATTCTCTCTTGGTTAATATTGGATATTGGATGTCTGATTTAATTTATTGGATAAATTAAATCGGTTTAGTGAATTAAATAAATTACTGGGTAATTAATTTATTCATATTATTTCTTATAGAATTAGTTTTTAATATAATTAATTAATTGGATTAATTAATTATATTAATATTGAAACGTACGAAGGTTTATCTATCAGACTAGATACACAATGGTTCGTTTCACGAACCGAAACGAATCAACTTTAAAAATCTCATGTAGGCCGCCCCCTCCCATTTGTCACTTGGTGACTTATCATCTCATTTTGTCATGGCATGAGATATGGTTTGATGTGTGGGGATTTATTTTATACATGATGTATAAAATATCATAAAAATCTTATTTGATTAGATTTGAAGTGAGGTGTTTTTATAAAAACAACATCATCCTCACTTCATTTTGATGAGTTGGCCATGAGTTTAAAGGATAGAGAATTTTTCTTATTTCACACTTGTATTTTAAGTGTATTTTGAGAGAAAAATAATATCTACAAGTATTTCGATGCTAGTAATGCACGCAACCTGCTACTCTGAGTTTCACTAATGCACGCTACCATGTGAAGTAACACATGTTAAAGAGATTAAGTCGCATTATGAATTAGGACAGAGAGGTATGAAAATACAAGCAGATAGCGCATGCTATTTAAGCACGCTATCAAGAATATCTGATGCACGCTATGAAGATCAGACAGGTTATAAATCAAGAGAGAAAGGTACGAAAATAGAAGCAGATAGCGGATGCTAAATTAGTATCTTAGCGCATGCTATTTACATATGCTATCATGAATACCTAAAGCACGCTATGAAAATCAGGACATGTTATGAATCAGGACAGAAAGGTCTGAAATAGAAGCAGATAACTCACGCTATGTGGTTACTCTAACACACGTTAAATCGCCCAACTATCGCGATAAAGACTATTATTAGCACACACAAGGTTTGAAATCCTATCGTTAATCATATATCTGTTGGATATCTTTTTCAACACGAAAATCACGCAAAATATGAAAAGTAAAGATTGACCAACTAGCGTACGCTATGAAGGATGAATAACGCACTCTAAGTTCAAAATATATTCATTGGACAAAGACTTTCGGTATCAAGACCATTCCTTTTCAAATTCAAAAGTAAAGATGCTTGACTACACCGAAAAAATGACATGGGATGTTGTGACGTAGAAGACAAACGCTTTCATAAGAAAGAAAAATGAATTTTACTCATCAAAAGAATATCAAAAGTGCGGCCAAGAATACATCAAAGAGGTATTTATACGCCTAAAAACAAATCGTACTTTAAAAAGGAATCGAAACAAAAAAAAGGACACCAAAATAAAAGTTTTGCAAACAAAAATACTAAAAGGGCCAAACGAGCCTGACAACGAAGGAATTTGGGCTTTGGACCTATATGTCACTGCAAAGCGCATATATATAATAATAGCAATTCAGAACCCGCCCAAAAAGTTACGACCTTTTTTATCATTGTCGACGGCTACATTTCTCTCTATCCTTGACCATCAAATAATATTCAGCAAAATAGTGATCTCTTATACATGTGAAGGCCAATCTAAAGTAGATAAATATACGACACAACCGATTATGGAACAAGTACCGTAAAACATGCATGTTTAGTATGAACACGTCCTTCTAGTACGACTTCCAAATAGGGGCATGCCTGAGCCAGCGCAGGTCGCGCTAGCACACCGGGCCCCCAAAACTTTTGGGCCCAAAATAGCTATATATATATATATATATATATATATATATAGAGAGAGAGAGAGAGAGAGAGAGAGTAAATTACACTGTTCGTCCTTGTGGTTTGCGTTGACCGCAGCCGGTGGTCCTTTGACCACAAAAACTACACCACTCGGCCTTAAGTGTCATACGTTATGCACCTTTTGTCCCTCCATCCAACTGGCCCCACTAACTCTCACTAACAGTCGTTAACTCACTTAACCCATGAGGGCATACCCGTTATTTTCCAACCCCCCTTTCCCTCCTATATTTTCTACCCTAGCTACTTCCCCATCTTTATAACTCCTCACCCACCCACCAAACATCTCTCTAAGTACTTTTTCCACCACCATTTTCAAATCCAGAGGTACTCTCAAATCAAATCAACAAAATGGCTAGATGTCCTCGTTGTCAATCAATTGCAGTTACTAAAACATCATGGACTAATAGAAAGGTTTTATGGTTGTCCCCAAATGGTACGTGTTTATGGTTTTACTATGTAAGTGAACAAAATATTGTGATAATCTTGGAATCAAGTAAGTAGTTGTTGTTTTATTTTGTTTTATAGGAATGTAACAGGTATGTTGATTGGTTAGACCCCGAAATGTGTCAACGTTATGTGGTAATTATACCTGGGTTATTAAGGTCCCTGAACAGTCATCAAGCAATGCTACAAGATCTTGAACAAGAAAGATCAAGATTGAAGAAGTATCTTATTGTTTCATGGGTTTTATTTTTTGTGTCTGTTATGTACAATATATTGACTTAGTTAGATGTTAAGGTCAGTATGTTTTTTTGGGGTTTAATGTTAGATGTATTTTGGGACCAAGATGTTTGTTTTTTGTAATGAAAGCAAATTTTGTATTGAAAACAAGTTATTTTGGGACCATCTGTTTTGTGTTTGTTTTGACCTATTACAATCTGTTTTGACCCATACTAAACACTTACCAATTACCAATGAGCCATTCACCAATTACCAAAAGTAATGAAGTCAAATAAATTAAAGTCAAAAGGAAACAAATTACCAGTTACCAATAACCAATGACCCATTCACCAATTACCATCTGTTTTGACCCATTCACCAAACCAATAACCATTGACCCATTCGCCAATTACCATGACCCATTCACCAAACCAATTACCATCTGTCTCAAATTACCAGTTACCAATAACCAAGGGGAATTACCAATGACCCATTCACTAATTTCAAAGGGAATTACAATGATCCATTCACTGAACCAAAGGGAATTACCAATGACCCATTCACCAATTTCCAGTGACCAAACTAATATAGTCAAAGAAATTAAAGTCAAAAGGAAACAACCTACCATTAATCAATCAAGTTTCAAGGCAAAGAATGCCATAAACATTCAAAACAACTTAACTGATATTGTGCGTAAGTTACTGAATTAGACCTAAAAACATACAAAAAACTTAACAGACATGAGTTTACTGAATTATACTTAAAAACACACAAAGTTCAACCTAGCACAATCTCTTTCTTCCTTGGTGCTTTCTTCTTTTTTACACCATCTTCTGTTGCCATAGCTTTCCCTTTATCTTGTTGTGTGTGCAGAGCTTGCAAGTTGACTAGCTGATCTTTTCAGGATTATCAGCATCTAAATCCACCCCTTTGCTTGCAGCTTTCCTCTTATTTGACTTTGGCACTCTTGGTCCAGTACAACTTCTTTGGTTGTGACCTCTGGTCCCATATTTGTCAGAAGTTACAGTCTTATGCTCTCTTGAAAGCTTACCATCCTTCACTATCCTGAAATCTCTTTCAGTCCTTGACTTTTTCATTTCTTTCCTAGGTCTGCCTAATTGTGTTGTGGCTGATGTTTTGGTGGCAAGAGTGTGGTTGGAACATTGCACTTGGGCCAATGGACAGGACCTCTAATAGGTTCGATGTGAAAAGAATAGACTTTCGTCCAAGTCTCTAACCTATAGCATGGATGTACCCATTCTTCTGGTAAGCCAACCTACTGATGGTTAAGTGACATGGTCCAATTTATTGCTACAACATGCTTGCATGGAGTACCTGTCAATTCCCATCTTCTACAAGTGCAGGTTCTAGCAACAACATTAACCACACACTGATCACTCCATGGACCACTGACCTGGTATAACTCACCTCCATTCCATTGAACAGTGTATTTGGTAGCTTCATCTGCATTTGCTTTCAAAATCCTTGTAGCAGTTGGTGTGAGTGGTCCATCACATCTTGCAATAACTTTGTTCACATTGACAATCCTGCCAAGTTCTTTTATTAGCAACTGGAAAGTAAGTATTGTTAAATGTATTATGAGGGTGAGCTGAAATGTAGCTGATATGGGTGTATGATGTGAAGTATTAGAATCATTTGTATGATTGTTCTATTTTTTAGTTTGATGTACCCATTTCATTTAGAGCGTGGGCATGTCTATGTCTCTTGTTGGTATCTTGTAACATATATTTTTGGATATTAATATATACTTCACAATTTTCACCAAAAAAAAAATTGGAAACTAAGTAGTTACGTTGAATTACAATTAATTAGCACATGGAAAGTATAATACCTTCTCATTAGATACTCCCGGGCAAACTCCAATGTGGCAATAATAGGTTTGTCTCTTCCACTAACTAACTTCCCATTCAAGACTTCACACATATTATTCAACAATACATCTGACTTGGCTCTCTCTGTTTAAAAAGTTTGTTTATTAGATACTCTTAAATCAATAGATATTATTAAATCAAGTAAAGTAAGCTTAGTATATACCTGAGAAATGTGATCTGGTCCATTGTTGGGGGAGGAATGAGATTCAGCCAATCATAAGCCTCTTTTTTGAATGCCTTTAACTCTTCCATTGCAACTTGAAACTCTGGGACTGTTGTTGCAGTTGCTGCTTTCCATAACATATCCTTGTATGCAGTACCATTCCACTTCAACTTCATATTCTCATGAATATGTTTCACACAGTATATGTGCTCTGCACTTGGAAACATTATCAATGTCACTATCATCGTCAGAGCTATCCTCTTGCTCTCCCTTTGTTTCATTCTCACCTTCAGTTTCATTCACAGCCTCAGTTTCAACCTCAACCTCATGGTTTGTTTCAACATTCTCACATTCAGTTTCATTATCAGTAGCATTAGCTTCTCTATTGTAGAATGTTGGTGATATAAGGTCCAAGTCAGCAAATAGGTCAAAGTTAGGATCTTGTGACTCTACATATGTAACACCCCCAATCCACTCAGGGATATTACACGCCGTAGACCCTTTTCTCAAGGATCTATCAGACTGGTAACTAAAATCAAATATCTAAACCTCGCCTTTAAGGCTAAAATGACTCAGTAGACCGATTCGGTATTTCAATAAATACATACAACTCAATCTCGATATATGCCCACGCAGGGGTCAAAATACAACACACTCCCGTACAACGGGGAAATTACTGCAGTGGAAATAAAGTACAACTACCCATACGACATCGTACGGGTCCTCATGTGATTAGTATCGATCATCTTTCATTATCCTTCATGCCGACCCTGTGTTATGCTCCCCAAAACCTGAATGCAAAAAGAGACATCCACCCCCCGATTACTCGGGGGTTAGCAAAATTCCACTATTTTGCTAGTGCAAGTACAAAGTGCACATACAAGTCATATAAATCATATTCCAAGAATAACAATAATTAGGAATCCTCAAAGATCCAAACATAACAAAGGGGTACTTCCCGAGGCAAGAGTTTGAGTAAAACTTTCCAAATTCGAAAGATCACAAATCGTGAGAACAATTTGTAAAACGGTTTAAAATGCCCTCGGGAGTTTAATTGGAAAACAATTTAGGATTATCGAATCATTCTCTTTCCAAAATCAACAGGGGTCACAGCCCAAAGATTTGCTTTCTCTAATAAAAACCAACAACAATTCACAGGATTCAAAACCCACATCACGTGTCCTCGACGGACATAAAAATCAGCAAAACATAACCACCCAAGATACGAAATCTCGGTCATACCCAAGGTACTCGACCTGGTCAATACATCCAAATCATAAACATAACACCGTGAACACATGCCACGTCATCTCACGGTTGGATCAATCACTTGTTGTCTCCTGACCACATGATCGCATGTCATGTGTCACCGTAGGTTCCTTACACCACCGTGATCACTTGCCATATCATTTCACGGTTGGATCAATCACTTGTTGTCTCCTGACCACATGATCACATGTCATGTGTCACCGTAGGTATCCCGAGGCTCTCACGGTTAGATCAATCTCTTATTGCATCCTAACCACATGATCGCATGTTATGTGTCACCCTATACCCCACCCATATCGATACTTTCACACACATTTCACAATACAACAAGGATATCCAAAAAATTCACTCAGAGACATCAAACACTTAGCACGACACAACGTCAAGCCACAACACACCGAAATGAGGCAATATATGTACACACGCATTATCAAGCACAACATCAACACAAAATGTATCCATAGGACTCACATAGTCATTTACGAAAACACACCAATCACAAAATACACACGGGCTTGAAAGAGAGCCTTTAACGAGGCTAAACCAATCTTTTGAAAATTCGTATCAAACAACCAAATGAACACATTTAGACGATCACCAATCGACAAAACAAGAATTGTATGAACAAGGTACTTGCCTCGAAATCGGCACGTAAGTACTCCGTCGCACACAGCTCGACCGGGAAGCTTCAAAACCTTCGATGCTATCGAAAATGAAGACGACGACGAACGGAAGGGTTCAACACGGGTTCTTCGCAAGAAACTCGACCCTAACATCATATAATTAATAAATCAACGATCATACAAGGAAGAATAATCGTAGAACGTCCGAAAACCCCTCTATGACATTCTACCAGACACCTTCAAGACACTGATTAGGAATTCAACAAAACAATGAATCATTGGCAATCAAACAATGGAACAACAAGGAAATTGGAAGAATACAACCTAATAATCAACAATCCATCACCAACATAGGTTAAATCGGATTAAACGGACGAAATCAAACAAAATCCCCAATTTCCCCAAAACTAGATTTGTAGAAAATCTAACCTTGATTCGGTCGATCAGAGGAGGTTATGGAATGATTAATCGATGTTAGAAACTCAAGAACTTTGTGGATTGATAGAAAAACATCATGCCTTCGTGTTCTCCAAGTCCTTGCCGCGGAGGAGGTGAAATGAGTGAGAAAACGGGTGAAGAAATAGCCTGCCCGACCATATATATACTGCCCAGCGACGCACGAGCAGGCACGCACGAGCGGCCGGTCGGGCGCCGGGTCGTGCGCGCCACTGCCAGGCGTCTGCTGAGATGCACGAGCACCAAGAACGAGCACCATCTCGTGTGCGTGCAGTCAGGGCCGCACGAGCGCCGGATCGTGCGCCCAGCTCGCGTGCCATGCTCGTGCGCGCCTGGCCGGTCCCTACCGCACTTGGCCGGCCAGTGCCCAGCCGCCTTGACTCGACAACTCAAATTCCCGAAAACGTACGGAACGAACACAATGAATAGTATAAAATTCAAAAACACGAGTTAAGCACTAAACAAACACATGGTTCCTACAACCCGAAGGTTGAAAGGACGATGCGAAGGCAAACACCCCAAAACTTTGGGAAATTACGAAATTGCCCAAATGCCCGAAACATCACGATACGACAATGGATAACCAAACCGTAGCTCACAACACGTATAACAACGTTAAATAAACTTACTAGAAACCTGAGACAATAGTTTCGAACGAGATTCGCATGAATCGAACTCAAGTGCAGAAAAGTCACCTAAGAACACGAAACTCAACAAAACGACACCGAAACGAACTCGAATGTCAAAAAGTGTAGAATTAATCATTCTCGGAATGACTAAACATTAAAAAATGAGTCGTCAAAATGGACTCTCGCCAAAAAAAGAAAATTATCGGGAATCGAAATTGCGGATATTACAACATAATAGTCATAAGAAGAGTAAAAGTCATTTACAAACTGACTAGGGACTTGAGAAGACCCATCATTAGCAACTGCACTACTTTGACCTACTTCTAAATTGACAACACATGGCTCTTGGTTTTTACCACTACTTTGACCTATATCTTTACCTAAACACCCTTCATTCACATCCAACACTATTTTCCTAGCCACTGGGGTAATGCCTGCCTTTGATGTTCTTGGTTCATCATCTAACTCTTCTATTACAAGTTTTTTAGGCTTTGGAGGTGTGTAAATGTCAGGATTGGTCTTTTCATGCTCAACATAGACATCAACAAGCTTAAGACCTTCCACGATGTTGCTACCCAAAATATTATCCGGAGATGGTATTGCTGGAATGGATGAGTAGCAAACAAAATGCGAGAGCACGTTCATGGGGAAGTAAATAACATAAGATTTGCCGGGTTTGTTAGGCCCGGGCTTGAATGCTCTCGCGAGATGCTATTAATACAAATATTAATGTAAGAGTACAATTACAATGAGTGTAAAAGACCCTAGCTATCTAGTTCTTGAGTGCTGGTGCGTGAGTTCTTGAACTACAGGGAGTTCTTACTTCTGCCGACCGTCTTTTGGTTAAGAGGTTCTGAGAGAGAAAAAACCGAGAGAGAAGCAGCCAGAAAAGCCGAGAGATTTCCAAGTGCAGAAAGCCTTCTATTTATAGGAGGAGCTGGGATGTCTTTTCCTGACGGGCGATCGCCTTTCCTGTATTATAATAAGGGGGCGATCGTCTGTAGCACATGGGCTGATTGCCTTAAAGTCCGAGGCTGCTGCTGGCAGCCAGCTGTGCGAACCAATGATAGGACCACACGCGTCTCTTGTCGCTGTCCCAGGAGGTCCCACCTTGGACCTTTCGACGGGTCTGTCGGTAGGTGAGATTGGTGACAGGCTGGGGTCAAAGGGCCTTATCCTACGGCACCTTTTCCGGATCTGCATGTGGGTCTCTATTCCGAGTTTCGGCTTTCGCCGACTTGGCGGATGTTGGCCTTACGTGGCATGAGGCGGCCGTCCATGATCGGGCACCTGGCACGATCGCTAGTTGCCGGGAGACGATCGCCTTGGTAGTCGATCGCTCAGCGCTGGGTCCCATTCTGGGTCCTTCGATAGGCAAGTCTGCCTCGGTCTATTTGACTCTGGCTCGGTCGCCCGGCATTTGTGCCGATCGCCTGTTGAGGTGTATAAATCTCGGCACAACAATTGCCCCCCAGCTTGCCCCGATGTTGAAGACATGGGATGAGGTGGATCCACTAGCGATTGTTTAGGATAACGACGGGCGACCCAATCATTTGGCGAGCTATCTTCGGTCTTGTTCTTGTGATCTTCAATTTTGCAGATCCCTCGCGGAAAGCTGATTGTTTCGTCTTTGAGGAACCGTGCACGGTCGCGGAGTTCAATGGACCGACCTCCATGACCGTGTCTTGTGCGCGAGGGACATTCCACCTGTAGGTTTGTCTCGCGACTCACTTTATTGTGAGGGTCCTCCATTAGGCTGCGCCCGCCTCGTATTTAAACGAGGGGCGAGCGGTCTTGGTCTGGAGGAGTCCTTACGCGGGGTGCCTTCGGATTAATCGACTCCACGTCCGTGGCTTGTTAGCACTTTTCTACATCGGATCCTCATGTTAGATGGCAATACTCGACGGTATATGTTGTGACAGGGGTAGGGACGCATCGCATTGTCCGAGTCCACCATGTTAGATGATGAACCTTTGAGGTCGGGCGAACGTGTCCACAGATTTGTTTGGAGGGTCCTTAGGCTACGCCCGCCTCGTATTTAAATGAAGGGCGAGCAATTGTAGCCCAAAGGAACCTTGCATGGACGTAGCTGTCAGTTCCATCGACTTCCAGGACCATGGCTGCACTCTTCTACCTCGGATCGTCATGTTAGATGGCGATCCCCGACGGTATACATTGTGCTGAGGGAGGCGATCTCGTGCCTATGTCCATCATGTTAGATGATGAACTTTAGATGGCGAGCGAGTTCTACATTTTTAGAGACGTTGCTTGATTCTAGCGATCGGGTTGGAAGACTGGTTATCGTCGTTCTGACGCCGATCGCGGCATTTGATTCTTTCCGCTCGGGGCTCCGGCTAAGTTATTAGTCTGTCCAGCTTGCCCTCCTCGAACAATCTCCAGAGTTGTCTGAGGAGGTTGCGACATTGATCGGTGTTGTGGCCGGGACTCTTGTGGTAAGAACAAAATTTGTTGCGGTCCAGATGACCGTGGTCCCTTACCGCCTTCGGCTTGCTTAGCCACTTGCGCCCCTGGATTGCGTAGAAAATATGAGCCGGAGATAGATTGAGGTTGTGGTAGATATGGGCTTCCACATCCTCGAAGGTCCTGAAACCCCCGGGTGGCTTGGCGACTGCCTTGTTGGACTTGGCGATCACCGTCTCTGCCCCCTCGTCTTGGCGAAGGGCGAGCAGCCTTCGCCTGGCCAAAAAGTCTGCGGCCTTGGCGCGGAAGATTGCATAGGTCAGGGGGATGTCCTTCGTAATGTGCCTGAACATGGGTGAAAGACCATTGAATCCCCCTAGGATTGAGTAGAGGGCGATCTCATCGCTTACCGGCTCGCCATTGAGGATTATCTCATCCACTCGGTCGATGTAGCCTGTATCGGTCTCGTCTTCCCCCTGCCTGATTTTCATCATGCGGTGGGGTCCTTCTGGTCGAGCAATCTTGGCGGCGAAGTACATCGTGAAGTCGTTCGCTAGTTGTTCAAAGGAACTGATTGATCGCGGTGGCAGTGAGATGTACCACTATGGGCCAGATCGCCCAATGTTAACGGGAACATTCGGCACCTGGTCGCATCTGATGCCCCGCATCCGGTCATGTAGATCCGGAACTTGCTCAGATGAGTCTCAGGGTCCGATATCCCCTCGTATAAAGTTTTTTGAGGAGGAGTGATCCTTAGCTGCACGAGGGCGAGTTCGATCTGGACCGCGAGCGGCTCGCTCGGCCCAGCGATCTTTCTCTTGGCGCTTTCCCTAGTTTCTTGGAGCTCCTTCATGCCATCGAGCTGGCATTGCATCGCGGCCATCGCCGTAGCTTGGTCGCTCGTGGTATGTCTCTCGGAGCGAGAGCCGAGGCGATCGTGTACCGATCTCCTGGCTGCGCGGTAGGCGATGAGGTCGTCGTCGCCGATCTTGGTTCTTCGGCGAGGAGTACCCAGATGGCTGGTCTGCCTTCTGTTAGTTGGATAAGTTGAACTCCTGGTGACGGATTCGGGCTCCGTCGTCTCATGGTTGGGGCCAGAATGCCCTGGTCGCCATGACGGGTTGCTTCCTAGGCGGCTGAAAATGGAACCGCCGAGCCTTGCGAGTGCTTTTGCTCGTGAATCGGGGCTTCCTGACGATTGCTCGACGAGTAACCCCTTGAGCTTTCGTTTGCCCGCGCGGCGAATGGCTGACTAGGTAATCGCGGGCGTACCGCATGCTCTCTGTCGCTCCCGTAGGATGGCCATGATCGCCTCGATCTGTTCAGCTGTTTGGAACTGATCGAGCGAGAGGCTAGGGCCGTCCCTCGGGGGCGGGATCGAGAGTCTCGCGCCGCCGCGGCTACCATCTACCGCGGGTTGGGGCCCGGATTGATCCGGAATAAGGCGTCCGGCGGATCGGAGAGTGGCTCTCTTCGATGTGGTGGCAGATGACATGATTCTGAAGGTTTTTCTTTGAAGAACAGTGTGTTGCTACCCAAAACATTATCCGGGGATGATATTGCTAGAATGGATGAGTAGAAAACAAAAATACGAGAGCACGTCCGTGGGGAAGTAAATCACACAAGATTTGCCGGGTTTGTTAGGCCCCGGCTTGAATGCTCTCGCGAGATGTTATTAATACGAATACATTGGAGTACAAATATTAATGTAAGGGTGCAATTACAATGAGTGTAAAAGACCCTAATTATCTAGCTCTTGAGTGCTGCTCTGTGAGTTCTTGAACTGCCGATCGTCTTTTGGTTAAGAGGTTCTGAGAGGGAAAAGCCGAGAGAAAAGCAACCAGAAAAGCAGACCTTTTTCCAAGTGCAGGATGCCTTCATTTATAGGAGGAGCTATGATGTCTTAATCCCGACGGGCGATCGCCTTTCTTATATTATAATAAGGGGGCGATCGTCTTTTAGCACATGGGCTGATTGCCCTAAAGTCCGCGGCTGCTGCTGGCATCCAGCTGTGCGGACCAATGAGAGGACCACACGCGTCTCTTTTCACTGTCCCGGGAGGTCCCACTTTGGACCTTTCGGCCGGTCTGTCGGTAGGTGAGGTTTGTCCTTGCCGTTTGACAGCTGTTGATGGGCTGGAGTCAAAAATCCATGTTCTGCGGCGCCATTCACGGATCTGCACATGGGTCTCTATTCTGAGTTTCGACCTTCGCAGACTTTGCAGATGTTGGCTTTAAGTAGCATGAGGCGGTCGTCCATGATCGGGCACCTAGGACGATCGCTAGTTTCCGGGAGACGATCACCTTGGCAGTCGATTGCTCGGCACTGGGTCCTTCGATAGGCATGTCTGCCTTTGGTCTATTTGACTCTGGCTCAGTCGCCCGACATTTGTGTCGATCGCCTGTTGAGGTGTATAAATCTCGACACAACAATTGCCCCCCAGCTTGCCCCGATGTTGAAAACATGGGATGAGGTGGCTCCACTGGCGATTGTTTAGGATAACGACGGGCGACCCAATCATTTGGCGAGCTATCTTCGGTCTTGTTCTTGTGATCTTCAATTTTGCAGATCCCTCGCGGAAAGCTGATTGTTTCGTCTTTGAGGAACCGTGCACGGTCGCAGAGTTCAATGGACCGACCTCCATGACCGTGTCTTGTGCGCGAGGGACATTCTACCTGTAGGTTTGTCTCGCGACTCACTTTATTGTGAGGGTCCTCCATTAGGCTGCGCCCGCCTCGTATTTAAACGAGGGGCGAGCGGTCTTGGTATGGAGGAGTCCTTACGCGGGGTGCCGTCGGATTAATCGACTCCACGTCCGCGGCTTGTTAGCACTTTTCTACATCGGATCCTCATGTTAGATGGAAATCCTCGACGGTATACGTTGTGACGGGTGTAGGGATGCATCGCATTGTCCGAGTCCACCATGTTAGATGATGAACCTTTGAGGTCGGGCGAACGTGTCCACAGATTTATTTGGAGGGTACTTCGGCTACGCCCGCCTCGTATTTAAACGAAGGGCGAGCGATTGTAGCCCAAAGGAACCTTGCATGGATGAAGCTGTCGGTTCCATCGACTTCCAGGACCATGGCTGCACTCTTCTACCTCGGATCGTCATGTTAGATGGCGATCCCCGACGGTATACATTGTGCTGAGGGAGGCGATCTCGTGCCTATGTCCATCATGTTAGATGATGAACTTTAGATGGCGAGCGAGTCTTCCATTTTTTAGAGACGTTACTTGATTCTAGCGATCGGGTTGGAAGACTGGTTATCGTCGTTCTGACGCCGATCGCGGCATTTGATTCTTTCCGCTCGGGGCTCCGGCTAAGTTATTAGTCTGTCCATCTTGCCCTCCTAGAACAATTTCCAGAGTTGTCTGAGGATGTCGCGACATTGATCGGTGTTGTGGCCGGGACTCTTGTGGTAAGAACAAAATTTGTTGCGGTCCAGATGACCGTGGTCCCTTACCGCCTTCGGCTTGCTTAGCCACTTGCGCCCCTGGATTGCGTAGAAAATATGAGCCGGAGATAGATTGAGGTTGTGGTAGAGATGGGCTTCCACATCCTCGAAGGTCCTGAAACCATCGGGTGGCTTGGCGACTGCCTTGTTGGACTTGGCGATCACCGTCTCTGCCCCCTCGTCTTGGCGAAGGGCGAGCAGCCTTCGCCTGGCCAAAAAGTCTGCGGCCTTGGCGCGGAAGATTGCATAGGTCGGGGGGATGTCCTTCGTAAGGTGCCTGAACATGGGCGAAAGACCATTGAATCCCCCTAGGACTGAGTAGAGGGCGATCTCGTCGCTTACGGGCTCGCCATTGAGGATTATCTCATCCACCCGGTCGATGTAGCCTGCGTCGGTCTCGTCTTCCCCCTGCCTGATTTTCATCATGCGGTGGGGTCCTTCTAGTCGAGCAATCTTGGCGGCGAAGTACATCGTGAAGTCGTTCGCCAGTTGTTCAAAGGAACTGATTGATCGCGGTGGCAGTGAGATGTACCACTATGGGCCATATCGCCCAATGTTAATGGGAACATTCGGCACCTGGTCGCATCTGATGCCCCGCATCCGGTCATGTAGATCCGGAACTTGCTCAGGTGAGTCTCACGGTCCGATCTCCCCTCGTATAAAGTTGTTTGAGGAGGAGTGATCCTTAGTTGCATGGGAGCGAGTTCGATCTGGACCGCGAGCGGCTCGCTCGGCCCAGCGATCTTTCTCTTGGCGCCTTCCCTAGTTTCTAGGAGCTCCTTCATGCCATCGAGCTGGCGTTGCATCGCGGCCATCGCCGTAGCTTGGTCGCTCGTGGTATGGATCTCGGAGCGAGAGCCGAGGCGATCGTGTACCGATCTCCTGGCTGCGCGGTAGGCGATGAGGTCGTCGCCGCCGATCTTGGTTCTTCGGCGAGGAGGAGCCAGATGGCTGGTCTGCCTTCTGTTAGTTGAATAAGCTGAACTCCTGGTGATGGGTTCGGGCTCCGTCGTCTCATGGCTGGGGCCAGAATGCCCCGGTCGCCATGACGGGTCGCTTCCTAGGCGGCTAAAAATGGAACCGCCCAGCCTTGCGAGTGCTTTTGCTCGTGAATCGGGGCTTCCTAATGATTGCTCGACGAGTAACCCCTTGAGCTTTCGTTTGCCCGCACGGCGGATGGCTGACTAGGTAATCGCTGGCGTACCGCATGCTCTCCGTCGCTCCCGTAGGATGGCCATTGCCACCTCGATCTGTTCAGCTGTTTGGAACTGATCGAGCGAGAGGCTAGGGCCGTCCCTCGGGGGCGGGATCGAGAGTCTCGTGCCGCCGCGGCTACCATCCACCGCGGTTTGGGGCCCGGATTGAGCCGGAATAAGGCATCCGGCGGATCGGAGAGTGGCTCTCTTCGATGTGGTGGCAGATGACATGATTCTGAAGGTTTTTCTTTGAAGAACAGTGTGTTGCTACCCAAAATATTATCCGGGAATGATATTGCTAGAATGGAGAGTAGCAAACAAAAATGCGAGAGCAAGTCCGTGGGGAAGTAAATGACACAAGATTTGCCGGGTTTGTTAGGCCCCGGCTTGAATGCTCTCGCGAGATGTTATTAATACGAATACATTGGAGTACAAATATTAATGTAAGAGTGCAATTATAATGAGTGTAAAAGACGCTAATTATCTAGCTCTTGAGTGCTGCTCTGTGAGTTATTGAACTGCCGACCGTCTTTTGGTTAAGAGGTTCTGAGAGGGAAAAACCAAGAGAAAAGCAACCAGAAAAGCAGACCTTTTTCCAAGTGCAGGATGCCTTCATTTATAGGAGGAGCTGGGATGTCTTAATCCCGACGGGCGATCGCCTTTCTTATATTATAATAAGGGGGCGATCGTCTTTTAGCACATGGGCTGATTGCCCTAAAGTCCGCGGCTGCTGCTGGCAGCCAGCTGTGCGGACCAATGATAGGACCACACGCGTCTCTTTTCACTGTCCCGGGAGGTCCCACTTTGGACCTTTCGGCCGGTCTGTCGGTAGGTGAGGTTTGTCCTTGCCGTTTAATAGCTGTTGATGGGCTGGAGTCAAAAATCCATGTTCTGCGGCGCCATTCATGGATCTGCACATGGGTCTCTATTCTGAGTTTCGACCTTCGCAGACTTGGCGGATGTTGGCTTTAAGTAGCATGAGGCGGTCGTCCATGATCGGGCACCTAGGACGATCGCTAGTTTCCGGGAGACGATCACCTTGGCAGTCGATTGCTCGGCGCTGGGTCCTTCGATAGGCATGTCTGCCTTTGGTCTATTTGACTCTGGCTCAGTCGCACGACAATTGTGCCGATCGCCTGTTGAGGTGTATAAATCTCGACACAACAATTGCCCCCCCAGCTTGCTCCGATGTTGAAGACATGGGGTGAGGTGGTTCCACTGGCGATCGTTTAGGATAAAGACGGGCGATCCGTTGAGCGGACTTTGGTCTCGGATTTGGGCGACCTGATCGATTGGCGAGTTATCTTTGGTCTTGTTCTTGTGATCTTCAATTTTGCAGATCCCTCATGGAAAGCCGATTGTTTCAACCTTGAGGAACCGTGCACGGTCGCGTAGTTCGATGGACCGAGCTCTATGACCGTGTCTTGTGCGCGAGGGACATTCCACCTGTAGGTTTGTCTCGCGACTCACTTTATTGTGAGGGTCCTCTGTTAGGCTGGGCCCGCCTCGTATTTAAACGAAGGGCGAGCGATCTTGGTCTGGAGGAATCCTTGTACGGGGCATCGTCGGATTAATCGACTCCACGTCCGCGGCTTGTTTGCACTTTTCTACCTCGGATCGTCATGTTAGATGGCAATCCTCGACGGTATACGTTGTGACGGGGGTAGGGATGCGTCGCATTGTCCGGGTCCACCATGTTAGATGATGAACCTTTGAGGGCTGGCGAGCATGTTCACAGATTTGTTTGGAGGGTCCTTCGGCTATGCCTGCCTCGTATTTAAACGAAGGGCGAGTGATCACATCCCAAAGGAACCTTGCATGGACGAAGTTGTCGGTTCCATCGACTTCCAGGACCATGGCTGCACTCTTCTACCTCGGATCGACATGTTAGATGGCGATCCTCGACGGTATACGTTGTGCTGAGGGAGGCGACCTCGTGCCTTGGTCCATTATGTTAGATGATGAACTGTAGATGGCGAGCGAGTCCTCCATTTTTGGAGATGTTGCTTGGGCAGTAGCCTTTCGTTGTACTTTAGCCTTCGGGCGACCGTGTTTGATTCTGGCGATCAGACTGGGAGATCGGCGATCGTCGTTCTGACGCCGATCTCAGTGCTTGATCCTTTCTGCCCGGGGTTCCGGCTAAGTTACTAGACTGTCCAGCTTGCCCTCCTCGAACAATCTCCAGAGTTGTCTGAGGAGGTCGCGGCATTGATCGGTGTTGTGGCTGGGACTCTTGCGGTAAGCACAAAATTTGTTGCGGTCTAGATGACCGTGGTCCCTTACCGCCTTTGACTTGCTTAGCCGCTCGCGCACCTGGATGGCGTAGAAAATATGAGCCGGAGATAGATTGAGGTTATGGTAGAGATGGGCTTCCACATCCTCGAAGGTCCTGAAATCACCAGGTGGCTTGGCGACCGCCTTGTTGGAATTGGCGATCACCATCTCTGTCTCCTCGTCTTGACGAAGGGCGAGCAACCTCCGCGTGGACAAAATATCTGCAGCCTTGGCGGGAAAGATTGCGTAGGTCGGGGGGATGTCCTTCGTAAGGTTCCGGAACATGGGAGAAAGACCATTGAATCCCGCTAGGACCGAGTAGAGGGCGATCTCGTCGCTTACGGGCTCGCCATTGAGGATTATCTCATCCACCCGGTCGATGTAGTCTGCATCGGTCTCGTCTTCCCCCTGCCTAATTTTCATCATGCAGTGGGGACCTTCTGGTCGAGCGACCTTGGCGGCGAAGTACGTTGTGAAGTCGCTCTCCAGTTGTTCAAAGGAACTGATGGATCGCGGTGGCAATGAGATGTACCACCTATGGGCCAGTTCACCCAATGTCAATGGGAACATTCAGTACCTGGTCGCGTCTGATGCCCCGCATCCATTCATGTAGATTCGGAACTTGCCCAGGTGAGTCTCGGGGTCCGATCTCCCCTCGTACAAAGGTGTTTGAGGAGGAGCGATCCTTGGCTGCATGGGGGCGAGTTCGATCTGGATCGCGAGCGGCTCACTTGGCCTGGCGATCTTTCTCTTGGCGCCTACCCCAGTTTCTAGAGCCTTCATGCCATCGAGCTGGCATTGCATTGCGGCCATCGCCGTAGCTTGGTCGCTCGTGGTTTGGCTCTCGAAGCGGGAGCCGAGGCGATCGTGTACCGATCTCCTGGCTCCGCAGTAGGCGATGATGATATCACCACCGATCTTGGTTCTTTGGCGAGGAGGAGCCAGATGGCTGGTCTGCCTTATGGGAGATGGGTATGCCGAACTCCTGGTGATGGATTCGGGCTCCGTCGTCTCATGGCTGGGGCCAGAATGCCCCGGTCGCCATGACGGGTCAATTCCTAGGCGGCTGAAAATGGAACCGTCCCGCCTCGCGAGTGCTTCTGCTCGTGAATCGGGGCTTCATGACGATTGCTCGATGAGTAACCCCTTGAGCTTCTGTTTGCCCGCGCGACGGATGGCTGATGGGGTAATTGCGGGTGCGTCGAATGATCTCCATCGCTCCCTTAGGATGGCCATAGCCTCCTCGATCTGTTCCGCGGTTTGGAACTGGTCGAGCGAAAGGCTGGGGCCGTCCCTTAGGTGCGGGATCGAGAGTCTCGCATCGCCGCGGCTACCCTCTGCCGTAGGTTGAGGTTCGGATTGAGCCGGAATAAGGCATCCGGCGGATCAGAGAGTGGATCTATTCGATGTGGTGGCAGACGTCATGAATCTGAAGGTTTTTCTTTGAAGAACAGTGAGTATTTCTTCAAGTATATGCCCCGGAGAACAGTGAGTGTTCTTCGAGACGGTCGGAATGAAAATGAAGGTTAAGATCCCCTTCCTCTAGCGCCAATTGTTGCTACCCAAAATATTATCCGGGGTGATATTGCTGGAATGGATGAGTAGCAAACAAAAATGCGAGAGCACGTCCGTGGGGAAGTAAATGACACAAGATTTGCCGGGTTTGTTAGGCCCGAGCTTGAATGCTCTCGCGAGATGTTATTAATACGAATATGTTGGAGTACAAATATTAATGTAAGAGTGCAATTACAATGAGTGTAAAAGACCCTAATTATCTAGCTCTTGAGTGCTGCTCTGTGAGTTCTTGAACTGCCGACCGTCTTTTGGTTAAGAGCTTCTGAGAGGGAAAAGCCGAGAGAAAAGCAGCCAGAAAAGAAGACCTTTTTCCAAGTGCAGGATGCCTTCATTTATAGGTTGAGCTGGGATGTCTTAATCCCGACGGGCGATCGCCTTTCCTGTATTATAATAAGGGGGCGATCGTCTTTTAGCACATGGGTTGATTGCCCTAAAGTCCGCTGTTGCTGCTGGCATCCAGCTGTGCGGACCAATGAGAGGACCACACGCGTCTGTTGTCGCTGTCCCGGGAGGTCCCACTTTGGACCTTTCGGCTGGTCTGTCGGTAGGTGAGGTTTCTCCTTGCCGTTTGACACCTGTTGATGGGCTGGAGTCCAAAATCCATGTTCTGCGGCGCCATTCGCGGATCTGCACATGGGTCTCTATTCCAAGTTTCGCCCTTCGCAGACTTGGCGAATGTTGGCTTTACGTGGCATGAGGCGGTCGTCCATGATCGAGCACTTGGGACGATCGCTAGTTGCCGGGAGACGATCGCCTTGGCAGTCGATCGCTCGGTGCTGGGTCCTGTTCTGGGTCCTTCGATAGGCAAGTCTACCTTGGTCTATTTGACTCTGGCTCCGTCGCCCGGCATTTGTGCCAATCGCCTGTTGAGGTGTATAAATCCCGACACAACACAGTGAGTGTTTCTTCAAGTATATGCCCCGGAGAACAGTGAGTGTTCTTCGAGACGGTAGGAATGAGAAATGAAGGTTAAGATGCACTTCTTCTAGCGCCAATTGTTGCTACCTAAAAAATTATCCGGAGATGATATTGCTGGAATGGATGAGTAGCAAACAAAATGCGAGAGCACGTCCGTGGGGAAGTAAATAACACAAGATTTGTCGGGTTTGTTAGTCCCGGGCTTGAGTGCTCTCGCGAGATGTTATTAACACAAATACGTTGGAGTACAAATATTAATGTAAGAGTACAATTACAATGAGTGTAAAAGACCCTAGTTATCTAGTTCTTGAGTGCTGGTGCGTGAGTTCTTGAACTGTAGGGAGTTCTTACTTCTGCCGACCGTCTTTTGGTTAAGAGGTTCTGAGAGAGAAAAAACCGAGAGAAAAGCAGCCAGAAAAGCCGAGAGATTTCCAAGTGCAGGAAGCCTTCTATTTATAGGAGAAGCTGGGATGTCTTTTCCTGACGGGCGATCGCCTTTCCTGTATTATAATAAGGGGGCGATCGTATGTGGCACATGGGCTGATTGCCTTAAAGTCCGCGGCTGCTGCTGACAGCCAGCTGTGCGAACCAATGATAGGACCACACGCGTCTCTTGTCAGTGTCCTGGGAGGTCCCACATTGGACCTTTCGGCGGTTCTGTCGGTAGGTGAGATTGGTGACAGGCTGGGGTCAAAGGGCCTTATCCTGCAGCGCCTTTTCCGGATCTGCATGTGGGTCTCTATTCTGAGTTTCGGCCTTGGCCGACTTGGCGGATGTTGGCCTTACGTGGCATGAGGCGGTCTTTCATGATCGGGCACCTGGGATGATCGCTAGTTGCCGGGAGACAATCGCCTTGGCAGTCGATCGCTCGGTGCTGGGTCCCGTTCTGGGTCCTTCGATAGGCAAGTCTGCCTCGGTCTATTTAACTCTGGCTCGGTCACCGGCATTTGTGCCGATCGCCTGTTGAGGTGTATAAATCTCGACACAACACATGACATACGTACCTAATAACTGAATATCTTTGTCACTTGCTAAAGGTTCTAGTCCATTGTCTAAATCATAACCAGGTTTCAAGAAATGGTAAAATATCACTCTTCTCCCATCATACTCTAAGTCTTCTAGCATGGAATCAATTTCATGGATAGAAAACTCATCAGTGTCTATTAAATCCACAAAAGTAATCTTACCATTCTTGTATATCCTGTTTGGTGAATTCATGAAAAAACCACTGTGATAAAGCTTGATGGAAAACAGAGTAGAGTTAATGTAATATCCGCACTTTCTATTTTTGCTAATTTCTATTTTTAGTGTATGTTCATTTCGGACGACTTGCTTGTTATTGTTTTGGGATTCCGAATCTATTTTGTTCTTGGAGTTTTTCCATTTGGACGGGTTTCAGAGATGTTTTTACGTATTTCCGTTTTGAGTTATGTTTTGTCGCATGTACATTTGATTCTCGTTAAACTCGTTCGATTTCGTTGTTTCTCTGTTTCCATGAGTTCGTATGGTTGAGTTGCTTATGTTGTGAGTGTCGGATCGTTAATCCGAAATTGTATCGTGATTTTCGGACATTTGGGCTGTTTTGTAATTTCCTAGAAGTTTAGGGAATTTTATCTTCCTTGTTGTATTTCAGATTCCCTGGTAGTCGGAAGTGTATTTTCTTTCGTCATTTAGCTTCGTCGTCGTGGATACCTCGTGTTTACGCTTCTGGGTCTGGTCCTTTTGTTGCGTTCCGTCTTTGTGTAGTCCTGTGCAGAAACGATGTTCAGTTGTGTTGAACTGCTGCATGCATAACGCACGTTATGCATGATTTTTAGCGTGCGCTATCGATACTTGCATAACATACGTTATGCCTTAGTGGTAACGTACGTTATGGCCTTCAGCGTGGGTTCTGCCCAGTTTCTGCCTATCCCTTACGTATGTTAGCGGGTGTGTTTTACGCACGTAAAGCTTTTAATAGCGTATGTTAACGGTTTAACGTAGTGTGCGCTAACGACCTCATCTAATCGGGCAGTTTGATCTGCCGGGCTAACGATTCGTGTTAACGTACGTAATGCTTTGTCAGGTCTTTAAATCCTGAGTTGACCTCAGACACATTATTTTCCTTCTTTCTTTTTCCCTTGATCGGGTCGGGAGTTCTTCAGGCGATTTTGGAGCGATTCGTGCAGAGCTGTCCATAGAGTTTCTCCATAGATCTATTATTGTGTTCCAAGTGAGGTTTATCATCACCGTAATCATCCTTCTCCGTCCGAATCGAGGTATATTTCGTTAGAACCCTAGTTTTTTGGGGATTTCGGGATTTTGACATGATTTTACCCTTTGAAATGGATTTAACTTCGATAAGTTGTTAGATTGTGATTATATAGTCATAGTCCCTTACTATCAATATAGTTTATCGGATTAAACTTCTAGGTTTCCACCGTTAATAGATTGGAATCGTTTATGACTTCATAGTGACCGACGAATTGTTCCAACGGGTAGGATTAGGATGAATTCCTATGTTTCCGCAATATTGAGATTGTTTGTATATCACTATTGTATTAGGAACGGATTTGTGAAGATTATTCGGACTGAAACCTTTCCCTTCACCGTTTCCGTCTTGTCGTGTATTCAAGGCAAGTACATGTATTACATTCCGTTATGTGTGTTACGATTTTGATATGAATGATGAATTATGACCTTTTGGGTGTGTGAGTTATTTTTCCTTCCACTCGGAGCGTTCGACGGGACGTCTGGGGGTCGATACTCAGGGGTACGGCCACGGAAGTGGACTTGGGTGCGTATGTGGTTAAACTTCCACCGGGAGCGTTCGACGGGGCGTCTAGGGGTCAATACTAAGGGGTACGGCCGCGGAAGTGGTTTCCCACCCGGAGCGTTAGACGGGGCGTCTGGGGTCGATACTAAGGGGTAGGGCCACGGGGATGTTTGTGATATCGTGATGAGTTAATAAACTGTTTTGGATGCCAATGTGATATTCCAGAATATGGCTTTTCAAATGTTTTCTGAATGAGATGACTGTGTAAATCGTATCTGTATATAATGTAGTGTAATTGTGTACTTGTACTAGCTATTCGAATGCTAACCCCTTAAATGGGGGAAATGCGTCTTATGCATTTCAGGTATCGGAAGAGATGAGGAACGGGCACGTGATATGCACACAAAGGATGGTCTGGCATGATGATGAGGCTCGAGTCTGTGTTTTATGCTTTGTCATCATATCTATTTGGGTATTGGAGTTAGACTGATTACTTTTAAACTCGGTTAAAGTCCCCTGCGTGGGAATGAATTTGTATTTGACTTATTCTTCATGTACTTCCACTAAAATATTTTGGCCGAGGCCACGAACCTATTTTACTATGATGAATGTGTCTTTTGGATTCCATTGTGGATTATGTGTCATGTGTTAGCCTGGTAGACCTCATGAGGGTTCTACGGCGTGTAACGTCCTTTACGTGATTTGGGGTGTTACATTTATGGTATCAGAGCCTAGGTTATGTATACCTAGACTGTCGGTTAATTTTGGTTCTGTCAGTCGTGTCGTTAGAGTCATTAGTTGAGCCTAATATCATCGTGCTACCATCTCTTCGTGCGACCCGTGTCTGTAAGTCTCCTCGAACTCTTATATTTCTGTAATTCATTTCCTTTGTGTAATTTAGAATTGTGAATAGTAGTACCAACTTTGTAAACTGTGAATTTCTCTGATCTTATTCTCTTCAATTCTTTACTTCAGTATGTTGAGAGGTCGCAGTAGACCAGCAAGGGGGCGCGGCCGAGGCCGTGGTCGTCGTGCAGATAGTGAGGAAGCTCCGCTTTCTCAGTCCTCTGCAGATTCGGCTTCTCATTCAGTGCCGAACACTCTACCTCTGAGTTCTAACGGGCAGCAGACTTTGTCAGTCAGTCAGGATCAGCCATCGGGACGTAATGCCGACATGAGAACGACTGTTGTGTTTCAGCAGTTGGTAGATCAGCTTGCCCAGATAGCTTAGGGTGGATGTCAGAATCCGCCTCCGACTACTGAGGATGAAGCTAGTAGATGGCTTCAGAAGGTGACTAAGATGCACCCCCCTCGTTTTACTGGTTCTTCTGACTCCCTCGGTTGGGAGAATTGGCTTTTTCAGTTGAGCAGGACTTTCGACGCCGAAGCTTGTCCCGATGACAGGAGGGTACATATTGCTTAGTACCTCCTGGATAAGGAAGCTGCGGAATGGTGGGAGGCTGTGGCGCCCAGAGACCGCCTATCCATTTGGCAGGAATTTAAGACTCTATAGAAGCATAATATTGTCCACCACCAGTCAAGGAACACATGATTGTGGAATTCTTCACTGCTACACCTCAGGATGTGCCGATTTCTCAGGCCATCATCTCTTATAATCAGCAGTTGGGATTTGTGAAAGATCAGGTGAGGACCGAGGCCGATAAAATCCGTTATTTCAATATGCGTATGAAACCGCATATCAGGCAGAGTATGGCACCGCTCATGTGTGCCACCTTTAAGGAATACCAAGATCGCGCCCTAGCGATTGAGATGGCTGTTCCGGAATCAGAGTTGGGTTCCGAGGCCAAGAAACAGAAAACAGCTGGCATTTTTTCAGCCGACAAGAGTGGTCGATTTTCAAAATCTCAGTCTGCTCCTACATCTAGGAAGAGGCCGTTTCATCAGACTGGAGGATCTCATAGTAACCGTTCAGTACAGTCCGTTGCATCCGGCGGCAGAGTGTGTTTTAACTACAACCAATATGAGCATTTGATAAAGGATTGTTGTTGGGATAACAAATACCCTGTATCGAAATTGTTGGGATAACAAATACTCTGTATCGAAACAGTTAGAAGAAACAATCCCTATATCGAATAGTGGTGATATGATGTTTTGACAATATGCCAATCCAGCATACAGTAAGCGAACTATATCGAAAAGCTGATCAATAGTGTCAACCTGTATCGAAGACCTGTCATAGATCCAGCATACAGTGGAACTTATCAGTACAACAAAGAACTCTTATAAAGACTAAGTATGGAAGCTGTCTCGAATATCAATACAGTGATCCTTCCATACAGCTCTCAACAGGACAAGAAGGAATCTTCAGTATTCGCTAAAAGTCAAGTCCCGTTAATAAAGAAGTATTTAAATACTAAAGGATAAAGTATTTAAATACTGTAAGTCAGAAGATCTTCACAATCCCGCAATATCCGGATCTCAGTCAAATGTGTGTTGTCACAGAATCTTGCCCAACGGATAGATTTCAAACGGATATATTTCAGAGACTATATATATCTCGAGAGTTTGAAGATCATTAACAACGAAACGACTGAACGATTGAACTTCTGAACGACTTACAAACAATCAAGCTTTCAAGGAATATTCAGAGCAAAACATATCTCCCCAAGCTTTCTGCTATTCTGATATAAGAGATATACAGTGCTCAATCCTTGAACAACACATCATCAGCTTATAGCCCAGAAAGTCATAGCTGTTGTTCAACCCTGTTCTATCTTTGAACAAACCCAGATCAGCCCTGTGTGGACTGAGTAATCTTTGCTTCACCCGAACTGTGTGTGAAGGATTTGCATCGAAGAAGACGAAGCTTCAGAACTGTGTGTGAAGAAGCCAGTCAAAGTGTTAGCTCAAACCAATCTGTGTGAACGGTTGAAAGCTAAGATCTTTATATCAATCTGTGTGAACGATATATTGATTGAGTGTTGTTATAATTACGTAGTTGTGTACGCAGTAATTATAATAAACTTTTTACTCCTGTGTGGAGGACCAGTGGACGTAGAGGGGTTTACCTCGAACCACTTTAAATATTGTGTTATTTACCTTCTGCCTTTATTGTTTTAAATAAACTGTGATTATTTAAGTATACTCTGCATATCGAGTTGCTGTATCCTCAACAACTTACTGTATCTAGGACTTCCGCTACGCACTCAGATTTAAAACCGTACAGCTTGTAGTTTAAAACACTTTCCAAGCTGTATCTAGTATACTTAGTGGCCAACAAGTGGTATCGGAGCGGTTGATTCTAAAAAGAATCAGTCGTATTTTTAACCGAACGAGATCCAAAATCACTTACTTTTTAAAACAGTCTTTTTCATTCCTTTATTCTCACATGGATACATCTATGATCAATAAAGTACCTATGTTCTCTATTAATGAATTTGATGATTGGAGAATCAGGATGGAGGCTCATCTTGCAGCAATGCACTAAGAGATGATTTTTGTTAAACAGGATGGCCCCTTTAAGATCATGAAGGTAAACACAGACGCAAGGATTGAAGGCCAAGACCATGCTGAGATTCTCGATAAGGAGCGAGAGCAATGGACCATAGATGAAAGAAAGTGTGCCAATCTCGACAATGTGGCTAAAAACGCGTTATTTGTCACTCTTGACAAAGGCACGTTCTCGAAGGTAAAGAGCTGTAAAACAGCCAAGGAAATCTGGGATAAACTCAAGTTGATTTGTGAGGGAACTGAGCTCTCAAAGAAAACAAAATTTCAAAACTGACTCCGCAATTTGAATCTTTTGAAATGAAACCAACTGAGACACTTGAGGAACTTGACCTCAGATTCACTGGTATTGTTGGTGAACTTGAAGCTTTGGGCAAAATTTATACCCAAAAGGAGAAGAATTTAAAAAATTTCAGATCTCTCCCAGCCCGATGAGACATTAAGACCACAGCTATGCGTGTGTCGTGTAATCTAAATGAAATATCTACTTTTGATCTCTTCTGTGACCTTAAAGCTTTTGAGTATGATATTGACAGAATAGAGAAATCTGAAGAATATCCTTCAAAGGTTACAGCACTAGCCGCTGTATCGAACCGTCGACACAGCATGCCCAGCTCGTCGAAGCCTAGTCACAAGAATGCTGATAGTGACGACGACATCCTGTCTCAAGATGAAATGGCGCTTCTCATGCATAACTTCAAGAAGTTCATCAAGCAATCGGGAAAAACTCCCTACAGGCCCAAACATGTCCACAACGTAAGTACTGAAACTTCATTCGGTGATGCTAACCTGTGTTATAATTGCAGGAAACTGGGACATTATGCAAATAAATGTCCTCATCCCAAAGTTCAAAGGTTGCCGGAGGCCGATCAACAAGAGAGAGATGAAAGAAGACGTGCTTGGAAAAACAATCTCAAGGCCCTGATTGGAGAATCAGAAGCCTCCCCCACACCATCCAAATCCGAAGAATGTCTTCAGATGGTCACTAAAAGTGATTCATCTGACGATGAGTTCGATGATAAAGCATATATGTGCTTTATTGCCAAAGACATTCCGGAAGATAAAGATAGCGATGATGAGGTAAGCTCAACCTCAATCATTCCTCCCAATGCATCTCATACTTTTGAAAACATGATGAATGAGTTTAAAAACATTCAAAAGGCCCATGAGACACTGAAAAATGAGAATATACAGTTCCAACTGTCTAACATAGAGCTGAAAGATGAAAATGACTTACTGAAAATTAATTATGAAAATATGTCTATTGATTGTGAAACCAGCAAAGTCGATTATGAAAAACTCATGGAGCGTAATCATCAACTTTATGATGAACTAAGTGAGGTTAAAACTCACAATGAGATCAAGACAAATGATTTCATTCTACTTCAAGCCAAAGTCAAAACTCTCGAAAAACGAGAAGATGAACTTGAGACCATTCTGAAATCGTTCGAGAAATCGTCCAAAAGAATGGAAGAAATTCTAAGCATTGGGCAGCATGCTCATGATAAAAGTGGCATAGGATACAACTCATGTTCAAACAAAGGGAAAACTAGTACAGTTCTTGTCAGGGGTGTGGAACCCATTCCTGTGTCGAAAGAAACTTCGAGCCCTGTGAAGGAACCTGTTGCACAGCGAACAACAAAGGCTGCCATTCCGCCACCTCAATCATACTCTAGACAGCGGAATCACCAGCTATTCAGATCTGAAAGGCACACTCAACAGCATGCTCCCCGAGCATATCAACAGCGCTAACAACCGTTTAGAAGGAAGGCTGTATCCAAATATCAAAGGCCCGCACGGCAGTACTATCAGTACAGCACGCCTAGGTATTGGATACAGGAGCCCCGTTATTCCTCGAGACAGCAGGTGTCCGCACAGTATCAACAACAGTGTTGGGAATCCAACTGGAGACCCAGAAGGCAAGCTGTTAGGCCAAAGAAAATGGCTCCACCTCCAAGAGGGCACTCGTACTGGATTAATAATAATAACCCTGAATTTTACATGCATAACAATTATCATGGTTATAGCAACTACGTGTATGCCCCATGTAGATACCGCAACACTGTACCGAATGTTACCTACAGTAAACGAATTACTGTTAGAAAAATTTGGGTACCTAAAGGTACTAACATTCATGGACCAAAAAATCAGAGGGGACCTAAATCTACCTAATCTCTTTGCATACAGAACATCCTAGAGGAGGACACCTGGTACTTCGATAGTGGATGCTCTCGGCACATGACCGGAGATAAGAGCAACAACAACAACAACATCTAAGCCTTAGTCCCAAAATGATTTGGGGTCGGCTAACATGAATCAAACTTTGAAACCGTCAATAATCGTTACATAAATAACATAAAAGGAAAAAAGAGGGAAAAAGTAGAGAAAAAAGCAAATAAAAAAAGAGAATGAATGAAAAAGAAAAAAAAGAAAAAAAAGGAAGCTATCAAATTTCGTAGAAGGTCGCGGTCCAAAAGTTCGCTTCGGTGATAAATCTAAAGGAAGAACAAGAGGGAAAGGAAACCTTCTTGTCGGAAAATTCAATGTCACCGATGTTGCATATGTTGAAGGCTTACAATACAATCTACTTAGTATTAGCCAGTTCTGTGACAAACAGTTCTCGGTGAAATTCTATATAGATCGCTGTAGAGTCAAGAACATCCAGACCAAAGAAGTTGTGCTTACAGGAAGCAAATCAGGTAACATGTATATTGCTGACTGGAAGCCTATGAGCTCCTCAATTCCATGCTTTGTTGCCAAAGGCACTGCAGATCTAAGCTGGTTATCGCACAAGAGGATGTCTCACGTCAACTTCAAGACAATCAACAAGCTCTCAAGACAGGGAATGGTAAGAGGATTGCCAAACGTGTCATTCAAAAAGGACAGCGTTTGCGGACCATGTTAGAAAGGCAAGCAAATCAAGTCCACCCTAAAGAGCAAATCCTACCTTTCAACCCAAAGAGTGTTGGAGATGCTACACATGGATATCTACGGTCCTGTAGACCCGGTAAGTTTGGGAGGTAAGAAATACTGTTTTGTTGTTGTTGATGATTACTCCAGGTATGCTTGGACAATTTTCCTAAGCAAGAAGAAGGAAACAACATCAAAGCTGCCCGAGCTCCTGAAAAAGCTTCAAAATGAAAAGGCATTGAGTATCGTGTCCATTCGTTCCGACAGAGGTACAGAATTTACTAATCGCTTTATAGAGCAATACTATTCGGAAAATGGGATACAGCATGAATACTCAGGTGCCCGTACACCTCAACAAAATGATGTTGCCGAGCGAAAGAATAGGACGCTGAAAGAAGCTACAAGGACAATGATTGCTGCAAGCAAGTTGCGACAACGTTTCTGGGGTGAAGCAACCAATACAGCATGCTACACTCAAAACCGCTGTATCGTCAACAAGCACCACAACAAAACAGCATACGAGGTATGGAATAACAAAACTCCGTTAGTTTCATATTTTCACATTTTTGGATGCAGGTGCTATGTGTTGAACAATGGGAAGGATCAACTTAGAACCTTCGATGAGAAGTCAGATGAAGGAATATTTGTAGGATATTCCTCAACGATCGAGGAATCAGTTCATGTAGTGTTCGACGAACCTCACCATGACCCTACAGGAGTAGAAGCTATTACTCAGAACATCCAACAACTTTCCATCTTAGATCCACCAAATCCCATAGAACCTGTTGTTGACCTAGAAATCAACCCCGCAGCTGTAAGGATCGACATAGATGAATCCAATGCTGTACAAGCTGAAGCTGTATCTACTACAACTCAAGATACTCAAGAGATCACCCGTAAGAGCTTATCATTGGAAACATCAATGCTGGTGTCTCTACCCGTAGGAGAATACAAAGTACACAAGAAAATGTATTGTGTGCACAAGAAGAACTAGATACTGAGATATCACCGTTCCCTGGATGGAAATATAAATCCGAGCTTAGAAGACTCAACATGTGCACTATTGTTGTATTCTTAGCCCAGTCCGAACCTGTTTCTACCATAGACGCTCTTAATAACTCTCATTGGATAACATCTATGGAAGAAGAGCTTAACGGTTTTGAAAGAAACAATGGATGGTATCTTGTACCCAGACCCACGCATCAATCAGTTATAGGAACCAAATGGGTATTTAGAAACAAGAAGGATCGAAATGGACTAATCATAAGGAACAAATCCAGACTAGTCGCACAAGGCTATAGACAGGAAGAAGGCCTAGACTACGATGAAACGTTTGCCCCTGTAGCCAGACTAGAGGCCATATGGATATTTTTAGCCTTTTCCGCCCATAAGAGCTTCATTGTATACCAAATAGACGTCAAAAGTGCATTCCTAAATGGAGACCTTGCCGAAGAAGTTTATGTTGAACAACCACCAGGGTTTGCCAACACAGACGACATCGACCTAGTATACAGGCTAAGGAAAGCACTGTATGGACTTAAGCAAGCCCCTAGAGCTTGGTATGAGACCCTGTCCCAGTATCTAACCGATAATGGATTTGAGAAAGGTGTTGTGTACAAAGCCTTGTTCAAAATACAGGAAGGCGATGACCTTCTAATGGTGCAAATCTATGTAGATGATATAATTTTTGGTTCAACTAACCTTGCTTTGTGTCAAAGGTTCTCTCATCTCATGAAAAGTAAATTTGAAATGAGTATGATGGGAGAACTTAGTTATTTCCTAGGTTTGCAGGTAAAGTAGTTGCCTACAGGGATCTTCATCAACCAGGAAAAATACAGCAAGGAGCTTCTCAACAAATTTGGAATAAACACTTCCAAATCATCTCCAACCCCCATGAGCACTTCCGTGCAAATTAGTGTTGATTAAGCCGGAAATCTGGTTGACCAATCACTCTACAGGAAGCTTATTGGCTCGCTCCTGTACCTAACGGCTAGCAGACCCGATATCCAGTTTGTTGTAGGAGTGTGTGCGAGATATCAAGTAGCACCCAAGGAATCACACTTCAATCCTGAAGTATATTAAATGAATAGTCGTTGTAGGACTGTGGTATCCTAAAGAAGGCGGATTCGATTTAGTTGGATATAGCGACTCGGATCTCGGAGGCTGCAAGCTAGATAGGAAGAGTACATGTGGAACTTGTCACTTTCTTGGACCTAGACTTGTCTCTTGGTTCAGTAAGAAGCAATTGGCAAACTCACTTTCCACGGCTGAATCAGAATACTATGCTGCTGGTAGTTGATGTATGCAGATCCTTTAGATGCAGCAACAGTTGTCAGATTATGGGATTGAAGCCAAGAAAATGCAAATCATGTGTGATAGCACGAGTGCAATTGCAATCACACACAACCCTGTATTGCACTTGCGCACTAAGCATATCAACATGAAGCATCATTTCATAAGGAATCATGTCGAGAACAAGGATGTTCGGCTCGAAAAGGTTCATACAGATATTCAGTTGGCCGATATCTTCACCAAGCCTCTCGACACAGTAAGATTCAACATGCTCAGACAAGAATTGGGACTGCTACAGCCTGACTCCCTGTAAGTAATTTACTGTTTTTACTCAACAATTGAGGGGGAATGCTGTAAGACCCAAAAATACAGTATCCACCATTAATTATCTGTACACTCGGAGCCTTCAATACAGCACTGTAAGGAACAAAGATATATGAATCATCCTACAGTTGACGTGTGCAATAATTAAGGGGGAATACAATATGACACATGAATACAGCATTAATCCAAAAGTTGCTGTATGGAATTGAAACCTATATGTACCTTTTAAGGTGGAACGCTGTATCGTCGTGGATACAGGACATACTATAGGATTTCGATTCAACATATATATATATATATATATTATAATATTTCATTTTAAAAATAATTTTGTCCACGTGCCCTGTTTTCATGTCAAACGTCATTTACATTAAATGCCTTACACGACATCTGGACAATTGAATCTCAAAAGCCGCGATATTTTCAAATTGTTTAATATTTAAAACCGCCGTTTCAGGCATTAAGGGTAACAACAAATGTCAGAAGTGGGACCCGCTCCTATTTTAAAATTCACTGGATAAGTGTACCAGTTATACTAAGTCCATCATAACCGTTCATTTCAAAAGCCGGTTCCCATCCCTTAAATCTGACCATTCGTACTCTGAAAACCCTTCTTCGCCGCCTACTATAAAAGGACTGAAATTGCCATTTGAGACTCTTTACGCCTTCTGGATATTTTTAGAGCACTCAAGAAAATACAGCCTACAAGTTTTTCTGTGTTTACTGCATATTCCTCTTATATCTTTTTCGTCTTTTCTTGAGAATCATCAATGGTGTCTGCTCAGACATCCGCTCTCAAGAAGTCTCTGAACTTCATCGATGGACGGATCTTCTACAGATCTGTCGTCATCGAACGCATCCATGCTGAAACTGATGACGTTGATAGGATGGAGGTCGTCATCACCAGAATCCGTCAACAAGGCCTCTACCGCCTTGGGAGCCACACCGCAGAGAAATATGACGTTCATCTTGTTGAGGAGTTCTACCTCAATGCAGTGGTTCGTTTTCTGTCGCTGGCCCATGGAGGCCACGTTGCTGACATCACCGCAGTCATTCGAGGAGTGGAGATCTGCATCGACCGAGATCTTCTCAAAAACATTTACAGGCTACCCTCTGAAGGCCTGACCACGGAGTAACTTGAGACATTTGGGTCTCAAGAGTTGCTGACTCAATATTATGGCTTGTTCACCGGTTTGACAACGGTTGAAGTGGTTCACACCACCTGCCATAAGAAAAACTTTTGCTTACCATTTGTTTATTTGCATGACTTTTGCTGTCGCATCATTGAAAATCGTACTAGTGCATTTGAGATGTGCACTAATCTTAGGTTTAGAATGATGGTAGCTATTATGACCCGTTAAAAGGTCAATTGGTGTTAAATTATTCTGAAGCGCTTGCAGGAAGAAGTGTCCAAACCTGCTAGTCAGAAGAAATCATTTGGTTTATTCATAAACCACATTTTGACGAAGTGCGGACTTCCACAATCCGCTGATGCACAGAAGATAAGTTCGCGGATAAACTTGGGAGGAGTCAAGCCCACAGCCTTCAATCAAAGTATTCTGATTGCAAACAGGCCTTTCATCCGGAACCTAACGCTATCTGAAGATCCAAGGGACGTTTCCACTAAGTCCCAGAGTTTCGAATCTTCAAGGAAAAGAAAGAGATCTCACAGCAAGACACCTGTTGCTGCTAAGAGACCGAAAAGGAAGCTGAGGAGGCTCACAAAAGCTAAATCTACCAAATCCTCCAAAGATGCCTCTATCGTGGCGCAACCCACTTATGAACTACCCCATAGCCCAACACTTGTGGAAGAGATGCCCGTTACTGTATCGACAGTAAATCCCGAGCCTTTGGTGGCAACGACGGATACAAGGACATCTGCCAACTTGGAAGACTCTAGCGAGTCGGCTGCCCCTTCAGAGCCAAATGCTACCTCTCCTATGCGGGATTCCACGCCCGCACAGGATCCACCTTCCTTCGGGGTACCATCCCCTGTAAGGAATCCCTCTTCCATATAGGATCCCACACCTGTTGAGGAACAATTCGCTACAGTGGACTTAGACGTTGTAAGAAGTCCCTCCTCGGACACTATTATCAATAAAACCCTTCTCTCTGTGCAAATTGAACAGGCCTATGAAAAATTTCTTCAATGGAAAAGCTAATGGCTAGCTCCGTACGATACACTGTACAACTGGAGTGAGTGGAGCAATGAAGAAAGATTCTTGTTGGAAGTGACGGACTCACAAGAAGTTGAAGCCCTGATCCAATGGGATAATTTATGCTGCAAAGAGTTAATTGAAAGCCATCTTTTGCACAAATCCGATGCCAGAAGAAAAGGAAAGGATAAGTCCTAGGAATCTCCCAAAAGTCCAAATGAAGACCATGACTCAGACGACGACGACGACGACGATGCCTTTCAGGCAGGTCTGAGAATGAGCCGTGAGGAGGCTCAGGAAAGAGAAGCCTCTCGAGCCAATAATGATGAAGGGACATCAACTCATCAATCATCCCCTTCGCCATAGCAAGAAAATATTCCTGATGATGAGGAATCAGTCCCTCATATCTAGGAAGAAGAAAATGTTTCGGAACAGGCACCCGAGCCTGCTGTTGCTGAAGAAGAAGTAGAAGAATCACGCGCCTTCTAGCAAGAGGAATCAGTCCCTCTGCAGGAACAGGCGGACGCTGAGAGACACCAGGAGGAATCAGTCCCTCCTGTATCCGTGTCTACCGAAATTCCTTCGACACAGGAGGATATCGCACCTCCTGCCGTCGAACCCTCATCAGCTGCTCCCACCCCATCAACTATGGAATCCGACGACGGTACTATACCTAAGGATGTACAACTCAATTCACGCCCAACCGTGAATTTGAGAAGGTTGAATGGAGCAGAGGACTTTGCTCAGCCAGACTCTCCTCGCACTGCAACTAACAAAGAGCGATTGCGTGCTCTTGGTCTCCAGACAGTATTCATTCAGGATGCAGTGAATGCCCTTCACTCAGTTGAAAAAGCTTTGGATTGGATGCACACATCTGCAGTTGAAGAAATGACTGGTTTAAGGCATGAAGTCTCTCGTGTTGTCAAAGCCTTCACTGTCCTGCCACATGTCTTCAAGCAAGCCCTGACCAATCTGCAAGAGAAGCAAGAAAAGATCCTTAGAGAAGAGGAATCTAAAACTCGCATATCCGAGGCGAAGACAGCAGCAGCCATGATCGAAACAACTTCTCAACTGTGAACTCATGACAAGAGTATAAAAGATATGTCGCAGGTGCTCTCCTCTCTTGTCGAGAGAATGTCAAACATTGAGACGAAACAGGATGCCGCACTGGAGATCCTAGGACGTCTTGATGACGCCAAAAAGGGGGAATAAGCGAGAGAAGCCGCAAGGAGAAAAAGGCTTCAGCACGAAAAAGAATTTAATGCTGCTCAAGACATCATTACTGCAGAGTTGAATAAACTGGCTGCACCCGAACAAAGTTTCAGGATTTCAGGTTCTCGACCTGAGTTCCATGATCCCAGCATCCCATGGCAAAGCATTATTCAAAGACCTTCTGAAATTCGTGTGCCAACCAACCGCCATCCCACTGCTGAAGAAGTGAAGCAATGGAGGAGAAATGAACTGATGAGATATTTTATAAAACTCGTCAGGGAATCCGCCATCTTCAAAGGTTATAAAACCTTAGCGGAGGCTGCAGATAAATTTACAAAGCTGTTAGAAGAAGGAAAGCTTCCTCTCTGACAAGAAATGAAGTCCAAGCATAGAAGAGGAGATCGGATCACCCATCCAGAAGACTGGATTCTTGCCTTCGACAAATCATACGATGGTAGAGCAATCTACTTAGATCGAGGCAACGATTCCCTACAGCACTGGTGGCGTGGAACCTAGAATGATCCCGAGAAAAGGCCATGGAGATACTCGGATTATAGGAGTTAAAATCCTTGTATTTTTGTTTATTATGTTTTCAAAACAGCAAATCCTTGTACTCTATTTTGAATATTAATAAAATATTTGCCTGTCTTGAAAGATTACAACTCGTAATCTACTGTGTTATTGTATGATTAAGTAATTTAATTTAATTGCTGAAATTAATAACAAGTATAGAAACTTGTACGAACTTGTCTGCGAACAGTTCATAGATTCAGTTGTATGCATCTAGAATACATTGTAAGATTGTGCCTGTGCGCCAATCATAAGCTTAAAACTGTAAAAACTCTTAGCTGTATCAAACTCGCCTGCGAGCAGTTCATAAATTAGACTAAGTTGCTGAAAGCCAGATCATTCGACAGAAGACCAAGATATCTGCCCGAAATCATCAAAAAGGTTATTAGCTTCATGAAGAAGGTTTTGGCATCATCAAGAAGGCTTGAAAGATTTAAGTCTTAGCAAATTGTCAAAAAGGGGGAAATTGTTGGGATAACAAATACCCTGTATCGAAATTGTTGGGATAACAAATACCCTGTATCGAAACAGTTAGAATAAACAATCCCTGTATCGAATAGTGGTGATATGATGTTTTGACAATATGCCAATCCAGCATACAGTAAGCGAACTGTATCGAAAAGCTGATCAATAGTGTTAACCTGTATCCAAGACCTGTCATAGTTCCAGCATACAGTGGAACTTATCAGTACAGCTAAGAAGTCTTATAAAGACTAAGTATGGAAGCTATCTCGAATATCAATACAGTGATCTTTCCATACAGCTCTCAACAGGACAAGAAGGAATCTTCAGTATTTGCTCAAACTCAAGTCCTGTTAATAATAAAGTATTTAAATACTAAAGGATAAAGTATTTAAATACTGTAAGTCAGAAGATCTTCACAATCCCGCAATATCCGAATCTCAGTCAAATGTCTGTTGTCACAGAATCTTGCCCAACAGATAGATTTCAAACGGATATATTTCAGAGACTATATATATCTCGAGAGTTTGAAGATCATTAACAACGAAACGACTGAACGATTGAACTTCTGAACGACTTACAAACAATCAAGCTTACAAGCAATATTCAGAGCAAAAATATCACCCCAAGCTTTCTGCTATTCAGATATAAGAGATATATAGTGCTCAATCCTTGAACAACACATCATCAGCTTATAGCCCAGAAAGTCATAGCTTTTGTTCAACCCTGTTCTATCTTTGAACAAACCCAAATCAGCCCTGTGTGGACTGAGTAGTCTTTGCTTCTCCCGAACTGTGTGTGAAGGATTTGCATCAAATAAGACGAAGCTTCAGAACTGTGTGTGAAGAAGCCAGTCAAAGTGTTAGCTCAAACCAATCTGTGTGAATGGTTGAAAGCTAAGATCTTTATATCAATCTGTGTGAACGATATATTGATTGAGTGTTGTTATAATTACGTAGTTGTGTACGCATTAATTATAATAAACTTTTTACTCCTGTGTGGAGGACCAGTGGACGTAAAGGGGTTTACCTCGAACCACTTTAAATATTGTGTTATTTACCTTCTGCCTTTATTGTTTTAAATAAACTATGATTATTTAAGTATACTTTGCATATCGAGTTGCTGTATCCTCAGCAACTTACTGTATCTAAGACTTCCACTACGCACTCAGATTTAAAACCGTACAACTTGTAGTTTAAAACACTTTCCAAGTTGTATCCAGTATACTTAGTGGCCAACAATTGTCCTTTTCCTTTAGTTACTTGCTTTACTTGCGAATAAACCGGGCACCGGGCAGCTCATTGCGAGAGGGCTACTAGAGACGCCAGAGCTCCGTATACCAATACCGTTCAGAAGGAGCTTAGCATCGATCAGAAGACTCCAGGCACTCAGGTTCCTCAGAGTTCGGGTCGTGGTAGGCGTCGGGGTCAGCCGGACCGCCGAGCTGCATCTAGTTCGGGCTCAGTCCACCCTCGGTTGTATCAAATGAGACGCACGGAGGAGGCAGACGTTCCGGTGGCGTCAGGTACCACTCAGATCCTTTCTCATCCATTTCCGATGCTTTTTGATTCGGGTGCTACCCACTCTTTTATTGCTTCGGATTGTGTGCGTCGTATTGGTATTGACTGCTTGCTCGGAGTGTGAACCGTTTGTAGTGGGTATGCCTAGTGGGGATCTTATGGTTGGGAATCGGGAGGTTAGGGATTGCCTAGTGAGGATCGGGAGCCGAGATTGGCCCTCGAATCTCATTGTTGTAGACCTTAAAGGCAAGGATTTGATCCTCGGGGATGATTGGTTGGATCGTCACGGTGCCATCATGAACTATCGAACTCGTACTATCTCGATAGTGGCTGAGGATGGCACAGAGCATACACTTGTTGGTTGTAAGTCGGGTAGATCAGGTAATGGATTAGTGCCTTGAAGGCGATAAAACTTCTAAACCAGGGCTATGTAGGCTACTGGTGTTACGCTTTGAAGGCGGAGAATGGTGGAATTGACATGTCGTCGATTCTAATTGTGAATGAGTATCCTGACGTATTTTCGGATGACTTGCCGGGATTACCACCACACCGTGAAGTTGAGTTCCCTATCGATCTAGAGCCGAACGCGGTTCCTGTTTCGCGAGCGCCGTACCATATGGCACCGCGAAGATGTTAGAGTTGAAGGAACAGTTGGGGGAGTTGTTAGATAAAGGGTATATTCGACCAAGCGCATCGCCTTGGGGTGCGCCTGTACTTTTTGTTAAGAAGAAGGATGGATCGCTTCGTTTATGCATCGACTATCGAGAATTAAACAAGTTGACCATCAAAAACAAGTACCCTTTGCCCAGGATCGACGATTTGTTTGACTAGATTCAGGGAGCGACGGTCTTTTCAAAGATTGATTTACGATCGGGCTACTACCAGTTGAGGATTCGGGATAGTGATATACCGAAAGCTGCCTTTTGGACGAGATATGGCCATTACGAGTTTGTGGTCATGCCTTTCGGGCTATCCAATGCCCCAACAGTGTTCATGCAGTTGATGAACAAAGTTTTTATTTAGTATCTGGATAAATTCATAATCGTCTTTATCGATGACATTCTCATCTATTCCCGGAGTCAGTAGGAGAATGCTTTACATCTCCGGACTGTGTTAGATATTTTGAGAACTGAGCAGCTGTACGCGGAGTTCTCTAAGTGTGAGTTTTGGCTCAAGGAAGTGATATTCTTTGGGCATGTTATTTCAGTGGAGGGAGTTCGGGTAGATCTGCAGAAGATAGAAGCAGTGACAGCTTGGGAGCCGCCTAAGAATGTGAAGGAAGTGAGGAGTTTTCTGGGACTTGCAAGCTATTACCGTAGATTCGTTGAAGGATTTTCTAAGATCGCTAGACCACTCACCCAGTTACTCCAAAAGACTCAGAAGTTCGAGTGGACCACAGACAGACAGAATAGCTTTGATGAGTTGAAGAGACGGTTGACTACCGCACCCGTTTTAGCATTGCCTCAGGGGAATGAGGATTTTGTGGTTTATAGTGATGCTTCGGGCCTCGGACTTGGATGTGTCTTGATGCAAGGAGATAGAGTCATTGCTTATGTGTCCCGCCAGTTGAAACCTTATTAGGTAAATTACCCTACACATGATTTGGAGTTAGCTGTGGTCATATTCACTTTAAAGATTTGGAGACATTATCTCTATGGGTCATCATGTAAGATTTTTACGGATCACAAGAGTCTGAAGTACATCTTCAATCAAAAGGAGTTGAACATGAGATAGCGTATGTGGTTGGATTTAATTAAAGATTATGACCTCGAGATTCTTTACCATCCAGGTAAGGCTAACGTGGGGGCAGATGCGTTAAGTTGTAAGCCGGTGGCACTACAGATGTTAGAGGTACTTACGCCTCAAAGCAAAATCCAGTCGGATTTTATTTTTCAGAATATCGAGGTTTGGCTCCAAAGAGTTCATGGTCAGTTATGTGCGTTAGAAATCACTTCGTCCTTGGTTGATGATATCAAGGCGAGGCAATATGATGCTCTATTTTTAGTCCAGTTGAGAGAGGACGTGAAGAAGGGCAAAGCCCCTGGATTTGTTGTTCAGGATGATGGAGTTTTGAGATTTCGCGGCAGGTTATGTGTACCGAGTGATATTGAGTTGAGACAGAAGATCTTAAGTGAAGCTCATACTACACCTTACTCCATATATCCTGGTACGAGAAAAATGTACAAGGATGTAAGGAGTAACTACTGGTGGAGCAATTTGAAGACGGAGGTTAGCGAGTTTGTGGCGAAGTATTTGACCTGTCAGCAGGTTAAGATTGAGCATCAGCGGCCCATGGGGTTATTACGACCACTTCCCATTTTGGAGTGGAAGTGGGAGCACATTTCTATGGATTTCATTACCAGTAGGCCTAGGACTCGGACTGGAATGAACATGATTTGGGTTATTGTCGATCGACTAACCAAATCAGCTCATTTTCTGAGTATTAAGGATACTTGGGGGACGGAGAGGCTAGCACGAGTGTTTATTGCAGAGATCGTGAGGTTACATGGGACTCCTAGGCTGTTCATCGAGCTTTGGGGACTGAGTTGAGGCTCAGTACATCCTACCACCCTCAGACAGATGAGCAGTCAGAGCTGACGATACAGACGCTGGAGGATATGTTGAGAGCCTGTGCTTTAGATTGGAAGGATGATTGGGAGTCACACTTGCCATTGATCGAGTTCACGTACAATAATAGTTGGCACGACTCGATCAAAATGGCACCATTTGAGGCATTGTATGGGAGGAGATGCAGATCACCATTGTATTGGGATGATGCGTCCGATGAAGAGATAAATTCACCACTAGAAGGGGGGTTGAATAGTGGTAATGTGGAATATTAAATTTTCTCGCGAATAAAAAGAAAAATGTGTGGAAAGTAAAAGACTCAACGATATATAGAGGTTCGGAAACTTGCCTACATCCTCTCTTCGACTTATTTTTCTATTGGCTAATAAAAAACTACACACACTTGTCTCGTCTTCTATCGGTCCGAGCACAACCGTTACAACCGCTTGTCTTCTATTGGTCCAAGCACAACAACTCTCAAAATAAACTTTTGTATCTAGTGTTCTATCAGAACTAGACAATACTCACTTACGAATGTTAGAGTGTAATCCTAACAATGCCAGATCAAAGATCCTAATAACACCGGATTAGTGACTCTTGATTCGTTTCTCTCAAGCTCGAGTCGGAGTGATGCAACACTCACAACCAATAAAGAAGATACAAAGTATATGAAATATTACAATGTGTATCACTCTTGTATCTTTCCTTGTCACAACTTAGAATGTAATAAACAATAGTAATCTGAGCTCAATAATGCTTTGAATGCTTGAAGTTGTGTGTTGAGATACCCAAATGATATGGGTATTTATAGTGTCAAGTCCTTCTGCATATGCTGAAATTTGAACTATTAGCCTGCGCTAATATCTCTGTGTAGCATGCGCTAACGGTGTTTGACTTGATTGAACTGAACGGTCAGTAAACTGTTCCAATGGTAAAAATACATGTCTAGCGTGAGCTAGACAGTCCTTTGTAGCATGCGTTATCGGCTGGTCAACAGATCTTTACTTTTGACTTTGGATTGTGTCGGTTTGTCTCCCCAACGTCTCTTTTCCAACGGATAAAAAAGAACTTAGCGTGCACTACTATTAGTCAATATTTGCTTTTCATCTTTCCGGGATTCCTGCGTTGACGATCTTGTCCAACGGTTGAATATCAAACGGTCTGATTTGAACCGGTAGCGTGCGCTAATGTCATAATATTGCGTGCGCTAATGTCATCTTCTTAGCGTGTGTTGCTTCCTTATTAGCGTGCGCTAATATTTTCTTGTTTGAGTCCAGAGGCTACTGGACCTCCAATATGCTTCCAGGTAGCGTGCGCTAGGATATCTTTTGCGTGCGCTAAAATCATAAGATTGCGTGCATTAATATATGCATGTTGCGTTCACTAAAGTTATTCCTTTCTCTGCCCATACCTTACTGTCCTCTCTGCCCTGCTTAACTGAGACACGATAGCGTGCGCTAGACATATGGTGGCATGCGCTAATTTTGACAACTAGCGTGCGCTGATTGTAACATCCCCAAAACCGTATGGGAATATTACACGCCGTAGACCCTTTCCACAAGGATCTACCAGGCTAAACATCCATAAACAACCAAGTGCTTGCCCGACCAGGGTCAAACAATAAAATGATACAGACCGATATGGTCACTTACACGTGAATACACAGAGTGTTGAGGTTGTAACACCCCCAAAACCGTATGGGAATATTACACGCCGTAAACCCTTTCCGCAAGGATCTACCAGGCTAAACGTCCATAAACAACCAAATGCTTGCCCGGCCAGGGTCAAACAATATAATAATACAGACCGTTAAGGTCACTTACACATAAACACACAGACCGATGAGGTCACACAACTCTATAAACAGGACTGACTAACAACATTACCCACACAGGGTTCGAAATACAATACAACGGAAGACTGAATCAACTCTAACAATACAAATAAACTCTACCAACTCTCAACTCTTGATTAGTATCGCAGCTCGTCATCCCCTTGTGCCAATCAGATCGTTGCTCCCCTGAACCTGCATGTACCTGGACGCAAAACAGACATCCACCCCCCGAATACTCGGGGGTTAGTAAAACTCCACTGTTTTACTAGTGCAAGTATCAAACCATACGAAATGTAACAAGCAAATAACTGTAATATCCGCAATTTTCGATTTCCGGTAATTTCTTTTTTTCGGCGGAAGTCTGTTTTGACGACTCGCTCATGTCCGTTTCGTCATTCTGAGAATGATTAATTCTACACTTTTTGACATCCGAGTTCATTTCGGTGTCGTTTCGTTGAGTTCTGTGCTTTTTAGCGACTTTTCCGCACTTGAGTTCGATTCTTGCGAATCTCGTCCAGCATTGTTTCGAGTTTCCCGCAAGTCCGTTTAACTTTGTTAGACGTGTTGTGAACTTCGGTTTGGTTATTCGATCACGTATCGTGATTTCTGGGCGTTTTGGGCCATTTTGTAATTTCTTGAAAGTTACGGGTATCCGTATCTGTAATTGTTGTCTCGACCCGTTTCTTGGTCGCGTATGACTAATTATGGTATTACGCTTTCATTTCGAGTCGTTTATGTTGTCCGCGAACTTTTCGCCGTGTTCGCCCGTGACGTTTTGGAAATCGGTCGCCGAGCTCGGGCGCTGCGGATCGCCGGACGGTTATGGATCGCCGGACGATTGCGGCACTGCCGGACGGTGCGCAGAACCGGCGAGCACGCCACGACCGGAAGGCTGCGCGCTAACCGGCAGTGTAGCGCCGCCGCCGGGTGGCTCTAGCGACGCTATCGGCCTCGGGCAAGTGGGGTTTCGAGGTTCGGACTCGGCCAGATTGGCGGTAGCGCACGCTACGCCGAGCGAGCGCGCTAGTCGGGCAGCGTAGCGCAAGCCGGCCGGCTAGCGTACGTTACTGCCGGGCGATTGATCCAGGTGGCTCTTAGAAGTCGGCCGCGGCAGTATCCGGCCGTAGCGCACACTAGCGGGAGTTGGGTCGACAGGTTCGGTCGGCAGGGTTGGTCGGTGATGCCGGGTCGTGTGGGCCCTGGCCGAGGGTACTCGTCCGATACCGGCCGATAGCGCACGCTAGTCCGGGAAGGCTAGCGCACGCTAGGCTGGCCCAGTATAAATATGGCTGAGCAGTCACATTTCACTTCGTTTTTCATTTCCTTCCTTCTCCATCCGCGAGTGGCGATTCATGGGCGACGAAGCCATGTTGTTTAACAACAAATACATGAAGTCCTTGAGTTCATAACATCAATCCATCGTCCTTTATCAACCTTTGATTCAGCGAATCAAGGTAATCTTCCTTAGAACCCTAATTTCGTGAATTTGGGGATTTTTGCATTTTCGTCCGATTCGTTCCGTGTTGTTGATTAATTCATGATGGGTATGATTAATCTTGATAGTATTCTTGTGTTTAACATCATTTAATCCATTGTTCTTCGTCGAATCGAAGTATATTTCTTGATTTCCTTCGAATTGACTTTTTGGGGGATTTGTCCCCGATCTCGTTTTTCATCTGTTTTCGATGGATCGATTATGGTTAAATGATGTTGTTAAACATATTATATGGATTGTATATCCATATTTCAACTTGGAATTCCGTTTTCGGGTTTTGACGGAACGAATCGTGTTCTTGGCCGTTTTGGGGGAAATCCGTGAACTTTCGTCATTCGTTCTTTGAATTCAACGGCTTTGAGTCGTGTTATGGAATTCATTTCATTGTTATTATTTGTCCTTCGTAGTTTATGAACGTGAGTTGGCGTTCGGTGGAGTCGGCGGGTTCGTAGTCGGTTCGGGCCAACCTACTTCGGTCGATTCTCCGCGTTGTTCTTATTCGAGGCAAGTACCTTGTCCATACTTTTCTTGTTTTGCGGATATGATGATTGGTGATCGTCTTGGTTTGTTTGTTTGTTTGAAATGAGTTTTCAAAAGTTTTGGTTAGCCTCGTTAAAGGCCTCTTTCAAAACCGTGTGTGTTTTGTGATTGGTGTGGTTCGTGAATAACCATGTGAATTCTATGTATATGCTTGGTGTTCATGTTGCACTTGGTATTGTGTGTGGACGTATATTATTTCATTTCGGTGCGTTGTGGATTGACGTGGTGTTTTGCTAAGTGTTTGATGCCTGCAGGCGAATTGTTTGAATATCCTTGATGTGATATGTTATTTGTGTGAATGTGTGGATATGGTTGAAGGTCTACGGTGGCACATGGCATGTGATCATGTGGCCAGGATGCAACAAGTGATTGATCCAACCGTGAGAGCATGAGATAATCTACGGTGGCACATGGCATGTGATCATGTGGCCAGGATGCAACAAGCGATTGATCCAACCGTGAGATGTGTGTGATTTGTTTCGCTAGCCAGCTCGGGAGGGTCCTTCGAGGCCTCGAGTGGGATGTCGGTGGTAGCGTCCCGGTCCTAGGCGATGCGCGTGCGTGATTATGTTTCGTTGATTTTACGTCCGTTGAGGACACGTGATGTTGGGCTTTGACCCTGTAAATTGTTGGTGGTTTCCTATTTGCGAAAACAAAACATTTGGGCCGTGACCCTATTGATTTTTGGAAAGAGAAGGATTGTATAATCCTAAATTGTTTTCTATTAAAACTCTCGATGGCATTTTAAACTGTTTTGTAAATTGTTTCCCTTATTTGCGATCTTTAGGTTTTGGAAATGTTTACTCAAACTCTTGCCTCGGGAAGTACTTTTCTTTACGTTTGGATCTTTGAGGATTCCTGATTATTATTGTTCTTGGAACTTGTATTGTATGGCTCGTATTTTTGCACTTGTACTTGCACTAGCAAAACAGTGGAGTTTTGCTAACCCCCGAGTATTCGGGGGGTGGATGTCTATTTTTGCATTCAGGTTTTGGAGCATAGCACAGGGTCGGCACGAAGGATGATGAATGATGAACGATACTAATCACACGAGGATCCGTTCTTTGTCGTATTGGTCTAGTTGTATTTTCTTTTCCGCCGCAGATTTGTTTCCGTTGTGCGGGTGTGGTTGTATTTTGACCTGCGTGGGCATGAGTTGTATTTGAGCCGTATGTATTTGTTGTAAGACCAAATCGGTCTCGAGTCATTTTAGCCTTAAAGGCGAGGTTTAGATGTTTGATTTTAGTTATCACCTGGTAGATCCTCGAGGAGAGGGTCTACGGCGTGTAATATCCCTGAGCGGATTTGGGGTGTTACATAAATGGTATCGAGATTCGGTTGTGGAAACCTAGGTCCGTCGGTGGTGTCTATCGAGTTTTTGTCTCGTCGGATTTTATTCGGTAGTCGTGTCGCGACGCGTCGTGCGAGTTTGTTGGTCGTGATTAGTATCGTGGGCGATCATCATCTTCGTGCGACTGTGGTGTAAGTCTCCTTCTTTGTGTTGTGCCTCGTGTGACACGAGCTATTTTTATGATTTATTTGCTAAGTGACTAATCCTCTTATGGATTTTGATTTCTTGATACGTGACTATTTGACTCTCATATTTCTTTCATGTGAGGAGTAGTTCTTTGGATTGTGCATGTTGGACTCTATTTCTTTTTTTTCCGCTGCGTGAGTTCCTTTGTAATAGCTTTCGGTATCTTACCGACTGAATTTTATTTCGAAAATCGATTCCTTTAACCGAGTTGTTGGCCTTGACCGTTTTGACGGTAGTTGGGTGTTTTCAAATGATTTTGTGAGTTTTGATAAGTACTACCGTCATCGACCTTTTGGGCATTCTTGTAATTGGTTTTTAGCACGGTGGGTTCCTGGCAGGACCCACAGCTATATTGTTCCTTGTAATTACCTGAAAATTTTGGGGCATTCTAACCCATTGAATTATTTTTGAAAACCTTGAGTATCTTAGAAAATTAAAATTCGAGACGTACTTTTAAAACGAATTATTTTCTTGCGGTGTTTTCAAGGTGTTTTCTAATGCCGCAATACATTTCAAAAATTTTCCTATTGAGGACCAAAAATATTTTGAGATATTTTCAAATGCGATTGCTTAGACCCAAGGGTCGACTATTTTTGAAAGTTTTTCACTAAAGGAAAGGTGTCCTCATTTTTGTTCAAACGCAAGATGATTTTCAAAGTCTCGATAATGGTGTTTGCACTACTTTTTGTAAAATGATACTCAAGATCAACTGTTGTTTCCAAACTGTTTTCAAAAGGTGGTTCTCGTTTTAAAACCTATCATTCCCTGTTGCGGACCGGAAATGCGTGTATGGTTTTCAAACTTTCGTTACGGTGTCAACCCCGAATTGTGATTGAATTGGTGGCGTGAGTGTCGAGTCGCTCGCCACGCATATGTTTTGTTGGCCCTCCGTGAGAGGTGTGAACTGGTGTTTCTTGTTTATCGCCTCGTGGCGATTTGCGTATTGTCGCACTAGTGTGGGTTGTTAAAGCACGGATTTTTATGCGTTATACACATGGGTGATTGTTTCATGATGTTTGTGATTGTGTGATGGGCCGTTCGGGATGTTGTAATCTTCGAATGATGCCGTTGTTGTTGTGATTTTTGTATGCGTTGATATGTTATCTTGAGTTGGAATCTCCAGATGTTGTTTTGCGGTGTTTTAATCCATTGTATCGAGCATTTATATTTTCGGTATGCCGAGCCGAGGCGTTTCAATCGTGATGTGCCGGGCATGCACGTGTAAATTGTCCTTCTCGTCGATAACACATTTCAAGTGTGGACTCGAGGACACCGAATTCGATTTTGTGATTTGGCTACCGAGACTTTCGGAGTTCGCGCTTCAAAGACAGAGATATCGAATCGGCTTTGAGAGGCCTTTGAAGGATGTTTCGTCGGTTGCTTGTTGTGTCGTCACCTTGATTTTCTTTGTTGTGAGTTGCGGGGGCGACCTTCTTTTATAAGAGGTCGAATGTAGTACCCGTGTTGTTTTTAGACTTCTGTATTTTCTCTTTCTCCAGTCTATCGATTCGCTCGTGTTCGTTGATACTGTCTGAACTTGTTTTGTATTTCGGGTTCATCATTCGAACGAGCTGTGATCTTGTTTTGGGTCAATCTGGTTATCGCTGTCACTTTCCGAATTCGGTTGGATTCTTGTGAACCTTGTTCGGAAGTAACATCTTTTGGTTCTACTAGTTCTTTTATTCGAAGTGGACTGGATCTTGAACTTTTACATTTTCGACTCTGTCGACTCGTTTATTTTCGTTGACATTTCGAGCTTGTCCTGCTCCTTGCTTTTGTTGATCGAGCGAGTGTGGTGTTATTTCGAATAACTCGTTGTCGTTGTGACTTTTCAATCGCTATTCCCTTTCCTGTGGATCTTCGGCAATGCATGTCTTGTAGTTCTCACCAGATCATCCTGGGAGTTGTTGTTTGAACTTTATTGTTCTTTGTGATTCGAACATGATTCTTCGATCTTTGTTGTCTCGATCGTTGTGGTTTGATCGTTTGATTGTTCGGTTTATATTGACCTCGTTCCGTGATTGGCGAACATTCAGGCTCCTTCGTAATTCCCTTCAGTTCGGGAAATTAGTTTCGTTTTCGATCTTCCAGCCCTTAGGCGGTGGGATTTCGTGTTTGTTCAGCGGTTGACTCGCGTTTTGATTGATGTACCGTTGGGTTGGTCAATCATATTGATTTTCGTTCGTTGTGTTTTGTGATTGTCGGATAATTGACTTGGCTATATTATCCGTTTGATGACGTTTGTCACTTGTTGGTTTTATTATATCCCTAACGGCGACGTTGTGTTGGTCGCCGTGGAGCGTGTTTTCACGCCGTATACTCCTTTGCGTTGTTTGTAACATTTCGCCGTTGGGCGTTAGTTACGCATTCTTGTGTATCTCGTTGAGTTTTTCCTGGCGGAATATTTCTTCTCCCTACTTGTTTTAAGTTTCGGGACGAAACTTCTTTTAAGGAGGGTAGAATGTAATATCCGCAATTTTCGATTTCCGGTAATTTCTTTTTTCGGCGGAAGTCTGTTTTGACGACTCGCTCATGTCCGTTTCGTCATTCTGAGAATGGTTAATTCTACACTTTTTGACATCGAGTTCGTTTGGTGTCGTTTCGTTGAGTTCTGCTTTTTAGCGACTTTTCCGCACTTGAGTTCGATTCTTGCGAATCTCGTCCAGCTGTTGTTTCGAGTTTCCCGCAAGTCCGTTTAACTTTGTTAGACGTGTTGTGAACTTCGGTTTGGTTATTCGATCACGTATCGTGATTTTCGGGCGTTTTGGGCCATTTTGTAATTTCTTGAAAGTTACGGGTATCCGTATCTGTAATTGTTGTCTCGACCCGTTTCTTGGTCGCGTATGACTAATTATGGTATTACGCTTTCATTTCGAGTCGTTTATGTTGTCCGCGAACTTTTCGCCGTGTTCGTTAAAATGCGTTTTCGGAAATCGGTCGCCGAGCCACAGCGGTTGCGGGATCGCCGGACGGTTGCGGGGATCGCCGGACGATTGCGGGCACCGGCCGGACCAGGTGCGAGAACCGCGTAGCGCACGCTTCTGGCCGGAAAGGCTGCGCTTAACCGGCAGTGTAGCGCCTGTGCCGGGTGGTAACTAGCGTCTGTGCTCGGGCACAAGCGATGGGGTTTCGAGGTTCGGACTCGGTCGGGATCGGCGGGTAGCGCACGCTACGCGGCGTAGCGCGCTAGTCGGCAGCGTAGCGCACGTCGGCCGGCTAGCGTCGTTACTGGCCGGCGATTCGATCCGATGGCTCTGGGCCAGTCGGCAGCGCGAGCATCGGCCGTAGCGCACGCTAGCGGGAGTTGGGTCGGCAGTTCGGTCGGCGGGGTTGGTCGGTGATGCCGGTCGTGTGGGCCACTGGCCGAGGGTACTCGGCCGATCTGGCCGATAAGCGCGCACGCTAGTCCGGGAAGGCTAGCGCCGCTAGGGCGGCCCGATATAAATATGGTGGCAGTCACATTTCACTTCGTTTTCATTTCCTTCCTTCTCCATCCGCGAGTGGCGATTCATGGCGGCGAAGCCATGTTGTTTAACAACAAATCCATGAAGTCCTTGAGTTCATAACATCAATCCATCGTCCGTTATCAACCTTTGATTCAGCGAATCAAGGTAATCTTCCTTAGAACCCTAATTTCGTGAATTTGGGGATTTTTGCATTTTCGTCCGATTCGTTCCGTGTTGTTGATTAATTCATGATGGGTATGATTAATCTTGATAGTATTTTTGTGTTTAACATCATTTAATCCATTGTTCTTCGTCGAATCGAAGTATATTTCTTGATTTCCTTCGAATTGACTTTTTGGGGGATTTGTCCCCGATCTCGTTTTTCATCCGTTTTCGATGGATCGATTATGGTTAAATGATGTTGTTAAACATATTCTATGGATTGGATATCCATATTTCAACTTGGAATTCCGTTTTCGGGTTTTGACGGAACGAATCGTGTTCTTGGACGTTTTGTTGGAAATCCGTGATCTTTCGTCATTGGTTATTTGTATTCTACGGGTTTGAGTCGTGTTATGGATTTAATTTCATAGTTATTATTTGTCCTTAGTAGTTTATGAACGTGAGTTGGCGTTCGGTTGAGTCGGCGGGTTCGTAGTCGGTTCGGCCAACCTACTTGGTCGATTCTCCGCGTTGTTCTTATTCGAGGCAAGTACCTTGTCCATACTTTTCTTGTTTCGCGGATATGATGATTGGTGATCGTCTTGGTTTGTTTGTTTGTTTGAAATGAGTTTTCAAAAGTTTTGGTTAGCCTCGTTAAAGGCCTCTTTCAAAACCGTGTGTGTTTTGTGATTGGTGTGGTTCGTGAATAACCATGTGAATTCTATGTATATGCTTGGTGTTCATGTTGCACTTGGTATTGTGTGTGGACGTATATTATTTCATTTCGGTGCGTTGTGGATTGACGTGGTGTTTTGCTAAGTGTTTGATGCCTCTGGGCGAATTGTTTGAATATCCTTCATGTGATATGTTATTTGTGTGAATGTGTGGATATGGTTGAAGGTCTACGGTGGCACATGGCATGTGATCATGTGGCCAGGATGCAACAAGTGATTGATCCAACCGTGAGAGCCTGAGATAATCTACGGTGGCACATGGCATGTGATCATGTGGCCAGGATGCAACAAGCGATTGATCCAACCGTGAGATGTGTGTGATTTTTTTTGCTAGCCAGCTCGGGAGGGTCCTTCGAGGCCTCGAGTGGGATGTCGGTGGTAGCGTCCCGGTCCTAGGCGATGCGCGTGCGTGATTATGTTTCGTTGATTTTACGTCCGTTGAGGACACGTGATGTTGGGCTTTGACCCTGTAAATTGTTGGTGGTTTCCTATTTGCGAAAACAAAACATTTGGGCCGTGACCCTATTGATTTTTGGAAAGAGAAGGATTGTATAATCCTAAATTGTTTTCTATTAAAACTCTCGATGGCATTTTAAACTGTTTTGTAAATTGTTTCCCTTATTTGCGATCTTTCGGTTTTGGAAATGTTTACTCAAACTCTTGCCTCGGGAAGTACTTTTCTTTACGTTTGGATCTTTGAGGATTCCTGATTACTATTGTTCTTGGAACTTGTATTGTATGGCTCGTATTTTTGCACTTGTACTTGCACTAGCAAAACTGTGGAGTTTGCTAACCCCGTATTCGGGGTGGATGTCTATTTTGCATTCGGGTTTTGGAGCATAGCACGGGAGTCGGCACGAAGGATGATGAATGATGAACGATACTAATCACACGAGGATCCGTTCTTTGTCGTATTGGTCTAGTTGTATTTTCTTTTCCGCCGCAAGATTTGTTTCCGTTATGCAGGTGTGGTTGTATTTTGACCCCTGCGTGGGCATGAGTTGTATTTGAGCTGTATGTATTTGTTGTAAGACCAAATCGGTCTACTGAGTCATTTTAGCCTTAAAGGCGAGGTTTAGATGTTTGATTTTAGTTATCAGCCTGGTAGATCCTCGAAGAGAGGGTCTACGGGGTGTAATATCCCTGAGCGGATTTGGGGATGTTACAATAGCAACTACGAATTTAATACGGAAATCAATTATCAAAATGTTCCCGAGAAGTTTTAGAATTTCGAACTCAAGTAAGAGATATTTGAAAAGGAACACATCAACTCGGGGATTTTTAAAGCAGAAATTCTTTTGGATCTCGAGTCCCAATTTACAAAACCCTTTTCGTAAACAATAGGGCCTTAGCCCGATTCTCGTTTCAAAGCATACTAAATAATATATCATTATGAGTCCGAGATCCATATTTAAAATGTTACCCGAACAATCACTGCTACACGATCATTGTTCGTACACATCATGTACCGAACTCCGGAGGCCTCGACGGACCTTACCCGGACCACACACATTGTTCGTACACATCATGTACCGAACTCCGGAGGCCTCAACGGACCCTACCCGGCCACACACACTGTTCGTACACATCATGTACCGAACTCCGGAGGCCTCAACGGACCCTACCCGGCCACAACATCGTTCGTACACATCATGTACCGAACTCCAGAGGCCTCGTCAGTGTAACACCCCCAAGATATTCGAGGTGTATTACAGCGCCGTGGACCCCTACATGGGACCCACCAGGCTAACGCAACAAAAACACCGCTCGACTAACCGTCTCGGTTAGCAAGGAAACAATTGTCAACCACAAGAACATAAAACGACGCGCCCGGTACAACCGGCATAACAAACATCAACCGACAAATACATTAACTCCAACGAAGACAAATCACAACCCGAAAGGAAAATCCTAAGTACTCGCGAGTACAATCTATAAGTTTACAATTTGGAAAACAACCACATCAAAAGAGACGGTAGAAATTAACAAGACTCGATTTGCACATGTCAACAACCGTGGCCGACATCCTCGTACCATCCAGTAGCACTTTGTCTGGCTGAACATAACCTGAAATCCATAACAAGAATTTCCCCGACAACGGGTCCCCAAAGGGGTTAGCAATTACGCTAGTACAAGTATTCAAGGCAAACCAATCGCTTACACATTTCATAGTACATGCACCAATATCATATTCAAAAGTCAAAACCAGACATGTCTTTTCCGGAAACAAACAGTCACAATTAATTTGCCTAGGACCGGGACGAAGCCACGAATCCCACTCGAGGCCTCTAAGGACCCTCCCGAGCTGGCCACATTCATAAAACAAACCAAGCACCACACGTCACCTATGACCGGGACGAAGCCACGAATCCCACTCGAGGCCTCTAAGGACCCTCCCGAGCTGGCTAGCGAATCAAACTCATGAATCCAGGACGAAGCCATAGATTCCCTCGAGGCCCCGTCGGACCCTCCCGAGGTTAGCAAATCACACACAATATACATTACCATTTCACGTTAAGCATAAAGGTTTCCAAAAAATACTTGCCTTGAATTATTGACGACGCAACGAACGGAAAGGAAAGTCACCGACGAACGCTAGGAACCAATGAAACCGAACCTAACGATTCGAAGAATACAATCACAACCATTTCTAAATAAATACGGAATTGGAATACACCCGAAAACCCGCCTACGATTCATGTATATTCGTATATAAACAACAATGAGGGCGGACCACAACCAAACCCTCTCGATTCCGTAAAAATCCACAAAATATCCATGAATCCGTAGGAAAACTAAAGATACTAACAATATTAATCGTATTCATCATGAATCCACCAACAAAACGGAACGAATCGGAAGAAAAACCCAAAACCCCCAAATTAATCGAAAATAGGGTTCTAGAAATATTACCTTAGGAGGTTCAAGTACCAAGATCCGTAGAACACGCGTTAGGTTGATTGCCCGAGCCTTACAACCGAAAGAAGATGATGAAAAATCGACTCCCGAATGAAGAATGCTTGAGAGTTCTCCCCCCCCTTAGCTCTCTCTCTCTCTCGCGCAGTGAAAATGGGGATGGAAATGGCCGATTTCGTCTAATAAAGACGAACTGCACAGTTGACCGCTTCGTGTGCCGCGGCACAGCAGAAGTGTGCCGCGGCACAGGCCGAAAATTTACTCCCAGGTTTAGCATTGTGCCGCGGCACAGCCTGCGTGTGCCGCGGCACACGGTACAGTTGGGTATGGTCGCGGAAGACACACGAGTGTGCCGCGACACCGGATAGGTGTGCGCGGCGCTGGCACGGCTGCGTGCGCGGCACCGGATGGGTGTGCCGCGGCACACAGTACAGTTTGTTCGACATATTACACTGGGCCTGCTCGGCCAGTGCCCAGCACTTCCGACAGTGCCGCACCGGTCCGGCCAGTTGCTCAGCCGCCACGACCCGATGCCTCGATTTCCGAAAACGCACAGAACGAACACGACGAAAAGTTCGCGGACGACATCAACGACTCGAGATGAAAACGTAATGCAATAATTAATCATACGCGACCAAGAAAAGGGTCAAGATGACAAATACAGATATGGATACCCGTAACTTTCAAGAAATTACAAAATGGCCCAAAACGCCCGGAAATCACGATACGTGATCGAATAACCAAACCGAAGTTCATAACACGTCTAACAAAGTTAAACGGACTTGCGGGAAATTCGAAACAGCAGTTTCGGACGAGATTCGCAAGAATCGAACTCAAGTGCGAAAAAGTCGCTAAAAAGCACAGAACTCAACAAAACAACACCCAAACGAACTCGGATGACAAAAAGTGTAGAATTGATCATTCTCAGAATGACGAAACGGTCATGAGCGAGCCGTCAAAACGGACTCCGGCCGAAAAAAGAAATTTACCAAGAATCGAAAATTGCGGATATTACATTCTACCCTCCTTAAAAGAAGTTTCGTCCCGAAACTTAAAATAAGTAGGGAGAAGCAATATCCCTTGCCAAGAAAACTCGACGAGATACAAAAACCGAAGACTCGCGCCCGACGGTGAAACGCTGCAAGGAACGCAAAGAGACATACGGCGAGAAAATACGCTCTAGGGCGAATAACACGACGTCACCGGTAGAGACATAATAAAATCAACGAGTGACAAGCGTCATTAAACGGATAATACAATCAAGTCAATTATCCGAACAATCACAAAACCCAACGAACGAAAATCAATATGATTGACCAACCCAACGGTTCATCAATCAAAATGCGAGCCAAACGCTGAACAAATACGGAATTCCACCGCCTAAAGATTGGAAGATCGAAAACGAGACTAATTTCCCGAGCTTATGGGAATTACGAAGGAGCCTAAACGCTCAACAATCACGAACGAGAACAAAAACTGAACAAACAAACGATTGAGACAACAAAAATCGAACGATCATGTCCGAAACACGTAGGGTAATAAAATTCAAACAACAACTCCCAGGATAACCTGGTGAGAACAGCAAGACGTGCATTCCCATAAGATCCACAGGAAGGGGAATAGCGATTGAAAAGTCACAACGACAAACGAGTCGTTCCGAAACAATACCACCCTCGTTCGATCAACAAAAGCAAGGGATAGGGAAAGTTCAGAAATGTTAACGAGCATAAACGAGTTGATAGAGCCGAAAATACAGAAGTTCAAAATCCGATCCACTTTGAATAAAAGAACTATTAGAACCAAAAGATGTTACTTCCGAACAAGATTCACAATAGTCGAACCGGATTCGGAAAAGTCACAGCGATAACCAGATCGACTCAAAACCAGATTACAGCTCGTTCGAATGGTGAAACCAAGGTATAGATCAAGTTCAGAAGGTATCAATGAACACGAGCGAATCGATAGACTGGAGAAAGAGAAGATATAGAAGTCAAAATAGTACGGGTATTACTTTTGACCTCGCCCCCGAAACTCACAACAACGGAACCAAGGTAACAGTGCAATAAGCAACCGACACAATGCGGCACAATCACCGATGCACACAATCATACCAACCCGAGCTCTAACAGCTCGCATAAATGCGATAACGCATAAACCGCTACGAGGCGACAACATCCAATACCAATATCACACCCCTTACAGAGGCTACCACGACGACTGTGTGGCGAACTACTCAACGCTCACACCGCCAATTCAACAACAACTCGGGGGTTAACACCCTAACGATAGCACGAACATTACCCATATATTCCCGGACCACAAATAGGAATGATAGGTTTTAAAAACGAAACCCATCTTTTGAAAATAACTTGCAAGCAGCAGGTGATCTTGAGTATCATATATCAAAAAGTAGTACAAACATCGTCATCGAGACTTTTAAAAGAAGTCATCTTGCGTTTAATAAAAAAAATGAAGACACCTTTCGTTAAATTAAAACTTTTTAGCTATTTCGACCTTCGGGTCTAAACGAATGCGTTTCTAAATCATTAGAAATATCTCAAAATATTTTGATCCTCAAGGTAGAATAATTTTGAAACATAGCGTGGCACTAGTAGGCATCTTGAGAGCACTGTGAGAAAATAATTCATTTTAAAAGTACGTCTCGAGTTTTATTTTCTAAGATACTCAAGGTTTTTGTAAGTCTGATAGGCCAAAATGCCCAAAATTCGCACGTATCAACATTCACTTAAACACATCATATCACACGCATCAAATCGCTCAAAATCACGACAGTAATATACAATCCTCAGGATATGTTTAACAACATCGTTAAAACAACAATCGGTTTATCAAAACTTGATGGAAAACGATATCAAGAACAAAACTCCAAAGAGTCAACTCTAGGGATTCAAGAAAATTCCTAGATTCGGCGAAGAACAATGGATTAGGTGATGTTAAAAATTATCTAGGATACTCCAAAACACCTTTGGATGGAAGAAAAATCAGCCCAGATGCGAAACCGAGTCGCTACGTCTCAAACTCATGGAGGAAGAAGAAGGAATGAAGAAAAATGCAACTTCTAGGCGGTGTCCGGATTTATCTTGGACCTGATTAGCGTGCGCTAATCATTAAGGTTAGCGTGCGCTATCACGGCACCAAACAAAACTCCTGACCAAAAATACACTGTTAGCGTGCGCTAACGAGAACTTCAGGCCCAGTCCAGTAGCTCCTGGACTGCCCTGAACTACCAGGTAGCATGCGCTATCCTCCCCTTAGCGTGCTACCAACGCACTCTTGCGCGCGCTAGCTGCAAAGCGTAGCGTGCGCTAACGACCCACAGAGACAACAACAGAACATATCAGAAAAATTACAGGCCGTAAACCTTTCTCACAAGGATTTACCAGGCTAAGCACAATTTCCCATGTCATTTCGAAAGTGCTAAAAAGACCAATGACGGTAATATTTTTCCAAAGCTCACAAAATCATTTGTCAAACCATCATGAAATATTTAAGGCCAAAATGCCAAAACTTGGTTCAAGGAATCAGTTTTACGAAATAAAACTCAGTTTGCAAAATACCGAAAGCCGTTTTGAAAGAACTCATACAGCGGATAAAATAAGGTTCGAAAATACATCAACAGTGACGACACTCTTCATATAAACCAAATACGAGAGTCTAATAAACACATATCGTGAAATCGAAATCTACAGAAGGATTCCATCATTCAACGACTAATCATACAATTAACTCGTGTCACGCGAGGCACAACACAAGGAAGGGAGTTTAACACCCATAGGTCGCACGTAAGTGACGACCATCCCTCGATACTAATCACGACCAATGATCTCAAACGACGCGTCGCGATGCGACTAAGTCAGACAAAATCCGACGAGACAAAACTCAACAAACACAACTTGACTCGACAACCTAGGGTTCCCCAGGCTAATCTGATTTTAAAATCGTATACTCTAGTTATTCGAAAATAAAACCAATAAGTTAAAAATCGTTTTCAAGACCCCTTCAAACACGACAAGGGCTTAACAGCAGTAGCATTTTATAAAATGTCCTAAAACACTTTTAAACACAACCTTTAAATACCGACACAAGGTTTTATTTGAAAATACCAGGCTGGCTCGCCGAAATTCATGTCACTTTTCAAAAACCCACAATACGATCAAGTTTATGAAATTTTCAAGCATGCACGCCGCATGTATTATTATTAATAGAAACACATTGGTTGTAAATAACAATAATTAGCCAAGTACCAACAATTCCCGGACACACTCATATACGACATTCAAAAATCACCAGTTCAAAAGCGCAACTCGGAAAAACCAATTCCAAGCCTATGTCAAACTATCTCTTCAAGTTTAACAACGTAACCAAAGATCACCGATTTGGACGTATGTCGAAACCAGCTATGTGAGTTTCTCAACAAACTCTGACATCAATACCTATACCGGAACATATCAATGTTCAAAACTTCTACATCATACTGCACCCTTCGGTGTCCAACTCATCGGTACATTCGGCTCAACATACATTTAGTATATCGCAATTACCAAACACAGATTCCATCATACGACAAAAGACTAGAGAGTCAAGCCCTCTCGCAATATACCACGGAGCAAAACTCGGATCTTTCGATCACCAACGATCCCACCAATGCTAGGAAGTTTGGCGATGGATGGCTCGCAAAACGACAAACGGTCAAGCCCAGAACGGCGCACATATTCCAGAGAGATAAAGGACGGCGCAATACAAAAATCAAAAGTACACAAACCGGATGGGTCGAGAAACAACTCGACGATAAGTACGAGAGAGGCAATCACAGTTCAAGAAGTGGAATTTCAATATGAGAAAACAAGAGAATCGAATAAGGAGAACTTACGAGCACTGGATGTACTGAGATACCGGCAGCGGTGTGACAATGTGCAAAACAAAACACAACTAGACCCAAATAACCAACAAGCCTAGGTATCCATAAACCTAGAGCTCTGATACCATTTTCTGTAACACCCCCAAGATATTCGAGGTGTATTACAGCGCCGTGGACCCCTACATGGGACCCACCAGGCTAACGCAACAAAAACACCGCTCGACTAACCGTCTCGGTTAGCAAGGAAACAATTGTCAACCACAAGAACATAAAACGACGCGCCCGGTACAACCGGCATAACAAACATCAACCGACAAATACATTAACTCCAACGAAGACAAATCACAACCCGAAAGGAAAATCCTAAGTACTCGCGAGTACAATCTATAAGTTTACAATTTGGAAAACAACCACATCAAAAGAGACGGTAGAAATTAACAAGACTCGATTTGCACATGTCAACAACCGTGGCCGACATCCTCGTACCATCCCAGCGCCCGCTCGTCTGGCTGAACATAACCTGAAATCCATAACAAGAATTTCCCCGACAACGGGTCCCCAAAGGGGTTAGCAATTACGCTAGTACAAGTATTCAAGGCAAACCAATCGCTTACACATTTCATAGTACATGCACCAATATCATATTCAAAAGTCAAAACCAGACATGTCTTTTCCGGAAACAAACAGTCACAATTAATTTGCCTAGGACCGGGACGAAGCCACGAATCCCACTCGAGGCCTCTAAGGACCCTCCCGAGCTGGCCACATTCATAAAACAAACCAAGCACCACACGTCACCTAGGACCGGGACGAAGCCACGAATCTCACTCGAGGCCTCTAAGGACCTTCCCGAGCTGGCTAGCGAATCAAACTCATGAATCCAGGACGAAGCCATAGATTCCCTCGAGGCCCCGTCGGACCCTCCCGAGGTGAGCAAATCACACACAATATACATTACCATTTCACGTTAAGCATAAAGGTTTCCAAAAAATACTTGCCTTGAATTATTGACGACGCAACGAACGGAAAGGAAAGTCACCGACGAACGCTAGGAACCAATGAAACCGAACCTAACGATTCGAAGAATACAATCACAACCATTTCTAAATGAATACGGAATTGGAATACACCCGAAAACCCGCCTACGATTCATGTATATTCGTATATAAACAACAATGAGGGCGGACCACAACCAAACCCTCTCGATTCCGTAAAAATCCACAAAATATCCATGAATCCGTAGGAAAACTAAAGATACTAACAATATTAATCGTATTCATCATGAATCCACCAACAAAACGGAACGAATCGGAAGAAAAACCCAAAACCCCCAAATTAATCGAAAATAGGGTTCTAGAAATATTACCTTAGGAGGTTCAAGTACCAAGATCCGTAGAACACGCGTTAGGTTGATTGCCCGAGCCTTACAACCGAAAGAATATGATGAAAAATCGACTCCCGAATGAAGAATGCTTGAGAGTTCTCCCCCTTAGCTCTCTCTCTCGCGCGTTGAAAATGGGGATGGAAATGGCGATTTCGTCTAATAAAGACGAATCGCACGATTGACCGTGTGCAGCGGCACGCAGCGAAGTGTGCCGCGCGGCAGCCGAAAATTGTAACACCCCCAGATCAAACCGGGAATATTACACGCCGCAGACCCTCTCCGTGAGGATCCACCAGGCTAGACATCAAAACAACACATTACATTACATACCGACGAATCAAGATAACGGACCAATAGACCAATTTGGTCTTTTGTCACTGACTTACAAATCAAAATACATAAACTCATCCAGACTCATACCCACACAAGGGTAAAATACTTGCAACAACGAAAAATAAGACAGCGGAAAAGACAATACAATGGACTCCGACTAACTGAACACAAAACTGGCCTTCGTGTGATTAGTATCATTCGTCTTTCATCATCCCTCGTGCTGATCCTGTGTCTTGCTCCCGAAAACCTGCATGTACCTGGACACAATACAGATATCCACCCCCCGATTACTCGGGGGTTAGCAAAACTCCACTGTTTTGCTAGTGCAAGTATAAAGTGCAAATACGAGCCATACACAACACATTCCGAGAATATAACGAAAGACTTCCCGAGATATATTTAGTTAAAAATAGTTCAAGTCTTGAAAGCAGAAACGAAGCAAGTAAGCATTTTGAAAATATTTCCAAATCTCGGGAGTTTTGAAAACATCAGAATTTGAAAAGTTCTTAATTCCTCGAAAGCCATTTAGGGTCACAGCCCCAAAGTTCATTTTCCAAAATACAAATCCGTTTAACAAAACACGGGGTCCACGACCCAACCATTCCGGTCACAAAACACAGGGTCTACGACCCGATCATCCACTTCAATTCACTTACAAGGACACATTACACATAACACATTATTCCTATGCCATTCTAGCCAAGCACCAAGACTCGATATATAATGTCTCTCGACCCCAAGCACAAAGCATTGTGATACTCCGGACAATATCACAATTAACGAAAACATCAACGTCATCCTCAAGATGAAAACCACAACTGGTTACCCGCGGCCGTACCCCTTAGTATCGACCCCCAGACATCCCGTCGGACACTCCGGGTGGGAAACCACTTCCGCGGCCGTACCCCTTAGTATCGACCCCCAGACATCCCGTCGGACACTCCGGGTGGAAGTTCATCCACACACGCACCCAAGTCCACTTCCGTGGCCGTACCCCTTAGTATCGACCCCGGACATCCCGTCGGACACTCCGGTGGAAGGAACAACACACACACACGTTCCAAAATCACGGTTGCAAACCACAAGCCTCGAAGGTCAATCACGGTATATATAGTCGAGGTACCTTACTAGAATGGCGATTCATCCAACATATACTCACGACCAAGTAATGATGCGATTCACAAGGAAGCACAAGATTTCAACAAAGACCGACGACACAACTAATATCACACAAACTCACATATTCATCCATAAACACGTGACTCCAAGCACATAATTTGACAAAAGAATTACACTTTACATTTACCAACGACATAATCATACGCAATGACATCACAAGAAAGTAAGGTGATTCTATACTCGACACTAGCTCACATATTCAACTAAGAACATTAATTCCCGACACACATGGGTCACCTTTACAAAAAGCATGATGGTAAATATTCCGATTCTTTTGAAAAATGGTTATTAATATTTATTTAGCACATATCGACGATTAACAACCATAATATCCACAAAACACGTAATGTATGGGCAAGATACTTGCCTCGATAATCGATACCGGACACTCCTACAATCACGGCTCAGTCGGGACACCTCGAACACCTACGATTCCTCGGCGAAGGAAAAGAATACACCCACGATCGAGAAGCTTGAAGAAAACGACGAACGGAAGGGTTCCGACTCGAGTTCTCCACAAGAATTCGACCCTAACAACATATAATCAATAAATCATCGATCATACGAGGAAGAATAATCGTAGAACGCCCGAAAACCCCTCTATGACATTTTACCGGACACCTTCAAGGCGTCGATCAAGAACTCGACCAAAACAACGAAGCGATACGATCTAACCATGGAATATTAAGGGAAAAGATGTAATACATCTTAATAATCATCAATCTATCATAATACCAAGTTAAATCGGATTAATCGGACGAAAACAACCAAAATACCCAAAATCCCCAAAATTAGATTTCTAGGAAATCTGACCTGATTCGGTAGATCGGAGGATGTTATAGGACGGATGATTGATGATATGAGCCTCAAAACTTCATGGATTGAAAGAACAACATCATGTCTCCATGATGTGTACACCCACAGCCGCGAACGGGAAGAAAAGGAATGAGAAACTGGGTGAAAAATACGCTGCCAGGCCTTAAATAGGCCGACTGCCGGCCGGGTTACGTACGTAACCGGCCAAGGGTTACGTACGTAACCGAGTCACTGCCCCAAAACTGCCGGCCAGCTACGTACGTTACCGGCCAGGGCCTTACGTACGTAACGGCCGAGCACTAACGTACGTTACTCGGCCAGGACTGGCCTGGCCCGAGCATGCCCGGCCATGACTCGGCCGGGACCAATTCAACGGCCGACGACCCGAAACCCGAACTCGAGTACGAATCGAAGATACGGTTCACGAAGTACTCGCAAATACGAATCCGAGCACTAAGAGAACACGATTCCGACCACCCGAAGGCTCGGATTCGACAACGGAGTAATTACCCAAAACTTTGGGAAATTACAAAAATGGCCCAAACGTCCGAAAATCACGATACGCGATCGAAACACCAAACCAAAGCTCGCAACATGAATAATAACATTAAATGAAATTACGAGAAACTCGAAACAACGATTTCGAGATTCGCAAGAATCGAACTCAAGTGCGGAAAAGTCGCTAAAAAGCTCGGAACTCAACAAAAGCGATACGAAACGAACTCGGATGACAAAAGTGCAGAATTAATCATTCTCGAAATGACGAAGCGGTCATGAGCGAGTCGTCAAAAGCGGACTCCGGCCGAAAAGAAATTTACCGGAAATCGAAAATTGCGGATATTACATTCTACCCTCCTTAAAAGAAGTTTCGTCCCGAAACTTAAAACAAGTAGGGAGAAGCAATATCCCGCCAGAAAACTCAACGAGATACGCAAGGAAACGCGTAACTTACGCCCATCGGCGAAACGTTACAAGCAACACAAAGGAATATACGACGTGAAAACACGCTCCACGACGACCAACACAACGTCGCCGTTAGGGATATAACAAAACCAACAAGTGACAAGCGTCATCAAATGGATAATACAATCAAGTCAATTATCCGAACAATCACAAAACACAACGGACGAAAATCAATACGATTGACCAACCCAACGGTACATCAATCAAAACGCGAGCCAATCGCTGAACAAATACAGAATTCCACCGCCCAAGGGTTGGAAGATCGAAAACGAGACTAATTTTCCGAACTTGGAAAGGTCACAACGATATATAGGTCAATTTGAGACAATATCAGAACTCGCTCGAATGACAAAGGTGAGAAACAACACCAGGTCAGAAGCATCAACGAACACAGTCGAGTCGATACGGTTGGACGAAACAGAAGAGAAAGAAAGAAAAAATGTGGGTATTACATCATATCTCCTTTAAAAGAGGTTTCGTCCCGAAACCTAAACAACGAGAACGAAGTGCTGGAATAGCAACCTTCCCGACCATATCCTCTTGGTCCCATATCTGATCTCCACGACAATCTATACCGTGGTCACGACCGTATCCTCTGTCCCTAGACATACTAAACGGATTCTCACTCGATACGATGGCGCAACTTCGCAAAATATTAAGCTAAAGTACCAACTCAGCACGACATATCACATAAGGTAACCAATAACAACTCGAAAAGAAAATCCACGAGGTATCCTTTTAAAGGAAATCTTTTGAAAATCCTTAGATTTGTATGCTATTTAAAATAAACTTTAAAAATACTTTTGGTACCTCGGGTTGTTCCATCAAAACTTGTAAACAACATACTTAAACCGTCTCATTTGAAATCATTCGAAGTCATCAAGCCTCTACGTATCATCATCACCGTTAATAACTAACAAGTTAACCATGCAAGATCATCAAATCATTCTTACATACTCTAACATTTCTAAATCCGAGTTTGAACTTTACATCGAGTGAGATTTTTCATCTTTCACTATATTTTTTTTTTGAAAGTAAAAATCGCATTGGTTTTTGAAATAAAATATTTTTATGATGTGAAAGATTTTTGAAAATCATTCACTCAAAATATTTGAAAATGCAACAATACGTTAAAATAATTTTCGAAAATCCTCCCAACACTTCACAGACATCAACGACGGTAATACTTTACAAAATATTCAAGGTACTTTAAAACAACTCTTTCAAATACCGTCGAGGTTTTATTTGAGAATCCAAGGCCGGCTTGCCAATTTCCAAATAATTTTCAAAGTATACACGGAGCCGCCGATTAAATCGAACCGTCAAAACTTTGTGAAGTTTCCAGGAAATTTTTGAACACACACAGCAGACATAATTTATCAATTCATCAAATACAATCAAATATCACCTAGCAATACGAAAAGTCTTAACACTCATTCACGCACAACAGTTGTTATCACTAGACACCACGTAGAGAATACAACTACAGGTGATTGGCCGCAAAAGTTAGACTTAACGGCTATAATGCGGCTCCATAGCCTCTGCCCAGGTTGATTAGCGTGCGTTACAACAAAGATTAACGTGCGCTAAACACGCCACGTTAGCGCGTGTTAGGCTCGTACTAAGCCTGTGCTAACTGCTCTAATCACCAACACGATTGCAAACATATATGAGGTAATACTAGACTCGAAGGTTACAAGTAAGCAACAACATACAAGTCTAAATGTCATCGACTCACATAATTATAACAACTCACAAGCAACCATCAAAAGAAAATCATCCTACAAAAATGAAAATTTTACTTCTCAATATAGAGGACTATCTCAACACATACATACCGATGGACTCAACATTCACGTTACTATTTTAATTTTAAAGCGCACCACTGCTCAACAACGAGAGCATCATCAATATGCATCTTTTGACCAACATTCATGAAACCGAAAAGTTACAAACGAGAGTCACGTCTTGAGTATATTTTGAAGACCTTATTTGAGTTAAAAACTCGAGTTTTGAAAACTTATAGTACAATGGAAAAGAATTATCAATAATTCGAGTTTTGAACTTTCACCTTGTGGTCAACATACGAAAATCAACTTTTTCCTCCCTTGGAGGGCATTTTAAAAATTTTACGTGACTCCCCGAAAGGATTCGAAAACTTAAAATTCCAAGGTTTATACCCTTGTAAGAAAAATGATTTATACAAGGATACATTCAGCAATATCATTCTACATTTTAGCGCAAGACGGGAATCAACAAATATATGTCACTTACTCACGATGCATCTTCAAATATTAACTACATAACACAAAAGCACACATGCTCGTATAGCTCGTGGTACAACCTGTAGTAGGGAGACTTACATCCACAGATCGCACGAAGATGATGGCTGCATCCTGATACTAATCACGGCCGACATTCCAAACGACGCGTCGCGACACGACATCAGTCAGACTCAATCTGACAAGACAAGACCCAACAATACACGACTGGACCCGACAGCCTAGGTTTCCGCAACCTAAGCTCTGATACCATAAATGTAACACCCCCAGATCAAACCGGGAATATTACACGCCGCAGACCCTCTCCGTGAGGATCCACCAGGCTAGACATCAAAACAACACATTACATTACATACCGACGAATCAAGATAACGGACAAATAGACCAATTTGGTCTTTTGTCACTGACTTACAAATCAAAATACATAAACTCATCCAGACTCATACCCACACAAGGGTAAAATACTTGCAACAACGAAAAATAAGACAGCGGAAAAGACAATACAATGGACTCCGACTAACTGAACACAAAACTGGCCTTCGTGTGATTAGTATCATTCGTCTTTCATCATCCCTCGTGCCGATCCTGTGTCTTGCTCCCGAAAACCTGCATGTACCTGGACACAATACAGATATCCACCCCCCGATTACTCGGGGGTTAGCAAAACTCCACTGTTTTGCTAGTGCAAGTATAAAGTGCAAATACGAGCCATACACAACACATTCCGAGAATATAACGAAAGACTTCCCGAGATATATTTAGTTAAAAATAGTTCAAGTCTTGAAAGCGAAAGCGAAGCAAGTAAGCATTTTGAAAATATTTCCAAATCTCGGGAGTTTTGAAAACATCGAATTTGAAAAGTTCTTAATTCCTCGAAGCCATTTAGGGTCACATGACCCCAAAGTTCATTTTCCAAAATACAAATCCGTTTAACAAAACACGGGGTCCACGACCCAACCATTCCTGGTCACAAAACACACGGTCCACGACCCGATCATCCACTTCAATTCACTTACAAGGACACAATACACAAAACACAATATTCCTATGCCATTCTAGCCAAGCACCAAGACACGATATAAAATGTCAATCGACCCCAAGCACAAAGCATTGTGATACTCCGGACAATATCACAATTAACGAAAACATCAACGTCATCCTCAAGATGAAAACCACAAATGGTAACCCGCGGCCGTACCCCTTAGTATCGACCCCCAGACATCCCGTCGGACACTCCGGGTGGGAAACCACTTCCGCGGCCGTACCCCTTAGTATCGACCCCCAGACATCCCGTCGGACACTCCGGGTGGAAGTTCATCCACACACGCACCCAAGTCCACTTCCGTGGCCGTACCCCTTAGTATCGACCCCCAGACATCCCGTCGGACACTCCGGGTGGAAGGAACAACACACACACACGTTCCAAAATCACAGTTGCAAACCACAAGCCTCGAAGGTCAATCACAGTATATATAGTCGAGGTACCTTACTAGAATGGCCAGTTCATCCAACATATACTCACGACCAAGTAATGATGCGATTCACAAGGAAGCACAAGATTTCAACAGCACCGAACGACACAACTAATATCACACAAACTCACATATTCATCCATAAACACGTGACTCCAAGCACATAATTTGACAAAAGAATTACACTTTACATTTACCAACGACATAATCATACGCAATGACATCACAAGAAAGTAAGGTGATTCTATACTCGACACTAGCTCACATATTCAACTAAGAACATTAATTCCCGACACACATGGGTCACCTTTACAAAAAGCATGATGGTAAATATTCCGATTCTTTTGAAAAATGGTTATTAATATTTATTTAGCACATATCGACGATTAACAACCATAATATCCACAAAACACGTAATGTATGGGCAAGATACTTGCCTCGATAATCGATACCGGACACTCCTACAATCACGGCTCAGTCGGGACACCTCGAACACCTACGATTCCTCGGCGAAGGAAAAGAATACACCCACGATCGAGAAGCTTGAAGAAAACGACGAACGGAAGGGTTCCGACTCGAGTTCTCCACAAGAATTCGACCCTAACAACATATAATCAATAAATCATCGATCATACGAGGAAGAATAATCGTAGAACGCCCGAAAACCCCTCTATGACATTTCTAGGACACCTTCAAGGCGTCGATCAAGAACTCGACCAAAACAACGAATCGATACGATCTAACCATGGAATATTAAGGGAAAAGATGTAATACATCTTAATAATCATCAATCTATCATAATACCAAGTTAAATCGGATTAATCGGACGAAAACAACCAAAATACCCAAAATCCCCAAAATTAGATTTCTAGGAAATCGGCGGTCAGTAGATCGGAGGATGTTATAGACGGATGATTGATGATATGAGCCTCAAAACTTCATGGATTGAAAGAACAACATCATGTCTCCATGATGTGTACACCACAGTATGACGGAAGAAAAGGAATGAGAAAGCGGGTGAAAAATACGCTGCCGGGCCTTAAATAGGTCATTGTAGGGTTACGTCATGTAATCGGCCAAGGAGTTACGTGCGTAACCGAAGTCATCGCTAAAATCGCCGGCCGGCTACGTGCGTTACGGCCGGGGCCTTACGTGACGTAATCGCCCTTACGTGCGTAACGGCCGAGCACTAACGTCGTTACTCGGCCAGATCGCTGGCCCGAGCATGCCGGCCATGACTCGGCCGGACCAATTCGACGGCCCGACGACCGAAACCCGAACTCGAGTACGAATCAAGATGGTTACGAAGTACTCGCAAATACGAATCCGAGCACTAAGAGAACACACGATTCCGACCACCCGAAGGCTCGGAATTCGACAACGGAAGTAATTACCCAAAACTTTGGGAAATTACAAAAATGGCCCAAAACGTCCAAAAATCACGATACGCGATCGAAACACCAAACCAAAGCTCGCAACATGAATAATAACATTAAATGAAATTACGAGAAACTCGAAACAACAGTTTCGGATGAGATTCGCAAGAATCGAACTCAAGTGCGGAAAAGTCGCTAAAAAGCTCGGAACTCAACAAAACGATACCGAAACGAACTCGAATGACAAAAAGTGCAGAATTAATCATTCTCGAAATGACGAAACGGTCATGAGCGAGTCGTCAAAACGGACTCCGGCCGAAAAAGAAATTTACCGGAAATCGAAAATTGCGGATATTACAAAAATTTACTCCCAGGTTTTAGCATTGTGCCGCGGCACAGCCTGCGTGTGCCGCGGCACACGGTACAGTTGGGTATGGTCGCGGAAGACACACGAGTGTGCCGCGGCACCGGATAGGTGTGCCGCGGCACTGGCCTGGCACTGTGCCGCGGCACCGGATGGGTGTGCCGCGGCACACAGTACAGTTTGTTCGACATATTACACTGGCTGCTCGCCCGGTGCCCGGCCTCAAGACTTCCGATTGCCGCCGGTCGGCGATTGCTCGGCCGCCACGACCCGATGCCTCGATTTAAACGCCGTAACGAACACGACGAAAAGTTCGCGGACGACATCAACGACTCGAGATGAAAACGTAATGCAATAATTAATCATACGCGACCAAGAAAAGGGTCAAGATGACAAATACAGATATGGATACCCGTAACTTTCAAGAAATTACAAAATGGCCCAAAACGCCCGGAAATCACGATACGTGATCGAATAACCAAACCGAAGTTCATAACACATCTAACAAAGTTAAACGGACTTGCGGGAAATTCGAAACAGCAGTTTCGGACGAGATTCGCAAGAATCGAACTCAAGTGCGAAAAAGTCGCTAAAAAGCACAGAACTCAACAAAACAACACCCAAACGAACTCGGATGACAAAAAGTGTAGAATTGATCATTCTCAGAATGACGAAACGGTCATGAGCGAGCCGTCAAAACGGACTCCGGCCAAAAAAAGAAATTTACCAAGAATCGAAAATTGCGGATATTACAGTCAGACCCTACCTGGATCACACACCTTGTCCGTACACGTCATGTACCGGACTCCAGAGGCCTCGTCAGACCCTACCTGGATCACACACTTTGTTCGTACACATCATGTACCGAACTCTAGAGGCCTCGTCAGACCCTACCTGGAACACACACACATCGACACGACACAATTCATAATCATTAAATGTCAAGCCATTCCACATTACACTGAAATGTTCAATCAAGTATGTAAACCAAAACAACACAAATATCATGATCATCACAACGACTCTTAACCAACATAACACACATTCGGTACACAATACATTGAACAACCACGTGTACAACCATCTCATATGTACATCGCAATCCTGCACAAATGGCACGACGCCTAACACGGATACCAATATATCACTATTATCACAAAGCCTTCAAATTTGGAAAACACAACCAACTCAAGCGGAACATATTTACGGAGGCTAGCAATATCGTCTTAAATATCATACGTAATTAATAGTCTCAAGATACAAGTCGTATAATAAGATACTTGCCTTAATAACCGCTACCAAACGTTAGAAGAACACCGCTCGACCGAAGCTCGGACCCCGAAGGAGACAACGAACGGAAGGGTTCCGACTCGAGTTCTTCACAAGAATTTGACCCTAACAACATATAATCAATAAATCATCGATCATACGAGGAAGAATAATCGTAGAACGCCGAATTCTCTTTGTGACATTTTATCGAACACCTTCAAGGCGTCGATAAAATACTCAATAAAACGACAAATCCGTGGCAATCCAACCGTGGAATAACAAGGAATTAGATATAATATAGCTTAACAATCATCAATCCATCAATATTCGAGTTAAAACGGATTAAACGGACGAAATCGAACAAAATACCCAAAATCCCCAAAATTAGATTTCTAGAAAATCTGACTGATTCGCTCGATCAAAGGATGTTATAGGATGGATGATTGATGATATGAACTCTAAAACTTCATGGATTTGTTGACAAACAACATCTCTCCATGATAGGAACAACCCCACCATGGAAGAGAAGCGAAGCGGGGAGAAAAATGGCGAAAAAGCATTCTTGGGCCTTAAATAGCCGCAGTGTGCCGCGGCCCAGGGAGTGTGCCGCGGCCAGCCCAAAATGGCTCCCGGTGGTCGGCGGTGTGCCGCAGCTCACCAGCGTGTGCCGCGGCACCGTCTGATCAGTTTGGCCGAAAAATGCCACAGTGTGCCGCGGCCCGCCCGGCAGGGGCCGCGGCCCTACGGTGATGGCACCTTTCGGCCGGAGTCGCTGAGCACTACCGCCGTGACTCGGCGAAGCACCGCTGCCGTGACTCGGCCAGATCTGGCCTGGCCTGCCCATTGCCCGGCCATGTCGGCCGGGGCCAACTCCGACGGCCCGAACGACCCCGAAACCCGAACCTGAATACGAATCGATGATACGGTTACAACGTACTCGCAAAGACGAATCTAAGAGCTAAGAGAACACACAATTCCGACCAACCGAAGGCTAGGAATCCGACAACGGAAGTAATTATCCAAAACTTTAGGAAATTACGAAAATGGCCCAAAACGTCCGAAAATCACGATACACGATCGAAACACCAAACCAAAGCTTGGAACAAGAATAATAACATTAAATGAACTTACGAGAAACTCGAAACAACAGTTTCGGATGAGATTCGCAAGAATCGAACTCAAGTGCGGAAAAGCGTCTAAAAAGCTCGGAACTCAAGAAAGCGATACCAAACGAACTCGGATGACAAAAAGTGCGAATTAATCATTCTCGAAATGACGAAACGGTCATGAGCGAGTCGTCAAAAGCGGACTTTCTCGAAAAAAGAAATTAGGAAATCGAAATTACGGTATTACATTCTACCCTCCTTAAAAGAAGTTTCGTCCGAAACTTAAAACAAGTAGGAGAAGCAATATCCACTGTCAGAAGACTCGACGAGATACACAAAACCGAAAACTCGCGCCCAACGGCGAAACGCCGCAAGAAACGCCAAAGACATACGGCGTGAAAACACGCTCCACGACGACCAACACAATGCCACCGACTAAGATTCAAAACAATAACGAAATTAACGTCACATCACATGCACACATTTAATCAAAGAAACGCACGCGACAACAAGCCGCACGACTAAAACGGCTATGCGAAAGAAACAAATAGAATAACACGATAGAAATCACTCCGATACTCATCAACAAGAAAATGTCCGACGTCAAAATACAAATAATTTCAAGATAATGAAAATGAGAATACCGGATATTACATTCTATCACACAAAAATAAGTTTCGCCCCGAAACTTAAACTAAGGTTATCACGGTGATACGAAACAAAATATAACGACACATAATAAAATACCATGCTCATGACCTCGTGGTCCACCGACATGCCTCCGCAGTTCAACAACTAAACGGGAACTTACACAAAACAAAATATCATTCAACAAGTTCCAAATGTAAAAGCGTCACGAAACATCTCTACAAAGAAACAATCCGTGTAGCGAGTACCAAAAACACCATCACTAGACATTCTTGGGCCCTCCTAAGTAGGAATAGAATCCCGGTCCCTTATCATCTCAAAGAACAATCTCACGATCAACTCGATGCCCCTCGTGTCCACAATTATAACAAGTCACCGCGGTTTCTTACAATGCGCGCGTTCATGGCCTAGAACGTTACAATTGAAACACCTAGGAGCATTACTGTAACTCAAAGACACCGACTTGGGTCTTTTGGGTTCTCTAACCACCGAGAAGGTCCCATACTCGGCCGATACGAGGGTTGAGGTGTGGGAATCCCAATTCCCTTACTTCCCGATGCATCATCGTAAATCTTCGCTTTTTCGCTACCGATACGGACTCGGTAGACATTATAGCCATCTCAAACGCCAAGGCTCGATCCCGATAGTCCTTCAAGGTTGTACACATAAAAGGAGCCATACACCGCCGAATCGAGGTTTCATACGCATATCGAAATAACGAACCTTATCTGCCTCACTTTTCACCCGATCCCGAACATAACACACTGCCGATTATAATCGACTATCGCCTGGGATATCGACACGTCTCGGGCGTAGCCGAGAAAAACTCGACAATCCTACGCTCTTTAACAGCGGCGGACAATACTCGGCCTCCATGGCGCTTTGAATTTAGTCCAAGTAGCGAGACGATCACTAGGCGCTACGGCCTCCCACCATCTGCAGATTCCCTGTCGAGTAGGTATTGAGCAATAGGCACTCTTCTCTCATCGGGGCAAGCTACGGATCAAATGTTTTGTCCAACTGGAAGAGCCAATTCTCCCACCTAACGAATCCAAGAACCTACAAAACGGGCGGGTGCATTCTCATCACATCTCGTAACCACTTACCGGCTCCGTTATCTTCATCCGAATCCCGTCTCGGTGTACGGCCCGATTCATAAGCGCCAACCGGTCACCACAGCGAAGGATGGTGGCGGCGCCAATATCATCATTACCTCTGGATGATTGCTGCTGATCACGACCACGACTACGACCACGTCCTCGGCCACGGCCTCTCGGCATACTGGACGGACGACCAATAAGAATAACGCATCCAAACAAGTATCACAACGTCAAGATAAGACAATAAATAGCAGCACGTTAAAACATCAACTCCAAGTCATCACACAAGTGCACGAACTAACACTGTAATTTTAGAACTTCATTAAAAAAATAATCCACACAATACATCAACAGAGAGGTTTGGATTTTTTCCAAATCAAACACGGTCAAAACCACACATGTATCGCAGGATCAAACACTAACAACAAAAATAAAATGTTTAAGGGTATTATTCAAATGATAAAATTTTAAAATTCTCAAGTTTGAAAAAAATTGGTGAAATGAAGTTTTTGAAAACTCTTATAATACCTCGGTCGTTTGATTAAAACCATGTATCTCATTATCAAAACTGTTTTGATTGAAGCTATTTGCAAAACAACACATTGAGGCTTCAATCTTTTCGCTAGACGATGTCGTCAAAATGACCTTATCAATATATCATTACCTTTACTAGCGTTATACGGGGTAACAACATGTTACCACGCCATCCATCACTGATATATCAACAGAGATTAGATAACCATGGGGCACGGGTACAACTGTAATAACAAATTTCTACCGGGTCAGTCAAAAGTTTACGGCCGTAACAACATGCAGTTTACGGTTGTAACAACTCTGAGCTTACGGCCGTAATGGAAAACATCTTATGGCCGTAACATCTAGCTGCAGGACTGCAGAATTGTCACAGTAGCCCCCAACACACAAGCACATAACATTTAAATTGCGAAAATTAGGGCCGTTTTCCAAAACAAGATTTTTCCAAAAATTTTGATTTCCACAAAAATGCTCAAATCAGTAGTCTTTAAGGAAAAACGTTTTCAAAGCTACCCGTAGCGGGTATAATTACAACAATCCAAAATAGTCGATATTAAAACCACATGCCCAAATGGCAAACAGGGTCACCAATTCAATCACATACATCTCATGGCATCAAGTTTAAACACACAGCAAAATCATTCATCGGAGTTTCTCACAAACTCTACCGTAAAACCCATCAAGGTTCACAACTTTCACACCATACCAACCACGTGGTGGCTCAAGGGCCAAACATCAATACATCCAGTTCTATACACGTACAACATATCCAAGTATCGAATACAACTTCATTACACAACACCGTGTAAATAAAATTATGCACCACAAATATCACACATAAATGAAATCATGAACACAATTATTATGCATAAAAGAGGAGACTTACATCAACAGGTTGCACGGAGGTGACGGTCGCCCACGATACTAATCTCGTCTGACAACATATCCGACACGTTGTGACTACGCACAACTCAACTTGTCACCTGACGACTCGAACGACAAGACCACACATTACTCGACAAACCACGACTCGACTCGACCCGACAGCCTAGGTTTCTGCAACCTAAGCTCTGATACCATAAATGTAACACCCCCAAAACCGTATGGGAATATTACACGCCGTAAACCCTTTCCGCAAGGATCTACCAGGCTAAACGTCCATAAACAACCAAATGCTTGCCCGGCCAGGGTCAAACAATATAATAATACGCACTGCTAAGGTCACTTACACATAAACACACGGCCATGAGGTCACACAACTCTATAAACAGGATCGACTAACAACATTACCCACACGGGGTTCAAATACAATACAACGGAAGACCGAATCAACTCTAACAATACAAATAAACTCTACCAACTCTCAACTCTTGATTAGTATCGCATTTCGTCATTCCCTTGTGCCAATCTGTGTTGCTCCCCGAACTCGCATGTACCGGACGCAAAGCAGACATCCACCCCGAATACTGGGGTTAGTAAAACTCCCTTTGTTTTACTAGTGCAAGTATCAAACCATACGAAATGTAACAAGAAAATAGCAACTACGAATTTAATACGGAAATCAATTATCAAAATGTTCCAGAAGTTTTAGAATTTCGAACTCAAGTAAGAGATATTTGAAAAGGAACACATCATCTCGGGGATTTTAAAGCGAAATTCTTTTGGATCTCGAGTCCCAATTTACAAAACCCTTTTAAGTAAACAATAGGGCCTTAGCCCGATTCTCGTTTCAAAGCATACTAAATAATATATCATTATGAGTCCGAGATCCATATTTAAAATGTTACCCGAACAATCACTGCTACACGATCATTGTTCGTACACATCATGTACCGAACTCCGGAGGCCTCGACGGACCTTACCCGGACCACACACATTGTTCGTACACATCATGTACCGAACTCCGGAGGCCTCAACGGACCCTACCCGGCCACACACACTGTTCGTACACATCATGTACCGAACTCCGGAGGCCTCAACGGACCCTACCCGGCCACAACATCGTTCGTACACATCATGTACCGAACTCCAGAGGCCTCGTCAGACCCTACCTGGATCACACACCTTGTCCGTACACGTCATGGACCGGACTCCAGAGGCCTCGTCAGACCCTACCTGGATCACACACTTTGTTCGTACACATCATGTACCGAACTCCATGTAACACCCCGAGATATTCGGAATATGTTACAGCGCCGTAGACCCCTACATGGGACCCACCAGGCTACAATAGGAAAACTCCACTCGACTAACCATCTTGGTTAGCGAGGATACACAATTAAATAATATGACATATAAAGATACGCCCGGAGAAACCGGCAAAATAAGCATCAACCAACAACGTGACAATTTAAAGCAATACAATACGGAGTTTGAAACAAAAAGCCTAAGTACTCGCGAGTACAATCTATAAGTTTAAAACTGTGGGAACAACCATATCGAAATGGACAAAGGAAAATAAGTAGACCCAAATGCACATGTCAACGACCCTGGCCAACATCCTCGTACTGTCCTGGTGCTCGCTCGTCCGGATAATCATAACCTGAAATCCATAACAAGAATTTCCCCAAAACGGGTCCCCAAAGGGGTTAGCAATTACGCTAGTACAAGTAATCAAGGCAAACCAATCGCTTACACATTTCATAGTACATGCATCGATATCATTTTCTAAAACCAAAACTAGACATGTCCTTTCCGGAAAATAAACAGTCAAACAATTAGCCTTGGGAACAGAGTAATATCATAGATTCCCGCACGAGGCCTCTAAGGACCCTCCCGCACTGGCTACATTACAAAACAAAACACGCACATGCATCGCCTTGGGAATAGAGTAATATCATAGATTCCCGCACGAGGCCTCTAAGGACCCTCCCGCACTGGCTAGCTAAACAAACTCGTGAAATCCAGGGCGGCAGCATAGATTTCCCTCCTTGACCCCGTCGGGCCAACACGAGGTGAGTTACACACAAGTAATATACATCACCATTTCATGTTAAGCTTAAAGGTTTCCAAAAATACTTGCCTTGAATCATTGACGATGCGAAGAACGGAAAGGAAAGTCACCGACGAACGCTAGGAACCAATGAAACCGAACCTAATGATTCGAAGAATACAATCACAACCATTTCTAAATGAATACGGAATTGGAATACACCCGAAAACCCGCCTACGATTCATGTATATTCGCACAAAAATAACGACGAGGGCGGACCACAACCAAACCCTCTCGATTTCGCAAAACTATGAAAATATACTATGAATCCGTAGGGAAACTAAGAATACCAACAAGATTAATCATATTCATCATGAATCCATCAACAAAACGGAACGGATCGGAAGAAAATCCCAAAACCCCCAATTTATCGAAAAGTAGGGTTCTAAGAGATTTACCTTGGATTGATGATGAAGAACACGAGTAGGTGTTGTTAATCTACTTCAAAAACTCAAGGTAGAGGATGCCTGAGATAATCGAAGGGAAGGATCGCTCGGAAATCGCCCGGAAGAGCTCTGCGTCGCGGAGAAGAAATGAAATGGAATTAATGCTCATTCGGTCAACTCCTGGTTTATATAGCCAGGAGTGTTAGCGTGCACTAATTCCTCAAGGTTAGCGTGCGCTAACGGGTAAAGTTACAGGCCAAAATAGTTAGCGTCAACCCGGTAGCTGGGCTTACGGCGTTAGCGTGCGCTACTCCAATTGCGTGGTGCGCTAATAATCTATCGGTAGCGCGCTATCGACCAATAGCGTCGCTACGGACATCGGCCGAGTCCGAAGCTAAGCGCCCAAAATTCACTCGATCCGTTAGCGTGCGCTACCATACGAGCGTAGCGTCGCTAACCGCACTGCCGTTTCCGAGAAATAAACCGTCGATCTTTGGACACCAACGCTAGCGCACCCTACCGGGCATCAACAGCGTGCGCTACCCACTCGACATTAGCGAGCGCTAGCAAACGTAGCGAACGCAAATATGCTAGTCCATAAGGCTGGAAAACAAGATCGCCACTCCCAGGGCTACTCGTTAGCGCGCGCTACGAAACAAACGTAGCGTGCGCTACTAAGGGATCCCTAGCGTGCGCTATGCAGAAGAAGTAGCGTGCGCTAGGTACGAAATATGAACGGTCCAAAGACACCGAAATGTGAACGAAACATCAAACGGAACATCTCAACAGGCATCATAACATAGAATGGATCCACGGCAACCCCGAAACGGCGGTTCCGCAAGACATTAACGGGAATAAAATCCATAGATAATAGGAAAGATACACTGAAAGTGGGTCTATAAAAAGAAGAAAGACATGGATGATAATCTGCAAGCCTATAAAGCTAGACTAGTGGCAAAAGGTTATAGACAGATTCATGGTGTTGACTATGATGAGACCTTTTCGCCAGTAGTCATGCTTAAATCAATTAGAATTTTATTTGCCATTGCCGCATACTATGATTATGAAATATGGCAAATGGATGTCAAAACAGCATTCCTTAATGGAAACTTACTCGAGGATGTGTATATGACACAACTTTCAAGGTTTTGTTCATCCGAGAAAATTCTAAAAAGGTTTGCAAGCTTCAAAGATCCATTTATGGGTTGAAGCAGGCTTCTCGGAGCTGGAATCTTCGTTTTGATGAAACACAAAGAGTTTGGGTTCATTCAAATGAAGATGAACCTTGTGTGTACAAGAAGGTTAGTGGGAGAATAGTTGTTTTCTTAGTCTTATATGTAGATGACATATTACTCATTGGAAATGACATTCCCACCTTGCATACCAAGACTTGGTTGGGAAGTTGTTTCTCAATGAAAGACTTAGGAGAAGTTGCTTATATTCTTGGGATAAAGATCTATAGAGATAGATCAAAGAGATTGATTAGTCCGAGTCAAAGTACATACATTAATAAAATATTGAAGAGGTTCAATATGCAAGACTCCAAGAGAGGACTCTTGCCAATGTCACATGGCATTCATCGAGTGAGACTCGAGTCCTAAGACTCGATGAGCGAGCACGTATGAGCAAGATACCATACGCATCGGCTATTGGATCGATCATGTATGCCATGATTTATACTCGACCGGATGTATCGTTTGCTCTTAGTATGACAAGTCGATACCAATCGAATCCAGTGAAAGTCATCGATTGACGGTGAAAACCATCCTAAAGTACTTGAGAAGAACCAAGGATGATTTCCTAGTTTATGGAGGGGTGGGAAACGCAGTGGCCGTAAGAGGTTACGCCGATGCAAGTTTCAAACCGACAGAGACGATTTCAAATCGCAAACTGGTTATGTGTTTGTATTGAATGGAGGTCTTGTGAGTTGGAAGAGTTCCAAGCAAAGCACGGTTCTTGCCGATTCTATTCTGGTGAGTACCGCGGCATCGGATGCGGCTAAGGAAGCCGTATGGATCAAGAAGTTCGTTACCGAACTAGGAGTGGTGCCAACCATCCGTGGTCCCATAAGCCTTTATTGTGACAATAATGGTGCTATTGCACAAGCTAAAGAGCCTAGGTCCCATCATAATTCCAAACATATACTCGTAAAATATCACCTAGTCGGAGAGATCGTCGGACGAGGAGATATTACAATATGCAAAGTAGCAACGGAAGAGAATGTTGCGAGATCCACTTACCAAGCCTCTCTCACAAGGAAAGCATGTTGAGCATGCTAGAGCGATAGGACTAAAGGTCATGAATGAATGGTCCTAGTGCAAGTGGGAGATTGTTGGGAATAGTGCCCTAGGACATTCGATGTGCCTAGATTTGTAATTTTCACATTTAAATAAAGTTATTTGATATCATTTATTTCGTTGATTATTATAATGTGTGCATGTTTTAATATTATAATAATCGAATAATAGTTATTCACGAATAATAAGATTATTCAAATGTCCCCGTAAAATCGCGTTGAGTAGAGACTCAAGTGATTAATATACTAGTATAAGTTTGATTGATAATCATCGGATGATTATGCGTATGGTACGGATCAATCTTATGGGTATTGGTTGGAGAACTAATCTTGGACCGACCCGCATTGAGATCACCGCATGGAAATGTCATAAGTGAATCTCAATACAAGATGTCAATAAATCCTTGAACCTGAGATTATCATAGAGTCCAACATGATAACTGCTATGCCTTGACGTAATCCAACGTCATCTGAAAAATGGTGATCATAAAGGTTAGCGATCGGGATTAGTGGGAGTCATGTAGAGGGCAATGAATAATCAAGATGGGGATTTGTCCCTCTCTTAAGTGAGAGAGATATCTGCTGGGCCCCTCGATAAGTAGGACTGAAGGAAATGCATGGCCATGCTCAAATGAAGAGTCATTTGATTCAATCAGTCTACTTAAGATCGAGAAAGCATTTGAACATAAATAAGTATGACAGACTCCATGACTTAGTTCAAATATGATATTGCGTGACAAAGGGATTTGACACGTTAAAAGGTTTAATGGACTATTAACTTATATTATTTGGGTAATCATAATGTCTTGCTAGAGGCCGCTTATGATTTATTATTTAATAAGGTATTAAATAATTGCCAACATAATATAAGCCTTTTGGGTCGCACATACGACAATTATAGACAAGTAGGAATAAATATCAACTGGGAATAATAAATATAATATTGGATATTATATTTATAAGGAGATTAAATAATAAAGTAATATATATAATATTGGATATTATATATATTGTATTATTTAATAAGTTGAGGGGCAACTAAGCAAATACTAGATTATTGAATCTAGGGTTTACTTAGTATAAATATAAGGTCTTGGACAAGGAGTTGTAACCAGAAAATAAGACCTAAAATCGGCCCTTCAAGAAGAAGAAAAATCGGCCATCTACATTATACTGTAGGAGAACGGAGTCGGTCGTTCCTCTTCCCTTAGTTGATCTTGATCAATAGTACAATCCTTCTAGTAAGGAATTTGTGTTGTACTATTTATCAATATTATTCGTAAGGATCTAGCAATCCGGCTTGTGGAATTGTTCGTGTGTGGATCACCAGAAGAGGAAGGAGATATTCATCTGCTTCTAGTCCGGATCTAGATTTGTTCAATCGGATTAAGGTAATTCGATTAACTCTTTAATTAAACAATTAAATTACTGCATGCGATCCTAAATTGGGTTTTCACTTTTATTGTTCCGCTGCGTTTTTACTCCGATTATTTTGTATTCGATACATAGAAAACCCAACATAGCGTGCGCAAGTACTGGGGATTAGCGTGCGTTAACGCCCGATTAGCGTCTGTTGCACAGTCGATCAGAAGTCGAACCCATCGACCAGCGCACGAAATCGATAGCGCACGCTACGAACCCCAGGTTAGCGTCGCTAACCACACAATGATAGCGCCGCAGTAAATCCGAGTAGCGTGCGCTACTCAGCAGCTTCGATTACCCATCACTGCTGCCAACAGCGCACAAGTGCTGAAAAACGAAGAAAGACTAGAATCCAGAATCATAAACACGTAATAACCAAGACGACAAAGTTGAGCGTTGAAAGAGAAAATAATCTCGATCACTATGGAGTTTGAAACGAAGCAAATAAGGAGAAATTCCACATACTTTTGAAAATTACAAAAACTGCCCAAATTCCCGAAACAGTGCTTTACAACGTCGGATTAACAAACCGAAAGTTCCAACACGACCAACTCAACCATACAAACTTATACGAATCGAGAAATAACGAAAACGAACAAGTTTTACGAGAATCGAACGCACATGCGGCAAGGTATAATTCAAAATGAAATTATGCAAAAGCATCCTCGAAACTCGACCAGACGGAAAAACTCCAAGAACAAAATAGATTCAGAATTCCAAAACAGTGCTAAGCGAGTTGCCCGGAACGAACATACATCAAAAATAGAAATTACCGAAAATAGAAAACGCGGATATTACAATACATAAGCACTGACTTTGTGGTCTCAGATGGGAGGGTAAGAGAACTTTTATACCATTATCATGAACAGAACATTTACCTCAAGTGCTAACACAAGGTTTTCGCAGGGGAATATAATGCATTGCACGGCAAAGTGTAATATATCACATAATTTTGTTGATAAGTTACAGGAAGGAATCATTTACTACATCAAAGGCTTCTCCGTGTGCTTACATGATTGAATTCGACGGGTCAACATACGTAAGAAAAAGTTCTGTCAAAATTGACGGTTTTGTTAGGCATCCTTTTCAGCTGATAGAGCAACACTTATGAAAAGCAATACAGATAAAGAAGTACCAAAATTCAAATATAAACCTGAGTCTGAAATACACCAATACCTTAGGCAAATCCTTAATACCATGATTGCACTGATCAAACATATGACCTTCAATTGCAAATAATGATGTCCTAATAAGATAAAATTTATGTTTGGTTAGATTACTGACTGAAAGTACGATTCCTAAATCAGTAAAAAAACTGAAGTACAATGCTGTGATTGACTGAAATATATGTACGTTTTTTTTCTTGCACTTAGCAACGTATAGGGTGCCAATAAGAGAAAGGAATTTTCCCATCTATAACTTGAGAGATTTTTCACAGTTGTGTGTACTAACATATAAAAGAAAAAAATATGATGCTAGAATATAATAAACACATAAACAAAAGTACAGTGCTATTAATTAAGGGTCAAATTTATACCATTCCTGGGACCGAGCTGCCCCATTCATTTCTCCTTTAATAAACTCCAAAGAATCGGACTGCCTTGCGACTCCAGAAAAAGTTTGCGGCTTATTTTAGCAATCAAGGTCAGTCCTCGCACCTGAGACAACACTATAAGTCGTTAGTTTTTCCAAAGTAGGGAAAATTCAATGCTAAAATTGATTAGGTTTTCAAGAAAACCGAAATTACACTGCTATAATCAGGTACTTTTTCCAAAAAAAAAAAAAAAAGTGAAAGTCCAATGCGTTAATTGGTTAGTTTTAAAAAAATCGAAGTACAGACCTATAATTGGTTTGTTTTTCAAAAAAACCTTAAAGTCCAATGCGATTATTGGTTAGTTTTTAAAAAACAACTCAAAGGGCAATGGTATAATTGGTTAATTTTTTCCAAATACTCCGACTGCAATACCATAATCAGTTAGTTTTGCAAAAAAAAAACAATGCTATAATTGTTTTTTTTTTCCAGAAACTTATGGCTTTTCAATTTCAAAATCTATACAGGCTTTTTTATTATCAAAACTGGTACTAAACTTCTGTTTTATTTAAAATAAATCGACAATCAATAAAGTACCATCATCATCTCAGATAAACCAATTTTTGACAGCAAGTGATTTCTTTGGCAGGGGTTAGAACCGGAAAAAAGAGGGAGATTTATCGTTAATGCAAATAAATGATTATAGAGTAAAAGACAGAAAAGAAACATGTGATGAAAGACGCACTCCTCCTCAGGAAGCCGGATGAAGAAAATCCACTGAAAAAAAAAGGCAAAAATTAATAGGGGGAGAGAGAGGATGAGTTTAAAATCTTGCACAACTAGAGTAGGAGAGGTGTCGTGAGGATATGAACTGGAGAACTATTCAACAATTTTCTTCTTATACAACTTTTCAACACTCTTTTGCAAAGGTTCATTGTTCATGAACATGAGGTTAAGCATCCATATGCCTATCATTTTATGATCACGTGCTTTCTACCAGCTTTTCATATCCTTAAGAAACTCCAAACAAACCATCTACAAATAACAGAAGACATCATAGAAAACAAGAAGAAAAAATAAAAATAATTTTTGATACATTCATATACAACGTGGGAAAAAAGAAAAGGGACAATTACACAAGTGAAACATGGAACCAACATTATTGAAACGCAGGCTTTATCTAAGAGAATCAAGAATTGAAGCCTCTGTACTATCTTCAAGAGATTTTCCTATAGGTTTGCTAAGCTGCGAAATTCGTGCGCAAGAAGCTCCAAGAGATATCAGTTGTTCACGTACCTGCGAGAATATTCGCCTAGCATTTGATGCCTTCGCAGAAAGCAGCAAGAATCTAAGTAGGTAGGACATATACTCCATGTCAATTGTTCGCATGCAGGACAGAGCTATCACAATCACCTTCACATGTTTAAAAAAGTAAAACCAAATTAAGAGACCAAAAAGAATAAGATGTAAGAAACCAAGAAAGGGTGAAGATATTATGAAACATTAGTAATCATAACTATAAGCTAAGAACTAATCATAAAGACCTGGTCCTGCAACAGATTATCCAAATTGAGGTTGGAAACTGACTGAAGCACAGGAACAATAATGGAGTTAAGTACACCTAAATATAGCAAGTGTCATCCAAAATTAAGCAGAAGTCGATTTCACTTTTCAAATAATGATGTCCTAATAAGATATAGTTTATGGTTGGTTAGATTTCTGACTGAAAGTACGATTCCCTAATCAGTAAAAAATGGAAGTCCAATGCTGTGATATACTGAAATATATGTATGCTGTTGTTTCTTGCATTTAGGAACGTATAGGGTGTCAATAAGAGAAAGGAATTTTCGCAACTATAACTTGAGAGATTTTTCAAAGTAGTGAGAAGTAACATAAAAAAGAAAAAAATATGATGCTAGAATTCGATGAGAGAAACAATGCGATAATAGAAACAAACGAAATTAGGAAAGCGTAATAAACCCATAAACAAAAGTACGGTGTTATTAATTAAGGGTCGGATTTATACCATTCTGAAACGGAATGATTCTAAAGTCATTAAAAATTCTCCATCATAAGTCACCTCATAAGGCTCGCCATGGAAGAGTCACACAGGTATATTAACATATCACAAAATTTGCATGAGTGAAATGGTGACTAAAGATATTTTTAAGATTTAAATGTATACATTGTGATGCATTTCAAACCCCATTCATTTCTCCTTTAATAAACTCCAAAGAACCGGCCGCCTTGCGACTCCGTAAAAGTTTGCAACAAAATTGATTAGGTTTTCAAGAAAACCGAAATTACACTGCTATAATCAGTTACTTTTTCCAAAAAAAAAGAGAAAATCCAATGCGCTAATTGGTTAGTTTTAAAAAACTCGAAGAACAATCCTATAATTGGTTTGTTTTTCAAAAAAAACTTAAAGTCCAATGCGATTATTGGTTAGTTTTTAAAAAACAACTCAAAGTGCAATGGTATAATTGGTTAATATTTCCCAAAAACTCTGACTACAATACCATAATCGAATAGTTTTCAAAAAAAAAAACAATGCTATAATTGGGTTTTTTTTTTCCAAAAACTTATGGCATTGTTCAACAATTTTCTTCTTAAACAACTTTTCAACACTCTTTTGCAAAGATTCACTGTTCATGAATATGAGTGTAAGCATCCAAATGCCTATCATTTATGATCACTAGCTTTCTCCAAGCTTTTAATCTCCTTAAGAAAATCCAAACAAAGCATCTGCAAATAACAAAAGACATCATAGAAAACAAGAAGAAAAAATAAAAATAATTTTTGATACATTCATATACAACATATGAAAAAAGAAAAGGGACGATTACACAAGAGAAATATGGAACCAACATTATTGAAACGCAGGCTACATCTAAGAGAATCAATATATTATCTATAAGAGATTTTCCTAGAAGTTTGCTAAGCTACGAAATTCGTGCGTAAGAAGCTCCCAGATATTTCATTTGTTCACGTACCTGCGAGAATATTTGCCTAGCATTTGATACCTTCGCATAAAGCAACAAGAATCTAAGCAGGTGGGGCATATGCTCCATGTCAATTGTTCGCATGCAGGACAAGCCAGACAGCCACCTCATTCTTCACATTGCAGTGCTTTCGATTAACAAAACAAATTGGTAAGAATCCTTTCTCCTATTTTCCTTTTTATCCTTACATTGAAACACAGATTCGATTTTATGTTTAAGTTAGAGATTTGAAGCAGCTTTTATATCCATTTCCTCGAGCGAAGGCCAATTAAAAATCATAAACCGATTCTTTTCCAGCTTTTGATCAAGAATTACGTCACGCGAAAATTCGATGCTTACGTAACTCTTTGATACATATACATTGCTATAACTTTATTAAGAAAAAGACTACAATCACTATCTCAACTATGTTCTTAGCGAGGCCTTAATCGCGATCAGTGATACATTTTTTTATGGTTTTTGTCCTGTTTGGGTGTTCATTGATAGATAGACGTAGTTTTTTCCCCTTTAAAATCCAGGGCCAAAGAATCTTGTGAGACACCAACCGAAACCAACTAACCTAATTAGGAGCGGTGACTTAGAAACACGAAAAACTAACCGACCATTTGATGACTTTGTAAATTTAAGCTAAGAACTAATCATAATGACATGGTCCTGCATGATTATCCAAATTGAGGTTGGAAAATGAATCAAGCACAGATGAATGGAGTTGTCCTCTTGGAGCATCGATGAAGTGAACTAACCACAATGTCATTATTTCGCAAAAGCTAACACACCGTTTAAAAAAAAAAGTAGGGTTTATAAAACCCCAAAATTTACAAAATAAAAACCCCAAAAAAATTAGGGTTTGTAAACAATAAACTATGAATGGAGATGAGCTAATTAGGAGGACAGAGAAACATACCCCGAACTAATTAGAGTGAGATGAGCTTCGACCGGAGATGGGCTTCGACCGGAGATGGGCTTCGACCGGAGATGGGCTTCGAATTGAAGATGAGCTTCCACCGGAGATGGAGAGTGCAAGAGAAAGAATCAACTTCGACCGGATACGAAGAGCGAAAGAGATAGTGTTCAAGCACAACTCAAAGAAAAGCGAGGCCCAACAAAAGAAAAATACAGAGAACAAAAAACAAAGCAAAATTGCATTACCTGGACTAAGAATCTCTACATTTCCATAACGGATCTGAAGGGGTTTAGCGATTAGCAGCTAATGAGGAAAGATACTGTGGGCGTGTGACTGTGTGAGTGTGGGAAATGTGTGCTTTACGCGTATATGGATGGAAAATGTTGAGCAAATGTGTGTGTATGCACGTGGTAGAGATAAAGTCAAACTTCACCTACAAACTATCAATATATTATAAATAAGAAAAAACACATATCCACTTAAATTGAGGTTGTGCACAAAAATTAATATCCCTTAATTTAATGTGCAAGGGGGATTGTGCAAAAAAATTAGTACTGTACAACTAATGCATTGCAAACAAAAAATAATTTCGTTTTTTATATACTCACGAATTTACATCTACATATTAAACTCCAAGGAATACAAACAATCGTGTAATGATAGAGTGAACCCAAAATGTTTCCTGGAACCATGCTCTCATAATTGATAAATATGAAGTGTTGCTGACCATCCAAAGACGAAAAAACAACATAGCAAAAAAAAAAACACCAGTTTTGCAGTTTGCCATATAAGCCTCCTGTTACGTTTTCTATTTATATGTAGATAAGAGGTTGTCACTATTTTTTAATATCGGCCTACCTTTTCGAATATGGAGTTAAAGACTTGCTGTGGTATTCTTTAAAGATGTTTGTGTGTGCTTCTGACATTAAAGGGTTTGATGTTTGTATGGAGTTATAGATACAACATGGCTGCATGGGCATTTTGCTTTAAAAGTGGCATTCTTCATTGGAAATTTACCTCATATTAATGATTTACATAATCAACACAATTTCTCTCTATCTCATGATGATGCTACTAATAGTCTCCTACAATATAATGGAGACTCTTCATATCCATTCTGTTTGTATTATTCACTTTTACTTTTTGCTTGGGGGATGGTAAGTTGGTAACCGTTGTGAATTAAAAACAAAATCATATCGTAGTTTCAAGATTGCATAAAATTGTAGAATGTTAAAACAAAAGCCATTAGTATTTAAAGATTACATGAGAAGATACTCTTTTAAATGTAACGTCTCGGAAAAAGTCTTTTTACATGTACTCTTTTAATGTGAAAAAACTGTTTTAAGTACTGGAAACCTAATTAGTACCGACCATTACACTATGGATATTTAGATGCAATTGGGGCAACACACGGGTTGATAAAACATTACACTATGAACATTTAAAACAAATACAATACATTACATATAACTAATTACATAGACTAAAAGAATTCTACACGGAAAAAGCGTTACGGATGAGTCCTTATTCATGTTAAAAGACTACATGTGAAAAGACTATTTTAATTGTAACTTTTAATGTAAATAAACTAATTTAAATACAAAAGTTATGATAACAACACAATTAAATCCTCTAAAATAAATACAATACAAATTCTCTAATAGGCATCTAAATACCGTCATATGCTCATTCGAGCGTCTGCAACCAATACTCATTCAATCGTCTGCAACCAAAGACCGTGCATCGCACGGGTTGGATCAAGCCTCGTAGTTAGTAATTTAAATAGTTTGAAATTATTAATACATTTTAGGCTACACAAGTATCAGTACTAAAATTATAATTACTATTTCAAAATAAAACCTCAATTATATGAATACAAGCAATTTGATCGCATTAAACAATTAATTAACATAATCAAATCAAGATATTAGAGCTACTGCACAATTTATTGTCAACCAAAATAGTTCCTCCTCAGCAACCCGCGGCCCCTCCTATCTTCTATACTATATACTCTATGTAGTGGAGAATCTACACAATTCAAACCTATCATAATAATATATGCAGTGGAGTTCAACCAAGATATGAATTTGAATCAACAAGTCTAAAAGAGAATTATGGGGAGGAGAAGATGAAGAGGGAAATAATAACATGCGATTCGGTGGAAGAGCCGGTGAAAATAGAGATGACTTGACGTTTTCAGAGAATGATTCATGGTAGTCGATCCCAAAATATTTTCGGATTAAGGCTCTGATGTTTTTGTTGTATGATTAGATAATAATAAAATTATATATTTTGTTTAATTTTGAGACATTAACTAAAAAATAAAAAATATTTTAATTCTGGATGCTAAAATATTTTAAATCAAACAGCAGAAATGGAATTCATTTTCATTCACTATTAAACCAAATACATGGTATTAAGAATCAGTTAGTTATATGCCTATACCACCATAATTTGATTTCTGATTCCAGCCTCATATCTCAATACAAACTAAACGACCCCCTAATGTTTGGGGTTTTACTCAATAACTTCTCTCTTTATTAAGTTTATAGATAGACATATAAATTTAAACGAACATTTACTTTTTATTTTTTAATCTCTACCAAATATTTAATATCATTATTTATATCAATTATTATTTAGAATAAACTAATACTCTGTCTTCTTGAACTGAATTTTGCTAAATTAAATTGAACTGGAATATATTGAATTAAGATCAAAAAAATAAAATTTAAATATATATTTTATGTCAATCTTGACCATAACAAAAAGAATATTAATGAATTAATTAAAAGCACAGATCTAAGGAGTATATTGATTACGACGACTCAAATACGGATCAAAAAGAAAATACGGATGGGGGAAGGACGCCTACTTCCAAGACACTCCTTTGGAGAGGTCTTGGGTTCTAACCCCACCAAAGGAGGTGAAAGAGGAAGTTTTTCTCTTTATGATCCTCTAGCTCAGGGGATAATTTCAAGAACCGCTAATCAATGTTTAATCTCGCGTCAAGTGGTGTGAGTATTCGCTTTGGGAACTGAGTCTTGTGCGTCGATGGTATTATAAAAGCTGTCCCGGGAACACAGTATTAATCGATTAAGAACTTAAGCGTGCGCGAAGTGTCTGAAAAGACATTAGGAGCCTGAATTGCTCGAGCGACTCGCGATTTACTTCTCTCAATGGGTTAGGAGTGGGTTCATTGAGGGACTAGGATTAATCCGATTAAACTGGGATCACCTAGTTATCAAAAAAAATAAAAAATACGGATCAAAAAATATAAACTTTGATCAGGGCACATTCCTTTATTGAAATAACGGTTGATATTCCCTCATCCGAAAAAGGAAAGCAATCAAATTAAGAAATGGCTGTTAAATATTTTGCTTTTATCGCTTTGTTCCGACAACAAAATACACTCAATATAGACTTTTTTTTTCACGAAGAACATAATTTTTTTTTTTTTTTGGAAGTTGTCACCAAGAACATAATTAGTTACTTGAATGAGAAACTTCTTTTCATTATACTTGGGTTGACTACGTAACGCACCGCACTTCAACATTTAATAAAAGTGATAATAGCTTGTCTTATCCTTTAAATATAGTATTATTTTTTTTGGTCACAAGTTTAACAACTCTTTTGATATCCAAAATATCGAAATTGACCTTTACTCGAATGCATTCGTGTCATACATTATACTTTTGAGTGATAAAATGAGTCAATTTAAAAAAATATACGATATCAATTTTCGGGTAACACAAATTACACAATCGAGTAAGAATTACGGGTTACTCGATCGTAAACGAATTTGAGTTGCCCGAAGAAGTGATATGGGTTACTCGAATAAAAGCGAGTTACTCGAATGCGGCGATCGTGTTACTCGTCGGGGCAATCATGTTACTCGATCGCGGCATTCGTGTTACTCGATCGGGGCATTCGTGTTACCCGGATGATAACATTCCTCAATATTGCATATCTTTTTAAGTTGACTCGAATTTTTTTTACTCAAAAGTAAAATATATGACACGAATACATTCGAATAAAAGTCAATTCCAACAATTTGGGTATCAAAAATGTTGGTATTAAACTTGAGGCAAAAAATGTATATATATAAAAGTGTTTATATATATATATATATATATATATATATATATATATATATAAAAAAGAACACTCCAAGTGTTAAGAAAAAATGCTCATGTTGTCTATATAAAAGAGTGGTACCGATTGAAAGTACGTACGATTGTATATTATTTTTAATAGAGTTAATTACATAAATCGTCCTTGCGGTTTGTTGGGTTTTACAGGTTTAGTCCTTATACTTTTTTTTCACCGGGTCATATCTTTGTGTTTTTTGATCGTTACGGGTTTAATCCTTCTGGTTTGTCGGGTTTCACATGTTTAGTCCCTATACTTTTTTTCAGATGGTCATGTCCTTGTGGTTTTTGATTCGTTACGAGTTTATTCCTTGTGGTTTGTCGGGTTTCACCGATTTAGTCCCTAACCACATATATAACTGATACATGTAAATTCATTCACGTCTTTTTAGTACAACTTCCGAGTGTTGAAAGATGCAAGTACAATTCATGACAACAAACGTTTTAATTATATTTAATTAGAACATAAAACAACATAATATAAAGTACTTTCTATGGGTTTTTCTCTTGGGTATAAATGTAGTCAAGATGAGCAACCAAGCTCCTTCTCATGAAGCAGTCATCTTCTCCAACTCCATGGCATTTTTCATCAACTTAGCCGGCTGCCTCGTTTATCATCTGTTAGAACACAAAACAATTAAAAAGGGTAGATTAAATTGCGTAAGAATCCTGTATTTAGGTAAAAGTGCATCAAATCCCTCTTAGTTAAGACAAATGATAAAACAACCTACAAATTAGGCCTATAAAACAACCTATTTGTTCCGGGAATTATTATTCCCGTGATTTGTCTTATCGAATACTGGTTGTAGATACATAGATGGAAGATTCTAGATCCTTCTAAAGGTAGTAGGATCCTATTAGATGTCTTACATTATCTAGGAATCATATGTATGGAAGGACTCTCATTGTAATGCCTATATAAAGGCCCCTCTATCAGTGTTATGAATGCAATTGATTGATTCTATTTACAGTCTTTTTACTTTCTCCTGAAACACGTTATCAGCACGTAGTCCCCAACTGAGTAAAATTTTTTTCCTCTCCCGTTTTTTTCTGAAAATCCAGAAAAAAAAAGAAATTCCGAAAAAAAAAAAAAATCTGCTGAAAACCCTAATCCCGCCGCGCCACCACCAATCCGGATATGCACCAGATCGGAGCCCTCTGCTTTTGGCCAAAACAATCGTCGCTGCCTGCTGCACAGGAACCACCGGCCGGCCTCGCCTTCCCTCTCGGCCAAAACCAGATCGCCACTGGTACCCCTCCGATTTTTCGACCCCCGCCCAGACCTCTGTTTGACCCAAGTCGCGCAACTGCCGGGCTCCCTCTGCAACTCCGGCCTGCTCGTCCCCCAATCCGGATCAGATAGCCCGACCCGAAACCATAACTGCAACATCCGTCTATCAGTCTCCCATCTGAAATCGCGCAGCCACCCGCGGCCATATCTGCAAACATCCGACCGCTCAGCCCTGCTAGGACACAAAGAGATCTCCTCCATCGTCTTCTTCTCCCTCTTATTTCTCTCTCGTCCTTAAACACCAACGTAATATGGATCCGGTCGAGATTTTCCTATTTTGCGTCGTCGCTTTTTCTGTTGCGGCGGTTTTGGTTATTAGCTATCTTGAACTAGAAAAAGAAGATTCAGCTGGTGCGGTGAGTAGTGTCGGGCACAAGGACCCGGCCCATTTCCACTTGCAGACCAGTCAGTTGATGCGTGTTGCGGATCGATCCGATCGCGGTCAAACACGATTTTTTAGTGCTCGCTCAGATTTTTACCCTCTCAACCGTGTAGCAAGAACTACAAATTTAACGATGAAAATCTGATCAGAACAGTATTTCTCGATGAAACTATACGGGAACAAAAGCAGATTTTTACACAAAAAAAAGAGAGAGAGACGAGAATTTCCGCGTGTAAATTTTCTGCACAGCGCAGTTGTACTAAAAATATGTTTTCCAATTCGTTAACCATCGGATCGATGTAAAATTTTTACAGCAATTTCCCAACACAAATATCTGTATATTCAACGGTGGAGATCAGATTCCAAGTAGTATTGCTTACTGAATCTGTCGCCGAACAGAAGCAGATTTTTATAAGGAAATTTGGAGATCCGACCTCATTCAATACCGAGCTGCTGCATCGCCGCGCTCGAGTCCTTTTTCGACCGATTATCGAGCCCAGTAGCCCTTTCCGGGCATTTCTCAACTCTCCATTTTTTCCTACTTAATGATTCATTTGTTCATTGATTTGTACACTTATGAATCTTACCATATTTATGTTTTACGTGCATATAGGAAAACATGTTGCTCATGATGATGTGCAAAATATAGAGAGAAGCCATATTTATTATTCCATTCAAGGATCAAAGTAAATATGGAACCGAGTACCACGAAAATATTGCTCATATGGAGAGAAGCTCCCGTTCAAGGATCAAAGCAAATATGGAACCAAGTACCCGTAAGATTTTATTAAAGTTCCCATTTTTACACATAACGGACTATATGAGCAATTGGTTCCATATTTGCTTTGATCCTTGAACGGGAGCTTCTCTCCATATGAGCAATATTTTCGTGGTACTCGGTTCCATATTTACTTTGATCCTTGAATGGAATAATAAATATGGCTTCTCTCCATATTTTGCACATCATCATGAGCAACATGTTTTCCTATATGCACGTAAAACATAAATATGGTAAAATTCATAAGTGTACAAATCAATGAACAAATTAATCATTAAGTCGGAAAAAATGGAGAGTTGAGAAACGCCCGGAAAGGGCTACTGGGATCGATAATCGGTCGAAAAAGGACTCGAGCGCGGCGATGCAGCAGCTCGGTATTGGATGAGGTCGGATCTCCAAATTTCCTTATAAAAATCTGCTTCTGTTCGGCGATAGATTCAGTAAGCAACACTACTTGGAATCTGATCTCCACCGTCGAATATATAGATATTTGTGTTGGGAAGTTTCTGTAAAAATTTCACACCGATCCGACGGTTAACGAATCGGAAAACATGTTTTTAGTACGACTGCGTTGTGCAGAAAATTTACACGCGGAAATTCTCGTCTCTCTCTCTTTTTTTTGTGTAAAAATTTGCTTCTGTTCGCGTACAGTTTCATCGAGAAATACTGTTCTGATCAGATTTTCATCGTTAAATTTGTAGTTCTTGCTACACGGTTGAGAGGGTAAAAATCTGAGCGAGCACTAAAAAAAATCGTGTCGGACCGCGACTGGATTGGATCTACAACACTTACCGAATCTGGACTGGGTCTGCAACTGGAAATGGGTCGGGTCCTTGTGCCCGACACTACTCACCGCACCAACTGAATCTTCTTTTTGTGGTTCAAGATAGCCTATAACCAAAACCGCCGCAACAGAAAAAGCGACGACGCAAAACAGGAAAATCTCGACCGCATCCATATTACGTTGGTGTTTAAGGAGGAGAGAGAAATAAGAGGGAGAAGAAGACGATGGAGGAGATCTCTTCAGTGTCTAGCGGTAATGAGCGGTCGGATGTTTGCAGATATGGCCGCGGGTGGCTGCGCGATTTCAGATGGGAGACTGATAGACGGATGTTGCAGTTAGGGTTTCGGGTCGGGCTATCTGATCCGGATTGGGGGACGAGCAGGCCGGAGTTGCAGAGGGAGCCCGGAAGTTGCGCGACTTGGGTCACAAACAGAGGTCTGGGCGGGGGTCGAAAAATCGGAGGGGTACCAGTGGCGATCTGGTTTTGGCCGAGAGGGAAGGCGAGGCCGGCCGGTGGTTCCTGTGCAGTAGGCGGCGACGATTGTTTTGGCCAAAAGCAGAGGGCTCCGATCTGGTGCATATCCGGATTGGTGGTGTCGCGTCGGGATTAGGGTTTTCAGCAGATTTTTTTTTTTTTGGAATTTCCTTTTTTTTCGGGATTTTCAGAAAAAAAATGGGAGTGGAAAAAATTTTTACTTAGTTGGGGACTACGTGCTGATAACGTGTTTCAGGAGAAAGTAAAAAGACTATAAATAGAGTCAATCAATTGCATTCATAACACTGATAGATGTGCCTTTATATAGGCCTTACAATGAGAGTCTTTCCATACATATGATTCCTAGATAAGGTAAGACATCTAATAGGATTCTACTACCTCTAGAAGGATCTAGAACCTTCCATTTATGTATCTACAACCAGTATTAGGTAAGACACATCACAGGAATAATAATTCCCGGAACAAATAGATTGTTTTATAGGCCTAATTTGTAGGTTGTTTTATCATTTTTCTGAAATAAGAGGGATTTGATGCACTTTTACCTAAATACAGGATTCTTACGCAATTTAATCTACCCTTTTTAATTGTTTTGTGTTCTAAGAGATGATAAACGAGGCAGCCGGCCAAGTTGATGAAAAATGCCATGGAGTTGGAGAAGATGACTGCTTCATGAGAAGGAGCTTGGTTGCTCATCTTGACTACATTTATACCCAAGAGAAAAACCCATAGAAAGTACTTTATATTATGTTGTTTTATGTTCTAATTAAATATAATTAAAACGTTTGTTGTCATGAATTGTACTAGCATTTTTCAACACTCGGAAGTTGTACTAGAAAGACGTGAATGAATTTACATGTATCAGCTCTATATATATATATATATATATATATATATATATATATATATATATATATATATATATATATATGACTACATGTGACTGCATGTAAACATATACTGATACTTGGTATGAAAAATATATGACTACATGTTAATCATAAATATAACAACATATCACCTATACAGTCCAAATAAAGCAATTAAAATTGACAAGTAATAATTCCCACTTAAAATTGAGATGACGTAAATGATGATGCTTGAATGCGTATGAATTGTCCTAATCGTGCTCTTGCTTCTCGTATCCTACAATCGAAATATGCGTAAATATTTAATCTGGTTGGAAATATAATTTTATGAAGATAATATGACAAAGACTTAGTTTAATTTGAAGGCTTGATCGGGTCAAATTAAAAATAAAAGAATTGGGCTCAAAGTTTAAATTATTGATGGGTTGAAAAGAAAAACTTGGGCTGAAGAGGCAATGGCCCAACTGAAACACGGTTTAATTGATTAATATAATCCCATACCCCTTTTCTCGTTCATAACCCACAAAAATAGAAGGGGTCCTCTCTCTCTCTCTCTCTCTCTCTCTCTCTCTCTCTCTCTCTCTCTCTCTCTCCAGCCCTGAAGTCGTCCGTTCCGTGCACCACAACCACCAACGGAAATTTTGTACTTCTCATCGGACGATGGTGGCGTGAAGAGATAGGAGGTTTCCTGATCTGATTTTGGGTTTATGGGTTGATGGCAGATTTTCGATGGGCCGATTCGGGCCAATGAGTTTTGAGTTGAGAAATTGAATACGATCAGTTTTTTGGGTCTCTTTAGAAGCAAGTTTCTTTTTCTTTTACTTTTTTTTTTTGTTTGAGGACTGATAATTTATCCACAAGGACAATGTGGATTGAAAAGATTAGAGGAAGGAGAAGAAGATAAAAGAATCTATAAGTTCTTACCTTTTGTGCCTGATGGATGAACAAATGCGTGAGGAATTGGTGTTTGTTGTATGAGTTTTAGATGAAAGAGTAAGTTTTGTTGTGGCGTTTGATTGTTGTGTATGTGATTTTTGGTGTAGGATTTCTGGAGAATATCGTTCCTTCCCCTCTGCAGATATGGATTTTTTTTTATACTGAATTTATAATTGCTGATTTATTCCATCATGCTTAACTCTCTCCCCATATGCCCACTTCTTCCACTAAGGTGGTGATAGTGTGAATTTCAGAAAATCTCCCCATGTTCTGATCTTGTGAGTACAGGAGAATGGGCTTAGCATTTGGGCGGGAAATTATAATAGGGATTGGGTTTGGATATTTATTATGATATTTGGGCTCGGTAAATAAATATAGGAGTTGGGCTTTAATTATTATTATTATTAGTTGGTTTGGGCCTAAAATACATGAAGAGGGTTAAATTAGAAGTTCATGAATTGGGCTTGATGGACTTATAATATTTGGACCCTAAATAATTACAGGCCTAGCTAGAAATAAATTTAATTTATTATTTAATATGCATAATAATAATAAATATCCCATATTCCAACTAGAAAGAAAGTCAATTGGTTGGGAAAACAGGAGACATCCACCCGCAAATTTAAATAATTAAATTTAGAAATTTACTCCTAAATTAGCGGGTATTACATCCTACTCCCGTTGGAAAGATTTTCGTCCTCGAAAATGGTATACATACCATGAATAAGAAAATTGGGGTAGCGAGTTCGAAGTTTCACTTCACGCTCCCAAGTAGCTTCATTTTTGTTGTGATTTCGCTATTGAACCGTGACGAGCACTCTCTCTTTATTCCTTAATGGAATAATCTTCCTGTCGATTATCGCAATTGGTTGTTCGACATAGGTGAGATCTTTGTTCACTTCCACCGTTGAATAGTTGATCACGTGTGTAGGATCGTGAACGTACTTTCTCAACTGCGAAACATGAAAAACATTGTGTACTGCTGAAAATTCCGGTGGTAATGCTAAACGGTACGCTAAATCCTCAATTCGGTCTAGGATCTCAAATGGTCCGACGTATCTTAGTCTCAATTTATTCCTCGATCCAAACCGAATAACTCCTTTAGTCGGGGTTACCTTTAAGAAGACCTTTCTCCAACATTAAACTCAAGGTCCTTCCTTCGTTTGTCGGCATAAGACTTTTGGCGATCTTGAACTGTCTTAATCCTTTCACGGATCTTTTCTACTACACCAACGGTCTCCTTGATTATCTCGGGACTCAAAATTTTTCTTTCACTACTTCATCCCAATAAACCTGTGATCTGCACTTTCTCCCATAAAGTGCCTCGTACGTGGCCATTCCGGACGTTTCTTAAAAACTGTTATTGTATGCGAATTCTACCAAGGCTAATAACTGTTCTCAACAATTACCCATGTCTAGCACACAAGCTATTAACATGTCTTCAATCTGTATTGTCCTTTTTGATTGGCTGGCCGTTTGTGGATGATAGGCTGCACTAAAATTTAATTTAGTTCCCAAAGCTTCCTCCAAGCTTTCCCAAAAACGTGACGTGAAACGAGTGTCTCTGTATGAGACTATAGACACTGGTACTCTGTGCAGCCTTACGATCTCTTTAATATACAACTGTGCATACTGATACATTCTGAAGTTCATCTTTACTGGAATAAAATGAACCGACTTTGTGAGGCGATCAACCACAACCCAAATCGCCTGGTTTCCTCTTTCCGATCGAGGAAAGCTTACCACAAAGTCCATAGTGATGTGTTCCCATTTCTACTCTGGGATCTGGAGTGATTTTAACAAACCAAATGGGCATTGATGTTCGGCTTTCACCTGCTGATGAATATACATCTCGTGATGAATTCAGCCACGTCTCTTTTCAAACCTTCCCACCGAAATTTGCTTTTCAAATCTTGGTACATCTTTGTACTACCAGGATGAGCCATGTACGGAGTGTTATGTGCCTCTTCCAAAATTACCTTCTTCAAATCCGTATTGCTGGGCACACAAATCCTTTCCCTGTAGTATATCGTACCATCTTCTGATATACTAAATCCTTTATCCTCTCCAACTATAACACGCTCCTTCATTTTGGCTAATAAATTATCTTGACCCTGACCCTCCTTGATCCTCTCTCTCAAGGTCGGTTGAACTGACAACGTCATTAAAATTGCTTCCACCGACTTTAACGGCGTAGCCACCTCTAGGTTCATCCTAGAAAATTTTCTGACTAATTTCTCCTCCTTAGTCAGTATACAACTCAATTATCCTCTAACCTTACCACTTAAAGCATCTGCGACCATGTTCGTGTTCCCTGGATGATAGTGAATTATACAATCATAGTCCTTCACTAACTCCAACCATATTCTTTGCCTCATATTCATTTCCTTTTAAGTGAAAATATACTTTAGGCTTTTGTGGTCGGTGTAGATCTCACATCTACCTCCATAGAGGTAATGTCGCCATATCTTCAAGGCGTGAATTACCGCAGCTAGTTCTAAATCATGCATCGGATAGTTCAACTCATGTAACCTTAATTTCCTTGATGCATAGACGATGACCTTAACTCGCTGCATCAGTACATATCCTAATCATTGCTTGATGCATCACTATAGATCACGAATTCCCTCGGTAGATCTGGAATTGTCAAAACTGAAGCTGAGGTTAACCTTCATTTTAGCTCTTGAAAACTTTCCCCACACTTCTCATTCCACATGAACTGTTCTCCTTTCCTTGTTAGTCGAGTCATCGGTGCGGCTATTTTAGAATATCCTTCAATAAACCTCCTATAATATCCTGCTAATCCCAAGAAACTGCGAACTTCATTTGTGTTAGTTGGTGTTTTCCAATCGTTGATAGCCTCTATCTTAGACGGATCGACTTCAATTCCTTGAGAAGTAATAACATGTCCAAGGAATGTTACTCTCTTAAGCCAAAATTCGCACTTGCTAAACTACGCATACAATTTCTCTTTCTGAAGTATTTCTAAAACTATCCGTAGATACCCTTGGCTGATTTACAGCTCTTTACCTTAGAGAATGTGCCTTTGTCAAGAGTGACAAATAGCGCATTCTTCACGACATTATCGAGGTTGGCGCACTTTCTTTCGTCAGAAGTCCATTGTTTGCGCTCTTTCTCGAGCATCTCTGCATGAGCTTGGATTTCAATTCTTGGGGCCAGATTTACCTTCATGATCTTTATGGGGTCATCCTGTATAACAAAAATCATTTCTTCGTGCATTGCTGCAAGATGAGTCTCCATCCTAATTCTCCAATCGTCAAATTCGTTAATAGAAAACATAGGGACTTTATTGATCATTGATGTATCCATATGAGAATATAGGGAAGAAAAAGACGGTTTTACAAAAATAAGTGATTTAAGGATCTGATTCGATCAAAAATATGACTGATTCTTTTTAGAATCAACCGCTCCGATACCACTTGTTGGACACTAAGTATACAAGATACAACTTGGAAAGTGTTTTAAACAACAAGCTGTACGGTTTTCAAATCTGAGTGCGTAGCGGAAGTCTTGTTAAAGTGAGTTGCTGTAAATACATCAACTAGATATGAATTGTATACTTAAAAATAATCACAAATATTAAAACAGTAAATGCAAAAAGTAACTGACACGATAATTAAAGTGGTTCGAGGTAAACCCCTCTACGTCCACTGGTCCTCCACACAGGAGTGAAAATATTTATTATAAATACTACGTACACAACTACGTATTTATAATCAAACCTAATTAATATGTCGTTCACGCAGATTGATATATTGATCTTAGCCTTCAACCGTTCACACAGATTGGTTTAAGCTTTCACTTGACTTGCTTCTTCACACACAGTTCCGAAACTTCGTCTCTTCAATGAAAGTCCGTCACACACAGTTCAGGAATAGCAAGGTTTCTCAGTCCACACAGGGCTGATGGGTTTTGTTCAAGGCTAGAACAATATTTGAACAACATCTTTGACTTTCTGAGCTTTTAGCTGATGATGTGTTGTTCACGGTTTGAGCACTTGTATATCTCTTCTTTCAGAATAGCAGTATGCTTTGCAAGATATGTTTGCTCATATGTATATGATGATAACTTCGTTGTAGTTGATTTCATCTATATCGATCTTCAAAGATTGGGGATATATTGTTGGGTTTTCTATGCATCGAATACAAAATAATCGGAGTAAAAACGCAGCGGAACAATAAATGTGAAAACCCAATTTAGGATCTCATGCAGTAATTTAATTGTTTAATTAAAGAGTTAATCGAATTACCTTAATCCGATTGAACAATTCTAGATCCGGACTAGAAGCAGATGAATATCTCTTTCCTCTTTTGGTGATCCACACACGAACAATTCCACAAGCCGGATTGCTAGATCCTTACGAATAATATTGATAAATAGTACAACACAAATTACTTACTAGAAGGATTGTACTATTGATCAAGATCAACTAAGGGAAGAGGGATGATCGACTCCGTTCTCCTACAATATGATGTAGATGGCCGATTTTTCTACTTCTTGAAGGGCCGATTTTAGGTCTTGTTTTCTTAGTTCCAACTCCTTGTCCAAGACCTTATATTTATACTAAGTAAACCCTAGATTCAATAATCTAGTATTTGCTTAGTTGCCTCTCAACTTATTAAATAATACAATATATATAATATCCAATATTATATATATTACTTATTATTTAATCTCCTTATAAATATAATATCCAATATTATATTTATTATTCCCAGTTGATATTTATTCCTACTTGTCTATAATTGTCGTATGTGCGACCCAAAAGGCTTATATTATGTTGGCAATTATTTAATACCTTATTAAATAATAAATCATAAGCGGCCTCTAGCAAGACATTATGATTACCCAAATAATATAAGTTAATAGTCCATTAAACCTTTTAACGTGTCAAATCCGATATCATATTTGAACTAAGTCATGGAGTCTGTCATACTTATTTATATTCAAATGCTTTCTCGATCTTAAGTAGACTGATTGAATCAAATGACTCTTCATTTGAGCATGGCCATGCATTTCCTTCAGTCCTACTTATCGAGGGGCCCAGCAGATATCTCTCTCACTTAAGAGAGGGACAAATCTCCATCTTGATTATTCATTGCCCTCTACATGACTTCCACTAATCCCGATCGCTAACCTTTATGATCACCATGTTTCAGATGACGTTGGATTACGTCAAGGCATAGCAGTTATCATGTTGGATTCTATAATAATCTCAGGTTCAAGGATTTATTGACATACTATATTGAGATTCACTTATGACATTTCCATGCAGTGATCTCAATGCGGGTCGGTCCAGTATTAGTTCTCCAACCAATACCCATAAGATTGATCCGTACCATACGCATAATCATCCGATGATTATCAATCAAACTTATACTAGTATATTAATCACTTGAGTCTCTACTCAACGCGATTTTACCAGGGACATTTGAATAATCTTATTATTCGTGAATAACTATTATTCGATTATTATAATATTAAAACATGCACACATTATAATAATCAACGAGAAATAAATGATATCAATAACTTTATTTAAATGTGACAATTACAAATTTAGGCACATCGAATGTCCTAGGGCACTATTCCCAACAATCTCCCACTTGCACTAGGACCATTCATTCATGACTTTTAGTCCTATCGCTCTAGCATGCTCAACATGCTTTCCTTTTGAGAGAGGCTTGGTAAGTGGATCTGCAACATTCTCTTCCGTTGCTACTTTGCATATTGTAATATCTCCTCGTCTGACGATCTCTCTGACTAGGTGATATTTTCTGAGTATATGTTTGGAATTATGATGGGACCTAGGCTCTTTAGCTTGTGCAATAGCACCATTATTGTCACAATAAAGGCTTATGGGACCCTGGATGGTTGGCACCACTCCTAGTTCGGTAACGAACTTCTTGATCCATACGGCTTCCTTAGCTGCATCCGATGCTGCCACGTACTCAGCTTCTGTAACAGAATCAGCAATCGTGCTTTGCTTGGAACTCTTCCAACTCACAGCACCTCCATTCAATACAAACACATAACCAGTTTGCGATTTGAAATCGTCTCTGTCGGTTTCGAAACTTGCATCGGCGTAACCTCTTACAAACACTCGTTTCCCACCCTCCATAAACTAGGAAATCATCCTTAGTTCTTATCAAGTACTTTAGGATGGTTTTCCTTTCTTTATCGATGACTTTCACTGGATTCGATTGGTATCGACTTGTCATACTAAGAGCAAACGATACATCGGTCGAGTACAAATCATGGCATACATGATCGATCCAATAGCCGAAGCGTATGGTATCTTGCTCATACGGGCTCGCTCATCGAGTCTTAGGACTCGAGTCTCACTCGATGAATGCCATGTGACATTGGCAAGAGTCCTCTTGGAGTCTTGCATATTGAACCTCTTCAATATTTTATTAATGTATGTACTTTGACTCGGACAATCAATCTCTTTGATCTATCTCTATAGATCTTTATCCCAAGAATGTAAGCAGACTTCTCCTAAGTCTTTCATTGAGAAACAACTTCCCAACCAATTCTTGGTATCGCAAGGTGGGAATGTCATTTCCAATGAGTAATATGTCATCTTCATATAAGACTAAGAAAACAACTATTCTTCCACTAACCTTCTTGTACACACAAGGTTCATCTTCATTTTGAATGAACCCAAACTCTTTGTGATTTCATCAAAACGAAGATTCCAGCTCAGAAGCTGCTTCAACCCATAAATGGATCTTTGAAGCTTGCAAACTGTTTAGAATTTTCTCGATGAACAAAACCTTCGTGTTGTGTCATGTACACATCCTCGAGTAAGTTTCCATTAAGGAATGCTGTTTTGACATCCATTTGCCATATTTCATAATCATAGTATACGGCAATGGCAAATAAAATTCTAATTGATTTAAGCATGACTACCGGCGAAAAGGTCTCATCATAGTCAACACCATGAATCATCTATAACCTTTTGCCACTAGTCTAGCTTTATAGGCTTGCATTATCATCCATGTCTTTCTTCTTTTTATATACCCATTTGCACCCAATGGTTTTAACACCCACAGGTGGATCTAACAAGTACCAAACTTGATTGACAAACATGGATTGAATCTCAGAATACATGGCTACTAGCCATTCCACGGACTCTGGTCCCGGCGGCTTCAGATAGGTACTAGGCTCATCATCTATGAGCGATGCATCATCATCCTCTCTGCTACGAGATAACCATATCTCTCAGTTCATGTCGCATCCTATCAGATCTGCGTGGGACTTGGGTACTTTGAATGGGCTCTTCAACTGTTTGTTGAGCTTGTTCGGTTTCCATCGGTGAAGCGATGTCTTCTTGTGGTTCTCGAGTTTCCTCGAGAATTACTCTTCTCCCACTGTCTCTTTTGGAAATAAATTCCCTTTCTAAGAATACGACATTTCGAGCAACAAACACTTTGTTCTCTCAGGGCTTGTAAAAGTAATATCCTTTAGTTTCCTTAGGATATCCCACAAATAAACATCTTTCGGATCACTGCCGGCTTGTCAAACACTTGGCGCTTTCTTAACGCTTCGCAACCCTGCATCTTTAGAAAAGACAAGTTTGGTCTTTTACTACCCATTTCTCAAATTGTGTCTTTTCAATCGCTTTAGATGGAACACGGTTAAGGGTGAATGTTGCTTTCTAAGGCGTGACCCCAAAATGATAATGGAAGCTCTTCGACTCATCATGGATCGAACCATATCTAATAAAGTTCGATTCCTCCTCTCGGACACTCCGTTATGCCGAGGTGTGCCGGAGGAGTAAGTTGCGAAACAATTCCACAACAACTAAGAAGATCATCGAATTCTTGGCTCAAGTATTCCCCACCTCGATCTGATCGAAGGGCTTTAATTGTCTTGCCAAGTTGATTCTGTACTTCATTCTGGAATATTTTGAACATTTCAAAAGATTCATGTTTATACTTCATAAGATAAACATATCCATATCGGCTAAAATTATCGGTGAATGTAATGAAGTATTGGTATCCGCCTCTGGCATGAGTGCTAAGAGGTCCGCATACATCAGTATGTATTAGGCCTAATAGATCACTAGCCCTTTCTCCATGACCGGTGAAAGGATTCTTCGTCATCTTGCCCAATAAACAAGATTCGCATGTCTCATATGATTCATAGTCAAAAAAGTCTAAAAGTCCATCATTATGGAGTTTATAAATGCGTTTCTCGTTTATGTGACCAAGTCGACAATGCCATAAGTAAGTCGGATTAGAATCATTGAGCTTAGGTTTCTTGGATGCAATGTTATAGACTTCCAAAGTGTCGGACTCATCTAGATCAATATTGTAAAGTCCAGTATATAACTTTGCAGTACCAAAAAGCAAGTCATCAAAGAAAATACGAATGATCTTATTCTTAATAAGAAAACTGTAACCTTCACAATCTAATGTAGAAACTGAAATAATATTCCTATTCATAGCAGGAACATAATAGCAATTGTTCAAAACTAACAAAAGCCCATTGGGCAAAACTAGATCATAAGTTCCTACGGCTAGTGCAGCAACTCTTGCTCCATTGCCGACTCTTAGATCTACTTCCCCTTTCTTCAGTTCTCTACTGCTTCTCAACCCCTGCACATTTGTACAAATGTGAGATCCACATCCAATATCTAATACCCAAGAGTTAGAGGTAGATAAGTTAACTTCTATAACAAATATACCTGTGGCAGTCTCACTGCCCTTGGTACGCTTTAGCTCTTCCAAGTAAATCTTGCAATTTCTTTTCCAGTGTCCTGGTTTATTGCAATGATGGCAATTTCCATCTTTGAGAGCTTTAGCCTTGAAACCCGGCCTAGTAGGGTCTTTAGATTTGGCAACTTTTGCCTTACCCTTGCCCTTGCCTTTGTTCTTAAAGGATTTCCCTTTGCTGACCATCAACACATGGTTTGGTTTCTTCTTAATATTCTGCTCTGCCGTTTTAAGCATCCCATGCAGCTCAGCAATAGACTTCTCCATCTCATTCATATTATAGTTCATAATGAACTGACCGAAACTTTCGGGCAATGAGTTTAGGATCACATCCGTGGAGTGCTCCTTAGAAAGTGGAAAACCAAGCCTTTCAAGATGATCAATATATCCTTTCATCTTGAGCACGTGAGCGCTGACAGATGTCCCCTCAACCATCTTGCAAGCATACAAGGCTTGAAAGGTCTCATACCTCTCTTGCCTAGCATGCTTCGAGAAAGTTTCCTTGAGGTGAGCATTTAGCTCATAAGCTTTCATTTCCTCCAAATTCTTCTGAAGTTCTGGACAAATGGTGGCCAACATAAGACAACCGACATCAATGGAATCATCACAATGTTTCTTCCATTTGTCTTTTGTTGCTTTGTTTGCATTGTCAGCTGGCTCATCGGGAATTTCTTCCTCAAGAACATACAGCTTTCTTTCTTGCTTGAGAACTATTCTCAAGCTCCGGATCCAATCCAGATAGTTGCTGCCGTTTTCTTTAAGCTTGTCCTTCTCAAGGACAGATCGTAGTGAAATGGTGGATGTGTTGTTTGATGCCATTCTACAAAATTCAATATGCAAAATATTTAGTCACATTATTTTATTTCTCGAAAAATACTCCCACTAAAACAAAGTACCCTCAATTTACAACATTTGTAATTTTAGTGGGCTAAGATCCCATTTCGCACAATCCTAAACTCAGCTTTGGCATGACGCCTAGAATTGAACTACTTTAGGTGGATAACTCTTTATCGATTACATCATATGTAACTCTTAGATTATATCATGGGATTTGGCATCGTATGCCCAAGCATGTTATAATCCCATCTTATGCCTTAAGGTTCAAAACTATTTTGATTTCCAAATTCATTAAACGTATAGGTATCACCATTACCTATCCTACCTTACTAAGATAATCCGAGTGCCCAGCTTTGGCATGACACACTCATGAAGATACAAGTCTTGATAGGTGTATTTCAAATGAACGGCATTAAAATTTTAACGAGGTATTTTTATACTATGTTAATGTCTATTTTTGATAACATACATCTAAACATACATATCATCACTTACATTCATAAAATTAAAAATACATAGCATCACATTACATTAAAGAATAGGAACGTGTATAGCATGACCATAATCCTAACGTGATTTTCATGAGCCAACATGAAAATCACAAAGGTCATCTAAAGGGTTAAATATGGTCTTCATTGATCTTCCCAACTCCTTGGAACGTCATACGCGATCAATTTGCTCCTCGAGTCCGTCTTTCTCATCCTTCTTGTCTTCATTACATTAATGAAATTTAATACTACACTAATAAATTAAATTACAAGAAGTGCAAACGACACGCAGGCCGTAAAATAATAAATAATTTAAATAGACGACTCGCAGGCCGTAAAACCAATTATAATTAAACGACACGCAGGCCGTAAAACCAACCCATAAGAAATTAAATTATCCAATCACATTGGTCAATTTATGGTCATGCCATACACCACACACATACCATAAATAATTATCAAATAATTAATAAAGCATGTAATATACTAAATAATCAATTTATCTGACAATCAGACAATAATTAAAATTTGAGTCATCACATGAACAAAACTGGACTCTGGCCGAGATGGCTGCAAGCGCGATCTGGGCACGGGTTTGCCCGTGTTCGAAACCCAGCGGTTGCAGTTGCAACATTTTGCAACTATTATTTCCAAATTTACTTTTATATTAAAAGGGCTTATAAGAAAAGGATTACTTTGAAATTACCAAAACAGTTCCCAGCCGAGATGGTAAGGCGCCGGATTTCAAGGCAATGGACTCGGGATCGAATCCCGTGTTTTGCGGAATAAATTTTGCAATATTAAAACAGATTTCCTGCCTTTAATAAAAACATCCGTGAAAAAGTTACCAAATTAAAGTGGTAGACCACTTGGTAAGAAAAGCTCCAGCCTGTCAGATTGCCAAGGGATCGAATCCCCTTCCCAGCAAAATCATTTTGCTAATTAACACAACCCGCGGGTCCAGGCCCGACCCGACCCGGACCCGAATCTGCCCGACACGCCCGATCGTGTTCGGAACGATTCACGGGCCGATTTATCAGCTTGATCCGAGAAAATTATTTTTGACGATCCGATTTAATCAAATTAAACCATAAAAAATATTTTATAAAATCTATATTTTATAAACATAATCAGGAACATAATTTACACATAAATATGTTCTACACAAACAATTAAATTACATGCAAGTTGGCTCCGATACCACTGTTGGGATTTCTATGCATCGAATACAAAATAATCGGAGTAAAAACGCAGCGGAACAATAAATGTGAAATCCCAATTTAGGATCTCATGCAGTAATTTAATTGTTTAATTAAAGAGTTAATCGAATTACCTTAATCCGATTGAACAATTCTAGATCCGGACTAGAAGCAGATGAATATCTCCTTCCTCTTTTGGTGATCCACACACGAACAATTCCACAAGCCGGATTGCTAGATCCTTACGAATAATATTGATAAATAGTACAACACAAATTACTTACTAGAAGAATTGTACTATTGATCAAGATCAACTAAGGGAAGAGGGATGATCGACTCCGTTCTCCTACAATATGATGTAGATGGCCGATTTTTCTACTTCTTGAAGGGCCGATTTTAGGTCTTGTTTTCTTAGTTCCAACTCCTTGTCCAAGACCTTATATTTATACTAAGTAAACCCTAGATTCAATAATCTAGTATTTGCTTAGTTGCCCCTCAACTTATTAAATAATACAATATATATAATATCCAATATTATATATATTACTTATTATTTAATCTCCTTATAAATATAATATCCAATATTATATTTATTATTCCCAGTTGATATTTATTCCTTCTTGTCTATAATTGTCGTATGTGCGACCAAATCCGCTTATATTATGTTGGCAATTATTTAATACCTTATTAAATAATAAATCATAAGCGGCCTCTAGCAAGACATTATGATTACCCAAATAATATAAGTTAATAGTCCATTAAACCTTTTAACGTGTCAAATCCCTTTGTCACGCGATATCATATTTGAACTAAGTCATGGAGTCTGTCATACTTATTTATGTTCAAATGCTTTCTCGATCTTAAGTAGACTGATTGAATCAAATGACTCTTCATTTGAGCATGGCCATGCATTTCCTTCAGTCCTACTTATCGAGGGCCAATGAATATCTCTCTCACTTAAGAGAGGGACAAATCTCCATCTTGATTATTCATTGCCCTCTACATGACTTCCACTAATCCCGATCGCTAACCTTTATGATCACCATGTTTCAGATGACGTTGGATTACGTCAAGGCATAGCAGTTATCATGTTGGACTCTATAATAATCTCAGGTTCAAGGATTTATTGACATACTGTATTGAGCTTCACTTATGACATTTCCATGCAGTGATCTCAATGCGGGTCGGTCCAGTATTAGTTCTCCAACCAATACCCATAAGATTGATCCGTACCATACGCATAATCATCCGATGATTATCAATCAAACTTATACTAGTATATTAATCACTTGAGTCTCTACCCAACGCGATTTTACCAGGGACATTTGAATAATCTTATTATTTGTGAATAACTATTATTCGATTATTATAATATTAAAACATGCACACATTATAATAATCAACGAGAAATAAATGATATCAAATAACTTTATTTAAATGTGACAATTACAAATTTAGGCACATCGAATGTCCTAGGGCACTATTCCCAACATATATATATACTTCTTGAATATATCCATTGAGATAGATCCGTTGAGCAGAAGTCCGTTCCAACAGGATGATGTGTTTGAATAAAACACGATCCGGATTTTGCGCTAGATTGAAGATCTCTGACGGCTTGATATTTAAATACTTTATCCTTCTGTATTTAAATATATCTTCTTAAACGGGACTTTGACTTTAGCGAATACCAAAGATTCCTTCTTGTCCTGTTTGGATACTGTATGGAATGATAGTTGTATTGTCGATTCAAGACAGCTTCCATACTTAGTCTTTATGAGACTCCTTTGCTGTATGATTAGTTCACTATATGATGGGGCTACGAGAAGTCTTCGATACAAGTTGACACCTTTGATCAGCTTTACGATACAGCTATTTGCTGTATGCTGGATTGGCACATTGTCAAAATATTCTGTCAAAACTTTTGATACAGGGATTGTTTATCCCGACAATTTCGATACATGGATTGTTATCCCAGCAATTTCCCCTTTTTTGATAATTTGCCAAGTCCTTCCAAGTATTCCTTTTAAAACCTTATGATGTTATCCAAACATCCTCGATGATGCCAAAACTTTGACACTTAGCATCATGAAGGAGGGCAGACTTCTTGGTCTTCTGTTCGAATGTTCTGGCCTTCAGCAATTAGCCTAATACTAAGAACTGCTCGCAGACAAGTTCAGCTTTTATCAAACGAGTGTTACATGATTAAACTTATAATTGGCGCGCAGGCATCCTTTGAAGAAGATTTTTGAATTTCTTTATGTTTTTGGCATAGAAGGCAGTTTTTTCATCCTCTTCTTCGATAGGTTCATCTTCTAGATTGCTATCTTCTTTAGCTTTGAAGGCGATCGTCCTTTCTCTCTCCTTGGGCTTTGGTTTCGAGCTTCGAGATTTAATGACAATCTCGTAATTGATGAGAGATCCAATGAGAGCGCTGAATTCAATGGTGTTAAGATCTTTCGACTCCATGATAGCCGTAACAGTGGCATCCCATTCTCTTGGTAGAGATCGAAGGATTTTCTTGGCTTTATCACTACTTGATATCGGTTTCCCAAAGGAAGCTAGCCCATTTGTGATAGCCGAGAAGTGGTCAAGCATATTGGTAATGCTTTCTTCTTCTTTCATAGTGAAGAGTTCATAATCGTGAAGAAGCATATTGATTTTGGTTTCTTTTACTTGACTCGTACCTTCGTAGGTAATTTCGAGCATTTTCCAGATCTCTTTGGCCGTCTCGCAAGAAGAGATTCTGTTGTGATCTTCTGGGTTGAAAGCACAGTAAAGCAGTTGAGTAGCTTTACTATTGAAGTGATCGTTCTTCCAGTCGGCATCGTCGTACTCTTCAAAGCCTTTGAGGGAGCCATCTGTCTTCTTAGGAATGGTAGGTCCAAGAGCAATGACCTTCCATATTTCAATTTCGTGAGCTCGGATGAAGATGGACATTTTCTTCTTCCATGTCATAAAGTTTGAACCATCAAAGAAGGGAGGGAGATTGAGAGCGTTGCCTTCAAGAGAGGAGTGGATAAAGGCCATTTCTGGATCTTTTCTCTAGCGGGTGTTAATCCGGTGAAAAAGAGACCATTCCGATACCAATTGTTGGATTGGTACCGCCACTAGAAGGGGGGTTGAATAGTGCGGTTAAGAGTTTTGAACTCTTTTTGTGCGGAAGCAAGATATTGGAGAAAATAAAATGCGGAAAAGAAAGAACACGAAAATTTGTTCGAGAGGTTCGGCTATTAACGAAGCCTACGTCCCCTACCTAGTTTTATCGACTAGGACTTTTCTTAGAAAACTTTGAATGCACTTTCTAGTTTAGTGCCAACTCTCACAATCTCTTGATTTCCGGGCTCAAGAAAACCTCACTAAAAATACTCTTGTTTTTCCTGGTACAAGACAACCTTACAATCAAACAATTGTGAGTAGGAACTCGACTTTACAAAGTATGCCGCTCTTTGATACATGAATAAAAATAAGAAGTGTTGGAACAATTCTTCTTGTATCGTAATATAGAGTATGTATATCTCTCGTAAAATATGCTTGATATAGCTTGATAATACTTGTAAGCTCAGATGATTTGTGTGTCTTCCAAATCCTTGAAATGTGCTATTTATAACCTTCATGAGGTGAGTTTCCCGTTTGAGCAGTGGCCAGCTTTACGTATGTTATGTAGGCATGGTTACGTACGTTACTGCTTTTATGTACGTTATAGAACTCGTGTAACGGCCGTAATAAACTCTGAAAAATAGTCCAGTGACATATGATAAAACTCTTTACGTACGTTACATAAGTGTTGCTTACGTACGTTATGTATTAGTCAAAGGTCCGTTGGATGTGAAGACTTGTAACGGCTAACGACTTTTTGCAACGGGCAGAATTTCAAACCTTACGTACGTTATGGATAATACATTACGTACGTTACCTGCAAAAAAACACTTGCCAAATATGTGAGTGTTACGTACGTTATATATGAATTGTTTACGTACGTTAAGTGAAGGAAAAATGTGCAAAGTGAATTTTGGTTAAATAACTCATCATCAAAATATATAAAATGAATTATGAAAAAATATTGTACCAATATAGCGCATGCTATTCATATGCAATAGCGCACGCTATTGGGCTCAATAAGGCTAGTATTTCGATGCTAGTAACGCAGGCAACTTGCTACTCTGAGTTTCACTAATTCATACTACCATGTGAAGTAATGTATGTTAAGAGATTAAGTCGCATTATGAATCAGGACATAGAGGTATGAAAATACAAGCGGATAGCGCATGCTATTTAAGCATGCTATCAAGAATATCTAATGCACGTTATGAAGATTACACAGGTTATAAATCAAGAGAGAAAGGTTCAAAAATAGAAGGAGATAGCTCAAGCTAAATGAGTATCTTAGTGCATGCTATTTACATATGCTATCATGAATACCTAAAGCACGCTATGAAAATTAGGACATGTTATGAATCAGGACAGAAACGTCTGAAAATAGAAGCAGATAACGCACCCTATGTGGTTACTCTAACGCACATTAAATCGCCCAACTAACACACGCTAAATACTGTTATTAGCACACGCAAGGTTTGAAATTCTATCGTTAATCATATATCCGTTGGATATATTTTTCAGCACAAAAATCACGCAAAATCTGGAATGTAAAGATTGACCAACTAGCGCACGCTATGAAGGATGAATAATGCATGCTAAGTTCAAATTATATTCATTGGACAAAGACTTTCAGTATCAAGACCGTTCTTTTTCAAATTCAAAAGTAAAAATGCTTGACTAAACCGATAACACACACTAATGAGATGCATTAGCGCAGCTAATGATGTCAGATGACAAGGAATCAAGTGTTGCTCAATGCTATAAATACCCGCACCTTGGTGTTCTTCAAGACAGATAACTACAATCAAATTTCTATACTTTTTGAGCTCTGATTATTGATATAAGATATCTGTTCATTATCTAGTTGTGTCAAGAAAGATATGGGTATTGTACTTACATTGTATTACTACTTATACATCGTGTCTTATTTGATCAGTGTGTTCGAGTGTTGTATCACTCCTACACGAGTTGAGAGAAACTAATTAAGAACTTCAATCCGGTGTTATTAGGATCACTGATCCGGCATTGTTATGGTTGAATTCTAAGATTCTACTGTGAATTTAAATCAAAGATACTGCTTCAAGATTTTAAAGATGAGCTTATTTGCCTCTTTCCTCACCGACTTCTATAAATGATTGATGCTTGTACCGTAGCACTTAAAGTAAGGGCTAATCTCGAATGTCTTGTATGTAAAATTGGGTGATTACTTTATGCAGAATAAGTTGGTTATTTGAACCCAATTAATCTTCATTCAATATCTTCAAGACAATGATATATGTGGAACATTGTCTCTAACAATGTTGAACAACAAAAAAAAGAATTACTTTTATTTTCAGTTGTACTTTCTCAAACAACATCCAAGACGATGTCATTTTTGAATATCGAGTAATATTATTGTAAACCAGTATTGTACAAATATGACGTGGGATGTTGTGACGTAGAAGACAAACACTTTCATAATAAAGAAAAAATGAACTTTATTCCTCAGAAGAATATCAAAAGTGCGGCCAACAATACATCCAAGAGGTATTTATAGACCTAGAAACAAACTTTACTTCGAAAAGGAATCGAAACCAAAAAAAAAGACATCAAAATAAAAGTTCTGCAAACAAAAAATACTAAAAGGGCCAAATGAGCCTGGAAACGAAGGAATTTGGGCCCTAGACCTATATGTCACTGCAAAACGCATATATATAATAATCGCAATTCAGAACCCGCCGTCAAAAAGTTACGACCTCTTTTATCATTGTCGACGACTACATTTCTCTCTATTCTTAACCATCAAATAATATTCAGCAAACTGTTCCATATCAAAATATCATTAGTGATATCTTATACATGTGAAGGCCAATCTAAGTAGATAAATATGTTATGTAGATAGGGTAGAAAATGACGGAATAACGATATAATATGTAAAACCGAGGCTAGAGCTATGCTCTCTCTCCGTAAGACGAAATTGCCCCGCACGGGTACACACGGATCAATGGCAAATGTCCCCAAGATACAACGGTTTTCTATGAACACGAGACCTTGTACTAGGAATTGAATTCCGGGTTAACTACTGAATACTCGGGACTTGAGTATGAATTATATACTAAAATGAATGTATTAATTATCTTGGTTAATTCTATGTATTTAACCATCATCTGCAGGAGGCTATTTATAGCCTGCAAAGGACCTGTCCGAATCAATGCGACTCTGTGGCTGAACATACACCTTGTGGTCTGGCGTGAAGGGCTGCATTGGTTCAGGCGAATCAAACCAGTGCGCTGGTTCAGATCGTGCAGAACGGTACGAACCATTGCATTGGCTCGATCGCGAATCGCTGCCACTTAGGCACGAGTGAGCGCCACGTGTTCCTTACCTGTCAAGTCATCTATTTGACACATCACTGTCACGTGTTATCCTAGTCACCCTCCATGTCGTCCGAGCCACCATTTCGATTGTCAAAACTAAATGCTCCTCACTCTGAGGCGAACGAGCAAAGTGCAAAGTGCACCTACGAAGCGCCCATCACGACAAGTGCGATGTGCACGAGCTCGGCCTCGGACTCAGAAGGTGCTTTGCACCTTCCTCGTAGGATTCAGATTTTAGCCTTAAAAAACTAATTAAAGCTAAATAGGGTACACCATAGTGGAGCACACTTGATTGCTCTTCTATGGTGGAAGTCCTTTATAAATAGCTTATCACTTCCTTGTTTTTCCAATGTGGAATGAAATTCCACACCATATTTTCATCTATAAAATGGCTCATATTTGTGTATTAATTACTCATTCATTCCTTAATGAAATTGAACAAGTAAATACACCAAATTAATCTACACAAAATGTAGATTCCAAATATACTATTTAATGTCAATAATTACCATAAATATGATATTCATTTAAGCTATTTTCCAACAAAATATATGACACAGTCGATTAAGGAACAAGTACCAAAAAATATACATGTTAGTATGAATGATACATGTTTCGTTCACGTCCTTCTAGTACGACTTCCAAACAGTGGCGTGCCTGAGCCAGTGAAGGTGGCGCTAGCACACCGGGGGCCCAAATTTTTTGGGCCCAAAATAGCTAGGTTTATATATAGACACTGACAAGCACATTAGACCAATAACCCAACCCATCTTTTCTCTCTTTCTCTCTGGATTGTTCCTTCTAAGAAAACAATTCATCCTTTTAAATTTGTAATCTTTCTACTTATTAAATACCTTAGCAAATCAGCTTGAGTTTCTCCCAGATTTGCTTGATTGTCTGACAGCTATTTATCTTAGAGAATGTGCCCTTGTCGAGAGTGACAAATAGCGCATTCTTGGAGACGTTCTCCAGGTTGGCACCCTTGCGCTTATCAGTCTTCCACTGATCGCGCTCTTTATCGAGCATCTCAGCATAGGGTTTGCCCTTCCATCCTTGGGGATGTGTTGACCTTCATGATCTTTATAGGTCCTTCCTGGATGACATAAATCATTTTTTCGTGCATAGCTGCAAGATGGGCTTCCTTCCTAATTCTCCAGTCATCAAATTCGATAATGGAAAACATAGGAACCTTATTTATCATAAATGAGTCCATCTTATACATAGGATAAATGATGAAAGTATAAAATAAAGTTTCCAAAAGATAGTGATTTTTGGATCTGAATCAGTTAAAAATCGACTATTTTTTTTTTAAAAATCAACCGCTCCGATACCACTTGTTGGCCACAGAGTATACAGTAAACAACTTAGAAGGTAAATATACAATAAGTTGTATGATTTTTGAAGTTAATTGCATAGCGTAAGTCTTTTAGTGAGTTGCTGTAAACACAGCAATTGGGTGTTCTCCTGTTTGCTTGATGCATACAGGGTTTTCACAATCTATACTTATAAATCACAGTTTAAATGAAAATGATAAAGACGGAAAGTAAAGAACACAGAGTTAAAGTTGTTCGAGGTAAACCCCTCTATGCCCATTGGTCCTCCACATATGGGTAAAGATTTTATTAAAGTCACTACGTACACAACTACGTGACTTTAATTAAACCTGTCTCTGTATCGTTCACACAGATTGATACAGGGACTGCAGTTTTGGCCATTCACACAGATTGGCTTCAAGCTCTTTTGACTCGCTTATTCTCACACAGATCGAAGCTTCGTATTCAATGCTATTCTTCCCACACAGGTCTGAATAGGTAAGGAAACTTAGTCCACACAGGACTAATGATAATCTTGACGGTAAAATGTAGAATGATTACAAACAATAGCTATATCTTTTATGAGCATTCGTTGTATGTTGTGTTGTTTGCATTGAGGACTTGGTATATTTTTCGCTTGAATACTGCTGTATGCTCACGAAATATACTGCTCTTTAATAGCTAGATTGTCAGAGTAATATGTCAGATGTATGCGCGAGAATGAATAACACTGGTGAGCAATGTCCTCTTGCTTGGCCTATTTATAACTTTGGAAATAGATCCGTTATAAATATATCCGCTGACTGGTTGGTGAGATGTTGACGTCTCTGATTGTGGCTGCTGAATGTTTGAATTAATGCATATCGCATTTAATGCTTTAGACATTCTTTCTGATTTTGCATTAAATGCTCTCCAGGGCGTTCAGACTTGCCTCTCTCTGGCCGCATTAAATGCTATCTTATCAGCAATAAATGCTGCTTTTTAACTGTGAATACCTTATGAATAAATATTATTTATCTCATAATATTTTAAAGCTTTTCTATTCAGTCCTGTTAGATGTATTTTACTTTTCCTCAGTAAAACACCTTCAGTCTGATTGTTGTATCCAACGTGCTATTACTTTTGTTGTATGATGTAAGATCTGTAGGATGGACTTTGTAGAAGATCTCTTGCTGTATGGACAGACTGTATGGAGTTTCCTAACAGCTTCCATACTTAGCGGCATTCTGACTTCTTAAGACTTGTTTGCTGTATGTTGATAATTATCAAAACAGAAATATTTATCCTAAAAGATGTTAATTTATTTGATTTAATCTACAATTCAATTTATCTCAAGAGGAAAAATAGACAAATTGTATGATCATTTTATGGGATAGAGAATAATAAATCCAAGTAGAAATTAGTTGACGAATCAGAATATCAGTAAAACTATTGTCTTGGAATCACCTCTTGCCTTTAGATTTTTCTCTTGCAATAGTTTTTATTTTAGTTTATATTTTATTAGTTTTAGTTAAAATAAATTTACTCTCAGTTCTTGATTATTTAAATAAAATTAAATTGCTACCATCTAATACTTAATACAATTTTTGTATTCCATATGGATACGACATTGCTCGCCGCTACTATACGGAAAACACTACATTTGTGGGAGTATAAAAAATTAAGCAAACACATTTCCATTAGGTGACTCTAGGTGTCAATTTATGTAATGTATTCGAGTTCATGATGCACTATGAACTCTTGATGAATATATACAGATAAATGACATAAATATCATGGTCAATCTATCCACCAAAGACGAGCGTATTGTTTACGGGTCTCAAATGTTTCTTGTGCTTTTTTCTTATGTTTTAGGGGGAAACCTGTTAGGAATATACCATCGAATGCCACTCAGGGGATGAGAGAACGAGAGCATTGTATTGTTATTATGAATATTATATTAAATAAGGCATTTATTATTTCTATATTATTGTATATCACATGCATTGTGATTTGGTATATAAAATAACAGTCCTTGCATTTGAGAGCAAACATTCCACTTCTTATGGAGATAAGGAGATAGGCACTGGAAGTATTTAGGACTCGAATGCTTAAATGGTTCGCAAGTCGATAAAACTTATCTGGGCAGTAAGTTTAGACAAGACTTGTATAACATGTACTTTGATATGTGGAGTGCCTGTCTTCACTAAGAGTTAGTGGGAGCACACGTTATAGGTATGCTAATGGGATCAGTACACTCGAACACGACTCAACTCGATTCGGTCACATGGATATCACTCTAGGATTGTCAATGACTGAATCGAAAGATTGTGATATGTATACATGGACCTTTGACTTGAGGTTTCAGTAGGAGATGTGCTTGTGACATTAAGTTAGTCATTAGAGTAGTTCGATCCAATTGCCGGTTAGTGGGGTCAACCTCAAAATGCAACTTAGTTGGCAACTAGCAGTCTCTACTGAATACCAAGATAAGATTCTTTCTCCTGTTAGTGAGCAGGTAAATGTCCTATGCGGTTAATGGCAAATGAGATCATAAGTCTTTGGCCAAAACAGTTAGAGCTAGTTGTATTTGATACACGAGAGCTCGGTGATCTCGGTTTGTATTAGCAAATACATAGAGTCAATATACAATAGGGTTTGACTTTACCGTGACCCTAATACCTGACCGGGATATATGATTGAAGGGTTTATACGTATACGGTATTCACGACATAATGGTTTTGGAATGATCCTATCATCCGTTCTCAGTTAAGTTACGGTGTGGGCCACGAGACTGGCTAAGTGGTGCTTTGCTACCCAAAATATTATCCGGAGATAGATATTGCTGGAATGGATGAGTATCAAACAAGGTGCGAGAGCACTTCCGTTGGGAAAGTAAATAACATAAGATTTGCCGGGGTTTTTAGTCCCGGGCTTGAATGCTATCGTGAGATATTATTAATACAAATACTTGGAGTACAAATATTAATGTTAGAGTACAATTACAATGAGTGTAAAGACCCTAGTTATCTTAGCTATTGAGCGTGAAGATTGCCAGAAGAACCAGATATGAAGCTCTGTGAGTTCTTGTAACAACGATGGAGTGCTGTGACGACTGTGAGAGATCGACGGTCTCTCACAGTGTGTATTAGCTGTACGTTTGAGCTCCTGGGCTTGCGAGTCTCTTCGAATCTGTACTGTAGGGAGTTCTTACCTATGCCGACCGTCTTCTGGTTGAGAGGTGCTGAGAGAGAAATCCTGAGATAGATTCAAGAGAGGAAGCCGAGAGTCTGGAAATATGTATGTATTGTCAATGCCTGAACGTTTTTTGGAACCTTTTTGGTATCAAAAGCGGAGCCTTTCACCAGTTGCGGGAGGTTCTCTATTTATAGCAGTGGGAGTTGTTGGGCGATCGCCTCTGCTGTATTATAATAAGCGGGCGATCGTCTTTAGCACATGGGTTGGTCTCCTTAAAGTCTGCACGAGTTGCTGACTGCCAGAAGTGCGATCCAATGAGAGAGCAACACGCGTCTGAGTCGCTGTCAAGATAGGCCCTACTTAGGACCTTTCGGCGGGTCTGTCGGTAGGTGAGGCCGTCCTTGTCACTGACATATGCATGTGGGCTGGAGTCAACGATCCATGTTCAGCGGCGCCTTTTGTGGATCTGCATATGGGCGCTTGCTTAATGATCCAGTCTTTGTAGACTTTGACGGACGACAGCCTTGTTCGTGGCACAGGTCGGTCATCCTAGGTCGGGTGCCAGAGTCGATCGCTAGGTGCCAAAAGGCAATCGCCTTAGGAGTCGATCGCTAGATACTCGAAGGCAGGCTGCTACCTTCGTTCTGACAAGGTCGCCTTAGCTCATACGGTCGTGAACTCGGTCGCCCGGCATTTGTACCGATCGCCTATCGAGTTGTATAAATCTCAACACAACAATTACCCCCCAGTCCGCTCCGATGTTGGAAACGTGGGGTGAGGTGGTTTTACTGGCGATCGCTTAACTTTGACGAGTGTCTCAGCATTTTACGGAATTGGCGATCGTCTTTGAGCGGGTTGATTTTGATTTTGGACGACCCGGTCGGTCGCTGAAATGAGCGGGATATGAAAGCGGTAGTGGAAAAGTCTTCGGGGCACGTTTCGGGTTCCTGTTGGGGGATACCGATGGTTAGTTATGACTCCTCGTCTGGCGCGTCCTCGAAACGACGCATACGCGGGTTTCAAGGGAGCATTAATTGCGACGGTTGCACTTTCGGCCCCTGAGATCCTCCTTATTTGCACGGAAATCCCTGCCATCTCCTATAAAAAGGCGCCAGGTTGCAGTGTTAATACTCTTATGCGCTTTTATCGGAGAAGGAGGATATTGCCGAAGAATATACTGGAGCTTTGACTGCCGATCATCGATCGATTCATCCCTTGGTAAGAAAACACTCATTTTCTCTTCCTGTCGAAAATGTCTGGAGTACATTCATCATCTGGAATGGGCATCTCCTCCTCCGCTGGGACTTCTAATGTCTAGGGAGGAGCCTCCGCATAATTCCATCTGGAGACGGCCGCCGAGGCTATCCGCGCGGGTATTGATCCCGCGGAAGTCGAGGCGCTATTTAATGAGGCCGACGTCGCTAGGGAGGCGGTGGTTGAGCAAAGACGTTCGCAGATGGAGAGAGATTTGGCGGTGAGGGCCTACTGGGAGCAGCATAGTGCTTTTGGCCAGGCCTACTTGGCCTTTGCTGAAATCATGGAGAGGTTGGCCGGTCCGTCTCCTAAATTCGATTACCGGGAGTACTCGATCGCTCATTCCTACCAATTTGCTAAATGGTCGCAGTTTCGGGCTGCGCAGCGTTCTCCATGGTCCCTCGGCTAGATAAGGAGCTCGGCGACCAGGAAGGACCTGGCCGTCTGGAGGGCGAGGTATCATGTCCATTCAGATGTGGATCTTTTCGCGCCGGCGGAGAATGAGCGAGCCGACCAACCCCCGGCGGGTATGATCACCGTGAATGAGGCGATTATGGAGGCCGGGCTACGTTTCCCTCTGTCTTTTGCTGTCTCCCATTTGCTGGCCATCTGGAACGTGGCGCCGCTTCAGCTAACGCCGAACGCCTGGCTCCAGATCATCTGTGCCCTCACCTTGTTCGGCGATCACCGACTGTACCGCCATCCCTCGCCATCGGAGATGAACCACTTGTTCAAGATGACGGTTCAGAAAGGGTCTGTCGGCGGCTATCATATTCAAGGCCGATCTGGTCGGGTGATCCTCGGAGTCCCGAACAAGGTGCGGGGCAATTAGACGAAGTCGTTTTGGGTTGTCGGTTCCTGGAAGGCCTCAGCGAGTGACAATCCTACGGACGAGCTGAATATTCCTACTAGCTTTCGGGAGAGGAATCCGGGTAAGGGTTCTGACTCTCTCTTTGTTCGGATATGTTCTGAACTGGTCTAATTTGGTTCTGTTTTTGCAGGTTTCCATATTCCGGCCGTCGACGAGCTTCCTTTCAATTTTTTGGTCATCTGGGAGCAGATACAAAGTCTGCCGGACGACAACTTAGACGCTCGCCGGATTAACAAAGAGAGTCACTGGCTGTCTGCTCGGCTGTTCCGTTTCCCACGACATCTATCGGTCCCAGGTATGAGTTTCTACGATCTCCATTTGCTTGGCGATCGTCCTGTTTGGAGAGTGTGTCTAACCGTTGCTCAATTGTTTCTTACTGCAGAGGTCCGCTTTCCTTGTTTCTTGGAGCCTCCAGCGAAGATAGCCATGTCGAACCCCGAAGTTCTGAGCCGTCTTCGCCAGAAAAAGTCATCTCGGGTTCCTCCGGTGGCGTTACCTCTCATTCCGGAGGTGAGGCCCAACGTGGAGCCGATCATAGCGGAGGAGGAAGCTCGGGAGGAGGGGATCCGATCGAACCGAAAGCGGCAAAGGCAGGGGGAATCTCCAGTTTCTGCCCCTGCCGGTGAGGTGCCGATCGCCGCGCCTACGATCACCGTGGTCCCACCTGTGGATGAGCCTACGCCCTCTGCGGCTTTCTTGCGAGAGATGGCAATCGCCGAAGCTGAGACCCCTTGCGGGAAACCATACTTTGGTCGCGACCCCGAGAAAGACGAGAGGTAAACTTCATTTGTTTGTAGAGTTTCGGTACTTGCGTGGGAGATGTGCTAACTTTATGTTGATTGATGCAGGATCCGTAGCACTAACCCAGCTTGCCCGCCGCTGGTATCGGATTTCTTGGCTAGACGATCTCCTCGCCAGGCCTGTGATATCCCGCTATACGTCAACCGGGCCGTTTCTGCTTTGCCGAAGGCCTAGACGACCGACTTAGATGCGATCGCTCGCCAGCAATATGGGAATACAATGCAGACTGCTTTCACTCTCTCTCTCCAGGCGGCTACGATGGCTGCCGAGGCTGTGAAAGAATTCGAGGGGCGTCATTCTACTACTCGTTTGCAGGCGGACCTCGAGGCCGCTCGGAAAGAGAATGCCGAGTTTGCCAACAGGATTGTGGCTATGGAGAAGGAGTCCTTGGATGCAGCTGAACGGGTGAGTCATGAACTTGAGCTGACGAGACAGGATGCCGAGTGAGCCCAGGCGACGGTCGACCATTTTCGGGATCAGATGACAGATGCCCGTCGTTCGCACGTGGCTGCTCAGAAGGAGGCTGATCAGCTGAAGGTGACTGTCGCTCGGCTGACAAGCGTGTTGGCCACTTAAGTATAGTGGATACAGTTTGGAAAATCGTTTAAACAACAAACTGTATGGAATCTAAATCTGAGTGCGTAGCGGAAGTCTTGGATACAGTTAGTTGCCGTGGATACAGCAACGACGTATTTGGTGTATACTTAATATATCACAGTTATTTCAAACAGTAAAAGCAGAAGGTAAATAACACAGTAATTTAAGTGGTTCGAGGTAAACCCCTCTACGTCCACTGGTCCTCCACACAGTAGTAAAAAGTTTATTATAATTACTGCGTACACAACTACGTAATTATAAACAAACCTATCCTTGTATCGTTCACACAGATTGATACAAAGAACGTCACTTTCAACCGTTCACACAGATTGGTTAAAGCTTCCTTCTTGACTAGATTCTTCACACACAGTTCCAAAGCTTCCTCCTTATTCGTCCCACACAGGTCAGAATAACTTGTTGAGTTCACACAGAGCTCGGTTTTTACACAGAGGTAAAAGGTAGGTAACCAGGTAAGAACAGCAGCTTTGAATATCAAGTTCTTGAGCTGATGATAGCTGTTCTTGATGTTGAGCACTGTATATCTCTTTCGTTCTAACTTGCAGTATGCTTTGGAGATATGTTTGCTCAGATGATAACTTTGATAGCTTGAGTATTAGGTTACTTGGGTTGGTAGATAGCTGATCTTCAATGTCTTCAAGGATATATATAGTCTCTGAAGAAAGTATCCGTTGAGATGTATCCGTTTGAATAAGATGTCCTTCAACGGGAATATGACATGATCCGGATTTCGCGGGATTCTGAAGATCTGAAGATCGCGTATTTAAATACTTTATCCTTGAGTATTTAAATACTTCTTTGTTCAACGGGACTTGACTTGTGTTCTTTCTTGTCCTTTTGTGAACTCAGATGGAAGATGACCGTATTTAGGGCATCGAGACAGCTTCCATACTTGGTCTTTTATAAGTCTTCTTGTCAGATCGACGAGCTTCACTTATGCCGATTCGAGGCAGTCTTCGATATAGGATAAGTCCTTAAGCCTCGATACGCTTCCTTTATCAGATTTGGCATATATGTCAAAACCTTCTTTATGACATTTGATACAGAATCGGGTATCCCTACTGTTTGATACTGAGGTGTTTGTTTTTCCCAACAATTTCCCCCTTTTTGACAATTTGCCAAGACCTTCTTACTTAACTCTTCGAGTCTTCTTGATGATGCCAAAACCTTCTTCATGAAGCATTCTTCTTTGATGACTTCTGGCAGATTTCTTGGTCTTTTGTCAATAGGTCTGACTTAGTGACTTAGTCTACAATAATGAACTGCTCGCAGGCATGTTCGATACAGTTTGAGATTTATTACAACTTAAGCCTATGATTGGCGCGCAGGCACAATCTTACAATGTATTTCTAAGTTTTACAACTTAAATTATGAACTGTTCGTAGACTAGTTCGTACAGCTTATTTTTCAATCAAGTTTATCTAACTTGAGATTCCTTTCAAACAATTTTAAGTAATTTATACATAAACACAGTAGATTACGAGTTGTAATCTTTCAAGACAAACAAACTATTTTATTGATATTCAAAATGATTGAGTACAAAGTTTGCTGTTTCGAATAGAATTTACAAAAACAAAAACATATACATAAATTTCAGCTCTTCATCTATAATCCGCATGCCTCCATGGTCTTTTTCCTTGCTCATTCTCGGTGCCGCGCCACCAGTTTTGAAGTGAATCATTGCCTCGTTTCTGGTAAATCGCTCTTCCTTCATATGAACGATCAAAGGCAAGTATCCAATCTTCTGGATGGGTGACCCGATCTCCTCTTCTATGTTTTGATTTCATTTCGATTTGGAGAGGGAGTTTACCTTCTTCTAGCATCTTTGAAAATTTATCTGCCGCCTCCGCTAACGTTTTATAATTTTTGAAGATGGCGGATTCCCTGATGAGTCTGACAAAATATCTCATCAGTTCATTCTTCCTCCAGTGCTTCACTTCGTCGGCAGTTGGGTTGCGGTTGGTCGGCAGACGTATTTCCGAAGGTATTTGGATAAGATTTTGCCAAGGGACATTTGGGTCATGGAATTCCGGTCTGGAGCATGAAATTTTAAAACTTTGGGATTGAGGTGCTAGCTTGTTCAATTCAGCAGTGATACTATTCTGAGCAGCCTCAAATTCCTTTTCCTGTTGCATTCTTATTCTCCTTGCAGCTTTTCGTGCCTCTTCCCCCTTTTTGGCTTCATCAAGACTTTGAAGGATTTCAAGAGCGGCGTCCTGTTTGGTCTCGATGCTGGTTATTCTTTCAACAAGGGAGGAAAGAGTCTGCGACATTTCTTGAATGGATTTGTCGTGAGCACGCAGTTGAGAGCTGTTCTCGATCATTGCACAGCCTCGCTTCAGCAATCCTTGTCTTTGTAGCTTCCTCCTTCAGCAGTTGCTCTTGTTTATCTTCCATGATCTTCAAGGCTTGCTTGAAAACTTCTGGCAAAAGGATGAATGCGTCGATAACTCGAGATACTTCGTGTTGAAGAGTGGTCATTTCTTCTACGGCAGAGGTGTGCATCCAATTTAGTGCCTTTTCAACGGAAGATAGAGCGTTTACTGCATCTTGGATAAATACAGTCTGAAGGCCAAGAGCTTGCAGGCGCTCTTTACGTGCACCAGAGATCGGAGAGTCAGGCTGAGCGAAGTCTTAAGCGCCGTTCAACCTCCTTACATTCACGGATGGACGTGAAGTAAGTTGGACATCCTCAGGTTCGTTACCGTCCTAGGATTCCAAGGTTGCAGGGGCGGGGGCAGCTTCTTATGGTTCGGCGACAGTTGGTTCAGAAGCGTCCTGTGGCGAAGGTTCTTCGGCGGATATGGATGCAGGAGGGACTGAATCCTCCTGTTGGTTGGCAGGAATAGCTTCTTCGGTCGCAACAGGCTTGGGTGCCTGTTCCAAAATTTCTTGAAGTTCCTCGACTGGAGGGACTGATTCCTCCTGGTCGGGAATGTTCTCGGGCTGTGGCGAAGGGGGATTGGCTTGGTTAGAAGGCTCTTCGTCTTTTCTGGGTGGAGAGGCATCTCGGGCTTCAGCCTCTTCACGGCTCATTCTCAGACCTCTTGTAGAGCATCATCGTCGTCGTCTGAGTCATGATCGTCGTTGTCTTTTGGATTAATGGGAGAATCCTCTGACTTCTTCTTTCCTTTTCTTCTGGCGTCAGATTTGTGCAGCAGGTGGCTTTCTATTAGATCTTTGCAAGAGGCGTTGTCCCATCGAAGCAGGGCCTCAATTTCAGTTGAGTCTGTTACTTCGGAGACGAACCTCTCTTCGTGGCTCCATTCGCTCCAGTTGTACAGTGTGTCGTACGGAGCTAGCCTATAGCCTTTCCATTGCAGGAATCTTTCGTACGCGTGGTCAATTTGAACCGAAAGAAGTGTTTGATTTATGATTGAGTCAGGGGAGGGACTTCGAATAACGTCTGGAGACGCTGTTTCGAGGGATTCCGGTACAGGTATGGGATCCTGTACGGAAGATGGACTCCTTGCAGGGGATGGTGCCCCGAAGGAAATTGGATCCTGCACGGGTGTGGGATCCCGTAGAGGAGAAGTAGCTTTTGGCTCCGAATGGGCAGCCGACTCGCTAAAGTCTTGAATGTTGGCAGATGTCTCTATATCCGTCGTAGCCGCCAAAGGCTCGGGATCTACTGTCGATGCAGTATGAGACACCTCTTCCACAGGGGTTGGGCCCTGGGGTTCTTCAGTGGGTTGCGCCACGGGCGAGACATCATCGGAGTGCTTGGTTTTGATTTTTGAGAGCCTCCTGAGTCTCTTCTTGGACTTCTCACCAGCAGAGTGTTTCTTGCTGTGAGAACGCTTTCGCTTCTTCTTTGAAGATTCCATTTCTGGGACCTTCACGGTTTCATCTCTTGGGTTGTCAGAAATAGGCATGTGCCTGGTTCTCGGGTGATTGGCATGTATGGTGCTCTGGTTATACGCAGAGGGTTTGACACCTCCTAAATATATCCTGGAGCTATTTTTCTTGGCATCGGCGGATTGCATCACTCCGCACTTCGTCAGAATGTAGTTCAGTATTAAACCAAATGATTTCTTTTGGGTGGCAGGCTTGCACACCTCTTCTTGAAGACGTTTCAGAATGATTTGGCACCAATTGACCTTTTCACAGGTCAAAATAGCTACCATCATTCTGAACCTTAGGTTCGTGCACATCTCGAACGCACCGGTTCGATTTTCAATGATTCCGAACAAGTCATGCGTATAAACGAAATGAAGAAGAAAATTTTTCTTGTGACAAGTGGTTGTCACCATATCAACCACTTTGGACCCTGTAAAAAGTCCATAAAACTTGGTAATAAGCTCTTGAGACCCGAACGTCTCAAGCTGGTCCATGGTCAGGCCGTCGGCGGGCAGCCTGTAGATTTTCTGGAGTAGGTCGCTATTGATGCAGATTTGCACTCCTTGGACTGTTGCAGTGATGTCAGCAACATGTCCTCCCTGGGCTAGTGACAGAAAACGAACGGCGGCGTTGAGGTAGAATTCCTCAACCAGATGGGCGTCGTATTTGTCGGCGGTTTTGCTCCCGAAGCGATAGAGACCTTGTTGTTCAAGACGAGTAATAATATACTCCATTGGTTCGGTGTCATTGATTTCCGAGATAATACGCTCGATGATGACAGGTTTGGAGAAGATCCGGCCATCAATGATGTTGGAGGTTTTCTTCAGAATAGGGGAAGAAGATTGACTAGCCATTGATGTTTTCTTAAAACGAAGGTGGAAGAAAACAATAGAAATTCGCAGTGAAAATGCAGAAAATATGTAGGCTGTTTGCTTGAGAACTCTTGTAATTGCAGAAAGCGTAAAGAGTCTCTAATGGCAGATACAGTCCTTTTATACTTGGGCGGCGAAATAGGGTTTGCAGAGTACGAATGGTCAGATTTTAAGGGATGAGAACCGGTTTTGAAATCAACGGTCAAGATGGATTGAGTTTAACTGGTACGCTAATCCATTAAAAGGTTTTAAAATACAGCGGGTCCCACTTCTGACAGAGGTTGATACCCTAAATGCCTAAAACGGCGGTTTAAAAATAATAAACAATTTAAAAACATCGCGGCTTTTGAGATTCAGTTGTCCAGATGTCGTGTAAGGCATTTAATGAACATGACGTTTGACGTAAAAACAGGGCACATGGACAAAAATTATTTTAAAAGGAAATAATATTATATTATATACTGAATCGAAATCCTATAGCATGTGCTGTTCTCCGCGTCGATACAGCGTTCCCCCTTAAAAAGGTACTAATAGGTTTTGAATTCCATACAGCAATATTTGGATTAATGCTGTATTCATGGGTCCTACAGTATTCCCCCTTAATTATTGCACACATCAGCTGTAGGATTCATATGCCTTCGTTCGCTACAGTACTGTATTGATGATTCTGAGTGTACAGATAATTAATGTTGGATACTGTATTCACGGGTCTTACAGCATTCCCCCTCAATTGTTGAGTAAAAACAGTAAATTTACTTACAGGGAGTCTGGCTGTAGTATTCCCAATTCTGTTCTTAGCATGTTGAATCTTGCTGTGTCGAGAGGCTTGGTGAAAATGTCGGCCAGCTGGATGTCTGTATGGACTTTTTCCAGGCGAACATCCTTGTTCTCGACATGATTCCTGATAAAATGATGCTTCATGTTGATATGCTTAGTGCGCGAGTGCAAAACAGGATTGTGCGTGATTGCGATTGCACTCGTGCTATCACACATGATTGGAGTCTCTCTAGCATCGATTCCATAATCTGACAGTTGTTGCTGCATCCAAAGGATCTGCATACAGCAGCTACCAGCAGCATAGTACTCTGATTCAGCCGTGGAAAGAGAATTAGCCAATTGCTTCTTACTGAACCAAGAAACTAGTCTAGGTCCGAGAAAGTGACAAGTTCCACTTGTACTCTTCCTATCTAGCTTGCAGCCTCCGAGATCCGAGTCGCTGTATCCAACTAAATCGAATCCGCCTTCCTTAGGATACCACAGTCCTGCATCGACTGTTCCTTTAATGTACTTCAGGATTCGTTTAGCTGTATTGAAGTGTGATTCCTTAGGTGCAACTTGGTATCTCGCACACACTCCAACATCAAACTGGATATCGGGCCTACTAGCCGTTAGGTACAGGAGCGAACCAATGAGCTTCCTGTAGAGTGATTGGTCAAACGGCTTTCCGGCTTCATCAGCACTAATTTGCACGGAAGTGCTCATGGGGGTTGGCGAGGATTTGGAATTGTTCATTCCAAATTTGTTGAGAAGCTCCTTGCTGTATTTCTCCTGGTTGATGAATATACCTGTAAGCAACTGCTTTACCTTCAAACCTAGGAAATAACTAAGTTCCCCCATCATACTCATTTCAAATTTGCTTTGCATGAGATGTGAGAACCTTTGACATAGAGCAAGGTTAGTTGAACCAAAAATAATATCATCGACATAGATTTGTACCATTAGAAGGTCATCACCTTCCTGTATCTTGAACAATGTTTTGTCGACAGCACCCTTCTCAAATCCGTTGTTGGTTAGATATCGGGACAGGTTTCGTACTGTGCTCTAGGGGCTTGTTTAAGTCCGTACAGCGCTTTCCTTAGCCTGTAAACTAGATCGATACCGTCTGTGTTGGCAAACCCTGGTGGTTGTTCAACATAAACTTCTTCTGCAAGCTCTCCATTCAGGAAAGCACTCTTGACATCCATTTGGTATACGATAAAACTCTTATGGGCGGCAAAGGCTAAAAATATCCTAATGGCTTCTAGTCTCGCTACAGGGGCGAAGGTTTCATCATAGTCGATTCCTTCTTCCTGACAATAGCCTTGTGCTACTAGTCTGGATTTGTTCCTTATGATAAGTCCATTTCTATCCTTTTTGTTTCGAAATACCCATTTGGTTTCTATAACCGATTGGTGTGTCGGTCTGGGTACAAGATACCATACATTATTTCTTTCGAAACCATTAAGCTCTTCTTCCATAGATGTTATCCAATGAGAGTTGTTAAGAGCGTCTATGGTCGAAACAGGTTCGGACTGGGCTAAGAATACAGCGATAGTGCACATATTGAGTCTCCTAAGTTCGGATTGAGATTTCCATTCAGGAAACTATGAGACTTCAACATTAGATTCTTCTTGTGCACAAAGTACATTTCCTTGTGTACTCTGTATTCTCCTACGAGTAGAAACACCGGCATTAATGTTTCCAATGATCAGCTCTTGCGGGTGATCTCTCAACCATCTTCGGTCGGGTTCTAGTTCGGGATCCCGTACTGTATCGAAAGTTTCTCAGGTACAGCTTGACATGTTGTCAGCTTCATCCACATCGATTCTTACAACTGCGGGGTTGATTTCTAAATCAACTACAGGTTCTATGGGTGTAGGTGGATCCAAGATAGAAAGATGGTGAATGTCCTGAGTGATATCATCTACTCCTGTAGGGTCATGATGTGGTTCGTCGAACACTACATGAACTGATTCCTCGATCGTCAGCCTCCTTTTATTAAAGATTCTGAAAGCTTTGCTGACGGAGGAGTATCCTACGAATATTCCTTCATCTGATTTTTCATCAAAGGTTCTAAGTTGGTCCTTCCCATTGTTCAAAACATAACACCTGCATCCAAAAATGTGAAAATACGAAACTAATGGAGTTTTGTTATTCCATACCTCGTAAGCTGTTTTGTTGTGGTGCTTGTTGACGATACAGCGATTTTGAGTGTAGCACGCTGTATTGGTTGCTTCACCCCAGAAACGATGTGGCAATTTGCTTGCGGCAATCATTGTCCTTGTTGCTTCTTTCAACGTCCTATTCTTTCGCTCGGCAACACCATTTTGTTGAGGTGTACGGGCAGCTGAGTATTCGTGCTGTATTCCATTCTCCGAACAGTATTGCTCTATAAAGCGGTTAGTAAATTCAGTACCTCTGTCGGAACGAATGCACACGATACTTGACGCTTTTTCATTTTGCAACTTCCTCAGGAGCTCGGGCAGCCTTGATGTTGTTTCCTTCTTCTTGCTAAGAAATATCGTCCAAGCATACCTGGAGTAATCATCAACAACAACCATGCAATATTTCTTACCTCCCAAACTTACTGGGTCTACAGGACCGTAGAGATCCATTTGTAGCATTTCCAACACTCTTTGGGTTGAAAGGTAGGATTTGCTTTTCAGGGTTGACTTGATTTGCTTGACTTTCTGGCATGGTCCGCAGACGCTGTCCTTCTTGAATGACACATCTAGCAAACCTCTAACCATACCCTGTCTTGAAAGCTTGTTGATCGTCTTGAAGTTGACGTGAGACATCCTCTTGTGCCATAGCCAGCTAAGATCTGCAGTGCCTTTGGCAACAAAACATGGAAGAGCTCATAGGCTTCCAGTCAGCAATGTACATATTACCTGATCTGCTTCCTGTAAGCACAACTTCCTTGGTTTGGGTGTTCTTGACTCTACAGCGATCTATATAGAACTTCACCGAGAACTGTTTATCACGTAATCAAGCTAATACTAAGTAGATTATACTGTAAGCCTTCAACATATGCAACATCGGTGACCTTGAATTTCCCGACAAGTAGGTTTCCTTTCCTCTTGTTCTTCCTTTAGACTTATCACCGAAGCGAACTTTTGACCGCGACCTTCTACAAAATCGTATATCTTGCTCCTGTCTCTACCATGTGACGAGAGCATCCACTATCGAAGTACCTGTATCCTCCTCTAGAATGTCCCGTAACAAATAAATTAGGTAGATTTAGGTCCCCTTTGATTTTTGGGTCCATATATGTTAGTTCCTTTAGGTACCAGATTTTCCGACGAATTGGTTTATGTTGGATGTACTCGATGCAAGATTGCGATATCTACGGGGGGCATATCCGTAGTTGTTATAATCATGATAATTACTATGCATGTAAAAATTTGGGTTATTATTATTATTCCAGTACGAGTGCCGTCTAGGAGGTGGAGCCATTTTCCTAGGCCTAACAGCTTGTCTTCTGGGTCTCCAGTTGGATTCCCAATGCTGTTGTTGATACTGAACTGGCATCTGCTGTCTAGAGGGATAACGGGGCTCCTGTATCCAATACCTAGGCGCACTGTACTGAGTGTACTGCTGTGCGGGCCTTTGGTGGTTGGATACCGTCTTCTTTCTGAATGACTGCCGGCTTTGATGATATGCTTGTGGAGCATGCTTTAGATTTCGCCTTCTGAGTGGTTGTTGGTTCCACTGTCTCGAATAGTAGAGTTGTGGAGGTGGAATGGCAGCCTTCGGTTTTCTCGGTACAGCAGGTTCCTTTATGGGACTAGGAGTATCTTTCGATTCTGGAATGTGTTCCACACTCTTGACGAACACAGTACTAGTTTGACCTTTATTCGAACATGAGCTGTATCCTAAGCCACTTTTATCATGAGCATGTTGCCCAAAGGCTCGAATTTCTTCCATTCTTTTGGACGATTTTTCAAAAGACTTCAGAATGGTCTCAAGTTCAGTTTCTCGCTTCTCGAGAGTTGTAATTTTGGTTTGTAGTAGAACCAAATCATTTGTCTTGCTCTCATTATGGGTTTTAATCTCATTTAGTTCATGAGCAAGTTGATGATTGCTCTCCATGAGTTTTTCAAAATCGACCTTGCTGGTTTCACAATCAAGAGACATATTTTCATAGTTTATTTTCAGCAAGTCATTTTCATCTTTCAGCTCTAGATTTGTTAATTGAAGCTGTATATTCTCATGGGCCTTTTGAATGTTTTTAAATTCATTCATCATATTTTCGAAAGTATGAGATGTATTAGGTGGAATAACTGAGGTTGAACTTACCTCATCGTCGCTGTCTTCACCTTCTGGAACATCTTTGGCCATAAAGCACATGTATGCTTTATCATCGAACTCATCGTCAGATGAATCACTTTCAGTGACCACCTGAAGACATTCTGCTGATTTGGATGGTGTGGGGGAGGCTTCTGATTCTCCAATCAGGGCCTTGAGCTTGTCTTTCCAAGCACGTCTTCTTTCATTTCTCTCTTGTTGCTCGGCCTCAGGAAATCTTTGGACTTTGGGATGAGGACATTTGTTTGCATAATGGCCTGGTTTCCTGCAGTTATAACACAGGTTAGCATCACCAGATGATGTTTCGGTACTTACCTTGTTGACAGGTTTGGGCCTGTAGGGAGTCTTTCCAGACTGTTTGATGAACTTTTTGAATTTATGCATTAGAAGCGCCATTTCATCTTGTGACAGGATGTCGTCGTCACTGTCAGCGTTCTTGTGACCGGGTTTCGACGAGCTAGGCATGCTGTGTCGACGGTTCGATACAGCAGCGAGAGCTGTGACTTTTGAAGGAGATTCTTCAGCTTTCTCTCTTCTGTCAATGTCATACTCAAAAGCTTTAAGGTCAGAGAAGAGATCAAAAGTGGATATTTCATTAAGATTACAGGATACACGCATAGCTGTGGTCTTAATGTCCCATCAGGCCGAGAGATCTCAAAATTTTTAAGTTCTTCTCCTTTGGGTGTAAATCTTGCCCAACGCTTCAAGTTCACCAACAATACCAAGAACTGAGGTCAAGTTCCTCAAGTGTTTCCGTTGGTTTCATTTCAAAAGATTCAAATTCGAGTAAGTTTTGAAATCTTGTTTTCTTTTGAGAGCCTGGCCTCACAAATTAACTTGAGTTTATCCTGCATTTCTTCGTCGCTTTTGGCAGCTCTTTACCTTTGAGAACGTGCCTTTGTCAAGAGTGACAAATAACGCGTTCTTAGCCACGTTGTCGAGATTGGCTCGCTTCCTTTCATCGGTTGTCCATTGCTCGCGTTCTTTCTCGAGCATTTCAAAGATGGGCTTGGCCCTCAATCCTTGCGGCCGGATTGACCTTCATGATCTTGATCGGACCATCCTGTATAACAAAATCATCTCTTCGTGCATTGCCGCAAGATGAGCTTCCATTCTAATTCTCCAAATACAAATTCGTTAATAGAGAACATAGGGACTTTGTTAATCATAGAAGTATCCATACTGATAATATAGGAATGAAAGAGACTGTTTTGAAAATAAGTGATTTGAATCTGATTCGGTTAAAAAGAAATACGACTGATTCTTTTTAGAATCAACCGCTCCGATACCACTTGTTGGCCACTTAAGTATAGTGGATACAGTTTGGAAAATCGTTTAAACAACAAACTGTATGGAATCTAAATCTGAGTGCGTAGCGGAAGTCTTGGATACAGTTAGTTGCCGTGGATACAGCAACGACGTATTTGGTGTATACTTAATATATCACAGTTATTTCAAACAGTAAAAGCAGAAGGTAAATAACACAGTAATTTAAGTGGTTCGAGGTAAACCCCTCTACGTCCACTAGTCCTCCACGCAGGAGTAAAAAGATTATTATAATTACTGCGTACACAACTACGTAATTATAAACAAACCTATCCTTGTATCGTTCACACAGATTGATATAAAGAACGTCACTTTCAACCGTTCACACAGATTGGTTAAAGCTTCCTTCTTGACTAGCTTCTTCACACACAGTTCCAAAGCTTCGTCCTTATTCGTCCCACACAGGTCAGAATAACTTGTTGAGTTCACACAGAGCTCGGTTTTTACAAAGAGGTAAAAGGTAGGTAACCAGGTAAGAACAGCAGCTTTGAATATCAAGTTCTTGAGCTGATGATAGTTGTTCTTGATGTTGAGCACTGTATATCTCTTTCGTTCTAACTTGCAGTATGCTTTGGAGATATGTTTGCTCAGATGATAACTTTGATAGCTTGAGTATTAGGTTACTTGGGTTGGTAGATAGCTGATCTTCAATGTCTTCAAGGATATATATAGTCTCTGAAGAAAGTATCCGTTGAGATGTATCCGTTTGAATAAGATGTCCTTCAACGGGAATATGACATGATCCGGATTTCGCGGGATTCTGACGATCTGAAGACTGGCAGTATTTAAATACTTTATCCTTGAGTATTTAAATACTTCTTTGTTCAACGGGACTTGACTTGTGTTCTTTCTTGTCCTTTTGTGAACTGTATGGAAGATGACTGTATTTAGGGCATCGAGACAGTTTCCATACTTGGTCTTTTATAAGTCTTCTTGCTGTACTGACGAGCTTCACTTATGCTGATTCGAGGCAGGTCTTCGATATAGGATAAGTCCTTAAGCCTCGATACAGTTTCCTTTACTGTATTTGGCATATATGTCAAAACCTTCTTTATGACATTTGATACAGGGATCGGGTATCCCGGCTGTTTCGATACAGGGTGTTTGTTTTTCCCAACAAAGCGAGTTGGCGTCGTCGAGGGGAGAGATGGCCGCCAAGGAGACCGAGCTTCAAGGTGCGCAACAGGCGGTCGCGGAGCTGAAAGGGAAGCTGGAGGCGACCGAATCCGATCCCTTTCTCAACTTGGAGTTCGTCAGCGAGTTTGCCTATTACTTGGCGTTCGCTGACTCGCTCCGTGCTGCTAAGAAGGGAGGGTTGGAGGTCGTCCCTCTAGCCGAAAGCTTCAAGGCATATGCGTTGGAGCATCCTCTCCATCCTGCTTTCTCCGTGCCGATCTTGGATCTCGCGGAAATCGGCGTAGACCTGAGCTGGTACCCGACTCCGGCAAACCTTGTTCATCCAAATGCTCCGGAGGACGGGGAGGCGGCTCCGGAGGCTGTTGAAGGGTCGCAGGCCGATCCAGTGGTTGAAGGCGAAGGCCAGGCAGGGGCCTGAGGCTCTACGTCCTTATTTTGTTTTAGCTTTTGCCTTGTAATTTTGTAGCTTTCCTTATAGTACGTAGGCCTTCGGGCGACCGTGTATGTACTCTGATATTTCAAGTAATGAAATGAATGTTTGTTTCTTCGATTTATTACTTGAATAATTGCTTTTCTGAGTCTTTGCATGACTTTGTACAAATGTGTGAGGAGAGATTGTTGCGTGTATAGCTCCAAGTGAATTGATAAACTCAAATAGATAACTTTTACAACAAATTCGATCGCTGCACATACATCTGAAAAATGCCGATCTCCATTTGATTGAATAGGGACGATCGTCGTATATATGGCTCCGCTCTCCCCTCTTGTTTTTGTTCACTTCGTGAAAGTAAGGGGACGAAAATAAATCGTTGAGTGAGCGGTCTTCAATTTTGCAGATTCCTCGAGGAAGGCCGTCCATCTCGGTCTTGAGGAACCGTGCATGATCACGGAATTTGATGAACCGATCTCCACGACCGTGTCTTGTGCGCGAGCGACATTCCGTCTGATGGTTAAGTTCTCGCGACTCACTTAATTGGTAGGGTCCTCCGTTGGCTGCGCCTCGCCTCGTATTTAAACGAAGGGCGTGCGGTCTTGGTCTGGAGGATTCCTTGCACGGGGCGTCGTCGGATTAATCGACTCCACGACCGTGGCTTTGTTGGGAAAACAAAAACATTGTATCGAAACAGCCGGGATAATCAATCCCTGTATCGAATAGTGTTGATAAGAGGTTTTGACATATATGCCAATCCTCAATATAGTAAGGAAACTGTATCGAAGAGTTGAAGTGTCAACCTGTATCGAAAGCCTGTCTCGAATCCAGCATATAGTGGAACCTTTCAGTACAACAAAGAAGTCTTATAAAAGACTAAGTATGGAAGCTGTCTCGATTTGTCAATACAGTGATCTTCCATACAGCTCTCAACAGGACAAAGAAAGAATCTTCATAAGTCAAGTCCCGTTGATAAAGAAGTATTTAAATACTAAAGGATAAAGTGTTTAAATACTGTCAATCAACAGATCTTCAAATCCCGCTAAATCCGGATCGTGCTTTTTCATCCCGTTGGAACGGAATCTTGCTCAACGATATATCTCAACGGATATATTTTCCAGAAGACTATATATATCTCATCAAGGCGTTGAAGATCAGTTACCCAAGTAACAAAGCTATTAATATATTCACCAGAGAAAAACATATCTCCAAAGCTTACTGCAACTCAGATCTAAGAGATATACAGTGCTCAACATCTTGAACAACACTTCTTCAGCCAGAAGCTCATAAAGTCAAAGCTGTTGTTCATACCCTGTTCTATACTTTGAACAAACCCAGATCAGCCCTGTGTGGACTGAGTAATCGCTGCTACTCCAGAACTGTGTGTGAAGGATTTGCATCGAAGAAGACGAAGCTTCAGAACTGTGTGAGAAGAAGCAAGTCAAAGCTTTAGCTCAAACGAATCTGTGTGAACGGTTGAAGCTAAGATCTTTATATCAATATGTGTGAATGATATATTGATTGTGTGTTGTTATAATTACGTAGTTGTGTACGTAGTAATTATAATAAACTTTTTACTCCTGTGTGGAGGACCAGTGGACGTAGAGGGGTTTACCTCGAACCACTTTAAATATTGTGTTATTTACCTTCTGTCTTACCTGTTTTAATTACTGTGATTATTTAAGTATACACTGCACATCGAGCTGTTGTATCCACAACAACTTACTGTATCTAAGACTTCCGCTACGCACTCAGATTTAAAATCAGTTCAGCTTGTTGTTTAAACTACTTCCCAAGCTGTATCCAGTATACTTAGTGGCCAACACGTGGTATCGGAGCGGTTGATTCTAAAAAGAATCAGTCGTATTTTTAACCAAATCAGATCCAAAATCACTTACTCTTTTAAACAGTCTCTTTCATTTCTTTATTTTCACATGGATACATCAATGATCAACAAAGTTCATATGTTCTCTATTAACGAATTTGATGATTGGAGAATTAGGATGGAGGCTCATCTTGCAGCAATGCACGAAGAGATGATTTTTGTTATACAGGATGGCCCTATCAAGATCATGAAGGTAAACACGGTCGTAAGGATTGAAGGTCAAGCCCATGCCGAGATGCTCGAGAAGGAACGCGAGCAATGGACCACAGATGAAAGAAAGCGAGCCAACCTCGACAATGTGGTTAAGAACGCGTTATTTGTCACTTTTGACAGAGGCACGTTCGCGAAGGTAAAGAGCTATATATCAGACAAGGAAATCTGGGATAAACTCAAGATGATTTGTGAGGGAACTGAGCTCTCAAAAGAAAACAAAATTTCAAAACTGGCTCAGCAATTTGAATCTTTTGAAATGAAACCAACTGAGACACTTGAGGAACTTGACCTCAGATTCAATGAAGATCGAGATAAATTTGTACCTGGAACCCTTAAGTGGCGGGGGAATCAAAATAGCCGAGCGGCCAACCAGCAAGTTTTGTTATTTATCTCGCGAGCGTCGATATAAGAATCCGGAAGACTGCAGATCCGCTCCCAAACAATCGCGAAATCGAAGGCTAGCTCGCCCACCGCCGGAACAAGGACACCTTCAAAGATAAAACCAAATTAGATCAGTTCAGAATATATCCAAACGAAGGGAGAGTCAAAACCCTTACTCGGACTCCTCTCCCGGAAGCCGGTGGGGATTTCCAACTCATCAAAAGGAGAAGAATTTAAAAATTTTCAGATCTCTCCCTGCCCGATGGGATATTAAGACCACAGCTATGCGTGTATCTTGCAATATTAATAAAATATCTACTTTTGATCTCTTCTCTGACCTCAAAGCTTTTGATTATGATATTGACAGAAGAGGGAAAGCTGAAGAATCTCCTTCAAAGGTCACAGCACTAGCCGCTGTATCGAATCATCGACACAGCATGCCCAGCTCATCGAAGCCTAGTCATAAGAATGCTGGCAGTGACGACGACATCCTGTCTCAAGATGAAATGGCACTTCTCATGCATATATTCAAAAAGTTCATCAAGCAGTCTGGAAAGACTCCCTACAGGTCCAAACATGTCCACAAGGTAAGTACCGAAACTTCATCCGGTGATGCTAACCTGTGATATAATTGCAGGAAACCAGGGCATTATGCAAATAAATATCCTCATCCCAAAGTTCAAAGGTTACCGGAAGCCGAGGAACAAGAGAGAGATGAAAGAAGACGTGCTTGGAAAAACAAGCTCAAGGCCCTGATTGGAGAATCAGAAGCCTCCCCCACACCATCCAAATCCGAAAAATGTCTTCAGGTGGTCACTGAAAGTGATTCAGCTGACGATGAGTTCGATGATAAAGCATATATGTGCTTTATGGCCAAAGACATTCCGGAAGGTGAAGATAGCGATGATGAGGTAAGCTCAACCTCAGTTATTCCATCAAATGCATCTCATACTTTTGAAAACATGAAGAATGAGTTTAAAAACATTCAAAAGGCCCATGAGACATTGAAAAATGAGGATATACAGCTCCAACTGTCTAACCTAGAGCTGAAAGATGAAAATGACTTGCTGAAGATAAATTATGAAAATATGTCTCTTGACTGTGAAACCAGCAAAGTCGATTTTGAAAAACTCATGGAGAGCAATCATCAACTTGCTCATGAACTAAGTGAGGTTAAAACTCACAACGAGAGCAAGACAAATGATTTGGTTCTACTTCAAGCCAAAGTCGCAACTCTCGAAAAACGAGAAATTGTACTTGAAACCACTCTGAAATCGTTCGAGAAATCGTCCAAAAGAATGGAAGAAATTCTGAGCACTAGGCAACATGCTCATGATAAAAGTGGCTTAGGATATCCCTCACACTATGCCGCAAGTGCACGGTGTCAACAAGTAACAAAGTTATAAGTAAGATATCGTTCCCTCGAGGACTGATTTCACTAAGTACCAAAATATAGTCGACTCGTAATTTTATTTGAAGAACAATTATATGGAATTTATTTCTAAACTAATTGCAGAAAAATAAATAATAATAGTAATAATAATAATAAAGGTGTAGGATTATGATTTTCACCTCAAACAATCAGGAATGATTTTTATTTAATTCCAATTCACTTTTATTCAATTGATTGTAAGCCAGGAATTCCTAAATTATTCTAAAGCCTTTCCCAAGATCAATAGAAAACACTACGAATTATTAACTCGATATATCCCTATTCGAATTAGATAATTAATAGCTAAAACAATTCAAGAATTCCCACAATAAATAAGCTTCAGAATTCCCATGAGTATATCCCTATCTCACGAAAATCATGATTATTCTCACAAGAACTATGCCTAAATTTCATCTCCCGAATCCATAAAGACATTCAAAACAATTCAACAGTTGGCCAGACAATTAAAAAGCCTTAAGAATAGTAAGAAGATTCCAATTCAATAGAATAACGAGTAAATTTGAAATAATAATAAATAAATCAAACCGTCATGTAATCGGCTACAATCACAATCCTACTAGAATAGATCTAGAAACTAAGATACGGAAAAACTAAGAAAAACCATAGGGATCCGTGGTCTTGTCGTCGCCCACAAATCTCCTCCTTGTGTTCTTCGATCCCGCAATGTCTTCCTCTGTTTTGATGATCGATTCCCCCTTCTTTGTCTTCAGCCCTTAAACCTTTATTTATAACTGTTATGAGCCTCCAAAATGCGTCCGTGTGATTAGGTCGAAAACTGCTCCAAAAACGGTAAAGAAACGCGGAAGTCTCAGCAAAACCGCCCTGTGGGCCGCGGCTCACTTAATCTGTGCCGCGGCTCACACGTTCAGCGCCCCATGCCTAGGCGCCTTTTTTCCTTCTTGGGCCGCGGCTCACTCTCCTTGTGCTGTGGCTCACGGTACAGTCCACTCGGGGCTCGCTGGTTGTCTTCGTGTGCCGCGGCTCACTTGATTTGTGCCGCGGCCCATGACCAAAAATTGATGTTTTCGCCCGTTTTTTCGTTGTTCGAGCTTCCGGACTCCAATTTCCTACAAAACATATAAGAATAGTGCATTAAAAGCTCATTTATGCTGATTTAGGCTCAAGATGAATATAAAATAATGATATATAAGCGCATAAAAATACGCCTAACAAATACCCCCAAACTTGAGCCTTTGCTTGTCCTCAAGCAAAAATCAATTTTAAACAAAATGTATCGTGAATAATCATGCAAGTCCATAGTGCGCAACTTAATCAATACTACCCTGAAAATCTCAAAGAATAATACGAGTGTCGTAATAGTGAGTCACATCCACGGGCACTGATTCCAAGAAGTAATCATTTTCAGTCCTAACCAATCGTTCATGAAGAAAATCAAGCTCAAAGATTAACAAACGTGAATTTAACCGACCGATAATACGAAGGGTTAGAGTAAACAAGCTAACTCGCCCAACCCCACAGTCTAGTGGCAAAATTCAAGAGTTTCATTATCAAAATTAATCCTTGGACATCATTCCCTTATGTATGATCATTAATATAGATTCGAGTTAACCACTAGGTTCAGATCTCGGGATGTTTCATCGGGATAATCCTAGGGTGGAATTCCATTCTCATGTATTGGGGAACCATTTGACGTAAAAGACACTCATGGGGCACATGGATGCTTCTAGTTACTAAGTCCCCCTCTACAGCGGAGAAAAAACTCGAATAGCAATTCCCGCATGTCAAGGTTGCTGTTTTACGTGAGAGTAAACAGCGGGTTACGTGAATACCCCCGGTTACTAGGCTTCCCATCATCGGTAATGCGATATTTCTAAATTATTAATCTATTCAGGGTCGTCGTTTTACACGAGAGTAAACAACGGGTCACGCGAATACCCCTGGTTACTAGACTTCCGTCATAGAACATATAATATCTCGACTTTTTCTTGGGAAAAACTGTCCGAATCTAAACTCAATCCAAGTGCCAACAAGACTCATCTTACTGGACGACTAGCTACGCGAAAAGTATAACCAAACGTATAAACGGCGATTTGAAAACACGTATGTCTCCTTTCTTATCTGCTAAGATTTCTACAAAAACGATAACATTTCGGACCTAACTGAATACTCAACAGTAACAGATATCGCTGACTGCAACTCGACTAAACTCAACCGTCTCTTCCAAGAGAAATCAGTATCGTAACATCAGTTTTACACACGAAAGTACGAAAAATTCACGAAAAATGAAGCAATGATGAAATCGCAATTTATAACCAATAAAAATTAAGAAAATAACGCATGCTTCAATTTATTCCACTACACATAAAATCATCAACAATAAAACTCATGTGAAAATAAAAGAGATAAAGAAAAGTGAAACTTATTCCAAATATCTTCTTGAACGCCGGCACATGTCTGAGTGGAATCGTCTGTCAATCTTCAAGTAATGCCCAACATCACGAGGGACCCCCAAACTTAGTCTCTAGTCATGAAATAACTGTAGACATTAAGTCAAGAAAGACTAGAATATGAAGGATAATAACTCATTTGGGTAAAACAAAATATTAGAGAAATCAGGGTCACAAGAATACACGAATCCAAACGAAATAACAAAACAAAGAAAAAGAAAAAAAATCAAATAAAAACAACTATCTAGAAAGAAAGTAAAAATGATGGGTTGCCTCCCATCAAGCGCTCTATTTTACGTCTTGAGCACGACGTGGCAAAAAAAAAATTAACGTGGCTTCTTTCTAGGGAGATTGCCAAATGCCCCCTTCTTACAATCTATAAGCCTCTTATTCCACAAGGGAGGCTTTGGTTCATGCCCGGTTGCCAAAAATAATGAGTAAGAATAATTATGCGGACAACCAAAAAATGATGGAAGAATGTAATAATTATAAGGCATGAAAAAATAAGCAGAGTTCGAATGGGTAGATAATAAAGACATATCATGAACAACCTCATTAGAACTCAAGGAATCAGCCTCAACAAAATCAAAAGTAATGGGGTCAATCTCTCCCATTATGGATTTAGGAAAAATTATGCGCGGCACCGTTAATAAAATTTTAGGCACAAAAGTGTTCACCTTATTAGTCGAAGTTTGATGACAAATTAATGGAATTTCTTTGGAAACGTCATCAATGGTAACTTCTTCTACAGGTTCATCACACTTTATGTAATTATCCGGTGCTGGGGGATCGACCCTAAAACTTAGCATGTCTTTCTTCTCGACCTCCCCCTCAACTTCACTACTAAATATATGAGCTGGAAAATAACCATAGTGAATCTCAAGACCACGACGTGCACATTCTAGCTCAAGAGGGGTACTATCAGGGTTTTCGAGAGCATCTACACATTGTTCAAGCATGGTCTTTTGTTTTGGGGGAGGGGGCTAACTGACCTTATTTGGCAAATTATTAAGAACATCGAAATTTATGAAATGCCAAGGGTCACTATAATCAAAGGAAAACATAATGAAAAAATAAAAATATAGAGACTAAAGAAAAAAAACTTCAAATTAAAATTAGAGTCGCTTGGTATTGATATTAGCGAAAAATCAGTCCCCGGCAACGGCGCCAAAAACTTGTTGTGAGGAAATCCCTCACACTATGCCGCAAGTGCACGGTGTCAATAAGTAATAAAGTGATAAGTAAGATATCGTTCCCTCGAGGACTGATTTCACTAAGTACCAAAATATAGTCGACTCGTAATTTTATTTGAAGAACAATTATATGGAATTTATTTCTAAACTAATTGCAGAAAAATAAATAATAATAGTAATAATAATAATAAAGGTGTAGGATTATGATTTTCACCTCAAACAATCAGGAATGATTTTTATTTATCCAATTCACTTTTATTCAATTGATTGTAAGCCAGGAATTCCTAAATTATTCTAAAGCTTTTTCCAAGGTCGATAGAAAATACTACGAATTATTAACTCGATATATCCCTATTCGAATTAGATAATTAATAGCTAAAACAGTTCAAGAATTCCCACAATAAATAGGCTTCACAATTCCCATGAGTATATCCCTATTTCACGAAAATCATGATTATTCTGACAAGAACTATGCCTAAATTTCATCTCCCGAATCCATAAAGACATTCAAAACAATTCAACTGTTGGCCAGACAATTAAAAAGCATTAAGAATAGTAAGAAGAATCCAATTCAATAAATTAACGAGTAAATTGAAATAATAATAAATAAATCAAACCGTCATGTAATCGGCTACAATCACAATTCTACTAGAATAGATCTAGAAACTAAGATACGGAAAAACTAAGAAAAACCGTAGGGATCCATGGTCTTGTCGTCGCCCACAAATCTCCTCCTTGTGTTCTTCGATCCCGCGATGTCTTCCTCTATTTTGATGATCGATTCCCCCTCCTTTGTCTTTAGCCCTTAAACCCTTATTTATAACTGTTATCAGCCTCCAAAACTCGTCCGTGTGATTAGGTCGAAAACTGCTCCAAAAACGGCAAAGAAACGCGGAAGTCTCAGCAAAACCGCCCTGTGGGCCGTGGCTTCACTTAATCTGTGCCACGACTCACACGTTCAGCGCCCCATGCCTGGGCGCCTTTTTCCTTCCTGGGCCGCGGCTCACTCTCCTTGTGCCGCGGCTCACGGTACAGTCCACTCGGGGCTCGCTGGTTGTCTTCGTGTGCCGCGGCTCACTTGGTTTGTGCCGCGGCCCATGACCAAAAATTGCTGTTCTCGCCCGTTTTTTCGTCGTTCGAGCTTCCAGACTCCAATTTCCTGCAAAACATATAAGAATAGTGCATTAAAAGCTCATTTATGCTGATTTAGGCTCAAGATAGATATAAAATAATGATATATAAGCGCATAAAAATACGCCTAACAACAGCTCATGTTCAAACAAAGGGAAAACTAGTACAGTGTTTGTCAAGAGTGTGGAACACATTCCTGTTTTGAAAGAAACTTCGAGTCCAGTGAAGGAACCTGTTGCACAGCGAACAACAAAGGCTGCTATTCCGCCCCCGCAATCCTATTCCAGACAGCGAAATCATCAGCCATTCAGACCGGAAAGGCACACTCAACATCATGCTCCCAGAGCATATCAACAGCGCCAACAGCCATTCAGAAGGAAGGCTGTATCCAAATACCAAAGGCCCGCACGACAGTACTATCAGTACAGCACGCCGAAGTATTGGATACAGGAGCCCCGTTATTCCTCGAGACAACAGGTGTCCGCTCAGTATCAACAACAGCGTTGGGAATCCAACTGGAGACCCAGAAGGCAAGCTGTTAGGCCAAAGAAAATGGCTCCACCTCTAAGACAGCACTCGTACTGGATTAATAATAATAAACCTGAATTTTACATGCATAATAATTATCATGGTTATAGCGACTACGGATATGCCCCACGTAGATATCGCAACACTGTACCGAGTGTGAATTACAGTAAACCAATTGCTGTCAGGAAAACTTGGGTACCTAGAGGAACTAACAATCATGGACCCAAAAATCAAAGGGGACCTAAATCTACTTAATCTCTTTACATAGAGGACATCCTAGAGGAGGACACCTGGTACTTTGATAGTGGATGCTCTCGGCAGATGACCGGAGATAGAAGCAAGCTATCAAACTTCATAGAAGGTCGTGGTCCAAAAGTTCGTTTCGGTGATAAATCTAAAGGAAGAACAAGAGGGAAAGGAAACCTACTTGTCGGAAAATTCAAAGTCACCGATGTTGCATATGTTGAAGGCGTACAATACAATCTACTTAGCATTAGCCAGTTCTGTGATAAACAGTTCTCGGTGAAATTCTATATAGATCGCTGTAGAGTCAAGAACATTTAGACCAAAGAAGTTGTGCTTACAGGAAGCAGATCAGGTAACATGTATATTGTTGACTGGAAGCCTATGAGCTCCTCAATTCCATGCTTTGTTGCCAAAGGCACTGCAGATCTTAGCTGGCTATGGCACAAGAGGATGTATCACTTCAACTTCAAGACGATCAACAAACTCTCAAGACAGGGAATGGTAAGAGGATTGCCAAATGTATCATTCAAAAAGGACAGTGTCTGCGGACCGTGTCAGAAAGGCAAGCAAATCAAGTCAACCCTGAAGAGCAAATCCTACCTTTCAACCCAAAGAGTGTTGGAAATGCTACATATGGATCTCTACGGTCCTGTAGACCCAGTAAGTTTGGGAGGTAAGAAATACTGTCTTGTTGTTGTTGATGATTACTCCAGGTATGCTTGGACAATTTTCCTAAGCAAGAAGAAGGAAACAACATCAAAGCTGCCCGAGCTCCTGAGAAAGCTTCAAAATGAAAAGGCATTGAGTATCGTGTCCATTTGTTCCGATAGAGGTACAGAATTTACTAACCGCTTTATAGAGCAATTCTGTTTGGAAAATGGGATACAACATGAATACTCAGCTGCCCGTACACCTCAACAAAATGGTGTTGTCGAGCGAAAGAATAGGACGTTGAAAGAAGCAATAAGGACAATGATCGCCGCAAGCAAGTTGCCACAGCATTTCTGCGGTGAAGCAACCAATACAGCATGCTACACTCAAAACCGCTGTATCATCAACAAGCACCATAACAAAACAGCATATGAGGTATGGAACAACAAATCTCCGTTAGTTTCATATTTTCACATTTTTGGATACAGGTGTTATGTGTTAAATAATGGGAAGGATCAACTTAGAACCTTTGATGAGAAATCAGATGAAGGAATATTTGTAGGATACTCCTCCGTCAGCAAAGCTTACATGATCTTTAATAAAAGGAAGCTGACGATCGAGGAATCAGTTCATGTAGTGTTCGACGAACCTCACCATGACCCTACAGGAGTAGATGATATTACTCAGAACATCCAACATCTCTCTATATTGGATCCTCCAACTCCCGTAGAACCTGTTGTTGACCTAGAAATCAACCCCGCAGCTGTAATAATCGACGTAGATGAAGCCGACGATGTACAAGCTGAAGATGTATCTATAGAAACTCTCGATACAGTACGGGACCCTGAATTAGAACCCGACCGAAGATGGTTGAGAGATCACCCGCAAGAGCTGATCATTGGAAACATAGATGCTGGTATTTCTACTTGTAGGAGAATACAGAGTACACAAGGAAATATACTTTGTGCACAAGAAGAACTAGATACTGAGATATCACCATTTCCTGAATGGAAATCTCAATACGAGCTTAGAAGACTCAACATGTACACTATCGCTGTATTCTTAGCGCAGTCCGAACCTATTTCGACCATAGACGCTCTTAATAATTCTCATTGGATAACATCTATCGAAGAAGAGCTTAACGGTTTCAAAAGAAACAATGTATGGTATCTTGTACCCAGACCTACACATCAATCGGTTATAGGAACCAAATGGGTGTTTCGAAACAAAAAGGATCGAAATGGACTTATTATAAGGAACAAATCAAGGCTAGTCGCACAAGGCTATAGCCAGGAAGAAGGCATAGACTATGATGAAACCTTCGCCCCTGTAGCCAGACTAGACGCCATTAGGATATTCTTAGCCTTTGCCGCCCATAATAGCTTTATTGTATATCAAATAGACGTCAAGAGTGCATTCCTAAATGGAGACCTTGCCGAAGAAGTTTATGTTAAAAACCACCAGGGTTTGCCAACACATACGGAATCGACCTAGTATACAGGCTAAGGAAAGCACTGTATGGACTTAAACAAGCCCCTAGAGCATGGTATGAGACCTTGTCCCAGTATCTAACCAACAATGGATTTGAGAAAGGTGCTGTGGACAAGACATTGTTCAAAATACAGGAAGGTGATGACCTTCTAATGGTGCAAATCTATGTAGATGATATAATTTTTGGTTCAACTAACCTTGCTTTATGTCAAAGGTTCTCTCATCTCATGCAAAGTAAATTTGAAATGAGTATGATGGGAGAACTTAGTTATTTCCTAGGTTTGCGGTGTAAAGTAGCTTGCCTAAGGTATTTTTATCAACCAGAAAATACAAGAAGGAGCTTCTCAACAAATTTGGAATGAACACTTCCAAATCATCGACAACCCCATGAGCACTTCCGCAAATTAGTGCCGATGAAGCCGAAAGCCGTTTGACCAATCACTCTACAAGAAGCTCATTGGTTCGCTCCCGTACCTAACGGCTAGCGTAATTCGATATCCGCTTTGTCGTTGGAGTGTGTGCGAGATATCAAGTAGCACCTAAGGGATCACACTTCAATACAGTTAAACGAATCCTGAAGTACATTAAAGGAACAGTCGATGTAGGACTATGGTATCCTAAAGAAGGTGGATTCAATTTAGTTGGATACAGCGACTCGGATCTCGGAGGCTGCAAGCTAGATAGGAAGAGTACAAGTGGAACTTGTCACTTTCTTGGACCTAGATTCGTTTCTTGGTTCAGTAAGAAGCAATTGGCTAACTCACTTTCCACGGTTGAATCAGAATACTATGCTGCTGGTAGTTGCTGTATGCAGATCCTTTGGATGCAGCAACAGTTGTCAGATTATGGAATTGAATCCAGAGAGACGCCAATCATGTGTGATAGCACGAGTGCAATTGCAATAACGCACAATCCTGTCCTGCACTCGCGCACTAAGCATATCAACATGAAGCATCATTTCATATGTAATCATGTCGAGAACAAGGATGTTCGCCTCGAAAAGGTTCATACAGACATTCAGTTGGCCGACATCTTCACCAAGCCTCTCGACACATCCAGATTCAACATGCTTAGACAAGAATTGGGAATGCTAGAGCCCAACTCCCTGTAAGTAATTTACTGCTTTTACTCAACAATTGAGGGGGAATGGAATAAGACCCAAGAATACAGTATCCACCGTTAATTATTTGTACACTCAGAACCGTCAATACAGTACTGTAGTGAACAAACACATATGAATTATCCTACAGCTGACGTGTGCAATAATTAAGGGGGAATACAGTATGACCCATGAATACAGCATTAATCCAAAAGTTGCTGTATGGAGTTAAAACCTATATGTACCTTTTAAGGGGGAACGCTGTATCGTCGAGGATACAACACATACTATAGGATTTCGATTCAGTATATATATTATATTATATTATTTCATTTTTAAAAATGATTTTTGTCCACGTGCCCTGTTTTCATGTCAAACGTCATTTACATTAAATGCCTTACACGACATCTGGACATCTGAATCTCAAAAGCCGCGATGTTATCAAATTGTTTAATGTTTTAAAACCGCCGTTTCAGGCATTTAGGGTAGTGGTGCCACATTTTAACCGAATCGGCTTCGGCCCGACCGCCCGCTGACGGTCCGTTGAAATCGGACCGGGCGGGCGTTCGAATCGAATCATTGCTCGCACGGGCTTACGGTTCAAGGTTCTGAGCCTGAACCGGCGGCCGAACCGCGGCCAGCCGAATCGACGGCTTCGCCGACCGGTTCGGCCCGAATCACGGCCTGCTTTCCGCCCAAATTCAAAATTCAAATTTTAAATTGTAACATTTCTTTTATTAGTTTAGTTAGTAATTAGTTAGTTTAGTTAGTAATTAGTTAGTTTAGTTATTCAATTTTAAAGATTGTATCATAATTGTAACATTTCTTTTATATAGTGAATTAGTTAGTATTAGTTAGTTTACTTATTCAATTTTAAAGATTGTATCACTGTAACATTTCTTTTGTACATAGATAGAATCATAGAAATCAATGAATGTATCAATTTGTATGCATTATTTTGATTGTAAATATTTTAGAACTATTTTTACTTTATTGCATTTCAAGTTTTCAATATTTCAAATTTTCAACACAAGTAATTTAATTTAAAAAAAGTCATAAAAATATTACAAGTTACTATAAATTATATAAAAAAATACACAACATAAAGAATTTCTAAATTTCTAAATTATTTAATAACTTATTATATTTTTATTAAATTAACTTAAGTAATTTCAAAGAGTCAACACTTGTAAAATACAAAATTTAGAAATTTCATCATTTAATTTAGAAAAAAATAAGATATAAATAATATTACATATATTATAAATTAAAAAAAAAACGGAACCGGCGGTTCAACCCGGAACCGGTTCTCGGCCGACTGTAACCGCCGGTTCGGCCCGCGAACCGGCCTTTACAGAATACTGGGCCGGTTCAGGTTCACCTCTTCTGGTGAACCGGAACCGCCGGTTCGGGCCCGGAACCGGCGGTTCATGGCCCGGTGGCACCACTAATTTAGGGTATCAAAAAATGTCAGAAGTGGGACCCGCTCATATTTTAATATACCGTGGATAAGTGTACCAGTTACACTCAGTTCATCGTGACCGTTCTTTTCAAAAACCGGTTCCCATCCCTTAAAATCTGACCATTCGTACTATGCAAAACCATACTTCGCCGCCCACTATAAAAGGACTGATACTGCCATTAGAGACTCTTTACGCTTTCTGCAAAAATTAAGAGTTCTCAAGCAAATACACCCTACAAAGTTTTCTGCGTTTTACTGCAAATTTCGTGTATTCTCTTTCATATTTTTCTTGAGAAACATCAATGGCTAGTCAAACATCTTCTCCCGCACTCAAGAAAACCACGAACATCATCGATGGATGGATCTTTTCAAGATCTGTCGTCATCGAACGCATTCTCGCTCAAACAAATCATGTCGAACCCATGGAGTTCATCATGACTCGACTCCGTCAGCAAGGCCTCTACCGCCTTGGGAGTCAAACCGCTGAGAAATACGATGTTCATCTGGTTGAGGACATTTACCTCAACGCCGCCGTTCGCTTTTTGTCGCTGGCCCAGGGAGGTCACGTCGCTGACATCACTGCTACCATTCAAGGTGTGGAGATCTGTATCGATCGAGATCTTCTCCAGAACATTTATAGGCTACCTGCTGATGGCCTGACAATGGAAGAACTTGAGATGTTTGGGTCTCAAGAGCTGATAACTAAGTATTATGGGTTGTTCACCGGCTCAACTGTTGTTGACATGGTTCACACCACATGTCACAAGAAGAATTTTTGTCTGCCATACGTGTATTTACATGATTTTTGCTGCAGGATCATCGAGAATCGAACTGGTGCATTCGAAATGTGCACTAATATGAGATTTAGGATTATGGTTGCGATTTTAACCTGTGAAAAGGTCAACTGGTGCCAGATAATCTTGAAGCGCTTGCAGGAGGAAGTATCCAAGCCTGTCACCCAGAAGAAGTCATTTGGTTTAATTTTAAACCATATTTTGATGAAATGCAGACTTTCGCAATCTGCTGATGCGAAGAAAAACAGCTCCCGGATATACTTAGGAGGCGTCAAGCCTACAACGTATAACCAGAGCACTATGGTCTGCAACCACCCTAAAATCAAAAGTATGCCAGTTTCTGAAGACCCAAGGGATGTGTCTTTGAAGTCCCAGGATGTGGAGTCTTCAAGGAAGAGGAAAAGATCTCACAGCAAGACACCTATTGCTGGTGAGAAGCCAAAAAGGAAGCTAAGGAGGCTTTCTAAAGCTAAAACCACCAAAACCTCCGAGGAAGTTTCCACCATGGCGTAACCCACTGAAAAACTACCCCAGGGCCCAACCCCCGTTCAAGAGATGCCCACTACTGTATCGACAGTAGATTCTGAGCCTTTGGCAGCTAAGACGGATGATCGGACATCTGCCAACTGAGAAGACTCTGGCGAGTCGGCTGCCCCTGCAGAGCCAAACGCTACTTCTCCTATGCGGGATTCCACACCCGTACATGATCAATCTTCCTCCGGGGCACCATCCCCTGTAAGGATTCCCACTTCCCTACAGGATCCCACACCTATAGAGGAAACCCTCGCTACAGCGGATTCAGACGTTGTACGCAGTCCCTCCCCGGACACCATTATCAAAAAAACTCTTCTCTCTGTGCAGATTGATCATGCTTATGATAGATTCCTTAAATGGAAAAGCTACAGGCTAGCTCCGTATGACACCTTATACAACTGGAGCGAATGGAGCCACGAAGAGAGATTTGTATTGGAAGTGACGGACTCAACAGAGGTTGCAGCCCTGATCCAATGGGACAATCTCTACTGCAAGGAATTGATTGAAAGCCATTTATTACAAAAATCTGACGCAAGGAGAAAAGGAAAAGATTAGTCCGAGGACTCTCCCCAAAATCCAAAAGATGACGATGACTCAGACGACGATGACGATGCTTTATAAGCTGGTCTGAGCATGAGTCGTGAAAAGGCTCAAGACAGAGATACCTCTAAACCCAAGGATGACGAAGGGCCATCAAATCGAAGTGATCCCCCTTTTCCACAGCAAGAGAACATTCCTGACGACGAGGAATCAGTCCCTCAAGTCGAGGAAGAAGACATAGTTTTGGAACAGGAACCCGAGCCTGCTTCCGCAGAAGAAGAAGTTGTTGCTGAGAGACAACAGGAGGAATCAGTCCCTCCTGTATCCATGTCTACAGAAGCACCTTCGCAACAGGAGAACACAACACCCCCTGCCGCCGAACCCGAAAATGCTGCTCCTGCCCCATCAACCGTGGAATCCGAGGACGGTTATGTACCTAAGGATGTCTAACTCAATTCACGCCCTACCGTGAATCTGAGGAGGTTGAATGGATCCGAAGATTTTGCCAAACCGGATTCTCCAAGCACTGCTGCTAGGAAAGAGCGTCTGCGTGCTCTTGGTCTTCAAACTGTCTTCATCCAGGATGCAGTTAATGCCCTGTACTCAGTCGAAAAAGCTCTTAATTGGATGCACACTTCTGCTGTCGAAGAGATGACTACATTACAGCATGATGTCTCTCGTGTAGTAGAAGCCTTCACTTTATTTCCAGAAGTCTTCAAGCAAGCCCTGAAGATCATGCAAGAGAAACAAGAGCAACTCCTAAGAGAAGAGGCATCCAAAACGCGCATTTCTGAGGCCAAGACCGCAGCAGCCATGACCGAAACCACTTCTCATCTTCGAGCCCACGGCAAAAGTATCAAGGATATGTCGTAGGTGCTTTCCACCCTTGTAGAAAGAATGACAAACATTGAGACGAAACAGGATGCCGCACTGGAGATCCTAGGACGTCTTGATGACGCCAAAAAGGTGGAAGAAGCAAGAGAAGCTGCTAGGAGAATAAGGTTACAGCACGAAAGGGAATTTAATGCTGCTCAAGACAGCATTACCGCTGAATTAAACAAGCTAGCCCCTCCCTCTCAAAGTTTTAAGATTTCAGGCTCCCGACCTGAATTTCATGATCCAAATGTCCCGTGGCAAAACTTAATCCAAAGACCTTCTGAAATTTGTCTGCCAACCAACCGCCATCCAACTGCCTAAGAGGTGAAGCAATGGAGGAAGAATGAACTGATGAGATACTTTGTTAAACTCATCAGGGAATCCGCCATCTTCAAAAGTTCTAAGACATTAGCAGAGGCTGCAGACAAATTCACGAAGATGTTAGAAGAAGGAAAGCTTCCTCTCCAGCTAGATATGAAATCCAAGCATAGAAGAGGAGATCGGATCACCCATCCAGAAGACTGGATTCTTGCCTTTGACAAATCCTACGAAGGTAGAGCAATATACCTAGATCGTGGCAACAATTACCTACAGAACTGGTGGCGTGGAACCGAGAATGATCCACGGAAAAAGCCATGGAGACATGCGGACTATAGGAGCTGAAATCCTTGTAATATTAGTTTTGTTTGTAATTTTTCTTTCGAATCAGCAAACCTTGTACTCTATTTTTGAATATCAATAAAAGTGTTTGTTTGTCTTGAAAGATTACAACTCGTAATCTACAGTGTTGACTGTGTTGATATATGATTACATAACTTAAATTGTTGAGATAACAATCACAAGTATAGAAACTTGTTTGAAAATTAAGCTGTACGAATTTGTCTACGAACAGTTCATAATTTTAGTTGTATGCATTTAGAATATATTGTAAGATTGTGCCTGTGCGCCAATCATAAGCTTAAGTTGTAAAAATTCTTAGCTGTATAGAACTCGCCTGCGAGCAGTTCATAAATTAGACTAAGTTGCTGAAAGACAGACCATTTGACAGAAGACCAAGAAATCTGCCAGAAGTCATCAAAGAAGATTATTTCATGAATAAAGTTTTGGCATCATCAAGAAGACTTGAAAGTTTTTAAAGTCTTGGCAAATTGTCAAAAAGGAGGAAATTGTTGGGAAAATAAAAACCCTATATCGAAACAGCCGGGATAATCAATCCCTGTATCGAATAGTGTTGATAAGAGGTTTTGACATATATGCCAATCCTCAATACATTAAGGAAACTGTATCGAAGAGTTGAAGTGTCAACCTGTATCGAAAGCCTGTCTCGAATCCAGCATATAATGGAACCTTTCAGTACATCAAAGAAGTCTTATAAAAGACTGAGTATGGAAGCTATCTCGATTTGTCAACACAGTGATCTTCCATACAGCTCTCAACAGGACAAAGAAGGAATCTTCAGAAGTCAAGTCCCGTTGATAAAGAAGTATTTAAATACTAAAGGATAAAGTATTTAAATACTGTCAGTCAACAGATCTTCAAATCCCGCTAAATCCGGGTCGTGCTTTTTCATCCCGTTGGAACGGAATCTTGCTCAACGATATATCTCAATGGATATATTTTCCAGAAGACTATATATATCTCATCAAGGCGTTGAAGATCAGTTACCCAAGTAACAAAGCTATTAATATATTCATCAGAGCAAAACATATCTCCAAAGCTTACTGCAACTCAGATCTAAGAGATAGACAATGCTCAACATGTTGAACAACAGTTCTTCAGCCAAAAGCTCATAAAGTCAAAGCTGTTGTTCATACCCTGTTCTATACTTTGAACAAACCCAGACCAGCCCTGTGTGGACTGAGTAATCGTTGCTACTCCAGAACTGTGTGTGAAGGATTTGCATCGAAGAAGACAAAGCTTCAGAACTGTGTGTGAAGAAGCAAGTCAAAGCTTTAGCTCAAACCAATCTGTGTGAACGGTTGAAGCTAAGATCTTCATATCAATCTGTGTGAACGATATATTGATTGTGTGTTGTTATAATTATGTAGTTGTGTACGTAGTAATTATAATAAACTTTTTACTCCTGTGTGGAGGACCAATGGACGTAGAGGGGTTTACCTCGAACCACTTTAAATATTGTGTTATTTACCTTCTGCCCTACCTGTTTTAATTACTGTGATTATTTAAGTATACACTGCACATCGAGTTGTTGTATCCATAACAACTTACTGTATCTAAGACTTCTGCTACGCCCTCAGATTTAAAATCAGTACAACTTGTTGTTTAAACTACTTCCCAAGCTGTATCCAGTATACTTAGTGGCCAACAGGCTTGTTAGCACTTTTCTACCTCGGACCGCCATTAAGATGACGACCCTCGATAGTATACGTTGTGATGGGGGGAGGGACGTGTCGCATTGTCCGTGAAGGATACACCATGTTTAAGTAATGGACCTTCGAGGGCGGGCGAACGTGTCCACAGATCTGTTTTGGAGGGCCCTCAGACTATGCCGGCCTCGTATTTAAACGAAGGGCGGGCGATCGTGGCCCAATGGGACCTTGCACGGGCACAGAGAACGGTTCCATCGTCCTCAACGACCATGTAGACACTCTTCTACCTCGGACTATCAAGTCAGATGACGATCCTCGATGGTATACGTTGTGTAAGGGGAGTAGATCGCCTGCCTAAGTTCTTCATGTAGATGACGAACTTTAGAGGGCGAGCGAGTAATCCTCTGATTTGTTTTGGAGAGTCCTTCGGCTACGACCGCCTCGTATTTAAACGAAGGGCGAGCGATCGGAGCCCAAAGGAACCTTGCATGGACGGATCGTCGGTTTAATCGATTTTCGCGACCATGGCGGCACTCTTCTACCTCGGACCATCATGTCAGATGACGATCCTAGACGGTATACATTGTGCTAAGGGAGGCGATTGCTGCCTAGGTCCATCATGTTGATGACGAACTTTAGAGGGCCAGCGAGTCATCCTCTTTTTCGAAGTGTTTGTTCAGGTAGTAGCCTTTGGTTTGATGAGGCGAGAATCGGGGAGAGACATCCGAAGTTGCCTCCTCTTGATTGAAGCATGTAGATACAGTCGCCGAGGTTGATCGAGGAGTCGGCTCGTATGATCTTTCCGGCCTGTTCGCGTTCGACTCGGGCGACCGTGTTGGGAGATCGATGGGGCTCCAGCTAAGCCAATAAACTGTCCAACTTGCCCTCCTCGAACAATCTCCAGAGTTTTCTGAGGAGGTCGCGGCATTGGTTGGTGTTGTGGCCGAGATTCTTGTGGTAGGCACAATATTGATTGCGGTCCAGATGACCGTTGTCCCTTATTGCCTTTGGCTTGTTTAGCAGTTCGCGCCCCTTGATGGCGTAAAAAATGTGGGCCGAAGTTCGGTTGAACTTGTGGAGGAGATGGGTTTCCATATCCTCGAAGTCCTTGAGATCGCCCGGTGGCTTTGCAACCGCCTTCTTGGTTCTGGCGATTGCCGACTTTCGGACAGGAGGTGGCGTTCCCTCGCCTAGGCGGAGAGTAAGTAGCCTTTGCCTGGCCAGAAAGTCGGCAGCCTTAGTGCGGAAGATCACGTAGATTGGGGGGATGTCCTTTGTGAGATGTCTAAACATAGGTGAATGACCATAGAATCCCCCTAGGACCGAGTAGAGAGCGAGCCCGTCGCTGATGGGCTCGCTGGTGAGGACGATTTTATCTACCCGGTCGATGTAATCTGCGTCGGATTTGTCTTCCCCCTGCCTGATTTTCATCATGCGGTGGGGGCCTTCTGGTCTGGCGACCTTGGCGGCGAAGTATGACGTGAAGTCACTTGCCAGTTTCTCAAAAGAGATGATCGATCGCGGTGGTAGTGAGACGTACCACCTATGGGCCAGCTCGCCCAATGTTAACGGGAAGATTCAGCACTTGGTCACGTCCGATGCTCCATACCCGGTCATGTAGATCCGGAACTTGCTTAGGTGGGTCTCGGGATCCGATATCCCTTCGTACAAAGGTGTTTTGGGAGGAGCGATCCTTGGTTGCACCGGGGCAAGCTCGATGTGGACCGCGAGTGGCTCGGTCGGTCCGATGATCCTTCTACTGGTGCTTGCCCCAGTATCCAAGAGCACTTTCATCTCATCGAGCTGACGTTGCATAGCGGCCATCGCCATGGCCTGGCTTCTCATGGCTAGGCGCTCGGAGCGGGAGCCGAGGTGATCAAGTACTGACCCCCTGGCGTTCGGAGTGGGAGCCAAACAGTTGACTTATATTCGGCTGGGAGTTGGGTACGCCGAACTCCTGGTGACGGACTCGGATCCCACCATCTCGTGGTTGGGGCCGGAATGCCCCGGTCGCCATGATGGGTCACTTCCCAAGTGTCTGAATACGGAACCGTCCGGCCGTGCGAGAGCCTTTTCTCGCGAATCGGGGCTTTCTAACGATCGCTCGCCCAGTAACCCTTTGAACTTCTGTTTGCCCACGCGGCGGATGGCCGAGGGAGTTATAGCGGGCGTAGTGCATGCTCTCCGTCGCTCCTTTAGGATGGCCATAGCCTCCTCGATCTGTTCCGCGGTTTGGAACTGGTCGAGCGAAAGGCTGGGGCCATCCCTCAGGTGCGGGATCGAGAGGCTTGCGTCGCCGCGGCTACCCTCTGCCGTCAGCTGGGGCTCGGATCTATCCGGGATATAATGTCCGGCGGTTCGGAGAGTGGCTCTCTTCGATGTGGTGGCAGACGTCATGATTCTGAAGGTTTTTATTTGAAGCACAGTGAGTGTCACTTCAAGTATATGCCCCGAGAACGGTGAGTGTTCTTCGGGACGGTAGGATTAAAAATGAAGGTTAAGACGCCCTCCTTCTAGCGCCAATTGTTGCTACCCAAAATATTATCCGGAGATAGATATTGCTGGAATGGATGAGTAGCAAACAATGTGCGAGAGCACTTCCGTGGGGAAAGTAAATAACACAAGATTTGCCAGGGTTGTTAGTCCCGGGCTTGAATGCTCTCGCGAGATATTATTAATACAAATACTTGGAGTACAAATATTAATGTTAGAGTACAATTACAATGAGTGTAAAGACCCTAGTTATCTTAGCTATTCAGCGTGAAGATTGCTGGAAGAACTAGATATGAAGCTCTGTGAGTTCTTGTAACAACGATGGGGTGCTGTGACGACTGTGAGAGATCGACGGTCTCTCAAAGTGTGTATTAGCTATATGTTTGAGCTCCTGGGCTTGCGAGTCTCTTCGAATCTGTACTGTAGGGAGTTCTTGCCTCTGCCGACCGTCTTCTGGTTGAGAGGTGCTGAGAGAGAAATCCTGAGATAGATTCAAGAGAGGAAGCCGAGAGTCTGGAAATGTGTATGCACTGTCAATGCCTGAACGTTTTTTGGAACCTTTTTGGTATCAAAAGCGGAGCCTTTTACCAGTTGCGGGAGGTTCTCTATTTATAGTACTAGGAGTTGCTGGGCGATCGCCTCAGCTATATTATAATAAGCGGGCGATCATCTTTAGCACATAGGTTGGTCTCCTTAAAGTCCGCAGGAGTTGCTGGCTGCCAAAAGTGCGATCCAATGAGAGAGCAACACGCGTCTGAGTCGCTGTCACGGTAGGCCCTACTTAGGACCTTTCGGCGGGTCTGTCAGTAGGTGAGGCCGTCCCTATCACTGACAGCTGCATGTGGGCTGGAATCAACGATCCATGTTCAGCGACGCCTTTTGTGGATCTGCACATAGGCGCTTGCTTCATGATCCAGTCTTTGTAGACTTTGACGGACGACGGCCTTGTTCGTGGCATAGGTCGGTCGTCCTAGGTCGAGTGCCAGAGTCGATCGCTAGGTGCCAAACGGCGATCGCCTTAGGAGTCGATCGCTAGATACTCGAAGGCGGGCTGCTACCTTCGTTCTGACAAGGTCGCCTTAGCTCATACGGTCGTGAACTCGGTCGCCCGGCATTTGTACCGATCGCCTGTCGAGTTGTATAAATCTCGGCACAACAGTGCTAACAATCATTGGATCCTACTAATGCTAATTGGGACGAAGCTACAGACATGTTATAAATTAAAAGAGAAAGGTACGAAAATAGAAGCAGATAGCGCATGCTAAATCAGTATCTTAGCGCATTTTATTTACATATGCTATCACGAATACCTAAAGCACGCTATGAAAATCAGGACATGTTATGAATCAGGACAGAAAGGTCTGAAATAGAAGCATATAACTCACGCTATGTGGTTACTCTAACACACGTTAAATCGCCCAACTATCGCGCTAAAGACTGTTATTAGCCCATACAAGGTTTGAAATTCTATCGTTAATCATATATTTGTTGGATATCTTTTTCAACACGAAAATCACGCAAAATATGGAAAGTAAAGATTGACCAACTAGCGAATGCTATGAAGGATGAATAACGCACACTAAGTTCAAAATATATTCATTGGACAAAGACTTTCAGTATCAAGACCGTTCCTTTTCAAATTCAAAAGTAAAGATGCTTGACTACACCAAAAAAATGACATGGGATGTTGTGACGTAGAAGACAAATGCTTTTATAAGAAAGCAAAAATGAGCTTTACTCCTCAAAAGAATATCAAAAGTGCGGCCAAGAATACATCAAAGAGGTATTTGTAGGCCTAAAAACAAACCATACTTTAAAAAGGAATCGAAACCAAAAAAAAGGACACCAAAATAAAAGTTTTGCAAACAAAAAATACTAAAAGGGCCAAATGAGCCTTAAAACAAAGGAATTTGGGCTTTGGACCTATATTTCACTGCAAAGCGCATATATATATATAATAATAGAAATTCAGAACACGCCATAAAAAGTTACGACCTTTTTTATCATTGTCGACGGCTACATTTCTCTCTATCCTTGACCATCAAATAATATTCAGCAAACTGTTCCGTATCAAAATATCATTAGTGATCTCTTATACATGTGAAGGCCAATCTAAAGTAGATAAATATACGACACAACCGATTATGGAACAAGTACTATAAAACATGCATGTTTAGTATGAACACGTCCTTCTAGTACGACTTCCAAATAGAGGCATGCCTGAGCCAGCGCAGGTGGCGCTAGCACACCGGGCCCCCAAAACTTTTGGCCCAAAATAGCTAGGTTTATATATATATATATATATATATATAGAGAGAGAGAGAGAGAGAGAGAGTAAATTACATCATTCGTCCTTGTGGTTTGCGTTGACCGCATCCGGTGGTCCTTTGACCAAAAAACTGCACCACTCGGCCTTAAGTGTCAAACTTTATGCACCGTTTGTCCCTCCATATAAATGGCCCCACTAACTCCCACTAACAGTCGTTAACTCACTTAACCCATGAGGGCATACCCGTCATTTTCCAACCCCCCTTTTCCCGCCTATATTTTTTACCCTAGCTACTTTCCCATCTTTATAACTCCCCACCCACCCACCAAACATCTCTCTTAGTACTTTTTCCACCACCATTTTCAAATCCAGAGGTTCTCTCAAATCAAATCAACAAAATGGCTAGATGTCCTCGTTGTGAATCAGTTGCAGTTATCAAAACATCATGGACTAATCGAAACCCAGGTCGAAGGTTTTATGGTTGTCCCCGAATGGTACATGTTTATGGTTTGCTATGTAATTGAACAAAATATTGTGATAATCTCGGAATCAAGTAAGTAGTTGTTGTTTTATTTTGTTTTACAGGATTGTAACAGGTTTGTTGATTGGTTAGACCCCGAAATGTGTCAATGTTCTGTGGTAATTATACCTGGGTTATTAAGGTCCCGAACAACCATCAAACAATGCTACAAGATCTTGAGCAAGAAAGATCAAGATTGAAGAAGTATCTTATTATTTCATGGGTTTTGTTTTTTGTGTCTGTTATGTACAACATATTGACTTAGTTAGATATTAAGGTCAGTATGTATTTTGGGGGTTTAATGTTAGATGTATTTTGGGGATTTAATGTTAGATGTATTTTGGGACCAAGATGTTTGTTTTTTGTAATGAAAGCAAATTTTGTATTGAAAGCAAGTTATTTTGGGACCATCTGTTTTGTGTTTGTTTTGACCCATTACTGTAATATCCGGAATTTCTACTACTATTGTTTAATGTTATTTTATCCGAGCTATGTTGTACAGTGAGGAATCTGTACAATATGGATAAAATAAATGAAGGATTGAGATGTATGTATTGGTATAATTATCGTACTTGGTCGAAAATTGTATTTGAGGATATAGTGTGTCATGTATACGTATTCGGTATATTGAGACGACGAGCAAGATCAGTTTAAATGGCTAACTATAGCCTGATTAGCGCACGCTAATATTCACACATAGCGCACGCTATTATTCAAGTGTAGCGCATGCTAATGCCTAAGATTAGCGCTCGCTAATTATAGATCGGTCAAAAAGAGAATCTTGGCATTGGTAGGCTACTTTCGGCGCGTGTTCCGATAAGGTCAACTGATGTTTGTTATGAAGGATTAGCGCACGTTAATGCATATTGTTAGCGCACGCTAATATCAGATCGGTCTAAAGGGAATCTTATCCTTGTCAGATGCTTTCGGGGTGTGGACCCATCTTCGGAGCATACAGACAAATGAGTCAACTATGAGTAGCGTACGCTATGGTCGGACACTTGCGTATGCTAAATAGAGGCATTTACGTATGATATTGCATGGGCATTGCGTATGTAAATCATTGTACGAAGCAAGGCAGTAGCCTCTGGACTTCGATAGCGCATGCTATTTTGTGAAGGTAGCGCACGCTAATAATAGTCAGTATATATATGATTGCAGATGTGAATTATGTTCATTCGGCCATTCCTTCCCTTATTTCAATAGAGAGAGTTCTTAGAGAGAATTTTGAGGTTCCAAACACTGAGAGATGATCATTCTTAACAATAATAAGATGGAGGGCATGGATTAAAGCCTTGTTCTTGAAGATTATTGATGATTCTTGGAATGGAGTTCGATTGTTCTTCGTAATGGTTCGTCTATAAGGTAATTTTCGTATCCCTTTGTTAGTGTTTCGTTTTAAAGGATGATTACCTGGGAGGGAGTATGTTGGATTATCATGTGATGATGTTATATGAGGTTTAATGGATGTATATGACTTGGATTATGAATCAGATGATTATTTACATGTTAAAGGATGTTAGATTATGTTGCTTTGATGATTATGAACATGGTTTCGAATCACTTGGTGTTCTTGAAGAACTTATTGATGAATATACCATAGAAAGACGATTGTATGTTGAATCATCGGTGTTTTAGATACGAAGCTGAAATGTTCATATCCAGGATTAAGTCATGTTGATTGATGATTGATTTATGGTATATATCATGTGAGTATGATAACGAGATTGAATCTGGAAAGATTATGATTGATCTTGGAGTATGACTTCCTTTACACTCATATTCGTAATCGCCATATGATTGATCGGTACCTGAAATGCATGCAACTGCATGTCATTAGCGCACGCTAGTGTTACTGGCTAGCGCACGCTAACGGAAGCAACTTAGCGCACGCTAAGTTAAGTGATTAACATGCGCTATGTCAACAGACAGTGTACATAATTGTATTACGGTTGTGAGTTCGTAACGGATTGAGCTGGATTGTTCGAACTAGTGGTTAATCGAGATATTGTTGAGCCGTTGGGTTTGCGAATTGGTTATATTGATTGGTGATTGTTATCGATCTTGTTGTTTATCGATTATTTTAATAGGTTGAGATTATTGATCGGTGATTAGAACCATGCTTTGCGGTCGTGTTCAAGAATGTTCGTAGATTTGCTTTGGTCGGGGCTGAGGAGTTCGTAGACGAAGGCAATAGAATTGGTAACGGCTTCATCGATATCGAGGCAAGTTATTACTTGCACAGTTTATAATACTTAATGAATGGTTTCAGTTTCATTCGTTTATAATTCGTATAGCAATGATTATAATTGTGAACTCTAGAGACTTGGGATTATACGTTGTTTTCTGATTTTGGGAATTAAATCACAATGTATATGATTTACATTTGTTATTGGTATACTTGGGTATCGAGGATATACTATGGTAAAGACGAGGATATTAGTTATCTATAGTCTATGGTACTTTTGGATCGTCGAATGTTGAGGAAATTGTTGGTGATGGATTTGACATGGAGATTGTTCTCGAAGGACTCGGGGCAAGTACTCTAATCTTTTTTGTCATTTAGTGTCGATCATGTTGTGATACATTCGTGTATTGTTGTTGTCGTGCATTTGTGTATTGTTGTTATTATGCATTTGTGCATTGTTGTTGTATGTCCACCACGCGTTGGTCCGACGGGATCATCATGGGATATCTATAGCTGTGTGCGCTGGATTGTTGGACAGGTATTTCCACCATGCATTGGTCCGATGGGATCATCATGGGACATCTATGCTGTGTACGCTGGATCGTTGGATTACCATGGCATTATTGTTGTTGTACATATGTATATTATGGGTTATCCATTTCGTGTTGGTCTTTCAGGATCATCTTGGGATCTATGCTATGTGTGCTAGATCATCAGATTTCTATAAGTATACATTATTGTTGTTATCGTGGGCATATTGATGTCGTCATGTGAGTATGCATTTGTAGGTCTTGTGTTCGGATGATGTCCGTATGTTATGTTGGTCATATCTCGGATTAGACTGCTATAATTCATCGTGGCATTGCGTATCTTGAGGCATGTTCCGTATTTTCTTTGGTATTTGTCTTTTGATGGACAATTGATTATCGTGTTGGGATTTGATTATGTTATCCGATGGATTGAATTGGTCAGAGCTGGTATTTTTCCGTATCATGAGTTAATGATGATATTCTGATAATCTTGAGTATTGTTTAAGGAACAACACAGATGTTATGTTTGAGTATATTGGTTAATCGAGATTATGAGATGTACAATATGATAATGGTTATTTTGATGAGGATTATTCGAGTAAGTAAGGTTACGGCGGTAAGATTACATTGGTCGTATTCTTACTTAGTGATTTCATTGGTATGTAATTATTGACGTAATGTGATTGTTATCATTGTTGGATATTATGGCTGACCCCATCGTGGGCTTTCTTTTTAGGTTCTTTGGATATCGAGCTTGTAGCGGTCGTGAAGAGATGAGCTTCCCGGAGGATACTGGCTATGGCATGTATTTGTGTATTGAGTTTCCTGATCAGTTGTTGTATTCCGCTGCTAGAGTATTTTGAATTGTTTGTCTTTTCCGCTGCGTGAGTATTTTTAAATGGCCTTTTGGTATCTGGTAACTTAGGTTACTTTGGCAATATTTTTCTAAACTATTTTGTTGGTACGTGTAAGCGATAGCTTAATGTATGTTTTTTTAAACTGTTGAATTTTGGCATTTCGGGCCTTGTAGTTTCAAATGAGATTTTTCCGACAGTTTTGATAAACAGATTTTCTTAAGTCTTCGAATGTTTTTAAAGATAGTACAGTCGTTCGCCTCTTAGGCATTTGTAAATGTTTGTAAATCTTTCTTTCAGCCTTGTGGGTTTCATCTCGGGGCCCACGGTGCTGTAATATTCCTGGCTGGTTCTGGGGGTGTTACAGAATATGGTATCAGAGCTTAGGATGAGAAAACCTAGGCAGTCGGGTCGAGTTGGGTCGTGTTTTTGTCGCGTCGTTCGAGTTGTCGATTTGACTAATACTAGAGCCCTAGATTTTTGTTGTGCACTTGGGCTTGTGTGTTATGTGATTTACCAGTGTGGTACTGGGGTTGTTGTAAACTTTTTCAAATGATACTAATGTGTTTCTTCGGATAGAGATGTGTTGTGTTCTCGAGTTGAACTGAGTTTGCAAAATGTGTGTTTTGTAAATATCTGTGTTGAGTATTTTCTAGAGTTGAGACATGTGCCAGTATCACGGGGAATCATCGGCTTCACGATCTGTAAGTATTTGGATTCTTAAATCGCACTGAGATTTATTGTCGTTCTAACATCATATGCACTCAAGATATTGTGTCTGAATATTATGCGTTACAGTATAAGGTGACAGATTTGGGACATTATTGATGATCTTGAGAAGTTATGATTTTGGAAATCAATATGTTGGTTAAATTTTGGAAACGGAGTTGTGTATTCGGAAGGAGGACTGTGGATTGTTGAGAAGAACATGTAGTCATGTTAGTTCATTTTGAGATATATGAAACTGTTTTTGAGCATTTGAAAATGATACTTTTCAAAATGAATGTTTTACGGATGTTTTACGGAAAATGATTTTGGGCCGAGACCCAATCGATTTTGAAATAGTTTTATAACTCAGGACTTGGGGTCCAAAAGGGTTTTCTACTTTTTAAACTTCTTGTAATGCGGAACGAGATACAGGCTGAGACCCTAATGTTTCAAAAGGCTTTTATATTTTCTAGAACTTTCGAGATTTGTAAAACACTTTACCAATCGTTTATCTATTTTATTACTGCCTTTCGGAGTTTTGGTTTACTTGTTCAAATGAGACTGCTCGGGTAGTCTTTCGCTGTGTTTGATTTGTTGAATATTCAATGTTTTGTCATAGCTAGTTGAGGTGATCCAGGATGGGTTAATGGTCGACGTTGCGGGTCATATGTGGAAAAAGGAGTTTTTGTCGGAGTCTATACATTAAGATTTTGGAACTCTATCGTGTGGTTTTCCGATGGAATGTCAGTGGAATTGGTGACGAACTGAATTGGTATACAAGAGTATGGATGTGGTCAATTATTTGCTTAGTTTTCATTTTAAAACTTCGAAATCGTGTGGATTCGAAGGAAACTGTTATTGAATACTTGGCATTAGCGAGCCAGTTTAATTTTTCGAAAATTGATTTTGTAGTCTTACCAAAATTTATGTTTTGAGTTTTGAAATTTTTAAAAGAACTTTCGAAAATCTGTCTTCTTGACAAGATTACATGATTTCAAACTGGTTTTGAAAATGTGACTGATATACATACGCATTTAGTGCATAGTGCATATCATGGTGAAGTTATGAGTGTGGCTCACGAACTGGATAAGACATAAGTATGGAACGATGAATAGAGATTCGAACTTCAGTATGGTAGTTTGGTTATCCAGGGATGATCGGTTGATTGATCGGATAAGAAGAATATGCTGCGTAATGTATATTCGGGTACCGAATATGATTTCGGAACTTTGGATTTTGTGAAACAAGGACATATGTGCTATGTGATTCCATTGGTATGGTAGTAGTACGATTTTACCATAGTGATTTTTGAATGATTCCTTAGTAAGTGTAGAATTGAGGGTGGTGACCCCAGGATGATTGTTTTGGATATTGATTGGTCATTCCCACTCCATGTATGATTTGGTATGTTCGTCGATTTGCGATTGGTTGTTCGTATGCCGAGGGGTATGTTCACCAGTCGGTTGTGTTTCGTTGAGATCCACTATATGTGCTTTGTTTAACATTTTGAGAATGTTATTCTTTCGTATATCTGTTTCTATGGTTATGTGTTGACCGTGTTGGAGCTTACCATGTGAGGGTATCCTCGATTATCGTTGATCGTTCATTGATGATTTTGGAATTTATCATATTGATGATATACTCAGTTGTGTTTTGACCTTTAGATGGTCATATTGGAGTTTATCATGTTGATGATATTCTCGATTGTGTTTTGACCTCTTTCTGGTCATATTGGAGTTTATCACGTTGATGATATTCTCGGTTAATTTGTTGGTTGATCATTGTAAATGATCGTATGAGCGTTCAAATTTATGTCGATGTTTCGGGATTTGTGTTGTTGTGTTGGGCAGTTGTTTCTCAAATGTATCGTGCATTATTGATTGTATCAGAATTGGGACTTGATTGTGCGATCAGGCAGACAGGATTTGACACGGATAGATTATTTCATCCGAAGATGATATATTTTGTTGGGACTCATGAAATTGTGATTGTAAGAGTATTGAGGCTTTACAGTGAAGTCACTTGCTAGTATCTCAGGAGATCGTCGACTTGGCGCATATGTAAGTGTATTGTTTTGGTTATTCGTTAATGATGATGATTGATCATTGTCGTGATGGTTTCGGAATATTTTGGTTGAATGGTTTGTTTGTTTTTCTATGACAGATTGCAAGTTTCGAGGACGAAACTTATTTTAAGTGGTGTAGTATGTAATATCCGAAATTTCTACTACTGTTGTTTAATGTTATTTTATCCGAGCTATGTTGTACAGTGTGGAATCTGTACAGTATGGATAAAATAAATGAAGGACTAAGATGTCTGTATTGGTATAATTGTCGTACTTGGTCTATAATTATATTTGAGGATATAGTGTGTCGTGTATATGTGTTCGGTATATTGAGACAACGAGCAAGATCAGTGTAAATGGCTAAGTATAGTTTGATTAGCGCACGCTAATATTCACGCATAGCGCACGCTATTATTCAAGTGTAGCGCACGCTAATGCCTAAGATTAGCACATGCTAATTATAGATCGGTCAAAAAGAGTATCTTGGCATTGTCAGGCTACTTTCGGCGCGTGTTCCGATAAGGTCAACGGATGTTTGTTATGAAGGATTAGCGCACGCTAATGCATATTGTTAGCGCACGCTAATATCAGATCGATCCAAAGGGAATCTTATCCTTGTCAGATGCTTTCGACGTGTGGACCCATCTTCGGAGCATACAGACAAATGAGTCAACTATGAGTAGCGTATGCTATGGTCGGACACTTGTATATGCTAAATAGAGGCATTTACGTACGCTATTGCATGGGCATTGCGTACGTAAATCATTGTACGAAGCAAGGCAGTAGCCTCTGGACTGCGATAGCGCATGCTATTTTGTGAAGGTAGCGCACGCTAATAACAGTCAGTATATATATGATTGCAGATGTGAATTATGTTCATTCGGCCATTCCTTCCCTTATTTCGATAGAGAGCGTTCTTAGAGAGAAGTTTGAGGTTCCAAACACTGAGAGATGATCATTCTTAACAATAATAAGATGGAGGGCATGGATTAAAGCCTTGTTCTTGAAGATTATTGATAATTCTTGGAATGGAGTTCGATTGTTCTTCGTCGTGGTTTGTCTATAAGGTAATTTTCGTATCCCTTTGTTAGTGTTTCGTTTTAAAGGATGATTACCTGGGAGGGAGTATGTTGGATTATAATGTGATGATGTTATATGAGGTTTAATGGATGTATATGACTTGGATTATGAATCGGATGATTATTTACATGTTAAAGGATGTTAGATTATGTTGCTTTGATGATTATGAACATGGTTTCGAATCACTTGGTGTTCTTGAAGAACTTATTGATGAATATACCATAGAAAGACGATTGTATGTTGAATCATCGGTGTTTTAGATACGAATATGAAATGTTCATATCCAGGATTAAGTCATGTTGATTGATGATTGATTTATGGTATATATCATGTGAGTATGATAACGAGATTGAATCTGGAAAGATTGTGATTGATCTTGGAGTATGATTTCCTTTACACTCGTATTCGTAATCGCTATATGATTGATCGGTACCTGAAATGCATGCAACTGTATGTCATTAGCGCACGCTAGTGTTACTGGCTAGCGCACGCTAACGGAAGTGACTTAGCGCACGCTACGTTAAGTGATTAACGTGTGCTATGTCAACAGACAGTGTACATAATTGTATTACAGTTGTGAGTTCATAATGGATTGAGTTGGATTGTTCGGACTAGTGGTTAATCGAGATATTGTTGAGCCGTTGGGTTTGTGAATTGGTTATATCGATTGGTGATTGTTATCGAATTTGTTGTTTATCAATTATTGTAATAGGTTGAGATTATTGATCGGTGATTAGAACCATGCTTTGCGGTCGTGTTCAAGAATGTTCGTGGATTGCTTTGGTCGGGGCTGAGAAGTTCGTAGACGAAGGCAATAGAATTGGTAACGGATTCATCGGTATCGAGGCAAGTTATTACTTGCACAGTCTATAATATTTAATGAATGATTTCAGTTTCATTCGTTTATAATTCGTATAGCAATGATTATAATTGTGAACTATGGAGACTTGGGATTATACGTTGTTTTCTGATTTTGGGAATTACATCACAATGTATATATTTACATTTGTTATTAGTATACTTGGGTATCGAGGATATACTATGGTAAAGATGAGGATATGAGTTATCTATAGTCTATGGTACTTTTGGATCGTCGAATGTTGAGGAAATTGTTGGTGATGGTTTTGACATCGAGATTGTTCTCGAAGGACTCGGGGCAAGTACTCTAATCATTTTGTCATTTAGTGTCGATCATGTTGTGATACATTCGTGTATTGTTGTTGTCGTGCATTTGTGTATTGTTGTTATTATGCATTTGTGCATTGTTGTTGTATGTCCACCATGCGTTGGTCCGACGGGATCATCATGAGATATCTATAGCTGTGTGCGCTGGATCGTTGGACAGGTATTTCCACCATGCGTTGGTCCGATGGGATCATCATGGGACATCTATGCTGTGTGCGCTGGATCGTTGGATTACCATGTGTTGTTGTTGTGCATATGTATATTATGGGTTATCCATTTCGTGTTGGTCTTTCAGGATCATCTTGGGATCTATGTTCTGTGCGCTAGATCATCGGATTACCATAAGAATAAATTATTGTTGTTATCATGGGCATATTGATGTCGTCATGTGAGTATGCATTTGTAGATCTTGTGTTAGTTCCGTATGTTGTATTGGTCAGATATCGGATTAGACTAGCATGATTCATTGTGGCATTGCGTATTTTGAGGTATGTTCCGTATTTCCTTTGGTATTTGTCTTTTGATGGACAATCGATTATCGTGTAGGGATTTGATGATGTTATTCGATGGATCGAATTGGTCAGAGCTGGTATTTTTCCGTATCATGAGTTAGTGATGATATTCCGATAATCTTGAGTATTGTTTAAGAAACAATACAGATGTTATGTTTGAGTTTATTGGTTAATCGAGATTACGAGATGTACAATATGATAATGGTTATTTTGATGAGGATTATTTGAGTAAGTAAAGTACGGTGGTAAGATTACATTGGTCGTATTCTTACTTAGTGATTTCATTGGTATGTAATTATTGACGTAATGTGATTGTTATCATTGTTGGATATTATGGCTGACCCCGTCGTGGGCTTTCTTTTTAGGTTCTTTGGATATTGAGCTTGTAGCGGTCGTGAAGAGATGAGCTTCCCGGAGGATACTGGCTATGGCATGTATTTGTGTATTGAGTTTCCTGATCAGTTGTTGTATTCCGCTGCTAGAGTATTTTTAATTGTTTGTCTTTTCTGCTGCATGAGTATTTTTAAATGGCCTTTTGGTATCTGGTAACTTAGCTTACTTTGGCAATCGTTTTCTAAACTATTTTGTTGGTATGTGTAAGCGATAGCTTAACGCATGTTTTTTAAACTGTTGAGTTTTCGTATTTCGGGCCTTGTAGTTTCAAATGAGATTTTTACGACGGTTTTGATAAACAATTTTTATTAAGTCTTCGAATGTTTTTAAAGATAGTACTGCCGTTCGCCTCCTAGGCGTTTGTAAAGGTTTGTAAATCTTTCTTTCAGCCTTGTGGTTCCGACTCGGGGCCCACGGCACTGTAATATTCCTGGCTGGCTCTGGGGTGTTACAATTACAATCTCTTTTGACCCATACTAAACACTTACCAATTACCAATGAGCCATTCACCAATTACCAAAACTAATGAAGTCAAAGAAATTAAAGTCAAAAGGAAACAAATTACCAGTTACCAATAACCAATGACCCATTCACTAATTACCATCCGTTTTGACCCATTCACCAAAACAATAACGATTGACCCATTCACCAATTACCATGACCCATTCACCAAACCAATTACCATCTGTCTCAAATTACCAGTTACTAATAACCAATAGGAATTACCAATGACCCATTTACCAATTTTCAAAGGGAATTACAATGACCCATTCACCGAACGAAGGGAATTACCAATGACCCATTCACCAATTTCCAGTGACCAAACTGTAATACCCGGCTGTAATCTCATTCATTATCATTCAGTATATTGTCACTCAGTAATTTTTCACTAATTAATAATCATTCATCATTCACATTTATTCATTGTATTCACTGTTCAGAATTAATTGCATCATGTATTAGTTATTATTCGTCATTCAACCCGGTTTGGAGGATCGGTCCGAGCTTCTTAATTGTCATATTTGTAGTGGGCTGTCTGTGAGGAGTAGCGCACGCTACATACTCTCTCTAGCGCGCGCTAATTGAGTATGGGTAGCGCACGCTACCTCTTAGCATTAGCGCACGCTTCGGTAGTTCAGGCTGACAGTCCATCCATTGTAGTTTCGACACTCATGATTGCTTTGAACATAATTGTAATACGCAGTTGTAATTCAGTCATTATCATTCAGTACTTATCATTCTGTAATTGTCACTCAGTAATTTTCACTCATTAATGATAGTTTGTCACTCATATTCAATCAGTGTATTCACCGTTTCGAGTAACTGTATCGTCATTCATCATTAATCTAGATGGAGTTTTCGCGCCGTGTTTATCACCGTTGTCATCTTCATAGTGTGCTGTGTGTGAGGCGTAGCGCACGCTACGTACTCTCTTTAGCGTGCGATAATTGAGTACGGGTAGCGCACGCTACCTCTCAACACTAGCGCACGCTAATGTAGTTCAAGCAGGCAGTCCAGAAGCCACTGGACTGCAGTTGGGTTGTAAGTAGCGCACGGTACGAATGGTAAGTAGCGCGTGCTAGTAGTTTGGAGTAGCGCGCGCTAAGGTCGAATCAGGCAGAGTCCAGTGGCGACTGGACTAAATTGGAATAATTTATAGTGCACGCTACGAGTAGATATTAGCGTACGCTAATGGTGTAGTAGCGCACGCTATCGCGAGCATGTCAGAGGACAGAAGGTTCTGGACTTCAGTTACTGGGCATCAGACATTCAGTTAGCGCACGCTAACATTTCAGGTTAATGCACGCTAGGTATATGACTGTAGCACACGCTGCAAAAGGTACGTAGCGCACGCTACCGTTGCAGTCATAGGGTACTAGACTACCCAGTACACCCGTTAGCGCACGCTAAGAACATGATATAGCGCGCGCGAAACTGGGGTTGCTATAAATAGGACAGTTCAGTCCTTTCTTCGTCATTTTCATTTCCCACTTTGGTTGTAGACAATCCGGGCGATTTTGGACGATCTGAAGAGTGTTATTCGAGCTACGATCACCTATCACAATCTTCAAGCTTATAAGTCGGATTAATCATCATTTCGTCCTCTCCAAACATCAAATCAGAGGTAAACATTTCTTGGATCAAGAATTTCGGATTTTGAGTATTTTCCTTCCGATCTCTTTGTGTAAGCTTGGTTTTAAGTTGGAATATGTTAGATATGGATTATCTACCTTGGATACATGTTTTCCTACGGATTACTCAGTGTATATTTCGGATTTGTTGAATTTTTGGAGAGTTATTCAAGAACCCTTAATGTTGACTTTGGTTATTTTTGGGGATTTCCGATTATAGGTGTCGTAACCTTGAGTTGTGGTTTCCTATTGGATTATTGATATCATTGAAGGTGTTTTGTTGGTTTAGACTACTCATTTTGGAGTTTGGTTTTGATATATTGGGGTTAGTTATAATCAAAGGATGAATGTTTACAACGTATTCATTAGAATGTCTCAATGAATTTGGATATTGTTGTATCGACATTTGAGTTAATTATAATCGTGCTTGAGACGTATATTGAGCATTTGTTGGTACTCATGTTATTCAAGGTTGTTCGAGCGACTGGTAATTTCCCGTAGGACGTTTGTTCGAGAGAGGACGTTTCATCACCGGTATTGAGGTAAGTTGATTCTTACTCGGTTAAAAGGATATTCATTCTTTTCGTTGTTGTTCATTCATAGTCACAGTTCATTCATTGATATGTTATTCATGACGAGACTTGTCATTGTCAATTAATCATTTAATTCACGAGGAACGACGGTTCCAATCATTTCAATGAGCTACCATTCGTTTCATTATTAACTCATCTTGGTGAGTCATTCTTGACCCTTGTTGGATTGTTATTCATTATGTTCATCATGGTCACTTTCGTTCATGTGACCTTCTGGGTTCATATTGCATGGCCGGTGGGGATGTGTGGAATTTTTAGTCGGGCACGTGATGGTCTTGTGATTGGGTTCACCAACACAATGGACTGTGCACACGGTAACGTGCCTCCGTGAGACTAATTAAGTACAAGGGCGGGTGTGTCCGGACACTCGTCTTGTGCACTTGCACATACCATTACGGGCGTACTATGATGCCCCTCTTCAGCTTAATTTCATAAATAAGATATAACATGATTGTGTTTATTCAACTCTTGAGGATTGTTGTTCTGTGTAACTGACCCCGTTGGGGGATGTTGTTTTCAGGTCATGGCAAGGCTAAAGCACGGGAAGAGAACGTTGATGGCGAGGAGTCCCAGTGATACTAGTAGGGGGGCCCAGTCCTTTTAGTCAGTCATGTTTTTCTTCATTTCATTTCCGCTGCAGATTTCCGTTTGGATACTCATTCTCATTTAGTGTTTTATATTCTATCTTCATATAAAATATACATGTATTCTATATTATCTTGGGTGTGTTGTACTTGAAACTCCTCATCAGAGTAATTAATAATATATTGTGTTTCGCTACTACGATTATATTATTTAATTCATCAAGTTTCATTCACCTAGTGGGTCCCAGTTGGGGGTCCACGGCACTGTAATATCCGCCTAGTTTGGGGTATTACACAAACTAATATAGTCAAAGAAATTAAAGTCAAAAGGAAACAACCTACCATTAATCAATCAAGTTTCAAGGCATAGAATGCCATAAACATCCAAAACAACTTAACTGATATTATGCATAAGTTTCTGAATTAGACCTAAAAACATAAAAAAAAACTTAACAGACATGAGTTTACTGAATTATACTTAAAAACACACAAAGTTCAACCTAACACAATCTATGTCTTCCTTGGTGCTTTCTTCTTTTTTACACCATCTTCTGTTGCCATAGCTTTCCCTTTATCTTGTTGTGTGTGCAGAGCTTGCAGGTTGACTACATGATCTTTTCTTTGATTGTGAACCTGTAGGATTATCAGCATCTAAATCCACCCTTTTGCTTGCAGCTTTCCTCTTTTTTGACTTTGGCACTCTTGGTCCAGTACAGCTTCTTTAGTTGTGACCTCTGGTCCCATATTTGTCACAAGTTACAGTCTTGTGCTCTCTTGAAATCTTATCATCCTTCACTATCCTGAAATCTCTTTCAGTCCTTGAGTTTCTCCTTTCTTTCCTATGTCTGCCTACTTGTGGCTGATGTTTTGGTGGCAAAAGTGTGGTTGGTGTTGGAGCAATATCGGTATTTGTGCCGTTGTGCGCGTAAATATAAATGTGCGGAAAATAAATCGACACAAGAATTTATAGAGGTTCGGCTATTAACGAAGCCTATGTCCTCTCTCGGTATCTTTTTCAATAGGATGAAGATAAAAACCTCTGCGCCTCTCTTCTATCGGTCGAGGGATAACCGTTACAATCACGTCTTTCATTGGTCCGTGATAAAATACTCGTACTTTTCTTTGTGTCGGTCCAAGTTAAATCGTTTTCTTTTCTATTGTACAAGGAATCAACCACTCTAGCTTTCTATCGGTACTAGATAAACCTCACTTAGATATCGATTGTGATCCTAATAATACCGAATCCAATCATATCTTTTCTTTTACCTCTCGTGTATATGTTGAATGTATAAACACTCAAACTAACAATATATGCTCAACATCACAACAACAATGTAAGTATATCAATCTTTGATGAATGTATCATTTGCTTGAAGTTGTTGTAGTGAAACAATACCATAGGAATGGTATTTATAGGCTCCAAAGCCTTACTAGCCGTTAGCAAACTGACACTCCATTATGGCCGTTAGCACTTCAATATTACGTACGTTAACCAAACATCGTTACGTACGTTAGCTTAGTCCAGTTTCAGTCCAGTTTCAGTCCAGTTGCATTCGTTTCCTCCTTTACGTACGTTAATAAAACACCATTACGTATGCTACGGTTACGTCATTGATGACGTCATATATCCGTTGCTGCTTTTCTGACTTTGACCGGCTTTTCCCAACGTTCATCTGATTTGAACACATTACGTACGTTAACATGTACGCGTTACGTACGTTAATCTTCCTTATATTATGTACGTTATTTCTCCTTCGTTACATACGTTAAGCATGCAATTTCCAGCCTTTTGCACTTCGTCTTCTTCGATGCTTTGCTTCGTCTTTTTGTTGTTTTGTTTTGTGTAATAACTAAATCATCAAAACATTATTATAGCATGTATGGAACAAAATGTTCCAACAGTCTCCCCCTTTTTGATGATTATAAAACAATATTTCGTCAATGGGATTTACCTGCAAAAAATATAATATATATGTATATGTGTACAAACCAAAGTTTTCGACTTTGTCCGTTTCGTTAGTTTCTTCTCCCATTTCTTTTTCGACTTCTTCTTTCCTTTTCTTTTTCGACTCCTTCTTTTCTTTTCTTTTTCTTTTCGAATTTTTAAATTTCCGTCATCTTTTCGACGTCTCCTCATTTTTCTTTTCAACTTCATCTTTTCGAATTTTCTCACCCTTTCAGGGTTAATCCCATTCTCCTTTCTCCCCCTTTTTGTTTTCATCAAAAAGTGTAATAAAAAAATAAATATAATGATACCAAATATAAAATATGCCCGATACCAAATATGAATAATATGAATATAACTATAGGATATAAACTCCCCCTGAAAATATTATCTCCCTTTTAAAAAATTAACTCCCCCTGAGTAAAATACAAATTAATGTTTGGGGATCCAATCTATAGTTGGTTTTTCATTTGATATATAGACGATATTTAAAATAATTGTTCCTTTAGGAACCCAAATCTTTTTAATTTTAATCATCTGGCGTGGGCTTTTACAGTTAGAAATGTGATGCCCGATTTTCAAACATTTTTCCCAACGGGGTATCTTTAAATTTAAGGATTCATTTTTAGAACTAGGTGTGAATTCCAACCCCTATTTATTTAAAGTAAACTTTTGAACCGAGAGCATATTTTCAAATTTCTCGTTTCCGAGAGAAAATTTTTTCGTTAAATTTTTGGGCTCGGTTTGCATTTTAACAAGATCATCCTTTAAAATATTTTCATTTTCAATGCATTTTGAATGATCGGTCTCGATAAATTTCTCTTTTTCAAGAATTTTGGAATTTTCATTTTCCAATAATTTATTTTTAAATTGAAGGGATTTAATTTCGGATAAAGCATTTTGATAGTCCGTATGCAATAATTCAAAAGCTTCAAAGAGTTCGTCGTAAGAATTACTTACTTGGCTTTCGACGTCGCTATCGTCGAATGAACTCCGTACCATGAGAGCGAGATTATTTTGATTAATAAAATCATCATCTTCGTCGTCATCCCTCCAAGTTGCAAGGAGAACCTCCTTCTAGGGTTTGACTCGGCAATTCTTTGCAAAGTGGCCTGGTTTACTACATAATCGACAATTATTGTCGAATTTCTTAGATTCGCCCGAGATGTCTTTCTTTCTCCGGTTTAATAAGGTTTGAAACTTATTAATATTCTTGGCATAATATGCCGATTCTTCGTCGCTATCATCCATCAGAATTTCTTCTCTTTTAGACATCTTAGCCTTCAAGGCTCTTGATCTTTCCTTCGGTTTCGGCTTTGCATTTCGAGATTTAAGGACAATCTCATAATTTATTAGTGAATCAACAAGGGCACTAAAATCAAGATTATTGAGATCTTTCGATTCCATAATTGCTGTCACCGTACCGTCCCATTCAACAGGTAGTGATCTTAAGATTTTCTTGACTTTCTCACTACTTGATAATGGTGTACCGAACAAAGCAAGTCCATTTGTGATGACCGCAAATTGGTCGAGCATGTTGGTGATGGACTCGTCACCCTTCATCATGAATAACTCGTAGTCATAGAGAAACATATTGATCTTCGTCTCCTTAACTCGAGTTGTCCCTTCGTGTGCGATTTCAAGGATTTTCCATATCTCTTTAGCACTTTCACACGATGAGATACGATTGACCTCTTCCGGAGTTAAGGCACAAATAAAAATTGAGTAGCCTTACAGTTTGGATGGTCGTTCTTCCAATCCGTGTCGTCATATTCTTCGAAAGATTTAAGCGTACCGTCGGATTTGAGAGGAATTTTGGGACCAAGGCATATCTCCTTCCAAATCTCGATGTCATATGCTCGGATGAATATTGACATCTTTTTCTTCCAAGTCATGAAGTTTGAGCTATCAAAAAATGGTGGTCGGTTAAGAGCAAGGCCTTCAACTGGAGCAAATTGGAACGCCATTTGGATCGACTCCTCGGATGTTAAGCCGTGTATTGGAGGTACTGCTCCGATACCAATTGTTGGAGCAATATCGGTATTTGCACCGTTGTGCGGAAGCATAAATATAAATGTGCGGAAAATAAATCGACACAAGGATTTATAGAGGTTCAGCTATTAATGAAGCCTACGTCCTCTCTCGGTATCTTTTTTAATAGGATAAAGATGAAAATCTCTGCACCTCTCTTCTATCGGTCGAGGGAAGGCTTCATCTGCATTTGCTTTCAAAATCCTTGTAGAAGTTGGTGTGAGTGGTCCATCACATCTTGCATTAACTTTGTTCACATTGACAATCCTGCCAAATGTTTTTATTAGCAACTGGAAAGTAAGTATTGTTAAATGCATTGTGAGGGTGAGCTGAAATGTAGCTGATATGGGTGTATGATGTGAAGTATTAGAATCATTTGTATGACTGTTCTGTTTTTCAGTTTCATGTATCCATTTCATTTAGAGCATGGGCATGTCTATGTCTCTTGTTGGTATCTTGTAACATATGTTTTTGGATATTAATATATACTTCACAGTTTTCACCAAAAAAATAAATAAAAAATAAAGAAAAAAAAACGGAAACTAAGTATTTACATTGAATGACAATTAATTAGCACATGGAAAGTATAATACCTTCTCATTAGATACTCCCTGGCAAACTCCAATGTGGCAATAATAGGTTTGTCTCTTCCACTAACTAGCTTCCCATTCAAGACTTCACACATATTGTTCAACAATACATCTGACTTGGCTCTCTCCGTTTAAAAAGTTTGTTTATTAGATACTATTAAATCAAGTAAAGTAAGCTTAGTATATACCTGAGAAATGTGATCTGGTCCAGTGTTGGGGAGGAATGAGATTCAGCCAATCATAAGCCTCTTTCTTGAATGCCTTTAACTCTTCCATTGCAACTTGAAACTCTGGGACTGTTGTTGCAGTTGCTGCTTTCCATAACATATCCTTGTATGCAGTACCATTCCACTTCAACTTCATATTCTCATGAATGTGTTTCACACAGTATCTATGCTCTGCACTTGGAAACATCATCACTGTCACTATCATCCTCAGAGCTATCCTCTTGCTCCCCCCCTGTTTCATTCTCACCTTCAGTTTCATTCACAACCTCAGTTTCAACCTCAACCTCAGGGTTTGTTTCAACATTCTCACATTCAGTTTCATTCTCAGTAGCATTAGCTTCTCTATTGTTGAATGTTGGTGATATAAGGTCTAAGTCAGCAAATGAGTCAAAGTTAGGATCTTGCGACTCTGCATAAGGGTCATAAGAAGAGTAAAAATCATTTACAAACTGACTAGGGACTTGAGAAGACCCATCATTAGCAACTGCACTACTTTGCCCTACTTCTAAATTGACAACACATGGCTCTTGGTCTTTACCACTACTTTGACCTATATCTTTTCTTAGCCACTGGGGTAATGCCTGCCCTTGATGTTCTTGGTTCATCATCTAACTCTTCTATTACAAGTTTTTTAGGCTTTGAAGGTGTGTAAATGTCAGGGTTGGTCTTTTCATGCTCAACATAGACATCAACAAGCTTAAGACCTTCCACGACATACTTACCTAATAACTGAATATCTTTGTCACTAACTAAAGGTTCTAGTCCATTGTCTAAATCATAACCAGGTTTCAAGAAATGGTAAAACATCACCCTCCTCCCATCATACTCTAAGGGGCTGTTTGGCAGTTGCTGAATGATTTAGTGCAGAATCGTTGAGAGGCTCTGTATGGTTGAGTGCAGAATGAAATTTGGTTGTTTAGTAACTGTTCTGAATGGTAACTCTGAATGGTCACAAATTACCATTTTACCCTTCTGTATAAAAGTAGCGAAAAAAATCTCATATTTCCTCCCCTTGCGTACCAAAACCTCTCCTTTTTATAAATAAAAACCCTAATTTTTGTAAATAATTATGTATAATATTTCTAAATTTAATTCATTTAAAATAATAATAATTATTATTATTATGTATAATATTTTTAAATTTAATTCATTTAAAATAATAATAATAATTATTATTATGTGTAATATTTTTAAATTTATTATTATGTATAATATTTTTAAATTTAATTCATTTGAAATAATAATAATAATTATGCATAATATTTTTTAATATAATTCATTTAAATAATAATAATAATAATGTATAATGTTTTTTAATTTAATTCATTTAGAAAATTATAATAATAATTATGTCTAATATTTTTTTATTTAAATTCATTTAAAAAATAATAATAATAATTATAAATAATAATTCTTAATTTAAGAGGAGGGGTAAAGCTAGAAATTATTTGCCTCTTAATGGTTGAGAGATGGTATGGATGCTTAATGGTTAAGAGGTTATTGTAACCATTAAGAGGTCATATTTTTTTGGCCAAACAGTCCTGACCTCTTAGCGATTCAGAGGTAGGCTCTTAATGTAACCATTAAGAGCCAAACAAACAGCCCTAAGTCTTCTAGCATGGAATCAATTTCATGGATAGAAAACTCATCACTATCTATTAAATCCACAAAAGTAATCTTACCACCCTTGTATATCCTGTTAGGTGAATTCGTGAAAAAACCACCATGATAAAGCTTGATGGAAAACAGAGTAGAGTTAATACCTGCAAATAATTTGAACTAGGGTTTTAAACATCAAAACACCAAACAAAGTATTGCAAACCCAAAAAGTCATACTAAAATTCAATAATAACGATTAAAAATAAAAATCACTTAACAACATTGTCAAAAAAATTATAAAAACATATACTTACGATACATGGCATAGGGATCTCGATCATGAACATCATTTCCTCTAATTTCATACAATGCGACCACCATCTGAATGCTTTGCGAAGTTTCAGTTCACAAATTTCTAGGGTACGATGCACAATTGATTTGGGGAAGAAGAAGATGAAAAGTTGACTTTGTGTGTGAAAAGGTTTGACTTTGGGGGATTATTGACAAACTGACGGGGGTAGATGGTTTTAAATGCTAGGGTGGGTTGGGAAATGATGGATGGGAGTTAGTTAACGACTGTTAGTGGGAGTTAGTGGGGCCAATTGGATGGAGGTACAAACGGTGCATAATGTTTGACACTTAAGGCCGAGTGGTGCAATTTTTTTGGTCAAAGGACCACCGGTTGCGGTCAACACAAACCACAAGGACGAACGGTATAATTTACTCATATATATATATATATATATATATATATATATATATATATATATATATATATATATATATACTGCCAAACCCATTACACCAATAACTCAATCCATCTTTTCTCTCTCTCTCGGGATCGTTCTTTTTAAGAAAACAATTCTCACAGTCTCGTTAAAGGTTTTCCTTTTTTTTGCTCTCTTCCATTCATCCTTTTAAATTTGTAATATTTCTACTTATTAATTCTACTCATTTTCTGCTCTACTTTTTGAATCGTGTGATCGATTCGTCCGATGTATTGATCGACTCTTATAAACAATATTAAAACGTGTGTACTTCTTTGTTTCCTTGGTTTTGAATTCAGTTTTATGCTTCAAAAAATTGGGGGTTTTGTAGTAATTGTAGTTTTCTCTTGTATAGTTGTATTAAGTTATTTTTCAGAAACAATATTGATACTAGTTATTGTTCATTGCAGATCGCCATAATGTAATATTGTAGCGACGAGTTGGTAGCAACGAGATGGAGAAGATCAATGTTCAAAAAGTAGTAAAGCACTAGCTGTTATATTGGTGAAAGTATGTTAAGAGTTCCAATTCATTATTATAGATCCATTGAACAGTAATGTTAGATAAATATATGTATTCAATATTTTTAGTTATATCTATTTTGTTTTTTATATGTACCCTCCATAGGTTGATAATGGATGCAATTGAAACTTTATTTTTAACGATGTGGTTTTATTATATATTTTGACAATGCAGTTCGTATATTTAATTTAATTTTAAAGGATTATTATGCAATGTATCATATTTGAACGTATTTTTCTGTTTTGCATCATCGAAATTAATTAACTGCAAGTGCAACCGTTGAATTTCACACCGGACTTATATACTCGGGTCAGGCCAAACTTCCAAATGTTCAAATTCGATATTGTAATCAAGATGAGCGTTCGAGCTCCTTTTCATGAAGCACTCATTTTCTCCAACTCCGTGGCAGCTTTCATCAACTTGTACTTACTCATTCATCTGTTAAAACACAAACCAAATAAACAGGTTAGATTAGTTCTTATTTCTTACGTATCAAATAATCTGGGAGCATCACATGAAAAAAAAGTGGAGCATATTTGAGCTTTACAACCCTCATTTCTGGTAATCGGCACCTTATGATCACCTCTAGCCGTGACGAGCATCAGAGCATAGAGAGAAGAACAGGAGAGCTACAATGAAGAAGGTGGTGGCCTTAGATATTTTCTTATGATTCATGTTGTGTTCTGTGGCTAATCTCTATATTTATCAAACTGAGAGAGTATGGATTAAGGAGGTTCAATTCGGAATGGGAGGGTCAGTTTACAGAGTTTGATAAGGCGAGAGAACAGTGAATATGGTTCAAGTGCGAACTAAGAAGGGCAAAGCGATTATTACTGCTACTAGTTTTGTATATTTGATTATTACTGTTGAAACTAAGGCTTCGTCTAGTTTCTCCGGTATGGAAACATGATGTTTTAATGAAACATGTCTAAATTTGAGTTTTGGAAACTTGAGTTTTGAGCCAATTTTATGTTTGGTTCTTATGTTTTAAATAGTTCGTATTTTGTGGAAAAATATGGAGGACCTCAAGAGATAGAAAACCAAATTAGAATAGAATGAGATCTAGGAAGTCGGATCGAGTATTCAATACTCTTTCCTAATGATGAAATTGCTCCGCAACGGTGCTAACTGTTTATGATAATTGTCCATAAGATACAACAACTTTACAACTTTAGATTATCAACATTGAAAAATCGAAAGTCCGGCGAACTGAATGTGTTTAATGCTTTCTTGCTGTGAAGGAAAAGAGGGAGAAGCAATATGCTGGTGTGCAAGGTGTATGCTCGATTTTTCGTGCAAGTATTTTCAGCCATTATGTGTAACACCCCCAATCCACTCAGGGATATTACACGCCGTAGACCCCTTACCTCAAGGATCTACTAGGCTGGTAACTAAAATCAAACATCTCAACATCACCTTTAAGGCTAAAATGACTCAGTAGACCGATTTGGTCTCTTAATAATGCATACAACTCAATCTCAATATATGCCCATGCAGGGGTCAAAACATTACACACTCCCGTACAACGGGTAAAACACTGCAGCAGAAATAAAGTACAACCAAACCAATACGACATCGTATGGATCCTCATGTGATTAGTATCGATCATCTTTCATCATCCTTCATGCCGACCCTGTGTTATGCTCCCCAAAACCTGAATGCAATACAGACATCCACCCCCGAGCACACTATTTTGCTAGTACAAGTACATAATCATACGAAATGTAACAAACAAATAGAAATCATGAATCGGGTATGACAATTAACTACCAGAGCCTTCCCAAGAGGTTTTATTAATTAGAAAGCAATCAATGAAGTGTTTGAAATAAATTCCTCATCTCGGGGATTTTAAAAGTAGAAACCTTGTTGGACCTCAAGTCCTTAGTTGAAAAATAACCATTTCAAGATAAATGGGTCTCGGCCCAAAATCATTTTTCGTAAATCGACCTTTACAAAACCGTTGGGATTCCATCCCAAAACTCATCAAATCAGAGTACACAAGAACAATAACAAGGTCTGTTTTCCAACATCAAAACCCCACAATTAAAGGACTAAACACATATGACAAAATACTCTAGTGCCATCCTAGCCAAGTAGGCCAAATGAACGACTTACCTCTTACACACTTAGTCAATGCATGCAATCATGAAATCAATGTTCAAAAAAAAACACTCGTTTCCGGAAACGCCATAGTCCAAAACACATTTATAAAATGCACCACAATTAACCGTCGATCCACGTCTTTGTGGACCCCTACCGAGACCCCGTCGGATCTAACCCGTAGTGGTTAAAAGCAATCTCGTCGATCCATGTCTCCGTGGACCACTACCGAGATCCCGTCGGATCTAGCCCGTAGTGAGCAAACACACACATGTCTAATATGCTAAGAATGTAAGCTCATTAAGAATACTTACTAGTTATGGACACTACCCGACACCGTTATCATACTCATCACAATACCTCCATCATGAAAAATCAATCACAACACGACAACACAATTAACAGGGAATACACGATTCCACAACATTAAACAAGCAAGGAGATCATTAAAGCCCTCAACGTTTAAAATAATTAAATCATAATCAACTCACATGAATCATATCCACGAGGGTAAATCAACCATGGTCAATCCAACATGTAAACTCTATTTACAGCATACAAATTGTATAAGAAAATACTTGCCTCGAAACCACGATCGAAATGAGACGATGAACGAGATGCGGAGAATCGACCGAAGTGAGGAGACCCAAACCGACTACGAACCCGCCAACTCTGCCGAACGACAACCCGCGACAATAAACTACGAACGACAACAACAACAATGAAAATGAATTCCAAAGTACGACCCAAAGCCGCCGAATTAAAAGAACAAACGACGGAAGTTCAAGGGTTTCCCCCAAACGACCAAGAACACGAATCGACCCCACAAAAACATGAAAACGGAATTTCAACCCGTCGGTTATGATCAACACGAATAGATAACGACAATAGAACCAACAATCTCGGATCGAAATCACGAAATCCAGACAAACCCAGAATATCTCAAATAGGGTTCTAAAACCTTACCTTAATTTGGAGAAGAAGGAAGGTTAGATGATGATGAACACGAAGGAGACCCACTGAGATGATTACTACCATCAAAGGTCGATGAAAGCTCATCCAAACCCACCCCAAATCGCCAAAAACGCAGCAAGGGATAAGGGAGGAAGGAAATTACCCGAAATCGGTCAACCCTCAAATATATATACCTGCGCGAAGCTAACGTACGTAAACCATAAGCCTTAACGTAGGTTAGTGATGTTACCTACGTAAGGAACAAGGCATTACATACGTAAGAGTCATCCAGACTCAACTGTCCGAAAACCTGAACAAGGTAACGTATGTAATGAATGTTGTGTTACGTACGTAAGAGAGGCATCGATACCGTGCGCTACCGATGAAGAATAGCGTGCGCTAATCATCTGGCAGTACAGAACAGCTGCCAGATGTCATATCCCAAAAAGATCGCGGAACGCGACGAACACGAATCACTACGGTCGAACAAGATAAGTAGTACAATAATAAAAACACGAGCTCAAGTTTAAAACAAACACACGATCCCAACACCCCGGAGGTAGGTAAAAGCGAGTATGAAAACAAGTGCCCAAAACTTTAGAAAATTACAAAACGGCCCAAACGTTCGAAAAATCATGATACGACAACGAATAGCCAAACCGAAGCTCACAACATGTATACCAACGTTAAATGAACTTACCAGAAACCCGAAACAATAGTTTCGAATGAGATTCGTAAGAATCGAACTCAAGCGCGGAAAAGTCGCTTAAGAACACAGAACTCTACAAAACGACACCGAAACGAACTCGGATGTTAAAAAGTGCAGAATTAGTCATCCTCATAATGACGAAAAGGCCACAATCGAGTCGTCAAAACAAACTCCCGCCAAGAAAAAGAAAATTACCAGAATTCGAAATTGCGGATATTACATACTACCCTCCTTAAAAGAAGTTTCGTCCCGAAACTCAAAACAAGTAGGGAGAGGTAATATCCCACCAGGGACATCTCCACGAGATACACAAGAACCGCGCAATTACGCCCATCGACGAAATGTTACAAGAAACGCAAGGAATATACGGTGTGGAAACACGCTCAATGACAACCATCACAATGCCACATGTAGGGGCATAACACAATCAAAAACTGCCAAACATCACCAAACAGATAACGCAATCAAGTCAATTATCCGAACCATCAAGAGGCAAAAGGCACCTACTACAAGAGAACACGCACAGTTGAAAAGTAGAAATGAAACATACCACGATCCGCAAAGGTAACCACGGAGAACTCCGACCACGCCGAAATTCTCGAAAACCACACCAGGCATCTCCGTGTCCCTTCGGAGCAGAGATGCAAAATCGATCCCCGAACCCCTCAGCTACCATCTTGCAATGCACGGCTCGGTGTCCCCATTGGCCACAATCGAAATAGCTGACTGACGGTGAATGACAATCCTTTACTGAACGAGATCAGGCATTCAACAATCGGATAACCATGATTGAACAATAATTATCGAACAATAACGATCGAACAACAATGATCGAACAACAACGATCGAACAACAATGATCAAACAACAATGATCGAACAACAACGATCGAGTAACAACAGTCGAACAACGACTCCGAAGTTCATACTTCAACTCAAGACATTAAAAAAACTGGTAGAAACTAGAAGATGTTACTTTCGAACAAGGTTCACAAGAATCGATCCAAACTTGGAAAACTCACAGCGATAACCAGATTGATCCAAAACAAGATCACGGCTTGATCGAATGATAAAAACCGAAACACAGAAAGTATCAATGAACACGAGCGAGTCGATAGATTCGAGAAATACAAAGTGCATAAATCAAAAATAATACGGGTATTACATCCAACCTCTTATAAAAGAAGTGTCGTCCCCGAAACTCACAACAATGAAAGCAATGTGACAACACAACAAGCAACCGCCAGAAACATCTTTCAAAGGCCTCACAAGTCGATTTTGATATCTGTGCTGAGGTTCGTACCCCAGAAGACTCGGTAAGTAATTCGCAAAACTGGATTCTGTGTCCCTCGAGTCCACACTTGTAATCTGCTACTGGTAGGGAAGGACAATTTGTACGTACATGCTCCGGCACATTATAGATGAATCACATCGGCATACCGAAAGTACAACTGCTAGGTACAATGGAGTATAACATCGCAAAATGACATACCGGAGATGCCATCTTAGTACAACATATCCACGTAAGGCAACCCATGTGCACTGAATAACAGCAACAGTGGCATACATTCGGTGATTTCAACAGTCCGAACGATAACCAGCACATAATCACAAGACATCATGAAATAATCACAGATGTACACAATCATACAAACCCAAGCTCTAACAGCTCACACAGGTGCGGTAACACGTAAATCACCATAAAACAACAACATTAAAGGCTAACATTGCACCACTCACAGAGGGCTAACACAACAATTGCGTGGCGTACGACTCAACGCTCACACCACCAGTTCAATCACAACTCGGGGCTAACACCCTAATGAAAGTGCGAACATCATACATACATTCTCGGACCGCAAACCGGAATGATAGGTTTTAAAAACGAAAACCACCTTTTCGAAAATAATTTTGGAAACATTAGTTGATCTTGAGTGTCATATTTCGAAAAAGTAATACAAATATGAAACATCGTTATCGAGACTTTGAAAAACCATCTTGCATTTGATAAAATGAGAACACCTCTATTTTAATTAAAACTTTCAGAAATATTGGACCTTCGGGTCTAAGCAAATGCGTTTCTAAATCATTGAAAATATCTCAAAATATTTTGGTCCTCAAAGTGGAAGAATTTTGAAACAGATAGTTGCGCTAGTAGGCACCTCAAAAATACAATCCATTTAAAAGTACGTATCGAGATTTATTTTCTAAGATACTCAGGGTTTTCAGAAATCCAATAGGCCATAATGCCCGAAACTCATGCATAGGAACATTCGCTTATAAACATCATAGCACACACATCAAATCGTTCAAAATCAAGACAATACATGTCTTTTACCGAAAAACAAACAGTAAAATATCACGATCGAAAACCGCCTAGGACCAGGGCGAAACCACTGACACCATTCGAGGCCTCTAAGGACCCTCCCGTACTAGATAGCGAAACAAACTCGTGAATTCAGAGTGAAGTCACGTATTCCCCCTAGGCCTCGTAGGACCCTCTCGGAGCGAGCAAATCAAACACATATATATTCCCATTCCATATTAAGCACAAAGGTTTTACAAGAACACTTGCAAAATGAGCAACTCGTTTTGAAATACATGCGTAGTGGATGAAATCAACATTCAGAAATACCTTAGCAGCGGCACCACCCTTCATATAAACAAGATATTGGAGTCGAATAACCACATATCACGAAATCAAAATCCACAGAAAGATTCCGTCACTTAACAAATAATCATACAAGTAGCTCATGTCACTCGAGGCACAACACAAAAAAGGGAGGCTTACATCCACAGGTCACACGAAGATGATGATCGCTCCACGATACTAATCACGACCAACAAACTCAGATGATGCGTCGCGACACGACTCAGTTAGATAAAATCCGACGAGACAAAACTCAACAGACACAACTTGACCCGACAACCTAGGTTTCCACAACCTGTCTCTGATACCATTTATGTAACACCCCTAATCCACTCAGGGATATTACATGCCGTAGACCCCTTACCTCAAGGATCTATCAGGCTGGTAACTAAAATCAAACTTCTCAACATCACCTTTAAGGTTAAAATGACTCAGTATATCTATTTGGTCTCTCAATAATGCATACAACTCAATCTCAATACATGCCCACGCAGGGGTCAAAACATTACACACTCCCGTACAACGGGTAAAACACTGCAGCAGAAATAAAGTACAACTAAATCAATACGAAATCGTATAGATCCTCATGTGATTAGTATCGATCATCTTTCATCATCCTTCGTGCCAACCCTGTGTTATGCTCCCCAAAACCTGAATGCAATATAGACATCCATCCCCCGATTACTCGGGGGTTAGCAAAATCCCACTATTTTGCTAGTGCAAGTACATAATCATACGAAATGTAACAAACAAATAGAAATCACAAATCGTCTTGGAGCAATTTCGGTATTAGCGCCGTTGTGCAGAAGCGTACATATAAAAGTGCGGAAATTAAAACGACACAAGGATTTATAGAGGTTCGGCTATTAACGAAGCCTACGTCCTCTCTTGGTATCTTTTTCAATAGGTTGAAGATATAAACCTCTACACCTCTCTTATATCGGTCGAGGGATTACCGTTACAATCACATCTTCAATTGGTCCGTGATAAACCACTCGTACTTGTTTTTTTGTCGGTCCAAGTTAAATTGATTTTCTTTTCTATTGGACAAGGAATCAACCACTCTAGCTTTCTATCGGTGCTAGATAAACCTCACTAAGATAGCGATTGTGATTCTAACAATGCCAGATCCTTGATCCTAATAACACCGAATCCAATCGTATCTTTTCTTTTACCTCTCGTGTATATATTAAATGTATAAACACTCAAACTAACAATATAAGCTCAATATCACAACAACAATAATGTGTATAACAATATATGATTACTAAATCGTTTGCATGAGCTTGTTGTATGGTTTGATACCAAGGATGTGGTAATTATAGCCTTCTTCATCAAACTAGCAGTTAGCTCCCTGTGCCTTCATTGTACGCTATCGGCACTCTCTTACGCACGTTAACAATGTTACGTATGTTAACGTCTATCCTTTACGTACGTTAGCATGTATGCAGTTTAGTCCAGTAGCATCCTTCTCTCTTCATTACGTATGTTATCACCTTCACATTACGTATGTTAATTATATATCATTGCTGACGTCATATGTCCGTTGCCGCTTTTGTGACTTTGACTCTTCCAACGTTCTTCTTGTTTGAATTCACGAACATCACTGTTGGCCACTAAGTATACGTAATACAGCTTGGAAAGTGTTTAAGCAACAAGTTGTACGGTTTTCAAGTTTAGAGTGCGTAGCGGAAGTCTTATAAAAATAAGTTGTTGTAAATACAGCAACTCAATATGAAGTGTATACTTAAAAATAATCACGTTTAATAAAACAGTAAATGTAGAAGGTAAATGACATAGTAATTAAAGTGGTTCGAGGTAAACCCCTCTACGTCTAGTGGTCCTCCACACAGGAGTGAAAATGTTTATTATAAATATTGCGTACACAACTACGTATTTATAATCAAATCTATCAATGTATCATTCACACAGATTGATACAATGATCGTAGCTTTCTACCCTTCACACAGATTGGTTTAGGCTTTCACTTGAATAACTTCTTCACACAGTTTTTTGAAGCTTTGTCTCTTCAATGCAAGTCCGTCACACACAGTTCAAGAAAAGCAAGGCTTTCTCAGTCCACACGGGGCTGATGAGTTTGTTCAATGAAAGAACGATGGTTTGAACAACAACTTGACTTTCTTGAGCTTTAGCTAATGATGTATTGTTCAAGGTTGAGCACTTGGATATTTCTTCTCTCAGAATATGCAGTATACTTGAAGAAATATATTTGCTCAGATATAGTCGTGTAAGCGCTTGTTACCGTAGGTGTAAGTTCTTGATCTTCAAACTCTTGGGTATAGAATTTGAATAGATCCGTTGAGAAAGATCCATTGAGCAAAAGTCCGTTCCAACTGGATGGTTGACTTATATAGACAAAGATCCGGATTTTACGTTGTTTGAAAATCTCTGTCGGTTTTAGTATTTAAATACTTTATTCTTTCAATATTTAAATACTTCTTTTCAACGGGACTTGACTTTAGCGAATAACCAAGATTCCTTTCCAAACGGTCTTCAGTCCTATTTCGATAGGTATTGAAGATCTCAATACTTTACAGCTTGAATGTTGTATCCATTTATGCTGTAGGCTATATTGAAGTAGTCGATGTATGGGATGTTGCTGTATGAAGAGACAGCTTCCATACTTGGCACTTTTAGACTTTGTTGCTGTATGATGGCAACGCGAAGGCTTGTATGAAGATACTTTATACTGTCGCTGTATGCTGGCATTATGACAAGTCTTCAATACAGGATTGACAACTTCGAACGTCTCTCGATACAGCTGCTTGTTGTATGCTGGGTTGGCACTTTATCAAAACTTCACTTTATCAAAACTTCGATACATGGATTGTTTTATCCCAACAATCACATTTCGTATGTTAAACAACTCTCCTTACGTACGTTAAGCTCCACATGTTACGTACGCTATGATATCCTTGTTACGTACGTTAAGCTTGTATTTTCTAGCTTTTTGCGACTTCGTCTGCTTCGATGCTTTGCTTCGCCTCTTTGTTGTTTTGTTTTATTTAGCAACTTTAATCATCAAAACTCTATTAATGAATGTATGGAATAAAATATTCCAACAATCTACCCCTTTTTGATGATTACAAAACAACCCTTGAATTGGATAAAATCTGCAAAGATAGATATATGTATATTCATACGAATCAAAGTTTTCGTCTTTGATCGTTTTATTAGTTTCTCCCATCTTTTCTTTTCTTGTCATTTTCAACTCCTTCTTTTCTCCCCCTTTTTGTATGCTTTCTTTTTCCCCTTTTCGACTTCTTCGATTTTTATTATTTTCTGATTTCTTTGTCTTTTCTTTTCTCCTCCTTTTTATTTTTCTTTATTTCTCCTCATTCTTCCATGACGCTTTTTATCAATTCAACTCCTTTCTCCCCCTTTTTGTATTCAGCAAAAAGTGTAATAAAAACGAATAATAGATACCAAATTGATGTATGTAAAATATGCGATACCAAATGATGAATATAACTATATGCATCAAGAAGGATATAACTCCTCCTGAAAATATTATCTCCCCTTTTTAAAAAAATTATAGTTGGTTTTTGTTTCGAGACGTAAACGATGTTTGGGATGGTGGTTTCTTTAGGAATCCAAATTTTCTTAACTTTAATCGTCCGTCTTGGGCTTCTACAGTTTGAAATATGGTGCCCGATTTTCAAATATTTTTCGCAATGGGTATCTTGAAATTTACGGATTCGTTTTTAGAATGTAGTTTGAATCTCAACCCCTGCTTGTTCAAAGTAAATTTTTGAACCGAGGGTATTTGTTCAAATTTCTCGTTTCCACACGAGAATTTCTTCGTTAAATTTTTGAGCTCGGTTTGAATTTTCTAGAGATCATCTAGACGTGCTGCCGGGCCGAAACCGCCGGTTTCGGGCCTCGAACCGGCGGTCCTCGGTCCCCAAAACAAGGGACCGAGCCCGGACCGTAAACTAGCCCGGCCGCCCGTGCCAGGCTAGAAACCCACGGTCCAGAGCCAGCTAAAACCGCGATCCCAGGCCGGGCCGCCTTTTTTTTTTTAACTTTTATTATTATTTTTTTATTTTATTCTTGTATATTTATTACTTTTATGAATAGAAAATGATAATTCTTAATGTTTTGATTTTTTTTTAAATATTTAAAAACTCATTAAATTGTTGAAAAATAAATAAGGAAAATTATAACAAATAAGTTTGCATTAAGAAAGATGAAAATTACAAATGAATAAGGACACAATAATTTTGCAAATAAATAAGGACACAATAATTTTGCATTAAAAATGAGGAAAAGTACAACAAATAAGTTAAGCACAATTTAAGAAGTTTTACACTTGAATTCTTGAAATGAAAAAATAATAATAATAAAGGACTTGAGCTCTCTACTCCACATCCGATCGATCCGTCTCGGTGAAGGCTTCATCTTCGCTCTCATTTTCATCGTCCCATTCCGGTTCTTGAGCTCTAAGGTCGGCCCTACACCAATCATCGAGCAACATGGTAGCTTCAATGTTCGCCGGCTTCATCCTTGATCTTCTTTGATCTAGCATAAGTCCTCTGATGCTAAAGGCTTGTTCTACGGACACGGTGGATGCCGGGACGGCAAATAACTCCTTTGCAATGATGGAGAGTATTGGGTACTCCTCTCTCTTCGACCACCACTTTAACACATCGATCGACGGACCACTATCTTCAACACCAAATACAAAACGAGTTTGCAAGAACATATCTAATTCACTATTACCTTGCCCCATTGGAAGTTCATTGCTTCTATTTTGCATCATTCCATGCATTTGTTGAACTAAAGGATCACTTTCATTCATCTCAAAAGGAAAACCACATAAAGGCATCATAGATGAAGGCATTGTAGAAGAAGGAAACTCACTACCATGTTTTAATCTATATTCTTGAAAAATAGATCTCAAACTCCTATCAAGATCTATCTTGATTTGTGGCACGGAAGGAAGATCAAAGAAGACCCCTTCACCATCAATTACAACATCACTCAAGTCCATTTGAGCAAAAGCATCATAATAAATACCAAGCATTTGACAAACACCATCATACTTCCATTTAGGATCTAAGCACTTAGCAAGTAAGAAAACCATAGGAATCTCCCTAAAATACTTGAGCCATTTTTGAACCATAAAATAAATCACACCTTGCATATTTGGCCTACTAAAATAACTCTTAAAAGACAAGGCAATATACATGCAATGTTCCAACACTTTAACGGAAGTACAATAATAAACACCCGATAATTGTTTAGTAGCATTATGAAAAACTTTTAACAAACGATACAAATCCATACATGAATCCCAATGACTCTCATTAAGAACTAATTGCATGTTTGAGAACTCTTTCCTAAAAAAATCGCATAAATAACTCTTATACTCTAGTGTACTATTAATCATCTCATAAGTAGAGTTCCAACGATGAGATACATCTAATTTGAAACAAGTATAAACAATACCCTTTGCACGACAATATTTTTGCCATTTTTCCCCAATGTTTTTGATTTGTGCAAATACTTAACGGCATTTTTAATAGGAACAACGGAATCTTGAAAAATACTGTTAGGAGTATGCCCTCGAATGCCACTCAGAGGTTGTTGGGAGAGGACATTGTACTTGTAATTATGTAAACCATTTATATAAGGCAAATGAATGTTTCTTTATTTACTGGTAGTTACTGGCATTCCTAACTCGTAAATAAACATAAAGAAACTAGTCCGTGTATTTGAGAGCAAAACGTTCCACTCCTTATTGGATAAGGGGGTCGGCACTGGAAAGGTTATAGCTCAAATACTTAATCGTTCGCAAGTCGATAAAACTTGACTGGGCGTTAAGTTTATGTGAAGACTTGTATGACGTGTTCTTTGACATGGAGAGTGCCTGTCGAACACTAATGGTTAGTGGGAGCACACGTTATAGGTATGCTAATTGGATTAGTGTACTCGAACCGACTCACCCTCGATTCGTCACATGGATTTCACTCGGGACGATCAATGACGGAATCGAAAGGTTGTGATAGGTATTCGTGAACCTTCGACTTGAGGATTTAGTAGGGATGTGCTTGTGACGTCAAGATTTTCATTAGAGTAGTTCGACCACCGTAAACCGGAAGGCGGGGTCAACCTCGGACGTGCATCTTAACGGGCAAGTAGCGAGTCCTACCGAATACCAAGATAGAATTTTTTTCTCCGTTAGTGAGCGGGTTATATGTCCTATGCGGTTATTGGCGAGATGAGATCATAAGTCTTTGGCCAAAGCATTGGAGCTAGTTGTATTAGATACACGACTCGATGATCTCGATTTGCATTAACGCATGCATAGCGTCAAGTACGAGATAGGGTTTGGTAGCCGTGACCCTATAACTTGATCGGGACATTTGAAAGAAGGGTTTATACGTATATCGGTATTAACTACAGAATGGTTCTTGAATGATCCCAATCATTCGTTCTCGGTTGGGTGCAGTGTAGGCCACCAGTGGCTAGGTGGTGCTACTACTCTTTAGTTCCTCCCATTCTTGGCCGAGACGGACCTACCGAGTCGCGCATTAGGATTGACGGAATGAATTAAGCTAATTCTCTCATTATGAATATTAGATATTGGATATCTAATTTGGGACATTGGATATTTAAATTGATTTATCGGATAAATTGATTTACGGCTTAATGAATTAAATATATCAGGTGATTAATTTAATTCATGGATATAATTATTTCTTGGAGAAATTAATTATGTTATTATGTATTTGATATGATTAATTAATTGGATTAATTGATCGATATAAATACATCGGAGCGGAATCGGAGTTTATCTGTTTGGACTCACGAGAGTCAAAGCAACCGAACTCGTCGTATTTCTTCATCATAGCCGCCCCCTTCCCCACACCTTCACAAGACTTTGATTTTTAAATCAATTGGAATCTTGATTAGGTGTTTAATGAATAGATATTTGATATCTTTTTCAAGGTGGGGTTAAACATGAGTTGTTCTCATGTGGAAAGGAATTGAATAAGAAGAGAAGACTTGTCACTCTCTAAAATGATAATTGTGCCAACCGTGAGATACATTGAGAGAGAGAGAAAGTGAGACTTTGAGTTCAAACACTTATCTTCATCTTCTTCTTCAACTTGTTCTTGGTGATTCTTGGAGAAAAATCAAGAAATAAATGAGAGTTGTGAGTTATACACTTAGAGTGTGATAATCTCATATTGGAAGCTTCATCACTTAGCTCTAGCCGTATGCTCGGAGGATAGCAAGGTGATCGTCGTTCCGGTCGTTTCTCCGGCGCGTGGCAAGTAGAGACGCGGTACTTTCGGCGTTGGATCGTTCAAGAGCTTGGGGAATAGCTCAAGAGAAGGTTTCCATTTAATCAACGGACTTCGAGGGTTAGTTTCTTATGACTCTTGCTTTTCGTTTATATATTCGTATATACGTAGCTCGATCGATCATCGTAGGGATTCGGATCGAATTAATTTTCGTTTTACCGCTTCCGCTGGGCCTTCGTTTTAGGCACCGAATCCCAGCAGTGGTATCGGAGCGTAGGTCTTGCGATCGTATATACGATATTGGCATTTGGAATGCTCGATTAGATGGTGAATGATTTGGAATCATTTTAGTCATAATCGTGGTATATGTTTTTCGTTCGTAATAATTGTATTTTTCGTAAGTTTATGTCTAAATATAAATCTTAAATTTCTGGGAAATATGATTTATATTGAAGATATGAAAGTCGTAAAATATTGATATTGGATATCCGGTCGAAAATCTAGCCCCGAATCGTCGTCGGACGATTTTTTGGACAAAAAGGGTATTTTGGCCGAGAATGACTCGACCGTGTCCTGGGTGACACGGTCGTGTCAGCGATGTGGCGAGCCTGCACAGAACCCGGCCGTGTCGAGACACGGGCGTGTCTGGCGAAGTGACTCGGCCGTGTCTGGATGACACGGTCGTGTCACGATCTGCAAGTCAGCTGCCAGGCGGCCGTGTCCTAGGACTCGGTCGTGTCTGGCCGGATTCTTCCGAGCGTGACTCGGCCAAGCCAGCGTGATCGCTTAGGTAAGCCGAGGTGACTCGGTCATCTTTGGCCCGTTTTCACCCGGCTCGATTTTTCGTGTATTCTTGAAAATTAATCTCCCGCATGTTAAATTGGATTTAATATGATTAAAATGATTTATGGTATTTCATTTTATAAGGGAAATTTGATTAATTGGAATATTTATGGTCGATCAATTATTTTGAGCGTTATCAAATTACCGATGTGTGAATCGATTGGATCGGTTCGTATTGTTGATTGGATCAATGTATCTCTACGCTTTCCATTTATATAGTATTTATTGGATGAATGCTTTTGAATGGGGATGTGGTTCGTGGACTTAGATTTGAATCGTTCGTTTTATTCGATTGGGTTGTAAAGGCCGTTTTGAGCCTATTTATTTTACTAGAAATGTTTGTATCTAGGATGCAATTTTCAATGTAAAATTTATATGTAATGACGAAGACCGGAGGAAGATCCATTTCGAGAAGACGAAGATTCAAGACGAAGACTTGTAATTAGATTACGAAGTTTTTGTTTTCTAGGAACGGTCCATGAACCACATGTTGGTAGCAACTAGGTTGTGAATGGTTGTTTCATATTGTATGAATGCCTCAAACGCGCTAATATGATTAATGTGCAAAGTGTAACGTTAATCGCGAAAATTCTCCCACTATAAATAATTAAGTTTATAAGGTTTCAAGGTTTTCCTTCCCTCCATCGAGTTTTCGAAATTGAAATCCAAACCGGATGTGCTATGCTTCCGAGTTATCGGGGTAGTCGTTCGGGAGGACGGATAAATTACCGAGAGCGCATTGGATGCCTTCGGTTGGAGCAAATTTTATCCCTAGAAACACGATAGGTTGCGGATAAGATTCAATTGTGAAACGGTTGCGTCGATGGTATAAACTTAACTTGTTCACGAACCATAGAAATCGTATAGGTTGAGGGAGTGAACAAGGGGAAAAAGAAGATCGAATCATCCATTAGATGGGTTGGTGTTGGACACCACTTTATGAAAATTAATAGACTAGAAACACATTCGGTTGCCCTCTATTAAGATTTATAAAGAACTCGATCACCACTATGAAGTAGAGCGACGATACTTAGGATATCACATGGGACCGTGTTATTAGATAAAAATAGTGGGAGCTGGGTAACAAGAATAGAAAAGACCTTAAATTCTATACTCGAACATAATTGAATGAGTCACTAATTAATGTTATACTTAATGCGGACAAATCTCAATATGACAATGAATCCACTCGCAATTCTACTCGAAAAGAACACCTTAATGGGACCTAACTTTGTGGATTGGCTCCATGTCGATGATTGTCCTCGGTATAGAGGCACCGGGATACGTCTTGGAGACGGACATTCGGCGCCTCCTATGCGGACTCGAGCCAATCAGAAGAGATTGAAAACCACGAAAAGTGGGTTAAGGATGACGTGAAAGTCCGTGCTTATATGATGGCTTCCATGTCTAATGAGCTTGAGAGCTCATGAGAAAATGACTTACGCTGGCGATTCTATCTCACTTAACCGAGCTTTATGGTGAGCACAAGTGAGCTGCTAGATATGAGATATCAAGCAAGCTGTTCGGTGCAAGGATGAAGGAAGGTGAGAAAGTTGGGGAACACGTCCTCAAAATGATATCCATGATCGAGAGATTGGAGGCTCTTGATTTTAAAATGGATACTTCTCTCCAAACCGACCTTATCCTACAGTCTCTCCACGATTCCTTCTCACGGTTTGTTATGAACTTCAAGCGCAATGAGATTGCATGTAATTTAGTGGGCTAATGAACAAGCGGTGACCGCTCGATCTCGGATGAAGACCCCGCGGACGAAGGAGTGCACTTGTGATTTCTTATGGACTTCGGAAGTCTAAGAATAAGAAGAAAAAGACCAAGAAGCGGAGTGGACCACAAGCTAAGGACCTTAAGGGGAAAGGGCAAGGCCGATGGTTCCAAAGAACAAGAAGAAGAAGGATGCTTGTCTCAAGTGCGGTGAGTGGGCCTTTGGGCTAGAGACTGTCCGATTCTTCATGGCACTTAGTCTGAGAACTTTTAGTTTTGGAAACAAATTGTTACGCTCTTGTATTTTCTACTTCTGAATCTTGGATTACGGTGCTAGTTCTCATATTTGTACCGTGAATCGGGATCTGGAACAAAGTAGGAAGCTTGGAGTGGAGAAGTCATGATCACGGTCGGTAGCGGGCATAGTGTCGAGGCAACCGACATAGGATCACTTCTTTTGGGTTTAGAATCCGGCTTTGTTTTGACTTTAGAAGATGTACTTGTTTTGCCCAAGGGGCACAAAACATTGTATCCATTCCGGTCATGGACCGAAAAGGCTTTTCATTTTCATTGGTGATGGTTCCTGCAAAATTTATTTTAGAAATAAACTAGTGGGTCTTGCTACATTGTTGAATGGATAGTATAATATAAATCTAAGCAACAAAGTAGTTGTGAATACTATGACTAGAAAACGTGGTAGGGTTGAAACCAATCAAGTTTTGAAATGGCATCTAAGACTTGGTCATGTTGGTCAGACCAAGGTTTACAAGATGGAAAAAGATGGACTTATGGGTCCATTGGGATCGGATCCATTTCCTACATGTGAATCTTGCCTTAAAGGCAAAATGACTAAGTCCCCCTTCACAGGGACTTTTGAAAGAGCCGCTGATAAACTAGGATTAATCCATACTGACATTTGTGGTGCTTTGGAAGCAGCACGTGACGGATATCAATATTTCATTACGTTTACAGATGATCATACTAGGTATGGTTATGTATACTTAATGAAACATAAATCCGAGGCCTTTGAGAAATTCCAGGAATTCAAGGCCCTAGTCGAGAAACAAACTTGTAATCATATCAAAGCACTTCGGTCGGACCGAGGTGGCGAGTATATGAGTACGGAGTTTGACGAGTTCCTTAAGGAACATGGAATAGTTTCACAACTAACACCTCCAGGTACTCCTCAGTTAAATGGTGTGTCAGAAAGAAGGAACCGGACCCTGTTGAACATGGTCCGTTCCATGCTGGGCTATACTGACTTGCCGATTTACCTGTGGGGGTATGCACTTCTGACTGCCGCGTATATCTTGAACAGATGTCCTTCTAAATCCGTTCCTAAAACTCCACATGAGATGTGGGAAGGAAGGAAACCAAGTCTTAATCATATTAGGATTTGGGGATGTCCCGCCTATGTCAAGAAGACTAAGGTGGAAAAGTTGGAAGCTAGGTCTGCGAAGGGACGTTTCATTGGATTCCCGTCTGGGACGATGGGATATCTATTCTACATGCCCGAAGATCGAAGGATCATTGTTGCTTTACAAGCACACTTCCTGGAAGATGAGTTCATTCAGGAAGGCGGAGCAGGTAGAAGTATTTCTTTAGAAGAATACAATGAAACTCCTCGAGAGACACTGTGCAAGAAACTGGAACCGAACTTTCTGAAACACAAGTACAACCACCTCGTAGGTCTAGTAGGGTGTCTCATTTACCTGAGAGGTATGGGCTTGTGCACTTGGAGGAGCTGGGTCTCCATGAGGTTCCAAGTGATAGCCAAGAGACCGACCCAACAACCTATGACCAAGCGATGGTGGATGTAGACTCCGCGAAATGGCGTGAAGCTATGGAAGCTGAGATAGACTCGATGCATGTCAATCAGTCTGGACTCTAGTAGACCGCCCCAAGGGCATAGTGCCTATTGGGAACAAGTGGATCTACAAGAGAACGACAGATGGTGATGGCAAGGTTGACGCCTATAAGGCCAGGCTTGTGGCAAAGGGTTATACCCAAAAGGAAGGGATCGATTACCACGATACCTTCTCGCCCGTAGCCATGATCAAGTCTATTCGCATGATGCTTGCTATAGCTGCCTACCACGATTATGAGATATGGCAAATGGACGTAAAGACGGCTTTCCTTAATGGATTCCTCGAGGAGGAAATCTATATGGAGCAGCCTAAAGGCTTTGTGTCCGAAGTCGATATTCAGAAAGTGTGCAAGCTTCAGTGTTCCATTTATGGACTGAAGCAAGTGTCGCGTAGTTGGAACCTTCGTTTTGACGAGGCGGTCAAAGAGTTTGACTTCGTGCAAAATGAAGAGGAACCTTGTGTATACAAGAAGGTTAGTGGGAGCAAGATCGCATTCTTAGTACTATATGTAGATGACATTCTACTAATAGGAAATGATGTGGGAATGCTCAGTTCTGTGAAAGCTTGGCTTTCGAGTAATTTCTCCATGAAAGACTTGGGAGAAGCAACCTATATTCTTGGTATTCGGCTCTACCGGGATAGATCGAAGAGAACAATAGGCCTTTCCCAAGCCCTCTATATAGATAAGATCTTAAAGCGATTTAAGATGGATGATTCTAAAAGAGGGTTCCTACCGATGCAACATGGAATAAAACTCACCTTGAAGATGTGTCCTCAAAGTGAGGAACAACGCAAGAAAATGAATAATATACCATATGCTTCGGCCGTGGGTAGCCTTATGTATGCTATGTTGTGTACAAGACCTGACATCGCGCATGCTGTAAGCGTGGTGAGTAGGTTTCAGGCAAACCCAGGTAGGGAACATTGAATTCAGTAAAGAACGTTCTCAAGTACTTGAGAAGAACGAGAGATATGGTTCTTATGTATGGCGGTGGAGATTTGGATGTGGTGGGATTCACCGATTCGGACTTTCAAGGGCGAAGGGCGACTCGATGTCCACTTGAGCTACATATTTACTCTTAATGGAGGAGCAGATCTTGGCGTAGTGCCAAGCAAAGCGCGACTGATTCCACCTGTCAGTGAGTATCAAGCGGCCTCGGAGGCTTCAAGGAAGGGTTACGGATTAAGAAGTTTCGAGAACTTCAAATGATACCATGTCTTTGAAATTTATTCCATTTTGCGACAACGACGAGTCAGAAGCGCAGGCCAAGGAGCCGAGGTTTCACAACAAGACCAAACATATTGAGAGGAAGTATCATCTCGTAAGAGAATTTGTTCGCAAGGGATACATTGTCTTGCCTGAGTAGACTCGGCCGACAACGTCGCCGATCCACGACAAGCCACTTTCTCGGACTAGCTTGGAGCGTCATCTAGAGAACATGGGTATTAGATACCATAGTGTGTGGTATTGAGTGCAAGTGGGAGATTGTTAGGAGTATGCCCTTGAATGCCACTCAGAGGTTGTTGAGAGAGGGCATTGTACTTGTAATTATGTAAACCATTTATATAAGGCAAATGAATGTTTCTTTATTTCTTGGTAGTTCTTGGCATTCCTAACTCGTAAATAAACATAAAGAAACTAGTCCGTGTATTTGAGAGCAAAAGCGTTCCACTCCTTATTGGATAAGGGGGTCGCACCTTTGGAAAGGTTATAGCTCAAATACTTAATCGTTCGCAAGTCGATGAAACTTGGTAGGCGTTAAGTTTATGTGAAGACTTGTATGACGTGTTCTTTGACATGGAGAGTGCCTCGAACACTAATGGTTAGTGGGAGCACACGTTATAGGTATGCTAATTGGATTAGTGTACTCGAACCGACTCACCCTCGATTCGTCACATGGATTTCACTCGGGACGATCAATGACGGAATCGAAAGGTTGTGATAGGTATTCGTGAACCTTCGACTTGAGGATTTAGTAGGGATGTGCTTGTGACGTCAAGATTTTCATTAGAGTAGTTCGACCACATGGCCGGAAGGCGGGGGTCAACCTCGACGTGCATCTTAACGGGTAAGTAGCAGTCCTACCGAATACCAAGATAGAATTTTTTTCTCCGTTAGTGAGCGGGTTATATGTCTATGCGGTTATTGGCGGATGAGATCATAAGTCTTTGGCCAAAGCATTGGAGCTAGTTGTATTAGATACACGGCTCGATGATCTCGATTTGCATTAACGCATGCATAGCGTCAAGTACGAGATAGGGTTTGGTAGACCGTGACCCTATAACTTGATCGGGACATTTGAAAGAAGGGTTTATACGTATCTTGGTATTCACTACGAATGGTTCTTGAATGATCCCAATCATTCGTTCTCGGTTAAGTGCAGTGTAGGCCACCAGTGGCTAGGTGGTGCTACTACTCTTTAGTTCCTCCCATTCTTGGCGAGACGGACCTACCGAGTCGCGCATTAGGATTGACGACGGAATGAATTAAGCTAATTCTCTCATTATGAATATTAGATATTGGATATCTAATTTGGGACATTGGATATTTAAATCGATTTATCGGATAAATTGATTTACGGCTTAATGAATTAAATATATCACTGGGTGATTAATTTAATTCATGGATATAATTATTTCTTGGAGAAATTAATTATGTTATTATGTATTTGATATGATTAATTAATTGGATTAATTGATCGATATAAATACATCGGAACGGAATCGGAGTTTATCTGTTTGGACTCACGAGAGTCCGAAACGAACCGAACTCGTCGTATTTCTTCATCATAGCCGCCCCCCTTCCCCACACCTTGACAAGACTTTGATTTTTAAATCAATTGGAATCTTGATTAGGTGTTTAATGAATAGATATTTGATATCTTTTTCAAGGTGGGGTTAAACATGAGTTGTTCTCATGTGGAAAGGAATTGAATAAGAAGAGAAGACTTGTCACTCTCTAAAATGATAATTGTGCCAACCGTGAGATACATTGAGAGAGAGAGAAAGTGAGACTTTGAGTTCAAACACTTATCTTCATCTTCTTCTTCAACTTGTTCTTGGTGATTCTTGGAGAAAAATCAAGAAATAAATGAGAGTTGTGAGTTATACACTTAGAGTGTGATAATCTCATATTGGAAGCTTCATCACTTAGCTCTAGCCGTATCCTCGGAGGATAGCAAGGTGATCGTCGTTCCGGTCGTTTCTCCGGCGCGTGGCAAGTAGAGACGCGGTACTTTATTTGGATCGTTCAAGAGCTTGGGGAATAGCTCAAGAGAAGGTTTCCATTTAATCAACGGACTTCGAGGGTTAGTTTCTTATGACTCTTGCTTTTCGTTTATATATTCGTATATACGTAGCTCGATCGATCATCGTAGGGATTCGGATCGAATTAATTTTCGTTTTACCGCTTCCGCTGGGCCTTCGTTTTAGGCACCGAATCCCAACAAATACTAAGCGCATCTTGAACACATAAATTTAAAATATGACAAATGCATCTAGAATGAAAATATTTTCCTTCAAATGATGGTGCACATGCTTCAACAAGTTCCGGAATACTAGCGGTGTTCGCCGATGCATTATCAAAACCAACGGAAAATACCTTGTTAACCAAACAATACTCATTTAAAACCGTAATAATAATTAAAGTAATATTTTGAGCCGTGTGGGGCTCTTCAAACTCCCTAAAGGCAATCAAACGTTTTTGCGTAATCCATTTTGCATCAATCCAATGACAAGTAATTCCCATGTAACTATTTTTATTATAAGTATCGGTCCAAACATCGGCACAAATAGAAACTTTTTGAGACAAACGAACTAAATATTTCATTAAATCTTATTTTTTGTCAAAGCATTGTCTCCTAATTCTCTTAAGCATTTGAGTTCTAGCTACCTTGCTAACATTAGGCCCCAAACCATCTTTATAAGAAGCTTCATACGTTATTCTATCCGCATAATTAAAAGGTTGTTTTTCCATGGCACAATATCTAGCACAAGCATCTTCATATCGATTTTTTTCAAATTTAAATAAAGCGGAAGAAGACATACCCAACGCCGAATTTGAACTAGTAGTACCTCGAATTTGCGTTTGAGTAGTAGATATTCCATACTCGAATGGATGAAACCCCTCCATGTGCCTTTGTAGTGTTCCGTAGCCTCCCTTCTCGATCCATTTGTAGTGTTTTGTGCAATAGTTGCAATAAGCAATGAATCTCTTTCGACCATCGGATAAAGGAGGTTCTCCTTCGTTGATAGGAGCCAATTCTCTTTTAAAATGTTTAACGAAGATTTCGGACTTGAGAGGCTTAGGCTTACTTGTTGGCGGAGGAGGAGGTTGGTTTTGTTCGTCTTCTTCGTGCTCTTCGTCCTCTTCATGTTCATCATCATTTGTTGAGCCACGAAATTCATATCCCGTGCTCTCCATCGTATGAACCATTTCTTCAAATCGGGCATCTTCTTCGGCTTGAATTCGTTCGGCGACTTGTCTAGAAATTTCCTCCGCCAAATCGGCCCTTCTAGGCCTTTGAGTTTGAGGTTGAAAATTTCCTCCTCCACTTCGTTGGCCAAGTTCAATGGCCTTGCCCTTGCCCTTGTTAGTGTTGTTCTTTGAGGTAGACATAGAGATAGTAAATAGAGAGTATAGTAAAGAGAGTAGAGATTGAATTTTTAGAGAGAATTAGAGTGTGATTATTGGTGAATTTTGAGTTAGGAAGATGTAGTATTTATAGTGGGGATGGGTAGGGAAAAGGGGGGATTAATGGGGAAGTTTGGGGGTGGGGAAGGGGGCTGCCAACGGCTCCTTGAAGGACATAGCCGTTGGCAATTGGTACCACTCTTTTATATAGACAACATGAGCATTTTTCTTAACACTTGCAGTGTCCTTTTATATATATATATATATATATATATATATATATATATATATATATATATATATATTATTCCTTTTGTCTCAAGTTTAACACCAACACTTTTGATACTCAAATTGTTGGAATTGACCTTTACTCGAATATATTCGTGTCATATATTTTACTTTCGAGTAAAAAAATTTCGAGTCAACTTAAAAAAATATGCAATATTGAGGAATGTTATCATCCGAGTAACACGAATACCCCGATCGAGTAACACGAATGCAGCGATCGAGGTTGCCCCGACGAGTAACACGATCACCGCATTCGAGTAACTCGCTTTTATTCGAGTAACCCATATCACTTCTTCGGGTAACTCAAATTCGTTTACGATCGAGTAATCCCATAATTCTTACTCGATTGTGTAATTTGTGTTACTCGAAAACTGATATCGTATATTTTTTAAGTTGACTCAAAATTTTGTCACTCAAACGTACAATGCATGACACGAATGCATTCGAGTAAAGATCAATTCCGATATTTTGAGTATCAAAAGAGTTGTTAAATTTGTGACCAAAAAAAATAATACTATATTTAAAGGATAAGACAAGCTATTCTCACTTTTATTGTGAAGTGCGGTTCGTTACGTGATCAACCCAAGTATAATGAAAAGAGGTTTCTCACTCAAGTAACTAATTATGCTCTTCGTGAAAAAAAAGTCTATATTGTGTGTATTTTGTTGTCGGAACAAAGCGATAAAAGCAAAATATTTAACAGCCATTTCTTAATTTGATTGCTTTCCTTTTTCGGATGAGGGAATATCAACCGTCAGTTTATGGGATTTCATTGCCATTTCTTCAATAAAGGAATGTTCCATGATCAAATTTTATTTAGTCCTTTTTTTTGATCCGTATTTGAGTCGTAATCAATATACTGTGCTTTTAATTAATTCATTAATATTCTTTCTGTTATGATCAAGATTGACATAAAATATATATTTAAATTTTATTTTTTTGGTCTTAATTCAATATATTTCAGTTCAATTTAATTTAACAAAATTCAGTTCAAGAAGACAGAGTATTAGTTTATTCTAAATAATAATTGATATAAATAATGATATTAAATATTTGGTAGAGATTAAAAAATAAAAAAATAAATGTCCGTTTTAATTTATATGTCTATCTATAAACTTAATAAAGAGAGAAGTTATTGAGTAAAACCCCAAACGTTAGAGGGTCGTTTAGTTTGTATTGAGATATGAGGCTGGAATCAGAAATCAGATTACGGTGGTATAGACATCGAACTAATTGATTCTTAATAGAGGGGTGATATGGCAACACCCTGAAACCAAACCTCATACACACTTCGTGCTTTATGGGTATTGTACTGCATGCTTTACAGATAAAATATTCATAATATTATTATAATAAAATTAATAGTAAAGCACGATGTACAACACCCATAAAGTACGGGTGTGTTTGGGGGTGTAGTTTAGGGTGTTGCCCTATCATTTCTCTTCTTAATACCATGTATTTGGTTTAATAGTGAATGAAAATGAATTCCATTTTTGCTGTTTGATTTAAAATATTTTAGAATCCAGAATTAAAATATTTTTTATTTTAGTTAATGTCTCAAAAATAAATAAAATATATAATTTTATTATTATCTAATCATACAACAAAAATATCAGAACCTTAATCCTAAAATATTTTGGGGTCGACTACCATGAACCATTCTCTGAAATCAAGTCGTCTCTATTTTCACCGGCTCTTCCACCGAATCGCATGTCATTATTTCCCACTTCATCTTCTCCTCCCCATCAATTCTCTTTTAGACTTGTTGATTCAAATTTATATCTTGGTTGAATTGTAAGATTCTCCACTGCATATATTATTATGATAGGTTTGAATTGTGTAGATTCTCAGAGTATATAGTATAGAAGGTAGGAGGGGCCGCGGGTTGCTGAGGAGGAACTATTTTGGTTGACAATAAATTGTGAAGCCAAATTAAGAATTAGTGTTTACCACATACCATTAATACGTGTTTTACTTGTTTTATATATGTAATTATTTTTCATTTATTTTATTTGTATAAATATATTAAAAATCTTATATCTATATATATAAACTTTCTATTAAAATATTATTAACTAAATATTTGGAGGATTTAATTTCTTTTAAATTCATACTTAATATTTTATATTAACGAACCATACAATTTTAAAAATGTTGGGGGCGCAATTCATGTTGTCAAGTAAATCTGACGAACTAAATGGCAAGAAAATGGAGTAAAGATTTTTAAATCTATATTACTCCATCTTATTATATTGTATCAAAATTTAAAGTATGTATTTTTCCCTTTTATTCATGTCAAGTGTCGTTCTTGTTAGGGTATTTAGGATTTATGGTGGAGATCCGGATTCTCAATGGTGTTGACGTCTGATTTGGTCAACGTCACGTGTGCTGATCTGGACGAATGGATCGAAGCCACGTAGAAAATAATAAACAAAGATGAAAAGGATTGGATCACTAAATTTTATTAATGACCTTAATATGAAATAGAGCCGAGCTGAATATTTTTGCGCCGGTCTATCTGTTTTTCTTAGTTATTACAAATTCTCTCTTTTTTCTCTCTTTTATCATAAATTCCAAAAGTCCAAAGATCCTCTCTCACTGCATATTCCTTCTATATATAGGCAATCTCGGCCAGTCAAGAGATGACAGCTGGCAAATATTGGGGAATATGCCCAAAACACTTGTCAGACTGCAAATATGCCTTAGACACGTGGCGACCTCTAAGGATTGCTTTGGGAAGGGACATGACAGCATGCGTTAATTGGCATGCGGGCCTGTCCCGCATGCTTCTGGCGACGCTTATCCGCTGGGGTCGGTCCTCGGGTCTCCCGCCGTTCAGGTCAGCCTGGTTTTAATCTTGAATCGGAGCGTTTTTGTTTTCGATCTGCTCGGCCCTTCTGGATCGGGTACCGGGTCGGCTTTAACGTCTCTGCCCGGTCCAGTTTTTAACAAGCCCGGGAGAAAATCGGGTTCATAATTGGTTCGGCTTCAAGCTCTGCTCGGCCGGTTCAGCTGCCTGGAGTGCTTACGTGGATGCCAAGGTGGATGGGCTATCAACAAGGGCCCCCGAGTCCAGGACCGTGCTGGGTTGGCCGGGGCTGGGGTCGTTTCATACTAAGGCCGATCCGGCTTGTGGGAGGATAAGATCTCTCGAAGGGACGCCTCTTCGAGAGTCGCGTCGATTCGATTTTAGGGTTATTAGGTGTCATGATGAGGGAGACGCGTGGCGGAATATAATTTGACGACGCGTTCACGCGCTTTCGATTTCGCGACGGTTCAGTATGAATCGTCGCGCCACGCGCTGGGCATTTAATGTCTCTTTTCTTTATAAATATCGGACGTCTCCTTCTTCATTATTCCCTTCGCCATTTTTGTGTTTTGTTGCAGAGAAGAGAGAGAAAATTTTCCGGCGTCCTCTTCCTGATTTTAGAGAGAATTTCCGGGTAAGCCTTTTCCCTTTTTCTACTTTACGATGTCGGAGCTGAGGGATGAGACACCGGTGGAGTTGACTGTGTCTCCGGATTGCACAGGGGTGGCGGATCTGTCCATGAGCGACGCTCCCGTCAACTGGAGCAACAAGGAGGAAGGCGGCGAGGTCGCGAGGTCGCCGGATTCTGGAGACGCGGAGGTGGCGGCGCCGTTGACGGCGGTCGTAGGGACTCAGGCGGAAGAAAGGGTTGGGTCGGTGGAGGTTTGGACTCGCCCTCGGCCGTCCACTTTCGTGGAGGCGGAGTGGGACTCGACCTCGATTCGGAGCACCGTTACGGAAGAGCAATTAGCGGCTTGGCGGCTGCGATTTAAGATCCCGGCTAGGGTGCGGATGTTCATTCCGAATCCCGAGGAGAGGCCTCACACTCCGCCCGTCGGTTGTACGGCGGTGTACTACCGCTCTCTGCTGGCAGGGCTAAGGTTTCTGCTTCCGTTAGCCTTCTCCCGGTGGCTAAGGCAGTGGGGCCTTTCTGTCCCCCAGATTCATCCGAATTCCTGGGCTCGGGTGGTGGATCTTTTCATCCTTTTCAACCAGCACGGCTGGTCCGAGCCCAGTTTTGAGAAGTTCAACAGTCTCTTCCTATGGAGGTCGGTCGGCAGATCCGGCTCCGGCTGGTTTTACCTAACAGCCCGGCATGCCATGCATAAAGAATTGGTGGATGTGCCGGAGACCATCCATAGCTGGGAGGAGCAGTAGTTCTATATAGGGGGACCTTGGAGGAGCTAGGCAGATGAATGGGAGCCTGATGTGATAGATGCCGAGCTTCGGGTCCCAGAGACTTCATTGCCAAAATGAGTAAGTGTCGTGTTTCGTATTCCTGTTCCTTTTTTGTCTAACGCTCATCATTTATTGCATGTGCAGAACGCATCCCGGCGCAAGAGACCTCCTCCGAGTTCGACGACCGGGTTGAACAGCTTTTGGATCTTCCAACCGAGCGGAGGAAGTCGCATCTTCTGGTTACCGAGGAAAACCTTTGGGCGGCCAGACTTCGACCTACCGATCCGAGTATTATGTCTTCATGAGTTTTTTTTTAACATATGTTCTTTCTCCAGTCCCTAGGGCCAAGGCTCTATCGGGAAGGAAAGAGACGCCTGCTCAACGAGTGGCGAGGCTGGCTGCTGAGGCCACCGAGCGGAAGGAGCGTGCTGGCAAGCGGAAGAGGGTAGAGGCCGAGCCTGAAGACAGTGCGGCCAAGGCGGAGGGCTCGTCTGTTCTTGAAGTTTCTGTATCTGCCCCGAGCCCTGTCCGGACGAGTCGGGCGACCGGTAAGGAGCCCGCAATTGACTTGGAGGGCCACTATCTCCCGGTTAATAAGGACCGAGAGGAACCTTGTGCCCAGATGAAGGGACGACAGCCGCGCTGGTTTCTTGATTACGTCCGAGCAGTCACCCCAACCGCTGAGATGCTCAACCGGGTCCCCCGGCGGTGGTTGAGTATCCCTATCACGGACTGGACGCCCAAGATGGAGATGGTGACCAATGACATGGGTCCGGATGAGCAGATCCAATTCGAGAATTCTCTAATGGGCCGTGCGTTGTGCACTTACATAAAGGCCACTGAGGAGCTGATGGCCCTGGTCGAGAAGCACAAGAAGGCGGAGGCCGATCTCAAGGCCTTGCAGGAGGAGCACCATCTTTGTCCTTCGCTAATCAAGTCCCTGGAGGAGGAGATGACCTCCATGAAAGGTGAAATGGAGATTTTGGACAGTTGGGCTCTCGAGGCCGATATTTGGAAAGGAAAGGCCGAAGAGATGACCACGGCGGCCGAGCAGGCGCATAAACAATGGTTAGATATCAAGGCTGAGCACGAGGCTTATTTTAAAGAAACCAAGGCCCAAGTTGAAAGTCTGAGCGAGCGTGTTAATATCTGCGAGGCTTCGGGCTATGCCAAGGGTCTTGCCGAAGGGGCGGCGGCCTTTAAGGAGACGCCTGAGTTCGAGGAGCTGATCAATCTGAATTACGTCTCCACCTGCTACGAGATATTAGATCTCATGAAGGGAGGGAAGACCGTTCAGGAGATCGAGGCCTACATAGCATCCCAGGCGACTGATCTGCATGTTGATATTCCTGGAGCTGATGAGCCAAAGGTTGCCGAGGTTGAAGATCCCGAGTTGGCTCCGCACGGCGAAGGTGAGGGACAGTCCTTCCAGGCGGCCGACCAGGAGGGTGGGGCCGAATAGATTTTTTGTTTTATTTCATGTACGGCCTGCGTGCCAATCTGTCTGTTTTCTGTTTTCATCATATGTACTTTGCGAAAATGCCTTAAGTGAATAAAATATTCCTTGTAGCATCTGCTGCTGTTTTTTTGGATGTTTGGGCCCAGTTGGTTGGGCCGTTGCCTTTCTATCATGTTCATCACTTGTCGATTGTGCCGGGGCGAGCTCGGTCTTATAGTGCTGGATGAGCCGGTCTTATGAAGTGCTGAGGCGAGCTCGGTCTTATAGTGCCGGATGAGCCGGTCTTATGAGGTGCCGAGGCGAGCTCGGTCTTATAGTGTCGGATGAGCCGGTCTTATGAGGTGCCGAGGCGAGCTCGGTCTTATAGTGCCGGATGAGCCGGTCTTATGAGGTGCCGAGGCGAGCTCGGTCTTATAGTGCCGGATGAGCCGGTCTTATGAGGTGCCGAGGCGAGCTCGGTCTTATAGTGCCGGATGAGCCGGTCTTATGAGGTGTCGAGGCGAGCTCGGTCTTATAGTGCAGGATGAGCCGGTCTTATGAGGTGCCGAGGCGAGCTCGGTCTTATAGTGTCGGATGAGCCGGTCTTATGAGGTGCCGAGGCGAGCTCGGTCTTATAGTGCCGGATGAGCCGGTCTTATGAGGTTCCGAGACGAGCTCGGTCTTATGAGGTGCACCAATATTAAAAAATGGAATAACGTCAAATTTTATTGATAATACCTCTTTAAATACATAGCATTCCATGGGTAAGTTAATCTCTGACCGTTCAGATATTCCAGCCGGTAGGCTCCATTCTGAAGGACTTCGCTAACTTTATATGGTCCTTCCCATTTGGGCTTGAGTGGTCCGGGATCCGGGCCCAATACCCGTTTAAGGACGAGGTCTCCGACCTGGAAGCTCCTAGGGTGAACCTTGGAGTTGTAATATTTTTCGCTCCTTCTTTTGTAGACGGCGTTCCGCATTTCCGCCTGGGCCCGTTTTTTGGCAAGGAGGTCTAGGTTCACTTGGAGGGCCAAGTCATTATCTTGCTCTTCAAAATGGGCTATTCGGTAGGTAGGCGCTCCGATTTCAACCGGGATGACGGCTTCAGAGCCAAAAGCCAAGGAAAAAGGCGTTTCTCCTGTGGCGGACCGATGCGCTGTTCTGTAAGCCCATAAGGTTCCAGGGAGTTCCTCGGGCCAGGAACCCTTGAGTTCTTCAAGGCGTGTCTTGAGATGCTGCTTTAGGATTTTGTTGACCGCCTCGACCTGCCCGTTAGATTGCAGATAGTATGGTGTGGAGAAGTTATTTCGTATTTGGAGGCCGTCACAGAAGGCCCGAAACTTCTTATTGTCAAATTGTTTTGCATTATCAGAGACAATAGATTGAGGGATCCCGAACCGGCAGATGAGTGACTTCCATATAAAATCAACTATTTTCTGCTCGGTTGTTCGCGCCATAGGCTCGGCCTCCGCCCATTTTGTAAAATAATCGACTGCGACAATGGCGTATTGTACTCCTCCCCGTCCTTTAGGTAAAGGGCCGATCAAGTCGATCCCCCACTTGGCGAATGGCCATGGGCAATATACGGAAGTGAGGGTTTTCGGCGGGGATCGGATCTGCGGAGCGAAGATTTGGCACTGGACGCACTTCCGTACGAGCGTGATGGCATCTTTTTTAAGATTTGGCCAATAATATCCTTGTCGGATCAATTTATAGGCTAATGCCTGGCCGCCGGAATGATTACCGCATATACCTTCGTGCACCTCTCTGAGGGCATACTCTGCTTCTGACTCGGACAGGCATTTCAGCAATGGAACCGAATATTCTCTTTTGTATAAAGTTCCATCCACGATGGTGAATCGGGCAGACTGAGTTCGTAATGATCTCACCTGAGCTCGGTCCTTGGGTATAATGCTGCTTTGAAGGTATCAGATTATAGGGTGCATCCATCCTTGTGGTTCTGATTGTTCGGTTGCCCGAACTTCGGCCATTTCCAGGGCTGATGAGGCATGATGTCCTATGCTGACCTCGTCCATATGTTCGGCTCCGGAACTGGATGCGAGTTTGTCCAAGGAGTCGGCTTGGATGTTCTCGGTTCTGGGGATGTGTTATATAGTTCCCCAAAAATCTTGCAGCCGTGCCCGCGCCAAGTTGAGGTACTTAACCAGCTTGGGTTCCTTGGATTCATATTCGCCGTTGATTTGGTTTACCACTAATTGAGAATCACTCAAGACAGTGAGGCGGGTAAGGCCGAGGGAGGTCGCCATTTCTAGACCGGCCAAGAGAGCTTCATATTCTGCCTCATTGTTGGTGGTCGGAAAACCTAAGCGAATGGCCGAGCAGAACAAACGTTGGTCGGGACTGATAAGGACTATTCCCGCACCTGACCGGTCGGCGGTTGAGGATCCATCCACGTAGAGTGACCACTATTCTGATCGGTCATTCTCTTGTGCTATCGCTGGTGTGAACTCTGCAATGAAGTCCGCCAGGGCTTGACCCTTTATGGCAGTGTGCGATTCATAAGTTATGTCCAACTGTCTGAGTTCGACGGCCCATTTCATCATCCGGCCGGATACGTCAGGTCGGTGCATGACGTGCTTTAAAGGGTAGCTCGTTAAGATGACTACCTGGTGTTACAGAAAGTAGGGTCTTAACTTCTGGGACGCCATTATGAGCGCATAGGCCAGCTTTTTCATTGGGGTGTATCTGAGCTCGGTATCATGAAGGGCCTGACTAACATAATAGATCGGATGTTGAACCGCATTCTCTGTTCGGATCAAAGCGACGCTGATTGCAGAGTCGGATACCGCGAGGTATAAATTGAGAAGTTCCCCTTGGGTCGGTCGCTGCAAGATCGAGGCTTCTGCTAGAATTTCCTTGATAGCTTCGAAGGCTCTTTGGCAAGGTTCTATCCATTGAAAGTCTTTGTTCTTTTTTATTGCCTCAAAGAATGGTTTACATTTATCAGTTGAGCGAGAGATAAAGCAACTTAGCGCGGCTAGTCGGCCAGTTAGGCTCTGCACCTTTTTGACCGAATTTAGTGGAACAAGTTCGGTCACTGCCTTAATTTTATCGGGGTTGGATTCAATCCCTCTTTGGCTCACCATGTAGCCGAGGAATTTTCCAGAACCTACCTCAAATGAGCATTTCTTTGGATTTAACTTCATCTTGTACTCTCGCAAAATAGCAAACATTTTATTGAGGTCATTTACATGATCGACCGACCACAAAGACTTTACTAACATATCATCTACATACACCTCCATTGTATGGCTTATCAAGCCATTGAACATTTTATTTACCAGGCGTTGATATGTTGCGCCGGCATTCTTGAGCCCGAAAGGCATCATTCGGTACCAGTATAGGCCGCGAGCTGAGTAGAAGGAGGTGTTTTCTTCATCAGTAGGATGCATTGGGATCTAGTTGTATCCGGAATATGCATCCATAAAACTTATTAGCTCGTGCCCGGCCGTTGCATCCACCATGTAGTCGGTATGGGGGAGGGGGTAGCTATCTTTTGGGCAGGCTTTATTCAAATTAGAAAAGCCAATGCAGAGCCTCCATAGCCCGGTCGGCTTTTTTACCAGGACCGGTTTAGCTACCCAGGTCGGGTACTGGGCTTCCCGGATGAACCCGTTGTCGATCAGCTTTTCTACTTCCTCTTCCAGCCCCTTCTATCGTTCAGGCCCCATTTTCCTCCTTTTCTGAATAACCGGCTTTGAACTGGGGTCGATATGCAGCCGGTGGCACGCAAGTTCCGGGTCAATCCCCAGCATGTCCGAATGGGTCCATACGAAGACATCCAAATTCTGTCTCAGGTGGAAGATCAGCTCGGAACGGATCGGCTCTTGGAGGTTGTGGTCGATCTTTAGTCGTCGGACGGGATCAGATGGGTCCATGTCTACCTGGTCCATTTCTTCTGTTGGTTCAGCATGGCGAATTTTCCCTTTCGGATTTTGGTATCGCGGGTCGACAGGATCCTCTTCTAGGATCGGCTCCTTCCCGGGCCTGCGGCCCCGGTCCACTTCCTGGTCAGTTTCCATTTCGAGGGTTTGGGCGGCCCCGGGACCCTCGGTCTCCTGTTCGAGTAGGGTGCCTCCTGCCAGCTGTTCGGAGCTGGGGTCCCCCATTTCTTCCGATAAATTTTCAGGGACGCCCTCGTCGGCGTTAATTTCGCGAGCCCGGATACTGAGATTGCATTCCCGGGCGGCCCTTTGATCTCCCCTATGTACCCCGACGCCGTCTGGGGTGGGAAACTTCATGCACAGGTGATATGTGGACTGAGTGGCCCTAAGCCTTGACATCACAGGTCGGCCTATGATGGCGTTATAGTTACTGTGCACATCGATGATCTTGAAGGTAGTGATCATCGTCCTTCTGATTGGCCCCTGACCGAACTCCAAGGCGAGGTCGATTTCCCCCAGTGGTGAGGTACGACAGTTGGCAAATCCCCTAATGTCCTCATTGCAGGGCCGGACATAAGATTGGTCTACCTTCATCCTGCGAAGGGTATGAAAATAGATGATGCTGGCATAGACCCCGGAGTCTACCAACACCCTGTGTACCGGGATCCCCATTATGGGCAGGGTGTTGACAAGTGCGTCTAAGTGGGGATGGTCCAAGCCGTCTGCATCGGATTCTTCAAAAGTAACTGCCAGCTGGGAGTTTTTGGGGGCTTCTTCGGCCACTGATAGGAACCCTTCTGCTCGGTGCTCGGTCCGTTGATAAGATGTGGTAGCCTCTAGAATGGATGCCTTTTTCTGCTGCTTTGACCGATGATCATCGACCTCGGCAGTTCCCATAATGGTCAGAATTTCCCGGGGGACTTGGGGGCTGGAGGCACCCGATCGTTCTTGGCCCTTGTCGGGTCGGCCCAATCCTGGCGATCCCCGGGGGGGTTCCGGGTAAATCGCCTTAAGCCTGTGTCGTCGCATACCGCGATCAGGGCGGCGACGAGGTCCCGGCACTGTTCGGTGTTATGACCCATTGATTCATGATATTTACAAAAGCGGGTCTGGTCCATGTCCTTCTGATCCTTATAGATCGACCGAGGAACCGGGAGCAAATTTTTGTCCTTTATTTGTTCGAATATGGTCGCGGCTCTGACGGAATATATTTCAGCGAAATTAGCCATGAGCTCGGGCCTACGCTCCCGATAGCTCTGAGTTGTTGGGGCTGTCGAGGAAGAGGCGGGAGTCTTATTCTCCCGGCGGGATTCTTGACGGGCCTCTTTGTAGTCATGTCTATCTTCTTTCTTTTTGTAGGACCCTTTCTGATTGGAGGGCATGACTAAAACTGGTGCCGGCATAGCTTCCGCGGCAGCTATATGGGAGCTGGCGCGCTCCAAGAATTCCTGGTAGGTGTGTGGGACATTCTGGCACACCGTCCAGCGGAAGAAAGAATTTTTGAGGAGGCCGGCCTGGGCAATAATGGCCAGCGCATCGTCCGATATGGGTTCCGTCTCCAATATCCGTTTGTTGAAACGAGATATATAATCTTTAAGGGACTCATTCGGCCCTTGTACGACGAAAGCGATGGATGAGCGCGGGGCGACTCGCACAATGGACCCCATGAAATGGGATCGGAACGTCGCCGAGAGCTGGGCCCATGTTTGAATAGAATGGTGGGGCAGCGTCCGATACCATCTCTGGGCCCTTTCCCCCAGAGTCAAGGAAAACATTCGGCACCGGAACGCGTCCTGAGACCCGTGCAGGTCCATCCAGGAATTATAATGTCCAAGATGGGCGTTGGGGTCTGTCTCCCCGTTGTACAGCGGAATCTGAGGAATCTTGAACTTCTCAGGAGGGTTCCGAGAACTTGGGGGCCAGGGGACTCTCCTGGCTGTTAAAGCATTCCGAACTTTGGGATGGCTGGAGTTGCTTGTTTTCGAGCTCCGTAAGGCGTTTTTTAAGAAACTCGATCTCACTCGAGTTATCGCCGGGAGTTGGAGGTAATATTTGTGTCGGATTTAGGGACTGGTGGGGAGCTTTTTCTTCTTTACGGCTCTCACTCTGGATAGTGGGAGCCGGCGCTGCTTTTTTGATTTTCTTTCCTGCCCCGAGGCGATCAAACACGGATATGGGGCGCGAAAGCCTACTTTTTCGAGAGGGATGTGAGCTTTCGCCATGGCTTTCCGCCCTTTCCCCGGCGACCCCAGAGGATGTTCTCTTTTTGTTTCGTCCCGAGGCAGTTGGGCGGGTCGTCTGAGATTCCGCCTCCACATGGTCTTCAGGTTTTTGAAGGGTCCCGACCCCAGTAACCCATGCCATAAGGGCCGTCATGCCCTGGATGAAGGCTGGATGTTTAAAGCACTCTACCACCTTACGGAGGTTTTCTTCCTCCGTCGCGGGCTGAGGGTTTTTTGAACTGTCGTGAGACATCTCCGGTGAGCAGTATATTTTGTTTATCGAATGTGCCCTCCTTCTAGCGCCAATCTGTTGACGTCTGATTTGGTCAACGTCACGTGTGCTGATCTGGACGAATGGATCGAAGCCACGTAGAAAATAATAAACAAAGATGAAAAGGATTGGATCACTAAATTTTATTAATGACCTTAATATGAAATAGAGCCGAGCTGAATATTTCTGTGCCGGTCTATCTATTTTTCTTAGTTATTACAAGTTCTCTCTTTTTTCTCTCTTTTATCATAAATGCCAAAAGTCCAAAGATCCTCTCTCACTGCATATTCCTTCTATATATCGGCAATCTCGGCCAGTCAGGAGATGACAGCTGGCAAATATTGGGGAATATGCCCAAAATACTTGTCAGACTGCAAATATGCCTTAGACACGTGGCGGCCTCTAAGGAATGCTTCGGGAACGGACATGACAGCATGCGTAAATTGACATGCGGGCCTGTCCCGCATGCTTCTGGCGACGCTTATCCGCTGGGGTCGGTTCTCGGGTCTCCCGCCGTTCAGGTCGGCCTGGTTGTAATCTTGAATCGGAGCGTTTTTGTTTTCGATCTGCTCGGCCCTTCTGGATCGGGTACCAGGTCGGCTTTAACGTCTCTGCCCGGTCCAGTTTTTAACAAGCCCGGGAGAAAATCGGGTTCATAATTGGTTCGGCTTCAGGCTCTGCTCGGCCGGTTCAGCTGCCTGGAGTGCTTACGTGGATGCCAAGGTGGATGGGCTATCAAAAAATGGATCGTGTAATTATTTTTCGAACTGATATTTTTACCCTATGCCCGGGTTACAAGAAATCCAGTTTAGGATAATCCAAAGAGACACTTACGAATCTTGGCACAGAAACGTAAACCAAATTGCTAGAGAAATTCTGAATTCGTCAGATAAAAGAGAGAGCTGAGAAAGGTGTACTGAGACTCAAAGAGAAGAGCCCTATTTATACGTGTCGAGATTAGGGTTTTATTCGGGTTAGCTGTCATTAGACATGACGAGATTAGGATTTTATTAGGGTTAGCCATCATTAGACATGACGAGATTAGGGTTTAATTAGGGTTGACCATCATTTGAAGTAATCAACAATCCAAAATTAGTGGCATGATTGATGGTTTCCAAAATTGACGAAATCAGCCAATTTTACCATAGTCACCCCTTGGACCCCGCTATGGGCGCTGCGCCGCTGCCCCTAGACCCCGTCACCGGGGCGCTGCCCCCGGACCTCGATATTTGTCGTACCGGCTTCTAATTCGATCTTATACATGCGTGCACCCCGCACATACCCGAACATATATTAGAGTACAAATTATAAAGCCCATTAACTCACATAATAGTTCCAATTACACAAAATGCCTGGTGACACTAAAATCACCAAACAATTCTTATTGTTCGATGAGATTTTAATCATTAATAAATTTATAATTATATCATTTAAAAGTATCAAAAGTAATAACATACAAATATTTTAAAAGAAGAATCTAAGGATATAACTTTAATATTTATCTATATAATATCTAAAATAAAATAAATAGTCAAAGTTCAATATTAAAAAAGTTTTACAATACTTATTTTGAATCGGAGGAGTAAATGTTATGTTTTAAACAGAAATTAAATAAAAATATATATTAAGAGGTGAGGGAGTAGTCACCTAATACCCTAGGTGGCACCTCACCTCTATCCAATAAAAACCCCCCAACTCAAAACTACCCAATTCTACCCTAACACTACCCTAAGTGGAGGGAGTGGTCACCTATACTACCCAATTTTTTTTTATATTTTTAATACATAAAATCACATACAATATTAAAATAAAAACATACCATTTCATTAAAAATAAAAACATTACATAATACTTAAAAAAAACATTACATAAAAACATACCATTTCATTAAAAATAAAAATATTACATAATACTTAAAAAAAAACTACAACTTAAAAATTAAAACTACAACTTAAAAAAAAAAAACATTACATAATTTGAAATTAAAACAAGTTGAAACTACAACTTAAAAATTGCAAGCCCATCCGTGTTTGGCCGCAATTTCACGTTTTTGGTTAACAACGAATTCCAACATAGCGGGATCGCGAATGTGATCATGCGGCTCCAAAAAAAACTTCATCTCCCGTTGTGCATTCTTGAACTTCGCCTCCTCGAGTTGTGTAGCCAACAATTGTTTTGCCAAAGCATCCTTCTCGTATTTTTCTTTCAAATATTGTGTCTTCTTTTGTGTGTAGGAGTTGATTTCATCCGCAACACTTGAGATCGACGAGGATGCGCCTTGCTTTGTTTTCATCTTTCTTGATGAAAGTGGAGGGTTCGGGTCTTCATTCATGTCGGGAACGGTGTTGCTTGCCGATTCATACTCCCCCGACTTCCTTTTTGAAGAGTTGCTTGTCGCACCGGCAATATCTTGAAAACATTCTTGCTCCGTCCATTTATCATGACCTCTGACAATCTCCCACGCCAAGGTATGAGTAAATTGTCTTTTTTTTTGCTGTATAGTAATCGGACTCAGCTTGCCTCACCACGTCCAAGTCGTTGCACCCACTAGCCTTAGCACGTTTCTACATTATATACAAAATAAAAAATATAGATTATGTAAAATAAAAAATATAGATTACGTAAAATAAAAAGTATAGTTTGTACCGCTTGGAGGTAGTAGCCGTTGAAAATACCCATGGCCGTGTTCATTGTTTTCCACTTGGTATTCAACGAATGAAAAGTTCGTGAACTCGAACCCATAGTTCCCTCGTAATGCTTGAGAATCCGTTTTCAAAAACCGTCGGACTTTTGTTCATTACCGACAACACCACATTCGGAGATTTGAATCCACGCTTTCGCCAAAGCCTCCTCTTGTCTTTGGCGACCAAAGTTCACGGGGCCTCCTCCCACCGAATGCTTTTTTCTTCCCTCTCGGATCGACTTCTTGAACTTCCTCATCTTCGTCTTCTTCGTTTGGTAGTGGTTGTGTTTCGGGTACGTACTCTACGTCTTCATCAATATTTTCGAACGGGGAGAACTCGCTTGTAGTAGTGATGTTGTAGTGTTGAGGATTCATTTGAGGAGGACCCATATTATATTGGTAAAATGGATGCGGAGATGGAGGTTGTGGAACGTAAAATTGATTCGGGGATGCTTGAGAATAAAATGGGCTAAATCCTAACGGAGTTTGTTGTGGTTGCGAGGTGGAAATTTTTTTACCTCTTCTTGAATCCATGATTTTGTGTTTTTGAAATATTAGTGTGTGTTTTTATTTGTGTTTTGTGTATTTTTATTTTGAAAAAATGAGTTGAAAAGGTTGGATTTTATAGGGAATTGTTTTTTATTCAACTAGCCGTTGCAACGGCTAGTATATTGAAAACCAACCCCCCCCCCCAACCGATCGGCTTCCGAAGCCGCAAGGTAACACCGCCCGCCTTACCCGATGTCGCGGCGGCGGTGTTACCGCTCGGGTAAGGGTACCCGATCCCCTTACCCGAGCCCCACTCCCTCCCCCCTAAGGAAATCTAATTAGGACAATTTTAAACAAAAATTAAACTGCCCAACTTGGCAGCCGACATCTCAAATGAGCCCACAATCTTGTCACCAAAGTTTGACAATCCTGCCATAAGGACATCCGAAATCTTAGTCTTTTTCTTCGACTCTTCCGAAATCTAGTCTTTCCTTTTTTTTCGGGATGGGGGAATATCAGCCGTTGTCTATGGGATTTCATAATTTTCATATAAAGGAATGTTCGATTTCATAAGGGGGGAGTTATACAGACCCCCCTATATTACTAACCAAACCCTCCCTAGGAGGGTTTGTCCCTTTTTTTTTTTCTTTTTTTTATTCTTTTGTTTTTTTGATGTGTGTTATGTTTTTTTAGTGTTTATTTGTTATGTGTTTTTTTGTAATGTTTTTTTTAGTGTTTATTTGTTATGTTTTTTGTATTCATCTAATGTATTTCTATTTAATTAAACAACAACAACAACAACACGTTAAACATTAACACATTAAGCAACTACAACAACTGTTATTATTCAATCAAACAACAACAACAACATGAGTAGAGTTATATTAAATACCAAACTTTTCTTACATACCAAGGGACTCATCCCCACCATCCATTCAAAAAGAAATCAATGGTTGAGATTAAAACCATTTAATATTTCACACATTTTTTATAATTTAAATATCTCTTAAACCGTTAATCGTTAAGCGAAAATAATTACACCATCGCGACGAGCATTTAATTATCTTTCTATAGACGGGCACTTTGATATACTTTCGACAAAAAAAAAATTCGTTTTTTTTTCGTGGCCGAAAAAATCATATGTGATATATCATATATGATATTACATATCACATATGATATACCATATATGATATTACATATCATATATGATACGTAATATCATATATGATATATCACATGTGATTTTTTCGGCCACGAAAAAACGTGAAAAAAGTGGAAAAAAATTTGTCGAAAATATATCGAGTGCCTATCGATAGAAAGATAATTAAATGCTCGTCAGAATAAAGATATTTTTTTGACTTAACGATTAACGGTTTGAAAGATATTGATATTTGAAAAAATGATGAAAGTGGGTTTTTAAATTGTTGGGATTAATCTCATCCATTAGATCAAATAAAGATGGAGGAAGATAGAGGGTGGAGATTAGTCTCTTGGTATGTATGAAAAGTTTGGTCCTCAAATGATCTTAAATCCAACAACATTAACACATTATTTAAAAACAACACCATCAAATATAGTGCATTTACTATGTTTGTGCTCTTACATAAAATAAAATATACACATTATAAACTAAAATAAACTTCATTAATTAAAAAAAACACATTACATAAAAAAAAACACATTACATTATCTGCCCCTGGAACCCCAAAATATGCATGCCAAATCCATAATTTTTGATCCGCAACCGCTTCCAACATAGGAGTTGGGTATTTATGATCACGCCTTTTGAATTGAGCTTGTAAGGCCTTTGGACAATTTTTCCAATCCCAATGCATACAATCAATACTCCCGAGCATTCCCGGGAGTTTATGTTTTTCTTCATGCAATGCATATATTTTTCAATGTCATTGGGAAGTCTGTACGCTCCCCATTGTGGGTGAGTATTGGGGAGTGGTGAATTTTCATCCAGCGTCACATAAATGTAGTGAGCACAGTCGTCGCCCCACACGGGCAATCACATGGGGGCCACTAATAACAAAATCGATCACTCGAGCTATATTTTGCACCCAATCAGTTAGTTGCTCGGGAGAACTGAACACCTAAAATACATTACAACTTTTATAAAAAATTAATCGAACCATACAGTGACCACCCGTACTAAATATAACAAAAAAATAATCGAACCAAATAAAAAAATATTTTTATTTGTTACAACTTTTTTTAAAATAACTTTTTGTTACAATTTTTTTTAAAAAAAATACTTTTTTTGTTACAATTTTTTTTGTCTTTGAAACTAAAAAAGAAAATATATATATATATATATATATATATATATTGTGTAGGGGGGGTAGGGAGGGTTTTCATAAGGGGGGATCTGTATAACAGACCCCATTTCATAATTGTCATTTGCCATTTTTTCAATAAAGGAATGTTGCATGGTCAAAGTTTATTTAGTCCCTTCTTTGATATGTATCCAATGGTCGATAATTAGGCACTGTTCTTTTGAATTTATTTTTCAATTGATTCGATTCGATTCAGTGCATTGATCTGATTGATTAAGTTTATCAATTCGATTCGATTCGATTCGATCAGGTTCTTCTTCTTATTATTATTATTATTATTAGGCTAAAATGCTCCTGGGGTCCCTTAACTTAATTTCAAATAACGATTTAGTTCTTTATCTTTTTTTTCCCAACTAAGTCCTTTATCTTTCTAATTTTAAGCAAATTTAACCTTTTCTGTTGGTCTCTGTTAACTGTTGTCTAGGTGGCTGTTAAGTTGTCTACGTGGCTATAAACATACCACCGTCACGCATACATCATCGACCCTGGAATATACACGTAGGAATTATATACAGTGTCTCATATACATGTGAGGTGTCAAAATCTTCTTGATGGCGACGGCGAGTTCTTTAAGGGCTTTGCCGGACTCTATGCTCATGTTGATGCATGGTTGTTGGATTTTCGTTTGGAGTTCTGAAGCTGCCGCCTGCAACGAATAATGAGTTGAAGTTGCCCTTTTTTTTAAGTATTGTTCTTTGTTTGAAACTAAAATATTATTTATAAAAAATAAAATAAAATTGTGGAAGATGATTAATATATTAAGTAATACTGGATCATTATATATTGAAGTTGAAGTTGCCTTTTTTTTTTTTTAATATTGTTCGTTTTTTAAGTATTGTTCTTTGTTTGAAACTAAAATAGTATTTATAAAAAAATAAAATAAAATTGTTCTCTGTTTGACGCTGTGCACCGCCACAGAGTCCTTCCTCACGTCCAGGGGGATCTCCACGTAATCATCAGTGGCGGAGGTGCCGCCTCCGGAGGTGGTGTTGGAGGATTCAGGGAGGTTGAAACGAGCGTTCTTTCTGCCGAAAATGGAGGTTAGGAATTTCGATTGCAGAAAATTAGAGCATTTTTTGCCCAACAGTAGGATTTACAAAGGAGATTAGGAAATGGCGGTTAGGAATTTGACACATAGGCTAGGAAAATTGACACATAGGTTAGGGATTTGACACGTAGGAATATTTATAGCCACGTAGGTGATAGACAGCAACTTAACAGCCACCTGGACAACAGTTAACGGAGACCAATAGAAAAAGTTAAATTTGCTTAAAATTAGAAAGATAAAGGACTTAGTTGGGAAAAAAAGATAAATGACTAATTCGTTATCTGAAATTAAGTTAAGGGTGTAACACCCCAATTCTCTTACGGGAAATTACACGCCGTAGGGCCCACCAGGGCCTACCAGGCTGACATTACAAACATACACAATAACTCAATAGTACGAAGACGTAATCAAAAATAAAGTGGGGCCGTGGCCTCGGCCAAAATGTGCAAGTTCAGTACAATTCATAATATAATCCAAAGACATTACTCGACCGAAAAACTCAAAATCCAGTACATATTAAAATAAAACGAAAAACAGACACATTCCAAAACACTGACTCGAGCTCTTTAACATCTCGGCTGCCCGTCAACTCCATGTGGACCACGTGTATGCTCCTGATTCTCGGTACCACCTGAAATGCATAAACATTCCACCACAACGAGGGGTTAGCAACAACAGCTAGTGCAAGTACAATATTACAGTATTTTAATACACAGGCATTTCCAAAAACCAGTTATAAAACATTACATAATCATGATATTCCGGAATATCCATCATCATTCATCAATCAACAACATCACTCAAGGTAATTTTCGTGCAAGGCCACTCGGCCAAGTCCCTGTGGGCCCCGTCGAGCCAATCCCCAGGTGAGAATACCCCTCAAAGGTAGCCCTCGCGCAAGACCACACGACCAAGTCCCTGTGTGCCCCGTCGATCAACCCCAGGTGAGAGTACCCTGAGAACATCCTTACAATACTCCAACATCACAATTTCATTACCGAAATGCATGTCATAATATAAAGCAATAAAGTACTTGCCTTGGTTCCTAAAATTCGAAGCGGACGACGAGCGAAAAAGGCTTCGATCCGAAAGAACTCCAATTCCCGATCCTAACAACAATAAAGACCCAATCAACTACAATCCCACTGAAAAATCACGAATTATACGACTTCTTACCCTTAGGGACAATACACCGAACACTATGAAGGCATAAGGGCCAAATTCGATCAACGAAGGGAAAAACTTGGAATTAATCCACTAAAGTTCTAGGAAAACATAAAACCACAATTACCCAACTATAATCCATCATCGATCTAAGCAAAAACGAAAGGAAAACGAATTATAGCCAAGAACCCTAAAGTTAGATATAATGTCAAAATACCTCAATTCAATGATGGAATGGTGGACGGAAGATGATTGATTCGAGCTATAATCTCCAATTCCGTGTTATATGATGATAGAATGAAATATCCGAATGAAATCGCCCAAAATTTCCAAGAAGGAGTGAATAGCCGAGAGGAGGAGAGAAAATGAAGTTAAAACCCTTGTCTGTCCTATTTATACTCGGACGAAACACGGCGCAACAAACGGCCCATCCAGCGTCGTGTTTACTGCCGTATTGCAAGTCAACGAGTGCACCTGTGCGACCCGGCGCAGAATGCCGCGGGTCTTGTGTCGTTTCGCGAGACAGTGAGCATCCCTGTACGACACGGCGCACAGACACGGCACAGAATGCCGCGGGTCTTGCGCCGTTTTGCACAGGTCATGTCAGACAGCTTCTTGCCGCATGACGACGCTACCAAAATTGAAAAAGACGGTAAGACCACAACACGACAAGCCGATCCAACGGTCCGAGAAAAATACAAGCAACAAAGAAATAATATCCAATAAACCGGAACGGTCCGAGGTAAACAAACCACAAACGTACAGTAACAAATAAACCGGGAAATAAAAGGTACGAATATTACATTCCTCCCCTCTAACAAAAAGTTTCGTCCCGAAACTTAAAATGTGAACAACTTTGGATACTTCGACTTCATGCTATCCTCAGCTTCCCATGTAGCTTCCTCCGTCCCATGTTTTGACCATTGCACCTTCACTAATGGAATACCTTTACGTCTAAGTTGTTTCACCTGGCGTCCTATGATCCGAATCGGTTTCTCCTCAAAGGTGACGTCGGACCCCAAATCAATCTCCCCGAAATCAATAATATGGCTAGGATCCGACATGTATTTCCTCAATTGTGAGACATGAAACATATTATGCACGTGACTTAATGACGGCGGGAGAGACAAACGATAGGCGAGGTCCCCAACTCGCTCCAAAATTTCAAAGGGTCCAACATACCTCGGGCTAAGTTTACCCTTCCGACCGAAATGGTAAACTCATCGAGGTGACACCTTTAATAAAACGTGATTTCCAACTTCAAACTCCAACGGTCGGCGACGCGTGTCGGCATAGGACTTCTGCCGACTTTGAGCCGTCAATAACCTATCACGGATCAGAGTAATCTATTCTCTCATCTCGGCTACCAAGTCCGGTTCAGTACCTACCAATTCAGACGCGTCATCCCAACATTGTAATACCCGTAATTTTGTTTCCCGGAAATTTTCTATTTTTGGCGGAAGTCCGTTTTTGACAACTTGCTTGGGACCGTTTCTTCATCCCGAGAATGATTAATTCTACACTTTTTGTCATCCGAGTTCGTTTCGGTATCGTTCTGTTGAATTCCGTGTTCTTTAGCGACTTTTCCACGTATGAGTTCGACTTTGTTAAATCACCGTAAATTCTTGGAAACTCCAAAAATTCTGAATATTTGCAATATTATAAAGCATCGAGTTAGCTTTCCAATGGTTCAAACGGTGAGTCAATAGGAGTCCAGACGAGGGAGTTATGGTCGAAATAGCTAAGTCACTCTCATTTTCAGTTCGGCCAAAACCGCTTTGTGCCCGGTGCCGCGGCACACCTGGGCTGAGCCGCGGCACACTGCCGAGCCATGGGAGCGAATTTTGGGCCTGTGCCGCGGCACACATATACTGAGCCGCGGCACACATGACAGATTACCCCTATATCTGCGTTTTTTGTGCGATTCAACCTATACTTTTCCCATTTCTTCACTTGGGCGAGAGAGGAGGTTTGAGAGGAAGATGTCTCTCCACCTATCACTTGAGTGAGTGATTTCTCTTCATCTATTTTCGATTTTTAAGCCCGGATCATCGTTCTATCGCATGCTCTTCGAATCATAGTGCTTGGATCTTCAAGAGGTAATTTCTTCAACATCTTGGATTTCGATTTTGTATTGGGTAATGATGTTTTGGATGTTAAAATCATGGGGTATGAAGTGATATACGCATGATTATGGTCTTGTTGGAGTATTCATCGGATTATTGAAAGATTATTCAAGAACACTTCGAATTTTGTGTTGGAAATTGGGGATTTTGTTTGACTTCATCCTTTTAATCCGTAGTAATTTAGATTAGTGATGGATTGATGATGATTTAGGTGCATTCTATCATTTCCATCGTTATTCCACGGTTGGAGTGTATTGATTCGTCGTTTCGGTTGAGTTATTAGTCGACGCCTTGAAGGTGTCCGACAAAATGTCTAAGTGGGGGGTTTTGTGCGTTGTACGATTATTATTCATCGTACGATTGTTGATTTATCATTGATATGACTTAGGGACGAAATCCTTGTGAAGAACTCAAGTCGGAACCCTTCCGTTCGTTGTCTTCTTCGTGGTTCAAGCTTCCCGGTCGAACCGTGTTCTTGGGATCTTGATAACGTTTATTAAGGCAAGTATACATTTATGATTATGCGTTCGACTTTGAAAGTATGAAATATTGATGGTATGATTATTTCTAACCACTCAGGGGCCTGTAGTCCTCAGGGTTTGTAGCCTCAGTGCGATTCCATGGTTGATATGAGCGAACCGTTTCTACGAATTCATATGAAATAATGTTGGCATGTAATGAACGAACCGTTTGTGGCATTCCTACATGTAACGGCGTATGATATGAGCGAACCGTGTTTACGGCATTCACATACGTCTTGAGATTTTAGTCATTCCGGAATACTAGTCTTATATTGATGAATTGACGGATATTGATGAATTGACGGATTACATTTACTTTATTGTCGAGGAGTATCATGTTTCATATTGTTATACTTACACTAGCTATTCGACGGCTAACCCCTTTATGGGGGAAATACGTTTCATGTATTTCAGGTTCCAGGAGAGCGGACAGACGGGTATCGGGTCGGCATGAAGATGATGGGCAAGTGTGATACTGTGTCTTGTCTCCGGTTATTTTCTTGGATTCCTCCATTCAGTGTTGTTGTAATGGAATGGATTTTTAATACTCGAGTATTGTATTTCAGTTCCCTTGATGTTCCGGCCTGTGTTGCCGAGGTATTGATTTGTGCAGTGATATATATGGTTTCATTGGTTATGGTTTTGAATACCATTTGTATCGTCTTTCATTCTATTGTATGTAGACCTTATCGGTCAAGTTTATAGTTCCGAGTATGTTTAGCCTTGTGGGTCCCACGGCGGGGCTCACGGCTTGTAATATACCCTGAATAACTTGGGGTGTTACGAATATGGTATCGAGCTTAGGTTTATGGATACCTAGGTGTCGGTCTTTTGGGTCGATTGAGTCGGCATTTGCCCACAGTATCACTACTCTGCCATCATCACGGTGCGGCCAGGTACTTGTAAGTCCTCTCACTCTTCTTGTATTCTTCTTAATCGTTTCGTCTATAGCTTGGTATTCTTGGAAATTGGTCACTTCGAGAATGTGCGATTCGGATTATACTTACGCATGTATGTGCCCTTCAGATTGTTGGCTGAAAGTAGGAAGAATCGTGGCCGTGGTCACGGACGTGAACTCTTCCTTGAGATTTTGTTAAGTTGCTAATTTCGATAATGGTGTGTATCGGTATTATGTTGAGACTTTGTTTAGGAGTCGCATGCTAGTATCACGGGAGATCTTCGACTTCGCGGACTTGTAAGTATGTTGTTCGAATTATTCGATAATTCTTGGTGAAATTGAATTCCCGTTGAAATGTTATTGAATTGAGTATATGTATTGATTTTGCCGTATGCTCGTATTTGGTATGTCATGACTTTGGACAGAATTGTTGAGATTGGCTAAGAATGGAATTATTACGACGTTAATAAGGTGAGATTACGTGCGTAAGATTGGCATGGTTACGTGCGTTAAGGCTAAGGTATTACGTGCATGTGAAGGCATCGGACAGAACCGAGTCTGGTCGGCGAGTGGGACCCTGTTTCGGCACTTTCGGCGGAGGATGTTGACAGGTGAGTCAACGTACGTTTTACGTACGTTATACAGGACGTGTTACGTACGTAACACAACCATTGTACCGTAGCAAGTCAACTGGTATATTACGTACGTTTTATGGTATGGGTTACGTACGTAATGGACTGCATGGAATGAGACAGTGAGTTGGTTACGTACGTTATGGATATTAGATTACGTACGTTAAAGTTGTTACGTACGTTAAGAAAGGACACTTACGTACGTAATGAGAGTGGAATTTATATATTGAAGTGTTGCCTTTCATTTCTCTCACGACCCTTTGAGATATTTCCCTCCAAAACTCGTCCCTCTTTACTTTTAAGAGTGTTTTAAACACTTTTAACATGATTGTGAGCTTGGAATCATGGAATTAGAGCTTGGTTATGGAACTATTGTTGATTCTTGAAGTGATTTCTTGTGTTATCCATATTCTATGAGGTTTATGTTGAAGGAAGATAATGATATGCTTTGAATATGTTGTTTATGATTATGGAATCATAGAGATCTTGATGTTCTTGAGGCCATATGATGACTATGATGATTTAATGATTCTTGGAATGGAGTTCAATTATTCTTTCTTCGTGGTTCGTCCATACAAGATAATCCTCGTATCCCTTTGATAGTGGCTCATTTTTTTTTTTTTGGATTACTACTTGGGAGGGAGTATGTTGGGAATCGTGTATTTTGATGTTCGTCCTATTTCAATGAAAATGCATAAATTGGACTGTAATTTTATCCGCTGCGTGAGTATTTTTGAAATGGATTTTGGTATTTTGCCAACTGAAATTTTATTTTGTAAAACCGATTCCCTAAAATGAGTTTTGGCATTTTTAACCTTGATCGTTTGACGGTATTTGGAAAATGATTTTTAGTATTTGAAAAATATTACCGTCATCGATCTTTGACATTTTGAAATGACTTGGAAAATTGTGCTTAGCCGGGTAAATCCTTGTGAGAAGGGTTTACGGCGTGTAATACTCCCGTAAGGTTTTGGGGTGAAGATTGTAGTATTCGGATATTGTTGATGTCATTTTGGATATTCTTGGTCTATGGTATACATTTCGGAAGGAAGTCCGGATAGAGGTATGTTTTGTGGTAATCGTACATAGAATATTGTGTACGGGAAGGTATTCGGTATTGAGATATTATATGGTATCATGTGATAATGCTATACGAGATTTATTGGAATCGTAATAAGAGATTTCGGATGTTGATATGATTACTGAGATCTTCTTCATAGGACGATAAGGGTTCTGTTGTGATTCTTGAGGTTGTATGAATGACATGATGAAGAAAATGGTAACATGGAGATATATACCTCGGATATGTTGTTCTGAACGTGATTTCGGATATTTCATGTTCTTGAAGAACTCTTGAATTATACGAGGTGATGAAAATTTTTAAGAAGTGTTGATGTTTTGAATATGAATATGGAATATTCATATCTAGAGCTAAACTATGTGTTGGAAATAATATTCGTATAGGAAATACGAATGTGATTATGAGCTTGATGAGACTATTATTCATCTCTGAATTTGGAAGCCCATACGTACGGAGCAAATATTCAAATCGAATGATTGGAGTGTTTGATAACCTTAAAATATGATTATCTATAATGCTGAACTAATTGGATGGTTAGAATTAATGATGATCATCGGAAAATTATAACTACGGATTTACGAGAAGGGAACCTTGTCAATTCGTGTTTAAGAATTGAGTTTGGAACCGATAATATTTAGACCCTTATTATTGGTCCGAATTGATTGCTGATATGATCATCGGATTTCGGCTCGTATTGTGGACATGGATTCGTGAGGGTGCGAGTTGGGCCGATTCGGACTATGATTGGTCGAGATATGGTGAAGCGATTGAGTTCGTGGTTTGGTGGTATTGATATTGGTCGTCATCGAACCGGTTGATTATCAATCCTTCGTTTCTGATAAGATATGATGTTTGATCATAGATTATGACTTTTGTGTTGCGGTTAAGGTTGAAGGGTTCGTAGATTAACTTGGTCGAGACTCGTAAGACGAAATCGGCGAATTGGTAACGATTCGTTGTATTGATATCGAGGCAAGTTTTATACTCGTACTAATCAATGAGACTAATGTTATTGTGTAGGCGTACGAATGTGTGTATCATTTCGGGACTTGGCCTCTTTATGATTGTATTGATATCGAGGATCATTGATACGACGCCCGTCGGAAAATTATGCCAAATGTTCTTGTTGGTTGTAAATGGCGGTTCAAGGCATTACGATACTTGTTGGTAAAGTTCTTTGTCGGCGGTTCGCGGTATCGATGTATCGATTATTATTGTTCGCGATTAATGTCGTTACGAGACATCGTTGAATCTTTGTCGTCAATTGGGCTTAGCTATGATGTTACGTTAACCGATTGGGGACGTTTGATATATCCTTTTGTCATCTCGTTTCGGTGGTCGGTTTAAGACAGGACATCTATTCTATCGTATCATTGATTATCGATTGACCGTTCTAAGGTAATCGATATATTGAATTGGGATTATCAAAGATAATTCCCATCCGTTGTCAAAAATATTCTCATCCGTTGTATCATTGTTATCGATTGGCCATTCTACGGTAATCGGAGTATTGAATTGGGACTGTCGAGGATAGTTCCCATCCGTTGAATTATTATTGTCGTGTTGGCCGATTCAAGGCAGCACACTATTATTCTTGTAAACTCGGTAATTTTGTGATCGTTGAAGGTTGAGGATTTTCCCGAACTGTTCTGTTGTGATTCGTTGCTCGTATTAATCGGTCCTTAGGGAATTCTGATCCCAGGATGGTTGTTTTGAATATCGTTGGTCGTGTCGATCTTTCATTATTCGTGTGTCATCGTTCACTTGGTGAGTCGTATGATCCGTATTGGATGTTTTATCCCTTGAGTTTCGTTGTCATGTTGTATCGTGGCATATCTGGAATCATGTCTGCGTGCCGATTGATTAGGTGTAGGATTTTTAGCCAGGCACTCGATGGTCATGAGTGGATATTTCCGCATTGGACCGTGCACACGAGACGTAGTTCTTGAGGCTAATTAGGCACATTGTCACACGTATATTCTGGATTCCGTATACGGGGCGGACATGTGTACGGACACATTTCCGGATCGGGCGTACTGTGATGTCCCTCTTGAGCTTTATTGATTGATCGTTCGTAGTCCATGTTGTATTGGATATGTCCGACGATTTGCGACTGGTTGTTCATACGCCGAGGGGTATGCCCGACAGTCACGTTTGCTTCTTTGAGATCTGTATTGTGATGATTTACAGCTTTGGGCTGTTCGGCTTTCAGGCCATTGTGATGTATCGGTATTTCCGTTGGAGCCTTCGGGCATTGTGAATTCGTATCTTTTTCGGCATTGGTTTGGTTTACCTTCGGGTAATGTATTGTTGTGTTCTATATTGATGATTCGCCGTTTGGGCATAAGTTTCGGCTCTTGTGTATCTCGTTGAGTTTTTCCTGGCGAAATATTTCTTCTCCCTGCCTGTTTTAAGTTTCGGGACGAAACTTCTTTTAAGGAGGGTAGAATGTAATACCCGTAATTTTGTTTCCCGGAAATTTTCTATTTTTGGCGGAAGTCCGTTTTTGACAACTTGCTTGGGACCGTTTCGTCATCCCGAGAATGATTAATTCTACACTTTTTGTCATCCGAGTTCATTTCGGTATCGTTATGTTGAATTCCGTGTTCTTTAGCGACTTTTCCACGTATGAGTTCGACTTTGTTAAATCACCGTAAATTCTTGGAAACTCCAAAAATTCTGAATCCTTGCAATATTATAAAGCATCGAGTTAGCTTTCCAATGGTTCAAACGGTGAGTCAATCGGAGTCCAGACGAGGGAGTTATGGTCGAAATAGCTAAGTCACTCTCATTTTCCAGTTCGGCCAAAACCGCTTTGCGGTGCCGCGGCACACAGGCTGAGCCGCGGCACCGCCGAGCCCTTGGAGCGAATTTTGGGCCTGTGCGCGGCACACATATCGAGCCGCGGCACACATGACAGATTACCCCTATATGCGTTTTTGTGCGATTCAACCTATACTTTTCCCATTTCTTCACTTGGGCGAGAGGAGGTTTGAGAGGAAGATGTTTCTCCACCTATCACTTGAGTGAGTGATTTCTCTTCATCTATTTTCGATTTTTAAGCCCGGATCATCGTCTATCGCATGCTCTTCGAATCATAGTGCTTGGATCTTCAAGAGGTAATTTCTTCAACATCTTGGATTTCGATTTTGTATTGGGTAATGATGTTTTGGATGTTAAAATCATGGGGTATGAAGTGATATACGCATGATTATGGTCTTGTTGGAGTATTCATCGGATTATTGAAAGATTATTCAAGAACACTTCGAATTTTGTGTTGGAAATTGGGGATTTTGTTTGACTTCATCCTTTTAATCCGTAGTAATTTAGATTAGTGATGGATTGATGATGATTTAGGTGCATTCTATCATTTCCATCGTTATTCCACGGTTGGAGTGTATTGATTCGTCGTTTAGGTTGAGTTATTAGTCGACGCCTTGAAGGTGTCCGACAAAATGTCTAAGAGGGGGGTTTTGTGCGTTGTACGATTATTATTCATCGTACGATTGTTGATTTATCATTGATATGACTTAGGGACGAAATCCTTGTGAAGAACTCAAGTCGGAACCCTTCCGTTCGTTGTCTTCTTCGTGGTTCAAGCTTCCCGGTCGAACCGTGTTCTTCGGGATCTTCGGTAACGTTTATTAAGGCAAGTATACATTTATGATTGTACGTTCTCGACTTTGAAAGTATGAAATATTGATGGTATGATTATTTCTAGCCACTCCGGGATGGGCCTATGGTCCTCTGAGGGTTTCGTAGCCTCTAGTGCGATTCCATGGTTGATATGAACGAACCGTTTCAACGGCATTCATATGAAATAATGTTGGCATGTAATGAACGAACCGTTTTGACGGAATTCCTACATGTAACGGCGTATGATATGAACGAACCGTTTTTACGGCATTCACATACGTCTTGAGATTTTAGTCATTCCGGAATACTAGTCTTATATTGATGAATTGACGGATATTGATGAATTGACGGATTACATTTACTTTATTGTCGAGGAGTATCATGTTTCATATTGTTATACTTGCACTAGCTATTCGACGGCTAACCCCTTTTTGGGGGAAATACGTTTCATGTATTTCAGGTTCCAGGAGAGCGGACAGACGGGTATCGGGTCGGCATGAAGATGATGGGCAAGTGTGATACTGTGTCTTGTCTCCGGTTATTTTCTTGGATTCCTCCATTCAGTGTTGTTGTACTGGAATGGATTTTTAATACTCGAATATTGTATTTCAGTTCCCTTGATGTTCCGGCCTGTGTTTCCGAGGTATTGATTTGTGCAGTGATATATATGGTTTCATTGGTTATGGTTTTGAATACCATTTGTATCGTCTTTCATTCTATTGTATGTAGACCTTATCGGTCAAGTTTATAGTTCCGCGTATGTTTAGCCTTGTGGGTCCCACGGCGGGGCTCACGGCGCTGTAATATACCCTGAATAACTTGGGGGTGTTACAAACATAAAGGTGATCTACACCTTCGTCCGTACAAGGACTCAAATTTTGCCATTTTAATCGAGGTGTGCCAATTGTTGTTGTACGTGAACTCGACTAACGGCAGATGTGACTCCCAATCATCTTTCCAGTCTAAAGTACATGCTCTCAACATGTCTTCCAGTGTTTGTATAGTCTGCTCTGACTGTCCGTCTGTCTGAGAGTGATATGATCTACTGAGTCTCAACTCAGTTCCCAAGGCTCGATGAACGGCCTGCCAGAAATGCGATACAAACCGGCTGTCTCGATCTGAAACAATACTCTTAGGGGTCCCATGCAATCTCACGATTTCCACAATAAATACCCGCGCCAATCTCTCCGGTCCCCAAGTATCCTTAATACCCAGAAAATGAGCAGATTTGGTTAGTCGGTCGACGATGACCCAAATCATGTTCATTCCGGTCCTTTTCCTGGGCATACTGGTAATGAAATCCATAGAAATATCCTCCCATTTCCACTCTGGGATAGGAAGGGGTCGTAAAATCCCCGCGGGTCGCTGATGCTCGATCTTAACCTACTGACAGGTCAGACACTTCGACACAAATTCGCTAACATCTGTATTTAAATTACTCCACCAGTAGTTACTCCTTACATTCTTGTACATTTTGCTTGTACCCGGATGTATGGAATAAGGTGTACTGTGAGATTCTCTCAAAATTTTCTATCTCAACTCAATATCGCACGGGACACACAACCTGGCGCGAAATCTTAAAATTCCGTCATCATGAACCACAAATCCCGGAGCTTTTCCTTTCTCTACGTCCTCCCTCAACTGGACTAGGAATGGGTACTCATACTGTTTCGCCTTGATATCATCAATCAAAGATGAAGTGATCTCTAACGCACACAGCTGACCCTGAACTCTCTGAACCCAAACTTCGATATTATGACAAATCAAATCCTGCTGGATCCTGTTCTGAGGTGTAAGTAGCTCCAACATCTGCAAAGCCATGGGCCTACGACTCAAGGCATCAGCCACAACATTCGCCTTGCCCGGATAATAAATAATCTCAAGGTCGTAATCTTTAATTAATTCAAGCCATCTAAGCTGCCTCATGTTCAATTCCTTTTGACCGAAGATGTACTTCAGACTCTTGTGATCTGTGTAAATCTTACACGCCGTAAAGATAATGCCTCCAAATTTTTAAAGCGAAAACAACTGCAGCTAGCTCCAAATCATGAGTAGGGTAATTTGCTTCATATGGTTTCAACTGTCGAGATGCATAAGCAATCACCCTATCCCTATGCTTTAGAACACATCCCAGTCCGAGTCCCGAAGCGTCACTATAGACAACAGAATCTTCAGTACCCCGAGGTAATGACAAAACTGGCGCCGAAGTTAACCACCCATTTAACTCATCAAAACTGTTCTGTCTCTCCACACTCCATTCGAACTTTTGGGATTTCTATAGTAACTGAGTAAGTGGTCGAGCGATTTTCGAAAATCCCTTGAAAAACCTACGGTAATACCCGACAAGTCCCAAGAAACTCCGTGTCTCCTTCACGTTCCTAGGTGGTTCCCATTCAATAATTGCCGCTATATTCTGAGGATCCACCCGAACCCCTTCAGCTGAAATTACGTGTCCGAGAAAGGTTACTCTCTTAAGCCAAAACTCACACTTAGAAAACTTTGTGTACAGTTTCTCTATCCTCAAGGTGTTCAACACTATATGGAGGTGTTCAGCGTGATCTACCTCGTTCTGTGAGTAGATAAGAATGTCGTCAATGAAAACAACCACAAATTTATCGAGATAATCAATGAAGACTTTATTCATCAACTGCATAAATACGGCGGGAGCATTAGCTAGCCCAAACGGCATAACCACGAACTCATAGTGACCATAACGGGTACGAAAAGCAGTTTTCGGAATATCTGAATCCCAAATTCTAAGTTGATAATATCCCGAACGCAAATCGATTTTAGAGAAAATAGTAGCTCCCTGAAGCTGGTCAAACAAGTCATCTATATGGGGCAACAGGTACTTGTTCTTGATAGTCAGCTTGTTCAACTCCCGATAATCGATGCACATACGGAACGAGCCGTCTTTCTTCTTAACGAAGAGGACTGGTGCACCCCAAGGTGACGCACTTGGTTGAATATACCCTTTGTCAAGAATCTCGCCTAACTGCTTTTTCAGCTCTAACATCTCAGTAGGCGCCATACGATACGGTGCACGAGAAACAGGTGATGCACTCGACTCAAGATCAATGGAAAACTCTACATATCTAGATGGGGGTAAACCCGGGAGATCATCAGGAAATACATCAGGATACTCGCTCACGACTGGAATCAATGATAGATCAACTCCACCATCATTGGTACTCAGGGCATAGCATCAATAACCGATACAGTTTTGATTCAGTAATTTCATCGCCTTGATGGATGAAATCATTTTCCCCGAACTACCCGGCTTACGGCCCATAAAAGTATGCTCGACACCATCTTCGGATAATATAGAAATGGTTCGAGTCCAGTAGTTCATAATAGCGCCATGCCGAACCAACCAATCATCTCCGAGAATCACATCCTCACCCTTTAGATCCACAACAATGAGGTCTGAAGGCCAATCCCAACTCCCTATGTACACGGGGCAATCCCTAACCTCTCGATTACTAACCAAACGCTCCCCACTCGGAGTACCCACCATAAACGGTTCACACTCAACAAAACAATCAAGACCCAAACGATACACACAGTCAAGCGCAATAAAAGAATGCGTAGCTCCCGAATCAAATAATATAGAAATAGGCTGAGAAAGTATCTGCGAGGTACCTGCTGCTACTGGAGCCTCTGCATCATCTGCACGCCTCATCTGATAAACCCTTGGCTGAACTGATCCCACACTCGAAGCGGCCTGACGATCTGACCGACCTCGACCTCTGCCTCGTCCAAAAGTCTGCTGCGGTTGACCAGTTGTAACCCCCGGATTCACACTAGGAGTTGGCGCCGAATTCTGTTGCTTGTTGAGCCTGGTGGCGGCCTCACAGTAGATAGCTTGGTGACCGGTCTGTCCACACGAATAGCAAATCGTAGGAGATATGGGACAATCTCTGAACTGGTGACCCGCTTGGTTACAATTACAACATATTCCTCTGCCAGATGAAAAAGGATGGTCCGGTCGTGTGCTTGGAGCACTATAAGTTTGATGAACTGGTTTCCCAATAGCAGAGTGAGAAGCCTGAGATTTACGAAATCCACTGCCCTTGTTTCCTGAAAAACCACCAGTCATCTTCAGCTTCTTGTTCTCGATGCCCGGTCCTGACGCAGAAATAACCATCTCAATGGCCAAAGCACGATCCTGGTATTCTTTCAAAGTAGTACATCGAAAGCCTGCCATACCCTCTCGAATCCTAGATTTCATCCGCAAATCAAAATAACGGATCTTATCTGCCTCAGTCCTCACTTGCTCACGAACGTAGCCCAGCTGTTGATTATATGAAACGATAGCTTCAGTGATAGATACATCCATAGGAGTCGCAGTAAAGAAGTCTGCAATGCGTTTCTCCTTAACTGGCCAAGGACAATACTCTTCTTCCATGGCAGCTTTAAACTCGGCCCAGGTAGCCATGCGATCCGTAGGCCCCACAGCTTCCCACCAGTCTGCGGCTTCCTTGTCAAGAAAGTATTTGGCAATAGGAACCCGTCTCTCTTCTGGGCAAGCAATAGCATCGAAAATTTTACCAAACTGGAACAACCAACCCTCCTAGCCCAACGTGTCAGACGCCCCAGCGAAACGGGGAGGTTGCATCTTCATCACTCCCTGAAGCCACTTAGTAGCCCCAGCAATCTCATCTGTCTGTTGGTCACGGTGCCCGGCCTCATTCAACTGAACTAATTGGGTTGCTACTTGTTGAAGTATAGTAGCTATGCCGGAATTCACATTAGTCTCAGCCGACTGTTCTTGATTAACAGAAGGATCCGGCTGACCGCCATGGTTCAAAGGGTCGGTGTTTGGTACCGAATGGGTCGCCGAGCCAGATATGGCACTAGGTGTATTAGGCTCAAGAACAATGCCACGTCCACGGCCTCTGCCGCGACCACGTCTACCACGCCCTCTCATCATGCTAAAAGATAAAAGAGTTGAAAATTATCAACACATTTCACAATTCTAAGAACTCAGGTTTAAAACACTACGAAAGAAATAAAATATACAAAGAGTTTCACGAAGTCTTTCTACCACGGGTTACACGGTTCGACAGCAGCGCCAGATGTTAAGCTCGGTCAGTTTACATGACTCTAAGGACTTGACAGACCCAAATAACCAAAGGCCTAGGTATTTCCGAACCTAGACGCTCCGATACCATAAATATAACACCCCAATTCTCTTACGGGAAATTACACGCCGTAGGGCCCACCAGGGCCTACCAGGATGACATTACAAACATACACAATAACTCAATAGTACGAAGATGTAACCAAAAATAAACTGGGGCCATGGCCTCAGCCAAAATGTGCAAGTTCAGTACAATTCATAATATAATTCAAAGACATTACTCGACCGACAAACTCGAAATCCAGTACATATTAAAATAAAATGAAAAACAGACACATTCCAAAACACTGACTCGAGCTCTTTAACATCTCGGCTGCCCGTCAACTCCATGTGGACCACGTGTATGCTCCTGATTCTCGGTACCACCTGAAATGCATAAACATTCCACCCCAAGGAGGGGTTAGCAACAACAGCTAGTGCAAGTACAATATTATAATATTTTAATACACAGGCATTTCCAAAAACCAGTTATAAAACATTACATAATCATGATATTTCGGAATATCCATCATCATTCATCAATCAACAACATCACTCAAGGTAATTCTCGTGCAAGGCCACTCGGCCAAGTCCCTGTGGGCCCCGTCGAGCCAATCCCCAGGTGAGAATACCCCCTCGAAGGTAGCCCTCGCGCAAGACCACACGGCCAAGTCCATGTGTGCCCCGTCGAGCAACCCTAGGTGAGAGTACCCCGAGAACATCCTTACAATACTCCAACATCACAATTTCATTACCGAAATGCATGTCATAATATAAAGCAATAAAGTACTTGCCTTGGTTCCTAAAATTCGAAGCGGGCGATGAATGAAAAAGGCTTCGATCCGAAACAACTCCAATTCCCGATCCTAACAACAATAGAGACCCAATCAACTACAATCTCGCTGAAAAATCATGAATTATACGACGTCTTACGCTTAGGGACAATACACCGAACATTATGAAGGCATAAGGGCCAAATTCGATCAACGAAGGGAAAAACTTGAAATTAATCCACTAAAGTTCTAGGAAAACACAATTACCCAACTATAATCCATCATCAATCGAAGCAAAAATGAAAGGAAAACGAATTATAGCCAAGAACCCTAAAGTTAGATATAATATCAAAATACGTCAATTCAACGATGGAATGGTGGAATGAAGATGATTGATTCGAGCTATAATCTCCAATTCTGTGTTATATGATGATAGAATGAAATATACAAATGAAATCGCCCAAAATCGCCAAGAAGGAGTGAAGAGCCGAGAGGAGGAGAGAAAATGGGGTTAAAACCCGTGTCTGTCCTATTTATACTCGGACGAAACACGGCGCAACAAACGGCCCATCCAGCACCGTGTTTACCGCCATATTGCAAGTCAACGAGTGCACCTGTGCGACCCGACGCACAGACCCGGCGCAGAATGCCGCGGGTCTTGCGCCGTTTCGCGAGACAGTGAGCATCCCTGTGCGACACAGCGCACAGACACGGCGCAGAATGCCGCGGGTCTTGCGCCGTTTTGCACAGGTCATGCCAGACAGCTTCCTGCCGCATGACGACGCTACCAAAACTGAAAAAGACAATAAGACCACAACACGACAAGCCGATCCAACGGTCCGAGAAAAATACAAGCAACGAAGAAATAATATCCAATAAACCGGAACGGTCCAAGGTAAACAAACCACAAACGTACAATAACAAATAAACTGGGAAATAAAAGGTACGAATACATTTTAGCCTTATTATTATTAATCTTAATTATTATTATTGTTATTATTACTAATATTACTATTATCGTTGTTGTTGCTGATTACTACTATTATTATTTACCATTATTATTATTAATATTATTTACCCTTAATATATATTTTAGTTCGGTTCGATTCGATTCGATTGAGTCCATTCGGTTTAGTTCGATTCGAATCCATTCGATTGATTCGATTGATTGATTCAATTGATTTAGTTCGATTCGATTCAAATTCATTTAGTCCAAAAGAACAGAGCCTTAGTCTTTTTTTGAGTGGTAATCAATATACCTGTTCGATTCGTGCTTTTAAATAACTAGTACTCCTTCTATCCCAGCAAAATATTGACAGATAGTCCATATTTAGTACTCCCTCCGTCCACCAACCATATGCATTGTTTTGACCGGCACGGGTTTTAATATTTCAGTTGAGTTAGTTGGTTAAGAGTGTTGAGAGTGGAGTAAGTGTAATACCTGGTTGTAATTCATTCATTATCATTCAGTAATTATCAGTCAGTAATTGTCACTCAGTAATTTTCACTCATTAATAATCAATCATCATTCATGATTCATTCATCTGTGTTCATCGTTGGCATTTTGTAACCGTGTATCAGTTACCGATAGTCATTCATCTCCGATTGAGAGTCGAGAAGAGAGTAATATCATAACTATCATCAATATAGTCTTGTGTTGGAAGTATCATCTATCACGTGTTTTTGGACTTAATTACAATCATACAAGTATTGTACGTCGGATCATTCACCGTATGTAACGAGTAGACGGAGTTGCCGGATTTTTGTCACTTCCAGCAGCGAGTTATGGCCGTAACTAGTCAGGCATTACGGCCATAACATGCAATCATTGGCTCTAGGTGGTTTTGGATGAAGGTGAGTTACGGCCGTAAGGATTGTCGGATACGGTCATAACAGGCGTTCGCTGATTTCAGGCCAGTTCGGACGAATGGGACTTACGGCCGTAAGGGTTGCGGCATACGGCCGTAAGATGAGGCTAGTACGGCCGTAAGGCTTGGCCGGTTACGGCCGTACGGTGCAGGCAAGGTGCCCAGGCAGTTTTGACGAAGGCTTCATACGCCCGTAAGTTTGGCCGCGTACGGCCGTATCGGTCGAGTTACGCCCGTAAGGCATGTGCGAGTACGGCCGTATGACTGACGGCAGGTGTTTGGACGAGGACGAGTTATGCCCGTAAGGCGGGTGCAGGTACGGCCGTATGACTGTCGGCAGATTCTGGACGAAGCCGAGTTACGGCCGTACGAGATAGCTGATTACGGCCGTAAGGCTGTTGACTTGGGATGTTACGGCCGTAAGTAGGCCGAGTTACGGTCGTAACGTTCGGCAGTTTATAAGGACCTGGATGGGTTTTTGAGGTCATTTCTCTCATTTTCTTCACCTTGTCCGAGAGAGAGAGAGAGAGCTTGAGGAAGAGATTTTTCTTCATCAATCAGTTGAGTACTCGGTTTTCATCATTTTCATTCAGTTGTGAAGCTTGGATAGTCGATCTAATGCGTTTGTTCATCGGATCAAAGTAATTGGATCTTCAAAGGTAATATTCTTCAAACATCTTGGATTTAGATTTTGTGTTGAGATATGATGTTTTGGATGTTATAATCATGTTGTATGAAGAGATGTACGCATGATTACGAGTGTGTATGAATATTCATTGGATTATTGAGAGGTTATTCAAGAACACTTTGAATATTGAGTTGGATTTGGGGATTTTCGATTAGTTGTTGTTGAAATCACGAATTTGGATATTCATATTGGATTTTTGATTGTATTGAAGATGTTTTGTCGGTTTGAAACACTCCTTGGGGAGTTGATATTGGTATAATTGAGGATTGATTGTAAACAATCGAAGATTGGTCACAATGTGTTTGATATAACGCCCCAATTAACTTGGTTTAGTCGTATCGACGTTTTGAGTTAGTTATAATCGTATTTGATTTGTATGTTGAATGGATTGTTGGTAATTGTGTTATTCAAGGTTGTTCGAGTGACCGACATCTCATTTAGGACGTTTGTTCGTGGAAGGACATTTGTCACCGGTTGTGTAAGTTAATTCTTACTCGGTTAAAAGGATATTCATTCCTTTTGTTGTTGTTCATTCATAATCATAACTCATTCATAATGTATTAACCGTATTGAGACTTGTAATTGTCGAATAATCATTTCATTCACGAGGAACAACAATTCCAATCATTTCAAAGAGCTATCATTCATTTCACTATTATTTCATCTCGGTGAGTCATTCTTGAACCTTGTCGGGTTTTTATTCATTAATAATTATCATGGTCACTTTTGATCGTGTGACCTTCTGGGTTCATATTGCATGGTCGGGTGCGGATGTGTGAAATTTTTATTTTGAGCACACGATAGTCATGTGTTGGGTTCACCGATACATTGGACTGTGCACACGGTAACGTTTAACCCCGTGAGACTAATTAGGTACAAGGACGCGTGTGTCCGGGCACTTGTCTTGTACACTTGCACAGAACATTACGGGCGTACTATGATGCTCCTCTTCAGCTTAAATTCATAACTAAGGATATTTCATAATTGAGATATATCATGATTATGTATATTCAACCCTTGAGGATTGTTATTCTGTATAACTGACCCCGTTAGGGGATATTGTTTTTAGGTCATGGCAAGGCAAAAGCACGGGAATGGAACGTTGACGGTGAGGAGTCCCAGTGATACTAGTAGGGGCCCCCAATCCTTTCAGTCATTCATGTTGTCGTCATTTATTTTCCGTTGCAGATTTCTATTTGGATACTCCGTTTCATTCAGTGTTGTGTATTTTATCTTCATATAAAATATACATGTATTCGGTATTTATCTTGGGTGTGTTGTAATGAAACTCCTCGTCAGAGTAATTGATGATATAATGTGGTTCGGTACTACAATTATATTATTTAATTCATTAATTTTCATTCGCCTGGTGGGTCCCAGTCGGGGGTCCACGACACTGTAATATCCGCCTAGTTTGGGGTGTTACAGAGTTGGTATCGGAGCGTGGTTTTGAATACTACCTTCCGAGTCATGTCTCATTTGAAATCATCGTCATCGGACTAGTATCATTGGACTTTCGCGTCACGTGTGACCTGTGCAAATGCCGAGCCCCTCAGACCTAGAACTGTAAGACTTCTAACGCCATGGTATAATTTCTGGCAATAATCATTCATTCATAATTCATCAGTTAACAATCCTCAAACATCATTTTCATATTGATCATGTTGATCATGTTAACTCTTTAATCACTCAGTTCATCTCATTACTCAGTTGTTGATCTTGAAGATCATATCATTAATCTTGTTAACTTGTTCAAGATAATCATTTCAAGAATATCATCAGATAATCATGTTACCACAGTTAATCATTCATGTAATCACTATGTTAGAGCGCATATGCTCATTTTCATCATTTCATGACGTAAATCATAATGCGGTACTCATACGAGATCTATGACTATCATGAGACCTTCCTACTTCAGTATGGAGAGAGCTGTCAGGGGACGCACGGGGAGAGGCCGCGGTGCGGGCCGAAACCCGGGAAATAATCTGTAACACCCCAAACTAGGCGGCTATTACAGTGCCGTGGAACCCCAACTGGCAGGCGAATGAAAATTAATGAATTAAATAATATAATTGTAGTACCGAACCACATTATATTACCAAATACTCTGATGAGGAGCTTAAGTACAATACACCAGGATAATACAAAATACTAGTATATTTTATATGAAGATAAAATACACCACCCTAAATAAATAAACATCCCAAACGGAATTTGCAGCGGAAATACAAATGAAGAAAAACAAAAATGACTGAAAGGACTGGAGCCCCCTACTAGTATCACTGGGACTCCTCGCCGTCAACATTCTCTTCCCGTGCTTTTGCCTTGCCATGACCTGAAAACAGTATCCCCGAACGGGGTCAGTTAAACAGAACAACAATCCTCAAGGGTTGAATATACACAATCATGATATATCTCAATTATGAAATATCCTTTAGTTATGAATTGAAGCTGAAGAGGAGCATAATAGTACACCCGTAATATTCTGTGCAAGTGTACAAGACAAGTGCCCGGACATACCCGTCCTTGTTACTAATTAGTCTCACGAAGGTAAACGTTACCGTGTGCACAGTCCAATATATCAGTGAACCCAACACATGACTATCGTGTGCTCGACTAAAAATTCCACACATCCGCACCCGTCCGCGCAATATGAACCTAGAAGGTCATATGAACGAGAATGACCAAAATGAATATTAATGAATAATAATCCGACAAAGTCAAGAATGACTCACCGAGATGAAAATAATAGTGAAGTGAATGATAGCTCAATGAAATCATTGGAACCGTCGTTCCTCGTGAATGAAGTGATTATTCGACAATTACAAGTCTCAATACGATTAACACATTATGAATGAGTTATGATTATGAATGAACAACAACAAAAGGAATGAATATCCCTTTAACCTAGTAAGAATTAACTTACACAACACCGGTGACAAATGTCCTTCCACGAACAAACGTCCTAAATGAGATGTCGGTCGCTTGAACAACCTTGAATAACACAATTACCAACAATCCATTAAATCAAACGAATCAAACACGATTATAACTAACTCAAAACGTCAATACGACTAAACCAAACTCATAGGGGCATTATATCAAATACGTTGTGGCCAATCTTCGATTGTTTACAACCAAACCTTAACTATACCATTATCAAATCCCCAAGAAGTGTTCCAAAGCAGCAAAACATCTTCAATACAATCAATAATCCAATATGAATGTCCAAATTCGTGATTATAACAACAACTAATCGAAAACCCCCAAATCCAACTCAATATTCAAAGTGTTCTTGAACAACCCTTCAATAATCCAATGAATATTCATACACACTCATAATCATACATAGATCTCTTCATACAACATGATTATAACGTACAAAACATCATATCTCAACACAAAATCGAAATCCAAGATGTTTGAAGAATATTACCTTTGAAGATCCAAACACTTTGATCCGAAGAATACGCGTTAGATCGACTATCCAAGCTTCCCAAACGAATGAAGATGATGAAAACCGAACACCCAAGTGATTGATGATGAAAAATCTCTCCCTCAAGCCCTCTCTCTCGGATACAAGGTGAAGAAATGAGAAAATGAACTCAAAGTCCCATCCAAGTCCTATATAAACTGCCGAATGTTACGGCCGTAACTCGGCCTACTTACGTCCGTAACATCCCAAGTCAATGGCATTACGGCCGTAACTCAGATTCGTACAGAATCTGCCGCATACGGCCGTACCCGCACCAGTCTTACGGGCGTAACTCGCCCTCGTCCAAAACACTTGCCGACAGCCATACGGCCATACCCGCACGCCTTACGGGCGTAACTCGCCCGATACGGCCGTACCTGGCGAAACTTACGAGCGTAAGAAGCCTTCGTCAAAACTGCCTGGGCACCCTGCCTGCATCGTATGACCGTAACCGGCCAAGCCTTATGGTCGTACCAGCCTCATCTTACGGCCGTATGCCGCAACCCTTACGACCGTAAGTCCCATTCGTCCGAACTGGCCTGAAATCAACGGACGCCTGTTACGGCCGTATCCGACAATCCTTACGGCCGTAACTCACCTTTGTCCAAAACCACCTTGAGCCAACGAATGCAGGTTACAGCCGTAATGCCTGAATAGTTACGGCCATAACTCGCTGCTGTAAGTGACAAAAATCCGACGACTCCGTCTACTCGTTACAAACGGTGAATGATCCGACGTACAATACTTGTATGATTGTAAATAGGTCCAATAACACGTGATAGATGATACTTCCAACACAAGACTATATTCACGATGATTATGATAATACTCTCGTATCGACTCTCAATCGGAGATGAATGACGATCGGTAACTGATACACGGTTACAAAATGCCAATGATGAAAACAAATGAATGAATCATGAATGATGAGTGATTATTAATGAGTGAGAAATTACTGAGTGAACATTACGGATTGATAATTACTGAATGATAATGAATGAATTACAACCGGGTATTACATACTCCCCCCCTTAAAAAGAGTTTCGTCCTCGAAACTAAGGGTCAAACAACTCGGGATAACTCTCCCGCATACTATCCTCGGTTTTCCAAGTAGCCTCTTTGACTCCGTGTCTAGACCACTGAATCTTGACCAAAGGAATCGTCTTGTTCCTCAACTGTTTGATTCGCCGCTCTAAAACTCGTATAGGACGCTCCTCATACGAATGATCATCCGCGACCTCGATTTCATCAAATTGAAGTATGTGACTCGAGTCGGCAACATACTTCCGCAACTGAGAGACGTGAAACACATTATGAATTTGGCTCAACGCCGGAGGTAAAGCCAATCGATAAGCCAGACTGCCTACTCGATCCAAAATCTCAAACGGTCCGATGAATCTCGGACTCAACTTCCCCCGTTTTCCAAATCAGAAAATACCTCGACTCGGGGATACCTTGACCAACACGTGGTCACCTGTTTCGAACTCTATTGGTCGACGACGATTATCTGCATATGATTTCTGTCGACTCTGAGCGGTCAACAAACGACTCCTAATAAAAGCTACCTTCTCACGGGCGGCTATAAGCATATCGGGCTTGGTGCCGATTGATTCTGATAAGTCATCCCAACACAAAGGAGATCGACAACGATGACTGTACAAGGCCTCGTAAGGTTCCATCTTAGTCGAAGCATGCCAACAATTATTGTACGTGAACTCAATCAACAGTAGTCGGGCTTCCCAATCATCTTTCCAATCGAGAACACATGCCCTCAACATGTCCTCCAAAGTCTGAATAGTCCTCTCTGATTGTCCGTCGGACTTAGGGTGAAAAGCTGTACTGATATTAAGCTGAGTCCCCATAGCACGATGAACTGATTTCCAAAAATCAGACACAAACCGTCCGTCACGATTGGAAATGATACTTTTAGGAGTACTGTGCAGTCTCATTATCTCTTTAATGAACAACTGGGCAAGTCTCTCGGGACCCCACGTATCCTTAATCTCAAGGAAATGAGCCGATTTAGTTAAGTGGTCCACAATCACCCAGATTGTATTCATGCCACGATGACTCGTCGGCAAACTCGTGATGAAGTCCATAGAAATATCTTCCCACTTCCGCTCTGGAATAGGGAGCGGTTTCAGCATACTTGCCGGTCGCTGATGTTCTATCTTGACTTGCTGACAGGTCAAACATCTCGAAACAAATTCCGCAACTTCTTGCTTCATATTGCTCCACCAGTAATTTTGTTTCAAGTCTTTGTACATCTTGCTAGACCCCGAATGAATGGGGTAAGGGGTAGCGAGAGCTTCTATCAGAATGAGTTTTTCAACTCGTCATTCGCCGGTATGCATAACCGATTCTTGAATCGCAATAGTCCATCCTCATGGACCACAAATCCAGGGGCTTTCCCCTGAGCCACATCCTCACGGATGTGCAACAATGATGGGTCTGAACCCTGATTCGCTCTGATTGCTTCCTCAAGTGGCGATGAAATATCAAACATGTAAAGTTGCCCTTGCACTAGCTGAAGCCAGACCTCAATTTCGGGTCTAAGAAATTCCTGCTGAAGCTCCTTCTGAACTGTCAAACGAGCAAGCATTTGCTCCTGAACGGACTTACGACTCAAGGCATCGACAACCACGTTTGCCTTACACGGGTGGTATAGGATCTCGATATTATAATCTTTGATTAGTTCCAACCACCGCCTCTATCGCATATTTAACTCCTTCTGAGTAAATATATACTTCAAACTCTTATAATCGGTGAATATCTGAGAGGTGACGCCATACAGGTAATGACGCCAAATCTTCAACGCGAAAACCACGGCTGCTAGTTCCAGGTCGTGGGTCGGATAATTAACCTCATAAGGTCTCAATTTCCATGAAGCATAGGCAATAATCTTCCCATTCTGCATTAATACACATCCGATACTGTGTCCGGACGCGTCACTATAAACGACGAATCCCTCCGTCCCTCGTGGCAAGGAGAGGACATATGCTGAAATTAACCGGCTCTTGAGTTCCTCAAAACTCCGGTGACACGCATCGGACCACGCGTATTTCTTATCCCTTCACAAAAGGTTCGTCATTGGTTGAGCGATTTTAGAAAATCCTTCCACAAACCGCCGATAATAACCGTCTAATCCGAGAAAGCTTCGGATTTCCTTAACATTCTTCAGAGGTAACCAATCTCGGATAGCCTCCGTCTTCTGAGGGTCAACACGCATACCGTCTGATGAAATTACATGTCCGAGAAACGTCACTTCGGACATCCAGAACTCACATTTGGAAAACTTTCCATAGAGTTGCTCCCGTCTCAACACGTCGAGAAGCTAATGAAGGTGAACCTCGTGCTCCTCTCGGTCACGAGAATAAATCAAAATGTCATCAATGAAGACAACCATAAACTGATACAAAAAGTCGATGAAAACCCGATTCATTAACTCCATGAATACCGCAGGTGCATTAGTTAACCCAAACGGCATTACCACGAACTCATAATGACCATAGCGTGTATGAAACGCTGTCCTTGGGATATCCGACTCTCGAATTCGTAACTGATGATATCCAGATCTCAAGTCGATCTTGGAAAATACTGAAGCTCCTTGAAGTTGATCTAAGAGACCATCAATACGGGGTAGAGGATACTTATTCTTGATCGTCACCCTGTTCAACTCCCGATAATCAATACACAAGCGAAACGAACCATCCTTCTTCTTGACAAACAACACTGGTGCTCCCCACGGGGACGCACTCGGTCAGATATAACCTTTCTCGAACAACTCCTCAAGTTGATTCTTCAATTCCTACATTTCGGTCGGGGCCATCCCGTATGGTTCCTTCGATATCGGGGGCGTACCAGGCTCCAACTCAATCGTGAATTCCACATCCCTCTGTGGAGGCAAACCAGGTAACTTGTCTCGAAATACATCGGAATATTCTCTCACTACTAGAATATCCGCCAACATAATTGGTGATTTCTCGATTTTGGTCATATAGCACCAATAACTAACACACCCCTGACCAAGTAATTTCTTTGCCTTCATCAAATTAATGACCTTACCAGAACAGCCGGGATTACCCCCCTGTAAAACACATTCGACCCCATCATCTGAAATGATAGTGACCATACGCTTACGGACACTAATGATGGCATCGTGACGATCCATCCAATCGATACCCAAAATGACGTTGTCTATTGGTAAATCTACCACAATTAGGTCTGCTAGGCATACACGTCCATGAAGCTGAATCGGACAATTCTGAATCTCACGATTTCCGATAATTCTTCTACCGTCAGGTAGACCAATGACATAGGGCTCACAACTAGTAGCACTACCCAGACGTAGTCTACTCAAACATGACTCGGAAATGAATGAATGCGATGCACTCGTATCAAAAAGGGTACACACAGGTTGAGATAGAATATCGAGTGTACCCGAGATCATCCGGGCCTCCGGATCATCGGTCTTCTTCATCTCATAAATTCGGGGCTTGCTAGTCCCAGCACCGGATGCTCCTGTCTGATGACTATAGGCTCCATCTTTATTCGCTCCTGTCATCTTAAACGACGCAGACTGGGTGGCCTGATTATGAACAACTGACTTCTTCGGGGCCTGAGATGACGCCGGAGTAGGTTTGGAGTCCCTTCGGCAAAAACGGGCCTTGTGCCCAGCAATCCCATAGTTATGGCATGTGATAGTCTGCCTCGGACACTTGGTGCTGACATGACCAAGTTCCCCACAGTTGAAACAGGTGATGGCCGAACTGGCCGCTCGGGACTGCGATTCCCCTCTAAAAAGAAAATTTCGTCCGCGAAATTGAAAAGACAGATAAACAGAAACGTACCAAATCACGCAAAGAATTGCGGGTAACTGGCTCGCATGGATTTTTCGGTCTCCCAAGTCGCTTCGCGCTCAGGATGATTCTTACAAAGAATCTTGACGAACGGAATTGTCTTATTTCTCATGACTCTTTCCTGACGGTCTAATATAACCTCAGGTTCTTCAGAAAGTGATAAGTCATTACGGATTTGATCTAACGGATAAGAGACAACATGCAATGGATGATACTTGTACCCTCTCAATAAGGACACATGAAACACATTATGCACGTGAGATAACTGAGGAGGTAATGCTAAACGATAGGAGACTTCGCCGATACGATCTAAGATCTCAAATGGACCGATGAAGCGCAGAATCAATTTGCCTTTAATACCAAAATGTTTAACACCTCGGCATGGAGATACTTTGAGGAAAACACGATCCCCAACATTAAAAGACAATTCCATCCTATGACGGTCGGCATAACTCTCACTACCAAAATCGGGGGTTTAGCCGACGACTATAAGTCGTCGGCTAAACCCCCCAGTCGTCGGATAAAAAACTGTCGGCCGATATTCTTCGGCCAAGGTTTAGCCGACGACTTTACAAATGTCGTCGGCTAAAGTTTTTTCAAAAAAAAAAAAGTAATATACATTAGCCGACGACTTTGTTAAATGTCGTCGGCTAAAGTTTTTTTTAAAAAAAAGTAATTAACTTTAGCCGACGACTTTTTTAAATGTCGTCGGCTAAAATATTTTTTAAAAAAAAAAGTAATATACTTTAGCCGACGACATTTAACAAAGTCGTCGGCTAAAATATTTTAAAAAAAAAATTCAGATTTTGGGAACAATTTATAGTCAACACAATACACCAATTAATAAATTAGCGAAAAAATACGTAACAATTCAACACAAATACATAACACATATACAATACACTAATTCAACAGCAACAAAAATATGCCAATTCAATAGAATACACCAATTAATATCACAACATACCAACAATACATCCAATTCAACATAATACACCAATTAATAACACAATACACCAACAATACATCAAACAAATACAATAAATTCATCAAACAAATGAAAACTAAATACACAAAAATCTAAAAATTAAATAAAACCTAACCTAATAAACTAAAAAAATAATAAAAACTACATGAAAAATAACCTAATTACAGATAATATTAATACACTAAAAATGCACAAAAAAACGGGTTGCCTGTGTGGAGGTCGGGCGGCGGGCAGACGGTCGAGCGGCGGTGTTCCGGCGGGTGGGTGACGGGCGGTCTGGTGTCGTCGGGCGGCTGACGGGTGGGTGGGGGAAGAAAAAAAAAGAAAAGGAAGAAGAAAGAAGAGAAGAGGGTATATATATATATATATATAGGGAGCACTAGTAGAATAAACATCAAAGACATCGGTACATCTCACTTCGGTAATCTATATTAGCAAAGTAAAAACAAACAACAACTTCGCTTTTCAATTTACTGAAGTCAAAAATCCACATAGACTTCAGTAAATGGTACCAAACAAAAAAGTAGGAGCTAGTTAGAAATTTAAAATTACAAAGACTTCGCTAATTTGATAATTACTGAAGTAAAAAGCGCAATGAATTTTTTTGATTAAAAATATATCCCCATTAGTGAAGTAACGTATATCTTAATCGGGATTTTACCCAAACCCTACTAGAACCGCCCCATCAATCTCTCCCCAGCTCTCGTTTCTCTCTTCTTTCTTCTTTGTGGAGAATGAAAGATGGAGACCGGTCTCCCATGAACTCCTCCTCTAATCACCTAAATCATATGTAGTTCTCTGAAATCACGAGAAGAAAAGGGAAAGCGATTTCACTCCTTTCCTCTTCAGTTCCAAATGCGGCGAGAAAATATGCAAGGCGGTTTGCAGCGCGAGGCACCCATCTCAATCAGATCGTCCAAGGCATCTTGATAAGCTCCTGGCACTCTAGAACTAGATCTACAAGGTAAGCTAGGGTTTCCACATCTCTTTGGATCATCTTTAAGCTCATCAATGAATCGACCTTCACCTCTAAATTCGGAATTCTTCTTTTCCACACAGCAGTTTTGTGGAGAAGATTGACAAAACTAAACTCAAGAAGAACAAATAAGTTTTGAGATTAATTATAGAATTTTACATTTTCTCTGATTTTCTGTAAACATAATTTTTCTTCCCCCCTCCCAATTATATATCAATAAATTGCTGATGTGGCTTGCGGGCGTATTTTTGCTCAGGAAAATGTAGTTTTTTTTTTCTGGGGTTGGGGGGAGGTGGTGGTGGATGTAAAAATTTGCATAGAGGAGCGGAGAATTTAGAAAAAAATATTTAGATGGTAAAGTAGACGAAACCCCATAATGGGCAGGGCAGTTTTTTCTCTCCTTGTTTGAAAATGATATTTTGCTGCCTTCAATCTAATGAATCCTGAGATACTTGGGTCAGGCCTACTCGGTAAGATGATGTTCAATCCATATTAAGTCAACCTTGATAGAGGCATGCTACAAAATTTGCCACAATTACTTGCTGTGATGTCGATATCCTACTGCTGATATTTAAATCCAGCTGCTACTTTCTGCTGCTTGTTTGCTTTTTGTTTTTGTCAATATATTATGTAGTGATTAGTTTTGCCATGTCTATGTTGCTTTTAGTCAGATATGATGTAAGAGAAGATTGCTTGATTACTGACTTATCGCGTGAAAAAAATCTTGAGGCGTAGGTACGAGTCACACGACTATATGTGAATTTAAATCTTACATTGTTCACTTGTTCTTTCTTTTCCTTTTCAATCTTGCCAGTTATTTGATGCTTTAATGATCATTGCATGTATTATATATTTAAGAAAGCAAAGTATGCCAAAATGATTGGAATCTAGGTTGGAACACTTGGAGCAGTAGCCTTTACGTAAAATCATTCTCTTTGTATGGAGGAACTGTTAAGTGTTATACTAGTCGACTTTTCAAATTGCGTATGTCTTTGAAGTAAAAAACTTAGCTGCTTACTAGTAGAGTTCCAAAGACATCTTCACTTATACCATGATTTTTGGACATGCTTCCTTTTTTTGGTTGCCCAACTACTCTGCACGAATCAGAATAACTTTACCTACATAGTTGCGTTGTTTTTAGATCTTAAAGATGGTTCAGGGCACCAATTGTTTTGTTAGCTGGTGAGATGTGTGGCCACCAAGGGAAATAATGCGTTTTGAGGTGGGGAAAATAAAGTTTTTTAAGAACACGTGATTCGAGGAACCTATCCTGTTCCCACCACGTGGAGAGCAAACAAATATATAGTAACTAACTTGTGCATTGCTTTACTGATGGTCTAAACTTACCGTCTTATAATGCACATAACTTAAGTCTCTACCTACTTCGAAAGACTCTTATAAAGTAAGAGTTATATGTTTCTATCTTTGGAGAATTGTTGTCCACGCTCTTTATTGTTCTATCTTGTTAGAACGCAGCAAAAGAATTCTTGAAGATCTTTGAGAAATCATTGATGACATCCGGGATAAGCGAAAACCAAAGTGGCATAGTGGACGTCTAGTACTGAACTTTATGGATCTTTTTTTTTGGTGAATGACATTGTTAGAGATTGAAGCATTTTAGTTTAGTTTCTCTTTTACTTTTTTCCCCGCGTGTTTAGACTTTGTAGGAACTCCTTGTCCCTGGCTGTACTCACTTCTTTTTTATAATAAAGTTTTTGTTTCCTATCAAAAAAGAACAAAGAAAAAAGAGTTTTATGTTTCTAGTACCTTATGTACACTGTCTGACTAGCTTAAGAATGCTGATTTTGAAATGCGAATAGAGAAGGGTGCGATACCCATTATAAGAATTTTAACTTCTAACCATGAGATGAATGAATCAAAGTTAACTGAAGTGTCCCTTGTTGTTCTTTCTGTTGTGCAACAATCCTGGGTGGCAACATTTGGTTCTCTCTTTTGACGCTCAAGTGTAGTGAGTATTGCTGCTTTTCTACTTTATAATTGGAGAAAATTGCTTGGAATATAATTCAAGCTGTAGATGATATGTCGTTTGTTAGTTCATTCTAGTTGGACATCTTATACAGTTTTCTTGTGGAAAACAAGGTTAATTTGGTCATCTTTTCACCAGGAGACTAGGAGCACACCTAGTGATATATTGGTAATATTTGCCTGTCGAGAAATATTTTTCCATATAATCAATTCTACCTCTTCGCTGCAACTCCCTCAAAGATTGCTGCGAACATGATTCACCTGAGCTTGTGGAGAAGATTGACAAAACTAAACTCAAGAAGAACAAATAAACTCTTAAAGATCCCTACTCTTGAGCCTTAAATATTTAAGCATGATGTATTCTGTTGAAATCTTATACATGGTTGTGAAGCTCGCGTGGAATACTCTGAGTCCATAACAAGATTCGGCTTCAACCCTCATCTCAACATAATTTTCTAGCTGTACAATTGCCATTTTCATTTTTCATTTTTCTTATCTGTTCTCAGTAGTATTCACTATTTAGTTCCAGATAGTACTATGTGGTTGTAAAACTTCCACATAGAAACTTTAGCAAATGTTTAGGCTTATAGAGTACTATAAATAATTGGCTTCTTAATCTTTTTAGACACCTCAATAAAGATCCAGTTTTGTATACTACCTCTGTCGCTCTCTAGACTTAATATTTATAGTTTTCTTTTTAAGGCGTTTGCTAGAACGAAGCTAGTGCTTCACTTCCGTTTGCTTCAAAAATGATTTTACAAGAGATGGGGGCCAATCCGTCGAAAATGGTGACTGAATTTTTGCCCATGATAAGACACTCTAGCCTTGTGTAAGTGTACAGGCATGTTAGATACTATTCTCATTGAAGTATCTATAGATCCCGTTGTTCAGAATATCATGAACATATGATAATGTTGTTTTACATTTCCTTTTTCTTCCTGTGTCTTGATTCTTCTTCTGCATGATACACGCTATAAGCATAAAGCTTTTCTTTGCAAATTGTTCTTTCGGTGGGTTATCTTGACATGATTCATAAGATGGGGGAACTAGTTGTCAGAGCATGATACACGCCAGAAGCATGAAGCACTCTTTATGTTTAATGCATGATTCAGTTGCATTGAATGATTCTTGGAGCTAACTCGGAACTAGTTGTCAGAGTAGATCTAGGTGATACTGTTGACAATTTTTCTTTGGTCTGCATAATGACATGAAAATATTTTTATGGAACAGAAATTTACCCGAGTACTGTCAATGCAGGAGCGACAAATTCAAGCGGAAAGAATGTTAAGAAACTCCCAGGGGGTTATTATTTGTGATCTTCTGATATACTCCCTCCGTCCACAAACTACTTATCCTTTTTGCCATTTTCAGAACTAATTTAAGAACTAACCTAATCCTATAAATTACTGGGTTTATCAGTGTTACCTTAATATTCTTAATGTTCTTTCTTGAGTTCATCCAACTTAATAAGCTTAAACATACTTATTAGTTATTAATATGATCCGCGTTCTGTATTCATATATTACTTTGTAGAGGCCTGCTGTATTATATCTTAGTAGGGTACGTGTGGTTCGGTACATTTACGAAATGGTAAAGGGTGTTAGGGTTGTGGAGCCTGAAGTACTCTACATTGAACCACGATGACGTCAATTCAACTTGGGGGTGAGTTGGCGGGGGGACCGGGTTCGGCCATTATCAGGAAAATATGTATTAACTTCACACATCTAAGTACTTTCCAGTTTCTCCATCTACTCGTATAGTGTAACGAAGTCCCGTGAAAATGATGATGCCATACACTTCCAATATATTAGTTTCTCTTTTTTTACCAATTCTTTATCAGGCTCTGAGCTTGCCTATGAAAACAGGACAACATGAGACTAAACAAGATTCAACCTACAGATGACAACCAAACTTCCAAGAAGTGTAGGTTTTGCTTTTCCTGTCCCTACAATAACTAGATATTGATGTTTAAGTTTTCTCTGCGTTATGTGTTCCTTTCACTTTATGGTAGCTGTCAACCAAAATATTAAGGCTAAATCTGATGAGCGAAGGATCAAATTTGAAGGTCGTAGCGCTGAAGCTGCTATTGGAAGGTATGCTCTAGAATTTTGAAGTGCCTAATGCCGCTTCACTTATTTACCTGATTTCAGACTTGAGATTTTTCTCCTGTATATTTCATTTGATGATTTTTTTTCCTTTTCTGTTGGTTCCAGAAAACCCGTCATAATTCCTCTCCATCTGACCAAGGTTAGAGGGTTAACATTTTCTTTTTCTATTGATCTGTTAATGTGTAAATGAATAATTTGTGCATTGACGTGCCTGTTTTGTTTATAGAAGGAAATCTTTACCAGCACCAAAGCAGGTCAGCGAGGTGGAAACAAGTGGCACTAAAAAGGTTTTGATGATTCCACAACTAATTTTATAATCATGAACTTATGTTAATGTGTTGCGAGTATGACACGGTTCTATCACATGCTACTCCAGGACAATTCTGAGAACTCAGATAATTTGAGGGGCAAATATGGATTTCCTGGTGAGTTCTTCTGTTAGGGGATAATTCTCAACATTTTACTTCCATCTAGAATAAATACTGAAGGTGATGCTAATTAGTGCTACTAAATTTTCTTGCTCTCCGTGAAGCCCGGTGTCATTTCAGTGAAGCCCAGTGTCAGGAAAAGTACTGTACCAAAACCAAGCACTTTGAGCAGCCGTTCTTGGGGAAATAGAGTTACTGATGACTTTGTAGTAATGTAAGTCATATAAGGTGTCAGACTACGTTAGACATTTTGGTGGGACGTCTTCTATTTACTAGGAAAACATATTGCTTATTTCTGTTTGTATCTTCTCATCAACAATGCCTGGTATACACACTTACTCCTTGATGTTTATGGAAAGATAAGACATAAATCCAGAGATTATAGGATTGCTCATTACTTTCTCTTATGGTGATATGATATTGGATAATTTTCCGCATTTATCTCTTGGCCTGTAATTCCGCTATTTTAGTGGAGTATGTGTTCACCTAATTGAGAGTATTCTTGGGGCCAGTTTGTCTATTGATCAATAAATTCTTGGAACCCCTTCAAATTTTGGAAATTATTTCTTGATTTTCCATACACAACCGAAAGTGATAGAACCAAGGAATGGGGTTTGAAGATTGTCAATTTTCGAAGAAAATTTCCCAGATTTTGTTTAAATGTGTCGGGGTTTTTTATTGGCATGTGTTGTTCCGACACTTATGTTCTCTTTTTAGTTTTGTTACATCTCATTGAGTTCGTTGTTCTTCCCAATTTCAGTTGTTTTTTTGGTAAACTAACATAAGATATGCTGCCAGGTTTTAAAGAATGGGGTTGAGGTTAAGCTCCAAAGGAATGCTTTGAGCGTGTTAGAACCTCTTACTGGAAACGAAGAAGATATCGATTTTGATTTTGATGATTCCACTAGTTGCTCTGATATTGGTGAAAAGGACCATCATCAATTTTGTAAGTTATGTAGCTCTGTGTTTTACTTAAAGTATCACCACCAGACTCGATAACGTTTTTATGGATCCGTCTTCCGTCTTCTGTTTTTATGGATCCGACTAAATGTTGCAATGTTATATATGTGTTTTATATGATATCAGATATTTTTTGATGTTTTGTTCTAATATTAACAAATTTTTTGATAATTGGCAGAATGTGTTTGAATTACCGCCACAAACTAAGAAGACAGTGTTGACTTCCGCGAAATATGGTGAATGTTTGGTTGATGTGCAGTCCATTATCTAGACCTGCATGTGTCTCGTAGACATTGTGGAAGTTTATTTGATGTTGGCATATTATAGTTATTCCCAATGCAAACTTGTGAATCACGCGAATCTGAATATTTGGCATTTTTGTACGACAATCCGCCGTTTATATATGAAAGTGTTGTTTATTACTATTATCAATGCTTATGATCTTATGTTATTGAATTGGGATCTTGTGATTTGAGTTTGTTGGATTTTTAATGAGGTTGATTGATGTGTTTGAGGTTGTGTTGTGCAATCTTGTGAATTGAGGTTTTTTATTGTATGGATCATGTTTTTGTACAACAGGGATTCTATATTTACAAATTGAAAAGAAATATGCAATGTGGTTATTTACTTCGGATAAAAAACGAAGTCAGAGATATATAATTAGCGACACAAAATAAAATAAGCGAAGTAAAAAGGAGTGTAATGCTTCGGCTAAACAAATGAAAGTGAAGTAAATGTGGTATCTTTAACTTCGTTGCCTATTAACAAGCGAAGTCGATAACATTATTTCACTTCATCTGTATATATTTTACTGAAGCGAATACGAAATATACACTTCAGCGATTATAAGATAAGTGAAGTGGAAGGACCTTTTTTACTTCGCAAACTCCCATATTCGGGTTCTAAAAACCGAGATAGACTTCGGTTATTACGATATTAGACTTCGCCTAATAAGCGAAGTCTAAAGTATACCTTTAACTACAAGAACATAGACTTCGGTAATTATAACATTTTTACTTCAGATATTATCCGAAGTCTTTGACGTTTATTCTAATAGTAGAGGCTTTATTTTCAGAACTCTCTTAAGTGCGAGAACTGCGAGAACTCCTCCAAACCAACGAGATTTTTTTAAATATTAAAAAATATTTTTAATTCAAAGGGTATTATAGTAAAATATAATTTTTATATTATTTTTGATTTTTTTTATTAAATACAATAGCCCCTACTGATGATAATCCGTACTATATCTATAACCCCTACTATATAGTAGGGGTTATGATTAGTAGGGGTTGTATGCATTAACATGATGTACATTATGCATTATTAGGAGTGCAAAAGGTGGTTCTCGCAGTTCTCGCACTTAACAGGGTTCTGAAAATAAAGTTACACTATATATATATATAGGTTTAGCCGACGACCTAGATCAAGTCGTCGGCTAAAGTATATTATTTTTTTCCGGAAGGGGTTTAGCCAACGACCTAGATCAAGTCGTCAGCTAAAGTATATATATATTTTTTTTAAAAAGTGTTTAGCCGACGACTTGATCTAGGTCGTCGGCTAAACCGTTGCAATATTATTTTTTTTCCGAAAGGGGTTTAGCCGACGACCTAGATCAAATTTTCGGCTACAGTATATTATTTTTTTTTTTGAAAAAGTGTTTAGCCGACGACTTGGTCTAGGTCGTCGGATAAACCGTTGCAATATTATTATTTTTTTTCGAGAGGGGTTTAGCCGACGGGTGTGTCTAGGCACTTGTCTTGTACACTTGCACAGAACATTACGGGCGTACTATAATGCTCCTCTTCAGCTTAAATTCATAACTAAGGATATTTCATAATTGAGATATATCATGATTGTGTATATTCAACCCTTGAGGATTGTTGTTCTGTATAACTAACCCCGTTAGGGGATATTGTTTTCAGGTCATGGCAAGCCAAAAGCACAGGAATAGAATGTTGACGGCGAAGAGTCCCAGTGATACTAGTAGGGGGCCCCAATCCTTTCAGTCATTCATGTTGTCGTCATTTATTTTCCGCTGCAGATTTCCATTTGGATACTCCGTTTCATTCAGTGTTGTGTATTTTATCTTCATATAAAATATGCATGTATTTGGTATTTATCTTGGGTGTGTTGTAATGAAACTCCTCGTCGGAGTAATTGATGAGATAATATGGTTCGGTACTACAATTATATTATTTAATTCATTAATTTTCATTCGCCTGGTGGGTCCCAGTCGGGGTTCCACGACACTGTAATATCCGCCTAGTTTGGGATGTTACAGTAAGGGCCCCACTTGTGGTAGAAAATTTTGCCAAAAATAAACAATGCACATAGGTTGCGGACGGACGGAAAAGGAAATTGTTGCACATGGGTAGCGGACGGAGGGAATATATTTTATATAATGATTAATATAAATAATAATAGTAAATATTTGGTGGAGATAAAAAGTAAAAAAGTATTGATGTGATTGTGTGGTGGAAATTAAAAATAAAAAAGTGATTGTTCGATTTGATTGTAGAAAGTGATATATATATATATATATAAACTTTTAAATGAACAATTTTTTAAGAGAAATGTAAACCTTTATGGGGGACGAGAGGAATACTTTTTAATCAGTGCTAACTCAGTAACTCGTTAATATTAAAATAAACTCATTAAGGATATGTTTGTTAGAGAATTCAAAATACTATATTGGAATTCTGGATCTCAATACTTGTGCTAAGATTCAAATATTAAATATCCAATCAACAACTTCTTGCATATCATATATCTACTTTATGTCACATCATATCCTTCTCTCCTCCTTTTATATTGAAAGAACGATTTAAGGAAAAGACAATCATCTCCAACCAACGCATAACTTTAATCTATGAAAAGCAAATCCCACATGCAAGAAACTTGACTCGAAAATTCAGACATAAAGGAATCTATTAAAACGGCTCGATTATACATCTCACAAAAAGATGGTGTCCGACAGAGACCACGCACGACCAGGCACCATAAGCAGTTGCTCGTGCGTCCTACCCGTGCGTCGCTGGAGACAATTTTGAACAGTCAGTTGAGAAACTAGATGGACAAGGAAACCACTTCTCTAAAAGGCTAACTTCGTCCAAAACAAAAAGAGGATCGGATTTTCAGAGAGAAGGTCGATTTTTAGAGAGAAAATACACCTTTTTGAGAGAGAAAAAAGAACAAGAGAAGAACACAAAATCAGGCAAGGGAATTAGAAGATCAACCGCATAGACTTAAAAGATGGGTCGAGAGATTCTTCAAGAGCTCTAAAATATTTCCCTTCCTTCCTGTCATATCTTTTTATCTCTAGTTTGAACATGTTCATAATTGATTTGTAAATTATTCCTTCATCATGTCTAGCTAATTTTATTGGTTTCAAGATATGGAAGTATGTTAATATTCTTATTGTAGGCTAAATGATCAAAATAGAACATCAAGTTTATCGATTTTAGCACTTGAGGACCTAAATTTTCGAAGGTATCAAACTAGGACCTAATCTTTGATCTGTTAGACTATGTTAGGACCTTCGTTAACTTTGACCATTAAGTACTAATGGAGTGCTTAGTTGACTGTTAAATGACACATGACATATGTTTATTGGCTGGTCAATATATGACTTGTCACCAGTTATCTTCTCTGGTGAAGTTGACTTTTCCGGTCATCTTCTCTGGCAAACTTTCCGGCGAACATCATTTTTTCGGTCAAATGACGTTCGTCGCATAAAAAATGGCTGGAAAAAATGTTGTTCGCTGGAAAGTTTGTCAGAGAAGATGACTGGAAAAGTCAACTTCACCGGGGAAGGTAACTTCTGACATGTCATATATTGATCAGCCAATAAACATCTGATATGTGTCATTTAACTGCCAACTAAGTACTCTGTTAGTACTTAACAGACAAAAGTTAATGGAGGTCCTAACATAGTCTAACGGATCAATGATTAGGTTCCAGTCTGATACCTTCGAAAATTTAGGTCCTTAAGTGTAAAAATTGCTAAACTTGAGGTCGTATCTTAATCATTTAGCCAATAAATCCAAGTATAAATTAGTTCACGAATCAGAATATCCATAAAAACTATTGTCTTAGAATCACCTTGTAACACCCAACCCGACAAGGGTCAAAGTGTAACATTATCGAGTCAAATCAGAACATTAAATAAGCAAGCGGAAGACTTTATTATAAAAGCATAACTAGGTCAACATTACAATCTTCCAATGATAAACCAACATTGACTTAAATAGAAATACATAATTAATCCAAAAGTCTTGTAAAAATGATAAAGGATAACTAGTAGGGTAGTCTCTAATTCCTACTCTCTTCACTCCTGCCCATCACTCCTGTAATAACCTGCCGTAGAGAAAAGAAATGCGGCTGAGCTAACGCTCAGTGAACAGATATATAATATGAAAGTAATAAGTATGAATGAAACGAAACAATATAGAAAAGAGTCCAAGAGAACCTGTGAATAAGATACGAATGATATATATGTGATGACAGATCAAATAGTGAAAGAATATGAAAGATCAAAACTCAAGGAAATGCCCAACATTACATTATGTACATAGAGTAGCTAGCTCGATGTACCACATTAGTGAGATGGGGTGTATTGCACACACTCTAGCCCATTCACATCACATTTCATTTCATTTACATTTCATTTCATTTACTAGGATGCATCCATACGCTCCCTTCATTATATTAATATATATGCTAGTACTAAACTAAACATACATATGAAAAACACGGGCCAAGTGCGCTAATTAGCAATACAATCATTTGGGAACGCAGTGGACACATGCCTGCCTCCACTGACAGCGTCATACCATTGGTGCATCAATGATATGGCCATAGACTCCCCATGGCTAGATATATTAAATGGGCAACAATAGAGGCAAACACATGCAAGGATAGAAATAAGCATGTAACGAAATAATCGATTGAACAATAACTAATAAGAACCATATCAAAATGGATCATAGCAATGGGATTATATCAATTGGATCAATACAAAGGAATCATAACATTAGGTTCATATCGAAAGGTTCATTTCAAAAGGTTCATAGCAATGCAATGAATTAAGGTCAAAGAATAATAATCATGAGAAACCTTTACTTGATAAAAGGTAGAATATCTGTACCGATACGAAACAAACAATAACAATAATACATAGAATCAGAACCCTTACTGAGAAAGTGTAGAATATCCGTACCTTAGCACACAGAGTGAGATCAAAAGGAAAGAACACAAGAAAGGTGGTTCACTTCTTCTCCAATGAATCTACAAGAATTTGGGATCACTTTATACTTATTAGCCATTTAATGTCATAACGGATTCTTAATTACTTAACACCATTCATTAATGTGATTAGGGTCTCCTTATTGTAATTATGTTAACATATGACCAATTATATCATAATAAATGTTTAAGTGCATTTTAGGGTTCAAATATATTAAATGGTATTAAAATAACAAAAATCTTAACTTCTAACAAAATTCTGGTTTTACTATGTTTTAGCCTTCATTTTACGAATTTTAGTACTATACCAGAAATGAAAATAAAAATTCACCAAAATTCTCACAAAAGATATAATGTCTTAGAAGTTTACTTGAATGTTTCCAAATTTTATTATTAAGTATAAGTACCCTACAAAAATCATATTCCCAGACCTACCCAGAAAATTAACCTGCTTTTATACTTTTAAAGTATGGGTCTGTTAGACCAGTTTAGAAAATTCACAAAAATCCCCAAAAATTTCAGAAGTAAATTAACATGCCAAATAATTACCATACCAATTTATAGCCCTTAATACCTTATAGTCTGCCAATGAAAAAGCCCCCATTCAAACTGATTTTCAGACTTAGTTTTTCAGGTTTGACAACTTATGTTGTAAAAATCAAAAAGCACACTTCCCGACTTCAAATAAGCATATAATTTATATTTCCAGAAAGTAAACTGATTGAACTTATGTTTAGACTCAAAAATCACTGAAAAACACGTTGTTATTAGAAAGTTACACTCCCTTGAATCCGAACCAAAAATCTGGACAGATTATGCAGTGAGACAGAAACGGAAAATCCACAAACAAACCCTAACCCTTAATACCCTAACCGACCTCATTAAATACCTAGGGTTTCCAGTATTCTATGCCTCATTTAGTGATTAATTATGACATATATTAGGGCTCATTCGATTAGGTCAAAACAGAAAAAGAAAACAATGGGTCGAGACAGATTCAAACATGGGTCGAACATATCAGCTTTAGGTTGAATTTTATATGGGTCGAATGGGTCAGAAACAAGTCGAATACAAACAGAAAAACATGGTCGATCAAAACAGAAAAACAAGGGTCGAATAAACAAGGTTTTAGCATGTTACTTTTATGATTTCATGTGACGTTTTCAAGTGTGATTATATATTAACGAACAGCAGCAATACATTCAGATCTTATGAATAGATTTAGCATGTTAAATGATTAGGTTTAGGTGTTATTTAATTCAGATTATACATATTAGGTGTGTTGAATGGATTGAAAGAAAGCAAGAATAATGGTGATACCTTGTTGATGAATCGAATGGAAGAAAACAAGAACAGATTCACAATAACCCTAATCACGAACAAATAATGATTACACAGCAACAACCCTCTTTGTTTTGATCACACGAACACAGCTTCAATCGATCTTGGTTTGATATTTTTTTAAAGAGAAATAGTTTGTAGGCGTTTGATTCTTTTTGGTATACGTATGAGGGATGGCTGTGTCAAAGGAGCGTTTTAACCAATTATTTAGGAGGGGAGCGGGGCTTATTTTGTTAAGTATTAATAGTACCTTAATTTGTGTTTAAGTGACAATAAAAAGGGCCGGTTATGAGTTCATGATTGGCCGAATTTCATGGACTTAATTTCGGATGTTACTACTTCAAAAGAAACGTGTGATAGGACAAATCTTTTAGGAAGGTTTTTATTTGATGTCACATTTATTTATTTAGGATTTAGACTTAGGTAAATATATTTAGTTTTAATTCTTACAAAATATAAAGTGTAGAGTTTAATTTAGCATATAACAAAGTTAAAGTAATAAAAAATTCAAAAATATACGAAATTTTAGGTTTACGAATTTTAGGTTTTTACAACACTTCCCCTCTAAAGAGAAAATTTCGTCCGCGAAATTGAAAAGACAGATAAACAGAAACGTACCAAATCACGTAATGAATTGCGGGTAACTGGCTCGCATGGATTCTTCGGTCTCCCAAGTCGCTTCGCGCTCAGGATGATTCTTCCAAAGAATCTTGACGAACGGAATTGTCTTATTTCTCATGACTCTTTTCTGACGGTCTAATATAGCCTCAGGTTCTTCAGAAAGTGATAAGTCATTGCGGATTTGATCTAATGGATAAGAGACAACATGCAACAGATGATACTTGTACCCTCTCAATAAGGACACATGAAACGCATTATGCACGTGAGATAACTGAGGAGGTAATGCTAAACGATAGGAGACTTCGCCGATACGATCTAAGATCTCAACTGGACCGATGAAGCGCGGAATCAATTTGCCTTTAATACCAAAACGTTTAACACCTCGGCACGGAGATACTTTGAGGAAAACACGATCCCCAACATTAAAATACAATTCCCTCCTATGACGGTCGGCATAACTCTCACTACCAAAATCGGGGGTTTAGCCGACGACTCTAAGTCATCAGCTAAAGGTCAAAGTCGTCGGCTAAACCCCCCAGTCGTCGGCTAAAAAACTGTCGGCCGATATTCGTCGGCCAAGGTTTAGCCGACGACTTTTTTGGTAGTCGTCGGCTAAACTTTGAGGTTTAGCCGACGACTTTATAAATGTCGTCGGCTAAAGTTTTTTCAAAAAAAAAAAAAGTAATATACTTTAGCCGACGACTTTGTTAAATGTCGTCGGCTAAAGTTTTTTAAAAAAAAAAGTAATTAACTTTAGCCGACGACTTTGTTAAATGTCGTCGGCTAAAATATTTTTTTTTAAAAAAAAGTAATATACTTTAGCCGATGACATTTAACAAAGTCGTCGGCTAAAATATTTTTAAAATTTTTTTTTCAGATTTTGGGAACAATTTATAGTCAACACAATACACCAATTAATAAATTAGCGAAAAAATACGTAACAATTCCACACAAATACATAACAAATATACAATACACTAATTCAACAGCAACAAAAATACGCCAATTCAACAGAATACACCAATTAATATCACAACATACCAACAATACATCCAATTCAACACAATACACCAATTAATAACACAATACACCAACAATATATCAAACAAATACAATACATTCATCAAACAAATGAAAACTAAATACACAAAAATCTAAAAACTAAATAAAACCTAACCTAATAAACCAGAAAATAATAAAAACTACATGAAAAATAACCTAATTACAGATAAAATTAATACACTAAAAATGCACAAAAAAAAACGGGTTGCCCGTGCGGAGGTCGGGCGGTAGGCAGACGGTCGAGCGGCGGTGTTCCGGCGGTTGGGTGACGGACGGTCTGGTGTCGTCGGGCAGCTGACGGATGGGTGGGGGAAGAAAAAAAGAAGAAAAGGAATATATATATATATATATATATTTAGAGGTTTAGCCGACGACCTAGATCAAGTGGTCGGATAAAGTATATTATTTTTTTTTCGGAAGGGGTTTAGCCAACGACCTAGATCATGTCGTCGGCAATATATATATATATATATATATATATATATATATTAAAAGTGTTTAGCCGCGACTTGATTTAGGTCATACTAAACCGTTGCAATATTATTTTTTTTCTGAAAGTGTTTTTGCCGACGACCTTGATCAAGTTGTCGGCTAAAGTATTTTATTTTTTTTTTTTTTTGAAAAAGTGTTTAGCCGACGACTTGATCTAGGTCGTCGGCTAAACCGTTGCAATATTATTATTTTTTTTCGAGAGGGGTTTAGCCGACGGGTGTGTCTGGGCACTTGTCTTGTACACTTGCACATAACATTACGGGCGTACTATAATGCTCCTCTTCAGCTTAAATTCATAACTAAGGATATTTCATAATTGAGATATATCATGATTGTGTATATTCAACCCTTGAGGATTGTTGTTCTGTATAACTAACCCCGTTAGGGGATATTGTTTTCAGGTCATGGCAAGGCAAAAGCACGGGAATAGAACATTGACGGCGAAGAGTCCCAGTGATACTAGTAAGGGCCCCCAATCCTTTCAGTCATTCATGTTGTCGTCATTTATTTTCCGCTGCAAATTTCCATTTGGATACTCCGTTTCATTCACTGTTGTGTATTTTATCTTCATATAAAATATACATGTATTTGGTATTTATCTTGGGTGTATTGTAATGAAACTCCTCGTCGGAGTAATTGATGATATAATGTGGTTCGGTACTACAATTATATTATTTAATTTATTAATTTTCATTCGCCTGGTGGATCCCAGTCGGGGGTCCACGACACTATAATATCCGCCTAGTTTGGGGTGTTACAGTAAGGGCCCCACTTGTGGTAGAAAATTTTGCCAAAAATAAACAATGCACATAGGTTGCGGACGGACGGAAAAGGAAATTGTTGCACATGGGTAGCAGACGAAGGGAGTATATTTTATATAATGATTAATATAAATAATAATAGTAAATATTTGGTGGAGAAAGTAAAAAAGTATTGATGTGATTGTGTGGTGGAAATTAAAAAATAAAAAAGTGATTGTTCGATTTGATTGTAGAAAGTGATATATATATATATATATAAACTTTTAAATGAACAATTTTTTAAGAGAAATGTAAACCTTTATGGGGGACGAGAGGAGTACTTTTTAATCAGTACTAACTCAGTAACTCGTTAATATTAAAATAAACTCATTAAGGATATGTTTGTTAGAGAATTCAAAATACTATATTGGAATTCTGGATCTCAATACTTGTGCTAAGATTCAAATATTAAATATCCAATCAACAACTTCTTGCATATCATATATCTACTTTATGTCACATCATATCCTTCTCTCCTCCTTTTATATTGAAAGAACGATTTAAGGAAAAGACAATCATCTCCAACCAACGCATAACTTTAATCTATGAAAAGCAAATCCTACATGCAAGAAACTTGCCTCGAAAACTCAGACATAAAGGAATCTATTGAAACGGCTCGATTAGACATCTCACAAAAAGATGGTGTCCGACAGAGACCACGCACGACCAGGCACCACAAGCAGCTGCTCGTGCGTCCTGCCCGTGCGTCGCTGGAGACAATTTTGAACAGTCAGTTGAGAAACTAGATGGACAAGGAAACCACTTCTCTAAAAGGCTAACTTCATCCAAAACAAAAAGAGGATCGGATTTTCAGAGAGAAGGTCGATTATTAGAGAGAAAATACACCTTTTTGAGAGAGAAAAAAGAACAAGAGAAGAACACAAAATCAGGCAAGGGAATTAGAAGATCAACCGCATTGACTTAAAAGATGGGTCGAGAGATTCTTCAAGAGCTCTAAAATATTTCCCTTCCTTCCTGTCATATATTTTTATCTCTAGTTTGAACATGTTCATAATTGATTTGTAAATTATTCCTTCATCATGTCTAGCTAATTTGATTGGTTTCAAGATATGGAAGTATGTTAATATTCTTATTGTAGGCTAAATGATCAAAATAGAACATCAAGTTTATCGATTTTAGCACTTGAGGACCTAAATTTTCGAAGGTATCAAATTAGGACCTAATCTTTGATCTGTTAGACTATGTTAGGACCTTCGTTAACTTTGACCGTTAAGTACTAATGGAGTGCTTAGTTGACTGTTAAATGAGACATGACATATGTTTATTGGCTGGTCAATATATGACTTGTCACCAGTTATCTTCTCTGGTGAAGTTGACCTTTTCGGTCATCTTCTCTGGCAAACTTTCCGGCGAACATCATTTTTTCGGTCAAATGATGTTTGTCGCAAAAAAATGGCTGGAAAAAATGTTGTTCGCTGGAAAGTTTGTCAGAGAAGATGACTGGAAAAGTCAACTTCACCGGGGAAGGTAACTTGTAATATGTCATATATTGATCAGCCAATAAACATCTGATATGTGTCATTTAATTGCCAACTAAGTACTCTGTTAGTACTTAACAGACAAAAGTTAATGGAGATCCTAACATAGTCTAACGGATCAATGATTAGGTTCCAGTCTGATACCTTCGAAAATTTAGGTCCTTAAGTGGAAAAATTGCTAAACTTGAGGTCGTATCTTAATCATTTGGCCAATAAATTCAAGTAGAAATTAGTTGACGAATCAGAATATCCATAAAAACTATTGTCTTAGAATCACCTTGTAACACCCAACCCGACAAGGGTCAAAGTGTAACATTATGGAGTCAAATCAGAACATTAAACACACAAACGGAATACTTTATTATAAAAGCATAACTAGGTCAACATTACAATCTTCCAATGATAAACCAACATTGACTTAAATAGAAATACATAATTAATCTAAAAGTCTTGTAAAAATGATAAAGGATAACTAGTAGGGTAGTCTCTAATTCCTACTCTCTTCACTCCTATAATAACCTGCCGCAGAGAAAAGAAATACGGCTGAGTTAACGCTCAGTGAACAAATATATAATATGAAAGCAATAAGTATGAATGAAACGAAACAATATAGAAAAGAGTCCAAGAGAACCTGTGAATAAGATACGAATGATATATATATGTGATGACAGATCAATATAATGAAAGAATATGAAAGATCAAAACTCAAGGAAATGCCCAACATTACATTATGTACATAGAGTAGCTAGCTCGATGTACCACATTAGTGAGATGGGGTGTATTGCACACACTCTAGCCCATTCACATCACATTTCATTTCATTTACATTTCATTTCATTTACTAGGATGCATCCATACGCTCCCTTCATTATATTAATATATATGCTAGTACTAAACTAAACATATATATGAAAAACACGGGCCAAGTGCGCTAATTAGCAATACAATCATTTGGGAACGCATTGGACACATGCCCGCCTCCACTGACAGCGTCATACCATTGGTGCATCAATGATATGGCCATAGACTCCCCATGGCTAGATATATTAAATGGGCAACAATTGTAACACCCCGAGATATTCGGAGTATATTACAGAGGGGTTAGCAATTACGCTAGTACAAGTAATCAAGGCAAACCAATCGCTTACACATTTCATAGTACATGCACCAATATCATTTCAAAAACCAAAACCAGACATGTCTTTCCCGGAAACAAACAGTCACAATTAATTTGCCTAGGACCGGTACGAAGCCACGAATCCCACTCGAGGCCTCTAAGGACCCTACTGAACTGGCCACATTCATAAAACAAACCAAGCACCACACGTCACCTAGGACCGGGACGAAGCCACGAATCCCACTCGAGGCCTCTAAGGACCCTCCCGAGCTGGCTAGCGAATCAAACTCATGAATCCAGGACAAAGCCATAGATTCCCTCGAGGCCCCGTCGGACCCTCTCGAGGTGAGTAAAGCACACACAATATACATTACCATTTCATGTTAAGCATAAAGGTTTCCAAGAATTACTTGCCTTGAATAATTGACGACGCAACGAACGGAAAGGAAAGTCACCAACGAACGCTAGGAACCAACGAAACCGAACCTAACGATTCGAAGAATACAATCACAACCATTTCTATATGAATATGGAATCGGAATACACCTGAAAACCCGCCTACGATTCATGTATATTCGTATATAAACAACAATGAGGGCGGACCACAACCAAACCCTCTCGATTCCGTAAAAACCACGAAATATACCATGAATCCGTAGGGAAATTAAGAATACCAACAAGATTAATCATATTCATCATGAATCCACCAACAAAACGGAACAAATCGGAAGAAAATCCCAAAACCCCAAATTATCCAAAAGTAGGGTTCTAAGAGATTTACCTTGGATTTGGATGAAAGATTCGTGTTGATGTTGTTATAATACACCAAGAACTCAAGAAAGATGTTGGATGAGATGATTGGAGGAAGAAATCGCCAAGAAAATTGCCCGAAATCGCCTTAGCCGCGGAGAGGAGGAAGAAATGAGAAATTATGATTATCTCGGTCAACTCACTGGTTTATATAACCAGGGAGTGTTAGCGCGCGCTAACTCCTCAAGGTTAGCGTGCGCTAGCGGGATAAAATTCCAATCCATACAGTTAGCGTCCTAGTCCAGTAGCTAGATTTCTGGCCGTTAGCGTGCGCTACTCCAAATGTAGCGTGCGCTAATAACCTATCGGTAGCGCGCGCAATCGACCAATAGCGTGCGCTACCTGGGCATCAGTCGAGTCCAGTGGCAAATTGTCCAGAACATACCTGACCCGTTAGCGCGCGCTATCGTACAAACGTAGCGTGTGCTACTTGGCACCTGACCGAATTCAGTAGTAAATTGTCTAGCACTGGAAAGTCACGCTAGCGCGCGCTAACGAACAACTTAACGTACGCTAGTCTCCCGACATTAGCGTGCGCTAGACAAAGTAGCGTGCGCTAATCCGATAGTGCAGAGGGCTGGGAACAGAACTGCCACTCCCAGGGCTAACTCGCTAGCGCGCGCTACGAAGTAAACGTAGCGTGCGCTACTAAGGGACCTCTAGCGTGCCCTATGCAGAAAATTTAGCGTGCGCTAGATACCGAATATAAACGGTCCAAAACACCGGAATACGAACGAAACGTCAAACGGAACATCTCAAGACACATCAAAACATAGGATGGATCCACGGCAACCCCGAAACAGCGGTTCCGCACAACAATAACGAGAATCAGATCATTAGATGACGGGAAAGATACACCGAAAGATACACGAGGGTCTCTACGACCGAAAAATACATCGAAGATAAAAAAAATTCAAAGGAAAGAAAAATGCGGATATTACACTCTACCCCTCTAAAAACAAGTTTCGTCCCGAAACTTAAGAGACAAACAACTCGGGGTACCTAGCACGCATGCTATCCTCGGTTTCCCAAGTTGCCTCCTCGACACCATGTTTCGACCACTGCACTTTGACCAAAGGGATGGTCTTACGCCTCAGTCGTTTCTCGCGATGCTCCAAAATCTTCAAGGGACGTTCTTCAAAAGTAATATCCTCTGCTGTTAGATTGGTACCGCCACTAGAAGGGGGGGTTGAATAGTGCGGATAAGAGTATTGAACTCTTTTTGTGCGGAAGCAAAATATCGGAGTAATTAGAATGCGGAAAAGAAAGAACACAAGAATTTGTTCGAGAGGTTCGGCTATTAACAAAGCCTACGTCCCCTACCTAGTTTTATCGACTAGGACTTTTCTTAGAACTTAGAATTGCACTTTCTAGTTTAGTGCCAACTTCTTACAATTTCTTGATTTCCGGGCTCAAGAACAACCTCACAAAAACACTCTTGTTTTTCTGGGTACAAGATAACCTATACACAAAACAAATGCGAGTAGAAACTCAACTTCCACAATATATCGCTCTTTGATACAAGAAGGAAGATTGGAAATTATAGAACAAGTCTTCTCGTATCACAATCTAGAATAAGTATATCTCTCAAAATGTTTGCTTGATATTGCTTGAGTATGCTAGTAGGCTCTGAATGCTTGTATTTTTTCAATCTCCATGAAGTTTGCTATTTATAGCCTTCTTGAGCTCATATTCCCGTTGGAACAGTATAACTAATTACGTACGTTATATGCTGATGGTTACGTACGTTATGAACGTTACGTACGTTATATGTTCCGAATAGCGGCCGTAACGAAAGTGAAGAAACTGTCCAGTGAGATATGATAGAATGCGTTACGTACGTTATGAACCTCATGGTTACGTACGTAATATTCTGGTAAAAGATCCGTTGATTGAGATGACTTGTTGCAACGGCTAGTGGCTTTTCCAACGGTCAGAATAATTCAAGCATTACGTACGTTAGATAACTCGATTCGTCGTTACATGCTGCGAAAAGCTTACGAAAACAGTGAGTGTTACGTACGTTATAATAGATGAGTTACGTACGTTAACTGTACTAAAAATCTTGCAGACAACTGTGAATGTTACGTACGTTAATATGGTTTGTGTTACGTACGTTAACTGAAGAGAAAATATGTTTTAAGTAAATTTTGGTTTTAATAACACATCATCAAAATGATCTAAAAGATATTGTTCCAACAATCTCCCCCTTTTTGATGATGACAAAATTTACGTATGTGAGTTTTTGAAAACATGATTTTAATAAGGCTGCCCCTGAACACGAGCACTGTAAAAATTAATATGCTCCCCCTGAAAACGCGCACGGGTTATTTCAAAAGTTGATTTAAAAAACGAATACATATTATTCTCCCCCTTTTTGTCATTAAGAAAAAGTTGAGAGATCCTGCAAGAGAAATCAATGATACGCATAATAATCAATAGAATCCAAGTCAACGATTAACCAAAATGATGCATAAAAACAGAGATAGTTATTACAGACGAAACAGAAACATGAGAGTGAAATGTTTGGTCTTTTAATAAAATAGAAAACATCATCATCAGAAAGGATAGCCCGACTAGTCAAGGTCCGCATCCGGAGGTGTCAGCGGTATCCCAAAATGCGTGCAGATGTTCTTGACCATGATCTTGATGTCGCTCATATCTTTCTCGAGCCTATCCATCCGAGAAGCCATCTGGGATGAAGAGGATTCCGGACGAGGATGGGAGGAACCAAGCTGAGATGAAGGACGAGGTCTAGTATGCTCGATCCCCCTCGATGTGATCCTCTCCTCCGGTCTCGGAAGAGTACCCCCATCTATGAGCCGATCATCATCCTTGATATACGCAAAGTATATCCATCCACGATTTCTCGTGTGTAGATACCTCATCGTCCGTAACGTCCCCTCGGTGACGAGGCTCCCCCTAGGAATCGGAACCCCATGGACCCCAGACAAATTAACTCCTGATTTCTCAAAAATTTCAGTTAAGATTGATCCAAACGGCATTCCCGATTTTCTCTGTCGATCAACTTTCGCGTAGCTCTTTTTGTGGAAAATTTGACCCTTTTCCACGAACCATTTTAGCACAATAGACGCGAACTTGACTTGGTGATCCTTCCACACATGATAAATGATCTCCATATCGATATTCACAAGTCGAAGCTGAGCATTAACTTTAGGCATAAGACAACGAGTGATAGCATCGTGAAGCAAACGGATGTTTATCCCAAAGTCATTGTTTTCAAACCGCCCGGAATGAACATTTAGAACGGCTTTGTCCGACAAAAAATCACGTACTTTGGACTCATGAACACCATAGCTTTCATCATCGGAGAAGTTGTCAATGACTTCATCCGGAGGAGCAAACTCTCCTTTGCATCGAAAACCCTCATTAGGGAGACCAAAAATCTCCGAAAGTTTCGCGGCATCAAAGGATATTGGTTTACCACGCACAAGAGAGTTAACTATAGCAAGTCTGTCGGCATCATACATGACAAAAAAATTTGCATAAAACTCTTTTACACAGTCCACATATATTGGCCGAGCAAGACTAACGAACCGATTTATCCCAAGCATATCGAAGAATTCTTCGATAGCAACACCAACACAGTTCAGAGATTCGAAATCAAAGTGGTGACTCGGAGTTACCTCTTCGTCGATAAGGATTTCGTTGAAAACTTTCATGGCTTGAGCATTCCGAAATGATGGATAGCCGGAAGCCGTGGAGGATGATTGGGAGGTTTCTCCTCTTCTCTTCTTTCCGGTTCTGGATGTCATGAAGATTGAATCGGTCGAAAAGTGAAGGTTTGATGGATGAACTTGAAGTTTAGGTAGATTTTGCAGGAAATTCTTCGTCGACGTCGCTAGGGATTGAAAGGAATGAAAAGGGGATGGTCGAAATGGGTTTATATATGTTAGGGTCAACGGCGGATTACGTACGTTATATCCCTTATGTAACGTACGTAGCGTAAAAACCTGAACTCTCTGGACTGAATCCTGCATTTCATTACGTACGTAACGTAACACCATGTAACGTACGTAAGGTCCTATTACGTACGTAATGGACCGCTCCTACCGTACATAAGCAGGACCAAATGAATAGTCTTTTCCTTTCGATGATGTCCCAATTTAAATGACCATTTAATGTGACTATGATGAGTATGCAATATTTAAAGATGATCAGCATGACCCATTCCTAAATTTATGCGAATAAAGTTGAAAGCCTCTTCGGGTAATGGTTTTGTAAAAATATCCGCCAATTGTTCATTAGTACCAACAAATTGGAGACGAACATTCCCGTTTTGGACATGGTCACGAATAAAATGGTGACGAATTTCGATGTGTTTTGTCCTACTATGCAAAATGGGGTTTTTACTTAAATTAATGGCACTTGTATTGTCACAAAAAATAGGAGTATTCTTAAGTTCAATGCCACAATCAAGTAATTTATTTTTGATCCAAAGGACTTGTGCACATGCACTTCCCGCAACCACATATTCTGCTTCAGCTGTGGAAGTAGCGACACTAGTCTGTTTCTTACTTCCCCATGAAATTAAACATGAACTCATAAAATGACAAGTTCCGGTGGTGCTTTTTCTATCAATTTTACATCCACCGAAATCGGCGTCACTATATGCAAAAAGTTGAAAATCAATGCTAGAAGGATACCATAGGCCTAAACCAGCAGTATATTTTAAATATCGAAAAATCCGTTTACATGCAATGAGATGAGATTCTTTAGGGTTTGCTTGAAAACGAGCACATAGACAAGTAGCAAACGTTATATCAGGTCTAGATGCAGTTAAGTAAAGTAAAGATCCGATCATACCTTGATACTGTTTTTGGTCAACAGATTTACCTTTTTCATCTTTATCGAGTTTAAGAGTGGAAGACATAGGAGTGAATATTTCTTTGCAATCTTCCATCTTAAATTTCTTTAGAAGCTCATTGACGTACTTGGATTGGTGAATGAATATTCCGTCATTGAGTTGCCTAATTTGGAGTCCGAGAAAGTTTTTCAACTCTCCCATCATGCTCATTTCGAACTCTCCCTTCATAAGATTTGAAAATTCTTTGGACAAAGTTTCGTTAGTTGCACCAAAAACAATATCGTCCACATAAATTTGACAAATTAACATATCATCACTCAAGACCTTAATGAATAGAGTATTATCAACATTACCTCTTTTATAACCATTTGAGATAAGAAAAGAGCTTAGACGATCATACCATGCTCTCGGAGCTTGTTTTAATCCATAGAGAGCTTTATGGAGCTTGTACACATGATCCGGATGATCATAGTCTTCAAAACACAGCGGTTGCACGACATACACTTCCTCTGGATGATTCCATTTAGGAACGCACTTTTACATCCATTTGATGGAGTTTGATCTTCTTGTATGCGGCAAAGGCACAGAGAAGACGAATAGCTTCAAGACGAGCAACAGGAGCGAAAGTTTCTTCATAATACAAACCTTCTTCTTGATTATAGCCTTGGGCGACCAATCTCGATTTATTTTTAATAGGGAGACCATCATCATCGATTTTGATTTTATGAACCCATTTGGTACCAATGATTGATTTGTCTACGGTCTGGAACTAATTCCCAAACATTATTTCTTTCGAATTGGTTTAGCTCTTCTTGCATAGCAATAGCCCAATTCTCATCATTTATGGCCGCATCGATATTCTTTGGTTCTGTAAGAGAAATAAATGCAATATTGTTAATACAATCATTTATATTTCTCCTAGTTCGTACACCTTCATCGATTTTTCCGAGAATTTGTTCCATCGGATGGTCTTTCACATTTGCCCAATCTTTAGGAAGGTTGTAAGTATTTTCCTCCTGTTTGTCCGAGCTTATGTCGATCTTCTCCAACTCCTTTGATACATCGGATACTTCGTTAGCTGGAATCATACCTGCATCATCATCAAAAACAACCTTTCTCGGGGGTAAAACTGTATCATCGAATTTTACATGAATAGATTATTCTACCGAACCTCTTCTACAATTAAATACACGATACGCTTTACTATTAGTCGAATAACCAAGAAATATTCCAATATCTGATTTTGAATCGAATTTACCCAAATTATCCTTACCATTGTTATGAATAAACACTTTACAACCAAATGGATGAAAATAAGATAAATTGGGCTTTTTACCTTTAAAAATCTCATAAGGAGTCATCATTTTGTTCCTCCTGAGATGGACACGATTAATAACATAACAAGCGGTGTTACCGGCTTCGGCCCAAAAGTATTTAGGAAGACCATACTCATTGAGCATTATTCGGCTCATTTCTTCTAGAGAGCGATTCTTCCTCTCGACAACTCCATTTTGTTGAGGTGTCCGAGGTGCCGAAAAGTTGTGCCCAATACTATATTTATCGCAACAATATTCAAAGAGATTAGAATCAAATTCTCCACCATGATCGCTTCGAATGGCGATAACTGGTAATTCTTTTTCCTTCTGGGTAACCTTACACCACTTAACAAACTCGTTAAAAGCATCATCTTTATTGGCTAAGAATTTTACCCAAGTAAATCTTGAAAAATCATCGATAATAACTAAAGTATAAAGTTTACCTGTTAGACTGGCATGTCGAGATGGACCAATTAAATCCATATGAATTAATTCAAAAATGCGACTAGTGGAAATTTCCATTTTTGGTTTAAACGAGCCTCTTGCATGTTTACCTTTAATATAGGCCTCACAAATGTGGTCTTTTCTAAAATTCAATTTTGGTAGACCATGAACAATATCATTTTTGGCCAATTTTGAAAGAAGTGGTAAAGAGGCATGTCCCAATTTTTGGTGCCAAACAACGGCATTTTCATCGTACGAAAGTAGACATTTTTCGTTGAAGGAAGATTCATCTTGGAGATCGACAATGTAAATATTCCCATAACGCAATCCAATAAAAACGATTTGGTCTTTTCTCATTGCCGTGTAATGGGTAATTTCAAAAATCAGTTTAAGAACGGTGTCACAAAGTTGGGAAACACTCAGAAGATTATGGCAAAGTCCATCAACAAATAGAACATTTTCAATAGTAGGTAAAAGTTTCTTACCAATTTTACCTAGCCCTTTTATTTGGCCCTTTTTATTATCGCCGAAGGTAACACAGCCACGATCTTCCATTTTCAGCTCCGTGAAGAGGTGTTCATTTCCACTCATGTGATTTGAACATCCACTATCAACATACCATTTATTTGATATTGTTGTCTTCCTTGCTTGTACCTACAAAAACAATTTTCTTCCGTTTTATAGGTACCCAGGCTAATTTGGGTCCTGAGGAGTTAGATACAAAAACTTGATTTTTAACAATGGTCCCTTTTGGTACCCAAATTCGCTTAACCCTTATAGTGCGTCTAGAATTACGACAGTAAGTTTCGGTATGTCCAGGTTTTAAACATTTTGGACATGATGGAATTCCCGTTTTTAAAATGTCCGAATCTTTTGTGGTAATTTCTAAGGACTTTTTCATTGGAAATGAATTATATCCAAGTCCTTGTTTTGAAAGAGAAAATTTTTGACCAAATAATAGTTGCTCGAATTTGTCATTACCACATGAAAATTTTCGGACATAAAGTTTTAATTCTTTCTGAGTTTTGTGCAATTCATCTTTCAGAATTTTCTCAGTTTCCAAACAATTTGTATGATCAATAGAAACTTCCTTGTTTTTCAATAATTTAGCATTTTCAATTTCAAGAAGTTTTATTTTCTTTTTCAAATCTTTATTGCTATTGCAAGCCTTTTCGTATTCATTATTTAGGGATTCAAAAGCATCAAGTAGTTCTTCATGAGAATCACTAACCTCGACTTCTTCGTCACTATCTTCGGATGCGCGGGCCATTAGAGCAAGATTGGTTTGGACTTGTGGTTCATCATCCTCATCATCATCGCTCCATGTGGCGACATAAACTTCCTTCTTTTTGAACTTTTCATGAGGTGGTTTTGATGAACTTATTGGAGCAGCAGCACGACAATCTTTTGCAAAATGGCACAGGCGCCGCACCTTCGACAAGTGTTGTCGAACTTTTTGTTTTGAGGGAAGTGAGTCTTTTTGGATTCATCCCTTGATTCTTGCTTGATATCTCTCTGGCGCCTTTGTAGAAGATTTTTGAATTTCTTTATGTTTTTGGCATAAAAGGCGGTTTCTTCGTCCTCTTCTTCGATAGGTTCATCTTCTAGGTTGCTTTCTTCTTTGGCTTTGAAAGCGATTGTCCTTTCTCTCTCCTTAGGTTTTGGTTTCGAACTACGAGATTTAATGACAATCTCATAATTGATGAGAGATCCGATGAGAGCGCTGAATTCTATGGTATTGAGGTCTTTCGACTCCATGATAGCCGTAACAGTAGCGTCCCATTCTCTAGGTAGAGACCAAAGGATTTTCTTGGATTTATCACTACTTGATATTGGTTTCCCGAATGAAGCTAGCCCATTAGTGATTGCCGAGAAACGGTCAAGCATAGTGGTGATGCTTTCTTCTTCTTTCATGGTGAAGAGTTCATAATCGTGAAGAAGCATATTGATTTTGGTTTCCTTAACTTGACTTGTACCTTCATGGGTGATCTCTAACATTTTCCAGATTTCTTTTGCCGTCTCGCAGGAAGAAATTCTGTTGTGATCTTCTGGATTGAGAGCACAGTAAAGCAATTGAGTGGCTTTACTATTGAAGTGATCGTTCTTCCAGTCGGCATCGTCGTACTCTTCGAAACTTTTGAGAGAGCCATCCGTCTTCTTAGGAATGGTAGGTCCAAGGGCAATGGCCTTCCATATTTCATTATCGTGAGCTCGGATAAAAATGGACATCTTCTTTTTCCATGTCATAAAGTTCGAACCATCGAAGAAGGGTGGGCGATTGAGAGCGTTGCCTTCAAGGGAGGAGTGAATAAAGGCCATTTCTGGATCTTTTCTCTAGCGGGTGTTAATCCGGTGATAAAGAGACCGCTACGATACCAATTGTTAGATTGGTACCACCACTAGAAAGGGGGGGGTTGAATAGTGCAGATAAGAGTATTGAACTCTTTTTGTGCGGAAGCAAAATATCGGAGTAATTAGAATGCGGAAAAGAAAGAACACAAGAATTTGTTCGAGAGGTTCGGCTATTAACAAAGCCTATGTCCCCTACCTAGTTTTATAGACTAGGACTTTTCTTAGAACTTAGAATTGCACTTTCTAGTTTAGTGCCAACTTCTTACAATTTCTTGTTTTCCGGGCTCAAGAACAACCTCACAAAAACACTCTTGTTTTTCTGGGTACAAGATAACCTATACACAAAACAAATGCGAGTAGAAACTCGACTTCCACAATATATCGCTCTTGGATACAAGAATGAAGATTGGAAATTATAGAACAAGTCTTCTCGTATCACAATCAGGAATAAGTATATCTCTCAAAATGTTTGCTTGATATTGCTTGAGTATGCTAGTAGGCTCTGAATGCTTGTATTTTTTTCAATCTCCATGTTGGATATTTATAGCCTTCTTGAGCTCATATTCCCGTTGGAACAGTATAACTAATTACGTACGTTATATGCTGATGGTTACGTACGTTATGAACGTTACGTATGTTATATGTTCCGAATAGCGGCCGTAACAAAAGTGAAGAAACTGTCCAGTGAGATATGATAGAATGCGTTACGTACGTTATGAACCTCATGGTTACGTACGTAATATTCTGGTCAAATATCCGTTGATTGAGACGACTTGTTGCAACGGCTAGTGGCTTTTCCAACGGTCAGAATAATTCAAGCATTATGTGCGTTAGATAACTCTGGTTACGTACGTTACCTGTACAGAAAAACTTACGAAAACAGTGAGTGTTACGTACGTTATAATAGATGAGTTACGTACGTTAACTGTACTAAAAATCTTGCAGACAACTGTGAATGTTACGTACGTTAATATGGTTTGTGTTACGTACGTTAACTGAAGAGAAAATATGTTTTAAGTACATTTTGGTTTTAATAACACATCATCAAAATGATCTAAAAGATATTGTTCCAACATCTGCGACATCAATCTCCCCATAGTCGATGATGTGACTAGGATCCGGGACATATTTCCTCATGGGAAACATGAAAAACGCTATGAACATGACTCAGGGCCGGGGGCAATGCCAAACGGTATGCCAACCCACCGACTCGCTCGAGAATCTCGAAGGGTCCAATAAATCTCGGACTCAACTTCCCCTTTTTCCCGAAACGGAAAATTCCCCTCGTCGGCGACACCTTCAGCAAAACGTGGTCTCCCATCTCGAATTCTAAAGGTCGACGACGGACATCGGCATAAGACTTCTGTCGACTCTGGGCAGTCAACATCCGTTCCCGAATTAATTCTATCTTCCGCCTCGTCTCTAAAACGACATCCGGCTCGGTCCCGACTAAGTCGGACGCCTCATTCCAACAAATCGGGGATCAGCATCGCCGCCCATAAAGTGCCTCATACGGTGCCATCCGAATCGACGCATGCCAATTATTGTTGTACGTGAATTCAATCAATGGCAAATGCTCCTCCCAGTTGCTGCTCCAATCGAGAGCGCACGCACGCAACATATCCTCGAACGTCTGGATAGTGCGTTCTGACTGTCCATCTGACTGAGCATGGAAATAGGTACTCAAACGCAAACGAGTACCCAACGCTTTATGCACCGCCTGCCAAAAGTGAGATACAAATCGGCCATCACGATCTGAAACAATAGACTTCCGAGTACCGCGAAGCCTCACAATCTGCGCGATAAACACACAAGCTAACTTTTCCGGGCCCCAAGTGTCCTTGATGCCCAGAAAATGTGCCGACTTGGTCAAACGATCAACAATCACCCATACCATATTCATGCCCGACCTCGATCTCGGCAAACTTGTAACGAAATCCATCGATATGTCTTCCCATTTCCATTCCGAGCGAAGTGACAATAACCTTGATCGGCGATGCTCGATTTTGACCTGCTGACAAGTCAAGCACTTTGCTACAAACTGCGCGACCTATTCCTTCATATCATTCCACCAGAAGTTCCTCCTCAGGTCCTTGTACATCTTACTCGAACCAGGATGAACGGAGTAAGGTGTAGCATGGGCCTCACGCAAAATACTCTATCTCAACTCTGAGATGTTCGGCACACAAAGCCGACTCTGGAATCTCAAAATACCATCCTCGTGAATCACAAACCTAGGAGATTTTCCCTTAAGAACGTTCTCTCGGATTTGGGTAATCATCGGATCCTCTAACTGTTTCAGCTTAATTTCATCGATCAAAGACGACGAAATCTCTAAAGCACAAAGTTGCCCGGTAGCTCCAGGCAACAAAACCTCAACATCTAACTCGATCAAAGCCCGCCGAAGCTCAGACTGAGATGTAAGGACCTCAAGCGTTCGCAACGCAATCGGTTTCCAACTCAAGGCGTCGGCCACGACGTTCGCCTTGCCCGGATGATAAAGGATTTCGAGGTCATAATCCTTAATCAGCTCTAACCACCTTCTCTGCCTCATATTCAACTCCCGCTGAGTAAATATGTATTTCAGACTTTTATGATCGGTAAAAATCTGACATGTAGAGCCGAAAAGGTAGTGACTCCAGATCTTGAGCGCAAAAACAACTGCCGCTAACTCCAAATCATGAGTAGGGTAGTTAAGCTCATACGGCCTCAAATGTCTCGATGCATAAGCAATGGTCTTGCCGTGCTGCATCAACACGCACCCAAGACCCTGTCCCGAAGCATCGCTATAAACAGCAAAACCCTCGTTGCCACATGACAATGCTAAAACCGGGGCTGAAGTCAAACGCCTCTTCAGTTCCTCAAAACTCGAATGTCTCTCGTCATTCCAGACGAACTTCTCGGACTTCTGGAGCAACTGAGTAAGCGGCCGAGCCATTTTCGAGAAACCCTCGACGAACCTACGGTAGTAGCCAGCCAAACCCAAGAAACTACGGACCTCCTTCACATTCGTGGGCGGCGCCCAATCCAACACTGCCTCAACCTTCAGCGGATCCACTCGGACTCCCTCGGCTGAAATCACGTGACCCAAAAACATCACTTCCTTTAGCCAGAACTCACATTTCGAGAACTTCGCGTAGAGTTGCTCGGTCCTCAAAATGTCTAACACTATCCGCAAATGATGGGCATGCTCATCCCCATTCCTCGAATAGATAAGAATATCGTCAATGAAGATGACGACACACTTATCCAAATACTCGATAAAGACTTTGTTCATCAATTGCATGAACACCGCCGGCGCATTAGTTAAGCCTAAAGGCATAACTACAAACTCATAATGTCCGTATCTCATCCGAAAAGCTGTTTTCGGCACATCAGACTCCCTCACCCGGAGCTGATAGTACCCCGATCTCAAATCAATCTTCGAGAATACCGCGGCTCCCTGCAACTGATCGAACAAGTCATCAATCCTCGGCAGGGGATACTTGTTCTTGATGGTCACCTTGTTTAGTTCACGATAGTCGATACACAAACGCAGTGAACCATCCTTCTTCCACACAAACAGGACCGGTGCGCCCCAAGGCGAGGCGCTCAGTCAAATATACCCCGACTCAAGAAGCTCACTCAATTGCTTCTTCAATTCTGTCATCTCTGAAGGTGCCATACGATACGACGCCTTAGAAATCGGAGCCGCGCCCGGCTCTAACTCTATAACAAACTCAACCTCATGATCCGGTGGCAATCCCGGTAATTCGTCAGGAAATACATCAGGAAACTCACTAACGACTGGAATCGACGAAAGCTCGACTCCACCATCCTCCGCCTTCAAGGCGTAGCACCAATAACCAGTACACCCCTTTCGTAGGAGTCTCATCGCCTTCAAGGCGTTAATAACAAACTTCTGATTTCCCCTTCTTCGCCCCGCGAAGGAGTGCTCGGTGCCATCCTCAACTAACATGGTGATGATCCTCGTGCGGTAGTTCATGATTGCGCCATGCCGCTCGAGCCAATCATCCCCGAGAATCAAATCCTCACCCTCGATGCTCACGATAATAAGATTAGAGAGCCAAGCCCTCTCACAAATAAACACAGAACAGTCCCGGACCTCTCGATCACCGACAATTCTATCACCGCTAGGAAGTTTAACGATGAAAGGCTCGTAAGGTGACAAACAGTCGAGACTCAAACGACGTACACACTCTAGAGAAATGAATGAATGCATAGCACCCGAATCGAAAAGCACACTGACAGGATGGGAATGGATATGAACGGTACCTGTCGCCACAGTAGCTGCTGGACCATCGGCCCTCCTCATCTCATAGATACGCGGGCAGGCGAGCCGACCTGAAGCTCCTCCCCTAGCGGGCTGACCCCGACCCCTACCTCGGCCGGCACTCGGAGGTGGCGGCGGAGCAAATGAGCCCTGGTTCACACTCGGCTCCAAAGGTGCTGGGTAAGAAGAACGGGCATCGCGAAATTGTCTGAGCTTCTCACAAAAAGAAGCCTTATGGCCCGACTGGCCACAAGTATTACAAGTTAAAGGTGGACGAGGACACTCCCGGTTCACGTAGCTGGTAGCCACGATTAAAGCATCAGGGTCCGGACGACGGTTCCGGCGGCACTCCGAAAACTCCTAGGGAAACGAGCCGAACCACCCGTAGAATTATTTGCAGGTTGAGAATTCTGTTGACCTCCACCCTTGTGGCCCGAAAAATTTCCGGCGGATTTCTGTTTCTTACTCTCCCGAACTTCCGCCTTGTTTGTCATCACCGACATGTCATAGGCAAGAGCTCGACTCGATAATCCTTCAGGTAGTAAATGCAGACGAGTCCAGACATATAGTCCCGAATGGACAGTTTCATCCTCCTGGAAAAATGGAAAATTTTGTCGCTCTCAGCGACAACTTGGGTTTTCACATAGCCCAACTCTTTGTTGAAATCAGCAATAGCTTGGGATACGGGAATATCCCGAGGTTGAGCATCGTAGAAAGCATGGACTCGAGCCTATCTAACTGGCCACGGGCAATATTCAGTCTCCATCAACTCCTGAAATTCGGCCCACGAAGCAACATGATCTTTGGGCCCAACGGCCTCCCACCAATCCGTAGCGTCCCCCGTGAGAAAGCACAGGGCAATAGGGACCTTACGGTCCTCGGGACAGTTGGTAGCAGTGAAGACTTTAGATATCTCCTTGATCCACCCTTCCCAGCCGATCGGGTCCGAAGCTCCCGAAAACTGAGGAGGATGCATCTTGATGACATCCTAAAGCGAGCAATCCGCTCCGCCCCGATTAGCATGAGCCTGATCGGGGTTCTGGACTACTTGAGCTATAGCCACCATTTGGTTAACCATTTGCTGCATAACGACCGCAATACCAAGGTCGGCGCGCTCCTGAGAAGAAGCATGACTGTGACGGTCACCGGTACTGCCGACTCCCGAAGAATGCGACGTGGCCGCCCCACCGGCTGCCCCACGTCCTCGGCCGCGTCCACGACCATGACCACGACCACGGTTTCCTCCGGCATCCATACTGGTGTTAAGAGATAACATAAGTATATTGATGATGAGTAAGGGAGGAAAAATCAACCACGATTCGAAAAGCGGAAATACTATGCAAGAAAACAAAAGACCGAATAAGAAAACTTACGAGCACTGGAAGTACCGAGATGCTGGCAGCGGTGTGACAATGTGCAAAACAAAACACGACTAGACCCAATTAACCAACAAGCCTAGGTATCCATAAACCTAGGGCTCCGATACCATTTTCTGTAACACCACGAGATATTCAGAGTATATTACAGCGCCGTGGAACCCTACATGGGACCCACCAGGCTACAACAAGCGAACACCCCTCGACTAACCATCTCAGTTAGCGAGGATACACAATCAAATAATACATCACATGAAAATACACCCGGAGCAACCGACGAAATGAGCAACAATCGACAATGTAGCAATTTAAAATAATACAACACGGAGTTTGAATTGAAAAGCCTAAGTACTCGCGAGTACAGTCTATCAGTTTATAAATATAGGAAACAACCATATCGAAGTGGACAAAAGAAATAAGTAGACCCAAGTGCACATGTCAACGACCCTGGCCAACATCCTCGTCTTGTCCCAGTAGCTCGCTCGTCGGATGATCATAACTGAAATTCATAACAAGAATTTCCCCTAACGGGTCCCGGAGGGTTTGTAATTACGCTAGTACAAGTAATCAAGGCAAACCAATCGCTTACACATTTCATAGTACATGCACCAATATCATTTCAAAAACCAAAACCAGACATGTCTTTTCCGAAAACAAACAGTCACAATTAATTTGCCTAGGACCGGGACGAAGCCACGAATCCCACTCGAGGTCTCTAAGGACCCTCCCGAGCTGGCCATATTCATAAAACAAACCAAGCACCACACGTCACCTAGGACCGGGACGAAGCCACGAATCCCACTCGAGGCCTCTAAGGACCCTCCCGAGCTGGCTAGCGAATCAAACTCATGAATCTAGGACGAAGCCATAGATTCCCTCGAGGCCCCGTCGGACCCTCCCGAGGTGAGTAAAGCACACACAATATACATTACCATTTCATGTTAAGCATAAAGGTTTCCAAGAATTACTTGCCTTGAATAATTGACGACACAACGAACGGAAAGGAAAGTCACCAACGAACGCTAGGAACCAACGAAACCGAACCTAATGATTCGAAGAATACAATCACAACCATTTCTAAATGAATACGGAATTCGAATACACCCGAAAACCCGTCTACGATTCATGTATATTCGTATATAGACAACAACGAGGGCGGACCACAACCAAACCCTCTCGATTCCGTAAAAACCATGAAATATACCATGAATCCGTAGGGAAATTAAGAATACCAACAAGATTAATCATATTCATCATGAATCCACCAACAAAACGGAACGAATCGGAATAAAATCCCAAAACCCCCAAATTATCCAAAAGTAGGGTTCTAAGATCTTTACCTTGGATTTGGATGAAAGATTCGTGTTGATGTTGTTATAATACACCAAGAACTCAAGAAAGATGTTGGATGAGATGATTGGAGGAAGAAATCGCCAAGAAAATCGCCTGGAATTGCCTTAGCCGCGGAGAGAAGGAAGAAATGAGAAATTATGATTATCTCGGTCAACTCCCTGGTTTATATAACCAGGGAGTGTTAGCGCGCGCTAACTCCTCAAGGTTAGCGTGCGCTAGCGGGATAAAATTCCAATCCATACAGTTAGCGTCCTAGTCCAATAACCAGATTTCTGGCCGTTAGCGTGCGCTACTCCAAATGTAGCATGCGCTAATAACCTATCGGTAGCACGCGCTATCGACCAATAGCGTGCGCTACCTGGGCATCAGACGAGTCCAGTGGCAAACTGTCCAGAACTCAACTGACCCGTTAACGCGTGCTATCGTACAAACGTAGCGTGCGCGACTTGGCACCTGACCGAATTCAGTAGTAAACTGTCCAGCACGGGACAGTCACGCTAGCGGCGCTAACGAACAACTTAACGTACGCTAGTCTCCCGACATTAGCATGCGCTAGACAAAGTAGCGTGCGCTAATCCGATAGTCGGAGGCAGAACAGGCGCCACTCCCAGGGCTAACTCGCTAGCGCGCGCTACGAAGTAAACGTAGCGTGCGCTACTAAGGGACCTCTAGCGTGCGCTATGCAGAAAATTTAGCGTGCGCTAGATACCGAATATAAACGGTCCAAAACACCGGAATACGAACGAAACGTCAAACGGAACATCTCAAGACACATCAAAACATAGGATGGATCCACGGCAACCCCGAAACAGCGGTTCCGCACAACAATAACGAGGATCAGATCATTAAATGACGGGAAAGATACACCGAAAGATACACGAGGGTCTCTACGACCGAAAAATACATCGAAGATAAAAAAAATTCAAAGGAAAGAAAAACGCGGATATTACAACAATAGAGGCAAACACATGCAAGGATAGAAATAAGCATGTAACGAAATAATCGATTGAACAATAACAAATAAGAACCATATCAAAAGGGATCATAGCAATAGGATTATATCAAATGGATCAATACAAAGGAATCATAACATTAGGTTCATATCGAAAGGTTCATTTCAAAAAGTTCATAGCAATGCAACGAATTAAGGTCAAAGAATAATAATCATGAGAAACCTTTACTTGATAAAAGGTAGAATATCTGTACCGATACGAAACAAACAATAACAATACTACATAGAATCAGAACCCTTACTGAGAAAGGGTAGAATATCCGTAACTTAGCACACGGAGTGAGATCAAAATGAAAGAACACAAGGAAGATGGTTCACTTCTTCTCCAATGAATCTACAAGAATTTGGGATCACTTTATACTTATTAGCCATTTAATGTCATAACAGATTCTTAATTACTTAACACCATTCATTAATGTGATTAGGGTCTCCTTATTGTAATTATGTTAACATATGACCAATTATATCATAATAAATGTTTAAGTGCATTTTAGGGTTCAAATATATTAAATGATATTAAAATAACAAAAATCTTAACTTCTAACAAAATTCTGGTTTTACTATGTTTTAGCCTTCACTTTACGAATTTTAGTACTATACCAGAAATGAATATAAAAATTCACCAAAATTCTCACAGAAGATATAATGTCTTAGAAGTTTACTTGAATGTTTCCAAATTTTATTATTAAGTATAAGTACCCTACAAAAATCATATTCCCAGACCTACCCAGAAAATTAACCTGCTTTTATACTTTTAAAGTATGGGTCTGTTAGACCAGTTTAGAAAATTCACAAAAATCCCCAAAAATTTTAGAAGTAAATTAACATGCCAAATATTTACCATACCAATTTATAGCCCTTAATACCATATAGTCTGCCAATGAAAAATCCCCCATTCAAACTGATTTTCAGACTTAGTTTTTCAGGTTTGACAACTTATGTTGTAAAAATCAAAAAGCACACTTCCCGACTTCAAATAAGCATATAATTTATATTTCCAGAAAGTAAACTGATTGAACTTATGTTGAGACTCAAAAATCACTGAAAAACACGTTGTTATAAGAAAGTTACGCTCCCTTGAACCCGAACCAAAAATCTGGACAGATTATGCAGTGAGACAGAAACGGAAAATCCACAAACAAACCCTAACCCTTAATACCCTAACCGACCTCATTAAATACCTAGGGTTTCCAGTATTCTATGCCTCATTTAGTGATTAATTATGACATATATTAGGTTTAGTTCGATTAGGTCAAAACAGAAAAAGAAAACAATGGGTCGAGACAGATTCAAACATGGGTCGAACATATCAGCTTTAGGTTGAATTTTATATGGGTCGAATGGGTCAGAAACAAGTCGAGTACAAACAGAAAAACATGGTCGATCAAAACAGAAAAACAAGGGTCGAATAAACAAGGTTTTAGCATGTTACTTTTATGATTTCATGTGACGTTTTCAAGTGTGATTATATATTAACGAACAGCAGCAATACAATCAGATCTTATGAATAGATTTAGCATGTTAAATGATTAGGTTTAGGTGTTATTTAATTCAGATTATACATATTAGGTGTGTTGAATGGATTGAAAGAAAACAAGAATAATGGTGATACCTTGTTGATAAATCGAATGGAAGAAAACAAGAACAGATTCACAATAACCCTAATCACGAACAAATAATGATTACACAGCAACAACCCTCTTTGTTTTGATCACACGAACACAACTTCAATCGATCTTGGTTTGATTTTTTTTAAAGAGAAATAGTTTGTAGGCATTTGATTCTTTTTGGTATACGTATGAGGGATGGCTGTGTCAAAGGAGCATTTTAACCAATTATTTAGGAGGGGAGCGGGGCTTATTTTGGTAAGTATTAATAGTACCTTAATTTGTGTTTAAGTGACAATAAAAAGGGCCGGTTATGAGTTCATGATTGGCCGAATTTCATGTACTTAATTTAGGATGTTACTACTTCAAAAGAAACGTGTGATAGGACAAATCTTTTAGGAAGGTTTTTATTTGATGTCACATTTATTTATTTAGGATTTAGACTTAGGTTAATATATTTAGTTTTAATTCTTACAAAATATAAAGTGTAGAGTTTAATTTAGCATATAACAAAGTTAAAGTAATAAAAAATTCAAAAATATACGAAATTTTAGGTTTACGAATTTTAGGGTTTTACAACTCTTCCCCTCTAAAATAAAATTTCGTCCGCAAAATTGAAAAGACAGATAAACAGAAACATACCAAATCACGCAAAGAATTGCGGGTAACTGGCTCGCATGGATTATTCGGTCTCCCAAGTCGCTTCGTGCTCACGATGATTCTTCCAAAGAATCTTGACGAACGGAATTGTCTGATTTCTCATGACTCTTTCCTGACGGTCTAATATAGCCTCAGGTTCTTCAGAAAGTGATAAGTCATTACGGATTTGATCTAACGGATAAGAGACAACATATAACGGATGATACTTGTACCCTCTCAATAAGGACACATGAAACACATTATGCACGTGAGATAACTGAGGAGGTAATGCTAAACGATAGGAGACTTCGCCGATACGATCTAAGATCTCAAATGGACCGATGAAGCGCGGAATCAATTTGCCTTTAATACCAAAACGTTTAACACCTCGGCACGGAGATACTTTGAGGAAAACACGATCCCCAACATTAAAAGACAATTCCCTCCTATGACGGTCGGCATAACTCGTGCCCTCGCCTCTTTGAGTTTCTCCCTAGCAATGGCAACTTTCTCATTAGTCACCTCGATCAATTCTGGACCCTTAATAAGCTTTTCCCCAACTTCATTCCAACAAATGGGAGCTCTACATTTCCGTCCATACAAAAGTTCAAACGGAGCGCACTTGATGCTAGCATGCCAACTGTTGTTGTAGGCAAACTCCACCAAACACAAGTATTCATCCCAGTTACCAGTCCATTCAAGAGCATACGATCTCAACATATCCTCCAGAGTTTGAATTGTACGCTCAGTTTGTCCATCTGTCTGAGGGTGAAAGGCTGTGCTAAACTTAAGTCTAGTACCCCATGCCTTTTGAAAACCCTTCCAAAATCATGAAGTAAAACGTGGATCTCTATCAGATATAATGGCTGCAGGTGTACCATGTAGCCGAATGATCTCTTGTCGAAATATTTCTGCCAACTTACTAACAGAATAATCTACATGAATCGGTAAGAAGTGCGCTGACTTAGTTAAACAATCCACAACAACCCATATAACATCATGCTTTCTTTGTGTGCGAGGTAACCTTGTCACAAAGTCCATGGAGATTTCATCCCACTTCCAAGTAGGAATATCCAAGGGCTGTAAGAGACCACTAGCACGTTGATGCTCAATCTTTACTTGTTGACATGTCAAACACTTAGCCACAAATGTGGCCACATCTTGTTTCATCCCATTCCACCAGAAATTTTGTTTCAGATCTCTATACATCTTAGTTGACCCAGGATGAATCGTGAAAGGAGAACTGTGTGCTTCGGACAACACAGCTTCTCGAATAGAAGGTTTCTCAGGAACACATAATCAATCACCATACCATACCACTCCATCGTTATCGATACGGAATTCAGTCTGCTTACCCTCTTCTATGTTTTGAGTGATAGACCACAGTTCACCATCATCTTTCTGAGCTTCCTTAACACGAAGGATAAGGTTGGGTTCAATCTTCATACTCTCCCAATAACCATCACTACCACGAACACATAATTCCACCTCCAGAAGTTCCAAGTCTTTGATAATCTCAGGTGCGATATCAAGACTAGCCAACACCCCAGACTTTCTGCTAAGTGCATCAGCAACCACATTCGCCTTGCATGGGTGATACTGAATGTTCAAATCGTAATCTTTGAGAAGTTCTAACCAACATCTCTGCCTCATGTTCAGCTCCTTCTGAGTGAATATATATTTGAGGCTCTTATGATCAGTGAATATGTCACATGTCTCACCATAAAGATAATGCCTACAGATTTTCAGAGCAAACACAACTGCCGCCAATTCTAAATCATGAGTAGGATAATTAGTCTCATAAATTTTCAATTGTCTTGATGCATAGGCGACAACCTTTCCATGTTGCATCAAAACACACCCGAGACTTTTCTTTGAAGCGTCGCTATAAATTTGGTAACCACCGGATCCAAAAGGTAAGGTAAGTATCGGAGCAGAAACCAGTTTCTTCTTCAAATATTCGATACTCTTCTCTCGTTCATCATTCCAAACAAACTTCTCACCCTTCCTCATCAGTTTAGTCAAAGGTAAATCCAAACGTGAGAACCCTTCCACAAATCTCCGATAATATCCAGCAAGTCCAAGAAAACTCCTAACTCCAGTCACAGTCGTTGGTCTTGCCCATTTAGTGATAGCCTCAACCTTTGCAGGGTCCATAGTAATACCATCTGCCGACACAACATGACCCAGAAATGCTACTTGACCCAGCCAGAATTCACATTTGGAAAACTTCGCATATAATTTTTCCCGATGTAAAATCCCCAAAACAATACGAAGGTGTTCTTCATGCTCTTCCTTCGTCTTTGAGTATACCAGAATGTCGTCGATGAAAACGATAACGAACTTGTCAAGGAACTCGTGAAAGACACGATTCATTAAATCCATGAATACGGCCGGAGCATTGGTCAGACCAAACGACATTACTAAAAATTCATAATGGCCATATCGGGTACGAAATGCGGTCTTAGGAATGTCTTGTTCCTTCACTCGTAGTTGATGATAGCCGGATCTAAGATCAATTTTAGAGAAGAATTTTGCACCTTGAAGTTGATCAAAAAGATCATCGATGCGAGGTAGCGGATAACGATTTCGGATAGTGATACGGTTTAATTCACGGTAATCGATACACAATCTCATACTCCCATCCTTCTTTTTCACAAACAATACAGGTGCACCCCACGGAGATACACTCGGACGAATAAAACCTCGTTCTAAGAGTTCTTGAAGTTGTTCTTTCAATTCATTCAATTCAATTGGCGCCATACGATAAGTAGCTTTTGAGATGGGTTCAGCACCTGGAATTAACTCGATGCTAAATTCAACCTCACGTGTGGGAGCTAAACCCGGAAGTTCTTCTGGGAATACATCAGGAAATTCACGGACTACTGGATGGCTCTCAGGGAGAGGTTCATCCACAGAAGTGTCCTTTATAGAGGCTAAGAAATCTTCACAACCATGTGAGATCAAAGTTCTGGCTTTCAAAGCGGAGATTATTTTCAAAGGCTTATCAGGTCGAGAACCCTGATAAATGAATTCCGGATGACTAATAACGCCAAAAACAACACGCTTGGCATGACAATCGATCGTGGCCTCATGTTCTGAAAGCCAGTCCATGCCCAAAATAACAACAAAATCACACATATCCAAAGGGAATAGATTGGTCGCACCAATTTTATCGTCGAAACGTACGGGACAGTTTCTAAATTCATGGCTAATAATAACTTGGTTCTTCAGGGGAGTAGATATAGATAAAGTATAATCAAGTAAGGTAGATGGTATGGTCATATGTTTAGCAAATGCAGCAGATATGACAGAATGAGTAGCACCAGTATCGAATAAGACAAATATAGTACGATCAAACATATGCAGAATTCCCGTAACGGTACCTGATGAAGTAGCAGCCTGATCACGGGTGAGAGCAAAGACTCGTCCTCTTTTTGGTGGCTGCCTACTATCACTCCTACCATCATTTTTGGGACAGTCTCGTACTCGATGCTCCAATGAACCACAGAGAAAACAAGCACCTGTTTCTTTGTAACATGGCTTTCCTCGATGTGTCTTACCACAAGTCTTACATGGTGGAGGTGGAGGTAAAGGTACGGTTTGGTTAGGGTTTCTCCTTTGGTTGGGAGCACCAGTGTTTCGGTTAGTTTGCTGGCCACGGTCACGTCCATAGTTCTGCCTGTTGTCATTCCTCCTATCATTGTACCTTTGATCTTGTACTCTCGGAGCACTGTTCTGAGTTGGTGCCATAGCGGATCGGATGCGGTCCCCATCACGATTTCTTTTGTTCTCCCTGTTTCTCTCACGGAGAAGTTCGATGTTACGGCCCGCATTAGCAATCTGAGCTATGTCTGTGAACTCCGTGTTCACAATCCCGTCCAAAATACATTCTTTCAGCCCGTATTTAAAATGTGAAGCCTGCTCCTCCTGAGTTCCAGCCTTCGCCCCCAAAAATCCCGCTAACCTCAAAAATCACTTCATGAATTCAGTCGTGGTTTCGTGATCTCCCTGGCGGATAGTATGATACTCCTGCTCAAACTTTTGTTGTTCAGCTAGAGGAAAGCACTGAGTATAGAAGACCCCACGAAAATATGCCCAAGTCATGTTGGCAATAAATGTATCACCTTTGGCCTGCTTATAGGCCTTCCACCAATTCAGTGCATCACCTTCCAGCTTATAGCTGGCCAAACGAGCCTTAAACTCATCCCCGCAGTCCAATACCTCGAAGATCTTTTCTATGTGTGCGATCCAATTTTCCGCATCAACAGGAGTGTTGGCGGAGCTAAAAGATATGGGCTTCTGTTTCCCAAACTTTTCCAACCACCCATAGATAGTAGATGAAGTACCCCTTCCACTAGAGCCAGAGGCCTCCTGACGGAATTCCTCAAAGAGTTGAGTTCGAAGTTTAGGCATTAGGGCTGCAACAGCCTGAGCAACAGTTGCGTTTAAGGCAGCGATCTCTTCCGGTGTGCGATTGACCGACATCTAAAAGGTCCATAAATTAATCAGTAAAAACAGAAATCAGAGTCGTTATTGAATATGAAAGAGAAATATAATGCCTATCCAATCCTCACAGGTCATAACCTATGTCCTACAGGTCAAACCTATGCTCCGATACCATAATTGTAACACCCAACCCGACAAGGGTCAAAGTGTGACATTATGGAGTCAAATCAGAACATTAAATACGCAAGCGGAAGACTTTATTATAAAAGTATAACTAGGTCAACATTACAATCTTCCAATGATAAACCAACATTGACTTAAATAGAAATACATAATTAATCCAAAAGTCTTGTAAAAATGATAAAGGATAACTAGTAGGGTAGTCTCTAATTCCTACTCTCTTCACTCCTGCCCATCACCCATGTAATAACCTACCATAGAGAAAAGAAATGCGGCTGAGCTAACGCTCAGTGAACAGATATATAATATAAAAGCAATAAGTATGAATGAAACGAAACAATATAGAAAAGAGTCCAAGAGAACCTGTGAATAAGATACGAATGATATATATGTGATGACAGATCAATATAATGAAAGAATATGAAAGATCAAAAATCAAGGAAATGCCCAACATTACATTATGTACATAGAGTAGCTAGCTCGATGTACCACATTAGTGAGATGGGGTGTATTGCACACACTCTAGTCCATTCACATTACATTTCATTTCATTTACATTTCATTTCATTTACTAGGATGCATCCATATGCTCCCTTCATTATATTAATATATATGCTAGTACTAAACTAAACATACATGTGAAAAACACGGTCCAAGTGCGCTAATTAGCAATACAATCATTTGGGAACGCAGTGGACACATGCCCGCCTCCACTGACAGCGTCATACCATTGGTGCATCAATGATATGGCCATAGACTCCCCATAGCTATACATTAAATAGGCAACAATAGAGGCAAACACATGTAAGGATAGAAATAAGCATGTAATGAAATAATCGATTGAACAATAACAAATAAGAACCATATCAAAAGGGATCATAGCAATGGGATTATATTAATTAACACCATTCATTAATGTGATTAGGGTCTCCTTATTGGAATTATGTTAACATATGACCAATTATATCATAATAAATGTTTAAGTGCATTTTAGGGTTCAAATATATTAAATGTATTAAAATCACAAAAATCTTAACTTCTAACAAAATTCTGGTTTTACTATGTTTTAGCCTTCACTTTACGAATTTTAATACTATACCAGAAATGAAAATAAAAATTCACCAAAATTCTCACAGAAGATATAATTTCTTAGAAGTTTACTTGAATGTTTTCAAATTTTATTATCAAGTATAAGTACCCTACAAAAATCATATTCCCAGACCTACCCAGAAAATTGACCTGCTTTTATACTTTTAAAGTATGGGTCTGTTAGACCAGTTTAGAAAACTCACAAAAATCCCCAAAAATTCCAGAAGTAAATTAACATGCCAAATATTTACCAAAAAAACATAGTTCAAAAAACGAAACATATTTTTCTCCCCCTTTTTGTCATTAAGAAAAAGACAAGAGAAACCGTAAGAGCATGTCGCGAAATATTCAACGAATATCAACGAATTAGCAACGAATAATAATAAATAGCAATGGAAATTGTCAATACGAAAAGCAACACAGTCATTCAAAACAAAGGTAGTAAGAGTTAATGACAATAATCATAGAGAAATGTATGGAATATTGGTCTTAAATAAAACAGAATCATCATCATAGGAAAGAAAATCCGCTAGTCCAGGTCGGCTTCCGGAGGTGCAGGAGGGATCCCGAAATGAGTACAAATACTTTTAACCATAATCTTGATCTCGCTCATTTCTTTTTCCAACTTATCCATACGAGCTACCATCTTGGACGAGGAACTCTCATGTCTCGGGCGAGAAGGGTCGGGCTGAGAAGTAGGACGAGGCCTAGTATGAGCAATGCCACGAGATGTGATCCTCTCCTCCTGTCTCGGTAGCACACCACCATCAACTAAACGATCGTCATCCTTAATGTAGGCGAAGTAAACCCATCCACAGGTTCGCGTACGGAGATATCTCATGGTACGGATGGTACCCTCGGTGACTAGGTTCCCCCTCGGGATGGCGACCCCGTGTAGCCCTGTAAGATCAACTCCAGCATTCTCAAAAATCTCTGTCAAAATGGAACCGAACGGCATTTCGGACTTGCGCTGATGGTCGACCTTTGCGTAACTCTTCTTGTGGAAATTAGCCCTTTTTCCACAAACCATTTTAGCACTATTGAAGCAAAGTTAACTTGATGGTCCTTCAACACATGGTAAATGATTTCCATGTCGACATTTACCAGACGATTCTGAGCATTAACCTTAGGCATTAGGCATCTAGTGATAGCTAGGGCTGTTAGCGGTCCGAGTGAACCCAAAACCCGGTCATGAACCGGACCGAAATACCCGGGACCGAAATTCACCCGAAAACTAACAAGTTCGGATTCGAGTTCTAAACATTGAACCGAGACCAATAAGACCCGAACCGATAAAACTGAAAAGAAACCCGGTAATAAATTAAAAAAAAGTTTATATGTATTTTATAATTTATATATTTTATACATATATTATTAATACGTTTTGCGTGTTTTAAACACAAATAGCATGTTGGTCAAGTAGTTAAGACGCTGTACCTTTGAACAAAAGGTCTGGAGTTCGAATCATGTAACCCCCATTTATGTGATTTATTTTGCTGCTCTTCCTTTATTTTCCTAGTAAAGACCCATCCCACATAGGGCTGTTAGCGGTCCGAGTGAACCCAAAACTCGGTCATGAACCGGACCGAAATCCCCGGGACCAAAACTCACCCGAAAACTAACGAGTTCAGATTTGAGTTCTAAACATTGAACCGGAACCCTTATCGGTCCGGACCGGATATACCCGGTAACCTATCGGACCGGATCCGGATCTGGAGAAAACCGGTCCGAACCGGTCTGATAACAGCTCTAGTGATAGCATCGTGAAGTAGACGAATATTTATTCCAAAGTCATTGTTTTCAAAACGGCCCGTATTAACTTCAATCACAGCTTTGTCCATCAAGAAATCACGGATTTTAGCTTCATGAACACCATAGCGTTCATCGTCAGAAAAATTATCAATCACTTCATCCGGAGCGGCAAATTCACCTTTGCAACGAAATCCCTCATTAGGGAGACCAAAAATTTCGGATAATTTTGCAGCATCAAACAGGATAGGTTTACCACGAACTATAGAATTAACAACGGCTAATCCATCAGAATCATAAGTCACAAGAAAATTTGCGTAGAATTCTCGTACGCAATCCACATAAATCGGACGAGCAAGAATTACGAAACGGTTGATACCAAGCATATCAAAAAAATCTTCTATTCCAATACCAACTGAGTTCAAAGATTCAAAGTCAAAATGGTGACTCGGAGCTACCTCTTCGTCGATTAGCACTTCTTTGAAAATTTTTGCAGCTTGAGCATTCCGGAAAATAGGCTCTCCAGATGGTGAAGAAGATTGAGAAGTCTCTCCTCTGCGTTTCTTGCTATTTCTGGTTGCCATTGAAGGAAACGATCGGAAGTTATGAGAATTCGGACGGATTTTGTGAGAAATGCTTCGCTGCCGATTAGGTATTTGGGGATGAAATGAAGAGGAATCTGCCGAACGGGGTATTTAAGTAACAGGGTCAAAGAGAATTACGTGCGTTATAATGTTTCCGTAATGTACGTAGCGAAAAATCCAAAATCATCTGTACTAAAACCTGTAATCCGTTATGTACGTAGTCCAAAACACCATTACGTACGTACTGTCCTATTACGTACGTAATATTTCTGTCTTAACGGCCGTAAGCTGGACCAAATGAACAGTGATTCCCTTTCGATGATATCCCATTTTTAATAACCATTTAATGTAGATATGATGAATATGCAAGATTTAAAAATGATCAACATGTCCCATTCCTAAATTTAAGAGAATAAAATTGAAAGCTTCTTCGGGTAATGGTTTTGTAAAAATATCCGCCAATTGTTCATTAGTAGCAACAAATTGGAGACGTACATTCCCGTTTTGGACATGGTCACGAATAAAATGGTGACGAATTTCTATATATTTTGTCCTACTATGCAATATGGGGTTTTTGCTTAAATTAATGGCACTTGCATTGTCACAAAAAATAGGAGTATTTTTAAGCTCAATGCCATAATCAAGTAATTTATTTTTGATCCATAGGACTTGTGCACATGCATTTCCCGCAGCCACATATACAGCTTCAGCTGTGGATGTAGCGAAACTAGTCTGTTTCTTATTCCCTATGAAATTAAACATGAACTCATAAAATGACAAGTTCTGGTGGTGCTTTTTCTATCAATTTTGTATCCACCAAAATCGGCATCACTATATGCAAATAGTTGAAAATCAATGCTCGATGGATACTACAGACCTAAGCCAGCAGTATATTTTAAATAACGAAAGATCCATTTGCATGCAATGAGATGGGATTCTTTAGTATTCGCTTGAAAACGAGCACATAAACAAGTAGCAAACATTATATCGGGTCTAGATGCCGTTAAATAGAGTAATGAGCCAATCATACCTCGAAACTGTTTTTGGTCAACAGACTTACCTTTTTCATCTTTGTCGAGCTTAAGAGTGGAAGACATAGGAGTAGATATTTCTTTGCAATCTTCCATCTTAAATTTCTTTAGGAGCTCATTGACGTACTTTGATTGGTGAATGAATATTCCGTCATTGAGTTGCCTAATTTGGAGTCCGAGAAAATTTTTCAACTCTCCCATCATGCTCATTTCGAATTCTCCCTTCAGAAGATTTGAAAATTCTTGGGATAGAGATTCGTTAGCTGCACCAAAAATAATGTCGTCCACATAAATTTGGCAAATAAGCATATCATCACCTAAATTCTAAATAAATAGGGTATTATCAACATTACCTCTTTTATACCCATTTGAAATAAGAAAAGTGCTTAAACGATCATACCATGCTCTCGGAACTTGTTTTAATCTATAGAGAGATTTATGGAGCTTGTACACATGATCTGGATGATCATAGTCTTCGAAACCTGGTGGTTGCTTGACATACACCTCCTCCTGGATGATTCCATTTAGGAACGCACTCTTTACATCCATTTGATGGAGTTTGATTTTCTTGTACGCGGCAAAGGCACAGAGAAGACGGATTGCCTCAAGACGAGCAACAAGAGCAAATGTTTCCTCATAATCCAGGCCTTCTTCTTGATTATAACCTTGGGCGACCAATCTAGATTTATTCTTAATTGGAAGACAATCATCATCGGTTTTAATTTTGTGAACCCATTTAGTACTGATGATTGATTTGTCTATGGGTGCAGGAACCAATTCCCAAACATTATTTCTTTCGAATTGATTTAGCTCTTCTTGCGAAGCGATAGCCTAATTTTCGTCATTGATGGCTTCATCGATATTCTTTGGTTCTGTAAGAGAAATAAACGCAATATTGTTAATAAAGTCATTTATATTTCTCCTAGTTCGTTCACCTTCATCGATTCTTCCGAGAATTTGTTCCATCGGATGGTCTTTCACATTTGCCCAATCTTTAGAAAGGTTGTTAGAATTCTCCTCCTGCTTGTCCGAGCTTAAATCGAGCTTCTCCAACTCCTTTGACGCTTCTGACACTTCTTTAGCCGGAACCATACCTGCATCATCATCAAAGACAACCTTTCTCGGGGGTAAAGCTGTATCATCGAATTTTACATGAATTGACTCTTTTACCGAGCCTCTTCTATAATTAAATACACGATAAGCTTTACTATTTGTAGAATAACCAAGAAAAATTCCGATATCTGATTTAGAGTCAAATTTTCCCAAATTATCTTTACCATTATTATGAATAAAAACCTTACAACCGAATGGATGGAAATCGGATAAATTGGGCTTTTTACCTTTAAAAATCTCATATGGAGTCATCATTTTATTCCTCCGGAGATGGATTCGATTAATAACATAGCAAGTAGTGTTAACGGCTTCGGCCCAGAAATATTTAGGAAGTCCATATTCACTGAGCATTGTTCGACTCATTTCTTCTAGAGAGCGATTCTTCCTCTCGACAACTCCATTTTGTTGAGGTGTCCGAGATGCCGAAAAATTGTGCCCAATACCATAATTATCGCACCAATCTTCAAAAATATTTGAATCAAATTCTCCACCATGATCGGTTCGGATGGCGATAATTGGTAACTCTTTTTCCTTCTGGGTAACCTTACACCACTTAACAAACTCGTTAAATACATCAGTTTTATTTGTCATGAATTTTACCCAAGTAAATCTCGAAAAATCATCAACAAGAACTAAAGTATAAAGTTTACCTATTAAGCTAGCATGTCGAGATGGACCAATCAAATCCATATGAAATAATTCGAGAATGCGACTCGTGGAAATTTCCATTTTTGGTTTATACGATCCTCTAGCATGCTTACCTTTAATACAAGCCTCGCAAATGTGGTCTTTTATGAAATTTAATTTTGGTAGACCACAGATAATATCGTTTTTGGCCAATTTTGAAAGAAGTGGTAAAGAGGCGTGTCCCAATTTTCGGTGCCAAATAATGGCATTTTCATCGTATGAAAGTAAATATTTTTCATTGAAAGAAGATTCATCTTGGAGATCAACAATATAAATATTTCCATATCTCAATCCAATAAAAACGACTTGGTCTTTTCTCATTGCAGTGCAATGCGTACTTTCAAAAATTAATTTAAGACCGGTGTCACAAAGTTGGGAGACACTTCGAAGATTATAGCAAAGACCATCCACAAATACAATATTTTCAATGGTAGCTAAAAGTTTCTTACCTATCTTACATGTCCCTTTTATTTGGCCCTTTTTATTATCGCCAAATGTTACGCAACCATGATCTTCCTTTTTCAGCTCCGTGAAGAGATGTTCATTCCCACTTATGTGATTTGAACATCCACTATCAACAAACCATTTATTTGATAATGTTGTCTTCCTTTCTTGTACCTACAAAAACAATTTTCTTCCGTTTTATAGGTACCCAGGCTTATTTGGGTCCTGAGGAGTTAGACATAAAAACTTGATTTTTAACAATGGTCCCTTTAGGTACCCAAATTTGTTTGACTCTTATAGTTCGTCTAGAACTTCTACATTACATTTCGGTATGTCCTGGTTTTAAACATTTTGGACATGATGGAATTCCCGTTTTTAAAGTGTCCGAAGCTTTTGTGGTGATTTCTAGGGACTTTTTCATTGGAAATGAATTATACCCAAGTCCTTGTTTTGAAAGAGTGAATTTTTGACCAAATAATAGTTGTTCGAATTTGTCAATACCACACGAGAATTTTCTAACATAGTGTTTCAATTCTTTCTGAGTTTTGTGTAGATCATCTCTCAGAATTTTCTCGGTTTCCAAACAATTTGTATCATCAATTGACACTTTCTTGTTTTTTAATAATTTTGCATTTTCATTTTCAAGGAAATTTATTTTCTTTTTCAAATATTTATTACTATTGCAAACTTTTTCGTATTCATTATTTAAAGATTCGAAAGCATCAAGAAGTTCTTCATGAGAAGAATCACTAACCTCGACTTCTTCATCGCTGTCTTCGGATGCGCGGGCCATTAGAGCATGATTGGTTTGGACTTGGGATTCATCATCCTCATTGTCATCGCTCCATGTAGCGACATAGACTTCCTTCTTTTTGAACTTTTCGTGAGGTGGTTTTGATGAACTCATTGGAGTAGCAGCACGACAATCTTTAGCAAAGTGGCCTGGAATGCCGCACCTTCGACAAGTGTTGTCGAACCTTTTATTTTGTGGGAAGTGAGTCTTTTTGGATTCATCCCTCGGTTCTTGTTTGATGTCTCTTCGGTGCCTTTAAAGAAGATTTTTTAATTTCTTTATGTTTTTGTCATAAAAGGCGGTTTCTTCATCCTCTTCTTCGATAGGTTCATATTCTAGATTGCTATCTTTAGCTTTGAAGGCGATCGTCCTTTCTCTCTCCTTGGGCTTTGGTTTCGAGCTTCGAGATTTAATGACAATCTCGTAATTGATGAGAGATCCAATGAGAGCGTTGAATTCAATGGTGTTAAGATCTTTCGACTCCATGATAGCCGTAACAGTGGCATCCCATTCTCTTGGTAGAGATTGAAGGATTTTCTTGGCTTTATCACTACTTGACATCGGTTTCCCGAAGGAAGCTAGCCCATTTGTGATAGCCGAGAAGCGGTCAAGCATAGTGGTAATGATTTCTTCTTCTTTCATAGTGAAGAGTTCATAATCGTGAAGAAGCATATTGATTTTGGTTTCTTTTACTTGACTCGTACCTTCGTGGGTAATTTCGAGCATTTTCCAGATCTCTTTGGCTGTCTCGCAAGAAGAGATTCTATTGTGATCTTCTAGGTTGAGAGCACAGTAAAGCAGTTGAGTAGCTTTACTATTGAAGTGATCGTTCTTCCAGTCGGCATCGTCGTACTCTTCAAAGCTTTTGAGATAGCCATCTGTCTTCTTAGGAATGGTAGGTCCAAGATCAATGACCTTCCATATTTCAATGTCGTGAGCTCGGATGAAGATGGACATTTTCTTCTTCCATGTCATAAAGTTTGAACCATCGAAGAAGGAAGGGCGATTGAGAGCGTTGCCTTCAAGAGAGGAGTGGATAAAGGCCATTTCTGGATCTTTTCTCTAGTGGGTGTTAATCCGGTGAAAAAGAGACCGTTCCGATACCAATTGTTGGATTGGTACCGCCACTAGAAGGGGGGTTGAATAGTGCGGTTAAGAGTTTTGAACTCTTTTTGTGCGGAAGCAAGATATCGGAGAAAATAAAATACGGAAAAGAAAGAACACGAAAATTTGTTCGAGAGGTTCGGCTATTAACGAATCCTACGTCCCCTACCTAGTTTTATCGACTAGGACTTTTCTTAGAAAACTTTGAATGCACTTTCTAGTTTAGTGCTAACTCTCACAATCTCTTGATTTCCGGGCTCAAGAAAACCTCACTAAAAATACTCTTGTTTTTCCTGGTACAAGACAACCTTACAATCAAACAATTGCGAGTAGGAACTCGACTTTACAAAGTATGCCGCTCTTTGATACAAGAATATAAATAAGAAGTGTTGGAACAATTCTTCTTGTATCGCAATGTAGATTATGTATATCTCTCGTAAAATATGCTTGATATAGCTTGATAATACTTGTAAGCTCAGATGATTTGTGTGTCTTCCAAATCCTTGAAATGTGCTATTTATAACCTTCATAAGGTGAGTTTCCCGTTGGACCAGTGGTCAGCTTTACGTACGTTATGTAGGCATGGTTACGTACGTTACTGCTTTTATGTACGTTACAGAACTCGTGTAACGACCGTAATAAACTCTGAAAAACAGTCCAGTGACATATGATAAAACTCTTTACGTACGTTACGTAAGTGTTGCTTACGTACGTTATGCATTAGTCAAAGATCCATTGGATGTGAAGACTTGGTGTAACGGCTAATGACTTTTTGCAACGAGCAGAATTTCAAACCTTACGTACGTTATGGATAATACATTACGTACGTTACCTGCATAAAAACACTTGCCAAATATGTGAGTGTTACGTACGTTATATATGAATTGTTTACGTACGTTAAGTGAAGGAAAAATGTGTAAAGTGAATTTTGGTTAAATAACTCATCATCAAAATGTATAAAATGAATTATGAAAAAATATTGTACCAATATAGCGCATGCTATTCATATGCAATAGCGCACGCAATTGGGCTCAATAAGGCTATTATTTCGAAGCTAGTAACGCAGGCAACTTGCTACCCTGAGTTTCACTAATTCATACTACCATGTGAAGTAATGCATGTTAAAGAGATTAAGTTGCATTATGAATCAGGACAGAGAGGTAGGAAAATACAAGCGGATAGCGCATGCTATTTAAGCACGCTATCAAGAATATCTAATGTACGTTATGAAGATTACAAAGGTTATAAATCAAGAGAGAAAGGTTCAAAAATAGAAGCAGATAGCTCAAGCTAAATGAGTATCTTAGTGCATGCTATTTACATATGCTATCATGAATACCTAAAGCACGCTATGAAAATTAGGACATGTTATGAATCAGGACAGAAAAGTCTAAAAATAGAAGCAGATAACGCACGCTATGTGGTTACTCTAACGCACGTTAAATCGTCTAGCTAACGCACGCTAAATACTGTTATTAGCACACGCAAGCTTTGAAATTCTATCGTTAATCATATATCCGTTGGATATATTTTTCAGCACAAAAATCACGCAAAATCTGGAATGTAAAGATTGACCAACTAGCGCATGCTATGAAGGATGAATAACGCACGCTAAGTTCAACTTATATTCATTGGACAAAGACTTTCAGTATCAAGACCGTTCTTTTTCAAATTCAAAAGTAAAAATGCTTGACTAAACCGATAACACACACTAATGAGATGCATTAGCGCAGCTAATGATGTCAGATGACAAGGAATCAAGTGTTGCTCAATGCTATAAATACCCGCACCTCGGGGTACTTCAAGACAGATAACTACAATCAGATTTCTATACTTTTTGAGCTCTGATTATTGATATAAGATATCTGTTCATTATCTAGTTGTGTCAAGAAAGATATGGGTATTGTACTTACATTGTATTACTACTTATACATCGTGTCTTATTTGATCAGTGTGTTCGAATGTTGTATCACTCCTACACGAGTTGAGAGAAAGTAATTAAGAACTTGAATCCGGTGTTATTAGGATCACTGATCCGGAATTGTTATGATTGAATTCTAAGATTCTACTGGGAATTTAAATCAAAGTTACTGCTTCAAGATTTCAAAGATGAGCTTATTTGCCTGTTTCCTCACCAACTTCTATAAATGATTGATGCTTGTACCGTAGCACTTAAAGTAAGGGCTAATTTCAAATGTCTTGTATGTAAAATTGGATGATTACTTTATGCGGAATAAGTTAGCTATTTGAACCCAATTAATCTTCATTCAATATCTTCAAGACAATGATATATGTGGAACATTGTTCTCTAACAATGTTGAACAACAAAAAAAAGAATTACTTTTATTTTCAGTTGTACTTTCTCAAACAACATCCAAGACTATGTCGTTTTTGAATATCGAGTAATATTTTTGTAAACCAGTATTGTACAAATATGACATGGGATGTTGTGACGTAGAAGACAAACGCTTTCATAATAAAGAAAAAATGAACTTTATTCCTCAGAAGAATATCAAAAGTGCGGCCAACAATACATCCAAGAGGTATTTATAGGCCTAGAAACAAACTGTACTTTGAAAAGGAATCGAAACCAAAAAAAAGACACCAAAATAAAAGTTCTGCAAACAAAAAGTACTAAAAGGGCCAAATGAGCCTGGAAACAAAGGACAGAATAACGATATAATATGTAAAACCGAGGCGAGAGCTATGCTCTCTCCTTAAGACGAAATTGCCCCGCACGGGTACACACGAATCAATGGCAAATGTCCCCAAGATACAACGGTTTTCTATGAACACGAGACCTTGTACTAAGAATTGAATTCCGGGTGAACTACTGAATACTCAGGACTTAAGTATGAATTATATACCAAAATGAATGTATTAATTATCTTGGTTAATTCTATGTATTTAACCATCATCTGCAGGGGGCTATTTATAGCCTGCAAAGGACCTGTCCGAATCAATGCGACTCTGTGGCTGAAAATACACCTTGTGGTCTGGCGCGAAGGGCTGCATTGGTTCAGGCGAATCAAACCAGTGCACTGGTTCAGATCGTGCAGAACGGTCTGAATCATTGCATCGGTTCGATCACGAAATGCTGCCACATAGGTGCGAGTGAGCGCCACGTGTTCCTTACCTGCCAAGTCATCTATTTGACACATCACTGTCACGTGTCATCCTAGTCACCCCCCATGTCGTCCTAGCCACCATTTCGATTGTCAAAACTAAATGCTCCTCACTCTGAGGCGAACGAGCAAAGTGCAAAGTGCGCCTACGAAGCGCCCATCACGACAAGTGCGACGTGCACGTGCTCGGCCAGAAGGTGCTTTGCACCTCCCTCATAGGATTCGGATTTTAGCCTTAAAAAACTAATTAAAGCCAAATAGGGTACACCATAGTGGAGCACACTTGATTGCTCCTCTATGGTGGAAGTCCTTTATAAATAGCTTATCACTTCCTTGTTTTTCCAATGTGGAATGAAATTCCACACCATATTTTCATCTATAAAATGGCTCATATTTGTGCATTAATTACTCATTCATTCCTTAATGAAATTGAACAAGTAAATACACCAAATTAATCTACACAAAATGTAGATTCCAAATATACTATTTAATGTCAATAATTACCATAAATATGATATTCATTTAAGCTATTTTCCAACAAAATATACGACACAATCGATTAAGGAACAAGTACCAAAAAATATACATGTTAGTATGAATGATACATGTTCCGTTCACGTCCTTCTAGTATGACTTCCAAACAGGGGCGTGCCTGAGCCAGTGAAGGTGGCGCTAGCACACTGGGGGCCCAAAATTTTTGGGCCCAAAATAGCTAGGTTTATATATAGACACTGACAAGCACATTAGACCAATAACCCAACCCATCTTTTCTCTCCTTCTCTCTGGATCGTTCCTTCTAAGAAAACAATTCATCCTTTTAAATTTGTAATCTTTCTACTTATTAAATACCTTAGCAAATCAGCTTGAGTTTCTCCCAGATATGCTTGATTGTTTGACAGCTCTTTATCTTAGAGAACGTGCCCTTGTCGAGAGTGATAAATAGCGCATTCTTGGAGACGTTGTCCAGGTTGGCACGCTTGCGCTTATCAGTCTTCCACTGATCACGCTCTTTCTTGAGCATCTCAGCATAGGGTTGCCCTTCCATCCTTGGGGATGTGTTGACCTTCATGATCTTGATAGGTCCTTCCTGGATGACATAAATCATTTTTTCGTGCATGGCTGCAAGATGGGCTTCCTTCCTAATTCTCCACTAATCAAATTCGATAATGGAAAACATATGAACCTTATTTATCATAAATGAGTCCATCTTATACATAGGATAAATGATGAAAGTATAAAATAAAGTTTCCAAAAGATAGTGATTTTTGGATCTGAATCAGTTAAAAATCGACTATTTTTTTTTTAAAAATCAACCGCTCTGATACCACTTGTTGGCCACAGAGTATACAGTAAACAGCTTAGAAGGTAAATATACAATAAGTTGTATGATTTTTGAAGTTAATTGTGTAGCGTAAGTCTGTTAGTGAGTTGCTGTAAATACAGCAATTGGGTGTTCTCCTGTTTGCTTGATGCGTACAGGGTTTTCACAATCTATACTTATAAATCACAGTTTAAATGGAAACGATAAAGACGAAAAGTAAATAACACAGAGTTAAAGTTGTTCTAGGTAAACCCTTATACGCCCATTAGTCCTCCACACATGGGTAAAGAGTTTATTAAAATCACTACGTACACAACTACGTGACTTTAATTAAACCTGTCTCTGTATCGATCACACAGATTGATACAGGGACTGCAGTTTTGGCCATTCACACAGATTGGCTTCAAGCTCTTTTGACTCGCTTCTTCTCACACAGATCGAAGCTTCGTCTTCAATGCTATTCTTCCCACACGGGTCTGAATAGGTAAGGAAACTTAGTCCACACAGGACTAATGATAATCTTGACGGTAAAATGTAGAATGATTCCAAACAATAGCTATATCTTTTATGAGCATTCGTTGTATGTTGTGTTGTTTGCATTGAGGACTTGGTATATTTCATCGCTTGAATACTGCTGTATGCTCACGAAATATACTGCTCTTTAATAGCTAGATTTTCAGAGTAATCTGTCAGATGTATGCGCGAGAATGAATAACACTGGTGAGCAATGTCCTCTTGCTTGGCCTATTTAGAACTTTGGAAATATATCCGTTATAAATATATCCGTTGGCTGGTTGGTGAGATGTTGACGTCTCTGATTGTGGCTGCTGAATATTTGAATTAATGCATATCGCATTTAATGCTTTAGACATTCTTTCTGATTTTGCATTAAATGCTCTCCAGGGCGTTCAGACTTGCCTCTCTCTGGCCGCATTAAATGCTATCTTATCAGCAATAAATGCTGCTTTTAACTGTGAATACTTTATGAATAAATAATATTTATCTCACAATATTTTAAAGCTTTTCTATTCAGTCCTGTTGGATGTATTTTACTTTTCCTCAGTAAAACACCTTCAGTCTGATTGCTGTATCCAACATGCTATTACTTTTGTTGTATGATGTAAGCTCTGTAGGATGGACTCTGTAGAAGATCTCTTGCTGTATGGACAGACTATATGGAGTTTCCTAACAGCTTCCATACTTAGCGGCATTCTGACTTCTTAAGACTTGTTTGCTGTATGTTGGCAATTATCAAAACAGAAATATTTATCCTAACAGATGTTAATTTATTTGATTTAATCTACAATTCTATTTATCTCAAGAGGAAAAATAGACAAATTGTATGATCGTTTTATGGGATAGAGAATAATAAATCCAAGTAGAAATTAGTTGACGAATCAGAATATCAGTAAAACTATTATCTTGGAATCACCTCTTGCCTTTAGATTTTTCTCATGCAATAGTTTTTATTTTAGTTTACATTTTATTAGTTTTAGTTAGAATAAATTTACTATCAGTTCTTGATTATTTAAATTAAATTAAATTGCTACCATCTAATACTTAATACAATTTTTGTATTCCATATAGATACGACATTGCTCGCTGCTACTATAAGGAAAACCCTATATTTGTGGGAGTATAAAAAATTAAGCAAACACATTTCCATTAGGTGACTCTAGGTGTCAGTTTATGTAATGTATTCGAGATCATGATGCACTATGAACTCTTGATGAATATATAAAAGATAAATGACATAAATATCATGGTCAATCTATCCACCAAAAACGAGCGTATTGTTTACGGGTCTCAAATGTTTCTTGTGCTTTTTTCTTATGTTTTAGGGGGAAACCTGTTAGGAATATGCCCTCGAATGCCACTCAGGGGATGAGAGAACGAGAGCATTGTATTGTTATTATGAATATTATATTAAATACGGCATTTATTATTTCTATATTATTGTATATCACAAGCATTGTGATTTGGTATATAAAATAATAGTCCTTGCATTTGAGAGCAAACATTCCACTTCTTATGGAGATAAGGAGATAGGCACTGGAAGTATTTAGGACTCGAATGCTTAAATGGTTCGCAAGTCGATAAAACTTATCTGGGCAGTAAGTTTAGACAAGACTTGTATAACATGTACTTTGATATGTAGAGTGTTTGTCTTCACTAAGGGTTAGTGGGAGCACACGTTATAGGTATGCTAATGGGATTAGTATACTCGAACACGACTCAACTCGATTCGGTCACATGGATATCACTTTAGGATTGTCAATGACTGAATCGAAAGATTGTGTAATATCCGACGAAAATTCTTACTTACTGTTGTATTATTCGGATAATTCAATACTGTTGTAGTCTTGTTGCATTTGTGTAATGTTTATTGATGTTGGAATATATCATAAATAGACATAATAATAACGATCACTCGCACTATGATTGAATTCTCAACGTTGTATAGATAAGTACATTTTTGAGCTATTAAACCTGAGCCTAACATACGCTAATCCTTAGGCATAACGTACGTTATTTTAAGGCCTTTATGTACGTAAAGAGGCACCTGTTACGTACGTAACCAGTGTAATCGTATCCGATCTCAACTTTCGGCGTGTGGGGCTGGACGAGATTCGAATATCTGATCTTTTGGAGGCAACCTAGTTGACCTACATTACGTACGTAATGCTTCAAGCGGTAACGTACGTAATGATGTTCGTATTTCAGTCCAGCAACCTCTGGACTTAGCTTACGTACGTAACAATTTTTGCGTAGCGTACGTAAAGCTGTTAACGTACGTTATCCTCTTGTGATAACGTACGTAACGAACTTTGCTGTTATAAACAGACAGCTTGTGTCTTTCATTTTGCACGTCCAACCTCTAATTTTTCACCCATATAATCATCTCCCTTCATCCCTAGATCAAAATTGCCTTCTTCCAACTTGTGTTTGAGCTTTACATTTTGATTTTGGAGCTTGTTGATTGGGAGTTGGAGTTATTCTTGAAGCTTAGATTGCGTTCCTATGGTTTTGGTGTATTGTTCTTCAATTATGAAGGTATGTTATACGATTTAACTCTATAATCTCGTAATTATAATGATAGTGATTAAGTATACTCCACCTAGTGATGAATTAATCAAGCTAAACATGTTTATAGTTAAGCTTCCAACAAACTTAATGATGAATATGATGATTAGGGGATTTGTAATGATAAGTTCTTGGTGTTTTGAATAATGATGATCATGTTTAGTGAAACCACACTCTCCTTGCAAGACTAATAACACCATTGGAATAATAATAGTCCTTGTTTCATTGTAATGTAAATAACTTGTTGGAATAAATACCATAAAATGTTTTAAGAAACCCTTGTTAATCATTTAAAGAATGAAATGACCTTCTTGAACCTAAGCTAAGTGAATTCAGAGGAATAATATTCGAATCTCCAAGTTAATTAAAAGATTGTAAGGATGGTGTTAAACTTGAGGTAGTCTTCATGATCATAATATGGATTTGTAACTAGTTAACTCAACATAAGTAATTGTTTGAATTGCAGATTTTACTTTGAGATGTTCTTGATAAGTTTAAAGGATAGGAGATTATTGTTTAACACATTATGGAACGATTCTTAATCCAACAAACATTTGGTAATATCTTGTAATCAATCGTAAGAAGAGAATGGTATTGAATAAGGTTCTTGGAGTAACACTTCAATATCTTAAAGTTAAACTACTCAAATGGGAATTAGGATGTTGTCTCGTTAAAATTTGGTATAGATGATCATATGAACGTATCATTGAGTAAAATATACTTCATTCAAGGTTGATTGTTCGAGTAACCGATTTTGAATCGAGGGCCGTTCGTTCGTTTGAGAAGGAAGGACTATTCTCGCCTCCGTATTGAGGCAAGTTATCTTGCTTGGTTATAATGATGTGTGGATTCTTATGATGATTATGCATTTCGTGTATATGAAACACTTATAAACTTGTATCTTGTGATTTGAGGTTGTTCCTAACGATGTCCCGTTTTCATCGTGGGATTATATTCCCAAGTTCGTCACTGTCGAACCCTTGATATCGTTGACCTTATTGTCATTTCGGTGAGTCCTCGATCTTTAATCGGATTTGTGAATTATTGAATTCGTTGTCATGTTGCATCGTGACATATCCGCAGTCATATCTACGTTCCGATTGGATATTGTGTAGGATTTTTAGCCGGGCACATATATAGTCATGCGTGAATATTTTTCGTGAAAGGCTGTGCACACGAGACGTAGTTCGTTGAGGCTAATTAGGTACATTGTCCCACGTATATCCTGGATTCCGTATACGGGGTGGACATGTGCACTGACACATATTCGGATCGGGCATACTGTGATGTCCATCTTGAGCCGTACTATCTTAGTCGTTCATAGTCCATTATTATATTTGGATGTGTTCGATGTTTTGTGACTAAGCGTTCATACGCCCGAGGGGTATGTTCGTTAGTCGGGTTGTTATCCTTGAAATCTTATATACGTGAATTGTATAATATCTTGAGAATCATTTATCATGTATATCTGACCCTGTGTTGGGCAAAATACTTGTGTTGTATTTTAGGTCGAGGAAAGGGCAAGGCACGAGAAGATCAGGGTGATGACGAATGGTTCGAAGGATACTAGTTCGGGGGCCCCAAGTCTTTTGAGTCCGGTCATGTTCGTACCGTGTAATGTTATCTTTCCGCTTTATTTAAATATGAACAAATGTATTGTTATTTAAGGTATATTCCATCTCCATATGGATTATACTTATGTTTTGGATCCTGTGTATAATAAGGCCGTAGGCCATACTGTTGTAAACTCCAAATCGGAGTAAGTACTATGTTTTGTGGTTCGGTATCACATGTATTTTATATTTAATCTGTACTTTGGATATCGCCTGGTGGGTCCCAGTGTGGGGTCCACGGCACTGTAATAGCCGCCTTATTGGGGTGTTACAGAAGATGGTATCAGAGAGCGCAAACTGTCATTTTTTTGGAGTCTTTGTGTATTGAACTAGTATCAAGAGACGTTCGTGTCACGTGTGACCCGTGCGAGCGCCTGATCCTACGAGCCAAATGCGGTACGTACTTTATGAACCATGATTAAATTACTGACATGATATTGATATCTGAATGGATCTCTTTGTTGATCCTGGCATTTTAAGGGTTTATGGCAGGAATTATCTGATTGATGATACAAATAAAAATTCTGGACTGATTACATGATTGAAATCATTCGACTCAAACGTCGATATGATATTCTGTGTGACCCTCATAGTGACGATAACTCATTACGAACTGTTTTCCTGAATATGTTATTTCTTACTGCCATTAACTTAGCATGAATTCTGATTGGTATCATGAACTGTACTTATGGTTATCTTTACGAATTGATTCTTTCAGTATGGAAAGAAATTTGAGAGAGGCGTGGCGAGAGGGGATGAGGCCGCGGAAGGGCCGAATCCCGATACCACGAGCCAACAAAGCGAGCGAATGCGAGCATAGTTCCCAGGCGATGATTCGCCTTCTAGGGATCAATCGCACCACACTGGACGCGAGGATGCTCATGTCGATCCTTACACTGTGATGCAGGGCATGATGGCTCAGATGACCCAAATGGGTCAGTTAATGGAAACTATGCAGAGAGCTGCTACTGACCAGCATCAAAGGCCACCCCCTGTACATGGCGGACCGGTGAGTCGGATCATCAGCGACATCTCTCGCCAACGACCCCCGATTTTTGAAGGTTCCTCTGAGCCGGCTGATATCGTGCATTGGATCGAACATTTCGAGAAATTGTTCGATATGGTAAACTGTCCAGCAGAGAATCGCGTCTCCGTAGCAGCTTACTACTTGGGCAAGGGCGCCCACACTTGGTGGCTTTCGGTGAGGCCAGCTGATGGCGTATGTACTTGGGAGGAATTTAAAAATCTCATGCTAGACCGTTACTATCCGGGTCCTCTCCGCGAGGCCAAACTATCAGAATTGCTGAACCCGGACTCGTCCGAAGATGATGACGTACTATCTATTGCCGAGAAATTCCAGGCACTTCTTCCTTTTGCCACGATGATTGTCCAAACGGAGGCAGATAAGATCAAATACTTTCTCAAAAGGCTTAAACCCCGAATGAGAATGCACCTGTTGAACCATCATTGTGTGACCCTACCGGAGTTCATTGAGAAGGCTCTGGAGTACGAATTGACTGTGAAAGAAATTTCCAAGAAGCAACCGCAGTCTAACAACAAGAAATTCAGGAACCAGAACCAGTCAGACAGCAATCGGGGAACATTCAAGAGACCCCAACCAGTGCCAAATCCTTCTGAACGGCAATCTACGGCGCCGAAGCCAACTGGGTCGCAACCTCGAGCGGTCAACCTATCTGTTGTGTGCTATAACTGTGGAGACCAGGGGCACATCAATTCGAAATGCCCAAGGCCAGCCGTGTCATGCCATACTTGTGGGAAAAATGGACATCGTGCTCGTTATTGCAGGAGTGGACCAGGACGTACTCCCACAGCACCTCATGCTCCAGTACAGTCTTCAGTTCAGGACCGTGTACCTCCATCCGCTTCTTATCAGACTACCGGGGCAAACAAAGGGATGGGGCGTCGAAATCAAGCTGGTACCTCTGGCGCCGGGGCTGCAAAACCCAGAGTCTACGAGATGAAGAAGGCTGAAGATCCCGAAGCCAGCATGATTGCAGGTACTCTCGAGATCCAATCTCAGTCTGTCTATGTTCTTTTTGATACCGGTGCTTCACACTCCTTTTTATCTGTTTCCTGTTTGAGTCGTTTAAAATTAGAGCATGTTATCAATTGTGAACCTTATATAATTGGACTACCTGATGGTAGAAGAATTGTTGGGAATCGTGAAGTTCAGGACTGCTCGATTCGTATGAACGACCGTGAGTGGTTGTCAAATTTAATTGTGGTCGATTTACCTAAAGATGATGTGATCTTGGGTATCGATTGGATGGACCTTCATGATGCCATAATTAGTGTGCGCAAGCGAACAGTGACCGTCACATCTGACGATGGTGTTGAGTGTACCTTCCAGGGTGAAAATCCCAGCTGTTCTGGGAGAATCATCAGCGCTATGAAAACAGTGAAACTGCTTAATCAAGGATGTATTGGCTATTGGTGTTACATGACCAAGACAATGGATCGACCAGTTGAATTGATCAATATTCCGGTAGTCTGAGACTACCCAGACGTATTTCCAGATGAGTTGCCAGGATTACCTCCACATCGTGATGTAGAATTCAATATTAAACTAGAGCCTGGTACGACCCCGCTTTCAAAAGCACCGTATCGTATGGCTCTGACTGAGATGCAGGAGCTGAAGAGCCAACTTGAGGATTTGACTGAGAAGGGCTACATTAGACCTAGCGCGTCCCCTTGGGGAGCACCAGTACTATTTGTACGGAAGAAGGACGGATCCCCACGTCTGTGTATTGATTATCGTGAGCTGAACAGGGTAACCATTAAGAACAAATATCTATTGCCGCGTATTAACGATTTATTGGATCAGCTTCAGGGGGCTGCTGTGTTTTCTAAGATCGACTTGAGGTCTGGTTACCATCAATTTAGGATTTGTGAGTCTGATATTTCGAAGACCGCTTTTCCGACTCGCTATGGACATTATGAGTTCGTAGTGATGCCTTTTGGACTGACGAATGCACCGGCAGTATTCATGGAACTGATGAATCGGGTCTTTATAAATTATCTGGATCGCTTTGTAGTAATTTTTATTGACGACATTCTGATCTATTCTCGTAACCATGAAGAGCACGAGCGTCATCTCCATCTGGTTCTCGAGGCGTTAAGACGGGAGCAGCTTTATGGAAAGTTTTCTAAATGTGAGTTCTGGATAAATGAAGTTATCTTTCTCGGACATGTGATATCAGCTGATGGGGTGCGAGTAGACCCACAGACGACAGAAGCTATCCGAGACTGGTTACCACCAAAGAACATTAAGGAAGTACGCAGTTTCTTGGGACTAGCAGGTTATTACCGACGGTTCGTGGAAGGTTTTTCCAAAATTGCCCAACCAATGACTAATTTGCTGAGGAAGGATAATAAGTATTTATGGTCAGAGGCATGTCAGAGGAGTTTTGATGAACTTAAGAGTCGTTTGATTTCGGCATCTATTTTAGTCCTACCGAAAGGAACGGAAGGGTTTGTAGTGTATAGTGATGCATCTAAACAGGGCCTTGGGTGTGTACTAATGTAGAATGGAAAGGTGATCTCCTATGCATCGAGACAGCTACGACCTTACGAGGTCAACTACCCCACCCACGATTTAGAGCTTGCAGCCGTGGTGTTTGCTTTAAAAATCTGGCGTCATTATCTGTATGGAGTTACCTGTCAGATTTTTGCTGATCACAAGAGCCTGAAGTACATTTTTACTCAGAAGGAGTTAAACATGAGGCAGAGAAGGTGGCTAGAACTCATCAAAGACTATGATATCGAGATCCTTTATCATCCGGGAAAAGCAAATGTAGTTGCTGACGCTTTGAGTCGTAAAACAGTACAGGAACAGATGCTTGCCCGCCTAACAACTCAGAGGGAATTGCAGTTAGAATTGGTGAGGCCGGAAATTGAAGTCTGGTTACAGCGTATTCAAGGACAACTCTGTACACTTGAGATTTCATCGTCCCTTGAGGATATAATTAGATCGAAGCAAGTTACAGACCCATTCTTATCTCGAGTTCGCGATGAAATAACTCAAGGGAAAGCTCCTGGCTTTGTGATACACGAGGACGGATTGATACGCTTCAGGAACCGAGTTTGTGTACCCGCAGACGACGAATTAAGGAATTCTATCCTGAGAGAAGCTCATTCTACCCCGTACTCTATCCACCCGAGGTCTAGCAAAATGTATAAGGATTTGAAACAATATTATTGGTGGGGAAGTATGAAACGTGAAGTTGCGGAGTTCGTTTCGAGGTGTCTAACCTGTCAACAAGTTAAGATTGAGCACCAGCGACCCGCAGGGATGCTGAAACCGCTTCCGATTCCCGAGTGGAAATGGGAGGACATATCGATGGATTTTATCACCAGCTTGTCGACGAGTCGTCGAGGGATGAATGCGATTTGGGTGATTGTGGATCGTCTGACCAAATCAGCCCACTTTCTGGAGATTAAAGACACTTGGGGACCCGAGAGATTGGCCCAGCTATTTATCAAAGAAATTGTAAGGTTACATGGTACCCCTAAGAGTATTGTATCAGATTGTGACGGGCGATTCGTGTCACATTTTTGGAAAGCAGTTCATCGTGCGATGGGTACGCAATTGAACTTCAGCACAGCATTCCACCCGCATACGGATGGTCAGACTGAGAGGACTATCCAAACTTTAGAGGATATGCTGAGGGCGTGCATTCTCGATTGGAAGGATGATTAGGAGGCCCAACTACCTTTGGTGGAATTCACTTATAATAATAGCTGGCACACTTCGATTCAGATGGCACCTTATGAAGCGTTGTATGGCCGTCGTTGTAGATCCCCTCTGTGTTGGGACGATCCATCTGAAACCTTGGGTACGGAACCCAATATGTTGTTAGCAGCCCGTGAGAAGATCGCTCTGATTAGGAGTCGATTGTTGACGGCTCAAAGCCGACAGAAGTCCTACGCAGACAACCGCCGGCGACCACTTGAGTTCGAGGTCAGCAACCATGTACTAATGAAGGTGTCCCCTACTCGAGGAGTTTTTCGTTTTGGGAAGGGAGGCAAGCTGAGTCCGAGGTATATCTGGCCGTTTGAGGTTTTGGAACGAGTAGGCGATTTAGCCTATCGCCTGGCTTTACCACCAGCCCTGAGACGGATTCATAACGTGTTCCATGTCTCCCAGTTAAGGAAATACGTTGCTGATCCGAGTCATGTACTTCAGTTCGATCAGATCGATTTAGCGGAGGATCATTCGTATGAGGAGCGCCCCGTACGGATACTTGAAAGGAGGATCAAACAATTGCGGAATAAGACGATTCCCCTACTGAAGGTTCAGTGTTCACGACACGGGGTCGAGGAGGCCACGTGGGAGACGAAGAGAAGCATTCAAGAGAGGTATCCTGAATTGTTTACCCCTTAGTTTCGAGGACGAAACCCCTTTTAAGGGGGGGAGTATGTAATATCCGACGGAAATTCTTACTTACTGTTGTATTATTCAGATAATTCAATAATGTTGTAGTCTTGTTGCATTTGTGTAATGTTTATTGATGTTGGAATATATCATAAATAGACATAATAATAACGATCACTCGCACTATGATTGAATTCTCAATGTTGTATAGATAAGTACATTTTTGAGCTATTAAACCTGAGCCTAACGTACGCTAATCCTTAAGCATAACGTACGTTATTTTAAGGCCTTTACATATGTAAAGAGGCACCTGTTACGTACGTAACCAGTGTAATCGTATCCGATCTCAACTTTCGGCGTGTGGGGCCGGACGAGATTCGAATATCTGATCTTTTGGAGGCAACCTAGTTGACCTACATTACGTACGTAATGCTTCAAGCGGTAACGTACGTAATGATGTTTGTATTTCAGTCCAGCAACCTCTGAACTTATCTTACGTATGTAACAATTTTTGTGTAGCGTACGTAAAGCTGTTAACGTACGTTATCCTCTTGTGATAACGTACGTAACGAACTGTGCTGTTATAAAAAGACAGCTTATGTCTTTCATTTTGCACGTCCAACCTCTAATTTTTCACCCATATAATCATCCCCCATCATCCCTAGATCAAAATTACCTTCTTCCAACTTGTGTTTGAGCTTTACATTTTGATTTTAGAGCTTGTTGATTGGGAGTTGGAGTTATTCTTGAAGCTTAGATTGTGTTCCTGTGGTTTTGGTGTATTGTTCTTCAATTCTGAAGGTATGTTATACGATTTAACCCTATAATCTCGCAATTATAATGATAGTGATTAAGTATACTCCACCTAGTGATGAATTAATCGAGCTAAACATGTTTATAGTTAAGCTTCCAACAAACTTAATGATGAATATGATGATTAGGGGATTTGTAATGATAAGTTCTTGGTGCTTTGAATAATGATGATCATGTTTAGTGAAACCACACTCTCCTTGCTAGACTAATAACACCATTGGAATAATAATAGTCCTTGTTTCATTGTAATGTAAATAACTTGTTGGAATAAATACCATAAAATGTTTTAAGAAACCCTTGTTGATCATTAAAAGAATGAAATGACCTTCTTGAACCTAAGATAAGTGAATTTAGAGGAATAATATTCGAATCTCCAAGTTAATTAAAAGATTGTAAGGATGCTGTTAAACTTGAGGTAGTCTTCATGATCATAATATGGATTTGTAACTAGTTAACTCAACATAAGTAATTGTTTGAAGTGCAGATTTTACTTTGAGATGTTCTTGATAAGTTTAAAGGATAGGAGATTATTGTTTAACACATTATGGAACGATTCTTAATCCAACAAACATTTGGTAATATTTTGTAATCAATCGTAAGAAGAGAATGGTATTGAATAAGGTTCTTGGAGTAACACTTCAATATCTTAAAGTTGAACTACTCAAATGGGAATTAGGATGTTGTCTCGTTAAAATTTGGTATAGATGATCATATGAACGTATCATTGAGTAAAATATACTTCATTCAAGGTTGATTGTTCGAGTAACCAATTTTGAATTGAGGGCGGTTCGTTCGTTTGAGAAGGAAGGACTATTCTCGCCTCCGTATTGAGGCAAGTTATCTTGCTTGGTTATAATGATGTGTGGATTCTTATGATGATTATGCATTTCGTGTATATGAAACACTTATAAACTTGTATCTTGTGATTTGAGGTTGTTCTTAACGATGTCCCGTTTTTATTGTGGGATTATATTCCCAAGTTCGTCACTATCGAACCCTTGATATCGTTGACCTTATTGTCATTTCGGTGAGTCCTCAATCTTTAATCGGATTTGTGAATTATTGAATTCGTTGTCATGTTGCATCGTGACATATCCGGAGTCATATCTACGTTCCGATTGGATATTGTGTAGGATTTTTAGCCGGGCACATATATAGTCATGCGTGAATATTTTCCGTGAAAGGCTGTGCACACGAGACGTAGTTCGTTGAGGCTAATTAGGTATATTGTCCCACGTATATCCTGGATTCCGTATACGGGGTGGACATGTGCACTGACACATATTCGGATCGGGCGTACTGTGATGTCCATCTTGAGCCGTACTATCTTAGTCGTTCATAGTCCATTCTTATATTTGGATGTGTTCGATGTTTTGTGACTAAGCGTTCATACGCCCGAGGGGTATGTGTAATATCCGTGTTTTCTATTTTCGGTAATTTCTATTTTTGGTGTATGTTCATTTCAGACAACTCGCTTAGCACTGTTTTGGAATTCTGAATCTATTTTGTTCTTGGAGTTTTTCCGTCTGGTCGAGTTTCGAGGATGTTTTTGCATAATTTCATCTTGAATTATATCTTGTCGCATGTGCGTGCGATTCTCGTAAAACTTGTTCGTTTTCGTTGTTTCTTGATTTGTATAAGTTTGTATGGTTGAGTTGGTCGTGTTGAAACTTTCGGTTTGTTAATCCGACGTTGTATCGCGATTTTTCGGGCTTTTGGGTCGTTCTTGTAATTCTCATAAGTTTGGAGAATTTCGCTTTATTTGTTTCGTTTCAGACTCTCTAGTGATCGAGATTTTATTCTCTTTCAACGCTCAGCTTTGTCATCTTGATTATTACGTGTTTATGTTTCCGGATTCTGGTCTTGCTTCGTATTTCGGCACTTTTGTACTGTTGGCAGCAGTGTACTGTGCAGTACTGAACTGCTGCCTGAGTAGCGCACGCTACTCTGGATTTACTTGCGTGCGCTATCACTGTGTGGTTAGCGTACGCTAACCTGGGGTTCGTAGCGTGCGCTAACGATTTCAGCAGTCTGGGACAGTAGGTTCAGTACTTCGGTACTGGACCAGGTAGCGTACGCTAATCAGCGTTAACGCACGTTAATCCCTAGTACTAGCGCACGCTAACCATGTTAGCTTGCGTACGCTAACTGGAGGACAGTAGGCAGACTGTTCTGCCACGCCCCGCTAGCGCACGCTAATGCTTGTGCGTAGCGTGCGCTAAGGCTGTTTTATATAAATATGACAGCAGCAGTCAACTTCGTCATTTTTCCTTCATTTCTTATCCTTCTCGGCTTTGAGCGATTCCAGGCGAGGGTTAGGGCCGATTCCGACTGTAGATCATCATTCACTACCACCGGGCATTCCTTGCGTGAATTCTTCAAGTTCCTAACCACTTTCCACCTTCCGAATCAAGGTAAAAATTCCCAAAACCCTTGTTTTGAGATTTTGGGGGAAATTTGGGGATTTCTTGGGTTTTGACTCTTATAGTCCGAATTATCACCGGGTTATCGCTAGACTTCGATTGTGTGCTTGTAATCCTTCGTTTTATTGATGATTTGTGGTTTTGGACTTCAAGTTTTCCATGTTCGTCACTTATAGTCGACGATACCCAAGTCATGACCGACAAATTGTTCCAGCGGGTAGAATTAGGATTTATTCTTACCTTTCCGCGTTATTGAGACTTGTGTATACCGTTATTGTGTTAGGAACAGATTTGGAAGTATTGTGCGGACCTAAACCTATTCCTTCGTCGTTTTTTTCGTTTCGTTTCATTCAAGACAAGTACATGTATTATATTTCATTATGTGTGTACGGATTTGATGTGAATGATGTAAACTGTATTATTGAATGAATGTGATGGTTACTCTTCCACCTGGGGATGGCATGTGGCCTCTGGGGTCCGATACTAATGGGTACGGCCACGGAAGTGGACTTGGGTGCGTGTGTTGATGTTCTTCCACCTGGGGATGGTTCAACGGGACCTCTGGGGGCCGATACTAATGGGTACGGCCGCGGAAGTGGTTTCTCACCTGGGGACGGTCCGACGGGACCTCTGGGGACCGATACTAATGGGTACGGTCGCGAGTTACCAAGCGTGGATAACTGTGATGTGGAAGACTTGTTGATATACTATTTTGGTGTTAATGTGATATTCCAGAATATTGATTTTCAAAATGATTTTCCTAACGATACGTTTGCGTTGAATCGTTATATATATATAATGCTGTGTAATTGTGTACTTGCACTAGCTATTCGAATGCTAACCCCTTAAATGGGGGAAATGCGTCTTATGCATTTCAGGTACTGGTTGAGCTGAGGAGTTGGCTCGGGATGCGTATACAAAAGATGGGTTGGCATGATGATGTGGCTCGAGTCTGTATTTTTATGTTTGGTCATTGCATTTATCGAGTACTGGAGTTAGACTGTTTACTTTGAAACTTGGTTTAAGTCCCCTGTGTGGGCAAAGAATTGGATTTATCTTATGTTCATGTACTCCGTTAAAATGTTTTGGCCGAGGCCACGGCCTTACTTACTTACTTTTGAATGCATCATTTGGGATTATCATTGTAGTTTACATGTCATGAGTTAGCCTGGTAGACCTCACGGGGGTTCTACGGCGTGTAATGTCCCATCTGTGAATTGGGATGTTACAATTATGGTATCAGAGCTTAGGTTTTGAATACCTAGGCTGTCGGTGAATTTTGGGTCTGTCAGTTGCGTCATTAGAGTCAGTCGTTGAGCCTGATATCATCATGCTACCGTCTTTGCGTGCGACCCGTGGCTGTAAGTCTCCTCGAACTCTTATATTTCTGTAATTCGTTTTCTTGCGCTGTTTGGAATCGTGACTTGTGATACCAACTTTGTGAATTGTGAATCTTTCTGATCTTGTTCTTTTCTTATTTTCCTTCAGTATGTTGAGAGGTCGTGGTAGACCGGCTAGGGGACGCGGCCGAGGCCGTGGTCGTGGTGCTGATAATGAGGAGGGCTCACTTTCCCAGTCCTCTGCGGACTCAGCCTCTCACTCAGTGCCGTCGGGTAATAATGCCGATGCCGGGGCTACTGCCGTACTTCAGCAGTTGGTAGCCCAACTTACTCAGATAGCTCAGGGTGGACGCCAGAATCCGCCCCCGACACCGGAAGAGGAGGCTAGTAAGTGGCTTCAGACGGTGACTAAGATGCACCCACCTCGTTTCTCCGGATCTTCTGACCCTCTCGGTTGGGAAAATTGGCTCTTTCAGTTGTCCAGAACCTTCGATGTCGTAGCTTGTCCCGAAGACAGGAGGGTACATATTGCCCAGTACCTCCTGGATAAGGAAGCTGCGGAGTGGTGGGAGGCCGTTACGCCCAGAGACCGTCGAGCTACTTGGGAGGAATTCAAGGCTGCTATGGAAGCAGAATATTGTCCACCGCCAGTTAAGGAGCGCAGAATTGTGGAGTTCTTCACCGCTACACCTTAGGATGTGCCTATTTCTCAGGCCATCATTGCTTACAATCAGCAGTTGGGTTTTGTGAGAGATCAGGTGAGGACGGAGGCTGATAAAATCCGTTACTTCAATATGCGCATAAAGCCGCATATTAGACAGAGTATGGCACCGCTCATGTGTGCCACTTTGAAGGAATACCAGGATCGCGCTCTGGCGATCGAGTTGGCTGTCCCGGAATCAGAGTCGGTTTCGGAAGCTAAGAAGCAGATGACTATTGGTGGGTTCTCGGCCGGAAAAGGTGGTCAGTTTTCGGGGTCTCGTTCTGCTCCTACACCTAGGAAGAGGCCGTATCATCAGGCCGGTGGATCTCAGGGTAACCGTTCAGTCCAGTCCATTGCAACTGGCGGGAGAGTTTGTTTTAATTGCAGTCAGCCCGAGCACGTTGTGAAGGATTGCCCATTTCTGTTAGTTGCTTGCTTTACTTGCGGACAGACCGGGCATCGGGCAGCTCATTGTGAGAAGGCCACCAGGGCCGCTAGATTTACGACTACCACTGCCGATCAGAGGGATCACAGCTCTCCAGCTACTCATGTTCCGCAGGGTTCGAGTCGTGGTAGAGGTCGGAGTCACCGGATCGCCGCGCAGCGTCGAGTTCGGGCTCGATCCATCCCCAATTATATCGAGATGAGGCGAACGGAGGAGGCAGACGTTCGGTGGCGTCGAGTACCACTCAGATCCTTTCTCATCCAGTTTCAGTGCTTTTTGATTCGGGTGCGACCCATTCCTTTATAGCTTCGGATTGTGTGAGTCGTATTGGCTTTGACTGCTTGTTTGAGTGTGAGCCGTTTGTAGTGGGTACGCCCAGCGGGGATCGTATGGTTGGGGACCGGGAGGTTAGGGATTGCCCAGTGAGGATCGGGAGCCGGGATTGGCCCTCGAATCTCATTGTTATAGTCCTTAAGGGTGAGGATTTGATCCTCGGGGACGATTGGTTGGATCGTCATGGTGCTATCATGAACTATCGGACTCGTACCATCTCGATAGTTGCCGAGGACGGCACCGAGCATACTCTCATCGGCTGTAAGCCGGGTAGATCGGGGAGTGTGATTAGCGCCTTGAAGGCGATGAAACTTCTGAACCAGGGTTGTGTCGGCTACTGGTGTTTCGCTCTGCAGGCGGAAGATGGTGGGGTTGACATATCGTCGATTCCAGTCGTTAGCGAGTATCCCAATGTATTTCCAGATGACTTGCCGGGATTACCACCACATCGAGAGGTGGAGTTTCCTATTGATCTTGAGCCGAATGCGGCCCCTATTTCTCGAGCACCGTACCGTATGGCACCGTCGGAGATGCTAGAGTGGAAGAATCAGTTGGGAGAGTTGTTAGATAAAGGGTATATTCGACCGAGCACATCGCCTTGGGGTGCGCCTGTACTTTTTGTTAAGAAGAAGGATGGATCGCTTCGTTTATGCATCGATTATCGAGAATTAAACAAGTTGACCATCAAAAATAAATACCCTTTGCCCCGGATTGACGACTTGTTTGATCACCTTCAAGGGGCGACAGTCTTTTCGAAGATTGACTTGCGATCGGGTTACTATCAGTTGAGGATTCGGGACAGCGATATACCGAAAGCTGCCTTTCGGACGAGATATGGCCATTACGAGTTTATGGTTATGCCTTTCAGTCTAACCAATGCCCCAGCAGTGTTCATGCAGTTGATGAACAATGTTTTTATTGAGTATCTGGACAAATTCGTAGTCGTTTTTATGGACGACATTCTGATCTATTCATGGAGTCGGGAGGAGCACGCCTTACATCTCCGGATTGTATTAGACACTTTGAGGGCTGAGCAGTTGTACGCGAAGTTCTCTAAGTGTGAGTTTTGGCTCGAGGAAGTGATGTTCCTCGGGCATGTGATTTCAGTAGAGGGAGTTCGGGTAGATCCGCAGAAGATAGAGGCAGTGATGGCTTGGGAGCCGCCTAAGAATGTGAAGGAGGTGAGGAGATTTCTGGGTCTTGCCGGTTATTACCGTAGATTCGTTGAGGGATTTTCTAAGATCGCTAGACCACTCACTCAGTTGCTCCAGAAAACTCAGAAGTTCGAGTGGACTGCAGACAGGCAGGACAATTTTGACGAGTTAAAGAGACGTTTGACTACCGCACCCGTTTTAGCATTGCCTCAGGGGAACGAGGATTTCGTAGTGTATAGTGATGCTTCGGGCCTTGGGCTCAGATGTGTTTTGATGCAGAGAGATAGGGTCATTGCGTATGCGTCCCGCCAGTTGAAACCTTATGAGGTGAATTACCCCACGCACGATTTGGAGTTAGCTGCGGTCGTTTTCGCCTTAAAGATCTGGAGGCATTATCTCTTTGGGTCGTCGTGTAAGATTTTTACAGATCACAAGAGTTTGAAGTACATCTTCAGTCAGAAAGAGTTAAATATGAGACAGCGTAGGTGGTAGGAGCTAATTAAAGATTACGACCTCGAGATACTTTACCATCTGGGTAAGGCTAACGTAGTGGCTGATGCGTTGAGCCGTAAGCCGATAGCGTTACAGATGTTAGAGGTACTTACACCACAGACTAGGATCCAGCGAGATCTTATTTGTCAGAATATTGAGGTTTGGGTTCAGAGAGTTCAGGGCCAGTTATGTGCATTAGAGATCACTTCGTCCTTGACTGATGATATCAAGGCGAAACAGTATGATGATCCGTGTTTGGTCCAGTTGAGGGAGGATGTGAGGCAGGGGAAAGCCCCTGGATTTGTGGTTTAGGATGATGGCGTTCTGAGATTTCGCGGCAGACTATGTGTACCGAATGATATTGAGCTGAGACAGAAGATCTTGAGTGAAGCTCATACCACACCTTACTCCATACATCCTGGTACGAATAAAATGTACAAGGATGTGAGGAGTAACTACTGGTGGAGTAATTTGAAGACAGACGTTAGCGAGTTTGTGTCGAGGTGTTTGACCTGTCAGCAGGTTAAGATCGAACATCAGCGACCCGCGGGGTTTTTGCGACCACTTCCTATCCCGGAGTGGAAATGGGAGGATATTTCTATGGATTTCATTACTAGTATGCCTAGGACTCGGAATGGAATGAACATGATTTGGGTTATTGTCGATCGACTGACCAAATCAGCTCATTTCCTGGGTATTAAGGACACTTGGGGCCCGGAGAGACTGGCACGAGTATTTATTGCAGAGATCGTGAGATTGCATGGGACTCCTAAGAGTATTGTTTCGGATCGTGATGGCCGGTTCGTGTCACATTTTTGGCAGGCTGTTCATCGAGCTTTGGGGACTGAGTTGAGACTCAGTACATCTTATCACCCTCAGACTGACGGGCAGTCAGAGCGGACGATCCAGACGATAGAGAATATGTTGAGAGCCTATGCCCTAGAATGGAAGGATGATTGGGAGTCGCACTTGCCGTTGATCGACTTCACGTACAACAATAGTTGGCACGCCTCGATCAAAATGGCGCCATTTGAGGCGTTGTATGGGAGGAGGTGTAGATCTCCGTTGTGTTGGGACAATGCGTCCGAGCTGATTGGTACCGAGCCCGATATGGTAGTTGAGACGAGAGAGAAGATTACTCTGATTCGTGATAGATTGTTAGCGGCCCAGATTCGGCAGAAGTCTTATGCCGACACGCATCTCCGGCTGTTGGAGTTCGAAGTGGGAGATCACGTTTTGCTGAAGGTGTCGCCGACACGGGGAGTTTACCGCTTCGGCCGGAAGGGTAAACTTAGTCCGAGATATATTGGGCCGTTTGAGATTTTAGAGAGAGTGGGAGAGCTTGCCTATCGGTTAGGCTTGCCGCCGTCCTTGAGTCACGTTCATAACGTATTTCATGTTTCCCAGCTTAGGAAGTACGTATCGGACCCTAGCCATATTATCGACTTTGGAGAGATCGAGTTGGGACCCGACATCACCATCGAGGAGAAGCCAATTCAGATTTTAGAGCATCGGGTGAAGCAGCTTCGTCATAAAACCATTCCTATGGTTAAAGTTCAATGGTCGAGACATGGGTCCGAGGAAGCCACATGGGAGATGGAAGAGAGTATGCGGTCGAGATACCCCGAGTTGTTCGCGTTGTAAGTTTCGGGACGAAACTTATTTTTAGGGGGAGATAATGTAATATCCGTGTTTTCTATTTTCGGTAATTTCTATTTTTGGTGTATGTTTGTTTCAGACAACTCGCTTAGCACTGTTTTGGAATTCTGAATCTATTTTGTTCTTGGAGTTTTTCCGTATGGTCGAGTTTCGAGGATGTTTTTGCATAATTTCATCTTGAATTATATCTTGTCGCATGTGCGTCCGATTCTCGTAAAACTTGTTCGTTTTCATTGTTTCTTGATTTGTATAAGTTTGTATGGTTGAGTTGGTCGTGTTGAAACTTTCGGTTTGTTAATCCGACGTTGTATCGCGATTTTTCGGGCTTTTGGGTCGTTCTTGTAATTCTCATAAGTTTGGAGAATTTCGCTTTATTTGTTTCGTTTCAGACTCTCTAGTGATCGAGATTTTTATTCTCTTTCAACGCTCAGCTTTGTCATCTTGATTATTACGTGTTTATGTTTCCGGATTCTGGTCTTGCTTCGTATTTCGGCACTTTTGTACTATTGGCAGCAGTGTGCATGCGATCTTGGCTTCTTTGCGAGTAGCGCACGCTACTGCGGATTTACTGCGTGCGCTATCCGTGTGGTTAGCGTCGCTAACTGAGTTCGTAGCGTGCGCTAACGATTTCAGCCGATGCAGGGACGATAGGTTCGATGCTTGATCTTGGACCGGGTAGCGACGCTAATCGGCGTTAACGCACGTTAATCCCTAGTACTAGCGCACGCTAACCATGTTAGCTTGCGTACGCTAATCGGAGGCAAAGAGCGCATTACGCCATGCCTCGCTAGCGCACGCTAATGCTTGTGCGTAGCGTGCGCTAAAGGCCCATTTTATATAAATATGGCAATGATCAACTTCGTCATTTTTCCTTCATTTCTTATCCTTCTCGGCTTTGAGCGATTCCAGGCGAGGGTTAGGGCCGATTCCGACTGTAGATCATCATTCACTACCACCGGGCATTCCTTGCGTGAATTCTTCAAGTTCCTAACCACTTTCCACCTTCCGAATCAAGGTAAAAATTCCCAAAACCCTTGTTTTGATATTTTGGGGGAAATTTGGGGATTTCTTGGGTTTTGACTCTAATAGTCCGAATTATCACCGGGTTATCGCTAGACTTCGATTGTGTGCTTGTAATCCTTCGTTTGATTGATGATTTGTGGTTTTGGACTTCAAGTTTTCCATGTTCGTCACTTATAGTCGACGATACCCAAGTCATGACCGACAAATTGTTCCAGCGGGTAGAATTAGGATTTATTCTTACCTTTCCGCGTTATTGAGACTTGTGTATACCGTTATTGTGTTAGGAATGGATTTGGAAGGATTGTGCGGACCTAAACCTATTCCTTCGTCGTTTCTTTCGTTTCATTTCATTCAAGGCAAGTACATGTATTATATTTCATTATGTGTGTACGGATTTGATGTGAATGATGTAAACTGTATTATTGAATGAATGTGATGGTTACTCTTCTACCTGGGGATGGCATGTGGCCTCTGGGGGCCGATACTAATGGGTACAGCCACGGAAGTGGACTTGGGTGCGTGTGTTGATGTTCTTCCACCTGGGGACGGTTCGACGGGACCTCTGGGGGCCGATACTAATGGGTACGGCCGCGGAAGTGGTTTCTCACCTAGGGACGGTCCGACGTGACCTCTGTGGACCGATACTAATGGGTACGGTCGCGAGTTACCAAGCGTGGATAACTGTGATGTGGAAGACTTGTTGATATACTATTTTGGTGTTAATGTGATATTCCGGAATATTGATTTTCAAAATGATTTTCCTAACGATACGTTTGTGTTGAATCGTTATATATATATAATGCTGTGTAATTGTGTACTTGCACTAGCTATTCGAATGCTAACCCCTTAAATGGGGGAAATGCGTCTTATGCATTTCAGGTACTGGTCGAGCTGAGGAGCTGGCTCGGGATGCGCATACAAAAGATGGGTTGGCATGATGATGTGGCTCGAGTCTGTATTTTTATGTTTGGTCATTGCATTTATCGAGTACCGGAGTTAGACTGTTTACTTTGAAACTTGGTTTAAGTCCCCTGCGTGGGCAACGAATTGGATTGATCTTATGTTCATGTACTCCGTTAAAATGTTTTGGCCGAGGCTACGGCCTTACTTACTTACTTTTGAATGCATCATTTGGGATTATCATTGTAGTTTACGTGTCATGAGTTAGCCTGGTAGACCTCACGGGGGTTCTACGGCGTGTAATGTCCCATCTGTGAATTGGGATGTTACAGTATGTTCGTTAGTCGGGTTGTTATCCTTGAAATCTTATATACGTGAATTGTATAATATCTTGAGAATCATTTATCATGTATATCTGATCCTGTGTTGGACAAAATACTTGTGTTATATTTTAGGTTGAGGAAAGGGCAAGGCACGGGAAGATCAGGGTGATGACGAATGGTTCGAAGGATACTAGTTCGGGGGCCCCAAGTCTTTTGAGTCCGGTCATGTTCGTACCGTGTAATGTTATCTTTCCGCTTTATTTAAATATGAACAAATGTATTGTTATTTAAGGAATATTCCATCTCCATATGGATTATACTTATGTTTTGGATCCCGTGTATAATAAGGTCGTAGGCCATACTGTTGTAAACTCCAAATCGGAGTAAGTACTATGTTTTGTGGTTCGGTATCACATGTATTTTGTATTTAATCTGTACTTTGGATATCGGCTGGTGGGTCCCAGTGTGGGGTCCACGGCACTGTAATAGCCGCCTTATTGGGGTGTTACAGATTGTGATATGTATATATGGACCTTTGACTTGAGGTTTCAGTAGGAGATGTGCTTGTGACATTAAGTTAGTCATTAGAGTAGTTCGATCCAATTGCCGGTTGGTTGGGTCAACCTCAAAATGCAACTTAGTTGGCAAGTAGCAGTCTCTACTGAATACCAAGATAAGATTATTTCTCCTATTAGTGAGCAGGTAAATGTCCTATGCGGTTAATGGCAAATGAGATCATAAGTCTTTGGCCAAAGCAGTTAGAGCTAGTTGTATTTGATACACGAGAGCTCGGTGATCTCAGTTTGTATTAACAAATACATAGAGTCAATATACAATAGGGTTTGACTTTACTGTGACCCTAATACTTGACCGGGACGTATGATTGAAGGGTTTATATGTATACGGTATTCAAGACATAATGGTTTTGGAATGATCCTATCATCCGTTCTCAGTTAGATTACGGTGTGGGCCACGAGACTGGCTAAGTGGTGCTAACACTCATTGAATCCTCCTTATGCTAATTGGGACGAAGCTACAGACATGTTATAAATTAAAAGAGAAAGGTACGAAAATAGAAGCAGATAGTGCATGCTAAATCAGTATCTTAGCGCATGTTATTTACATATGCAATCACGAATATCTAAAGCACTCTATGAAAATCAGGAAATGTTATGAATCAGGACAGAAAGGTTTGAAATAGAAGCAGATAACTCACGCTATGTGGTTACTCTAAGACACGTTAAATCGCCCAACTATCGCGCTAAAGACTGTTATTAGCACATACAAGGTTTGAAATTCTATCGTTAATCATATATCTGTTGGATATCTTTTTCAACACGAAAATCACGCAAAATATGGAAAGTAAAGATTGACCAACTAGTGCACGCTATGAAGGATGAATAACGGACGCTAAGTTCAAAATATATTCATTGGACAAAGACTTTCAGTATCAAGACCGTTCCTTTTCAAATTCAAAAGTAAAGATGCTTGACTACACCGAAAAAATGACATGGGATGTTATGACGTAGAAGACAAACGCTTTTATAAGAAAGCAAAAATGAGCGTTACTCCTCAAAAGAATATCAAAAGTGCGGCCAAGAATACATCAAAGAGGTATTTATAGGCCTAAAAGCAAACCGTACTTTGAAAAGGAATCGAAACCAAAAAGAAAAGACACCAAAATAAAAGTTTTGCAAACAAAAAATACTAAAAGGGCCAAATGAGCCTGAAAACAAAGGAATTTGGGCTTTGGACCTATATGTCACTGCAAAGCGCATATATATATATATATATATATATATATATATATATATATATATAATAACAATTCAGAACACGCCATAAAAATGTTACGACCTTTTTTATCATTGTCGACGGACATTTCTCTCTATCCTTGACCAACAAATAATATTCAGCAAATTGTTCCATATCAAAATATCATTAGTGATCTATTATACATGCGAAGGCCAATCTAAAGTAGATAAATATACGACACAATCGATTATGGAACAAGTACTATAAAACATGCATGTTTAGTATGAACACGTCCTTCTAGTACGACTTCCAAATAGGGGCATGCACGAGCCGTAGCAGTGGCGCTAGCACAGGCCCCAAAAATTTTAGCCCAAAATAGCTAGGTTTTTATTTATATATATATATATATATATATATATATATATATATATATATATATATATATATATATAGAGAGAGAGAGAGAGAGAGTAAATTACACCATTCGTCCTTGTAGTTTGCGTTGACCGCAGCCGGTGGTCCTTTGACCAAAAAACTTCACCACTCGGCCTTAAGTGTCAAACTTTATGCACCGTCTGTCCCTCCATCTAACTGGCCCCACTAACTCCCACTAACAGTCGTTAACTCACTTAACCCATGAGGGCATACCCGTCATTTTCCAACCCCCCTTTTCCCGCCTATATTTTTTACCCTATCTACTTTCCCATCTTTATAACTCCCCACCCACCCACCAAACATCTCTCTAAGTACTTTTTCCACCACCATTTTCAAATCCAGAGGTACTCTCAAATCAAATCAACAAAATGGCTAGATGTCCTCGTTGTCAATCAGTTGCAGTTATCAAAACATCATGGACTAATCGAAACCCAGGTCGAAGGTTTTATGGTTGTCCCCGAATGGTACATGTTTATGGTTTACTATGTAATTGAACAAAATATTGTGATAATCTTGGAATCAAGTAAGTAGTTGTTGTTTTATTTTTGTTTTACATGATTGTAACAGGTTTGTTGATTGGTTAGACCCCGAAATGTGTCAATGTTCTGTGGTAATTATACCTGGGTTATTAAGGTCCTGAACAACCATCAAACAATGCTACAAGATCTTGAGCAAGAAAGATCAAGATTGAAGAAGTATCTTATTGTTTCATGGGTTTTGTTTTTTATGTCTTTTATGTACAACATATTGACTTAGTTAGATATTAAGGCCAGTATGTATTTTGGGGGTTTAATGTTAGATGTATTTTGGGGATTTAATGTTAGATGTATTTTGGGACCAAGATGTTTGTTTTTTGTAATGAAAGCAAATTTTGTATTGAAAGAAATTTATATTGGGACCATCTGTTTTGTGTTTGTTTTGACCCATTACTGTAATATCCGGAATTTGTACTACTGTTGTTTAACGTTATTTTATCCGAGCTATGTTGTACAGTGTGGAATCTGTACAATATGGATAAAATAAATGAAGGACTGAGATGTCTGTATTGGTATAATTGTCGTACTTGGTCGACAATTGTATTTGAGGATATAGTGTGTCGTGTATACGTATTCGGTATATTGAGTCGAAGACCAAGATCAGTTTAAATGGCTAAGTATAGCCTGATTAGCGCACGCTAATATTCACGCATAGCGCACGCTATTATTCAAGTGTAGCGCACGCTAATGCCTAAGATTAGCGCTCGCTAATTATAGATCGGTCAAAAAGAGAATCTTGGCATTGTCAGGCTACTTTCAGCGCGTGTTCCGATAAGGTCAATGGATGTTTGTTATGAAGGATTAGCGCAAGTTAATGCATATTTTTAGCGCACGCTAATATCAGATCGGTCCAAAGGGAATCTTATCCTTGTCAGATGCTTTCGGCGTGTGGACCCGTCTTCGGAGCATATAGACAAATGAGTCAACTATGAGTAGCGTACGCTATGGTCGTGTAGGTCACAAGTCGTCCAGGAATAAGTCTAGAGGGGGGGTGAATAGACTTATTGAAACTCTTAAACTCTTTTTCAAGAAGAGTAAGTTTCTTCAGCTGATTGATATGCAAATGACTTAGAGTCGTTTGTACTCAATACGTGCGGAAGTCAGCTGATGACGAATACAAAACAACTAATGAAACACTTAACAATGAATGCAGCAGTTAAAGTATGATGCTATAAAATAGTAAAATACGCAGGCAGTTATAGTGGTCTCAGAGGTGGGGTAATCCTCTACTAATCCACTTTTCTCCAAACCAGTTGGAGATGAATTCACTATAATTGTCAACCAGTGATAAAGATTACAGTGATTCAACCAAATTACAACAGCTTCCAACCAGTGGAAATCCTTGCCGTTGCAACTCCCTAGACTGCCTTGCACCTCTTGATTCGCGATCCTTGGATGCCTTTACAGTCTCGAACTTCAACCAGTGAAGTACCCCGAACTCAGGATTAAAGACACGAGTTTTTGTCTTCTCCAACTAAGAGCTTCTTCAAATATGAACTTTTGAGAACTGCTCTTTTCACGATGCTATAATTCGCTTTTTTATTGCTTTGAATGCTTTGATTGCTTGATATTTTGTTCGCACCGGTGTTTGATCAACTTAAAATCTTCGGATATATATAGGTGTTGATCCTCGAGCATTCTTCATAGCCGTTGCAAATCTTGTAACAAATCCGTCGGTTGGAGAAATAGACTTCTTTGTTTATTTTTCTGAACGTTGCAAGGATGGATTCCCATATTTTAATCCATCGTTCGACCGTTGTGAAGACTTTGCATGTGAGGCACTGTATCTTTTGAATACAATAATATTAAAGTCTTCAGTGGTAGGTCTGGATGAATTATTTAATTCATATCCTTGCGGGCTCTCCAATATGTCTCTTTACGCTTGCATGTGACTTTCCGTAATATTTGACTATTCAACGCATGCTGACGTGGACTTGGAGTACTTGGCTGATCTCAAGTAGGCTGATGTACAGTCATCTTCTCTGCAGTTTGGACTTCTCTGATGGTGACTGTTTGAGACTCGCCTGATCAGATGACTTGTCTGAAGTCACTTGACTGCAGTCTGGTCAAACATCTCTGATTAATTTTTGTTGACCAGGACTTCTCTGACTTGACTCGGCTGTACATCTTTGATGAACTTAGCTGTACTTTTGTACTTAGCCGATTTGAGCCTAACTTATTTTGGCCTATAGAAGATACTCATTTGGTTCTTCTTTACATTTTGCCAAGTATTAAACTAAACACAATTTGGCCAACGGAAGATACTCATTTGGTTCTTCCTTACATTTTGCCAAGTATTAAACTAAACACAATTTGGCCTATGTAAGATACTCATTTGGTTCTTCCTTACATTTTTGCCAAGTATTAAACATTTGAATTACATTAATGACATCATCAAAATCTAACAAGTATTCCTAACAAATTCCCCCTATTTTGATGGTGTCAAAACTTTAAGCAAGTTATTCAAATGAACAAGTCTGCAATTGAGTGCAATACACAAACTAAAATCAGTCTATTTTTGAGACAACTGGGAATTGTCATTCAAAAGACTGTTATATTAATTTTTTAGTATTGTTTACAAGTACAAGTCTTTCAATGATCAAAACAATTACAGGAAAAATTACAAGTACAAAATTTCAAAAAAAATATGAATATAATCAAATCATCTACCTCTGCCTCTGCCTCTGCGAATAGGCTGCTTGGCAGGTCTGATAGGCTTAGCTCCAATTGGTCTCCTCTTGACAGGGGCAAGACCGTACTTCCTTCTGACAACGAGGGAAGCAAAGTCTTGTTCTTCTTGTGAGGAGAACTTATGCTCGTCACAAAGCTTCTTTATTTTCCTTTGAAGTGCTAATTCATCCAGATCACCATTTAACAAGGTGGGAGGATCTTTAGGCCTGAAAGGAGGGATCATTGGGTATACATTTCATTACTTTGTATGTTTGAGTAGGACAGCCCAGAGATTTGGATGTGCTTCCTCTATGAAATTAATAAAAGTCTACTGTGGGGAGCAATCTTTATCCTGGAGTAAATCCCAGATATAAAAATCTATGATGAACTTCTTCTTTGCAGTTCCCCACATAGGTTCAGCTTCGATAGGAAGGAAATCTTCAACATACCATAACTCTCTGCCTTCCCATTCTAGTGTAGGCTCATCCCCAATTCTGATCCTCCTTCTTTTGACTGCAGGCTGATCATCAGCCTGTTCTAGTTCTGCTTCTCCCTTCCTCTTTGCCGAAGATGTCCCAGCTGTGATCACTTGGACATCTTGCTTTTTCTTGGTCCTCATCTCTTGAATTCTTATTTCCCCCTGCTTGCTGCCTTCCCCCTGAAACCTCTTTTCCCCCTTTTTGCCAGCATCAACCAGGGTGGTCAATTGCTGCTCCATTCTATGCATCCAGTCAGACATGCCGAATGGCATTCTGTTGTTTGTAGGAGGAGGTGGTTGAGGGATGTTCCACTGCAGCAAGGTTGTTGGGTACGGATTCGGATATTTGCGCCGTTTGTGGAAGCATAAATATAAGTGCGGAAAATAAAGGACACGAGGATTTATAGAGGTTCGGCTATAAACGAGCCTACATCCTCTCTCGGTATCTTTTTCTATAGGATCAAGATAAAAACCTCTACGCCTCTCTTCTATCAGTCGAGGTATAACCATTTACAATCACGTCTTCTATTGGTCCGTGATAAACCACTCGTACTTGTCTTTGTGTCGGTCCAAGTTAAACCGTTTTCCTTTTCGTAGGACAAGGAATCAACCTCTCTAGCTTTCTATTGGTACTAGATAAGCCTCACTAAGATAGCGATTGCGATTCTGACAATGCCGGATCCTTGATCCTAATAACACTGAATCCAATCGTATCTTTTCTTTTACCACTCGTGTATGTTTTCGTGAAATCTCACTCAAACACTTACAATTAAGCTCAATATCAACAACAAGAATGTGTGTAATAATATCACAAGAATAGACTATTTGCTCAAGGTTGTTGTACTCAAACAATACCATATCGATGGTATTTATAGGCTCCATCATCAAACTAGCCGTTAGCTGCCAGACTGCTCATTACGTACGCTATCATCTCCTTATTACGTACGCAAGCCTCGTTACGTACGTTAACCACTACGGGTACGTACGTAAGCCTCTTCCAGTTTCAGTTCAGGGACTTTCGTCATTTTGATTACGTACGTTAACAATTTCTGCATTACGTACGTTAGGCCTTATGTCACTGCTGACGTCATATGTCCGTTGCATGCTTTTCTGACTTTGACTCCTCCAACGTTCACTTGTTTGAACTGTGTTACGTACGTTATCTTTCTTGCATTACGTACGTTAGCTTCATCATATTACGTATGTTAACTTGTTCCTGTTACGTACGTTAGCTTTGATTTCTTCAGCATTTTGCACTTCGTTTTCCTTCGATGCTCGCTTCGACTCTTCGCTGTTTTGTTTTGTTTAACAATTTTAATCATCAAAATATTATTAATTTATGTATGGAACAAAATGTTCCAACAATATCCCCCTTTTTGATGGTTATAAAACAACACTTCGTCAATGGGATTTTCCTGCAAGAAATACAAATATTTGTATATGTGTACAGACCAAAGTTTTCGACTTTGTCCGTTTCGTTAGTTTCTTCTCCCATTTCTTTTTCGACTCCTTCTTTCTCTTTTCCTCTTCTTTTCTCATTTTTTTAATTTTTCATCGTCTTTTCGACGTCTCCTCGTTTTTCTTTTCCTTCATTTTCGACTTCTCCTTATTTTTGTTCAACTCCTTCGTTTTTCAATTCTTTTTGAATGCTATCTATTTTCTTCAATTTTCTCCCCCTTTCACGGTTAATCACATTTTCGACTTATTTCTCCATTCTCCTATCTCTCCCCCTTTTTGTATTCATCAAAAGTGCAATAAAATACCAATAAAAAATTCAATAAATAATGAAATGTGCAAAAATAAATATAAGGGTATTAACTCCCCCTGAAAATATTATCCGTTTAAAAAAATTACTCTCCCTGAGTAAAATACCAAAACTCAATGTTTGGGGATCCAACCTATAGTTGGTTTTTCTTTAGAAACGTAGACGATATTTGAAACGATTGTTCCTTTAGGAACCCAAATTTTCTTAATTTTTATCGTCCGCCTCGGGCTTTTGCAAATTAAAATATGATGCCCGATTTTTAAACATTTATCGCAGTGGGGTATTTTAAAATTAACAGATTCGTTTTTCGAACGAGTTTTGAATCCTAACCCATCTTTATTCAAAGTAAACTTTTGAACACCAAGCATTTGTTCAAATTTCTCATTTCCGCACGAGAATTTCTTTGTCAAAGATTTAAGCTCGGTTTGAATTTTGGCGAGATCATCCTTCAAAATATTTTCATTTTCAATACACTTTGAATGATCGATTTCAATAAATTTTTCCTTTTCGATAATTTTAGAATTTTCAATTTCTAAAGATTTAATTTTAGACTTAAGGGATTTTATTTCCGATAATGCATATTGAAAATCCCTATGAAGTAGTTCAAATGCATCAAAAAGTTCATCACGGGAGGATGTACTAACCTGACTTTCGACGTCGCTGTCGTCGAACGAACTTCGGGCCATGAGAGCGAGATTATTTTGTTCGATAAAATCGTCTTCGTCTTCATCGCTCCAAGTAGCCACGAGAACCTCCTTCTTGGGTTTGACACGGCAATGCTTAGCGAAGTGGCCTGGTTTTCCACATAATCGACAAGAGTTGTCGAATTTCTTCGTTTCGCTCGAGATATCCTTCTTCCTCCGGTTTAATAAAGTTTGGAATTTATTAATACTCTTGGCATAATATGCCGCTTCTTTGTCGCTTTCTTCCACCGGGATTTCTTCTTTCTTTTTCGACATCTTAGCCTTCATGGCTAACGATCGTTCCTTCGGCTTTGGCTTGACACTTCGTGATTTTAACACGATCTCATAATTAATTAGCAAACCAACGAGGGCGCTAAAATCAAGCGTTTTGAGATCTTTAGATTCCATAATCGCGGTCACGGTGCCGTCCCATTCGCTAGGTAGTGATCATAAAAATTTCTTAACTTTTTCACTACTAGATAATGGTTTTCCGAACGAAGCAAGTCCATTGGTGATGACCGAGAATCGGTCGAGCATATTGGTGATGGACTCGTCACCCTTCATCATGAATAACTCGTAGTCATGGAGAAGCATATTGATTTTTGTCTCTTTGACTTGAGTTGTCCCTTCGTGTGTGATTTCGAGAATTTTCCATATTTCTTTTGCACTTTCACACGACGAGATTCGATTGACCTCTTTGGGATTTAAGGCACAAAATAAAAGCTGGGTGGCCTTACAATTTAGATGGTCATTTTTCCAATCGGCATCGTCGTATTCTTCAAAAGATTTCAGCGTACCGTCGGATTTGATAGGAACTTTCGGGCCGAGACAAATAATCTTCCAAATCTCTATATCGTAGGCACGAATAAAGATCGACATCTTTTTCTTCCATGTCAAATAATTTGAGCCATCGAAGAATGGTGGTCGGTTGAGAGCAAGGCCTTCGACTGGAGAGAATTGAAACGCCATTTTTGGATCTTTTTCTCCTCGGATGTTAAGCCGCGTATTGGAGTACCGCTCCGATACCAATTGTTGGGTATGGATTCGGATATTTGCGCCGTTTGCGGAAGCGTAAATATAAGTGCGGAAAATAAAGGACACCAGGATTTATAGAGGTTCGGCTATAAACGAGCCTACGTCCTCTCTCGGTATCTTTTTCTATAGGATCAAGATAAAAACCTCTACGCTTCTCTTCTATCGGTCGAGGTATAACCATTTACAATCACGTCTTCTATTGGTCCGTGATAAACCACTCGTACTTGTCTTTGTGTCGGTCCAAGTTAAACCATTTTCCTTTTCGTATGACAAGGAATCAATCTCTCTAGCTTTCTATTGGCACTAGATAAGCCTCACTAAGATAGCGATTGCGATTCTAACAATGCCGGATCCTTGATCCTAATAACACCGAATCCAATCGTATCTTTTGTTTTACCACTCGTGTATGTTTTCGTGAAATCTCACTCAAACACTTACAATTAAGCTCAATATCAACAACAAGAATGTGTGTAATAATATCACAAGAATATACTATTTGCTCAAGGTTGTTGTACTCAAACAATACCATATCGATGGTATTTATAGGCTCCATCATCAAACTAGCCGTTAGCTGCCAGACTGCTCATTACGTACGCTATCATCTCCTTATTACGTACGCAAGCCTCGTTACGTACGTTAACCACCACGGGTTACGTACGTAAGCCTCTTCCAGTTTCAGTTCAGGGACTTTTGTCATTTTGATTACGTACGTTAACAATTTCTACATTACGTACGTTAGGCCTTATGTCACTGCTGATGTCATATGTCCGTTGCATGCTTTTCTGACTTTGACTCCTCCAACGTTCACTTGTTTGAACTGTGTTACGTACGTTATCTTTCTTGCATTAAGTACGTTAGCTTCATCATATTACGTACGTTAACTTGTTCCTGTTACGTACGTTAGCTTTGATTTCTTCAGCATTTTGCACTTCGTTTCACTTCGATGCTCGCTTCGACTCTTTGTTGTTTTGTTTTGTTTAGCAACTAATCATCAAAACATTATTAATTTATGTATGGAACAAAATGTTCCACCAAAGGTGTCAATTTTGGCATTGATCGACTGCAGATCAGGAGTGATTTGAGAGGCAAGCAGCTCTCTAACAGTGTCTTTAACAATCTGTCGGATCAGCTCAGTCATCACAGGTGTAATTTGTGATGTCTGTGGAGAGTGCTCGCCTGAATCTTCGACGCCTGCAGGTAGGTGTGCGGATGACCCACCTGTCTGCAGACTCCTGTCTGCAGCTGGCATTCTAGATGGGGTCTGTTCTGGTGTCCCCGATCTGGAGTCTTCAGCCAGGTCTGCATCTAGGCTGGTATAGCGGGCAGGTGCCCCAGCCTTGTCTGCAGTCTCCTTTTCCGGCTCCTTCTATTTTTCTCCTTATTCCTTTTCCAACTCCTTCTCTCCTTCTTCCTTTTCTTCCTCTTTATCATTCTCCTTTTCTTTCTCACCCTCTTTTTATCCTCATTCAACCTTACCATCATCATCATCATCATCATCATCATCATCATCATTTTTATCATCCTTTTTCTCATCATCATTATCTTCATCATCCTCCTCATCTTCTTTTTCTTCTTCATCCTCCTGATCAACTTCTTCTCCATCTTCTTCTTCCCCATCCACTAATTCCATAGTTTTTTCAACTTCTTCTCCAGATTGTTTTTCAACTGAGATATTTTCTTCTTCACTTTCTTCCTGCTTCCCCTCTTCAATAATAATAATTTCTTGTTCTTTCGGCACTAACTCCTCTATTCTTATTTCTTTTTCTTCAACTTCTTCTTCTTTACCAAAAGACCCATCAAGTATACTATACATAATGGAATGGATAAATTGGTCCATGTGGGTTTTAAAATTGGACATGAACCAATTTTCCTGTAGTAATAAAATAACGTCTCATTTGTTAAAAAAATTCATCAGCGCTTCTTCAGTGGCCTGGAAATATTCCCAGCCACTCACCTCAACGAAAGTTTGTAGTTGAGTGAAAGAATAGGATTTAAAGGTTTTCCACTCCTCATAATTGTGAACGAAAGAGTGTTTTAGAGCAAGGGGTTTACCATTTTAAGCTGCTCTATGGAAAGATTGAAGAGGTTATTGTCGAGAAGGTTAAACTGTAATTCGCCTCAGGTATGTTGATGATCAAGACTGCTTCCTCTTCTTCTGAGATGTACTAAGGAGTGAGAAGAGGTACAATCTGGGTCTCCAGGCTAGTAGTAGCAGGCTGGTCCTCCAGGTGAATAGGTGACCTAGCTGCAGGGCTGAAGTGCTCTGGCTGCTCCTCTTCACTAAACTGCAAGCGCTTGGGCCTCTTTGGAGATGGTTCTGTTGAGGAATGAATGATGGGTGGCTCACCAGGGGCTGGTCCCCTTCTCTTGAAACGAAGAGCAGTAGGCGTATTGTCCGACTCAGTATCACACTAGGCTGCAAGTGGGTTGCCGGTTGCAGCCTGGTCGGACTCGTCTGATGATTCAGGGTATTTGTAGGTCGGTCCCTGATCAGACTGTTGGGATACGGTGCCTAAATCGAAGGCCCAGCGGAAGCGGTAAAACGAAAATTAATTCGATCCGAATCCCTACGAGGATCAATCGAGCTACGTATATACGAATATATAAACGAAAAGCAAAAGTCGTAAGAAACTAACCCTCGAAGTCCGTTGATTAAATGGAAACCTTCTCTTGAGCTATTCCCCAAGCTTTGGTTGATCTCTACGTATCCGATCCGCTCCAAGCCCTTGAACGATCCAACGCCGAAAGCACCGCGTCTCTACTTGCCGCCATGGAAAAACGACCTAATAACAACACTTGATTAACCTCTAAGGTTACGGCTAGAATCAAATGATGAAGCTTTTATTATTACACTCTAAGTGTATAATATATCTCTCAATAATTTTCTCTCAATTTTTCTCCAAGAAAAATGAAGAGGAAGTGAATGAAGAATATGAAGATGAGTGTTAAACTCAAATTCTATCTCTCTCTCTCTCAATCCTCACGTTGGAAGCTTGTGTAATACAAGTGAGGAGAGTCTTCATTTTATTCCCCATAAAATCCTCCCAAATCAAGACCAAATAATTAAAATGAATTAATTAAAAGATCTTGTTCCCTTGATTATTCAAGTCATCCACCAACTAAGGTGGAGACTATGACCAAAGGAAAGAGGAGGGAAATTGGGATGGCCATCTAGAAGGAGCCGGACGAGTTCGATTCGCTTTGCACTCCCGTGAGTCCAAACAGATAAACTCCTATTCCGCTCCGATATATTTGTGTCGTTTAATTAATCCAATTAATTAAACATATCAAATACAAAATAACATAATTAATTTCTCCAAGAAATAATTATATTTATGAATTAAATTAATCACCAAAGAATTTATTTAATTCATTAGGCCGTAAATCAATTTATCTAATAAATCGATTTAGACATCCAATGTCCCAATTAGATATCCAATATCTAATATTCATAATGAGAGAATTAGCTTTATTTATTCCGTCGTCAATCCTATTGCGCGACTCGGTAGGTCCGTCTCAGTCAGCAATGGGAGGAACCAAAGAGTAGTAGCACCACCTAGCCAGCCTGGCGGCCTACACTGTACCCCAACTGAGAACGAATAATTGGGATCATTCAAGAACCATTCTGTCGTGAATGCCAGTATACGTATAAACCCTTCTTTCAAATGTCCCGATCAAGTTATAAGGTCACGATCAGTCAAACCCTATCTTCACTTGACGCTATGCATGCGTTAATGCAAATCGAGATCATAGAGCTCTCGTGTATCTAATACAACTAGCTCCAATGCTTTGGCCAAAGACTTATGATCTCATCTGCCAATAACCGCATAGGACATATAACCCGCTCACTAACGGGAGAAAGAATTCTATCTTGGTATTCAGTAGGACCTGCTACTTGCCCGTCAAGATGCACGTCGAGGTTGACCCCGCCTTCCAGGTTACGTGGTCGAACTACTCTAATGAAAATCTTGATGTCACAAGCACATCCCTACTAAATCATCAAGTCGAAGGTTCACGAATACCTATCACAACCTTTCGATTCCGTCATTGACTGTCCCGGAGTGAAATCCGTGTGACGAATCAAGGGTGAGTCGGTTCGAGTATACTAATCCAATTAACATACCTATAACGTGTGCTTCCACTAACCATTAGTGTTCGACAGGCACTCTCCATGTCAAAGAACACGTCATACAAGTCTTCACATAAACTTAACGCCTACCAAGTTTCATCGACTTGCGAGCGATTGAGTATTTGAGCTATAACCTTTCCAAAGGCCGACCCCTTATCCAATAAGGAGTGGAACGCTTTGCTCTCAAATACACGGACTAGTTTCTATATGTTTATTTACTAGTTAGGAATGCCAGTAACTACCAGTAAATAAAGAAACATTCATTTGCCTTATATAAATGGTTTACATAATAACAAGTACAATGCCCTCACTCAACATCCTCTGAGTGGCATTCGAGGGCATACTCCTAACAATCTCCCACTTGCACTCAATGCCACACACTATGGTATCTAATACCCATGTTCTTCAGATGACGCTCCAAGCTAGTCTGAGAAAGTGGCTTGGTTAGTGGATCGGCGACGTTGTCGGACGAGTCTACTCTGTGCAGCACAATGTATCCCTTGCGAACAAATTCTCTTACGAGATGATACTTCCTCTCAATATGTTTGGTGCTGTTGTGAAACCTCGACTCCTTGGCTCGCGCTGACCTCCGTTGTCGCATGCAGTGAACAGCACTCAAGACATGGTATCATTTGAAGTTCTCCTGAAACTTCTTAATCCGTAACCCTTCCTTGAAGACTCCGAGGCCGCTTGATACTCACTGACGTGTGGAATCGCGGTCGCGCTTTGCTTGGCACTACGCCAAGATATCGCTCCTCCATTAAGAGTAAATATGTAGCCGTGGAAGTGGACATCGAGTCGCCCTTCACCCCTTGGAAGTCCGAATCTGAATCCCACCACATCCAATTCTCCACCGCCATACATCGTAACCATATCTCTAGTCCTTCTTAAGTACTTGAGAACGTTCTTTACGGCGATCAATGTTCCCTACCGGGTTTGCTCAAACCTACTCACCACGCTTACAGCATGCGCGATGTCAGGTCTTGTACACAACATAGCATACATAAGGCTACCCACGGCCGAAGCATATGGTATATTACTCATTTCCTTTCGTTGTTCCTCACTTTGAGGACACATCTTCAAAGTGAGTTTTATTCCATGTTGCATCGGTAGGAACCCTCTTTTAGAATCATCCATCTTAAATCGCTTTAAGATCTTATCTATATAGAGGGCTTGGGAAAGGCCTATTGTTCTCTTCGCTCTATCCCGGTAGAGTCGAATTCCAAGAATATAGGTTGCTTCTCCCAAGTCTTTCATGGAGAAATTACTCAAAAGCCAAGATTTTACAGAACTGAGCATTCCCACATCATTTGCTATTAGTAGAATATCATCCACATATAGTACTAAGAATGAGATCTTGCTCCCACTAACCTTCTTGTATACACAAGGTTCCTCTTCATTTTGCACGAAGTCAAACTCTTTGACCGCCTCGTCAAAACGAAGGTTCCAACTACGCGACGCTTGCTTCAGTCCATAAATGGAACGCTGAAGCTTGCACACTTTCTGAATATCGACTTCGGACACAAAGCCTTTAGGCTGCTCCATATAGATTTCCTCCTCGAGGAATCCATTAAGAAAAGCCGTCTTTACGTCCATTTGCCATATCTCATAATCGTGGTAGGCAGCTATAGCAAGCATCATGCGAATAGACTTGATCATGGCTACGGGCGAGAAGGTATCGAGGTAATCGATCCCTTCCTTTTGGATATAACCCTTTGCCACAAGCCTGGCCTTATAGGCGTCAACCTTGCCATCACCATCAGTCTTTCTCTTGTAGATCCACTTGTTCCCAATAGGCACTATGCCCTTGGGGCGGTCTACTAGAGTCCAGACCTGATTGACATGCATCGAGTCTATCTCAGCTTCCATAGCTTCACGCCATTTCGCGGAGTCTACATCCACCATCGCTTGGTCATAGGTTGTTGGGTCGGTCTCTTGGCTATCACTTGGAACCTCATGGAGACCCAGCTCCTCCAAGTGCACAAGCCCATACCTCTCAGGTAAATGAGACACCCTACTAGACCTACGAGGTGGTTGTACTTGTGTTTTAGAAAGTTCGGTTCCAGTTTCTTGCACAGGTGTCTCCCGAGGAGTTTCATTGTATTCTTCTAAAGAAATACTTCTACCTGCTCCGCCTTCCTGAATGAACTCATCTTCCAGGAAGTGTGCTTGTAAAGCAACAATGATCCTTCGATCTTCGGGCATGTAGAATAGATATCCCATTGTCCCAGACGGGAATCCAATGAAACGTCCCTTTGCAGACCTAGATTCCAACTTTTCCACCTTAGTCTTCTTAACATAGGCGGGACATCCCCAAATCCTAATATGATTAAGACTTGGTTTCCTTCCCTCCCACATCTCATGTGGAGTTTTAGGAACGGATTTGGAAGGACACCTGTTTAAGATATAAGCGGCGATCAGTGCATACCCCCACAGGTAAATTGGTAAGTCAAGATAGCTCAAGATGGAACGGACCATGTTTAACAAGGTCCGGTTCCTTCTTTCTGACACACCATTTAACTGAGGAGTACCTGGAGGTGTTAGTTGTGAAACTATTCCATGTTCCTTAAGGAACTCGTCAAACTCCGTACTCATATACTCACCACCTCGGTCCGACCGAAGTGCTTTGATATGATTACCAGTTTATTTCTTGACTAGGACCTTGAATTCCTGGAATTTCTCAAAGGCCTCGGATTTATGTTTCATTAAGTATACATAACCATACCTGGTATGATCATCTGTAAACGTAATGAAATATTGATATCCATCACGTGCTGCTTCCAAAGCACCACATACGTCAGTATGGATTAATCCCAGTTTATCAGTGGCTCTTTCAAATGTCCATGTGAAGGGGGACTTAGTCATTTTGCCTTTAAGGCAAGATTCACAAGTAGGAAAGGGATCAGATCCCAATGGACCCATAAGTCCATCTTTTTCCATCTTGTAAACCTTGGTCTGACCAACATGACCAAGTCTAAGATGCCATTTCAAAACTTGATTGGTTTCATCCCTACCACGTTTTCTAGTCATAGTATTCACAACTACTTTGTTGCTGAGATTTAGATGATACAATCCATTTAACAATGTAGCAAGATCACTAGTTTATTTCTGAAATAAATTTTGCAGGAACCATCACCAATGAAAAATGAAAAGCCTTTTCGGTCCATGACCGGAATGGATACAATGTTTTTGTGCCCCTTGGGCAAAACAAGTACATCTTCTAAAGTCAAAACAAAACCGGATTCCAAACTCAAAAGAAGTGATCCTATGTCGGTCGCCTCGACACTATACCCGCTTCCGACTGTGATCATAACTTCTCCAGCTCCAAGTTTCCTACTTTGTTCCAGATCCTGATTCACAGTACAAATATGAGAACTAGCACCAGAATCCATTATCCAGGAAGTAGAAAATACAGTAGCAGAACAATTTGTTTCCAAAACTAAAAGTTCTGTACCTAAAGTGCCATGAAGAATCGGACAGTCTCTAGCCCAGTGGCCCAGCTCACCGCACTTGAGACGAGAATCCTTCTTCTTCTTGTTCTTCAGAACCATCGGGGCCTTGCCCTTTTCTTTAAGGTCCTTAGCTTGCTGTCCAGTCCGCTTCTTGGTCTTTTTCTTCTTATTCTTAGACCTCCGAGGTCCAGAAGAAATCACAAGAGCAGACTCCTTCATCCGCGGAGTCTTCATCTGAGACTGAGCCGTCACAAGATTGTTCATTAGCCCATCTAAATTACATGCAATCTCATTGCAGTTGAAGTTCATAACAAACTGTGAGAAGGAATCAGGGAGAGACTGAAGAATAAGGTCTATTTGGAGAGAAGTATCCATTTTCAAATCAAGAGCCTCCAATCTCTCTATCATGGATATCATTTTGAGGACGTGTTCCCCAACCTTCTCACCTTCCTTCATCCTTGCACCGAACAGTTGCTTGGATATCTCATATCTAGCAGTTCTGCTGTGCTCACCATAAAGTTCGGTTAAGTGAGATAGAATCTGCCTAGCAGAAGTCATTTTCTCATGAGCTCTCTGAAGCTCATTAGACATGGAAGCCATCATATAAGCACGGACTTTCACGTCATTCTTAACCAACTTTTCATGGTTTTCAATCTCTTCCTGATTAGCTCGGGTCCGCACAGGAGGCGCCGGAATGTCCGTCTCCAAGACGTATCCCAGTGCCTCTATACTGAGGACAATCATCAGATTGCGGAGCCAATCCACAAAGTTAGGTCCCATTAAGGTGTTCTTTTCGAGTAGAATTGCGAGTGGATTCATTGTCATATTGAGATTTGTCTGCATTAAGTATAACAGATTAATTAGTGACTCATTCAATTATGTTCTGAGTGTAGAATTAAGGTCTTTTCTATTCTTGTTACCCAGCTCCCACTATTTTTATCGGAATAACACACTCCCATGTGAAATCCGGAAGTATCGTCGCTCTACTTCATAGTGGTGATCGAGTTCTTTATAAATCTTAATAGAGGGCAACCGAACAGGTTTCTAGTCTATTAATTTTCATAAAGTGGTGTCCAACACCAACCCATCTAATAGATGATTCGATCTTATTTTTCCCCTTGTTCACTCCCCTCAACCTATACGGTTTCTATGGTTCGTGAACAAGTTAAGTTTATACCATCGACGAAAATTAGTCTCACAATTGAATCTTATCCGGCAACCTATCAGGTTTCTAGGGATAAAATTTGCTCCAACCGAAGGCATCCAATGCGCTCCCGGTAATTTATCCATCCTCCCCGAACGACTACCCCGATAACTCGGAAGCATAGCACATCCGGTTTGGATTTCAATTTCCCGAAAACTCGATGGAGGGAAGGAAAACCTTGAAACCTTATAAACTTAATAATTTATCGTGGGAGAATTTTCGCGATTAACGTTACACTTTGCACATTAATCATTTAAGCGCGTTTGTGGCATTCATACAATATGAAACAACCATTCACAACCTAGTTGCTACCAACATGTGGTTCATGGACCGTTCCTAGAAAACAAAAACTCCGTAATCTAATTACAAGTCTTCGTCTTGAATCTTCGTCTTCTCGAAATGGATCTTCCTCCGGTCTTCGTCATTACATATAAATTTTACATCGAAATTGCATCCTAGATACAAACATTTCTAGTAAAATAAATAGGCTCAAAACGGCCTTTACAACCCAATCGAATAAAACGAACGATTCAAAACTAAGTCCACGAACCACATCCCCATTCAAAAACATTCATCCAATAAATACTATATAAATGGAAAGCGTAGAGATACATTGATCCAATCAACAATACAAACCGATCCAATCGATTCACACAATAGGTAATATGATAACGTTCAAAATAATTCGGTCAACCATAAATATTCCAATTAATCAAATTTCCCTTATAAAATGAAATACCATAAATCATTTTAATCATATTAAATCCAATTTAACATGAGGGAGATTAATTTTCAAGAATACACGAAAAATTGAGTGGGCGAAAATGGCTGCCATGGCCGAAGTCATCGCCGGCACACTGCCGTGGACACGGCCCGCGTGCCGAATGGCACGGCGGTCGTGGCCGGCAAAGTGACCTAGACCTACTGTCGAGACTCGGCCGTGTCGCCGACACGGCCGAGTCACTCCGAAGCCGCGGAGACACGGCCCGTGTCGCCGACACGGTCGGGTCTCGCTGTAGTGGCTCGGCCAGATCGCTGACACGGCCCGTGTCACTGCACACGGCCGAGTCACCCTGGCAGCTTCCTGCCCTTTGTCCGAAAAGTCGTCCGACGACGATTCGGAGCTCGATTTTCGACCGGATATCCAATATCTATATTTTTCAACATTCATATCTTCAATATAAATCATATTTCCCAGAAATTTAAGATTTATATTTGTACATAAACTTACGAGAAATATAACTACAACGAACGTAAAACATGTACCACGATTATGACTAAAATGATTCCAAATCATTCACCATTTAATCGAGCATTCCAAATGCCAATATCGTAGATACGATCGCAAGACCTACTCTCCGATACCACTGTTGGGATTCAATGCCTAAATCGAAGGCCCAGCGGAAGCGGTAAAACAAAAATTAATTCGATCCGAATCCCTACGAGGATCGATCGAGCTACGTATATACGAATATAGAAATGAAAAGCAAAAGTCGTAAGAAACTAACCCTCGAAGTCCGTTGATTAAATGAAAACCTTCTCTTGAGCTATTCCCCAAGCTTTGGTTGATCTCTACGTATCCGATCCGCTCCAAGCCCTTGAACGATCCAACGCCGAAAGCACCGCGTCTCTACTTGCCACTCACCGGAAAAACGACCGGAATAACAACACTTGATTAACCTCTAAGGTTACGGCTAGAATCAAATGATGAAGCTTTTATTATTACACTCTAAGTGTATAATATATCTCTCAATAATTTTCTCTCAATTTTTCTCCAAGAAAAATGAAGAGGAAGTGAATGAAGAATATGAAGATGAGTGTTAAACTCAAAGTCTATCTCTCTCTCTCAATCCTCACGTTGGAAGCTTGTGTAATACAAGTGAGGAGAGTCTTCATTTTATTCCCCATAAAATCCTCCCAAATCAAGACCAAATAATTAAAATGAATTAATTAAAAGATCTTGTTCCCTTGATTATTCAAGTCATCCACCAACTAAGGTGGAGACTATGACCAAAGGAAAGAGGAGGGAAATTGGGATGGCCATCTAGAAGGAGCCGGGACGAGTTCAGTTCGTTTCAGACTCCCGTGAGTCCAAACAGATAAACTCCTATTCCGTTCCGATATATTTGTGTCGTTTAATTAATCCAATTAATTAAACATATCAAATACAAAATAACATAATTAATTTCTCCAAGAAATAATTATATTTATGAATTAAATTAATCACCCAGTAATTTATTTAATTCATTAGGCCGTAAATCAATTTATCTAATAAATCGATTTAGACATCCAATGTCCCAATTAGATATCCAATATCTAATATTCATAATGAGAGAATTAGATTTATTTATTCCGTCGTCAATCCTATTGCGCGACTCGGTAGGTCCGTCTCAGTCAGCAATGGGAGGAACCAAAGAGTAGTAGCACCACCTAGCCAGCTTGGCAGCCTACACTCTACCCCAACTGAGAACGAATGATTGGGATCATTCAAGAACCATTCTGTCGCGAATACCAGTATACGTATAAACCCTTCTTTCAAATGTCCCGATCAAGTTATAAGGTCACGATCAGTCAAACCCTATCTTCACTTGACGCTGTGCATGTGTTAATGCAAATCAAGATCATCGAGCTCTCGTGTATCTAATACAACTAGCTCCAATGCTTTGGCCAAAGACTTATGATCTCATCTGCAAATAACCGCATAGGACATATAACCCGCTCACTAACGGGAGAAAGAATTCTATCTTGGTATTCAGTAGGACCTGCTACTTGCCCGTCAAGATGCACGTCGAGGTTGACCCCCGCCTTCCGGTTTACAGGGTCGAACTACTCTAATGAAAATCTTGACGTCACAAGCACATCCCTACTAAATCCTCAAGTCGAAGGTTCACGAATACCTATCACAACCTTTCGATTCCGTCATTGACTGTCCCGGAGTGAAATCCGTGTGACGAATCAAGGGTGAGTCGGTTCGAGTATACTAATCCAATTAACATACCTATAACGTGTGCTCCCACTAACCATTAGTGTTCGACAGGCACTCTCCATGTCAAAGAACACGTCATACAAGTCTTTACATAAACTTAACGCCCAGTCAAGTTTCATCGACTTGCGAACGATTGAGTATTTGAGCTATAACCTTTCCAGTGCCGACCCCATTATCCAATAAGGAGTGGAACGTTTTGCTCTCAAATACACGGACTAGTTTCTATATGTTTATTTATGATTTAGGAATGCCAGTAACTACCAGTAAATAAAGAAACATTCATTTGCCTTATATAAATGGTTTACATAGTACAATGCCCTCACTCAACATCCTCTCAGTGGCATTCGAGGGCATACTCCTAACACAGACAGCTGTTTTAAGATATGAGCTGCTCTTCTTTTGCTTCCTAGCCTCCTCAATGTCTCTTGGTCTAGATGACCAAGTCTCTTATTGATGTGGAAAGGGTCGGTATTTCCCTTCGCCACACCCAGCTTCTCGAGAATCCAACTAAGCTGCGTTCCGAACGCCAGCTTGGATTTAAACTTCTTCTCTTCAACAAGCCACTCGGCCTTGTTGATCTCGCACACCAACTGCCTGTAAATATAATCCGACCAGTCAATCGGCTCGTCTTGGATTAGTGCTCCCAGCACCATAAATTTAGCCGACGATAGTTGGTCGTAGCTACCGGCCATGCCCATGACTATTTTGTTGGTTATGTCCAACACATAGCGATACACCTTTTTAACTTCACTCCTCTTGGCGGTGAGTTTTAGCTTCTCCAGTTGGTCGACCGCCTTAATCTTCAGCCAAGTATCGGCTGCGCTTTGTCTAAGGGCCTCGACCGCCACGCCACGATTCTTCAATCCAAAAACTTTCCGGATCATCTCCAGTGATATTTCCACGTGTACTCCACCTACGGTGATTCTAATCCCCGCTTCAATCACTCGAGCTTCGCGGAAAAATGCAACAATGTCCTCCATGAACAAGTGCTTGGGACTGATATCCAAAAATGGGTAGATCCCATTCATCTTCATCGAGCAGATAAGGTCGAGCACATTGTTGTTTTCCAGATTCGATTCCAAGTGTCCTTCAAAATCAACGACCAGGGAGAAAATGATCTGGTCCTTGACAGCCTTCAGATTTACGCCTTCAAAATAAGATTCCATTTCTGCAGGATAGACGATTTCTGAGTGTATTGATAGTTCGAAGGAATTTCTGCTCTGTAAATTAGGGTATTCGAAAAATTGGTGAACGTAAAGTGAAAGGATTTTTCCGTCCTTAAAAGGAAAATGAAACGACGCTGTAATTAAATAATCATTTATTTTAAATCGGTGGTCCACCTTTTGAGGATTCCTTTCTAAAATTCAAATTTTAATCGGTGGTCCAGGTTTTGAGTTTAAAAATGGACGGTTGGATTTTAATTGGTCACAGTGGAGGTCGATTGAACCTGTGATTGCCACGTGTATTTTAAGCATATAGTATTATGCCACTTGTGATCCAAAAAATAATATGATATTATTATATATAAATAGCAGATAATAATATAATATTTAGAGGCCGGTCAGGATTAGAGAACTTAGCTGGTTGACCGTTGACTGCTCTGCATCAGGTGAGTTGACTCATTTGACTTCTCGCCTGTGGATTTGATCAGCTAGGTTTCTTCGTCTGTCCTTCGTCTTCTTGTCTGCATCAGGTAGGTTTTGATTCCTGCGATCAGCTAAGTCCGTCCTTCGTCTGCTCTGCTTCAGCTAGCTTTTTCTTCTGTACTAGATTCCCAATCTAGTAATCCAAGTTCTCTGCTCAGCTCCAAAAACATTTCTTCTGGCAAAGGTTTGGTGAAGATATCAGCAATTTGATAGTCTGTGCTGACTCTTTCAACTCTTACTATCTTGTTAAGCACGTGATCCTTAATGAAATGATGCTTAACATCAATGTGCTTGGTCCTTGAATGCAAAACCGGGTTGTTGGTTATTGCAATAACACTGTTGTTGTCACACCAGATAGGGACTTCATTGGCAATGATGTTGTAGTCCATTAGTTGTTGTCTGATCCACAAGATCTGGGCACAACAACTACATGCAGTTAGGTATTCTGACTATGCGGTGGAGATAGAGTTAGAAACCTGCTTCTTGCTAAACCAGGATATTAGTCTGGTTCCTAGGAATTGGCACGTTCCACTAGTGCTTTTCCTATTAATTTTTCATCCTGCGAAATCTGCATCTAAATATCCTGATAGCTCGAAGTTATCGTCCTTAGGATACCATAGTCCAACATTGACTGCAGACTTAAGGTATTTAATTATTCTTTTGGCTGCATCTTGGTGAGACTGCTTAGGCTTGGATTGAAATCGCGCGCATACTCCTACGGCATAAGATATGTCTGGTCTGCTTGCAGTGAGGTATAGTAGTGATCCAATCAGTCCTCTGTAGTGGGTTGAATCCACTGATATGCCTCCCTCATCTGCATCTAGGTGAGTACTTGTGCTCATAGAAATTCTTGCTGTTTTAGCTGATTCCATTCCAAATCTCTTGATTAGATCTCGAGTATATTTGGCTTGATTGATGAAAATTCCATTTTCCATCTGCTTGACTTGTAATCCAAGAAAGAAGTTAAGCTTTCCCATCATACTCATCTCAAATTATCCTTTCATGATATTTGAGAATTTCTCACACAGCTCTGGGTTGGTTGAGCCAAATATAATGTCATCCACATATATCTGAACTATTAATATGTGGCCTTCGTGCTCCACTCTAAATAAGGTATTGTCCACCTTCCCTTTGCAGAAACCGTTCTTCTCAAGAAATATAGATAAGGTTTCATACCAATCTCTTGGTGGTTGCTTAAGTCCATATAGAGCTTTCAACAGCTTGTAGACTTTGTCTCCTTTGACAAATCCTGGGGATTGCTCCACATAGACTTCTTCTAGTATGCCATTAAGAAATGCACTTTTTACATCCATCTGATAGACTTCAAAATCATTGAATGCAGCATATGCGAGGAACAGTCTGATGGCTTCTAATCTTGCAACAGGTGCATAGGTTTCATCAAAATCTATTCCTTCACACTGTGCATATCCTTTAGCAACAAGTCTGGCTTTATTCCTAACAACAGCTCCATCTTCGTCACTTTTGTTTTTGTACACCCATTTGGTGCCAATAACCTTCTTATGATCTGGTTTGTCTGTTAGTACCCAAACATTGTTCCTTTCTATTTATTCAAGTTCCTCTTGCATGGCATTTATCCAGGAATAATATTCCAAAGCTTGCTCTGTTGTCTTGCGTTCTATCTGGGACATGAAGCAAGAGAACATTGCCATTCCTGCGGGTAGAGTAGACTGTCTTGTCTTAACTCCATCAGTCAGCTTTCCAATGATTTTTTGGATTGGATGGTCTTTGAGCCACTTGGGGATATCTTCTTCTTCAGGGTCTGTTCCCCCTGTAGATTTGCTCTGGTGGATTTCCTCTCTGTCTGCATCAGCTAGGATCTGATCTCCTTGGTCTGCAACTGGATCAGCTACCGTCTTGTCATCTGCAGGTTGGGATCTGGTCTGGTCTACAGATGAGTCTTTATCAGCTACAGTTGGGTTTTCATCAGCGACAACAGGATCAGGTAGGTTTGGTGTTCCTTTCTGATCTGCAGATGAGTCTACCATTCCTGTGTCATGTACAATGAATTCTTCGAGGGTTGCGGATTTGAGCGTATTCTCAATTAGCTCAACTTGTTTGCTATACTCAACAGTAGATTCATCAAATACAACATGAGGTGTTTCCTCCACAACTAAGGTTCTTTTGTTAAAGACTCTATATGCCTTGCTTCTTTGTGAATATCCCATAAAGAGACCATCATCAGTTTTAGCATCAAAGGCATTTAGTTGTATTTTACCGTTGTTGTGGATGAAACACTTACAACCAAAAATATGAAAGTAAGCAACAATAGGTGTTCTGTTATTCCAAACCTCATAGGGAGTTTTGCCATGTCTCCGTACTATCATACTCCTGTTCTGAGTATGGCAAGCTGTGATGACAGCTTCAGCCCAGAACCTTTTGGGCAGGTCAGCTTCTGCAATCATGGACCTGGCTGCTTCCTTTAGGGTTCTGTTTCTTCTTTCGGCAACACCATTCTACTGGGAGGTCCTAGCTGCAGAGAGCTCATGCTGGATTCCATTCTGATCGCTGTAATCAGTGATCGCCTTGTTGAGAAATTCTCCTCCTCTATCTGATCTGAGCTTGATGATTGAGAGGGATTTTTCATTCTAGATCCTTCTCAGCAGCTCAGGTAGCTTGGTCAAGGTTTCACTCTTCTTATACAAGAAGATAATCCATGTGTACCTTGAATAGTAATCCACTACTACTAGTGCATGCTTTCTGCCACTTAGAGTCCTCGGCTTGATAGGGCCAAATAGATCCATATGGAGTATATCTAAGATCCTCGATGTGATGGTTGTAGGCTGGATTGGCTTGAATGATGCTCTGGTCTGCTTTCCTTTCTGACATGCATCACAAAGAGCTTCCTTCTTGAATGCTTCCTCTGGAAGTCCTCTGACCAGCTTCTGAGAACTAATCTTGTTGATGGATTTGAAGTTCAGATGACATAATCTTTTGTGCCACAGCCATCCGTTCTCAGCTATTATCTTAGATAGAAAATAGGTATTAGGAGTTCCTGTGTTCCAATATATCATATAGACATCTCTCCTTCTGAATCCTTGTAGCTTGACCTCTCCAGATAGGATATCTATCACCATACATTTCGAAATGGTGAAGACTACTAGATTATTTTCATCGCAAAACTAGCTTATGCTCAGGAGATTATACTTGATCCCTTTGACATAGTGAACTTTAGATATAATGATGTTTCCTCGGTGCAGCTCTCTAAAGCCCTTTGTTTGTCCTCTAGAGATATCTCCAAAGGTTACGTCAGGACCTCTTTCTTTGGTATATTTTGTCAGCATCTTCTTGTTCCCGGTCATGTACCTCGAGCATCCAGAATCTATAATCCATTCTTCACCTCCAAAGTTTGAATTTGTGGAGATGTGGTAGTAGTCCTTCCACCTTTTATGCAATCATACAAGCAGAGATTTAGGTACCCAAATCTGTGTGGGTCCTTTAGGGTTAGATGGTTTCCTGGAGAATTGATTCCTCCTTGAATTGTGAAAATTGTTATTATTATTACCCTTATAAGGTGTGTAAGGTCTGGGTCTGTATCCTCTGTTAGGATTGTATAGCGGATATTCCTCATAATATTGGTAGTGTGGGCCATTTCTAAAACTTGGCAGAGACCATTTATTAAATCTTTGAGGTCCCCACACTTGTTCATTTTGAAAATTAGGATAACTTTGAGGTTTCCATCTGCCCCTCCCATTTTGAAATCTGTTTTTGGGGAGTTTTTGATAATAATGGGCATGTTGTCTGGGCTGCTGCTTCTGCCTTGGCCATTGCCTAGTCGCTTGTCTAGGTGGCTGCCTTGTGAACCCTGGTTGCAGCCTAGACTTGTGACTTGGCTGTTGCCTATTTTTAAATACCAGTTTGTATATAGGCTCAGCAGACGAGACAATTGTTTCTCCCTTAATGAAAGTGGTTTTAGAACTAGAGGGAATGTGAGGATCATATCCTAGGCCTGATCTGGAATATAGTGGCCACTTATTAGTACATAATTCGTCCAGAGTTAGAGACGCCCTCAGGGAGGTTATTTCCTGCGCCTGAGTCTTATTTACCTGAGTCAGTTTAGTAAATTCGGCTTTGACATGAGCAAGTGCAGCTGATTTTTCACTATTCAAAACAGTTAATCGTTTTTTATCTCAGCTGTAGTGACATCAGCCTGGTTTTTCAGGTTAACTGTAGCCTGGTTTTCAAAATCAGATTTTACTTTATTCAATTCTAGGATGAGTTTTTCAAAATCATTTTTCAGCTGCCTATTCTCATCTTGCAGCTGAGTCTTCTCGGCTGATACAGATAGGTGTGCAGATTTTAGTGTCTCAAAGTCCTTAAGTAGCTGATTTACAGATTCGTGCAAGTCCATATCTTGTGACATGGCTGAACTATTATTTGAAATAGAGGGTTTTGATGTTACCTCTTCATCAGCTAGGTTGGCCATCAGGCAATCATACTCTTCATCATCATCATAGAAGAATCCGCTGCTTGACTCTACACGCTCTGGATCTTCTCCGATGAGGGCCTTCCTTCGGTCTACTTTTCTGCTCACCTCCTTCTTGCTCTCGTCCTTCTTAAGATCAGGACAGTCGATTTGAACGTGTCCTGTCTTATGGCAGTTGTAACATTCCACCTTCCAACTTTCGGCTTTTTGGTTTCTTCTGGGATTCTCCTTATAATTCTTCTTGTATCTGGAGTAGTTCTTCCAGATGTTGCTGAGCCTCTGCATTATGAACACCATTTCTTCCTCAAAATCTAATGGATTTGGAGGCTTTACATCAGATAAGCTCTTGGTGGGGGAGTCGGATGCAAAGGCTATTCCCTTCTCTGCAGGCTCGGTTGATGATGAACTTGGGAGCTCGAACTCATAAGCCTTCAGGTCGGAGAACAGCTCTTGAATCTTTATTTTATTAAGATCCTTGGATTCTCTCATGGACATTGCCTTCATGCTCCATTCAGGATTGAGAGATCTTAGGACCTTCAGCGCCATTTCCCTGTTGCCATAAGATTTACCAATGGATTTGATCTCATTGATGATCTCAGTGAACCTTGTGTCCACTTGGTCTATAGATTCGCCATTCTTCATTTTGAAGTTGTCAAATTTTTGAGTAGCAATTGCCAACTTGTTCTCTTTGATTAGCTCTGTTCCCTCACACATTAAGGCTAATGTGTCCCAGATTTCTTTTACATTCTTGCAATTCTTCCAATGGAAGATACTCATTTGGTTCTTCCTTACATTTTGCCAAGTATTAAACTAAACACAATTTGGCCTTTGGAAGATACTCATTTGGTTCTTCCTTACATTTTTGCCAAGTATTAAACATTTGAATTACATTAATGACATCATCAAAATCTAACAAGTATTCCTAATAGGTCGGACACTTGCGTATGCTAAATAGAGGCATTTACGTACGCTATTGCATGGGCATTGCGTACGTAAATTATTGTACGAAGCAAGGCAGTAGCCTCTAGACTGCGATAGCGCACGCTATTTTGTGAAGGTAGCGCACGCTAATAACAGTCAATATATATGATTGCAGATGTGAATTATGTTCATTCGGCCATTCCTTCCATTATTTCGATAGAGAGAGTTCTTAGAGAGAAGTTTGAGGTTCCAAACACTGAGAGATGATCATTTTTAACAATAATAAGATGAAGGGCATGGATTAAAGCCTTGTTGTTGAAGATTATTGATGATTGTTGGAATGGAGTTCGATTATTCTTCGTCATGGTTCGTCTACAAGGTAATTTTCGTATCACTTTGTTAGTGTTTCGTTTTAAAGGATGATTACCTGGGAGGGAGTATGTTGGATTATCATGTGATGATGTTATATGAGGTTTAATGGATGTATATGACTTGGATTATGAATCGGATGATTATTTACATGTTAAGGGATGTTAGATTATGTTGTTTTGATGATTATGAACATGGTTTCGAATCACTTGAAGAACTTGTTGATGAATATACCATAGAAAGACGATTGTATATTGAATTATCGGTGTTTTAGATACGAAGATGTAATGTTCATATCCAGGATTAAGTCATGTTGATTCATGATTTATTTATGGTATATATCGTGTGAGTATGATAACGAGATTGAATCTGGAAAGATTGTGATTGATCTTGGAGTATGATTTTCTTTACACTCGTATTCGTAATCGCCATATGATTGATCGGTACCTAAAATGCATGAAACTGCATGTCATTAGCGCACGCTAGTGTGACTGGCTAACGCACGCTAACGGAAGCAACTTAGCGCACGCTAAGTTAAGTGATTAACGTGCGCTATGTCAAAAGACAGTGTACATAATTGTATTACGGTTGTGAGTTCGTAATAGACTGAGTTGGATTGTTCGGACTACTGGTTAATCGAGATATTGTTGAGCCATTGAGTTTGTGAATTGGTTATATCGATTGGTGATTGTTATCGAACTTGTTGTTTATCGATTATTGTAATAGGTTGAGATTATTGACCAGTGATTAGAACCATGCTTTGCGGTCGTGTTCAAGAATGTTCGTAGATTGCTTTGGTCGGGGCTGGGGAGTTCATAGACGAAGGCAATAGAATTGGTAACGGCTTCATCGGTATCGAGGCAAGTTATTACTTGCACAGTTTATAATATTTAATGAATGGTTTCAGTTTCATCCGTTTATAATTCGTATAGCAATGATTATAATTGTGAACTCTGGAGACTTGGGATTATACGTTGTTTTCTGATTTTGGGAACTAAATCACAATGTATATGATTTAAATTTGTTATTGGTATACTTGGGTATTGAGGATATACTATGGTAAAGACGAGGATATGAGTTATCTATAGTCTATGGTACTTTTGGATCGTCGAATGTTGAGGAAATTATTGGTGATGGATTTGACATCGAGATTATTCTCGACTCGGGGTAAGTACTCTAATCATTTTTGTCATTTAGTGTCGATCATGTTGTGATACATTTGTGTATTGTTGTTGTCGTGCATTTGTGTATTGTTGTTATTATGCATTTGTGCATTGTTGTTGTATGTCCACCATGCGTTGGTCCGACGGGATCATCATGGGATATCTATAGTTGTGTGCGCTGGATTGTTGGACAGGTATTTCCACCATGCGTTGGTTTGATGGGATCATCATGGGACATCTATGCTGTGTGCGCTGGATCGTTGGAGTACCATGACATTGTTGTTGTGCATATGTATATTATGGGTTATCCATTTCGTGTTGGTCTTTCAGGATCATCTTGGGATCTATGATATGTGCGCTAGATCATCAGATTTCCATAAGTATACATTATTGTTGTTATCGTGGGCATATTGATGTCGTCATCTGAGTATGCATTTGTAGGTCTTGTGTTAGGACGATGTCCATATGTTGTATTGGTCAGATCTCGGATTAGACTGGCATGATTCATCGTGGCATTGCGTATCTTTAGGTATGTTCCGTATTTCCTCTGGTATTTGTCTTTTGATGGACAATTGATTACCGTGTTGGGATTTGATGATGTTATCCGATGGATCGAATTGGTCAGAGCTGGTATTTTTCCGTATCATGAGTTAGTGATGATATTCTGATAATCTTGAGTATTGTTTAAGGAACAATACAGATGTTATGTTTGAGTTTATTGGTTAATCGAGATTATGAGATGTACAATATGATAATGGTTATTTTGATGAGGATTATTCGAGTAAGTAAGGTTACGGCGGTAAGATTACATTGGTCGTATTCTTACTTAGTGATTTCATTGGTATGTAATTATTGACGTAATGTGATTGTTATCATTGTTGGATATTATGGCTGACCCCATCGTAGACTTTCTTTTTAGGTTCTTTGGATATCGAGCTTGTAGCGGTCGTGAAGAGATGAGCTTCCCGGAGGATACTGGCTATGGCATGTATTTGTGTATTGAGTTTCCTGATCAGTTGTTGTATTCCGCTGCTAGAGTATTTTTAATTATTTGTCTTTTCCAATGCGTGAGTATTTTTAAATGGCCTTTTGGTATCTGGTAACTTAGGTTACTTTGGCAATCGTTTTCTAAACTATTTTGTTGGTACGTGTAAGCGATAGCTTAATGTATGTTTTTTAAACTGTTGAATTTTGGCATTTCGGGCCTTGTAGTTTCAAATGAGATTTTTCCGACGGTTTTGATAAACAGATTTTATTAAGTCTTCGAATGTTTTTAAATATAGTACCTTCATTCGCCTCTTAGGCATTTGTAAATATTTGTAAATCTTTCTTTCAGCCTTGTGGGTTCCGTCTCGGGGCCCACGGTGTTGTAATATTTCTGGATGGTTCTGGGGGTGTTACAGAATATGGTATCAGAGCTTAGGTTGAGAAAACCTAGGCAGTCGGGTTGAGTTGGGTCGTGTTTTTGTCACGTCATTCGAGTTGTCGATTTGACTAATACTAGAGCCCTAGATTTTTGTTGTGCACTTGGGATTGGATGTTATGTGATTTACCAGTGTGGTACTGGCGTTGTTGTAAACTTTTCCAAATGATACTAACGTGTTTCTTTTGATAGAGATGTGTTGTGTTCTCGAGTTGAACTGAGTTTGTAAAATGTGTGTTTTGTAAATATCTGTGTCGAGTATTTTATAGAGTTGAGACATGTGCCAGTATTACTGGGAATTATCGGCTTCACGATCTGTAAGTATTTGGATTCTTGAATTGCGTTGAGATTTATTGTTGTTCTAACATCATAGGTACTCAAGATATTGTGTCTGAATATTATGCGTTATAGTATAAGGTGACAGAGTTGGGACAGGATTGATGATCTTGAGAAGTTATGATTTTGGAAATCAATATGTCGGTTAAATTTTAGAAACAAAGTTGTGTATTCGGGAGGAGGACTGTGGATTGTTGAGAAGAACATGTAGTCATGTTAGTTCATTTTGAGATATATGAAACTGTTTTTGAGCATTTGAAAATGATACTTTTCAAAATGAATGTTTTACTGGTGTTTTACGAAAAATGATTTTGGGCCGAGACCCAATCGATTTTGAAATAGTTTTATAACTCCGGACTTGGGGTCCAAAAGGGTTTTCTACTTTTTAAACTTCTTGTAATGCGGAACGAGATACAGGCCGAGACCCTAATTTTTCAAAAGGCTTTTATATTTTCTAGAACTCCCGAGATTTGTAAAATACTTTACCAATCATTTATCTATTTTATTACTGCCTTTCGGAGTTTTGGTTTACTTGTTCAAATGAGACTTCTCGGGTAGTCTTTCGATGTGTTTGATTTGTTGATTATTCAATGTTTTGTCATAGCTAGTTGAGGTGATCCAGGATGGGTTAATGGTCGACGTTGTGGTTCATATGTGGAAAAATGAGTTTTTGTCGGAGTCTATACATTAAGATTTTGGAACTCTATCGTGTGGTTTTCCGATGGAATGTCAGTGGAATTGGTGACGAACCGAATTAGTATACAGGAGTATGGATGTGGTCAATTATTTGCATAGTTTTCATTTTAAAACTTCGAAATCGTGTGGATTCGAAGGAAACTATTATCGAATACTTGGCATTAGCGAGCCAGTTTAATTTTTCAAAAATTGATTTTGTAGTCTTACCAAAATTTATGTTTTGAGTTTTGAAATTTTTGAAAGAACTTTCGAAATTCTATCTTCTTGACAAGATTACATGATTTCAAACTGGTTTTGAAAATGTGACTGATATACATACGCATTTAGTGCATAGTGCATATCATGGTGAAGTTATGAGTGTGACTCACGAATTGGATAAGACATCAGTATGAAACGATGAATAGAGATTCGAACTTCAGTATGGTAGTTTGGTTATCCAGAGATGATCGGTTGATTGATTGGATAAGAAGAATATGCTGCGTAAAGTATATTCGGATACCGAATATGATTTTGGAACTTTGAATTTTGTGAAACAAGGACATATGTGCTATGTGATTCCATTGGTATGGTAGTAATACGATTTTACCATAGTGATTTTTGAATGATTCCTTAGTAAGTGTAGAATTGAGGGTGGTGACCCCCGGATGATTGTTTTGGATATTGATTGGTCATTCCCACTCCATGTATGATTTGGTATGTTCGTCGATTTGCGATTGGTTTTTCGTATGCCGAGGGGTATGTTCACCAGTCGGTTGTGTTTCGTTGAGATCCACTATATGTGCTTTGTTTAACGTTTTGAGAATGTTATTCTTTCGTATATCTGTTTCTATGGTTCTGTGTTGACCGTGTTGGAGCTTACCATGTGAGGGTATCCTCGATTATCGTTGATCGTTCGTTGATGATTTTGGAATTTATCATATTGATGATATACTCGGTTGTGTTTTGACCTTTATATGGTCATATTGGAGTTTATCACGTTGATGATATTCTCGGTTAATTTGTTGTTTAATCATTGTTAATGATCGTATGAGCGTTCGAATTTTGTGTCGATGTTTCGGGATTTGTGTCATTGTGTTGGGCAGTTGTTTATCAGATGTATCGTGCATTATTGATTATATCAGAATTGGGACTTGATTGTGCGATCAGGCAGACAGGATTTGACAGGATAGATTATTTCATCCGAATATAATATATTGTGTTGGGACTCATGAAATTTTGATTGTAAGCGTATTGAGGCTTTACAGTGAAGTCACTTGCTAGTATCTCAGGAGATCGTCGACTTGGCGCATATGTAAGTGTATTGTTTTGGTTATTCATTAATGATGATGATTGATCGTTGTCGTGATGGTTTTGGAATATTTTGGTTGAATGTTTGTTTGTTTTTCTATGACAGATTGCAAGTTTCGAGGACGAAACTTATTTTAAGTGGTGTAGTATGTAATATCCGATATTTCTACTACTGTTGTTTAACGTTATTTTATCCGAGCTATGTTGTACAGTGTGGAATCTGTACAGTATGGATAAAATAAATGAAGGACTGAGATGTCTGTATTGGTATAATTGTCGTACTTGGTCGATAATTATATTTGAGGATATAGTGTGTCGTGTATATGTATTCGATATATTGAGACGACGAGCAATATCAGTGTAAATGGCTAAGTATAGTTTGATTAGCGCACGCTAATATTCACACATAGCGCACGCTATTATTCAAGTGTAGCGCACGTTAATGCATAAGATTAGCGCACGTTAATTATAGATCGGTCAAAAAGAGAATCTTAGCATTGTCAGGCTACTTTCGGCGCGTGTTCCGATAAGGTCAACGGATGTTTGTTATGAAGGATTAGCGCACGCTAATGCATATTGTTAGCGCATGCTAATATCAGATCGGTCCAAAGGGAATCTTATCCTTGTCAGATGCTTTCGGCGTGTGGACCCTTCTTCGGAGCATACAGGCAAATGAGTCAACTATGAGTAGCGTACGCTATGGTCGAACACTTGCATATGCGAAATAGAGGCATTTACGTACGCTATTGCATGGGCATTGCGTACGTAAATCATTGTACGAAGCAAGGCAGTAGCCTCTGGACTGCGATAGCGCATGCTATTTTGTGAAGGTAGCGCACGCTAATAACAGTCAGTATATATATGATTGCAGATGTGAATTATGTTCATTCGGCCATTCCTTCCCTTATTTCGATAGAGAGAGTTCTTAGAGAGAAGTTTAAGGTTCCAAACACTGAGAGATGATCATTCTTAACAATAATAAGATGGAGGACATGGATTAAAGTCTTGTTCTTGAAGATTATTGATGATTCTTCGAATGGAGTTCGATTGTTCTTCATCATGGTTCGTCTACAAGGTAATTTTTGTATCCCTTTGTTAGTGTTTCGTTTTAAAGGATGATTACCTGGGAGGGAGTATGTTGGATTATCATGTGATGATGTTATATGAGGTTTAACGGATGTATATGACTTGGATTATGAATCGGATGATTATTTACATGTTAAAGGATGTTAGATTATGTTGCTTTGATGATTATGAACATGGTTTCTAATCACTTGGTGTTCTTGAAGAACTTATTGATGAATATACCATAGCAACATGATTGTATGTGGAATTATTGGTGTTTTAGATACGAAGATGAAATGTTCATATCCAGGATTAAGCCATGTTGATTGATGATTGATTTATGGTATATATCATGTGAGTATGATAACGAGATTGAATCTGGAAAGATTGTGGTTGCTATTGGAGTATGATTTCCTTTACACTCGTATTCGTAATCGCCATATGATTGATCGGTACCTGAAATGCATGCAACTGCATGTCATTAGCGCACGCTAGTGTTACTGGCTAGCGCGCGCTAACGGAAGCGACTTAGCGCACGCTACGTTAAGTGATTAACGTGCGCTATGTCAACAGATCGTGTACATAATTATATTACAGTTGTGAGTTCGTAATGGATTGAGTTGGATTGTTCAGACTAGTGGTTAATCAAGATATTGTTGAGCCGTTGGGTTTGTGATTTGGTTATATCGATTGGTGATTGTTATCGAACTTGTTGTTTATCGATTATTGTAATAGGTTGAGATTATTGATCGGTGATTAGAACCATGCTTTGCGGTCATGTTCAAGAATGTTAGTAGATTGCTTTGGTTGGAGCTGAGAAGTTCGTAGACGAAGGCAATAGAATTGGTAACGGCTTCATCGGTATCGAGGCAAGTTATTACTTGCACAGTTTATAATATTTAATGAATGGTTTCAGTTTCATTCGTTTATAATTCGTATAGCATTGATTATAATTGTGAACTCTGGAGACTTGGGATTATACGTTGTTTTCTGATTTTGGGAATTAAATCTCAATGTATAAATTTACATTTGTTATTGGTATACTTGGGTATAGAGGATATACTATGGTAAAGACGAGGATATGAGTTATCTATAGTCTATGCTACTTTCGGATCATCGAATGTTGAGGAAATTGTTGGTGATGGTTTTGATATCGAGATTGTTCTCGAAGTACTTGGGGCAAGTAATCTAATCGTTTTGTCATTTAGTGTCGATCATGTTGTGATACATTCGTGTATTGTTGTTGTCGTGCATTTGTGTATTGTTGTTATTATGCATTTGTGCATTGTTGTTGTATGTCCACCATGCGTTGGTCCGACGGGATCATCATGGGATATCTATAGCTGTGTGCGCTGGATCGTTGGACAGGTATTTCCACCATGCGTTGGTCCGATGGGATCATCATGGGACATCTATGCTGTGTGCGCTGGATCGTTGGATTACCATGTGTTGTTGTGCATATGTATATTATGGGTTATCCATTTCGTGTTGGTCTTTCAGGATCATCTTAGGATCTATGATGTGTGCTCTAGATCATCTTATTTCCATAAAAATACATTATTGTTGTTATCGTAGGCATATTGATGCCGTCATGTGAGTATGCATTTGTAGGTCTTGTGTTAGAACCATGTCCGTATGTTGTATTTGTCAGATCTCGGATTAGACTGGCATGATTCATCGTGGCATTGCGTATTTTGAGGTATGTTCCGTATTTCCTTTGGTATTTGTCTTTTGATGGATAATCGATTATTGTGTAGGGATTTGATTATGTTATCCGATGGATCGAATTGGTCAGAGCTGGTATTTTTCCGTATCATGAGTTAGTGATGATATTCTGATAATCTTGAGTATTGTTTAAGAAACAATACAGATGTTATGTTTGAGTTTATTGGTTAATCGAGATTACGAGATGTACAATATGATAATGGTTATTTCGATGAGGATTATTCGAGTAAGTAAAGTTACGGTGGTAAGATTACATTGGTCATATTCTTACTTAGTGATTTCATTGGTATGTAATTATTAACGTAATGTGATTGTTATCATTGTTGGATATTATGGCTGACCCCGTCGTGGGCTTTCTTTTTAGGTTCTTTGGATATCGAGCTTGTAGCGGTCGTGAAGAGATGAGCTTCCTGGAGGATACTGGCTATGGCATGTATTTGTGTATTGAGTTTCCTGATCAGTTGTTGTATTCCGCTGCTAGAGTATTTTTAATTGTTTGTCTTTTCTGCTGCATGAGTATTTTTAAATGGCCTTTTTGGTATCTGGTAACTTAGGTTACTTTGCCAATCGTTTTCTAAACTATTTTGTTGGTATGTGTAAGCGATAGCTTAATGTATGTTTTTTAAACTGTTGAGTTTTGATATTTCGGGCCTTTTAATTTCCAATGAGATTTTTACGACGGTTTTGATAAACAAATTTTATTTAGTCTTCGAATGTTTTTAAAGATAGTACCGTCGTTCGCCTCTTAAGCGTTTGTAAATGTTTGTAAATCTTTCTTTCAGCCTTGTGGGTTCCGACTCGGGGCCCACGACACTGTAATATTCTTGGATGGCTCTGGGGGTGTTACAATTACAATCTGTTTTGACCCATACTAAACACTTACCAATTACCAATGAGCCATTCACCAATTACCAAAACTAATGAAGTCAAAGAAATTAAAGTCAAAAGGAAACAAATTACCAGTTACCAATAACCAATGACCCATTCACTAATTACCAAGTGTTTTGACCCATTCACCAAACCAATAACCATTGATCCATTCACCAATTACCATGACCCATTCACCAAACAAATTACCATCCGTCTCAAATTACCAGTTACTAATAACCAATGGGAATTACCAATGACCCATTCACCAATTTCCAGTGACCAAACTGTAATACCCGGCTATAATCTCATTCATTATCATTCAGTATATTGTCACTCAGTAATTTTTCACTCATTAATAATCATTCATCATTCACATTCATTCATTGTATTCACCGTTCAGAATTAATTGCATCATGTATTAGTTATTATTCGTCATTCAACCTAGTTGGGAGGATCGGTCCGAGATTCTTCATTGTCATCTTTGTACTGGGTTGTGTGTGAGGAGTAGATCATGATACATACTCTCTGTAGTGCGCGCTAATTGAGTATGGGTAGCACACGCTATCTCTTAGCATTAGCGCACGCAGCGGTTGTTCAGGCTGACAGTCCAAAAGACACTGGACTGCAGTTGGGTTGTAAGTAGCGCATGCTACGAATGGTAAGTAGCGCGCGCTAGTAGTTTAGAGTAGCGCACGCTACAGTCGGTGTAGCGCACGCTAAGGTCAAATTAGGCAGAGTCCAGTGGCGACTGGACTGAATTGGAATAATTCATAGCGCACTCTACGAGTGTAATACCCGATTGTAATTCATTCATTATCAATCAGTATTGGTCACTCAGTAATTTTTTACTCATTAATAATCACTCATCATTCATGATTCATTCATTTGTATTCATCGTTGGCATTTGTAACCATGTATCAGTTGCCGATCGTCATTCATCTCTGATTGAGAGTCGAGACGAGAGTATTATCACAATCATCGTGAATATAGTCTTGTGTTGGAAGTATCATCTATCACGTGTTATTGGACTTAATTACAATCATACAAGTATTGTACATCGGATCATTCACCGTTTGTAACGAGTATACGGAGTTGTCGGGTTTTTGTCACTTCCAGCAGTGAGTTACGGCCGTAACTAGTCGGGCATTATGGTCGTAACATGCATTCATTGGCTCAGGGTGGTTTTCGACGAAGGTGAGTTACGACCGTAAGGATTGTAGGATACGGCCATAACATGCATTCGTTGTTTCCAGGACAGTTCGGACGAATAGGACTTACTACCGTAAGGGTTGCGGCATACGGACGTAAGATGAGGCTGGTACTGCCGTAAGGCTTGGCCGGTTACGGCCATACAATGCAGGCAGGGTGCCCAGGCAGTTTCGACGAAGGCTTCATACGCCCGTAAGTTTGGCCGGGTACGACCGTATCGGTCGAGTTACGCTCGTAAGGCATGTGCGGGTACGGCCGTATGACTGTCGGCAGGTGTTTGGATGATGGCGAGTTACGCCCGTATGAGGTGGCTGGTTACGACCATAAGGCCGTTGACTTGGGATGTTACGGACATAAGTAGGCCGAGTTACGGCCGTAACCATGGCAGTATTTAAAGTACTTGGATGGGACTTTGAGCTCATTTCCATCATTTCTTCACCTTGTTCCGAGAGAGAGAGCTTGAGGGAGAGATGTTTCATCATCAATCACTTGGGTGTTCGGTTTTCATCATCTTCATTCGTTTGTGAAGCTTGGATAGTCGATCTAACGCGTGTTCATCGGATCAAAGTGTTTGGATCTTCAAAGGTAATATTCTTCAACATCTTGGATTTCAATTTTGTGTTGAGATATGATGTTTTGGACGTTATAATCATGTTGTATGAAGATATATACGTATGATTATGTGTGTGTATGAATATTCATTGGATTATTGAAGGGTTACCCAAGAACACTTTGAATATTGAGTTGGATTTGGGGGTTTTCGATTAGTTGTTGTTGTAGTCACGAATTTGGATATTCATATTGGATTATTGATTGTATTGAAGATGTTTTGTTGTTTGGAACACTCCTTGAGGATTTGATATTGGTATAGTTAAGGATTGGTTGTAAACAATCGAAGATTGGTTACAACGTGTTTGATATAATGCCCCATTGAAATTGGTTTAGTCGTATCGGCGTTTTGAGTTAGTTAATCGTGTTTGATTCGTATGTTGAACGGATTGTTGGTAATTGTGTTATTCAAGGTTGTTCGAGCGACCGACATCTCATTTAGGACGTTTGTTCGTGGAAGGACATTTTTCACCGGTGTTGAGTAAGTTAATTCTTACTCGGTTAAAAGGATACTCATTCCTTTCGTTGTTGTTCATTCATAAATCATAATCATTCACAGTGTACTAATCATCTTGAGACGTGTAATTATCAAAATAATCATTTCATTCACGAGGAACGACGGTTCCAATCATTTCAAAGAGCTATCATTCATTTCACTATTATTTCATCTCGGTGAGTCATTCTTGACCCTTGTCGGGTTGTTAATCATTAATAATCATCATGGTCACTTTTGATTGTGTGACCTTCTGGGTTCATATTGCGTGGTCGGGTGCGGATGTGTGGAATTTTTAGTCGGGCAAACGATAGTCATGTGTTGGGTTCACCGATACATTGGACTGTGCACACGGTAACGTTTACCTCCATAAGACTAATTAGGTACAAGGATGGGTGTGTCCGGGCACTCGTCTTGTACACTTGCACAGAACATTACGGGCATACTATGATGCTCCTCTTCAACTTAAATTCATAACTAAGGATATTTCATAATTGAGATATATCATGAGTGTGTATATTCAACACTTGAGGATTGTTGTTCTGTGTAACTGACCCCGTTGAGGGATATTGTGTTCAGGTCATGGCAAGGCAAAAGCACGAGAAGAGAACATTGACGGAGAGGAGTCCCAGTGATACTAGTAGGGGGCCCCAGTCCTTTCAGTCATTCTTGTTTTTCTTCATTTGTATTTCCGCTGCAAATTCGGTTTGGGATGTTTATTTATTCAGGGTGGTGTATTTTATCTTCATATAAAATATACTAGTATTCTGTATTGTCCTGGTGTATTGTACTTAAGCTCCTCATCGGAGTATTTGGTAATATAATGTGGTTCGGTACTACAATTATATTATTTAATTCATTAATTTTTCATTCGCCTGGTGGGTCCTAGTTGGGGTTCCACGGCACTTTAATAGCCGCCTAGTTTGGGGTGTTACAGAGTTGGTATCGGAGCGTGGTTTTGAATACTACCTTCCGAGTCATGTCTGATTTGAAATCATCGTCATCAGACTAGTATCATTGGACTTTCGCGTCGCGTGTGACCTGTGCAAATGCCAAGCCCCTCAGACCAAGAACTGTAAGATTTTTAACGCCATGGTATAATTTCTGGAAATGAGAATCATTCATTCATCATTCAACAGTCAACAATCCTCATCATCATTCATTTTGATCAGGACGATCATGTTAACTCATTAATCACTTAGTTCATTTCATTGTTCAGTTGTTGATCTTGAGGATCATATCATTAATCTTGTTAACTTGTTCAAGATAATCATTTCAAGGATATCATTAGATGATCATGTCACCTCAATTAATCATTCATGTAATCACTGTGTTAGAGCGCGTATGCTCATTTTCATCAATTCATGACGTAATCATAATGTGCTATTCATATGAGAGCTATAATTATCATGTGACTTTCCTACTTCAGTATGGAGAGAGCAGGCAGAGGACGCGGGGGACGAGGCCGCGGTGCCCGCCGAAACCCGAGAGCTCATGTGAATACACGCGCGAACGCGAGGAATAATGCTAATTCATCGAGCAGTGATGCTGCCACTCATTCACTTGGACGTAATCATTCACTATTATGGAGTTGTACCCGGGACATAGCTCAGTCAGAAGGTGTTCGGGTTGATCCACTCGCTTTTATGCAGGGCATGATGGCCCAAATGACTCAGATGGCACAACTGATGGAGACGATGCATAACTCAGCTACTCAAAATCAACAGGCTCCTCCTACGCCACCTCAGAGGCAAGAGAGGAGTGTGAGCAGTATCATTGGCGACATCTCTCGCCAAAGGACACCTACTTTTGAGGGTTCATCTGAACCGGCGGATATTGTTCACTGGCCCGAGCATTTCGAGAAGTTATTTGCTATGGTAGAGTGTCCCGAAGGACACAAAGTTTCAGTTGCGTCTTACTATCTGGGTAAGAGCACTCATTCATTGTGGTTATCGTTGAAACCCACCGACGGATCATGTACTTGGGATCAATTCAAGACTCTCATGATGGAGAGGTATTATCCGGCCCCGCTCAGAGAGGCTAAGTTATCAGAATTACTCACTCCCGACCCCTCAGCGGAAGATGATGTTCTCGCCATCGCCAAGAAATTTCAGGAACTTCTTCCTTTCGCCTCATCTATCATTCACTCCGAGGCGGATAAGATTAAGTATTTCAGCAAGAGGCTGAAACCTCATATGCAGATGCAGTTACTTAATCATAATTGCACCACTCTGGCTGAATTCATCGAGAAAGCTCCTACTTATGAGCTTACTGCTAAGGAGATTGCTAAGCAGCAACCTTCATCTGCTAGCAAGAAGTCAAAGAATCGTAATCAGTCTGAAGGCGGTCAGACAACCTTCAAGAAGCCTTGTGTGGGCTCTACCTTCTCTGAGCGGCCTCCTGTGGCGCCCAGACCGGCGGAATCACAGTCCCGAGCAGCCAGTTCGGCCATCACCTGTTTCAACTGTGGGGAACTTGGTCATGTCAGCACCAAGTGTACGAGGCAGACTATCACATGCCATAACTGTGGGATTGCTGGGCATAAGGCCCTTTTTTGCCGAAGGGACTCCAAACCTACTCCGGCGTCATCTCAGGCCCGAAGTAGTCAGCAGTTCATAATCAGGCCACTCAGTCTGCGTCGTTCAAGATGACAGGAGCGAATAAAGGTGGAGCCTATAGTCATCAGACGGGAGCGTCCGATGCTGGGACTAGCAAGCCCCAAATTTATGAGATGAAGAAGACCGACGATCCGGAGGCCCGGATGATCTCAGGTACACTCGATATTCTATCTCAACCTGTGTGTACCCTTTTTGATACTGGTGCATCGCATTCATTCATTTCCGAATCATGTTTGAGTAGACTACGTCTGGGTAGTGCTACTAGTTGTGAGCCGTATGTCATTGGTCTACTTGATGGTAGAGGAATTATCGGAAATCGTGAGATTAAGAATTGTTCGATTCAACTTCATGGCCGTGATTGGTTAGCAGACCTAATCGTGGTAGATTTACCGAGAGACGATGTCATTTTGGGTATTGATTGGATGAATCGTCACGATGCCATCATTAGTGTCCGTAAGCGTATGGTCACTATCATTTCAAATGATTGGGTCGATTGTGTTTTTCAGGGAGGTAATTCCGGCTGTTCAGGTAAGGTCATTAATTTGATGAAAGCAATGAAATTACCCAGTCATGGGTGTGTTGGTTATTGGTGCTTTATGACCAAAACCAAGAAATCATCAATAATGTTGGCGGATATTCCGGTAGTGAGAGAATATGCCGATGTGTTTCCAAACGAGTTACCTGGTTTACCTCCACAGAGAGATGTGGAATTCACGATTGAGTTGGAGCCCGGCATGTCTCCAATATCGAAAGCACCATATCGGATGGCCCCGACCGAAATGCAGGAGTTGAAGAACCAACTTGAGGAGTTGGTCGAGAAAGGTTATATCCGACCGAGTGCGTCCCCGTGGGGAGCACCAGTGTTGTTTGTCAAGAAGAATGATGGTTCGTTTCGCTTGTATATTAATTATCGGGAGTTGAATAGGGTGAAGAACAAGAATAAGTATCCTCTACCCCGTATTGATGATCTCTTAGATCAACTTCAGGGAGCTTCAGTATTTTTCAAGATCGACTTAAGATCTGGATATCATCAGTTGCGAATTCGAGAGTTGGATATCGCGAGGACGGCATTTCGAACACGTTATGGTCATTATGAGTTCGTGGTAATGCCGTTTGGGTTAACTAATGCACCTGCGGTATTCATGGAGTTAATGAATTGGGTTTTCATCGACTTTTTGGATCAGTTTTTGATTGTCTTCATTGATGACATTTTTATTTATTCTCGTGACCGAGAGGAGCACGAGTTTCACCTTCATCAGGTGCTCGACGTGTTGAGACGAGAGCAACTTTATGGAAAGTTTTCCAAATGTGGGTTTTGGATGTCCGAAGTGACGTTTCTCGGGCATGTAGTTTCATCAGACGGTGTGCGTGTTGATCCTCAGAAGACGGAGGCTATCTGATATTGGTTACCTCCGAAGAATGTTAAGGAAATCCGAAGCTTTCTCGGATTAGCCGGTTAATATCGGCGGTTTGTGGAAGGATTTTCTAAAATCGCTCAACCTATGACGAACCTTTTGCGAAAGGATAAGAAATACACGTGGTCCGACGCATGTCAGCGGCGTTTTGAGGAACTCAAGAGCCGGTTAATTTCAGCACCTGTCCTTTCCTTGCCACAAGGGACGGAAGGATTTGTGGTTTATAGTGACGCGTCCAGACACGGCCTAGGATGTGTATTAATGCAGAATGGGAAGGTTATTGCCTATGCTTCATGGCAATTGAGACCTTACGAGGTTAATTATCCGACCCATAACCTGGAGATAGCAGCCGTGGTTTTCGCGTTGAAGATTTGGCGTCATTACCTTTATGGCGTTACCTGTCAGATATTCACCGATCATAAGAGTTTGAAGTATATATTTACTCAGAAGGAGTTAAATATGCGACAAAGGCGGTGGTTGGAACTAATCAAAGATTATGATATCGAGATCCTGTACCACCCGGGTAAGGCAAACGTGGTTGCCGATGCCTTGAGTCGTAAGTCCGCTCAGGAGAAAATGCTTGCTCGTTTAACAGTTCAGAAGGAGCTTCAATAGGAATTTCTTAGACCTGAGATCGAGGTCTGGCTTCAGCGAGTGCAAGGGCAACTTTGCATGTTAGAGATTTCATCACCGCTTGAGGAGGCAATCAGAGTGAATCAGGGTTCAGACCTATCATTGTTGTGCATCCGTGGCTCAGGGGAAAGCCCCTGGATTTGTGGTCCACGAGGATGGACTTTTGTGTTTTAAGAATCGGTTATGCGTACCGGCGAATGACGAGTTGAAAAACTCGATTTTGAGAGAAGCTCATGCTACCCCTTACTCCATTCATCCGGGATCTAGCAAGATGTACAAGGACTTGAAGCAAAATTACTGGTGGAGTAATATGAAGTGAGAAGTCACATAATTTGTTTCGAGATGTTTAACCTGTCAGCAAGTCAAGATAGAACATCAGCGACCAGCATGTATGATGAAGCCGCTCCCTATTTCAGAGTGGAAGTGGGAAGATATTTCTATGGACTTCATCACGAGTTTGCCGACGAGTTGTCGTGGCATGAATACAATCTGGGTAGTTGTTGACCGTTTAACTAAGTCAGCTCATTTCCTCGAGATTAAGGATACGTGGGGTCCTGAGAGACTTGCCCAGTTGTTCATCAAAGAGATAGTGAGATTACATGGTACTCCTAAGAGTATCGTTTCTGATCGTGACGGACGATTCGTGTCACATTTTTGGAAATCAGTTCATCGTGCTATGGGAACTCAGCTTAATCTTAGCACCGCTTTTCATCCTCAGTCCGACGGACAATCAGAGAGGACTATTCAGACATTAGAGAACATGTTGAGGGCATGTGTCCTCGATTGGAAAGACGATTGGGAAGCCCAACTACCGCTGATTGAGTTCACGTACAATAATAGTTGGCATGCTTCGATTAAGATGGCACCTTACGAGGCCTTGTACGGTCGTCGTTGTCGATCTTCTTTGTGTTGGGACGACTTATCATAATCAGTTGGCACCGAGCCTGATATGCTTATAGCCGCCCGTGAGAAGGTAGCTTTGATCAGGAGTCGTTTGTTGACCGATCAGAGTCGACAGAAATCATATGCAGATAATCGTCGTCAACCACTAGAGTTCGAGACAGGTGACCACGTGTTGGTCAAGGTATCCCCGAGTTGAGGTATTTTCCGATTCGGAAAACGGGGGAAGTTGAGTCCGAGATTCATTGGACCGTTTGAGATTTTGGATCGAGTAGGCAGTCTGGCTTACCGATTAGCTTTACCTCCGACATTGAGCCGAATTCATAATGTGTTTCACGTCTCTCAGTTGCGGAAGTATGTTGCCGACCCGAGTTACATACTTTAGTTCGACGAAATCGAGATCGTGGATGATCATTCGTATTAGGACCGTCCTATACGAGATTTAGAGTGGCGAATCAAACAGTTGAGTTACAAGACGATTCCTTTGGTCAAGATTCAGTGTTCTAGACACGGAGTCAAAGAGGCTACTTGGGAAACCGAGGATAGTATGCGGGAGAGTTATCCCGAGTTGTTTGACCCTTAGTTTCGAGGACGAAACTCTTTTAAGGGGGGAGTATGTAATACCCGGTTGTAATTCATTCATTATCATTCAGTAATTATCAATCAGTATTGGTCACTCAATAATTTTCACTCATTAATAATCACTCATCATTCATGATTCATTCATTTGTATTCATCATTGGCATTTGTAACCGTGTATCAATTGCCGATCGTCATTCATCTCCGATTGAGAGTCGAGACGAGAGTATTATCATAATCATTGTGAATATAGTCTTGTGTTGGAAGTATCATCTATCACGTGTTATTGGACTTAATTACAATCATACAAGTATTATACGTCGGATCATTCACTGTTTGTAACGAGTAGACAGAGTTGTCGGATTTTTGTCACTTCCAACAGCGAGTTATGGCCGTAACTAGTCGGGCATTACGGCCGTAACATGCATTCGTTGGCTCAGGGTGGTTTTGGACGAAGGTGAGTTACGGCTGTAAGGATTGTAGGATACGGCCATAACATGCATTCGTTGTTTTCAGGACAGTTCGGACGAATAGGACTTACTGCCATAAGGGTTGCGGCATATGGCCGTAAGATGAGGCTGGTACGGCCTTAAGGCTTGGACGGTTACGTACGTACGATACAGGCAGGGCGCCCAGGCATTTTCGACGAAGGCTTCATACGCCCGTAAGTTTGGCCGGGTACGGCTGTATCGATCGAGTTACACCCGTAAGGCATGTGCGGGTACGGTCGTATGACTGTCGGCAGGTGTTTGGATGAAGGCGAGTTACGCCCGTATGAGGTGGATGGTTACGACCGTAAGGCCGTTGACTTGGGATGTTACGGCCGTAAGTAGGCCGAGTTACGACCGTAAGTAGGTCGAGTTACGGCCGTAAGTAGGCCGAGTTACGACCGTAAGTAGGTCGAGTTACGGCCGTAACCATGGCAGCATTTAAAGGACTTGGACGGGACTTTGAGCTCATTTCCATCATTTCTTCACCTTGTTCTGAGAGAGAGAGCTTGAGGGAGATATTTTTCATCATCAATCAATTGGGTGTTCAGTTTTCATCATCTTCATTCGTTTATGAAGATAGTCGATCTAACGCGTGTTCATCGGATCAAAGTGTTTGGATCTTCAAAGGTAATATTCTTCAACATCTTGGATTTTGATTTTGTGTTGCAATATAATGTTTTGGACGTTATAATCATGTTGTATGAAGAGATATACGTATGATTATGAGTGTGTATGAATATTCATTGGATTATTGAAGGGTTATCCAAGAACACTTTGAATATTGAGTTGGATTTGGGGGTTTTCGATTAGTTGTTGTTGTAGTAACGAATTTGGATATTCATATTGGATTATTGATTGTATTGAAGATGTTTTGTTGTTTGGAACACTCCTTGAGGATTTGATATTGGTATAGTTAAGGATTGGTTGTAAACAATCGAAGATTGGTTACAACGTGTTTGATATAATGCCCCAATGAACTTGGTTTAGTCGTATCGAAGTTTTGAGTTAGTTAATCGTGTTTGATTCGTATGTTGAACGGATTATTGGTAATTGTGTTTTTCAAGGTTGTTTGAGCGACCGACATCTCATTTAGGACATTTGTTCGTGGAAGGACATTTTTCAACGGTGTTGAGTAAGTTAATTCTTACTCGGTTAAAAGGATACTCATTCCTTTTGTTGTTGTTCATTCATAAATCATAATCATTTACAGTGTACTAATCATGTTGAGACGTGTAATTATCAAAATAATCATTTCATTCACGAGGAACGACGGTTCCAATCATTTCAAAGAGCTATCATTCATTTCACTATTATTTCATCTCGGTGAGTCATTCTTGACCCTTGTCGGGTTGTTATTCATTAATAATCATCATGGTCACTTTTGATCATGTGACCTTGTGGGTTCATATTGTGTGTCCGGGTGCGGATGTGTGGAATTTTTAGTCGGTCCCACGATAGTCATGTGTTGGGTTCACCGATACATTGGACTGTGCACACGGTAACGTTTACCTCCGTGAGACTAATTAGGTATAAGGATGGGTGTGTCTGGGCACTCATCTTCTACACTTGCACAGAACATTACGGGCGTACTATGATGCTCCTCTTCAGCTTAAATTCATAACTAAGGATATTTCATAATTGAGATATATCATGATTGTGTATATTCAACCCTTGAGGATTGTTGTTCTGTGTAACTGACCCCGTTGGGGGATATTGTTTTCAGGTCATGGCAAGGCAAAAGCATGGGAATAGAACGTTGAGGACGAGAAGTCCCAGTGATACTAGTAGGGGGGCCCCAGTCCTTTCAGTAATTCTTGTTTTTCTTCATTTGTATTTCCGCTGCAAATTCCGCTTGGGATGTTTATTTGTTCAGGGTGGTGTATTTTATCTTCATATAAAATATACTAGTATTCTGTATTGTCCTGGTGTATTGTACTTAAGCTCCTCATTGGAGTATTTGGTAATATAATATGGTTCGGTACTACAATTATATTATTTAATTCATTAATTTTTCATTCACCTGGTGGGTCCCAGTTGGGGTTCCATGGCACTGTAATATCCTCCTAGTTTGGGGTGTTACAATGAGTAGATATTAGTGTACGCTAATGGTGTAGTAGCGCACGCTGAATCGGTGTAGCGCACGCTATCGCGAGCATGTCAGAGGACAGGAGGTTCTGGACTTCAGTTACTGGGCATCAGACATTCAGTTAGCACACGCTAACATTTAAGGTTAATGCACGCTAGGTATATGACTGTAGCGCACGCTGCAAAAGGTACGTGGCGCACGCTACCATTGCGGTCAGAGGGTACTGGACTACCCAGTACACCCGTTAGCGCACGCTAAGAACAGGATCTAGTGCGCGCTAAACTGGGGTTGCTATAAATAGGACAGTTCAGTCCTTTCTTCGTCATTTTCATTTCCCACTTTGGTTGTAGACGATTCCGGGCGATTTTGAATGATCTGAAGAGTGTTCTTCGAGCTACAATCACCTTTCATCATCTTCAAGCTTATAAGTCGGATTAATCATCATTTCATCCTCTCCAAACATCAAATCAGAGGTAAAAATTTCTTGGATCAAGAATTTCGGATTTTGAGTATTTTCCCTCTGATCTCTTCGTGTAAGCTTGGTTTTAAGTTGGAATATGTTAGATATGGATTATCTACCTTAGATACATGTTTTCCTATGTATTACTCAGTGTATATTTCGGATTTGTTGAATTTTTGGAGAGTTATTCAAGAACCCTTAATGTTGACTTTGGTTATTTTTGGGGATTTCCGATTATAGTTGTCGTAACCTTGAGTTGTGGTTCACTATTGGATTATTGATATCATTGAAGGTGTTTTGTTGGTTTGGACTACTCATTTTGGAGTTTGGTTTTGATAAATTGGGGTTGGTTATAATCAAAGGATGAATGTTTACAACGTTAGAATGTCTCAATGAGTTTGGATATTGTTGTATCGACATTTGAGTTAATTATAATCGTGCTTGAGACGTATATTGAGTGTTTGTTGGTACTCATGTTATTCAAGGTTGTTCGAGCGACCGGTAATTTCCCTTAGGACGTTTGTTCGAGAGAGGACGTTTCATCACCGGTATTGAGGTAAGTTGATTCTTACTCGGTTAAAAGGACATTCATTCCTTTCGTTGTTGTTCATTCATAGTCTTCATTGATATGTTATTCATGTCGAGACTTGTCATTGTCAATTAATCATTCAATTCACGAGGAACGACGATTCCAATCATTTCAATGAGCTACCATTTGTTTCATTATTAACTCATCTCGGTGAGTCATTCTTGACCCTTGTTGGATTGTTATTCATTATGTTCATCATGGTCACTTTCGTTCATGTGACCTTCTGGGTTCATATTGCATTTCCGGGTGGGGATGTGTGGAATTTTTAGTCGGGCATGTGATGGTCATGTGATTGGGTTCACCGACACAATGGACTATGCACACGGTAACGTACCTCTGTGAGACTAATTAGGTATAAGGGCGGGTGTGTCCGGACACTTGTCTTCTGCACTTGCACATACCATTACGGGCGGACTATGATGCCCCTCTTTAGCCTAATTTCATAATTAAAATATATCATGGTTGTGTTTATTCAACTCTTGAGGATTGTTGTTCTGTGTAACTGACCCCGTTGGGGGATGTTGTTTTCAGGTCATGGCAAGGCTAAAGCACGGGAAAAGAATGTTGACGGCGAGAAGTCCCAGTGATACTAGTAGGGGGCCCAGTCCTTTTAGTCATTCATGTTTTTCTTCATTTCATTTCCGCAGCAGATTTCCGTTTGGATACTCATTCTCATTCAGTGTTTTATATTCTATCTTCATATAAAATATACATGTATTCTGTATTATCTTGGGTGTGTTGTACTTGAAACTCCTCAACAGAGTAATTAATGATATATTGTGGTTCGGTACTATGATTATATTATTTAATTCATCAAGTTTCATTCGCCTGGTGGGTCCCCGTTGGGAGTCCACGGCACTGTTTCAATCAATCAAGTTTAATGGCATAGAATGCCATAAACATCCAAAACAACTTAACTGATATTATGCATAAATTTCTGAAATAGACCTAAAAACATACAAAAAAACTTAACAGACATGAGTTTATTGAATTATACTTAAAAACACACAAAGTTCAACCTAACACAATCTATCTCTTCCTTGGTGCTTTCTTCTTTTTTACACCATCTTCTGTTGCCACAGCTTTCCCTTTATCTTGTTGTGTGTGCAGAGATTGCAGGTTGACTACCTGATCTTTTCTTTGATTGTGAACCTATAGGATTATCAGCATCTAAATCCACCCCTTTGCTTGCATCTTTCCTCTTATTTGACTTTGGCACTCTTGGTCTAGTACAGCTTCTTTAGTTGTGACCACTGGTCCCATATTTGTCACAAGTTACAGTCTTGTGGTCTCTTGAAAGCTTACCATCCTTCACTATCCTGAAATCTCTTTCAGTCCTTGACTTTCTCCTTTCTTTCCTAGGTCTGCCTACTTGTGGCTGATGTTTAGGTGGCAAGAGTGTGGTTGGTGTTGGAACAATATCAGTATTTGCGCCGTTGTGCGGAAGCATAAATATAAATGTGCGGAAAATAAATCGACACAAGGATTTATAGAGGTTCGGCTATTAACGAAGCCTACGTCCTCTCTCGGTATCTTTTTCAATAGGATGAAGATAAAAACCTCTACACCTCTCTTCTATCGGTCGAGGGATAACCATTACAATCACGTCTTCTATTGGTCCGTGATAAACCACTCGTACTTGTCTTTGTGTCGATCCAAGTTAAACCTTTTTCCTTTTCTATTGGACAAGGAATCAACCACTCTAGCTTTCTATCGCTATTAGATAAACCTCACTTAGATATCGATTGTGATTCTAATAATGCCGGATCCTTGATCCTAATAATACCGAATCCAATCGTATCTTTTTTTTACCTCTTGTGTATATGTTGAATGTATAAACACTCAAACTAACAATATATACTCAATATCACAACAACAATGTGAGTATATCAATCTCTGATGAATGTATCATTTGCTTGAAGTTGTTGTAGTGTAACAATACCATAGGAATGGTATTTATAGGCTCCAAAGCCTTACTAGCCGTTAGCAAACTGACACTCCATTACGGCCGTTAGTGTAACACCCCCAATCCGCTCAGGGATATTACACGCCGTAGAACCTTTCCTCAAGGATCTACCAGGCTGGTAACGACATTTAACATCTCGACAATGCCTTCGAGGCTACAATGACTCAGTAGACCGATTTGGTCTTTCCACAAGTACATACAACTCATGCCCGCGCAGGGGACAAAATACAACTACACCGCATAACGGAACAATACAATGACGGAAAATAAAGTACAATCGAACCAACACACGATGTACGGTTCCTCATGTGATTAGTATCGATCATCTTTCATCATCCTTCGTGCCGACCCGGTGTTATGCTCCAAAACCCGAATGCAAAAACAGACATCCACCCCGAATACTCGGGGTTAGCAAAACTCCACTGTTTTGCTAGTGCAAATACAAAGTGCAAATACGAGCCATACAATTCACATTCCACGAATAACAATAACCGAGGATCTTCAAAGATCCAAACGAAACGAAAAGTACTTCCCGAGGCAAGGGTTTGAGAAAACATTTCAAAAACGAAATATCATAAATTAATGGGAGTAATTTATAAAACAGTTTAGAATGCCATCGAGAGTTTTAATAGAAAACAATTTAGGATTATAAAATCCTACTTTTCGAAAACCAAAAGACAAAAGGGGTCACCGCCCCAAAGGTTTACTTTCTGAAAAATGACATTAACCAACCGTTGGGATTTTAGCCCCAAATCCGTAAAACGACTTTTACAAAACCATTGGGATTTTAGCCCCAAATCTCATCAACTCACGGTACACAAGAACGACCAGGAGGTTCGTATCCCAACATCAAAATCCACAAATAAAGGATTTAAAACAACAACAAAATACTCCAGTGCCATCCTAGCCAAGTAAGCCAAACGAACACTTACCTCTTACACACTTAGTCAATGCATGCAATCATGAAAACCGTTCAAAGCACTCATTTCCGGAAATGAGCAGTCTACAATTAGCCTCGAGAACAGGCGGCGGATACATTCTCGCTCGAGGCCTCATAGGGACCCTACCGAGATCCCTACAAATACAACACAAACAAAACGACGCACACGATAATCCGTGAGAACAGGCGGCAGATACATTCTCACTCGAGGCCTTGCAAGGACCCTAACGAGTTGGCTAGCGGTACGAAACTCGTGAAATCCAGGGCGGCAGCATAGATTTCCCTCCTTGACCCCGTCGGGCCAACACAAGGTGAGTAAATTACACACAATACACGTTACTCATGCAATACTAACATGCTAAGAATGTAAGTTCATTAAGAATACCCACTAGAGATGGTCATTAACTCGACACCATTACCAAACTCTTCAAAAATACAATAACAAGCTTAAATACGGAATACACGATTCCATAACTTTAAACAAGAGGAGTATCCTCATAAAATCCTTCAACGTTCAAAATAATCAAATCATAATCAATTCTCAAAACACCGTTCACAAAACTCACGCGTTTTGAAAGAAAGCCTTTAACGAGGCCAAATCAAATCCTTTTGAAACTTCATTTCAAATAACCAAACAACACACTAATACGATCACCGATCATCATATCCACAAAATAAGAAAAGTATGGGCAAGGTACTTGCCTTGATACCACAAGCACGGAACCACGAACGGATACGGCTCAACCGGGAAGCTTGGAACACCCGATGGTAACGAAAAGGAAAAAGACAACGAACGGACCGGAATAATCAAGCACGACCGCGAGGAATCGACGAAAATGAACCTAACGATTCGAATAGCACAATCACAACCACTTCTAAACGATTATGGAAATGGAATACACCCGGAACCCCGCCTACGATTCATGTATATTCATACCGAAAACAACAACGAGGGCGGACCACAACCAAACCCTCTCGGTTCCGTAAAAATCACGAAATATACCATGAATCCGTAGGGAAACTAAGAATACCAACAAGAATAATCATATTCATCATGAATCCATCAACGAAACGGAAAGAATCGGACAAAACCCCAAAATCCCCAATTATCCAAAAAGGTAGGGTTTCAAGAGATATTACCTTGAGTGATTCAAGTATTAAGATCCGTAGAACACGCGTTAGATTGATTATCCGAGCCTCACAACCGAAAAGAAATGATGAAAATCGACCCCCGGATGAAGAACTCTCCTCCTCTATCTCTTCTCTCTCGCGCAGCAGTGAAAAATAAGGAGAAATGAGCTGCTCACGCTCAATTCAACGCATTTATAGTGCAACACAGCAGGACCTATCGGCCGATAGGCTGGCCGATAGGCCCGGCCGATACCCCCACAGAAATGCCGGCAGTTGAGTCTTTCGGCCCACCCTATCGGCCGAAAGGCTCCCGGACGTGATCGGCCGATACCATACAGAAATGCCGGCAGTTGAGTCTTTCGGCCCACCCTATCGGCCGAAAGGCTCCTGGACGGTGCCCGACAGCTGACAGTCTTCCACTAAAACGACCATAACTCTCTCGTCCGGACTCCGATTGACTCACCGTTTGAACCATTGGAAAGCTAACTCGATGTTCTATAATATTGCAAAGATTTATAATTTTTGGAGTCACCAAAAATTAATGATGATCTAACAAAGACGAACTCATACTTAGAAAAGTCGTTTAGAAATCCTGAATTCAACAAAACGACACCGAAACCCGAACCTGAATACGAACCGAAGATACGGTTACGAAGTACTCACAAAGACGAATCTAAGAGCTAGTAGGACACACAATTCCGACCACCCGAAGGCTCGAAATTCGACAACGGAAGGTAATTTGCCCAGACTTTGGGAAATTACGAAAATGGCCCAAATGCCCGAAAATCACGATCGTGATCGAATAACCAAACCGAAGTTCACAACACGTCCAACAAAGATAAACGGACTTGCGGGAAACTCGAAACAACAGATTCGGATGAGATTCGCAAGAATCGAACTCAAGTGCGGAAAAGTCGCTAAAAAGCACAGAACACAACGAAACGACACCGAAACGAACTCTGATGTCAAAAAGTGTATAAATAATCATTCTCGAGAATGACGAAACGGTCATGAGCGAGTCGTCAAAACGGACTCCGACCGAAAAAAGAAATTACCGGAAATCGAAAATTGCGGATATTACATTCTACCCTCCTTAAAAGAAGTTTCGTCCCGAAACTTAAAACAAGTAGGGAGAAGAAATATTCCGCCAGGAAAAACTCAACGAGACACACAAGAATGCGTAACCAATGCCCAACGGCGAAATGTTACAAACAACGCAAAGGAATATACGGCGTGTAAACACGCTCCACGGTGACCAACACAACGTCGCCGTTAGGGATATAATAAAACCGACAAGTGACAAGCGTCATCAAACGGATACTATAGTCAAGTCAATTATCCGATAATCACAAAACACAACGAACGAAAATCAATATGATTGATCAACCCAATGGTACATCAATCAAAACGCGAGTCAACCGCTGAACAAACACGGAATCCCATCGCCTAAGGGATGGAAGATTGAAAACGAAACTAATTTCCCGAACTAAAGGGAATTACGAAGGAGCCTGAACGTTCAACAATCACGAAACGAGAACAAAAACCGAACAAACAAACGATCGAGACAACAAAAATCGAAGAATCATGTTCGAATCACGAAGAACAATAAAGTTCGACAATAACTCCCAGGATGATCTGGTGAGAACTACAAGACATGCATTCCCATAAGATCCACAGGAAAGGGAATAGCGATTGAAAAGTCACAACGACAAATATGTTATTCCGAAATGATATCACACTCGTTCGATAAACAAGAACAAGGGCAGGACAAGCTCAGAAATGTCAACGAACATAAATGAGTTGACAGAGTAGAAAATACAGAAGTTCAAAATCCGATCCCTTCGAATAAAAGGACTAGTAGAACCAAATGATGTTACTCCCGAACAAAGTTCTCAAGAATCGAACCGAACTCGAAAAAAAAGTCACACCGATAACCAGATCGGCCCACAACAAGGTCACAGCTCGTTCGGACGATGAAACTGAAATACCGAACAAGTTCATAAAGTACCAACGAACATGAGCGAATCGATAGACTCGGGGAAGAGAAAACACAGAAGTCAAAATAGTACGGGCATTACCTCCGACCTCGTCCACGAAATTCACAAAAACGGGAGCAAGGTAACAAGACATTAAACGATCGACGCATAACGGAACCATCACCGATGCACACGGTCATACCAAACCAAGCTCTAACAACTCGCACATGCGCGACAACGCAGAGATTGCCATGAGGCGACAACATTCAACACCAACATCCCGCCTCTCACAGGGGGCTAGCACAACCCATGTGTGGAAAGCGACTCAACGCTCACACCGCCAATTCGATCATACTCGGGAGAAAGTATCAAAATGACAACGCGAACATCATACATTCATACCCACCCTCAAACGGGAATGGATAGGTTTTAAAAAACGAAAACCTCATTTTGACAATAATTTAGAAGAATTCTGGTTGATCTTGAGTATCACCTTTCAAAAAGTATAAACGTGAAACATTGTTATCGAGACACTGGAGAACCATTTCGCATTTGATAAGAATGAAGATACTTTCTCTTAATGAAAACTTTCAAAATAATCGACCCTCGGGTCTAAATAAAAGTGTTGAAAATATCTCAAAACATTTTGGTCCTCGAGGTAGAAAATTTTTGAAATACATTGTGGCATCTTGGATGTACCACAAGAAAATAACCCATTTGAAAAGTATGTCTCAAATTTATTTTTCTAAGATACTCAAGGTTTTCAAAAATCCGATAGGCGAATGCCCAAAACTCACACATACCGACGTTCACTAAAACAACTCCTAGCACACGCATCAAAACGTTTAAAATCAAGACAATACATGTCTTTAAACGAAAATAAACGATAAAATACCATATTCAGAACAAAACCACCGATAAAATACCCTCCCGCACTGGCTAGTGGACAAGTCGAACGCGTATAAGCACAAAGCTTCCACAATAGAACTTGTAAAACGTGCAAATCGATTCGAAAATCATCAACAACGGAGAAAAACAACAATAAAAAGACATCACAACGCAGCGACACTCCTCGTATAAATCAAATACGAGAGTCGACTAAATACATATCGTGAAATCAAAATTCACATAAAATTCCACCACTTAACAAATAATCATAAAAATAGCTCGTGTCACACGAGGCACAACACAAAGAAGGGAGACTTACTTCCACAGGTCGCACCAAGATGATGATCGCCCCACGATACTAATCACGACCAACAAACTCAAACGACGCGTCGCGACACGACTCAGTCAGATAAAAATCCAACGAAACAAGACTCAAACAACACGACTTGACCCGGCTGACCTAGGTTTCCTCAACCTAAGCTCGATACCATTTATGTAACACCCCCAATCCGCTCGGGGATATTACACGCCGTAGAACCTTTCCTCAAGGATCTACCAGCCAGTAACGACATTTATCTTCTCGACAATGCCTTCGAGGCTTCAATGACTCGAGACCGATTTGGTCTTTCCACAAGTACATACAACTCATGCCCGCGCAGGGACAAAATACAACTACACCCGCATAACGGAACAATACAAAGAATGAAAATAAAGTACAATCGAACCAACACACGATGTACGGTTCCTCATGTGATTAGTATCGATCATCTTTCATCATCCTTCGTGCCGACCCTGTTATGCTCCAAAACCCGAATGCAAACAGACATCCACCCCGAATACTCGGGGTTAGCAAACTCCACTGTTTTGCTAGTGCAAATACAAAGTGCAAATACGAGCCATACAATTCACATTCCACGAATAACAATAACCGAGGATCTTCAAAGATCCAAACGAACGAAAAGTACTTCCCGAGGCAAGGGTTTGAGAAAACATTTCAAAACGAAATATCATAAATTAATGGGAGTAATTTATAAAACAGCTTTAGAATGCCATCGAGAGTTTTAATAGAAAACAATTTAGGATTATAAAATCCTACTTTTCAAAACCAAAGACAAAAGGGGTCACCGCCCAAAGGTTTACTCGAAAAATGACATTAACCAACCGTTGGGATTTTAGCCCCAAATCCGTAAACGACTTTTACAAAACCATTGGGATTTTAGCCCCAAATCTCATCAACTCACGGTACACAAGAACGACCGGGAGGTTCGTATCCCAACATCAAAATCCACAAATAAAGGATTTAAAACAACAACAAAATACTCGATTGCCATCCTAGCCAAGTAAGCCAAACGAACACTTACCTCTTACACACTTAGTCAATGCATGCAATCATGAAAACCGTTCAAAGCACTCATTTCCGGAAATGAACAGTCTACAATTAGCCTCGAGAACAGGCGGCGGATACATTCTAGCTCGAGGCCTCATAGGGAACCTACAGAGTTGGCTACAAATACAAAAAAAACAAAACGACGCACACGAAAAGCCGTGAGAACAGGCCGTCAGCATACATACTCACTCGAGGCCTTGCAAGGAACCAAACGAGTTGGCTAGCGGTACGAAACACGTGAAATCCGGGCGCAGCATAGATTTCCCTCCTTGACCCCGTCGGGCCAACACAAGGTGAGTAAATTACACACAATACACGTTACTCATGCAATACTAACATGCTAAGAATGTAAGTTCATTAAGAATACCCACTAGAGATGGTCATTAACTCGACACCATTACCAAACTCTTCAAAAATACAATAACAAGCTTAAATACGGAATACACGATTCCATAACTTTAAACAAGAGGAGTATCCTCATAAAATCCTTCAACGTTCAAAATAATCAAATCATAATCAATTCTCAAAACACCGTTCACAAAACTCACGCGTTTTGAAAGAAAGCCTTTAACGAGGCCAAACCGAAATCCTTTTGAAACTTCATTTCAAATAACCAAACAACACACTAATACGATCACCGATCATCATATCCACAAAATAAGAAAAGTATGGGCAAGGTACTTGCCTTGATACCACAAGCACGGAACCACGAACGGATACGGCTCAACCGGGAAGCTTCGTAACACCCGATGTTAACGAAAAGGAATACGACAACGAACGGAACGGAAGAATCAAGCACGACCGCGAGGAATCCACGAAAATGAACCAAACGATTCGAATAGCACAATCACAACCACTTCTAAACGATTATGGAAATGGAATACACCCGGAACCCCGCCTACGATTCATGTATATTCATACCGAAAACAACAACGAGGGCGGACCACAACCAAACCCTCTCGGTTCCGTAAAAATCACGAAATATACCATGAATCCGTAGGAAACTAAGAATACCAACAAGAATAATCATATTCATCATGAATCCATCAACGAAACGGAAAGAATCGGACAAAACCCCAAAATCCCCAATTATCCAAAAAGGTAGGGTTTCAAGAGATATTACCTTGAGTGATTCAAGTATTAAGATCCGTAGAACACGCGTTAGATTGATTATCCGAGCCTCACAACCGAAAAGAAATGATGAAAATCGACCCCGGATGAAGAACTCTCCTCCTCTATCTCTTCTCTCTCGCGCAGTGATGAAAAATAAGGAGAAATGAGCCGCTCACGCTCAATTCAACGCATTTATAGTGCAACACAAACAGACCTGTCGATAGTAGAACAGTGATAGGCGGCCGATACCCCCACGAAATGCCGGCGGTTGAGTCTTTCGGCCCACCCTATCGGCGAAAGGCTCCCGGACGTGATCGGCCGATACCATACGAAATGCCGGCGGTTGAGTCTTTCGGCCCACCCTATCGTAGAAAGGCTCCTGGACGGTGCCCGACAGCTGACAGTCTTCCACTAAAACGACCATAACTCTCTCGTCCGGACTCCGATTGACTCACCGTTTGAACCATTGGAAAGCTAACTCGATGTTCTATAATATTGCAAAGATTTATAATTTTTGGAGTCACCAAAAATTAATGATGATCTAACAAAGACGAACTCATACTTAGAAAAGTCGTTTAGAAATCCTGAATTCAACAAAACGACACCGAAACCCGAACCTGAATACGAACCGAAGATACGGTTACGAAGTACTCACAAAGACGAATCTAAGAGCTAGTAGGACACACAATTCCGACCACCCGAAGGCTCGAAATTCGACAACGGAAGGTAATTACCCCAGACTTTGGGAAATTACGAAAATGGCCCAAATGCCCGAAAATCACGATACGTGATCGAATAACCAAACCGAAGTTCACAACACGTCCAACAAAGATAAACGGACTTGCGGGAAACTCGAAACAACAGTTTCGGATGAGATTCGCAAGAATCGAACTCAAGTGCGGAAAAGTCGCTAAAAAGCACAGAACTCAACGAAACGACACCGAAACGAACTCGGATGTCAAAAAGTGTAGAATTAATCATTCTCAGAATGACGAAACGGTCATGAGCGAGTCGTCAAAACGGACTCCGACCGAAAAAAAAGAAATTACCGGAAATCGAAAATTGCGGATATTACAGTTAGCACTTCAATATTACGTACGTTAACCAAACATCGTTACGTACGTTAGCTTAGTCCAGTTTCAGTCCAGTTGCATTCGTTTCCTCCTTTACGTATGTTAATAAAACACCATTATGTACGCTATGGTTACGTCATTGATGACGTCATATATCTGTTGCTGCTTTTATGACTTTGACCGGCTTTTCCCAACGTTCATCTGATTTGAACACATTACGTACGTTAACATGTACGCGTTACGTACGTTAATCTTCCTTATATTACGTACGTTATTTGTCCTTCGTTACATACGTTAAGTATGCAATTTTCAGCCTTTTGCACTTCGTCTTCTTCGATGCCTTGCTTCGTCTTTTTGTTGTTTTGTTTTGTGTAACAACTTAAATCATCAAAACATTATTATAGCATGTATGGAACAAAATATTCCAACAATCTCCCCCTTTTTGATGATTACAAAATAACATTTCGTCAATGGGATTTACCTGCAGAAAATACAAATATATGTATATGTGTACAGACCAAAGTTTTCGACTTTGTCCGTTTCGTTAGTTTCTTCTCCCATTTCTTTTTCGACTTCTTCTTTCCTTTTCTTTTTCGATTCCTTCTTTTCTTTTCTTTTTCTTTTCGAATTTTCAAATTTCCATCATCTTTTCGACATCTCCTCATTTTTCTTTTCAACTTTATCTTTCCGACTTTTCTCCCCCTTTCAGGGTTAATCCATTCTCCTTTCTCCTCCTTTTTGTTTTCATCAAAAAGTGTAATAAAAAAAATAAATATAATGATACCAAATAGAAAATATGCACGATATCAAATATGAATAATATGAATATAACTATAGGATATAAACTCCCCCTGAAAATATTATCTCCCTTTTAAAAAATTAACTCCCCCTGAGTAAAATACAAATTAATATTTGGGGATCCAATCTATAGTTGGTTTTTCATTTGATATATAGACGATATTTGAAATAATTGTTCCTTTAGGAACCCAAATCTTTTTAATATCCGGCGTGGGCTTTTACAGTTAGAAAGGTGATGCCCGATTTTCAAACATTTTTCGCAACGGGGTATCTTTAAATTTATGGATTCATTTTTAGAACTAAGTGTGAATCCCAACCCCTATTTATTTAAAGTAAAATTTTGAACCGAGAGCATAATTTCAAATTCCTCATTTCCGAAAGAAAATTTCTTCGTTAAATTTTTGGGCTCGATTTGCATTTTAACAAGATTATCCTTTAAAATATTTTCATTTTCAATGCATTTTGAATGATCGGTCTCGATAAATTTCTCTTTTTCAAGAATTTTGGAATTTTCATTTTCCAATGATTTATTTTTAAATTGAAGGGATTTAATTTCGGATAAAGCATTTTGATAGTCCATATGTAATAATTTAAAAGCTTCAAAAAGTTCGTCGTAAGAATTACTTACTTGGCTTTCGATGTCGCTATCGTCGAATGAACTCCGTACCATGAGAGCGAGATTATTTTGATTAATAAAATCATCATCTTCGTCGTCATCCCTCCAAGTTGCAACAAGAACCTACTTCTTGGGTTTGACTAGGCAATTCTTTGCAAAGTGGCTTGGTTTACCACATAATCGACAATTATTGTCGAATTTCTTAGATTCGCCCGAGATGTATTTCTTTCTCCGGTTTAATAAGGTTTGAAACTTTTTAATATTCTTGGCATAATATGCCGATTCTTCGTCGCTATCATCCATTGGAATTTCTTCTCTTTTAGACATCTTAGCCTTCAAGGCTCTTGATCTTTCCTTCGGTTTCGGCTTTGCATTTCGAGATTTAAGGACAATCTCGTAATTTATTAGTGAACCAACAACGGCACTAAAATCAAGATTATTGAGATCTTTCGATTGCATAATTTCCGTCGCCGTACCGTCCCATTCAACAGGTAGTGATCTTAAGATTTTCTTGACTTTCTCACTACTTGATAATAGTGTACCGAACAAAGCAAGTCCATTTGTGATGACCGCAAATCAGTCGAGCATGTTGGTGATGGACTCGTCACCCTTCATCATGAATAACTCATAGTCATGGAGAAGCATATTGATCTTCGTCTCCTTGACTTGAGTTGTCCCTTTGTGTGTGATTTCAAGGATTTTCCATATCTCTTTAGCACTTTCACACGATGAGATACGATTGACCTCTTCCGGAGTTACAGCACAAAATAAAAATTGAGTAGCCTTACAGTTTAGATGGTCGTTCTTCCAATCCGCGTCATCATATTCTTCGAAAGATTAAATCGTACCGTCGGATTTGAGAGGAAATTTGGGACCAAGGCATATCACCTTCCAAAGCTCGATGTCATATGCTCGGATGAATATTGACATCTTTTTCTTCCAAGTCATGAAGTTTGAGCCATCAAAAAATGGTGGTCGGGTAAGAGAAAGGCCTTCGACTGGAGCAAATTGGAACGCCAATTGGATCGACTCCTCGGATGTTAAGCCGTGTATTGGAGGTACTGCTCCGATACCAATTGTTGGAACAATATCTGTATTTGCGCCATTGTGCGGAAGCGTAAATATAAATGTGCGGAAAATAAATCGACACAAGGATTTATAGAGGTTCGGCTATTAACGAAGCCTACGTCCTCTCTCGGTATCTTTTTCAATAGGGTGAAGATAAAAAACTTTGCACCTCTCTTCTATCGGTCGAGGGATAACCGTTACAATCACGTCTTCTATTGATCCGTGATAAACCACTCGTACTTTTGTTTGTGTCAGTCCAAGTTAAACCGTTTTCCTTTCCTATTGGACAAGGAATCAACTACTCTAGCTTTCTATCGGTACTAGATAAACCTCACTTAGATATCGATTGCGATTCTAATAATGCCAGATTCTTGATCCTAATAACACTGAATCCAATCGTATCTTTTCTTTTACCTCTCGTGTATATGTTGAATGTATAAACACTCAAGCTAACAATATAAGCTCAATATCACAACAACAATGTACGTATATCAATCTCTGATGAATGTATCGTTTGCTTGAAGTTGTTGTAGTGAAACAATACCATAGGAATGGTATTTATAGGCTCCAAAGCCTTACTAGCCGTTAGCAATCTGACACTCCATTACGGCCATTAGCACTTCAATATTACGTACGCTATCGATATTACATACGTTAACCAAACATCATTACGTACGTTAGATTAGTCCAGTTTCAGTCCAGTTGCATTCGTTTCCTCCTTTACGTACGTTAATAAAACACCATTACATACGCTACGGTTACGTCATTGATGACGTCATATATCCGTTGCTACTTTTCTGACTTTGACCGGCTTTTCCCAACGTTCATCTGATTTGAACACATTACGTACGTTAACATGTGCGCGTTACGTACATTAATCTTCCTTATATTACGTAGGTTATTTCTCCTTCATTACGTACGTTAAGCATGCAATTTCCAGCTTTTTGCACTTCGTCTTCTTCGATGCTTTGCTTCGTCTTTTTGTTGTTTTGTTTTGTGTAACAACTTAAATTATCAAAACATTATTATAGCATGTGTGGAACAAAATGTTCCAACAGTTGGAACATTACACTTGGGCCAATGGATAGGACCTCTAATAGGTTTGATGTGAAAAGAATAGACTTTATTCCAAGTCTCTAACCTATATGGATGTACCCATTCTTCTGGTAAGCCAACCTCCTGATGGTTAAGTGATATGTTCCAATTTGTTGCTATAGCATGCTTCCAAGGAATACCTGTAAATTCCTATCTTCTACAAGTGCAGGTTCTAGCAACAACATTAACCACACACTGGTCACTCCATAGACCACTGACCTGATATAACTCACCTTCATTCCATTGAACAGTGTATTTGGTAGCTTCATCTGCATTTGCTTTCAAAATCCTTGTAGAAGTTGGTGTGAGTGGTCCATCACATCTTGCAATAACTTTGTTCACATTGACAATCCTGCCAAATTCTTTTATTAGCAACTGGAAAGTAAGTATTGTTAAATGCATTGTGAGGGTGAGCTGAAATGTAGCTGATATGGGTGTATGATGTGAAGTATTAGAATCATTTGTATGACTGTTCTGTTTTTCAGTTTCATGTATCCATTTCATTTAGAGCATGGGCATGTCTATGTCTCTTGTTGGTATCTTGTAACATATATTTTTGGATATTAATATATACTTCACAGTTTTCACCAAAGAAATAAATAAAAAAATAAAGAAAAAAATGGAAACTAAGTATTTACATTGAATGACAATTAATTAGCACATGGAAAGTATAATACCTTCTCATTAGATACTCCCTGGCAAACTCCAATGTGGCAATAATAGGTTTGTCTCTTCCACTAATTACCTTTCCATTCAAGATTTCACACATATTGTTCAACAATACATCTGACTTGGCTCTCTCCGTTTAAAAAGTTTGTTTATTAGATACTATTAAATCAAGTAAAGTAAGCTTAGTATATACCTGACAAATGTGATCTGGTCTAGTGTTGGGGAGGAATGAGATTCAGCCAATCATAAGCCTTTTTCTCGACTGCCTTTAATTCTTCCATTGCAACTTGAAACTCTGGGACTGTTGTTGCAGTTGCTGCTTTCCATAACATATCCTTGTATGCAGTACCATTCCACTTCAACTTCATATTCTCATGAATGTGTTTCACACAGTATCTGTGCTCTGCACTTGGAAACATCATCACTGTCACTATCATCCTCAGAGCTATCCTCTTGCTCTCCCTCTGTTTCATTCTCACCTTCAGTCTCATTCACAGCCTCAGTTTCAACCTCAACCTCAGGGTTTGTTTCAACATTCTCACATTCAGTTTCATTCTCAGTAGCATTAGCTTCTCTATTGTTGAATGTTGGTGATATAAGGTCTAAGTCAGCAAATTAGTCAAAGTTAGGATCTTGTGACTCTGCATAAGGGTCATAAAAAGAGTAAAAGTCATTTACAAACTGACTAGGGACTTGAGAATACCCATCATTAGCAACTGCACTACTTTGCCCTACTTCTAAATTGACAACACATGGCTCTTGGTCTTTACCACTACTTTGACCTATATCTTTAACACTATTTTCTTAGCCACTGGGGTAATGCCTGCCCTTGATGTTCTTGGTTCATCATCTAACTCTTCTATTACAAGTTTTTTAGGCTTTGAAGGTGTGTAAATGTCAGGGTTGATCTTTTCATGCTCAACATAGACATAAACAAGCTTAAGACCTTCCACGACATACTTACCTAATAACTGAATATCTTTGTCACTTGCTAAAGGTTCTAGTCCATTGTCTAAATCATAACCAGGTTTCAAGAAATGGTAAAACATCACCCTCCTCCCATCATACTCTAAGTCTTCTAGCATGGAATCAATTTCATGGATAGAAAACTCATCACTATCTATTAAATCCACAAAAGTAATCTTACCATTCTTGTATATCCTGTTAGGTTAATTCGTGAAAAAACCACCATGATAAAGCTTGATGGAAAACAGAGTAGAGTTAATACCTGCAAATAATTTTAAGAAACAATCAGACTAGGGTTTTAAACATCAAAACACCAAACAAAGTATTGCAAACCCAAAAAGTCATACTAAAATTTAATAATAACGATTAAAAATCTAAAACACTTAACAACATTGTCAAAAAAATTATAAAAACATATACTTACGATACATGGCATAGGGATTTCGATCATGAACATCATTTCCTCTAATTTCATACAATGCGACCACCATCTGAATGCTTTGCGAAGTTTCAGTTCACAAATTTCTAGGGTACGATGCACAATTGATTTGAGGAAGAAGAAGATGAAAAGTTGACTTTGTGTGTAAAAAGGTTTGACTTTGGGGGATTATTGACAAACTGACGGGGTAGATGGTTTTAAATGCTAGGGTGGGTTGGGAAATGATGGATATACCCCCTTAAAAAACATAGTTAACGACTGTTAGTTGGAGTTAGTGGGGCTAGTTGGATGGAGGTACAAACGGTGCATAACGTTTGACACTTAAGGCCGAGTGGTGCAGTTTTTTTGGTCAAAGGACCACCGGCTGCGGTCAACGCAAACCATAAGGACGAAGGGTGTAATTTACTCATATATATATATATATATATATATATATATATATATATATATACAAAACGAATTCGGAATTGTCTTTCATTCGAAGACATAACTTGGATCCATGCGCTTCATATTCGCCCGGAGTTCGCTCCCAGAAATAGAGCCTCTTATCCATTCTCATTGAATCAGGGCGAGGGGCAAATCAAAATAGAAAAACTCACATTGGGTTTTTTTGGGATAATCAGGCTCGAACCGATGACTTTCACCACGTCAAGGTGACACTCTACCGCTGAGTTATATCCCGTCCCTGCCCCATCGAGAAATCTAACTGACTAATCCTAAGTCAAAGGGTCGAGAGACTCAACGCCACTTATTCTTGAACAACTTAGAGCCGGGTCTTCTTATATATATATATATATATATATATATATATATATATATATATATATATATATATATATATATATATATATATATACTGCCAAACCCATTACACCAATAACTCAATCCATCTTTTCTCTCTCTCGGGATCGTTCTTTTTAAGAAAACAATTCTCACAGTTTCGTTAAAGGTTTTCCTTTTTTTTGCTTTCTTCCATTCAACCTTTTAAATTTGTAATATTTCTACTTATTAATTCTACTCATTTTCTGCTCTACTTTTTGAATCGTGTGATCGATTCGTCCGATGTATTGATCGACTCTTATAAACAATATTAAAACGTGTGTACTTCTTTGTTTCCTTGGTTTTGAATTCAGTTTTATGCTTCAAAAAATTGGGGGTTTTGTAGTAATTGTAGTTTTCTCTTGTATAGTTGTATTAAGTTATTTTTCACAAACAATATTGATAGTAGTTATTGTTCATTGCAGATCGCCATAATGTAATATTGTAGCGACGAGTTGGTAGCAAACGAGCTGGAGAAGATCAATGTTCAAAAAGTAGTAAAGCACTAGCTGTTGTATTGGTGAAAGCATGTTAAGAGTTCCAATTCATTATTATAGATCCATTGAACAGTAATGTTAGATAAATATATGTATTCAATATTTTTAGTTATATCTATTTTGTTTTATATATGTACCCTCCATAGGTTGATAATGGATGGAATTGAAGCTTTATTTTTAACGATGTGGTTTTATTATATATTTTGACAATGCAGTTCGTATATTTAATTTAATTTTAAAGGATTATTATGCAATGTATCATATTTGAACGTATTTTTATGTTTTGTATCATCGAAATTGATTAACTGCAAGTGCAACCGTTGAATTTAACACCGGACTTATATACCCGGGTCAGGCCAAACTTCCAAATGTTCAAATTCAATATTGTAATCAAGATGAGCGTTCGAGCTCCTTTTCATGAAGCACTCATTTTCTCCAACTCCGTGGCAGCTTTCATCAACTTGTACTTACTCATTTATATGTTAAAACACAAACCAAATAAACAGGTTAGATTAGTTCTTATTTCTTACGTATCAAATAATAAGGGAGCATCACATGAAAAAAAAAAAAGTGGAGCATATTTGAGCTTTACAACCCTCATTTGTGGTATTCGGCACCTTATGATCACCTCTAGCCGTGACGAGCATCAGAGCATAGAGAGAAGAACAGGAGAGCTACAATGAAGAAGGTGGTGGCCTTAGATATTTTCTTATGATTGATGTTGTGTTTGGTGGCTAATCTCTATATTTATCAAACTGAGAGAGTATGGATTAAGGAGGTTCAATTCGGAATGGGAGGGTCAGTTTACAGAGTTTCATAAGGCGAGAGAATAGTGAATATGGTTCAAGTGCAAACTCAGAAGGGCAAAGCGATTATTACTGCTACTAGTTTTGTATATTTGATTATTACTGTTGAAACTAAGGCTTCGTCTAGTTTCTCCGGTATGGAAACATGATGTTTTAATGAAACGTGTCTAAATTTGAGTTTTGGAAACTTGAGTTTTGAGCCAGTTTTATGTTTGGTTCTTGTGTTTTAAATAGTTCGTATTTTGTGGAAAAATATGGAGGACCTCAAGAGATAGAAAACCAAATTAGAATAGAATGAGATTTAGGAAGTCGGATCGAGTATTCAATACTCTTTCCTAATGACAAAATTGCTCCGCAACGGTGCTAACTGTTTATGATAATTGTCCATAAGATACAACAACTTTACAACTTTAGATTATCAATATTGAAAAATCGAAAGTCCGGCGAACTGAATATGTTTAATCCTTTCTTGCTGTGAAGGAAAAGAGGGAGAAGCAATATGCTGGTGTGCAAGGTGTATGCTCGATTTTTTGTGCAAGTATTTTCAGCCATTATGTGTAACACCCCCAATCCACTCAGGGATATTACACGTCGTAGACCCCTTACCTCAAGGATCTACCAGGCTGGTAACTAAAATCAAACATCTCAACATCACCTTTAAGGCTAAAATGACTCAGTAGACCGATTTGGTCTCTCAATAATGCAAACAACCTAATCTCAATACATGCCCATGCAGGGGTCAAAACATTACACACTCCCGTACAACGGGTAAAACACTGCAGCAGAAATAAAGTACAACCAAACCAATACGACATCGTATGGATCATCATGTGATTAGTATCGATCATCTTTCATCATCATTCGTGCTGAACCTGTGTTATGCTCCCCAAAACCTGAATGCAATACAGACATCCACTCCCGATTACTCGGGGGTTAGCAAAATCCCACTATTTTGCTAGTGCAAGTACATAATCATACGAAATATAACAAACAAATAGAAATCATGAATCGGGTACGGCAATTAACTACCAAATCCTTCCCGAGAGTTTTATTAATTAGAAAGCAATCAATGAAGTGTTGAATGGAAGAAATACTAATATTACTCATGCAATACTAATATGCTAAGAATGTAAGCTCATTAAGAATACTTACTAGAGATGGCCACTACCCGACACTGTTATAATACTCATCACAATACCTCCATCATGAAAAATCAATCACAACACGACAACACAATTAACAGGGAATACACGATTCCACAACATTAAACAAGCAAGGAGATCATTAAAGCCCTCAACGTTTAAAATAATCAAATCATAATCAACTCACACGAATCATATCCACGAGGGTAAACCAACCATCGTCAATCCAACATGTAAACTCTATTTACAGCATACAAATCGTATAAGAAACCACGATCGAAACGAGACGATGAACGAGATGCGGAGAATAGACCGAAGTGAGGAGACCCGAACCAACTACGAACCCGCCAACTCCGCCGAACGACAACCCGTGACAATAAACTACGAACGACAACAACATCAATGAAAATGAATTCCAAAGTACGACCCAAAGTCGCCGAATTAAAAGAACAAACGACGGAAGTTCAAGGGTTTCCCCCAAACGGCCAAGAACACGAATCGACCCCACAAAAACATGAAAATGGAATTTCAACCCGTCGGTTATGCTCAACACGAATAGATAACGACAATAGAACCAACAATCTCGGATCGAAATCACGAAATCGAGACAAACCCAAAATATCTCAAATAGGGTTCTAAAACCTTACCTTAATTCGGAGAAGAAGGAAGGTTAGATGATGATGAACACGAAGGAGACCCACCGAGATGATTACTACCATCAAAGGTCGATGAAAGTTCGTCCAAATCCACCCCAAATCGCCAAAAACGCAGCAAGGGACAAGGGAGGAAGGAAATTACCCTAAATCAGTCAACCCTCAAATATATATACCTGCGCGAAGCTAACGTACGTAAACCATAAGCCGTAACGTAGGTTAGTGATGTTACATACGTAAGGAACAAGACATTACGTACGTAAGAGTCATCCAGACTCAACTGTCCGAAAACCTGAACAAGGTAACGTACGTAACGAATGTTGTATTACGTACGTAAGAGAGGCATCGATAGCGTGCGCTACCGATGAAGAATAGCGTGCGCTAATCATCTGGAAGTACAGAACAGCTGCCAGATGTCATATCCCAAAAAGATCGCGGAACGCGACGAACACGAATCACTAAGGTCGAACGAGATAAGTAGTACAATAATAAAAACACGAGCTCAAGTTTAAAACAAACACACGATCCCGACACCCCGGAGGTAGGTAAAAGCGAGTACGAAAACAAGTACCCAAAACTTTGAGAAATTACAAAACGGCCCAAACGTTCGAAAAATCATGATACGACAACGAATAGCCAAACCGAAGCTCACAACATGTATAACAATGTTAAATGAACTTACGAGAAACTCGAAACAATAGTTTCGAATGAGATTCGCAAGAATCGAACTCAAGCGCGGAAAAGTCGCTTAAGAACACAGAACTCTACAAAACGACACCGAAACGAACTCGGATGTCAAAATGTGCAGAATTAATCATCCTCAGAATGACCAAACGGCCACAATCGAGTCATCAAAACAAACTCCCGCCAAGAAAAATAAAATTACCAGAATTCGAAATTGCGGATATTACATACTACCCTCCTTAAAAGAAGTTTCGTCCCGAAACTTAAAACAAGTAGGGAGAGGTAATATCCCACTAGGGACATCTCCAAGAGATACACAAGAACCGCGCAACTACGCCCATCGGCAAAACATTACAAGAAATGCAAGGAACATACGGCGTGGAAACACGCTCAACGACAACCATCACAATGCCACAAGTAGGGGCATAACACAATCAACAACTGCCAAACATCACCAAACAGATAACGCAATCAAGTCAATTATCCGAACCATCAAGAGGCAAAAGGCACCTACTACAAGAGAACACGCACAGTTGAAAAGTAGAAATGAAACGTACCACGATCCGCAAAGGTAACCACGGAGAACTCCGACCACGCCGAAATTCTCGAAAACCACACCAGGCATCTCCGTGTCCCTTCGGAGCAGAGACGCAAACTCGATCCCCGAACCCCTCATCTACCATCCCGCAATGCACGTCTCGATGTCCCCATTGGCCACAATCGAAATAGTTGACTGACGGTGAATGACAATCCTTTACTGAACGAGATCAGGCATTCAACAATCGGACAACCATGGTTGAACAATAATTATCGAACAATAACGATCGAACAACAATGATCGAACAACAACGATCGAACAACAATGATCAAACAACAACGATCGAACAACAATGATCGAACAACAACGATCGAAAAACAATGATCGAGTAACAACGGTCGAACAACGACTCCGAAGTTCACACTTCAACTCAAGACATTAAAAAAGCTGGTAGAAACTAGAAGATGTTACTTTCGAACAAGGTTCACAAGAATCGAACCGAACTCGGAAAACTCACAGCGATAACCAGATTGATCCAAAATAAGATCACGGCTCGTTCGAACGATAAAAACTGAAACACAGAAAGTATCAATGAACACGAGCGAGTCGATAGATTCGAGAAAGAGAAAGTGCAGAAATCAAAAATAATACGGGTATTACATCCAACCTCTTATAAAAGAAGTGTCGTCCCCGAAACTCACAACAATAAAAGCAATGTGACAACACAACAAGCAACCGCCAGAAACATCTTTCAAAGGCCTCACAAGCCGATCTTGATATATGTGCTGAGGTTCGTACCCCAGAAGACTCGGTAACCAATTCGCAAAACTGGATTCTGTGTCCCTCGAGTCCACACTTGTAATCTGCTACTGGTGGGGAAAGACAATTTGTACGTACATGCTCCGGCACATTACAGATGAATCACCTCGGCATACCAAAAGTACAACTGCTAGGTACAATGGAGTATAACATCGCAAAACGACATACCGGAGATGCCATCTTAGCACAACATATCCACATAAGGCAACCCACGTGCACCAAATAACAGCAACGGCGGCATACATTCGGTGATTTCAACGGTCCGAACGATAACTAGCACATAATCACAAGACATCTGAAATAATCACAGATGTACACAATCATACAAACCCAAGCTCTAACAGCTCGCACAGTGCGGTAACACGCAAATCACCACAAAACAACAACATTAAAGGCTAACATTGCACCTCTCAGAGAGGGCTAACACAACAATTGCGTGGCGTACGACTCAACGCTCACACCACCAGTTCAATCACAACTCAGGGATAACACCCTAACGAAAGTGCGAACATCATACATACATTCCCGGATGGCAAACAGTAACGATAGGTTTTAAAAACAAAAACCACCTTTTCGAAAATAATTTTGGAAACATTAGTTGATCTTGAGTATCATATTTCGAAAAAGTAATACAAATATGAAACATCGTTATCGAGACTTTGAAAAACCATCTTGCATTTGATAAAATGAGAACACCTTTCTTTTAATTAAAACTTTCAGAAATATTCGACCTTCGGGTCTAAGCAAATGCGTTTCTAAATCATTGAAAATATCTCAAAATATTTTGGTCCTCAAAGTGGAAGAATTTTGAAATAGATAGATGCACTAGTAGGCGCCTCAAAAATACAATCCATTTAAAAGTACATATCGAAATTTATTTTCTAAGATACTCAGGGTTTTCAGAAATCCAATAGGCTAGAATGCCCGAAACTCACGCATAGGAACATTCGCTTATAAACATCATAGCGCACAAATCAAATCGTTCAAAATCAAGACAATACATGTCTTTCACCGGAAAACAAACAGTAAACTATCACGATCGAAAACTGCCTAGGACCAGGGCGAAACCACTGACACCATTCGAGGCCTCTAAGGACCCTCCCATACTGGATAGCGAAACAAACTTGTGAATTCGGCGTGAAGTCACGGATTCCCCCGAGGCCTCGTAGGACCCTCTCGGAGCGAGCAAATCAAACACATATATATTCCCATTCCATATTAAGCACGAAGGTTTTACAAGAACACTTGCAAAACGAGCAACTCGTTTCGAAATACATGCGTAGTGGATGAAATCAACAGTCAGAAATACCTTAGAAATGGCACCACCCCTCATATAAACAAAATATCGGAGTCGAATAACCACATATCACAAAATCAAAATCCACAGAAGGATTCCGTCACTTAACAAATAATTATACAAGTAGCTCATGTCACTCGAGGCACAACACAAAGAAGAGAGGCTTACGTCCACAGGTCGCACGAAGATGATGATCGCCCCACGATACTAATCACGACCAACAAACTCAGACGACGCGTCGCGACACGACTCAGTCAGACAAAATCCGACGAGACAAAACTCAACAGACACAACTTGACCCGACAACCAAAGTTTCCACAACCTGTCTCTGATACCATTTCTGTAACACCCCCAATCCACTCAGGAATATTACACGCCGTAGACCCCTTACCTCAAGGATCTACCGGGATGGTAACTAAAATCAAACTTCTCAACATCACCTTTAAGGCTAAAGTGACTCAGTAGACCTATTTGGTCTTTCAATAATGTATACAACTCAATCTCAATACATGCCCACGCAGGGGTCAAAACATTACACACTCCCGTACAACGGGTAAAATATTGCAGTAGAAATAAAGTACAACAAAACCAATACGACATCGTATAGATCCTCATGTGATTAGTATCGATCATCTTTCATCATCCTTCGTGCTAACCCTATGTTATCCTCCCCAAAACCTGAATGCAATACAGACATCCATCCCCCGATTACTCGGGGGTTAGCAAAATTCCACTATTTTGCTAGTGCAAGTACATAATCATACGAAATGTAACAAACAAATAGACATCATGAATCGTGCTAGAGCAATTTCGATATTAGCGCCGTTGTACGGAAGCGTACATATAAAAGTGCAGAAATTAAAACGACACAAGGATTTATAGAGGTTCGGCTATTAACGAAGCCTACGTCCTCTCTCGGTATCTTTTTCAATAGGTTGAAGATATAAACCTCTACATCTCTCTTCTATCGGTCGAGGGATTATCGTTACAATCATGTCTTCAATTGGTCCGTGATAAACCACTCATACTTGTCTTTTTGTCGGTCCAAATTAAACTGTTTTTCTTTTCTATTGGACAAGGAATCAACCACTCTAGCTTTCTATAGGTGCTAGAAAAACGTCACTAAGATAGCGATTGTGATTCTAACAATGCCGGATCCTTGATCCTAATAACACCAAATCCAATCGTATCTTTTCTTTTACCTCTCGTGTATGTATTGAATGTATAAACACTCAAACTAACAATACAAGCTCAATATCACAACAACAATAATGTGTATAACAATATATGATTACTAAATCGTTTGCTTGAGGTTGTTGTATGGTTTGATACCAAGGATGTGGTATTTATAGCCTTCTTCATCAAACTAGCCGTTAGCTCCCTGTGCCTTCATTACGTACGCTATCAACACTCTCTTACGCACGTTAACAATGTTACGTATGTTAATGTCTAGCCTTTACATATGTTAGCATGTATGTAGTTTAGTCCAGTAGCATCCTTCTCTCTTCATTACGTATGTTATCACCTTCACATTACGTATGTTAATTATACATCATTGCTGACGTCATATGTCCGTTCTCTTCTTATTTGAATTCACGAACATCACTGTTGGCCACTAAGTATACAGAATACAGCTTGGAAAGTGTTTAAGCAACAAGCTGTACAGTTTTCAAGTTTAGAGTGCATAGCGGAAGTCTTGTAAAAATAAGTTGTTGTAAATACAACAACTCGATATGAAGTGTACACTTAAAAATAATCACATTTAATAAAACAGTAAATGCAGAAGGTAAATGACACAGTAATTAAAGTGGTTCGAGGTAAACCCCTCTACGTCCACTGGTCCTCCACACAGGAGTGAAAATGTTTATTATAAATACTGCGTACACAACTACGTATTTATAATCAAATATATAAATGTATCATTCATATAGATTGATACAATGATCGTAGCTTTCTATCGTTCACACAGATTGGTTTAGGCTTTCACTTGAATAACTTCTTCACACACAATTTTGAAGCTTTGTCTCTTCAATGCAAGTCCGTCACACACAGTTCAAAAAAAGCAAGGCTTTCTCTGTCCACACAAGGCTGATGAGTTTGTTCAATGAAAGAACGATGGTTTGAACAACAACTTGACTTTCTTGAGCTTTAGCTAATGATGTGTTGTTCAAGGTTGAGCACTTGGATATTTCTTCTCTCAGAATATGCAGTATACTTGAAGAAATGTGTTTGCTCAGATATATTCGTGTAAGCGCTTGTTATCGTAGGTGTAAGAGACAACTTCCATACTTGGCGCTTTTAGACTTTGTTGCTGTATGATAGCAACGTGAAGGCTTGTATGAAGATACTTTATACTGTCGCTGTATGCTGGCATTATGAGAAGTCTTCGATACAGGATTGACAACTTCGAATGTCTCTCGATACAGCTGCTTGCTGTATGCTGGGTTGGCACTTTATCAAAACTTCACTTTATCAAAACTTCGATACATGGATTGTTTTATCCCAACAATCACATTACGTACGTTAAACAACTCTCCTTACGTACGTTAAGCTCCACATGTTACGTACGCTATGATATCCTTGTTACGTACGTTAAGCTTGTATTTTCTAGCTTTTGCGACTTGGTCTGCTTCGATGCTTTGCTTCGCCTCTTTGTTGTTTTGTTTTGTTTAGCAACTTTAATCATCAAAACTCTATTAATGAATGTATGGAATAAAATATTCCAACAATCTCCCCCTTTTTGATGATTACAAAACAACCCTTTAATTGGATAAAATCTGCAAAAATAGATATATGTATATTCATACGAATCAAAGTTTTCGGCTGTAACACCCCAAACTAGGCGGATATTACAGTGCCGTAGATCCCCAACTGGGACCCACCAGGCAAATGAAAATGAATGAATTACACAAGATAAATGTAGTACCGAACTACATTACAACAATAATTACTCCGATGAGGAGTTTAGTTACAACATACCAGGACAATACCGAATACTAGTGTATTTTATATGAAGATAAAATACACAACACTGAATGAAACGGAGTATCCAAATGAAAATCTGCAGCGGAAAATAAAGGACAATAATATGAATAACTGAAAGATCGGGGCCCCCTACTAGTATCACTAGGACTCCTCGACATCAACATGCTATTCCCGTGCGTTTGCCTTGCCATGACCTGAAAAACAAAATCCCCAAACGGGGTCAGTTACAAAGAACAACAATCCTCAAGGGTTGAAAAATACACAATCATGATTTAACTGAATTTAAGAAATATTCTTAGTTATGAATTACGCTGAAGAGGAGTATCATAGTACGCCCGTAATGTTCTGTGCAAGTGTACAACACCCGTCCGTGTACCTAATTAGTCTCACGAGACAATATGACCCGTGTGCACGGTCTAATGTATCGGTGAACCCAATCTGATAACCATCGTGTGCCCGACTAAAAATTCCACACAGACACACCCGGCCACGCAATATGAACCCGAAGGTCACATGAACGAGAATGACCATAATGAATATCAATGAATAATAATTAGACAAGGCCAAGAATGACTCACCGAGATGAGAGTAATAATGAAATGAATGATAGCTCAACGAAAAGATTGGAACCGTCGTTCCTTATGATCAAGTGATTAATTGACAATAACAAGTTTTAATATGATTAATACAATGATGAATGAGTTATGATTATGAATGATCAATAACAAAAGGTATGAATATCCTTTTAACCGAGTAAGAATTAACTTACTCAACACCGATGAAGAATGTCCGTCCACGAACAACGTCCTAAATGAAGTGTCGCACGAACAACCTTAATTCAATACAATTACCGACAATCCGATCAATATACGAATTAAACACGAATATAACGAACTTAAAACGTCGATACGATAAAACTAAGTCCATTGAGGTATTGAAACAAACACGTTGCGTCAAACTCCGATTGTTTACAATCAAACTTCAATATACCAATATCAAATCCCAAGAAGTGTTTCAAACCAACAAAACATCTCAATACGATCAATAATCCGTTATGAATATCCAAAATGTGATTATAACAACAATTAGTCGAAAATCCCCAATTCCAACTCGATTTACAAGGTGTTCTTGAATAATCCCTCAATAATCCAATGAATCCTTATACAAACTCATAATCATATACATATCCCTTCATATATCATGATTATAACGTCCAAAACATCCTATTTCAACAAAAAATCGAAGTCCAAAGTGTTGAAGGAATTACCTCTTGATGATCCAAGTGCTTTAATCCGAAGAATACGCGTTAGATTGATTATCCGGCTTCACGATCGAAAGGAGATGAAGAAAATCAAACACCCAAATGATTTGTGAAGGAAAAACCTTCCCTCAAGCTTCCTCTCTCGGTTGCAAGTGAAAAAATGGGAAAGGAATGGAAGAAATCTTTGAAAAAAGCGAATTTAAGGGAGTTGGTGCTGCCGGACACGGCCGTGCCCGTCGGCACGGTCGTGTCACTGCAACGGCGACAGTTGGCGTGATGACTCGGCCGTGTCACCGCTGACACGGTCGCGGCGAAGGGCCTCCCGGCGATGACCCGTCCGGCTGACTTCGGCATGACTCGGCCGTGCGAGCGACACGGTCGGGCGTCTTTGGCGATCGGTTACAGCTTATCCGGAAGGGTTCGACTCGGCCGTTCAGGCGGACACGGTGGGTCTGAGGCGAACACTTCGGCACTTTCCGGACGAGTACGGCACGGGCCGTGTCGGACGACACGGCCGATTCGTTCGGCGATGATCGACCAATGAGCGGTTGAGCTAAAGCGACCATAACTCTCTCGTCAGGACTCCGATTGACTCACCGTTTGAACCATTGGAAAGCTAACTCGATGCTCTATAATATTGCAAAGATTTAGAATTTTGGAGTTACCAAAAATTAATGGTGATCTAACAAAGTCGAACTCAAATGAGGAAAGTTGAAACAATGAACAATAACGATACACAACTCGAAGTTTTTCGAGCGGTGAACACGGTGAATGAACATGATTGATGAATGATTATAATTGAGTGAAAATCCACCGAGTGACAATCACCGAATGAAATTCTTGAATGATAATGATGAATTACAACCGGGTATTACATACTCCCCCGCCAAAAGAGTTTCGTCCACCCGAAACTAAGGGTCAAACAACTCGGGATAACTCTCGCATATTCTCCTCGGTTTCCCGGTGGCCTCTTCGACTCGTGTCTAGACCACGAATCTTGACTAAAGGGATCGTCTTGTTCCTCAAGCTGTTTGATTCGCCGCTCTAACACTCGTATGGGACGCTCCTCGTACGAATGATCATCCGCGATCTCGATTTCGTCGAATTGAAGTATGTGACTCGGTCGGCAACATACTTCCGCAATGGCGAGAGCGAAACACATTACGAATTCGGCTCAACGCCGGAGGTAACGCCAATCGATAAGCTAACTCGCCTACTCGATCCAAAATTTCAAAGCGGTCCAATGAATCTTGGGCTCAACTTCCCCGTTTTTCCGAAGCGGAAAAATACCTCGACTCGGGGATATCTTGACCAAAACATGGTCACCCGTCTCGAACTCTAGTGGTCGACGACGATTATCCGCATACGATTTACGCCGACTCGAGTCATCAACATACGACTCTTGATCAAAGCTACCTTCTCTGACGGCTATAAGCATATCGGGCTCGGTCGATTGATTCTAACAAGTCATCCTAACACAAAGGAGATCGACAAAGGACGACCGTACAAGGCCTCGTAAGCTGCCATCTTAATGGAAGCATGCCAACTATTATTATACGTGAACTCGATCAACGGTAGTTAGGCTTCCCAATCGTCCTTCCAATCGAGGACGCATGCCCTCAACATGTCCTCTAATGTCTCGAATAGTTCTCTCGATTGTCCGTCAGTTTGAGGATGAAAAGCGATCTTGAGATTAAGCCGAGTTCCCATAGCACGATGAATCGATTTCCAAAAATGTGACACAACCCGTCCGTCACGATCGGAAACAATACTTTTAGGAGTACGTGCGGTCTCACTATCTCCTTGATGAACAATGGGCGATCTCTTGGGACTCCACAAATCCTTGATCTCAAGGAAATGAGTTGATTTAGTTAAGCGGTCGCGATCACTCGGATCGTATTTATGCCACGATGACTCGTCGGCAATTCGTGATGAATTCCATAGAAATGTCTTCCCACTTCCATTACGGAATAGGGAGCGGTATCGACATACTCGCGGTCGGCCGAGGTTCCATCTTGACTTGTTGTGAGTTAAGCATCTCGAAACAAATTCTGCGACTTCTCGCTTCATATTACTCCACCAGTAATTTTGTTTCAAGTCCTTGTACATCTTGCTGGACCCCGGATGAACAGAATAAGGGGTAGCATGAGCTCCTCTCAAAATAGAGTTTTTCAACTCGACAATCGCCGGTACGCACAACCGGTTCTTAAACCTCAAAAGTCCATCCTCGTGGACCACGAATCCAGGGGCTTTCCCCTGAGCCACATCTTCACGAATGCGCAACAATGCAGTCTGAACCACGATTCTCCCTGATTGCATCCTCAGAGATGATGAAATCTCTAACATACAAAGCTGTCCCTGAACTTGCTGAAGCCAGACCTCGATCTCGGGTCTAAGGAATTCCTGTTGAAGCTCCTTCTGAACTGTTAAACGAGCAAGCATCTGCTCCTGAACGGACTTACGACTCAAGGCGTCGGTGACAACGTTCGCCTTGCCCGGGTGGTAAAGGATCTCGATATCAAAATCTTTGATTAGTTCCAACCACCGTCCTGCGCATATTTAACTCCTTGTGAGTAAATATATACTTCAACTCTTGTGATTGGTGAAGATCGACAAGTGATTCCATAAAGGTAATGACATTAAGATAATTACGCCAAATCTTCAGCGAACACCACTTTGCTAGCTCCAGTGCGTGGGTTGGATAATTAACCCGATTAATCGAGAAAATTCGGATTTACTTAATATCTTTCGGAGGTTGCCAATCTCGGATAGTCTCCGACTCTGAGGGTCGACACGAACTCTGTCAGACGAAATTACATGCCCGAGAAAGTCACTTGGACCTCCGAACTCACATTTGGAAAACTTTCCATAAAGTTGCTCTCGTCTCAACACGTCGAGAACCTGAAGAAAATGAACCTCGTGTTCCTCTCGGCTAAGAGAATAAATCAAAATGTAAATCGATGAAGACAACAACAAGCGATCTAAAAAGTCGATGAAAACCCGATTCATTAACTCCATGAATACCACAGTGCAATAGTTATCCCGAGCGGCATAACTACGAGCTCATAATGACCATAGCGTGTATGAAAGCAGCGTCCTCGCGATATCCGACTCTCGAATCCATGGCTGGTGATATCCGGATCTTAAGTCGATCTTGGAAAATACGAAACTCCTGAAGTTGATCTAAAAGATCATCAATACGAAGTAAAGGATACTACTATTGATCATCGCCTGTTCAACTCTTGGTAATTAATACACACACGAGGCGAGCCATCCTTCTCCTTGACAGATCCTGCTGGTGCTCCTCACGGGGACGCAATCGGTCGGAGATGACCTTTCTCGAACTACTCCTCAAGTTGAATCTTCAACTCATGCATTCTAGTCGGGGCCATCCGATACGGTGCCTTCGATAAAGGGGCGTCCGGCTCCAACTCACTCCCGAATTCCCTTACTCTATGTGAAGGCAACCGGATAACAAATGCGGAAATACATCGTCAACCGATGACAATGATACTACGAATGATTGAACATTTCGATTGCCCTAGAATGGTCAATCGATAAAAAGAGATACCAATAATGATTGAACAACTCGATTGCCTTAGAAAGGTCAATCGATGAAGATGATATAATGAATGTTTGAATAACTCGATTGCCTTTGAAAGGCCAATCGATAAAAATAATACAATGAATGATTGAATAACTCGATTGCCTTAGAAAGGCCAATCGATGAAAATGATACAATGAATGATTGAATGACTCGATTGTCTTAGAAAAGCCAATCGATGGAAATGATACAAGGAATGATTGAATAACTCGATTGCCTTAGAAAGGCGATCGATGAAAATGATGCAATGAATGATTGAATAACTCGATTGCCCTAGAAAGGCCAATCAATGAAAATGATACAAAGAATGATTGAATAGTTCGATTGTGGAATTTCTGCTTCCGCCATAATAGAAATTCTCTTTGGAACAACGGGATTACTTCCACTGAAGCACACATTCGACAACCAACGACGGAAAGATAGCGACCAAACGCTAACAAACACCGAGGATAGTATCAAGGCGGTTAGACCAACTAATACCGAAATTACATCGTCCTCGGATAAATTCACCACGATTAGATCCATCAACCAATCGCGGTCATTAAGCTAATTCGGTATGATTCGAAAATTCTTCCATCGTCGGGTAGACCGATGGTATGATGTCTACAAGCAATAGGACTATCCCGAAATAAGTCTATTCAAGCATGATTCGAAAATGAATGAATGCGGTGTACCAAAGATCAAAGGTACACACAAGTTGAAATAAAATTACGAGTATACGAAATCGTTCGGACCACCGGATCGTCGATCCTCCTCATCATATGAATCAGGACTTGCTGGTCCCGAACCAGGCAGCTCCCGTCGATAAATACGAGCTCCAACTCTATTTGCTTCCATTGTCTTAAACGACGATGACAAAGCGATCTGATTACGCTGGTTGCTTGGGGCACGAGATGCCGCGGAGTCGACTTGGAGTCCATTCGGCAAAAACCGGCCTTATGCCCAAAATTCCCACAATTATAGCACGTGATAGACGGTTTGAGACACTCGGTCTTGAAATGACCCGGCGTTCCACAATTGAAACAGTGATGACCAGGCGGCCGCTCGGGAATGAGATCCGCACGATTATGCGCCGTAGAAGGTCGCTCGAAATGATAGGGCTCACCACGAGGCTTCTTGAAGGTTGGTGACCGCCTTTGGGTTGATTACGCCGTTGATTTCTGTTGACATATGCGGAGTTCTTTGCTCGGCAATTTCCTTAGCGGTGGCTCGTGCGGGAGAGTTCTCTCGATTAATCCGATCAGTGGCGCAATGATGATTGAGCAACCGCACATGGGTCATCATGGCTGCATAAAAGTGAGTGGATCAACCCGAACATCTTCTCGATCGAGCGAGTCCTGGCACGATTTCCGGCGGCCAGTGATTATTTCTCGGATTTCGGTCCGCCGCGCCTCTCCCCGTGCATCCCCTGACGGCTCTCTCCATCCGAAGTAGGAAGGTCGCATAATGATTATATTACCCGCATGATTAGCACGTTATGATTATGTCATGAGATGATGAAAATGAGTATACATGCTCTAACTTAATGATTATATGAATGATTTACTGAAGTTACATGATTATCGATGAAATTCTTGAAATGATTATCTTGAATAACTTAACAAGATCGATAATATGATCACCCAGTTGACAACTGAGTAATGAAATGAATTGAGTAATTAATGAGTTAACATGATCGTCCTGATTATTAACTGAGTAATGAAATGAATTAAGTGATTAATGAGTTAACATGATTGTCCTAATCACAATGAATGATGATGTTTGAGGATTGTTAATTGATGAATGATGAATGAATGACTATTGCTAGAAATTATACCATGGCGTTAGAAATCTTACAGTTCTTCCGGTCTGATTGGCTCGGCATTTGCACAGGTCACACGTGACGCGAAAGTCCAATGATACTAGTCTGATGACGATGATTTCAAATAAGACATGACTCGGAAGGTAGTATTCAAAACCACGCTCCGATACCAACTCTGTAACACCCCAAACTAGGCGGATATTACGGTCCGTAGATCCCCAAGGACCCACCGTGCAAATGAAAATGAATGAATTACACAAGATAAATGTAGTACCGAACTACATTACAACAATAATTACTCCGATGAGGAGTTTAGTTACAACATACCAGACAATACCGAATACTAGTGTATTTTATATGAAGATAAAATACACAACACCGAATGAAACGGAGTATCGAATGAAAATCTGCGGAAAATAAAGGACAATAATATGAATAAGCTGAAAGATCTGGGATCCCCTACTAGTATCACTAGTAATCCTCGACATCAACATGCTATTCCCGTGCGTTTGCCTTGCCATGACACGAAAAACAAAATCCCCAAACGGGTCGATTACAAAGAACAACAATCCTCAAGGGTTGAAAAATACACAATCATGATTTAACCGAATTTAAGAAATATTCTTAGTTATGAATTACGGCGAAGAGGAGTATCATAAACGCCCGTAATGTTACGTGCAAGTGTACAACACCCGTCCGTGTACCTAATTAGTCTCACGAGACAATATGAACCGTGTGCACGGTCTAATGTATCGGTGAACCCAATAAAATAACCATCGTCTGCCCGACTAAAAATTACACACAGAAACACCCGGCCACGCAAAATGAACCCAGAAGGTCAAATGAACGAGAATCACCATAATGAAAATCAATGAATAATACTACTACAAGGCCAAGAATGACTCACCGAGATGAGAGTAATAATGAAATGAATGATAGCTCAACGAAAAGATTGGAACCGTTCCTTATGGTGAAGTGATTAATTGACAATAACAAGTTTTAATATGATTAATACAATGATGAATGAGTTATGATTATGAATGATCAACAACAAAAGGTATGAATATCCTTTTAACCGAGTAAGAATTAACTTACTCAACACCGATGAAGAATGTCCGTCCACGAACAACGTCTAAATGAAGTGTCGGTCATACGAACAACCTTAATTCAATACAATTACCGACAATCCGATCAATATACGAATTAAACACGAATATAACGAACTTAAAAGCGTCGATACGATAAAACTAAGTCCATTGAGGTATTGAAACAAACACGTTGCGTCCAAACTCCGATTGTTTACAATCAAACTTCAATATACCAATATCAAATCCCCCAAGAAGTGTTTCAAACCAACAAAACATCTCCAATACGATCAATAATCCGTTATGAATATCCAAAAATGTGATTATAACAACAATTAGTCGAAAATCCCCAATTCCAACTCGATTTACAAGGTGTTCTTGAATAATCCCTCAATAATCCAATGAATCCTTATACAAACTCATAATCATATACATATCCCTTCATATATCATGATTATAACGTCCAAAACATCCTATTTCAACACAAAATCGAAGTCGAAGTGTTGAAGGAATTACCTCTTGATGATCAAGTGCTTTAATCCAGAAGAATACGCGTTAGATTGATTATCGGCTTCACGATCGAAAGGAGATGAAGAAAATCAAACACCCAAATGATTTGTGAAGGAAAAACCTTCCCTCAAGCTTCCTCTCTCGGTTGCAAGTGAAAAAATGGGAAAGGAATGGAAGAAATCTTTGAAAAAAGCGAATTTAAGGAGTTGGTCGCTGCGGACACGGCCGTGCCCGATCGGCACGGTCGTGTCGCAATTGGCCGGCAGGTTGTCCGACAGTGACTCGGCCGTGTCTGCCCGGACACGGTCGCGGCGCGAAGGGCCTCCCGGCGATGACCCGTCCGGCAATGACTTCGGCATGACTCGGCCGTGCGGCGACACGGTCGGGCGTCTTTGGCGATCGGTCTGGCTTATCCGGAAGGTTCGACTCGGTCATGCCGACGACACGGTCGGGTCACTGGCGAACACTTGGCACTTTCCGGACGAGTACGGCACGGGCGTGTCGGACGACACGGCCGAGTTCGTTCGGCAGTGATCGGCCAATGAGCGGTTGAGCTAAAACGACCATAACTCTCTCGTCCGGACTCCGATTGACTCACCGTTTGAACCATTGGAAAGCTAACTCGATGCTCTATAATATTGCAAAGATTTAGAATTTTTGGAGTTACCAAAAATTAATGGTGATCTAACAAAGTCGAACTCAAATGAGGAAAGTTGAAACAATGAACAATAACGATACACAACTCGAAGTTTTTCCGAACGGTGAACACGGTGAATGAACATGATTGATGAATGATTATAATTGAGTGAAAATCCACTGAGTGACAATCACCGAATGAAATTACTGAATGATAATGACTGAATTACAACCGGGTATTACATCGGCTTTGATCATTTTATTAGTTTCTCCCATCTTTTCTTTTCTTGTCATTTTTAACTCCTTCGTTTCTCCCCCTTTTTGTATGCTTTCTTTTTCTCCTTTTCGACTTCTTCGATTTGTATTATTTTCTGATTTCTTTGTCTTTTCTTTTCTCCTCCTTTTTATGTTTCTTTATTTCTCATCATTCTTCCATGACGCTTTTTATCAATTCAACTCCTTTCTCCCCCTTTTTGTATTCAGCAAAAAGTGTAATAAAAACGAATAATAGATACCAAATTGATGTATGTAAAATATGCGATACCAATTGATGAATATAACTATATGCATTAAGAAGGATATAACTCCCTCTAAAAATATTATCTCCCCTTTTTAAAAAAATTATTAATCCCCTAAGTAAAATATTAATTTGTTAAAAATCAATTTTTAGGGATCCAACCTATAGTTGGTTTTTGTTTCGAGACGTAAACGATGTTTGGGATGGTGGTTTCTTTAGGAATTCAAATTTTCTTAACTTTAATCGTCCGTCTTGGGCTTCTATAGTTTGAAATATGGTGCCCTATTTTCAAACATTTTTCGCAATGGGTATCTTGAAATTTACGGATTCGTTTTTAGAACGTAGTTTGAATCCCAACCCCTGTTTGTTCAAAGTAAATTTCTGAACCGAGAGCATTTGTTCAAATTTCTCGTTTCCACACGAGAATTTCTTCGTTAAATTTTTTAGCTCGGTTTGACTTTTCTAAAGATCATCATTTAGGATATTTTCGTTTTTAACGCATTGAGAATGATCGGTCTCGATAAATTTTCCCTTTTCAAGAATTTTGGAATTTTCAATTTCCAATGATTTATTTTTAAATTTAAGGGATTGTATTTCCGATAAAGCATTTTGATAATCCGTATGAAATAATTCAAATGCTTCAAATAATTCATCGTAAGAATTACTTACTTGACTTTCGACGTCGCTATCGTCGAATGAACTTCGGGCCATAAGAGCGAGATTATTTTGATTGGTAAAGTCATCATCTTCGTCTTCATCGCTCCATGTTGCAACGAGAACCTCCTTCTTGGGTTTTGCTCGGCAGTTCTTCGCAAAGTGGCCTGGTTTTCCACATAATCGACAAGAATTGTCGAATTTCTTAGATTCGCCCGCTTGGATGTCCTTCTTTCTCCGGTTTAATAAGTGTTGGAACTTATTAATATTCTTGGCATAATATGCCAATTCTTCGTCGCTATCATCAACCGCGATTTTCTTCTCTTTTTAACATCTTAGCCATCAAGGTTATTGATCTTTCCTTCGGTTTCGGTTTGGCATTCCGAGGTTTTAGAACTATCTCGTAGTTGATAAGTGAACCAACGAGAGCACTAAAATCAAGATTATTTAAATCTTTAGATTCCATTATTGCCGTCACCGTACCGTCCCATTCTCGAGGTAGTGATCGGAGAATTTTCTTTACTTTCTCACTACTCAAAAGTGGTTTTCCGAAATATGCTAATCCATTTGTGATGACCGAGAATCGGTCGAGCATTATAGTGATGGATTCGTCGTCCTTCATTTGGAATAACTCGTAATCGTGAAGGAGCATGTTTATCTTCGTCTCCTTGACTTGAGACGTACCTTCATGTGTTACCTCAAGCATTTTCCAAATTTCTTTGGCACTATCACACGATGATACCCAGTTGTGTTCTTCCAGATTTAAGGCACAACATAGGAGTTGAGTTGCCTTATAATTGTAATGGTCATTTTTCCAATCGGAATCATCATATTCTTCAAAAGTTTTAAGCGTACCGTTGGAATTCATTGGAATTTTTGGACCAAGACAAATCACTTTCCAAAGCTCGATGTCGTAAGCTCGAATGAATATCGACATATTTCTCTTCCACGTCATGAAGTTTGAGCCATCAAAAAATGGTGGTCGGTTAAGAGCAAGACCTTCGACTGGAGCAAGTTGGAATGCCATTGGGATCTTCTCCTCAGATGTTAAGCCGATTATTAGAGGAACCGCTCCGATACCAATTATTGGAGAAATTTCGGTATTAGCGCCGTTGTGCGGAAGTGTAAATATAAAAGTGCTGAAATTAAAACAACACAGGGATTTATAGAGGTTCGGCTATTAACGAAGCCTACGTCCTCTCTCGGTATCTTTTTCAATAGGTTGAATATATAAACCTCTACCTCTCTCTTCTATCGGTCGAGGGATTACCGTTATAATCACGTCTTCAATTGGTCCGTGATAAACCACTCGTACTTGTCTTTTTGTCGGTCCAAGCTAAACCGTTTTCCTTTTATATTGGACAAGGAATCAACCACTCTAGCTTTCTATCAGTACTAGATAAACCTCACTAAGATAGCGATTGCGATTCTAACAATGCCGGATCCTTGATCCTAATAACACCGAATCCAATCGTATCTTTTCTTTTACCTCTCGTGTATGTGTTGAATGTATAAACACTCAAACTACCAATATAAGCTCAATATCACAACAATAATAATGTGTATAACAATATATGATTAATGAATCGTTTGCTTGAGGTTGTTGTATGGTTTGATATCAAGGATGTGGTATTTATAGCCTTCTTCATCAAACTAGCCCTTAGCTCCCTGTGCCTTCATTACGTACGCTATCAGCACTCTCTTACGTACGTTAACAATATTACGTATGTTAACGTCTATCCTTTACCTACGTTAGCATGTTTGCAGTTTAGTCCAATAGCATCCTTCTCTCTTCATTACATACGTTATCACCTTCACATTACGTACGTTAATTATGCGTCATTGCTGACGTCATATGTCCGTTGCCACTTTTCTGACTTTGACTCTTCCAACGTTCTTCTTATTTGAATTCACGAGCATCACATTACGTACGTTAAACAACTCTCCTTACGTACGTTAAGCTCCACATGTTACGTGCGCTATGATATCCTTGTTATGTACGTTAAGCTTGTATTTTCCAAGTTTTTGCGACTTTGTCTGCTTCGATGCTTTGCTTCGCCTCTTTGTTGTTTTGTTTTGTTTAGCAAATTCAATCATCAAAACTCTATTAATTAATGTATGGAATAAAATATTCCAACAAATCGGGTACGACAATTAACTACTAAAGCCTTCCCGAGAGGTTTTATTAATTAGAAAGCAATCAATGAAGTGTTTGAAAATAAATTCGTCATCTCGGGGATTTTAAAAGTATAAACCTTGTTGGACCTCAAGTCCTTAGTTGAAAAATAACCATTTCAAGACAAATGGGTCTCGGCCCAAAATCACTTTCCATAAAACGACCTTTACATAACCGTTGGGATTCCATCCCAAAACTCATCAAATCACAGTACGCGAGAAAAATAACAAGGTCCGTTTTCCAACATCAAAACCCCACAATTAAAGGACTAAACACATACGACAAAATACTCTAGTGCCATCCTAGCCAAGTAGGCCAAATGAACTACTTACCTCTTACACACTTAGTCAATGCTGCAATCATGAAATCACCATTCAAAAACACTGGTTTCCTGAAATGCCATAGTCCAAAACACATTTATAAAATGCACCACAATTAACCATCGATCCATGTCTCTGTGGACCCCTACTGAGACCCCGTCGGATCTAACCCGTAGTGGTTAAAAGCAATCTCGTTATCCATGTCTCTGTGGACCCCTACCGAGATCCCGTCGGATGTAACCCGTAGTGAGCATACACACACACATGTTACTCATGCAATACTAATATGCTAAGAATATAAGCTCATTAAGAATACTTACTAGAGATGGCCACTATCCGACACCATTATCATACTCATCACAATACCTCCATCATGAAAAATAAATCACAACACGACAACACAATTAACACGGAATACACGATTCCACAACATTAAACAAGTAAGGAGATCATTAAAGCCCTTAACGTTCAAAATAATCAAATCATAATCAACTCACACAAATCATATCCACGAGGGTAAACCAACCATCGTCAATCCAACATGTAAACTCTATTTACAGGACACAAATCGTATAAGAAAATACTTACCTCGAAACCACGATCGAAACGAGACGATGAACGAGATGCGGAGAATCGACCGAAGTGAAGAGACCCTAACCGATTACGAACCCACCGACTCCGCCGAACGACAACCCGCGAAAATAAACTATGAACGACAACAACAACAATGAAAATGAATTCTAATGTACGACCCAAAGCTGCCGAATTAAAAGAACAAACGACGGAAGTTCAAGGGATTCCCCCAAACGGCCAAGAACAAGAATTGACCCGACAAAAACATGAAAATGGAATTTCAACTCGTGGGTTATGATCAACACGAATAGATAACGACAATAGAACCAACAATCTCGGATCGAAATCACAAAATCGAGACAAACCCAAAATATCTCAAATAGGGTTCTAAAATCTTACCTTGATTCGGAGAAGAAGGAAGGTTAGATGATGATGAATGTTAGATGTATTTTTATGCGCTTAATCATCATTATTTTATACCTATTTTTAGTTTAAATCTGCGTAAATGAGCTTTTAATACATTATCTTTATATGTTTTGAAGGAAATTTGAGCTCGGGAGCTTAAACGAAGAAAAACGGGCCAAAACGACATTTTTTGGTCAGGAACCGTGGCACACAGACGCTGGACCGCGGCACAGGAGGCGCCCAGAAGGACCCGGTACAAACTGTACCGGGAGCCGCGGCACGCAAGCTCTGAGCCGCGGCCCGTAAGGAGAATTTCGCCCAGGCCTGGCCGCATGAAGACAGTGGCCGCGGCACACTAATTCCGGGCTGCGGCCTGCCGCGCAGGGTCCCTATTCACAGCTCGCGATTTTGGCGGTTTGGAGGCCCGTTTCTGACCTAATTTCTGGATGCGTTTTTTGAGGCAGATGAAAAAGTATAAATAGGCATTGAAGGTCAGAAGATAGGGGTATCAAACAAAAGGACAAAATACCGAGGAGCAGAGAGCAGAAGCCAGAGAACGGAGGAATTCAAGTTCTTCAACTGTGTTTGATTTTTCTTATGCTTTCTTTAATTCTTTGTGCATTATTTTCTAGCATGTTAGGCTAGAACCCTATTCTAGGATTGTGATGAAATCGAGATTTTGATGGATTAACTTTTGATTTTGCATTATTAATATATTTCCCTTTTTCTAATGAGTTTTCCCCAATTGTTCTTAATGCGTTCGATTATGTGGCCTATGATTGAATTGTTTTGATTACGCAACTCGAATCGGGAGAGGAGAGTTAGTAGGAAAAATTGGTAAGAAACATTTTATCTTGTGAGATAGGAATATACTCATAGGAATTACGTGGCCCGTCTGAAGATTTTGTACTTTTTGCCTATTGTTGAATTAATTCACCTAGGAATAGAGTGATTTATTCATCTTAAAAAATTCTACTGACCTCGGGAGAGGCATTAGAATATCTTAGAAATCTCCGCCTTCAATAAATTGGGAAATTACTTAATTTATGTAAATCAAGAGTAATTCGAATTAATCGAGGCGGATTCTCAATCCTAGATTCTTCTCTTATTTGATCTTCTTTATTCGAACTATCGATTTTTTTTAGTTACTTTTAGTTTATTGCTTTATTAGTTTTATTTAAAAATCCTTCCACCACCAAATTCGATCGTTCAAATAAAATTAGAATATAAATAAATTGGTAATTAGTGCGTCAGTCCTCTTGGGAATGATATTTTTCTTATCACTTTATTACTTGCTTACGACAACGTGCACTTGCGTTCACTAAAATACGTAACAAGTTTTTGGCGCCGTTGCCGGGGACTGATTGTTTTACTAATATCAATTTCAGTATTTCTAGTCTTAATTTGAACATTATTTTATTTTTGTGTAATTTTTTTTATTTATTTTCCTTTCAGGAGTTTCGTTTAGTGCATGAGAAAATTCAGTAACGAAGGTCTATTACCTTTGGATACTGAACTCAAGCGCACTTTGCGGAAAAACAAGAAGGAAAGGCATGAGCTGTCAACAAAAGATACCATGGCCGATAATATAGAAAATCACGGGTTGGACAACCCTATTCAGCAAGCTGAACTGGCATTAGCACTCCGGGATTATGCATTGCCTCAAATCAACGCGAATTTTTTGGGGATTCGGCATCCTACTATTCAAGCAAACAATTTTGAGATTAAGCCAGCTATAATCCAGATGGTACAAGCAAGCCAATTCTGTGGACTAGCGAATGACGACCCTAATGCTCATATTGCATCCTTTCTCGAGATATGTGATACATTCAAGAATAATAGAGTTTCTGATGACGCCATTCATCTACGGCTTTTTCCTTTTTCTTTGAGGGATAAAGCCAAGTTTTGGTTGAATCCACTTCCGTCGGGCTCTATCACGACTTGGGCAGAGTTAGCACAAGCCTTTTTGGCTAAGTTCTTTCCGCCGGCAAAGACAGCGAGACTTCGGAATGAAATAACGACCTTCGGGCAATTTGAGATGGAATCGCTTCATGAAGCTTGGGAGTGATACAAATATTTGCTAAGGAGATGCCCACACCATGGCCTACCGGACTGGCTACAAATTCAAACATTCTATAATGGACTGAGTGCTTCTACACGCACTCTTGTTGATGCAGCCACTGGAGGAGCTTTAATGGGCAAGACGATGGCTGAAGCTCATTCTCTATTGGAAGATATGGCGGCAAATGCGTATCAGTGGCCTTCAGAGCATCTGAATCCGAAATGAGTTATGGGAATTTCCGAGAATGATCCAATATCTATGCTATCGGCCCAAGTTGCTGCCTTGACTCAACAACTTCAAGTTTTATCACACGTTACTACGGAATCATGTAATTGGTGCAACGGGTCTCACCCTAGTGCGGAATGCCAAGTTGGCAATCCTTTCGAGCAACCTCCGATGGAACAAGCTCAGTTTGTGGGAAATGGAAATCGGCAAAACGATCCGTATTCCAACACATATAATCCGGGATGGCGAAATCACCAGAACTTTTCGTGGAAAAATGGACAAAATTTAAACCAACCTCAGTATGTCCAACACCAACAGCAACCTACTCCCGCTCCAAATATCTCTCTAGAGGAGGCAATGGTGAAATTAGCAACAAATACGAGTCAGTTCATGACCCATACGGAAACCACCTTGCAAAACCATTCCGCCTCGATTCGAAATTTGGAAGTCCAATTGGGTCAAATAGCAAATTTGTTAACAGCCCGACCTGAGGGTACTTTGCCAAGTACAACTGAGACCAACCACAGAGAAAGTATTAATTCCATTGGCTTGAGAAGTGGGAGGGAAGTGTGTGAGTAGCCCGGGAGAAACAAAGCGAGAGGTGAAGATGAGGAGAAGAAAAATTCGGCAGTAGGAGAATCACAAATTCTTAAAAACTCGAAATTGTTTCCAGACAATCCGAAAGCCTATGTACCACCCATCCTGTATCCGCAGCGACTGCAAAAGCAGAAGTTAGATAAACAATTTTCAAAATTTCTAAATGTGTTTAAAAAGCTCCATATTAACATCCCTTTTACGGACGCTTTGGAACAAATGCCGATCTATGTGAAGTTTATGAAGGATATTTTTAAAAAAAAAAAGGAAGCTCGAAGAATATGAAACGGTGGCTCTAACTGAAGAGTGCAGCGCTATCTTGCAGAAAAAGCTCCCACCTAAGTTGAAGGATCTAGGAAGCTTCACCATACCGTGCACTATCGGGAACTCGTCGTTTGATAAAGCGTTGTGTGACCTTGGAGCTAGTGTTAATCTTATGCACCTTTCCATTTTCAAGAAGCTGGGTATTGGGGAAGCCAAGCCAACTACGGTCTCGTTACAACTAGCTGACAGATCAATCAAGTATCCGAGGGGGGTAATAGAAGATGTTCTAGTCAAAGTGGATAAATTCATATTCCCCGCTGATTTTATTGCACTTGATATGGATGAAGATGATGATATTACGATTATTTTGGGTAGACCATTTTTGGCCACTGGAAGGACCCTTGTTGATGTTCAGAAGGGTAAATTGACGCTTCGGGTTCAAGATGAACAAGTCACCTTCAAAGTGTTTCAAGCTCTCCCGTGTCCAAGCAAGGTCGAGAAGTGTTCTCAATTCGAGAGTGTAAATATTTTTGTGAAAGACACACACCGGGAGAGTTGTCAGTCGAAATATTTAGAATCTATTTTAGTTGCTCCGACGAATAAGAAAGATGCAGAACGAGTCGCGTATCTTAGGCATATGGACATGTCATCTTTATCACCTGTTCACCCGCCATTAAAAAATTCTCATAACGTCATGAGTTCGTCCGTGGAAAAGAAAACGAAGCCGGAAGTAAAAAGGGTGCCAAGTCGGAAGTAAAAATTCTCTCTCATGTTCTATGTGTTTTCATTTGAAAATTCTGTGCAGGAACTCCCCAGGGCAATTTTTAACTTAGGGCCGCGGCACACCCGTAGCGGGCGGCGGCACACATATGCTTCAAAAATCAGCTGAGCGAACTGCACTCTGTGCCGCGGCACGATATCTCTGAGCCGTGGCACACTGACATACTGAGCCGCGGCACGCCAAAAGACCCAGAACAGCGCCCAGACTTAACTGTACTACGGGTCTGCCGAAAATATAAGAAGGGCTGGGTTGCCCAGAATTCAATCGGCCGAAACACAAGGTAACCTTACAATCCTTTCTTCTTCGCGCGGCGCCGTAGGTCTCCCTTCAAATCTCTTCTTATTCTCACCTTCTTCGATCCAACACAAGGTAACTCTTATCCCTAAAACTTCATTGCAACATGGATTGAGAATGGGGTAATATTCTTCATTCGTTGATGAACTTGTGCTTAGTTCCTAAATTCTTATCAACATTTATATCGGATTATGCTAAGATTATTTGATTGATTGATGGTGTTTTGTTATTGTGTCGTGAATCGCTGTGATATTTGATTCAAATTGTTGTTGTTGGGGATTGAATTGAGTGAGTTATTGTTTTTGTTCTTCAATCAAGTTAACGCATGCAAAGTGTTCGATAAAATGCACCAATGAAAATTTTTGAGCCAAACATCTCCAAATTGCCTGCAACGAATTCGATTATCGTATTAAGTTGTGCCCCCAACCCTTACGTCATGTTTGAGCTTAAATACCTGCCTCTTTTCCCTCATACGAAAGTGCGAGTTCATTCGACTCTATATTCATTTTCCGCACGTTTTATGTTGAGAGTGGTGTAGTTATCTTTAAAGTTGTTTAATTTCCGGCGTTTATTTTTCAGGAACGTCGTCATGGCTAGGAAAAGGAAGTTGAGCACTAGGGCTAGGACGTGATCGTCCCCCATAAGAGGGGGAACATCACAAAACCGAACAGATATGAGATCCCACCAATTCTCTGACCCTGACATCCATCGAATATTCAACGAGAGAATCCGTCCTCGTCCAATAATTCCTGAGCGGGGATTCACTCCCGCCCCCAAGATGGCGAGCTATTGGCGATGATCAATGAAATGGGATGGACTCGATTCACTGCGCCACCCGAGCCGCCGGTGATTTCTATTGTCCAAGAGTTCTACGCCAGTGCTCTGTTGCGACAAATCCAGGCGGGGCAGATGATGGGACGACCGAATACACGGACTGAGGTCGTCGTCCGGGGCCAAACAGTGGACTTCTCGGTTGTTAGGAATACTTGTTAGATTTTGATGATGTCATTAATATAATTCAAATGTTTATTACTTGGCTGATACGAATTACGTAAGTAATGCGTATAAACACAACGGAAGATTAATAAGTTTACAATATGGATCAAAAATTACAAAGGTGATGGACGAATTTAATGGGATTCGGCCGTGATATAGTATGATGTACGGAGTTTGGTGTGTTTTTATCGAACTAGACCTATAACTCGATAAAAGGGTAATCTCTTCCCAAGACCTTTTGAGAATTGATCAAGTTAAAATCTCGAGACTCGTCGAAACAATAACTAAAGTTTGTCGAACTCGTTCAACGTATATTTCAAAGGAAATACAATGTTTATTATGATTCTCGATATGTTACAAATACAACGAGCACTACTATATATAGTAGTTTACAAGGATAATGTTACCAAAAACAACAAGAAAAAAACGAAACACCAAGCTTCCTTATGTCTTCGGCCGAGATGTGGTGTGGGGGAGGAGAAATCTTGGACAATCTTCAAGTATCTTGGAATGTAGTATGACTTTGACATGTTGAACAAAAACTTGATGAAAGTCTTCATCCATGGGAGATTTTCGGCCGATTGTGTGGGGAGTCTTGGGAGATTTTTTCTTCATGTATCTTGATAAGATATGAAGATCTTGATCTTTTATTTGTCTTGGCCGATTTATCAAACAAGGTGGGGAAGGGGGTGATCTTCACATATCTTGTGAAAGATATGAAGACAAAGGGTCCCTTTCAAGCATGTTTTGGTCGATCTTCATGCTTTCGGACCGGTTCCGTCGTCGAATTTTACGTTTCTCCGATTCCGATTAACAACGTAACTCCAATCCGTTTAACATTTTCTCCTAAGTCTAACGATGCATGGCCGTTTGAATTTGCATCATCATGGATGTCGATTTTTATTGGAGTTTCTTCGACTGGAATATTAGATATCGTATCATTCCCTCCGTCTTTGAAAGGAATTGACCTCAATTCCGCAATGCCATCGTCGTCAAGATAAGGTGAGAGATCACCTACGTTGAATGTCGCGTGTACTCCGTATTCGCCCGGAAGTTCGACTTTGTATGCGTTGTCGTTCACCTTTTCCACAATTTTGTACGGACCCTCGGCTCTCGGCATCAATTTGTTCTTCCGTTTGCTTGGGAATCTTTCTTTTCTCAAATGTATCCAAACTAAGTCGCCAACATCAAATAATCTTGCCTTTTTATTTTTGTTCGACTTCCGTTTGTAAATTTCATTCACTTCTTTAATCCGTTCCCGTATCTTTTCATGTAACTTCATCATGGATTTGAGTTTTGCTTCGGCATCCTTGTGAACCAATTCGTTGCTCGGCAAGGGAATCAAGTCCAATGGTAAGTGCGGATTTAATCCGTATACCACTTCAAAAGGTGAATGGGCCGTGGCATAACCGGGTGATCGGTTGTATGCGAATTCAGCATGAGCAAGTTTAACGTCCCAATCCTTCTGTGTTTTATTTACCAACCCTCGTAATAATGCTCCCAAGGTTCGATTAGTTACCTCGGTCTGTCCGTCGGTTTGCGGGTGATGTGAAGTACTGAATAGGAGTTTAGTACCTACTTTCCTCCATAAAGTATTCCAGAAGTAACTCAGAAATTTGGAATCTCGATCCGACACGATAGTTTTTGGAACTCCGTGTAAACGAACTACTTCCCGGAAGTACAAGTCCGCCACGTTGCTTGCATCATCGGTTTTGTGGCACGCGACAAAGTGAGCCATTTTCGAAAAACGGTCGACGACCACCATGATCGAGTCCTTGCCTCGTTGAGTACGAGGTAAAGCCACAATAAAATCCATCGAGACATCCTCCCACGGTCGTAACGGTATCGGCAACGGCATGTATGTACTCGACTTGAACGAACTTTTCATCATGTGACAAGTTACGCATTTGCTCACGATTGTGCTGACGTCACCATACATCTTCGGCCAAAATAAATGTTCTTTTAGCACCTCTACAGTTTTGGTCGAACCGAAGTGACCGGCTAGTCCTCCTCCGTGCGCCTCCCGAACCAACAATTCCCGAATTGTATGCCTCGGCACACACAATTTATTTCCCTTGAATAGAAAGCCATCCTGTAAAATAAATTCCTCGTACGGGGCCGTTTTACAACGGTTAAAAATTTCCCCGAAGTCCAAATCGTCGTTGTAATGATCTTTCAAAGTCTCGAACCCCAACAAACGAACATCTAGCATCGACAGTAAGGCATACCGTCTCGATAGTGCATCCGCCACTACATTACTCTTCCCGTCCTTGTACTTGGATGAAAAGTGAAAAGATTGTAAAAATTCCACCCATTTTGCATGTCTCGGACTTAACTTACTTTGTCCGTTGATGTATTTCAACGACTCATGATCCGAATGCAGCACGAAATGTTTGAGCGTAGATAATGACTCCAATGGTCGAGTGCTCTTACGATAGCATAGAACTCCTTGTCGTACGTACAATAATTCACTCGGCGCCACTTAACTTCTCCGAAAAATAGGCGATGGGACGGCCTTTTTGAATAAGCACTGCCCCGATTCCAACTCCGCTAGCGTCGCATTCTACTTCAAACGGTTGTGAAAAATCGGGTAACGTCAAAATCGGTGCTTCACATAATTTTCCCTTTAAATTTTCAAAAGCCTTTTGGGCCGTCTCGTTCCAAGCAAAGGTTCCCTTTTTCAGACACTCCGTGATCGGACTGGAGATAGTGCTGAAGTCCCGTATGAATCGTCGGTAAAAAGAAGCGAGGCCATGAAATGACCGTACCTCCGTGATTGTCTTTGGGGTCGGCCACGACTTGATTGCCGCGATCTTCTCTTGGTCGACCGAAACTCCGTCTTTCGAAACAACATAGCCGAGAAAGACAAGACTCGACTAGGAAAGTACACTTCTCCCGTTTTCCATAAAGTTTTGTTCCTTAGCGTCTCAAACACGTACCGCAAATGTTCGAGATGTTCTTCTACGGACCGATCAGATCAAAATGCCGTCTAAGTACACGACAACAAACTTTCCCAAGAAAGGTTTAAGAACCTCGTTCATCAACCTCATAAAGGTGCTCGGGGCGTTGGTGAGGCCGAATGGCATCACAACCCATTCGTAAAGTACATTCTTCGTTTTAAACGCCGTTTTCCATTCGTCTCCCTCTCGCATGCGGATTTGATGGTATCCGCTCCGTAAATCAACTTTGGAAAATATAACCGAGCCATGTAACTCGTCCAGCATGTCGTCTAGTCTCGGGATGGGAAACCGATACTTGACGGTGATGTTATTCACGGCTCTACTGTCAATACACATTCGCCATGTTCCGTCTTTTTTTGGTACGAGTAGAACTGGAACCGCACACGGACTTAAACTTTCTTGGACATATCCGTGATTCATGAGTTCATCAATTTGACGTTGTAGTTCTTTGGTTTCTTCGGGATTACAACGATACGCCGCTTTGTTCGGTAATGGAGCTCCCGGTATAAGATCAATCTGGTGTTCAATCCCGCGGATAGGTGGTAATCCTACCGTCAAGTCTTCGAAATACGTCCAAAACTCGTGTAATAATCGTCTATCTCTTCCTCATGTTGCGATTTGGTGGCAAGATTTCGGACCTCTTTGATCATCATCAAGTAAACACGCTCGCCATCGTCAATGGCGTGCTCGACTTCTTTCTCGTTTGCAAACATCGTAAGCTTCGGTCCTTCGACTTTTTTCGAACTCATCGTCCGGATAGCTTGAGGTGACATAGGTTTAAGAACAATTTTTTTACCTTTGTCACGTAACTCATACTCATTACTCCTCCCTCGATGTAGTACGTCCCGATCAAATAACCAAGGTCTTCCGAATAACACGTGACATGCGTCCATCGGTAGTACATCGCATGTAATGTCATCGCCATACGAACCCATGGTGAGTCCGACCTTCACTTGTCTTGATACCTTCACTTTGTTCCCATCATCGAGCCAATGGAGTGCATATGGCTTAGGATGGGCCGTGGTGATCAAACCGAGTTTTGAAACCATCTCGCTTGATGCCACGTTTGTACAACTTCCACCGTCAATGATCAAGCTACACCATTTATCTCCGACACGACACTTCGTGTGGAAGATTTGGTCCCGTTGTTCTTCGTCACTTGGGGCGGCCTTCATTTGTAACATGCGAAGGACAAGGTTCGTGTCATAGTTCGGGGCATCGTATGCCTCGCATTCTTCTTCTTCTTCGTCAGCTTCTAAGTTAAAAACGTCTCCAACTCCTTCTTCTTCGGCTAATAATTCCTCTCGGGCGGCTATGGCTTCTCGCAACGTTACAATCCTCCGATTTGGACAAGCACTTTGATAGTGTCCAAATCCTTGACATTTGAAACACCGGACTTTAGATAGGCTTGTTTCTTTTGGTGTGATAGGAGTTTTTGGAAGGGTAGTAACGGGCTGGCTTGTGGTGACAGGTTTTGGAAACGAGCTAGAACTCGTGCCAAAGTTGGTATTTCCGTATTTAGGTGGGAATTCGGGTTTAGAGAGTTTTGTTTTGTTTTGATTTTCCAACTTTATGCAAAGCCCGCATAAAGTATCGAAGTCAGAATAGGGGTAGAGTTCCACGGAATTAGCAATATTTTTGTTCAAACCTCGTAGGAAACGGGACATGCGCAATTCTTCGCTTTCTTCAAGTTCTCCCATCAAGGATAAGTTTTCAAACTCCTCGATGTACTCCTCGACACTTAGCTTTCCTTGCGTGAGGTCGAAATTTTTCTACATGACTTAGCTTGTGTGTAGCCGGACATATCTTTTCGTAGTTTCCTTTTTAGGGAATCCCACGAACGTATCTTCTCTTTCCTAGCACGACTTCTTTGTGTCTTCAATCGCTCAAACCAAAGGGAATAAACCTTTCCAAGTTTGAGAATCGCGTACTTGCAACGTACCTCGTCATTGAGCTCCTTGAACTCAAACATTCGTTCAATTTTTCTTTCCCACTCCAAATAAACCTCAGGATCGGTGCCGCCTACGAACTCCGGAAGTTCGCTGGTCTTGTATTCATCCGCATGTCGTGGTGCATGCATGGTGTCATGTCCTCGTCGTGCATGGATTCTGGGCTCCGGTAAGCCGCGAAGAACGTCACGTAGTTGTGCTACTTCTTCATCGGTGAATGCCATCTTCTTGAGTAACGTCGAGACTGTGAGACAAATGTCTCTGATACCACTTATGATACGAATTACGTAAGTAATGCGTATAAACACAACGGAAGATTAACAAGTTTACAATATGGATCAAAAATTACAAAGGTGATGGACGAATTTAATGGGATTCGGCCGTGATATAGTATGATGTACGGAGTTTGGTGTGTTTTTATCGAACTAGACCTATAACTCGATAAAAGGGTAATCTCTTCCTAAGACCTTTTGAGAATTGATCAAGTTAAAATCTCGAGACTCGTCGAAACAATAACTAAAGTTTGTCGAACTCGTTCAACGTATATTTCAAAGGAAATACAATGTTTATTATGATTCTCGATATGTTACAAATACAACGAGCACTACTATATATAGTAGTTTACAAGGATAATGTTACCAAAAACAACAAGAAAAAAACGAAACACCAAGCTTCCTTATGTCTTCGGCCGAGATGTGGTGTGGGGGAGGAGAAATCTTGGACAATCTTCAAGTATCTTGGAATGTAGTATGACTTTGACATGTTGAACAAAAACTTGATGAAAGTCTTCATCCATGGGAGATTTTCGGCCGATTGTGTGGGGAGTCTTGGGAGATTTTTTCTTCATGTATCTTGATAAGATATGAAGATCTTGATCTTTTATTTGTCTTGGCCGATTTATCAAACAAGGTGGGGAAGGGGGTGATCTTCACATATCTTGTGAAAGATATGAAGACAAAGGGTCCCTTTCAAGCATGTTTTTGTCGATCTTCATGCTTTCGGACCGGTTCCGTCGTCGAATTTTACGTTACTCCGATTCCGATTAACAACGTAACTCCAATCCGTTTAACATTTTCTCCTAAGTCTAACGATGCATGGCCGTTTGAATTTGCATCATCATGGATGTCGATTTTTATTGGAGTTTCTTCGACTGGAATATTAGATATCGTATCATTGGCAAAAATGTAAGGAAGAACCAAATGAGTATCTTTCATAGGCCAAATCATGTTAAGTTTAATACTTAGCAAAATGTAAAGAAGAACCAAATGAGTATCTTCTATAGGCCAAAATAAGTTAGGCTAAAATCGGCTAAGTACTAAAGAACAGTTGAGTTCATCAGAGAGGTACAACCGAGTTAAGTCAGAGAAGTTCTGGTCAACAAAAATCATCAGGGATGTCTGACCAGACTGCAGTCAAGTGACCTCAGACAAGTCATCTGTTCAGGCGAGTCCCAAACAGTGAACATATGAGAAGCCCAGACTGCAGAGAAGTTAACTTCACATCAGCCTACTCGAGATCAGCCAAGTACTCCAAGTCCACGTCAGCATGCGTTGAAAAGTCAATTATTACGGAAAGTCACATGAAACGTGAAGAGACAAATTGGAGAGATTCCCGCTAAAGATATGAATTGAATAATTCATCCAGGCCTACCACTGAAGACTTTTATCTTATTATATTCAAAAGATTCGGCACCTCACATGCAAAGTCTTCACAACGGTCGGAAGATGGATTAAATTATGGGAATCCAGCCTTGTAACGTTCAGAAAGAAAACAATGAAGTCTACCTCTCCAACGGACGGATTTTTTGAAAAGATTTGCAACGGCTATGAAGGAATTGCTCAGAGATCGTGACATATATATCCGAAGATTTGAAGGTGAGCATCACCTACAATTACACACAACATCGGTGCGAACATACTCTCAAGCAATCAAAGCAATCTAAAAGCGAACTATAGCATCGTGAAAACAGAAGTTCTCAAAGTTCATACTTGAAGAAGCTCTTAGTTGGAGAAGACAAAAACTCGTGTCTTTAATCCTGAATTCAGGGTACTTCACTGGTTGAAGTTCGAGACTGTAAAGGCATCTAAGGATCGCGGATCAAGAGGTGCAAGGCAGTCAAGAGTGTTACAACGGCAAGGATTTCCACTGGTTGGAAGCTGTTGTAATTTGGTTGAATCACTATAATATTTATCACTGGTTGACAATTATAGTGAATTCATCTCCAACTGGTTTGGAGAAAAGTGGATTAGTAGAGGATTACCCCACCTCTGAGACCACTATAACTGCCTGTGTATTTTACTGTTTTATAGCATCATATTATAACTGCTTCATTCATTGTTAAGTGTTTCATTAGTTGTTTTGAATTCGTCACCAGCTGACTTCCGCACGTATTGAGAACAAACGAATCTAAGTCATTTGCATATCTATTAGCTAAAGAAACTTACTCTTTGTGAAAAAGAGTTTAAGAGTTTCAATAAGTCTATTCACCCCCCCTCTAGACTTATTGCTGGACGACTTGTGACCTACAAGTGGTATCGGAGAGGTTGGTTCATTTATTTCACGAACTAGATCTATATCAGAGATATATTTTTACTCTCATTATATAATGGAACAAATGCATTCTAGACTACCTGTGTTTTCAGTTGACGAGAATGATCTTTGGAAGATAAGGATGCAGGCACACTTATCTTCAATCCATGATGACATGTGGTGCATCATAGAGGACGGTCCTTACACCTTCGAGAAAGACAACACTCCCGAAGAGATCGCAGCAGGGAAGCCATAGAAGATCCCAAAGAAGAGGACAGAGCTGACTCCCGAAGAAAGAAAGCTGGCCAACCTTGACAACCGGGCCAGAGATGTGCTGTATCAAACTCTTAACAAATCCACCATGGTCAAGATCAAGAATTGAAAGAATGTAAAAGAAATCTGGGACACATTAGCCTTAATGTGTGAAGGAACGGAGCTGATCAAGGAAAACAAGTTGTCAATTGCTACTCAAAAATTTGACAACTTCAAAATGAAGAGTGGGGAATCTATAGACCAAGTGGACACAAGGTTCACTGAGATTATCAATGAGATCAACTCCCTTGGCAAATATTATGGCAACAGGGAAATGGCGCTGAAGGTTCTAAGATCTCTCAATCCTGAATGGAGCATGAAGGCAGTGGCCATGAGAGATTCCAAGGATCTTAATAAAATAAAGATCCAAGAGCTGTTCTCCAATCTAAAGGCTTATGAGTTCGAACTCCCAAGTTCATCCTCAACCGAGTCTGTAGAGAAGGGAATAGCCTTTGCAGCCGAGTCCCCCGCCAAGAGCTTATCTGATGTAAAGCCTCCAAATCCATTAGATTTTGAGGAAGAGATGGCGTTCATAATGCAGAGGTTCAGTAACTTCCGGAAGAACTACTCCAAATACAAAAAGAATTATGAGGAGAATCCCAGAAGGAACCAGAAAGCCGGAAGCTGGAAAGTGGAGTGCTACAACTGTCATAAGACAGGACATATTCAAATCGACTGTCCTGGTCTTAAGAAGGACGAGAGCAAGAAGGAGGTGAGCAGAAAAGAAGATAGAAGGAAGGCCCTCATCGGAGAAGATCAAGAGCGTATAGAGTCCAACAGCGGATTCTTCTCAAATGATGACGAAGAGTATGATTGTCTGATGGCCAACATAGCTGATGAAGAGGTAACATCAAAACCCTCTGGTTCAAATAATAGTTCAGCCATGTCACAAGATATGGATCTGCACGAATCTGTAAATCAGCTACTTAAAGATTTTGAGACACTTAAATCTGCACATCTATCTGTATCAGCCGAGAAGACTCAGCTGCAAGATGAGAATACGCAGCTGAAAAATGATTTTGAAAAACTCAACCTAGAATTAAATAAAGCCAAAACTGATTTTGAAAACCAGGCTGCAGCTAATTTGAAAAACTAGGCTGATGTCACTACAGCTGAGATAAATCGACTAACTGTTTTAATTAGAGAAAAATCAGCTGCACTTGCTCATGTGAAGGCCGAATTTACTAAGCTGACTCAGGTAAATAAGACTCAGGCACAGGAAATAACCTCACGAAAAGCGTCTTTAACTCTGGACGAATTGTGTACTAATAAAAGGCCACTATATTCCAGATCAGGCCTTGGATATGATCCTCACATTCCCTCTAGTTCTAAAACCACTTTCATAAAGGGAGAAACAATTGTCTCGACTGCTGAGCCTACATACAAACCGATATTTAAAAATAGGCAACAGCCAAGTCACAAGTCTAAGTGCCGGGGAGTTCACAAAGCAGCCACCTAGACAAGCGACTAGGCAATGGCCCAGGCAGAAGCAGCAGCCCAGACAACATGCCCACTATTATCAACAACTCCCCAAAAATAGATTTCAAAATGGGAGGGGCAGATGGAAACCTCAAGGTTATCCTAATTTCCAAAATGAACAAGTGTGGAGACCTCAAAGATTTAATAAATGGTCTCAGCCAAGATTTAGAAATGGCCCACACTATCAATATTTTGAGGAATATCCGGTATACAATCCCAACAGAAGATACAGACCTAGACCTTACACACCTTATAAGGGTAATAATAATAACAATTTTCACAATCCAAGGAGAAATCAATTCTCCAGGAAACCAGCTAACCCTAGAGGACCCACACAGACTTGGGTACCTAAATCTCTGCTTGTTTGATTGCAGAAAAGGTGGAAGGACTACAACCACATCTCCACAAATTCAAACTTTGGAGGTAAAGAATGGTTTGTAGATTCTGGATGCTCAAGGCACATGACCGGGAATAAGAAGATGTTGTCTAAATACACCAAAGAAAGAGGTCCTGACGTAACTTTTGGAGATAGCTCTAGAGGACAAACAAAGGGCTTTGGAGAGCTGCACCGAGGAAATATTGTTATATCCAAAGTTCACTACGTTAAAGGGCTCAAATATAATCTCCTGAGCATAATCCAGTTTTGCGATGAGAATAATCTAGTAGTCTTCACCATTTGGAAGTGTATGGTGATAGATATTCTATCTGGAGAAGTGAAGCTACAAGGATTCAGAAGGAGAGACGTCTATATGATAGATTGGAACACAGGAACTCCCAATACCTATTTTCTATCTAAGACAATAGCTGAGAATGGATGGCTGTGGCACAAAAGATTATGTCACCTGAACTTCAAAGCCATCAACAAAATTAGTTCTCAGAAGCTGGTCAGAGGACTCCCAGAGGAAGCGTTCAGGAAGGAAGCTATTTGTGAAGCATGTCAGAAAGGAAATCAGACCAGAGCATCATTCAAGCCAGTCCAGCCTACAACCCTCACAACAAGGATCTTAGATCTACTCCATATGGATCTATTTGGTCCTATCAAGCCGAGGACTCTAAGTGGCAGAAAACATGCACTAGTAGTAGTGGATGATTATTCAAGGTACACTTGGATTATCTTCTTGTATAAGAAGAGTGAAACCTTGACCAAGCTACCTGAGCTGCTGAGAAGGATCCAGAATGAGAAATCCCTTTCCATCATCAAGATCAGATCAGATAGGTGAGGATAGTTTCTCAACAAGGCGATCACTAATTACAGCGATCAGAATGGGATCCAGCATGAGCTCTCTGCAGCCAGGACCCCCCAGCAGAATGGTGTTGCTGAAAGAAGAAACAGAACCCTGAAGGAAGTAGCCAGGTCCATGATTGCAGAAGCGGACCTGCCCAAGAGGTTCTGGGCTGAAGCTGTCAACACAGATTGTCATACTCAGAACAGGAGTATGATAGTAGGGAGACATGGCAAAACTCCCTATGAGGTTTGGAATAACAAAACTCCTACTGTTGCTTACTTTCATGTTTTTGGTTGTAAGTGTTTCATCCACAATAATGGTAAAACACAACAAAATGCCTTTGATGCTAAAACTGATGATGGTCTCTTTATGGGATACTCACAAAGGAGGAAGGCATATAGAGTTTTTAATAAAAGAACCTTAGTTGTGGAAGAAACACCCCATGTTGTATTTGACGAATCTACTGTTGAGTACAGAAAGCAAGTTGAGCTAATTGAGGATAAGCTCAAATCAGCAACCCTCGAAGAAGTCATTATACATGACACAGGAATGGTGGACTCAGCTGCAGATCAGCCCGATGACCCAACTGTAGCTGCTGAAGATCCAACTGCATATCAGATAGGAACACCAAACTTACCTGATCCAGTAGCCGCTGATGAAGACCCAGTTGTAGCTGATAAAGACTCACCTGCAGATCAGAATAGATCCCAACCTGCAGATGACAATACGGTAGCTGACCCAGTTGCAGACCAAGGAGACCAGATCCAGGCTGATGCAGACAGAGAGGAAATTCACCAGAGCAATTCTACAAGGGGAACAGACCCTGAAGATATGATATTCCCAAGTGGCTGAAAGACCATCCAATCCAACAAATCATTGGGAAGCTGACTGATAGAGTTAAGACAAGACAGTCTACCCTACCCGTAGGAATGGCAATGTTCTCTTGCTTCATGTCACAGATAGAACCCAAGACAACAGAACAAGCCTTGGAGGATTATTCTTGGATAAATGCCATGCAAGAAGAACTTGAGCAGATGGAAAGGAACAACGTTTGGGTACTAACAGATAGACCAGATCACAAGAAGGTTATTGGCACCAAATGGGTGTACAAAAACAAGAGCGACGAAGATGGAGCTGTTGTTAGGAATAAAGCCAGACTTGTTGCTAAAGGTTATGCACAATGTGAAGGAATAGATTTTGATGAAACCTATGCACCAGTTGCAAGACTAGAAGCCATCAGACTATTCCTCGCATATGCAGCATTCAAGGATTTCGAAGTCTACCAGATGGATGTAAAAAGCGCATTTCTAAATGGGATCCTAGAAGAAGAAGTCTATGTAGAGCAACCCCCAAGATTTGTCAAATGAGACAAACTCTACAAGCTGCTGAAAGCTCTATATGGACTTAAGCAAGCACCAAGAGCTTAGTATGAAACCCTATCCGTATTTCTTGAGAAGAACGGTTTCTGCAAAGGGAAGGTAGACAAGACCCTATTCAGAGTAGACCACGAAGGCCACATATTGATAGTTCAGATATATGTGGATGATATCATATTTGGTTCAACCAACCCAGAGCTGTGTGAGAAATTCTCTAATCTCATGCAAGAAGAGTTTGAGATGAGTATGATGAGAAAGCTTAACTTCTTTCTTGGATTACAAGTTAAGCAGATGGAAAATGGAATTTTCATCAACCAAGTCAAATATACCAGAAATCTAATCAAAAGATTTGGAATGGAATCAGCCAAGCCAGCAAAAATCCCTATGAGCACAAGTACTCACCTAGATGCAGATGAGGGAGGCATATCAGTGGACTCAACCCACTACAGAGGACTTATTGGATCATTGTTATACCTCACTGCAAGTAGGCCAGACATATCTTATGCCGTAGGAGTTTGTGCACGATTTCAATCCAAGCCTAAGCAGTCGCACCTAGATGCAGCAAAGAGAATAATTAAATACCTTAAGTCTACAATCAATGTTGGACTATGGTATCCAAAGGACGATAACTTCGAGCTGTCAGAATATTCAGATGCAGATTTCGCAGGATGCAAAATTAATAGGAAGAGCACTAGTGGAACGTGCCAATTCCTAGGAACCAGACTGATATCCTGGTTTAGTAAGAAGCAGGTTTCTAACTCTATTTCCACCACAGAGTCAGAATACCTAGCTGCAGGTAGTTGTTGTGCCCAAATCTTGTGGATCAGACAGCAGCTAAGGGACTACAATATCATTGCCAATGAAGTCCCTATCTGGTGTGAAAACAATAGTGCTATTACAATAACCAACAATCCGGTTTTGCATTCAAGGACCAAGCACATTAATGTTAAGCACCACTTCATTAGAGATCACATGCTTAACAAGAGAGTCAGAGTTGAAAGAGTCAGCACAGACTATCAAATTGCTGATATCTTTACCAAACCTTTGCCAGAAGAAAGGTTTTTGGAGCTAAGCAGAGAACTTGGTCTACTAGATTGGGAATCTAGTACAGAAGAAAAAGCCAGCTGAAGCAGATCAGGCGAAGGACGGACTTAGCTGATCAAAGGAGTCAGAACCTACCTGAATACGAAGGACGGACGAAGAAATCTAGTTGATCAAATCTTAGGCGAGAAGTCAGAGGTCAACTCACCTGATACAGAGCAGTCAACGGTCAACCAGCTAAGCTCTCTAATCTTAACTGACTCCTAAATATTAAATTACTATCTGCTATATATATAGATATGAAAATATTATATTAATTTTGCTTCACAAGTGGCATAATACTATATGCTTTAAATACACGTGGCAATCACATGATAAATCGACCTCCACTGTGACCAATTAAAATCCAACCGTCCATTTTTAAAATCAAAACTTGGACCACCGATTAAAATTTGAAATTTAAAAAGGAATCTCAAAAGGCGGTCCACTGATTTAAAATAAAAGATTATTTAATTCCAATGTCGTTTCACTTTCTTTTTAAGGACGGAAAAACCCTTCACTTTATCTTTACCAGTCTTTCATAAACCCTAATTTACAGAGCGAAAAATCCTTTGAGCTCTAAATACACTAAGAAAATTTCTACATTTGCATAAATGGAAGCTTACTTTGAAGGAGTAAATATGAAGGCTGTCAAGGACCAGATCATATTCTCACTGGTCGTTGATTTTGAAGGGCTCTTGGAATCAAATCTTGAAAATTACGACGTCCTTGACCTTATTCGTTCGATGAAGCTAAATAGGATCGACCCATTTCTGGATATCAGCCTCAAACATCTGTACAAGGAGGACGTAATCACATTTTACCGCGAAGCCCATGTGATTGAAGAATGAATTAGGAGCAATGTCTGCAGAGTTCAAGTTGACATATCGCCAGAATCGATTCGGAAAATTTTGGTATGAAGCATCGTGGCATAGCGGTCGAGGCCCTCAAGCAGACGGCAGCCGACACCTGGATGAAGATTAAGGCAGACGACCAGCCGGCGAAGCTAAAGCTCACAGCCAAAAGGAGCGAAATTAAAAGGGTGTATCGATATGTGTTGGATATCACCAACAAAATTGTTATTGGTATGGCCGGCAGTTACGACCAACTGTCTTCGGCCAAATTCATGGTGCTGGGAGCACTTATTCAGGACGAACCAATTGATTGGTCTGACTACATTTTCAGGCAATTGGTTCGCGAGGTTAACAAGGCTGAATGGCTAGTTGATGAGAAGAAATTCAGATCCAAGCTGGCGTTTGGAACGCAGCTAAGTTGGATCTTGGAGAAGATGGGTGTGGCGAAGGGAAGTACTGACCCCTTCCACATTAACAAGAGACTTGGTCATCTGGACCAAGAGACTTTGAGGAAGCTCGAAAATAATAGAAGAGAAGCACAAATGATAAAAGAGTTGTCTGACTCAAGGACCTACTATAGACCTTCACCAGACGAGTCGGACCAACCTACAGACAACAACCCTCCTACAGCCAAGTCGGATTCAGAGTCAGACGACACGCCCATTGCTGTTCGGTTCAAAAGACGATGATCAGCCCCTGGTGAGCCATCCATCATGCATTCATCACCAGAACCCTCACCTAAAAGGCCCAGGGGATTGGAGTTCAGCCAAGAGGAGCAGCCAGAACAATATCCCAGTCCTGCAGCCAGGTCACCTATCCACCTGGAGGACCAGCCTACTCTGGGCAGCCTGGAGACTCAGATTGTTCCCCTCATCACTCCAGCATTCATTTCAAAAGAGGAGGAAGCAGGTTTAATTATTTCTATCCCTGAGGCTAACTACACTTTTCACATGCTAGACAACAATCTTTTCAACTTATCCCTAGAGCAATTACAGTTAGTTAAACCACAAGCTCTAAAACACTCATTTATCCACATTTTTGAAGAGTGGAAAGGTTTTAAATCACTGTCTTTTACTGAACTTCAAACCTATGTTGAAACCAGTGGTTGGGGATATCCCCAAGCCACAGAGGATGTACTGATACATTTTTGCAAAGTATCAGACACTATTTTGATTCTTCAGGAGAATTGGTTCATGTCCAATTTCAAAACCAACATAGAGCAATTTATCCACTCCATAATGTACAGCATTTTTGATGGATCTTTTGGAAAAGAAGATGAGGAGGAAGAAGAAAAGGAAATACGAATAGAAGAAGTGAATGGAGAAGTAGAAGAAGAAATTATTGTGACTGATGATAAAGAAGAGATACAGGGAGAAAAGGAAGAAGAAAATATTTTAGTTGAAAAAGAAACTGGAGAAGAAAAAGTTGAAAAAATAGTGGAATTAATAGTTGAAGAAGAAGAAGAAGGAGAAGAACTTGAACAGGAGGATGGAGAAGAAAAGGAGGATGATGATGATGATGAAGATGATGAGAAAGATAAAAAGGATGAGAATGATGATGATGACGATGATGATGATAATGACAAAGATAAAGGAGGAGATAAGGAAGCTGAGAAAGAAAATCAGGATGATAAGGAGGAAGAAAAAGAAAAAAGAGAGGAGTTAGAAAAGGAAGAAGAAGAAAAAGAGAAAGAGCCAGAAAAGGAGCCTGAAAGAGAAGCTGCAGACAAGGCGGGGGCACCTGCCCGGTATACCAGCCTAGATGCAGACCTGGCTGAAGATTTCAAATTGGGGACCCCTGAACAGACCCCATCTGGAATACCAGCTGCAGACAGGAGTCTGCAGTCAGGTGGGTCGTCTGCGCGCCTACCTGCAAGAGTAGAGGGATCAGGCGAGTACTCTCCACCAACATCACAGATTTCACCTACGATGACCGAGCTGATAAGACAAATTGTTAAGGACACTATTGGAGAATTACTTGCTTCTCAGGTCACCCCTGATCTCCAATCTATCAACGCAAAACTCGATACTTTGCTACAGCGGGAAGTTCCCCAACCTCCTCCTCCTACAAATAACAGAATGCCTTTTGGTATGTCTGACTGGATGCATCGAATGGAGCAGCAGTTGACCACTTTGGTTGATGCTGGCAAAAAGGGGGAAGAAAGGATTCAGGGGGAAGGCAGCATTCAAGGAGATATAAGGGAAGAGATGAGAACTAAGAAAAGGCAGGATGTCCAGTTGATCACTGCTGGGACATCTTCAGCTAAGAGAAAGGGAGAATCTACAGAATCAGAACAGGCTGATGATCAGCCTGCAGGCAAAAGAAGGAGGAACAGAGGAGGATTCGAGCCTACTCTAGAATGGGAAGGGAAAGAGTTATGGTACGTGGAAGATTTTGTACCTACCGAAGCTTTACCCATGTGGGGATCTGCAAAGAAGAGGTTCATCAGAGATTACTATATCTGGAAAATATTCCAGGATAGTAGCTGCTCTCCACAGTAGATTTTCATCAATTTCATGGAAGAAGCTCATCCACAACTCTGGGCCATCCTTCTAAAACATGCAGAGGCACGCAATGCATATCCAATGATCCCTCCCTTCAGGCTGAAAGATCCTCCCACTCTGGAGAAAGGTAATATTTTGGATGAAATTGCACTCCAAAGAAAGATCAAGAAACTATGTGTTGAGAACAAGTTCTCCTCTCAAGAAGAGCAAGATTTTGCAGCTCTAGTCATAAGAAGAAAGTATGGTCTTGTTCCTGTTAAAATAAGACCAATTGGAGCTAAACCATTCAGACCTGCCAAGCAGCCTATCCGAAGAGGCAGAGGCAGAGGCAGATGATCTTATTTTGTACTTGTAAAATTTTCTGTAAATGCTTTCAGACATGTATTTGTAATTAATACAGAAATTTTATAAACATTCTTTTAAATGACAATTTCCAGTTGTCTCAAAAACTAAGACTGATTTTAGTTTGTGTCTTGCACTCAAGTGCAGACTTGTTTATTTAAATATTTGCTTAAGTTTTGCCATCATCAAAATAGGGGGAATTTGTTAGGAATACTTGTTAGATTTTGACGATGTCATTAATATAATTCAAATGTTTATTACTTGGCAAAAATGTAAGGAAGAACCAAATGAGTATCTTCCATAGGCCAAATCATGTTAAGTTTAATACTTGGCAAAATGTAAAGAAGAACCAAATGAGTATCTTCTATAGGCCAAAATAAGTTAGGCTAAAATCGGCTAAGTACTAAAGAACAGTTGAGTTCATCAGAGAGGTACAACCGAGTTAAGTCAGAGAAGTTCTGGTCAACAAAAATCATCAGGGATGTCTGACCAGACTGCAGTCAAGTGACCTCAGACAAGTCATCTGTTCAGGCGAGTCCCAAACAGTGAACATATGAGAAGCCCAGACCACAGAGAAGTTAACTTCACATCAGCCTACTCGAGATCAGCCAAGTACTCCAAGTCCACGTCAGCATGCATTGAAAAGTCAATTATTACGGAAAGTCGCATGCAACGTGAAGAGACAAATTGGAGAGATTCCCGCTAAAGATATGAATTGAATAATTCATCCAGGCCTACCACTGAAGACTTTTATCTTATTATATTCAAAAGATTCGGCACCTCACATGCAAAGTCTTCACAACGGTCGGAAGATGGATTAAATTATGGGAATCCAGCCTTGCAACGTTCAGAAAGAAAACAATGAAGTCTACCTCTCCAATGGACGGATTTGTTGAAAAGATTTGCAACGGCTATGAAGGAATTGCTCAGAGATCGTGACCTATATATATCCGAAGATTTGAAGCTGAGCATCACCTACAATTACACACAACATCGGTGCGAACATACTCTCAAGCAATCAAAGCAATCTAAAAGCAAACTATAGCATCGTGAAAAGAGCAGTTCTCAAAGTTCATACTTGAAGAAGCTCTTAGTTGGAGAAGACAAAAACTCGTGTCTTTAATCTTGAGTTCGGGGTACTTCACTGGTTGAAGTTCGAGACTGTAAAGGCATCCAAGGATCGCGGATCAAGAGGTGCAAGGCAGTCAAGAGTGTTACAACGGCAAGGATTTCCACTAGTTGGAAGCTGTTGTAATTTGGTTAAATCACTGTAATATTTATCACTGGTTGACAATTATAGTGAATTCATCTCCAACTGGTTTGGAGAAAAGTGGATTAGTAGAGGATTACCCCACCTCTGAGACCACTATAACTGCCTGCGTATTTTACTGTTTTATAGCATCATACTATAACTGCTGCATTCATTGTTAAGTGTTTCATTAGTTGTTTTGAATTCGTCATCAGCTGACTTCCGCACGTATTGAAAACAAACGACTCTAAGTCATTTGCATATCTATCAGCTGAAGAAACTTACTCTTTGTGAAAAAGAGTTTAAGAGTTTCAATAAGTCTATTCACCCCCCTTCTAGACTTATTCCTGGACGACTTGTGACCTACATCGGTGGCCGTGATTCGGAGGCTGTACGAGCTACCAGAGGTGGATGAATCGGCGTACACACGGACTATGAGTAGCCTCACACAGAAGTCTTTGTTGGAGGCACTTGCCCAGTCGGGTTCCGTCTGGGAAATGCGTGTCCCGGGTTCCACAACTTTCTATTTCAAGAGTTCCCGCCTCAGTCGGCTCGGACGAGCCTAGCTTTATTTCCTCTGTGCACGAGTCGACCCTACATCATAGATACGCTCGGTCTTGCTTCCTCGTGCCCGATTATTGTATGCCATCACGACGGGACTCCAATTTGATGTGGCCCCACGTCTGTCCCGTTCTATATTTCAGTGCATCCAGGGAGGGGCAAAGGCGGGATTAAAACATCCCTCACTGATTTGTGCCCTATGCCGCCAGTCGGGCATGACGTGGTCCGATGACGAGACTTCTATAGCACCACAGGGTCCGATCGACCACCGTATTATCTCACATTTCGACCAGTGGGGTGGTGCGATGGCACACGAGCGGGGGCGAGGATTTCTTATCGATGAGCCACACGAGCACTCTCCCGAGCCACTACTTCTGACTCATGAGCTGGCGGCAGATGCTGAGGATCAGACTGAGTCCACTCCACCACCAGCTAGAGAGAACCTTCAGGCGATTTTTGACAGCCTGAGGGAGGAGATGCGGGCTGAGAGAGACAGCCACCTCACAGCTGTTCGAGAGGAGATGTGTGAGCAGGCCCGCCGGGACAGTCAGCGTGCGGAGAGGCGCTTAGTGGCGAGGGATGCTTATCATCAGGACTATTTAGCTGCGTGGACGAGCCATATACTCCATCCAGACGGACCCATCATTCCACCAGTCAGGCCATCTACACCACCCTCCTTGCCGGACGAGGTCGGCACCAGTTCCTGAGCTGATATTAGGGGAGTACTTGACCTTTCTCATATTGCATATTATCATTTGTGTCCATTGAGGTCAATGTACGTCTTAAGTTTGGGGGGAATTACTTTCCTTGCATACTTTTAGTTGTTTTTTTACTTTTTCGTTGCTTTATGTCGTTGTTATTGATTCTAGCCTTGCTTGTCTTCTAAAATATTCTGGACTTTATTTGCATTCGTGAGTTTTTTGTGCAGCCTTGTGTACGACTGATGATATGATACTAATTTCTTTTTGAAGAAACGGTTGAGTTGTGGTCGAGTTTGCATTCTGCGATATTTGTTTCCCCTGAGTATTCATTTCGGTCTGATTTTTTTTGCGTCAATGTAGAAATCCTAGCATATAAGAAATGAGACATACGTGTTTACAAACCGCAATATATACGTTTGGTTACACTTTTCATGTAGCTAGTCGTCTAGTAACATGAGTCTTCTTAGCATTTAATTTGAGTTTAGAGTCGGACAGTCTTTCCCAAGAAAATTCGAGAAATTATACATGGTCTATGATGGAAAGTCTAGTAACCGGGGGTATTCACGTGACCCGTTGTTTACTCTCGCGTAAAACGACAACCCTGAATAGACTAATGGTTCATAAAAATTGCATGATGATGAAAAAAATCCAAGTAACTGGATGTATTCACGTGACCCGTCGTTTACACTCGCGTAAAACAGCAACTTTGAATCGGACATGCGGGAATAGCCATTCGAGTTTTTTCCCTGCTGTAGAAGGAGACTTAGTAACTAGAAGCACTCATGAGCCCCATGAGTGTCTTTTACATCAAACGGTTCCCCAATACATGAGAATGGATTTTCACCCTAGGGTCATTTCATGGAACATACCGAGAGTCAGAACCTAGTGGTTAACTCGAATATTTATAATGATTATATATAAGGGAATGCTGTCCGATGATTATTATTTACGATGAAACTCTTGCATTGTTGCCACGAGACTGTGGGACTAGGCGAGTTGGCTTGTTTAATCTAACCATTCATATTGGCTGTCGGCTCAATTCACGTTTATTAATCTTTGAGCCTTGATTTTCTTCATGACCGATAGATCAGCACTAAAAATGATTGCTTTGTGGAATCCTTGTCGGTGATGTGAGTCACTAAAACGATACGTGTATTTTTCTTTGATATTTTCAGGGTAGTATTAATGAGGTAAACAATATGGATTTGCACGTTTACCCACGATACTTGTCATCTCATTTGAAATTAATTTTTGCTTGAGGACAAGCACTCAAAATATATATACCTACGCGAAGCTAACGTACATAAACCATAAGCCTTAACGTAGGTTAGTGATGTTACGTACGTAAGGAACAAGGCATTACGTACGTAAGAGTCATCCAGACTCAACTGTTCGAAAACCTGAACAAGGTAATGTACGTAACAAATGTTGTGTTACGTACGTAAGAGAGGCATCGATAGCGTGCGCTACCAATGAAGAATAGCGTGCGCTAATCATCTGGCAGTACAGAACAACTGCCAGATGTCATATCCCAAAAAGATCGTGAAACACGACGAACACGAATCACTACGGTCGAACAAGACAAGTAGTACAATAATAAAAACACGAGATCAAGTTTAAAACAAACACACGATCCCGACACCCCGGAGGTAGGTAAAAGCGAGTACGAAAACAAGTACCCAAAACTTTGGGAAATTACAAAACAGCCCAAACATCCGAAAAATCATGATACGACAACGAATAGCCAAACCGAAGCTCACAACATGTATAACAACGTTAAATGGACTTACGAGAAACCCAAAACAATAGTTTCGAATGAGATTCACGAGAATCAAACTCAAGCGCGGAAAAGTCACTTAAGAACACGGAACTCTACAAAACGACACTGAAATGAACCCGGATATCAAAATGTGCAGAATTAATCATCCTCAGAATGACGAAACAGCCACAATCAAGTCATCAAAACAAACTCCCGCCAAGAAAAAAAAAATTACCAGAATTCGAAATTGCGGATATTACATTATGCAGATAATTATTTATAGTAAAAGCCACTCCTTTAGCCACTTTGCCATAGTCAATGATAATATTTATCAAGGGGCTTAGTTTGTACAAATTCTAGCAAAAAAGGATGTGTCTGGACCAATATACCATTACTTTTCAATAAATTCATTCACATTATCTCTCTCCTTCCCTTTTCTCTTTCCTCCTTTTTTTCTCTCATTCACTTTTGAGATCCTTTTTTCTCTTTCCACCTCCAATACTTTCTCTCTCTCTCCCTCTTTTCTCTTGCCGTTTTTTTCTCTCTCATTTTCTCTATATTTTGGGCTTGTTTTTTAGCACGATTTTTTTCCGTTACGTTCGTTACCATTACATTGTTCATTACCATTAAATTTAGTTTCTATCTCATTAGTTATTGATTACGAATTTACAGTCGTTACGACGTATGTATTTCGTACCGTCTCGTTATCGTGTGTTGTTTACCTTTTGCGTTACTGTATCGTAACTGCATTACCATGTGTTATTTCATGCTGATGAGGTCATATTGTTTAATTTTTGTGCATGGAGGAGAATGGAACAAAAATTTATACGACAGAGGCAGAAAAGATTACATTCCTATTCCGCCTATGCGCATAACATTCGACCAGTACGATATTATGGTAACACAAAAGGGAAATCAGAATACAAATGGTTATTTCTTTCAAGGGTTACCAACATACAATAGGGTAACCCAATAAAGAAATGATCATTTCCTAACGAGTTACCAGCACACAATAGAGTAACACAATAAATAAATAATAATTTCGTAATGAGTTACTAGCATGTAGAAATGTAACCCGCTTAATAATTTATCATTTATTACATAGTTACCATCACATAGAAGAGTAACCCAACTAATAAGTCATAATTTCATATAGAGTTACCATCACATAAGAGCATCCCAAGTAAGAATTGATCATATATAATGCCTAAAGAAATGATCATTTCGTAACACAATAAAGAAAGAAATGATCATTTTGTTACCATGTGTTATTTTACCTCAGCACGACATTGTTTTTCATGTGGTAAGACAGTATCTTATTTACCGTGTTGGAATATTGTGCATGAGGTAACAGTAAGCGGATACGATATTTGTTTTTTAATTATGTTCGTTACCATTACATACAGAGCTGATAATTCGTTACTTATTTCATGCAGATGAGCTCATCTTGTTTAATTATTACACATGGAGGAGAATGGAACGAAAATATATACGATGGAGGCAGAAAAAAATATATTCCTATTCCGCCTATGCATATAATATTCGACCAGTATGACATTATGCTAACACAAAAGGGTAATCAGAATACGAAATGGTTATTTCTTTCACGGTTACCAGCACACAATAGGATAACCTAATAAAAAATCATCATTTCTTAACGAGTTACCAACACACAATAGAGTAACACAATAAAGAAATGGTTATTTCGTAACAAGTTACTAACATGTAGGAATGTAACTCGGTTAATAAGTAAGAAGACAAGAAATATTATACACGAGGTACCAGTAAGCGGATACGATATCTATTTTTTGTTACATTCGTTACCATTACATACAGAGCTGATCATTCGTTACTTATTTCATGCAGATGAGGTCATCTTGTTTAATTGTTGCATATGGAGGAGAATAGAACGAAAATATATACGATGGAGGCAGAAATGAGTACATTCCAATTCCTTCTATGCATATAACATTTGACCAGTATGACATTACGGTAACATAACACAAAAAGGTAATCAGAATACGAAATGGTTATTTCTTTCAAGGGTTACCAACACACAATAGGGTAACCCAATAAAAAGATAATCATTTCTTAACAAGTTATCAGCACACAATAGAGTAACACAATAAATAAATAATCATTTTGTAACAAGTTACTAGCATGTAGGAATGTAACCCGGTTAATAATTAATCATTTATTACAGGGTTACCATCACATAGAAGGGTAACCCAACTAATAAGTTAAAATTTCGTACTGAGTTACCATCACATACAAGAGAATCCCAGCTAAGAATTGATCATATATATTGCCTAAAAAATGGTCATTTCGTAACACAATAAAGAAATGATCATTTCGTAACGAGTTACAAAACACAATAGAGTAACCCGGAAATTCAAATCAATGCAGCCACAAATCATCAAAAAATATGTTATATACTCCAGAATTACAGCAAAAAGATAAGAAATCATACCACAAACAAATGGTATCCATTCTGGGATTTCACAAATTCATTTCAAACCAAAACCCTAAATTTTACAGAAATAAAGTGGAACATTGCCTTGAGTTCCTGACGGAATTGTGGGTTCCGCACCGTCGCCGCCTTGATATGTGACCCTAGTCACCGCCTCCGCGCTGTTACCGCCTTCAAATATGGCCAGAATCGCTGTTTATTTACCGTTGCCGCCTTCATATATGGCCGGATTCGCGGTTCCCGCACCATCGCCGTCTTTAGATATGGGGTGAGGGTCTCCCTTGTAATACCCAGTTGTAACTCAGTAATTATCATTCATTATTTATCATTCAGTAATTGATACTCAGTAATTTCATTCACCATTGATCATTTGTCACTCATATTCAGTCATGGTATTCATCATTCAGAGTAATTGTATCGTGTATCAATCGTCATTCATCATTAATCTGATTGGAGTTTCGTGCCGTGTTTATCATCATTGTCATTTTCGTTGTAAGCTGTGCTTGAGGAGTAGCGCACGCTACATACTCCTTTTAGCGTACGCTAATTGGGTATAGGTAGCGCACGCTACCGCTCAGCTTTAGCGCACGCTAAGGCTACCTTGCTGCGATCCGTAAGGTCTTGGGTGCGGTGAAATAATTGTAGCGCACGCTACGAGTGGTAAGTAGCGCGCGCTAACGGGTCGTAGTAGCGCACGCTATATGTGTGGGGTAGCGCGCTAGGCGGATCAGTTGAGTCGGTGGCTCTTTGGATGCCGGATTTATTCATAGCGCCGCGCTATTCATTGTTGTTAGCGTCACGCAGATATATTAGCGCCACGCTAAATAATGGTTGAAGGGCACGCTATCGATGTTAGATCGAGGCGAGATGGTTTTACGGACTCCGATCGGGCGTTAAATATTTCGCTAGCGCACGCTAACAATGGATATTAGCGCACTCTATTAGTTTGGCCGTAGCGCAATCTACTATGAGGTACTTAGCGCGCTCTACAGTGTTCGGACAGAAGTCTTGGACTACCGAATTACTCGTTAGCGCACGCTATGCACAAGGAGCTAGCGCCGCTAACACAGGACTGAGTATAAATTGGACAGTTAGTCAGACTTCGTCATTTGTTCATCTCATTTCACTCCTTCGGTATTTTTGGGCGATTTCGAGCGATTCGGAGAGGGTTCTTCGAGGTGTAATCATCAATCATCATCTTCAAGCTCATCTTTTGGATTGATCATCATTTCATCATCTTCATCACATCGAATCAAAGGTATTAATCTCTTGGATCTAGAATTTCGGATTTTTGGGTTTTCCTTCCGATTTCTTCGTGTAAGCTTGGATTATCATTGGAATATGTTAGATATAAATTATCTACCTTGGATAAATATATTCCTACGGATTTAATGGTTATTTTTCGGAATTATTACAAGAACCCTTGGGGTTGACTTCGGTTAATTGGGGATTTTCCGATTGAAGTTGTTGTAATCATGATTTATGGATTCCTAATGGATTATTGATATCATTGAAGTGTTTTGTTGGTTCGAAATACTCATTTTAGTGTTGGTTTCGACATTTTCGGGATTGGATATTTTCGAAGTCGTGTGGTTGGTTACGTATTCGTTAGAATGCCCCAATGAGTTCGATTATCGTTGTTTCGACCTTTGGGTTAGTCGTGTTTTGTTGTTTGATGCGTGTATTGAATGGTTGTTGGTAATTATTGTTATTCAAGGTTGTTCGAGCGACCGGTATTTCACTTAGGACGTTGTTCGTGGACGGACATTCTTCATCGGTATTGTGTAAGTTGATTCTTACTCGGTTAAAAGGATATTCATTCCTTTTGTTGTTGATCATTCATAATCATAACTCATTCATCATTGTATTAATCATTTTGAGACTTGTAATTGTCGGATAATCATTTCATTAGCGAGGAACGGCGGTTCCAATCATTTCATTGAAAACTATCAATCACTTCATTATCACTTTCGTATCGGTAAGTTATTCTTGACTTCGTCGGATTATTATTATTCATTGATATTCATTATGGTCATTCTTGTTCATATGACCTTCTGGGTTCATATTGCGTGGCCGGGTGCGGATGTGTGGAATTTTTAGTCGGGCACGTGATGGCCATGTATTGGGAGTGATACATTGGACTGTGCACACGGTAACGATTACCTCCGTGAGACTAATTAGGTACAAGGACGGGTGTGTCCGGTTATCCGTCTTGTACACTTGCACAGAACACTACGGGCGTACTATGATGCTCCTCTTCAGCGTAATTCATAACTAAGGATATTTCATAACTTCAGTTAAATCATGTTTGTGTATTTTCAACCCTTGAGGATTGTTGTTCTGTGTAACTGACCCCGTTGGGGGATTTTGTTTTCAGGTCACGGCAAGGCAAAGGCATGGGATGAGCATGTTGACGGCGACGAGTCCCAGTGATACTAGTATGGGGCCCCAGTCATTCCGTTTGTTCAGTCATTTTCAGTCATTTCAGTTATTTCTGTCATTTGTATTTTCCGCTGCAAATTCCGTTTGAGATGTTCATTTATTCAGGGTGGTGTATTTTATCTTCACATAAAATACACTAGTATTCTGTATTATCCTGGTGTGTTGTACTTAAACTCCTCATCGGAGTGTTTGGTAATATAATGTGGTTCGGTACTACAATTATATTATTTAATTCATCATTTTCATTTGCCTGGTGGGTCCCAGTCGGGGATTCACGGCACTGTAATATCCGTCTAGATTGGGGTGTTACAGAGTTGGTATCGGAGCGTGGTTTTGAATACTACCCTCCAAGTCATGTCTCATTTGAAATCATCGTCATTGGACTAGTATCATTGGACTTTCGCGTCACGTGTGACCTGTGCAAATGCCGAGCCAATCAGACCAAGAACTGTAAGATTTCTAATGCCATGGTATAATTTCTGGCAATAGTCATTCATTCATAATTCATCAGTTAACAATCCTCAATCATCATTGTCATTTTGACCAGGACGGTCAGGTTAACTCATTAATCAGTCAAGTCATTTCATTGTTCAGTTGTTGATCAGGATGATCGAATCATTAATCTTGTTAACTCATTCAAGATAATCATTTCAATAATTTCATCAGATAATCGTGTCACCTCAGTTAATCATTCATGTAATCACCGTGTTAGAGCGCGTATGCTCATTTTCATCATCTCATGTCATAATCATAACGTATATTCCATGCGGTGAATATAATCATCATATGACTTTCCGCTTCAGTATGGAAAGGGCTGGCAGAGGACGTGGAGGACGAGGCCGTGGAGCGGGCCGAATCCCGAGAACTCGTGCGAATACCCGTGCAAATGCCAGGAATAATGCTAACTCATCGAGCGGCCCAGCGCCACTCACTCACACAGGCGCGATCATTCAGCAGTCGAGTCGTGCAGGACACGGCTCGGTCGGAGGGTGTCCGGGTCGACCCACTCGCATTTATGCAGGGCATGATGGCCCAAATGACTCGAGATGGCTCGATTGATGGAGACGATGCATAACTCCATCAATCAGAATCAGCAGGCTCCTCCGCCGCCACCTCAGAGGCAAGAGAGGAATGTGAGTAACATCATTGGCGATATCTCTCGCCAGAGGCCACCTACTTTGGAGGGCTCGTCTGAGCCGGCAGATATCATTCATTGGCTCGAGCATTTCGAGAAGCTGTTTGCTAAGGTAGAGTGTCCCGAGCGACACAAAGTTTCTGTTGCGGCTTACTACCTTGGTAAGAGCGCACATTCTTTGTGGTTGTCGTTGAAGCCCACCGAAGGATCTTGCACTTGGGATCGATTCAAGACTCTCATGATGGAGAGGTATTATCCGGCCCCACTCAGAGAGGCCAAGCTGTCAGAATTACTCACCCCCGACCCCTAAACAGACGAGGATGTTCTCGCCATTGCCGAGAAATTTCAGGAACTTCTCCCTTTCGCCTCATCCATCATTCATTCAGAGGCGGATAAGATCAAGTATTTCACAAGAGGTGAAACCCCGTATGAGACTTGATTACTTAATCATAATTGCACCACGTTGGTGAATTCATTGAGAAAGCTCTCACTTATGAGCTTACTGCTAAGGAAATTGCTAAGCGGCAACCTTAAATGCGCTAGCAAGAAATCGAAGAATCGTAATCGATCGAAGGCGGTCGACAACCTTCAAGAAACCCCGTGCGGGCTCTGCTTTTTCGACCGACCTCGAGTGTCGTCTAAACCCGCGGAATCTCGATCGCGGCGGCCAGTTCGGCCATCACTGTTACAGCGTGGGGATCTTGGTCATGTCGGCACCAAGTGTCCGAGACAGTCATCACGTGTCATAAGCGTGGAATTGTGGGACATAAGGCCCGTTTTTGCCGTAGGGACTCCAAACCTACTCGGACGTCATCTCACGCCCCTAAGCGATCGGCCGTTGAATCGAGCCACTCAATCAGCGTCGTTTAAAGCAGCGGAGCGACTAAAGGTGGAGCTTTTAGCGTGACAGACGAGGCGTCGGTCGGGACTAGCAAGCCGGATTTATGAGATGAAGAAGACCGATGATCCAGAGGCCCGAATGATCTCGGGTACACTCGATATTCTATCTCAACTTTGTGTGTACTCTTTTAAATCTTGGTGCATCGCATTCATTCATCTACGAGTCATGTTTGAGTAGACTACGTCGGGTAGTGCTACTAGTTGTGAGCCTTATGTCATTGGCCTACCCGATGGTAGACGAATTATCGGCAATCGTGAGATTGAAATTGTCGATTCGAGTTTCATGGTCGTGTATGGCGGCGGACCTAATCGTGGTAGATTTGCCGAGGGACGACGTCATCTTGGGTATTGATTGGATGGATCGTCATGATGCCATCATTAATGTCCGTAGCGTATGGTCACTATCATTTCGACGATGGAGTTGAATGTGTGTTTCGGGAGGTAATCCTTACATTACGTAAGGTCATTAATTCAATGAAAGCGAAGGTTACTCAATCGGGGATGTGTCGGTTATTGGTGCTATATGGCCAAAACCGAGAAGTCATCGATAATGTTAACGGATATTCCGGTGGTGAGGGAATATGCCGATGTTTTCCAGACGAGTTACCTCGTTTGCCTCCACAGAGGATGTGGAATTCACGATTGAGTTGGAGCACAGTACGTCCCCGATATCGAAGGCGCCGTCTGGATGGCCCGACCGAGATGCAGAATTAAAGAACCAACTTGAGGAGTTGTTCGAGAAAGGTTATATTCGACCAGAGTGCGTCCCGTGGGGAGCGCCGGTGTTATTTGTCAAGAAGAAGGATGGTTCATTCCGCTTATGTATTGATTATCGGGAGTTGAACAGGTGTGACGATCAAGAATAAGTATCCCTTACCCCGTATTGACGATCTCTTAGATCAACTTGAGAGCTTGGTATTTTCCAAGATCGACTTAAGATCTGGATATCATCGATTCGGATTCGAGAGTCGGATATCGCGAGGACGGCGTTTGAACACGCTATGGTCACTATGAGTTTGTGGTTATGCCGTTTGGATTGACTAATGCACTGCGGTATTCATGGAGTTAATGAATCGGGTCTTCATCGACTTTTGGATCGGTTTGTTGTTGTCTTCATCGATGACATTTTGATTTATTCTCGTGGCGGAGGAACACGAGTTTCACCTTCATCAAGTGCTCGGCGTGTTGAGACGAGAACAACTTTATGGGAAGTTTTCTAAATGTGAGTTACGGATGTCGAAGTGACTTTTCTCGGACATGTAATTTCATCGAGACGGAGTTCGTGTCGATCCTCGAGAAGACGGAGGCTATTCGAGATTGGCTACCTCCGAAGAACGTTAAGGAAATCCGAAGTTTCCTCGGATTAGCGGGTTATTATCGGCGATTTGTAGAGGGATTTTCTCGAATCGCTCAACCCTTAACGAACCTTTTGCGGAAGGATAAGAAATACACGTGGTCCGACGCGTGTCATCGGAGTTTTGAGGAACTCAAGAGTCGGTTAATGTCGGCAGACTGTACTTTCCTTGCCGCGAGGACGGAAGGATTTGTGGTCTATAGTGATGCGTCCGGACAGGGTCTCGGATGTGTGCTCATGCAGAACGGGAAAGTTATTGCCTATGCTTCACGGCAATTGAGGCCTTACGAGGTTAATTATCCGACCCACGACCTGGAGCTAGCAGCCGTGGTGTTCGCTTTGAAGATTTGGCGTCATTACCTTTATGGCGTCACCTGTCAGATATTCACCGATCATAAGAGCTTAAAGTATATATTTACTCAGAAGGAGTTAAATATGCGTCAGAGACGGTGGTTGGAATTAATCAAGGATTATGATATCGAGATCCTCTACCACCCGGGCAAGGCGAACGTTGTCGCCGACGCCTTGAGTCGTAAGTCCGTTCAGGAGCAGATGCTTGCTGATCGCTTGGATTCGCGTAGTATGGTTTTCAAATCCGATCAATTTTAAAATTTGTAAAACCTCGGAGTATTTCCAAGGTGTCGAACCCAAGGGAATTGATGTGTCGAAAATAAAGGAATTAACTCTACTCAAAATTTGACTGCTATTTAGGAATCCGAAAAATTGTTTTGATTCTAATTATCTAATTTTAAAAATCGAAGAACAAAAATTAAATAAAAGATGAAATATCTAAATTAAGCAAATAAAGCAAATTAGCAAGATAAAATCACAAGTCGAAAGGTAATTGATCCTAGGGTAGTATCATCTAATTGAGTTCACACAATTCGTTCACTTGATTCCTTTTCCCCAAATTTTAATTCAATCCTAGAAATAATCACTCGGTCGATCTAGAATTCCGATCAAGGCAACCTAGAAAGAAAGTTAATTAAAACCCTTTTCCCCTTGAGAACTCAAAGGATTGAAATCACTTAAAAGCACCAACTTATTTATCTATGATTTATCTTTCTCCGCTAGGTCTCAAGATAAAATCATATTGTGTATCAAGTATTTCCACTAATCAATTACTCCTTAGGACAAAATCAATTAGCTAACATGCATCAATTAAGGGCCCTTTAATCTAGCATGAGATTTAACACAACTTGAACACAAGCCTAGGATGAAAGGTCAAAAGGTAATCAAAGGAACATCATGTGAACATCAATTAAAATTACTAACCCTAGAATCAATCAATGAATTAGCGGACATACTTGAAATTAAACAAGAAATAGATGGAGAATGCATATTATTAATATGAAAAGAGAGATTACAACCCGTTCGTATGAACTCCGAGTCTTCAATAATAATTCTCCTCCAAAAAGTTCTTAAATCAAAGGAATAAATCTTGCTAAAAAGTGTAAAAATCGCTTAATATGATAAAAGAGTGATAAAGGCGATGGAAGATGATCCAATCTTTGAAACTAGGTCTAAAAACGAGTTTATATAGCCTAAGGGGTTAAAATCCCGATTAGACCTAATCAAGGAAATAAATAATATCAAAAGAGTCAAAATCCGTCCAGCGAGAGCCATTTGGGAAGCCTTTCGGCTGGCCTATCGGCCGATAGGCTGGCCGATAGGTGGTTCGTCGATTTCTTCACTCGATAGGCGGAGCTCCTTTCGGACGGCCTATCGGCCGATAGGCTGGCCGATAGGGTCTTACATTTGGCGCAAAAATCCGTTTCTTCGTCCGTTTGACTCGACTCTCGGTCCTTTGTCTCGTTTTGGGTCCTTTTGGCTCTAAAAACCCGCAAACACACTAAAACCAACCCAAACGCGTAATACGGCTCGACTAATCATAAATAAGCCAAATACGAGCACATTAATCACGAAACGAGATAAAAACCTAGTATAAAATCCTAGAAATAAGTGGTAAAATTACCACTTATCAAACCCCCCCAAATTTAAGCCTTGTTCGTCCCGAACAACAAAAAGAAAAGAAAAAGAAAATCGTGAATCATCGTGCAACTCATAGTGTTCAACCTAATCAATACTACCTGTAATTCTCTCTAAATAATCCGAGTGTCGTAAAAGCGAAATGCACTCGAATAATGATTACGCAAAGTAGTCAAGTTCGATCCTAATCATTCGTTCATGAAGAAAATCCTCAAAGATTAACAAAAGCGTGAGTCAAATCGACCGTCAATATGAAAGGCTAAAATAAACAAGCTAGTTCGTCCGTTACGATCTAGTGGCACAATTTTAACGAGTTTCATAACAAATAAACCTCGGTCGGTATTCCCTTATATATATGTTCACGAATTTAATTCGAGTTGACCACTAGGTTAGGATCTCGGGATGTTTCATCGGGGTAATCCTAGGGTGGAACTTCCATTCTCATGTATTAGGAAACCGTTTGACGTAAAAGACACTCATGGGGCACATGGATGCTTCTAGTTACTAAGTTCCGTCTACGGCGGAGAAACAACTCGAATATATAATTTCCGCATGTCCGAATCAAGGTCGCCGTTTAACGCGAGAGTAAGCAATGGGCCACGCGAATACCCGGTTACTAGGTTCCTATCATTGGCACATGTGAAATATCTAAATCACTAGTCTAATCGAGTCGTCGTTTTACGCGAGGGTAAACAACGGGTCACGCGAATGCCCCGGTTACTAGACTTCCCTTCATAGAACAACATTATCTCAACTTTTGGGAGAAACCGACCGACACTAAACTCAATCTAAGTGCCAACACGACCGGCTTGATCGACTCACTATCCTAAGATGTAACCAAAACGTATTGACGGTGATTTTAAAACAAGTATGTATCGTCTCTTATACGCAAGACCTCTACAATCACGAAAAATTTTGGACCTAAATAAATACTATGCAAAACGAAATAATCGACTACAACTCGACTAAAACTCGACCGTTTCTTGAGAGAAAAAGCGATTGTCGTAACATCGGTTTCACACAAATAGAAGCACGAAAAATTCACTAATAAATAAAAACTAAGACAAGCAAGGCTATCTAAAACAAACAACGAAAAGCAAATAAAAGCAAACACGAAATCTAAAAAAAACTACTACGACCAAAAAAATAGAAAATAGAAACTAGCAAACACACCAAACGAAAATGAATAAAAAAAATCTAAAAACTAAGCAACCAAAAGCCAAATCCACGCAACACCAATAAGATAAGCACAAATAAAAACAACGGGCACCAACACACACAAGCAAATAATGATACAAGGCAAACAAGGTACTCACACGTAAAGAAATTAACAAAGCCGCACTTCTCCCCCCCCCCCAAACTTATTTCGCATCCCAAAGGAGGAATAAGTTTGAAAAGAGAAAGAAGTGGCTTTGTTAATGGAGTACCTGATCACAGTGGCGGAAATGGCGGGTTTGTCGGCGAGCTCGGATCATAGCGGGCATGTGAATCGGGGAAAGGAGCAAAGTGGTACATCTCATGTAGCATTCGGTGGTAGTGGTCCTCCTGTGCCCACCTATCTTCCTGTCTCTTCCTCTCTTGCTCCCTCCAAGCAATCTCCTCTTGTCGCCACACTCTGTCCTCTTCGGCGCGTCTCTCCACGAGCTCGTACAACTCATTGACCCGAGTGGCAACAACACCCACCCGAGTCTCAACCTCGCCCAACCGAGTTCCCAAAGAACCAAACTCGGCTGTCAAAGAACGCATACTCGCCAAGTGATAATTATCTTGCGCTTGCATACTCTCGTCGTGCATCTCTCTCTCTCTCTCAAAAAATCTCGTCTCAAAAGCATCAAACTCCGGAGCCCTCATCTGAAAACTAGTACCTCCACCGGTGGGAATCTCGTCATGGCTACCCCCCTCGGGTATATCATCCATCTCCTCCTCGGCTCCCTCTAAGAACGGCTCATCAATGGTCACCTCCCGGCGTTGCCTCTTACGAGATGCATCCAACGGTCGGATAAGTGCCACATGAGCCGCGGAGCTCATACTCCACCTCGCATATACATCGGGCGCGTCGCCCATCACAGTGGTCAAGGTCGGAGAGGGGAGTCGGAAGAGGGACACGGTTTTGTTCCGACCGTGCAATTTCCAGTCGAACCCCTCGGTGAAGGCAAGCATCTCTTGCCTCTGTAGTGTCGGTTTATCCAAATAGATGTCTCGGGACACCGGATCTCCGCTAATGCGCACCCCGAGATGCTCCGCGATAGGGGTTACGAACGCCCCAATCCCAATCCTCTGCTTCCCGGTCAGCCGGGCTTGTTTCTCCATATGCTCAATCAGAAAACATCCGGCGTGCTTCCGTGTACCGTTCAAGGCCGACCATAAAAGATGAAGATCAGTGGACAAGCACGTCCCCGAGTCGGTACGGCTCAAAATCGTCGATGTGAACAGGCGGTGGACATAACGGAGAACTGGGTTCCTGATCGAGGAGGCTTTGGCATATGTCGGATTATAAATAATAAGCGTCTCCTCCCTGCGGGAAATCATCTTGGACCACAGCTCTAAGTTTTCTTTGGCATGATCGCCCTGCTGGAATGATCCGTCCTCGGCCCCGTTGATAATGGCATTAACTTCATCGGCCGAGAGCTCCCTTTCTATGTTGTCGAGATTGAAGCGAATAGACGCCGAGTCCCGTTCTCCCTAAAAACCTCAAGTCTGGACAGAAACTCCACGGTGAGCACGTGGTAAGCGAGGTAGTTAGCCCGAAAAATTTGCTCAAACCCGCACTGCCTTGCTAGTAGCACAATATCATCGTAAACACCCATACCCCGAGCCGTCTCCTCATGCGTAAATCGGCAATGCTTGTGTGACATGCCGATAAGGTGCGACCACCTTCTTTTAGACTGGCCCGGTCAATCTCGGCTTGAACTTCTTCGGGTCGAGTGCAATGGATCGGAATAGCCGGCACTACCTTCATCGGAGCCTTTTCTTTTTCTGTGGTTGCCTTAGATTTTCCGGCCGTACTCGGATTCGACTTCTTGCTTTGCTTTCCCATTTCAACGTTCCTACAAAACAACCATCCAATTAAAATCCAATAAACACTCATAATACAAACATTCAACGAGCATCGACATAATCCAATAATCCCATATACTACGATCAATAAATCACTCAACCTCCCCCAAACTTAGTCTCCCCATTTCATATTCAAAGTATCAAAATCACAACCCACAATAACAAAACAACACACTATGAACATATTAGGGCAAATTCTCTCCAATCCAATCTAATTCATCAACAATTCAAATCATATCAATCCCAATTAACAATTCAATTCAACAAATTTACCCCAATTTCAACAATTTCAAAATTAGGGTTCTTCCAATTTGGGGTTTTTTTCAAAATTCGTTCAATTTCATCAATTAATCCCCCAAATTCGAAGTACCCATGAACAATCAAGCATAGATAACTTGTTTCCCTCAAGATTCTATCAACAATCGGGCATAAAATTCAAAGAACATCAAAGTTTAGCAAAAGCCCCAAAAAGTGGATCCCCAATTCGATTTTTATCAAAACTCCAAAAAGAATCCGTCAAAGTACTTCAAAACATGTATAGAATTGAAAAACAAAAGGATTAAGCGTCGAAATTACGTACCTTGATCGAGTTTGAAGGAAGAAAAGTAGAAAAAAAAATTCGCCCCTTTCGTTCTTGTGTTCTATCTAGAGAGTTGTGTAAGTGTGTGAGAAAATCGGGTGTGAAGTGTTTAAAAGGGGTATAAAATAACCGGGTCGAAGTGGATCTGGCCGGGTATGTTCTATCGGCCGTATCAGGCCGATAGGCTGGGCCGATAGGAACTTCTGTCTCTTACCATGCTTATATCGGGTGGGATTTCGGTCGATAGGCAGACCCTATCGACCACTGCTTGTAATCAATAAATTTTTTTTTTATTTTTCTCAGCCTATCGGCCGGGCCTATCGGCCGATAGGCTCGCCCGATAGGATTTTCTGTCTCAAAAATTTTTTCAGCTCGTTCTACTTCACATACTTGGTCCCGTTTTTGCTTGGATATGGCGATGAACGACCTGCAGGTATTCAAAACTCGGCGTGCATGGATTAGAACTTAACAAAACTAACAAAGCTACTACGAAACTAGAAACTACAAAAATCACGCAAACGAAAAATTGAAAATAAACGAATAAAACGAACTAATATACATACGTTGGGTTACCTCCCAACAAGTGCTACGTTTAACGTCTTTAGCTAGACGATACCTCATTCATTCCGGGTCTTCGAGGTAAGTAACATACTTCTCTTCGTGGTGCAAGGGCTTGAAATAGTGCTTCAACCGATGTCCATTCACAATGAACTTGTTCCCATCTTCTGTCATCACGACACATGATCCATTTTGATTTATTTGAAAGACGGTGTATGGACCAGTCCACTTTGACATCAACTTCCCCGGAAATAGACGAAGCCGTGAATTAAAAACGAGCACTTCGTCTCCCGGGACGAAGTCCTTCTTCCGAATGCGATCATCGTGAAACTTTTTCGCTCTTTCCTTGTAAATCCTTGCATTTTGAAAGCCTCGTTTCTCCATTCGTCGATTTCAGTGACTTCTCTCTTCTCGATCCACTAGCCTCAAGAAATTCGAAATTAATCCGTCTAGTGGCCCAATACGCTTTAACTTCCACTCTACCGTAAATGACAGGATTTCCCAAAGACGAGTGGTATGGAGACATTCCAATTGGAGTCTTATACGCTGTCCGATAAGCCCAAAGTGCATCATCTAGATATTTAGCCCAGTCCTTCTTGTTCGTGACCGTCTTCTCTAAAATTTGTTTGATCTCCCGATTGGCGAGCTCGGCTTGTCCATTAGCTTGCGGATGATAGGCGGACGTAATCTTATGTTTAACTCCATATTTTGCAAGAAGGGTTCCTAACCACCTATTATTAAAGTGGCTCCCCCCATCACTCAACAAAGCTCGTGGAGTCCCGAAACGAGTCAAGATGTTCTTATTAAGGAATTTAATCACCACTTTCGAATCGTTCGTAATCGTCGGCATTGCCTCAACCCATCTCGATACGTAGTCGACCGCAAGTAGAATATATGAATAGCCTCGTGATTTTGCAAACGGACCCATAAAATCGATACCCCATATGTCAAACAACTCTACTTCCATAATAGTGTGCTGCGGCATCTCGTCTCTTTTTGCTATGTTCCCCAATCGTTGGCATCTATCGCAATGTTTCACAAAAGCTTGGCAATCTTTATGAATAGAAGGCCAATAGAAGCCACATTGGTACACCTTCATGGCCGTTCGATTCGCTGCAAAATGACCCCCACTCGGTGCACTATGGCATTCTTCAATTATCCTTTGCCATTCGCTTTGTCGAACACACATGCGAATAATCCCGTCTGCGCACCTCCGATAAAGAATAGGGTCTTCCCAATAGTAGAATTTAACGTCATGGAAGAATTTCTTTCTTTGATGAGAAGAAAGACCCGTTGGAACATGCTTGATAGCAAGGAAATTAACATAGTCCGCGTACCATGGTGTAACGTCGGCCAAGGCTAGGATATGCTCGTCGGAAAGTTCTCCTTTTTTTGGATCCTCTAATATTCTCCCTCAACCGGCTTCTCGAGACGGGAAAGGTGATCGGCAACAACATTCTCGCACCCCTTCCTATCCGGATCTCCATGTCGAACTCTTGTAGAAGAAGTATCCATCTCACTAATCTCGGCTTCAATCCTTCTTGGCAAATAGATAGCGAATCGCTGCATGATCGGTATGAACAATAGTGTGAGTGCCCACTAGGTAAGGTCGGAATTTGTCGAATGCATAGACCACAGCGAGCAACTCTTTTTCCGTCGTGGTGTAGTTCATTTGGGCTGAATCCATCGTCTTACTCGCATAATAAATTACCCGGAAAAGCTTATCCCGTTTCGGACCCAAACGGCCCCAACGCCCATCGCGTCGCACATCAACTCGAATGGTGCACCCCAATCCGGAGTGATCAAGACCGGCGTCGAAATTAAGGCTTGTTTCAATGTCTCAAACGCCCTCAAGCAATCATCATCAAACTCAAATTTTGTGTCTTTCTCGAGCAAGGAACATAACGGCTTCGTGATTTTTGAGAAATCCTTAATGAACCGTCTATAGAACCCCGCATGGCCTAGGAAGCTTCGTACTGATTTAACATTGGTTGGAGGCGGTAATTTCTCGATAGCAACCACCTTCGCTCGATCAACCTCCAATCCTTCCGAAGATACTTTATGCCCCAGCACTACTCCCTCTTGCACCATGAAGTGACATTTCTCCCAATTTAGAACAAGGTTCGTCTCCTCACACCGGGCAAGTACCAAAGATAAATTTTTCAAGCAATGGTCGAAAGATGAACAAAAACTGAAAAATCATCCATAAAGACCTCCATTTTTTTCTCGACTTATCGGTGATAGATGGCCATATTTCACCTTTTAATAGTTGCGGGTGCGCTGCTCAAGCCAAAGGGCATCCTCCGGTTATCGAAAACCCCATAAGGGCACGTGAAAGCGGTCTTGTCTGGTCTTCCGAGCGATAGCAATTTGATTGTACCCGAATACCCGTCCAAAAGCAATAATACTCGTATCCGCCAAACGATCTAGCATTTGATCAATAAATGGAAGTGGAAAATGATCCTTCCTCGTCGCCGCATTAAGTAGCCGGTAGTCGATACAAACTCTCCATCCCGTGACTAGCCTTGTCGCGATTAATTCATCTTTCGTCCTTGATCACGGTCATACCCCCTTTCTTAGAGACGACTTGAGTAGGACTCACCCACTCACTATCGGAAATCGCATATACCATCCGGCATCTAACAATTTGAGCACCTCTTTTCTCACAACCTCTTGCATTGCGGATTTAATCTTCGTTGGCCGCACCCTCGGCTTATGATCGTCTTCTAGCAAAATCCTGTGCATACAAATAGAAGGGCTTATTCCCTTAATGTCCGAGATCGTCCATCTAATCGCCCCTTTGTGTTTTCGCGGCACCGTAATAGCTTCTCCAAGTTAGTAGGTCCGAGAGAAGAAGAAACTATCACGGATAGGACTCGTTCTCGCCCGAAGCAATATTGTAAGTGATCCGGCAAAGGCTTAAGTTCTGACTTCGGCACCTCGATCGCTCGGTCCTTAGCGACAACTCCCCTTGAACGGGTTTGTTGACATCAAGATAGCATACATCTCTCTCATTAGATCGAGACTCGTTCGCCTCCAACATTCGAACATACTCGCAATTCCTCGTAAATTTCTTCAACCTCGAATGTGAGTAAATGGATTGTGAAATGCAATGCTCCAACAAGTCGGTCGGGCGGCATAATAGACTCTATTGCATAACATTCCTCGGGCGCATCCTCGGGCTTCTTCATCGAGTCATAGATGGAAATTTTCAGATTTTGGTCATTAACCCGGAAGGTAAGATCACTCTCTTGAACGTCGATAAGTGCTCTCCCCGTCGCTAGAAACGGTCTCCCAAAGATCAGTGGTTGATTCTCGTCCTCGGGCATATCAAGAACTACGAAATCGGCCGAGAAGACTAAGTGTTGGACTCTAACTAACACATTCTCCACAACTCCCCTCGGATAAGAGATCGACCGGTCCGCCATGAGTAGAGAAATGGTAGTCGGCTTCATCTCCCCAATCTTCAACCTCTTAAAGATGGATAGAGGCATAAGATTTATGCTTGCCCCATGATCACACAACACATTACGGAACGTTTGGTCGCCAATGATGCATGTCAAAGTAAAACGTCCCGGATCCTTCTGCTTGAGCGGGAGCTTGTTTTGAATGATAGCGCTACACTCCTCTGTCAAATTTATTGTTTCAAATTTCCCCAACTTCCTCTTGCTTGCCACAGCGTCTTTCAAGAATTTCACGTACCCCGGCATGTCTCTCAAAGCGTCTAGAAGTGGAATGTTGATATTCACCTTCTGAAACATGTCGATAAATCGTTGAAGCTTTTCATCATGTCTCGACTTGGCCAATCGCTGTGGAAATGGAGCTTTTACCTCAAAATCATTCACTTTCGAACCTCCAGGGACCTTTCGGCCGATAGGGGGGTCGATAGGATCCCCTGCCGGCATTCTGTCTGGGTATCGGTTGGGCCTATCGGTCGATAGGATGGCCGATAGGTTCTGCTGTATTCCATCTTCTTTCTCGTTTTCTGCTCCCGTTTCTAATACCTCCTCGTTTCCAGATTCCTTAACTCCAGCCCCATGATTACTGTACTTTGTCCCACTCCGAAGCTCGATTGCGTTGCATTGTTGAGTCTTCAGGTTGGTCTCGGTGCTGCTCGGAAAATGGCCCGGCTTATGAAATCCGGCAGGCGTTCGCCATTTGACTCATTTGGGTCTCCACCATCGACATCCGCTTTGTCAAGGCTATCACCGAAGTTTCCAATAGATGTCACACTATGCTCGAGAGCCCCGAACCTCTTGTCCGCTTTGTAGATAAAATCTTTTGGCTCGCCTCTAATCGTTCCAACATCTCTTCCATTGGTGTCTTAGCAATCGGCTCTTGAATAACCCGTTTTCACGTTAAATCCGGTGGTGGTGAGAGCATTGTTCGGGTTGGCATAGGAGAAATTAGGGTGGTTTCGATTGTTCGGATAATAGTTTCCCTATTTCCCCTTGCCTAAGTTTCCTCCTTGCAAGTAATTCACATCCTCCTCAATTGCAATAGGCTCGTTTAGCTCTTCAAAAACTGCATTGACTCCCAAAGTCTTCTTTTTTAGCATCTCAAGCTCTTTTTGTTGTTTTTCAAATTTCGCCTTCAAATCACCGTAGGCGTCCTCGTCACCGGATGGAACCTTTCTTCTCGTCATCTTTCTATCGGTCACCTCCTCATAATCATTGTTTACCGCTAGCTCAATGAGATTTTTGGCCTCTTCATAATCGTTAGCTAGAAATCCCCCTTTCGATGAATAGTCCAACTCTCTTCTAGCCTTCCTCGTCAAACCCCGATAAAACCGAATATAGATCTCCTCTTTGTCAATTCCATGCTGCGGGCATTTGCGAAGTAGCTTCTTAAATCGGATCCATGCCTCGTATAAGTATTCATCCTCATATTGCTCGAATTGCAAGATATCGTTGATTTGTTTTTGCACCTTCGAGGGAGGATAGAACTGCTAAGAACAGTACAGTCATCTCTCTCCAAGTACCAATTTCCTTCCGATCTAAGCTCTTGTACCAATCTAGCGCAACTACTTCAAAGGAGAACCGGAAAAGGCGGAGCTTAATGACAACCGGAGGCACACCGTTTTGCTTAATGGTGGCACATATATCCAAAAACGACTCAAGATGAGCGTTTGGATCTTCATTAACTCCTCCTCCGTATGTTTGAGACTTCACTGTAGCAATGAGGGACGGCTTAAGCTCGAAATTGTTGGCATCAATCTTTCCCCAACCTCCTTCTTGATAATCGTCCAGCTTAGGTCGAAAGCGGGCATTCAAAGGGATCTTCTCGGGACGAGCGAGTTCTCGTGGTGGGTCAACAATGCCGGCCATGGTATCAACGAAAGGTATAGAAATAGTCTCGGTTCTCGCTTCTTGCTTCTTCCTCCTCAAAGACTTCTCGATTTCGGATCCAAAGGAAATAAGTCCTTTCCTTGGGATCTTGTGATCATGCACCGCCTACAAGGAAGAGAAAACAAGATGTGAGGAAACGAGATCGAAAATTAATAATAAAAGTAAACAACCTAAAGTAACAATCTCTTCTTTTCGAATTATCCCTATAAGTATTCTATCAATTCCCAAACGGCGCCAAAAATTGATCGCTTGGATTCGCGTAGTATGGTTTTCAAATCCGATCAATTTTAAAATTTGTAAAACCTCGGAGTATTTCCAAGGTGTCGAACCCAAGGAATTGATGTGTCGAAAATAAAGGAATTAACTCTACTCAAAATTTGACTGCTATTTAGGAATCAAAAATTGTTTTGATTCTAATTATCTAATTTTAAAAATCGAAGAACAAAAATTAAATAAAAGATGAAATATCTAAATTAAGCAAATAAAGCAAATTAGCAAGATAAAATCACAAGTCGAAAGGTAATTGATCCTAGGGTAGTATCATCTAATTGAGTTCACACAATTCGTTCACTTGATTCCTTGTCCCCAAATATTAATTCAATCCTAGAAATAATCACTCACCGATCTAGAATTCCGATCAAGGCAACCTAGAAAGATAGTTAATTAAAACCCTTTTCCCGCTTGGCTCAAAGGATTGAAATCACTTAAAAAGCACCAACTTATTTATCTATGATTTATCTTTCTCCGCTAGGTCTCAAGATAAAATCATATTGTGTATCAAGTATTTCCACTAATCAATTACTCCTTAGGACAAAATCAATTAGCTAACATGCATCAATTAAGGGCCCTTTAATCTAGCATGAGATTTAACACAACTTGAACACAAGCCTAGGATGAAAGGTCAAAAGGTAATCAAAGGAACATCATGTGAACATCAATTAAAATTACTAACCCTAGAATCAATCAATGAATTAGCGGACATACTTGAAATTAAACAAGAAATAGATGGAGAATGCATATTATTAATATGAAAAGAGAGATTACAACCCGTTCGTATGAACTCCGAGTCTTCAATAATAATTCTCCTCCAAAAAGTTCTTGAATCAAAGGAATAAATCTTGCTAAAAAGTGTAAAAATCGCTTAATATGATAAAAGAGTGATAAAGGTGATGGAAGATAATCCAAGATGTGAAACTAGGTCTAAAAAGCAGTTTATATAGCCTAAGGGGTTAAAATCCCGATTAGCCCTAATCTAGGAAATAAATAATATCCAAAAGAGTCAAAATCCGTCCAAAAACGAGCCGGGGAAGCCTTTCGGCTGGCCTATCGGCCGATAAATTTGCCGATAGGTGGTTCGTCGATTTCTTCACTCGATGGCGGGAGCTCCTTTCGGACGGCCCTATCGGCCGATAAGTGGCCGATAGGGTCTTCTGTTTGGCGCAAAAATCCGTTTCTTCGTCCGTTTGACTCGACTCTCGGTCCTTTGTCTCGTTTTGGGTCCTTTTGGCTCTAAAAACCTGCAAACACACTAAAACCAACCCAAACGCGTAATACGGCTTGACTAATCATAAATAAGCCAAATACGAGCACATTAATCACGAAACGAGATAAAAACCTAGTATAAAATCCTAGAAATAAGTGGTAAAATTACCACTTATCACTTGCCCGTTTAACAGTTCAGAAGGAGCTTCAGCAGGAATTCCTTAGACCCGAGATCGAGGTCTGGCTTCAGCGAGTTCAGGGGCAACTTTGTATGTTAGAGATTTCATCGTCACTCGAGGAGGAAATTCGAGAGAATCAGGGTTCGGACCCATCATTGTTGCGCATCCGAGAGGATGTGGCTCAGGGGAAAGCCCCTGGATTTGTGGTCCACGAGGATGGACTTTTGAGGTTTAAGAATCGGTTGTGCGTACCGGCAAATGACGAGTTGAAAAACTCGATTTTGAAAGAAGCTCATGCTACCCCTTATTCCGTTCATCCGGTCTAGCAAGATGTACAAGGACTTGAAACAAAATTACCGGTGGAGTAATATGAAGCGAGAAGTCGCAGAATTTGTTTCGAGATGTTTAACTCAACAAGTTAAGATTGAACATCGGCGGCGGGTTTCTTTGAAACCTCTTCCTATTCCAGAATGGAAGTGGGAAGACATTTCTATGGATTTCATCACGAGTTTGCCGACGAGTCGTCGTGGCATGAATACGATCTGGGTGATCGTGGACCGCTTAACTAAATCAGCTCATTTCCTTGAGATCAAGGATACATGGGGTCCCGAGAGACTTGCCCAGACTTTTCATCGAAGAGATAGTCGACCGCAGTACTCCTAAAAGTATCGTTTCCGATCGTGACGGACGGTTTGTGTCGCATTTTGGAAATCGATTCATCGTGCTATGGGAACTCGGCTTAATCTCGCTTTTCATCCTCGGTCAGAGCGGACAATCAGAGAGGACCATTTAGACATTAGAGGACATGTTGAGGGCATGCGTCCTCGATTGGAAAGACGATTGGGAAGCCCAACTACCATTGATCGAGTTCACGTATAATAATAGTTGGCATGCTTCGATCAAGATGGCACCTTACGAGGCCTTGTATGGTCGTCGTTGTCGATCTCCGTTGTGTTGGGACGACTTATCAGAATCAATCGGCACCGAGCCCGATATGCTTATAGCCGCCCGTGAGAAGGTAGCTTTGATCAGGAGTCGTTTGTTGACAGCTCAGAGTCGACAGAAATCATATGCAGATAACCGTCGTCGACCATTAGAGTTCGAGGCTGGTGACCATGTGTTGGTCAAGGTATCCCCGAGGCCGTTTGAGATTTTGGATCGAGTGGGCGAGTTAGCTTATCGATTGGCTTTACCCCCGGCGTTGAGCCGAATTCATAATGTGTTTCATGTCTCTCAGTTGCGGAAGTATGTTGCCGACCCGAGTCACATACTTCAGTTCGATGAAATCGAGATTGCCGATGATCATTCATATGAGGAGCGTCCTATACGAGTTTTAGAGCGGCGAATCAAGCAGTTGAGGAATAAGACGATTCCTTTGGTTAAAATTCAGTGGTCTAGACACGGAGTCGAAGAGGCTACTTGGGAAACCGATGATAGTATGCGGGAGAGTTATCCCGAGTTGTTTGACCCTTAGTTTCGGGGACGAAACTATTTTAAGGGGGGGTGTATGTAATACCCAGTTGTAACTCAGTAATTATCACTCAGTAATTATCATTCATTATTTATCATTCAGTAATTGATACTCAGTAATTTCATTCACCATTGATCATTTGTCACTCATATTCAGTCATGGTATTCATCATTCAGAGTAATTGTATCGTGTATCAATCGTCATTCATCATTAATCTGATTGGAGTTTCGTGCCGTGTTTATCATCATTGTCATTTTCGTTGCAAGCTGTGCTTGAGGAGTAGCGCATGCTACATACTCCTTTTAGCGTACGCTAATTGGGTATAGGTAGCGCACGCTACCGCTCAGCTTTAGCGCACGCTAAGGCTACCTTGGCTGCAGTCCAGAAGGTACTGGACTGCAGGTGAGAATAATTGTAGCGCACGCTACGAGTGGTAAGTAGCGCGCGCTAACGGGTCGTAGTAGCGCACGCTATATGTGTGGGGTAGCGCGCGCTAGGGGCGGATCAGATTGAGTCCAGTGGCTACTGGACTGCACCGGGTTTATTCATAGCGCACGCTATTCATTGTTGTTAGCGTACGCAACCGATATATTAGCGCACGCTAAATAATGGTTGTAGCGCACGCTATCGGGGTTAGATCAGAGGGCAGATGGTTTTCTGGACTCCAGTACTGGGCGTTAAATATTTCGCTAGCGCACGCTAACAATGGATATTAGCGCACGCTAGTAGTATGGCCGTAGCGCACGCTACAAAGAGGTACGTAGCGCGCTACCGTGTTCGGACGAAGTACTGGACTACCCGAATTACTCGTTAGCGCACGCTATGCACAAGGGCTAGCGCACGCTAACCTGGACTGAGTATAAATTGGACAGTTAGTCAGACTTCGTCATTTGTTCATCTCATTTCACTCCTTCGGTATTTTTGGGCGATTTCGAGCGATTCGGAGAGGGTTCTTCGAGGTGTAATCATCAATCATCATCTTCAAGCTCATCTTTCGGATTGATCATCATTTCATCATCTTCATCACATCGAATCAAAGGTATTAATCTCTTGGATCTAGAATTTCGGATTTTTGGGTTTTCCTTCCGATTTCTTCGTGTAAGCTTGGATTATCATTGGAATATGTTAGATATGAATTATCTACCTTGGATAAATATATTCCTACGGAATTAATGGTTATTTTTCGGAATTATTACAAGAACCCTTGGGGTTGACTTCGGTTAATTGGGGATTTTCCGATTGAAGTTGTTGTAATCATGATTTATGGATTCCTAATGGATTATTGATATCATTGAAGTGTTTTGTTGGTTCGAAATACTCATTTTAGTGTTGGTTTCGACATTTTCGGGATTGGATATTTTCGAAGTCGTGTGGTTGGTTACGTATTCGTTAGAATGCCCCAATGAGTTCGATTATCGTTGTTTCGACCTTTGGGTTAGTCGTGTTTTGTTGTTTGATGCGTGTATTGAACGGTTGTTGGTAATTATTGTTATTCAAGGTTGTTCGAGCGACCGGTATTTCACTTAGGACGTTGTTCATGGACGGACATTCTTCATCGGTATTGTGTAAGTTGATTCTTACTCGGTTAAAAGGATATTCATTCCTTTTGTTGTTGATCATTCATAATCATAACTCATTCATCATTGTATTAATCATTTTGAGACTTGTAATTGTCGGATAATCATTTCATTAGCGAGGAACGGCGGTTCCAATCATTTCATTGAAAACTATCAATCACTTCATTATCACTTTCGTATCGGTGAGTTATTCTTGACTTCGTCGGATTATTATTATTCATTGATATTCATTATGGTCATTCTTGTTCATATGACCTTCTGGGTTCATATTGCGTGGCCGGGTGTGGATGTGTGGAATTTTTAGTCGAGCACGTGATGGCCATGTATTGGGAGTGATACATTGGACTGTGCACACGGTAACGATTACCTCCGTGAGACTAATTAGGTACAAGGACGGGTGTGTCCGGTCATCCGTCTTGTACACTTGCACAGAACACTACGGGCGTACTATGATGCTCCTCTTCTGCGTAATTCATTTCTAAGTATATTTCTTAACTTCAGTTAAATCATGTTTGTGTATTTTCAACCCTTGAGGATTGTTGTTACGTATGGCGGCCGTTGGGGATTTTGTTTTCGTGTCACGGCAAGGCAAAGGCACGGGAAGAGCATGTTGACGGCGACGAGTCCCAGTGATACTAGTAGGGGGCCCCAGTCATTCCGCTTGTTCACCATTTTATCATTTGATTATTTCGACATTTGTATTTTCCGCTGCAAATTCCGTTTGTAATGTTTATTTATTCAGGGTGGTGTATTTTATCTTCATATAAAATACACTAGTATTCGGTATTATCCTGGTGTGTTGTACTTAAACTCCTCATCGGAGTGTTTGGTAATATAATGTGGTTCGGTACTACAATTATATTATTTAATTCATCATTTTCATTTGCGTGGTGGGTCCCAGTCGGGAATTCACGGCACTGTAATATCCGTCTAGATTGGGGTGTTACATCCCTGTTCTTCGTCGGTGTCTCTCGGTGCTTCGTCGTCCGAATCCTTTTCTGAATCGTTGACGTAATCTTCTTTGGCAGGGTTTCCGAACTCCGGATGTTCTTCGTCCGCCATTAGAACTTCTAGACATTAGTGGTTGTGAGGCGGCGCTTGGGTGAGTCTCGTCGGGGATGGGTGGTGTGGCCGTTCGACGGGGATGGTTGTGAGGCAGGGATGGTTGTGAGGCGGCGCTAGGGAAGAGAGAAGACGAGGGAGACGAGAGAAGAGAGAGAATAGAGAAGAGAGAAAATAATGGGGAAGAGACGAGAGAAGAGAGAAAATATAAAAATTCAGAAAATAATAAATGGTGATAATGGGGTGGTTGGGATAAAAAATCAAAATTTACTCCTTCCCTTTAGTAAGGGTATATTGGTCCAAATTTGTCCTTTTTTGCTACAATTTGTACAAACTAAGTTGCATGGCAAATATTAGAATCTACTAAGCTATATGGCTAAACCATGTCTTCTCTCTTATTTATAAGTGTTACATGTCTGAGTTGGCAAGGTACATATTCTGAACTAGAGGGTGCATCATTTGGTTGAGAAAGACACATTCAAAATTAAAGGTATATTTTCATTTCTAACCCATGCACCCGTCGAGAAAAAAAAATTAAACACACTATTTCATGCACTGATATCAATGAACACACACAACTGTTCTAAAATAGTCCACACGGTCCATGTGATTTTTCTGTTCAAAATGGCACGACATGGGCAAGTCCAACAGATTTTGGCCCGAAAAATAAAATACACGTGTAATACTCGCCAATTTAGGAGTAAATTTCTAAATTTAATTATTTAAATATTATTATTATGCATACAAAATAATAAATTAAATTTTATTTCTAGCTGGCCCTGTAATTATTTAGGGTCCAAATATTATAAGTCCATCAAGCTCAATTCATGAACTTCTAATTTAACCATATTCATGTATTTTAAGCTCAAACCAACTAATAATAATTAAATCCCAACTCCTTTATTTATTTATCGAGCCCAAATATCATAATAAATATCCAAACCCAATCCCCATTATAATTTTCAGCCCAAATGCTAAGCCCAAAATTCTCCAGTACTCACACGATCAGAACATGGGAAGGTTTTCTAAAATTCACACTATCACCACCTTAGTGGAAGAAGTGGGCATCATAGGGAGGGAGTTAAGCATGATGGAATAAATTAGCAACTAAAAAATTCAGTACAAAAAAAAAATCCATATCTGCAGAGGGGAAGGAACGATATTCTGCAGAAATCCTAAACCAGAAATCACATACACAACGATCAAACGCCACAACAAAACTCACTCTTTCATCTAAAACTCATACAACAAACACCAATTCCTCACGCATTTGTTCATCCATCAGGCACAAAAGGTAAGAACTTATAGATTCTTTTATCTTCTTCTCCTTTCTCTAATCTTTTCAATCCACATTGTCCTTGTGGATAAATTCCCAGTCCTCCAACAAAAAAAAAAAAAGAAACCTGCTTCTAAAGAGGCCCAAAAATCGATCGTATTCAATTTCTCTAACTCGAAACTCACTAGCCTGAATCGGCCCGTCGAAAATATGCCATCAACCCGTAAACCCAAAATTAGATCAGGAACCCTCTTATCTCTTCACGCCACCACCGTCTGATACGAAGTACGAAATTTCCGTTGGTGGTTGTGGTGCACGGAACGGCCGACTTCAGGGCTAGAGAGAGAGAGAGAGAGAGAGAGAGAGAGAGAGAGAGAGAGAGAGTCGGGGGACAGAGGCAGACGACCCCTTCTCTTTCTGTGGGTTATGAACGGGAAAGAGGGGTATGAGATTATATTAATCAATTAAACCCTGTTTCAGTTGGGCCATTGCCTCTTCAGCCCAAAGTTTTTCTTTTCAACCCACCAATAATTTAAACTTTGACCCCAATTATTTCATTTTCAATTTGACCCGATCAAGCCTTCAAATTAAAGTAAGTCTTTGTCATTTTGTCTTCGTAAAATTATATTTTCCGATCAGATTAAATATTTACGCATATTTCGATTGTAGGATACGAGAATCAAGAGCACGATTAGGACAATTCATATGAATTCAAGCAACATCATTTACGTCATCTCAATTTCAGGTGGGAATTATTAGTTGTTAATTTTAATTGCTTTATTTGGACTGTATAGGTGATATGTTGTTATATTTATGATTAACTTGCAGTCACATGTTTTTCATACCAAGTATTAGTATATGTTTATATGTAGTCACATGTTTACATGCTCAAGTTATATGTTGATATAACAAATATTCATGATATGCCTCCGTTGTGTATTGTGATTATTGTTGACTTATGATGTTCCCACGAGCAATAGAAAGCTCATCCCATTTTCTATATAAAATTTTCAGGTTTATTCGGAATGAAGAGAACGAGTTGCAGGGTAGCCCAACATATGATATATATATATATATTATGTTACGTATTTCTTTTAAATTCAGCTCAAGTTAACATGAAACAATTACCTTATTTTTGACAATTAGTTTCCGCTGCTTGATTTTACAGTTGTTTTGGAGATTTGAAATCGCTTTAAATTCCGCAAATAATTTAGAAAATATATATTTCGTAACGACTTGAAATTTCTACAAGTTTCCTTATTATTAAAAATATATTCATAAAATACGTTAGAAAAATTGAGTCGTTACAGTATGGTATCAGAGAAAAATCCGGTCTACTTTCCTGGTATGCCGGAGGATTTTTTAAAGTTAAAAAAATATCTTTCTTGAAGGGAATATCATATGTTCGACTGCCACTACTTCGTTACTCCATTCCAAGGTAATCAACTTCAAGCTATGTTAATATCATACATACATTTAGACTAACATCGTAAAATTTAATAATATTATGTAATTACACATGTATCCTATTAGTATGGCCGGATTCACAGTGACTCCACGTAAGAGGATTGAGGCGGGGTCCAGCTCGCGCCTTTTGGCACAAAGTAACTCTTGGGAAAATCCAGGGTTACCCGAGAATGCCCCACACTACGTGGTCGAGAGGATACAGAAATGGTTCATGTCTGGGAAGACCAGAGATCCGGTTGAAGAACTCGAGCACTTAATCATAACTCTGTATAATGATTGGAGTTACTCCATATACCGCCTTTGGCACGAGGCGAACCGCAGGACCCCTGAGGAGAGAACAGCCGTGGATGACTTTCAGTACGCTGCTGGAAGGATTCTCGACTTGTATTCGAGGTGCGAGATTTCCAGGATATTTGAGATGCATGATACCTCATCACAGCCGATGTAGGAGTTTAAAGAGGATCCCGAGGAGGATACAGAGGAAGAAGAGGACCCAGAGCTCGAGCATATGATTGACTCGGATGACGAGGATATCATCTCCTGTACTGAGACCCCACCCCTATTCCTGTCATGGAGATCCTTAGTAGTGATGGAGAGGATTAGTTTTGTTGTTCGAGATGTCGTGATTTTATTATTTTAGTAGTAAATTTTTTATTCCAATTTCCATTTTAGTATTATTCAAGAATACATGTTGACAATCAAAAGTTATAATTAATGAATATCTAATTGCTCGCAGTAATTAATTCCAGTATGTAATGGATTATTTTATTTTATGTTACGCATATAAATATCTCTATCTCTACCTCATTTCTCGCACTCAAGAACTCACAAGAACAACGATTCGTTGGCAGGACATGGCTCCCCGTGAAGCTACCCCCAATACTGATTCTCGAAACCAATCACAAGGCACACTTAATACGCCTTCAAGCGAGAATGACGCCCCTAATCAGCAGCAGTTGCTCTCAGGCTTAACCACTCTCCTCCAAGGAGCGGCTACTTAAGGATAAGTTCAGGCCAGAGTGATAAACCAGTTCAATATGTTCAAACCTCCAACGTTCCTCAGGAGGGAAGGGCCAGTTGCCATCGAGGAGTGGCCATTGAACTTGGAAAGCATCTTCGATTACATGGCCTGTACGTGTAACACCCCAAGATATTCAGGGTATATTACAGCATCGTGGACCCTACATGGGACCCACCATGCTAGATGGACAACTACATTCATTAAATCGCAGATTTAATGCAATAATACCACATCATAAAGACGCAAAACGATATTAATCAATAGAGGTGGCATTAGGGTCGGGCCCGGGCCGGTTCGGGCCGGGCTGCTAAAGCCCGCTCCATTTAAGGGCCGGGCCGGGCCTTCTTTTTTGGCGGGCCGGGCCGGTCTTTTTTACAAACATAAGGCCCGTCCCGGCCCACAGACCATTGTGTTCATGGGCCGGGCCGGGCTGTTCACGAGCCGGGTCGGGTTGAACATTTTTTTTCTTCATTGTAAGACAGAAATTTTATTACAAAGACCAACAAAATGAACTTGAAATTTATTATACAGAAAGAACAACTCTCTCTCTCTCTTTCTCTCTCATTTTACTCCTCTTCAAGTTAATTGCGAAGTGCTCCTATAGTGCATCGGACTATTGTCGGGTGTGAAATGTTAGTGGACATAGAATGCTGAAATGTACTATCACTACTGCATGCCTCTTGGACATAATAAGATGTGATTTACTAAATGAAAAATGGATTTTGTACCTTTTTCAGGCTATAAATTGATAGGAAAGAAATAAAAAACCCTATTGGGCATTCCTAGTTCACGGTCTTTAGACGGGCTAAACGGATCGGGCCTTCTCGGTTCACAGGCTAACACGGGCTCGGGCCGATCCGTGCTGGGCCAGCGGTTTTAGGTGGGCTCGGGTCGGTCTGGGTCGGGCCTCTAAAACAAAGGCCCCTAAGGCCCACATAACCTAAATCTACACGGGCCGGTCCGGGCCAAATAGTAAGCGGGCCGGTCCGGTCCGATTTTTAAGCGTGCTGGGCCGTGTTGGGCTGTTCTGCGACCGACCCAGATACCACCTCTAATAATCCACCCGGTTCAACCGGTCAAGCCATCAAAACAAACCAACGAGAAATACAATGGACGAGGCAGTGCAATTCTCAAAATCGAAAGGCCCTAAGTACTCAAGTACTTCTATTAGTTTACAAGTTTTCAAAACGATTAAAAGACAGAAAACAGATAAAACACTACTTTTGCACAATCATCACGCACGACCGTCATCCTCGTACTGATTCGGTGCCCGCTCATTCCGCTGATCCTGACCTGAAATTCATAAAACGAATTTTCCCAAAAAAGGTCACCCAATGGGGTTAGCAATTACGCTAGTACAAGCAGGCCAAATGAATAAATTACATCTTACACATTTAGTCAATGCATGCAACTATGAAAACATAGTTCAAAAGCACTCATTTCCGAAAATGCCATAATCAAATCACATTTATAAAATGGATCACAATTAACCGTCGCTCCACGCCTCTGTGGACCCCTACCGAGACCCCGTCGGATCTAACCCGTAGTGGTTAAAAGCAAAGCTTGTCGATACACGCCTCCGTGGACCCCTACCGAAACACCGTCGGATCTAACCCGTAGTGAGCATACACACACACACACCCATCACTCCTGCAATGGCATCATGTTAAGAGTGTAAGTTCATTAAGAATACTTGCCTCGATTATCACGACGAAAAGATGAAATGGACAATCGCGGTTGCGAGAAACCAGACACACCGAATCTAGACGATTCGTCAAACTTCATTACAACCAATTCGACGAGAATAACAATAACGGAAAACACTCGAAATCCCACCTACGATTCATGTAAGTTCGTACAAAACAACAACGAGAACAGATCGCAACCGAACCCTCTCGATTTCACAAATACCACGAAACTTACCATGAACTCGTAGGAAAAACGAGAATACCACCAAGATAAATCATATACATCATGGATTAATCGACAATACAGAACGAATCGGACGAGAATTCAAAAACCCCCAAATTTCCCAAAATAGGGTTCTAGGATATTACCTTGGATTAAGGGCGGAGAAAGAGGATTAAGATGATGATAAACTTCACTTGGGACACAACAATCGATCCTTCAACAAATTCCATAGGCGAAACTTCGAAAATCGCTCAAACCTCTCCTCGGAACACTGCTCTCGGACGAAGTGAGAAAAAAATGAAGAATGATGAAATGAAGGTCAACTGAGGTTTATAAAATTTGCTCCCGCGTTACGTACGTTAACATATTGATGTTAACGTATGCTGCGATCATTAAATACGTAATACTTGGGTGATAACGTACGTAATATCCCAACAAAACAATCTGCCCAATCTGCTGAGGCCAATAGCGTACGCTACACTATCCAGTTTAGCATACGCTACATGGGACTTACGTACGTAACAGCCCCGTGTTAACGTACGTAAGGGCTTGGCCAAAACTGGACAGAAGCCACTGCCCAACATGCTGAAGGCCATAACATATGTTAATACTAAGGTATAACGCACGTTATGAAGGTGCCGATAGCGCACGCAATAAAGCATGCATAACGTATGTTATGCATGCAGCAGTTCAACACTGCTGAATGTAGCTAATTGCACCGGGCGGTCTGAAGTCGAGACGCAACACAAGGACAGAACCCAAAGTGTAGATATAAAATATTCACGACGACAAAGCTGAGTGCTGAAGTAAAATACAATTCCGACAACTGGGGATCCGAAATACGACAAAGAAAGTAAAATTCCCTAAACTTATAGAAAATTACAAAACGGCCCAAACATCTGAATATCACGATACGACATCGTATTAACAAACCTAGACTCGCAACACAAACAACTCGACCATATGAACTCGTGTAATTAAAGAAACTACGAAATTGAACGAGTTTTATGAGAATCGAACGTACATGCAACAACACATAACATAAAATGGAATTACATTAAAACATCTCTGAAACTCATCCAAATAGAAAAACTCCAAGAATAAAATAGATTCAAAATATCGAAACGGGTACAAGCGAGTTGTTAAAAATGGAAAATACACAAAAATGAAAATACCGGAAAAAGGAAAAATGCAGATATTACAGTACGGATGCTCAAAAGGTTTCATGTGCAGTGTTCCAACTCGAGGAGGACGCTAGGACTTGGTAGAATAGATCCAGTAGTCTCCGAACCGAAGAAGAACGTAGGATGCTGTCTTGGCAGGGATTCAAGGAAACGGTGATGGATAAGTATTACCCCAGGGCGTATAAGGCCAAACTGAAAAAGGAGTTTTTGGACTTAACTCAAGGAGGCATGATGGTCACTGAGTACGAATGGAAGTTCAATCACATGTATTGATTTTCACCATTCATGTTTGAGTCTGAATACATGAAGGCGCAGAAATTTCATGACGGAATTTAAGACAGAATCCGACATCATTTGGCTAGTCATGGGAAGATGACGTATAAGGAAGCTATGTCAAGAGCCGAAGATATCTCAGCTAGCTTGGAGATGGAAAAGGCTACGGCTCTACCAGTTGTGAATGCGAACAAAAGGAAGTGGCAGGGACCGAGTAACAATAATCGCAACAAGAAGGGTAGTAAGGAAGGACCATCCTGGTCAAAGACACAGTACGACTACCCAACCTGCTCGAAGTGTGGAAAAAGGCACCAGGGAGTTTACATGCAATGACAGAACCGATGCTACCGGTGCCATGAATAATGACACATGGTCTCCCACTGCCCATAGAAGAATAATGACCCAGACAGGAGGGTCCAGAATCAGGGTCCCGGGGGGGAAGCACGTGTGTACAGTCTAACTGAGATTGACAAGGAGAAGCCTAGGATGATGTCAGGTATGTTATCTGTCACTGGAATTCCTGCTTTGGTGTTATTTGCTACTGGCATATCCCATTCATTTATCTCTAAGAACTTGTTTAGCATGACTGTATTTAGAAGTCGAAAATCTTCATAAAGCCTTGAAGTTAATATACCAGCAGGAGAAATAATTTATGTTGACGATATAACTAACAGTTTAACCGTAGAGATAAATGAACATTTAGATCTAGCCGATCTTTACATATTAGAGATGAATAACTTCGACGTAGTATTGGGTATGGATTGGTTGGATAAGTATGATGCCGTTATGCATTGCGCAAGGAGGAACGTGGTCTTGCATCCAGTAGTCAGAGTAGAGGACATTTTTTAAGGGGTTAAGCGTAGCGAAGCCCCTCCAGTGATATCATCCATGAAAGCAACAAAGATATTATGCAAGGCCAATTGTCGAGGATATCTAGTAAGTATCATGGGGGAGTCGAAGTCTAAAGTGATGATCGAAGACGTCCATATTGTTAAGGGTTATTCAAACGTTTTCCCAGAGAACTTGACGGGTGTTCCACCAGATAGACAAGTGGAGTTCACAATTGACTTGGTGCCTGGAGGAGCCCCTATATCAAAGGCCCCGTACAGGATGGCACCAAAAGAACTGCAAGAACTGAAGGTGCAAATTCAGGAGTTACTCGATATGGGATATATCCGACCAAGCGTCTCACATTGGGGAGCACCTGTGTTATTCATGAAGAAGAAGGATGGAAGCATGAGGATGTATATTGATTATCATGAGTTGAATCGACTCACGATAAAGAACAAGTATCCAGTTCCCCGAATCGAAGATTTATTTAACCAGCTTGGTGGTTCTGGAGTATTCTCTAAGATAGATTTGAGATCATATCATCAACTAAAGATCAAGGATGAGGACATTCCGAATAATGTATTCCGAACAAGATATGGCCACTACGAATTCGTAACAATGCCATTTGGGTTGAGCAATGCCCCAGCAGTCCTCATTGACTTGATGAATAGAGTTTTCCAACCCTATTTAGATCAGTTTGTCATCGTGTTTATAGATGATATACTAATTTATTCAAAAGATGAAGTAGAACATGAGAAATATCTGCGGATAGTTTTAGAAATACTTCACAAAGAGAAATTGTATGCGAAGTTTAGCAAGTGCGAATTTTGGCTTAATAGAGTAACATTCCTTGGACATGTTATTACTTCTAAAAGAATAGAAGTCGATCCGTCTAAGATACAGGCTATCAACGATTGGAAAACACCAACTAACGCAAATGAAGTTTGTAGTTTCTTGGGATTAGCAGGATATTATAGGAGGTTTATTGAAGGATTTTCTAAAATAGCCGCACCGATGACTCGACTAACAAGGAAAGGAGAACAGTTCATGTGGAATGAGAAGTGTGAGGAAAGTTTTCAAGAGCTAAAATGAAGGTTAACCTCAGCTTCAGTTTTTACAATTCCAGATCCATCGAGGAAATTCGTGATCTATAGTGATGCATCCAAGCAATGATTAGAATATGTACTGATGCAGCGAGGTAAGGTCATCGCCTATGCATCAAGGCAATTAATGTTACATGAGTTGAACTATCCGCGCATGATTTAGAACTAGCTGCGGTAGTTCACGCCTTGAAGATATGGTGATATTACCTCTACGGATGTAGATGTGAGATATACACCGACCACGAAAGCCTAAAGTATCTATGCACTCAAAAGGAAATGAATATGGGGCAAAGAAGATGGTTGGAGTTAGTGAAGGACTATGATTGTATAATTCACTATCATCCAAGGAACACAAACGTGGTCGCAGATGCTTTAAGTGGTAAGGTCAGAGGAGAATTGAGTTGTATACTGACTAAGGAGGAGAAATTAGTCAGAAAGTTCTCTAGGATGAACCTAGAGGTGGCTACGCCATTAAAGCCGGTGTAAGCAATTTTAATGACATTGTCAGTTCAACCGACCTTTAGAGAGAGGATCAAGGAGGGTCAGGGTCAAGATAATTTATTAGCCAAAATGAAGGAGCGTGTTATAGTTGGAGAGGATAAAGGATTTAGTATATCAGAAGATGGTACGATATACTACAAGGAAAGGATTTGCGTGCCCGATAATACGAATTTGAAGAAGGTAATTTTGGAAGAGGCACATAACACTCCGTACATGGATCATCCTAGTAGTACAAAGATGTACCAAGATTTGAAAAGCAAATTTTGGTGGGAAGGTTTGAAAAGAGACGTGGCTGAATTCATCAGGAGATGTATATTCGTCAGCAGGTGAAAACCGAACATCAACGCCCATTTGGTTTGTTAGAATCACTCCACATCCCAGAGTAGAAATGGGAACACATCACTATGGACTTTGTGGTAAGCTTACCTCGATTGGAAATAGGAAACCAGGCGATTTGGGTTGTGGTTGATCGCCTCACAAAGTCGGCTCATTTTATTCCAGTAAAGATGAACTTGAAAATGTATCAGTATGCATAGTTATATATTAAAGAGATTGTAAGGTTGCACGGAGTACCAGTGTCTATAGTCTCATACAGAGACACTCATTTCACGTCACGTTTTTGGGAAAGCTTGCAGGAAGCTTTGGGAACTAAATTAAATTTTAGTACAGCCTATCACCCACAAACGGACAGCCAATCAGAAAAGGACGATACAGATACTTGAAGACATGTTAATAGCTTGTGTGCTAGACATGGGTAATTGTTGGGAACATTTACTATCCTTGGTAGAATTCGCATACAATAACAATTTTCAAGCAACGTTCGGAATGGCCACGTACGGGGCACTTTACGGGAGAAAGTGCAGATCACAGGTTTATTGGGTTGAAGTAGTGAAAGAAAAATTTTGGGTTCGGAGATAATCGAGGAGACCGTGGGAGTAGTAGAAAAGATCCATGAAATGATTAAGACAACTTAAGATCGCCAAAAGTCTTATGCCGACAAGCGAATGAAGGACCTTAAGTTTAATGTTGGAGAAAAGTCTTCTTAAAGGTAACCCCGACTAAAGGAGTTATTCAGTTTGGATTAAGGAACAAATTGAGACTAAAATACGTCGGACCATTTGAGATCCTAGACCGAATTAGAGATTTGGCGTACCATTTAGCATTACCACCGGAATTTTCAGCAGTACACAATGTTTTTCACGTTTCGCAGTTGAGAAAATATGTTCACGATCCTAGTCACGTGATCAACTATTCAACGGTGGAAATGAACAAAGATCTCACCTACGTCGAACAACCAATTGCGATAATCGACATGAAGATTATTCCATTAAGGAATAAAGAGAGAGTGCTCGTCACGGTTCAATGGCAAAATCACACCAAAGATGAAGCTACTTGGGAGCGTGAAGTGGAACTTCGAACTCGCTACCCCAATTTTCTTATTCACGGTACGTATACCATTTTCGAGTTCATAACCCACAGAAAGAGAAGGGGTCATCTACCTCTGTCCCCCGACTCTCTCTCTCTCTCTCTCTCTCTCTCTCTCTCTCTCCAGCCCTGAAGTCGGCCGTTCCGTGCACCACAACCACCAACGGAAATTTCGTACTTCGCATCGGACGGTGGTGGCGTGAAGAGATAGGAGGGTTCCTGATCTGATTTTGGGTTTACGGGTTGATGGCAGATTTTCGACAGGCCGATTTGGACCAATGAGTTTTGAGTTGGAGAAATTGAATACGATCGGTTTTTAGGCCTCTTTAGAAGCAGGTTTTTTTTTCTTTTTTTTTGTTTGAGGACTGGGAATTTATCCATCAGGACAATGTGGATTGAAAAGATTAGAGGAAGGAGAAGGAGATAAAAGAATCTAGAAGTTCTTACCTTTTGTGCCTGATGGATGAACAAATGCGTGAGGAATTGGTGTTTGTTGTATGGGTTTTAGATGAAAGAGTGAGTTTTGTTGTGGCGTTTGATCGTTGTGTATGTGATTTCTGGTGTAGGATTTCTGCAGAATATCAGATATGGATTTTTTTTATACTGAATTTATTAATTGCTGATTTATTCCATCATGCTTAACTCTCTCCCCATGATGCCCACTTCTTCCACTAAGTAAGTGATAGTGTGAATTTCAGAAAATCTACCCATATTCTGATCGTGTGAGTACAGGAGAATGGGCTTAGCATTTTGGGCTAGAAATTATAATGGGGATTGGGTTTGGATATTTATTATGATATTTGGGCTCGATAACTAAATATAGGAGTTGGGCTTTAATTATTAGTATTAGTTGGTTTGGGCCTAAAATACATGAAGAGGGTTAAATTAGAAGTTCATGAATTGGGCTTGATGGACTTATAATATTTGGACCCTAAATAATTACAGGCCCAACTAGAAATAAATTTTAATTTATTATTTAATATGCATAATAATAATAAATATCCCACCTTCCAACTAGAAAGAAAGTCAACTGGTTGGGAAAATAGGAGACATCCACCCGCAAATTTAAATAATTAAATTTAGAAATTTACTCGTAAATTAGTGGGTATTACATCATACTCCCGTTGGAAAGATTTTCGTCCAATTCTTTCATTTTTAATTTGACCTGACCAAGCCTTCAAATTAAACTAAGTCTTTGTCATATTATCTTCATAAAATTATATTTTCCAACCAGATTAAATATTTATGCATATTTCGATTGTAGGAGACGAGAATCAAGAGCACGATTAGGACAATTCATACGCATTCAAGCATCATCATTTACGTCATCTCAATTTCAGGTGGAAATTATTACTTGTCAATTTTAATTGCTTTATTTGGACTGTATAGGTGATATGTTGTTATATTTATGATTAACATGCAGTCACATATTTTTCATACCAAGTATCAGTATATATTTACATGCAGTCACATGTTTATATGCTCAAGTTATATGTTGTTATAACAAATATTCATGATATGCCTCCGTTATGTATTGTGATTATTGTTGACTTGTGATGTTCCCACGAGCAATAGAAAGCTCATCCCATTTTCTATGTAAAATTTTCAGGTTAATTCGGATGAAGATAACGGGTTGCAGGGCAGGCCAACATATGATATATATATATTATGTTACATATTTCTTTTAAATTCCGCTCAAGTTGATATGAAACAATTACCTTATTTTTGACAATTAATTTCCGCTGTTTGATTTTACGGTTGTATTGGAGATTTGAAATCGCTTTAAATTCTGCAAATAATTTAGAAAATATATGTTTTGTAAGGACTTGAAATTTCTACAAGTTTCCTTATTATTAAAAATATATTCATAAAATACCTTAGAAAATCTGGTCGTTACAACATGCCCAAGGTTAAGCTCAAGCTCAAGCCAATACTGGAGCTCGAGCCCGAGCCGAGCCGGCGCGCATGCATGTGGACCGAACCTAATAACATGTAGGTCCTCCCCCTCTAAAAACTTGTGGTGCCCTTTTGGGCCTAATCACTATTGTCCCGCACGAAAATTACAACATCCGAGTTACGAAAAAGTCCCGAGCGACACAACACAACAGACTACAAGAAAAACAAATATATCAAAAATTTTCTAAACGACAACACGTCAACGAATACATGAAAAACGACTTAGCGCTTATACAATATACTAGTCATGAAACTAATCGCTACCGTTTCAAGCAATAACAACAACATCAAGCATGTGCCGATAATACAAAACCACAAAAGTCGATAATTCATAAAAATAACGAGACTCCACAAAGCTCATGACAAAACACGGAAATGCAAAGCGACTGACCCAGTAATACATCATAACCAATTGGCCGAGTACAAACAAGTCAAGAAAATATAAAATAAATCGAAATAAAAAGTACGATTATTACATCAAACTCCCCCTCAAGTTCTTCTATATAGACGTCAAATCCCCGACATTTTCTAAATGACGTCATACCTCCTATGTTTGACATAAAATTTGCACACTGCCACCTATAGATATTTTCATCCAAAAGGTATTAACCACGTTAGTTTTTAGGCTGAACTGCACCAAACACTCTCGTGTTCTTCTACAGAAAACCTCATGTATTTTCTAGATGGTGCCAAACTCCACTTGCATTAATTAGGGAGGGGATTCCCCTTCCTTATTTTTTAAAACTCTCTCACAAATACGAGCACATTAATTGGCATTCAATCTTTAGATGAATTTAAAATATCATCAATGTTGTAGAAAAAGCACGCAAGACAAGAAATTAGGGCAGAAGATGTATCCATTCTCATTGATAGGGTCCCTTTAAATAGGGAGAGATTACATGTTCTGGAATATTCTAACAGGCCTAGCCCTATACGAGTTGGGAGAAGCCCAATAGCCCGTAGACTAAGGCACACATGTGTATTTATTTTAACACTCCCCCTTGTGCTGAGTCTTCAAAGCATGTCAAGTTGTCTCGTTAAAAACCTCGTCAAGCAAAAACCACATGGGAAAAATGCCTTGATCGTAGGAAAAAGAGTACAACATCCATACATATAGGTTATGCAAATTTCGTTAAGCTAAAACCTCTATTGATCATTTCGTCGATCAATGTGTTCTCAAAAACGTGATCAGTTCATCGATCAGTGAGCTAAACGTCTAGTTACCTCGTTAAAAACCTTTCCAAGTGATAAAAACCCAGTGGAAAAAAAATCATTGGTTAAGGAAAAGAGTGTAACTTATGACGTGGATGTAAGACTCCCTCTCAAGTCTACATCTCCCCCTAATTAGTTCGTCAATCAAGGGATATGAAAAATAGTGTAAGTGATGTTGCCTCGTTAAAAACTTTGCCAAGTAACAAAAACCCAGTGGGAAAAAATAAAAGTTGATCAAAGAAAAGAGTACAACATTGGTGGGTGAAATTCGTTATACCTCACCCTCCCATCCGATCCTTTACTTCGATTTCGGGAGTTCGGAAATCCTACGCATTCCGATATTTCTCACATGTTTTTCGAACACGACCTTGGGTAGTGATTTAGTTAATAAATCAGCTGCATTCTCCTCAGACTTCACTTGCTTAACTTGGATATTGAGGAGGGCCTGTTGTTGCTGATTATAGAAAAACTTTGGAGAGATATGCTTCGTATTATGCCCCTTGATATACCCAAGCTTCATCTGTTCGATGCAAGCGGCATTATCTTCATATATGCATGTGGGCGCATCAGTGACATTACTTAGTCCACTGTTACCTCGAATATGTGTGATGATGGATCGCAATCATATACACTCACGTACCGCCTCGTGTAGAGCGATATTCTCAGCGTGATTCGAGGAGGTAGCAACAAGGGTTTGCTTAGTTGATCTCAAAGATATGGCGGTATCTCCAAGTGTGAATATGTAACCAGTTTGGGATCGGTCTTTATGAGGGTCTGAAAGATACCCAGCATCAGCAAAACCTACCAACACATTCGTTGGGGTAGTAATATTGGCACTCACACTTGCTTTAGTGATTGCGCAATCATTGGCAGGTTCGTTAGCCTTGTACGGGAAGAAAAGTCCCAAGTCAATGGTTCTTTTCAGGTATCGAAAGATGTTCTTTATACCAGTCCAATCACGTTGCGTGGGCTCAGAACTATATCTTTCCAACAAGTTCACTGAGAAAGCAATATCAGGTCGAGTACATCGAGCTAAGTACAATAATGCGCCGATTACACTTAAGTAGGGAATTTCGGCTCCCAAAAGCTCTTCGTCACATTGCTTCGGACGAAATGGATCTTTTTCCAAATCCAGACTGCGACCGATCATGGGGGAGCTAAGCGGGTGTGCCTTGTCCATATTGAAACGCCTGAGTATCTTTTGGACATAGGCAGACTGGTGGATAAGGATTCCACAAGCTCGGTGTTCTAGCTCAATACCTAGACAAAACCGAGTTTTCCCCAGATCTTTCATCTCAAATTCGAATTTTAAATAGCTGGCGGTTTCCCGTATTTCGTCAAGGGTGCCGATTATGTTCATATCGTCAACATATACAGCTACAATCGCTAATCCGGAACTTGTTTTCTTGATAAACACGCAGGGACACAGTTCGTCGTTCTTATATCCTCTTCCAATCAAGTAGTCACTTAGGCGGGTATACCATATCCGCCTGGATTGTTTTAATCTGTAAAGTGAGCATTTCAATCGGACTGAATACGCACTCTGTGGCCTAGAGTCACTTGACCTGGGTACTGAAATGCCATCAGGCACTTTCATGTATATCTCTCTATTAAGATCCTCGTAGAGATACGCAGTGACCACATCCATTAGCTTCATTTCCAATCCTTCGGAAACTACTAAGCTAATTAAGTAAGGGAATGTTATCACGTCCACTATGGGAGAATACGTCTCCTCATAGTCAATTCCAGGGCGTTATGGGAAGACTTGGGCGACAAGTCTTGCCTTGTACCGAAGGACCTCTTTCTTCTCATTTCGATTTCTGACAAAAACCCATTTATGTCCAACAGGCTTTACACTTGGCGGGGTTAGCACTACCGGGCCAAATACCTGGTGTTTTGTTATAGAATCAAGTTCTTCCTAGATTGCTTATTTCCATTTGGTCCAATTTGCTCTACGTTGGCATTCGGCCACGGAGCGTGGTTCGATATCGTCATGCTCCATGATGTCATGGGCGACAGCGTAAGCGAACGCATCATCAATGCGAGTTATCAACCTATCAACTAGATCGCACACACTCTCGTACAAGGAGATTTCTTTGTTCTCTGAGCTCGAATCAGACCTCGGGGCATCCCCCGGAAATGATTCATGGACATAGCTATAGTCAGAGATAATCTCGTGGGAAGGATTCCCAGCATTGATGTTTAGGGGATTATTATGTGCCTCACCAGCCTGTTTCTTCCTTGGGCGGGTGTCAATCGAACCAAGTGGTCTTCCCCACTTAATTTGGGGAGCCACGGCCTCAGCCGCACCACCACCAGGTGCGACAGCAACACTCAGTTCGTCGGTGTTGCGCCCCTTCCTGGGGACTCTAACCTTGCAGGCACGTTTGCAACAGGTATGTGTGATCTTGTCACTTTCGCGATATCAGCAAACACATCAGGCATCGAATCTGCTACGTTCTGAAGATCAAGAATTCTTTTCACTTCACTATCACATAGCGAAGTTCGGGGATCAAAATGAGACAGAGTGGGAACCGACCACAACAATTCCTGTCGTTCCTAGAGAAAGTTCATCTTCTCCCCTCCCCCTAACGATGGGAAGGTTGTCTCATCGAAGTGACAATCTGCAAATCGAGCGGTAAATAGATCGCCTGTCGAAGGTTCTAAGTAGCGGATAATTGTTGGTGATTCGTATCCAACATAAATACCTAAACGTCTCTGCGGACCCATTTTATTACATTGTGGGGGCGCAATTGGCACATAAGCTGCACAACCAAATCTTCGCAAATGTGAAATGTCAAGCTCATATCCAGTTACCAACTGGTATGCAAAAAATAGTTGGTTAGCGATGGGTCGGAAACGAATAAGTAAAGCTGCATGCAAGACTGCATATCCCCAGGCAGAAACAGGTAAATTGGTGCGCATAACCAATGCCCAAGCCACCATCTGAATTCATTTGATGGTTGCCTATGCGAGACCGTTTTGTGTATGCACGTGGGGGATGGGATGCTCTACGTCGATCCCGATTGACATGCAGTATTCATCAAATACTTTAGATGTGAACTCTCCAGCATTATCCAGTCTTATTGACCGAATAGGGTGGTCAGGGTGGTGAGCCCTTAGACGGATAATCTATGCTAGAAGTTTTGCAAAAGCAGCATTTCGGGTGGACAATAGGGCGACATGTAGCCATCGTGTCAAAGCGTCAATCAGAACAATAAAATATCTGAATGGTCCGCATTCTGGTTGAATAGGTCCATAAATATCACCTTGAATCCTATGTAAGAATGGAATTTTCTCAGTTGCATCTTTAGCGTAGGAAGGTCTCGCTCCTACTTTGGCTAAAGAGCAGTGTTGGGAAAACAAAGACCCTGCATCGAAATAGCCGGGATACCCGATCCCTGTATCGAATGTTATTGGATAAAGAGGTTTTGACATATATGCCAATCCGAATACAGTAAGGAAACTGTATCGAAGCTTTGAGGCTTCATCCTGTATCGAAGACCTGCCTCGAATCAGCATATAAGCGAAACTCCTAAGTACAGCAAGAAGACTTGTAAAAAGACCAAGTATGGAAACTGTCGCGAAACTCAAAATACAGTTATCTTCCATACAGCTCACAACAGGACAAGAAAGAACACAAGTCAAGTCCCGTTGAACAAAGAAGTATTTAAATACTCAAGGATAAAGTATTTAAATACTGCCAGTCTTCGATCTTCGTAATCCCGCGAAATCCGGATCGTGTCATAATTCCGTTGGAACGGAATCTCATTCAAACGGATACATCTCAACGGATACATTCTTCGGAGACTATATATATCTTATGAAGACATTGAAGATCAGTACAATCAAGTAACCTAACACTCAAGCTATCAATAGTTATCATCGAGCAAACATATCTCCAAAGCTTACCGCATTCAAGAACGAAAGAGATATACAAAGGCTCAACATCAAGAACGACCATCATCACTCAAGAACTTCATATTCAAAGCTGTTGTTCTTACCTGGTTACCTACCTTTTACCTCTGTGTAAAACCCGAGCTCTGTGTGAACTCAACAAGTTATTCTGACCTGTGTGGGACGAATAAAGACGAAGCTTTGGAACTGTGTGTGAAGAAGCTAGTCAAGAAGGAAGCTTTAACCAATCTGTGTGAACGGTTGAAAGCTACATTCTTTGTATCAATCTGTGTGAACGATACAAGGATAGGTTTGATTATAATTACGTAGTTGTGTACGCAGTAATTATAAATAAACTTTTTACTCCTGTGTGGAGGACCAGTGGACGTAGAGGGGTTTACCTCGAACCACTTTAATTACTGTGTTATTTACCTTCAGCTTTTACTGTTTTAAATTACTGTGATATATTAAGTATACACCATACACTTCGTTGTTGTATCCACGGCAATTTACTGTATCCAAGACTTCCGCTACGCACTCAGATTTAGAATCCGTACAGTTTGTTGTTTAAACTATTTTCCAAACTGTATCCAGTATACTTAAGTGGCCAACAAGTGGTATCAGAGCGGTTGATTCTAAAAAGAATTAGTCGTATTTCTTTTTAAACCGAATCAGATTCAAATCACTTATTTTTAAAACAGTCTCTTTCATTCCTATATTATCAGTATGGATACTTCTATGATTAACAAACTCCCTATGTTCTCTATTAACGAATTTGACGACTGGAGAATTAGAATGGAAGCTCATCTTGCAGCAATGCACGAAGAGATGATTTTTGTTATACAGGATGGTCCTATCAAGATCATGAAGGTCAATCCGGCCGCAAGGATTGAGGGCCAAGCCCATGCTGAAATGCTCGAGAAGGAACGCGAGCAATGGACAACAGATGAAAGGAAGCGAGCCAATCTCGACATCGTGGCTAAGAACGCGTTATTTGTCACTCTTGACAAAGGCACGTTCTCAAAGGTAAAGAGCTGCAAAACAGCCAAAGAAATCTGGGATAAACTCAAGTTAATTTGTGAGGGAACTGAGCTCTCAAAAGAAAACAAGATTTCAAAACTTACTCAAAGAATTTGAATCTTTTGAAATGAAACCAACGGAAACACTTGAGGAACTTGACCTCGCATTTACCGGTATTGTTGGTGAACTTGAAGCGTTGGGCAAAATTTACACCCAAAAGGAGAAAAACTTAAAATTTTCAGATCTCTCCTGGCTCGATGGGACATTAAGACCACGGCTATGCGTGTATCCCGTAATCTTAATGAAATATCCACTTTTGATCTCTTCTCCGACCTTAAAGCTTTTGAGTATGACATTGACAAAAGAGAGAAAGTCAAGAATCTCCTTCAAAGGTCACGGCTCTCGTCGTATCGAACCATCGACACAAAGATGCCTAGCTCGTCAAGCCGGCCACAAGAATGCCGACAAGGACGACGACATCCCGTCCCAAGATGAAATGGCGCTTCTAATGCATAAATTCAAAAGTTCATCAAACAACTGAAAGACTCCCTACGAGCCCAAACCTCGTCAACAAGGTAAGTACCAAACATCATCCGGTGATGCTAACTCGTGCTATAATCACAGGAAACCAGGCCATTATGCAAACAAATGTCCTCATCCCAAAGTCCAAAGAATGCCTGAGGCCGAGCAACAAGAGAGAGATGAAAGAAGACGTGCTTGGAAAGACAAGCTTAAGGCCCTGATTGGAGAATCAGAAGCCTCCCCCAAACCATCCAAATCTGCAGAATGTCTTCAGGTGGTCACTGAAAGTGATTCATCTGACGATGAGTTCGATGATAAAGCATACATGTGCTTTATGGCCAAAGATGTTCCAGAAGGTGAAGACAGCGACAATGAGGTAAGTTCAACCTCAGTTATTCCACCTAATGCATCTCATACCTTCGAAAATATGATGAATGAATTTAAAAACATTCAAAAAGCCCATGAGACTCTAAAAACTGAGAATATACAACTTCAATTAACAAATCTAGAGCTGAAAGATGAAAATGACTTGCTGAAAATAAATTATGAAAATATGTCTCTTGACTGTGAAACCAGCAAGGTCGATTTTGAAAAACTCATGGAGAGCAATCATCAACTTGCTCATGAACTAAATGAGTTGAAAACCCACAATGAGAGCAAGACAAATGATTTGGTTCTACTACAAACCAAAATCACAACTCTCGAAAAGCGAGAAACTGAACTTGAGACCATTCTGAAGTCTTTTGAAAAATCGTCCAAAAGAATGGAAGAAATCCTGAGCACTGGGCAACATGCTCATGATAAAAGTGGCTTAGGATACAGCTCATGCTCGAACAAAGGGAAATCTAGTACAGTGTTCGTCAAGAGTGTGGAACACATTCCAGAATCGGAAGATACCCCTAGTCCCATAAAGGAACCTGCTGTACCGAGAAAACCGAAGGCTGCAATTCCGCCCCCACAACTCTACTATTCGAGACAGTGGAACCAATACCACTGTAAGGCGTACTCAACAAAGATGCTCCACAAGCATATCATCAACGCCGGCATATTCGTAAAGAAGGCGGTATCCAACCACCAAAGGCCCGCACAAGAAGATTTCTCAAGATAAATAGCGCCTAGGTATCGATACAGGAGCCCCGTTATCCCTCAAGACACAGATGCCTTCGGATCAACAACAAGATTGGGAATCCAACCGGAGACCCGTAAGACAAGTCATAGGCCTAAGAAAATGGCTCCACCTCCTAGACGGCACTCAGATCGAATAATAATAATAACCCCGAATTTTACATGCATAGTAATTATCATGATTATAACAACTACGGATATGCCCCCATAGATATCGCAACACTGCACCGAGTACATCCTACAATAAACCAATTGCTGTCAGAAAGTTTGGGTACCTAAAGGAACTAACATATATGGACCCAAAAATCAAAGGGGACCTAAATCTACCTAATTTCTTTGTTACAGACATTCTAGAGGAGGATACCAGTACTTTGATAGTGGATGCTCTCACACATGACCGGAGATAGGAGCAAGCTATCTGATTTTGTAGAAGGTCGCGGTCCAAAAGTTCGCCGGTGATAAGTCTAAAGGAAGAACAAGAGGGAAAGGAAACCTACTTGTCGGGAAATTCAAAGTCACCGATGTTGCATATGTTGAAGGCTTACAGTATAATCTACTTAGTATTAGCCAGCTCTGTGATAAACAGCTTCTCGGTGAAGTTCTATATAGATAATCGTAGAGTCAAGAACACCCAATCCAAGGAAGTTGTGCTTACAGAAGCAGATCAGGTAATATGTACATTGCTGACTGGAAGCCTATGAGCTCCTCAATTCCATGTTTTGTTGCCAAAGGCACTGCAGATCTTAGCTGGCTATGGCACATGAGGATGTCTCACGTCAACTTCAAGACGATCAACAAGCTTTCAAGACAGGGTATGGTTAGAGGTTTGCCAGATGTGTCATTCAAGAAGGACACCGTCTGCGGATCATGCCAGAAAGGCAAGCAAATCAAGTCAACCCTGAAAAGCAAATCCTACCTTTCAACCCAAAGAGTGTTGGAAATGCTACACATGGATCTCTACGGTCCTGTAGACCCAGTAAGTTTGGGAGGTAAGAAATATTGCATGGTTGTTGTTGATGATTATTCCAGGTATGCTTGGACGATCTTTCTTAGCAAGAAGAAGGAAACAACATCAAGGCTGCCCGAGCTCCTGAGAAAGTTGCAAAATGAAAAAGCATCGAGTATCGTGTGCATTCGTTCCGACAGAGGTACCGAATTTACTAACCGCTTTATAGAGCAATACTGCTCGAGAATGGAATACAAAGATGAATACTCACCGCCCGTACACCTCAACAAAATGGTGTTGCCGAGCGAAAGAATAGGACGTTGAAAGAAGCAACAAGGACAATGATTGCCGAAAGCAAATTGCCACAGCGTTTCTGGGGTGAAGCAACCAATACAGCGTGCTACACTCAAAACCGTTGTATCGTCAACAAGCATCACAACAAAACAGCATACGAGGTATGGAATAACAAAACTCCATTAGTTTCGTATTTTCACATTTTTGGATGCAGGTGTTATGTATTGAACAATGGGAAGGACCAACTTAGAACCTTTGATGAAAAATCGATGAAGGAATATTCGTAGGATACTCCTCCACAAAGAAAGCTTTAATCTTTAATAAAAGGAAGCTGACGATCGAGGAATCAGTTCATGTAGTGTTCGACGAACCACACCATGACCCTACAGGAGTAGATGATATCACTCAGGACATTCACCATCTATCTATCTTGGATCCACCTACACCCATAGAACCTGTCATTAATTTAGAAATCAACCCCGCAGCTGTAAGAATCGATGTAGATGAAGCCGATGCTGTACAAGCTGAAGCTGTATCCACAGAAACTTTCGATACAGTACGGGATCCTGAACTAGAACCCGACCGAAGATGGTTGAGAGATCACCCGCAAGAGCTGATCATTGGAAACATTAATGCCGGTGTTTCTACTCGTAGGAGAATACAGAGTACACAAGGAAATGTACATTGTGCACAAGAAGAATCTAATGCTGAAGTTTCACAGTTTCCTGAATGGAAATCTCAATCCGAACTTAGGAGACTTAATATGTGCACTATCGCTGTATTCTTAGCCCAGTCCGAACCTGTTTCGACCATAGACGCTCTTAACAATTCTCATTGGATAACATCTATAGAAGAAGAGCTTAACGGTTTCGAAAGAAACAATGTATGGTATCTTGTACCCAGACCGACACACCAATCGGTCATAGGAACCAAATGGGTATTTCGAATCAAAAAGGATCGAAATGGACTTATTATAAGGAACAAATCCAGACTAGTAGCACAAGGCTATTGTCAGGAAAAGGAATCGACTATGATGAAACCTTCGCACCTGTAGCGAGACTAGAAGCCATTAGGATATTTTTAGCCTTTGCCGCCCATAAGATCTTTATCGTATATCAAATGGACGTCAAGAGTGCTTTCCTGAATGGAGATCTTGCAGAAGAAGTTTATGTTGAACAACCACCAGGGTTTGCCAACACAGACGGTATCGATCTAGTTTACAGGCTAAGGAAAGCCCTGTACGGACTTAAACAAGCCCCTAGAGCCTGGTACGAAACCCTGTCCCAAGATTCTAACCAACAACGGATTTGAGAAAGGTGCTGTAGACAAAACCTTGTTCAAGATACAGGAAGGTGATGACCTTCTAATGGTACAAATCTATGTCGATGATATTATTTTTGGTTCAACTAACCTTGCTCTATATCAAAGGTTCTCTCATCTCATGCAAAGTAAATTTGAAATGAGTATGATGGGGAACTTAGTTATTTCCTAGGTTTGCAGGTAAAGCAATTGCCTACAGTATATTCATCAACCAGAGAAATACAAAGAAGGAACTTCTCAACAAATTTGGAATGAACAATTCCAAATCCTCGCTAACCCCTATGAGCACTTCCGCAAATTAGTGCCGATGAAGCCGGAAAGCCGTTTGACCAATCACTCTACAGAAGCTCATTGGTTCGCTCCGTACCTAACGGCCAGCGTGCCCGATATCCAGCTTTGTTGGAGTGTGTGCGAGATACCAAGTTGCACCTAAGGAATCACACTTCAATACACTAAACGAATCTCAAGTACATTAAAGGAACAAATGATGCAGACGTGGTATCCTAAGGAAGGCGGATTCGATTTAGTTGGATACAATGACTCGGATCTCTGAGGTCGCAAGCTAGATAGGAAGAGTACAAGTGGAACTTGTCACTTTCTGACCTAGACTCGTTTCTTGGTTCAAGAAGAAGCAATTGGCTAACTCTCTTTCCACTACCAATCGTAATACTATGTCTTTGGTAGTCCGCCGTATGCAGATCCTTCGATGCAAAGAACAACCTGCCGACTATGGAATCGATGCTAGAGAGACTCCAATCATGTGTGATAGCACGAGTGCAATTGCAATCACGCACAATCCTGTTCTGCACTCGCGCACTAAACATATCAACATGAAGCATCATTTTATCAGGAATCATGTCGAGAACAAGGATGTTTGCCTGGAAAAAGTTCATACAGACATTCAGTTGGCCGACATTTTCACCAAGCCTCTCGACACAGCAAGATTCAACATGCTCAGACAAGAATTGGGAATGCTACAGCCAGACTCCCTGTAAGTCATTTACTGTTTTTACTCAACAATTGAGGGGGAATGCTGTAAGACCCGTGAATACAGTATCCAACATTAATTATGTGTACACTCAGAATCATCAATACAGTACTGTAGCGAGCGAACGCATATGAATCCTACAGCTGGTGTGTGCAATAATTAAGGGGGAATATTGTAGGACCCATGAATACAGCATTAATCCAAATATTGCTGTATGGAATTCAAAACCTATTAGTACCTTTTTAAGGGGGAACGTCAGACGACGCGGAGAACAAAGACATGCTATAGATTTCGATTCAAGATATAATATAATATTATTTCCTTTGAAAATAATTTTTGTCCACGTGCCCTGCTTTTATGTCAAACGTCATGTTCATTAAATGCCTTACACGACATCCGACAATCAATCTCAAAAGCCGCGATGTTTTTAAATTGTTTATTATTTTTATTCCGCCGTTTTAGGCATTTAGGGTATCAACCTATGTCAGTAGTGGGACGCGCTCTATTTTTAATCCTTTTAATGGATTAGCGTACGAGTTACAGTCTCTCCTTCCTAACCCTTGTTTTCAAAACTGGTTCCCATCCCTTAAAATCGACCATTCGTACTCTGCAAAACCCTATTTCGCCGCCCAACTATAAAAGGACTGAATCTGCCATTAGAGACTCTTTACGCTTTCTGCAATTACAAGAGTTCTCAAGCAAACAGCCTACATATTTTTCTGTATTTCACTGCATATTTCGATTGTTTTCTCGCACCTTTTTCTTAAGAAAACATCAATGGCTGGTCAATCTTCTTCCCCTGTTCTGAAGAAATCCTCCAACATCATTGATGGCCGGATCTTCTCCAAACCTGTCATCATGGAGCGTATTGTCTCGGAAACCAACGACTCAGAACCTATGGAGTATATCATTACTCGTCTTCAACAACAAGGCCTATATCGCTTTGGGAGCAAGACCGCCGACAAATTCGACGCCCATCTGGTTGAGGAATTCTACCTCAACGCCGCCGTCCGTTTTCTGTCACTAGCCCATGGAGGTCATGTTGCTGACATCACTGCAACAGTCCAGGGAGTGGAGATCCGTATCGATCGCGATCTGCTTCAGCGAATCTACAGGCTGCCCGCTGACGGCCTGACCATAGACCAACTTGAGACGTTCGGGTCTCAAGAGCTTATTACTAAGTTTTATGGACTATTTACAGGGTCCAAAGTGGTTGATATGGTGACAACTACTTGTCACAAGAAAAATTTTCTTCTTCATTTTGTGTATCTTCATGACTTTTGCTCCAGGATTATTGAAAACCGAACCGGTGCGTTCGAGATGTGCACGAACTTAAGGTTCAGAATGATGGTAGCTATTTTGACCTGTGAAAAGGTCAATTGGTGCCAAATAATTCTGAAACGTCTTCAAGAAGAGGTGTGCAAACCTGCCACCCAAAAGAAATCATTTGGTTTAATGCTGAACTACATTCTGACGAAGTGCGGACTGACGCAATCCGCCGACGCAAAGAAGAATAGCTCGAGGATATACTTAGGAGGCATTAAGCCCACTGCGTATAACCAGAGCACCATGCATTACAACCACCCGAGAACCAGGCACATGCCTATTTCTGACAACCCAAGAGATGAATCCGTAAAGGTCCCAGAAATGGAATCTTCAAAGACGCGAAAGCGATCTCACAGCAAGAAACACTCTGCTGGTGAGAAGTCCAAGAAGAGACTCAGGAGGCTTTCAAAAATCAAATCTGCCAAGCACTCCAAGGATGTCTCCCCCGTGGCGCAACCCACTGATGAAGAACCCCAGGGCCCAACCCCTGTGGAAGAGGTATCTCCTACTGTATCGACAGTAGATCCCGAGCCTTTGGCGGCTACGACGGATATAGAGACATCTGCCAACATTCAAGACTTTAGCGAGTCGGCTGCCCATTCGGAGCCAAAAGCTACTTCTCCTCTGCGGGATCCCACACCCGTGCAGGATCCATCATCCTTAAGGGCACCATCCCCTGTAAGGAGTCCCTCTTCCGTACAGGATCCCATACCTGTACAGGAATCCCTCGAAACAGCGTCTCCAGACGTTATTCGAAGTCCCTCCCCTGACTCGATCATCAATCAGACACTTCTTTCGGTTCAGATTGAACACGCGTACGAAAGATTTCTGCAATAGAAAGGCTACAGGCTAGCTCCGTACGATACACTGTACAACTGGAGCGATTGGAGCCACGAAGAGAGATTCGTCTCCGAAGTAACAGACTCAACTGAAATTGAGGCCCTGCTTCGATGGGACAACGCCTCATGCAAGGATCTAATTGAAAGCCACCTTCTGCACAAATCTGACGCTAGGAGGAAAGGAAAGAATAAGTCAGAGGATTCTCCCACCAATCCAAAAGATGACGAAGATCATGACTCAGACGACGACGACGACGCTTTACAAGCAGGTCTGAGAATGAGTCGTGAAGAGGCTGAAGCTCGAGACGCCTCTCCACCCAGAAATGACGAAGGGCCGTCTACCCAAGCCAATCCCCCTTCGCCACAGCCTGAGAACATTCCCGACGAAGAGGAATCAGTCCCTCCAGTCGAGGAAGTACAAGGAATTTTTGAACAGGCACCTGAGCCTGCTGCGACCGAAGAAGCCGTTCCTGAAAGCCAACAGGAGGATTCAGTCCCTCCTGCATCCATGATTGCTGAAGAACCTTCACCACAGGACGTTTCTCAACCCCCTGTCGCCGAATCACATGAAGCTGCTCCCGCCCCTTCAACCGTGGAATCCGAGGACGGTACCGAACCTGAGGATGTCCAACTTACTTCACGCCCATCTGTGAATGTAAGAAGGTTGAACAAAGGCGATCTTCAGAACCTTGCCGAACTGCATTCTCCGATCTCTGCCGCACGAAAAGAGCGCCTGCGTGCTCTTGGCCTTCAGACTGTGTTTATCCAAGATGCAGTAAATGCTCTATCTTCCGTTGAAAAAGCACTGAATTGGATGCACACTTCTGCCGTCGAAGAAATGACCACTCTTCAACATGAAGTATCTCGTGTTGTCGACGCATTCATTCTTTTGACAGAAGTTTTCAAGCAAGCCTTGAAGATTATGGAAGATAAGCAGGAGCAACTGCTGAAGGAGGAAGCTACAAAGACGAGGATAGCTGAAGCCAAGACCGCTTGTGCAATGATTGAGAACAGCTCTCAACTGCGTGCTCACGACAAATGCATTCAGAAATGTCGCACTCTTTCCTCCCTTGTTGAAAGAATGACCAAGATCGAGACCAAACAGACGCTGCTCTAGAAATCCTGCAAAGTCTTGATGAAGCCAAAAAGGGGGAAGAGGCACGAGAAGTGCTAGGAGAATAATGCCGCAACAAGAAAGGGAATTTGAGGTCGCTGCACAGTATCACCGCCGAATTGAACAAGCTAGCACCTCCATCCCAAAGTTTTAAAATTTCGGGCTCCAGACCGGAATTTCATGATCCCAATGTCCCTTGGCAAACTCTTATTCAAAGACCTTCGGAAATTCGTCTGCCGACCAACCGCAACCCAACTGCCGACGAAGTGAAGCACTGGAGGAAGAATGAACTGATGAGATACTTTGTCAGATTCATCAGGGAATCCGCCATCTTCAAAAATTATAAAACGTTAGCGGAGGCCGCAGATAAATTTACGAAGATGCTAGAAGAAGGTAAACTCCCTCTCCAAGTCGAAATGAAATCCAAACATAGAAGAGGAGATCGGGTCACCCATCCAGAAGATTGGATACTTGCCTTTGATCGATCATATGAAGGAAGAGCGATATACCAGGATCGAGGCAATGATTCTCTTCAAAACTGGTGGCGTGGTACCGAGAACGAACCCGGAAAAAGACCATGGAGGCATGCGGATTATAGATAAGGAGATGAAATTTATGTATATTTTTATTTTGTAATTTCTATTCGAAACAGCAAACTCTGTACTCAATCATTTTGAATATCAATAAAAACGTTTGTTTGTCTTGAAAGATTACAACTCGTAATCTACTGTGTTGATGTATGATTACTTAATTTGTTTGATAGAAATCTCAAGTTAGATAAACTTGATTGAAAAATAAGCTGTACGGACTAGTCTACGAACAGTTCATAATTTCAGTTTTAAACTTAGAATACATTGTAAGATTGGGCCTGCGCGCCAATCATAGGCTTAAGTTGTAATAAAACTCAAACTGTATCGAACTTGCCTGCGAGCAGTTCATTATTGTAGACTAAGTCACTAAGTCGAACCTGTTGACGAAAGACCAAGAAATCTGCCAGAAGTCATCAAAGAAGATTGCTTCATGAAGAAGGTTTTGGCATCATCAAGAAGACTTGAAGAGTTAAAGAAGATAGTCTTGGCAAATTGTCAAAAATGGGGAAATTGTTGGGAAAACAAAGACCCTGCATCGAAACAGCCGGGATACCCGATCCCTGTATCGAATGTTATTGGATAAAGAGGTTTTGACATATATGCCAATCCGAATACAGTAAGGAAACTGTATCGAAGCTTTGAGGCTTCATCCTGTATCGAAGACCTGCCTCGAATCAGCATATAAGCGAAACTCCTAAGTACAGCAAGAAGACTTGTAAAAAGACCAAGTATGGAAACTGTCGCGAAACTCAAAATACAGTTATCTTCCATACAGCTCACAACAGGACAAGAAAGAACACAAGTCAAGTCCCGTTGAACAAAGAAGTATTTAAATACTCAAGGATAAAGTATTTAAATACTGCCAGTCTTCAGATCTTCAGAATCCCGCGAAATCCGGATCGTGTCATAATTCCGTTGGAACGGAATCTCATTCAAACGGATACATCTCAACGGATACATTCTTCAGAGACTATATATATCTTATGAAGACATTGAAGATCAGTTACACCGAAGTAACCTAACACTCAAGCTATCAATAGTTATCATCAGAGCAAACATATCTCCAAAGCTTACTGCATTCAAGAACGAAAGAGATATACAGTGCTCAACATCAAGAACAGCCATCATCAGCTCAAGAACTTCATATTCAAAGCTGTTGTTCTTACCTGGTTACCTACCTTTTACCTCTGTGTAAAACCCGAGCTCTGTGTGAACTCAACAAGTTATTCTGACCTGTGTGGGACGAATAAAGACGAAGCTTTGGAACTGTGTGTGAAGAAGCTAGTCAAGAAGGAAGCTTTAACCAATCTGTGTGAACGGTTGAAAGCTACATTCTTTGTATCAATCTGTGTGAACGATACAAGGATAGGTTTGATTATAATTACGTAGTTGTGTACGCAGTAATTATAAATAAACTTTTTACTCCTGTGTGGAGGACCAGTGGACGTAGAGGGGTTTACCTCGAACCACTTTAATTACTGTGTTATTTACCTTCAGCTTTTACTGTTTTAAATTACTGTGATATATTAAGTATACACCATACACTTCGTTGCTGTATCCACGGCAATTTACTTTATCCAAGACTTCCGCTACGCACTCAGATTTATAATCCGTACAGTTTGTTGTTTAAACTATTTTCCAAACTGTATCCAGTATACTTAAGTGGCCAACAAGCAGGCTTTGCAGAAATGACGATGTGCATTTGACAAAGTCAAGTTTGTAGAATGGGATTATGTATCCGGTACTTCGGACGACGTGTTGTGGGGAACACCGACAAAGTTCATTATGTTGGGTTGTTGTCCTTTTCTACTTTTTGTGCGAAAGAAATGATGTCTGTGCGTATTCTTAAGTATGCGAATAATCATGTCACGCCCCAGATGTCCTAATCTATCGTGCCAAAGCCTATACGAGTCAGCATCCCAAAGTTCATTTTGGGTAATTGCATAGGATTCAACAACCCGAATTGTAGTGAAGTAAAGTCCACTCGATTGACTCGTAAGTTTCTCTAAGATGCGTTTTCGTCCGCATTCGTTAGAGGTGATATAGAGAAATTCTATTCCATTCTCACAATGTGTTTCAATGTGAAAACCGTTGCTACGTATATCCTTGAAGCTTAGTAATGTTCGGGTTGCTCTTGGTGCATAAAGAGCGTCGGTGATGGTAAAAGTTGTGCCGTTAGGCATCAAGAACCGGGCAGTACCGCGTCCTTGAATGAGCTGAGATGATCCAATCTCGTGGTCATCGATGTGCGATAGGCTATTAGTTCGACGAATAATAACCTATTTCTGAAGATAGTATGGGTCGTCCCACTATCTACCAAACATTCAAGTTCCCCACAATTCATTCCTATGTAAAGTGGAGAAACTATGAAGTTACAAACTCAAGCGTAAGGAGCAATATTCAAGACATAGAATAAAGTCAATCACATGTATAATGTAAGCAACAATAATATCTTATTCAAAAACCAAAATGCACCACTATTATTGAATAGAATCGTTTAGGGAAAAACAGCCAAAATACGAAAAATGTCAACTGAAACATGAACATAAATTAGTCATAGAGTGGGGCATCTAATGATTCCGACTAGTATGTGTTATCAGTCACTGTGAAATTGATATTGGGTAGAATGTCGTAATCATTTTCCTCCATATATTGAGCCTCTGCTTTGGTCTCTCTATATTTCTTGTATGCAGTTGCGACGTGCTTGCTTGCGTGGCAATTTCTGAACCAATGGCCAGTCATTCCACAGCGAAAGCATAGGGCGTCATGTACTCGTTCTGTGGGGGCATGAATCTTAGGAGGTGCTTGCTACTTGGTTCCATGACCGAGAGCATTATCTTTCCTTTCTCCGCTGGAAGAGCCTCCATGACCTCGACCACGTCTTCGACAGCCACATCCCTTACCACCATGCGGTTTCGTTCCATGTGGTTTAGGATTAGCGCGTCCAGTACCCTGTTCGTCGCGTTGCCTTCCGCGTTTCATTTTGCCAAAATTAGCCTCAGGAATTTGCTTTGGCCCGGCTGGCCTGGCATTATTGTTCACCAACACCTCATTATGCCTTTCAGCCACCTGAAGGAGGTTGATTAGCTTACTGAAGGTGGTGATACGCTTGTTATCGTACTCCAATCGATACTGGTTCGCTAGTATCAATGCTGAAGTAGGAAACGTGGAAAGCATTTTCTGGATTATGTCGTCCTCTGTGATTTACTTTCCACAGAAGTTGAGATGTGCCTTGAGGCGGAGCATATCTTTGTTGAAATTGTTGACTCATTTGTAATCAAGTAAGCGGATTTCGTTCCACTGTATGGTCAACTCGAGAAGTAAGGTATCGTGTATATTCTCGAAACGGCCCTTAAGGGCATCCCACAGTTCTTTGGGGGATTTCAACTGAAGATACTCCCACCTTAGGCTAGGGTCGATATGCCGCCTAAGGAACATTAGCGCACTCGCTTTCACCTTATCAGACGGTCTGTTGGTCGTAGGATCAAGGATCGTTGCGCTATAGTCCTTAGCGACAAAAGTGGTCTCGACGTCGGATACCCATCGATGGTACTCAAGTCCTTCTGTGTCCAGGATGTCGAATTCCGGACGAGTCGGATCAGTCATCTATACAAGACGAGGAAATGAATTAGCTTCATATTATCATGAGTTCGTCCATGATAAATTATTCAATAATTGGGATTATTTTATTTTAGAACCAAGATATATGGTCATGATTTTGATGTGACACACAATTGGATATGTGTTTTCCTTGAGTTTCGTTGTCATGTTGCATTGTGATATATCCAGAGTCATATATGCGTGCCGATCAGTTATGTGTAGGATTTTTAGGGCGGGCACGTATAGTCATGTGTAGGTTCATTACCTTCACATTGAGTTGTGCACACGAGTCGTACTTCGTGAGACTGATTAGGTACAAGACTGATACGAAATTGACTAGTCCGAATAAAGAAAACGAAGCAAGGAGCAACGTAAATGGCCTTACAACGCGTCATGCACGTACGGCAATATTTTGAGGCGAGAAAATGAACACAAGACGTAAAAGGCCATGGTGCTCGGTCTCGACCGTGTCTCAGGACACGGCCGTGTCACAACCTTCCAGAAATGCCGAACGGACTACTTCAGTTAAGGTTCTTGATCTTTCAATAGAATGGAGTTCAACAATATTGATTTCTTGGCTAAATTTCGCAGCATACCGGAGTTTCACGGATATAGTAATCCAGATGCGTGCATAGATTGGATCCATGCTTGTGAGGAGCACTCGGACTTCAAGGCTGCCCCGATCAACCGCCGCGTTTCGCTGGTGACAAAGCGCCTCCGCGGTAGCACCGTCTTCTGGTGGCAAAAACTGAAACAGTCCCGTTCACAACAACGTAAGCCTAAAATTAAAGATTGGCAAAAATTCAGAAAATATCTCAAGCAAAGGTTCAAATCCACATCTTACCACCAGTCATTGTTTCCTATGGAAAGAAGGAGAAGTGATCGTTTCTAGTCGAGAGTGTAGCCTTTCTTGGCTACATCGTTTCTAAAGAAGGAGTGTCGGTTGATCAAGCCAATATCGAGGCGATTAAATATTGGCCTACTCCCAAAACCATCACGGAAGTTCGATCCTTTCACGGACTTGCTTCATTTTATCGAGGGTTCATACGAGACTTTAGTACCATTTCTAGTCCGATAACGGAATGCTTGAAAAAAGGACCGTTTGTGTGGAACGGAGCTGCCCAAGGGGCGTTTGAAAAATTGACGGCAAAAATGTGTGAGGCACCTATCTTGGCGTTACCCGACTTTTCACAACCATTCGAGGTCGAATGTGACGCAAGTGGAGTGGGTATTGCGGCGGTCCTCGTCCAAGGGAGACGACCAATTGCATACTTCTCGGAGAAATTGGGTGGGGCTCGACTCAACTATTGTACTTATGACAATTTCGTTATCATGGTGTTATGAGTAGTAGATATACAGTCATCTAAATATGGTAGGTATGTAGCCTAATTGCATGCCATATCTAAATATGCATGCAAATTATATATATATATATATATATATATATATATATATATATATATATATATATATATATATATATATGGGAGCTTTATTTTCAGAACTCTCTTAAGTGCGAGAACTGCGAGAACTCCTCTAAACCAATGAGATTTTTTTAAATATTAAAAAATATTATTAATTCAAAAGGGTATTATAGTAAAATACAATATTTATTACGGGAGATAACCTCTACTGATGATAACCCCTACTATAATAGCCCCTACTGATGATAACCCCTACTATATATATAACCCCTACTATATAGTAGGGGTTATGATCAGTAGGGTTGTATGCATTGACATGATGTACATTATGTATTATCAGGAGTATAAAAGGTGGTTCTCGCAGTTCTCGCACTTAACAGAGTTCTGAAAATAAAGCTACACTATATATATATATATATATATATATATATATATATGAACATATAGTTCCTATGTGGTATAACTAGATACACATTATGCAGACAAATAGGTATTTTATGATGCAATTATGATTAGTTATTAAACTAAGAGTATGAATTAAATAATTTTAATTCAATTAAACATAATTAAATCAATTTGATAAATCATATTATGCTATTAAAATCACATAGAGCATACAAGTATGTACACGAAGCAGATAGTAGAGCCGAGTTTGTGTACCTTACTTTGCGAGTTGGGTTAAAAGAAATTGAGTGGGTGAATCGGATCTGAAACGTGTACCGAATCTGAATCGAGTCGAATCGAACCGAAGTCGGGTCCTCGGACGGATCGACGACGACGAAGCTCGGGAAGATCGACTCGACGGATCGACGATCAATGATCGATGAGAAGCTCCTGGGAAGATCTAAAACTACCGGACAATCGACGGCGACGAGCAGAGCGGGGTTCTGCCTCGACGGCGACAACTGCTACTGGAGCGGTGGGCGAAAAACGAGCAGGGGGGCGGGGGCGAGTCGCGCAGGGGAAGAACGACGGGAGCCGGTGTGCAGGGTCGCGCCGGTGTGCAGGGTCGCGCAGCGGCGGACTGCTTGTTAGGGGTTGCAGTCGTCGCGGGGAGGGCACTGTTTCTAGGGTTTTTTCGATTTTCTCTTCTTCTTTTTTTCAGAATTTCGGACGGGATTTTTTTCTCTGAGTGGTAGAATACGTGCTGATAACATGTTGTAGAGAAAGCACGAGACAAGAAATTAGGGCAGAAGATGTATCAATTCTCATTGATAGGGTCCCTTTAAATAGGGAGAGATTACATGTTCTGGAATATTCTAACAGACCTAGCCCTATACTAGTTGGGAGAAGCCCAATAGCCCGTAGACTAAGGCACACATGTGTATTTACTTTAACGATCAATTAGTTTTTCTGTATTTTTATTGTTATTTTTGGAAAAATGGTATTATAGTTTGAACCTTTTTGTAAAATCTATAAAATATAATTAATCATAAAGAATATTTGGCTAAATCTTCGAATCATAATAATGTAAGGTTTATAACTAAATTAAATAATCTCTCAGGTATAACTTTGGTCATATGTTATCAAGTAAAATATAATTATAAATATTTACAAAAATTACACTTGCAGATTCGTATTAAAAATATTTTTATAATATATCTTTTTCATATTTTTGAAGCATATATAGAAAAATTAGAGGGGGTTTCATACCATTTAGAGAATATATGGGTTTGACTTCTATATAGAATTAATTGGAGGAATTTGACGTAATTTTATCGGAAATACTAAACAAAAGTCCAATCCCAATTTTCGGAGTGCTATCATATAATGTTTGGAATTGCATGGAATAATCTACCATGCAATTTTTATATAAAATATAAAAAAATTGGCATCATTTAGAAAATTGACGCATAAATAAAAAAAGTGGAGGGTTTATATGAAGGTGAATATGAGTAGATAAATATTGGGTATAGTAGAATAATATTGCAGTAAATGTATATATATAACTGATACATGTAAATTCATTCACGTCTTTTTAGTACAACTTCCGAGTGTTGAAAGATGCTAGTACAATTCATGACAACAAACGTTTTAATTATATTTAATTAGAACATAAAACAAGAAAGATCATGGACCGATGTAGTATAACATAAAGTACTTTCTATGGGTTTTTCTCTTGGGTATAAATGTAGTCCAAATGAGCAACCAAGCTCCTTCTCATGAAGCACTCATCTTCTCCAACTCCATGGCAGCTTTCATCAACTTGGGCTGCTGCCTCGTTTATCATCTGTTAGAACACAAAACAATTAAAAAGGGTAGATTAAAATGCGTAAGAATCCTCTGTGTTTAGGTAAAAGTGCATCAAATCCCTCTTATTTCATAAGTACTGCATGAAATTCTCTTATATTACAAGAAATTTTGCACAAAATCACCTGTCCGTAAAAATTTTTAACGGTATTAACTTTTATGTTAAAAAAATAAATAAAATATTAAAAAATTAAAACTCAGTAATTATTTAAGGGGGTTATTAAGACCCTCCCTATATTACAAAGTAAACCCTCCCTAGGGAGGGTGTCCTTTTTTCTTGTTGTTTTTTTTTTTTGGTGTGTGTTATGTTTTTTTTAGTATTTATTTGTCATCTATAAAATTCCATGGTTAGCATTAATTCCGTCATTTTACAATGAAACGACAGGCAAGCGGGCAACAAGTTGCGCCGCTAGCCCTTTTTGAATAGCAAAACTAAGTCTTTTAAAAACTACATTCAGAGACCTTGTGGTCGTAACATTGCCATGCATAACCCGTTGGACTCTTTTGAGCAGCTCCACAGCCTCAGGTGCAAGGAAGCCAAATGTATCAAATGCAAAAGGTATAAACGCGTGTTGGTTATCAAGGCACGCTTTCTCGTGTTTGGTTACTTTGCATGAAGCGGCTTTCAAAGCAGCCTGACCTGCCGTAAAAGCATGATTCCCCAATCCCACAAGTGGAGAAACCCCGGTTAGATCTACACAAGCATGTTTCCCTCCTATCCATCCAAAGACCAAAATATCAGCTGGTCTAAGTGTCGATCTTCCTTCTATCGGGCCAGTCAAGAAATTCACAGGTGCTTCTTTCTTAACTGAAATCCCAGCCTGCCTGAATTTGTCAAAAAGAACATCCCTAACCAAATCGTGTCGGTATTTGAACCCCGAAAGCTCTCTACAATGAACTGCATGCTCTCCGAATGAATCCAAACAAGCTTTGCGACAAACTGGGCAAATTTCATCAACCGGAAAAATAGGGATCATGAGGCGATATTTGTTATGTATTTTTTGTGTAATGTTTTTTTAGTATTTATTTGTTATGTTTTTTGTGTTAGGTTTTTTGTATTCGTCTAATGTATTTCTATTTAATTAAACAACAATAATAATAACACGTTAAACAACTACAACAACTGTTATTATTCAATTAAACAACAACAACAACATTAACACATTATTTAAAAACAACACTACCAAATATAGTGCATTTACTATGTTTGTGCTCTTATATTTATAACATAAATCAGGAATCATTTACTATGTTTGTGCTCTTATATTCTCAATAATTTCAGTATACATGCGTTGTCGATTGGAATATAAAGTTTTCCATGCGGATGCATTGGGAAGTCTGTATGCACCCCATTGTGGGTGAATATTGGGGAGTGGTGAATTTTCATCCAGCGTCACATAAATGTAGTGAGCACAGTCGTCGTCCCCACACGGGCAATCACAAGGGGGCCACTTTCTTCTGATAAGTCTGGACCGGACAAAAGCGGAAAACACGTAAAACTTTGTTGTGGGGATATAAATACAACTGGCCGGTTAATCAGTGAAGCAATAACCAACCCCGTGTTTGGCATACTCATCCAGCAGGCCCTAGGTGCAAATCCAGGACGGAACCATTCTACCGAGCTCCGAATTTGGTTAAAGCCATCATACCACCAGATTCCTGTGTAATAGTCCATGTGAGTGTCCAACTCTTGGATTAAAAGAGCTCGAATTCCGGACCACCTATCTTCCTGCTAACCAATACCTACAGCAACGCACCGAAACTCCCAATTTCCATCACCTAGCACATTATAAATACTTATGATGTATCGATGGAAAAGCTCTAGAATTTGCTCCATCAAATATTCGCTAACTCCATCTCGAACGTATAACTTATGTCTTCTACTTTGTTCAAGTCTGGGACCCATGTATGAACTATGTCTTGCAGGTTCTTTGTTCAACTTCGGGACTTTTGTAGATCTTGAATTTGTGCTTTTTCGGTGATTTACGGTTGGTTCTTTATTCAAGTCTGGGACTTTTGTAGCCTGGGACTTTTGTCCTTTGTGCTGGGACGTCCACGGGTACTTTTGTGAACAGCAGGTTCACGTATATCAACAGATTCGGGATCGTATATTCCTCTCACCTTCTTTAACATATTTTTCTTGACAAACGACGACATTTTTCCAAAAACATTCTTGAATTGTCGTATGTCAGTTTTACAAGAAGGACCATCTTCAAGTGTAGGAGTACTGATACTAGGCCACGGAACAGCTAGGTTCTCCAAAAAATATCAATTCTCTCCAGTGGAATGGCCATTTCTGCATTCATTAAAAGTGACTCGTATAAATTACTGATATTAATGGGGAAAATAACTTGATAGTCATAAATTTAATATACTTACTATGAATTCGATAGTAAAGCAGTTCGTGAAAGCATGGTAGCCCATAAATTGACCGCAACTGATGACCACATACTTCTGGGGTGATCGACCGTTGGAGTTCTTCGAAAATAAGTTCCAAAGCATATTTGGAAACTTCATACCACAATTCTGCAAATAGTGGTATATTACATTTATGCATTTTCTCATTTTTGCTTCTATTAAATGTTTCTTTTATCGCAGTTTCTTGCGCAATAATAATCTTATCCATCGAACTCAACAATGTGTCTAAGTTGGACTGTGTGGTGCCCAAGTATAATTTCAACAACGCGTGTTGACTCTCAACTCTGCATGTTGTTGACTCGCCGTAGTTGCGATATTGATCGGTAATAAACGAGAGAAACATGTCTGAATAACTTTGCAGCCAGTTATTCATATACGAAAAAATATCTGGAAAAAACAATGAATTAATAAAAAGTCATTCGGGTACTTATTTATTAAATAATAAAAACAATGAATTAATAAGTAAGTACCTGCATGTTCGATCAATTACTGTTGTAGGTGTTCATAATAATGCGTGAATATGGCGCGTGTCGGAGCTTTAACCATCCAATCCCATGTTCCTTTAATAGACTCATACTCCTTTAGCGTACTGCATCTATTTCTGCAATATTGAAGCACATTTTGTGAAATATGCCATCGACAAAGTAATTTGTTAGCATTCGGGAATTCTTCTCTGCATGGCCCAACCAACGTTAAATCTCTGTCAGTGATGATAACACGCGGGTACTATTCTTCGTCTATCACCTCCTTCACGCATTGCAATACCCATTGAAAATTAGGTCCTTTTTCTTTGTCTAAAAAGCAAAACACCATTGAAAATATTTTGTTTGTTGAAGTAACTCCAACAATTTCAAAAATGGCAATTTAAACAACGTGGTGTTTTATGTGGAGTCCATTAGCATGATTTCTGGGAATGTACACCATAACGCATATGACATGGGGTGAACAAAAAATAGTTCCTCAAGCTCATCAGTGACCTCATTTACCCTCGGGTAATATGTATAACCTAAACGCATCAAGTGTGACGAAAGGACTTGGATTGGAGTTCTATCACCAATTATGGCTCCATGTATCTTATTTTGTGCGTTATATATAGTTCTAACGCTAGACATGTTATCCGAATTATGCTCCTTTATTGACGAAAGTATATGACGTGGTGGTACGTGATACTCTGTCAATTGTTGCACCAAACTGAACTAATCATCCTTTAATCGCATTGCATATGGGAAACCATGCAACGACTATGCAAAATCATGATTATGCCTATCACACTTCACCCTCAACCTCCAAAAAATTTATGTTTTAGAATATTTTGCCACTAATTTGAATGGACAATCAGTTTTAGAGGTACTGGTTTGCTGTTGAATTTCATCTTCTAAACCTTCACGTTCATACTTCCTACCTTTGAACACCCATAATTGATTTCGTACAAATACCCCTGCTCTGATTTGGTTCTTCTTTTAATAATAACAAAACCGATCCCCCGAGCTATATTTTGCACCCAATCAGTTAGTTGCTCGGGAGAACTGAACACCTGAAATACATTACAACTTTTACAGTGACCACCCGTACTAAATATAACAAAAAAATTAATCGAACCAAGCAAAAAACTATTTTTATTTGTTACAACTTTTTTAAAATAACTTTTTCTTACAACTTTTTTAAAAAAAAAATACCTTTTTGTTACAACTTTTTTTTCAACCTTTTTTTTGTCTTTGAAATTAAAAATATATATATATATATATTGTAAATATTTTTGCATGTAATATTTAAAGTAATATGTGTAATAGTGTAAAATTTAGTACCTCTTCCGTGTAAAATGGTGATGCATCCACCATATTTCGAAATTAAAAATCTCCGCTTGTAGTGTTTGTGAAATATGTTTGTCGAAATATGTAGTACTTCAACACCGAAGTCCCCTTCCTCTGCTTCACCTTCTTTCTCTCCGCATTTTTTTTTCTCTCGTTCTGCACCACTTCTCCATCTTTTCCCATATATATAATACATATACTTATATATATAGTACACGCATGCAAGAAAGAAAACAAATAAAAAAGAGGTCACTACACAAAAATCCCTCCACCAACCTCACTTTCGGCGCCACTACACAAATAAAAAACAAGGGGAGGGTCCCATGCAATTATTATAAAGAGAGAGGGTTTTGCAGGGGGGTTCCGTAGGGAGGGGTTCGTGGGGGGGGGGAGGGGGGTTAGGGAGGGGGGAGGGTTCGTAGGGGGGGTCTGGTTAACATAACCCAATTAAAAAATAAAAAACTATTTCAGATTATTTAAATAAGGGTTATGTTAACCAGACCCCCCCTACGAACCCCCACGACCCCTCCCCCCCTACGAACCCCTCCCTACGGAACCCCCTGCGAAACCCTCTCTCTATAATAATTGCATGGGACCCTCTCCCTTTTTTTATTTGTGTAGTGGCGTCGAAAGTGAGGTTGGTGGAGGGGTTTTTGTGTAGTGACCTCTTTTTTATTTGTTTTCTTTCTTGCATGGTGTACTATATATATAAGTATATGTATTATATATATATGGAAAAAGATGGAGAAGTGGTGCAGAACGAGAGAAAAAAAAACACGGAGAGAAAGAAGGTGAAGCAGAGGAAGGGGACTTCAGTGTTGAAGTACTACATATTTCGACAAACATATTTAGCAAACACTACAAGCGGAGATTTTTGGTTTCGAAATATGACGGATGCATCACCATTTTACACGGAAGAGATACTAAATTTTACACTATTACACATATTACTTTCAATATTACATGCAAAAATATTTACAATATATATAATTTCAAAGACAAAAAAAAAGTTGAAAAAAAAAGTTGTAACAAAAAAGTATTTTTTTTAAAAAAAGTGTAACAAAAAGTTATTTTAAAAAAAGTTGTAACAAATAAAAATATTTTTTTGTTTGGTTCGATTAATTTTTTTGTTATATTTAGTACGAGTGGTCACGGTTTGGTTCGCTTAATTTTTTATAAAAGTTGTAATGTATTTTCACGTGTTCAGTTCTCTCGAGCAACTAACTGATTGGGTGCAAAATATAGCTCGAGGGATCGGTTTTGTTATTGTTAAAAGAAGAACCAAATCAGAGAAGGGGTATTTGTACGAAATCAATTATGGGTGTTCAAAAGGTAGGAAGTATGAACGTGAAGGTTTAGAAGATGAAATTCAACGGCAAACCAGTACCTCTAAAACCGATTGTCCATTCAAATTAGTGGCAAAATATTCTAAAACATAAATTTTTTGGAGGTTGAGGGTGAAGTGTGATAGGCATAATCATGATTTTGCAGAGTCGTTGCATGGTTTCCCATATGCAATGCGATTAAAGGATGATGAGTTCAGTTTGGTGCAACAATTGACAGAGTATCACAAACCACCACGTCATATACTTTCGTCAATAAAGGAGCGTAATTTGAATAACGTGTCTAGTGTTAGAACTATATATAACGCAAAAAATAAGATACATGGAGCCATAATAGGTGATAGAACTCCAATCCAAGTCCTTTCGTCACATTTGATGCGTTTAGGTTATACATATTACCCGAGGGTAAATGAGGTCACTGATGAGCTTGAGGAATTATTTTTTGTTCACCCCACGTCATATGTGTTATGGTGTACATTCCCAGAAATCATGTTAATGGACTCTACATACAACACCACGTTGTTTAAATTGCCATTTTTTGAAATTGTTGAAGTTACTTCAACAAACAAAACATTTTCAATGGCGTTTTGCTTTTTAGACAAAGAAAAAGGACCTAATTTTCAATGGGTATTGCAATGCGTGAAGGAGGTGATAGACGAAGAATATTACCCGCGTGTTATCATCACTGATAGAGATTTAGCGTTGGTTGGGGCATGCAGAGAAGAATTCCTGAATGCTAACAAATTACTTTGTCGATGGCATATTTCACAAAATGTGCTTCAGTATTGCAGAAATAGATGCAATACGCTAAAGGAGTATGAGTCTATTAAAGGAACATGGGATTGGATGGTTAAAGCTCCGACACGCGTCATATTCACGCATTATTATGAACACCTACAACAGTTATTGGTCGAACATGCAGGTACTTACTTATTAATTCATTGTTTTTATTATTTAATAAATAAGTACCCGAATGACTTTTTATTAATTCATTGTTTTTTCCAGATATTTTTTCGTATCTGAATAACTGGCTGCAAGGTTATTCAGACATGTTTCTCTCGTTTATTACCGATCAATATCGCAACTACGACGAGTCAACAACATGCAGAGTTGAGAGCCAACACGCGTTGTTGAAATTATACTTGGGCACCACACAGTCCAACTTAGACACATTGTTGAGTTCGATCGATAAGATTATCATTGCGCAAGAAACTGCGATAAAAGAAACTTTTAATAGAAGCAAAAATGAGAAAATGCATAAATGCAATATACCACTATTTGCAGAATTGTAGTATGAAGTTTCCAATTATGCTTTGGAACTTATTTTTGAAGAACTCCAACGGTCGATCATCCCAGAAGAATGTGGTCATCAGTTGCGGTCAATTTATGGGCTACCATGTTTTCACGAACTTCTTTACTATCGAATTCATAGTAAGTATATTAAATTTATGACTATCAAGTTATTTTCCCCATTAATATCAGTAATTTATATGAGTCACTTTTAATGAATGCAGAAATGGCCATTCCACTAGAGAGAATTGATATTTTTTAGAGAACCCTAGCTGTTCCGTGGCCTAGTATCAGTAATCCTATGCCTGAAGATGGTCCTTCTTGTGAAACTGACATACGACAATTCAATAATGTTTTTGGCAAAATGTCGTCGTTTGTCAAGAAAAATATGTTAAAGATGGTGAGAGGGATATACGATCCTGAATCTATTGATATACGTGGACTCATTGCTCACAAAAGTACCTGGACGCCCCAAAGACAAAGGACAAAAAGTCCCAGGCTACAAAAGTCCCAGACTTGAATAAAGAACCAATCGTAAATCACCAAAGAAGCACAAATTCAAGATCTACAAAAGTCCCGAACTTGAACAAATAACCTGCAAGACATAGTTCATACATGGGTCCCAGAGTTGAACAAAGTAGAAGACATAAGTTATACGTTCGAGATGGAGTTAGCGAATATTTGATGGAGCAAATTCTAGAGCTTTTCCATCGATACATCATAAGTATTTATAATGTGCTAGGTGATGAGAATTGGGGGTTTCGGTGCGTTGCCGTAGGTATTGGTTACCAGGAAGATAGGTGGTCCGAAATTCGAGCTCTTTTAATCCAAGAGTTAGACACTCACAGGGACTATTACACAGGAATGTGGTGGTATGATGGCTTTAACCAAATTCGGAGCTCGGTGGAATGGTTCCGTCCTGGATTTGCACCTAGGGCCTACTGGATGAGTATGCCAAACACGGGGTTGGTTATTGCTTCACTGATTAACCGGCCAGTTGTATCTATATCCCCACAACAAAGTTTTACGTGTTTTCTGCTTTTGTCCGGTCCAGACTTATCAGAAGAAAGTGGCCCCCTTGTGATTGCCCGTGTGGGGGACGACGACTGTGCTCACTACATTTATGTGACGCTGGATGAAAATTCACCACTCCCCAATACTCACCCACAAATGGGGTGCGTACAGACTTCCCAATGCATCCGCATGGGAAACTTTATATTCCAATCGACAACGCATGTATACTGAAATTATTGAGAATATAAGAGCACAAACATAGTAAATGATTCCTGATTTATGTTGTAAATATAAGAGTACAAACATAGTAAATGCACTATATTTGGTGGTGGTGTTTTTAAATAATGTGTTAATATTGTTGTTGTTGTTTAATTGAATAATAACAGTTGTTGTAGTTGTTTAATGTGTTAATGTTTAACGTGTTATTGTTGTTGTTGTTTAATTAAATAAAAATACATTAAACGAATACAAAAAACATAACACAAAAAACATAACAAATAAATACTAAAAAAATATTACACAAAAAACACATAACAAATAAACACTAAGAAAAATATAACACACACCAATAAAACAACAAAAGGACAAAAACAACCAAAAAAAAGGACACCCTCCCTAAGGAGGGTTTACTTTGTATTATAGGGGGTCTTAATAACCCCCTTTTTAATTTGATCTAAAAATATCAGAAAATTAGTAGATATTCAGAAAATACCGCTTGATTTGGTTTAATTTGATTTGGTTATTTAAAATTCAGAAAATATATGTAAGAAAATTTATTTTGAATTCCTTTTTTTTGAAGAAATTCCTTTACTATTTATGAAATAAGTACAATTTTTTTAAACTCAGAAAATATAAAATTTGAATTCCTTGAAAAAAACTGGAAAAATATAAAAATTCAATTTTTATAAAAAATAATTTTTATAAAATAAAAGCTTCAGTTAATTTTCTGTTAAATGAAGTTTGAAAATTTAAAAATAATTTCAAATTTTTAAATAATTTTTTTATTTTTAAATATTTTGTTTATTTTATAACTCAAAAATTACAGCCGTAAACTTTTTTAATACAAATTTAACTATCGGGGATTTCGTGCAGACTTTATTATTTATAACACAAAAGGATCTCATGCAATTCATAAAACATATGAAGATTTGCTGCTAAAAACGAAGGGTTTTATTATATTTTATTGTATTTGTTGAATATCAAATAATAAGGGAGGATCACATGAAAAAAAAAAAAGTGGTGTTTGGGCTTTACGAACCTCATTTCCGGCATCCGACACCTTATTACGACTAGTCGGACCGGGGCGAGCAGCAAAGCATAGAGAGATGAATAGGAGAGCAGCAATGAAAAAGGTGGTGGTGGCCTTTGACATTTTTTTTCTTATGATTGATGCTGTGTTTGGTGGCTAATTAAGAAATCGAGTATGGATTAATGATGTTCATTTAGAAACGGGAGGGGCGATTTATAGAGAGTTTGATAAGGGGAGAGAACTGTAAATTTGTGGTTCAAGTAAGAGCAAAAGCGGATAATATTCAAGCATTAAGCCTGCATCTTAAATTTATTAGCTTTGCTGTTAATATTACAAATTATAGACTATTTTTTTAAATGTTAAATAGTGTTAAAGAAAAACCCCAAACGTTATAGGGGGTCGTTTAGTTTGTATTGAGATATGAGGTTGGAATCGGAAATCAAATTCAGGTGGCATAGGGATAGAACTAATTGATTCTTGATATCATGTATTTGGCTGAATAGTGAATGAAAATGAACCTGCTGTTTGATTTAAAAATTTTTACACCAAGAATTAAAATATATTTTTTATTTCTTTTAGTTAGTATCTCAAAAATAAATAAAATATATAATGTTATTATTATCTAATCATAACAACAGCAACATCAGAGCCTTAATCCCAAAATATGTTGGGATCGGTTAATATGAATCATTCTCTGAAAACGTCAAGTCGTATCCAATAGAAGAGTCATATGAAAGACAAAAGTAAAAGGTGATAAGTTTTGTAAAAAAAAGTACTAATAGTAATTATGCAAAAATAAAAAAAATAAAAAAATAATCATTAAATATAATCAACCACCCGAAATCTAATAGTAACAATCATAATAATAATCAAAATTTTGATTTTTTATACTAATTAATAACTGTTATTATTAAAATAATAATAATAATATATTTTTTATTATTGTCAAATTTGTTTTATAATAATAATAATAATTATTATTGTTAAAAAATAATTATTATTCTATAATAATAATCTCGATTGTTATTAAATAGATACTTTATTATGAATGAGTAGTACTTTATTTTAGTCAAAAGGTTAAAGGAGTTGCATTTTTTCCACCTTACTTTAGTCTTGCAAAAAGTTGCAATACCAAATGCCCAAATGATTACTAACCATTAAAAGTAGGGGTGTCTAAGGGGACCGTACCGGGAATTGGATATCGAATATCGGTTTAATCAGTTCTGGCACATTAATCGGTACTGTCTCTATTGGCAATTTCGATATCCGGTTAATCGGTACTGGACCGGGTACCGGTTAATATAATACTTTATATATTTTTTATAAAATTGATATTATTTTTTATTATTAATTTTAACAATTAAAAATTTAAAACATAAAATTGTATCTAAAAAGTAGAAAAATAAATATTTTGATTTTTTTAAAAACCGGTACTATAACCGGTATTCCGGGATTCCCGGTACCGAACTGGTACCGTATCGGAAACCGTATAAATTATTTTGTACCAATACCTAAAAAAGTGCTTAATCCGGTAACCAGTAAACTGGTTCCCAGTACCGGTCCCGATACCGTATCGTTTGGCACCCTTTAGTTAAAACTAATGAAAAATTGTATTGGCACTCTATGAACAATTAATAAGATATTTATCTTGTCATAGTAATCGTATGTACTTTCAATCGGTACCACTCTTTCTATATAGATAACATGAGCATTTTTCTTAAATGTTGTGAAGTGCGGTGCCTTGCCTAATGAACCCACGCATAATGAAAAGAGGTTTCTCATTCAATGGATATCCCCTATATACTAATGCAGAATACGATGTTCTAAACGACAACTTTTACGCCTTGGCCGCTATACGCCTTTGGCTTCGCATCTTATGTGTCAGCCTTTCATGTTTCTGCTGACACATAACCAATTACTGGCCTAATCATCCTTGCATTAATTATATTATAATTACACCTCAAATAACTCCTACCTACCTTATTAATTTTTATGAATTAAGGAATATGAATTATGAATAAATAGGAATTGATTATATTTATAGAAATATTTCATATTTTTATTAATTAAAAATATAAATCTCAAACAAAAAGAAATTTAATATAGCAGTGTGCACTATATATTAAAAACTTAAACCTAAAATCTCGCGGAAATATTATATATTCTACTAATTAGTTAGTTTATATTAGTTAATCTGTAACACCCCAAACTAGGCGGATATTACAGTGCCGTGGACCCCCGACTGGGACCCACCAGGCGAATGAAAACGGATGAATTACACAGGGTAAAATGTAGTACCGAACCACATTACAACATCAATTACTCCGATTAGGAGTTTCATACAACACGCCCAGGATAAAATAGAATACATATGTATTTTATGTGACGATAAAATACACAACACTGAATGAAATGAGTATTCAAACGGAATGTCTGCAGCGGAATAAATAAAGGAAACATAAATGATCAATAAATGATCGAATGCATCGGGCCCTTCTAGTATCACTGGGACTCCTCGTCACCGTGCTCTCCCGTGCTTTAGCCTTGCCATGACACAAAAGATCCCCAACGGGCCTACACGTAACAACAATCCTCAAGAGTTGAAAATACACAATCATGAGTTATCCGCGATTATACAACATCCGTCGAAACATACGCAATCAAACATGCTATATGAATCAACAAATGATACGGCTCAAAGGAATGGCGCCACACTACGTCCGGATGGAATGTGTCCGTGCACAAGCCACCAACGAGTATCGATCGAATACCCGTGTGGTCTTGTACCTAATCGCCTCACGAAGCCATCAACTCGTGTGCACACCCAATGTGAGGCCACCAACCAACACACGACTATAATGTGCCCGACATGAAAATCCTACACATACCAACCGCACGCCTGTGACCCTAATGCCACAATATGACAAAAGTGACAACGAAAATGAATCATGACTCACCAAGATTAAATGACGGTGAAATGAATGACCGCTTAATGAAATGATTGAACCGCTGCTCCTTATGACTGAGGTGATTATTTGACAATGACAAGTTTTGATACGGTTAATACAATGATGAATGAATTACGATTATGAATGAACAACCTCAAAAGGAAAGAAAATCCTTTTAACCGAGTAAGAATTAACTTACACAATACCGATGAAGAATGTCCGTCCACGAACAACGTCCTAAATGAAATGCCGGTCGCTCGAACAACCTTGAATAGCAATAAGTACCGACAATCGTTCAATACACGTATCAAGCAAAAACGATCATAATCGATCCAAACGTCGATACAACAATATTCGAACTCGAATATATCGAAACCAACTCCAAGATGAGTATTTCAAACCATCAAAACACTTTCAATGATATCAATAATCCATTAGGAATCCATAATTCATGATTACAACAACATCAATCGGAAAATCCCCAATTAATCAAGTCAACCCCAAGGGTTCTTGAAATAATTCGAAAATAACCATTAAATCCATAGGAATATATTTATCCAAGGTAGATAATCCATATCTAACATATTCCAATGATAATCCAAGCTTACACGAAGGAATCGGAAGGAAAACCCAAAATCCAAATTCTAGATCCAAGAAATTAATACCTTTGATTCGGTTTTGGAGATGATGAAGTGATGATTAATCCAACCCAAAGACTTGAAGATGATGATTGATGATTACACCTTGAAGAACACTCTCTAAATCGCCCAAATCGCCAAGAACCGACGGGAGGAAGAGAAAAAGATGACAAATGACGAAGTCGACTAAACTGCCCAATTTATAGCCGGTCCGAGTTAGCGTCGCTAGCCCTTGTGCGTAGCGTGCGCTAACGAGTAATTTGGGTAGTCCAGTACCCACTGTCCGAACACGGTAGCGCGCGCTACGTACCTTTTTGTAGCGTGCGCTACAGCCATACCATTAGCGTGCGTTAATGCTCATAGTTAGCGTGCGCTAACGAATGATTTGATGCCCAGTACTGGAATCCAGAAACTGCCTGACCTCTGACCCGACCTCGATAGCGTGCGCTACAACCATCATTTAGCGTGCGCTATAATATCGATTGCGTACGCTAAAAACAACACATAGCGTGCGCTATGAATTAATCGATGCGATCCGGTAGCCACTGGACTCAACCTGATCCGTCCCTAGCGCGCGCTACTCCACATATATAGCGTGCGCTACTACAACCCGTTAGCGCGCGCTACTTACCACTCGTAGCGTGCGCTACAAATAACTCACCTGCAGTCCAGTACCTTCTGGACTGCAGCCAGGGCAACCTTAGCGTGCGCTAAAGCTGAGTGGTAGCGTGCGCTACCTATACCCAATTAGCGTACGCTAAAAGGAGTACGTAGCGTGCGCTACTCCTCACGCACAGTTCGCAACGAAAATGACAATGATGATAAACACGGCACGAAACTTCAATCCGATTAGTGATGAATGACGATTAATACACGATACAATTACTCTGAATGATGAATACCATGACTGAATCTGAGTGACAAATGATTAATAATGAGTGAAAATTACTGAGTATCAATTACTGAATTATAACCGGGTATTACATACACCCCCCCTTAAAAGAGTTTCGTCCCCGAAATTAAGGGTCAAACAACTCGGGATAACTCTCCCGCATACTATCCTCGGTTTCCCAAGTAGCCTCTTCGACTCCGTGTCTAGACCACTGAATTTTAACCAAAGGAATCGTCTTATTCCTCAACTATTTGATTCGTCGTTCTAAAACTCGCATAGGACGCTCCTCATATGAATGATCGTCGGCGATCTCGATTTCGTCGAACTGAAGTATGTGGCTCGGGTCGGCAACATACTTCCGCAGCTGAGAGACATGAAACACATTATGAATTCGGCTCAATGCCGGAGGTAAAGCCAATCGATAAGCTAACTCGCCTACTCGATCCAAGATCTCGAACGGTCCAATGAATCTCGGACTCAACTTTCCCCTCTTCCCAAAACGGAAGATACCACGACTCGGGGATACCTTGACCAACACATGGTCACCAGCCTCGAACTCTAATGGTCGGCGACTTATCTCGCATATGATTTCGCGACTGAAATGTCAACAAACGACTCCTGATCAAAGCTACCTTCTCACGGGCGGCTATAAGCATATCGGGCTCGGTGCCGATTGATTCTGATAAGTCGTCCCAACACAACGGAGATCGACAACGATGACCATACAAGGCCTCGTAAGGTGCCATCTTGATCGAAGCATGCCAACTATTATTATACGTGAACTCGATCAATGGTGGTTGGGCTTCCCAATCGTCTTTCCACTCGAGGACGCATGCTCTCAACATGTCCTCTAATGTCTGAATGGTCCTCTCTGATTGTCCGTCGGACTGAGGATGAAAAGCGGTACTGAGATTAAGCTGAGTTCCCATAGCACGATGAACTGATTTCCAAAAATGCGACACAAACCGTCTGTCACGATCGGAAACGATACTTTTAGGAGTACCGTGCAGTCAGACTATCTCTTTGATGAACAGTTGAGCAAGTCTCTCGGGACCCCATGTCTCCTTGATCTCAAGGAAATGAGCTGATTTAGTTAAGTGGTCCACGATCACCCAGATCGTATTCATGCCACGACGACTCGTCGGCAAACTCGTGATGAAATCCATAGAAATGTCTTCCCACTTCCATTCGGGAATAGGGAGAGGTTTCGACATACCCGCTTGGCCGATGTTCAATCTTAACTTGTTGACAGGTTAAGCATCTCGAAACAAATTTGGCGACTTCTCGCTTCATATTACTCCACCAGTAATTTTGTTTCAAGTCCTTGTACATCTTGCTAGACCCCGGATGAACAAAATAAGGGGTAGCATGAGCTTCTTTCAAAATCGAGTTTTTCAACTCGTCATTCGCCGGTACGCATAGCCGATTCTTAAACCTCAAAAGTCCATCCTCGTGGACCACAAATCCAGGGGCTTTCCCCTGAGCCACATCCTCTCGGATGCGCAACAATGATGGGTCTGAACCCTGATTCTCTCGAATTGCCTCCTCGAGTGACGATGAAATCTCTAACATACAAAGCTGCCCCTGAACTCGCTGAAGCCAGACCTCGATCTCGGGTATAAGGAATTCTCGCCAAGCTCCTTCGAATCGTTAAACGGGCAAGCATCTGCTCCTGAACGTACTTACGACTCAAGGCGTCGGCGACAACATTCGCCTTGCCCGGGTGGTAGAGGATCTCGATATCATAATCTTTGATTAATTCCAACCACCGTCTCTGACGCATATTTAACTCCTTCTGAGTAAATATATACTTTAAACTCTTATGATCGGTGAATATCTGACAGGTAACGCCATAAAGATAATGACGCCAAATTTTCAAAGCAAACACCACGGCTGCTAGCTCCAGGTCGTGGGTCGGATAATTAACCTCGTAAGGTCTTAATTGCCGTGAAGCATAGGCAATAACCTTCCCGTTCTGCATGAGTACACATCCGAGACCCTGTCCGGACGCATCACTATAGACCACAAATCCTTCCGTCCCCTGCGGAAAGGAAAGTACAGGTACTGACATTAACCGGCTCTTGAGTTCCTCAAAACTCCGTTGACACGCGTCGGACCACGTGTATTTCTTATCCTTCCGCAAAAGGTTCGTTAAGGGTTGAGCGATTCTAGAAAATCCTTCCACAAACCGCCGATAATAACCCGCTAATCCGAGAAAACTTCGGATTTCCTTAACGTTCTTCGGAGGTAGCCAATCTCGAATAGCCTCCGTCTTCTGAGGGTCGACACGAACTCCGTCTCATGAAATTACATGTCCGAGAAAAGTCACTTCGGACATCCAGAACTCACATTTGGAAAACTTCCCATAAAGTTGTTCTCGTCTCAACACGTCGAGCACTTGATGAAGGTGAAACTCGTGCTCCTCCCGGTCACGAGAATAAATCAAAATGTCATCTATGAAGACGACAACAAACTGGTCCAAAAAGTCGATGAAAACCCGATTCATTAATTCCATGAATACCGCAGGTGCATTAGTCAATCCGAACGGCATAACCACAAACTCATAATGACCATAGCGTGTTCGAAACGCCGTCCTCGCGATGTCCGACTCTCGGATCCGCAACTGATGATATCCAGACCTTAAGTCGATCTTGGAAAATACTGAAGCTCCCTGAAGTTGATCCAAAAGATCATCGATACGGGGTAAGGGATACTTATTCTTGATCGTCACCCTGTTCAACTCCCGATAATCAATACATAAGCGGAATGAACCATCCTTCTTCTTGACAAACAACACTGGTGCTCCCCACGGGGACGCACTCGGTCGGATATAACCTTTCTCGAACAACTCCTCAAGTTGGTTCTTTAATTCCTGCATTTCGGTCGGGGCCATCCGCTACGGTGCCTTAGATATCGGGGACGTACCAGGCTCCAACTCAATCGTGAATTCCACATCCCTCTGTGGAGGCAAACCAGGCAACTCGTCTGGAAAAACATCGGCATATTCCCTCACCACCGAAATATCCGTTAACATTACTGATGACCTCTCGGTTTTGGCCATATAACACCAATAACCGACACATCCCTAATGGAGTAACCTTACTGCTTTCATCAAATTAATGACCTTACCAGAACAGCCGGGATTACCTCCCTGAAACACACATTCAACCCCATCGTCTGAAATGATAGTGACCATACGCTTACGGACACTAATGATGGCATCATGACGATCCATCCAATCAACACCCAAGATGATATCGTCCCTCGGCAAATCTACCACGATTAGGTCCGCTGGCCATACACGACCATGAAACTGAATCGGACAATTCTGAATCTCACGATTACCGATAATTCGTCTACCATCAGGTAGGCCAATGACATAAGGCTCACAACTAGTAGCACTACCAAGACGTAGTCTACTCAAACATGACTCGGAAATGAATGAATGCGATGCACCAGTATCAAAAAGGGTACACACAGGTTGAGATAGAATATCAAGTGTACCTGAGATCATTCGGGCCTCGGGATCATCGGTCTTCTTCATCTCATAAATTCGGGGCTTGCCGCCCTCGAACCGGATGCTCTGCCTCGATAGCTCTTGGCTCCGCCTTTATTAGCTCCCGTCGTCTTGAACGACCGACCGAGTGGCCCGATTCTCGCACCGCCAATGTCCTGGGCTTGAGATGACGCCGAGTAGGTTTAGAGTCCCTACGGCAAAACGGGCCCTATGCCCAGAACCCCACGATTGTGGCACGTGATCCGCTTTGGACATTTGGTGCCGAAATGACCTTGTTCTTCACGGTGAAACAGTGATGGCCGAACCGCCGCTCGTGGATCGAGATTCCGCGGGTTTAGACGCCATGGGAGGTCGTTCGTAAAAGTAGAGCCCGCACGTGGTTTCTTGAAAGTGGCACGACTCCGTCGACCGACACGGTTCTTAGACTTCTTGCCACCGATGAGGGTTGTTGCTTAGCAATTTCCTTAGCGAAGCTCGTAAGTGAGAGCTTTCTCAATGAACTCGGCCAGAGTGGAACAGTTATGATTAAGCAACTGAAGTATCATACGGTGTTTCATCCTCTTGCTGAAATACTTGATCTTGTCCGCCTCAGAGTGAATGATAGACGAGGCGAACTAAGAAGTTCTCGAAATTTTTCGGCGATGGCGAGAACATCATCATCCGCCGAAAGGTCGGGAGTGAGTAATTCCGACAACTTGGCCTCCCTGAGTGGGGCCGGATAGTACCTCTCCATCATGAGAGTCTTGAACTGATCCCAAGTACATGATCCGTCTGTGGGCTTCAACGATAACCACCATGAATGAGCGCTCTTACCAAGATAGTAAGCCGCAATCGAAACTTTATGCCCTTCGGGGCAATCCACCATAGCAAATAATTTCGAAATGCTCAAGCCAATGGACGATATCCGCCGCTCGGATGAGCCCTCAAAGGTAGGTGGTCGCCGCAGAGATATCGCTAATGATATTGCTTACACCCCTCTCTTGCCTCTCGAGGCGGCGGAGGAGCCTGTTGATTTTGAGTAGTGGAGTTATGCATCGCCTCCATTAGTTGTGCCATCTGAGTCATTTGGGCCATCATGTCCTGCATAAAGGCCAGTGGGTCAACTCGAACACCCTCTGACTGAGCTGTGTCCCGGGTCCGACTCCCTGATAGTGAATGATCGCGTCCAGGTGAATGAGTGGCAGCGTCACTGCTCGATGAGTTAACATTATTCCTGGCATTCGCACGTGTATTCGCACGAGTTCTCGGGATTCGGCCCGCTCCACGGCCTCGTCCTCCACGTCCTCTGCCAGCCCTTTCCATACTGAAGTGGAAAGTCATATGATGATTATATATCTCGCATGAGTATCACATTATGATTATATTATGAAATGATGAAAATGAGCATACGCACTCAAATACAGCGATTACATGAATGATTAATTGACGTGACATGATTGTCTGATGAAGTTACTGAAATGATTATCTTGAATGAGTTAACAAGATTAATGATTTGATCTTCCTGATCAACAACTGAATAACGAAATGAATTGAGTGATTAATGAGTTAACCTGACCGTCTTGGTCAAAATGACAATGATGATTGAGGATTGTTAACTGATGAATTATGAATGAACGATTAATGCCAGAAATTATACCATGGCATTAGAAATCTTACAGTTCTTGGTCTGATTGGCTCGGCATTCGCACAGGTCACACGTGACGCGAAAGTCCAATGATACTAGTCCGATGACGATGATTTCAAATGAGACATGACTTGGAGGGTAGTATTCAAAACCACGCTCCGATACCAACTCTGTAACACCCCAAACTAGGCGGATATTACAGTGCCGTGGACCCCCGACTGGGACCCACCAGGCGAATGAAAACGGATGAATTACACAGGGTAAAATGTAGTACCGAACCACATTACAACATCAATTACTCCGATTAGGAGTTTCATACAACACGCCCAGGATAAAATAGAATACATATGTATTTTATGTGACGATAAAATACACAACACTGAATGAAATGAGTATTCAAACGGAATGTCTGCAGCGGAATAAATAAAGGAAACATAAATGACTGAATAAATGACTGAACAGACTGGGGCCCCCTTCTAGTATCACTGGGACTCCTCGCCGTCACCGTGCTCTCCCCGTGCTTTAGCCTTGCCATGACCTGAAAAACAGTATCCCCCAACGGGGTCAGCTACACAGAACAACAATCCTCAAGAGTTGAAAATACACAATCATGAGTTATCCGCGATTATACAATATCCTGTCGAAACATACGCAATCAAACATGCTATATGAATCAACAAATGATACGGCTCAAAGGAATGGCGCCACACTACGTCCGGGATGGAAATGTGTCCGTGCACAAGCCACCAACGAGTATCGATCGAATACCCGTGTGGTCTTGTACCTAATCAGTCTCACGAAGCCATCAACTCGTGTGATCAGTCCATTGTGAGGCCACCAACCAACACACGACTATATGGTGCCAGACATGAAAATCCTACACATACCAACCGGCACGCCAAATGTGACCCTAATGCCACAATATGACAAAAGTGACAACGAAAATGAATCATGACTCACCAAGATTAAATGACGGTGAAATGAATGACCGCTTAATGAAATGATTGGAACCGCTGCTCCTTATGACTGAGGTGATTATTTGACAATGACAAGTTTTGATACTGTTAATACAATGATGAATGAATTACGATTATGAATGAACAACCTCAAAAGGAATGAATATCCTTTTAACCGAGTAAAAATTAACTTACACACTACCGATGAAGAATGTCCGCCCACGAACAACGCCCTAAATGAAATGCCTACGCTCGAACAACCTTGAATAGCAATAAGTACCGACAATCGCTCAATACACGTATCAAGCAAAACGATCATAATCGATCCAAACGTCGATACAACAATATTCGAACTCGAATATATCGAAACCAACTCCAAGATGAGTATTTCAAACCATCAAAACACTTTCAATGATATCAATAATCCATTAGGAATCCATAATTCATGATTACAACAACATCAATCGGAAAATCCCCAATTAACCGAAGTCAACCCCAAGGGTTCTTGAAATAATTCCGAAAATAACCATTAAATCCATATGAATATATTTATCCAAGGTAGATAATCCATATCTAACATATTCCAATGATAATCCAAGCTTACACGAAGGAATCGGAAGGAAAACCCAAAAATCCGAAATTCTAGATCCAAGAAATTAATACCTTTGATTCGGTGTTTTGGAGATGATGAAGTGATGATTAATCCAACCCAAAGACTTGAATATGATGATTGATGATTACACCTTGAAGAACACTCTCTAAATCGCCCAAATCGCCAAGAACCGACGGGAGGAAGAGAAAAAGATGACAAATGACGAAGTCTGACTAAACTGTCCAATTTATAGCCGGTCCAGGTTAGCGTGCGCTAGCCCTTGTGCGTAGCGTGCGCTAACGAGTAATTTGGGTAGTCCAGTACCCACTGTCCGAACACGGTAGCGCGCGCTACGTACCTTTTTGTAGCGTGCGCTACAGCCATACCATTAGCGTGCGTTAATGCTCATAGTTAGCGTGCGCTAACGAATGATTTGATGCCCAGTACTGGAATCCAGAAACTGCCTGACCTCTGACCTGACCTCGATAGCGTGCGCTACAACCATCATTTAGCGTGCGCTATAATATCGACACAGACGCTAAAAACAACACATAGCGTGCGCTATGAATTAATCCAGTGCAGTCCAGTAGCCACTGGACTCAACCTGATCCGTCCCTAGCGCGCGCTACTCCACATATATAGCGTGCGCTACTACAACCCGTTAGCGCGCGCTACTTACCACTCGTAGCGTGCGCTACAAATAACTCACATGCAGTCCAGTACCTTCCGGATCGCGGCCTGTGGCAACCTTAGCGTGCGCTAAAGCTGAGTGGTAGCGTGCGCTACCTATACCCAATTAGCGTACGCTAAAAGGAGTACGTAGCGTGCGCTACTCCTCACGCACAGTTCGCAACGAAAATGACAATGATGATAAACACGGCACGAAACTTCAATCCGATTAGTGATGAATGACGATTGATACACGATACAATTACTCTGAATGATGAATACCATGACTGAATCTGAGTGACAAATGATTAATAATGAGTGAAAATTACTGAGTATCAATTACTGAATGATAAATACTTAATGATAATTACTGAATTATAACCGGGTATTACATAATCACTATAATTAGGTATATCAATAAAAGAAATATCAATTAAAATGAAAGATACTTGAGAGTATTGCAAAAAAAGTGTTGAATATATATAATTAAAAGGTACTTGAAGTCCTAGTCTATCAAATAAATCGAAATAATCTTACTATAAAATATTATTAAAAGTGTAGAAAGAGTTTTAATTATTATTTATAAATAAATCAAAGAAATTATAAAATAAATTAATTAGTTTATTTTAGTTTTAAATCTTATTTAATTAATATAAAATAACAAAATAAATGAAAAAACTTATATTTACGAAATTATATAATTACTGATTTTATGAATTTTCAAAGAGATATTTCAAATATATAAGAAATTAAATTTAATAATTCCTAGATCTTTGTACAAAAAGAATTTTAAAAAATAAAAATTGATCGTTTTAAGTGATTTTAAGTGATTTTTTTAGTTTTAAAAGATTTGTTAATTTATTTATTTTTGAAATCAACTATATATTTTTGAAAGTTTTGGATTTGCTTTGTATTTTAATATATACAAATAATTGGTGTAATTTTTTTCAAATATAAGGATTAGATTATCTCATTCTTGCCCATTTAACAGAAATCATTAAATACTTAACGATTTGGGCTATTTGGCAAAAAAAAGACCAAAAAAGAACATGAAACTAAAATTTCATCAAATACAATTTAACACAATCAGATATGAATTGAGGTTTTCCTAATACGAGTTTTCAAAATTACTAAAAGTGCCCAACTATTTATGTGTTCTCTTGAATGTAACATGTGCGAACTTTAATACTTCTATATATTAAGTTATATGTTTGAAAATAATATCATATAAAAATGATATAAAGTTTCAACTGAACCAAACATCACTTAGGTTTTTTGTAATACAAGTTCACAAATTACTAAAAATACTCTAATTATTTTTCTCATCTTTTGAATGTAAAATTCTTGAATTTAGTACTCTTAAATATGAATATCAATGCCTGAAAAGTACCCTATAACTTTTTCCGGTGCATCTTATATTACAAACAAAATTGGGCATTCTTTTACTTTTAAAAAATAGAGATAATTTTAATTAGGCTAAGATGTGGATGCAATTTACTTTATTAATTCCGCGATTAGTATATTTACAATAAGTCATACAATTAATTCAGTTATATATATACTACGAGGATGCTGCTTCTTTTTGTTATTTTTGGCAAATCGAAAAGTACTTAATTTTAAGTTATAAGTCATTATTTCGTTACTTTGTAATTCCAAAACCTATTTTAAAATGAATATACATAAGTTTCACTTCAACCAAATGCCGTCGAGATTTTTTGTAATACAAGTTTCAGAAATTATTAAAAGTACTTCAACTCTTTTTCTATTTTTAAATGTAAAATGTGTAGACTTTAATACTCTTAAATATAAAGGTAAATGGTGGCCTGAGTTGTAAAGCCAGTGTCCCGGTATGGATTCTGTTTATGTTGATTAATATTTTCTTTAATTAAATATTGTTAAATGGGATTACGGGATAGGCCAAAAGTGATTTAAGTCGTGTTGGGTGGCTTAAAGTGTTAAATTTTATCTATTGTAGGTGGTAAGGAGAGTACTTGAAAATTTAGAGACTAAATGGATATTTTTGATAAATGGTGTGCATGGGTCGGCCCATGAAGGAAACCGCCCCCTCTCCCTTCTTAATTCACGTCTCCTTGCGTCGCACACGCAAGAAATCTGCAAACCCTATTCCCCTCTAAACTCACAGCCGAGACTCTCTTCCCCATCGCCGCTGCTGTTGTCGTCGGGAACTACTGCCACCACCGTTGTTCGTCGGAATTTTCGAGAGAGAGAGGAGCAGGTGCGGGTGTAAGGTTTCATTGCAAGGTAAGCCTTAATCCTTTGTCTTCTTTTCTGTTTTCTCGTCGCCAGTGATCGGGCATCACCGCCGCTAAATCGCGCATCGGAAAACCGTGTTATGATTTCATGTGAATTGTTGTAATCTACCACTACTTTTGCGTAGACCATAACTTCTTGCTCGTAGCTCATACTGGGGTGAAATTGGTGCCAAAAATTCCCTTTTATAGTCTAAAAACTTTTCCATGTTTTGTGCGAAATCCAGTTCGGATTGTAGCATGAGTCAAATCGTCGTTTTGTACAAAAAGGTGCTGTTTTTCACTGTTCTGCGAACCGTTCTTATAAAATCCGTATTAAATTGTAGAAAAATCATTAGGAGGCGTACAATATGTCCTTGGAACCCTAACTCAGAGAACATTCTGGTTATATAATTTAATTGAGGAGTTTCTGGGTTTATGGAGGTCGGATCAGGTCTCGAACATACCTGTTTGGTTAGACCAGAAAGTTGTTTTAGTGATAGTTTAAGCGTGCGTCGTGTTTTAGGATTCGGGCTTCGTGCTAATACGTTTTAACGTTCGTTTAGGTGTTGGGAAGTGATCTTGGTTGGGGAGCTTGAAATTATTATTTGTGAACTGGGCGCGCTTACGTGGTGAGTTCTCTCACTATATTTAATATCAGTTGTTTTACATTACTATAGCTCGTGTGTGGTAGCCTTAATTATTTGTGATGCGGGGCTAGATAGCGGGGTGGCTAGTCAGACCTTTGTTGACATGTATACACAGGTAGCGTTGTCATGTATACACGGGTGGCATAAGGACTCGGGGGCTGACGTTTGTATACGCGGGTGGCGTAGAATCTCGGTGGGGCTAAGAGGTTATACGCGGGTGGCGTAGGGGTAGAAATGCATGTTTATGATTTGTTCGTAGACCTGTATGCTTGTTTATGTACAACTATCTGTTATAGGGGTAGTGTGGAATAACTGTGTTATCTATGGTGGTGCTTCGTGGTTACCTTTCCCAATAAATTATTGTTTCAGGTACGAATGGCTCCAAGGCGTGACGAGTACACACTGGCGCGCGTGAAGAGCTGATTACTTTTACGACTTTTAATTTTAGACATTTATTCCGCTGTTTAATGTTCTAGAGAATATTGATATTTGGGTTGCAAACGAAACGATTGGATTATTTAACGAGCTTTTATTAATAAAATGTTATATTTTTAAAATTTAAATTTCCTTAAAATTTTGGGATGTTACATGAGTTTAACCCTAGAACGTTTATGGTTGACACTGCCATTACGTGGGTGCGGATTCATAATCTACCCTCTCACTTCTATAGGGAATCAATTCTTATTCAGATCGCACGTGGTTTGGGAGATCCGATTAAAACGGATGCAAGTACGTTTTGGTTGGAAAAGGGGAAGTATGCGCGTGTTTGCGTGCAAGTGGATTTATCCAGGCCGTTGGACCGTGGCTTCAAGATCAATGGAGTCCACTGTGGTGTGATATACGAGAACCTACAGATTCTTTGCTTTACTTGTGGAAAGGCGGATCATTCGGCGCCTTCCTGCCCACTTGCGCTTATTAAGGCTCCAGTGCCTAAGGAATGAGGGGGGGAAATTTATAATGGGACTGAGATGGATAACAACACGGTATCTAATGATCCCAACTCCATTCACAAAGACTCTGCAGATGGTGAATATGGACCCTGGTTGTTGATGCGCAGGAAGCCTAGAAGGAAGAATGCTGTGGGAAACCAGTCCCAAAACCAACCGAGTCCAAATGGCACATGAGGTGGCAGAAGAAACATGCATAATACCAACCGAAACCTTGGACATAATGTGTCAGAGGAACATGGTGAGAGATGATAACCTCTTAAGGATACTCAACCCCGGAAGAAGGCTCCTCCTAGGAACCATCAAGCAAGCGGGAGTTCACAGCAACATCATGTTTTTGGGCAAAATAAATTCAGTGTTCTAATGAGGGCGGATAAGGAGAATGTGCCCTTGGACACTTCTTTTGCTATGGATCAAGACAATGAGCAACGGCCTGGATCTAGTAACACAAAGGAACGTACAAGCCTTTGCGTCCGGTACGTAACACAATAAGTGGCCATTTTTTTGGTTGATGAGGACTCTGCTGCGCAAGTGGGTAATTCTCCACTTTCAACTGAGTTGATGCATGACGGTGTCACAAATTCAGATGGACCAGGGAGATATTTCAGGTCAGTGATATCTCCCTAAATATCTCTTTCTTTATTTTATGATGACTTGCCCAATTAAAATATTATATTGGAATGTACGTGGTGTTGCCAAAGATGGTTTTAGTTCTAATTTCCGTCTTTTGTGTGCTTTGCATAAACCGGATGTGGTTTTACTGTCTGAGATGCATGCTAGTTTGGAGTGTAACACCCCAAAAAGGCAGACATTACAGTGCCGTAGACCCTACACTGGAATCCACCAGGCGATATCCAAAATACAGATTAAATATGCAATACTTGTGATACCGAACCACAATAAGTTGTACTTACTCCGATTAGGAGTTCATAGTAGTATGGCCAACGCCCTTATAATACACACGATCCAAAATACAAGTATAAACCATATGGAGATGGAATATACCTTAAATAACAATACATTTGTCCACAATTTAAATAAAGCGGAAATATAACATTACACGGTTCGAACAAAACCGGACAACAAAACACTTGGGCCCCCCGAACTAGTATCCTTCGACCCCTTCGCCGTCACCATGATCTTCCCATGCCTTGCCTTTGCCTCGACCTAAAATACAACACAATTATTTCACCCAACACAGGGTCAAATATACATGATAAATGATTTCTCAAGATATTATACAATTCACATATATTAGATCTCAAGGAAAACAACCCGACTAACGAACATACCCCTCGAGCATATGAACGGTTAGTCACAAAATGTCGAACACATCCAAATATATATGAACTATGAACGACCAAAATAGTATCGCTCAAGATGGACATCACAGTACGCCCGATCCGGAAATGTGTCAGTGCACATGTCTACCCCGTGGAATCAGGATATACGTGGAACAATGTACCTAATTAGCCTCACGAACTACGTCTCGTGTGCACAATCCAATGCGGAAACATCCACGCATGACTGTATATATGTGCCTGGCTAAAAATCCCAACAATAACCAATCGGAACGCAGATATGATTCTGGATATGTCACGATACAACATGACAACGAATTCAATAAATCACATATCCGATTAAGGATCAAGAAACTCACCGAAATGACAATAAGGATCAATGATATCAACGGTTCAAAAGTGACGAACTTGGGAATGCAATCCCACGATGAAAAATGGAACATCATCAAGAATAATATCAAATCACGGATCACAAACTTATAAGTGTTTCATATACACGAAATGTATAACCATCACAAGAATCCAAACATCATTATAACCAAGCAAGATAACTTGCCTCAATACGGAGACGAAAACAATCCCTCCTTGACGAACGAACGAACGGTCCTCGACTAATATCGGTTACTCGGACAATCAATCTTGAATGAAGTATATTTCACTCAATTACATATTCATATAATCACCGATATCGAATTTAGTGAGACGACATCCTAATTTCTATTTAAATAGTTCAGCTTTATATATATATCCACATTCCATTTCAAGGATTCATACTAACTTCAATTTGTTCGTACGATTCGGTTATTTCAAGATGTTCTCAATTATTCGTATGGTTCAAACGGATAAGAATTTATCAAGGACAATCACTAAGAAGGACTTTATTAAGATATCGATATGCTGGTAGAATTTCTTAAAAACAATATCAATATTTTGAAAGATATAATCCAAACAACTACGTTCCATAAAACATTGATCAAAATGAAGGTTACTCAGCGATTATCATCGTTCGAACGAATCATGAATTTGTAAAATTATTACTATGTTCATCGGTTATGAGTTCACCTAGTTAGGTTAACGATATAGTTGAGTTATTCATCACAAGATCATCACGAAATCATCATCAAGGTGAATTAAACATCTCTGAACTATAACCTTATGTTGATATAATTCAAGGTTCAACCAAATCCGATGAAAAACCTAAGTTCATCTAGTTCAAAATCTTCCTAATCATGATAGTTTGATTTAATATAATGATAACAATTTTACAAATCAACCTATCAAAAATGAAACTAAGGATTATTATTGTCCTAGTGATGTTAATAGTCCAGCAAGAAGAGTGTGTTTCTACTAAACATGATTACTACCATTTAAAACATAAAGAACACATCATGCCAAACCCTTAATCAACATATTCATCATTAAGTTGTTAAAAGCTTAACTACAAACATATTTTACTTGATTAATTCAATCATTAGGTGAAGTATACTTTATCACTAACATTATAACTACGAAATTATAGAGTGAAATTGTATAACATACATTCAGAAATGAAGAACAATACACTAAAACCACAAGAATACTCTCTAAGCTTCAAGAATGACTCTAAACTTCCAATCAACAAGCTCCAAATCAAGATGCAAAGCTCAAACGCAAGTTGGAAGAAAGTAGAATTGGTATAGGGAGGCAGGAGGATGATTATAGGGGAGAAAAATCGGAGTTTGGACGTGCAAAATGAAAGACACAAGTTTTCTTTTTATAACTGCACAGTTCGTTATGTACGTTATACACAAGAGGATAACGTACGTTAGCATCTTTACGTACGGTACACCAAAGGTGTTACATACGTAAGTTAGTTCCAGAGGTTACTGACTGAAAACACGAACAATATTACGTACGTTATGGCTTGGAGCATTACGTACTTAATGTAGGTCAACTAGGCTGCTACAAAAAGGTCAGATATTCGAATCACGCCCGACCCCACACACCGAAAGTTGAGATCGGATAAGACTACAAGCATTACGTACATAAAAAGCACTTCTTTATGTACGTAAAACCAACAAGATAGCGTACGTTATGCTAAAGGGTTAGCGTACGTTAAACACAGAATTACTAGCCCAAAAATGCACTTATCTATACAACATCGAGAAATCAATCATAGTGCGAATGATAGTTATATTCAAGTCTATTATGATATATTCCAACATCAATAAACATTAAACAAATGCAACAAGACTACAACAGTACAACAGTAGGTAAGAATTTCCATCGGATATTACAAAGAGTTACCTCAACGTATTGGGACTACACTTGGTTTCCCGAATCAAGTTTTTTGCCCGTCCGATGGGGCATCTGGAGGTTTGTGGATGTTGTTTGATACCTGTGCAGTAGATTTAGAGATTCTTGGTAGTGGTTACCGGTGGATATTCTAGAGTGAATTCGTTGGGTCTGAACCCTTGGCTTTTATCGGGTATCTATGCTAAGCCCACTAGACAAGATAAACTAAATCTCTGGACTGAACTCAAGAGTTTCCAATAGCTTTACTCCTTGACATGGTGTGTAGCCAGGGATTTTAACGATATTATGGATGCTTCAGAAAAAAGAGGGGGTCAGTTTGCTTGTTTCAGCCGATGTGTTGAGTTTAAGGGTCGTATGGATGCTTGCAAATTAATGGATATTGGGGCACATGGTATCAAATATACGTGGAGTAATGAACAGCAAGGCAATGCTCGTATTTGGAGTCATCTTGATCAAACTTTGGCTATCTTTGATTGGAAAGAGCTTTTTCCAAATGCAGTGGTTGTGAACCTTCCACGTGTCTTCTCTGATCATGGGCCTATACTTACTATGTCCGGAGGTTGGGAACAGCGAATTACTAAACCATTTCGGTTTGAATCTGCATGGTATTTAGACAAGTCTTGTGATGAAGTTGTCAAAAATAATTGGAAACGTGCTTCTAGCATTGAGGAGGCAGTTTATTGTTTGCCCTCTTCTCTCCTGGATTGGAATAGATTAGAATTTGGCAATATTTATCATTGCAAGTGGTGGATTATAGAGTCTTGATGAAAGAATAGTCACGGACTCCCTTTTGTCACTTGAACATAGCCTCATTGAGAAGCTTAATAACACATTTGTGCAGGAAGATGAGCTGTGGAAACAAAAGTCTCGTATTCTCAATACGGAACGTGATCGCAACACCCGTTTCTTTCACCAATCTACCATTATATGTAGAAGGCGAAATGCGATCTCAACATTGAAGATTAATGGAGAATGATGTATGGAGGAGAGCATCTTGAAGGAACATGTTTGGGAATTTTTTAATAACCTTTTTAACAATAACGCAAGTACTGGACGACAACTTGGGCATTCGCCCTTGCAAATTGAACTTTCACGTGAGGAACAGAATGCTTTGGAGAGGAAAGTTGATATGATTGAACTTAAGGATGTCTTGTTGTCCTTTCATCCTTCAAAAGCCCATGGGTCAGATGGTTTCCAGGCACTATTCTACCAGCACTTTTGGGACTTATCTAATTCACAGCTTCTTCATCAGGTCAAGTCCGCCCTGGAAAAGGGTAAATTTCCAGTTGAGATAGGGTATTCTTTCCTTTGTTTGATCTCCAAAGTGACTAATCCAGATGTGGTAGAGAAATTCAGGCCTATCACGTTATGTAATGTGACTTATAAGGTTATCACAAAAGTGCTTACTATGAGGTTACGTGATGCTATGCCACGACTTATAGCTCCCATGCAGAGTAGCTTTATCAAGGGCAGAGGGACACATGATAACATTAGATTGATTCAAGAGATTCTCCATGTCCTAAGGAGCAGAAGACAGAATGCTACTGGAAGTATTCTTATCAAATTGGATTTGGAAACTGCTACGACAAGGTTAGTTGGGACTTTATTGTAGAAACTTTGAGATATTTCCATCTTCCTGAGAGTATTCTGAAGTTGATTATGTATTATGTGCGTACTTCTAAGCTGAGGGTACTCTGGAAAGGGTCCCCTTTGGAACCACTCAATCCATCTTGTGGTCTCCGACAGGGTGACCCACTTTCACCCTATCTTTTTGTTTTGTGCAAGTGAGAGATTATCGTATCTCATCAATGATTGTGTGGAGAAGGGGAGTTGGACACCTTTCCAACTCAGCAGAAACGGCCCTAAATTCTCTCATGTGTTCTTTGCTGATGGCTTGTTTCTACTTGCTAAGGTGGATACTGATAATGCTAGGTGCATTCGGCGTGTTTTGATTGAGTTTTGCTCGGATTCGGGACTGGTTATTAGTGACCCAAATCCAAAAAAAAATTCTCGATTGTACATGGCTTGAGACGACAGAGGGAGATTTAGCAGTTTTCTTGGTTTTGGTATTACTACCAATTTGGGAAGATATTTGGGAGCTCCTCTCATTCATGGCCGCATTACGACTAGAACTTTTAGAGGGGTGATTGATAAAGTTGCTAGGAAACTTGCATCATGGAAGGCAAAATTGCTTTCTCTTGCTGGGAGAGCGACCTTGACGAGTGCCATACCCATCCACACTATGCAAGCTCAGTGGATCCTGGAAGGAACTTGCAAGCAGTTGGACAAGCTTAATAGGTCATTTTTGTGGTCTGGGGATGTGGAGAAGCGTAAGCTTCACCTTATCAATTGGCAGACGGTTACCAAACCCAAAAAATTTAGAGGGCTTGGTTTAAGGAGAGCTAGACAATCAAATGTGGCACTTTTAGTGAAAGAAGGGTGGCGGCTTTTGAATGGGATCGACAGTCTGTGCGGTTCAGCCTGTAGGGCTAGATATCTTAAAGGCGGGAATGTATCCGATTATATACCCAAGGGTGTTGAGTCCAATGCTTTCAAGGGTGTTCTTAAAAGTTGTGTGGCTATTGATAAGAATGTGTGTTGGAGGATTGGAGATGGGAAAAGTGTTTCCTTTTGGTTTGATCGATGGTTGGGGAAGTCAACAATTGCAGAGAGGAGTAACAAAAATATTATGGAGCAGGATCGGCACTTGAAGATTGCCAATATTTGGACGCCGAAAGATGGCTGGCGTTTTGACAGCCTTGGGACGGCACTGAAGTCTGAGGTCAGAGATGAAATTTTGAATTTTACAATACCTTCTAATGTGTGGTTTGAGGATATGAGGTTCTTTTATAGGTCCGACAATGGCACTTTCTCTTGCAAAGTAGCTTATCAAATGCTCCCATCTAATATGCATTACTCGCTGTCCCTTACCTGTAGAGGTAAATGGGGGTGGACTTGTAAATTAAAATGTCTAGCTAAGATTAAATATTTTATATGGCTCTGTGCACATGATGCATTAGCTACTAGAAGACTGTTGTGTCAGAGAGGTTTGTTGACTGATGGCCTATGTTTGAGGTGTGGGGAGGACGTTGAATCATTGAAACATATTTTGGTTGATTGCGTGGCGATTCAGGAATTGTGGGAGCTTGGTGTGGGGCGGGTGAAAATGAAGGAATATCAAACAGTCTTTGAATAATGACTGGTTGATTTTTCTCCTTCGCCAAGATTTTTCTAACATGTTTGTACCACGTTCCTCGTGGTCTATTTTTCTAACATGTTTGTACCACAATTTGCTGGAGGACACTATCAAGGTTTGCCATGGGAGATGAAGCTTCAACATACCAAGAGGGCTGTGAATGGTTGCGTTGACTACTTGGCAAAACGGGGACAGGAGTGCCCTTTACACACCGTGACTAAGAGCCTATCCCGTAGGGTCGTCTTTGTTTCAGGGCTCTGAATCAATCAAAAAGCTTATTGATTTAATGTGGGTTTTCAACTGTTGACATATAGGCCCGGCCCAAGCCCAAAGCAGCCCAAGCTAGAGCTTTGGGCCTCCAATTTTTTTTTTTTTTTTGGGCCTCTTTATTTGAACCTTTTATATTCCCAACCCCTAATCCCTCATCCTCCCGCAGCCCTATAATATCTATACCCTCTCCACCCCCACTTCTCTTCTCATACAACCACGCCGCACGAAACTACCTAGGGTTAGTGAGAATTGTGATTTTATTTATCGGCTACTGCTCTCTGCTCTGCTGCTCCACCGCGACTGAGTTGCTGTCTTTTCTTCTCTTCTACTGTGTTGTCTTCTCTTCTTCTTCTCTTCTGCTGTCCTACCTCGGGCCGCCTCCCGCCTGACTCCTCGTTTGTGGCCGGCCGATTAGCATTTAGCATCCACAATCAGGTTTTATCATTCTAAGCTCTCGAGTTTTGATTATCTTCAGACTTCTATTTGCTTGATATAATTGCTTAATTTGGTTGTTTTTATTTTGTTCTTATTTACTTTTTAGAGTTTATCTATTTGAGTTTTAGGAGTTACTAGTTTTTTGCCACTATAGTTTTTTCATTGTTTTTATTTGAAAAATAAAAATATCGTCTCGAAAATTTGAATCCGGTTGTGCCAAACGTAAAAAAAAACAAAGAATTGAAGCTTTGATTGAATCACAAAAAGGAGCTCTTGATAAATTTGTTAAAACGAACAAAAAAAGTAATTTTAATAATTCAAGTGGTTGCTCGTCGAATGAACAAGTTAATGATGTAAACTTGAATGAAAATAAAAATGAAAATATAGAAGAAATGATAGTTAATGATCAAGTCACCACAAATGAAATTGAAAACAAGGAAGAAGTATTTATTAATGAAGAAGATTATATCAATTTCTATGCTCACAATGAAAATAGAGAGAAAGTACGAGAAGAATTGTCTCCTAGAAATATATATGATCCAAGTCAGTGGACAAACATTAAAGCTAATTTTAGAGATTTTTTAGTAGAAAATGGTCCTACTAAAGTTACCGATATAGAATTTCCTAAGGATGAATTTGGACGACACTTTTCTTCATCATTTTACACTCAAAAGTTGCCTAATGGAGAAAAGCGTGAAAGAAGATGGTTGATTTATTCTCGAGATTTGGATAAAGTATTTTGCTTCTGTTGTAAATTATTTAACGTTCTTTCTAGTACCAGCAAATTAGCCAATGAAGGTAGTAGAGATTGGAGAAATATTGGTTCTAAGTTAAAGGGTCATGAGATAAGTAATGAACACATTGCTAATATGAGTTCATGGGTTGAATTAGAAGTCAGATTATCAAAAAATAAAACAATTGACAAGTACGTCCAAGAAAGAATAAATAGAGACCGAGAACATTGGATAAATGTATTATTTAGAATCATTGCGGTTGTTAAAACTCTTGGAAAGAATAATTTAGCTTTTCGTGGAACAAATGAAAAAATTTACCAAGAAAACAATGGAAATTTTTTAAGCATAATTGAAATGATTGCGGAATTTGATCCTATAATGGAAGAACACATTCGCCGAATCAAGGATAATGAGATTCATAATCATTATCTTGGACATAGAATACAAAATGAGATAATCAATTTGATGGCAAATGAAATTAAAACAAAAATTATTACAAAAATTAAGAACTCAAAGTGTTTTTCAATCATACTTGATTGTACTCCCGATGTAAGTCACCAAGAACAAATGTCTATTGTGTTACGATGTGTGGATACTTCTTCAATTCCAATACAAATATGTGAATTTTTTTTAGAATTTTTAAAGGTGGATGATACAACTGGAAAAGGTCTTTTTGATGCTATTATGGATGAAATGAATACTACTGGACTTGATATTAGTAACTTAAGAGGACAAGGTTATGATAATGGGTCTAATATGAAAGGAAAACATCAAGGTGTTCAGAAAAGATTCTTAGATGTTAATCCTAGATCATTTTATACGCCGTGTGGTTGTCATAGTCTAAATTTGGTACCTTTGCGACATGGCTAATTGTTGTTCTAAAGCTACATCATTTTTTGGAGTTGTGCAACGTATATATACAATTTTTTCTTCTTCAACTAAAAGATGGAAAATTCTCCAAGATCATATCCCTAGCCTAACTCTTAAATCATTATCACAAACGCGCTGGGAGAGTCGTATTGAAAGTGTAAAAGTTTTAAGATTTCAAACTTCACAAATAAGAGATGCTTTATTAAAATTAGGCGAGATTAATGACGAGCCTAAAATAAAAAGTGAAGCTGAATGTTTGGCAACTTATGAGCTTGAAAATTTTGAATTTTTGTTGGGCATGACTATTTGGTATGAGATATTGTTCGTTGTAAATTCAGTTAGTAAACATTTTCAATCAAAGGATATGCATATTGATGTTGCTTTAGAACAATTAGAAGGTCTCATTTTTTTTTTTTTAAAATATACAGGGAAGACGGATTTGAAAATGCTATTATTTCCGCTACAGAAATTGCTATTGAAATGAATATAGAACCCAAATTTCGTATTAAACGTGTTATACGTAGAAAGAAACAATTCGATGAGAATATTGATAATGAAGTTTTAAAGTCTCCCGAAGAGTCATTTAAATCAGACTATTTCTTGTACATAATAGATCAAGCAATTACTTCATTTCAAAGTAGATTTGAACAATTTAAAGTGTATCAAGATATGTTTGATTTTCTATTTAGTATTGAGAAATTAAGGTCATTGGAGATTGAAAAGTTAAAAGATTGTTGTCTTAACCTTGAACATTCATTAAACCATGAAGACAACTCTGACATTGATGGATTGGACTTATTTTTAGAATTGAAAATTTTAAGAGAAATTATACAAGTGAAAAATGATACTCCAGTTGACATACTTAATTATATAATTAGACTTGAATCTTTTCCAAATGCCTTTGTTAGTTATAGGATAATGTTAACGATTTCGGTAACCGTTGCTTCAGCCGAAAGAAGTTTTTCAAAGCTAAAATTAATAAAATCTTACCTAAGATCAACAATGTCTCAACAAAGATTAAATGGATTAGCTTTATTATCGATTGAAAAAGAAATGTTAAGTGAAATTGATTACAATAGTTTGATAACTGATTTTGCATCACAAAAAGCAAGAAAGGTTAAATTCAACTAATGATTCTTCTCTTAATTAAGAAGAAATGAATAACAATTTTTACAAATTGGCGAAAAAAATATAAAAGTTTACAAAAAAAAGGCCTCGTTTTGGAGTTCGCTTTAGGCCTCACTTATTGTTGGGCCGGCCCCGCCAGCCTCGAGATACTTGCTTTGGAAGCATCTGATTCTATTTAGTTTTGTTTTCTGGTTTGTTCTTTTCCTTTCCGATGGAGCAAAAAAAACCTATGAAGCTAAATGTTTGAAAAAATATCATATAAGTATAAATATGCTGTTTCATCTCAATCAAATTAATTGAGTTTTTTTTTTGTAATTTTCTAAAATTTAAGGTCATTTTTAATTAGGACAAATTCTGATGTATATTTTTTAACTTATCCAAGCTATTATATTATAATCTAAATTATTAAATTTCTTGGTAATTTTAAGGCTAGGACTTGGATGTAGTTTTCTAAATTAACATGTATATTTATAATAGGTCATACAAGTAATTAAATTATATATACTACTGTTATGTTTTTTTATTGCAATTTGAGAAGTGCGTTTAAGCTATAAGTCAAAATCTCTATGTATTTCGAAAAGCTTTTTAAATTTTAAATATTACTAAAACTACATTTGCCACAATTATTTAGTATAATTCTACATATAAAGTTGTACCAAAGGACAATGCATATATCGATCATTCAAGTATAAGCTCTTCTTCACTTTGGCATCATTGCAAACTCATAAGACTCACCAAGAATATGAGATTAATTGTTGGACAAACAATGTCATCTCACCATCTACAAGAAATTAAGGACTTCTCCGAATGAATTCTCAAAATTGAAAATGGCAAGCTGGGTTAAGAAGTCGATAGAGAAACTTTGATTGATATTCTTGATATTTACTAATCCCGAATGCCGAAGATCATATTGCAACCATTGTTGAAAGCACTATCATTCACTTATAAGTAACTTTCCATGGAGTAATTTTTTGAAGAAAGAGCAATCCTGGCGCCAACAAACGACGATGTGGAGATGGTAAACGATTACGTGATGGCTATAATTTCAAAATACAAGCAGATATATCTCAGTTATGACAGTATATGTAAAATTTCTGCGACCTCTAAAAGTCAAAATCAAGCATATCCAATGGATTTTTTTAATAGCATCAAGTGTTCTAGAATTCCAAATCATATCTTGAAATCTTAAGTTAGAGTTTTAATTATATTAATTGAAAATACGGATCAATTACCAGGATTATGCAATGTCACATCATTAATAATTATCCAAATCCGTAACCATATTTTTGAACAAAAAAAATCGGGAAATAATTTTGAGAGTAAAGTATTTATTCCACAATTGATATTAAGCCCGTTAGATATCAGATTACCATTTAAATTTTAAATACGCCAGTTCCCACTTATTATGAGTTTTGTCATGACTATATTTAAGAATCAAGGTCAAATGCTCTTTCATGTCGGTATGTATCTTTCAAGACCCGTATTCGATCATGGTTAGCTTTATGTAGCCATATCAAGAGTGAAGATCAGGAAAGACTAGAAATATTTTGTTGCGATGAAAATAGTGTGATCATAAACAGAACAAATAGTGTAGTCTATAAAGAAGTATTATGAAATTTATAATGAACGATTTACATATTATATATTACATAAGAGTTCTTTTTTGTGTCCCGTGTAATTACACGGGTGTTATACTAGTAAGTAATGTAATATCCTAGAATTTCGCTATGATTTTTCGCATTATTTTATCTGAGTTGTACTGTACAGAGTGGGACCGATACAGCATGGGAGAATAATCTTGGGAACTGTGACAGACATGCTAGTATATCTATTGAGGCTATATTTAATTCTAGGATATTACATGCTTGGTATGTTTTCCGATGTCGGATATACTATATGAGTATTTGTACAATTGCCGTACTTGGTCGATAGTTGTATTTGAGGTATCGTGCATCAGATGTATCGTATGAGAATGATATTGGGACGAGCATATGTATTCAGTATGTGCGTATACGTATCCAGTATGTCGAGACGGACAGGAACAGTTGGATTTTGGCCAAGTATAGAAGGCCATTACGTACGCGAGCGTCAAGGACTTACGTACGTTAAAATTACATGTTTTACGTACGTTATGCATAAGGCATTACGTACGTAACAAAGGGAATCGGACAGGACCGAGCTGTGGTCAGTAGGTGGGGCCTGGTGTCGGCAGTTTTCGGTGCGGATGTGGATAGACGAGTCAACCTCGGGCATTATGTACGATATGCAGGGTGTATTACGTACGTTAAATGGGGATTTACTGTAGCAAGTCAACATACGTATTACATACGCTATGAAGGAAATATTACGTACGTAAGCAAGTGAACGAAACAGGTCAGTGAGTTCTGGAATGATGTTACGTACGCTATGTTGGATGTGTAGCGTATGCTAGAGAGCATTACATACATTAATGTTGAATGATAACATACGTAATGAACAATGTAGTTTATAAAATGAAGATCGACTTCTCATTTCTTCACGAGAGAAAAACCTTTCCTCCTCCAACCTTCATCCCTCTGAGCATGTTAGTGAGATTTAACCTCTTCTATCTTGATTACAAGCTTGGAAACATGGATTGGAGGCTTGAATATGGAGATATGGTTGATCCTTGAGGTGTTTGAAGGTGCTGTTCATGTTCTTGAGGTATGTTGTTAAACTCTACACCCTGACTTCGGATTATTGGTATTATTATCCGTATTCGCTTCGTATAATGGTGATTAGGGTGGTGTTGTTATGATTCTTGAGGTTATGTGAAGTGTATATTGAAAGGATATGATGATACATGACTTGGATTTCGAATTGGAAGATTATGTACATATTAAAGGATATCAAATGATGTTTTTTTGATGGCTATGAACAAGGTTTCGAATTATTTAGTGTTCTTGAGGAACTCCTTGATGAATCAACATAGCAAGACGATCGTATGTCGAATTATCGGTATTTTTAGATATGAAGATCGAATATTTGTTAGGTCATGTTGATTTTAGTGGTAGAATTCGTATGTTCTTGGTGAAATACGAATCATGATAAATAATTTGGAATCCGGAAAGATTGTGATTGATCGTCGAATATGATTTCCTTTACATTCGTATCCGTAATCATATTTGTGGTTGTGAATTTGTAATTGATTAGTTCGGGTTGTTCAGATTTATGTTTAATCGGGGTAATTGTGGAACCGTTGGGTTTATTGATCGGTTGTATTGATTGTTGATTATGATCATCGAATTGTAGCTTGTATTCGTATTGTTTGAATTGTAATGGTTGGTTTCATATGATCGGGATATCTTTGAACCGCTGAGTTTGATTGGCCGGTTATATCGGTTGTCGATTATTATCGAACATATTGTTAATTGATTATTGCATTAGGTTGCGTTAAGTGATCGATGATGATTAACCGTTGTGCGGCGATTGGAACTGGAGAATGCATGGATCGCCTTGGTCGGGGCTGCGAATCTTGTAGATGAAGACAACGGGATTGGTCACAACTTCATCGTATCAGTATCAAGGCAAGTTATGCTTGCTCAGTTCATAATGTTTAGTAAATAGTTTCGTTTTCATTTCATTTATGATTCATATAGCAATGGTATCATGGAATATGAATTGTCAGGATGATGATATGTATATTATGCTTGGATTGAGATAAATCATAATGTATATGATTTTAAAGATGTCTAGTGGAAACGGAGACATAAAGTATATTTGGTCTATTGTGTGAGAGGTTAGGTACCAAGGCTAGTTATCATGCCGGCATTGAACTCGAGATGGTGGTTTGGTATTAGTAATGGACTGTACCTCATTTTGTATTATTCGGATAACTGTGTATTCGTTCAGGGATGTTGGTCGTGGAAAGTTTAGCATCTCCAGCTTGAGGTAAATTAATATTGCTAGATTATGATAATCATCATGTTGCATTATTGCATGTGTGTGTTGATATTTCATGTGGTGAGTGTGCATCATTGTTTGTTACGTTGTGTGATGTGCCCTTTCTTTAAGCTGTAATCTGTTGGGCCTCAGCCTCACGAAGTACGTCTCGTGCGCACGATTCAATATGAGGTCGAAACCAACATATGCTACACGTGCCCGTCCTGAAAATCCTACACATGACCGATCAGAACGTATCTGACTCCAGATATGTCACGATACAATATGACAACGAATATCGAAGAAACGCATATCCAACAAGGATCAGAAGACTTTCTAAGAGGGCAACGATAACTCGATCATGAAAGACCGACACGACCACAATGTCGTATTCCGTCAGACAACAGTTCACAGCATGCTCAACAATGCATATGATAATAGCACATAAACTCCCAAGGTCGCAGCCAAGGGTCACGAAAGTATCTACTCAGGAATACTCCGGACAATATCACATAAACTCCCAAGGCCGCAGTCAAGGGTCACAGAAGCATCTACTCAGGAATATTCCGGACGTGGGTACCATTCAGGTTTTATCCCCTAACACAATTAACAATAATTTTAACACACTATTTTTGTTCTATCAAATCTGCCCAAACTTAAACCAATGCTTGTCATTCCCAGTTGTTAGTCCTTCATTGATCTTGTTGGAGTCACCACATCATGGTATTCTCGTTCGTGGGTGATCCTTTGTCGATCTTGTGTGGAGTTATCATGTCATTGATATTCTCGTTCTGATGCATTGGTTATTTATCATTATTGATTGTGTGAGCATTCATGCTTTGTATTGATATCCGGGACTTGCCATTGTCTCGGGACAGTTGATTTACATATATATTGTGTGATATCGGTTTATCATAATTGGGATCTGATTGTGCGACCCAGCGAACAGGATTGGTCATGGACAGATCACTCCATACTTGAGATATATTTGTGTTTGAGAATCTTGGTATCATTTTGAATACAGTACAGATGGTTATTATTGAATCCATTCGTCACTTGAGAACGCGAGATGTGGATTATGATAAGGATTGATTTAATATGGATTGTGATGGATTGATAAGGTTACTACGGTAAGGTTACACTATAAATATTCTTACCTTGTAATTAATTACATTGATATGTAATTGTATTTGATGATGTGATCGATATCATTGTTGAGTATTATGACTGACCTCTTCGTGGGCTTTATCTTTTAGGTACTTGGAGTTCGAGTTAGTAGCGGTCGTGAAGAGATGAGCTTTCCGGTGATACTGGCTATGGCATGGTTGTTGGGATTTGTGTATTTTTTTCTGGTTGTTATGGTTCCGCTATTTAATCATGTCTCTATCCGTTGCGTATATAATTTTATAATGGCTTTCTGTATCTTTCCAACTTGTGTATGCTTTCTAAATGCCCTTTTGGCGTCTTTGCCTTGTGCTTTCAAATGATATTTTCTGACGGTAATTGGGAACAACGTTTTGAAAAATATTTGAGTATTTAAAACATTACCGTCATCAGCCTTTTTACATTTTTAAACGTTTGCGAAAATGATTCTAGCCTTGTGTGTTCCAATATGTGTTCCCGAATGACTTTGGGGTATTACAAGTAACTAATGTTCTTCATGAAAAAAAGTCTATATTGAGTGTATTTTGTTGTCGGAACAAAGCGATAAAAGCAAAAATATTTAAGAGCCATTTCTTAATTTGATTGCTTTCCTTTTTCAGATGAGGGAATATCAGCCGTTAGTTTATGGGATTTCATTGCCATTTCTTCAATAAAGGAATATTCCATGATCAAAGTTTATTTAGTCCTTTCTTTGATCCGTATTTGAGTCGTAATCAATATACTTGTTCGATCCTGCTTTTAATTAATTCATTAATATTCCTTCCGTTCTGGTCAAGATTGACAGAGTTGTAACACCCCAAACTAGGCGGATATTACGGTCTGACTGGACTTGGGGCCTACTGCGCGAATTTAAAATCGATGAATTAAATAATATAATTGTAGTATCGAACCACATTATATTACCAAATACTCGATGAGAAGCTTAAGTACAATACACTGCGACAATACGAATACTAAGATATTTTATGTGAAGATAAAATACACCACCCCGAATAAATGAACATCTCAAACGGAATTTGCAAATGAAAATACAAATGAAGAGAAATAAGAATGATCAAATGACCGAATGATCGAATGACTGGGCCCCTACTAAGATCACCTGACTCTCGCCACAACATGTTCTTCCCGTGTCTTTGCCTTGACGTGACACAAAACAAAATCCCCAACGCCGCCATACGTAACAACAATCCTCAAGGGTTGAAAATACACAATCATGATATATCTGAAGTTATGAAATATCCTTAATTATGAATTACGCTGAAGAGGAGTATCATATTACGCCCGTAATGTTCTGTGCAAGTGTACAAGACGAATAACCGGACACACCCGTCCTTGTACCTAATTAGTCTCACGAAGGTAAGCGTTACCGTGTGCACGGTCCAATGTATCGGTGAACCCAATACATGACCATCGTGTGTCCGACTAAAAATTCCACACAACCACACCCGGACACACAATATGAACCCAGAAGGTCATATGAATGAAAATGACCACAATGAATATCAATGAATAATAATTCGACAATGCCAAGAATGACTCACCGAGATGAAAATAATAGTGACGTGATTGATAACTCAATGAAATGATTGGAACCGTCGTTCCTCGTGAATGAAGTGATTATTCGACAATTACAAGTCTCAATACGGTTAATACAATGATGGATGAGTATGATGATGAATAAACAACAACAAAAGGAATGAATATCCTTTTAACCGAGTAAGAATCAACTTACTCAACACCGGTGACAATTATCCTTCCACGAACAACGTCCTAATTGAGATATCGGTCGCTCGAACAACCTTGAATAACACAATTACCAACAATCCGTTCAACATACGAATCAAACACGAAAAATAACGAACTCAAAACGTCGATACGACTAAACCAAGTTCATTGGGGCATTATATCGAACACTTTGTGGCCAAACTTCGATTGTTAACAACCAAACCTCAATAATACCAATATCAAATCCCCAAGAAGTGTTTCAAACTAACAAAACATCTTCCATACGATCAATAATCCAATATGAATATCCAAATTCGTGATTACAACAACTATTAATCGAAAACCCCCAAATCCAACCCAATATTCAAAGTGTTCTTGAATAATCCTTCAATAATCCAATGAATAATCAAACATATCCATAATCATGCGTATATCACTTCATACAACATGATCTTAACATCCAAAACATCATATCTCAATACAAAATCGAAATCCAAGATGTTGAAGAAATTACCTCTTGAAGATCCAAGCACTTTGATCCGAAGAACACGCGTTAGATCGATTATCCGGGCTTCACGATCGAAAGAAGATGAAGAAAATCAAATACTCAAGTGATAGATGATGGGAAGTCTCCCCCCTCAAGCCCTCTCTCTCGTATGGTTGAAGAAAAGGAAAAAATGAGTTGATCTCGCTGAAAAAACGCAATTATAGTGCTGACTGCACTGTGTGCCGCGGCCCGGCCAAAGTGTGCCGCGGCGCAGGGCCAAAACTGCCCCCAGTGATCGGCAGCGTGCCGCGGCAGTGACTCGGCAGTGTGCCGCGGCCCCGTCGGCATGAGCCGCGGCCCACGGTACAGACGGGTTGGCCGATAAGTTGCAACATGAGTGTGGCGCGACCCGGACGAGTGTGCCGCGGCAGTGACTCGGCAGTGTGCCGCGGCCCTGCTGGCATGAGCCGCGGCCCACAGTAAGGCTGCTCGGCCAAAACTGGAAAATGTGTGTGCCGCGGCGCACACTCCTTGTGCCGCGGCCCACACTCCCCTGGGTCCTAAAATGATGAAAAATGATCCGGGAAGAGAATAAAAGCAATAGGAATCAATATTTGGGAAACAATAACACGAGATGGAAGTACGAAAACCCCAAAATGGTGGTTCCAAGCAATGATTATAAGGATTCGCCCAACACAACACAATTCGAACAATGAGGAGATTAGAAATGACATGAACTCCAACGTCAACAACGACTAATGAATCAATTACCACGATCAAGATAATACTCTTGCCTCGATTCCCGAGTAAGGTTAAAAAAATGAACAATGTCGATACACAACTCGAAGTTATTCCGAACGGTGAACACGGATGAATGATTATTAACAAGTGAAAAATTACATAATGACAATTACCGAATGAAATTACTGAATGATAATGACTGAATTATGACCGGGTATTACATACACCCCCCCTTAAAAGAGTTTCGTCCCCGAAACTAAGGGTCAAACAACTCGGGATAACTCTGCCGCATACTATCCTCGGTTTCCCAAGTAGCCTCTTCGACTCCGTGTTTAGACCACTGAATTTTAATCAAAGGAATCGCCTTATTCCTCAACTGTTTGATTCGCCGCTCTAAGACTCGTATGGGACGCTCCTCATACGAATGATCATCTGCGATCTCGATTTCATCGAACTGTAGTATGTGACTCGGGTCGGCAACATACTTCCGCAACTGAGAGACGTGAAACACATTATGAATTCGGCTCAACGCCGGAGGTAAGGCCAAACGATAAGCTAGCTCGCCTACTCATTCCAAAATCTCAAACGGTCCAATAAATCTTGGACTGAACTTCCCCCATTTTCCGAAACGGAAAATACCTCGACTCGGGGACACCTTGACCAAAACGTGGTCACCCGTCTCGAACTCTAGTGGTCGACGACGATTGTCTGCATAAGATTTCTTTCGACTCTGAGCGGTCAACAAACGACTCCTGATCAAAGCTACCTTCTCACGGGCGGCTATAAGCATATCGGGCTCGGTACCGATTGATTCTGATAAGTCGTCCCAACACAAAGGAGATCAGCAATGACGACCGTACAAGGCCTCGTAAGGTGCCATCTTAATCGAAGCATGCCAACTATTATTATACGTGAACTCGATCAATGGTAGTTGGGCTTCCCAATCGTCTTTCCAATCGAGGACGCATGCCCTCAACATGTCCTCTAATGTCTGAATAGTCCTCTCTCGATCGCCCGCTTGACCGAGGATGAAAAGCGATCGAGATTAAGCTGAGTTCCCATAGCACGATGAACTGATTTCCAAAAATGAGACACAAACCGTCCGTCACGATCGGAAATGATACTTTTAGGAGTACCGTGCAGTCTCACTATCTCTTTGATGAATAACTGGGCAAGTCTCTCGGGACCCCAAGTATCCTTAATCTCAAGGAAATGAGCTGATTTAGTTAAGCGGCCCACAATCACCCAGATCGTATTCATGCCACGACGACTCGTCGGCAAACTCGTGATGAAATCCATATAAATGTCTTCCCACTTCCATTCTGGAATAGGGAGAGGTTTCAGCATACCCGCCGGTCGCTGATGTTCAATCTTAACTTGTTGACAGGTTAAGCATCTCGAAACAAATTCTGCGACTTCTCGCTTCATATTACTCCAACAGTAATTTTGTTTCAAGTCCTTGTACATCTTGCTAGACCCCGGATGAACAGAATAAGGGGTAGCATGAGCTTCTCTCAAAATCGAGTTTTTCAACTCGTCATTCGCCGGTACGCATAACCGATTCTTAAAACGCAAAAGTCCATTCTCGTGGATCACAAAGCCAGGGGCTTTCCCCTGAGCCACATCCTCACGGATGCGCAACAATGATGGGTCCGAACCCTGATTCTCTCTGATTGCCTCCTCAAGTGGCGATGAAATCTCTAACATGCAAAGTTGCCCTTGCACTCGCTGAAGCCAGACCTCGATCTCGGGTCTAAGGAATTCCTGTTGAAGCTCTTTTTGAACTGTTAAACGAGCCAGCATCTGATCCTGAACGGACTTACGACTCAAGGCGTCGGCGACAACGTTCGCCTTGCCCGGGTGGTAAAGGATCTCGATATCATAATCTTTGATTAATTCCAACCACCGTCTCTGTCGCATATTTAACTCCTTCTGAGTAAATATATACTTCAAACTCTTGTGATCAGTGAAGATCTGACAGGTGACGCCATAAAGGTAATGACGCCAAAATTTCAACGCGAAAACCACGGCTGCTAACTCCAGGTCGTGGGTCGGATAATTAACTTCGTAAGGTCTCAATTGCCGTGAAGCATAAGAAATAACCTTCCCATTCTACATGAGTACACATCCGAGACCTTGCCCGGACGCATCACTATAAACCACAAATCCTTCCGTCCCTTGCGGCAAGGAAAGTACAGGTGCTGAAACTAACCGGCTCTTGAGTTCCTCAAAACTCCGCTGACACACGTCAGACCACGTGTATTTCTTATCCTTTCGCAAAAGGTTCGTCAATGGTTGAGCGATTTTAGAAAATCCTTCCACAAACTGCCAATAATAACCGGCTAATCCGAGAAAGCTTCGGATTTCCTTAACATTCTTCGGAGGTAACCAATCTTGGATAGCCTCCGTATTCTGAGGATCAACACACACTCCATCTGATGAAATTACATGCCCGAGAAAAGTCACTTCGGACATCCAGAACTCATATTTGGAAAACTTTCCATAAAGTTGCTCTCATCTTAACATGTCGAGAACCTGATGAAGATGAACCTCGTGTTCCTCTCGGTCACGAGAATAAATCAAAATATCATCGATGAAGACAACAATAAACTCATCCAAAAAGTCGATGAAAACCCGATTCATTAACTCCATGAATACCGCAGGTGCATTAGTTAGCCCGAACGGCATAACCACGAACTCATAATGACCATAACGTGTACGAAACGCTGTACTTGCGATATCCGACTCTCGAATTCGCAACTGATGATATCCAGATCTTAGGTCGATCTTGGAAAATATTGAAGCTCCTTGAAGTTGATCTAAGATATCATCAATACGGGGTAAGGGATACTTATTCTTGATCGTCACCCGGTTCAATTCCCGGTAATCAATACACAAGCGGAACGAACCATCCTTCTTCTTGACAAACAACACTGGTGCTCCCCACGGGGACGCACTCGGACGGATATAACCTTTCTCGAACAACTCCTCAAGTTGGTTCTTTAATTCCTACATTTTGGTCGGGGCCATCCGGTACGGTGCCTTCGATATCGGGGACGTACCGGGCTCCAACTCAATCGTGAATTCCACATCTCTCTGTGGAGGCAAACCAGATAACTCGTCTGGAAAAACATCGGCATATTCCCTCACTACCGGAATATCCGTCAACATTACTGATGATTTCTCGGTTTTGGTCATATAGCACCAATAACCAACACACCCCTGACTGAGTAATTTCACTGCTTTCATCAAGTTAATGACCTTACCAGAACAGCCGGGATTACCTCCCTGAAAAACACATTCAACCCCATCGTCTGAAATGATGGTGACCATACGCTTACGGACACTGATGATGGCATCGTGACGATCCATCCAATCAATACCCAAAATGACGTCGTCTCTCGGCAATTCTACCACGATTAGGTCCGCTGGCCATACGCGGCCATGAAGCTGAATCGAACAATTCCGAATCTCACGATTTCCGATAATTCGTCTACCATCAGGTAGACCAATGACATAAGGCTCACAACTAGTAGCACTACCCAGACGTAGTCTACTCAAACATGACTCGGAAATGAATGAATGCGATGCATCGGTATCAAAAAGGGTACACACAGGTTGAGATAGAATATCGAATGTACCTGAGATCATTCGGGCCTCTGGATCATCGGTCTTCTTCATCTCATAAATCCGGGGCTTGCTAGTCCCGGCACCGGATGCTCCCGTCTGATGGCTAAAGGCTCCACCTTTATTCGCTCCTGTCATCTTGAACGACGCAGACTGAGTGGCCTGATTTTGAACAGCTGACTGTTTCGGGGCCTGAGATGACGTCGGAGTAGGTTTGGAGTCCCTACGGCAAAAACGGGCCTTATGCCCAGCGATTCCACAGTTATGACACGTGATAGTCTGTTTCGGACACTTGGTGCTGAGATGACCAAGATCCCCACAGTTAAAACAGGTGATGGCCAAACTGGCCGCTCGTGACTGAGATTCCGCGGGTTTAGGCGTCACAGGAGGTCGCTCAGAAAAAGTAGAGCCCACCCGAGGTTTCTTGAAAGTGGCACACCGCCGCCGATCGATTACGGTTCTTGGACTTTTTGCTAGCAGATGAAGGTTGCTGCTTAGCAATCTCCTTAGCAGTAAGCTCATAGGTAAGAGCTTTCTCAATAAATTCGGCCAACGTGGTGCAATTATGATTAAGCAACTGTAGTCTCATACGGGGTTTCAGCCTCTTGCTGAAATACTTAATCTTATCCGCCTCGGAATGAATGATAGATAAGGCGAACGGAAGAAGTTCCTGAAATTTCTCGGCAATGGCGAGAACATCCTCGTCTGCTGAGGGGTCGGGAGTGAGTAATTCTGACAGCTTGGCCTCTCTGAGTGGGGCCGGATAATACCTCTCCATCATGAGAGTCTTAAATTGATCCCAAGTACATGATCCGTCGGCGGGCTTCAACGATAACCACCAAGAATGAGCGCTCTTACCCAGGTAGTAAGCCGCAACTGAAACTTTGTGTCCTTCGGGACACTCTACCATAGCAAATAACTTCTCGAACGTTCGAGCCAATAAACAATATCCTCCGGCTCAGATGAGCCTTCAAAAGTAGGTGGCCTTTGGCGAGAGATGTCGCCGATGATACTGCTCACACTCCTCTCTTGCCTCTGAGGTGGCGGCGGAGGAGCCTGTTGATTTTGATTAGATGAGTTATGCATCATCTCCATTAGTTGTGCCATCTGAGTCATTTGGGCCATCATGCCCTGCATAAAAGCGAGTGGGTCAACCCGAACACCTTCTGACTGAGCTGTGCCCCGGGTACGACTCCCCGATAGTGAATGATCACGTCCAGGTGAATGAGTGGCAGCATCGCTGCTCAATGAATTAGCATTATTTCTCGCGTTCGCACGTGTATTCACACGAGATATCGGGATTCGGCCCACACCACGGCCTCGTCCTCCACGTCCTCTTCTTGCTCTCTCCATACTGAAGTAGGAAAGTCACATGATGATTATATTTCCCGCATGAATATCACGTTATGATTATGACTTGGATGAAAATGAGCATACACGCTCAAACATAGTGATTACATAAATGATTAACTGAGGTGACATGATTATCTGATGAAATTATTGAAATGATTATCTTGAACAAGTTAACAAGATTAATGATATGATCTTCCAGATCAACAACCGAGTAATGAAATGAATTGAGTGATTAATGAGTTAACATGACCGTCCTGGTCAAAATGAAAATGATGATTGAGGATTGTTAACTAATGAATTATGAATGAATGATTATTGCCAGAAATTATACCATGGCGTTAGAAATCTTACAGTTCTTGGTCTGATTGGCTCGGCATTTGCACAGGTCACACGTGACGCGAAGGTCCAATGATATTAGTCCGATGACAATGATTTCAAATGAGACATGACTCGGAAGGTAGTATTCAAAACCACGCTCCGATACCGACTCTGTAACACCCCAAACTAGGCGGATATTACAGTGCCGTGGACCCCCGACTGGGACCCACCAGGCGAATGAAAACTAATGAATTAAATAATATAATTGTAGTATCGAACCACATTATATTACCAAATACTCCGATGAGGAGCTTAAGTACAATACACCAGGACAATACAGAATACTAGTATATTTTATGTGAAGATAAAATACACCACCCTGAATAAATGAACATCTCAAACGGAATTTACAGCGGAAAATACAAATGAAGAGAAATAAGAATGACTGAAATGACTGAATATCTGAATGACTGGGGCCCCCTACTAGTATCACTGGGACTCCTCGCCGTCAACATGCTCTTTCCGTGCCTTTGCCTTGCCGTGACCTGAAAACAAAATCCCCCAACGGGGTTAGTTACACAGAACAACAACCCTCAAGGGTTGAAAATACACAATCATGATATATCTGAAGTTATGAAATATCCTTAGTTATGAATTACGCTGAAGAGGAGTATCATAGTACGCCCGTAATGTTCTGTGCAAGTGTACAAGACGAATGACCGGACACACCCGTCTTTGTACCTAATTAGTCTCATGGAGGTAAGCGTTACCGTGTGCACGGTCCAATGTATCGGTGAACCCAATACATGACCATCGTGTGCCCGACTAAAAATTCCACACAACCACACCCGGCCACGCAATATGAACCCAGAAGGTCATATGAACGAAAATGACCACAATGAATATCAATGAATAATAATTCGACAAGGCCAAGAATGACTCACCGAGATGAAAATAATAGTGACGTGATTGATAACTCAATGAAATGATTGGAACCGTCGTTCCTCGTGAATGAAGTGATTATTCGATAATTACAAGTCTCAATACGGTTAATACAATGATGGATGAGTATGATGATGAATAAACAACAACAAAAGGAATGAATATCCTTTTAACCGAGTAAGAATCAACTTACTCAACACCGGTGACAATTATCCTTCCACGAACAACGTCCTAATTGAGATATCGGTCGCTTGAACAACCTTGAGTAACACAATTACCAACAATCCGTTCAACATATGAATCAAACACGAAAAATAACGAACTCAAAACGTCGATACGACTAAACCAAGTTCATTGGGGCATTATATCGAACACTTTGTGGCCAAACTTCGATTGTTTACAACCAAACCTCAATAATACCAATATCAAATCCCCAAGAAGTGTTTCAAACCAACAAAACATCTTCCATACGATCAATAATCCAATATGAATATCCAAATTCGTGATTACAACAACGATTAATCGAAAACCCCCAAATCCAACTCAATATTCAAAGTGTTCTTGAATAATCCTTCAATAATCCAATGAATAATCAAACATATCCATAATCATGCGTATATCACTTCATACAACATGATCTTAACATCCAAAACATCATATCTCAATACAAAATCGAAATCCAAGATGTTGAAGAAATTACCTCTTGAAGATCCAAGCACTTTGATCCGAAGAACACGCGTTAGATCGATTATCCGGGCTTCACGATCGAAAGGAGATGAAGAAAATCAAATACTCAAGTGATAGATGATGGGAAGTCTCCCCCCTCAAGCCCTCTCTCTCGTATGGTTGAAGAAAAGGAAAAAAATGAGTTGATCTCATTTGAAAAACAATTATAGTCTTGGCCTTGATCGTGTGCCGCGGGCCAAAGTGTGCCGCGGCATAGGCCAAATCGGTGATCGGCAGCCGTGCAGCCCCGACGAATGTGCCGCGGCAATGACTCGGCAGTGTGCCGCGGCCCCGTCGGCATGAGCCGCGACCCACGCATGCACGGCCGGGCCGATAAGTTGCAACATGAGTGTGCCGCGGCCCGGACGAGTGTGCCGCGGCAGTGACTCGGCAGTGTGCCGCGGCCCTGCCGGCATGAGCCGCGGCCCACAGTACAGGCTGCTCGGCCAAAACTGGAAAAGTGTGTGCCGCGGCGCACACTCCTTGTGCCGCGGCGCATACTCCTTGTGCCGCAGCCCACACCCCCCTGGGTCCTAAAATGATGAAAAATAATCCGGGAAGAGAATAAAAGCAATAGGAATCAATATTTGGGAAACAATAACACGAGAGGGAAGTACGGAAACCCCAAAACGGTGGTTCCAGGCAATGATTACAAGGATTCGCCCAACACAACACAATTCGAACAATGAGGAGATTAGAAATGACATGAACTCCAACGTCAACAACGACTAATGAATCAATTACCACGATCAAGATAATACTCTTGTCTCGATTTCCGAGTAAGGTTAAAAAAATGAACAATGTCGATACACAAATCGAAGTTATTCCGAACGGTGAACACGGATGAATGATTATTAACAAGTGAAAAATTACATAATGACAATTACCGAATGAAATTACTGAATGATAATGACTGAATTACGACCAAGTATTACAAGAGTATAGTTAGTTTTTATTATTTTGGTCTCAATTTCAGTAGTTTTAGTTCAATTCAGTAAAATTCAGCTCGAAAAGACAGAGTATTAGTTATTTTAAATAATAATTGATATAAATAATTATAATAAATATTTGATGGAGATTAAAAAGTAAAAAGTAAATATCTGAGTTATATATAAACTTAATAAATAGAGGCTTTTTTAAGAAAAATACAAACTCTGGGTTAATAATTGTTACTATTAAAATAGTAATATTAGTATGTTTATTATTATTATCAAAAAACTATTTAATAGTAATTACCTAATAATATTCATTACGAATAATTATATTTTTATAGTAATAATTATTATTTAAAACTATTATATAATAGAATCTTAATTTTATTGAATAAGTACTTTATCACAAATTAATAACAATAATCTATTATTATTTTACTTATAAGTAACAATAACTAATATATTTTAAAATTTTTTACATTGCATAGAAAGAAGTGACATGCATGAACTTAATTTTATAGGTGGAAGTAAGTATGAGCCTCGTACCCACCTCTTCTTACGGTATCAAAACTTCATACCTCATGAATTTCAGGTATTAATTTAAAAACTAAAATAGAATAATTTATATTGAGTAATATATTTTGTTAAAATATTAAAAAATTAACATTATCTTATATACTAAAAGATTGAGTCCCAATATTAAATGTTTAGTCTTAATGATTCATGTCATTAATTAAATGTTACTAAGTCTTAATGTTTTATAATTTTTAGTTTTATAACAAAAATTAAGAGATTAAATGCTATAACCAATTTTGAATTCAATATAATTCCGTGTCCAATCAAGTACTCATGTATTGAATTTTCTTATGTCCTTTTAGTAGTCATAAAATTCATATTCATGTCACAGTTTAGAAAGTCTCCCCAACTTCTATGGAGTATATGGTATAAACATGTAGTTTATGCATGGTCAGTTGGTCACAAAATTAGTTTTAACTATCTTTATATAATAATTCAATCATATATGGCCACCAAGTGTTTCATAAGTTGACGAAAAGATGAGATAAAATAGTTCTGATCTATTTTATTTCCGCATTTTCATCTGTAATATTGGCAAGTTATTCGTCGATGTTGATCGAAGGCTTAACAACACATGCATGAAACTCTTACATAATTCTAAGTAAGTTCACATTTATTTTTTCAATGTCGATCAAAAGCTTAGCAAACATATTGGATATCATAAATCATTCTAAGCCAGTAGGGTCACAAACATTATTGAGTAGTGAATATTTATGCTTGATTCATCTTTAGTTTATTGTGTTTTTGTTTTGGCAATGGCTATAAACGAGACTAGAATGCAACACGAAAGATTTGGTACATTGAAAGTGTAACATCCCCAAAACCGACCGGGAGTATTACACGCCGTGGGCCCCGCGCCGGAACCCACCGGGCTAAAAATCAATTACAAGAACGATAAAAAGGCCGATGACGGTAGTATTTATCAAAACTCACAAAATCATTTGAAAACACCAACTACCGTAAAAAATATCAAGGCCAAAAACTCGGTTAAGGGAATCGGTTTTCGAAATGAAACTCAGTTGGCAAAAAGCCTAAAACCATTTGAAAGAACTCACGCAGCGAATAAAAATACAGTTCAAGATACATATACATCAATAATGATATACACAAACAAAATACACGATTCCCCAACAATATGCCATAGCCAGTATCGTCCGAAATCCTCGCCTCACGACCGCTACCATCAAAGTCCTCAATACCTGAAAAACAAGTCCCACAACGGGGTCAGCAATAATGCCCGACAAATAACCGCAAGTACATAAACATAAATATTCACATGCCATGCATCATGAGAGTAATAACCTCAATGATAACCTTACCACTTCCGGTAATCCAACGATTCTCGTCAAAATCCCAATATCACGATAATACCATAAAAATCCCAGTATCACAACAGTACCGTATAATACCTCAATACCGAATACTTTCTCGTACATAATCCTCTATGTACGATTACCATAAAACATACCTCTATCCGGACTTCCTTCCGGAATGCATACCACATACCAATAATATCCAAAATGACATCAACAATATCCGAATACTACAATCTTCCCAAGGTTGTCCAAGTATCTCAACAATCATCAACTGTGCATTCTAATCCTTTTAGAACATCACTCAACATTCGTCAATATGCAATACAACATAAAATACTTATGAAATGTAAATGGAATTACTCATCAAAACATTACAACCGAACAAGTAAACACTTGCCTGGATATGAATATGACAAAACCACCACCGAACTCATCGTCCTTGTCTACGAGCTCTACAACCCTGACTAGACTGAATTTACGGCCTTCAATGCGGCACATCGGTTATACCTATGGTTAATCAACCTAGAACAATAATCATATCAATAATCAAACCAACTTGGTAACAATGATCATAACATATTCAATCCGGAATTCAACCTCGTATCATGATTTAACTCCTCTAAATCGATCACTGAAATTATCATGATCCAGAAATCTATCTCAAAATGGTTTAAACGAACCATCATATTTATAATATGAAGAAACATCCGAAACTCTTATCAAAATTCCATTGAATCTCATATAATATCGTTATATGATTATCCAACATCTTCCTCACATATAATCATCCTTAAAAACGATCCATAAACAAAAGAGATACCAAATTTACCTGGATTAGACGAACCAAAAAGAAGAACACTTGAACTCCATTCCAAGAATCATGAATAACTTGAAGAACAAGGCTTGAATTCATGCTCTCAATATAATGTTGTTAAAGATTATCATTATACAGTGTTTGGGAACCTCAAATACATCCCAACTCTCTCTCTCCCGACTGAAGGAAGAAAAATGGACGAAATGCCTCTCAGCACCCGTCTGTCCCTTCTATAATATTCATTATTAGCGTGCGCTAACATCTCATGTTTAGCATGCGCTACAGCCTTAGCGTGCGCTAACTGACTTTGTTAGCGTGTGCTATCGCAGCCCAGAGGATACTGCCTTGCTTCGTAAACTAGCTTACGTATGTAATGCCCATGCATTAACGTACGTAAAACATCCTGCCTAGCGTACGCAAGTCATTGACCTTAGCGTGCGCTATCCGAAGTTGACTTGCTAAAGTATACACCTACCACTCGTGCCCCCACATTCCGAAAGCATCCGCGATTATCGGGATTCCTCTGACCGATATGGAATTAGCGTGCGCTAACCATACGGTTTAGCGTGCGCTAGCCCTACATGACAAACACCCGCTGACCTTATTTGGACACGCGTCGCAAATGGCCGGGTCCATTCGCCGAAAGCCAAGATTCCTTGTCGGACGATCTGATATTAGCGTGCGCTAACCATCCTTAGTAGCGTGCGCTAAATGCCGATAAACATCAACCCGGGCCTACATGTTGGCCGACTTCCGAATCTTTCCCAGAAAGTCTTACGTACGTTAAGGACCCTCCTCAGCGTACATAATGTGAACCTATTAGCGTACGTTAACTACACAACGTAGCGTGCGCTACTCGTGCCTCGTAGCGTGCGCTAAGCATATCTCATAGCGTGCGCTATCGTGGCTGTGCTTAGCCATATTCAGCTATCCTCGACCAACATCTCGACATACCAAACGATCATACGGCACAATGAATACATATACACATTTCAATAACATTGTCATACGTTCACAACATCCTCAAGCACAATTATCCATCAACGATATCCAACATATAAACGAAAAATATATCCGAAAAATCGGGGTATTACACTCTACCCCCCTTAAAAATAAGTTTCGTCCTCGAAACTTGTAGTCACTCGCACAAACAACAATTCAACAGAAAATCCAAAATCACCAAGATAACCAAGAATTATCGAATAATCCGAAAAACATACTTACAGGCCCGTGAAGTCGAAGATCTCCCGTGATACTAGCATATGACACGATTTCAAAAATCTCGACACAACAAGAATGCCAAAACAGGAATAATCACAATTTGAAAACGATTGGTCTCCGCCAAGACCACAACAAGTTTAGAGCACTGTCGAGTTTTGTGGGATCTGTGATGTTGTGTCTCCTGACCTAAAGCGCATAAGCCGCTCCTTGTCACATGCACGTATCACCGGCGTTCCACTCCACATCGAAAGCCGCACATTGCACGTGCCTCGCACCGGCGTTCACTTCCCGATTGGAGCCGCACATTGCACATGACCACAGCACCGGCGTTCACTCCCTGCCTCGCCGGTCTCGGAAACACTAACAATCCCCAAACCCACACATCACTACGACAGTACTCAAAAATCACACAATTCCAAAACATCACAAACATCACGCTACTACCACACCGATAGAGCCACATAATACACATGCCCAGTTATCACAACACCTTGGGCTTAACAGCTCGCCACCAGTCCGAAGCGTCATCAACTGTCAGAAACCTGGCTCCGATACCATATTTGTAACACCCCCAAAACCGACCGGGAGTATTACACGCCGTGGGGCCCGCGCCGGAACCCACCAGGCTAAAAACCAATTACAAGAACGACAAAAAGGCCGATGACGGTAGTATTTATCAAAACTCACAAAATCATTTGAAAACACCAACTACCGTCAAAAATATCAAGGCCAAAAACTCGGTTAATGGAATCGGTTTTCGAAATGAAAGTCAGTTGGCAAAAAGCCTAAGACCATTTGAAAGAACTCACGCAGCGGATAGAAATACAGTCCAAGATACATATACATCAATAATGATATACACAAACAAAATACACGATTCCCCAACAATATGCCATAGCCAGTATCGTCCGGAATCCTCGCCTCACGACCGCTACCATCAAAGTCCTCAATACCTGAAAAACAAGTCCCACAGCGGAGTCAGCAATAATGCCCGACAAATAACCGCAAGTACATAAAAATAAATATTCACATGCCATGCATCATGAGAATAATAACCTCAATGATAACCTTACCACTTCCGGTAATCCAACGATTCTCGTCAAAATCCCAATATCACGATAATACCATAAAAATCCCAGCATCACAACAGTACCGTATAATACCTCAATACCGAATACTTTCTCGTACATAATCCTCTATGTACGATTACCATAAAACATACCTCTATCCGGACTTCCTTCCGGAATGCATACCACAGACCAAGAATATCCAAAATAACATCAACAATATCCGAATACTACAATCTTCCCAAGGTTGTCCAAGTATCTCAACAATCATCAATTGTGCATTCTAATCCTTTTAGAACATCACTGAACATTCGTCAATATGCAATACAACATAAAATACTTATGAAATGTAAATGAAATTACTAATCAAAACATTACAACCGAACAAGTAAACACTTGCCTGGATATCAATATGACAAAACCACCACCGAAGTCATCGTCCTTGTCTACGAGCTCTACAGCCCTAACTGGACTGAATTTACGGCCTTCAACGCAGCACATTGGTTATACCTATGGGTTAATCAACCTAGAACAATAATCATATCAATAATCAAACCAACTTGGTAACAATGATCATAACATATTCAATCCGGAATTCAACCTCGTATCATGATTTAACTCCTCTAAATCGATCACTGAAATTATCATGATCCATAAATCTATCTCAAAACGGTTTAAACGAACCATCATCTTTATAATATGAATAAACATCCGAAACTCTTATCAAAATTCCATTGAATCTCATATAATATTGTTATATGATTATCCAACATGTTCCTCACATGTAATCATCCTTAAAAACGAACCATAAACAAAAGGGATACCAAATTTACCTGGATTAGATGAACCAAAAAGAAGAACACTTGAACTCCATTCCAAGAATCATGAATAACTTGAAGAACAAGGCTTGAATTCATGCTCTCAATATAATGTTGTTAAAGATTATCATTATACAGTGTTTGGGAACCTCAAATACATCCCAACTCTCTCTCTCCCGATTGAAGGAAGAAAAACGGACGAAATGCCTCTCAGCACCCGTCTGTCCCCTTTTATAATATTCATTATTAGCGTGCGCTAATATCTCATGTTTAGCGTGCGCTACAGCCTTAGCGTGCGTTAACTGACTTTGTTAGCGTGCGCTATCGCAGCCCAGAGGCTACTGCCTTGCTTCGTAAACTAGATTACGTACGTAATGCCAATGCATTAACCTACGTAAAACATCCTGCCTAGCGTACGCAAGTCATTGACCTTAGCGTGTGCTATCCGAAGTTGACTTGCTACAGTACACACCTACCACTCGTGCCCCCACATGCCGAAAGCATCCGCGATTATCAGGATTCCTCTGAACGATCTAGAATTAGCGTGCGCTAACCATACGGTTTAGCGTGCGTTAGCCCTACATGACAAACACCCGCTGACCTTATCTGGACACGCGTCGCAAGTGGCTGGGTCCACTCGCCGAAAGCCAAGATTCCTTGTCGGACGATCTGATATTAGCGTGCGCTAACCATCCTTAGTAGCATGCGCTAAATGCCGATAAACATCAACCCGGGCTTACATGTTGGACGCCTTCCGAATCTTTCCTAGAAAGTCTTACGTACGTTAAGGACCCTCCTCAGCGTACATAATGCGAACCTATTAGCATACGCTAACTACACAACGTAGCGTGCGCTACTCGTGCCTCGTAGCATGCGCAAAGCATATCTCATAGCGTGCGCTATCGTGGTTGTGCTTAGCCATATTCAACTATCCTCGACCAACATCTCGACATACCAAACGATCATACGGCACAATGAATACATATACGGATTTCAATAACATTGTCATACGTTCACAACATCCTCAAGCACAATTGTCCATCAACGATATCCAACATATAAACGAAAAATATATCCAAAAAATCGGGGTATTACAGAAAGTGAATGAATATTTAGTTGGTACATATGTCGAGCGAAGCACTACTTGAGAGTGATATAGTGCAAGAGCGCAAGATAAAGGATTAAAGTGATATTAAACCGATGTATTTAAACGCTATTATACGCTTATTTACTTATCAAAATATGATATTTGTAAATCATATCTTATGATTGAAAGTATAATTAGTTGTTTATAACCATAAAAATATACATATATAAAGTGTTAATTGGTCAAACTCAACGCGACTTCATTTTCAAACGTAGAGAGTTATTTGGTTTAATAAGTTAGCCACATCTAATGTAGCTTAGTAAATTGACATATAGAAGAGCTCATCGAGATACCATGAAAGATGATATTATGAAATTTCTATTAATTTGATCAAAATGCATTATTAACTGAAGATAAATAAAAAAAAATTAAAAAACTTCAACTCATGATTTCGTACAAACTATAAATAGTCACTTCTAACCTTTAGTCATACTATGAAAAGTTACCACAAATAAATGTTTACATCCATCCTTAATGTAATATCCCAATTTTTAGTATGTAATATCCGGATTTTCTGTATAAATTTTTCGCATTATTTTATCTAAGATATACTAGATAGCTTGGTGTCTATACAGCATGGATAAAATAATTTAAAGACTGAGACAACTATATTGGTATAATTATCGTAGTTGGTCGACAATTATATTTGACGATATCGTGTATCAGATTATCGTACTTTTGATATTGGGTATATCATATGAGAATACTATCGGGTTGTATATACTGTAACACCCCCAAAAAGTCGGCTATTACAGTGTCGTGGACCCCACACCAGGACCCACCAGGCGATACCCTAAAATACAGATTAAATACACAATACTTGTGATACCGAACCACAATACATAGTACTTACTCCGATTAAGAGTTTACAGTAGTATGTCCAATGACCTTATTATACACAGGATCCAAAATACAAGTATAATCCATATGGAGATGGACTATACCTACAATAACAATACATTTGTCCACAATTTAAATAAAGCAGAAAGATAACACAAGTATGGTTAGCGCCGTCACCATGATCTTCCCGTGTCTTGCCTTTGCCTCAACCTAAAATACAACACAAGTATTTCGCCCAACACATGGTCAGGTATACATGATAAATGATTTCTCGAGATATTACACAATTCACATATATTAGATTTAAAGGAAAATATCCCGACTAACGAACATACCCCTCGGGCATATGAACGGTTAGTCACAAAACGTCGAACACATCCATATATATATGGACTATGAACGACCAAAAATAGTACGGCTCAAGATGGACATCACAGTACGCCCGATCCGGAAATGTGTTAGTGCACATGTCCACCCCGTATACGGAATCGAGGACGTGGGACAATATACCTAATTAGCCTCACGAACTACGTCTCGTGTGTACAATCCAATACGGAAACATCCACGCATGACTATATATGTGCCTGGCTAAAAATTCTACACAATAACCAATCAAAATGCAGATATTGTAATACCCACAATTTCGGATTTCGGTGATTTTCTTTTTTTTTCGGCGGGAGCCCATTTTGACGACTCACTCATGCTCGTTTCGTCATTTCGAGAGTATTTAATTCTGCACTTTTTGCCATCCGAGTTCGTTTCGGTATCGTTTTGTTGAGTTCCGTGTTCTTAAGCGGTTTTTCCGCACTTGAGTTCGATTCTTGCAAATCTCGTCTGAAACTGTTGTTTCGAGTTTCTCGTATGTTCATTTAATGTTATTATTCATGTTGTGAACTTCGGTTTGGTTATTCGATCACGTATCGTGATTTTCGGACGTTTTGGGCCATTTTCGTAATTTCCCAAAGTTTGGGGTAATTACTCTTCGTTGTCGAATTTCGAGCCTTCGGGTGGTCGTAATCGTGTATTCTCTTAGTGCTCGAATTCGTCTTTGCGAGTATTTCATAACCGTATCTTCGATTCGTATTCAGGTTCGGTTTTCGGGGTCGTTCGGGCCGTCGGAGTTGGCCCCGGCCGAGTCATGGCCGGGCAGTCTGGGCCCAGGTCGGCACTGGCCGAGTTACGGCCGGTAGTGCTCGGTAGTTACGTACGTAAGGCCGGTTATGTACGTAAGCCTTGGCCGGTTACGTACGTAACACTGCCGACAGATTTGGGGCAGTGACTCGGTTACGTACGTAGGCCCTTGGCCAGTTACGTACGTAACCCTGCCGGCAGACAGCCTATTTAAGGCCCTGCAGTCGGGTTTTCACCCATTTTTCTCACCCTCTCATTTCCTTCCGTGGCTGGGGCTTGGAGTTCGTGATTAGATGTTGTTTATCTATCAATCCACTAAGTTCTTGAGTTTCTAACATCAATCAATCATCCCATAACCTCCTCCGATCTACCGAATCAAGGTTAGATTTCTTGAAAATCTAGTTTTGGGGAATTTGGGTATTTTGGTTGATTTCGTCCGTTTAATCCGATTTAACTTAGGACTATGATGGATTGATGATTATTTAGATGTATTATATCATTTTCCTTGTTATTCCATGGTTGGATCATATCGATTCGTTGTTTTGGTCGAGTTCTTGATCGACGCCTTAAAGGTGTCTCGTCGGATTTTGTCTGAATGAGTCGTGTCGCGACGCGTTATCTGAGTTGGTTGGTTGTGATTAGTATCGTGGGGCGATCATCATCTTCATGCGACCTGTGGATGTAAGTCTCCCTTCTTTGTGTTGTGCCTCGTTTGACATGAGCTGCTTGTATGATTATATCGTTGATTGATTGAATCCTTCTGTGGATTTTTATTACGTGATATGTGGGTATTCGACTCTAATATTTTATTTATATGCGGAGCGGTGTCGCTGCTAAGGTATTTTCGAACTGCATTTTATCCGCTACGTGAGTTCTTTCAAAATGACTTTCAATATTTTGCAAACTGAGTTCTAATTCGTAAAAGTGCGGACTCGAGGGACACCGAATCCAGTTTTTAGAATTGGTTACCGAGACTTCCGGAGTTAGCGCTTCAGCACAGATATCAGAATTGGCTCTGAGAGGCCCATGGGAGATTTTTCTGTCGGTTGCTTTTTGTCTTGTTGCCTTGTTTCCGTTGTTGTGAGTTGCGGGGATGACATTTCTTTTATAAGAGGTCGAACGTAATACCCGTATTGTTTTTGGATTTCTGCATTTCCTCTTTCTCAAGTCTATCAACTCGCTCGTGTGCGTTGATACTTTCTGAACTTGTTCTGTATTTCGGTTTCATCATTTGAATGAGCTGTGATCTTGTTTTGGGTCGATCTGGTTATCGCTGTGATTTTTTTTTTGAGTTCGGTTCGATTCTTGTGAACCTTGTTCGGAAGTAACATCTTTTGGTTCTACTAGTTTTTTTATCCGAAGTGGATCGGATTTTGAACTTCTGTATTTTCGACTCTGTCGACTCGTTTATGTTCGTTGACATTTTCTTAGCTTGTCCTTCCCCTTGCTTTTGTTGATCGAACGAGTGTGGTATTGTTTCGGAATAACTCGTTTGTCGTTGTGACTTTTCAATTGCTATTCCCTTTCCTGTGGATCTTATGTGAGTGCACATCTCGTTGTTTTCACCGGATCATATATTGTCTTGAGTCGATATGTGAACCTTGGAGTTGTTGTTTGAATTTTATTGTTCTTCGTGATTCGAACATAATTGTTCGATTTTTGTTGTCTCGATCGTTGTGGTTCGATCGTTTGATTGTTCGGTTTTCGTTGATCTCATTTCGTGATTGTTGAACGTTCAGACTCCCTCGTAATCCCCTTAAGTTCGGGAAATTAGTCTCGTTTTCGATCTTCCAACCCTTGGGCGGTGGAATTCCGTATTTGTTCAGCGTTTGGCTCACATTTTGATTGATGAACCGTTGGGTTGGTCAATTGTATTGATTTTCGTTCGTTGTGTTTTGTGATTGTTCAGATAATCGACTTAATTGTATTATCTGTTTGATGACGATCGTCACTTGTTGTCTCTACCGGTGGCGTTGTGTTGGTCGTCGTGGAGCGTGTTTTCACGCCGTATATTCCTTTGCATTGCTTGTAACGTTTCGCCGTTGGGCGCGAGTTTTTCGGTTCTTGTGAATATCGTTGAGTTTTCCTGGCGGGATTTTTCTTTTCCTTACTTGTTTTAAGTTTCGGGACGAAACTTCTTTTAAGGAGGGTAGAATGTAATACCCGCAATTTCGGGTTTCGGTGATTTTCTTTTTTTCGGCGGGAGCCCGTTTTGACGACTCGCTCATGCTCGTTTCGTCATTTCGAGAGTATTTAATTCTGTACTTTTTGCCATCCGAGTTTGTTTCGGTATAGTTTTGTTGAGTTCCGTGTTCTTAAGCGGTTTTTCCGCACTTGAGTTCGATTCTTGCGAATCTCGTCCGAAACTGTTGTTTCGAGTTTCTCGTATGTTCATTTAATGTTATTATTCATGTTGTGAACTTCGGTTTGGTTATTCGATCACGTATCGTGATTTTCGGACGTTTTGGGCCATTTTCGTAATTTCCCAAAGTTTGGGGTAATTACTTTTCATTGTCGAATTTCGAGCCTTCGGGTGGTCGGAATCGTGTACTCTCTTAGTGCTCGAATTCGTCTTTGCGAGTACTTCGTAACCGTATCTTCAATTCGTATTCAGGTTTGGGTATCGGGGTCGTTCGGGCCGTCGGAGTTGGCCCCGACCGAGTCATGGTCGGGCAGTCTGGGCCCAGGCCGGCACTGGCCGAGTTACGGCCGGTAGTGCTCGGCAGTTACGTACGTAAGGCCGGTTACGTACGTAAGCCTTGGCCGGTTACGTACATAACACTGCCAGCAGATTTGGGGCAGTGACTCGGTTACGTACGTAAGCCCTTGGCCGGTTACGTACGTAACCTGTGACGGCTATTTAAGGCCTATGATCGGGTTTTCACCCGTTTTTATCATCCCTCTCATTTCCTTCCGCGACTGGGGCTTGGAGTTCGTGATTAGATGTTGTTTATCTATCAATCCACGAAGTTCTTGAGTTTCTAACATCAATCAATCATCCCATAACCTCCTCCGATCTACCGAATCAAGGTTAGATTTCTTGACAATCTAGTTTTGGGGAATTTGGGTATTTTGGTTGATTTCGTTCGTTTAATCCGATTTAACTTAGTATTATGATGGATTGATGATTATTTAGATGTATTATATCATTTCCCCTTTTATTCCATGGTTGGATCGTATCGATTCATTGTTTTGGTCGAGTTCTTGATCGACACCTTGAAGGTGTCTGGTAGAATGTCTTAGAGGGGTTTTCGGACGTTCTACGATTATTCTTCCTTGTATGATCGTTGATTTATTAATTATATGATGTTAGGGTCGAGTTTCTTGCGAAGAAACCGTGTTGAAGCCTTCCGTTCGTTGTCGTCTTCCTTTTCGTTAGCATCGGGCGTTCCGAAGCTTCCCGGTTGAGCCGTGTTCATTGAAATACTTGCGTGCCGATTTAGAGGCAAGTATCTTGCTCATACTTTTCATATTCCTTAAATATAAATATATTTTGTTATTATTATTATTGGTGTTACCAGGATTATATGATTGTGTTAATTGATGACTATGTGGCCCGATGTGTAGAGATTGTACTTGTTTGGGATATGTTGTAAAAAGGTGTTCTTTAATAATTATGTGTTGGAATAAATCCGTAATTGTGAACTTGTGTTATTATGATGCTAGGATTTATGTGAATCAAAATTGTGAAAATTGAAAGTAATTATTGAATTGTTCAAAATCGTGTCATTCTCTGATTGGGAATATTGCCTAAATTGTGGATAAAATTGTTAGCCTCGATTGTGTCTGATAGTGGAGGTCATTCTATCAAGTAACTCTTACGAACTTAATATCTTGAATATGCAAAGTATCATGTTTGAGTGTTGAGATTGTTGTGTTCACTCCGTGACGTTCTGACGGGGCCTCGGAGGAATCCACGCATGGTTGGGTTCATGAACTTTTGGGTTAACCACTCCGGGAGGGTCTATTGGGGCCTCGGAGGGATTCACACATGGTCGACTCCATGGTTAATCGGGAAGACTGTGTTTTGTGATACTTTTTGGATTTTGCATTTCCGGGAATCATTATCTTATGCATTTTGAAGTCGTTGACGCATGTACTTTGATTATATGTTTTATAGCTCTTTGCATTGGAAGTCTGATATTATTGTGAGTGTGAGAGTGTGTACGTTCACTCCGGGAGGGCCTGACGAGGCCTCGGAGGGATCCACATATGGTTGGGTCCACGAGCATTGGGGTTAACCACTCCGGGAGGGTCCGACGGGGCCTCGGAGGGATCTACGCATGGTTGGGTCTACGGTTAATTCGGGAGCATTTTGTGACTTGGTGATATGTCCGGAATATCACAGTGTTTTGACTTTCCATAATGTTTGGGTTATAAAACATATTTATCAGGGGTACTTTGACTAGAATGGCATTAAGATCGTATGTTATGGCGAGACTTTGAAATTGTTTCTTTAACGGAAATATCTCGGGAAGTCTTTCCCCCTTGATTGATTCATTTTTGATTAAAGATTGTTATATCCTTGGAATATGATGTGTATGGCTCGTATTTGCACTTTATACTTGCACTAGCAAAATAGTGGAATTTTGCTAACCCCCGAGAGAATCGGGGGGTGGATGTCTGTTTTGAATCCACGTACAAGTAGGACCTTGGGGACCAAAACACAGGATCGTTACAAAGGATGATGGAAGACAAACGATACTAATCACATGAAGGCCAGTTTTGTGTGCAGTTAGTCAGAGTTCATTGTATTGTTCTTTCCGCTGTCGTGTTTTCTGTTTGTATGAGTTTATGGGCGTATTTAACCCTTGCATGGGTATGAGTCCGGAAAGAGATGTGTATATGTAACTTGTATATTTATGCTGAAAGGCCAAATCGGTCTAACGGTTCGTTATTTAGCCATGACGACATGTAATATGACTTCTTGTTTGGTATCTAGCCTGGTAGATCCTCATGGAGAGGGTCTGCGGCGCTGTAATATTCTTGAGCGGATTGGGGGTGTTACAGATATGATTCCGGATATGCCACGATACAACATGACAACAAATTCAATAAATCACATATCTAATTAAGAACCAAGAAACTTACCGAATGACAATAAGGATCGATGATATCAACGGTTCAAAAGTAATGAACTTAGGAATGCAATCCCACGATGAAAACGGAACATCATGAAGAATAATACCAAATCACGGGTCACAAATTTATAAGTGTTTCATATACACGAAACACATAATCATTACAAGAATCCAAACATCATTATAACCAAGCAAGATAACTTGCCTCAATACGTAGACGAGAATAAACCTTCCTTGTCGAATGAATGAACGGTCCTCGACTTAATATCGGTTACTCGAGCAATCAACCTTGTAAGGGATACAATCCATTCAATAACACATTCTCATAACTATCGATATCTAGTTCAACAAATCGATATCTTAAATTCAATTCGCTTAGTTCAACTATCTTTGTATTATAATTCCATTTCAAAGATTCATACTAGCTTCAATTTATTCTCATTATTGGTCATCATTCAAGGTGTTCTCGATTATTCGTATGGTTCAAATGGATGAGAATTTATCAAGAACAATCATCAAGGAGAACTTTGCTAAAATTGATATGCCGGTAGAATTTTTTAAAACCAACATCAATGTTTTGAAAGATAAAATCCAAACAACTATGTTCCATAAAGCATTGATCAAAATGAAGGTTACTCAGCGACTATCATCATTCGAACGAAACGTGAATTTGTAAAATTATTACTATGTTCATCGGTTATGAGTTCACTTAGTTAGATTAACCATATAGTCGAGTTATTCATCACAAGATCATCACGAAATCATCATTAAGGTGAATTAAACATCTCTGAAACTTTGTTGATATAATTCAGGATTCAACCAAATCCAATGAAGAACCTAAGTTCATCTAGTTCAAAAACTCCCTAAGCATGATAGTTTGATTCAATATAATGATAACAATTCTACAAATCAACCTATCTAAAATTAAACTAAGAATTATTATTGTCCTAGTGATGTTAATAGTCCAGCAAGGAGAGTGTGGTTTTACTAAACATGATCATCACCATTAAAACACCAAGAACACATCATTTCAAAACCCTTAATCACCATGTTCATCACTAAGTTGTTAAAAGCTTAACTACAAACATATTTTGCTTGATTAATTCAATATTAGGTGAAGTATATTTTATCACTAACATTATAACCACGAAATTATAGAGTGAAATCGTACAACATACCTTCATAAATGAAGAACAATACACCAAAACCACAAGATCACACTCTAAGCTTCAAGAATGACTCTAAACTTCCACTCAACAAGCTCCAAATCAAGATGCAAAGCTCAAACACAAGTTGGAAGAAGGTAGGATTGGTCTAGGGAGGCATGGGGATGATTATAAGGGAAAAATATCGAAGTTGGACGTGTAAAATTAAAGACACAAGTTGTCTTTTTATAACTGCACAGTTCGTTACGTACGTTATACACAAGAAGATAACATATATTAGTATCTTTACGTACGCTACACCAAAAGTGTTACATACGTAAGCTAGTTCCATAGGCTACTGGACTAAAATACGAACATCATTATGTACGTTATGGCTAGGAGCATTACGTATGTAATGTAGGTCAACTAGGCTGCTACAAAAAGGTCAGATATTCGAATCACACCCGACCCCATGAGCCGAAAGTTGAGATCGGATAAGACTACAAGCATTACGTACGTAAAGGCACTTCCTTACGTACGTGAAACCAACAAGATAGCGTACGTTATGTTAAAGGGTTAGCGTACGTTAAACACAGAATTACTAGTTAAAAAATACACTTATCTACACAACGTCGAGAAATCAATCATAGTGCGAATGATAGTTATATTCAAGTCTATTATGATATATTCCAATATCAATAAACATTAAACAAATGCAACAAGACTACAATAGTATTAAATTATCTGAATAATATAACAGTAGGTAAGAATTTCCGTCGGATATTACATACTCCCCCCTTAAAAGGAGTTTCGTCCCCGAAACTAAGGGGTAAACAATTCGGGATACCTCTCTTGCATGCTGCTCTCCATCTGCCATATGGCATCCTCGACTCCGTGTTGGGACCACTGAACCTTCAGTAGGGGAATCGTCTTGTTCCGCAATTGTTTAATCCTCCTCTTAAGTATTCGTATGGGGCACTCTTCGTACGAATGATCCTCCGCTATATCGATCTCATCGAACTGAAGTATATGACCCGGATCAACAACATATTTCCTTAACTGGGAGACATGGAACACGTTATGAATCTGGCTCAGAGCTGGTGGCAACGCCAGGCGATAGGCTAGATCGCATACTCGATCCAAAACCTCAAATGGCCCGATATACCTCAGACTCAGCTTGCCTCTCTTCCAAAAACGAAAAACACCTCGAGTAGGGGACACCTTCAATAGTACATGGTCGCCGACCTCGAACTCAAGTGGTCGTCGACGGTTGTCTGCGTAAGACTTCTGTTGGCTTTGAGCCGTCAACAAACGACTCCTAGTCAGAGCGATCTTCTCACGGGCTGCTAGCAATATATCGGGTTCTGTGCCTAAGGATTCAGATGGATCGTCCCAACACAAAGTAGATCTACAACAACTGCCATACAATGCTTCATAAGGTGCCATTTGAGTCGAAGCGTGCCAGCTATTATTATAAGTGAATTCCACCAAAGGTAGTTGGACCTCCCAATCATCCTTCCAATCAAGAACGCACGCCCTCAACATATCCTCTAGAGTCTGGATAGTCCTCTCAGTCTGACCATCAGTCTGCGGATGAAATGTTGTGCTGAAGTTCAATTGCGTACCCATCGCACGATGAACTGCTTTCCAAAAATGTGACACAAATCATCCGTCACGATCCGAGACAATACACTTGGGGGTACCATGTAACCTTACAATCTCTTTGATAAACATCTGGGCTAATCTCTCGGGTCCCCATGTGTCTTTAATCTCCAAAAAGTGGGATGATTTGGTCAAATGATCCACAATCACCCAAATCGTATTCATCCCTCGTCGACTCATCGTCAAGTTAGTGGTAAAATCCATCGATATGTCCTCCCATTTCCACTTGGGAATCGGGAGTAGTTTCAGCATTCTCGTGGGTCACTGATGCTCAATCTTAACCTGTTGACAGGTTAAACACCTCGAAACGAATTCTGCAACTTCTCTGCCCGGATGATAAAGGATCTCGATATCATAATCTTTGATGAGTTCTAGCCACCTTCTCTGCCTCATGTTTAACTCCTTCTGAGTAAAAATGTACTTCAGGCTCTTGTGATCGGTAAAAATCTGACACGTAACTCCATACAGATAGTGACGCTAAATTTTTAAATCAAACACCACGGTTGTAAGTTCCAAATCATGGGTGGGGTAGTTGACCTCGTATGGTCGCAGCTGCCTTGATGCATAGGAGATCACCTTCCCGTTATGCATTAGTACACATCCAAGGCCCTGTTTAGACGCGTCACTATACACCACGAATCCTCCCGTTCCTCTCGGTAGAACCAAAATAGGTGTCAAAATCAACCGACTCTTGAGTTCATCAAAACTCCGTTGACATGCTTCTGACCATAAATACTTCTTATCCTTCCTTAACAGGTTAGTCATTGGTTGCGCAATATTGGAAAAACCTTCCACGAACCGTCGGTAATAACCTGCTAGTCCCAAGAAACTGCGTACTTCCTTCACGTTCTTTGGTGGTAGCCAGTCTTGGATAGCTTCTATCGTCTACTCGCACCCCATCAACTGATATCACATGGCCGAGAAAAATAACCTCACGCATCCAGAATTCACATTTGGAAAATTTTCCATAAAGCTGATCCCGCCTCAACACCTCGAGAACTTGATGGAGATGGCGTTCATGTTCTTCATGGTCACAAGAGTAGATGAGAATGTCGTCAATAAAAATGACTACAAAGCGATCCAGATAATTAATAAAGACCCGATTATTCAATTCCATGAATACTGCCGGTGCATTAGTCAGTCCAAAAGGCATCACTACGAACTCATAATGCCCATAGCGAGTACGAAAAGCGGTCTTCGAAATGTCAGACTCACGAATCCTCAGCTGATGGTAGCCAGACCTCAAGTCGATCTTAGAAAACACAGCAGCTCCCTGAAGCTGATCCAATAAATCATCAATACGTGGCAATGGATATTTTTTCTTAATGGTTACCCTGTTCAGCTCACGATAATCAATACACAGATGCAGAGATCCATCTTTCTTCCGTACGAATAGCACTGGTGCTCCCCAAAGGGACGCACTAGGTCGAATATAGCCCTTCTCCGTCAAATTCTCAAGCTGGTTCTTCAACTCCTGCATCTCAGTCGGAGCCATACGATATGGTGCTTTCGAAAGCGGGGACGTACATGGCTCTAACTCAATAGTAAACTCTACATCACGATGTGGAGGTAAGCCTGGCAGCTCATCTGGAAATACGTCTAGGCAGTCTCGGACTATCGGAATATCGGCCAATTTGACTGGTCGATCCGCTGTTTTGGTCATGTAACACCAATAGCCAATACACCCCTGATTAAGCAGTTTCACTGCTTTCATAGCGCTGATGACTCTCCCGGAACGGCTGGAATTTTTGTAATACCCGTAATTTCGATTTCCGGTAATTTCTTTTTTTTGGTGGAAGTCCGTTTTGACGACACGCTCATGACCGTTTCGTCATTTTGAGAATGATTAATTCTACACTTTTTGACATCCGAGTTCATTTCGGTGTCGTTTTGTTGAGTTCCGTGCTTTTAGCGACTTTTCCGCACTTGAGTTCGATTCTTGCGAATACCGTTCGAAACTGCTGTTTCGAATTTCCCGTAAGTCTGTTTAACTTTGTTAGACGTGTTGTGAACTTCGGTTTGGTTATTCGATCACGTATCGTGATTTTCGGGCATTTTGGGCCATTTTGTAATTTACCCAAAGTCATGGGTATTCGTATCTGTATTTGTTGTCTCGACCCATTTCTTGGTCGCGTATGATTAATTATTGCATTATGTTTTCATTTCGGGTCGATGATGTTGTCCGCGAGCTTTTCGTCGTGTTCGTTCCGTGCATTTTCGGAAATCGAGTCGTCGGGTCATGGCGGCTGAGTAGGTGGCCAGACGGTGGCGGGTCCTAGCCGGACGGTTGCAGGCAGCGCTTGGCCAGCGCGGCTGGCGTGCGCGCTCTTCTTTGGAAGACTGCGTGCGCGAACTGGCCGGAGTAGCGCACGTTATGCGGCCGGCCGACGCCTTATCGAGTTGGGCGGTAGGGCGGTGAGGCTCAGGCTCAGTGGATCGGCGGTTAGCGCACGCTCGCTTGTCGGACATCTGCACGCCTTCTGACCGGAAGGTAGCGCACGCTACGGCCGGAAGGCTGCTCACGCTACCTGGTTGAGCAGTCTAGTCCAGGAGGTCTCTGGATTGCGGCCTGGGCCGATAGCGCACGCTAGCTCGGCAGCCTAGCGCACGCTAGTCCGGCCTAGTATAAATGTGGCAGAGCAACCTCATTTTCACTCGTTTTTCATTTCCTTTCTTTTCGATCTGCGGCTGGAGCTTCGGAGGAGGCGAAGCCATGTTTTTGAACAACAAATCCACGAAGTTCTTGAGTTCATATCATGGATTGATCATCCTATATCATCCTTTGATCCAGCGAATCAAGGTAATCTCTTCTTAGAACCCTAGTTTCTTGAATTTTGGGGTTTTTGCATTTTTGTCCGATTCGTTCCGTGTTGTTGAGTAATTCATGATGGGTATTGATTAATGTTGGTAGTATTCTTGTGTTTAACATCATTTAATCCATTGTTCTTCGTCGAATCGAAGTATATTTCTTGATTCCCTTCGAATCGACTTTTTGGGGGATTTGTTCTCGATCTTGTTTTCCATCCGTTTTTGTTGGATCGATTGTGGTTAAATGATGTTTTTAAACATATTCTATGGATTGTATATCCATATTTCGACTTGGAATTCCGTTTTTGTGTTTTGTCGGGACGAATCGTGTTCTTGGCCGTTTTGGGGAAAACACTTGAACTTTCATCATTCGTTCTTTGAATTCAACGGCTTTGAGTCGTGTTATGGAATTCATTTCATTGTTGTTATTGTCCTTCATAGTTTATGAATGCGAGTTGGCGATCGGTGGAGTCGGCGGGTTCGTAGTCGGTTCGTGTCAACCTACTTCGGTCGATTCTCCGCGTTGTTCTTATTCGAGGCAAGTACCTTGTTCGTACACTTCTCGTCTTGTGAATATGATGATCGGTGGTCGTCTTGGTGTGTTTGTTTGGTTATTTGCAAATAAATTTTCAAAAGATTTGTTTTGGCCTCGTTAAAGGCTCTCTTTCAAAACGCGTGTGTGTTTTGTGAACGGTGTGTTTTGGGAATTGTTTATGATTTGATCATTTTGAACGTTGAAGGCTTTGATGATATCCCTGTTGTTTAAAGTTATGGGATCGTGTATTCCGTATTTAATCTTGTTATTGTGTTTTTGAAGAGTTTGATAATGGTGTCGGATTAGTGGCCATCTCTAGTAAGTATTCTTGATGAACTTACATTCTTAGCATATTAATATTGCATGAGTAACATGTGTGTGTGTGTATGCTCACTACGGGTTAGATCCGACGGGGTCTCGGTAGGGGTCCACAAGAGATGTGGATCGACGAGCTTGCTTTTAACCACTATGGGTTAGATCCGACGGGGTCTTGGTAGGGGTCCACAAGAGACGTGGATCGACGGTTAATTGTGGTGCATTTTTACAAATATGATTTGGATTATTGGCATTTCCGAAAATGAGTGCTTTCGAATGGTTTTCATGATTGCATGCATCGACTAAGTGTGTAAGAGGTAAGTTGTTCGTTTGGCTTACTTGGCTAGGATGGCACTAGAGTATTTTGTTGTTTGTGTTAAATCCTTTAGTTGTGGATTTTGATGTTGGAAGACGAACCTTGTGGTTGTTCTTGTGTATTGTGAGTTGATGAGATTTGGGGCTAAAATCCTAAAGGTTTGGTAAAGGTAATTTTACGGAAAGTAAACCTTTGGGGCGGTGACCCCTTTCGTCTTTTGGGTTTTGAAAAGCGGGATTTGATAATCCTAAATTGTTTTCTATTAAAACTCTCGATGGCATTCTAAACTGTTTTATAAATTATTTCCATTGATTTGTGATCTTTTGGTTTTGGAATATTTTTCTCAAACTCTTGCCTCGGGAAGTACATTTCGTTTCGTTTGGATCTTTGAGGATTCCGGGTTATTGTTATTCGTGGAATGTGAATTGTATGACTCGTATTTTTGCACTTGTACTTGCACTATCAAAACAGTGGAGTTTTGCTAACCCCCGAGTATTCGGGGGGTGGATGTTTGTATTGCATTGAGGTTTTGGAGCATAGCACAGGGTCGGCATGAAGAATGATGAAAGATGAACGATACTAATCACACGAGGATCGTTTGATGTTATATTGGTTTAGTTGTATTTTATTTCCACTGCAGTATTCTTTCCCCGTTGTACCGGAGTGTGTTGTATTCGACCCATGCGTGGGCAAGTATTGTAATCAAGTTGTATGTTTTTATTGAAATACCAAATCGGTCTACTGAGTCATGTTAGCCTCAAAGGAATCGTTGAGATGTTCTATGCTGTTACCAGCCTGGTAGATCCTTGAGGAAAGGTTCTACGGCGTGTAATATCCCTGAGCGAATTAGGGGTGTTACATAAATGGTATCGGAGCTTAGGTTGTGGAAACCTAGGTTGTCGGGTCAGTGGTGTCTGTTGAGTTTTGTCTCGTCAGATTTTATCTGACTTAGTCGTGTCGCGACGCGTCGTCTGAGTTGTTGGTCGTGATTAGTATCGTGGGGCGATCATCATCTTTGTGCGACCTGTGGATGTAAGTCTCCCTTCTTTGTGTTGTGCCTCGTGTGACACGAGCTATTTTTATGATTATTTGTTAAGTGACGGAATCCTCCTATGGATTTTGATTTCTTGTTATGTGGTTATTTGACCCTCATATTTCGTTCATATGAGGAGTAGTGTTGCTGGATTGTGCATGTTTGACTTTACTTCTTTTATCCGCTGCGTGAGTTCTTTTGTAATGGCTTTCGGTATTTTACCGACTGAGTTTTATTTTGAAAATCGATTCTCTTAACCGAGTTTTTGGCATTATGGCCTTGATCGTTTTGGCAAAATTCTTATGATGGTATTTAGTATTTTGTAAATGGCTTTTGTGAGTTTTTGAAATATTACCGTCATCGGCTTTTTGGCGTTATTGTAAATGGTTTTTAACCTGGTGGGTTCCGGCGCGGGACCCACAACGCTATAATGTTTCGAGTAATTACCTGAAATTTTTGGGCATTCTAGCCCATTGAATTATCTTTGAAAACCTTGAGTATCTTAGAAAATAAATTTCGAGATGTACTTTTGAAATGAGTTATTTTCTCGTGGTACATCCAAGGTGCCACAATATGTTTCAAAATTCTTCTACCTCGAGGACCAAAATGTTTTGAGATATTTTCAATGTTTTAGAAACACCTTTACTTAGACCCGAGGGTCGAATATTCTGAAAGTTTTCACTAAGAGAAACTGTCCTCATTTTTATCAAATGCGAAATGGTTCTCCAAAGTATCGATAGCGATGTTTTACGTTTGTACTTTTTTTTAAAAAGGTGATACTCAAGATCAACCGATGTTTTTCTAAATTATTTTCAAAAAGGTGGTTTTCGTTTTTAAAACCTATCATTCCTGTTTGCGGACCGGAAATGCATGTATGGTTTTCGAACTTTCGTTACGGTGTTAATCCCGATTTGTGATTGAATTGGTGGCGTGAGCGTTGAGTCGTTTTCCACACATTTGTTGTGTTAGCCCTTTGTGAGAGGTGGGATGTTGGTGTTGAATGTTGCCGCCTCATAGTGATTTCTGCGTTGTCGCGCATGTGCGAGCTGTTAGAGCTTGGTTTGGTATGACCGTGTGCATCGGTGATTATTCCGTTATGTGTCAGTTGTTTAATGTCTTGTTACCTTGCTCCTATTTTTGTGAATTTCGTGGACGAGGTCGAAGGTAATACCCGTGCTATTTTGACTTCTGTATTTTCTCTTTCTCCAGTCTATCGATTCACTCATGTTCGTTGATATTTTATGAACATGTTCTGTATTTCGGTTTCATCGTCCGAATGAGCTGTGATCTTGTTGTGGGTCGATCTGGTTATCGCTATGACTTCTTCGAGTTCGGTTCGATTCTTGTGAACCTTGTTCGGAAGTGACATCATTTGGTTCTATTAGTTCTTTTATTCGATGTGGATCAGATTTGGAACTCTTGTGTTTTCGACTCTGTCGACTCGTTTATGCTCGTTAACATTTTCTGAGCTTGCCCTGTCCCTTGCTTTTGTTGATCGAACGAGGATGGTATTGTTTCAGAATAACTCATTTGTCGTTGTGACTTTTCAATTGCCATTCCCTTTCCTGTGGATCTTATGTGAATGCACATCTTGTTGTTTTCACCGAATCATATATTGTCTCAATCCGAGACGTGAACCTGGGAGTTGTTGTTTGAATTTTATTATTCTTCATGATTCGAACATGATTGTTCGATTTTTGTTGTCTCGATCGTTGTGGTTCGATCGTTTGATTGTTCGGTTTTTGTTGATCTCGTTTCGTGATTGTTGAGCATTCAGACTCCTTCCTAATTCCCTTAAGTTCGGGAAATTAGTCTCATTTTCGATCTTCCAACCCATGGGCGGTGGAATTCCGTATTTGTCCAGCGTTTGGCTCGCGTTTTGATGGATGAACCGTTGGGTTGGTCAATCGTGTTGATTTTCATTCGTTTTGTTTTGCGATTGTTCGGATAATCGACTTGATTGTATTTTCTGTTTGATGACGCTTGACACTTGTTGGTTTTATTAAGTTTCTACCGTTGGCGCTGTGTTGGTCGTCGTGGAGCGCGTTTTCACGCCGTATATTCCGTTGCGTTGTTTGTAATGTTTCGCCATTGGGCGTTAGTTACGCATTCTTGTGCATCTCATTGAAATATTCCTGATGGTATATTGCTTCTCCCTACTTATTTTAAGTTTCGGGACGAAACTTCTTTTAAGGAGGGTAGAATGTAATACCCGTAATTTCGATTTCCAGTAATTTCTTTTTTTTTTCGGCAGAAGTCCGTTTTGACGACTCACTCATGACCGTTTCGTCATTGTGAGAATGATTAATTCTACACTTTTTGACATCCGAGTTCATTTCGGTGTCGTTTTGTTGAGTTCCGTGCTTTTTAGCGACTTTTCCGCACTTGAGTTCGATTCTTGCGAATACCGTTCGAAACTGCTGTTTCGAGTTTCCTGTAAGTCCGTTTAACTTTGTTAGACGTTTTGTGAACTTCGGTTTGGTTATTCGATCACGTATCATGATTTTCGGGCGTTTTGGGCCATTTTGTAATTTACCCAAAGTTATGGGTATTCGTATCTGTATTTGTTGTCTCGACCCATTTCTTGGTCGCGTATGATTAATTATTGCAGTATGTCTTCATTTCGGATCGTTGATGTTGTCCGCGAGCTTTTCTTCGTGTTTGTTCCGTGCATTTTTGGAAATCGAGTCGTCGGGTCATGGCGGCTGAGCAGCTGGCCAAACGGTGGCGGGTCCTGGCCGGACGGTTGCGGGCACTGGCCGGGTTGATGCGGCAGGAACCGGCGTAGCGCGCGCTACTGCCGGAAGGCTGCGTGCGCTAACCGGCAGGAGTAGCGCACGTTATGCAGCCGGCCGACGCCATCGGGCAGGCGGTAGGGCGGTGAGGCTCGACTGCGTGGATCGGCAGTTAGCGCACGCTACTGTCGGACACTGCGCACGCTACGACCGCCAGGTAGCACACGCTACGGCCGGAAGGCTGCGCACGCTACCTTGCCAAGCAGTCTAGTCCAGGAGGTCTCTAGATTGCGGTCTGGGTCGATAGCACACGCTAGCTCGACAGCCTAGCGCACGCTAGTCCGGCCCAGTATAAATGTGGCAGAGGAGCCTCATTTTCACTCGTTTTTCATTTTCTTCCTTTTCGATCCGTGGCTGGAGCTTCGGAGGAGGCGAAGCCATGTTGTTGAACAACAAATCCACGAAGTTCTTGAGTTCATATCATGGATTGATCATCCTATATCATCCTTTGATCCAGCGAATCAAGGTAATCTCTTCTTAGAACCCTAGTTTCTTGAATTTTGGGGTTTTTGCATTTTTGTCCGATTCGTTCCGTGTTGTTGATTAATTCATGATGGGTATTGATTAATTTTGGTAGTATTCTTGTGTTTAACATCATTTAATCCATTGTTCTTCATCGAATCGAAGTATATTTCTTGATTCCCTTCGAATCGACTTTTTGGGGGATTTGTTCTCGATCTTGTTTTCCATCCGTTTTTGTTGGATCGATTGTGGTTAAATGATGTTTTTAAACATATTCTATGGATTGTATATCCATATTTCGACTTGGAATTCCGTTTTCGTGTTTTGTCGGGACGAATCGTGTTCTTGGCCGTTTTGGGGAAAACACTTGAACTTTCGTCATTCGTTCTTTGAATTCAACGGCTTTGAGTCGTGTTATGGAATTCATTTCATTGTTGTTATTGTCCTTCGTAGTTTATGAACGCGAGTTGGCCATCAGTGGAGTCGGCGGGTTCGTAGTCGGTTCGTGTCAACCTACTTCGGTCGATTCTCCGCGTTGTTCTTATTCGAGGCAACTACCTTGTTCATACGCTTCTCGTCTCGTGAATATGATTATCGGTGGTCGTCTTGGTGTGTTTGTTTGGTTATTTGCAAATAAATTTTCAAAAGATTTGTTTTGGCCTCGTTAAAGGCTCTCTTTCAAAACACGTGTGTGTTTTGTGAACGGTGTGTTTTGGGAATTGTTTATGATTTGATCATTTTGAACGTTGAAGGCTTTGATGATATCCCTGTTATTGTGTTTTTGAAGAGTTTGATAATGGTGTCGGATTAGTGGCCATCTCTAGTAAGTATTCTTGATGAACTTACATTCTTAGCATATTAGTATTGCATGAGTAACGTGTGTGTATGCTCACTACGGGTTAGATCCGACGGGGTCTCGGTAACGGTCCACAAGAGACGTGGATCGACGAGCTTGCTTTTAACCACTATGGGTTAGATCCGACGGGGTCTCGGTAGGGGTCCACAAGAGACGTGGATCGACGGTTAATTGTGGTGCATTTTTACAAATATGATTTGGATTATTGGCATTTCCGGAAATGAGTGCTTTCGAATGGTTTTCATGATTGTATGCATCGACTAAGTGTGTAAGAGGTAAGTTGTTCGTTTGGCTTACTTGGCTAGGATGGCGCTAGAGTATTTTGTTGTTTGTGTTAAATCCTTTAATTGTGGATTTTGATGTTGGAAGACGAACCTTGTGGTCGTTCTTGTGTACTGTGAGTTGATGAGATTTGGGGCTAAAATCCCAACGGTTTGGTAAAGGTAATTTTACGGAAAGTAAACCTTTGAGGCGGTGACCCCTTTCGTCTTTTGGGTTTTGAAAAGCGGGATTTGATAATCCTAAATTGTTTTCTATTAAAACTCTCGATGGCATTCTAAACTGTTTTATAAATTATTTCCATTGATTTGTGATCTTTTGGTTTTGGAATATTTTTCTCAAACTCTTGCCTCGGGAAGTACCTTTCATTTCGTTTGGATCTTTGAGGATTCCGGGTTATTGTTATTCATGGAATGTGAATTGTATGATTCGTATTTTTGCACTTGTACTTGCACTAGAAAAACAGTAGAGTTTTGCTAACCCCCGAGTATTCGGGGGGTGGATGTTTGTATTGCATTCAGGTATTGGAGCATAGCACAGGGTCGGCATGCAGGATGATGAAAGATGAATGATACTAATCACACGAGGATCGTTTGATGTTATATTGGTTTAGTTGTATTTTATTTCCGCTGCAGTATTCTTTCCCCGTTGTACGGGAGTGTGTTGTATTCGACCCATGCGTGGGCAAGTATTGTAATCGAGTTGTATGTTTTTATTTAAAGACCAAATCGATCTACTGAGTCATGTTAGCCTCAAAGGCATCGTTGAGATGTTCTATGTTGTTACCACCCTGGTAGATCCTTGAGGAAAGGTTCTACGGCATGTAATATTCCTGAGCGGATTGGGGGTGTTACAATTGTCACCTTGAAAAGTACACTCAACACCATCGTCATATATGACGGTCACTGTTCGCTTTCAGACACTAAGTATGGCATCATGACGATCCATCCAATCGATACCGAAGATCACATCATCTTTAGGTAAATCGACCACAATTAAATTCGACAACCACTCACGGTCGTTCATGCGAATCGGACAGTCCTTCACTTCACGATTCCCAACAATCCTTCTACCATCGGGTAGATCAATTATATAAGGTTCACAATTGGTAACATGATCTAATTGCAAACAACTCAAACAAGAAGCAGATAAAAAGTAGTGTGAAGCACCAGTATCAAAAAATAACACAGACAAGCTGATATCGGATCTCGAGAGTACCTGCAATCATGCTGGCTTCGGGATCGTCGGCCTTCTTCATCTCGTAGATTCTGGGTTTTGCAGCTCCGGTACCAGATGTACTAGCTTGATTTCCACGGCCCATCTCTCTGTTTGCCCCGGTAGTCTGATAAGAAGTGGACGGAGGTACACGGTCCTGGATGGAAGACTGAACTGGAGCATGAGGTGCTGCTGGAGTACATCCTGGTCCACTCCTATAATAACGAGCACGATGTCCATTATTCCCACAAGTATGGCATGCAACGACCGGCCTCGGGCATTTAGAATCGATGTGCCCCGGGTCTCCATAACATAGATAGGCTGACCGCTTGAGGTTGCGATCCGGTTGGTTTCGACGCCATGGGTGGCCGTTCAGAAGGATTTGGCACTGGTTGGGGCCTCTTAAATGTTCCCCAGTTGTTGTCAGTCTGGTTCTGGTTCCTGAATTTCTTGTTGTTGGATTGCGGTTGCTTCTTGGAAATATCTTTCGCGGTCAGTTTGTACTCCAGAGCTTTCTCGATGAACTCCGGTAGGGTCGTACATTGGTGATTCAGCAGTTGCATTCTCATTCGTGGTTTAAGCCTCTTGAGAAAATATTTGATCTTATCGGCCTCCATTCGGACAATCGTCGAGGCAAAAGGAAGAAGTGCCTAGAATTTCTCGGAAACAGATAGTACGTCATCATCTTCGGACGGGTCTGGATTCAGCAATTCTGATAGTTTTGCCTCGCGGAGAGGACCCGGATAGTAATGGTCTAGCATGAGATTTTTAAATTCCTCCCAAGTACATACGCCTTCAGTTGGCCTCACCGAAAGCCACCAGGTGTGGGTGCCCTTGCCAAGGTAGTAAGCTGCTACGGAGATGCGATTCTCTGCTGGACAGTCTATTATATCGAATAATTTCTCGAAGTGTTCAATCCAATGCACGATATCAGCATGCTCATAGGAGCCTTCAAAAGTCGGGGGTCACTGGCGAAAGATGTCGCTGATGATCCGACTCACCGGTCCGCCATGTACAGTAGGCCCCTATTGCTGGTCGGTAGTAGCTCTCTGCATAGCTTCCACTAACTGACCCATCTGGGTCATCTGAGCCATCATGCCCTGCATCACAGCGTAAGGATCGACACGCGCATCCTCGCGTCCAGTGTGGTGCGATTGGTCCCTAGAAGGCGGATCACTGCCTGCGGAACTATGCTCTGCATTCGCACGCCTATTGGCTCGTGGTATCGGGATTTAGCCCCTTCCGCGGCCTCGTCCCTCTCTGCCACGGCCTCTCAGATTTCTTTCCATACTGAAAGAATCAACTCATAATGATAACCATAAGTACAGTTCATGATACGAATCAAAATTTATGCTAAGTTACTAGCGAAAAGGAATTACATATTCAAGAAAACAGTTCATAATGAATTATTGACACTACGAGTGTCACACAGAATATCATATCGACGTTGAGTCGAACAATTTCAATCATATAATCAATCCAGAATTTACTTCGAATTATCAATCAGATAAATCCTGCCACAAACCCTCAAAATATCAAGATCAACAAAGAGATCCATTCGATATCAATATTATGCCAGTAATTAAATCATGGCTCATAAAGTACGTACCGTATTAGGCTCGTAGAGTTAGGCGCTTGCACAGGTCACACATGACACGAAGGTCTCTTGATACTAGTTCATTTCACAATGACTCTAAAAAAAATCGACACTCTCTGATACCATCTTCTGCAACACCCCAAAAAGGCGGCTATTACAGTGTCGTGGACCCCACACCGAGACCCACCAGGCGATACCCAAAAATACAGATTAAATACACAGCACTTGTGATACCGAACCACAATACATATGTAACACCCCAAATTAGGCGGATATTACAGTGCTGTGGATCCCCGACTGGGACCCACCAGGCGAATGAAAACTGATGAATTAAATAATATAATTGTAGTACCGAACCACATTATATTACCAAATACTCTGATGAGGAGTTTAAGTACAAAACACCAGGACAATACCGAATACTAGTATATTTTATATGAAGATAAAATACACAACACTGAATGAAACGGAGTATCCAAATGAAAATCCGCAGCAGAAAATGAATGACAACAACATGAATGACTGAAAAGATCGGGGGCCCCTACTAGTATCACTGGAACTCCTCGCCGTCAACATGCTCTTCCCGTGCCTTTTCCTTGTCGTGACCTGAAAAATCCCCCAACGGCGTCAGTTACACAGAACAACAATCCTCAAGGGTTGAAAATACACAATCATGATATATCTTTAGTTATGAAATATCTTTAGTTATGAAGTACGCTAAAGAGGAGTATCATAGTACACCCGTAATGTTCTGTGCAAGTGTACAAGACGAATAACCGAACACACCCATCCTTGTACCTAATTAGTCTCACGGAGGTAATCGTTACCGTGTGCACAGTCCAATGTATCGATCCCAATACATGACCATCGCGTGCTCGACTAAAAATTAAACACATCCGCACCCGGCCACGCAATATGATCCCAGAAGGTCATATGAACGAGAATGACCAAAATGAATATCAATGAATAATAATCCGACAAGGTCAAGAATGACTCACCGAGATGAAAATAATAGTGAAGTGAATGATAGTTCAATGAAATGATTGGAACCGCCGTTCCTCGTTAATGAAGTGATTATTCGACAATTACAAGTCTCAGTATGGTTAATACAATGATGAATGAGTTATGATTATGAATGAACAACAACAAAAGGAATGAATATCCTTTTAACCGAGTAAGAATTAACTTACTCAATACCGATGAAGAATGTCCTTCCACGAACAACGTCCTAAATGAGATCTCGGTCGCTCGAAACAACCTTGAATAATACAATTACCAACAATCCGCTCAATATATGAATAAAAAAAGAAAATAACGAACTCAAAACGTCAATACAACTAAACCAAGTTCATTGGGGCATTATATCGAATACGTTGTGGCCAAACTTCGATTGTTAACAACCAAACCTCAATTATACCATATCAAAACCCCAAGAAGTGTTTCAAACCAACAAAACATCTTCAATATGATCAATAATCCAAAATTAATATCCAAATTCGTGATTACAACAACAATTAATCGAAAACCTCTAAATCCAACTCAATATTCAAAGTGTTCTTGAATAATCCTTCAATAATCCATTGAATAAACATACATATCCATAATCATGCGTACTTCACTTCATACAACATGATTTTAACGTCCAAAGCATCATATCTCAATACAAAATCGAAATCCAAGATGTTGAAGAAATTACCTCTTGAAGATCCAACCACTTCGATCCGATGAACACGAGTTAAATCGAGTATCCAAGCTTCCCAAACGAATGAGGATGATGAAAATCTAACACTCAAGTGATTGATGATGGAAAATCCCTCCCTCAAGCTCTCTCTCTCTCTCGGAACAAGATGAAAGAAATGGTGAAAATGATGAAAAAGTCCGAGCCAAGTCCTTATAAAATGCCGGAAGTTATGGCCGTAACTCGGCCTTCTTACGGCCGTAACATCCTAGGTCAACGGCCTTACGACTGTAACCAGCCAACTCGTACAGCCGTAACTCGGCTTCATCCAAACACCTGCCGACAGCCTTACGGCCGTTACTCGCCCTCGTCTAAAACACCTGCCGACATCCATACGTCCGTACCCGCACACCTTACGGGCGTAACTCGACCGATACGGCCGTAACCGGCCAAACTTACGGGTGTAAGCCCCCTTCGTCGAAAATGACCAGGCACCCTGCCTGTAACGTACGGCCGTATCCGGCCAAGCCTTATGGCCGTACCTTCCTCGTCTTACGGCCGTATGCCGTAACCCTCACGGTCGTAAGTCCCTCTCGTCCGCACAACCTGAAAAACACGAACACTCCTTACAGCCGTATCCTGCCCATCTTATGGCCGTAACTCGCCTTCGGCCAATAACACCTGGGCACCCTGCTCAACACGTACGGCCATATCCGGCCAAGCCTTACGGCCGTAACTGCTCAACTTACGGCCGTATGCCGCAACCTTACGGCCGTAAGTCCCGTTCGTCCAAAATGGCCTGAAATCAATGAACGCCTGTTACGGCCGTATCCGACAATCCTTACGGCCGTAACTCATTGATGGACAAGGTGAAAATCCGATGACTCCGATTCCTCGCTACGATTGATGAATGATCCGACATACCATACATTGTGAAAGTGAACAAGTCCAACACATGCCAAAGATGATACTTCCAGTACAAGACTACCAATCACGATGAAAATGATAATACTCCCGTCTCGATCTATAAACAGATATGAAATGACGATCGGTAACTTATATACGGTTATAACATGCCAACAGTGAACGCAAATGAATGAATCACGAATGATGAATGATTAATAATGAGTGAAAATTACTGAGTGATAATTACTGACTGATTAATAGTGAATGAAAATGAATGAATTACAACTGGGTATTACATACTCCCCCCCTTAAAAAGAGTTTCGTCCCGAAACTAAGGGTCAAACAACTCGGGATAATTCTCCCGCATACTCTCCGCGGTTTCCCAAGTAGCCTCTTCGACTCCGTGTCTAGACCACTGAATCTTGACCAAAGGAATCGTCTTGTTCCTCAACTGTTTGATTCGCTGCTCTAAAACTCGTATAGGACGCTCCTCATACGAATGATCATCCGTGATCTCTATTTCGTCGAACTGAAGTATGTGGCTCGGGTCGGCAACATACTTCCGCAATTGAAAGATGTGAAACACATTATGAATTCGGCTCAATGCCGGAGGTAAAGCCAATCGATAAGCTAACTCGCCTACTCGATCTAAAATCTCAAACGGTCCAATGAATCTCGGACTCAACTTCCCCCGTTTTCCGAAATAGAAAATACCTCGACTCGGGGATACCTTGACCAACACGTGGTCACCTGTCTCGAACTCTAGTGGTCGACGATGATTATCTGCATATGATTTCTTTCGACTTTGAGCGGTCAACATACGACTCCTGATCAAAGCTGCCTTCTCACGGGCGGCTATAAGCATATCGAGCTCAGTGTCGATTGACTCTGATAAGTCGTCCCAACACAAAGGATATCGACAACGACGACCATACAAGGCCTCGTAAGGTGCCATCTTAATCGAAGCATGCCAACTATTATTGTACGTGAACTCAATCAACGGTAATTGGGCTTCCCAATCGTCTTTCCAATCGAGGACGCATGCCATCAACATGTCCTCCAATGTCTGAATAGTCCTCTCTGATTGCCCATGGACTGAGGATGAAAAGCGGTATTGAGATTAAGCTGAGTTCCCATAGCACGATGAACTGATTTCCAAAAATGAGACACGAATCGTCCGTCACGATCGGAAACGATACTTTTAGGAGTACCATGCAATCTCACTATCTCTTTGATGAACAACTGGTCCAGTCTCTTGGGACCCCACGTATCCTTAATCTCAAGGAAATGAGCCGATTTAGTCAAACGGTCTACAATTACCCAGATTGTATTCATGCCACGACGACTCGTCGGCAAACTCGTGATGAACTCCATCGAATTGTCTTCCCACTTCCACTCTAGAATAGGGAGAGGTTTCAGCATACCTGCCGGTCGCTGATGTTCAATCTTGACTTGCTGACGGGTTAAGCATCTTGAAACAAATTCTGCGACTTCTCGCTTCATATTACTCCACCAGTAATTTTGTTTCAAGTCCTTGTACATCTTGCTAGACCCCGGATGAACGGAATAAGGGGTAGCATGAGCTTCTCTCAAAATCGAGTTTTTCAACTCGTCATTCGCCGGTACGCACAACCTATTCTTAAATCTCAAAAGTCCATCCTCGTGGACCATGAATCCAGGGGCTTTCCCCTGAGCCACATCCTCACGGATGCGCAACAATGATGGGTCTGAACCCTAATTCTCTCTGATTGCCTCCTCAAGTGGCGATGAAATCTCTAACATGCAAAGTTGCCCTTGCACTCGCTGAAGCCAGACCTCGATCTCGGGTCTAAGGAATTCCTGCTGAAGCTCCTTCTGAACTGTTAAACAAGCAAGCATTTGCTCTTGAACGGACTTACGACTCAAGACATCGGCAACCACGTTTGCCTTACCCGGGTGGTACAGAATCTTGATATCATATTCTTTGATTAGTTCCAACCATCGCCTCTGTCGCATATTTAACTCCTTCTGAGTAAATATATACTTCAAACTCTTGTGATCGGTGAATATCTGACAGGTGACGCCATAAAGGTAATGACGCAAAAACCACGGTTGCTAACTCCAGGTCGTGGGTTGGATAATTAACCTCGTAAGGTCTCAATTGCCGTGAAGCATAGGCAATAACCTTCCCATTCTGCATTAATACACATCCGAGACCGTGTCCGGACGCGTCACTATAAACCACAAATCCTTCTGTCCCTTGTGGCAAGGAAAGTACCGGTGATGAAATTAACCGGCTCTTGAGTTCCTCAAAACTCCGCTGACACGCGTCGGACCACGTGTATTTCTTATCCTTTCGCAAAAGGCTCATCAAAGGTTGAACAATTTTAGAAAATCCTTCTACAAACCACTGATAATAACCGGCTAATCCGAGAAAGCTTCGGATTTCCTTAACATTCTTTAGAGGTAACCATTCTTGGATAGCCTCCGTATTCTGAGGATCAACACGCACTCCATCTGATGAAATTGCATGCCCGAGAAACGTCACTTCGTACATCCAGAATTCACATTTGGAAAACTTCCCATAAAGTTGTTCTCGTCTCAACACATCGAGAACCTGATGAAGGTGAACCTCGTGCTCCTCTCGGTCATGAGAATAAATCAAAATGTCATCGATGAAGACAACAACAAAATGATCCAAAAAGTCGATGAAATCTGATTCATTAACTCCATGAATACCGCAGGTGCATTAGTTAACCCGAACGGCATTACCACGAACTCATAATGACCATAGCGTGTACGAAACGTTGTCCTTGCGATATCCGACTCTCGAATTCGCAACTGATGATATCCAGATCTTAGGTCGATCTTAAAAATATTGAAGCTCCTTGAAGTTGATCTAAGAGATTATCAATACGGGGTAGAGGATACTTATTCTTGATCGTCACCCTGTTCAACTCCCGATAATCAATACACAAGCGAAATGAACCATCATTCTTCTTGACAAACAACACTGGTGCTCCCCACGAGGACGCACTCGGTCGGATATAACCTTTCTCGAACAATTCTTCAAGTTGATTCTTCAACTCCTGCATTTCGGTCGGGGCCATCCGGTATGGTGCCTTCAATATTGGAGACGTACCAGGCTCCAACTCAATCGTGAATTCCACATCTCTCTGTGGAGGCAAACCGGGTAACTCGTTTGGAAATACATCGGCATATTCCCTCACTACCGGAATATCCATCAACATTATTGGTGATTTCTCGGTTTTGGTCATATAACACCAATAACCAATACACCCCTGACTGAGTAATTTCACTGCTTTCATCAAGTTGATGACTCTCCCGGAACAACTAGGATTACTCCCCTGAAAAACACATTCGACCCCATCGTCTGAAATGATAGTGACCATACGCTTACTATTGGCCACTTAAGTATACTGGATACAGTTTGGAAAATCGTTTAAACAACAAACTGTATGGAATCTAAATCTGAGTGCGTAGCGGAAGTCTTGGATACAGTTAGTTGCCGTGGATACAGCAACGACGTATTTGGTGTATACTTAATATATCACAGTTATTTCAAACAGTGAAAGCAAAAGGTAAATAACACAGTAATTTAAGTGGTTCGAGGTAAACCCCTCTACGTCCACTGGTCCTCCACACAGGAGTAAAAAGTTTATTATAATTACTGCGTACACAACTACGTAATTATAAACAAACCTATCCTTGTATCGTTCACACAGATTGATACAAAGAACGTCACTTTCAACCGCTCACGATTGGTTAAAGCTTCCTTCTTGACTAGCTTCTTCACACACAGTTCCAAAGCTTCGTCCTTATTCGTCCCACACAGGTCAGAATAACTTGTTGAGTTCACACAGAGCTCGGTTTTTACACAAAGGTAAAAGGTATGTAACCAGGTAAGAACATCAGCTTTGAATATCAAGTTCTTGAGCTCATGATAGCTGTTCTTGATGTTGAGCACTGTATATCTCTTTCGTTCTAACTTGCAGTATGCTTTGGAGATAGGTTTGCTCTGATGATAACTTTGATAGCTTGAGTATTAGGTTACTTGAATTGGTTCGTAACTGATCTTCAATGTCTTCAAGGATATATATAGTCTCTGAGGAAAGTATCCGTTGAGATATATCCGTTTGAATAAGATTTCCTTCAACGGGAATATGACATGATCCGGATTTCATGATTCTCAAGATTCGAAGATCGCGGTATTTAAATACTTTATCCTTGAGTATTTAAATACTTCTTTGTTCAACGGGACTTGACTTGTGTTCTTTCTTGTCCTTTTGTGAACTGTATGGAAGATGACTGTATTTAGGGCATCGAGACAGTTTCCATACTTGGTCTTTTTACAAGTCTTCTTGCTGTACTGATGAGCTTCACTTATGCTGATTCGAGGCAGGTCTTTGATACAGGATAAAGCCTTGAAGCCTAGATACAGTTTCCTTACTGTATACGGATTGGCATATATGTCAAAACCTCTAAATAACATTCGATACAGTGATTCGAGTATCCCGGCTGTTTTGATACAGGGTGTTTGTTTTTCCCAACAATTTCCCCCTTTTTGACAATTTGCCAAGACCTTCTTACTTAACTCTTCGAGTCTTCTTGATGATGCCAAAACCTTCTTCATGAAGCATTCTTTTTCGATGACTTCTGGCAGATTTCTTGGTCTTTTGTCAATAGGTCTGACTTAGTGACTTAGTCTACAATAATGAACTGCTCGCAGGCATGTTCGATATAGTTTGAGATTTATTACAACTTAAGCCTATGATTGGCGCGCAGACACAATCTTACAATGTATTTCTAAGTTTTACAACTGAAATTATGAACTGTTCGTAGACTAGTTCGTACAGCTTATTTTTTCAATCAAGTTTGTCTAACTTGAGATTCCTATCAAACACTTTTAAGTAATCATACATTAACGCAGTAGATTACGAGTTGTAATCTTTCAAGACAAACAAACTATTTTATTGATATTCAAAATGATTGAGTACAAAGTTTGCTGTTTCGAATAGAAATTACAAAAACAAAAATAATGTACATAAATTTCAGCTCTTTATCTATAATCCGCATGCCTCCATGGTCTTTTTCCTTGCTCATTCTCGGTGCCGCGCCACCAGTTTTGAAGTGAATCATTGCCTCGATCCTGGTAAATCGCTCTTCCTTCATATGAACGATCAAAGGCAAGTATCCAATCTTCTGGATGGGTGACCCGATCTCCTCTTCTATGTTTTGATTTCATTTCGATTTGGAGAGGGAGTTTACCTTCTTCTAGCATCTTTGAAAACTTATCTGCCGCTTCCGCTAACGTTTTATAATTTTTGAAGATGGCGGATTCCCTGATGAGTCTGACAAAATATCTCATCAGTTCATTCTTCCTCCAGTGCTTCACTTCGTCGGCAGGTGGGTTGCGGTTGGTCGGCAGACGTATTTCCGAAGGTCTTTGGATAAGATTTTGCCAAGGGACATTTGGGTCATGGAATTCCGGTCTGGAGCCTGAAATTTTAAAACTTTGGGATTGAGGTGCTAGTTTGTTCAATTCAGCAGTGATATTGTTCTGAGCAGCCTCAAATTCCCTTTCCTGTTACAGTCTTATTCTCCTTGCAGCTTCTCGTGCCTCTTCCCCCTTTTTGGCTTCATCAAGACTTTGCAGGATTTCAAGAGCGGCGTCCTGTTTGGTCTCGATGCTATTTATTCTTTCAACAAGGGAGGAAAGAGTGTGCGACATATCTTTAATGCATTTGTCGTGAGCACGCAGTTGAGAGCTGTTCTCGATCATTGCACAGGCAGTCTTGGCTTCAGCAATCCTTGTCTTTGTAGCTTCCTCCTTCAGCAGTTGCTCTTGCTTATCTTCCATGATCTTCAAGGCTTGCTTGAAAACTTCTGGCAGAAGAATGAATGCGTCGACAACTCGAGATACTTCGTGTTGAAGAGTGGTCATTTCTTCGACGGCAGAGGTGTGCATCCAATTCAGTGCCTTTTCAACAGAAGATAGAGCATTTACTGCATCTTGGATAAATACAGTCTGAAGGCCAAGAGCTCGCAGGCGCTCTTTACGTGCAGCAGAGATCGGAGAGTCAGGCTGGGCGAAGTCTTCAGCGCCGTTCAACCTCCTTGCATTCACGGATGGACGTGAAGTAAGTTGGACATCCTCAGGTTCGTTACCGTCCTCGGATTCCAAGGTTGCAGGGGCGGGGGCAGCTTCTTGTGGTTCGGCGATAGTTGGTTCAGAAGCGTCCTGTGGCGAAGGTTCTTCGGCGGATATGGATGCAGGAGGGACTGAATCCTCCTATTTGTTTGCAGGAATAGCTTCTTCGGTCGCAGCAGGCTCGGGTGCCTGTTCCAAAATTTCTTGAAGTTCCTCGACTGGAGGGACTGATTCCTCCTGGTCGGGAATGTTCTCCGGCTGTGGCGAAGGGGGATTGGCTTGGTTAGAAGGCCCTTCGTCTTTTCTGGGTGGAGAGGCGTCTCGGGCTTCAGCCTCTTCACGGCTCATTCTCAGACCTGCTTGTAGAGCATCGTCGTCGTCGTCTGAGTCATGATCGTCGTCATCTTTTGGATTAACGGGAGAATCCTCTGACTTCTTCTTTCCTTTTCTTCTGGCGTCAGATTTGTGCAGCAGGTGGCTTTCTATTAGATCTTTGCAAGAGGTGTTGTCCCATCGGGCAGCCTCAATTTCGGTGAGTCTCATACTTCGGAGACGAACCTCTCTTCGTGGCTCCATTCGCTCCAGCTTGTACGGTGTCGTGCGGAGCTAGCCTATAGCCTTTCCATTGCGGGAATCTTTCGTGACGCGTGGTCAATTTGAACCGAAAGAAGTGTTTGATTTATGATCGAGTCGGGGAGGGACTTCAATAACGCCCTGAGACGCTGTTGAGGATTCCAGATGTATGGGATCCTGTACGGAAGATGGACTCCTTGCAGGGGATGGTGCCCCGAAGGAAAATGGATCCTGCACGGGTGTGGGATCCCGTAGAGGAGAAGTAGCTTTTGGCTCCGAATGGGCAGCCGACTCGCTAAAGTCTTGAATGTTGGCAGATGTCTCTATATCCGTCGTAGCCGCCAAAGGCTCGGGATCTACTGTCGATGCAGTAGGAGACACCTCTTCCACATGGGTTGGGCCCTGGGGTTCTTTAGTGGGTTGCGCCACGGGCGAGACATCCTCGGAGTGCTTGGTTTTGATTTTTGAGAGCCTCCTTAGTCTCTTCTTGGACTTCTCACCAGCAGAGTGTTTCTTGCTGTGAGAACGCTTGCGCTTCTTCTTTGAAGATTCCATTTCTGGGACCTTCACGGTTTCATCTCTTGGGTTGTCAGAAATAGGCATGTGCCTGGTTCTCGGGTGATTGGCATGCATGGTGCTCTGGTTATAAGTAGTGGGCTTGACGCCTCCTAAATATATCCTGGAGCTATTTTTCTTGGCGTCGGAGGATTGCGTCACTCCGCACCTCGTCAGAATGTAGTTCAGCATTAAACCAAAGGATTTCTTTTGGGTGGCAGGTTTGCACACCTCTTCTTGAAGACGTTTCAGAATGATTTGGCACCAATTGACCTTTTCACAGGTCAAAATAGCTACCATCATTCTGAACCTTAGGTTCGTGCACATCTCGAACGCACCGGTTCGATTTTCAATGATTTTGGAACAGAAGTCATGCAGATAAACGAAATGAAGAAGAAAATTTTTCTTGTGACAAGTGGTTGTCACCATATCAACCACTTTGGACCCTGTAAATAGTCCATAAAACTTGGTAATAAGCTCTTGAGACCCGAACGTCTCAAGTTGGTCCATGGTCAGGCCGTCGGCGGGCAGCCTGTAGATTTTCTGGAGTAGGTCGCTATTGATGCAGATTTGCACTCCTTGGACTGTTGCAGTGATGTCAGCAACGTGTCCTCCCTGGGCTAGTGACAGAAAACGAACGGCGGCGTTGAGGTAAAATTCCTCAACCAGATGGGCGTCGTATTTGTCGGCGGTTTTGCTCCCGAAGCGATAGAGACCTTGTTGTTCAAGACGAGTAATAATATACTCCATTGGTTCGGTGTCATTGATTTCCGAGATGATACGCTCGATGATGACAGGTTTCGAGAAGATCCGGCCATCAATGATGTTGGAGGTTTTCTTCAGAACAGGGGAAGAAGATTGACTAGCCATTGAAGTTTTCTTAAAATGAAGGTGGAAGAAAACAGTAGAAATTCGCAGTGAAAATGCAGAAAATATGTAGGCTGTTTGCTTGAGAACTCTTGTAATTGCAGAAAGCGTAAAGAGTCTCTAATGGCAGATACAGTCCTTTTATACTTGGGCGGCGAAATAGGGTTTGGAGAGTACGAATGGTCAGATTTTAAGGGATGGGAACCGATTTTGAAATCAACGGTCAAGATGGATTGAGTGTAACTGGTACGCTAATCCATTAAAAGGTTTTAAAATACAGCGGGTCCCACTTCTGACATAGGTTGATACCCTAAATGCCTAAAACGGCGGTTTAAAAATAATAAACAATTTAAAAACATCGCGGCTTTTGAGATTCACTAGTCCAGATGTCGTGTATGGCATTTAATGAACATGACGTTTGACATAAAAACAGGGCACGTGGACAAAAATTATTTTAAAAGGAAATAATATTATATTATATACTGAATCGAAATCCTATAGCATGTGCTGTTCTCCGCGTCGATACAGCGTTCCCCCTTAAAAAAGGTACTAATAGGTTTTAAATTCCATACAGCAATATTTGGATTAATGCTGTATTCATGGGTCCTACAGTATTCCCCCTTAATTATTGCACACATCAGCTGTAGAATTCATATGCCTTCGTTCGCTACAGTACTGTATTGATGTTTCTGAGTGTATAGATAATTAATGTTGGATACTGTATTCACGGGTCTTACAGCATTCCCCCTCAATTGTTGAGTAAAAACAGTAAATTTACTTACAGGGAGTCTGGCTGTAGTATTCCCAATTCTGTTCTTAGCATGTTGAATCTTGCTGTGTCGAGAGGCTTGGTGAAAATGTCGGCCAGCTGGATGTCTGTATGAACTTTTTCCAGGCGAACATCCTTGTTCTCGACATGATTCCTGATAAAATGATGCTTCATGTTGATATGCTTAGTGCGCGAGTGCAGCACAGGATTGTGCGTGATTGCGATTGCACTCGTGCTATCACACATGATTGGAGTCTCTCTAGCATCGATTCCATAATCTGACAGTTGTTGCTGCATCCAAAGGATTCGCATACAAAGAAGCCTACCAAGAGCATAGTACTCGATTCACCGTGGAAAGAGAATTAGCCAATTGCTTCTTACTAAACCAAGATACGAGTATAGGTCCGAGAAAGTGACAAGTTCCACTTGTACTCTTACTATCTAGCTTGCAGCCTCCGAGATCCGAGTCACTGTATCCAACTAAATCGAATCCGCCTTCCTTAGGATACCACAGTCCTGCATCGACTGCCTTTGATGTACTTCAGATTCGTTTAGCCGTATTGAAGTGTGATTCCTTAGGTGCAACTTGGTATCTCGCACACACTCCAACAAAGATATCGGGCTCATAGCTGCTAGGTACAGGAGCGAACCGATGAGCTTCTGTAGAGTGATTGGTCAAACGGCTTTCCGGCTTCATCAAGACTAATTTGCACGGAAGTGCTCATGGGGTTAGCGAGGATTTGGAATTGTTCATTCCAAATTTGTTGAGAAGCTCCTTCCGTATTTCTCCTGGTTGATGAATATACCTGTAGGCAACTGCTTTACCTGCAAACCTAGGAAATAACTAAGTTCCCCCATCATACTCATTTCAAATTTGCTTTGCATGAGATGTGAGAACCTTTGACATAGAGCAAGGTTAGTTGAACCAAAAATAATATCATCGACATAGATTTGTACCATTAGAAGGTCATCACCTTCCTGTATCTTGAACAATGTTTTGTCGTGACACCCTTCTCAAATCCGTTGTTGGTTAGATATCGGGACAAGGTTTCGTACCAGGCTCTAGGGGCTTGTTTAAGTCCGTACAGCGCTTTCCTTAGCCTGTAAACTAGATCGATACCGTCTGTGTTGGCAAACCCTGGTGGTTGTTCAACATAAACTTCTTCTGTAAGCTCTCCATTCAGGAAAGCACTCTTGACGTCCATTTGGTATACGATAAAACTCTTATGGGCGGCAAAGGCTAAAAATATCCTAATGGCTTCTAGTCTCGCTACGGGCGAAGGTTTCATCATAGTCGATTCCTTCTTCCCGACAATAGCCTTGTGCTACTAGTCTGGATTTGTTCCTTATGATAAGTCCATTTCCATCCTTTTTGTTTGAAATATCCATTTGGTTCCTATAACCGATTGGTGTGTCTGCAGGTACAAGATACCATACATTGTTTCTTTCAAACCGTTAAGCTCTTCTTCCATAGATGTTATCCAATGAGAGTTGTTAAGAGCGTCTATGGTCGAAACAGTTCGATCGGGCTAAGAATACGGCGATAGTGCACATATTGAGTCTCCTAAGTTCGGATTGAGATTTCCATTCAGAAACTGTGAGACTTCAGCATTAGATTCTTCTTGTGCACAAAGTACATTTCCTTGTGTACTCTGTATTCTCCTACGAGTAGAAACACCGGCATTAATGTTTCCAATGATCAGCTCTTGCGGGTGATCTCTCAACCATCTTCGGTCGGGTTCTAGTTCAGGATCCCGTACTGTATCGAAAGTTTCGTGGGTACGGCTTGACATGCCGTCGACTTCATCCACATCGATTCTTACAGCTGCGGGGTTGATTTCTAAATCAACTACAGGTTCTATGGGTGTAGGTGGATCCAAGATAGAAAGATGGTGAATGTCCTGAGTGATATCATCTACTCCTATAGGGTCATGGTGTGGTTCGTCGAACACCACATGAACTGATTCCTCGATTGCCAGCCTCCTTTTATTAAAGATTCTGAAAGCTTTGCTGACGGAGGAGTATCCTACGAATATTCCTTCATCTGATTTTTCATCAAAAGTTCTAAGTTGGTCCTTCCCATTGTTCAAAACATAACACCTGCATCCAAAAATGTGAAAATACGAAACTAATGGAGTTTTGTTATTCCATACCTCGTAAGCTGTTTTGTTGTGGTGCTTGTTGACGATACAGCGGTTTTGAGTGTAGCACGCTGTATTGGTTGCTTCACCCCAGAAACGCTGTGGCAATTTGCTTGCGGCAATCATTGTCCTTGTTGCTTCTTTCAACGTCCTATTCTTTCGCTCGACAACACCATTTTGTTGAGGTGTACGGGCAGCTGAGTATTTGTGCTGTATTCTATTCTCCGAACAGTATTGCTCTATAAAGCGGTTAGTAAATTCAGTACCTCTGTCGGAACGAATGCACACGATACTTGACGCTTTTTCATTTTGCAACTTCCTCAGGAGCTCGAGCAGCCTTGATGTTGTTTCCTTCTTCTTGCTAAGAAAGATCGTCCAAGCATACCTGGAGTAATCATCAACAACAACCATGCAATATTTCTTACCTCCCAAACTTACTGGGTCTACAGGACCGTAGAGATCCATGTGTAGCATTTCCAACACTCTTTGGGTTGAAAGGTAGGATTTGCTTTTCAGGGTTGACTTGATTTGCTTGCCTTTCTGACATGGTCCGCAGACGCTGTCCTTCTTGAATGACACATCTGGCAAACCTCTAACCATACCCTGTCTTGAAAGCTTGTTGATCGTCTTGAAGTTGACGTGAGACATCCTCTTGTGCCATAGCCAGCTAAGATCTGCAGTGCCTTTGGCAACAAAACATGGAATTGAGGAGCTCATAGGCTTCCGATCAAGAATGTACATATTACCCGATCCGTCCTGTAAGCACAACTTCCTTGGTTTGGGTGTTCTTGACTCTACGATCTATATAGAACTTCACCGAGAATGTTTATCACGTAATCAAGCTAATACTAAGTAGATTATACTGTAAGCCTTCAACATATGCAACATCGGTGACCTTGAATTTCCCGACAAGTAGGTTTCCTTTCCCTCTTGTTTTTCCTTTATACTTATCACCGAAACGAACCTTTGGACCGCGACCTTCTACAAAATCAGATAGCTTGCTCCTGTCTCCAGTCATGTGACGAGAGCATACACTATCGAAGTACCAGGTATGCTTCTCTAGAATGTCCTATAACAAAGAAATTAGGTAGATTTAGGTCCCCTTTGATTTTTGGGTCCATATATGTTAGTTCCTTTAGGTACCCAGATTTTCCTGACAGCAATTGGTTTACTGTTGGATGTACTCGGTACAGTATTGCGATATCTACGGGGGGCATATCCGTAGTTGTTATAATCATGATAATTACTATGCATGTAAAAATCAGGGTTATTATTATTATTCCAGTACGAGTGCCGTCTAGGAGGTGGAGCCATTTTCCTAGGCCTAACAGCTTGTCTTCTGGGTCTCCAGTTGGATTCCCAATACTGTTGTTGATACTGAACTGGCATCTGCTGTCTAGAGGGATAACGGGGCTCCTGTATCCAATACCTAGGCGCAGTGTACTGAGTGTACTGCTGTGCGGGCCTTTGGTGGTTGGATACCGTCTTCTTTCTGAATGACTGCCGGCTTTGATGATGTGCTTGTGGGGCATGCTTTAGATTACGCCTTCTGAGTGGCTGTTGGTTCCACTGTCTCGAATAGTAGAGTTGTGGAGGCGGAATGGCAGCCTTCGGTTTTCTCGGTACAGCAGGTTCCTTTATGGGACTAGGAGCATCTTCCGATTCTGGAATGTGTTCCACACTCTTGACGAACACAGTACTAGTTTTACCTTTATTCGAACATGAGCTGTATCCTAAGCCACTTTTATCATGAGCATGTTGCCCAGTGCTTAGAATTTCTTCCATTCTTTTGGACGATTTTTCAAAAGACTTCAGAATGGTCTCAAGTTCAGTTTCTCGCTTCTCGAGAGTAGTAATTTTGGTTTGTAGTAGAACCAAATCGTTTGTCTTGCTCTCATTATGGGTTTTAACCTCATTTAGTTCATGAGCAAGTTGATGATTGCTCTCCATGAGTTTTTCAAAATCGACCTTGCTGGTTTCACAATCAAGAGACATATTTTCATAGTTTATCTTGACAAGTCATTCTCATCTTTCGGCTCTAAATTTGTTAATTGAAGTCAGTATATTCTCGATTTTAGAGTCTCATGGGCCTTTTGAATGTTTTTAAATTCATTCATCATATTTTCGAAAGTATGAGATGCATTAGGTGGAATAACTGAGGTTGAACTTACCTCATCGTCGCTGTCTTCACCTTCTGGAACATCTTTGGCCATAAAGCACATATATGCTTTATCATCGAACTCATCGTCAGATGAATCACTTTCGATGACCACCAAGACATTCTGTGATTTGGATGGTGTGGGGAGGCTTCGATTCTCAATCGGGGCCTTGAGCTTATCTTTCCAAGCACGTCTTCTTTCATCTCTCTCTTGTTGCTCGGCCTCGGGCAATCTTTGGACTTTGGGATGAGGACATTTGTTTGCATAATGGCCTGGTTTTCTGCAGCTATAACACGGGTTAGCATCACCGGATGATGTTTCGGTACTTACCTTGTTGATGTGTTTGGGCACAGGGAGTCTTTCAGATTGTTTAATGAACTTTTTGAATTTATGCATTAGAAGCGCCATTTCATCTTGTGACGGGATGTCGTCGTCCTTTGTCGGCATTCTTGTGACCGGGCTTCGGCGAGCTAGGCATCTTTGTGTCGGCCGGTTCGATACGGCGGCGGAGGCTGTGACCTTTGAAGGAGATTCTTGACTTTCTCTCTTGTCAATGTCATACTCAAAAGCTTTAAGGTCGGAGAAGAGATCAAAAGTGGATATTTCATTAAGATTATAGGATACACGCATAGTGTGGTCTTAATGTCCCATCGAGTGGGAGAGATCTGAAAATTTTTAAGTTCTTCTCCTTTTGGGTGTAAATCTTGCCCAACGCTTCAAGTTCACCAACAATACCCGGTAAATGCGAGGTCAAGTTCCTCAAGTGTTTCCGTTGGTTTCATTTCAAAAGATTCAAATTCTTTGAGTAAGTTTTGAAATCTTATTTTCTTTTGAGCTCGGTTCCCTCACAAATTAACTTGAGTTTATCCCGATTTCTTTGGTACATTTTGCGGCTCTTTACCTTTGAGAACGTGCCTTTGTCAAGAGTGACAAATAACGCGTTCTTAGCCACGTTGTCGAGATTGGCTCGCTTCCTTTCATCGGTTGTCCATTGCTCGCGTTCTTTCTCGAGCATTTCAGCATGGGCTTGGCCCTCAATCCTTGCGGCTCGATTGACCTTCATGATCTTGATCGGACCATCCTGTATAACAAAAATCATCTCTTCGTGCATTGCTGCAAGATGAGCTTCCATTCTAATTCTCCAGTCGTCAAATTCGTTAATAGAGAACATAGGGACTTTGTTAATCATAGAAGTATCCATACTGATAATATAGGAATGAAAGAAACTGTTTTGAAAATAAGTGATTTGAATCTGATTCGGTTAAAGAGAAATACGACTGATTCTTTTTAGAATCAACCGCTCCGATACCACTTGTTGGCCACTTAAGTATACTGGATACAGTTTGGAAAATCGTTTAAACAACAAACTATATGGAATCTAAATCTGAGTGCGTAGCGGAAGTCTTGGATACAGTTAGTTGTCGTGGATACAGCAACGACGTATTTGGTGTATACTTAATATATCACAGTTATTTCAAACAGTGAAAGCAAAAGGTAAATAACACAGTAATTTAAGTGGTTCGAGGTAAACCCCTCTACGTCCACTGGTCCTCCACACAGGAGTAAAAAGTTTATTATAATTACTGCATACACAACTACGTAATTATAAACAAACCTATCCTTGTATCGTTCACACAGATTGATACAAAGAACGTCACTTTCAACCGTTCACACAGATTGGTTAAAGCTTCCTTCTTGAATAGCTTCTTCACACACAGTTCCAAAGCTTCGTCTTTATTCGTCCCACACAGGTCAGAATAACTTGTTGAGTTCACACAGAGCTCGGTTTTTACACAGAGGTAAAAGGTATGTAACCAGGTAAGAACAACAGCTTTGAATATCAAGTTCTTGAGCTGATGATAGCTGTTCTTGATGTTGAGCACTGTATATCTCTTTCGTTCTAACTTGCAGTATGCTTTGGAGATATGTTTGCTCTGATGATAACTTTGATAGCTTGAGTATTAGGTTACTTGAATTTGTTCGTAACTGATCTTCAATGTCTTCAAGGATATATATAGTCTCTGAGGAAAGTATCCGTTGAGATATATCCGTTTGAATAAGATTTCCTTCAACGGGAATATGACATGATCCGGATTTCGCGGGATTCTGAAGATCTGAAGACTGGCAGTATTTAAATACTTTATCCTTGAGTATTTAAATACTTCTTTGTTCAACGAGACTTGACTTGTGTTCTTTCTTGTCCTTTTGTGAACTGTATGGAAGATGACTGTATTTAGGGCATCGAGACAGTTTCCATACTTGGTCTTTTTACAAGTCTTCTTGCTGTACTGATGAGCTTCACTTATGCTGATTCGAGGCAGGTCTTTGATACAGGATAAAGCCTTGAAGCCTCGATACAGTTTCCTTACTGTATACGGATTGGCATATATGTCAAAACCTCTAAATAACATTCGATACAGTGATTCGAGTATCCCGGCTGTTTCGATACAGGGTGTTTGTTTTTCCCAACACTTACGGACATTAATGATGGCATCGTGACGATCCATCCAATCAATACCCAAGATGACGTCGTCTCTTGGCAAATCTACCATAATAAGGTCTTCTAGCCATACACGGCCATGAAGCTGAATCGGACAATTCTGAATCTCACGATTCCCGATAAGTCTTCTACCATCGGGTAGACCAATGATATAAGGCTCACAACTAGTAGCACTACCTAGACGTAGTCTACTCAAACATGACTCGGAAATGAATGAATGTGATGCACCAGTACCACAAAGGGTACACACAGGTTGAGATAGAATATCGAGTGTACCTGAGATCATCTGGGCCTCTGGATCGTCGGTCTTCTTCATCTCATATATTCGGGGCTTGCTAGTCCCGGCACCGGACGCTCACGTCTGATGACTAAAGGCTCCACCTTTATTCGCTCCTGTTGTTTTGAATGACGCAGACTGAGTGGCCTGATTATAAACAGCTGACTGCTTCGGGGCCTGAGATGACGCCGGAGTAGGTTTGGAGTCCCTTCGGCAAAAACGGGCCTTATTCCCAGCAATCCCACAGTTATGACACGTGACAGTCTGCCTTGGGCACTTGGTGCTGACATGACCAAAATCCCCACAGTTAAAACAGGTGATGGCCGAACTGGGCGCTCTGGATTGCGATTCCGCCGGTCTGGGCACCACAGGAGGTTGCTCAGAGAAATTAGTGCCCGCACGAGGCTTCTTGAAGTTTGTCTGACCGCCTTCAGACTGATTATGATTCTTCGATTTCTTGCTAGCAGATGAAGGTTGCTGCTTAGCAATATCTTTAGCAGTGAGCTCATAAGTAAGAGCCTTCTCAATGAATTCGGCCAGAGTGGTGCAATTATGATTAAGTAACTGCATATGCATACGGGGTTTCAGCCTCTTGCTGAAATACTTGATCTTATCTGCCTCGGAGTGAATGACAGATGAGGCGAACGGAATAAGTTCTTGAAATTTCTCGGCAATGGCGAGAACATCCTCGTCCGCTGAGGGGTCGGGAGTGAGTAATTCTGATAGCTTGGCCTCTCTGAGCGGGGCCGGATAATATGTCTCCATCATGAGAGTCTTGAATTGATCCCAAGTACATGATCCGTCGGTGGGCTTAAACGACAACCACCAAGAATGAGCGCTCTTACCCAGATAGTAAGCCGCAACTGAAACCTTGTGTCCTTCGGGACACTCTACCATAGCAAATAACTTCTCGAATGCTCGAGCCAATGAACAATATTCGCCGGCTCAGATGAGCCCTCAAATGTGGGTGGCCTTTGGCGAGAGATATTGCCGATGATACTGCCCACACTCCTCTCTTGCCTCTGAGGTGGCGGCGGAGGAGCCTGTTGATTTTGATTAGCTGAGTTATGCAGCGTCTCCATCAGTTGTGTCATCTGAGTCATTTGGGCCATCATGCCCTGCATAAAAGCGAGTGGGTCAATCCGAACACCTTCTGACTGAGCTGTGTCTCGGGTACGACTCCCCGATAGTGAATGATCACGCCCAGGTGAATGAGTGGCAGCGACGCTGCTAGATGAGTTAGCATTATTCCTTGCATTCGCACGTGTATTAACGCGAGCTCTCTCCGCGTGTTCTGCCTGCTCTCTCCATACTGAAGTAGGAAAGTCACATGATGATTATATCTCTAGCATGAATATCACATTATGATTACGTCATGAAATGATGAAAATTAGCATACGCGCTCTAACACAGTGATTACATGAATGATTAACTGAGGTGACATGATTATCTGATGAAATCCTTGAAATGATTATCTTGAACGAGTTAACAAGATTAATGATATGATCCTCCAGATCAACCACTGCACTGTGAAATGAACTGAGTGATTAATGAGTTAACATGATCATCCTGATCAAAATGAATGATGATGAGGATTGTTGACTAATGAATGATGAATGAATGATTCTTATTGCCAGAAATTATACCATGGCGTTAGAAATCTTACAGTTCTTGGTCTGATTGGCTCGGCATTTTCACAGGTCACACGTGACGCGAAAGTCCAATGATACTAGTCCGATGACGATGATTTCAAATGAGACATGACTCGGAAGGTAGTATTCAAAACCACACTCCGATACCAACTCTGTAACACCCCAAATTAGGCGGATATTATAGTGCCGTGGATCCCCGACTGGGACCCACCAGGCGAATAAAAACTATTGAATTAAATAATATAATTGTATTACCGAACCACATTATATTACCAAATACTCTGATGAGGAGTTTAAGTACAAAACACCAGGACAATACCGAATACTAGTATATTTTATATGAAGATAAAATACACAACACTGAATGAAACGGAGTATCCAAATGAAAATCTGCAGCGGAAAATGAATGACAACAACATGAATGATTGAAAAGATCGGGGCCCCCTACTAGTATCACTGGGACTCCTCGCCGTCAACATGCTCTTCCCGTGCCTTTGCCTTGCCGTGACCTGAAAACAAAATCCCCCAACGGGGTCAGTTACACAGAACAACAATCCTCAAGGGTTGAAAATACACAATCATGATATATCTTTAGTTATGAAATATCCTTAGTTATGAATTACGCTGAAGAGGAGTATCATAGTACGCCCGTAATGTTCTGTACAAGTGTACAAGACGAATGACCGGACACACCCGTCCTTGTACCTAATTAGTCTCACGGAGGTAATCGTTACCGTGTGCACAGTCTAATGTATCGATCCCAATACATGACCATCGCGTGCTCAACTAAAAATTCCACACATCCGCACCCGGCCACGCAATATGATCCCAGAAGGTCATATGAACGAGAATGACCAAAATGAATATCAATGAATAATAATCCGACAAGGTCAAGAATGACTCACCGAGATGAAAATAATAGTGAAGTGAATGATAGTTCAATGAAATGATTGGAACTGTCGTTCCTCGTTAATGAAGTGATTATTCGACAATTACAAGTCTCAATACGGTTAATACAATGATGAATGAGTTATGATTATGAATGAACAACAACAAAAGGAATGAATATCCTTTTAACCGAGTAATAATTAACTTACTCAACACCGATGAAGAATGTCCTTCCACGAACAACATCCTAAATGAGATGTCGGTCGCTCGAAACAACCTTGAATAATACAATTACCAACAATCCGCTCAATATACGAATCAAACACGATAATAACGAACTCAAAACATCAATACGACTAAACCAAGTTCATTGGGGCATTATATCGAATACGTTATGGCCAAACTTCGATTGTTAACAACCAAACCTCAATTATACCATATCAAAACCCCAAGAAGTGTTTCAAACCAACAAAACATCTTCAATATGATCAATAATCCAAAATGATTATCCAAATTCGTGATTACAACAACAATTAATCTAAAACCCTCAAATCCAACTCAATATTCAAAGTGTTCTTGAATAATCCTTCAATAATCCATTGAATAAACATACATATCCATAATCATGCGTACTTCACTTCATACAACATGATTTTAACGTCCAAAACATCATATCTCAATACAAAATCGAAATCCAAGATGTTGAAGAAATTACCTCTTGAAGATCCAACCACTTCGATCCGATGTACACGAGTTAAATCGAGTATCCAAGCTTCCCAAACGAATGAGGATGATGAAAATCTAACACTCAAGTGATTGATGATGGAAAATCCCTCCCTCAAGCTCTCTCTCTCGGAACAAGATGAAAGAAATGGTGAAAATGATGAAAAAGTCCCGGCCAAGTCCTTATAAACTACCGGAAGTTACGGCCGTAACTCGGCCTTCTTACGGCCGTAACATCCCAGGTCAACGGCCTTACGGCCGTAACCAGCCAACTCGTATGGCCGTAACTCGGCTTCGTCCAAACACCTGCCGATAGCCTTATGGCCGTACCCGCACCTGACTTACGGGCGTAACTCGCCCTCATCTAAAACACCTGCCAACATCCATACGGCCGTACCCGCACACCTTACGGGCGTAACTCGACCGATACGGCCGTAACCGGCCAAACTTACGGGCGTAAGCCCCCTTCGTCAAAAATGACCAGGCACCCTGTCTGTAACGTACGGCCGTATCCGGCCAAGCCTTACGGCCATACCTTCCTCGGCTTACGGCCGTATGCCGCAACCCTCACGGCCGTAAGTCCCTCTCGTCCAGCACAACCTGAAAAACACGAACACTCCTTACGGCCGTATCCTGCCCATCTTACGGCCGTAACTCGCCTTCGGCAAAAAACGCCTGGGCACCCTGCTCGACACGTACGGCCGTATCCGGCCAAGCCTTACGGCCGTACCTGCTCAACTTACGGCTGTATGCCGCAACCTTACGGCCATAAGTCCCGTTCATCCAAAATGGCTTGAAATCAACGAACGCCTGTTACGGCCGTATCCGACAATCCTTACGGCCGTAACTCGTTGATGGACAAGGTGAAAATACGATGACTCCGATTCCTCGCTACGATTGATGAATGATCTGACATACCATACGTATGTGAAAGTGAACAAGTCCAACACATGCCAAAGATGATACTTCCAGTACAAGACTACCAATCACGATGAAAATGATAATACTCCCGTCTCGATCTATAAACGGAGATGAAATGATGATCAGTAACTGATATACGGTTACAACATGCCAACAGTGAATGCAAATGAATGAATCACGAATGATAAATGATTAATAATGAGTGAAAATTACTGAGTGATAATTACTGACTTATTAATACTGAATGAAAATGAATGAATTACAACCGGGTATTACAACATAGTACTTACTCTGATTATGAGTTTACAGTAGTATGGCCAATGGTCTTATTATACACAGGATCTAAAATACAAGTATAATCCATATGGAGATGGACTATACCTACAATAACAATACATTTGTCCACAATTTAAATAAAGCAGAAAGATAACATTACACAGTTCAAACAAAACCAGACAACAGAAGACTTGGGGCCCCCGAACTAGTATCCTTCTAACCCTTCGCCGTCACCATGATCTTTTCGTGCATTGCCTTTGCCTCGACCTAAAATACAACACAAGTATTTCGCTCAACACAGGGTCATATATACATGATAAATGATTTCTCGAAATATTATACAATTCACATATATTAGATTTCAAGGAAAACATCCCGACTAACAAACATACCCCTCGGGCATATGAACGGTTAGTCACAAAACATCGAACACATCCAAATATATATATGGACTATGAACGACAAAAAATAGTACGGCTCAAGATGGACGTCACAGTACGCCCGATCCGGAAATGTGTCAGTGCACATGTCCACCCCATATACGGAATCCAGGATATACTTGGAACAATGTACCTAATTAGCCTCACGAACTACATCTCGTGTGCACAGTCCAGTATGGAAACATCCACGCATGACTATATATGTGCCACGATAACCAATCGGAACGTAGATATGATTCTGGATATGCCACGATACAACATGACAATGAATTCAATAAATCACATATCCAATTAAGGACCAATAAACTCACCGAATGACAATAAGGATCGATGATATCAACACTTCAAAAGTAATGAACTTGGGAATGCAACCCCACGATGAAAACGGAACATCATCAAGAATAATATCAAATTACGGGTCACAAATTTATAAGTGTTTCATATACACGAAACGTATAATCATTACAAGAATCCAAACATCATTATAACTAAGCAAGATAACTTGCCTCAATACGTAGACGAGAATAAACCTTCCTTGTCGAACGAATGAACGGTCCTCGACTTAATATCGGTTACTCGAGCAATCAACCTTGTAAGGGATACAATCCATTCAATAACACATTCTCATAACTATCGAAATCTAGTTCAACAAATCGATATCTTAAATTCAATTCCCTTAGTTCAACTATCTTTGTATTATAATTCCATTTCAAAGATTCATACTAGCTTCAATTTATTCTCATTATTGGTCATCATTCAAGGTGTTCTCGATTATTCGTATGGTTCAAATGGATGAGAATTTATCAAGAACAATCATCAAGGAGAACTTTGCTAAAATTGAAATGCCGGTAGAATTTTTTAAAACCAACATCAATGTTTTGAAAGATATAATCCAAACAACTATGTTCCATAAAGCATTGATCAAAATGAAGGTTACTCAGCGACTATCATCATTCGAACGAAACGTGAATTTGTAAAATTATTACTATGTTCATCGGTTATGAGTTCACCTAGTTAGATTAACCATATAGTCAAGTTATTCATCACAAGATCATCACGAAATCATCATTAAGGTGAATTAAACATCTCTGAAACTTTGTTGATATAATTCAAGATTCAACCAAATCCAATGAAGAACCTAAGTTCATCTAGTTCAAAATCTCCCTAAGCATGATAGTTTGATTCAATATAATGATAACAATTCTACAAATCAACCTATCTAAAATGAAACTAAGAATTATTATTGTCCTAGTGATGTTAATAGTCCAGCAAGGAGAGAGTGGTTTTACTAAACATGATCATCACCATTAAAACACCAAGAACACATCATTTCAAAACCCTTAATCACCATGTTCATCACTAAGTTGTTAAAAGCTTAACTACAAGCATGTTTTGCTTGATTGATTCAACATTAGGTGAAGTATACTTTATCACTAACATTATAACCACGAAATTATACAGTGAAATCATATGACATACCTTCAGAAATGAAGAACAATACACCAAAACCACAAGATCACACTCTAAGCTTCAAGAATGACTATAAACTTCCACTCAAAAAGCTCTGAATCAAGATGCAAAGCTCAAACACAAGTTGGAAGAAGGTAGAATTGGTCTAGGGAGGCAGGGGGATGATTATAAGGGAGAAATATCGAAGTCGGACGTGCAAAATGAAAGACACAAGTTGTCTTTTTATAACTGCACAGTTCGTTACGTACGTTATACACAAGAAGATAACGTACGTTAGTATCTTTACGTCGCTACACCAAAAGTGTTATATATGTAAGCTAGTTCCAGAGGCTACTGGACTAAACTACGAACATCATTATGTACGGTATGGATAGGAGCATTACGTACGTAATGTAGGTCAACTAGGCTGCTAACAAAAGGTCAGATATTCGAATCACTCCCGACCCCAGCGCCGAAAGTTGAGATCGGATAAGACTACAAGCATTATGTACGTAAAGAGCAATTCCTTACGTACGTAAAACCAACAAGATAGCGTACGTTATGTTAAAGGGTTAGCATATGTTAAACACAGAATTACTAGTCCAAAAATGCACTTATCTACGCAAAGTCGAGAAATCAATCATAGTGCGAATGATAGTTATGTTCAAGTCTATTATGATATATTCCAACGTCAATAAACATTAAACAAATGCAACAAGACTACAAAAGTATTGAATTATCCGAATAATACAACATTAGGTAAGAATTTTTGTCGGATATTACATATATGTATTCAGTATGTCATGTATATGCTTCTGGTATATGGAGACGACGGACAAGAATAGCTAAAAATGGCTAAGTACAGCCATGTTAGCACATGCTACAATGTATGCCTAGTGCACGCTAAGATGTATACTAAGCGCACGCTACGCTGCATACTTAGCGCACGCTAAGAGGTTTGAGTTACGTATGCTAAGGAGGACCCCTAACGTACGTAAGGTATTTTGGATAAGGTCCGGAAGGTGGCCGACAGGTAGGCCCAGGCTATTTATTATCGGAGATTAGCACACGCTAATGCATGTTGGTAGCGCATGCTAATTTCAGATCGGTCAATTGGGAATCTTGGCTTTGACAGGCTACTTTCGGCGAGGCATCTTCAAGGGAGGTGCAGATTGTCGGGTCAATGATGATTAGCGCGTGCTAAGGTCGAGAAATAGCGCACGCTACTGAGCATTCCACTGTTGCAAGTCAATGCCTGTTTGCGTATACTAATGCATGGGCATTACGTATGTTAGATGATGTGCAAAACAATGCAGTAGCCTCTGGACTGCCCGATAGCGCATGCTATCAAGGAAGGATAGCACACGCTAGGGCTGTAGCGCACGCTAAATATAAGGTCTAGCGCACGCTAGTGATGTGTTTTATATAAGGGGACAGATAGCTGTTGAGAGGCATTTTGTCCATTCTCTTCCCTTCAGTCGATAGAGAGAGCCTTGGGAGGTATTTGAGGTTCCCAAACAATGATAGAAGATGATCTTTAATAAGATTAAGGTGGAGAGCATGGACTAAAGCCTTGTTCTTGAAGTTATTCATGATTCTTGGAAAGGAGTTCAATTGTTCTTCTTCTTGGTTCATCTATACAAGGTAATTTCGTATTTCTTTGATAGTGGTTCGTTTGTAAAGGATGATTACTTGTGAGGGAGCATGTTGAATTAACATGTGATAATGTTATATGAGATTTATTGGAATTGTAATAAGAGATTTAGGATGTTAATCATGATTTTTGTGATTTGAATTGTGTTGTTCGTCTTCTTGAGATAAGTTGGTTAATCCTGCAATACCCGTACTTTTATTGGCTGTTTGACTTTGTCGTCCTCCTTATTTTGTCGCTCTGTAAATGCTTGGAGATGTTGTTGATATTGTTAGTGAGTTTCTTATCTTGTTTGGGTCTTGATCATGTTGTTCTAAACCTTGCGGAAGTGTTCTGGGCCAGAGAAATAGCGCACGTTAGGCCTAGGCTAACGCACGCTAATTCTGCTTGATTAGCGCACGCTAGCTTTGAGCCGTAGCGCGCGCCAAGGGGATCAGCCAGGTCAGAACCAGTAACCCAGACTGCTCTCTGGACTGGCGGATTAACGTACGCTAGGAGTTGTTAGCGCGCGCTATTCGTGGTTACTAGCGCACGCTAACACCCGTCCGTAGCACGCGCTACCGGGCTGGTTGGCAGAGGCAGTGAGGTTGCCAGGTTTTCTGGACTATCAGGTAGCGTACGCTAGGCTTCGGCTCACGCACACTAAGGCATATCGGTAGCGCACGCTAAGTTTTGATCAGGGCGGAGACAGTAAGTTCTGGACTCCTGTACTAGTTGCCACATTTTGGACTAGCGCACGCTAGAGACAGACGAGTAGCGCACGCTAACGGAGCCGGCAGAAGCCACTGGACTACCCGGTGACTTCGCTAGCGCACGCTAATGAAGGAGGCATAGCGTGCGCTAGACTGGACAGGTATATATATGGCAGTTGACTTTATTTTCGTCATTTCTCACCTTCTCCACTCCTTTTCGATGGGAATCGCTCGGGAGAGACGATCTTGGGTGATTAGAAGCGATCTTCCTTCTAACAACGACATATCTAGTTGGAGAACAAGGATTTCACAACATCTAATTCATCCTAACGTCCGAATCAAGGTAAAAATCCTTAGAACCCTACTTTTTGGGAATTTTGGGGTTTTTCGTAGATTTGTCCGATTTATCCATTTGAAGTTTGAGAACCTTGAGATTATGATGTATCTATACCGTATGCATGCTTTCCTACGATTTTACGGTTTGGATTGTGCCGTTTTCGGACTTGTGAGTTTTGGACGATTTTCCAACCTCTAGTTGATTATCCGTATATTTTTATGAATCGTAGATGGGTTTCGGGGGTTTCTTCGTGTAATTCAAATATGGATAATTGATTATCATATTCCTTGCGAATCGTTTAGGTGCCGGAAGCGCGTTCTTGGACCTACCGAACTCATACCTTTTTCCATTCGATTTGTCGATGTCTCAAAGGCAAGTATATATTTATGATTGTATGTTCTCGACTTTAAAAGTAAGATATATTGATGACATGATATGAACGAACCACTTTGGGGCGGGCCGACGGGTCCTCTAAGGGTTCCGTAGCCTCTGGTGCGGTTCCACGGTATTCATACATGCAATGATGACGGACGATATGAACGAACCACTTTGGGGCGGGCCGATAGGTCCCCTAAGGGTTCCGTAGCCTCTGGTACGGTTCCACGGTATTCATATATCCATTGATGCGATGCTATGAGATTTAGTTATTCCGGAATACTAGTCTTGAAATGATGAATTGACGGTTACCTTTACTTTATTGTCGAGGAGTATTGTGTTTCATACTTGATATACTTGCACTAGCTATTCGACGGCTAACCCCTTTATGGGGGAAATACTTTTTATGTATTTCAGGTTCCAGGAGAGCGGATAGGCAGGTATCGGGTCGGCATGAAGATGATGGGCAAGTGTGATACTGTGTCTTTCCTCCGGTCGTGTTTTTGAGTTTTCTTCCATTCAGTGTTGTTGTACTGGAATGGTTATTAAATGCTCGAGCATTGTTTTCGTTTTTTTATTGATGTTCCGGCCTGTGTTTGCCGAGGTATTGATTTGGGTTGTGATGTCTTCAAATACATAGGTTATAATTTTGAATGTCGTTGTGTTGTTCTTCATCTCAATGTATGTAGACCTTCTCGGTCAAGTTTCATAGTTCTGCGTATGTCTAGCCTTGTGGGTCCCACGGCGGGGCTCACGGTGCTGTAATATACCCCGAATAACTTGGGGGTGTTACAGAATATGGTATCAGAGCTTAGGTCTATGGATACCTAGGCTGTCGGTCTTTTGGGTCGAATGAGTCGTCATTTGTTCACAGTATCACTACTCTGCCATCATCACAGTGCGACCGGTACTTGTAAGACCTCTTACTCTTCTGGTGTTTCCTTATTCCTTTTGCTTCTTTATATTGGTATTCTTGAGAATCGATCACTTTGATGACATGCGATTGAATTGTGCTTACGTACCTTGTGTGTTCTTCAGTATGTCAGCTGGTAGGGGTCGTGGCCATGGTCGTGGCCGTGGACGAGGAAGGGGTCGTGGCGCGGCTGTTTCCATCAGTTCAGTTGCGGGGTCGACCAACCCCAGTTTGTCGAATTCGGTGCATCCTGACACCGAGAGTCAGCACGACCAGTCAAACGGTCAGGGGAACAACGCGGATGTTGGAGTTGCGAATGCACTTCAACAATTGGCTACTCAGATGACCATTTTAGCCCAAACTGTTCAGCTGAATAATCCGAACCCAAACACGGATGCCCTGCTTCAAAATGTAATCCGAATGCACCCTCCACAGTTTGGCGGTGCCACCGATCCATTAGGCTAGGAAGATTGGCTAGCGGAGTTGGAAAAGATTTTCGAGGCGGTTGATTGCCCCGAAGTGAGGAAAGTACCGATTGCTCAGTATTTTCTCACTAAGGAGGCTGCTACCTGGTGGAAGGTCATCAAGCCACAGGATCGTATTGCCACGTGGGATGAATTTAAGGAGCTTTTGGAGGCCGAGTTTTGTCCTTGGCCGGTGCGAGAGGGCCGAATCCGAGCCTTTTTCGAAGCTAAACCACAAGATATTCCCGTTTCGCAGGCAATCGTGGAATACAACCAACAATTGATCCATGTGAAGGACCAAGTGCGTAACGAGCGTGATAAGATCCGCTATTTTGATATGCGGATGAATTTGGACTTACGGCGATACATGGCCGGATTTGCCCGTACCACACTGAAAGAGTATCAGGACAGAGCTTTAGCCCATGATATGTTGAACCCCGACAATGATACTGTTGAAGAACCGAAGAAGCAGAAAGTCACGGGAAATTTTTCTAACTCTAAGAGTGGCAACTTTCAGAGGTCACATACAACTAACCGTTCTGCCGGACAGTCGTCACATTCTAATAAAGGAAAGAGGGGTTACCGTCCTACTCCGGGTGCCACAAATCGCGCGGTGACTTGCTATAATTGTGGCCGTTCAGGCCACATTAATTTGGAATGCCACTTCCCACCATTGAAGTGTCACACGTGCGGACAGATGGGACATAGAGCGGCTTATTGTTCCGAGACGAATAAGACTTTGGACACTCGGGCTTCTGCCCCAGCACCACTTGATCAAAGTATGAATCAACAACAATCTTTTGGTCAACCTCAGCAGAATTTCGGCAGGGGCCGAGGGCCGAAGTCGAGAATCTTTGGAGGAAACTCTAGCATCTGTTCGTTACAACCTCGGGTATATGAGATGCGTCGAGGCACGAACCCGACGCGGCGGTGGCTTCAGTACCATTCATATTTCATCTCATCCATCCGTGTACTTTTTGATTCGGGTGCTACACATTCTTTTATTTCTTTAGAGTGTGTACGCCGTTTGAATATAACTTGTATGACTGCTTGCGATCCCTTTATCGTGAAACTGCCTAGCGGGGATAGAATTGTGGGGAATCGGGAGATTATAGATTTTCCGGTGATTATATCTGGTATGGAATGGTTATCGGATCTGATTGTAGTTGATATGGAAGGCGAGGACGTGATCCTCGGCGAGGATTGGCTTGATAGTCACCAAGCGATTATGAATTACCGTACCAAGGTTATCACCATGATGACTAAAGATGGATCTGAGTACTCATTTTTGGGACGTAAGTCGAGCCAATCCAAGTTACTTATCAGTGCCATGAGGCCGTAAAACTCTTGAATAAAGGTTGTACAGGCTTTTGGTGTTATGCCTTGAAAATGGAAGGAAACGAAGTCGATTTCTCTTCGCTTCCGGTTGTTAATGAGTACCCCGATGTTTTTCCGAATGACCTCCCGGGATTACCGCCGGATCGAGAGATAGAATTTACCGTGGACTTAGATCCAGATGCGGTTCCGATTTCTAAAGCACCTTACAGGATGGCACCTTCCGAGATGCAAGAATTGAAGAATCAATTGGGAGAACTTCTGGAAAAAGGGTACATCAGACCGAGCGCTTCGCCTTGGGGCGCGCCTGTTCTTTTTGTGAGGAAGAAGGATGGTTCACTACGTTTGTGCATCGACTACCGTGAGCTGAACAAAGTAACCATCAAGAATAAGTATCCTTTACCTTGTATAGACGATCTATTTGATCAATTGCAAGGGGCTGCAGTTTTCTCGAAGATTGATTTAAGATCCGGGTATTATCAACTCAGGGTGAGGGAGTCCGACGTTCCGAGACGGCGTTTCGGACGAGATATGGGCATTATGAATTTGTAGTTATGCCTTTGGGTTGACTAATGCGCCGGCAGTTTTCATGCAGTTAATGAATAAAATATTCATCGAGTACCTCGACAGGTGTGTGGTCGTCTTTATTGACGACATCTTGATCTATTCTCGAGATAAGGAGGAACATGCCCGACACTTGCGTTCGGTTTTAGACATTTTGAGAACCGAGCACCTCTATGCAAAATTCTCGAAATGTGAGTTTTGGTTGGAAGAAGTTATGTTTCTCGGCCATGTGATTTCGGCCGAAGGGGTTCGTGTAGACCCGCAGAAGATTGAGGCAGTGCTAGATTGGGCACCGCCTAAAAATGTTAAGGAGGTTCGTAGCTTTTTGGGCCTTGCTGGGTATTACCGTCGGTTTGTCGAGGGGTTCTCGAAACTCGCTCCGACGCTTACAAAATTGCTCCAGAAGACCGAAAAGTTTATCTGGACGGATGAGAGACAACAGAGCTTCGATGAACTGAAGAGACGATTGACTTCAGCGCCGATTCTAACTTTACCACATGGTAGCGAGGGCTTTGCAGTTTATAATGACGCTTCGGGTCAAGGCCTGGGCTGTGTGCTTATGCAGCATGATAAGACGATAGCTTTTGCATCTCGACAATTAAAACCTAATGAGATGAATTATCCTACTCACGATTTAGAGTTGGCCGCAATTGTCTTCGCACTCAAGATTTGGCGGCATTATTTGTATGGTTCACCGTGCCGGATTTATACCGATCACAAGAGCCTGAAATATATTTTCAGTCAGAAGGAGCTGAATATGAGACAGAGACGTTGGTTAGAGTTGATAAAGGATTATGATTTGGAAATTCTTTACCACCCCGGGAAAGCCAATGTCGTTGCGGATGCTTTGAGCCGCAAATCGGCGTCTCTTCAAATGCTCGAGGTTCTTACATCTCAGACGAAAATTCGTCAGGACTTAATTGAGCAAGGGATAGAAGTTTGGCTTCAACGAGTACAGGGACAGCTGTGTACTCTCTAAATTACTTCGTCCTTAGTTGATGACATCAAAGGGAAGCAGTGGAGTGACCCGATGATTTCTCAATTGAAGGAAGATGTAATTAAAGGAAAAGCTCCTGGCTTTATGGTTCACGAGGACAGTATTCTTAGATTTCAGGGCAGACTTTGTGTTCCGAATGATTTAGAGTTGAGGCAGAAAATTCTTCGAGAAGCTCATGCTACGCCTTACTCAATCCACCCCGGGACGAGTAAGATGTACAAAGATTTGAAACGCAATTTTTGGTGGAATAACATGAAGAAGGATGTTACGGAGTTTGTACTACGGTGCTTGACGTGTCAACAAGTCAAGATCGAACATCAACGACCAGCGGGGTTGTTGAAACCACTTCCAATTCCCGAGTGGAAGTGGGAAGATATCTCGATGGATTTCATCACTGGCATGCCGAGAACTCGGGCCGGAATGAATATGATTTGGGTAATTGTCGATCGGCTGACCAAGTCTGCACACTTCTTGGGTATTAAGGATACTTGGGGACCGGATAGACTGGCTCGAACCTTTATTGCTGAGATCGTGAGGTTACACGGTGCCCCCAAGACCATTGTTTCTGATCGAGACGGCCGTTTCGTATCGCACTTTTGGCAGGCCGTTCATCAGGCTTTGGGTACTGAGTTGAGATTGAACACTTCCTTTCATCCTCAGTCGGATGGTCAGACAGAGAGGACGATTCAGACGTTGGAAGATATGTTACGGGCTTGTGCCTTGGACTGGAGTAATGATTGGGAGCTTCACTTGCCGTTGATCGAGTTTGCTTACAATAATAGTTGGCATGCATCGATCAAAATGGCACCCTTCGAGGCACTTTATGGTAGGCGATGTAGGTCGCCATTATGTTGGGACGAGGCTTCTGAGCTAGTTGGGACGGAGCCAGACATGTTGATGGAGACTAAGGAAAAGATTTCTATTATCCGGGACCGATTGCTGGCTGCCCAGGGTCGTCAGAAATCTTATGCTGATACTCGTCGTCGACCCTTGGAGTTCGAAGTGGGGGATCATGTCTTACTCAAGGTGTCGCCGACCTGTGGAGTTTTTCGCTTCGGGAAAAAGGGTAAACTTAGTCCGAGGTATATCGAACCTTTCGAGATTTTGGACAGAGTTGGAGATTTAGCTTATCGCTTGGCGTTGCCTCCATATTTGAGTCACGTCCATAGTGTTTTTCATGTGTCTCAGTTGAGAAAGTATGTACCGGATCCGAGCCACATTATCGACTACAGTGAGATTGACGTAGCAGAGGATATTACCTTTCCGGAGAGACCCGTGAAGATTCTCGAGCGTCGCGAGAAACAACTTCGGCATAAGACCATTCCACTGGTTAAAGTGCAATGGTCGAGACATGGAGTCGAGGAGGCAACTTGGGAGACGGAAGAGAAGATGCGGGTGGAATACCCCGAACTATTTATTTCTTAAGTTTCGGGACGAAACTTCTTTTTAGAGGGGGAGAATGTAATACCCGTACTTTTATTGGCTGTTTGACTTTGTCGTCCTCCTTATTTTGTCGCTCTGTAAATGCTTGGAGATGTTGTTGATATTGTTAGTGAGTTTCATATCTTGTTTGGGTCTTGATCATGTTGTTCTAAACCTTACGGAAGTGTTCTGGGCTAGAGAAATAGCGCACGTTAGGCCTAGGCTAACGCACGCTAATTCTGCTTGATTAGCGCACGCTAGCTTTGAGCCGTAGCGCGCGCTAAGGAGATCAGCCAGGTCAGAACCAGTAACCCAGACTGCTCTCTGGACTGGCGGATTAACGTACGCTAGGAGTTGTTAGCGCACGCTATTCGTGGTTACTAGCGCACGCTAACACCCGTCCGTAGCGCGCGCTACCGGGCTGGTTGGCAGAGGCAGTGAGGTTTCCAGGTTTTCTGGACTATCAGGTAGCGTACGCTAGGCTTCGGCTAGCGCACGCTAAAGCTATTTCTTAACGCACGCTAAGGCATATTGGTAGCGCACGCTAAGTTTTGAGCAGGGCGGAGACAGTAAGTTCTGGACTCCTGTACTAGTTGCCACATTTTGGACTAGCGCACGCTAGAGACAGACGAGTAGCGCACGCTAACGGAGCCGGCAGAAGCCACTGGACTACACGGTGACTTCGCTAGCGCACGCTAATGAAGGAGGCATAGCGTGCGCTAGACTGGACAGGTATATATATGGCAGTTGACTTTATTTTCGTTATTTCTCACCTTCTCCACTCCTTTTCGACGGGAATCGCTCGGGAGAGACGATCTTGGGCGATTAGAAGTGATCTTCCTTCTAACAACGACATATCTAGTTGGAGAACAAGGATTTCACAACATCTAATTCATCCTAACGTCCGAATCAAGGTAAAAATCCTTAGAACCCTACTTTTTGGGAATTTTGGGGTTTTTCGTAGATTTGTCCGATTTATCCATTTGAAGTTTGAGAACCTTGAGATTATGATGTATCTATACCGTATGCATGCTTTCCTACGATTTTACGGTTTGGATTGTGCCGTTTTCGGACTTGTGAGTTTTGGACGATTTTCCAACCTCTAGTTGATTATCCGTATATTTTTATGAATCGTAGACAGGTTTCGGGGGTTTCTTCGTGTAATTCGAATATGGATAATTGATTATCATATTCCTTGCGAATCGTTTAGGTGCCGGAAGCGCGTTCTTGGACCTACCGAACTCATACCTTTTTCCATTCGATTTTTCGATGTCTCAAAGGCAAGTATATATTTATGATTGTATGTTCTCGACTTTAAAAGTAAGATATATTGATGACATGATATGAACGAACCACTTTGGGGCGGGCCGACGGGTCCCCTAAGGGTTCCGTAGCCTCTGGTGCGGTTCCACGGTATTCATACATGCAATGATGACGAACGATATGAACGAACCACTTTGGGGCGGGCCGATAGGTCCCCTAAGGGTTCCGTAGCCTCTGGTGCGGTTCCACGGTATTCATATATCCATTGATGCGATGCTATGAGATTTAGTTATTCTAGAATACTAGTCTTGAAATGATGAATTGACGGTTACCTTTACTTTATTGTCGAGGAGTATTGTGTTTCATACTTGATATACTTGCACTAGCTATTCGACGGCTAACCCCTTTATGGGGGAAATACTTTTTATGTATTTCAGGTTCCAGGAGAGCGGATAGGCAGGTATCAGGTCGGCATGAAGATGATGGGCAAGTGTGATACTGTGTCTTTCCTCCGGTCGTGTTTTTGAGTTTTCTTCCATTCAGTGTTGTTGTACTGGAATGGTTATTTTTTGCTCGAGCATTGTTTTCGTTTTTTTTATTGATGTTCCGGCCTGTGTTTGCCGAGGTATTGATTTGGGTTGTGATGTCTTCAAATACATTGGTTATAATTTTGAATGCCGTTGTGTTGTTCTTCATCTCAATGTATGTAGACCTTCTCGGTCAAGTTTCATAGTTCCGCGTATGTCTAGCCTTGTGGGTCCCACGGCGGGGCTCACGGCGCTGTAATATACCCCGAATAACTTGGGGGTGTTACAAATCCTCCTCCTCATTTTCGGATGTTGATGTTGTTGATATCTTCTTCATATGATGATAGTTATGGTGTTGTTTATCTTCATGGTTATGGTGGTTTTGTTGCGATTCTTGAGGTTATGTGAATTGCATGATGAAGAAAGTGATAACATGATGATATATACACCGGATTATGTTGTTTTGAATGTGATTTCGGATATTTCATGTTCTTGAAGAACTCTTGAATTATGTGATGTGATGATTATGTATAGTAGGTGTTGGTGTTTTGGATATGAATATGGAATATTCATATCTAGAAATAAGTTATGTGTTTTGATATAATATTCGTATAATAATACGAATATGATTTTCGAGTATGATGATAAAATTGAATTTAGAAAGTTATTGTTAATCTTGGAGTATGATTTCCTTTTCATTCGGGTTCGTAGTCGCAAGGTGTTAGTCAATTCTTGGAATGCATGCAAGTGCATGTCATTAGCGCACGCTAAGCTTACTGGCTAGCGCACGCTAATGGAAGCAACTTAGCGTATGCTACGGTTGATTAACCTGCGCTAAGTAGGCAGGCAGTGCAGTATTTTCGTGTTGTGGTTATGAATTCATGATGGTTTGATTTGGATTGTTCGGACTTGTGTTTAATCAAGATATTTTGGAATCGCTAGGGTTGTGGATTGGTTATACCTGTTGTTGATAATTATCGAATGTGTGTTAATCGATTATTGCAATAGGTGGTAATAATTGATCGTTGATTATGACCGTTGTGTTGCGGTTGAGGTTGAAGAGTTCGTAGATTGCTTTTGGTCGGGGCTGAGGAGCTCGTTGACGAAGGCAATGGTTTTGGTAACGGCTTCGTGGTATCGGTATCGAGGCAAGTTATACTTTTTCAGTTTATAATATTTAATGAATGGTTTCGCTTTCATTTCACTTATAATTCATATAGCAATGATATTATAAATTGTTGGCCACTAAGTATACAGGATACAGCTTGGGAAGTAGTTTAAACAACAAGCTGTATTGATTTTAAATCTGAGTGCGTAGCGGAAGTCTTAAATACAGTATGTTGTTGTGGATACATCAACTCGATGTGCAGTGTATACTTAAATAATCACAGTAATTAAAACAAGTAAGGCAGAAGGTAAATAACATAATATTTAAAGTGGTTCGAGGTAAACCCCTCTACGTCCACTGGTCCTCCACACAGGAGTAAAAAGTTTAATATAATTACTACGTACACAACTACGTAATTATAACAACACACAATCAATATATCGTTCACACAAATTGATATAAAGATCTTAGCTTCAACCGTTCACACAGATTGGTTTGAGCTAATGCTTTGACTTGCTTCTTCACACACAATTATGAAGCTTCGTCTTATTCGATGCAAATCCTTCACACACAGTTCTAGAGTAGCAACGATTACTCAGTCCACACAGGGCTGATCTGGGTTTGTTCAAAGGATAGAACATGGTATGAACAACAGCTTTGACTTTATGAGCTTCTAGATGATGAAGTGTTGTTCAAGATGTTGAGCACTGTATATCTCTTAGATCTGAGTTGCGGTAAGCTTTGGAGATATGTTTTGCTCTGAGTATTTCTTTGTAAGGTTGATCGTTCAGTAGTTCAGTTATCTTCAGTCTTCAAACACTGGAGATATATATAGTCTTCTGGAAAATATATCCGTTGGGATAAATCCGTTGAGCAAGATTCCGTTCCAACGGGATGAAAAAGCACGATCCGAATTTAGCGGGATTTGAAGATCTTCTGACTGACAGTATTTAAATACTTTATCCTTTAGTATTTAAATACTTCTTTATCAACAAGACTTGACTTCTGAAGATTCCTTCTTTGTCCTATTAAGAGCTGTATGGAAGATCACTGTATTGACAAATCGAGACAGCTTCCATACTCAGTCTTTTATAAGACTTCTTTGCTGTACTGAAAAGTTCCACTGTATGCTGGATCTGTGACAGGCCTTCGATACAGGTTGACATTTCAACTCTTCGATACAGTTTCCTTACTGTATTGAGGATTGGCATATTGTCAAAACCTCTTATTATCACAATTCAATACAGGGATTGATTATCCTAGTTGTTTCGATACAGGGTATTTGTTATCCCAACAAAAACGTAAATGGTCGGGATGATGGTTTGTTCGTGGAAAGGGTATTATCGTCGGTTTGAGGTAATTTAAGTATTGTTCAGTTATGAGGATAATTATTATGTTGGATTGTGGTATATGTCGTAAGTTGAAGTTTCGTATAGTGAGATTCGTATTGGTTGTTCATTGAGGGATGTTGATCCCAGGCCTGTTGTGTTGAGGTTGTTGATTACGTTGATCGTTCTTTGGGAATTGTGATCACAGGATTGTTCTTTTGGATATTATCGGTCGAGTCGATCTTTCATTATCCGTGTGTCATTGTTCACTTCGGTGAGTCTTTTGATCCTTATTGGATATGTGATTCTTTGAGTTTCATTATCATGTTGCATCATGACATATCTGTAGTCATATCTGCGTGCCGATTGGTTGTGTGTAGGATTTTCAGGGCAGGCACAAATAGATGTGTGATGGGGTCATGTCCTCACATTAGGTTGTGCACACGAGAAGATTACTTTGTGAGACTGATTATGTACAAGACCACATATGTACTTGATCGATATATGGGGTGGCTTGTGCACAGACACATTTCCAGATCAGGCGTACTGTGACATCCACCTTTGAGCCATATTGTTTAGTCGTTCATCCTCCATGTATGGTTGGGTATGTTCGACAGTTTGCGACTGGTTGTTAATACGCCTGAGGGCTATGTTCGATTGTTGAGGTTATTTCTTTGAGTCCATTATATTTGGTCGTGTTGGATTTTACCATGTTGATGGTATTTTCAGTCGTTGTTGATCTTTTATTGGTCGTGTTGGAGTTTAACATGTTGATGGTATTCTCGGTCATCGTTGATCCTTGTTGGTCATGTTGGAGCTGATCATGTTGATGAGATTCTTGGTCGCTGTTGATTCTTTGTTGGTCTTGCTTGGAGTTTGTCATGTTAGTGATGTTCTCAGTTGACGTATTGGTTGATCTGGTTATTGATCAAATGAGGGTTTGGGTTGTGCATCGATGTTTCAGATTTGTTATCATTATTTTGTAGTAGTTGATCTACAGATGTATTGTGTATGTTTGGTTCTTATCACGATTGGTGTTTGATTGTGCGATCCGACGGATAGGATTTGGCACAGATGGATTATTTTCCGCTTATGAGTTATGATGATGTTTTTGAGGATTTTGAGTATTGTTTTGGTTCAGTCCATATGAGTGTTGTTGAGTTCATTTCGTCATTGGAGAACGCCAAATATGGATTATGGTAAGGATTGAATTGGTATGGATTGCTTTGGATTGGTAAAGTTATGACGGTAAGATTACGTTGGTAGTATTCTTACAGTATTATTACATTGGTATGCAATTATTTATGTGATGTGATCGATATCATTATTGAGTATTGTGGCTGAGCCTGTCGTGGGCTTTATTTTTAGGTACTCGGAGATCGAGCTAGTAGCGGCCGTGAAGAGATGAGCTTTCCGGGTGATACTGGCCGTGGCATTATTTTGGGAATCGAGTATTCTTTTCTGGTTGTTTTATCTCCGCTGCAAATGTATATTTTGAACTGTGTTTTATCCGCTGCGTGTGTATATTTCAACATGTATTTTCGGTATTTTTACCAAATCATGTGTACATTTCAAAATGGCTTTTTGGGTACTTCGTAAACTTGGATTATTTCGTAAAACCGATTCCCTAAACCGAGTTTTGGCATTTTGGCGTCGAACGTTTTAACGATATTTTCATGACGGTATTTGATACTTTATAAATGAATTTTCTAAGTATTTGAAAACATTACCATCATCGGCCTTTTTGGCGTTTTTGAACATTTTTGAAAATGGATTTTAGCCTGGTGGGTTTTCGGTGCGGGGCCCACAGCACTGTAATATCCCGGATGGTTTTGGGGGTGTTACAGAAGATGGTATTGGAGCTTGGATTTTATGAACCCCGGGCGTATGTGTTATGTGGCTTTACCAGTACGGTAGTAGCATGACTTTTGAAAATGATTTTCTGACTTTTGAGTCAACCGATTTTTGGAGGTTCCAAGATTTTTAAGATCTTTTCAAATTGCTATTTGTGATCTTGGTGTGTGTTGGTATTGTGTTGGGACTTCGTATGGGAGTCGTGTGCTAGTATCACGGGAGATCATCGGCTTCACGCACCTGTAAGTATATCGTTTTGGTTATTCGCTCGTGGCGACGATTGATTGTTTTTGTGATGAGTTTGGAAATTCTGGTTGATTTGTTTGCTATGACGGGATTGCAAGTTTCGAGGACAAAACTTATTTTAAAGGGGGTAGAGTGTAATATCCCGATTTTTAGTATGTAATATCCGGATTTTCAGTATAATTTTTTTACGCTATTTTATCTGAGATATATTGGATAGCTTGGTGTCTATACAGTATGGATAAAATAATTTGAAGACTGAGACAACTGTATTGGTATAATTGTCGTAGTTGGTCGACAATTACATTTGAAGATATCGTGTATCAGGTTATCGCACTTTTGATATTGGGTATATCATATGAGAATATTATCAGGTTGTATATACATATTCAGTATGTCGTGTATATGCATCTGGTATATCGAGACGACAGACAAGAATAGCTGAAAATGGCTAAGTACAGCCACGTTAGCGCACGCTACAATGTATGCCTAGCGCACGCTAAGATGTATACTAAGTGCACGCTACGCTGCGTACTTAGCGTATGCTAAGAGGTTTGAGTTACGTACGCTAAGGAGGACCCCTAACGTACGTAAGGTATTCTGGATAAGGTCTGGAAGGTGGACGACAGGTAGGCCCAGGCTGTTTATTATCGGCGATTAATGCACGCTAATGCATGTTGGTAGCGCATGCTAATTTCAGGTCGGTCAACAGGGAATCTTGGCTTTGGCAGGCCGCTTTCGGTGTGTGGACCCCGGGCATCTTCTGGGGAGGTGCAGATTGTCGGGTCAACGACGATTAGCGCGTGCTAAGGTCGATAAATAGCGCACGCTACTGAGCATTCCATTGTAGCAAGTCAACGCCTGTTTGCGTACGCTAATGCATGGGCATTACGTACGTTAGATGATGTGCGAAGCAATGCAGTAGCCTCTGAACTGCCCGATAGTGCACGCTATCAAGGAAGGATAGCGCACGCTAAAAATAAGGTCTAGCGCATGCTAGTAATGTGTTTTATATAAGGGGACAGACGGCTGTTGAGAGGCATTTTGTCCATTCTCTTCCCTTTAGTCGATAGAGAGAGCCTTGGAAGGTATTTGAGGTTCCCAAACACTGAGAGACGATGATCTTTAACAAAATTAAGGTGGAGAGCATGGATTAAAGCCTTGTTCTTGAAGTTATTCACGTTTCTTAGAAAGGAGTTCAATTGTTCTTCTTCTTGGTTCATCTATACAAGGTAATTTCTTATTTCTTTGATAGTGGTTCGTTTTTAAAGGATGATTACTTGTGAGGGAGCATGTTGAATTAACATGTGATAATGATATATGAGATTTATTGGAATTGTAATAAGAGATTTAGGATGTTAATCATGATTATTGTGATTTGAATTGTATTGTTCGTCATTGTAACACCCAAAAAGGCGGCTATTACAGTGCCGTGGACCCCACACTGGGACCCACCAGGCGATATCCAAAACAGATTAAATAAATATTATTTGTGATACCGAACCACAATGAATAGTCATTACTCCGATTAGGAGTTTATTAAAAATATGGCCAACGGCCTTATAATACACAGGATCCGAACAACAAGTATAAACCATATGGAGATGGAAAATACTTCAAATGTCAATACAACCAGATAGAAATTTAAATGAAGCAGAAAATAAAATAACATAACACAGTTTAATATAACCGGACAACAAATGATGTGGGGGCCCCGAACTAGTATCCTTCGAACCCTTCGCCGTCAACATGCTCTTCTCGTGCCTTGCCTTTGCCTCGACCTAAAATATAATACAAGTATTTCGCCCATAACACAGGGTCAGATATACATGATAATCAATTCTTCCGACATTATACAATTCACATATATAGATTTCGAGGAAAAACATCCCGACTATTAATCATACCCCTCGGGCGTATGAAACAATCAGTCACAAACCGTCGAACACATCCAATCATACATGGACTATGAACGATTAACAATATAGCTCAAGATGGACATCACAGTACGCCCGATCCGGAAATGTGTCCGTGTACATGTCCACCCCGTATACGGAATCCAGAATATATGTGTGATGATGTACCTAATTAGCCTCACGAACTACGTCTCGTGTGCACAGTCCAATGCGGAATAACCTCCACGCATGACTATATATGTGCCTGGCTAAAAATCCTACACAATAACCAATCGGAACGCAGATATGATTCCGGATATGTCACGATACAACATGACAACGAATTCAATAAATCACACATCCGATTAAGGATCAAGAAAACTCACCGAAGTGAAAATAAAGACCAACGAGATCAATGATTCAAAGCGACGTACTTGGGAATGCAACCCCATGATCAAGGACAATGTCAAATCATGACAAGTATTTCATAAACATTTCATACACATGAAATGTATAAACATCACAAGAATCTAATCACCATTATAACCAAGCAAGATAACTTGCCTCAATACGGAGACGAGAATAGTCCTCTTCTTGTCGAAACGAACGAACGGCCCTCGACTAATGTTGTTTTTCTCGAACAATCAACCTTAAACGAAATGTATTTTACTCAATAACATATTCGTATAATTATCACTATAGGATTAGTAAGACGACATCCTACACTCCTTTAGAATAGTTTGATATCTCGAAATATCGAAGCCTTATGCCAAGAGTTCTTTTAACATCATTACAACCATAAAAATCGGTTTGCAATATTTTTACAGAATGTTCACATGGTTCATCATAGATAAGAATTCTATCAAGGGTATGTTGAATAACCAATTATGATGTTAAGATCATCTTATGATGATTAAACTTTCCAAAACATTAAAATGTTGAAGGAACAAAATCTGCACATTTATGATCATTCTCCTCTCATCTAAATTGAATATTAAGCTTACAACAAGGTTATTAGTTATAAGATTACACCATATTCATGAAGGTTATCAAAATCTTTCTTTACAAGGCTAGAATATCCATTAACATTATGATGAATTCACCATTTATCGAGTATGATGATCAAAACATTCTAAGTTCTCAACACATTAGATTAATGAAAAGTTGTTGTTGTTGGTTTCACAAATATATTTAACCATTCAAAATCTTGCTGAGCTAAACATAAGGAGAATATGATTCTTAAGAAATCTGAGCAAGAAGACATCTTTCTACTTCTAACATGGCCAAGTTCTTCCCAAGGTAAGTGAAAACTTAAAATGGTGTTTAATCACTTTATGATAACAACTCTATTAGTTAAATCCAACTATGGTGAAGTTAACTGATTCAAAGGTGTTCTACTGAGCTAAATTCGTCCGGTAAGATGAGCATGATAGTTACAACATGGTTAAAATCATTATATCATCAAGGACACATCCATCTCAAACCCTTATTTATCATATTCATCAAAACTGTTAAAAAGGTTGGGTTAAAACTATGTTTTACTTGATTAATCTAACTTTAGGTGAAGTATAATTCGTTACTAACATCAACATATGAAAATAATACAGAGGGGAAAGTACACCTACCTCCAGAAACGAAGAACAACCTCAATGCTATGAGAAAATATACTCCAAGCTCAAGAACACCTCCTAATCTCCAAGGAAATGAGCTCTACTCCAAGATTTAAGGCTTAGAAGCAAGTTGGGGGAGGTTGATATCGGTTTGGGAGTGCAGAGGGATGATATATGGAGAGAGAATCGGTTTGGAGTTGTGAAGAAATGAAAAACAGGCTGGTCCTATAAATAGACTGTGCAGATTTAGCGCACGCTAACGGGAAGTTTTAGCGTACGCTAACACACTTACGTACACTAACTGGTTAATATTACGTACGTAAGTGGCTTACAGTGGCTACTGTATTGAATTTGTAGGTCGTTAGCGCACGCTAATGAAAAAGGGGTTACGCACGCTAATAAAAGTTTGACTCTGGCCAGCATGATAGCTCAGACATTACTCACATGCATGCCAACGGCTAAGAAGTTCACGTGCTGAAGTCAACTGATGCCAGATTCTCTCTTAGCGTACGCAACAGAGGAAACATTACGCACGCTAAGGCATAAGATTAACGTACGTTAATCATACTATGTAGCGTACGCTACATCAACAAAAAAAGTTCAAAAATGCAAATTTCTAATTAACATTGAATCATCGAGTATGAAATGAAATAACAATGATATGAAGTTCAAATCTATAGTACCTAAACATAATACTAAATGCAACTATTCATGATAATCAGATTATCTGAATAATACAATGACAGGTAAAAACAAAAAATTACAGTCGGATATTACATACTCCCCCCTTAAAAAGAGTTTCGTCCTCTAAACTAAGGGGTAAATAACTCGAGGTATCTTGCTCGCATACTATCCTCGGTTTCCCACGTAACCTCCTTGACTCTGTGTCGTGACCACTGAACTTTCAATAGGGGAATCGTCTTGTTCCGTAACTGCTTGATCCTCCTCTCGAGTATCCGCAAAGTGTAATACCCGGTATTTTTCTTTCCCTTGTATTTTCATTTTTGGTATATTTCTCGGTCATAGTGACCCCCGTGTATCTTTCAGTATGTCCTTCCTGTCAACTGTTGAACTATAATCTCGTTATTGTTTATTGTTTCAACTTTCCTCAGATGAGTTCGATTTTGTTAGATCACCATTAATTTTTGGTAACTCCAAAAAAATTCTAAATCTTTGCAATATTATAGAGCATCGAGTTAGCTTTCCAATGGTTCAAACGGTGAGTCAATCGGAGTCCGGACGAGAGAGTTATGGTCGTTTCAGTTTTGGCCGAGCACTTCCAGAGCCTTTCACCGATAGGGGGTCGATAGACTCTCACGCCGGCATTCTCGTATGGGTATCGGTTGGGCCTATCGGCCGATAGGCCGGCCGATAGGTAAATTTCTTCACATTCGAACTTCCAGAGCCTTTCGCCGATAGGGGGTCGATAGACTCTCCGCGGCATTCCGTATGGCTATCGGTTGGGCCTATCGGCCGATAGCCGCCGATAGGTTCTGCGTGTTACACTATAAATGTGTTGTTTTCAGCGTAAATCGCTCATTTCCTCCCCTTCTTCAACCGTGCGCGAGAGAGAGACTTGAGAGGGAGAGTTCCTCCATCTATCACTTACTTGTGTAGATTTCTTCATCCCTTTTCGATCGGGTGGCTCGGATTGCGGATCTAACCCGTGGTTTTGATTTGAATGCTTGATTCATCAAGAGGTAAGAATTCCTTTAACCCTACCTTTTTGGATAATGGGGATTTTGGGGTTTTGTCCGATTCTTTCCATTTTGTTGATGAATTCTTGATGAATATGATTAATCTTGTTGATATTCTTAGTTTTCCACGGATTCATGGTATATTTCGTGATTTTTACGGAATCGAGAGGGTTTGGTTGTGGTCCGCCTCGTTGTTGCTTATATACGAATATACATGAATCGTAGGCGGATTTTCGGGTGTTTTCCAATTCCGTATTCATTTAGAAATGGTTGTGATTGTATTCTTCGAATCGTTAGGTTCGGTTTCATTGGTTCCTAGCGTTCATCGGTGACTTTCCTTTCCGTTCGCGTCGTCAATAATTCAAGGCAAGTACATGTATTACATTTCGTTATGAATATTGTGATTTTCAAATGAATGATGAATGGTGATTTTTGAGTGCGTGAGTTGTGTTCCTTCCACCGGAGTGTCCGACGGGATGTCCGGGGTCGATACTAAGGGGTACGGCCGCGGAGGTGGACTTGGGTGCGTGTGTGGTTGAACTTCCACCCGGAGTGTCCGACGGGATGTCCGGGGTCGATACTAAGGGTACGGCCGCGAAGTGGTATTCCACCGGAGTGTTCGACGGGATGTCCGGGGTCGATACTAAGGGGTACGGCCACGGGATACCGATTGTGATATCGTGATGATTGGAAATTGATGTGATTGCCAAAGGTAGTATTCCGAATATATATGTGGCAAATGACTTACGTTTGGGATGATTGTGTAAAAGCGTATTTTGTATATAATGTTGTGTAATTGTGTACTTGCACTAGCTATTCGAATGCTAACCCCTTAAATGGGAAATGCGTCTTATGCATTTCAGTACCTAAGAGCCGAGGAGCAGTACGGGCACGCACGCGAAGGATGGGATGGCTTGATGATAGTGGCTCGAGTCTGTATTGTTCTTTTTATGTTTTGTCATTGCATTTGTTGAGTATTGGAGTTAAACTGCTTACTTCCGAATTTGGTTTAAGTCCCCTGCGTGGGCAACGAATTGATATCTACATTATGTTTCATGTACTCCGTTGAAATGTTTTGGCCGAGGCCACGACCCTGTTTACTTTTGAGTGCATCTTTTGGGGTTTGTCATTGTGGTTATGTGTCTTGTGTTAGCCTGGTAGACCTCACGAGGTTTCTACGGCGTGTAATGTCCCCTTTGTGAATTGGGGTGTTACACAAAGGACGCTCCTCGTACGAATGATCCTCCGCTAATTCAATCTCTTCGAACTGAAGTACATGGCTCGGATCAGCAACATATTTCCACAACTGGGAGACATGAAACACGTTGTGAATCTTACTCAAATTCGGTGGCAAAGCTAGTCGATAGGCCAGATCACCTACACGCTCCAAAACCTCAAATGGCCCAATGTACCTCGGGCTCAGCTTGCCCCTCTTCCCGAAACGAAAAACACCTCGGGTAGGAGACACATTCATTAACACATGGTAACCAACCTCGAACTCAAGCGGTCGTCGACGGTGGTCAGCATAAGACTTCTGTCGACTTTGAGCCGTTAACAACCGAATCCTAATCAAAGTGATCTTCTCACGGGCTGCTAATAACATATCGGGTTCCGTACCAAGAGATTCTGACAGTTCGTCCCAGCACAAAGGGGACCTACAGCGACGGCCATTAAATGCCTCATACGGTGCCATCTGAATCGAAGCATGCCAACTATTATTATAAGTGAATTCCACCAAAGGTAGCTGGGCTTCCCAATCGTCCTTCCAATCAAGAACACATGCTCTCAACATGTCCTCTAGAGTCTGGATGGTTCTCTCAGACTGACCATCGGTCTGTGGATGAAAAGATGTACTGAAATTCAACTACGTGCCCATCGCACGATGAACTGCCTTCCAGAAGTGTGACACAAATCGCCCATCACGGTCTGATACAATACTCTTGGGGGTACCATGTAATCTCACGATTTCTTTAATAAACAGCTTGGCCAATCTCTCAGGACCCCACGTGTCCTTAATCTCCAAGAAGTGGGCTGATTTGGTCAGACGGTCTATAATCACCCAAATCGTATTCATTCCTCGACGACTCGTCGACAAGCTAGTGATAAAATCCATAGATATGTCCTCCCATTTCCACTCGGGAATTGGGAGCGGTTTCAGCATTCCTGCGGGTCGCTGATGCTCAATCTTAACCTGCTGACAGGTTAAACATCTCGAAACGAATTCGGCAACCTCACGTTTCATATTCCCCCACCAATAATTCTGCTTCAAATCCTTATACATCTTGCTAGATCCCGGGTGAATAGAGTACGGGGTAGCATGGGATTCTCTCATGATAGAGTTCCTCAACTCTTCGTCAGCGGGTACACAAACTCGATTTCTAAAGCGTATCAATCCATCCTCGTGGATCACGAATCCAGGGGCTTTCCCTTGGGTTACCTCATCCCGAACTCGAGATAAGAATGGGTCCGTAATTTGCTTCGATTTGATCATATCATCAAGAGACGAAGAAATCTCAAGGGTGCAAAGTTGTCCCTGAACACGCTGTAACCAAACTTCAATTTATGGCCTCATAAGGTCCAACTGCAACTCTCTCTATGCTGTCAAACGGCTCAGCATCTGCTCTTGTACTGTCTTACGGCTCAAAGCATCGGCAACCACATTTGCTTTACCTGGATGATAAAGGATCTCGATATCATAGTCCTTGATCAATTCTAGCCACCTCCTCTGTCTCATGTTCAACTCCTTCTGAGTAAAAATGTACTTTAGGCTTTTGTGGTGTGTAAAGATCTGGCAGGTAACTCCATAAAGATAGTGACGCCAGATTTTCAAAGCAAACACCACGGCTGCCAACTCCAAGTCGTGGGTCGGATAGTTAACTTCATAGGGTCGCAATTGTCTCGATGCATAGGCGATTACTTTCCCTTCCTGCATTAGTACACATCCCAGACCCTGTCTCGACGCGTCACTATACACCACAAATCCTTCCGTTCCCTTTGGTAAGACCAAAACAGGTGCCGAAATCAATCGACTCTTGAGCTCTTCAAAACTCTTCTGACATGCTTCTGACCACAAATACTTCTTGTCCTTCCGCAGTAAGTTGGTCATCGGTTGCGAAATTTTAGAGAATCCCTCCACGAATCGTCGGTAGTAACCTGCTAGGCCGAGGAAACTACGAACTTCCTTCACGTTCTTCGGTGGTAGCCAATCTCGAATGGCTTCCGTATTTTGTGGGACCACTCTCACTCCTTCGGCTGATATCACATGCCCGAGAAAGATAACCTCAGGCATCCAGAATTCACACTTAGAAAATTTCCCATAAAGCTGTTCCCGCCTCAATGTATCGAGAACTTGGTGGAGGTGACGCTCGTGCTCTTCGTGGTCACGAGAGTAAATCAGAATGTCGTCAATAAAAACGACTACAATGCGATCCAGATAGTTAATAAAACTCGATTCATCAACTCCATGAATACCGCCGGTGCATTAGTCAGTCCAAATGGCATCACCACAAACTCATAATGCCCATAGCGAGTACGGAAGGCTGTTATCGAAATGTCAGACTCTCGAATCCTCAACTGATGATAACCAGATCTCAAGTCGATCTTAGAAAACACGGCAGCTCCCTGAAGTTGATCCAATAAATCATCAATACGATGTAGAGGATACTTGTTCTTGATGGTTACCCTGTTCAGCTCACGGTAATCAATACATAAGCGCAGAGATCCATCTTTCTTCCGTATAAATAACACTGGTGCTCCCCAACGAGACACACTAGGTCGAATGTAGCCCTTTTCAGTCAACTCCTCAAGTTGGTTCTTCAATTCATGCATCTCAGTCGGAGCCATACGATACGGTGCTTTTGAAAGCGGGGATGTACCTGGTTCTAACTCAATAATAAACTCCACGTCACGATGAGGAGGTAAGCCTGGAAACTCGTCTGGAAATACATCTGGGTAGTCTCGGACTACCGGAATGTCGGCCAATTCAACTGGTCGATCTGTTGTTTTGGTCATGTAGCACCAATAACCAATACACCCTTGATTAAGCAGTTTCACTGCTTTCATAGCGCTGATGACTTTCCCAAAACGACTGGGGTTATCACCTCGAAAAATACACTCGAAACCATCAGCAGAAGTGACGGTTACCATCCGCTTGTGGAGACTACGTATTGCATCATGACGATCCATCCAATCGATACCCAAGATTATAGGGTTATTATACAAACAGGTTACTAAAGTTTACCAAAAATGACAATTTTCTGACTAAAGTTTTTTTTGTTACATAGAGGTTACTCAAGTTTTCGGGTTTGTCAACTGGGTTACTCAAAGATTAAAATCTTACACAAATGTAACTGCGAGAGTGGGCAACCGGATGATTACCGGTTCCCCTTATCCACGTCAGCACCATAGTTTTAAATGTTACAAAGAAGTTACTATAGTTTACGGGGTTATTAAATAGGTTACTGAACTTTACAAAAAGTTACTATGCGTGTTTTTTTTCTTTTTTTTTCTTTTTTTTCAAAAAAATAAAAAATAAAATTTTCTAGGAAAAACTTTATCTTTTCGAAAAAAACATTATTTATGGAAATTTTTTATTTCTTGGCAAAAAAATATTTTTCGAAAAAAATTTATTTTCTGGAAAAAATATATTATTTTTTCGAAAAAATAAAATTATTTTCTGGAGAAATATTATTTTTTGGCAAAAAAATATTTTTCGAAAAAAAATTATTTTGTGGAAAAAATATATTCTTTTTTCAAAAAAATAAAATTGTTTTCTCGAGAAATATCATTTTTTGGCAAAAAAATATTTTTCGAAAAAAATTTATTTTCTGGAAAAAATATATTATTTTTTCGAAAAAATAAAATTATTTTCTGGATTTTTTATGTTTTTTAAAAAAAAAAATACTTTTTGCGAAAAATAAAAAAAAATATTTTCTAGAAAAAAATAATATTTCGAAAAAAAATTATTTTCTGAAAAAATATATTTTTTAAAAGAAATGTATTAGTCAAACACTTTTTTTATGAAATATTGTGTAGGTAGTTTTTTTATATGCTGCAATCACCCCTAGGTATAAGTCAAACCCTAAGTCAAATTTTTTTTAAAAAAAAAAATCCACGTTGGCAATGTAACCGGTATCAATGGGTTAAAACATCTTTAGTTACTTAAGTAACCGGTTACAAAACTTTAGTAACCTATTTGTAACAAAATAAACTTTAGTAACAAAATTGCATTTTTTAGTAAACTTTAGTAACATGTTTGTATAATAACCCCAAGATTATATCATCCTTAGGTAGATCGACTACAATCAGATTTGACAACCACTCACGGTCATTCAAACGAATCGGACAGTCCTGGACTTCACGATTTCCAATAATTCTTCTACCATCAGGTAGACCAATCACGTAGGGCTCACAATTGATAACATGGTCTAGAGGCAAACAACTTAAACAAGAGGAAGATATAAAGGAGTGTGAAGCACCGGTATAAAAAATAACACACACAGGCTGGGAGTGGATCTCGAGTATACCTGAAATCATGGTGGCCTCGGGATCGTCAGCTTTCTTCATCTCGTAAATCCTGGGTTTCGCAGTTCCGGCACCAGGTGTACGACTTTGATTCCCACGGCCCATTCCCCTATTCGCCCCGGTGGTCTGATAGGAAGCGGACGGAGGCGCCCGGTTCTGGAGAAAGGACTGAACTGGAGCATGAGATGCTACTGGTTCAGGTCTGGGCCCACTCCTGCAAAAACGAGCACGGTAACCAATCTTGCCACAAGTATGGCATGTGACGGCAGGCTTCGGGCATTTGGAGCTGAAGTGCCCCTGGTCTCCGCAGTTATAGCACACAACATATGAGGGGACCGCTCGATAGTGCAATCCAGCTGACTTCGACGCCATAGGTGGTCGATCAGAAGGGTTTGGCAATGACTGGGGCTTCCTGAATGTCCCCCGGTTACTCTCAGTCTGGTTCTGGTTCCTGGACCTTTTGTTGTTGGACTGTGGTTGCTTCTTGGAAATCTCCTTCGCGGTGAGTTCATACTCCAGAGCCTTCTCGATGAACTCTGGTAAGGTAGTGCAGTGGTGATTCAATAGCTGCATTCTCATTCGGGGTTTTAGCCTCTTGAGAAAGTATTTGATTTTATCAGCCTATGTTCGGATAATTGTCGTGGCGAAAGGAAGGAGTGCCTGGAATTTCTCAGCAACAGATAATACATCATCGTCTTCAGATGGGTCTGGGTTCAGCAGTTCCGACAGTTTGGCCTCACGGAGTGGCCCTGGATAGTAACGGTCTAGCCTGAGGTTTTTAAATTCCTCCCAAGTATAAACACCATCAGCTGGCCTTACTGAAAGCCACCAGGTATGAGCGCCTTTGCTAAGATAGTATGCAGCTACCGAGACGCGGTTCTCTTCCGGGCAGTCCACCATCTGGAAAAGTTTCTCAAAGTGCTCGATCTAATGCACAATGTCAGTAGGCTCAGAGGATCCTTCAAATGTCGGAGGTCGCTGGCGAGAGATGTCGCTGATGATCTGACTCACGGGTCCGCCAAGCACAGGAGGAGGATGAGGCCCCTGTTGCTGGCCAGTAGTGGCCCTCTGCATAGCTTTCATTAGTTGACCCATCTGGGTCATCTGCGTCATCATGCCCTGCATCACAACGTAAGGATCGACACGCGCATCCCCATGCCCACTGTGATGCGATTGATCCCTAGAAGGTGAAACACTGTCTGCGGAACTATGATCCACATTCGCATGTCTGTTGGCTCGAGGTATCGTGATTCGGCCCCTTCCGCGGCCTCGTCCCCCTCTGCCACGACCTCTCAGGTTTCTTTCCATACTAAAAGAATCAATCATAATGATAACCATAAGTACAGTTCAAGATACTAAAATTCACGCTAAGTTAATAGCAACAAGGAATCACATATTCAAGGAAACGGTTATTGATATCACGAATGTCGCACCGAATATTATATCGACATCAAGTCGAATAATTTCAATCATATAATCAATTCAGCATTTATCTCAGATTATCAATCAGATAAATCCTGTCACAAATCCTCGAAATAACCAGATCAACAAGGAGACCCATACTGATATCAATATCATGCCAATAATTAAATCATGGCTCATAAAGTACATACCGTATTTGGCTTGTAGGGTCAGGCGCTTGCACATGTCACACGTGACACGAAGGTCTCTTGATACTTGTTCATTTAATAATGACTCATAAAAAGGAAACAACTCTCTCATACCATCTTCTGTAACACCCCAAAAGGCGGCTATTACAGTGCCGTGGAACCCACACTCGGACCCACCAAGCGATATCCAAAACAGATTAAATAAATATTATTTGTGATACCGAACCACAATGAATAGTCATTACTCCGATTAGGAGTTTATTAAAAATATGGCCAACGTCCTTATAATACACAGGATCCGAACAACAAGTATAAACCATATGGAGATGGAAAATACTTCAAATGTCAATACAACCAGATAGAAATTTAAATGAAGCAGAAAATAAAATAACATAACACGGTTTAACATAACCGGACAACAAATGATGTGGGGCCCCCGAACTAGTATCCTTCGAACCCTTCGCCGTCAACATGCTCTTCCCGTGCCTTGCCTTTGCCTCGATCTAAAATACAATACAAGTATTTTGCCCATAACACAGGCTCAGATATACATGACAATCAATTCTTCCGACATTATACAATTCACATATATAGATTTCAAGGAAAAACAACCCGACTATTAATCATACCCCTCGGGCGTATGAAACAATCAGTCATAAACCGTCGAACACATCCAATCATACATGGACTATGGACGATTAACAATATAGCTCAAGATGGACATCACATTATGCCCGATCCGGAAATGTGTCCGTGTACATGACCACCCCGTATACGGAATCCATAATATATGTGTGATGATGTACCTAATTAGCCTCACGAACTACGTCTCATGTGCACAGTCTAATGCGGAATAACCTCCACGCATGACTATATATGTGCCTGGCTAAAAATCCTACACAATAACCAATCGGAACGCAGATATGATTTCGGAATGTCACGATACAACATGACAACGAATTCAATAAATCACACATCCGATTAAGGATAAAGAAAACTCACCGAAGTGAAAATAAAGACCAATGAGATCAATGATTCAAAGCGACGTACTTGGGAATGCAACCCCATGATGAAAAGGAATAACGTCAAGGACAATGTCAAATCATGACAAGTGTTTTATAAACATTTCATACACATGAAATGTATAAACATCACAAGAATCTAATCACCATTATAACCAAGCAAGATAACTTGCCTCAGTACGGAGACGAGAATAGTCCTCTTCTTGTCGAAATGAACGAACGGCCCTCGACTAATGTTGTTCTTCTCGAACAATCAACCTTAAACGAAATGTATTTTACTCAATAACATATTCGTATAATTATCACTATAGGATTAGTAAGACGACATCCTACACTCCTTTAGAATAGTTTGATATCTCGAAATATCGAAGCCTTATGCCAAGAGTTCTTTTAACATCATTACAACCGTAAAAATCGGTTTGCAATATTTTTACCGAATGTTCACATGGTTAATCATAAATAAGAATTCTATCAAGGGTATGTTGAATAACCAATTATGATGTTAAGATCATCTTATGATGATTAAACTTTCCAAAACATTAAAATGTTGAAGGAACAAAATCTGCACATTTATGATCATTCTCCTCTCATCTAAATTGAATATTAAGCTTACAACAAGGTTATTAGTTATGAGATTACACCATATTCATGAAGGTTATCAAAATCTTTCTTTACAAGGCTGGAATATCCATTACATTATGATGAATTCACCATTTATCTAGAATGATGATCAAAACATTCTAAGTTCTCAACACATTAGATTAATGAAAAGTTGTTGTTGTTGGTTTCACAAATATCTTTAACCATTCAAAATCTTGCTGAGCTAAACATAAGGAGAATATGATTCTTAAGAAATCTGAGCAAGAAGACATCCTTATACTTCTAACATGGCCAAGTTCTTCCCAAGGTAAGTGAAAACTTAAAATGGTGTTTAATCACTTTATGATAACAACTCTATTAGTTAAATCCAACTATGGTGAAGTTAACTGATTCAAAGGTGTTCTACTGAGCTAAATTCGTCCAGTAAGATGAGCATGATAGTTATAACATGGTTAAAATCACTATATCATCAAGAACACATCCATCTCAAACCCTTATTTATCATATTCATCAAAAGTGTTAAAAAGGTTGGGTTAAAACTATGTTTTACTTGATTAATCTTACTTTAGGTGAAGTATAATTCGTTACTAACATCAACATATGAAAATAATACAGAGAGGAAAGTACACCTACCTCCAGAAATGAAGAACAACCTCAATGATATGAGAAAATATACTCCAAGCTCAAGAACACCTCCTAATCTCCAAGGAAATGAGCTCTACTCCAAGATTTAAGGCTTAGAAGCAAGTTGGGGGAGGTTGATATCGGTTTGGGAGTGCAGAGGGATGATATATGGAGAGAGAATCGGTTTGGAGTTATGAAGAAATGAAAAACAGGTTGGTCCTATAAATAGACTGTGCAGACTTAGCGCATGCTAATGGGAAGTTTTAGCGTACGCTAACACACTTACGTACACTAACTGGTTAATATTACGTACGCAAGCGGCTTACAGTGGCTACTGTATTGAATTCGTAGGTCGTTAGCGCATGCTAATGAAAAAGGGGTTACGCACGCTAATAAAAGTTGACTCTGGCCGACATGACAGCTCAGACATTACTCACATGCATGCCAACGGCTAAGAAGTTCACGTGCTGAAGTCAACTGATGCCAGATTCTCTCTTAGCGTACGCAACAGAGGAAATATTACGCACGCTAAGGCACAAGATTAACGTACGTTAATCATACTATGTAGCATACGCTACATCAACAGAAAAAGTTCGAAAATGCAACTTTCTAATTAACATTGAATCATCGAGTATGAAATGAAATAACAACGATATGAAGTTCAAATCTATAGTACCTCAACATAATACTAAATGCAACGATTCATGATAATCAGATTATCCGAATAATACAATGACAGGTAAAAACGAAAAATTACAGTCGGATATTACAGTCTTCTTGAGATAAGTTGGTTAATCCTCCACCTCATTTTCAGATGTTGATGTTGTTGTTGATATCTTCTTCATATGATGATAGTTATGGTGTTTTTTATCTTCATGGTTATGGTGGTTTTGTTGCGACTCTCGAGGTTATGTGAATTGCATGATGAAGAAAGTGATAACATGATGATATATACATCGGATTATGTTGATTTGAACGTGATTTCAGATATTTCATGTTCTTTAAGAACTCTTGAATTATGTGATGTGATGATTATCTATAGGAGGTGTTGGTGTTTTGGATATGAATATGGAATATTCATATCTAGAACTAAGTTATGTGTTTTGATATAATATTCGTATCAGAATACGAATATAATTTTCGAGTATGATGATAAGATTGAATTTGGAAAGTTATTGTTAATCTTGGAGTGTGATTTCCTTTTCATTCGGGTCGTAGTCGCAAGGTGTTAGTCAATGCTTGGAATGCATGCAACTGCATGTCATTAGCGCACGCTAAACTTACTGGCTAGCGCACGCTAACGGAAGCAACTTAGCGCACGCTACTGTTGATTAACGTGCGCTAAGTAGGCAGATAGTGCAGTATTTTCGTGTTGTGGTTATGAATTCATGATGGTTTGATTTCGATTGTTCGGACTTGTGTTTAATCAAGATATTTTGGAAACGTTAGGGTTGTTGATTGGTTATATCGGTTGTTGATAATTATCGAATGTGTATTAATCGATTATTGTAATAGGTGGTGATAATTGATCGTTGATTACGACCGTTGTGTTGCGGTTGAGGTTGAAGAGTTCGTAGATTGCTTTTGGTCGGGGCTGAGGAGCTCGTTGACGAAGGCAATAGTTTTGGTAACAGCTTCGTGGTATCTGTATCGAGGCAAGTTATACTTGTTCAGTTTAAAATATTTAATGAATGGTTTCGCTTTCATTTCACTTATAATTCATAAAGCAATGATATTATAAACATAAATGGTCGGGATGATGGTTTGTTCGTGGAAAGGATATTATCGTCAGTTTGAGGTAATTTAAGTATTGTTCAGTTATGAGGATAATTATTATGTTGGATTGTGGTATATGTCGTAAGTTGAAGTTTCGTATAGTGTGATCCGTATTGGTTGTTCATTGAGGGATGTTGATCCCAGGCCTGTTGTGTTGAAGTTATTGATCGCGTTGATCGTTCTTTGGGAATTGTGATCCCAGGATTGTTGTTTTGGATATTGTCGGTCGAGTCGATCTTTCATTATTCGTGTGTCATTGTTCACTTCGGTGAGTCTTTTGATCCTTATTGGATATGTGATTATTTGAGTTTCGTTATCATGTTGCATCGTGACATATCTGTAGTCATATCTGCGTGCCGATTGGTTGTGTATAGGATTTTCAGGGCAGACACAAATAGATGTGTGATGGGGTCATGTCCTCACATTGGGATGTGCACACGAGAAGATTACTTCGAGAGACTGATTATGTACAAGACCACACGTGTATTTGATCGATACATGGGGTGGCTTGTGCACGGACACATTTCCGGATCAGGCGTACTGTGACGTCCACCTTTGAGCCATATTGTTTAGTCGTTCATCCTCCATGTATGGTTGGGTATGTTCGACAGTTTGCGACTGGTTGTTAATACGCCTGAGGGTTATGTTCGACTGTCGAGGTTATTTCTTTGAGATCCATTATATTTGGTCGTGTTGGATTTTACCATGTTGATGGTATTTTCAGTCGTTGTTGATCTTTTATTGGTCGTGTTGGAGTTTAACATGTTGATGGTATTCTCGGTCATCATTAATCCTTGTTGGTCATGTTGGAGCTGATCATGTTGATGAGATTCTTGGTCGCTGTTGATTCTTTGTTGGTCTTGCTTGGAGTTTGTCATGTTGGTGATGTTCTCAGTTGACGTATTGGTTGATTTGGTTATTGATCGTATGAGCGTTTGGGTTGTGCATCGATGTTTTGGATTTGTTATCATTATTTTGTAGTAGTTGATCTACAGATATATTGTGTATGTTTAGTTCTTATCAGGATTGGTATTTGATTGTGCGATCCGACGGACAGGATTTGGCACAGATGGATTATTTCCCACTTATGAGTTATGATGATATTTTTGAGGATTTTGAGTATTGTTTTGGTTCAGTCCAAATGAGTGTTGTTGAGTTCATTTCGTCATTGGAGAATGCGAAATGTGGTTTATGGTAAGGATTGAATTGGTATGGATTGCTTTGGATTGGTAAGGTTATGACGGTAAGATTACGTTGGTAGTATTCTTACAGTATTATTACGTTGGTATGTAATTATTTATGTGATGTGATCGATATTATTATTGAGTATAGTGGTTGACCCCATCGTGGGCTTTATTTTTAGGTACTCGGAGATCGATCTAGTAGCGGTCGTGAATAGATGAGCTTCCCGGGTGATACTGGCCGTGGCATTATTTTGGGAATCGAGTATTCTTTTCTGGTTGTTTTATCTCCGCTGCAAATGTATATTTTGAATTGTGTTTTATCTGCTGCGTGTGTATATTTCTACATGTCTCTCCGGTATTTTTACCAAATCGTGTGTACATTACAAAATGGATTTTTGGGTACTTCGTAAACTTGGATTATTTCATAAAATCGATTCCCTAAACCGAGTTTTGGCATTTTGGCCTTGAACGTTTTAACGATATTTTCATGACGGTATTTCATACTTTATAAATGACTTTTGTGAGTATTTGAAAACATTACCAGCATCAGCCTTTTTAGCATTTTTGAACGTTTTTTAAAATGAATTTTAGCCTGGTGGGTTTCCGGTGCGGGGTCCACGGCGCTGTAATATCCCGGATGGTTTTGGGGGTGTTACACTTAAAGAATTGAAGAATGTATTTTGTGGGTCAAATAACAACGTTGATATGCTACATGTAATGTAGGAATAATGTCAACGATAAAGGTAAAATAACGCTCTTTTATAGCGGTGAGTGGTAGTACATCCGATTTGAACAAATAAATTAAATAAGTTTGCTAAAATAAAAAAGGTTGAGTTTTAGACACAAGTAAAAGTTCAATAGTTTATCGAAAAAAAACAGTGCATCGCATGGGTTAGAATGCCTCGTTAAAAAATAATATTAAGTTATTTGGGAAGAACCGTTGGCATTAATTGAAATTATGTTAATAATCTTTTCCATTTTTTCCTCTTCTATGAATTTATTTGAAAGGTGATAAAATGGGAACCGTCACCAATAAATAAAATTATGTTCAGAAACTTATTTGTTTGTCTTTATTGAAGTATATCACCTCTCGTAATGCATAACAAGATAATATATTATAACATGTAAATAACTATGATGCCCCTAATGAAATTATGTAATTACGTTTGTGCCATCTGAAGTTTTCCTATAAATAGGGCTTCAGTGCTTAATGAAAATTCATTCCAAGAGAAATACTTTCTCTGTATTCTCTCTATTCTCTTTGTATTCTCTTTACTTTATTACAGTTTTATAACACGTTATCAGCACGAAGGCTCTAATTCTTACTATAGAGTTTCCACGGTAGGAATTTCTTTATGATTTTATTCTATATATATTATATACTATTATTATGCTTGAGTGGTATGACCCCAAGCTATATATATTATATACTATTATTATGCTTGAGTGGTATGACCCCAAGCTATATATACTATTATTATGCTTGAGTGGTATGACCCCAAGCTATATATATTATATACTATTATTACGCTTGAGTGGTATGACCCTAAGCTATGTACCATATATATTATTATTAATGCTTGAAACAGTATAACCCCAAGCTATAAGTTGTGTACATTGTACCATTTTAAATATTTACTGAGCACCAAAAGAGTAAGTTATTTGCGGTTGATTATTTTTAATAAAATTCTTATTTCAAATCTTGCATATAAAATAAAAGTAATGTTTTACTAAATCATTCATAATTATCACATTTTATTTTCTCTCCCCTCCCCAACGGCTGGTTTACAGCTACTTTACACTCTATAAATACATTACATTTCATTCAACAATTCACTCACTTTATCTCATCTTCTTACAAGTTTTCAAAAATAAAAGGGTTTTTCAAGATGATTCATCAACTCTTTTTGGCATTCTACGCTACGTTGGTCGTAGTATATACTGTATTAGTTTTTTATGTAAAGTATAACACAAAAGAGGAATCTTTGATCTTTATCACAAGTCTTTTTCATTTTTATCCTATACTTGGACTCCTAATAAATCTTAATATGTAATAATACCACTTTTATATCCGAATAAAATCTTTTATGTTTCTTGATATTAATGACATGTATGTTTCATTTCCTTATAGTTCTTCAACATGTCAAATCTTGTCAAGCTCGAATTTGAAGCACTTAATATCACTGGCAATAATTACTTATCATGGATATTGGATGCTGAGATCCACCTTAATGCCAAAAGCCTCGGTGATACTATAATCAAATCAAAAGAAGCATCATTACAAGAAAAAACAAAGGCTATGACTTTTCTTCGTCACCACCTCCATGAGGGACTGAAAATTGAGTACCTCACTATCAAGGATCTTGCAGATCTTTGGCAATCATTGAAAGAAAAATATGATCATCAGAAAACAGTTATTCTCCCAAAAGCTCGTTATGACTGGACTAAACTCCGTTTACAGGATTTTAAATCCGTCAGCGAATATAATTCGGCAATATTCCGAATCAGTTCAAAACTAAAATTATGTGGCGAAAATATCACTGATGGTGATATGCTAGAAAAAACATTCACCTCATTTCATGCTTCAAATATAATCCTTCAACAGCAATATCGTGAGAGAGGATTTACAAGATATTCTGAACTGATTTCGTGTCTTCTTTTGGCCGAACAAAATAACGAGTTGTTAATGAGAAATTATGAATCTCGTCCCACTGGATCTGTTCCATTCCCTGAAGTGAATACAACATCATCTGGTCACAACTAAGGTCGCGGTCGTGGTTATATTCGTGGTCGTAGTCGTGGCCATGGCTGTGGGCGAGAAAGAGGGAGAGGTTTTCAACCTTATTATAATAAGGCAGATAAGGATGAAAAACAAGAAAAGGATAATGGTGGTTTGAGCAAAAGAAAAAGGGAAGAAATTTGTTACCGTTGTGGTATGAAAGGCCATTGGTCGCGTATATGTCGTACGCCGAAACATCTTGCTGACCTCTATCAGGAATCACAGAAAAATAAAGGGAAAAAGATTGAAACAAATCTCATTAGGAATGATTCCGATGATTCTAATTATGGCCTCGATGATATGATGGACATGGCTAATGTTGCTACCATGGAAATAATTGATCAATCCTGAAGATGAAAACAGATTGCCAGAAAAATGAACTACTTCTATGTTTTTCGTTTGCAAGAGTGTTGTGAAATTTTATTATGTACGAGTGTTCTATGTGTGATAGTTTGTTTGAAATAAATATAAATATGCATTTCATGTCATATCTTGTAGTCCTTTTTTTTCAACAATTTAATAACTTTTTTTCCATGATCATAGATATGTCTCAATCCAAAATTCAAGACGATAATTTATATCTTGCAGACAGTGCTACTACACATACTATACTGAAAGATAATAAATACTTTCAGCAATTGAGAATTGTCAAAGCAAGTATCAAAACCATATCTGGCAGTGCACAAATAATTGAGAGATTTGAAAGCGCCAATTCTCTGATGCCACGAGGCACGAACTTCAAAATAAGAAATGCATTATTTTCTCCCAAGTCCCAAAGAAATTTATTAAGTTTCAAAGATATTCGTATGAATGGATACCATGTTGAAACCATGGATAAAAATAATGATGAATATCTTTGTATTACTTCAAACACTTCTGGAAGTAAGTGTGTGTTGGAAAAACTACCCGCTCTATCATCTGGGTTGTACTATACTAATATAAAAATACTTGAATCGTATAACACAGTACACCCGAAGTTTGCTGAAACATTCAAAGTTTGGCATGATCGGTTAGGACATCCCGGTTCGATAATGATGCAGAAAATTATTGGAAATTCTAGTGGCCATCCATTGAAAAACCAGAAGATTTTCAATCTCATAAACTATCTTGTGTTGCTTGTTCTCAAGGTAAATTGATAATAAGACCATCACCAGCTAAAGTTGGGAATGAATCGCCAACATTTTTGGAAAGAATTCATGGTGATATATGTGGGCCTGTTCATCCATCTTGTGGACCATTTCGATACTTTATGGTATTAATTGATGTTTCTAGCAGATGGTCATATGTATGTCTTTTATCAACTCGCAATTTGGCATTTGCCAGATTTCTTGCCCAATTAATCAAACTGAGAGCACAATTCCCAGATTACATGATTAAGATAGTTCGACTTGATAATGCTGGGGAATTTACATCTCAAGCCTTTAATGATTATTGTATGGTGGTGGGCATCGATGTTGAACATCCAGTAGCTTATGTTCATACACAGAACGGTTTGGCTGAATCGTTAATCAAACGTCTACAACTCATTGCCATATCAATAATAATGAGAACAAAGCTCCCCATCTCTATATGGGGACATGTTATCTTGCATGTTGCAGCACTAATTCGTATTAGACCAAGTGCATATCATGAATATTCTCCATTACAACTGGCATTTGGTCAAGAACCAAATCTTTCACATATTATAATTTTTGGTTGTGTTGTATATGTACCAATTGCCCCACCGCAACGTACAAAAATGGGACCACAAAGAAGATTGAGAATTTATGTGGGATATGATTCACCCTCGATAATCAGATATATTGAACCAAAAACAGGTGATGTTTTCACCGCTCGGTTTGCTGATTGTCATTTTAATGAAGAAGAATTTCCACTCTTAGGTGAAAAGGAGAAACAAGTGGGAAAAGAAATTTAGTGGTGTACATCGTCATTATTGCATCTTGATCCTCCCACAAAACAACGTGAACTAGAAGTTCAAAAGATCATACACTTGTAGAATATAGAGAATCAATTACCAGATGCATTTATAGACACAAAAAGAGTGACAAAGTCACATATAGCCGCTGCAAATACTCCTGCTTGGGTTGAGGTTCCAAAAGAGTAGTCCAATGAAAATATACCAAATGAATCCAAAACACGCCTGAAGCATGGAAGACCTGTTGGTTCCAAAGATAAAATTCCCCGAAAGAAGAATAAATATGGAAAACCTGATGAAGCCAGATTAGGTGTATGTGTTCCATAAGAAACACATGAAGAAATAAATCAGGGAACACATAATGATGAAGAAAATCTTCAAACAGAAAATCATGAGATCTCCATTAATTATATCAATAATAGAAAAATATGGAACCGAAATAAAATGAAGGATATCAATGACATGTTTTGTTATTCCATATCACGAGAAATTGATAACGTGAATGAAGATCCGGAACCAACATCTATATCTGAATGTCAGAAGAGGCATGATTGGATCAGTTGGAAATGTGCCATACAGGCTGAATTAGATTCACTTAATAAGCGAAAGGTATTTGGGTCTATTGTTGTCACACCTGAAGATGTGAAACCTATTGGATACAAATGGATTTTCGTTCCTAAACGAAATGAGAAAGATGAGATTATACGGTACAAAGCTCGTCTTGTTGCATAAGGTTTTTCCCAAAGACCTGGAATTGATTATGATGAGACATATTCTCCATGGATGATGTTACCTTTAGATACTTGATCAGCTTATCAGTTTCAAATAATCTAGAAATACGCCTCATGGATGTTGTAACGGCCTATTTATATGGATCATTGGATACTAATATTTACATGAGAATTCCTGAAGGATTCAAAGTGCCTGAAGCACTAAAATCAAAACCGAGTGAGTTATGTTCAATTAAACTACAACGATCATTGTATGGGCTAAACAATCTGGGCCCATGTGGTATAATTGCCTAACAGATTTTTTTGTGAAAAATGGATATGTAAATAATCGATTGTGTCTATGTGTTTTTATCAAGAAAACTACGGTTGGGTTCGTGATTATTGCTATCTATGTTGATGACTTAAACATCATTGGGACTCCTAATGAAATTCAAGAAGCGGTTAATTATCTAAAAGGTGAATTTGAAATGAAAGATCTCGGACAGACCAAATATTGCCTTGGTTTACAAATTAAACACTTCCATAGTGGAATATTTGTACATCAATCAAATTATACAAAAAGGGTCTTAAAACGTTTTAATATGGATAAGACAAATCCGCTTAGTACCCAAATGATAAACTAGACACTTAATGTTGAAAATGATCCATTTCGTCCTTGTGATGATAACGAAAAAGTACTTGGTCCTGAAGTACCATATTTAAGTGCAATTGGAGCTCTTATGTATCTTGCAAATTATACGTGACCAGATATAGCATTTGCTACGAATCTATTGGCAAGATATAGCTCATGTCCAACACGGAGACATTGGAATGGGATTAAACACATACTTCACTATCTCCAAGGAACAGTTGATTTGGGATTATTTTATCCCAAAAATTCAAAAGATGAAATAACTGGTTTTGCAGATGCAGGTTATTTATCAGACCCCCATAAAGGCAAATCACAAACTGGTTATATTTTATGATCAGTGGTATTGCAATATCCTGGCGTTCCCAAAAGCAAACACTAGTTGCTACATCTTCAAACCATGCTGAAGTTATTGCTCTTCACGAAGCAAGTAGACAATGTGTACGGCTTAGATCTATCACTCAACACATTAACGAAGCCAGTGGATAACCGGTTAATAAAGATCCAACAATATTGTTTGAAGATAATACTACATGTGTTGCACAGACCAAGGAATGATATATCAAGAACGACAGAACCAAACACATTCCCCCAAAGTTCTTCGCATACACTCAAGAACGTGAAGAGAAGAAGGAGATTCTCGTTCAATATGTTCGATCATGTGACAATGTTGCAGATTTATTTACAAAGGCGCTCCCAATCTCATTTTTCAGAAAATATGTTCACAATATTGGGATGCGACGTCTCCGAGATTTATGAAGATAATCCCCCTTGTTAACTTGAGGGGGAGGTATATAGCTGTACTCTTTTTCCCTTATCATGGTTTTGTCCCACAGGGTTTTCCTGATAAGGTTTTTAATGAGGCATCTATAAGGCATAGTCATTCAAGAAGGAGTGTTGAAGTATATCACCTCTCGTAATGTGTAACAAGATAATATATTATAACATGTGAATGACTATGATGCCCCTAATGAAATTATGTAATTACATTTGTGCCATCTGAAGTTTTCCTATAAATAAGACTTCAGTGCTTAATGAAAATTCATTCCAAGAGAAATATCTTCTCTGTATTCTCTCTATTCTCTTTGTATTCTATTTATCTTATTACAGTTTTATAACAGTCTTCCTCTATTTCTCTTGTTAATTGTTTCAATTCTTCTATCGTTTTGTATTCACTTGTGGTTTGTTATGGATTTCTCTAGTAAACGCTTCTTTCGTTTTCTTTTTTCTTTTTGTTTATCATTATGTTGTTCTTCCCAATTTCAATTGTTCTTATTTTGTCATTCTTCAATTATCAAACATCAAACAAATTATTATATTTATGTTATAACTCTAGCAGCAAATATATAACTTTAGTTTAAGTAATAAACGTCAATTAAATATCTATGCTTAAGTAATCGATCAAGTAAATAAGAGTATCCGAATGTGTGTTCATCCATTTTTCACTACTTAATTATTTTAAAAAATAAAGAAGTATGAATAAGAATAACATATATCCAAATTCAACATTCATAAAACCAAATTAGCACTTGCAAATGTCCATTTTTGTGATTGGTATTGCAATTTAATCAATTCTTATGTTAAATAATAAAATGATATTAAAATATATATTTAGGTGACCATACTATACTTGATACTATCCACATTTTCCACCCTTTATTTTTATTGTTAAATATAAAGAAGAATAAGTGTGAATGACTGATATTCAGTTACAATATATAAGTAATCAAATTATTACTTGCAAGTATCCATATGTTTATAGTTGACAATATAAATTTAAACGACTCAATATATGACAATAAATGATATCGTCTTATATGTCTAACAGTATATATGCACTATAGAAAATGTACCTAAACATATGTTATAAATTATATGGACAATTCTAATTTCTCATGCCATTTGTCGGAAACATCAAATATGTATCTATTTGTGTATATAATAGTAAACATATGTAATAAAAAATACACCCAAAAAAATCTATTGCAAATTTCTACATACAACCCTCGGGTTCTAATAAAATTTTTATGAAAACACAAAATATTTATCCATTTATTTTTGTAATGGTAAGCATACATCATAAAAATACATACCCAAACATATGTTATAAATTATATGGACAATTTTAATTCCTCACGCGATTTATCAGAAACATCAATATGTATCGATTTGTATATATAATGGTAAACATGCGTAAAAAAAATGTATCAAAATATCAATTACCAATTTTTACATGCAATCCCGAGTTCTCATAAAATAGGTATGAAACACTGAAACAATCCATTTATATATACAACGATAAATATACATCATAAAAAAAATATTCAAATATATGCAAAAAATTTATATGGGTAATTTCAATTTCACATATATTTTATGCAATAACACAAAATAGGTATCTATGAATACGAATGACATTAAATATACGTCATGAATAGTGTATTCAAAAATGTACCACAAATTTTTATGGAAAATTCCTGTTTTTAATATAATTTACACCAAAATAGATTTGGGCGGTGAGGACCAAAAACTGTCCTGGGCATCTGACTTGTATCGCAATTTGGCAAGGAAATCTGCCACACGATTGCCTTTACACTCGGTGTGAGTAATCTTAGTAGTCCACGGTATGTGAAGTAAATGTTGACCAGCCTCCACAATCTGCATGAGTCTAGGATCATCAGTGCAGGATTCATTAAGAAGGAGCTTCACAAGGTTAGTGCTCTTCGTCTCAACCTCTAACTTATGAATACGTCTCGCCTAAATATTTTCCAATCCTCACTTCAAAGCCAAGGCCTCAGCCATAACAACATTACAATAATCAATCGACTCCAGAAATCTCCATAACCATCTACCAAACCCGTCTCTACAAACGCCACCAATCACACTAGAAGGAGGGGAGATTAAGGTGCCACCATCAACATTTAGCGTCAACCACCCCAAATGAGGTTTTCCCCAACAAGTATAAGCAACGTTGGGTCATGTGGTTCGAAACACCTTCCCAAGTTGGATAGTAATCATACGAACTTTGAAGCATAATGAGGGAACATGTGGCTATTTACCGTTAAACACACTAGCATTCCGCATCTTTCAAATTTTCCATGTAGTGGCAACAAAAAGATGACAGCACTATACGCTTGCAAACCATCAACTATGGAAGTGAAAGAACCACTAATACCCATCTTTTAACCAAAAATTCAGTGACAAAGTCCAGAACCTGTGTCCGATCGGCAAACCAAATATAGCTTGCCAACATGTTGAAGCAATGGAACAATCTCGCAAAACATGGGTTGGAGATTCAGGTTGATTACCACATACACTACAAAGGTTGGACATCGTGAGTTTCCTTTGAAAACGAAGAAGGTTAGTGGCTAATCGATCTTGAACACTAAGCCAAAGAAAGAATTTAAGTTTATTCGGTATTTTAGATTTCCAGATCCACATCCACCGGGAAGCTGTGGTATTGGACCCATGTCGAGTCTGAAATCTCCAAGCGTAGGTGGATTTAGCTTCCAATCGACCCGATGGGTCAAGTTTCCAATGTGGCATATTAGCAACGGGCCATAGTGTGAGCTCAGTGGTGAATATCTGAACCTGTACATCAGGAGGAATGACCATGTTGGTATTAGTAAGATCCCACCTGTCGAAATTGTTGAAAATATCAGATAATCCCAGCTTCTGGTCGCTCGGATGAACTGGCCCCGATAGCAATTCACACAAGGGATTGTCACCCATCCAATGGTCGTACCAAAAAGAGATTGAAATGCCATCTCCAACCTGCCATTTAAAAAGTCCTCGAGCTTTCTGCACAAGATGAACAACAGATTCCCAAATAGGTGAATCAGTGGCACTAATTATGTAAGCTGAAATAGGAACAGATTTGAGATGTTTGGAATGGAAAAACTCCCTCCAGATCGTTGGTATGTTGGAGAGGAACTTCCAACCCACTTTTAACATGAGTGATTCATTGACAGTTTTGGTGTCTCGGATCCCTAATCCCCCTGATGATTCGTCCTTGTAACTAGCTTCCAATTAACAACATGGAGTTTCCGGGTATCAGGATTATTAGACCATAAAAAACTCTGATTCATCTTATCCAGGTACTTGCAGATACACGTTGGAAGAGGAGTAGTATTCATAATGTGGATGGGCATATCCGCCATCACAGATTGAATCAGGATGGCCCGATCAGCGAGTGAAAGTAGTTTACTTTTCTAACCCGAAAATTGACACGTTTTTTGTGTAACTATCGTAAGTGTACAATATCGTATCAAGTAGTAAGTGGACTTTTTGAGTCCGGTTTATCGATCCACGAGAAAGTTAGGTTATATATTGAATTATACACTATTTATCTATTTGTTATAGAGATTTAGATGAGTGAAACACACAATTTAAGAGTTTGATTTGACAATTGCAAGGAAATGCAATAATAGTTCTAAAATTTAAGGAAATAAAAGATTGCACTAATAATAGATTAGAAAAAGGTAAAATAAAATAGTTGGGATTACAAACTTAGTTCATCATTAGTTATAGCAGATGTATAGCAGATCATAAGATGAATTTACTTATTATATTGTGTAGATTCGATTTTTCTTAAAAAGACAGTTCCTCTTTCGAATGTCAAAACGCCCCTTATATATTGAATCAATCCACTATATTTCTATGTTGATTGGCTTCAATACATAGCATTAGGTTTTATGAAAATAACTCAAAGAATCATCTAAGGTCTAGATGTATATTTCTATCCCCCTAGAATAACTTAGAGTGAAGATTGTAATACCCAAATTTTCAGTATAAATTTTTCGCGTTATTTTATCTGAGATAAATTGTATATCTTGTTGTCTATACAGTATGGATAAAATAAATTGAAGACTGAGACAACTGTATTTGTATAATTGTCGTACTTGGTCGACAAGTGTATATGAGGATATCGTGTATCAGAGGTATCGTATGAAAATATTTACGGGAGGAGTATGTGTATTCAGTATGCCGTATGTTCGTATTCTGTATGTCGAGACATTGGACAAGAATAGCTGAAAATGGCTAAGTACAGCCACGATAGCGCACGCTACGATGTATACTTAACGTACGCTAATGCATAAGGATTACGTACGTTAAGAAGGATAGTTAACGTATGTAAGGTGCACAACTATTATGTACGTTAAGTGGATGAGTTAACGTATGTAAAGTTCGTATCAGGCAGGATCCGAGATATGATTGACAGGTAGTCCCGCAGTCGGCAGCTTTCGGCGCGGATGTGGACAGGCGAGTCAACGCTAAGGTTAGCGTACGGTACGATTAGTGTATAAAGTACCCTAACTGGACATTTACTGTAGCAAGTCAGCATATGTGTTACGTATGCTGTGGCAGTTGTTTTACGTACGTAATGCATCGAACGAATTGAGACAGGCATATATATATATATATATATATATATATGAGGCCCGTCATTTCGTCATTTTGAAGAGGTTTCACCTTGTTTCTTCATCCCTCACCCATCCAAGACCGATTTTTGGATCTTCTAACTTGGTTATGAGCTTGGGAGCTTAGATTGGAGTTGTTCTTAGAGTTGATAACAATCATCGGAAGGAGTTCGATTGTTCTTCATCGTGGTTCTTCAATATCAGGTAACCTTTTTGAACCTCTGAGTATAGCTCGAGTTTGGAATGATGATTACATGTTAGGAAGCATGTTAATCTACCTTATTGTTATTATGATGTTATACATGAATGAATGGTATTGTGACAAGAGATTGAAGATATTGATTAAGGTTATTCATGTTGTAAGGGTTGCGATTCGTTCAATCATGCTCGTATGTTAGATTATCGGGTTTTGTTGTTGATATATGAGTATTGGTGCGATTGTAGAGGTTTTAGATCATAATGAAAAGATATGTCGATGTAATTCCCTCCTTCATTTCGGATTCTTAATGTTATTGCCATTGTTTACCCCGTATGATGACGATTATGGTAGTATTGCTATGATTTGTGGTGTTATGAATAATGCATGTCGAAGAAGATAATGATACGATGATCTATATTTTGATTATGTTAATCATGATTATGGAATCATGGTATTCTTGGTGTTCTTGGTATTCTTGATATATATATATATCACATCAAATAGGAATATGTGATAGGATACATAATGGTTTTTAAGTATAATCGTGGATTTGATGATTGAAACCAATACTATGTTGATTGTAGTGGTAGAATTCGTATGTTCTTGACGAAATATGAATCATGATAACAAGTTTGAATCCAGAAAGATTATAACCTCATAACAAGATTATCAATGGTATTGAACTGTTTGGGTAGTTCGGATTGTCTATTATGCCAATAATATTGTTTTACTATGAAATTTACAAGTATGAACAAAAAGGAATCTTGTTGATTCATGTTTAAAATTAAAGTTGGAATCGGATATGTTATAAAATCCTTAATATCAAGACGAATTGATCATTGATATGATGAATGTGTTTAGGAGGTGTTGGTGTTTTGGATATGAATAAGGAATATTCATATCTCGAACTAAGTTATGTGTTTTGGTACAATATTTGTATAGGAATACGAATATGATTTCAAGTTTGATGAGATTATTATGCATCTTTTAGTTGGGAAGTTCATACGTATTGAACAAGTGTTCGAATCAAATGATTGAGTTATTTGAAACCCTTGGAATATGATTATCTATAATGTTGAATTAATCGGATTGTACGGATTGATGATGATAATCGGTAATTGGTTTTGATTATGAATTTACAAGGAGGAAACTTGTATTCGTATGTAAGATTTAATTTGGAATCAGTAATGTTTAGACCTTTGTTATTGATTTGATTTGATTATTGATATGATTATCGGATTATGAATCGTGTTGTGGTTTTGAGTTCATGATTGATTGATTTGGGCTTGTTTGGATTTGTGTTTAATCGGGATATTGTGGATGTAACACCCCAATTCACAAATGGGACATTACACGCCGTAGAACCCTCGTGAGGTCTACCAGGCTAACACATGACACATAACCACAATGAAATCCCAAAAGATGCACTCAAAAGTAAATAAAGCTGTGGCCTCGGCCAAAACATTTCAACGAAGTACATGAAACATAAAGTAAGTATCAATTCATTGCCCACGCAGAGGACTTAAACCAAGTTTAAAAGAAAACAGTCTAACTCCAGTACTCGACAAATACAATGACAAAACATAAAAATACAGACTAGAGCCACATCATCAAGCCAGCCCATCCTTTGCGTGCATGTCCCGTGCCTGCTCCTCAGCTCTCCCGGTACCTGAAATGCATAAGACACATTTCCCCCATTTAAGGGGTTAGCATTCGAATAGCTAGTGCAAGTACACAATTACACAACATTATATACAAATACGGTTTTACACGATCATCTCAATCAGATATCATTTGCCATAAATATTCTGGAATACTACATTGGCAATTAACTCAGTTTCGATCATCCCGATATCACAAAATCACAACTGGTATCCCGTGGTCGTACCCCTTAGTATCGACCCCCAGACATCCCGTCGAACGCTCCGGGTGGGATACCACTTCTGCGGCCGTACCCCTTAGTATCGACCCCCAGACATACCGTCGGACACTCCGGGTGGAAGTTCAATCACACATGCACCCAAGTTCACTTCCGGGGCCGTACCCCTTAGTATCGACCCCCAGACATCCCGCCGGACACTCCGGGTGGAAGGAACACAACTCACGCACCCAAAAATCACAATTCATCATTCATTTCGAAAATCACAACATACATAACGAAATGTAATACATGTACTTGCCTTGAATAAGACGAAACGAAGGAAACGACGAAGGAATAGGTTTTGGTCCGAACAATCCTCCCAAATCTGTTCCTAACACAATAATGGTATACAACAAGTCTCAATAATGCGGAAAGGTAAGAATTAATCCTAATTCTACCCGTTGGGGAAATTCATCGAACATCAAGAGTGCATAGGGAATTGAAATCGGTCAACGGTGTAATAATGGGATTTCATCCCATCCAATAACAAGGGAACCAAGGGTCACGAGTATACTATCGAAATCTAACAACATCGGTTAAATCGGATTAAAAGACAAGATCACCACAAAACCCTCCCCAAATTCATACTAGGATATAGGAGATCTTACCTCTTGAAGATCCAAGCACTTTGATCCGAAGAACACGTGTTAGATCCACAATCCGAGCTTCACGATCGAAAGGATATGAAGAAAATCAAACACCCAAGTGAAAGATGATGGGAAGTCTGCCCCCTCAAGCCCTCTCTCTCTCGTATGGTTGAAGAAAAGGAAGAAAATGAGTGAATCTCACGAAAACGCGATTATAGCGGCGCATCGCAGTGTGCCGCGACCACCGAAGTGTTCCGCGGGACAGCCAAATCGCGCCCGGTGATCGGCAGTGTCAGCGGCTGACTTCGGCGGTGTGCCGCGTCCGTCGGCATGTGCCGCGCACACGCATGTAAGGTTTGGCCGATAAGTGCAACACGAGTGTGCCGCGCCTGCACGAGTGTGCCGCGGTGACTCGGCAGGTGCCGCGCCCTGCCCGGCATGTGCCGCGGCCCACCATGCAGATCGCCGGCCGAATCGGACGATGTGTGTGCCGCGGTGCACATTCCTTGTGCCGCGGCCCACACCCCCCTTGGGTCCCAAAATGATGAAAAATGATCCGGGAAGAGAATAAAAGCAATAGGAATCGATATTTGGGTAACAATAACACGAAATGGAAGTACGAAAACCCCAAAACGGTCTGAGGTACACAACCAAAATCGAACAAGGAACAAATTCCCTAAACTTATAGGAAATTACAAAAACGGCCCAAACATCCGAAAATCACGATACAACGTCGGATTAACAATCTGAAACTCACAACATGCTCTACTCAACCATACGAACTCATGGAAATAGGAAAATGACGAAATCGAACGAGTTTAACGAGAATCGAATACACATGCGATAAAATATAACTCAAGATGAAATTACGTAAAAACATCATCGAGACTCATCCCAATGGAGAAACTCCAAGAACAAAATAGATTCAGAATTCCAAAACAGTGCCAAGCGAGTTGTCCGAAACGAATATACACCGAAAATAGAAATTACCAAAAATAGAAAACACAGATATTACATTATCTCCCCCTAAAAATAAGTTTCGTCCCGAAACTTACAACAAGAATAACTCGGGGTATCTCAATCTCATACTCTCTTCCGTCTCCCACGTGGCTTCCTCGGAACCATGCCTCGACCATTGCACTTTAACCAAAGGAATGGTTTTGTGCCTGAGTTGCTTCACCCGCCGCTCTAAGATCTGAATCGGCCTCTCCTCAAAGGTAATGTCGGGCCCCAACTAGATCTCTCCAAAATTAATAATATGGCTAGGGTCCGGTACGTACTTCCTAAGCTGGAAAATATGAAATACGTTATGCACGTGGCTCAGGGACGGCGGCAAACCTAACCGATATGCAAGCTCTCCAACTCTCTCTAGAATCTCGAACGGCCCAATAAATCTCGGACTAAGTTTACCCTTCCGACCGAAGCGGTAAACTCCCCGTGTCGGCGACACCTTAAGCAACACATGGTCTCCCACCTCAAACTCCAACGGTCGGCGACGTGTATCGGCATAAGACTTCTGCCGGCTCTGGGCCGTCACCAATATATCGCGAATCAGGGCAATCTTCTCTCTCGTCTCAACTACCATATCGGGCTCGGTACCAATCAGCTCGGACGCATCATCCCAACACAACGGCGATCTGCACCTCCTCCCATACAATGCCTCGAATGGTGCCATTTTGATCGAGGCATGCCAACTATTGTTGTACGTGAACTCGATCAACGGCAAGTGCGACTCCCAATCATCCTTCCAATCTAAGGCACAGGCTCTCAACATATGCTCCAACGTTTGGATCGTCCGTTCTGACTGTCCGTCAGTTTGAGGGTGGTAAGACGTAGTGAGTCTCAACTCAGTACCCAAAGCTCGATGAACCGCCTGCCAAAAATGTGATACAAATCGGCCATCTCGATCTGAAACAATACTCCTAGGAGTCCCATGCAATCTCACGATCTCTGCAATAAACACTCGCGCCAGCCTCTCCGGTAGCCAAGTATCCTTAATACCCAGGAAATGAGCTGATTTGGTTAGTCGATCAACAATAACCCAAATCATGTTCATTCCAGTCCGAGTCCTAGGCATCCCGGTAATGAAATCTATAGAGATGTCTTTCCATTTCCATTCCGGAATGGGAAGTGGTCGTAGCAACCCCGCAGGCCGCTGATGCTCAATCTTAACCTGCTGACAGGTCAAACACTTCGCCACAAACTCGCTAACGTCCGATTTCAAATTACTCCACCAATAGTTACTCCTCACATCCTTGTACATTTTGCTCGTACCAGGATGTATGGAATAAGGCGTAGTATGAGCGTCACTCAAAATCTTCTGTCTCAACTCAATGTCATTCGGTACACATAATCTGCCGCGAAATCTCAGAACGCCATCATCCTGAACCACAAATCCAGGGGCTTTCCCCTTCCTCACATCCTCCCTCAACTGGACTAAAAACAGATCATCATACTATTTCACCTTGATATCATCAGTCAAGGACGAAGTGATCTCTAATGCACATAACTGACCCTGAACTCTCTGAACCCAAACCTCGATATTCTGACAAATAAAATCCCGATGGATCCTGCTCTGTGGCGTGAGTACCTCTAACATCTGTAACGCCACCGGTTTTCGGCTCAATGCATCAGCCACTACGTTAACCTTACCCGGATGATAAAGTATCTCGAGGTCGTAATCTTTAATTAGCTCCAACCACCTTCGTTGTCTCATGTTCAACTCTTTTTGACTGAAGATATACTTCAAACTCTTGTGATCCGTAAATATCTTACACGATGACCCATAGAGATAATGCCTCCAGATCTTTAAGGCGAAAACGACCGCAACTAACTCCAAATCGTGCATGGGATAATTCGCCTCATACGGTTTCAACTGGCGGGACGCATAAGCAATAACCCTATCTCTCTGCATCAAAACGCATACGAGTCTGAGGCCCGAAGCATCACTATATACCACGAAATCTTCGTTCCCCTGAGGCAATGCTAACACGGGTGCGGTAGTTAGTCGTCTCTTCAACTCGTCAAAACTATTCTGTCTGTCTGCGGTCCACTCGAATTTCTGAGTCTTCTGGAGCAACTGAGTGAGCGGTTTTGCAATCCTAGAAAATCCCTCAACAAATCGACGGTAATAGCCGGCAAGATCCAGAAAACTTCTCACCTCCTTCACATTCTTAGGCGGCTCCCTAGCCTACACTGCCTCTATCTTCTGCGAATCTACCCGAACTCCCTCTGCTGAAATCACATGCCCGAGGAACATCACTTCCTCGAGCCAAAACTCACACTTAGAGAACTTCACATACAACTACTCAGCTCTCAAAATGTTTAATACAATACGGAGATGTAAGGCGTGCTCCTCCAGACTCTATGAATAGATCATAATGTCATCGATAAAGACGACTACGAATTTGTCCATATACTCAATAAAAACTTTGTTCATCAACTGCATGAACACTGCTGGGGCATTGGTTAGCTCGAAAGGCATAACTACAAACTTGTAATGGCCATATCTCGTCCGAAAGGCAGTTTTCGGTATATCGATGTCCCGAATCCTCAACTGGTAGTAGCCCAATCGCAAATAAATCTTCGAAAAGACTGTCGCCCCCTGAAGCTGATCGAAAAAGTCGTCAATCCGGGGCAAAGGGTATTTATTTTTGATGGTCAACTTGTTTAATTCTCGATAATCGATGCATAAACGAAGTGATCCATCCTTCTTCTTAACAAAAAGTACGGGCGCACCCCAAGGCGATGCGCTCGGTCGAATATACCCTTTATCTAACAACTCTCCCAACTGATTCTTCAACTCTAACATCTCCGACGGTTCCATACGGTACGGCGCTCGAGAAATAGGGGCTGCATTCGGCTCTAGATCAATAGGAAACTCCACCTCTCGATGTGGTGGTAATCCCGGAAAGTCATCTGGAAATACGTCGGATTATTCACTAACAACTGGAATAGACGACAAATAAACTCCACCATCTTCCGCCTTCAGAGCGTAACACCAGTAACAGACACAACCCTGGTTCAAAAGTTTCATCGCCTTCAAGGCGCTAATCACACTCCCCGACCTACCCGGCTTACGACCGACGAGGGTATGCTCGGTGCCGTCCTCGGCCACTATCGAGATGGTACGAGTCCGATAGTTCATGATAGCACCGTGACGATCCAACCAATCATCTCCGAGGATCAAATCCTCACCCTTAAGGTCTATAACAATGAGATTCGAGGGCCAATCCCGGCTCCCGCCTCACTGGGAAATACCTAACCTCCCGGTCCCCAACCATACGTTCCCCGCTGGGCGTACCCACTACAAATGGTTCACACTCAAACAAGCAGTCAAAGCTAATACGACTCACACAATCCGATGCAATAAAGGAATGGGTAGCACCCGAATCAAAAAGTACTGAAACTGGATGAGTAAGGATCTGAGTGGTACCTGACGCCACTGGAATATCTGCCTCCTCTGTGCGCCTCATCTGATACAATCGAGGGTGAACTGAACCCGAACTCGATGTTGTACGGCGATCCGGCTAACCCCGACCCCTACCACGACCCGAACTCTGCGGAACATGAGTAGCTGGAGTGATGTGATCCCTCTGATCGGCAGTGGTAGTCGGAACTCTAGCGGCCCTGGTGGCTCTCTCACAATGAGCTGCCCGATGCCCGGTCTGTCCGCAAGTAAAGCAAGTAACTGGAGGAGAAGGGCAATCCTTCATCAAATGCTCATATTGGTTGCAGTTAAAACAAACTCTGCCACCAGAAGCAACGGACTGAACTGAACGATTACCCTGAGATCCACCAGCCTGATGAAATGGCCTCTTCCCCGGTGTAGCGGCAGACTGTGCTCTCGAAAATCGTCCACTCTTGCCGGCTGAAAAGCTGCGAACCGTTTTCTGTTTCTTAGCCTCGGTACCCAACTCTGATTCCGGTGCGGCCATCTTGATCGCTAGAGCGCGATCCTGATACTCCTTCAAAGCGGCACACATGAGCGGTGCCATACTCTGTCTGATATGCGGCTTCATGCGCATATTGAAGTAACGGATTTTATCAGCCTCTGATCGCACTTGATCTCTCACGAAACCCAACTGCTGATTGTAAGTAATGATGGCCTGAGAAATAGGCACATCCTGAGGTGTAGCGGTGAAGAACTCCATAATTCTGCGCTCCTTAACTGGTGGTGGACAATATTCTGCTTCCATAGCAGCCCTGAACTCCTCCCAAGTAGCTCGACGGTCTCTGGGCGCAACAGCCTCCCACCATTCCCCAGCTTCCTTATCCAGGAGGTACTGGGCAATATGTACCCTCTTGTCTTCGAGACAAGCTACGGCATCAAAGGTCCTGGACAACTGAAAGAGCCAATTCTCCCAACCGAGGGAGTCAGAATATCCGTAGAAACGAGGAGGGTGTATCTTAGTCACCGTCTGAAGCCACTTACTAGCTTCCTCTTCATGTGTCGGGGGCGGATTCTGGCGTCCACCCTGAGCTATCTGAGCAAGCTGGGCTACTAACTGCTGAAGTACGGAAGTAGCCCCGGCGTCGGCATTATTACCCGACGGCACTGAGTGAGAGGCTGAGTCCGCAGAGGACTGAGAAAGTGAGCCCTCTTCATTATCAGCACCCCAACCACGGCCTCGGCCGCGTCCCCTAGCTGGTCTACCATGACCTCTCAACATACTAAAGGAAGAATGAAAAGAACAAGATCAGAAAGATTCACAATTGACAAAGTTGGTATCACAATTCATAATTCCGAACAACGCAAGAAAACGAATTACAGAAATATCAGAGTTCGAGGAGACTTACAGCCACGGGTCACACGAAAAGACGGTAGCATGATGATATTAGGCTCAATGACTGACTCTAATGACGCAACTGACAGACCCAAAAATTTACCGACAGCCTAGGTATTCAAAACCTAAGCTCTGATACCATAAATGTAACATCCCAATTCACAAATGGGACATTACACGCTGTAGAACCCTCGTGAGGTCTACCAGGCTAACACATGACACATAACCACAATGAAATCCCAAAAGATGCACTCAAAAGTAAATAAGGTTGTGGCCTCGGCCAAAATATTTCAACGGAGTACATGAAACATAAAGTAAGTATCAATTCATTGCCCACGCAAGGGACTTAAACCAAGTTTAAAAGAAAACAGTCTAACTCCAGTACTCGACAAATGCAATGACAAAACATAAAAATACAGAATAGAGCCACATCATCAAGCCAGCCTATCCTTTGCATGCATGTCCCATGCCTACTCCTCAGCTCTCCCGGTACCTGAAATGCATAAGACGCATTTCCCCCATTTAAGGTGTTAGCATTCGAATAGCTAGTGCAAGTACACAATTACACAACATTATATACAAATACGGTTTTACACGATCATCTCAATCAGATATCATTTGCCATAAATATTCCGGAATACTACATTGGCAATTAACTCAGTTTCGATCATCCCGATATCACAAAATCACAACTGGTATCCCGTGGCCGTACCCCTTAGTATCGACCCCCAGACATCCCATCGAACGCTCCGGGTGGGATACCACTTCTGCGGCCGTACCCCTTAGTATCGACCCCCAGACATACCGTCGGACACTCCGGGTGGAAGTTCAATCACACATGCACCCAAGTTCACTTCCGCGGCCGTACCCCTTAGTATCTGTAACACCCCCGATATATTCGGGAATATTACAGCGCCGTAAATCCTTTACGTAAGGATTTACAAGGCTGAAGAATTGAACAAGTATAAAAAGGTACTAATAATTGGAAATAACGGAATTACAGTACATCAGTTCTGACCCAATACAGGAATAGTACAATTGTTCAACAGAACTTAATAATACATCACCAAATTCAAAATATCACAACCGACTTCGTACTCGGGTACTTATTGAAATAACGAATAAACAACAGATAAATAAACCCGGTCGGGACATCACTCTGCACCCTCGTCGTCATACTGTTCCAGTGGTAGTTTCCCAGCTCTCCTGGATCCTGAACACAAACAAAATGTTCACCCCCGAAGGGGTTAGCACAACGATGCTAGTACAAGTACCACAGCATATTATTCATATCTCACGGTGAATAATATGATGACGTAAACGACAAAATACCAACGAGTCTTCTCCTACGAGAAACTCAAACATAACATACACAACTGATAATCACAACATGATATCAATACATACACATGGTAATTCCATCGATCCAGCGTTCACTGCCTAGAACCCACGATGATCCCGTCAGACCAACCCGTGGTGGAAAAACCCGTCCGATGATCCAGCGCACGCTAGCATAGATCCCCCGATGATCCCGTCGGACCAACACGAGGTGGACATACAATTACGACATACATGCACGACAATATGTATAACAACAATACGTAAAACAATTAAGGTACTTGCCTCGATTTGAAGACAATAACAATACTTCCACGAAAATGAACACTCGAAGGTCGTCCTCCTCAATCAATCACGTAACGAGACCAAACCTTAACAAAAGAAATGATATAGGATTTATCTCACGTCGTACAAATGTTTAACAATTCGATTAACGGTCAAAAGTTCATAAACTGCAATCTGCCCGAATAACTTAGCGCACGCTAAGTATTCTGTGTAGCGTGCGTTACGTCTGCCTGATAGCGCACGCAAATAACAAAGCCTAGCGCACGCTAACGATGCATGGACAGTACTACACTGATCAGCCAACTGACTCGTCTGATGGTCTAGCGTACGTTACGTACCAAACATAGCGCACGCTAACTAGTGTTCGATAGCGCACGTTAAACTGCATATCATAGCGTCGCTATTCGCATGGCGCCATCACGAGCAAAGAACTGTTCTTGCCATGTTTGAAACAACGAAATCTTGCGTGATAATTCATGTTACTTCCATGAATACTATGTCTACACCCTCATGAATGATTATACGGATAAAGACAACTTCGGATTCAAGGTTATGCATGCCAATATAAAACCATATTCTTTTCCGACTTCAAATCTTCATACGATAATACGAAAAACTAAATGGTTGATATCAACACCTCTATATCAGTCCATATTATCCTACTGAAGTTGATAAACGTCCTATATATACTAGATAAATCCTTCCATGATCAAACCTTTAGATTTATCTAACAATAAGGATGTTAACGTCTAGTCCAAGATTACTATGAAATCATCTATTAGATTCGGTTAACCAATGATAGAAGCTTCTCTTCACATATCCAGTGTACTAAGATTCGAATCATGATGATTGTAATCAAGGTATTCCAGGCTTATACACTCACTATTCCAAACATGATATACTTGGATAATTCATCTATGAAAATCCATATCTTGTTATCATGATCATCCAATTCGTTAGAATCCAACTCTAAGTCTGGAGATAGATTGAACATACCTTAAAATGACGAAATCACTGAACCGTAAGGTAGAATCCAACTCCGGTTGGTTGTATGCCCTTCCAAGGTGCTATTCCACTTCCATGAACATTCCACGTGGTAACCAATGTATAAACATCAACAATATGTTTTCTAAGTGTATAAGAGTATTTCTACAACTCTCTGAACTCTCAAAATTGAGGAAAGTGCGAAAGAAATGCAAGCCAACACGGTTGATGTTCCATTTATAATTTCTGCATTATTGATAAGTTAGCGCACGCTACTAAGCATCCCTTAGCGTGCGCTAATAATGGTTGACTTCAGATTTTGTCCGGAAGGCCAGGGAATCTTATCCGACCCATGTCCTGGCCGCGCACGAGCCACCGCCTGCTCAATAATTGAGTCCTTAGCGCACGTTACTCATACCCGCATAGCGTGCGCTAATAATGGCCCGATAGCGCGTTAAGATACATTCTTAGCGTGCGCTATCACAAGGTTGTTTGAGCAATTATACATGTTTCTATACTTATGCATAATGATATTAATGCACTAAATATCACACTCCAATAATCAAAATCATCAATCCGAAATAATACATGGTTGAATACAGATGAAATACACTGTAATAAATCCGGATATTACATACTCTCCTACTAAAAAGGAGTTTCGTCCCGAAACTCAAGATGAAAATAACTCGGGATATCTAGACTTCATATCAGCTTCTGTTTCCCAAGTGGCTTCTTCCGTTCCATGACATGACCACTGAACTTTGACCAAAACGATTGACTTGTTCCTCAGTTGCTTAACTCGACTCTCGAGTATCTTGACTGGTCTTTCTTCAAACGTCCCATCCTGTTCGACTTCGATCTCACCGAAATCGATGATATGACTGGGATCTGGTATATATCTCCGCAACTGGGATACGTGGAACACGTTATGAACATGGCACAATGACGGCGGTAATGCTAATCTGTAGGCCAACTCCCCAACTCTCTCGAGGATCTCAAATGGTCCGATATATCTCGGACTCAGCTTTCCTTTCCTACCGAAACGAAAGATTACCCGGGTAGGAGAAACCTTCAAAAGTACGTGATCTCCGGATCAACTCCAATGGGCGGCGCGTGCGTCCGCATAGGATTTCGCGACTGGGCAGCCAATGACCTTTCACGAATCAAGGCTATCTTCTCTCGAGTCCGCTCGATCAACTCACAGTTACTTCGATCAAGTCCGATGAATCGTCCCAACATAAGGGCGATCTGCATCTCCTTCCGTATAATGCCTCAAACGGTGCCATCTTAATGGAAGCATGCCAACTATTGTTGTAAGTAAATTCAATCAATGGTAGATGAACTTCCCAATCGTTTGACCAATCTAAGGCATGTGCCCTTAGCATATCTTCCACCGTTTGTATAGTTCTCTGCATTGTCCATCGATCGCGGGTGATAAGTCAGATCAAGTTCAATTCGGTCCCCAAGGCCGTATGAATCGCCTTCCAAAAGTGAGACACAAACGGCCATCTCGATCGAAACAATGGTCTTCGGCGTACCATGCAATCGAACTATCTCTCAAATAAAGACTCGTGCCAACCTCTCTCGGTCCCCACGTATCCTTAATGCCTAGAAAATGAGCCGATTTGGTTAAACGATCAACTATCACCCAAATCATGTTCATTCCGTCCCGGTTTTCGGCATATTAGTGATAAAGTCCATTGATATGTCCTCCCACTTCCATTCGGGGATCGGGAGCGGCTTCAACATTCCAAAGAGCCGTTGATGCTCGATCTTAACTCACGACAAGTCAAGCATTTCAAACATAGTCCGCTACGTCTTTCTTCATGTTGCCCCACCGTAAATTCTCGCTTCAAGTCCTTATACATTTTATGGTGCCCGGTGGATAGAATAGGGCGAACTATGTGCTTCCTTCATAATCGTCTGCTTTGAACATCAACATCGGGAACGCAGAGTCGGTCCCGAAATCTCAAAACTCCATCGTCATGAATTATGAATCCGGGGCCTTTCCTTTGATCACTTCGTCATGCAACCGAAACATCGAGGGTCATCTCACTGTCTAGATTTGATTTCTTCTTAATGACGGTTATCTCCATCACACACGCTTGTCCTGGACTCTCTGTAACCACACTTCAATCCCTTCACGAATCATCTCTCGCTGAAGGCTAAGTTGGGAGGTCGTTGTCTCCAAGATCCGAATAGAGACAGCTTGCGGCTAAGTGCATCGGCCACTACATTCGCTTTGCCTGGATGATATAAAATCTCCAAGTCATAGTCCTTAATCAGTTCCAACCATCTTCTTTGCCGCATATTCAACTCTTTCTGACTGAATATGTACTTGAGACTCTTATGATCCGTAAAGATCTGACAGTGAGTCCCGTACAGATAATGCCTCCAAATCTTCAAGGCAAAAACCACTGCTGCTAGTTCCAAATCATGTGTCGGGTAATTCACTTCATAAGGTTTCAGTTGTCGCGACGCATAAGCGATCACCTTATCATTCTGCATCAACACGCACCCAAGTCCTTGGTTCGAAGCATCACTGTAAACTATGAATCCTTCAGTTCCCCGCGGAAGTGATAGAATCGGTGCCGTTGTCAATTTCTTCTTTAACTCATCAAAACTAGTCTGACACGACTCGTTCCACTCAAACTTTTGAGTTTTCTGCAGAAGTCGAGTAAGTGGGCGGGAGATTTTAGAAAACCCTTCCACGAATCGACGGTAATATCCAGCAAGTCCTAAGAAGCTTCGGACCTCTTTCACATTCTTTGGAGGCTTCCAATCCAATATTGCCTCGATCTTCTGAGGATCCACTCGGACTCCTCTAGCTGACACCACATGGCCGAGGAACATTACTTCTTTTAGCCAAAATTCACACTTAGATAGTTTGGCGTACAATTGCTCGTTTCTCAAAAGCTCCAATACAATCCGCAAATGTTGCGCATGTTCTTCAGGACTCTTAGAATATACCAGGATGTCGTCAATAAACACGACCACAAATTTATCCAAAAATTCAATGAACACGTGGTTCATCAATTGCATAAATACAGCAGGTGCGTTAGTGAGACCAAACGGCATCACCACAAACTCATAATGCCCGTAGCGAGTTCTGAACGCTGATTTCGGAACATCAGATTACTTAATCCTCAGCTGATGGTATCCCGATCTCGATCAATTTTAGAAAATACCGTTGCCCCTTGCAATCGGTCAAATAGATCATCAATCCGTGGCAACAGATACTTGTTCTTAATCGTCATCTTGTTCACTCTCGATAGTCAATACACAATCGGAGCGATCCATCCTTCTTTCGGACAAAAGAACTCGGCGCCCTGTGGTGAAACGCTTGGTCAATATAGCCCTTGTCCAAGAACTCCTCCAAATGCTTCTTCGCCAGACATCTCAAGAGGTGCCATACGATACGGCGCCTTAGAAATTGGTGTTGCTCCGTGTTCCACTCAATAGTAAATTCTACATCCCTTCGTGGAGGTAGCCTGTAATTCATCAGGAAATACATCTGGAAATTCGTTCACAACAAAAATAGATGAAAGTTCCACCATTTCGTCTTCTTTCTTCATTGCGTAACACCAGTACCCGGTACAGCCTTGTTTCAACAATTTGACAGCTTTCATCGCCTTGATCAACTTTCCTGAGCTTCCCGGTTTCCATCCCTCAAACAAAATCTCGGAACCATCGTCAGCGATCAGCGAGATATTCCTCCTTCGGTAGTTTACAATTGCTCCGTACCGATTAAGCCAATCGTCTCCGAGTATCAGGTCATCTCCTTGCATTTCTATCATGATCAGATTTGAGAGCCACTCTCTGCCTCCAAATGATACAGGGAAATTTCTAGTTTCTAAGTTTCCGACAATCCTTTCTCCACTCGGTAACCCAACCACATAAGGTTCACAAGCATGAAAACCGGAAATATTCAAACGATTTACACAAGACAAGGATATGAAAGAATGTGTAGCTCCAGTATCAAATAAAACACTAACTGGCTGGGAAAGGATCGGACAAGCACGATGCGGCAGAGATCTCGATCGTCTGTCCTCCTCATCTCGTATGCACGTGGGGAGCAGATCCGGCACTCGATGTCCCCTTTCGGTCCCATTGTCCTCTGCCTCGCCCGCGGCCAAAATTCTGAGGCATCTGAACACTTTGCTGCGTCTGTGGAATACTGGCCTCCTTCTGGACTGGCTGTGGTGTACGGGCTCTAAAAGATTTTGCAGCCTCTTCACAAAACACCGCCCGATGTCCCTCTCGTCCACAATCAAAACAAATCACGGCAGGAAGGGGGCAATTCCGTCGATAGTGCCCCGTCTGGGCGCAGTTAAAGCATTTCCTGGTAACATCAGTAAAAGTTGATGTCGCCCCGAAGTTCTTTCCGCTCCTAGCTGGGTGCGGAGGTTTCCTGAAAGAGTGAAAGGATGACTGGGCCTTACGGGCCCCACTGTTCTTGTGCTCTGTAAAAGTACCAGAGACTTTCTGTTTCTTGGTTTCCGCAAATTTCTCCATGGCTGCTTCCTTGATCTCATATGCCAACGCCTTATCCTGGTATTGGCGGAGTGTGGTACATTCGAATCCGGACATGTACCTCTGGACTTCTGGTTTCATTCTCATATCGAAATGAATCATCATTTCTGCATCTGTTCTGACCAGATGTCGAACAAATGCCAGCTGCTGGTTAAACGTCTTGATCGCTCGATACCGGTACATCAAGGCCGAGCGGAGAAAAACTCCCGAACTTTGGCTTCCCTCACAGACGAGGGCAATACGAGCTTCCATCATCAATCGAAACTCGTCCAATCGGCATCATGGTCTACAGCACGATGGCTTCCCACCATTCGACGCTTCCTATCGTAAAATATTGAGCGATAGAGGCTCTCCTATTGCAGGCGCTTGATTCCGCAAAGATTTTCTCCACTCCTTTAACCAATGATCCTGTGGGAGTCTCGGAAATACCATCGAATTTGGGTGGTTGCATCTTCGCCACTTCTTGCGACCACCGGTCACCTCGATTTCCCATATCCGGGATCCCTTGTCGTCTCTCTCCTCGCCGTAGTCCCACCGCCACTTGCATTCGGTCCACGACACAGGCGAACCGAGTCATCCGGTTCACCACTTGACGAAGGATCTCTGCACAGCAGATCTGGTTCATTATTAATAGATTGTCATGCTCACGAGCTATGATCGGCTCGGTTAGAAGGCGACGCCTCCCTTTCGACATTTCTTCGTCCGCGTCCGCGACCGCGACCGCGTCCACGTCCGCCTCTCAACATACTGTAAGCATAAATACTCAATATACAGAAAACAACATCGTTCTAATATTCGAGTATAAAGAGGTACAATATCCAAAGAACGAGATAGAGTTTAGGAACTTACAACCACTGTTCGCATGAAGACGTAGGCAGTGCAGTGATGTCATTCACGGCCGGTTACCCCAAAAGACATAAATGACCCCTATTTTAACCCAACGGCCAAGATATCCATAATCTTAGCTCCGATACCATATTCTGTAACACCCCGATATATTCGAATATTATAGCCGTAAATCCTTTACGTAAGGATTTACAAGGTCAAGAATTGAACAAGTATAAAAAGGTACTAATAATTGGAAATAACGGAATTACAGACATCGGTTCGACCCAATACAGGAATAGTACAATTGTTCAACAGAACTTAATAATACATCACCAAATTCAAAATATCACAACCGACTTCGTACTCGAGTACTTATTGAAATAACGAATAAACAACAGATAAATAAACCCGGTCGGGACATCACTCTGCACCCTCGTCGTCATACTGTTCCAGTGGTTGTTTCCCAGCTCTCCTGGATCCTGAACACAAACAAAATGTTCACCCCCGAAGGGGTTAGCACAACGATGCTAGTACAAGTACCACAACATATTATTCATATCTCACGGTGAATAATATGATGACGTAAACGACAAAATACCAACGAGTCTTCTCCTACGAGAAACTCAAACATAACATACACAACTGATAATCACAACATGATATCAATACATACACATGGTAATTCCATCGATCCAGCGTTCACTGCCTAGAACCCACGATGATCCCGCTGCACCAACCCGTGGTGGAAAAACCCGTCCGATGATCCAGCGCACGCTAGCATAGATCCCCCGATGATCCCGTCGGACCAACACGAGGTGGACATACAATTACGACATACATGCACGACAATATGTATAACAACAATACGTAAAACAATTAAGGTACTTGCCTCGATTTGAAGACAATAACAATACTTCCACGAAAATGAACACTCGAAGGTCGTCCTCCTCAATCAATCACGTAACGAGACCAAACCTTAACAAAAGAAATGATATAGGATTTATCTCACGTCGTACAAATGTTTAACAATTCGATTAACGGTCAAAAGTTCATAACCGCACCGCCTCAATAACTTAGCGCACGCTAAGTATTACGTATAGCGTCGTTACGTCTGCCTGATAGCGCACGCAAATAACAAAGCCTAGCGCACGCTAACGATGCATGGACAGTACTACACTGATCAGCCAACTGACTCGTCTGATGATCTAGCGTACGTTACGTACCAAACATAGCGCACGCTAACTAGTGTTCGATAGCGCACGTTAAACTGCATATCATAGCGTGCGCTATTCGCATGGCGCTTCTTTGCTGAGCAAGAACATTCTTGCCATGTTTGAAACAACGAAATCTTGCGTGATAATTCATGTTACTTCCATGAATACTATGTCTACACCCTCATGAATGATTATACGGATAAAGACAACTTCGGATTCAAGGTTATGCATGCCAATATAAAACCATATTCTTTTCCGACTTTAAATCTTCATACGATAATACGAAAAACTAAATGGTTGATATCAACACCTCTATATCAGTCCATATTATCCTATCTAGTTGATAAACGTCCTATATATACTAGATAAATCCTTCCATGATCAAACCTTTAGATTTATCTAACAATAAGGATGTTAACGTCTAGTCCAAGATTACTATGAAATCATCTATTAGATTCGGTTAACCAATGATAGAAGCTTCTCTTCACATATCCAAAGGTACTAAGATTCGAATCATGATGATTGTAATCAAGGTATTCCAGGCTTATACACTCACTATTCCAAACATGATATACTTGGATAATTCATCTATGAAAATCCATATCTTGTTATCATGATCATCAAATTCGTTAGAATCCAACTCTAAGTCTGGAGATAGATTGAACATACCTTAAAATGACGAAATCACTGAACCGTAAGGTAGAATCCAACTCCGGTTGGTTGTATGCCCTTCCAAGGTGCTATTCCACTTCCATGAACATTCCACGTGGTAACCAATGTATAAACATCAACAATATGTTTTCTAAGTGTATAAGAGTATTTCTACAACTCTCTGAACTCTCAAAATTGAGGAAAGTGCGAAAGAAATGCAAGCCAACACGGTTGATGTCCCATTTATAATTTCTGCATTATTGATAAGTTAGCGCACGCTACTAAGCATCCCTTAGCGTGCGCTAATAATGGTTGACTTCAGATTTTGTCCGGGTGCGTCAGCGGGAATCTTATCCGGACCCATGTCCTGCTGGCGCACGAGCCAGCTGCCCTGTTCAATAATTGAGTCCTTAGCGCACGTTACTCATACCTGCATAGCGTGCGCTAATAATGGCCCGATAGCGCGCGTTAAGATACATTCTTAGCGTGCGCTATCACAAGGTTGTTTGAGCAATTATACATGTTTCTATACTTATGCATAATGATATTAATGCACTAAATATCACACTCCAATAATCAAAATCATCAATCCGAAATAATACATGGTTGAATACAGATGAAATACACTGTAATAAATCCGGATATTACAGTATCGACCCCCAGACATCCCGCCGGATACTCTGGGTGGAAGGAACACAACTCACGCACCCGAAAATCACAATTCATCATTCATTTCGAAAATCACAACATACATAACGAAATGTAATACATGTACTTGCCTTGAATAAGACGAAACGAAGAAAACGACGAAAGAATAGGTTTTGGTCCGAACAATCCTCCCAAATCCGTTCCTAACACAATAACGGTATACAACAAGTCTCAATAATGCGGAAAGGTAAGAATTAATCCTAATTCTACCCGTTGGGGCAATTCATCGAACATCAAGAGTGCATAGGGAATTGAAATCGGTCAACGGTGTAATAACGGGATTTCATCCCATCCAATAACAAGGGAACCAAGGGTCACGAGTATACTATCGAAATCTAACAACAACATCGGTTAAATCGGATTAAAAGACAAGATCACAAATTCATACTAGGATATAGGAGATCTTACCTCTTGAAGATCCAAGCACTTTGATCCGAAGAACACGTGTTAGATCCACAATCCGAGCTTCACGATCGAAAGGAGATGAAGAAAATCAAACACCCAAGTGAAAGATGATGGGAAGTCTCCCCCCTCAAGCCCTCTCTCTCTCGTATGGTTGAAGAAAATGAAGTAAATGTGTGAATCTCATTAAAAACGCGATTATAGCGCCCATGAAGGCGGTGCCGCAGCCCGGCCAAGTGTGCCGCGGACAGGCAAAAGCGCACCCGGTGATCGGCAGCAGCCGCGGCCCGATTTAATGTGCCGCAGCGGTGACTCGGCAGCAGCCGCGCACACTGCAGAAGGTTTGGCCGATAAGTGCAACACGAGTGTGCCGCGGCCCGGACGAGTGTGCCACGGCGGACTTGTAGTGTGCCGCGCCCGCCGCATGTGCCGCGCCCACGCATGATCGCTCGGCCAGAAACTGGACAATGTGTGTGTCGCGGCGCACATTCCTTGTGCCGCGGGCCACGCCCCCCTTGGGTCCCAAAATGATCCGGGAAGAGAATAAAAGCAATAGGAATCGATATTTGAGAAACAATAACACGAAATGGAAGTACGGAAACCCCAAAACGGTCCAAGGTACACAACCAAAATCGAACAATGAACAAATTCCCTAAATGTATAGGAAATTACAAAAACGGCCCAAACATCCGAAAATCACGATACAACGTCGGATTAACAATCCGAAACTCACAAAATGCTCTACTCAACCATACGAACTCATGGAAATAGGAAAATGACGAAATCGAACGAGTTTAACGAGAATCGAATACACATGCGATAAAATATAACTCAAGATGAAATTACGTAAAAACATCATCGAGACTCATCCCAACGGAGAAACTCCAAGAACAAAATAGATTCAAAATTCCAAAATAGTGCCAAGCGAGTTGTCCGAAATGAATATACACTGAAAATAGAAATTACCAAAAATAGAAAACACGGATATTACAGTGGAACCGTTGGGTTTATTGATCGGTTATATTGATTATCGAGTTGCGTCTTGTATTGTGGATAGGAGTTCGTAATTGTTTGAGTTGTATTGTTTGGTTTTGTGTATGATTGAGGTATTGTTGAACCGTTGAGTTTGTTGGTTGGGCATATCGGTTGTTGATTGTTATCAAACTTGTTGTTAATCGATTATTGCAATAGGTTGTGATAATTGATCGTTGATTGTGACCATTGTGTTGCGGTTGAGGCTGAAGAGTTCGTAGATTGCTTTTGGTCGGGGCTGAGGAGCTCGTAGACGAAGGCAATGGGATTGGTAAAGGCTTCGTGGTATCGGTATCGAGGCATTATACTTGTTCAGTTTATGATATTTAATGAATGATTTTGATTTCATTTCATTTATAATTCATATAGCAATGATATTATAAATATAAATTGTTGGGATGATTTGGATTAAATCATAGTGTATATGGTTTAAATGTGTTTAGTAAGGACGGAGATGTGAGTTAACTTTGGTCAGTGATATGGAATGTCAGATATCGAGGATGGTTTACCGTGTCGACATTGATGTCGGGACGGTGGTTTGTTGGTATAAATGGACTATACTTGTTTCGGGATTATTCGTATAACCGTGTATTCGTTCAGGGATGTTGGTTCGTGGAAAGGATATTGTCTTTGACTTTGAGGTAATTTAAGTATTGTTCAGTTATGAGGATAATTATTCTGTTGAATTATTGTATGTATTGTATGTTGAGGTTCCGTATAATGAGATTTGTATTGGTTGTTCGTTGAGGGATGTTGACCCCAGGACTATTGTTGGTATTAATGGTTATGTTGATTGTTTCATTGAGGGATGTTGATCCCAGAACTGTTGTCTGAGATTGTTGATCGTATGGATTATCCTTTGGAGATTGTGATCCCAGTAGGGTTGTTTCGGATATTGTTGGTCGTGTCGATCTTTCATTATCCGTATGTCTTTATTCACTTCGGTGAATCTCTTGGTCCTTATTGGATATGTGATTCTTTGAATTTCGTTGTCATGTTGCATCGTGACATATCTGGAGTCATATCTGCGTGCCGATTAGTTATTATGTAGGATTTTTAGTTGGGCACACTATGGTCATGTGTTGATATTTCCACATTGGACCGTGCACACGAGACATAGTTTGTGAGGCTAATTAGGTACATGTCCCATGTATATCCTGGATTCCGTATACAGGGTGGACATGTGCACAGACACATTTCTGGATCGGGCGTACTGTGACGTCAATCTTTGATCCATATTGTTTGGTCGTTCATCCTCCATTTGTGGTTGGGTATGTTTGACGGTTTGCGACTGGTTGTTCATACGCCCGAGGGGTATGTTCGACAGTTGGGGTTATTTCTTTGAGATCCATTATTGTTGATCGTTTGGAATTTACCCTGTTGATGGTATTCTCGATCGTTGTTGATCCTTTGTTGATCGTGTTTGGAGTTTACCTTGTTGAGGGTATTCTCGGTTATTGTTGATCCTTCGTTGATCGTGTCGGAGTTTATCATGTTGATGGTAATCTCGGTTATTGTTGATCCTTTGTTGGTCGTATTGGAGCTTATCATGTCGATGATATTCTCGGACGATGTTTTGGTTGATCTGGTTATTGATCGTATGACTGTACGTCGAAGTTTCGAGAGTTGTTATCATTTTTTTGTGGTAGTTAATCTACAGATATGTTGTGTGTTATTGGTTTATCCAGGTTGAGATTTGATTGTGTAATCCGACGGATAGGATTTAGCACAGATGAATTATTTCATGCTTATGAGTTATGATGATGTTTTTGAGAATTTTTTAGTATTGTTTTGATACAGTACAGATGGTTGTAGTTGAGTTCATTTCGTCATTTGAGAATGCGAAATGTGGATTATGGTAAGGATTGTTTTGGTATGGTTTGCTATGGGATGGTAAGGTATGGCGGTAAGATTACATTGGTAGTATTCTTACTTTGTTATTACATTGGTATGTAATTATTTTTGATGATGTGATCGATATCATTATTGAGTATTGTGGCTGACCCCGTCGTGGGCTTTATTTTTAGGTACTCGGAGATCGAGCTTGTAGCGGTCGTGAAGGGGTGAGCTTCCCGGGTGATACTGGTTGTGGCATGTATTTGGAGAATCGATTATTCCTCCTGGTTGTTTATTCCACTGCAATTGTGTATTTTTGAACTGTGTTTTATCCGCCGCGTATGTATTTTAAAATGACTTTTCGGTATTTTTGCCAACTCGTGTGTACTTTCAAAATGGCCTTTTTGGGTATCTCATAAACTTGGGTTATTTCGTTAAACCCTTTTTCCTAAACTATTTTGTCAGTACGTTTAAGTGGTGGCTTAGTGTACATTTTGAAAATGTTGAGTCTCGTCGTTTTGTCCTGAAACTTGTAAATGATTTTATTTTGTGACGGTATTTGTAAAATGGAATTTTGAAACTTATTTAAATACATTACCGTCTTTCGCATGTTGGCGTACTTGAAATATTTGCGAAAATGAGTTTTAGCCTGCTGGGTTCCGGCGCGGGATCCACGGCGCTGTAATATCCCCAGATGGTTTTGGGAGCGTTACAAAGATCATTTGATCTAATCAACATATTTTCTTTCAAAACATATGAAGACCATAAATATCATCATTTATTGGCCAAATAAATAAAAATTGGTAAAACAATGAAATCACACACAATAATAAGTAATCCATAATAGATCTTTATAGAAACAGAAATAACATGACAAACTTTGTTTATAATCCCAACTAAGGATAACTTAGCCGATAAAGGGTTTATTCAACATATTACAAGCTTGAGTGGTCATTATTAGTTGAAAAAAGGAAAGAATTGATCCTAACTCCCTCAGTAGATAAAGGAAAAGAAGTAATAAACTCCCTCAACAACATAAACTAAACCACTATTACATACACTCTCAAGAACACAAGTGTGTTCTTCACACAAAGAAAAATATTACAAAATAGGAAAAATATAAGATGAATGATGATTAATGATAGAACTAAGAGATCTATTTATACACCTAAAGTCATCTTATAGCTCCAAAACTCCAGCATTATTACATTAGATCGGATCAAGGCCAGCCATCCCCTCAATAATATACCAAAAGTATAAAATATTAAAAAATGATCATACATCTGTCAAGAGTTACGGCCGTAACTTTCAGATGTTACGGCCGTAACTATGAGGACTTACGGCCGTAAGCTTTGGATGTTACGGCCGTAACATAGCTTCGGCCTTTTGCACGTTAGTTGTTGTGACTTACGGCCGTAAGTTTATTTGTACACCTGTATGGAGTTTCAGACTTCATTTTCAGCCCAGAATTTCTTAGACTTTTACGTTTTCGCCTCAAATCTTCTTCGGATGATAACTTTTGATATATAACTCTGATTTTGAATCCGGAAAGACTGCCGAACTCGTCTCATAAAGCTCTACTACATGAATACAAAAAAAAATCAATAAAGAGAATATTTTATAAACATGTTATTTCTTGAGTAAATCGGTAATTCAATCCGATTAAGGCTAAATTTATATTTTCATCCTATAAAAATAAAATTATTAAAAACTAATTAATTTAAAACAAAAACGAGTAGACTAGCATAATTATTGGTGAAATATATCAATACAAATCACAGATAAGTGTATAAAACTGACACTTATCAAGAACCGATCTAATACTCGATCGATCAATTGTTTAAAATCTGACTTTAATAGTCTGCAGCGAGAGAGAATAACCCCCAGATATTTACCAAGATTTGGAGTTTGCGCGAATCCCAGGATATCACAAATCTCACGTTTAATGGAATCACCACCTCTGTGAGAAGAGAACACCTTAGATTTTGGTGGACTGAGTTTCAGAGCGGAGGCCTCAGAAAAGGAATTCAGCGTCTTCTTGATGCAGATGGAGTTCTTTTTAGTGGCTTTGTCCATGAGAATCAGATCGTCGGCGAAAAAGGGGTGAGATAGGGAAGTACCGTCCCTACAAACCTGAATGGGCAAGCATTTCTTACCAGTCGTTTGTTCATTAATCAAATCAGAAAGGCGTTCAATGAAAAGCACAAAAAGATAGGGAGACAAAGGGCATCCCTGTCGGAGGCCACGAGAGTGGTTAATAGCTTCCAGCGGTGTCCCATTCCAAAGGATGCGAGTCGAGGCCTGCCTGACATAAGAAAGGATCTAATTGATAATAATCATGGGAAAATTAAAGAAATGCAAGGTTTCCTCCAAAAAACGCCAGCTAACACAATCATAAGCCTTCTCCAAGTCAAGCTTGAGGATCATGCAGCCCAGTTTATTCTTTATACGTTTCCTCAGGGTATGGAGGAGCTCCTGGATGAGAATGATATTATCTTGAGTACCCCTGCCCAGTATGAAACTGGATTGCAAAGTCCAATTAGGTCATTCATCAGAGGTTTTAATCTCATGGTTATGCATTTTGTAATGAACTTATATAGGATGCTACAGAGGGCGATTGGTCGGAATCGTGACATTTTCTGGGGTATTGACTTTGGGGATAAGACAGAGAAAGGCCTCACAAATACATGAGCAACTTTTCCTATATTAAAAACATCAGAGAGAAAAGAAGTGATGGAGGTACCAACGATGCCCCAACTTTTATGGAAAAACCCGCTTGTAGGCCATTAGGCCCCGGGGCTTTACTCGGATGGCATGACCAAACAACTCGTTCAACTTCTGCTGCGTCAATGGGTGAGGATAGATACTCTTTATCATGAATGAAAATCTGCCTTTGGAAGCGACTGAAGCTTAAACTAGGTTGAGGGGTGTCTCTAGTAGTACTAAATAGCTTGGAGAAGAACAAGACAACATTATGTTGAAGGAGAGAAATATCGGAAGACCATATGCCATCGATCATAAGGGCCTTAATCCGATTGGCACGCCTCTTGATAACAGTGGAGAAATGGAAATATTTTGTATTCCGGTCACCATCAGAAAGTCATTGTCCCCTCGACTTTTGGAACCAAAGCAATTTCTCCTGCTTAAGTGTCTCGGTATATTCACCAATCAAAGTTTTCTTGAGATTTTAAAGGAATGACGAGTCCCTATGAGCAAGAAATATCTGGATGCCTCTGCGTCAACCAAAGTGTTGCCGTTTCCTACAAAAAAATATAACCAAAAGTTTAGCGATTCCAGGGTTGGAAAACTTTGGGGACTTGGGCAATAGCGGGGAGCAGATCATCCTTGGAATTCCAAATCGAAGAAATGAGGTCCAAGCATTCACCATGAGAGAGCGAAGCAAACTCGAAGATGAAGGGCCGATCTTTCACTTGAGAGACATTTGGATAACAGTCAGTAAGAATGGGATGGTGATCCCCATGAATCCGAAGGAGATGATGAACAACAGTGTCTGGCAAGAGAAGGCGCTAATCGGGGTTAGCAAGCGCTCTGTCAAGCCTTTTGATGATTTTACCTCCACCCTCGCGGCCATTAGTCCAGGTGAACTTAGGTCCTGTAAAATCGAGATCTGAAAGACCACAGTAGCCCAGACAATTGTTAAAATTTAAACAACAAGAAAATGATAGAGAGTTACCGACTCGTTTCTCATGAGCGAATTGAATCTCATTGAAGTTCCCAGTAATTAACCAAGGAAAGTGTGCAGATTGGCAATTTGTTGTAACCTGTGAAAAAACTGAATTTTGCGTACAGGATTAGGTTTAGCATATATACCAGATAGAAGCCAACAATCCGATTTATGAGGGTTAACAAGAACATGAATATCCTGTTCATCCATATCCATAAGTTCAATATTCACAGAGCGTTTATTCCATAACAACCAAATACCACCACTCATACCAGTAGTAGGAGCAATAAGAAAATTGGAAAAGGAAAGAGAAAAAGCAATAGTAAAAGCATTAGTCGGACTGACTCTAGTTTCTAGCAGAAAAATATGTCAGGTTTATTCAAATGAATTAAATCACTAAAAATTTTACGAAAACCGGAATTCCCAGCACCTAAACAATTCCAGGAAATAATCTTCATCGTAAAATAAGTAAAAGGAATACCCAGTGGACGAGAGGTTAACACTCATCTCTCATATCAGTGCCCACACCCGGAAGCTCACTTCTCATGGGGACTTGATGTTCCTGGATCTCCGCTTCATCCAAGGGAGTTGCTGATGGCAAATCTTCACAAACACTAGTAGGAGGAACATGATTCTGTCGATTTGTGATGTCCGAAAAAGGAACTTGTGGAATCTTCTTGAGGAGTTGAGCAAAAATGGGATCGATCTTCTTAGAGCTGGAGCTGTCATAGCTAGCCTTCGAAGGTTGTTTCTTTCTTTTCAAAACTTGGGAAGAATTCTTAAGGTTCGAATTATGAACCTATTGATGTCGCAAAGAGGTTTTGGGTTCATCAATATCCTATCCCACAGAATGCAAAAGAGCGAATGGGTTTATGGATGAAGTTGTAGCCTTTTGCTCGAAAATGATTGGTGGTACTGAAGAATCTGAACCTGCCGCTGGAGTAAAATCATTGACTGCAGCCTTTCCCAACGCATTTACTGGAACCCGACATGTTAATCTACCCTTGTTTGGATATGTTTTCTTGCCTATCTCATTACTACTGCTGTTGTTCTTGTGATTCACAGTAGGAGTATGAGACTGAGTTTTCTTACCATGTGTCGTGCCAGATGGATGAGTGTTCATTCCAGCATTCCGAGACGTGTCTGTGAAAGATTGTTTGCCATCATTGTTAACATTTTTCTCCTTGCTTTGGACTTGGATCCAATCACCATATTGCTTCTTCCTAACTTTATCAACTAACCAACTAACAGATGTGGGGATTGAATCTACAGGCTGTGAAGATTGAGGGGTAGCATTCTGTTGATCTGAACCTGAGTCAGAAGAGGTGGCCTTGGCCTTGCACTCAGTTGCAATATGTCCCACTTCCCCACACGTAAAGCAAACTGACGGTAAATTCTCATATGATATTCTATAAATCTTGTTCTCCATGCTAATACATTGAACAAGTGCGCCCGACGTATCAATCTGGACACAGAATCTCGCAAATCTTCCCCTTGTAGCCGAGAACATGTTGCTATGAATTTTAATCAAATCTCCGATGCAGGAAGCTACCGATTGTATAACTGATTCTCGTAAATATTCAAGTGGGAGGTTTTCTATACGAACCCAGGAAACAATCGTGTCAAGCGGATCCGCATCAGCACGGAAGTTCGGGAATCACTTCCTTGTAGACAGGAAGTGTCCGGCCAACGCCCAAGGGCCTTCCGTCAGGATCCAATCGCGCTTCGCAATACCGATGTCCTTCAAACAGTAATAACTGAAACCGAGATCAATTAATTCAAAATCTCCAAAAAGATTCCACATTTGAGCCAATTTGTTGAAAAGCAATGGGTAATTCCACGGTCTACCGAGAGTTTTAACAATGATCGCGTCTTCCAAGTTCTTTTTGTTCAATTCCAAAAGATCTGGGGCAAACGAGATCTGTGGGAATGGCCTGTCAGACGAGGCTGGAGTAATAGCAATAAGAGAACGTTCCTTCACTATACGTGAAAAGTCCGTTCTCCAATCCGGAGCCTTCGGTTTAACACTCTCTACAAAAGTTTTAGGGCTTCACACTGTTGGTAGTCGATCCACCTTGGCACCCACATAAGCACTCCAGGCAGCCGACCAGCCGAGCAGATCCTGGAGCCGAGCCGGTCATAGACCCGATTTTCTTCCGGGCCCGTTAGAACCGGACCGGACAGAGAGAACCGACCCGGGATCCGACCCAAAAGGGCCGAGCAGACCCTGGGTGAATACGCTCCGAATCATAATTATAACAAGACCGACCAGAATAGCAGGAAGCTCGAGGAATGACCCCATAGTCGACCGACCCGAACATCGGGAAGCTCGAGGGTCGGCCCCGTTGTCGTCCGCAACAGATAAGTATTGCCAAAACCACGAAGAACGGGCAGACAGGACAATTAAGGAGGGATGTCATATCCCTTCCCAAAGCAAACCTAAGGAGTTGACACGCGTCGAAGAAGTCACTACACTTTGACAAATGTCATAAGCATGTTCCCCTGAATCTTCCAGCTATCATCTCTTGAATGACTAAAATTGGCTATATATATAGGGAGAATGTACAAATAAAAGACTGGAAAAAAAGCCTCGTGAGAGATAGAGAGAGATAAAGAGAGATAAAAAAGAGAGAAAAAAGAAAAGGATAAGACTTGTAATTAGCAAGCACCAACATCATAGACCGACCCAAAATATTTTCGGCCCGGTTCTACTCCATATCAAGATCATTAATAAAATTTAATGGTCCAATACTTTTCATCCTGTTTATGCATCCTGTTTATTATTTTCTACGTGGCTTCGATCCATTTGTCTTGATCAGCACACGTGACGTTGACCAAAACAGACGTCAACAGAATGGCGCTAGAGGAAGGGGATGAACCTCCGACCTTGTGGTTAACAGCCACAGCTGCACACACTCACCGGAATCTTGAACGAGTCGCTCAAGCTATAACTACAAGTTCTGAATATAATTAGCCCGCCACAAAAAAGGGAAACCCGTTCGAGTTGGCGGAGTGCTTTGGCATACCCTGCTTTCATCCGGGAATAACCACCCTCACCAATAAGTGGTGATATGAAAGCATAGGAATCATCGTAATTATGAGTTGAAAGCACAGGAACCATCGTAACCATGAGTTCCTGCTTGACTCGGCTAGCCTTTTAAAGGCCATAACTCGGGGAATATCGAGCGCGACTCAAAGCTCTAGAAGATTTCCCAAAGAATCCCCTTATATCCTTCAAATTGAAGTTGCAATCAACATACACCGCAACCATCAAGGACTCCACAATATCTGCAAGCGCTTTCGGAATTCCTATCAGATCCCCACAAAGATTCTGGTAATCCGGAGAAAGTAATCTATTAGGGTGCAGGCAAGAAAACTCAGGCCGTTATTAGGCAAAGATTAGGCTGAGGTCAGATGGAATCACCGGAACCTAATGAGTTTTTCCGCATAAGCGCCCGAATAAGGGCCATTAGGAGGCCAACGACGAAACTTAAAATTCGAAGTGATGAAAAAACAGCAGAAAGTGGAACATGTTAGTAAAACTGAAATAAGCAAAGACATAATCTTTATAAGGAGATGCGAAAGGTAAAGAATTCTCCACCTTTCGCCAATCATTCAGAAGTTAAGGAAAGAGGGGCCCGGCTGACCAAGTTACCAAGGAGGTCTTAAAGCAGCACCAATCCTGCAACTGTCGGCCCGAGGAGAATCCCGCTGCAACCTGCACCGCCTTCACTTGATCGGAAAACGCGGTCCGACACCCGGTCTATCTAATGCCAAGCTCGCATACGCCCCGGTAGAGCTGGTCTATGCACTCATACTAGCCCCCTGAAGACAAGCGCAGGAATGGCCCTCGCAGGCCCCGACCAACGTTTGCTCTGCTCGGCCACTCGCTCAGGTTTTCTAGCCCCCAACTACAAGACGGAATATGAAGCCCTCTGGGCCGGTCTGGAAGTGGCGATCTCCCTCGGTCCTGCTCACCTCATTATCTTGGAGCGATTCCCAATTTAGAGGCGAATCAAATTAAGGGCGAATACGAAGCCAGGGAGCCCAGTTTGGTCAATTTCCTCGACCCGGCTCGGACCCGGTGGTGAGATTTTCGAGGAACTACTTAAACACCTTCCTCGAACTAAGAACAACCGAGCTGACTCCTTGGCAGCCGAACAATTCGAGCTGCAAGGACGGATACAACTTCTAGCTCCATGCCCCCAGCACCGCAAGACACCCACAAAGACAAGATTACTTCCACCCCAACCGCTGTAGGAACCTTAGGCGGAGGTATCCAGTTCCATCGCTGAAAGGCTTAGTCAAGCATGCCCTCAGAAAGGTACCCAAGCGGACACGCGGCAGCCACTTTAGCGGCCCAGTATCGGCCCACAAACTGCTCCAACAAAAATATTACGGGCCGAATCTTAAAGAAAGGCCACGGAGCTAAAGCGAAGGTACGCACGAAGCCAAACCTTCGCTTAGCTCCAAACCTTGCAGAAAATTTATGCACACTTATTGCCGTCCACCTTTCGTCAAAGGGATAATCGTCCGGGTCAACCCCCCCACCTAAAGGACGAGTTGAGGTACACTACACCGTCGTCACAGTAGATTATTTTGCAAAGCGGGCCCAGGCCGAACCACTGTCGCGGGAAACCGAACAAAAAGTAATCAATCTCATTTGAAAGTCCCTCAGGACACCTCATTCCGTCATATCCGACAGAACCACATAATGACGAGGAAAAATCTTAGGCCTTCTACGACGGCCTCCATATACGAAACGACTTATCCATGTCGCACGATCCACAATCCAACGGACAAGTCGAGGCGGTTGATACAATTATAAAATAGCACCTCAAGACCCGCCTCGAAAAGCTCGAAGGATCACAACCTGAAGGACTCCCTGAAGGCTTAGCAGCGCATCGGTCCGCCACTTGAGAAATATCTTCGTAGCCTTCGGTACTGAGGCGATGACCCCGGTCGAGATTTGAACACCCGCCTACCAGAGAACCCATTTCGAAGAACAAGACCAATGCGACCCTAAAAACCCGGACCTCGTCGCCAAAAACAGACTTAAGCAGAAATGCGGTACACTATCTATAGAGAAAACTCCCAAGGTGCGTCATCGAAGCTTCCAGGTCGGAGACCTCGTTCTTAAACGAGTATGGGGGCCAGATCCATGACCTCCTAAATCCAAGTGGCAAGGACTGTACGGGAGTAACGACGTCCTTCAGGACGGAGTCTGCCATTTAGAATATCCGGATGGCCAAGGACGGACTCATCCACAGGATGCCATGTAATTAAAAAGGTATTATCAATAAAATTAGGCTTCATTTAATCCATCGGCACTATAAGACCGAGTTCGCCTCGGCACCTCATAAGACCGGCCCATCCGACACTATAAGACCGAGTTCGCCTCGGCACCTCATAAGACCGGCCCATCCGGCACTATAAGACCGAGTTCGCCTCGGCACCTCATAAGACCGGCCTTTCCGGCACTATAAGACCGAGTTCGTCTCGGCACCTCATAAGACCGGCTCATCCGGCACTATAAGACCGAGTTCGCCTCGGCAGCTCATAAGACCGGCCCATCCGACACTATAAGACCGAGTTCGCCTCGGCACCTCATAAAGACCGGCTCATCCGGCACTATAAGACTGTAATATCCGCGTTTTCTATTTTCGGTAATTTCTATTTTTGATGTATGTTCGTTTCGGACAACTCGCTTAGCACTGTTTTGGAATTCTGAATCTATTTTGTTCTTGGAGTTTTTCCGTTTAGACGGGTCTCGATAATGTTTTTACGTAATTTCATCTTGTGTTATATTCTGTCTCATGTGTAGTCGATTCTCGTTAAACTCGTTCGATTTCGTCGTTTTCTTACTTCCATGAGTTCGTATGCTTGAGTAGAGCATGTTGTGAGTTTCGGATTGTTAATCCGACGTTGTGTCGTGATTTTTCGGATGTTTGGGCCGTTTTTGTAATTTCCTAGAAGTTTAGGGAATTTGTCCCTTGTTCGACTTTGGTTGTGTACCTCAGATCATTTTTGGGTTCCGTACTTCCATTTCGTGTTATTGTTGCCCAAATATCGATCCCTATTGCTTTTATTCTCTTTCCGGATCATTTTTCGTCATTTTGGGATCCGAGGGGGGGTGTGGGCCGCGGCACAAGAATTGTGCGCCGCGGCACACACATCACCCAGCTGTTGTCCGAGCAAACTGTACCGTGTGCCGCGGCACAAGGATTGTGCGCCGCGGCACACAGCCGAGTCAGTGCCGCGGCACACTTATCCGGGCCGCGGCACACCTGTGTAGCTCTTGCCGGCCAAAACCGACTGTACCGCGTGCCGCGGCACAGTCCGGCAGGGCCGCGGCACATGCCGAATCTGCGCCGCGGCACACTTCGAATGAGCCGCGGCACAACGAGCGGTCACCGATCATCAAGCGCGATGGCCCCCGTGCCGCGGCATTCGGATGAGCCGCGGCACACAATGCGGTCAATGTATATCATTCTTTTCAATGCCGCAGCTCATTCTTTCCCTTCCCTTCTTCAACCGCGAGAGAGAGAGACTTGAGAGGGGGTTTTCCTCCATTTATCACTTATTGGTGTAAATTTCTTCATCTCTTTTCGATCGGGTGGCTCGGATTGCGGATCTAACACGTGGTTTTCGGATTTGAGTGCTTGATTCTTCAAGAGGTAAGAACTCCTTTGACCCTAGTATGATTTTGGGTAGGGTTTGGTGGTGATCTTGTGTTTTAATCCGAATTTTACCGATGTTGTTGTTAGATTTTGATAGTATACTCGTGACCCTTGGTTTTCTTGTTAATGGTTGGGATGAAATCCCGTTATTCCACCGTTGACCGATTTCTTTTCCTTATGCACGCGTGGTGTCCGATGAATTGTCCCAACGGTAGAACTAGGATGAATTTCTTCGTATTCATGGTGTTGAGATTGGTTTTATATCATTATTGTGTTAGGGTCGGATTTGAGAGGATTGTTCGGACCGTAACTGCCTTCTTCGCTGCTTCCTTCGCGTCGTATTATCCAAGGCAAGTACATGTATTACATTCCGTTATGTGCGTATGATTTTGATGCGAATGATGTAAATGGTTTTATTGAACGAATGTGATTGTTTCTCTTCCACCTGGGGATGGCGTGTGGCCTCTGGGGGCCGAGCATTAATGGGTACGGCCACTAAGTGGACTTGGGTGCGTGTGTTGATGTTCTTCCACCGGGACGGTTCGACGGGACCTCTGGGGGCCGATACTAATGGGTACGGCCGCGGAAGTGGTTTCTCACCTGGGGACGGTCCGACGGGACCTCTGGGGACCGATACTAATGGGTACGGTCGCGAGTTACCAATCGTGGATAAATGTGATGTGGGAAACCTGTTAATATACTGTTTTGGTGTTAATGTGATATTCCGGAATATTGGTTTTCAAAATGATTTTCCTAACGATTTACTTGCGTTGAATCGTGTATGTATATAATGTTGTGTAATTATGTACTTGCACTAGCTATTCGAATGCTAACCCCTTAAATGGGGGGAATGCGTCTTATGCATTTCAGGTACTGGTCGAGCTGAAGAGCTGGCACGGGATGCGCATGCGAAGGATGGGTTGGCATGATGATGTGGCTCGAGTCTGCATTTTTCTGTTTTGTCATTGCATGTGTTGAGTACTGGAGATAGATTGTTTATTTTTAAACATGGTTTAAGTCTCGCGGCAACGATTTGGTATTTAACTTATGTCTCATGTACTCCGTTAAAATGTTTTGGCCGAGGCCACGGCCTTATTTACTTTTTGGATACACCTTTTGGGTTATCATTGTGGTTCATGTGTCATGAGTTAGCCTGGTAGACCTCATGGGGGTTCTACGGCGTGTAATGTCCCTTTTGTGAATTGGGATGTTACAATTATGGTATCAGAGCTTTAGGTTTTGAATACCTAGGCTGTCGGTGAAATTTGGGTCGGTCAGTTGCGTCATTAGAGTCAGTTGTTGAGCCAAATATCATCATGCTACCGTCTTTTCGTGCGACCCGTGGCTGTAAGTCTCCTCGAACTCTTATATTTCCGTAATTCGTTTTCTTGCGCTGTTCGGAATCGTGACTTGTGTTACCAACCATGTGAATTGGGAATCTTTCTGATCTTGTTCTTTTCTTATTTTCCTTCAGTATGTTGAGAGGTCGTGGTAGACCGGCTAGGGGACGCGGCCGAGGCCGTGGCCGTGGTGCTGATAATGAGGAGGGCTCACTTTCTCAGTCCTCTGCGGACTCAGCCTCTCACTCAGTGCCGTCGGGTAACAATGCCGACGCCGGCTATCACAGATTTCCAGCTTGGTAACCCAACTTACTCGGATAGCCTGTGGTGGACGCGTAATCCGCCCCGACACCGGAGGAGGAGGCTAGTAAGTGGCTTCAGACGGTGACTAAGATGCACCCTCCTCGTTTCTCCGGAGCTTCGACTCCCTCGGTTGGGAGAATTGGCTCTTTCGGTTGTCCAGACCTTTGATGTCGTAGCTTGCCCCGAAGACAGGAGGGTACACATCGCCCAGCACCTCCTGGATAAGGAAGCTGCGGAATGGTGGGAGGTCACAGCCCGAGAGACCGTCGAGCTACTTGGGAGGAATTCAAGGCTTCTATGGAAGCAGTATTGTCCGCCGCTACCAAGGAACGCAGACTGTGGAATTCTTCACCGCTACACCTCAGGATGTGCCTATTTCTCAGGCCATCATTTCTTACAATCAGCAGTTGGGTTTCGTGAGAGATCAAGTGAGAACGGAGGCTGACAAAATCCGTTACTTCAATATGCGCATGAAGACGCATATTAGACAGAGTATGGCGCCGCTCATGTGTGCCACTTTGAAGGAATACCAGGATCGCGCTCTGGCGATCGAGATGGCTGTCCCGGAATCAGAGTCGGTTTCGGAAGCTAAGAAGCAGAAGACTACCAGCGGGTTCTCGGCCGGTAAAGGTGGACAGTTTTCGAGGTCTCGTTCTGCTCCTACACGAGGGAAGAGGCCGTTTCATCAGGCCGGTGGATCCTGTGGTAACCGCTCGGTCCATCTGTGGCACCTGGCGGGAGAGTTTGTTTTAATTGCAATCAACCCGAGCACGTTATGAAGGATTGCCCATTTCCGTTAGTTGCTTGCTTTACTTGCCGGCTGCACCGGACATCGGGCACTCATTGTGAGAGGGCCACCAGGCCGCTAGAGTTCCGACTACCACTACCGATCGAAGGATCACAATTTTCCAGCCACTCATGTTCCGCAGGTTCGGGTCGTGGTAGGGGTCGGGGTCACCGGATCGCCGTGCGGCCTCGAGTTCGGGTTGATTCACCCCGGTTGTATCGATGAGGCGCACAGAGGAGGCAGACATTCCGGTGGCGTCAGTACCACTCAGATCCTTACTCATCCAGTTTAGTGCTTTTTGATTCGGTGCTACCCATTCCTTTATTGCATCGGATTGTGTGAATCGTATTGGCTTTAATCGCTTGTTTGAGTGTGAACCGTTTGTGGTGGGTACGCCTAGCGGGATCGTATGGTTGGGGACCGAAGTTAGGGATTGCCCGGAGGATCGGGAGCCGGATTGGCCCTCGGATCTCATTGTTATAGACCTTAAGGGTGAGGATTTGATCCTCGGGGACGATTGGTTGGATCGTCATGGTGCTATCATGAACTATCGGACTCGTACCATCTCGATAGTTGCCGAGGACGGCACCGAGCATACTCGTTGCCGTAAGCCGTAGATCGGGTGTGTGATTAGCGCCTTGAAGGCGATGAAACTTTTGAACCAAGGTTTTGTCGGCCATCGTGTTTCGCTTCGCAAGCGGAGGATGGTGGAATTGACATTTCGTAAATTCCAGTGGTTTGTGAGTATCCCGATGCTTTCCCAGACGACTTGCCGGGATTACCACCGCAGCGAGAGGTGGAGTTTCCTATCGATCTTGAGCCGAATGCAGCCCCTATTTCTCGAGCACCGTATCGTATGGCACCGTCGGAGATGCTAGAGTTGAAGAATCAGTTGGGAGAGTTATTAGATAAAGGGTACATTCGACCGAGCGCATCGCCTTGGGGTGCGCCTGTACTTTTTGTCAAGAAGAAGGATGGATCGCTTCGTTTATGCATCGACTATCGAGAATTAAACAAGCTAACCATCAAAAATAAATACCCTTTGCCCAGGATTGACGATTTGTTTGATCAGCTTCAGGGGGCGACAGTCTTTTCGAAGATTGACTTGCGGTCGGGCTACTACCAGTTGAGGATTCGGGACGTCGATATTCCGAAAGCTGCCTTTCGGACGAGATATGGCCATTACGAGTTTGTGGTTATGCCTTTCGGGCTAACTAACGCCCCAGCAGTGTTCATGCAGTTAATGAACAAAGTTTTTATTGAGTTTTTGGACAAATTCGTGGTCGTTTTCATCGACGATATTCTTGTCTATTCTCGGAGTCGGGAGGAGCATGCCCTACATCTCCGGATTGTGTTAGACACCTTGAGGGCTGAAAGGTTGTACGCGAAGTTCTCTAAGTGTGAGTTTTGGCTTGAGGAAGTGACGTTCCTCGGGCATGTGATTTCAGCAGAGGGAGTTCGGGTAGATCCGCAGAAGATAGAGGCAGTGATGGCTTGGGAGCCGCCTAAGAATGTGAAGGAGGTGAGGAGTTTTCTGGGTCTTTCCGGTTATTACCGTAGATTTGTTGAGGGATTTTCTAAGATCGCTAGACCACTCACTCACCGCCCAAAACTCGAAGTTCGAGTGACTGCACAGCAGACAGTTTTGACGAGTTAAAGAGACGTTTGACTACCGCACCCATGTTAGCGTTGCCTCATGGGAACGAGGATTTCGTAGTGTACAGTGATGCTTCGGGCGTTGGTCTGGGATGTGTTTTGATGCAGAGAGACAGAGTGATTGCGTATGCGTCCCGCCAGTTGAAACCTTATGAGGTGAATTACCCCACGCATGATTTGGAGTTAGCTGCGGTCATTTTCGCCTTAAAGATCTGGAGGCATTATCTCTATGGGTCGTCGTGTAAGATTTTTACAGATCACAAGAGTTTGAAGTATATCTTCAGTCAGAAAGAGTTAAATATGAGACAGTGTAGGTGGTTGGAGTTAATTAAAGATTACGACCTCGAGATACTTTACCATCCGGGTAAGGCTAACGTAGTGGCGGATGCGTCGAGCCGTAAGCCGATGGCGTTGCAGATGCTAGAAGTACTTACACCGCAGAGTAGGATCCAGCGAGATCTTATTTGTCAGAATATTGAGGTTTGGGTTCAGAGAGTTCAGGGCCAGTTGTGTGCATTAGAGATCACTTCGTCCTTGATCGATGATATCAAGGCGAAACAGTATGATGATCCGTGTTTGGTCCAAATTGAGGGAGGATGTGAGGCGGGAAAGCCCTGGATTTGTGGTTCGTGATGATGGCGTTACGAGATTTCGCGTACTATGTGTACCGAATGATATTGAGCCGAGACAAGATCTTGAGTGAAGCTCATACCACGCCTTACTCCATACATCCTGGTACGAATAAAATGTACAAGGATGTGAGGAGCAACTACCGGTGGAGTAATTTGAAGACAGACGTTAGCGAGTTTGTGTCGAGGTGTTTGACTGTCGCCGAGGTTAAGATCGAGCATCGACTACTGGGTTTTTGCGACCACTTCCCATCCCGGAGTGGAAATGGGAGGATATTTCTATGGACTTCATTACTAATATGCCTAGGACTCGGAATGGAATGAACATGATTTGGGTTATTGTCGATCGACTGACCAAATCAGCTCACTTTCTGGGTATTAAGGACACTTGGGGCCTGGAGAGACTAGCACGAGTATTTATTGCAGAGGTCGTGAGATTGCATGGGACTCCTAAGAGTATTGTTTCGGATCGTGATGGTCGGTTCGTGTCACATTTCTGGCAGTCGCTCATCGAGCTTTGGGACCGAGTTGAGACTCGGTACATCTTATCACCCTCGATCGACGGCGGTGAGCGGACGATCCAGACGTTAGAGGATATGTTGAGAGCCTGTGCCCTAGAATGGAAGGATGATTGGGAGTCGCACTTGCCGTTGATCGAGTTCACGTACAACAATAGTTGGCACGCCTCGATCAAAATGGCGCCATTTGAGGCGTTATATGGGAGGAGGTGTAGATCGCCGTTGTGTTGGGATGATGCGTCCGAACTGATTGGTACCAAGCCCGATATGGTAGTTGAGACGAGAGAGAAGATTACTCTGATTCGGGATAGATTGTTAACGGCCCAGAGTCGGTAGAAGTCTTATGCCAACACGCGTCGCCGTCCGTTGGAGTTTGAGGTGGGAGATCATGTTTTGCTTAAGGTGTCGCCGACACGGGGAGTTTACCGCTTCGGCCGGAAGGGTAAACTTAGTCCGAGGTTTATTGGGCCGTTTGAGATTTTAGAGAGAGTGGGAGAGCTTGCCTATCGGCTAGGCTTACCGCCGTCCCTGAGCCACGTTCATAACGTATTTCATGTTTCCCAGCTTAGGAGGTACATATCGGACCCTAGCCATATTATCGATTTTGGAGAGATCGAATTGGGACCCGACCTTACCATCGAGGAGAGGCCGATTCAGATTTTAGAGCGTCGGGTGAAGCAACTTCGTCATAAAACCATCCCTCTGGTTAAAGTTCAATGGTCGAGACATGGGTCGGAAGAAGCCACATGGGAGACGGAGGAGAGTATGCAGTCGAGATACCCCGAGTTGTTCGCGTTGTAAGTTTCGGGACGAACCTTATTTTTAGGAGGAGATAATGTAATATCCGCGTTTTCTATTTTCAGTAATTTCTATTTTTGATGTATGTTCGTTTCGGACAACTCGCTTAGCACTGTTTTGGAATTCTGAATCTATTTTGTTCTTGGAGTTTTTCCGTTTAGACGGGTCTCGATAATGTTTTTACGTAATTTCATCTTGTGTTATATTCTGTCTCATATGTAGTCGATTCTCGTTTAACTCGTTCGATTTCGTCGTTTTCTTACTTCCATGAGTTCGTATGCTTGAGTGGAGCATGTTGTGAGTTTCGGATTGTTAATCCGACGTTGTGTCGTGATTTTTCGGATGTTTGGGCCGTTTTTGTAATTTCCTAGAAGTTTAGGGAATTTGTCCCTTGTTCGACTTTGGTTGTGTACCTCAGATCATTTTTGGGTTCCGTACTTCCATTTCGTGTTATTATTGCCCAAATATCGATCCCTATTGCTTTTATTCTCTTTCCGGATCATTTTTCGTCATTTTGGGATCCGAGGGGGGGTGTGGGCCGCGGCACAAGAATTGTGCGCCGCGGCACACACATCACCCACCGTTGTCCGAGCAAATCAGTACCGTGTGCCGCGGCACAAGGATTGTGCGCCGCGCACACAATGAGCCGCGACACACTTATCCGGCCGCGGCACACCCGTAGCTCTTGCCGGCAAAACCGATCAGACTGCAAGGCCGCGGCACAGTCCGGCAGGGCCGCGGCACATGCCGAATCTGCGCCGCGGCACACTTCGAATGAGCCGCGGCACAACGAGCGGTCAGCCGATCACTGGGCGCGATTTTTGGCCCTGTGCCGCGGCACAGTTCAGATGAGCCGCGGCACACAATGCGGTCAATGTATATCAGCGTCTTTTCAGCGGCTGCAGCTCATTCTTTCCCTTCCCTTCTTCAACCGTGCGAGAGAGAGAGACTTGAGAGGGGGTTTTCCTCCATTTATCACTTATTGGTGTAAATTTCTTCATCTCTTTTCGATCGGGTGGCTCGGATTGCGGATCTAACACGTGGTTTTCGGATTTGAGTGCTTGATTCTTCAAGAGGTAAGAACTCCTTTGACCCTAGTATGATTTTGGGGAGGGTTTGGTGGTGATCTTGTGTTTTAATCCGAATTTTACCGATGTTGTTGTTAGATTTTGATAGTATACTCGTGACCCTTGGTTTTCTTGTTAATGGTTGGGATGAAATCCCGTTATTCCACCGTTGACCGATTTCTTTTCCTTATGCACGCGTGGTGTCCGATGAATTGTCCCAACGGGTAGAACTAGGATGAATTTCTTCGTATTCATGGTGTTGAGATTGGTTTTATATCATTATTGTGTTAGGGTCGGATTTGAGAGGATTGTTCGGACCGTAACCGTTCCTTCGCTGCTTCCTTCGCGCCGTATTATCCAAGGCAAGTACATGTATTACATTCCGTTATGTGCGTATGATTTTGATGCGAATGATGTAAATGGTTTTATTGAACGAATGTGATTGTTTCTCTTCCACCGGGATGGGATGGCGTGGCCTCTCGGGGCCGATATTAATGGGTACGGCCACTAAGTGGACTTGGGTGCGTGTGTTGATGTTCTTCCACCGGGACGGTTCGACGGGACCTCTGGGGCCGATACTAATGGGTACGGCCGCGGAAGTGGTTTCTCACCTTGGGACGGTCCGACGGGACCTCTGGGGACCGATACTAATGGGTACGGTCGCGAGTTACCAAGCGTGGATAAATGTGATGTGGGAAACCTGTTAATATACTGTTTTGGTGTTAATGTGATATTCCGGAATATTGGTTTTCAAAATGATTTTCCTAACGATTTACTTGCGTTGAATCGTGTATGTATATAATGTTGTGTAATTATGTACTTGCACTAGCTATTCGAATGCTAACCCCTTAAATGGGGGGAATGCGTCTTATGCATTTCTGTAATCGTCGAAATAAGAGTCGCACGGGATGCGCATGCGAAGGATGGGTTGGCATGATGATGTGGCTCGAGTCTGCATTTTTCTATTTTGTCATTGCATGTGTTGAGTACTGGAGATAGATTGTTTATTTTTAAACATGGTTTAAGTCCCCTGCGTGGGCAACGATTTGGTATTTAACTTATGTCTCATGTACTCCGTTAAAATGTTTTGGCCGAGGCCACGGCCTTATTTACTTTTTGGATACACCTTTTGGGTTATCATTGTGGTTCATGTGTCATGAGTTAGCCTGGTAGACCTCACGGGGGTTCTACGGCGTGTAATGTCCCTTTTGTGAATTGGGATGTTACAAAGACCGAGTTCGCCTCGGCACCTCATAAGACCGGCCCATCCGGCACTATAAGACCGAGTTCGCCTCGGCACCTCATAAGACCGGCCCATCCGGCACTATAAGACCGAGTTTGCCTCGGCACCTCATAAGACCGGCCCATCCGGCACTATAAGACCGAGTTCGCCTTGGCACCTCATAAGACCGGCCCATCCGGCACTATAAGACCGAGTTCGCCTCGGCACCTCATAAGACCGGCTCATCCGGCACTATAAGACCGAGTTCGCCTCGGCACCTCGTAAGACCGGCTCATCCGGCACTATAAGACCGAGTTCGCCTCGGCACCTCATAAGACCGGCCCATCCGGCACTATAAGACCGAGTTCGCCTCGGCACCTCACAAGACCGGCCCATCCGGCACTATAAGACCGAGTTCGCCTCGGCACCTCATAAGACCGGCCGATCCGGCACTATAATGTAACACCCCAAACTAGGCGGATATTACAGTGCCGTGGACCCCCGACTGGGACCCACCAGGCGGATGAAAATGAATGAATTACACAGGTAAATGTAGTACCGAACCACATTACAACATCAATTACTCCGATGAGGAGTTTTATACAACACACCCAGGATAAAATAGAATACATGTGTATTTTATGTGACGATAAAATACACAACACTGAATGAAATGAGCATTCAAACGGAATGTCTGCAGCGGAATAAATAAAGGAAACATAAATGATCAATAAATGATCGAATGCATCGGGGCCCCCTACTAGTATCACTGACTCTCGCCGTCACCGTGCTCTCCCGTGCCTTAGCCTTGCCATGACTCGAAAACAAGATCCCCAACGGGCCGCCATACGTAACAACAATCCTCAAGGGTTGAAAATACACAATCATGATATATCTGAATTTATGAATTAACCTGTCGAAACATACGCAATCAAACATGCTATATGAATCGATTAATACGGTTTTGATACGGTTAATACAATGATGAATGAGTTACGATTATGAATGAACAACGACAAAAGGAATGAATATCCTTTTAACCGAGTAAGAATTAACTTACACAATACCGATGAAGAATGTCCTTCCACGAACAACGTCCTAAATGAAAAGTCGGTCGCTCGAACAACCTTGAACAACAATAATTACCAACAACCGATCAATACACGAATCAAATACGATCATAACCGACCCAAACGTCGATACAACAATATCCGAACTCGTAGATGTACTCTAACGAAAACGTTGAGATACCCGTGGGTTAAAACCAAACCCAAATTATTGAACCAACTCCAAAATGATTGATTCAAACCAGCACAACATTATCAATGACATCAATAATCTCATAGAAGTCCACAATTCAAGTTTATAATAACGACAATCGGAAATCCCCAAAATAACCGAAGTCAACCCCAAGGGTTCTTGGAATAATTCCGAAAATAACCGTTTAAATCCGTAGGAATATATTTATCCAAGTTAGATAATCCATAACTAACATATTCCAATGATAATCCAAGCTTACACGAAGAAATCGGAAGGAAAACCCAAAAATCCGAAATTCTAGATCCAAGAGATTAATACCTTTGATTCGATGTGATGAAGATGATGAAATGATGATCAATCCGAAAGATGAGCTTGAAGATGATGATTGATGATTACGCCTCGAAGAATCCTCTCCGAATCGCTCGAAATCGCCCAAAATTACCGAAGGAATGAAATGAGATGAATAAATGACGAACTCTGACTAAACTGGCCCAATTTATAGTCACCCTGTGTTAGCGTGCGCTAGCCCTTGTGCGTAGCGTGCGCTAATGAGTAATTTGGGTAGTCCAGTACCCACTGTCCGAACACGGTAGCGCGCGCTACGTACCTTCTTGTAGCGTGCGCTACGGCCCTACTACTAGCGTGCGCTAAGATCCATTATTAGCGTGCGCTATCGAAATATTGATGCCCAGTACTGGAGTCCAGAAAACTGTCTGACCTCTGATCTGACCCCGATAGCGTGCGCTACAACCATTGTTTAGCGTGCGCTAATATATATCGGTTGCGTACGCTAACAACAATACATAGCGTACGCTATGAATAAATCCAGTGCAGTCCAGTAGCCACTGGACTCACCCTGATCCGTCCCTAGCGCGCGCTACTCCACACATATAGCGTGCGCTACTACAACTCGTTAGCGCGCGCTACTTACCACTCGTAGCGTGCGCTACCTATAACTCACCTGCAGTCCAGTACCTTCTGGACTGCAGCCGAGGTAACCTTAGCGTGCGCTAAAGCTGAGTGGTAGCGTGCGCTACCTATACCCAATTAGCGTACGCTAAAAGGAGTATGTAGCGTGCGCTACTCCTCATGCACAGCTCGCAACGAAAATGACAATGATGATAAACACGGCACGAAACTCCAATCAGATTAGTGATGAATGACGATTGATACACGATACGATTACTCTGAATGATGAATACCATGACTGAATATGAGTGACAAATGATCAATAATGAATGAAATTACTGAGTGATAATGACTGAATTATAAATACTGAATGATAATTACTGAATTACAACCGGGTATTACATATAAGATCGAGTTCGCCTCGGCACCTCACAAGACCGGCCCATCCGGTACTATAAGACCGAGTTCGCCTCGACACCTCATAAGACCAGCCCATCCGGCACTATAAGACCGAGTTCGCCTCGGCACCTCACAAGACCGGCCCATCCGGCACTATAAGACCGAGTTCACCTCGTCACCTCATAAGACTGGCCCATCCGGCACTATAAGACCGAGTTCGCCTCGGCACCTCATAAGACCGGCCCATCCGGCACTATAAGACCGAGTTCGCCTCGGCACCTCGAATGACCGGCTCCTCCGGCCCAAAAATAGATGATTGAATGTCATGTTTTTGTAAGCTATTATGACAAGTGAATTTTTTTCGTATTTATTAAAGTCCAACAAATGGTGGTTATAATAAGATAGAGTCATTTTTCTTTCATTTAAATGGTTTTCATCTGGATTGGACTTTTATATTCTTTGATTTATGAATTTTGAAATATTTGTCTTTGTATATAATTGTTGGCGGTTGAAAACTATAGTATATTAAATTGAAAATTATAAGAATTGCGTTTAAAATAAATAATTAACATACTGAAATAAATATAAAAAAGTTCCAAAAAAATTCTCCCACTTGACCTACAAAATATCAGGGCCGGCCTGGCTGTACGTACTGTCAATTTGTACCCCTCTTTCTATATATGTAACTTGAGCGTTTTTCTGAATGTTCTGAAGTGCGGTGTATACATGCTCAATTCAAATATAATATAATTTTAATACCGACCTAACAGCAGGACAAATTTTTCTGACTTGACCATAGAAAAGCCCAACTAAACGTGTATTTTGTTGGCGGAACAAAGCGATAAAAGCATAAATGTTTAAGAGCCATTTCATAATGGGTCGTTTACACATATATACAATATATATATATAAATTAATTACAAAAATACAATAGTTGAAAAGTATTTACACATATAACATGTTGTAAATATCTTCCACAATAAAAGGAAAAAATCATTAACCCCTTTCCTAAAAATTAGCCTCCCTTTTTATATCTCTAATCCCCTCTCTCTCTCTCTCTCTCTCTCTCTCTTTCTCTCTCTCTCTCTCTTCATTTTCTTTCCGCACAGTCAGGTTTTATATTCTTTTTAGGGGTGATAATTTAGGATCGGGAAATCCCGAGTGCCGGTCCCGACGGGAAACGGGACCCCGAGTCCCGAATTTTACGGGACCGGGACCGGGACCTTAAATTTTGATAATTTCGGGACTCGGGAGTCCCGAAATCCCGATCGGGACTATCCGAAGCCCCGATTGAAATTTCTTTTTCTGATTTCGGGACATTTCGGGACATTCCGGACATTTCAAAAAATTATCCTCGGGATCGGGACCGGGACTTAAATTTATCCCATTTCGGGAATCGGGACTCCCGAAGTCCCGATCGGAACCGGGACCACCAAATTGGTGATTTTCGGGATCGGGACATTCGGGACTCGAGACTCGGGACCGGGACCTCGGGATGTCCCGATTCTCAGCCCTAATTTTTTTGATGTGTATTTGCCAAACTTCTTTGAAAGAGTCTTCTCTTTTCCTAGTTCCGTATCTTCCCCATCCATTTCGGTCAGAAATTTGCTGGATTGGATTTATTTATTTCATCTGAACCATAAATGGACTTAAACATGACATACTTGTTTTAATTTTAAATTCCGTGACAGATTTGTCCTGGTAACGATATGTTTCATTTTTTTGGATTGGATTCTATACTGTTTACATATAATAGGCTCCAGCTATATATTTTCTCTGACAATTTCGAAGTTTGACGGTTGTGGGCTATTCGATCGCGAGTAGATAAGGTCTTCCCCGAAGATGGTCGCATTACTCAATTTGGTGATTGAAAATCACGACTTTGGTTCCGTAAAATTTCTGAACGGCTCCACGTTGTGGCCGTCTTACTGAAAGAGATGGTAACTGGCCGCGACTTTAGTGGTTTGGTTTGGTGAATTTCTAAAAATACATCAATTGGATACTTGCAAGTATTAGTATGATTACATAAATATTATATTTGGATATCAATTAATCTTCCATATTAATTTATTATATGCAACAATGGAAAATGGATGTATAGAATTGTGGATATTATCAAATATAATTTGGTTACCTGAAAATATATTGAGACCAGTTGACTTGCTCGTTAATTTTTTTTTAAATTCAACCATAAGAAATGGATGTACAGGGCCATGGATACTATCAAGTATAGTTTGGTTACTGAATATTGCATTTGATTACCAATAATTTTTGTCCATTAAACTTCTGTATTTTAATAATATAAAATGATGGTACAAAATCGTGGGTCGTATCAATTGTTATTTAGTTACCTAAATGTTGCATTTGGACAATACATATTATTGCCATTATTTTCTTATTTAACAATAAAAAATAAATGTACAAAATTGTATATCGTATTAAGTGTAGTTTAGTTACCTAAATATGCATATTAAGATATCGGTTATTATTAAGAAATGAGTTATTTAAATTTGCTATGTCAAAAGTAAATATGCGAATACATCCAAGTAGTAGTTTAATTATGTGGATATTGTATTTTGATAGTAATTATTCATACTGTAAATTAATTATATTTAACAATATAAAGTAGATGAACACATCCCCGTATTCCTCCACACATTTGTTTGACTATTTAAAACTAAAATAATGGTATATGCTGTTTTATAATTGCGTGAGTATATATTTATTCATCTATCCAGATTAAAAGTAGCCATCTACATTTATCTAGGAATCAATTCATGGTTAGTTAAGTATCCAATGCAATACCACATGAAAGTTCGAAATATTTCCCTAGAATCTCCAATAGTAATACTCAGTAACATATCTAGCAATTTCTAATTGAGTAACCAGCCTTATATCTTTTAGTATCCAACTACATAATGACATACATCTCAAACAAAGTAAAACCCAGATTCACGTAAACATTGAAACTAATGAAAGTTGCTGCATCACTAGTCTTCTCTTTGTATTTCTCATTTTCGACTAAAATTTTCGTTTCCTCAACCATTCAAATCAAAGTTGAAGACCCTTTGTGAGTGCAATGCTTTTTTTGTCGTTCCTTCTGAACCCGACTGAAGTGCGTGAAATCCCTAGATCTCCTCTTTATCGCATGGAACGGTTTAGAGTATGAGATTTATTATTTTATTATATATATAAAAAACAATAGAAAAACGGTATTTGTGTTATTATTTTAAGTAGGTGTGATTTATGTAATATTTATTTAAAATGTATTAGTTTTTGTAATTTTCCCTTTCTTAATTCGACTGCTTTCCTTTTTTTTTTTTCGGAGTGGGGGAATATCAGCCGTAAGTCTGGGATTTCATAATTTTCATTTGCCATTTCTTCAATAAAGGAATGTTCGATTTCATAATTGTCATTTGCCATTTTTTCAATAAATGAATGTTGCATGGTCAAAGTTTATTTAGTCCTTTTTTTTTTTTGATGACCCAGGTTTAATCCTGGGGGTTATAGGTCCGATCCCTCATTCCTACTCCCGGTTAAATCGTAGGTTATGCCTCAGCAACCCGGTTTTGAGGATGCTTCAACTGAATAAACACACAAGGTCCAAATCCCTGAAAAGAGCGGATGCTCCCACGAGGATTCGAACCTACGCTGCGTGCCACCAGCGCGAAAGATATCCCCCTCCTTTGCCACTGAGCTATGCCCTGGGGGATAAGTTTATTTAGTCCTTTCTTTGATCTAGGGCGGTAAACGAGTCAAATTGTACCGAATCTTCACAGGGTTCGGCTCGGCTCGAACTTATTCGAACCTTAGGTTCGATTCGGCTCGAAACTTTCGAACCTCAGAATTTGAGGTTCGATTCGGCTCGAAGGCTAATTTTTTTTATAGTTCGATTCGATTCGGCTCAAATTTTCGAACCGTTCGAATATAGTTCGATTCGGCTCGAGTTGAAATGTAGTATAACTTCATAAGTCCAGTATAATTCAAATATAGTTCGGTCCGATTCGCCGAAGCCGAATGGTTCGGCCTGGGATGGGAGGGGTTTATGTCTTGGGCCAAAGCCCCTCGAATCGAGCCGAATCGTTCAGTCCGATTCGCTGAATCCTATTTTATAAGTTCGGCTCTACGTTTGGTGCCCCCAATCGAGCCACAAATCGAGCTTTTTTGAGCCGAATACTTTAAAACGAATCGAACTTTTAGGTTTGTTTAGAGCCCTATTTTGATCCGTATCCAATGGTCAATAATTAGTCCTTGTTGAGTCGTAATCAATATACTCGTTCGCTCCGTGCTTTTAATTAATTGTACTCCTATCCCAGCAAAATACTGACAGAGAATCTATATTTAGTATATTTTATATACTGATTCATATAAATAATAATAGTAAATATTTGATGGAGATAAAAAGTAAAATGTATTGATAATGATTGTGTGGTGGAAATTAAAAAATAAAAAATGATTGTTTGATTTGATTATATAAAGTGATATATATATATATATATAAATCTATTAAATGGACAATTATTTAAAAGAAACATAAACATTTTTGCGGGACGAGAAGAGTATTTTTAATCAGTACTAACTCTTCAATATTAAAACAAACTCCTTAAGAATATGGTTGTCACGGAATTCAAAATACTAGATTGGAATTTTGGATCTCAATACTTCCTTGTGCTAAGATTCAAATATTAAATAACTGAGTCAGCAACTTCTTAAGTATCATATATCTACTTTATGTCATATCATATCATTCCTTCTTTTATATTGAAAGCACGATTTAAGGAAAAGGCAATCATCTCCAACCAACACATAACTTTAATCTATGAAAAGCAAACCGTATAACAAGATACTTGCCTCGAAAATTCAGGCATAAAGGAATCTATTGAAATGGCTCGACTGAACATCTCACAAAAAGATGGTGTCCGATAGAGACCACGCACGACCAGGCACCACAAGCAGCTGTTCGTGCGTCCTACTCGTGCGTCGCTGGAGACATGTTTGGACAGTCAGTTCAGAAAATAGATGGACAAGGAAACCACTTCATTGAAAGGCTTACTTCGTCCAAAGCAAAAAGAGGATCGAATTTTCAGGGAGGAGGTCGCTTTTTAGAGAGAACATACACCTTTTTGAGAGAGAGAGAGAAAAGAACAAGAGAAGAACACAAAATCAAGCAAGGGAATTAGAAGATGAACCGCATAGACTTAAAAGACAGATCGAGAGATTCGTCAAGAGTTCTAAACTATTTCTCTTTCTTTCTATCTTATCTTTTATTTCTAGTTTGAACATCTTCAGAATTGATTTTTAAACTATTCCTTCATTATGTCTAGCTAATTTGATTGATTTCAAGATATGGAACTATATTAATATTCTTATTTTAGGCTAAATGACCAAAACGAGATCTCAAGCTTATCGATTTTAGCACTTGAGGACCTAAGTTTTCGAAGGTATCAAACTGGGACATAACCTTTGATCCGTTAGATTATGTTAGGACCTTCGTTAACTTTTATCTATTAAGTACTAATGGGGTATTTAGTTGCCAGTTAAATGACACGTGGCAAATGTTTATTGGCTGGTCGATATATGACATGTCACCAGTTATCTTCTCTGGTGAAGTTGACTTTTTCGGTCATCTTCTTTGGCAAACTTTCCGGCGAACATCATTTTTTCCGGCCAAATAATGTTCGCCGAAAAAAATGGCCGGAAAAAATGATATTTGCCGGAGAATATGACCGGAAAAGTCAACTTCACCAGAGAAGGTAACCGATAACACATCATATTTTGATCAACCAATAAATATCTGACACGTGTCATTTAACTGCCAACTAAACATTCTGTTAGTACTTAACGGATAAAGTTAACGGAGGTCCTAACGTAGTCTAACAGATCAAAAATTAGGTCCTAGTTTGATATGTTTGAAAATTTAGATCCTTAAGTGGTAAAATCGATAAACTTGAGGTCATATTTTGGTCATTTAGCTCATATTCTATGATGGATTTTGATGCTTGATATTTATTATTCAAAGCTTTCACTTATCTGGATCTTATTTTATGTTTTGTCATGTGGAATATGATTTTATATATATGTTGTGTCAAGATTTAACACCTTCCGACTGGCGATCGACTAGGAGGACGGGCGACCGAGTCACTGCCGAGCGACCAAGGCAAGTCTGCCGACCAGCGACCAGGCGGCCGAGCCTTAACCCAGCGGACATGCTAGACTGGCCGACCGAAGGTCCCAGGATGGATCCCGGTGCCGAGCGATCGACATCAAGACGATCGCCTCTCGGTACTCGGCGACCGACCCTTGGCGACCGACCGTCTCTCGGCACCTGGCGATCTACCCTTGGCGACCTCCATCCACTGGCCGATGGCGACCTCCGAAGACCATCCAGGGACGACCGCCTCATGTCGATCACCACCGACGGACACCCAGTCGGCGAGGGCCGAGCCTCAAGACTGGCACCACGTGCAAGGGCCGAGACAAGATCTGCGAATCTCGGGCCATTGACCAAAGCCTGACAGATTCCCTCCACCAGCCGACAGGCCGCCGAAAGCTTGTCAGTAGGGCCACATGTTGACTGACTCCGGACACGTGATGGCTCCTTATTGGACCGCCCAAGCTGTGCCAGCCTCTTCCTTGGACTTTAGCCCGACAACCAGCCTATTCCTTGGACTTTAGCCCGACAGCCAGCATCTTCCTTGGACTTTAGCCTGACAGCCCAAGGGATCGCCCCATTAAAGTATTGGCCGGCAGGCGATCGGCAGAATATTAAAATGGCCGGCAGGCGATCGGCCACTACAGGACAGGACCCGGCTGCCCCTATATATACGAAGCCCCCTGCATTTGTAAACTCTCTCGGACATTCTTGCAATACATACGCAATACAGAAGCAAACATTAAGCACTTGGCTAATCTCCAACTCTTGGCAACAGCCTTCTTTCGGTCTTACTTCTCCCGGCCTTTTCTCCTCGAGCAGATTATCGGCGGGACGAAGAACACCAAGCTTCGCTCAAGAGCCGGATTAACAGAGTCTTTTTACACTCATTGTATTTAGATTTCTCTCATTAATACTTGTATCCACGAATATTTGTATTAATAACATCTCGCGAGAGCATTCAAGCCCGGGCCTAACAAACCCGGCAAATCTTTTACTATTTATCTTCTCTCGGAAGTGCTCCCGCAATTGTTGTTTGTTGTCCGTCTTCCAGCAGTATTAATCTTCGGATAAATATTTTGGGCAACAACAATTGGCGCTAGAAGGAGGGCGTCCAACCCTCGAATTTTTATACTTACCGTTCCGAAGAACACTCACTGTTTCTGGCGGATATTTGAAGTGACACTCACCGCACTTCAAAAGAAATCCTTCGTAAATCATGTCTTAGCCTCGCGTCGAAGAAGGCCGATCACCCGGCCAAACCCCTGCCTGGCCCCTCCGAGCCGCACTGATGGTGGAAGGTAGCCGCCATGGCCGAGACGCTCGATCCGTCCTCGACGGCGGCCTGCCTCTCGCTCGATCGGTTCCGAACCAAGGAACAGATCGAAGGCCCCGCCGTCCTACAGAGCGACGGAGTGCTCGACGCGCTCCAGCCTACCGCCCCCGGTCTCTCGCCGAAGATCAAGCGAAGCTCAAGGCACTACCGCCGAGCAGACGCCAGAGGCTCTCGCCCGCAACAAGAGGCGCGGCGGCCGGCACGTCTGTCTCGATCGCTGGCGCGACCCGACTCGCGACCGGGCGCCCGGCCCAGCCTACGAGACGACGGAGTTGGTGTCCGTCACCGAGAGCTCGGCCTACCCGGCTCCCACAAGACGATCCACCGCCTGGCTCCCGCCGCCAAATTCCCGAGGTCGGCAGCAGCGGGTCCGAGATCGCACACGATCGCCTCGGCCCCGCTCCCAAAGCCGATCCGCAAGCGCCGAGCCGCGGCGATCGCCGCAATGCAACGCCGATCGACGACGTGAAGGCGCTCCGCAGCCCGGCAAAGCGCCGTGAAGACGATCGCCGCGCCAAGCGAGCCGCCGCGACCGACATAGAGCTCGCCCGGCAAGACAAGATCGCCCCTCCTCGGACACCCGTACTGTGGGCGATCGGATCCCCAAGCACACCCGCACAAGTTCAACATCTACATGACCGGGTGTGGGGCATCGGACGCGACCAGTGCCGAATGTTCCTCCGACACCGGACGACTCGCCCACCGGTGGTACACTTCATTGCCACCTCGGTCCATCTCCTTTAACGAGCCGGCGCACGTCTTCACGGAACACTTCGCCACCGTGGTCGCCTACCAAGGTCGCCATCGCATGATGCAAATCAGCAAGGAGAACAGAGTCCGACTCGGACTACATCGACCGGGTTGACATGATCATCCTCAACGGCGAGCCCGTAAGCGATGAGACCGCCTCTACGCGGTTCTAGGAGGTTTTCGTGGTTTCGCCTATGTTCAGCATCTCACGAAGACCCCGCCGACGACCTACGCAGCCTTCCGGCTAGAGCCGCAGATTTCTGTCTGTGCAAAGGCTTCTTCTCACTTAGAGTAGATCGGATGGCGCCCGCACGACGACCTCCGCCTTCGGCCCGATCGCTACTATCCAAGAGCCGAGGACTCGCTCACCGCCTACACCCAACATTCTAAATAAGGGATCGCTCCCGCCGATCGCCGATATCCGACCTACGAATAAAGCGATCGGCCGCCGAGCGGCGATCGCTATCATCCGGCCAGATCGCAACATCATCAAGAACCCGTGGACACGATCGCCATCTACATCCAAAGATATAACATGACGGACTAAGGCATAAGATCGCTCCACCGCACATCATAGAGCCATGGCCTGGCATCGATGGAACCGCCGCTGCCATGCAAGGTCCTTTCGCCGAGATCGCCCGCCTTCGTTTAAATACGAGGCCGGCGTAGTCGGAGGGCTCTCCAACATTAATCGGTGGACTCATTCCACAACCCCGTCTCAACGCACACCGTCAAGGTCGGCCATCTCCATGGTCGGCCGAGGTGGAAGCAGAGCAACAAGCCGCGGGCGCGGAGTTGATTCATCCGACGCCGCCGCGCAAGGACTCCTCTAGACCGAGACCGCACGCCTTCGTTTAAATACAAGGCGAGGCGCACTAACAGAGGACCCTCATAATAAAGTGAGTCACGAGGCACTCATTGTCTTCGTGCACCAAGACACGGTCATGGAATCGGTCCATCGATCTCCGCGATGCATGATTCCTCAAACAAGCGAAACCACCTAGTTTCCATGGGGATCGCCAATGTTGTTTTTTGCGGTACAAAACCGAAAGATAGCTAAGCCAATCGACCATGATAGCCCAAGTCCGAGTCCTAAGTCACCTCGGATCGCCCGTCCTCATCCATACACGATCACCGGAAGAACCATCTCGCCCATGTCTTCAACATAGGAGCAAGTCGGGGCAATTGTTGTGTCAAGATTTAACACCTTCCGACCGCGATCGACTAGGAGGACGGCGACCGAGTCACCGCCGAGCGACCAAGGCAAGTCTGCCGACCAGCGACCAGCGGCCGAGCCTTAACCCAATGGGACATGCTAGATCGCCGATCAAGGTCCCAGGATGGATCCCGGTGCCGAGCGATCGACATCAAGACGATCGCCTCTCGGTACTCGGCGACCGACCCTTGGCGACCGACCGTCTCTCGGCACCTGGCGATCTACCCTTGGCGACCTCCATCCACTGGCCGATGGCGACCTCCGAAGACCATCCAGGGACGACCGCCTCATGTCGATCACCACCGACGGACACCCAGTCGGCGAGGGCCGAGCCTCAAGACTGGCACCACGTGCAAGGGCCGAGACAAGATCCGCGAATCTCGGGCCATTGACCGAAGCCTGACAGATTCCCTCCACCAGCCGACAGGCCGCCGAAAGCTTGTCAGTAGGGCCACATGTTGACTGACTCCGGACACGTGATGGCTCCTTATTGGACCGCCCAAGTGCCGGACCTCTTCCTCGACTTTAGCCCGACAAACCGACCTCTTCCTTGGACTTTAGCCCGACAACAAGATCTTCCTTGGACTTTAGCCTGATGACCCGTGGATCGCCCCATTAAAGTATTAGCCGGCAGCGATCGCGTAATATTAAAATGGCCGCAGCGATCGGCCACTACAGATGTGACCCTGCCGCCTATATATACGAAGCCCCCGCATTTGTAAACTCTCTCGGACATTCTTGCAATACATACGCACATGTCTGAGCAAACATTAAGCACTTGGCTAATCTCCAACTCTTGGCAATGACCTTCTTTCGGTCTTACTTCTCCGGCCTTTTCTCCTCGAGCGCATTATCGGCGGGACGAAGAACACCAAGCTTCGCTCAAGAGCCGGATTAACAGAGTCTTTTTACACTCATTGTATTTAGATTTCTCTCATTAATACTTGTATCCACGAATATTTGTATTAATAACATCTCGCGAGAGCATTCAAGCCCGGGCCTAACAAACCTGGCAAATCTTGTACTATTTATCTTCTCTCGGAAGTGCTCCCGCAATTGTTGTTTGTTGTCCGTCTTCCAGCAGTATTAATCTTCGGATAAATATTTTGGGCAACAACAATATATAACATATATTTTTCACAATTCGAGAGATGAGTTCAATATTATGCTTGGATAATTGACTTTATTGATCTGCTAGGTTACAAAATCAGTACGTATTTTCTGAAAGCCTTTGATCTTTGATATTTTCTGGAGTTAGATCCCATATATTGGTTGGAGACGTTAATTTATTTGATTTAATATACAATTCCATTTATCTCGAGAGAAAAAATAGACAAATTGCGTGATCATTTTATAGGATAGAGAATAATAAATCCAAGTAAAAATTAGTTGACGAATCAGAATATCAATAAAAACTATTGCCTTGGAATCACCTCTTCCCTTTGTATTTTGCCCTTGCCATAGTTAGTTTACTTTAGATTTTATTAGTTTTAGTTAGAATAGCTTTACTCTCAATTCTTGATTATTTAAATAAAATTAAACTACTACCATCTACTACTTAATACAATTTTTGTATTCTATATGGATACGACATTGCTCGCCGCTATTATATGAAAACCCCTAAATTTGTGGGAGTATAAAAATCAAACAAACACATTTCCGTTAGGTGACTCTATGTGTCAATTTATATAATGCATTCGAGTTCATGATGCACTATGGACTCTTGATGAATAAATAAAAGATAAATAATATAAATTATTGGAAACAAAGCGCAGCGGAAGCCAAGTTGGGAAAAAATTGATAAAAGCGTTTTACGCATCCACGAGCACAAAATCTATTTAGGCATACTAATTAATTAACTACTAAGATTAATAAGTAATTTAAATATTATTTATTAAATAAATATATTAGTAAATCCAATATCCTAATCTAGATCAAAGATCATAGGATAATTACCTTTTGAAGGGTAGTGGTTGCTTTCTTGATCTCTTTCTCAAAATCTTCAAGAGTATGATCCCGCCTTAATCCGGACGTTGTGTGGGCAACGAGCTACCGAATCTTGCTTGGACAACAAAGTGGATCGGCCGAAAATATATTCTTGTGGGTCTCTCGATTTTTCTTTATTTTCTAGTATTATGTAAACACCCTTAGAAAATTTATGTGTTATCTAAATTGTAGAATCAAAGACACAAGTCAAGATCTACAATTAAACACGAGAAGAAAAATCCGATCTGTCAAGAGTGCAAGATACCTCACGGCCGAACCCCTTCCTATAAGTCTTATTTACAGACTTTGGACTACTCTAGGGATCTTATGGAGGATTAGGGTTAGGACTCATAGTGCAACCCAACTTTCCATATTAAGTTCTTTACTAATATGGTTGAGTTCACTAATATCAATCCAATCCAAATATTGTATTTCCAACCCGAATTCCAATTTATGAAATCGAACTTCTTATTTAAATGTATTATTTTTTGTGTGATATCGAATGTCCATTAATTAATTTAGGCTACTGACAGCTTTAATTAATTAATATCTTATCCAAGAGTAGTACCACTCGAACCTTATCATTATATCAAAATTAAATCAACCTGCAGGGTTTAAGATAATAATCATTATCGAGCTTCTCAAGGGGACATCATCAACTTGCATGAGTCCGGACATGATTTCTGATAATAAATAATAATTATCATATAAATAATATTATTGCCGAAGATACGAAGCTTATTGAGTCAATAACTTTGACTCTCATCCGTGGTAAATCAAAGCAATAAATATTATAAATACACAATTAAATATATACTTAGAATTAAGAAATAATAATTGCCCGAGATTTACGTTCTTCTTACAGTCAGTACAGAAGACACTATCTCACTTTGATCCAGTTCAAAGTATGCAAATACGCTAATGCATGCTAATAGTCAAGACCAACTAATCTTAGACATACACTACAACCTTTCATATAATTTGTCTAATAATTATATAGGTTGTGAACTATTGTATTATTTTATAAGGCCCCGATAATGTGATCTTTCGTGTGACACCAACACACCACATTATCTACAATATAAAATAATTAGACATTTTAATTTGCATAACCATAACATGAATAAATATGTAAAACATGTAATTAAATGTAATTAATATTCTCAAAGGGTAGTTACAAGAAAATAAGGTAATACAAGCATAAAGTACGTTTTGTAGTATACAACCCTAACAATCTCCCACTTATACCTAAAGCATGATTTTAAGTATACTACTCTATTACATAATCTCTCATTTCTCCTACTTATACTCAAAGCAATGATGCCATACACCATAATTCCATTCCTTCCACATGCCTTTCAGAAACTTTTGAGGGTAGGTCTTTCGTGAAAGGATCAGCAAGATTATCTTCCGATGCAATTGTAATATCCGCATTTTTCCTTTTTCCGGTACATTTATTTTGGTGTATTTTTTGTTTTTAGTGACGCGCTTGTAACCGTACTTATATTTCGAGAATATTTAATACTGAACTTTTTGCCATCCGAGCTTGTTTTGGACCTGTTCTACTCAATTCCGTATTTAATGTCATTTTCGTCGCTATTTGGTTATATTCTCGTAATCGTTGTTCGGAACCGCCGTTTTGGTGTTGCCACAAATCCGTCTTATGTTATTATGCATGCTGTGAGTTTTTGTTTGGTGTTTGGATCGTGTATCGTGTATTTCGGATGTGTTGGGCCATTTTCTAATTTTCCAAAGTTATGGGGTAATTACTAACGTTGTCGTTTTCTGAACCTTTGGGTAGTCAGAACCGTGTTTTCTTTTAGTGCTTTAGTTCCGAATCGAACTCGTCGTGCGAGCATCTTCTTTCAGTCCGTTGTTTACTGTCGGGTGCGCGTTGTTTTCACCCGGGGAAGAATTCGTCATTTTCCAACGTTGAGGGCTGTCTGTTCTGCTGTCTGCAATGGTTAACGTACACTAAAGATGCCCTTAGCGTGCGCTAATGGGACATTCCAGAGACCCCCCAGTTGTCTGTTGTGGCCCGTTAGCGCACGCTAAGACCGTTCTTAGCACGCGCAATGGTGGGAATTAGCGCACACTAGATAGATTGGCAGCGCGCGCTAATCCGGTACTCCAGTAAGGGCAGATTGTTTTTGAGGTTCTGGAATCCGGACAGGACTAAACAGGTAGCGCACACTAATACTGTCTGTAGTGCACGCTAACGCTGGTTCTAGCGTGCGCTAATTTTGTAGTAGCGCGCGCTAGCGTCTTAGGACAGGAGCTGCTGGACTAGTGGACGATCCCGTTAGCGCGCGCTAACCATGTGAGTAGCGTGCGCTAATTAGATCCAGTATATAAGGTCCAGAGCAGGTCAACTCCTGTAATTTTCTCGTTTTATCTCCTTCCCGCGGCTTGAGCTATCTAGAGGCGATTTCTTCTTCCAATCACCTCAACTATCATATTCCTTGAGTTTTTGGTGTAGATTAACAACATCTACTTATGTTCTTCGTCTTTGATCTAAGGTAATCTATTAGAACCATATTTTTGGGGAATTTGGGGGTTTTCGAGTTTTTATCAGATTTGTTCCTTGTTGTTGATTAATCCATGATGTATGTGATTAATCTTAGTGTATTCATGTTTTCCCTACGAGTTCATAGTAAATTTCGTGGTATTTGAGAATTCGAGAGGGTTCGATCGCGACCCAACCTCGTTGCTGTTTTTATACGAATTTACATGAATCGTAGGTGGGTTTTCGGGTGTCTTCTATTTTCGTACTCGTGTAGAAATGATTGTTATTGTATTCTTCGAATCGTTAGGTTCGGGATTGTCGGTTCCTAGTGATCGTGGTTGATTTTTCGTTCCGTCCGTTCGGCGTTAATTACTCAAGGAAAGTATTCTCGTGAAACCTGTATGCTTAACATGAAATGGTATGTATATGTGTGTGCTTTGCTCACTCCCGGAGGGTCCGACGGGGCCTCCAGGGAATCTGTGATTTCGCTCCTGATTCATGAGCTTGTTGCTAGCCAGTCCGGGAGGGTCCATAGAGGCCTCAGATGTAATATCCGGATTTATTACGGTGTATTTCATCTGTATTCAAACCCTGTATTATTCGGATTGGTGATTTTGATTATTGGAGTATGATATTTCGTGCATTGATATCATTGTACATAAGTATAGAAACTTGAAAAATTGCTCAAGCAACCTCGTGATAGCGCACGCTAAGAATGTATCTTAACGCGCGCTATCGGGCCATTATTAGCGTACGCTATGAAGATAAGAGTTGCGTGCGCTAAGAACTCAATTATTGAGCGGGACGGCTAGCACATGCGCCAGCCGGGACATGGGTCCGGATAAGATTCCCGCGGACGCACCTGGATAATTCTGAAGTCAACCATTATTAGCGCACGCTAAGGAATGCTTAGTAGCGTGCGCTAACTTGTGAATAATGCATAATATTATAAATGGGACAACAACCGTTTTGGTTTTCATTTCTTTCGCCCATTCTTCATCCTTGAGAGTTCAGAGAGCTGTAATAATACTTCTATACACTTAGACCACATCTTGTTGGTGTTTGTATATTGGTTATCACTTGGGAATGTTCATGGAAGTGGAATAGCACCTTGGAGTGGCATACAACCAACCGGAATTGGATTCTACCTTACGGTTCAGTGATTTTCATCATATTAAGGTATGTTCAATCTATCTCAAGACTTAGAGTTGGATCCTAACGATTTGGATGATCATTTTAACAAGATATGGATTTTCATAGATGAATTATCCAAGTATATCATGTTTGGAATATTGAGATGAATAAGCCTTAAGTACCTTGATTATAATCATCATGATTCGAATCTTATTACACTGAATATGTGAAGAGAGCTTCTATCATTGGTAATTCGAATCTAGTAGATGACTTCATAATAATCATGGACTTGACTTTAACAATCATTATTGTTGGATAAATCTAAAGGATTGATCATGGAAAGATTTATCTAGTATAGATGGAACGTTTAAACAACTTCAGCATGATAATATTGATTGGTATAAGGTGTTGATATCAACCGTTAAGCTTTTCGAATTGTCGTATGAAGATTTGGAGTCGGAATGGAATATGGTTTTATATTGGTATGCATATCCTCGAATCCGAAGTGGTTGTTAGCCATAAAATCATTCATAAGGGTATGAACATGGTATTCATGGAAGTAACATGAATTATCACGCAAGATTTCATTGTTTCGATCATGGCAAGAATAAGCTTATCGTCAAAGAATCGCCATGCATAGATAGCGCACGCTATGCTATGAAGTTTAACGTGCGCTATCGAGCACGAGTTAGCGTGCGCTACGTTTGGTATGAAACGTACGCTAGACCATCAGACGAGTCAGTTGGCTGGTCAGTGTACTGACCATGCATAGTTAGCGTACGCTAGTCCTTGTTGTTTGCGTGCGCTATCGGGCAGACTTAACGCACGCTACACAAAGTACTTAGCATGCGCTAAGCAGTTCGGGCAGATTGCATTTTATGAACTTTTGACTGTAAATCGAATTGTTAAACATTCGTACGATGTGAGATAAATCCTATATCATTTATTTTGTTAAGGTTTGATCTTGTTGCGTGATTGATCGAGAGGGGCGACCTTCGAGTGTCTTGTTTTCGTGGAAGTATTGTTCTGTTTTCTAATCGAGGCAAGTACTCTAATTAGAATTGTTTATATTATGACAATTATGATGTGATTGTATCGTGTAAATATGTTGTGAATATATGTCCACCATGCGTTGATCCGACGGGAATCATCATGGGAATCTATAGCTGTGTGCGCTGGATCGTTGGACAGGTAGTTCCACCATGTGTTGGTCCGACGGGATCATCATGGGAATCTATAGCTGTGTGCGCTGGATCGTTGGAATACCACCAGTATGTTGAAACTGATATGATATGATATGTGTTGTGGATATTCTCGTTGGAGAAACTTGTTATGATATAATTGTTGATTATATCACTGTTGTATGATTATTGTACTTGTACTAGCATCGTTGTGCTAACCCCTTCGGGGGTGAACATTGTGTTTGTTCAGGATCCAGGAGAGCGGGGAAACAACCACTGGAGATGCATGACGACGAGGGTGCAAAGTGATGTTCCGGTCGAGTTTACTGGATGATATTTGTTGGTTATTTCAATAAGTACTTGAGTACGTCGTCCGTTTTTAATGTTTGGATTTTAGTGATGTAATAATAACTCTTTATTGGATATGTGTATTTTGGTTTTTGAACTAGACGGTTGTATTTTACCTCAGCAATTTCATAAACTGGTATTTGTTATTGTCATTTCCTTTATTTAGCCTTGTAAATTCTTATGTAAAGGATTTACGGCGCTGTAATATTCCTGAATATATCGGGGGTGTTACAGAATATGGTATCAGAGCTAAGATTATGGATATCTTGGCCGTTGGGTTAAAATAGGGGTCATTTATGTCTTTTGAGATAACCGGCCGTGAATGACATCACTGCACTGCCTACGTCTTCATGCGAACGGTGGTTGTAAGTTCCTAAACTCTATCTCGTTCTTTACATGTTGTGCCTCTTTATACTCGAATATTAGAACGATGTTATCTCCTGTAAATTGAGTATTTATGCTTACAGTATGTTGAGAGGCGGACGTGGACGTGGTCGCGGTCGTGGACGCGGACGAAGGAATGCTGAAAGGGAGGCGTCGCCTTCTAATCAGGCTAGTCATAGCTCAGGCGAGCCGCAGCAATCCATCAATAATGAACCGGAACCTGGTGTACCAGAAATCCTTCGTCAAGTCGTGAACCGGATGACTCAGTTCGCACAGGTCGTGGACCGAATGCAAGTGGCGGCACGAATTCAGCAGGGAGATGGACAACAAAGGATTCCAGACATGGGAAATCGTGGTGACCGATGGTTACAAGAGGTGGCAAAGATGCAACCACCCAAATTTGGCGGCTTTTCCGAGACTCCCACTTGGGACCATTGGTTGAAGGAATTGGAGAAAATATTTGCTGAAATTAATTGCCCGAATGACAGGAGAGCTCCTATTGCCCAGTACTTTCTGATAGGGGAAGCATCCGAGTGGTGGGAATCTATCCGACCCACAGATCATGATGCCGATTGGGCGAAATTTAAAATGATGATGGAAGCTCAGTATTGCCCTCGTCCTGTGAGGGAAGCCAAAATTCGGGAATTTTTCTCCGCTCAACCATCAGACGAACCCGTATCCCAGACGATTAAGACGTTTAACCAGCAGTTAGCATTTGTTCGACATCTGGTCAGAACAGATGCGGAGATGATGATTCATTTCGAAATGAGGATGAAACCAGAAATCCAGAGGTACATGTCCGGTTTTGAATGTACCACTCTCCGCCAATACCAGGATAAGGCGTTGGCATACGAAATAAAAGAAGCAGCAATGGAGAAGTTTATGGAATCGAAGAAACAGAAAGTCTCTGGTACTTTTATAGAGCACAAGAGCAGTGGGCCCCGCAAGGCCCAGTCTTCCTTTTCTTTCAAGAAACCTCCGCACCCATCTAGGAGCGGAAAGAACTACGGAACAATGTCAGCCACGACGGATACAGCTAGGAAATGCTTTAACTGTGGTCGCCCAGGCCACCTTTGGCGTGATTGTTTGCGCACTCCAGTTACATGTTTTGAGTGCGGACAGGAAGGGCACCGTGCAACGTTTTGTAAAGACGCCACTAAGTACAATGGAACCCGTTCATCACAGCCAGTTCAGAAGGAAGCTAGTATCCAACAGACGCAGCAAAGTGTTCAGATGCCTCAAAATTTTGGCCGCAGACGAGGCAGAGGACAATGGGACCAAAAGGGGGCATCGAGTGCCGGATCTGTTCCCCCACGCCTGTATGAGATGAGGAGGACAGACGATCAGGATGCTGCTGTCGCATCAGGTACTGTCCAGATCCTTTCCCAGCCAGTTAGCGTTTTATTCGATACAGGAGCTACGCATTCTTTTATATCTTTGTCTTGTATAAATCGTTTGAATGTTTCCGGTTTTCATACTTGTGATCCTTATGTTGTTGGTTTACCGAGTGGAGAGAGGATTGTCGGAAACTTAGAAACTAGAAATTTCCCTATATCATTTGGAGGCAGAGAGTGGCTCTCAAATTTGATCGTGATAGAAATGCAAGGAGATGACCTGATACTCGGAGACGATTGGCTTAATCGATATGGAGCAATTGTGAACTACCGAAGGAGGAATATCTCGCTGATCGCTGACGATGGTTCCGAAATATTATTCGAGGGGTGGAAACCGGGAAGCTCAAGAAAATTGATCAAAGCGATGAAAGTTGTCAGATTGTTGAAACAGGGTTATACCGGATATTGGTGTTATGCAATGAAGAAAGAAGACGAAATTGTGGAACTTTCATCCATTCCTGTTGTGAACGAATTCCCAGATGTGTTTCCTAACGAGTTACCTGGACTACCTCCACGAAGGGATGTGGAATTTACCATTGAGCTGGAACCCGGAGCTACACCGATTTCCAAGGCGCCGTATCGTATGGCACCTACCGAGATGTACGAACTGAAGAAGCAGCTAGAAGAGTTACTGGACAAGGGCTATATTCAGCCAAGCGTTTCGCCCTAGGGAACGCCACTTCTTTTTGTCCGAAAGAAGGATGGATCGCTTCGACTGTGTATTAACTACCGAGAGCTGAACAAGATGACGATTAAGAATAAATATCCGTTACCACGGATTGATGATCTGTTTGACCAGCTGCAAGGGGCAACAGTATTTTCTAAGATCGATCTGAGATCAGGATATCATCAACTGAGGATTAAGGAATCTGATGTTCCGAAATCAGCGTTCAGAACTCGCTACGGGCATTATGAGTTTGTAGTGATGCCGTTTGGTCTCACTAACGCACCTGCTGTATTTATGCAATTGATGAACCGTGTGTTCATTGAATTTTTGGATAAATTTGTGGTCGTATTTATTGATGACATTCTGGTGTATTCTAAGAGTCCGGAAGAACATGCGCAGCATTTGCGGATTGTATTGGAACTTTTGAGAAACGAACAATTGTACGCCAAACTTTCTAAGTGTGAATTCTGGCTAAAGGAAGTAATGTTCCTCGGCCATGTAGTGTCAGCTGAAGGAGTCCGAGTAGATCCTCAGAAGATCGAAGCAATTATGGATTGGGAGCCCCCAAAGAACGTGAAAGAAGTCCGAAGCTTCTTAGGACTTGCTGGATATTATCGTCGATTCGTGGAAGGGTTTTCTAAAATTTCCCGCCCACTTACTCGACTTTTGCAGAAAACTAAAAAGTTTGAGTGGAACGAGTCGTGTCAGATTAGTTTTGATGAGTTAAAGAAGAGATTGACGACAACACCGATTCTATCACTCCCACAAGGAACTGGAGGATTTATAGTTTACAGTGATGCTTCGAACCAAGGACTTGGGTGCGTATTAATGCAGAATGATAAGGTGATCGCTTATGCGTCACGACAACTGAAACCTTATGAAGTGAATTACCCGACACATGATTTGGAGCTAGCAGCAGTGGTTTTTGCCTTGAAGATCTGGAGGCATTATCTGTACGGGACTCACTGTCAGATCTTTACGGATCATAAGAGTCTCAAGTACATATTCAGCCAGAAAGAGTTGAACATGCGGCAAAGAAGATGGTTAGAACTGATTAAGGACTATGACTTGGAGATTTTATATCACCCAGGCAAAGCGAATGTAGTGGCCGATGCACTTAGCCGCAAGCCTGTCTCTATTCAGATGCTGGAGACGCTGACATCCCAACTTAGCCTTCAACGAGAGATGATTCGTGAAGGAATTGAGGTATGGTTACAAAGAGTCCAAGGACAACTGTGCGTGATGGAGATAATTTCATCTTTAACCGAAGAAATCAAATCTAGACAGGCAGATGATCCTCTGATGATTCGGTTACATGATGAAGTAACCAAAGGAAAGGCCCCCGGATTCATAATTCATGACGATGGAGTTTTGAGATTTCAGAACCGACTCTGCGTTCCCGATGTTTATGTTCTGAAACAGACGATTATGAAGGAAGCTCATAGTTCGCCCTATTCTATCCACCCGGGCACCAGTAAAATGTATAAGGACTTGAAGCAGAATTTCTGGTGGGGCAACATGAAGAAAGACGTAGCGGACTATGTTTCGAAATGTTTGACTTGTCAGCAGGTTAAGATCGAGCATCAACGGCCTGCTGGAATGTTGAAGCCGCTCCCGATTCCTGAATGGAAGTGGGAGGACATATCGATGGACTTTATCACTAATATGCCGAAAACCAGGACAGGAATGAACATGATTTGGGTGATAGTTGATCGTTTAACCAAATCAGCTTATTTTCTAGGCATTAAGGATACGTGGGGACCAGAGAGGTTGGCACGGGTATTTATTTTGGAGATAGTTCGATTGCATGGTACGCCGAAGACCATTGTTTCTGATCGAGACAGCCGTTTTGTGTCTCACTTTTGGAAGGCAGTTCTTAAAGCCTTGGGGACCAAATTGAACTTCAGTACAGCCTATCACCCGCAGACTGACGGACAATCTGAGAGAACTATACAAACGGTGGAAGACATGCTAAGGGCCTGTGCCTTAGATTGGTCAAACGATTGGGAAGTTCACCTACCGTTGATTGAATTTACCTACAACAATAGTTGGCATGCTTCCATTAAGATGGCACCGTTTGAGGCATTATACGGAAGGAGATGTAGATCGCCCCTATGCTGGGACGATTCGTCAGACTTGATCAGAACAGAACCAGAGTTGATAGTGCAGACTCGAGAGAAGATAGCCTTGATCCGTGAAAGGCTGTTGACCGCCCAGAGTCGCCAGAAATCCTATGCGGACGTACGCCGTCGCCCATTGGAGTTCAATACTGGAGACCATGTACTTTTGAAGGTTTCTCCTACTCGGGGAATCTTTCGTTTCGGAAGGAAAGGAAAGCTGAGTCCGAGATATATCGGACCATTTGAGATCCTCGAGAGAGTTGGTGAGTTGGCATACAGATTAGCATTGCCGCTGTCATTGTGCCATGTTCATAACGTGTTCCACGTATCCCAGTTACGGAGGTATATACCAGATCCCAGTCATATCATTGATTTCGGCGAGATCGAAGTCGCGCAAGATGGGACGTTTGAAGAAAGACCGGTCAAGATACTCGAGAGTCGAGTTAAGCAACTGAGGAACAAATCAATCGTTTTGGTCAAAGTTCAGTGGTCACGTCACGGAATGGAAGAAGCCACCTGGGAAACGGAAGCTGATATGAAGTCTATATATCCCGAGTTATTCTCGTCTTGAGTTTCGGGACGAAACTCCTTTTTAGTAGGAGAGTATGTAATATCCGGATTTATTACGGTGTATTTCATCTGTATTCAAACCCTGTATTATTCGGATTGGTGATTTTGATTATTGGAGTATGATATTTCGTGCATTGATATCATTGTACATAAGTATAGAAACTTGCAAAATTGCTCAAGCAACCTCGTGATAGCGCACGCTAAGAATGTATCTTAACGCGCGCTATCGGGCCATTATTAGCGTACGCTATGAAGATAAGAGTTGCGTGCGCTAAGAACTCAATTATTGAGCGGGACGGCTAGCACATGCGCCAGCCGGGACATGGGTCCGGATAAGATTCCTGCGGACGCACCTGGACAATTCTGAAGTCAACCATTATTAGCGCACGCTAAGGAATGCTTAGTAGCGTGCGCTAACTTGTGAATAATGCAGAATATTATAAATGGGACAACAACCGTTTTGGTTTTCATTTCTTTCGCCCATTCTTCATCCTTGAGAGTTCAGAGAGCTGTAATAATACTTCTATACACTTAGACCACATCTTGTTGGTGTTTGTATATTGGTTATCACTTGGGAATGTTCATGGAAGTGGAATAGCACCTTGGAGTGGCATACAACCAACCGGAATTGGATTCTACCTTACGGTTCAGTGATTTTCATCATATTAAGGTATGCTCAATCTATCTCAAGACTTAGAGTTGGATCCTAACGATTTGGATGATCATGTTAACAAGATATGGATTTGCATAGATGAATTATCCAAGTATATCATGTTTGGAATATTGAGATGAATAAGCCTTAAGTACCTTGTTCGAATCTTATTACACTGAATATGTGAAGAGAAGCTTCTATCATTGGTAATTCGAATCTAGTAGATGACTTCATAATAATCATGGACTTGACTTTAACAATCATTATTGTTGGATAAATCTAAAGGATTGATCATGGAAAGATTTATCTAGTATAGATGGAACGTTTAAACAACTTCAGCATGATAATATTGATTGGTATAAGGTGTTGATATCAACCGTTAAGCTTTTCGAATTGTCGTATGAAGATTTGGAGTCGGAATGGAATATGGTTTTATATTGGTATGCATATCCTCGAATCCGAAGTGGTTGTTAGCCATAAAATCATTCATAAGGGTATGAACATGGTATTCATGGAAGTAACATGAATTATCACGCAAGATTTCATTGTTTCGATCATGGCAAGAACAGTTTACTGCTCAGCAGTAAACTGCCATGCATAGATAGCGCACGCTATGCTATGATGTTTAACGTGCGCTATCGAGCACGAGTTAGCGTGCGCTACGTTTGGTATGAAACGTACGCTAGACCATCAGACGAGTCAGTTGGCTAGTCAGTGTACTGACCATGCATAGTTAGCGTACGCTAGTCCTTGTTGTTTGCGTGCGCTATCGGGCAGACTTAACGCACGCTACACAAATTACTTAGCGTGCGCTAAGCAGTTCGGGCAGATTGCATTTTATGAACTTTTGACCGTAAATCGAATTGTTAAACATTCGTACGATGTGAGATAAATCCTATATCATTTCTTTTGTTAAGGTTTGATCTTGTTGCGTGATTGATCGAGAGGGGCGACCTTCGAGTGTCTCGTTTTTGTGGAAGTATTGTTCTGTCTTCTAATCGACGCAAGTACTCTAATTAGAATTGTTTATATTATGACAATTATGATGTGATTGTATCGTGTAAATATGTTGTGAATATATGTCCACCATGTGTTGATCCGACGGGAATCATCATGGGAATCTATAGCTGTGTGCGCTGGATCGTTGGACAGGTAGTTCCACCATGTGTTGGTCCGACGGGATAATCATGGGAATCTATAGCTGTGTGCGCTGGATCGTTGGAATACCACCAGTATGTTGAAACTGATATCATATGATATGTGTTGTGGATATTCTCGTTGGAGAAACTTGTTATGATATAATTGTTGATTATATCACTGTTGTATGATTATTGTACTTGTACTAGCATCGTTGTGCTAACCCCTTCGGGGGTGAACATTGTGTTTGTTCAGGATCCAGGAGAGCGGGGAAACAACCACTGGAGATGCATGACGACGAGGGTGCAAAGTGATGTTCCGGTCGAGTTTACTGTATGATATTTGTTGGTTATTTCAATAAGTACTCGAGTACGTCGTCCGTTTTTAATGTTTGGATTTTAGTGATGTAATAATAACTCTTCAATGGATATGTGTATTTCGGTTTTTGAACCAGACGGTTGTATTTTACCTCAGCAATTTCATAAACTGGTATTTGTTATTGTCATTTCCTTTATTTAGCCTTGTAAATTCTTATGTAAAGGATTTACGGCGCTGTAATATTCCTGAATATATCGGGGGTGTTACATCAGATGGGACCAGTGGTTTCGCCCCGGTCCTAGGTGATGCATGTGCGTGATTTTGATTTTTAACTATGGCTAGTCCAAGAGGATCCTTAGAGGCCTCAGATGGGATTAGTGGTTTCGCCCCGTTCCTAGGCAAGTTTGAACTGTGATATTTGACTGTTTGTTTTTCGGGAAAAGACACATCTTGTTTTGATTTTGAACGACTTGGTGCATGTATTATGAAATGTGTAAGCGATTGGTTTGCCTTGATTACTTGTACTAGCTTAATTGCTAACCCCTTCGGGGACCCGTTTTTGGGGAAATTCAAATTATGAATTTTAGGTTGCGTTCAGCCAGTCGAGCGGGCATTGGAGTAGTACGAGAATGGTGGCCAGGGTTGTTGACATGTGCAATTCAGTCCTTTTATTTCAGTCGTCCATTTTAAACATTCGTTTTCAAGTTTGTACACTGATAGACCGTACTCGCAAGTACTTAGGTGTTTTAAATTTTGGAAAATGGATTGTATATTAAATTTCATATGTGATTTCGTCTTGGTGATATGTGTTTTCTCATTAACCGAGATATTTAGACGAGGGGTATTTCTTATTTAGCATGGTGGGTCCCATGTAGGGGTCTACAGCGCTGTAATATACCCTGAATATCTTGGGGGTGTTACAGTAACTCTGGCTACAACTACGTCTCCTTCCTTTATGAAGTGTCGTATGATATGGTACTTACAGTTGATACGTTTACTTGCCTTGTGGGCTTGTTGTTCCCTCGAATTTGCAACTGCACCGATATTATCATAATAAAGGGCAATACCCTTTGGCAAATCGGGAATCACATCTAAGTCCTGCAGGAAGTACTTGAGCCATACCGCCTCTTTGGCTGCCTCAAAGGCTTCCACATACTTGGCTTCCATGGTAGAGTCCGAGATGCATTTCTGCTTCACACCCCTACAACTAATGATTCCACCTCCTAGGCTAAACACATAACCTGAAGTACACTTGAACTTTTCTTTGTTTGATGAAAAATGATAGTTAGTATAACCCACTGGACATAGGTCATCTGATTGATATACTAGCATATACTCCCTAGTCCTTCTCAGGTACTTGAGTATGTGCTTGACAGCAATCCAGTGACCTGGTCCTGGGTTCGACTAATATCTAGCAGCCATGCCTATGGCATGACAGATATCTGTTCTAGTGCAAAGCATGGCATACTTGAGGATTTCCACGGCTGACTCATAAGGGATCAGTTTCATGTCATCTATCTCCTTTTGTATCTTAGGACACATATCCTTAGATAGTTAAATTCCATGTCTATAAGGTAGAAAACCTTTCTTGGAATTCTCCATGCTAAACCGCTTTAGCATTGTATCGATATAGGATACCTGAGATAAGCACAACATCATTTTCTTCCGATCACGAAAGATCCTGATCCCAAGGATGTGTCCTGCTTCTCCCATATATTTCATATTGAACTGCTCAGATAGCTAGGGGTTTTCAAAACTGGATATCCGGACTTTCGGATATCCGAAAAATTGGATAGTAGATTTTTATATCCGATATCCAGAAAAAATAAAAATTTTATTCGGATATCCTTATATTCGAAAAAAATATTCGGATTTGGATATCGGATATCCGAATATCCGAAAAAAACTTCGGATATGGATATCGGATATCCAAATATCCGAATACTTTTTATTATTTTAAATATAAAAAAATAAAAATTTTAGGATTTTTCGGATATTTTGGATATCCGAATATCCGATATCCGATCCGAAATATCCAAAAATCCGAAGTTCCGGATTCGGATATCCGAATATCCGATTTTTCTGAAAACTACTATCCGATATCCGAAGTTCCGGATATCCGGAACTTCGGATTTTCGGATATTTCGGATCGGATATCGGATATCGGATATCGGATATTTTTGAACACCCCTACAGATAGCCATATCCGTACGTCCGATAATTCCTTCACGTTGTTTAAAATCAGAATGATATCATCTACGTACAATACAAAAAAACACCAACATGTTTTCATCATATTTCTTATACACATAACTCTCACTCGAATATTGGACGAATCCATATGATTAGACAACTTCGTCAAATCGAGTGTTTCAAGATCTAGATGCTTGCTTAAGTCCATAAATGGATCTCTTAAGCTTGTACACTAAGTGCTCTTTTCCTTCAGTAATGAATCCCTCTGGTTGGCGCATGTAGAATTTTTTGTCAAGACTTCCATTCAAGAATGTAGTCTTGATATCTATTTGCCAAATCTCCAGATCCAAATGCGCAGCTATAGCCAAAAGAATCCGGATTAACTTAAGCGTGGCTACCGGCAAAAAGGTTTCATCACAATCGATACCCTCTTTATGAGTGTAACCTTTCGCTACAAGCCTCACTTTGAAGGTTTCAACCTTCCCATCATCTCCTTTCTTTCGCTTGTAGACCCATTTACTCCCAATGGCTTGTACCCTATCAGGTAGTTCTATTAGCTCCCACACTTGATTGAAATCCATAGATCCCATTTCTAATTCCATTGCTACTTGCCAGGAGTCAGCATCTTTATCTTGGATTGCCTCCTTGTCAGTCCAGGAATATGATTCATCTTCACCGAGGATTGAGTCTGAAGACTATCCCATGCCTATGAATCATTTCAGTTGACGAACAACCCTCCCACTACGACAAGGCAAATTCTGAATTGGTGTAAAAGTCTCAAAATAGATACATGGTGCAGTGTTATTTGATGTTTGTACAATTTGTATAGACGGAGTCTCGCCCCTCAGCTCTTCCAGAATTATTTCGCTCATGGGCTTGTGACTAATCATATAATTATATTCCAGGAGTCAGGCAGTGGTGCTAACAATGACCTTTTGATCTTGGGGACTATAGAACAAGTCATCCATCATTCCCTTAGGATATCCTATAAACACTCGCACTTCTGTACGAGATGCCAACTTATCGGCTTCCTTATTCAGCACATGTGCTGGAGTACCCCAATCCGAACATGTCCTAGACTGGGCTTTTGCCCACTCCACAGTTCTGTGGGTGTTTTTGGAACTGATTTTGAAGGCACTAGGTTTAGAATATACCTCGTTGTTTTCAAGGCGTATCCCCAAAACGAAATAGATAGATCCGAATAACTCATCATTGACCTAACCATTTCTAAAAGAGTTCCGTTCCTTCTTCCAGCAACACCATTTTGTTGTGTAGTTCCCGGCGCAGTGAGCTGGGATGAAATCCCCTCATTTGCCAAGAAATCCAAAAACTCTCCACTAAGGTATTCGCCACCACGATCAGATCACAGTGACTTTATACTCTTCATGACGCTTCTCCATTTCTGCCTTGAAGTCTCTGAACTTGTCAAAGGCTTCATACTTACGTCGCATCAAATAGATGTATCTATATCTCGAATAATCATCTATAAACGTGATGAAATATTCGACACCATCCCTAGCCTGGATATTCATTGGACCACTTACATCCGTATGAACCAATTCTAACACATTCTGAGCACGGTTTCCTTTGGTTTTTAAAACCCTTTTGGGTCATCTTTCCTTCTAGACAGGATTTATAAATTGGAAATGACTCAACTTGGAGGTCATCCAATGGGCCATCACCTACCAATCTTTGAATACTCCTAAGGTTTACATGCCCTAACCATAAATGCCATAGATATATTTGGTTTATGCGCGAAGGTTCTTTTCTCTTTTTAGGTTTAGACAAAGAGTTAAGCGATTTATGTTTATACATGGGAGTTTGTGCAGTATTAATGACATACATTCCATCAGTATAAATACCTTTGCATATATATTCACCATTTCTTCTAATAATAGCATCACCATCAAAAGAAACTGAATAACCATCACAACTTAATTTAGAAACCGAAGTTAAATTCATTCTAAAATCTGGTACTATTAATACATTATTGAGGACTAATATTTTATCATTAATATTCAATTGCACGACCCCCACTACAACAGCCATAAGCCTGGAATAATCGCCCCAGTTGATGGTGATTTCGCCCGCACTAAGCTGCTTGGTTACCTGGAAACCATGCGAGTCAAAGCAAACATGATTAGTGGAGTCTGAATCAACTATCCACGAAGTGGAATAACAAGATGCCAAACATGTTTTGACTACTAGTGCACGAGACGTACATTTCTAAAGAGCACGGCAGTCCGCTTTGAAATGTCCTTTCTGACCGCACTTGTAGCACTTTCCCTTTGGCTTTTTGTTCGCCTCAAGATGAGGAGCTTTGCTCTTTACCTTGAGAGTTTCCACTTGCATCTGGCACACTTGTTTTTTCTTCTTCCCCCGCTTGGCTTTAGAAGTCGAAACACAAGTTGCCGCAAGAACTTGATACCCTTGCCTAAAGAGACCTTCCACAGCTTGAAGCGATAATGAATTTAGAGGTTTGTTTAGTTTTATAAACTAAACAACATAAATAGCGGATCTATTTAGGCTTGTCAGCAATTTTGCCAAGGTATATGTTGGAATATAAAACGCAGCGGAAGCGATATTGAATTTAGAGGTTTGTTTAGTTTTATAAACTAACCAACATAAATAGCGGATCTATTTAGGTTTGTCAATTAATTAATTAAACACATTAATAAACAATTTAAATATACATATTTACGTAGTACAATTGATAATTCATACCTTTGAAGCGAAGTGGTAGAAAATCCCTTTGGGTCGATCGAACTCCTCCTCGTACTCCTCCTTGATCTTCTTGTATTTCTACCTCAAGATCTTCTAGAGTATGTCCCACCTAAGATCCATATGCTGTGTGGGCAACAATCTACCGGATCAAAACTTGGACTGCAGTATGGGATCGGCCGAATTTCTCTAAGAAATACCTCATGAATTTTTCTCTCTATTTTTCTTGAATATTTGTGTATTTAGAAAATATTGTGTTAGCTAAATTATGGAATCCAAGACACAAGTCAAGATCCACAATTAAACACAAAATAGAAAAAAATCGGAAATTCTTGTTCAAGAAGAGTGTAAAAATCGGCCAACACCATAGTCCTATTTATAGGTGTTATGAGCTACTCTAGAGACCTTAAGGAGGATAAGGTAAAGACTCCCAATAGATCTCATCTTACCATATTAGGACTCTTCCTAATTTAATGAGTCTATTAATATCAACTTAGTCCACTAAAAGGTTGATATTGCATTTCCTACCAAAATCCCAATTTACGAAATTGGACTCCTGTTTTAATTAATTACTTCCCGTGTTTAAGATATCCCTTATCCATTAATTAATTTAAGCTACTGACACCTTTTAATTAATTAATATATTATACATGAGTATACCACTCGATCTTTATTATTATATCGAAAAATTAATTCCACTTGCATGGTTTAATATAATAATCCTTTCGAGTGCCTCAAGGGACATGATCAACCCGACTGGTCGGGACACGATTTCTAGCTATAATATTAATTATCATATAAATAATAATATTGCTCAAAATATCGAGCATATTGAGTCAATCATTTTGGCTCTCACTCATGATAAATCAAAGCAATAAATATTAAATATATAAAATTAAATATTAATCATTAGAATTAAGAAATAATAATTGTCCGAGATGTACGTTCTTCTTATAGTCAATACAGAAGAATCTATCTCACCTCGATCCTGTTCAACGTATACCGAATACGTTAGTATATGATAATGGTCAAGACCAACCAATCTCAAACACATACTACAACCTCTCACACAACGGTCTAATGTTATATAGGTTGTGAACTAATTATTACTATATAAGAAACAGATAATGTGATATTTTGTGTGACTCGACACACCACATTATCTACAATATAAAGTAATTAGATAACATTTGCATAACTATAACGTGAAAAAATATGCAAAATATGTGATGAAATGAATTTAATATTCTCATAGATAAAGACCGGGAAATTAGGTAATACAAGCATAAAGTATGCTTTGATGTATACAACCCTAACAGTATACTCCCTACGATTCATATTATAGTTTAGGCGGAACTGAAGCTCCTAGGAAAGTTGCCTAAGATGATATCGGCCTGCGTACCTGCATCGATAGTCGCCCCTAAGATATCAAGTTCTTTTAGATGAGAAATCATCTTTAGAACATGATCCCTTACCGGGCTTCTGATGAGAAATCATCTTTAAATCATCATTTTGCCTAGCCGCCCGGTTCCGATGACCAAATATCTCGCCGATATTTTTCATCATTTCCACGGTTGTGCCCATACTCTGATGCTGATGCTGCAATACATTTGCTAAAGAAGTTAAGATGTAGCAACGAGCCATCTCATCAGATTTCTTCCATTTGCGATATTCTTTCACCTCATCAGGTGTCGAATCCGCATCTGGTTCCAATGTGCATTCCTCAGTTAGAACAAACTTGTGTTCCTCAACAGTCAAGACAATATAAGATTACGTTTCTAATCAGCAAAGTTAGTGCCATCTGGTTTGTTTTCTTTGAGAATTACAGCAAGTGGATTGAAAGACATCTGAGATAAAATTAAAAAATATTCAACACATAATGCATAGCAAAATATATTGAAAAACCTCAAAAACACAATATATATGCTAGCAACCAACACCTCGAAAAACCTGCATATGCAAGCCACAATCGTGTGGACGTTACACACACATTTTTCAAGTAGAGTTTTACGTCTTTAATTTTACTATCTAGTCAATTTAGGTTATGACAAGTAAAATTAATAGTTGGTTCCTCTTGGCCATATATTAATTAACATAGATTCTGATGGGGAGCTTATTAATTAATACACCTAAGTGAACACCATACTTTAACAACCTTAAAATATTATCTTTTAAGTAATAGTCCTACAGATGGAGATGTCTATCATAAAAAAATAATATTTACCTTTTGTTATTATTAGAAATTTAAAACTAGTGAACCTATAATTATCACATCCGATATGGAGGAAGACCCTAATGTCAACGCGCATGCCAATTACTTCACAATTTAAATTTATTATGGAGGCCAATTTGATTTTATTTTTAAAAAATAAATCAATTTAAACACTTAGTTATATTAGCCTCAAAGTTTTTAATTTTCTCATCCTAACATGCAGGAAATATATCACGCATACATTCATACATATCATACATCAAAATAGTAAAAACCAAAAATGCATGGATAATTAAGTTATCCAATTATCATGGTCTTCTTCCTTGAATTGAACCCGAGAAAATCTTCGACTCGATATCTCCCACTGGATCAAGCATCTCGCCACTCCTCCCCGGCCGGGCCGCAGATTTCCAAAATTAAAGTTTCACTTTTATGCAAAATTAATTACATAAAAAAAATTCAATTTAAATCTCGACTCTCCAGCGGACGCAACGAACGGCGGTGAAACTGACCGGATCAAAAACTGGACGACCCAACCCGAACCGGCGAACCGGCCCGGAACAGGATGCCCGCGGCCCTCGGCAACAGGCCCGGCACTGCTCGGCAGTGTAATATCCGGAATTTCTACTACTGATGTTTAATATTATTTTATCCGAGTTATGTTGTACAGCGTGGAATCTGTACAGTATGGATAAAATAATGAAGGACTGAGATATCAGTATTGGTATAATTGTTGTATTTGGTCGACAATTGTATTTAAGAATATTATTGGATTCAGTGTTTGTGTTCAGTGTGTCTTATGTTCGTTTTTGATATGTCGAGACGTTGGACAAGAATAACTGAAATTGGCTAAGTGTAACACTATTAGCGCACGCTAGGTTTAGCACAGGCTACAGATATAAGATAACGCACGCTAATGCAGTCCGATCGGAAGGAATCTACGCGTGGACCAGGCCACTTTCGGCGCACGTTCTGATAAGTCAACAGATGTTGTAATGTAGTGTTAGCGCACGCTAATGCATGTTGATTAGCGCACGCTAACTGTATATCGGTCAACAGGGAATCTTGGCTTTATTGGTTGCTTTCGGCATGTGGGGTCACGAGCATCTTCGTGGTAGGTGTAGACTGTAGCAAGCAACTGGTATTAGCGCACGCTAAAGGTAAATGACTTGCGTACGCTAAGCAGGATGTTTTACGTACGTTAAAGCATGGGCATTACGTACGTAAGCTAGTTTACGAAGCAAGGCAGTAGCCTCTGGGCTTCGATAGCGCACGCTAACAAAGTCAGGTAGCGCACGCTAAGGCTGTTGCGCACGCTAAACATAAGGTTTAGCGCACGCTAGTAATATACTATATAAAAAGGGGACAGACGGGTTTTGAGATGCATTTAGTCCATTCTTTCTCCTTCAGTCGATACAGAGAGCTTTGGGAGGTTCTGGATGTTCCCAAACACCGTGAGATGATAATCTTTAACAACATTAGATTGAGAGCTTGGATTCAAGCCTTGTTCTTCAAGTTGTTCATGATTCTTTGGATGGAGTTCTAGTGTTCTTCTTTTTGGTTCATCTAAACCAGGTAATCTTCGTATTCCTTCGTTAGTGGTTCGTTTTTCTTGGATGATTTCATGCAAGGAGCATGTTGGATAATCATATGATGATGTTCAATGGAATTTTGATAAGAGTTTCGGACGTTAGTTAAGATTCTTCATACCATAAGGATGTTGATTCATTTAACCCGATCTAAGAAGGATTTCTGAATCTTGGTAATTATATTGGTTGATATAGATGATATGAATCATGATACTAGGTTGAATTCCAGATTTAGCATGATACGATCCTTGTTATCGAGTCGGTTTGATTGTTGATGTTGTTATTGATATATGGACATTGACATTGTAATATCCGAGATTTTTATTTTGATTTATTCGAATTTTTCTTTTTCTTAGACCAGAAATTTCTCGGTTTCCGAGCGTCGGTATTATTTTTCTCGACAATCGATTTTGTGTTTATGGCCATAGGTGGTGATTTGTTGTATGTTAATTTCATTTCGGATCGATGTTGTTGTCCGCGAGCATTTCGTCGTGTTCGTTCCGTGCGTTTTTAGGAATCGAGTCGTCAGGCCACGGCAGGGCGCCGCCGGACGGTTGCGGGAGGAACTGCACGGATCTTGGCATCGCCGACAGCTCTGGCAGGACTGCCTAGCGCACGCCACTGGCCGGCGATTGCGCGTGCTAAACCGGGCAGGAGTAGCGCACGCCACTGCCGGGAGGTAACGCACGCTAATCGCCCAGAAGTCTAGGCGGTAAGTCGGACTTCGGCCGGACCAGCCAGTAGCGCACGCCACAATGGACAACCGCGCGCTAACTCGGCAGCTAGCGCACGCTATCGCGGCCAGGCGCACGCTACTCTGGCCGGACAGATTAGTCCGAGGGTCCTGGACGGCCGATTGCGCCGCCGCTGCCGATGACTTGCGCCGCTATCGGCGGGGCCGGCCGATAAGCGACGCTACCCGGACAACCTAGCGCACGCTAGTCGGTTGCCCGATATATTTGACCGAGCAGCCCTGTTTCAACACCTTTTTTTTCATTTCAATCTCTTCCATCCGCGGCCAGAGGTTATGAGAGCGATAAGGCATGTTGTTGAACAACAAAACCACGAAGATCCTGAGTCCATATCATTGATAGATCAATCCATAACATCCTTCAATCGACCGAATCAAGGTTAGTTTTTCCTAAAATCCAAACTTTGGGAAATTTGGGGATCTTGGTATATTTCGTCCGTTTGAGCCTTATGAACTTAAATTACTAATGGATAATTGTAGATTAAGTTGTATTCTATCATTTTCATCATCTTTCCACGGTTTTACCATTTCCGATTAAATCGATTATATGAACTTCCGTTTGACGCCTTCAAAGTGTCCGGGGAAATGCCGCATAGAGGAATTTGGTCGTTTTGTGATGTTTTTCCTCGTATGATTGATTGTTTATTCGATGATAGGATATTAGGGACGATTTCCCTACAAAAATCTGGTGTTGAGCCCTTCCGATCGTTGTTTTCGTTGGAGTTCCGGATTTTGCCAACCGACCGTACTTTCGGAGTATCCGCGAGAGGTTACCAAGGCAAGTACCTTGATATACGAATTGTAACTGCGTGAAATCATCGTTGTCGAAGTGCATGTATTTATACGGATATGTATATATATATATGAGTGTGTGTATATATATATATATGTGTATATATATATATATATTTATATATATTTATATGTTAAATATATGTATGTATATACGTATATTGATATATATGCCTATGTCGGTGAACGACGAGTGGTGAATGCTAACACTAGTTGGCGTACTCAACTTGGATTGATGGATGAACTATAGTTATTCATATAATATAGTAAGGTTATATGTATATATACATATATATATATATATATCTATATATCTATATATATATATATATATATATATATATTCGGTTGAGTCAAAATACAAGGATATATGTGTAGCGTTGGTTGGTTGTGCCGAAGGCTTATTGTGTTGGATCTTGATTGATAATGTACGTGTTATTGTTTATTGTGTGGTTATGGTATCGGATAAATTGTGTGAATTGGTGTATTGATTTGATAATTGTTGAATTGATTGATTGTGTACTTGATGTTTGTAATAATGTGAATACTTGTTGTGAGAGACGTCGTATCCGGAACCTCCGAGGGCGGGGTGTACTCCGGCCTGATGTACGCTGCAATGTGCGGCTCCATATGTTTGGTGAACACCGGTGTTACCTAATGCGCGTGCAAGGGGCGGCTCTGTCAGGAGTGATCGCCGGCGCGGTGACATGTTCAAGGGGCGGCCAACATAGTGGAGTGAACGCCGGTGCACAGGTGTGCAAGGGAGGCGCCTGGCAGGCTTATTGGTAACGGATATTCGAGTGATAGCTAAGACCCCGTTACCGAACAATCCTCGTATTTCAAAGTTCTTTCAACTCTTTTAAAATACTGGTCTCGATATAGACTGTGATTCGTGTTTTTGAAAGCTTGTTTCAAATTGTTTTTAAGACGTTGGTATCAGGGTTAATTAACCAAGGATGTTTGACGAAATCTCCGAGGGTTAATTAATCGAGGGTCTTGAGTAGGAATTGTCGAATGAGAGGCTGCGCCTTTGATTGTACTGTGATGATTATTCTGTGCATTGGGTCGAGGACCCCGAATAACGTTGTAATGGTTTTCTTGTAAATTGTTTTCCACATGCTGGGTCGAGGATCCGAGAGTTTTTGAAGTATTTTCTAAAAGTATTCCCGTTTGATTTTCAAAATCCCATGATGGCCTGAGTCAATAATGATGTTTTCAAACTTTCTTATCAAAATATTTTTCCTTGTATAAAAAGGGATTTTTCTGACTCATTGGGCTCGTTTAAAGTTTCATTGGCGTTATGTTCCGTACAGAGAATATGACTATGTGATTATCTTTCACCTTATGTATGTGATACTATTCTGTGTGGACTATGGGAATGTGTGGTTTATGTTAAGGCTTCACGACTGTTGAGATTTGTGTTGTTATTATTCGTATATCTTGTATATTATGTACTTGCACTAGCAAAATTCCAGTTTGCTAACCCCCGAGTTTTCGGGGTGGGTGCTGTTATGCGCTCAGTTTTGGCGGCTCGGGAGCATCACATGATCGCTTGGAAGGAGATGGAGGACAATGATACTAATCACACCGAGTCGAGTCTTTTCTTTGTCTCATTCTGGTCGGTATTTTCTCTGTCGTTCGAGTATTCACCCTTGCATGGGTGTAGTTTTCATTTATTAAATTGAGTTGTCATTCTTTTCGGTGTTCAAGTTTATTATTGTCATTGTAATGTGAATGTCGTTATTTTGAATTGGTTAATGACCTTGTCGGTCTGCTTTGCATTTAAATTATACCCCGGTCGGTCAACCATTCAGTAGTCTTTTGGAGCTTAGCCTGGTAGATCCTTGTGATAAGGGTCTACGGCGTGTGACATTCGGTCGTATTCTGGGGGTGTTACATTTATGGTATCAGAGCTTAGGTTTGCGAAAAACCTAGGCCGTTGGGTCAAGTCCATGTCTTGTGTAAGTCGCGCGCATCAGAGTTGTGATTAGTATCGTGGTTCCGACATCATCTTCCGGCAATCTGTGATGGTAAGCCTCCCGATCGTAAGTCCCCTTATATACATATTTGATTATATTGTGCTAACGTGTTTAATGTGAACTAAGGATTGGAACTTGTTGGTGATATTATTGTTTTAGGATATAACATGCGTATGCGGTCCGAGCAAAAATGGTTATGTAATATGCTTCGGAAGTCGAGCATATTTATCTGTTTCTGCACTTTATAAGAATAAATTTATGAGTGTTAATTTTATCCGCCGCGTGAGTATTTTGAAATAACTTTTGGTATCTTGTGTTTGAGTTTTGATATTTTGTTCTTGCACGTTTTGATAGTATTCTTATGACGGTATTTGATATTTTTATAAATGACTTAGTGAGTATTCGAGAATATTACCAACATCGGCCTTTTTGACAATTTGAACAATTTTTTTTTAAAAAATGATTTTTAGCTCCGGTGGGTTCCAGACGGCCCACGACGTAGTATCACGAATATTTTAAAGTGGTGCTTTGAAATTTTCTAACATTGTGAAAAACCATGATTTAATGTCGTCATGTTAAATGGTCACGTATCTCGGTGGAAAAAAAAAAAATTCTTTCGAATAAACATTTTGGAAGAAGAGGAAAGATTTTCAAAATTGTGGTATTTGGGACTCAACACTTTTGAAATATTTCAAATTAGTTACAATTCAATTTCCGATTTTTCTTTTATACATCACTCGAAAATAATTTTTAGAGTCGTTATATAAACTTCCTCTTCCGAAATAAAAGACAGTATTTATGAGTCTTGGGCGCAACGTGACTAGCCCTCTTTTCCAAAAATTTATTTTCATTAAGTGCATACATATAATGATCGTCATCGTCGGAGGACTCGAAATTGACTTCATAACACTTAACGCTTTACGTTATTCTATAGATGTTAACTAAACCTTATGTTGATAATTGTGGTATACTGTGCAACTGATTATTATTGATAACGCTGAACGGTACTATCTGTATTAGTATGTCGGGCCTTGGCGGACGTAAGTGTGATGACGGAAGTGGAAGCGACAAGGTGGTTCGTACGACAACTATTCTTGCTACAGTGAAGGAGTATCAAGATCAAACGATATCCTATGAAATGTCCTTAATGGTCGAGCCCACGAGCGAAACGAAGAGACCGAGGACATCTGGGAAATTTTTGGGCGGTGAAGAGTCTAAGGCTCCCAAACCCCCACGTCGTTCGAACGCGTCATCTTCGCGATCGGGAGTGAGCGCTGGGGATCCCAAGCCAACATCGGTGATTCTCGGTAAGAAGAGAAGGTGCTTCAACTGCAATCGTCAGGGACATGATCGTGCAAATTGTCCCTTTCCACTCTTGACTTGTTACCGGTGTGGGTGTGAAGGTCATCGGGAGAAACATTGTGAGACAGTTTCCGAATTGGCAAAGAATGCCGCCCTAAGAGAGAGCAGAACTAGGGACCGGGAAGTGTCCCGAAATCCTATGTTTCCTTCTGAAGATCCTAGCATGGGAAAATGAAGATTTTGTACTATGTCTTAATCGTTGCTGTTTCAAACAATCGTGACTTCGATCGTATTTCGTTTCATTGCTTTACGTTTCCAACTCTTGTTGTTCTAAGTTTCGGGATCATAATGTCCTCTTAGTATGGGGGAATGTATTAACCGTACTCTTCTTAGTATTTTCGGTATGGGACGACTTTCGTTGTTGGTAGTTCATCTGCGCACCTTTCGACCATTTTAAACTGCCTTGTACTTGCTAGGTCAGTTCATCGTATTTCTGGAACCTTGCACTCGCGCTTTGCTCGTGATGATTTAAATGAGCAAGTAGTTATTTCCTTGATTGTTCCGCCGCTCTCTATTTTAAGTTTCGGGACGAAACTTATTTTAAGGGGGGTAGAATGTAATATCCGAGATTTTTATTTTGATTTATTCGAATTTTTCTTTTTCTTAGACCGGAAATTTCTCGGTTTCCGAGCGTCGGTATTATTTTTCTCGACAATCGATTTTGTGTTTATGGCCATAGGTGGTGATTTGTTGTATGTTAATTTCATTTCGGATCGATGTTGTTGTCCGCGAGCGTTTCGTCGTGTTCGTTCCGTGCGTTTTTAGGAATCGAGTCGTCAGGCCACAACAGTCGGGCGCTGGCCGGACGGTTGCGGGAGGAACCGGCACGGATGCTGGGCACTGCCGGACAGTTGCGGCAGGGACCGGCCTAGCGTACGCTACGGCCGGACAGTTGCGCGCGCTAAACCGCAGGAGTAGCGCACGCCACTGCCGGGAGGTAACGCACGCTAATCGGCCCAGGAAGTCTAGGCAGTAGGGTCTGGACTTCGGCCAGACCAGCAGGTAGCGCACGCTACAGCCGGACAGCTGCGCGCGCTAACTCGGCAGGCTAGCGCACGCTACCGGCTCGGCCGGCGCACGCTACCTGGCCGGACAGATTAGTCCAGTAGGTCCTGGACGGGCCGATTGCGCACGCCGCCGCTGATGACTTGCGCACGCTATCGGCCGGCGGCCGATAAGCGACGCTACCCGGACAACCTAGCGCACGCTAGTCAGTTGCCAGTATATATTTGACCGAGCAGCCGTGTTTCAACACCTTTTTTCATTTCATTCTCTTCCTTCCGCGGCCAGAGGTTATGAGAGCGATAAGGCATGTTGTTGAACAACAAAACCACGAAGATCCTGAGTCCATATCATTGATAGATCAATCCATAACATCCTTCAATCGACCGAATCAAGGTTAGTTTTTCCTAAAATCCAAACTTTGGGAAATTTGGGGATCTTGGTAGATTTCGTCCGTTTGAGCCTTATGAACTTAAATTACTAATGGATAATTGTATATTAAGTTGTATTCTATCATTTTCATCATCTTTCCACGGTTTTACCATTTCCGATTCGTCGATTATATGAACTTCCGTTTGACGCCTTCAAAGTGTCCGGGGAAATGCCGCATAGAGGAATTTGGTTGTTTTGTGATGTTTTTCCTCGTATGATTGATTGTTTATTCGATGATAGGATATTAGGGACGATTTCCCTACAAAAATCTGGTGTTGAGCCCTTCCGATCGTTGTTTTCGTTGGAGTTCCGGATTTTGCCAACCGACCGTACTTTCGGAGTATCCGCGAGAGGTTACCAAGGCAAGTACCTTGATATACGAATTGTAACTGCGTGAAATCATCGTTGTCGAAGTGCATGTATTTATACGGATATGTATATATATATATATGAGTGTGTATATATATATATGTGTGTATATATATATATATTTATATATATTTATATGTTAAATATATGTATGTATATACGTATATTGATATATATGCCTATGTCGGTGAACGACGAGTGGTGAATGCTAACACTAGTTGGCGTACTCAACTTGGATTGATGGATGAACTATAGTTATTCATATAATATAGTAAGGTTATATGTATATATACATATATATATATATATCTATATATCTATATATCTATATATATATATATATATATATTCGGTTGAGTCAAAATACAAGGATATATGTGTAGCGTTGGTTGGTTGTGCCGAAGGCTTATTGTGTTGGATCTTGATTGATAATGTACGTGTTATTGTTTATTGTGTGGTTATGGACTGTCGGATAAATTGTGTGAATTGGTGTATTGATTTGATAATTGTTGAATTGATTGATTGTGTACTTGATGTTTGTAATAATGTGAATACTTGTTGTGAGAGACGTCGTATCCGGGAACCTCTGAGGGCGGGGTGTGTACTCCGGCCTGGTGTACGCTGCAATGTGCGGCTCCATATGTTTGGTGAACACCGGTGTTACCTAATGCGCGTGCAAGGGGCGGCTCTGTGAGGAGTGATCGCCGGCGCGGTGACATGTTCAAGGGGCGGCCAACATAGTGGAGTGAACGCCGGTGCACAGGTGTGCAAGGGAGGCTGGCGAGCTTATTGGTAACGGATATTCGAGTGATAGCTAAGACCCGTTCTGGAACAATCCTCGTATTTCAAAGTTCTTTCAACTCTTTTAAAATACGGTCTCGATATAGATGTGATTCGTGTTTTTGAAAGCTTGTTTCAAATTGTTTTTAAGACGTTGGTATCGGGGTTAATTAACCAAGGATGTTTGTGAAATCTCAGGGTTAATTAATCGAGGGTCTTGGCAGAATTGTCGAATGAGAGGCTGCGCCTTTGATTGTCTTGTGATGATTATTGTGCATTGGGTCGAGGACCCGAATAACGTTGTAATGGTTTTCTTGTAAATTGTTTTCCAGATCTTTGGGTCGAGGATCCGAGAGTTTTGAAGTATTTTCTAAAAGTATTCCCGTTTGATTTTCAAAATCCCATGATGGCCTGAGTCAATAATGATGTTTTCAAACTTTCTTATCAAAATACTTTTCCTTGTATAAAAAGGGATTTTTCTGACTCATTGGGCTCGTTTAAAGTTTCATTGGCGTTATGTTCCGTGCAGAGAATATGACTATGTGATTATCTTTCACCTTGTGTATGTGATACTATTCTGTGTGGACTATGGGAATGTGTGGTTTATGTTAAGGCTTCACGACTGTTGAGATTTGTGTTGTTATTATTCGTATATCTTGTATATTATGTACTTGCACTAGCAAAATTCCAGTTTGCTAACCCCCGAGTTTTCGGGGGGTGGGTGCCTGTTATGCGCTCAGGTTTTGGCGGCTCGGGAGCAGTCACATGATTGGCTTGGAAGGAGATGGAGGACAATGATACTAATCACACCAGAGTCAGAGTCTTTTCTTTTGTCTCATTCTGGTCGGTATTTTCTCTGTCGTTCGAGTATTCACCCTTGCATGGGTGTAGTTTTCATTTATTAAATTGAGTTGTCATTCTTTTCGGTGTTCAAGTTTATTATTGTCATTGTAATGTGAATGTCGTTATTTTCTGAATTGGTTAATGACCTTGTCGGTCTGGTTTGCATTTAATTTTGACCCGGTCGGTCAACCATTGAGTAGTCTTTTGGAGCTTAGCCTGGTAGATCCTTGTGATAAGGGTCTACGGCGTGTGACATTCCCGGTCGTATTCTGGGGGTGTTACAGACATGATCATGGTGATAATTATGTGGTCGTTTATCTTCAAAAGATATGGAGATTTATGTCTTCCTTCATTCGGTTTGGTAGTCGCAAGATGTGAGTCGATGTTTGGAATGCATGCCACTGTACAGCATTAGCGCACGCTAAGCTTACTGGCTAGCGTACGCTAACGGGACAACTTAGCGCACGCTACGTTATGCGTTTAACGTGCGCTAAGTAGGCATACAGTGCAGTATTTTTGTGTTTTGATTATGAATTCGTGATGGTTTGACTTGGTTGGTTCTGACTGTGTTTATTCGAGGTTGTGTTGAACCGTTGAGTTCGATTGGTTAGTTTTATCGGTTGTTGATTGTTATCGGATATGTGTTATTTGATTTCTTCGATAGGTTGAGACTATTGATCGGTGATTATAACCGGATATTGCGGTCGTGTTCGAGTATATCCATTGTATTGCTTTTGATCGGGACTGAGGAGCTCGTAGACAAAGGCATTATGACTGGTAGCGGCTTCATCATCATCGTATCGGTATCGAGGCAAGTTATTACTTGCTCAGTTATAATATTTAATGAATGGTTTCAGTTTCATTTCGTTTATAATGCATATGGCGATGATTATTATTGTGAACTTTGGGTATTCGGATCGCATATCGTTCTTTCGATTCTGGGAGGTAAATCATAATGTATATGCTTTATCTCAGTTATTGGTATGTTCGAATATCTAGGTTACATTATGGTAAAGACGAGGATATGAGTATCTATAGTTCATAGTACGTTTGGATCGCCGAGCATTGAGGATAATCGTCGGTGATGATTGGACATCGAGGTTACTCCCGAAGGACTCGGGGCAAGTATTCCATATTAGTTATGGTTTAGTGTTATTTATTTTGGTCTCGTACAATTTCTTTCATGTTGTTGAACATGGAGTCGTCCTAGTAAATTATCATGTTATCGTGCATGTTATGTTGTTCATGTTGATGAACATGTTGATTTGCATATGTGTATGCATATTGTGTTGTTTATGTTGTGTAAATAATCTGATGGGATTATGAGGATCCATGCTGAGGGCGCTGGATCGAATGTCCACCATGCGTTGGTTCGACGGGATCATCATGGGGATCTATCTTTGAGGCGCCGGATCGTTGGACGGGTTTTCCACCATGCGTTGGTTCGACGGGATCATCATGGGGATCTATGCTGAGGGCGCTGGATCGTTGGATTACCAGTATTGTGTTGATGGAATCTTGTGAATTCGCATCATTGATTTTATCATGTGTTGTTGTGCATATGTATATTGTTGGTTATCCACCTCGTGTTGATCTGTAGGATCATCGTGGGATCTATGCTGAGGGCGCTGGATCGTCGGATTTCCATTGAGTATACATGATTGTTATTGTTATGATCATATTGACGCGGTCATATGAGTATGCATTTGTAGGTCTTATGTTAGGACCTTATCCGTATTGCATGTTAGGCGTATTTTTATACGCTTATTTATCATTATTTTGTAGTAGTTTGGAGAGTGAAATTGTCTAAATGAGCCTTTAATGCCTTAATTTTGTATGATTGACAGGAAATTGAAGTCCGGGAGCTAAAACGAGGCAAAACGGGCGAAAACGTCAAATCTGGACTCTGAGCCGCGGCACAAGGAAGCAGCGCCGCGGCACAGGAAGACACCCAGCCGAAGGCCGAGTAAACTATACTCTGTGCCGCGGCACAGCCCAGGTGAGCCGCGGCACAGAAGAAATTGATGACGCCCAGGCTTCCAGCTGAAGGCTCTGTGCCGTGGCACAGGTTTAGTGCGCCGCGGCACACTTGGCGGTTTTTGTATGTCCGCGCGGATTGTGGGCCGTTTGAGCTTGATTTTGACCAGTGACTGAGACGCGATTTGGAGATGTGCTGAGCTATAAATAGGGTTTAAGACCCTAATTAATGATCTTTGGATCTGGAATCTTTTGGAGCTTAAGCTTGGAGACGGCAGAAGAAGAGGAAAGCAGAAGACTTCAAGGGCAGAGGGCGGAAGCTGAAGAACGGAGGAATCCGAGCTTCATCTGCATTTGAATTTTAAGCTTTCATTTATTTATTCTGTAATTTAAATTATTAGTATGTCAGGCTAAAGCCCTAATCTAGGGTTTTGATGAAACCTTTGTTTTGATGAATTTCTTGAGATTATCCAATTAATTACCTTTTTATTGAGTTGTCCCAATTGTGTTTAATGCTTGCAATTATCTGGCCAATAGTTGTATTGATTTAATCATTCACTTCGAATCGGGAGAGGAGATTTGGTGAGAACTATTGGTGAGGACCGTTTATTACGTGAGATAGGAATATACTCATAGGAACTACGTGGCCTTTGGGAGATTTCATGCTTTTTGCCTATTGACGAATTAATTCACCTAGGGATAGAGTGCGTTATTCGCCTTTAGATAAATCTATTGACCTCGGGAGAGGCGGTAGAATATATTAGCAATCTCCGCCTTCAATAAATTGGGAAAATTATTTATTACGGATAATCGAGAGTAAATTCGAATAAACTGAGGTGGATTCAGAACCCTAGACTTATTCATCATTTGATCTCTTTTATTCAAGCTATCGTTTTCTACTAGTCTTTTAGTGATTCTTTTAGTTATTAATTGCACAAACCCATATTCGATTGTTCAAATAAAATTGGAATACGAAAAAATCGGTAGTTAGAGATTCAGTCCTCGTGGGAACGATACTCTACTTATCACTTTATTACTTGTAAACGATGACGTGCACTTGCGTGTAAGAAATATCGCAACAAGTTTTTGGCGCCGTTGCCGGGGAGTGAAATTTTCTAATATCGATTTAAGTATTTCCAGTCTTAATTTGAACGTTTTTTTTATTTTTTTTTGTGTATTTAATTTCGTTTACTTGTTTTTCCTTTCAGGACCTTTTGTGTAGTGCATGAGAAAACTCGGTAACGAAGGCCTACTACCTTTGGATACCGAGCTCGAGCGCACTCTAAGAAGGAACAAAAAGGAGAAAAGAGAGTTGCGATTTACGGTCAACATGGCCGAGAATATCGAAGTCCAAGGAGGAGATAACCAAGTGCGGCAAGTTCAACCGGAACTAGCTCTTCGAGATTATGCCATGCCGCAGATCAATGCTAATTTTTCGGGAATTCGGCGTCCCACTATCCAAGCCAATAATTTTGAGATCAAGCCCGCTATTATTCAGATGGTGCAGGCGAGCCAATTCTGCGGACTGCCGAATGACGACCCGAATGTCCATATTGCTTCTTTCCTTGAGATATGCGACACGTTCAAAACTAATGGTGTCACCGACGATGCCATCCGATTGAGGCTTTTCCCTTTCTCTTTGAGGGATAAAGCGAAATTTTGGTTAAATTCCTTACCGCCGGGGTCGATTACAACATGGGAGGGGTTAGCGCAAGCCTTCCTTGCCAAATTCTTCCCACCTGCTAAGACGGCGAGGTTGAGAAACGAAATAACCACCTTTGGTCAGTACGATATGGAATCGCTCCACGAGGCGTGGGAGCGATATAAAGATTTGCTACGAAGATGCCCTCATCACGGCATTCCTGATTGGCTTCAGATTCAGACGTTCTATACTGGTTTGAGTGCTTCTACACGCACTCTAGTGGATGCGGCCGCTGGTGGGGCCTTGATGGGAAAGTCTATGGCCGAGGCACACTTGCTTTTGGAAGCTATGGCCGCAAACGCATACCAATGGCCATCGGAAAGATTGACACCGAAGTGGGTTATGGAAGTTTCAAGTAATGATCCGATTTCCACCTTGTCAGCTCAAGTCGCCGCTTTGACCCAACAGCTCCAAGCATTTTCGCACGCACCAGCCCCCGTTACCATAGAGTCCTGCAATTGGTGTAACGGATCACACCCGAGCGCGGAATGTCAAGTTGGAAACCCTTTTGAACAACATCAGATGGAGTAGGCTCAATTCGTGGGAAGTGGGAATCGGCAGAATAACCCGTACTCCAACACTTATAATCCGGGGTGGCGCAATCATCCAAACTTTTCATGGAAAAACGGACAGAACTCACACCAGCCCCCATTCGCTCAGAATCAATAGCAGCCCCCTCCCGCTCCCAAAGTGTCTCTCGAGGAAGCACTTGCAAAATTGGCGGCAAATACGAGTCAATTTATGACCCGTACGGAAGCTACATTGCAAAATCATTCCGCTTCCATTCGGAACTTGGAGGTCCAGCTGGGCCAAATTGCTAATGTGTTGACAGCTCGCCCGGAGGGAGCATTGCCGAGTACAACAAAGACAAATCCTAGAGAGAGTATAAACGCAATCAGCTTAAGAAGTGGGAAAGAGGTGCTGGATCAGCCCGAGCGGGGTGAAAAGAAGAAGGAAATTGAGGAAGAGAAGGATTTAAAGCCAGAGGAGTCGAAGGATTTGAAACTTTCAATAAAGTTGCCGGATAACTCGAAGACATGTGTGTCCCCCATCCCATTTCCGCAGAGATTACAGCAAAGAAGGGCGGACAAACAATTTTCTAAGTTTCTTGATGTGTTTAAAAAGCTTCACATAAACATTCCGTTCGCCGACGCATTGGAACAGATGCCGAGTTACGTTAAGTTCATGAAAGAGATATTATCGAAGAAAAGAAAGCTTGAGGAGTTTGAAACGGTAGCCTTGACAGAGGAGTGCAGTGCAATTCTTCAAAAGAAGCTCCCACCTAAATTGAAAGATCCGGGAAGCTTCAACATACCGTGCACCATGGGGAATCTTTCGTTTAATAAGGCACTATGCGATCTTGGTGCTAGTATCAACCTCATGCCTCTGTCGATTTTCAAAAAGCTGGATATTGGGGAAGCCAAGACAACAACAGTCTCTTTACAATTGGCGGATCGATCGATAAAGTATCCGAGCGGAGTGATCGAGGATGTATTAGTCAAGGTTGATAAGTTCATCTTTCCGGCCGATTTCATCGTACTCGACATGGAGGAATATGAAGATATTCCAATCATCTTGGGACGACCATTTCTAGCGACGGGACGAACCCTTATAGACGTGGAAAAAGGGGAGTTAACTCTGAGGGTCCAAGACGAGCAAGTTACTTTTCAAGTATTCAAATCGTTTCCATGTCCCGGAAGTGTTGTTAAAAGGTCACAAATTGAAAGTGTGGATGTTGTTGAAAGAGGAGAGCACCAAAAAAATCGTCGTTTGGAAAATTCAGATTTTGTGTTAAATGATCCAAGTCTTAAGAAGGATGTAGAACGAGTGGCGTTCCTCGAGCATGAGGACAAATCTGCTGCAGTCTTGAGTGCGTTTGTGAAGGAGGAGAGTAAGCCGAAAGCCCATCGGACAATTAGTCATGGAAAAACCGGGTGTTTCGGGAAGTTATTCACGTCGAAACCTTTTCGCAAACAACATTTGATGACCGAACCGAAAGTTGAATCTCTAACGACCAATGGTCATAATTTTAACAAAAATATGAACGGTTCGATGAACGGGGCGGAAACCAAATGGAGTTTGCGCAAAGCGAACTAATGTTTTCCAATAGGTCCGGCTGAAGACTATAAACTTAGCGCTTCTCGGGAGGCAACCTGAGTTCGTAGTTGTAGATTTTTGCGTTCCTTTATCTTTCTTGTATTTTTGATTTTTATTTTTTCTTCATTTTTGTGCTTCAATTTGCTTCTGCCTCTCGCTTTTAACGAGTTCTGCTCAAAATTCTGTGCAGAAAATTCCCAGGGAAGGAGCTGAAGTCTGAGCCGCGGCACAGGTATTGTGAGCCGCGGCACACATCAATCGTAAGGGGAGGCTAAACCAACTGTACCCTGTGCCGCGGCACGGCATAAATGAGCCGCGGCACACTTGAGCACTGAGCCGCGGCACACGAAATCTGTGCCGCGGCACACGACAAAACGAGAACACAGGTAAAAGGGATCACTGTGCCGCGGCTCACTTTAGCCGTGCCGCGGCACACTATGCGGAATCTGAAAGGGCACAGTAGCTTATAATTCTCAATCGGCCGAACACCAGTGCGTTTTCTTTCCTTTCTCCTTCCCTCCCGGTAGCGATCCGCCGACGTTTTCTTCCATTTTTTTTCTGCGATTTCTTCGTGCAATCTTCACAAAACCAAAAGGTACGTTCCAATCGTTAATCTCTACTTGTTTATGGTTTAGATTTGAAGTTGTTTATACTTTGGATGGATTGAGCATGTTATTTTTCCTTCAAAAAGTTTTAGGATTGTTTAGAGGATAACATGGTAGTGTTAATCAATTTTTCATGGTTAGTTTGGAATGTGAATGAGTTGAATGTGTTGAGTTGATGATGATTGAATTATGTTTCAGTTTTTGGGGGTTGAATCGAGCTATAACTATGTTTATTCTTCAAGTAAACTTGTGCCCTCAAGGTGTTTGATAAATTGCCTAAATGAAAAATTTTCTTTGGAAAAGCAATCGTTTGAATTTTCGTGCAACGTATACGTTTTGAATTTACAGCAAGCCCAACCCTTACATACAGGTTAAACGTTTAAGTCCAATTTCATCCTTCTCTCACGTATGCGCTATTTTGTTAAATTCGGGATTTCTGGCTGGACATCCTTAGCCGAGCGTAAATCATTGTTATTATTGTTGGCGTGAATAAACCCTCGTGTTGTACTTTTCAGGACTGATTATGGCGAGAACAAAGAAACTGAGCAAGCGAGCTAGGACCCAGTCATCCCCTACTCGAGGGGAGACCTCTCGTGGTCGAGCCGAGGCGGAGGGGCACCAATTTTCGGACCCTGAAATTCACAAGATATTCAATGAAAAGATCCCGCCACGACCACTTATTCCAGAGAGGGGTTTTACTCCAGCTCCTCAGGCCGGGGAATTGCTCACTATGATTGATGAGATGGGGTGGGCCAGATTTGCCGCACCTCCCGAGCCAGCGGTTATCTCGATCGTGCAGGAGTTTTATGCCAGCGCACTGCTGAAGCACATTCGGGCAGGGCATACGTTGCCGTCATTAGAGTCTCGGACTCAGGTTGATGTCCGAGGGGTTACAGTTGATTTCTCCACGGCTGCTATTCGGAGGCTGTTTGGGCTTCCGGTGGTTGATGAGTCGGCCTATGACCGAGTGATGACCAGCCTCACGAAGGAGGCCCTGCTCGAGACCATTGCACAGCCCGATACCGACTGGGAGCAGTGAGCACAGGGTTCTTCCACTTTCCACTTCAGGAGCTCGCGTCTCAGCCGGCTCGGGCGTACCTGGCTTTATTTCATCTGCGCACGCATTGACCCCACCTCCCAGATCCGTACTGTCTTTCTCTCCCGCGCCCGGACACTTTATGCTATCACTTCCGGGTTGCGTTTCGATGTGGCCCCCATCCTGGTCCGTTCTATCTTCCAGTGTATCCAGGGGGGCCAAGACGGGGTTGAAGCACCCCTCTCTCATATGCGCTTTATGCCGGCAGTCGGGGCTGACGTGGTCAGACGACGAGCCGATGCTTGCCCCCCAAGCCCCGATCGACCACCGCATCATATAGCACTTTGACCAGTGGGGAGGAGCGCCGGCGCACGCTCGGGGGAGAGGATTTCTGCTAGAGGAGGCCCACGAGGGGTCCCCCGAGCCGCTTTTGTTGACACATGGAGATGCCGGCCCGCCACCCGACAGAGCGAGGTTGCAGGAGTTGTTTGATGGGCTGAGAGAGGATCGAGGAGAGAGAGAGGAGGCGAGAGAGGAGACGAGAGAGAGAGATGAGATGAGGAGAGAGAGGGAGAGCTTGATGGCCGCCATGCGGGAGGAGCAAATGGACGGAGCGGAGAGCGTTATTGCCGCCGTCGAGCCGAGATGCGAGAGCGAGGCCCGCCGGCAGCCCGACGAGAGGCGAGGCGTCTTGCTGCGAGGGATGCTTATCATCAGGAGCACCTCGCCGCATGGACGGCCCATATCATGCATCCCGACGGGCCATTTATTGCACCCGCCCGGCCAGCCACACCACCCTCCTCACCGGACGATGCCGGCACCAGCTCCTGAGTAGACTGGAGGGGAGTACTTGACCTTTTACTTTTATTGCATATCATTTTTTTGTACATTGAGGTCAATGTACGTCCTAAGTTTGGGGGGGGATTTACTTTCAGTTGCTACATTCATTGCTGTACTTTATTCTATTGTTGTACATCATTTCGTTGTACAAAATTTTTTTTAGATAGCCTTGCTTGTCTTAGTTTTTTCTTTATTCGTGAATTTTTCGTGCTTCTATTTGTGTGATACTGATGTTACGACACTGTTTTTTCTCTCTGAAGAAGCGGTCGAGTTCCAGTCGAGTTGTAGTCAGTTATTTCTGTTCTGCTTAGTATTCATTTAGGTCCAAAATTTTTCGTGATTGTAGAGGTCTTGGCAGATAAGAGACGATACATACTTGTTTTAAAATCACCGTCAATACGTTTGGCTACATTTTCCAGATAGTGAGTCGTACTGTTTCTTTAGTCGTGTTGGCACTTAGATTGAGTTTAGAGTCGGTCAGTTTTTCCCAAAAAGTCGAGATAATGTGTTCTATGATGGGAAGTCTAGTAACCGGGGGTATTCACGTGACCCGTTGTTTACTCTCGCGTAAAACGACGACCCTGATTAGACTAGTGATTTAGATATTTCACATGTGCCAATGAGAGGGAGCCTAGTAACCGGGGGTATTCGCGTGACCCGCTGTTTACTCTCGCGTAAAACGGCGACCTTGATTCGGACATGCGAAAATTATACATTCGAGTTGTTTCTCCGCTGTAGACGGGAACTTAGTAACTAGAAGCATCCATGTGCCCCATGAGTGTCTTTTACGTCAAACGGTTTCCCAATACATGAGAATGGAAATTCTACCCTAGGATTATCCCGATGAAACATCCCGAGATCCTAACCTAGTGGTCAACTCGAATCAAATTCTTGAACATATATATAAGGGAATACTGTCCGAGGTTTAATTGTTATGAAACTCGTGAAAATTATGCCACTAAACTGGGGAACGGGACGAACTAGCTTATTTATTTTAGCCTTTCATATTGATGGTCGATTTGACTCACGTTTTGTTAATCTTTGAGCTGGATTTTCTTCATGAACGAGTGATTAGGACTGAACTTGATTACTTTGCGGAATCATTATTCTGAGTGCAGCTTGCTTTTATGACACTCGTATTATTTAGAGAAAATTACAGGATAGTATTGATTAGGTTGAACACTATGAGTTGCACGATGATTCACGACATTCTTTTATTGAATTTAATTCTTTTTGCTTGAGGACAAGCAAAGGCTTAAGTTTGGGGGTATTTGTTAGGCGTATTTTTATACGCTTATTTATCATTATTTTGTAGTATTTTGGAGAGTGAAATTGTCTAAATGAGCCTTTAATGCCTTAATTTTGTATGATTGACAGGAAATTGAAGTCCGGGAGCTAAAGCGAGGCAAAGCAGGGCGCAGCAAATCTGGACTCGAGCCGCGGCACAAGGAAGCGGCGCGGCACAGAAGACACACCCGGCCAAGGCCGAGTAAAGCCCAGTGCTGCCGCGGCACAGCCCAGGTGAGCCGCGGCACAGAAGAAATTGATGACGCCCAGGCTTCCAGCTGAAGGCTCTGTGCCGCGGCACAGGTTTAGTGCATCGCGGCACACTTGGCGGTTTTTGTATGTCCGCGCGGATTGTGTGCCGTTTCGAAGCCAGTTTTCGACCGACTGATACGGACGCGATTTGGAGATGTGCTGAGCTATAAATAGGGTTTAAGACCCTAATTAATGATCTTTGGATCTGGAATCTTTTGGAGCTTAAGCTTCGAGACGGCAGAAGAAGAGGGAAGCAGAAGACTTCAAGGGCAGAGGGCGGAAGCTGAAGAACGGAGGAATCCGAGCTTCATCTGCGTTTGAATTTTATGCTTTCATTTATTTATTCTGTAATTTAAATTATTAGTATGTCAGGCTAAAGCCCTAATCTAGGGTTTTGATGAAACCTTTGTTTTGACGAATTTCTTGAGATTATCCAATTAATTACCTTTTTATTGAGTTGTCCCAATTGTGTTTAATGCTTGCAATTATCTGGCCAATAGTTGTATTGATTTAATCATTCACTTCGAATCGGGAGAGGAGATTTGGTGAGGAACTATTGGTGAGGACCGTTTTATTCTGTGAGATAGGAATATACTCATAGGAACTACGTGGCCTTTGGGAGATTTCATGCTTTTTGCCTATTGACGAATTAATTCACCTAGGGATAGAGTGCGTTATTCGCCTTTAGATAAATCTATTGACCTCGGGAGAGGCGGTAGAATATATTAGCAATCTCCGCCTTCAATAAATTGGGAAAATTATTTATTACGGATAATCGAGAGTAAAGTCGAATAAACTGAGGTGGATTCAGAACCCTAGACTTATTCATCATTTGATCTCTTTTATTCAAGCTATCGTTTTCTACTAGTCTTTTAGTGATTCTTTTGGTTATTAATTGCACAAACCCATATTCGATAGTTCAAATAAAATTGGAATACGAAAAAATCGGTAGTTAGAGATTCAGTCCTCGTGGGAACGATACTCTACTTATCACTTTATTACTTGTAAACGATGACGTGCACTTGCGTGTAAGAAATATCGCAACATTGCATTGTTCTGATCCCGGATTAGACTGATATGATTATCGTGGCACATCATATCTCGAGGTATGTTCCATATTTGCTTTGGTCTTGTCTTTGGTGGACAATCGGTTATCGTCTTGGGATTTGATGATATTATTCGATGGATCGTATTGGTCAGAAATGGTAGATTTCCGTATCGTGAGTTGGTTATGATAGTTTGAGGATCTTGAGTATTGTTTGAGGTACAATACAGATATTATGTTCGAGTTTATTGGTTAATCGAGTACAGGATGTAAAATGTGATAATGGTTATTCTGATGAGAATTACTTGAGTAAGTAAAGTTATGGCGGTAAGATTACATGGGTCGTATTCTTATTCTGTATTCTCATTGGTATGTATTATTGATGTGATGTGATTGATATCATTGTTGGATATTATGGCTGACCCCGTCGTGGGATTTCTTTTTAGGTTCTCGGAGTATCGAGCTTGTAGCGGTCGTGAAGAGATGAGCTTCCCGGAGGATACTGGCTAGGACATGTTGTGTGCATTGAGTTTCTTGATTGGTTCTTGTATTCCGCTGCTAGAGTATCTTCATGGTTGGTCTTTTTCCGCTGCGTGAGTATTTTGAAATGCTCTTTTGGTATCTAGTAACTGAGGTTACCTTGGAAATCGTTTTCTAAACTTTTGAGTGTCGGCTGTTTGGCCTTGCGATTTCAAATGAGTTTTTACGACGGTTTTTGATAAATGGATTTTATAAGTCTTTGTGAATTTTTAAAGATAGTACCGTCGTTGGCCTCTTGGGCATTTGTAAATGTTTGCGAAAATTTCTTTTAGCCTTGTGGGTTCCATCTCGGGGCCCACGGCGCTGTAATATTTCCGGTTAAATCTGGGGGTGTTACAGAATATGGTATCGGAGCTTAGGTTGAGAAAAACTAGGCTTTTGGGTCGAGTTGGGTCATGTTTTTGTCGCGTCATTCGAGTTGTCGATTGACGAATATTAGAGCCGTGAGTTTTTATTGTTCGCTCAGGCTTGTGCGTGATGTGATTTGCCAGTATCGTTCTGGGCTTGTTATAACTATTCCAAATGGCATTAACGAGATTCTTTGGAATGAGATGTATTGTGTTCTTGAGTCGAACTGATTTGGCAAACGCGTGTTTTGAAAATATCCATGTCGAGTATTTTCTAGAGTCGAGACATGTGCCAGTATCACGGGGAATCGTCGGCTTCACGATCTGTAAGTATTTGGATTTTTGAATTTCATTGAGATTTATTGCCGTTCTAAGTTGATATGTTTTGAGATTCAGCAGATATCATGCGTTACAGTATGAGATGTCAGAGTGGGACAGGATTGATGATCTTGAGAAACTATGATTTTGGAAATCAGTATGTTGGTTAGATTTTGGAACGGAATTGTGCATTTGGGGAGAAATATTGTGCATGGTTGAGAAGAACATGTAGCATGTAAATTCATTTTGTGATATATGAAACTGCTTTTGAGCATTTGAAAACGATACTTTTCAAAATGAATGTTTTACGGATGTTTTACGGAAAATGATTTTTGGGCCGAGACCCAATAGATTTTGAAATAGTTTTGTAACTCAGGACTTGGAGTCCGAAAAGAGTTTTCTACTTTTTAAAATTCTTCTAATGTGGAACGAGATACGGGCTGAGACCCTAATGTTTCAAAAGGTTTTTTTTCTTGTTTTCTAAAACTCCCGAGATCTGTAAAACACTTTACAAATCGTTTACTTATGTTATTTCCGCCTTTCGAGGCTTTGGTTTACTTGTTCAAATGAAACTTCTCGGGAAGTCTTTCGCTGTATTGATTCGTTTCAATATTTTGTCATATCATATTTAAGGTGATCCAGGATGGGTTAATGACTGACGTTGCGAGTCATATGTGGAAAGGAGTTTTTAGTCGGAGTTTATATTTGAGATTTTGGAACTCTATCATGTGGTTTTCCGATGGAATATCAGTGGATATTGGTGACGAGCCGAAGTGGTATACAGGAGTATGGATATGCACAAGCATTTGCATAAATTCCATTTTATTTAATCGTGCATATTCGAAAAGAATTTTGATCGAGAACTTGGCACCAGTGAGCCGATTTAATTTTTAAAATTGATTTCGTGGTCTTACGAAAATTTATGTTTTGAGTTTTCAAACTCTTGAAAGAATTTTCGAAAAATTTGTCTTCTTGACGAGACTATATGATTTCAAACTGGTTTTGAAAGTATGATTGATATACATACGCATTTGGTGCATAGTACATAACATAGTGAAGTTGCGAGTGTGACTCATGAACTGGTTATGACATTTCTCTGGTACGATGAATAGAGATCCGAACTTTGGTATGGTAGTAGCTCGACTTTACCATAGTGATCTTCGAATGATTTCTTTGTAAGTGCAGATTTGGGGTTGTTGACCTCATGCTGGTTGTTTTGAGTATCGATTGGTTGTTCCCACTCCATGTATAATTTTTATATGTTCGACGGGTTGTGATTGGTTGTTCGTACGCCGAGGGATATGCTCACCAGTCGGGTATGTTTATTGAGATACACTGTATGTGATTGGTGTGTCATTTTGAGAATGTTATTCTTTCGTATATTTGTTTATGTGGTTCTGTGTTGATCGTGTTGGAGTTTATCACGTTGATGATATTCTCGATTGTGTTTTGACCTCTGGTAGGTCATATTGGAATTTATCATGTCGATGATAATTTCGGTTGATTGTTGATCATTGTTGGTGATCATCTGAGCGTTCGGATTTTGTGTCAATGTTTCGGGTTTAGTATCGTTGTTTTGGGCAGTTGTTTCGCAGATGTATTGTGTATTATTCGTCTTATCGGAATTGGGACTTGATTATGGAATCAGCAGACGGAATTTGATTCGGGCGGTTGCTTCATCCGAAGGTGATATATTTTGTTGAGACTCAAGGAATTGTGATTGTAAAGTGTATTGAGACTTTACGGTGAGGTCACTAGCTAGTATCTCAGAGATCCTCGACTTTGCGCATTGGTAAGTATCTTTGTTGTGGTTATTCTATAGTGATGATGATTGATCATTGTCGTGATGGTTTTGGGATATTTTGGGTTGAACGGTATGTTTGTTTGTTTTATGACGGATTGCAAGTTTCGAGGACGAAACTTATTTTAAGTGGTGTAGAATGTAATATCCGGAATTTCTACTACTGATGTTTAATATTATTTTATCCGAGTTATGTTGTACAGCGTGGAATCTATACAGTATGGATAAAATAATGAAGGACTGAGATGTCAGTATTGGTATAATTGTTGTATTTGGTCGACAATTGTATTTAAGAATATTATTGGATTCAGTGTTTGTGTTCAGTGTGTCTTATGTTCGTTTTTGATATGTCGAGATGTTGGACAAGAATAGCTGAAATTGGATAAGTATAACACTATTAGCGCACGCTAATAATCATGAGTAGCGCACGCTATCGTGCAGGTTTAGCGCACGCTACAGATATAAGATAACGCACGCTAATGCAGTCCGATCGGAAGGAATCTACGCGTGGACCAGGCCACTTTCGGCGCACGTTCTGATAAGTCAACGGATGTTGTAATGTAGTGTTAGCGCACGCTAATGCATGTTGATTAGCGCACGCTAACTGTATGTCGGTCAACAGGGAATCTTGGCTTTATTGGTTGCTTTCGGCATGTGGGGTCACGAGCATCTTCGTGGTAGGTGTAGACTGCAGCAAGTCAACTGGTATTAGCGCACGCTAAAGGTAAATGACTTGCGTACGCTAAGCAGGATGTTTTACGTACGTTAAAGCATGGGCATTACGCACGTAAGCTAGTTTACGAAGCAAGGCAGTAGCCTTTGGGCTTCGATAGCGCACGCTAACAAAGTCAGGTAGCGCACGCTAAGGCTGTTGCGCACGCTAAACATAAGGTTTAGCGCACGCTAGTAATATACTTTATAAAAAGGGGACAGACGGGTTTTGAGATGCATTTAGTCCATTCTTTCTCCTTCAGTCGATAGAGAGAGCTTTGGGAGGTTCTGGAGGTTCCCAAACACCGTGAGATGATAATCTTTAACAACATTAGATTGAGAGCTTGGATTCAAGCCTTGTTCTTCAAGTTGTTCATGATTCTTTGGATGGAGTTCTAGTGTTCTTCTTTTTGGTTCATCTAAACCAGGTAATCTTCGTATTCCTTCGTTAGTGGTTCGTTTTTCTTAGATGATTTCATGCAAGGACCATGTTGGATAATCATATGATGATGTTCAATGGAATTTTGATAAGAGTTTCGGACGTTAGTTAAGATTCTTCATACCATAAGGATGTTGATTCATTTAACCCGATCTAAGAAGGATTTCTGAATCTTGGTAATTATATTGGTTGATATAGATGAGATGAATCATGATACTAGGTTGAATTCCAGATTTAGCATGATATGATCCTTGTTATCGAGTCGGTTTGATTGTTGATGTTGTTATTGATATATGGACATTGACATGATCATGGTGATAATTATGTGGTCGTTTATCTTCAAGAGATATGGAGATTTATGTCTTCCTTCATTCGGTTTCGTAGTCGCAAGATGTGAGTCAATGTTTGGAATGCATGCCACTGTACAACATTAGCGCACGCTAAGCTTACTGGCTAGCGCACGCTAACGGGACAACTTAGCGCACGCTACATTATGCGTTTAACGTGCGCTAAGTAGGCAGACAGTGCAGTATTTTTGTGTTTTGATTATGAATTCGTGATGGTTTGACTTGGTTGGTTCTGACTGTGTTTATTCGAGGTTGTGTTGAACCGTTGAGTTCGATTGGTTAGTTTTATCGGTTGTTGATTGTTATCGGATATGTGTTATTTGATTTCTTCGATAGGTTGAGACTATTGATCGGTGATTATAACCGGATATTGCGGTTGTGTTCGAGTATATCCATTGTATTGCTTTTGATCGGGACTGAGGAGCTCGTAGACAAAGGCATTATGACTGGTAGCGGCTTCATCATCATCGTATCGGTATCGAGGCAAGTTATTACTTGCTCAGTTATAATATTTAATGAATGGTTTCAGTTTCATTTCGTTTATAATGCATATGGCGATGATTATTATTGTGAACTTTGGGTATTCGGATCGCATATCGTTCTTTCGATTCTGGGAGGTAAATCATAATGTATATGCTTTATCTCAGTTATTGGTATGTTCGAATATCTAGGTTACATTATGGTAAAGACGAGGATATGAGTATCTATAGTTCATCGTACGTTTGGATCGCCGAGCATTGAGGATAATCGTCGGTGATGATTGGACATCGAGGTTGCTCCCGAAGGACTCGGGGCAAGTATTCCATATTGGTTATGGTTTAGTGTTATTTATTTTGGTCTCGTACATTTTCTTTCATGTTGTTGAACATGGATCCGTCCTAGTAAATTGTCATGTTATCGTGCATGTTATGTTGTTCATGTTGATGAACATGTTGATTTGCATATGTGTATGCATATTGTGCTGTTTATGTTGTGTAAATAATCCGATGGGATTATGAGGATCCATGCTGAGGGCGCTGGATCGAATGTCCACCATGCGTTGGTTCGACGGGATCATCATGGGGATCTATGCTGAGGGCGCTGGATCGTTGGACAGGTTTTCCACCATGCGTTGGTTCGACGGGATCATCATGGGGATCTATGCTGAGGGCGCTGGATCGTTGGATTACCAGTATTGTGTTGATGGAATCTTGTGAATTCGCATCATTGATTTTATCATGTGTTGTTGTGCATATGTATATTGTTGGTTATCCACCTCGTGTTGATCTGTAGGATCATCGTGGGATCTATGCTGAGGGCGCTGGATCGTCGGATTTCCATTGAGTATACATGATTGTTATTGTTATGATCATATTGACGCGGTCATATGAGTATGCATTTGTAGGTCTTATGTTAGGACCTTATCCGTATTGCATTGTTCTGATCCCGGATTAGACTGATATGATTATCGTGGCACATCATATCTCGAGGTATGTTCCATATTTGCTTTGGTCTTGTCTTTGGTGGACAATCGGTTATCGTCTTGGGATTTGATGATATTATTCGATGGATTGTATTGGTCAGAAATGGTAGATTTCCGTATCGTGAGTTGGTTATGATAGTTTGAGGATCTTGAGTATTGTTTGAGGTACAATACAGATATTATGTTCGAGTTTATTGGTTAATCGAGTACAGGATGTAAAATGTGATAATGGTTATTCTGATGAGAATTACTTGAGTAAGTAAAGTTATGGCGGTAAGATTACATGGGTCGTATTCTTATTCTGTATTCTCATTGGTATGTATTATTGATGTGATGTGATTGATATCATTGTTGGATATTATGGCTGACCCCGTCGTGGGATTTCTTTTTAGGTTCTCGGAGTATCGAGCTTGTAGCGCTCGTGAAGAGATGAGCTTCCCGGAGGATACTGGCTAGGACATGTTGTGTGCATTGAGTTTCTTGATTGGTTCTTGTATTCCGCTGCTAAAGTATCTTCATGGTTGGTCTTTTTCCGCTGCGTGAGTATTTTGAAATGCTCTTTTGGTATCTAGTAACTGAGGTTACCTTGGAAATCGTTTTCTAAACTTTTGAGTGTCGGCTGTTTGGCCTTGCGATTTCAAATGAGTTTTTACGACGGTTTTTGATAAATGGATTTTATAAGTCTTTGTGAATTTTTAAAGATAGTACCGTCGTTGGCCTCTTGGGCATTTGTAAATATTTGCGAAAATTTCTTTTAGCCTTGTGGGTTCCATCTCGGGGCCCACGGCGCTGTAATATTTCCGGTTAAATTTGGGGGTGTTACAGGCAGGAAGCCGTGTGCTGCTCGGTAACGCCCGCATCCTGCTGTTCGGCCGCAGCTGTCCAGCAGTCCCGGTGTCCCAGTTTTGCTCTACTTCTTCGTGATTTTGTCTTCTCCGAATTCGATTATAAATTTACACGAAATAAAATACATCAAATTTACAACAAGATTACACGAAAAAATATGATCCTATATTTACCCGCGGATTTTCTCACGCTCATGGCCCAGAACATTACAGTTAAAGCATCTAGGCAAGTTACCAATAGTTAACGATACCGACCTAGATCTCTTAGATCTTCCAACTGACCTAGAAGGCTCAACAACCGATTGATGCGAGGTTTGAGGTTTATGAACCTCGGTTCTCTTACTTCCCGATGAATCACCAGAAATCTTCTACTTCTTTGTCACAGTTATAGGCTCCGTCGACAATAAAGTCATCTCAAAAGCCAAGGCTCGATCTTGATAATCCTTCAAAGTGGTACACACAAAAGGAGCCATACACTGCCGAACACGAGGTTTCATATGCATATCGAAATAACGAACTTTATCCACTTCACTTTTCACTTGATCCCGAACATAACACAACTGTCAATTATAATTGACTATAGCCTGAGATATCGACACATCCTGGGTCGTAGCCGATAAAAACTCCAATAATCCTGCGCTCTCGAACATGGGGCGGAAAATATTCAGCCTACATGGCAGTCTTGAATTCAACCCAAGTAGTTGTACGATCACTAGGCGCTACGGCCTCCCACCAATCTGCAGCTTCTTTGCCGAGGAGATATTGAGCAATGGGTACCCTTCTCTCATCAATACAGGCTACAACATCGAACGTTCTTCCCAACTAGAATAGCCAATTCTCCCAACCTATCAAATCAGATGAACCCGCAAAATGAGGTAGGTGTATCTTCATCACGTCTCGTAGCCACTCACTAGCTTTGTTATCCCTATATGAAGGTTTATTCCGTTGCACATTCTGATTCATCTGCGCCAATTGGGTCGCCACCTGCTGAAGAATGGGGGTTGCTTCCACATTGACATTACCTCCAGTCGTTTGCCTCAGATCCCGTGACTTGTTATCCCGACCATCTTTACTGGATTAGTGCTCAACAACGAACGAGTCCCTCAACACGCTCCTGACTACGATCATGACCACTACCTCGGCCTCGACCTCTCGGCATTCTAAAAAGACAACCGCTCAGTACCATGAAACACAACATCGCAAAATAATATACCAAGGTGCCAACTCAGCACAACACATCGCAAACAGTATACCAAAATACCAACTTAGCACAACATATCAACATAAGGCAACGAGTATCAACACGACAAAAATATCCATTCTGGATAATTATACGAATACAAGAGCTACAACTTAATAGATGGAACTTACAGTCGTAACCAACGAATCACATAACCATATCAATAGGAAACTTACGACCATTATGTTGGGTTTTCCATGCATCGAATACATAAATCAAGAGTAAAACGCGGAGGAAGAATAAATATGAAAACCCAATTTAGGATCTCATACAGTAATTTAATTGTTTGATTAAAGGGTTAATCGAATTACCTTAATCCTACGAATAGATTTAGATCAGGACTAGAAGCAGATGAATAGCTCCTTCCTCTTTGGGTGATCCACACATGAACAAGGAGGACGTGGGAGGAGCAGCTGAGATTAGATTTGAAGGCCCTTAACCTTTCCGAGACCATGACTGTTGATAGGTGTGCTTGGAGGCACTAGATCAGAGTTGTGGATTCTTTTGTAGGGAACGGTGTTGTAGTTGAGAGCCTTAGGGTTGGGTTGTCTCGGTTAACTCTGACCTAGAGCATTGCATTTTTCTTTTTACTTTTATTGTATATTTTATCCTGTTGCTTTTTGCGTGTGGTATATTTTTGACAGGGAGCTGTGCGCTGAGTCTACCTCTCTTCTGTTGGAGCAGCGTGCATCGAGAGTGCAGTTGCCAAAGTCCACTTAGGTAAATCTCATGTGAATTAAGCCATGGGCTCAGGTATGGTTTTGAGCTTTCTCGCATCATATGCTTCTTTGTATATATCACTCAATACTTTGTTGTGCACTAAGCTGGGGGTCTCCACGAAAACAGCCTCCCTACCGTAAAAAGTAGGGGCATGGTCTGCGTACATCTTACCCTCCCCAGACCCTGCTTTGAGCGGGATACACTGAGTTTGTTTGGTTTGGTTTGGTGTTTTATTATTTAATCTCCTCATAAATATAATATCCAATATTATATTTATTATTCTTAGTTGATATTATTCCTACTTGTCTATAATTGTCGTACGTGCGACCCAAAAGGCTTATATTATGTTGGCAATTATTTAATACCTTATTAAATAATAAATCATAAGTGGCATCTAGCAAGACATTATGATTACCCAAATAATATAAGTTAATATTCTATTAAACCTTTTAATGTGTCAAATCCCTTTGTCACGCGATATCATATTTGAACTAAGTCATGGAGATTGTCATACTTATTATGTTCAAATGCTTTCTCGATCTTTAAGTAGACTGAAATGACTCTTCATTTGAGCATGGACATGCATTTCCTCCAGTCCTACTTATCGAGGGGCCCAGCAGATATCTCTCTCACTAAAGAGAGGGACAAATCCCCATCTTGATTATTCATTGCCCTCTACATGACTCCCAATAATCCCAATCTCTAACCTTTATGATCACCATGTTTCAGATGACGTTGGATTACGTAAAGGCTTAGCAGTTATCATGTTGGACTCTATGATAATCTCAGGTTCCAGGATTTATTGACATACTGTTATATTGAGATTCACTTATGACATTTCCATGCAGTGATCTCAATGCGGGTCTGTCCAGTATTGGTTCTCCAACCAATACCCATAAGATTGATCCGTACTATACGTGTAATCATCCGATGATTATCAATCAAACTAATACTAGTATATCAATCACTTGAGTCTCTACTCAACGCGATTGTACCAGGGACATTTGAATAATCTTCTTATTCGTGAATAACTATTATTCGATTATTACAATATTAAAACTTGCACACATTATAATAATAAACAATAAATAAATGATATCAAATGACTATTATGTGACAATTACAAATCTAGGCACCTCTAATGTCCTAGGGCACTATTCCGAACAATCTCCCACTTGCACTAGGACCATTCATTCATGACTTTTAGTCCTATCGCTCTAGCATGATCAACATGCTTTCCTTGTGAGAGAGGCTTGGTAAGTGGATCTGGAACATTCTCTTCTGTTGCTACTTTAAATATTGCAATATCTCCTCGTTAGATAATCTCTCTGACTAGGTGATATTTTCTGAGTATATGTTTGGAATTATGATCGGTCCATGACTCTTTAGCTCGCGTAATAGCACCATTATTGTCGCAGTAAAGACTTATAGGACCTAAACGGTTCCACATATTTTCCTTGGCTGCATCCGATGCTGCCAGGTACTGAGTCTTAAGTATAGAATCTATGAGCGTGTTTACTTGGAACATTTTGTAACACCCCCGATACATCCAGGGATATTACAGCGTCGTAAATCCTTTACGTAAGAATTTACAAGGCTGATGAATCGAAAAGACAATAACCAATACCCATAAATGACAATAACTGAAATAAAGATACAACAGTTCTGGACTAGTACAGGAAATGCAAACGTCCCACGAAAAACATTATTACATAGTCAAATCCAACATCACAAAAGACAATGTACTCGAGTACTTATTAAAAAAAGACACAAACATCTGACGAATAAATCCGACCGGAACATCACTCTGCACCCTCGTCGTCATGCAGCTCCACTGGTTTTTTTCCTGCTCTACTGAATCCTGAACATAAACAAATGTTCACCCCCGAAGGGTTTGATAGGACGAAAATAGTGTGCTAAAATCATTGTTAATTATAAGGTTTTAATGAATTTTATGTTGGCACACTTGGTTATTTTCTACCTATTTATATTTTGGATGTAATTTACTTCACTTGGCAATTTGTTGTTTAATTTAGGTGTTTGATGGAGTTTTTAAGCTTAAAAGAGTAATTTGGGCCATCAAACGGACCAAGCAGAAACTGCCGCGCGACACTGGGTGGCCCAGTGCCAGTTCGGTGACCCAGTGTCGGCCCTGTTCCGAAAATAATCTTACTTGGGGCCCAAGAAACGACTCCAATCCGCCCCAATCAGTTCCACAAGGCATAAAATCGACCCCTAGGCTGGGGAAAGGAATTTGAATAGATTTGGGAAGAAAGACTCCAAAAGAATTAAAACTCAAGAAGGATAAGAACGAAGGAGATCCAATTAAAGAAGGAAACTAATAGATAAGGACTAATATAAAAGGAGGGTGATGAGATTATTATAAAGGACCATTATTATTATCAGCACATCGGCTGGAGCAGAAAAGAAGGAGGACCGAGCCAAAATTCTCACCGGAACAAACCAAGCCATTTCCGACGTGCGAGGAAGAAGAATACTTCGTTTAAATTTCTTTCTTCTCATGTCTATTATTAATTTGATGTTTTCTAAAGACAACATGTCCGGCTAATTTTCTATTCTAGTTCTTAGTAAAGTTTGAAACCGTATTTGAATTATTCATGTTTTAATCCCATAGCGTATTCTCAACTCGAAATCTCTTGAATTACTTTTGTGTTATTGAATTCACTACTATGACATAAAATTTCTTGATTTGGTTTGGCCAACTAGATTAGGAGTTTTATGTCTTATGCTAGAAATTGAGTTGTAATCCGTAATTGTTGAAATTTTAATTTCACAAGTAGCAAACAATTGAATTTTCTCAATTGAGTAACACAAAATCGAGATCCCTTAAGTCGAGCTTATGAACTTAATATCTTGCCTATTTCATTATTTTGGTTTTTAATGCATCTAGCGAGCGAGATTTGAAGAGCTTGTTTTGAATCCACCGCATAGATAGGTTCGATTAAAGAGCTTGTTTTAATTGAATAAACTTAAAAAATAATTGGGGTCAACAGAGTTTGTTGTTGGCTTCGGAATAGGAGTTCATGAGATTAGAGAAGAGATAAGCGCTGCATTGAAGCATGAATTAATTCGAAACGGTGGATAACGGAGCTAAGAACTTGATTATTCCTCAATTGATATTCTCGAATTTTATTTCCTTTGTTTATTTTAATTTAATTTATTTTACGCAAATTATTTTAGTTAAGATCAGAAACTAAACCCCCCCTCTTCGTTTTTATTTTAAGTTAATTGCACAAAGTACTTAACTCTTAATAAGTATAATTGATTTACCGTTCTCCGTGGGATCGACCCTTACTTCCCGATACTACTAGTTAGTAGAAGTAAGCTAAGGAAACTAAAATAACTAATTTTGACGTGTAACGACAGCACGATCAAAATTTTGGCGCCGTTGCCGGGGAACAGTGTTAAATTAATTTTACTTATTTTGGGTTAAAAACTTTCTGCAATTTCGACACTGGGCGACCCAGTGTCAGTTCTGGAAATTCATTATAATTGTCAGTTGTGCACTAATCCGTTTGTTTTATCTTTGCATGAATACAAGGTCCCGAAGGGATAAAGACTTACAATACTTTCCAGAAATCACCAAACGAGATCGAGTTTTCAGGGGAAAAGCAAAAGAGAATAAAGAAGTACTTGGGCACTTACCATTTTCTTTCGAAACATCACACATCGAATCGAATAACGAGAGCGAAATCATGGCAACTAACGCTGAAAAGACACTGAAGCAATTAGCCAACCTGGAGCTACCTCAACAACCACTGTACATCACGATCCCGGCTATTGACAACAACAACACCTTCGAATTGATGTCGGGATTGATTCACTTGCTACCTGCATTTCATGGTCTATCAGGGGAGGATTCACACAAACATCTCAAAGAATTCCATGACGTTTGTTCAAGCATGAAGCCGAACGGTGTCACGGAAGAACAAATCAAACTTAGAGCCTTCCCATTCTCATTAAAAGATTCGGCTAAGGATTGGTTATTTTATTTACCGTCAGCCACTATCACAACGTGGAACGAGATGGAGATCTTATTTATGCAAAAGTAGTTTCCGGCCTCTCGAGCAGCCACCTAAGAAAAGAGATATGTGGTGCAAGGCAAATGACCGGAGAAACATGGCATAAATATTGGGAACGATTCAAATAGTTGGTATCTCGCTGCCCGCAACATCAAATTAGCGAGCAACTCTTGATTCAGTATTTTTACGAAGGATTTAATCTGATGGAGCAAAAGACGATAGATGCGGAAAGTGGAGGAGCCCTAGTGGAAAAAACTCCCACGGCCGCAAGGGCTCTCATATCCAACATGGCGGCTAATTCAAAACAAGATGTCGCGATGCACCGATCAGGATGATGAAGGAGATGCATGACTCGTCCCTTGAGGAAAAATTGAATGAGCTAACCACTTTTGTTAGAAAACTTGTTATAGGTAATAGCAAGCCAGTCGTACCCTGTCGTCTTTGCAAAACCGCGGAGCATACAACGGAGAATTGTCGGATTTTGCTGGATGAAATCGAGGCACACGCCAATGCAATTGGAACTGAAAATTCTTATGGGAGAAAGAACGATCCGTACTCAAACACATACAACCCAGGATAGAGGGATCACCCTAACTTTCGATGGAAAAACCAGCAAGAGGCGCCTCCACAAAATAGGGGACAATTCTACAAGCAGCCCACCGAAAATCCGACACCATCTTTGGAGGAGATGATGAAGACCCTTGTGGCAAACACTATGTAATTCCAGCATGACACTAAATCGAGTATCAAAATTCTCGAAAATCAAATGAGTTAACTAGCCACCACTGTGAGCCGCTTGGAGAACAAAAATAGTGGGAAATTGCCATCCCAACCTGAAATGAACCCAAGGAACGTGAGTGCTGTAACTTTAAGAAGTGGGAAGAAGCTTGGGGAGTCTAAACAGGTGGTGGAAGCTTAAAACGAGGAGGAAAAATCCACTAAACAGATCAACACTAGGACACCAAGTGCAAAATCAGCACCCAGTGCAGAACAACCGGACATCAAGGTAAATTCGTCTAAAACTGCTCCTTTTAAGACTAACGAGTTACCTTTTCCATCTAGGGTCAAAAAGGCAGCGGCTGTGAATAAAGAGAAGCAAATCCTAGACGTATTCCAAAAGGTTGAAATCAACATTCCCTTACTCGACGCAGTTCAACAAATTCCAAAATACGCAAAATTCCTTAAGGACTTATGCACCAACAAGCAGAGATTAAAAGGGAATTGGAAGGTAGTAATGGGAGAAAATGTGTCCGCTATATTCCAAAAGAAATTGCCACCAAAACGGGAAGATCCAGGTATGTTTGCTATTCCTTGTCGAATTGGAAATATGGGTTTTGAACGAGCTATGATAGATTTAGGAGCATCAATAAATGTTATGCCACGCTCTATATACACCTCCTTAAATCTAGGACCTCTTTGAGAAACAAAGATAATTATACAATTGGTAGATCGTAGCCTTGTGTATCCCGAAGGGCTAATTGAGGACGTTCTTGTCCAAGTCAATAAACTTGTATTTCCAGCCGATTTCTACATTCTTGATATGCAAAACGAGTCATCAAATTCAACACCTATTTTGTTAGGAAGGCCATTTCTAAATACTGCTAATACCAAAATAGATGTTCGTGAAGGATCTCTCACGATGGGATTTGATGACCAAATCGTATGATTTAATATTTATGATGCTATGAAATTTCCTGAGGAAGATTGCTCTCTTTTTGCATTAAGCGTGATTGACCCTCTTGTCGAGGAAGTGTTTGAGTTGCATTGCAGGGGTAGACTCAAAGTGGTGCTTACTAAAAACTTGGAGGCTGATAAAGAAAATGATTTTGTGGAGCTTCAAAGAGAATTACAGCCAATATATAAGGAAGTATATGGAAAAAGTGAACCAGAGTTAGCCTTCGATGAGCATCTCAGGGGAGGAAAGTTTTCAATAAACACTCCGAGAAAGTTTGGTGTGGTTCAAGAAGACGTGTCATCAATCGTACATTTATTGAGACCCATACCAAAACCTCATTGGTGTGTTCACTAAAAAGGGAAGTTTTTCGTCGAGCCAACGACGTAAAAAAAAGACGCTTGTTGGGAGGCAACCCAATTTTTAATTTTCGCATTTTTTTCTCTTCTACGTTTTTTTTAATTAATTGCTTGCTAGGAGTCAGTTTTTTTTAGTAATTTTTTCTTATAAATTAGAATATTATTCTGCCACTCTTTTAATTTTCTTAATTACTTATTTCCTTTAAAATTTTATTTCCTTTATTATTTTTTCACTACTTAGTTGTTACCTTTATTATTAGTTATTTCCTTTATCCTTAAATCTCGTATCTTTCTCCCTTATTTCTATACCCTCGCCTCCGCTCGGTGTCAGAAATCTAACCTCTCTTCCCCTCTCTTCTACAGCCCAAACACCACACATCGCCGACCGATCGTGAACCAGTGGACGACCCACAACCTACGGCCGAACAAGAAAATGAGGCCAAAGTCGAGCAAGAAAATGAGGCCGAGGCCGAACAGCAGCACGACTTCACACAAGCCGAGAGCCCAGCCCCACCTCCAGCGAGAGAGAAACCCAAGAGTCTCCTCAGTCTGCCGAACCGATACAATGTCGCCTTTGGATCCCCCGGACAGGTTACGCGCTATCGCAAACTCACGGAACGAAAGGAGCTTCCTAACCATTCCTTCGGACACGAAAGGGTCAAGGGCACGGGCAGACGGTGCAAGCACAAGCCGAGCAGGAGATTAGGCCATGGAGGCCGAGCTGAGGCATCGGATCGAGTAGCTTGAGGAGGGGCATCGCGCACTTCAAGCCAAGGTGGATCGTTTGACCGAGCAGCTGGAAGCCCTTATCCCTCATTACCCCGGTGATTCCTACTCTAGACTTTTTACTATCCTTTATTTTTCTTCTTCTTTTCCTTCTTTGATTTGGAGTTGTGTACTTAATTTTAAGTTTGGGGAAGTTGGATTTGGAATGATTAATTGAATTGGAAATTGTGATGAATTTAAATTTGCATCCTTAGCTAAATTTGTGTGATTGAATCAAGTTCGTGTATTGGGGATTTAAGTATGACCTGACATAGGAGATGGATATGATTGACTAGTTTGATTTTAATTAGGTAGTTCACTATCTTGATTTTGGATTTGGATAAAAGTGTGAGGTATTCATGGCACAAGCCCTTTTAATTCGTGAGTTTTGATCCGTAGAGCAAAATATATATACACATATATAAATAATTATACATATACATGCTCACTATTTCTTCTTGTGGGGTCGAACGTATTGTGTTCATGCTAGAACTTAATCAATTATACATGTTAAGACTATGTTAGTGATCTCATGCAGTAAAGTGATAAAGGCAATTAGGAATAACCCACTTGGCTTATATTTTCCCACCTCGACATAATCACCATTAGAAGCCCATTTGGACCTAAGCCTTATTCTTTGATCCAACACATTTTATTAGCCATTATCCAACTTTTGGTGAAAATTCATCCGTTTGAACTCTTGGTCAAGATTTGGTTGTGAATTAGGTGTATAACAAGTCAAGAGAAGGACAAGGAATTATCAAAAAGTGGGTGGTGAAGTGAAAAGAAAAGGGAGCTGAAACTAAAATAATAAAGGCCGAAAAAAAAATAAAAAAAAATAGGGGGCGGCCGTTAAAATACCCCCCTCGAATGTTGTTAAGCCACTGACCTCAACTAATCTTTCATGGCTATGCGATTACATGTGCCTAAGAGGGTGCTCAAGGAAAGCATGGTGATTCATTGTTTGTAGGATTTGTTATGCACTTAATTTCATGATTAGTCTCGGCCAATGAATCCTTTATTTATCCTTTTTATCCTATCCATACCTAAAGCCCCGTTACAACCATAAGAGCCCTTTTGATTATATGCATGAGTTCTTCTACGTAGTGGAGATTTGATTTTTGTGCGAGTATATAGTAATGACACATCATGTTTTGACGTGAGTGATTGCTTAATAATCTCTACATTTACTTAAGCGAGAGTGACCCTTTGTGAGGCCATCGAATCTTCTCTCACTTGATGCCAATGAAGATGTTGAGATTGGTTTAGGTACTTCAATTTTCTTCATACTTGTTCATGATTATTTGTTCTCCTTGAATATGGCTATCATCTTGGATTTTTCAATACATGCTTCTTGAATTTCTTTCACTCGAATTATGCTTGAGGACAAGCATTTGTTTAAGTTTGGGGAGATTTGATAGGACGAAAATAGTATGCTAAAATCATTGTTAATTATAAGGTTTTATTGAATTTTATGTTGGCACGCTTGGTTATTTTCTACCTATTTATATTTTGGATGCAATTTACTTCACTTGGCAATTTGTTGTTTAATTTAGGTGTTTGATGGAGTTTTTAAGCTTAAAGTGTAATTTGGGCAATCAAACGGACCAAGCCAATGTAATTTGGGCTTTAATGAAGAAATTGCCGCACGACACTAGGAGGCCCAGTGCTAGTTCGGTGACCCAGTGTCGGCCCTGTTCCGAAAATAATCTTATTTGGGGCCCAAGAAACGACTCCAATCTGCCCCAATCAGTTCCACAAGGCATAAAATCAACCCCAAGGCTGAAGAAAGGAATTTGAATAGATTTGGGAAGAAAGACTCCAAAAGAATTAAACCTCAAGAAGGATAAGAAGGAATGAGATCCAATTAAATAAGGAAACTAATACCTAAGGACTAATATAAAAGGAGGGGGGCTGAGATTATTATAAAGGACCATTATTATTATCAGCACAACGGTTGGAGCAGAAAAGAAGGAGGACCGAGCCAAAATTCTCACCAGAGCAAACTGAGCCGTTTCCGACGTGCGGGGAAGAAGAATACTTCGTTTGAATTTCTTTCTTCTCATGTCTATTATTAATTTGATGTTTTCTAAAGTTAACATGTCCGGCTAATTTTCTATTCTAGTTCTTAGTAAAGTTTGAAACCGTATTTGAATTATTCATGTTTTAATCCCGCAGCGTATTCTTAACTCGAAGTCTCTTGAATTACTTTTGTGTTATTGAATTCACTACTATGCCATACAATTTCTTGATTAGATTTGGCCAACTAGATTAGGGGTTTTATGTCTTATGCTAGAAATTGAGTTATAATCCGTAATTGTTGCAATTTACTTTCACAAGTAGCAAACAATTGAATTATCTCAATTGAGTAACACAAATTCGAGATCCCTTAAGTCGACCCTTACTTGCCGATACTATTAGTTAGTAGAAGTAAGCTAAGGAAAATAAAAATAACTAATTTTGACGTGTCACAACAGCGCGGTCAAAATTTTGTGCAAGTAAGGGTCGATCCCACGGAGAACGGTAAATCAATTATACTTTTTAAGTGTTAAGTACTTTGTGCAATTAACTTAACATAAAAACAAAGGGGGGTTTTTAGTTTCTGATCTTAACAAAAATAATTTGCGTAAAATAAATTAAATTAAAATAAACAAAGGAAATAAAATTTGAGAATATCAATTGAGGAATAATCTAGTTCTTAGCTCCGTTATCCACCATTTCGAATTAATTCATTCTTCAATGCAGCGCTTATCTCTTCTCTAATCTCATGAAATCCTATTCCGAAGCCAACAATAAGCTCTGTTGACCCCAATTATTTCTTAAGTTTATTCATTTAAAACAAGCTCTTTCATCGAACCTATCTATGCGGTGGATTCAAAACAAGCTCTTCAAATCTCGCTCGCTAGATGCATTAAAATCCAAAATAATGAAATAGGCAAGATATTAAGTTCATAAGCTCGACTTAAGGGATCTTGATTTTGTGTTACTCAATTGAGAAAATTCAATTATTTGCTACTTGTAAAATTAAAATTGCAATAATTACGGATTACAACTCAATTTCTAGCATAAGACATAAAACACCTAATCTAGTTGGCCAAACTAAATCAAGAAATTATATGGCATAGTAGTGAATTCAATAACACAAAAGTAATTCAAGAGATTTCGAGTTGATAATACGCTACGGGATTAAAACATGAATAATTCAAATATGGTTTCAAACTTTACTAAGAACTAGAATAGAAAATTAGCCGGACATGTTGGCTTTAGAAAATAGCAAATTAATAATAGACCTAGAAGAAAGAAAATCAAACGATGTATTCTTCTTCCTCGCACGTCGGAAACGGCTCGGCGTTGCTCCGGTGAGAATTTTGGCTCGATCCTCCTTCTTTTCTGCTCCAGTCGATGTGCTGATAATAATAATGGTCCTTTTTAATAATCTTAGCCCCCCTCCTTTTATATTAGTCCTTATCTATTAGTTTCCTTATTTAATTGGATCTCCTTCCTTCTTATCCTTCTTGAGTTTTAATTCTTTTGGAGTCTTTCTTCCCAAATCTATTCAAATTCCTTTCCCCAGCCCAGGGGTCGATTTTATGCCTTGTGGAACTGATTGGGGCAGATTGGAGTCGTTTCTCGGGCCCCAAGTAAGATTATTTTCGGAACAGGGCCGACATTGGGTCACCGAACTGGCACTAGGCCACCCAGTGTCGCGCGGCAGTTTCTTCATTAAAGCCCAAATCACATTGGCATGGTCCGTTTGATGGCCCAAATTACTCTTTAAGCTTAAAAACTCCATCAAACACCTAAATTAAACAACAAATTGCCAAGTGAAGTAAATTGCATCCAAAATATAAATAGGTAGAAAATAACCAAGTGTGCCAACATAAAATTCATTAAAACCTTATAATTATCAATGATTTTAGCACACTATTTTCATCCTATCAGGGGTTAGCACAACGATGCTAGTACAAATACGATAATTATACAACAATGATTTAATAAACAATAATCATGACAAGTTTCTCCAATGAGAAATAATAACAACATATAACACACCATGACAGTCTCAACATACACATGGTATTCCAACGATTCAGCGCACACAGCTATAGATTCCCATGATGATCCCGTCGGACCAACGCATGGTGGAACTACCTGTCCAATGATCTAGCGCACACATCTATAGATTTCCCATTATGATTCCTATCGGATCAACGCATGGTGGACAATTTAATCACAACACATGTACACAGTACAATCATAGCATAACCGACATAATACGAATAATTCTAATTAAAGTACTTGCCTCGATTCGATGACAAGAATAATACTCCGACAGGTATCAATACACTCAAAGGTCGCACCTTCGATCAATCACATAGGAAAACTCGGACCTTAAACAGAAGAAATAATATAGAGTTCATCTCAAGTCGAATAACTAACGTATGAACATCTAACAATCCAAATTACGGCCGAAAGTTCAACAAAACGTATCCTCTCTGTCCTTCCTAACATACGTTACTTACACAGCGTAGCGCACGTTAAGTCAGTTCGTTGGCATACGTAAGCTACAAAGCTTAGCGCACGTTAAGCTTGCATTGACAGTTCACTTCTCTGATCAGATGACTGACTCGTCTGGTGGTATAACATACGTAATGCATGATGCTTAACGTATGTTATACTCACAAATACACGTCTCATGCAAACAAGACTGATCCTAGAGTGTTTGATATCTTCGAATTTCTAGGATAAACATGCCATCATAATACTATACTTCAATCTTGATGATAAATCCTCAAATTTAGTTCGGAAGGTCTATGGTTGTTATCAATATCATTATTACATTCAAACTATCATCTTGAAGATTGGTTAACAATCCACCTTTACAAGATACAACAAATCCTTCCATGATCAACCTCCTAGGCTCGTCTAACAAAAGTGATATTAATACCAAGTCCGTGATCACTACGAAGACACCTTCCAAATGTGGATTATAAATCTCAGAAAACTTCCTTTACTTGTTCATCGTAACAAGATTCAAATTATGATGTTCTTAACCAAGGTACTTAAAGCATAATCATCTCAACTTCCTAGACATGATGTTTGGTTGAATAAATCATCCATGGAACTTAATATCTTGATAGCATGATCATAATATCCTTAAGGACACGAATCCAAGGTTGGAGATAGTATTAACATACCTTAAGATGAAGAAAACACCGAGACAATAGGTAGAATCCAACTCCAGTTGCTTGTATGCCAATTAAAGATGATTCTCCACTTTAATGATCAAGTAAAAGTGATATCCAAATCCCCAGTGATCAAGTATAGATTGTCTATATGAGTGTAAGGAGGCTGGGAACTCTCTGGAATGAAATAAGTCAATGGCCAAGTGAAAAGGAACGAAATGAATTGAAATGGGGTGCTATCGCATTTATAACTTTCTGAGCATAACGTACGCTAGCCTTTGCTCATAGCATACGTTATCGTCAAAGATAACTTACTGCCTTGTTTATGAACTTCATTACGTACGCTACACTTATCATGTTACGTACGTAACCAATACCATTAGCGTGCGCTACATACTTACCTTAGCGTACGTTAATATCCGTTGACTTAAAACTGTCCAGGTTCATCCGCGGGAATCTTATCCGGACCCACCGACTAGCTGGCTCATGTGCTAGCCGCCCTGCTCAATTATTGGCTGCCTTACGTATGCTACGCTTCATTCGTAGCATACGCTAATCTTGGCACATAACGTACGCTATGCTCACTTCGTAGCGTACGTTATCACGTGTTTGCATGCGAAATTACATATGTTGATATTATCATGCACATGGATATGAATACGAGAAATATCATACTTCGATTATCGATATCACAAATCCGAATAATACAGGGTTCAATTACAGATGAAATACTCAATAATTAATCCGGATATTACATACTCTCCTTCTAAAAAGGAGTTTTGTCCCGAAACTCAAGACGAAAATAACTCTGGATATCTGGACCTCATGCTATCTTCCGTTTCCCAAGTGGATTCCTATACTCCATGGCGTGACCACTGAACCTTAACCAAAGCGATCAGTTTGTTTCTCAATTGCTTAACTCGACTCTCGAGTAACCCGATCGGTCTCTCTTTAAACGTGCCATCCTGAGCGACTTCGATCTCGCCGAAATCAATGACATGACTAGGATCTAGTATATACTTCTGTAACTGGGATACGTGGAACACGTTATGAACATGGCTCAATGACGGCGGTAATGCCAACCTATATGCCAACTCTCCAACCCTCTCAACAATCTCGAATGGTCCGATATATCTCGGACTCAGCTTTCCCTTTCTCCCGAAATGAAAGATTCCCCGAGTAGGAGAAACCTTTAAAAGCACGTGATCTCCAATACTGAACTCTAATGGGCGATGGGGCATGTCTGCGTAAGATTTCTGTTGACTCTGGGCGGTCAACAGTCTTTCGTGAATCAAGGCTGTCTTCTCTCGTGTCTGTACGATCAATTCCGGTTCCGTCCCGATCAAGTATGATGAATCGTCCCAACATAGGGGCGATCTGCATCTCCTCCCGTATAATGCCTCAAACGGTGCCATCTTAATGGAAGCATGCTAACTATTGTTGTAGGTGAATTCGATCAACGGTAGATGAACTTCCCAATCAGTCGACCAATCTAAGGCACAAGCCCTCAGCATGTCTTCCACTGTTTGAATAGTCCTCTCGGACTATCCGTCCGTCTGTGGATGATAAGCCGTGCTGAAATTCAATCTGGTTCCCAAGGCCTTATGAACTGCTTTCCAAAAATGAGACACAAAGCGACCGTCTCAGTCAAAAATAATGGTCTTTGGCGTACCATGCAATCGGACTATCTTTGCAATAAACACTCGTGCCAACTTCTCTAGTCCCCAAATGTCCTTTATGCTCAGAAAATGAGCCAATTTGGTTAGACGGTCAACTATAACCCAGATCATGTTCATTCCTGTTCTGGACCTGGGCATATTAGTGATAAAGTCTATCGATATGTCCTCCCACTTCCATTCAGGAATCGAGAGCGGCTTCAGCATTCCGGTAGGTCGTTGATGCTCTATCTTAACTGTTGGGATTCAGTCCAGCATCCTGCCTGCATAGGCTTAAAAATACGCGAGGCGCGGCTTGCGATTCGACCTGTGAGATCTGCACTAGAGAGTGGTTAAATGAATTGATTTGGACTACTCATACAAACAAGATGTATCTTCTTTTCTGGTAGACATCTCATAGAAACTCCAAAGTTAAGCGTGCTTGGCTTGGAGTAGTTATGGGATGGGTGACCCCCTGGGAAGTTTCTCAGGTGCGCGTGAGTGAGGACAAAGCGCGCTGGAAAAGACTCAGTGTTGGTACAGTGAGGACAGTCTTCATCATTCTGGGGACCAACAATTGGTATCGGAGCAGGTCACGGGTGCGAATTCCCTCGAAGTATCCTAAAGTGGAGGCTGCCAAAGTGTTGGAACTAAGAGGCGGGCATGCAACAAAATGTTGCCAGTTGGCCGGAACTAAGATGTTGGTGATATGGAGGTTGTCAGGTGCTGGAGGGCTATGTGATCAAATCTAGTATGCTGGAACTGAGATACTGGCGCAACAGAAGTAAACGGAGCTGGAACAAATGCTGATGTCAAGTGTTGGAGGACTGTGTGAATGAATCCAGCTGCTAGAGGGCTGTGTGATCAAATCTAGTTCGCGGAGGTTTCCAGACTATGGGGCTGAGATGCTAGAAGGTACTGGGAGGGGGATTGTTGGGATTCAGTCCAGCATCCTGCCTGCATAGGCTTAAAAATGCACGAGGCGCGGCTTGCGATTCGACCTGTGAGATCTGCACTAGAGAGTGGTTAAATGAATTGATTTGGACTACTCATACAATCAAGATGCATTTTCTTTTCTGGTAGACATCTCATAGAAACTCCAAAGTTAAACGTGCTTGGCCTGGAGTAGTTATGGGATGGGTGACCCCCTGAGAAGTTTCTCAGGTGCGCGTGAGTGAGGACAAAGTGCGCTAGAAAAGACTCAGTGTTGGTACAGTGAGGACAGTCTTCATCATTCTGGGGACCAACATTAACCTACTGACAAATCAATCATTTCGAGACGTAATCGGCTACGTCTTTCTTCATGTTGCTCCACCAGAAATTCTGGTTCAGATCCTTATACATCTTACTGGTGCCTGGGTGGATAGAATAAGGCGTGCTATGAGCTTCCTTCATGACTGTCTGCTTCAACACATCAACATCGGGAACATAAAGTCAGCTCTGGAATCTCAATACCTCATCATCATGAATTACAAATACTAGGGCTTTGCCCTTGATTACTTCACCGCATAACCGAATCATCAGAGGATCATCTAATTGCTTAGATTTGATTTCTTCGGTTAACGATGAAGTTATTTCCATTACACACAGTTGTCCTTGGACTCTTTGCAATCATATTTCAATTCCTTCACAAATCAATTCCCGTTGAATGCTGGTCTGGGAGGTGAGAGTCTTCAGCATTCGTATAGAAACAGGCTTGCGGCTCAGTGCATCGGCCACTACATTTGCTTTGCCTGAATGATAAAGAATCTCCATGTTGTAGTCTTTAATCAATTCCAGCCATCTCCTATGCCGCATGTTCAACTCTTTATGACTGAAGATGTATTTGAGACTCTTATGATCCGTGAAGATCTAATAGTGCGTCCCGTACAAATAATGTCTCTAAATTTTCAAGGCGAAAATTACAGCTGCCAACTCCAAATCGTGCGTTGGATAATTTACTTCGTAGGGCTTTAACTGTCGTGATGCATAGGCGATCACCTTATCATTCTGCATCAATACACACCCAAGACCTAGGTTCGAAGCGTCACTGTAAACTATGAATCCTCCAGTTCCCTATGGGAGTGCTAAAATCGGTGCCGTCGTCAATCTCTTTTTCAATTCATCAAAGCTAGTCTGGCACATCTCGTTCCACTCAAACTTTTGGGTTTTCTGCATTAATTGAGTAAGTTGGCGTGTAATTTTGGAAAACCCTTCCACAAACCGACGATAATACCCTGCAAGTCCTAAGAAACTTCTGACTTCCTTCACGTTCTTAGGAGATTTCCAATCCATAACTGCTTTAATTTTCTGGGGATCTACTTGGACTCCTTCTGCTGATACCATATGACCGAGAAACATTACTTCCTTTAGCCAGAATTCATACTTAGAAAGCTTGGCGTACAATTGCTCATTTCTCAAAAGGTCTAAAACGATCCGCAAATGCTGTGCATGCTTTTCCGGGCTCTTGGAATAAACCAGAATTTCATCAATAAATACGACCACGAATTTGTCCAAATACTCTATGAACACTCGGTTCATCAATTGCATGAATACAGCAGGTGCGTTAGTGAGACCAAATGACATCACTACAAACTCATAGTGTCCATAGCGAGTTCTGAATGCTGATTTTGGAACATCGAATTCCATAATCCTCAACTGATGATATCCCGACCTCATATCGATCTTAGAAAACATTGTTGCTCCATGTAACTAGTCAAACAAATCATCAATCCGTGGCAACGGATACTTGTTCTTGATCGTCATCTTGTTCAACTCTCGATAGTCAATACACAATCGAAGCGATCCATCCTTCTTCCGGACAAAAGAACTGGTGCACCCAAGGGCGAAACGCTTGGCTGGATATAGCCTTTGTCCAGTAACTATTCCAGTTGCTACTTCAATTCGTACATCTCAGTAGGTGCCATACGATACGGTGCCTTAGAAATTGGTGTAGCTCATAGTTCTAACTCGATGGTGAATTCTACATCTCGTCGTGGAGGTAGTCCAGGTAATTCGTCAGGAAACACATCCGGAAATTCGTTCACAACAGGAAAGGATGAAAGTTCTACTTTTCTGTCTTCCTTCTTCATTGCGTAGCACCAGTATCCAGTACAGCCCTGTTTTAGCAGTTTAATAGCCTTCATCGCTTTGATCAACTTTCCTAAGCTTCCTGGTCTCCATCCCTCAAACAGTATTTCGGAACCATCTTCAGCTATCATTGAGATATTCCTCTTCTGGTAGTTTACAATAGCTCCATATCGATTAAGCCAATCATCTCCGAGAATCAGGTCGTCGCCTTGCATTTCTATCACAATTAGATTTGAGGGCCAATCTTTGCCTCCAATTGATATGGGAAAATCTCTAGTTTCCAAATTTCCCACAATTCTCTCCCCACTCGGTAAACCTAAAACATAAGGCTCACAATAATAAAAACCATAAATGTTCAAACAATTTACACAAGACAAAGATATAAATGAATGCGTAGCTCCTGTATCGAATAAAATGCTAACTAGATGTGAAAGGATCTGAATAGTACCTGATGCGACAGCAGCATCCTGACTGTCTGCCCTCCTCATATCGTACAGGCGTGGAGGAACGGACCTGACACTCGATGTCCCTTTTCGGTCGAACTGTCATCTGCCTCGTCCTCGACCGAAATTTTGGGGCAGATGAACACTCTGCTGCATCTGCTAAATACTTGCTTCCTTCTGAGCCAATTGTGAAGTACGAGTTCCATTAAACTTAGTCTCATCCTTTCAAAACATTGCACGATGCCCCTCCTGTCCGCAATCATAACATGTCACTAGAGTACGGAAACAATCACGCCAAAGATGGCCTGTCCGACCACAATTAAAGCAGTTTTTCACCACATCTATTGGTGTTGATACTGATTTGCAGTTCTTTCCGCTTTTGGATAGGTGCGTAGGTTTATTGAATGAATGAAAGGATGACTGGGCCTTTCGGGGCCCACTGCTCTTGTGCTCTGTGAAACTACCAGAGACTTTCTGCTTCTTGGATTTTGGAAAATTTTCCATCGCTGCTTCTTTGATTTCCTACACCGACGCTTTATCCTGATATTGATGGAGAGTGGTACATTCGAAACTAGACATGTACCTCTAAATCTCTGGTTTCATTCTCATATCAAAATGGATCATCATTTCCGCATCTGTTCTGACCAGATGTCGAACGAACGCCATCTGCTGATTAAACATTTTAATCGTCTGGGATACTGGCTCGTCTGATGGCTGTGCATAGAAAAATTCCGGATTTTTTACTTCCCTCAACGGACGGGTACAGTACTGAGCTTCCATCATCAATTTAAATTCTTCCGAGTCGGTATTATGATCCAAGGGTCGAATGGCCTCCCAGCACTTTGACGCTTCCCCTATCAGAAAGTACTGCGCAATAGTGGCCCTCTGGTCATATGGGCAATTAATCCCTATGAATACTTTCTCCAGCTCCCTAAGCCAGTGATCCCACGTCGGTGTCTATGAGAAACCGTCAAACTTTGGCGGATGCATTTTCGCCACCTCCTGGAGCCATCGGTCACCTCGATTTCCCACGTCTGGGATGCCCTGCTGTCTTTCTCCCTATTGTAATCCTACTGCCACCTGCATTCGGTCCACGACCTGAGCAAACCGAGTCATCTGGTTAACCACCTGACGAAGGATGTCGGGAATGGCAGGTTCCGGTTCATTATTAGTGGATTACTGTGGCTCGCCTGAGCTGTGGCTAGCCTGATTTGAAGGCGAAGCTACTCTCTCAGCATTCCTTCATCCACTTCCGTGACTGCGACCACGTCCACATCCACCTCTCAACATACTGTAAACATAAACGCTCAATATACAGGGAGCAATATTGTTCAAATTTCAAGTACAAGAGGTACATCATGTGAACGATGAGATAGAGTTTAGGAATCTTACAACCACCGCTCGCACGAAGACGTAGGTAGTACAGTGATGTTATTCATGGCCGATAATCTCAAAAGACATACTCGACCCCTATTTTAACCCAACGGACAAGATATCCATAATCTTAGCTCCGATACCATATTCTGTAACACCCCCGATACATTCAGGGATATTACAGCGCCGTAAATCCTTTATGTAAGAATTTACAAGGCTGGGGAATCGAAAAGACAATAACCAATACCCATAAATGACAATAAGTGAAATAAAGATACAACGGTTCTGGACTAGTACAGGAAATGCAAACGTCCCACGAAAAACATTATTAAATAGTCAAATCCAACATCACAAAAGACAATGTACTCGAGTACTTATTAAAAATGACACAAACATCTGACGAATAAATCCGGCCGGAAGATCACTCTGCACCCTCATCGTCATGCATCTCCAGTGGTTATTTTCCTCCTCTCCTGAATCCTGAACATAAACAAATGTTCACCCCCGAAGGGGTTAGCACAACGATGCTAGTACAAGTACGATAATTATACAACAATGATCTAATCGACAATAATCATGACAAGTTTCTCCAATGAGAAATAATAACAACACATAACACATCATGACAGTCCAACAAACACACGGTATTCAAACGTTCCAGCGCACACAGCTATAGATTCCCATGATGATCCCCTCGGACCAACGCATGGTGGAACTACCTGTCCAACGATCCAGCACACATATCGGATCAACGCATGGTGGACAATTTAGTCACAACACATGAACACAGTACAATCATAGTATAACCAACATAATACGAACAATTCTAATTAAAGTACTTGTCTCGATTCGATGACAAGAATAATACTCCGACAGGTATCAATACACTCGAAGGTCGCCCCTTCGATCAATCACGCAAGAAAAATCAGACCTTAAACAGGAGAAATAATATAGAGTTCATGTCATGTCGAATAACTAATGTATGAATATCTAACAATCCAAACTACGGCCAAAAGTTCAACAAAACGTATCCTGTATGTCCTTCCTAACGTACGTTACTTACACAGCATAGCGTACGTTAAGTCGGTTCATTAGCGTACGTAAGCTACGAAGCTTAGCGCACGTTAAGCCTGCATTGACAGTTCACTTATCTGATCAGATGACTGACTCGTCTGATGGTATAACGTACGTAATGCATGATGCTTAATGTAAGTTATACTCACAAATACACTTATCATGAAAACAAGACTGATCCTAGTGTGTTTGATATCTTCGAATTTCCAGGATAAACATGCCATCGTAATACTATACTTTAATCTTGATGATAAATCCTCAAATGTAGTTCGGAAGGTCTATGGTTGTTATCAATATCATTATTACATTCAAACTAACATCTTGAAGATTGGTTAACAATCCACCTTTACAAGATACAACAAATCCTTCCATGATCAACCTCCTAGGCTCGTCTAACAAAAGTGATATTAATACCAAGTCCGTGATTACTATGAAGACACCTTCCAAATGTGGATTATCAATCTCCTTCCTTTACTTGTTCATCGTAACAAGATTCAAATTATGATGTTCTTAACCAAGGTACTTAAAGCATAATCATCTCAACTTCCTAGACATGATGTTTGGTTGAATAAATCATCCATGGAACTTAATATCTTGATGGCATGATCATAATATCCTTAAGGACACGAATCCGAGGTTGGAGATAGCATTAACATACCTTAAGATAAAAAAAACACCGATACAATAGGTAGAATCCAACTCCGGTTGCTTGTATGCCAATTAAAGATGATTCTCCACTTCAATGATCAAGTAAAAGTGATATCCAAATCCCTAATGATCAAGTATAGATTGTCTATATGAGTGTAAGGAGGCTGGGAACTCTCTGGAATGAGATAAGTTGATGGCCAAGTGAAAAGGAACGAAATGAATTGAAATGGGGTGCTGTCCCATTTATAACTTTCTGAGCATAACGTACGCTAGCCTTTGCTCATAGCGTACGTTATCGTCAAATATAACTTACTGCCTTGTTTCTGAACTTCATTACGTACGCTACACTTATCATGTTACGTACGTAACCAATACCATTAGCATGCGCTACTTACTTACCATAGCGTACGTTAATATCCGTTGACTTAAAACTGTCCAGGTTCATCCACGAGAATCTTATCCGGACCCACCGACCAGGTGGCTCATGTGCTAGCTGCCCTGCTCAATTATTGGTGCCTTACGTATGCTACGCTTCATTCGTAGCATACGCTAATCTTGGTACATAACGTACGCTATGCTCACTTCGTAGTGTACGTTACCACGTGTTTGCATGCGAAAATACATATGTTGATATTATCATGCACATGGATACGAATACGAGAAATATCATACTTCGATTATCGATATCACAAATCCGAATAATACAGGGTTTAATTACAGATGAAATACTCAATAATTAATCCGAATATTACAATTTCCAACTCACAAGATCTTCACTTTATATAAAACACAAAACCATCTGCGATCTTAAATCGTCTCCATCGATTTTGAAACTTGCATCAACGTAACTATTTACATCCAGCTCGTTTTCCACACCTCCATATATTTGGAATGCATCCTTAGTTCTTCTTAAGTACTTTGGGATGGTTTTCACTGCTATCCAGTGACTTTCACCTGGATTTGATTGGTATCGACTTGTCATGGTAACGGCAAATGATACATCTGGTCGAGTACAAGGTACTTTGACTCAGACCAATCATTCTCTTTGATCTATCGCTATAGATTTTTATACCAAGAATATACGCATCTTCTCCCAAGTCTTTCACTGAAAAACAACTTCCTAACAAAGTCTTTACTGTTTGTAAGGTAGGTATGTCATTTCCAATGAGTAATATGTCATCTACATATAAGACTAAGAAAACAACTATGCTCCCACTAACCTTCTTGTACACTCATGGTTCATCTTCATTTTGATTGAACCCAAACCTTTTGACAGTTTCATCAAAGCGAAGATTCCAGCTCCAAGAAGCCTGCTTCAACCCATAAATGAATCTTTGAAGCTTGCAAACCTTTTAGAATTTTCTGGATGAACAAAACCCTCATGTTGTGTCATGTATACATCCTCGAGTAAGTTTCCATTAAGGAATGCAGTTTTGACATCCATTTGCATATATTTCATAATCATAGTATGCAGCAATGGCAAATAAAATTCTAATTGATTTAAGCATGACTACTGGCGAAAAATCTCATCATAGTCAACACCATGAATCTGTCTATAACCTTTTGCCACTAGTATAGCTTTATAGGCTTGCAGATTATCGTCCATGTCTTTTTCTTTTTGTAAACCCATTTACACCAATGATTTTAACACCCTCGGGTGGATCTATCAAGTTCTAAACTTGATTGTCATACATGGACTGCTTCTCTGACTTCATGGCTTATAGCCATTCTTCGGACTCTGGTCCTGAAGCAGCTTCTGTATAGCTACTAGGCTCATCATCTATGAGCGATGTGTCATCATCCTCTGCCACGAGATAACCATATCTCTCAGGTTCATGTCGCATCCTATCAGATCTACGAGGGACTTGTGTATTTTGAATGGGCTCTTCAATCGATTGTCGAGCCTGTTCAGTTTCCATCGGTGAAGCGATATCTTCTTATGGTTCTCAAGTTTCCTCGAGAATTACTCTTCTCCCACTGACTCTTTAGGAAATAAATTCCCTTTCTAAGAATACAACATTTCGAGCAACAAACACTTTGTTTTCTGTGTGCTTATAAAAGTAATATCCTTTAGTCTCCTTAGGATACCACAAATAAACATCTTTCAGATCTGGCTGCCAGTTTGTCAAACACTTGGTGCCTTACGAACACTTTGCAACCCCAGATCTTTAGAAAAGACAAGTCGGTCTCTTACCAGTCCATTTCTCAAATGGTGTCTTTTCAACTGCTTTAGATGGAACACGATTAATGGTCAATGCTGCTGTTTCTAAGGCGTGGCCCCAAAATGATAATGGAAGCTCTGTTTGACTCATCATGGATCGGAAGATATCTAATAAAGTTCAATTCCTCCTCCCGGACATTCCGTTATGCTGAGGTGTTCCGGGAGGAGTAAGTAGTGAAACAATTCCACAACTCCTAAGATGATCATTGAACTCTTGGATCAAGTATTCGTCACCTTGATCCGATTGAAGGGCTTTAATTATCTTGCCAAGTTGATTCTGTACCTCACACTGGAATACTTTAAACATTTCAAAATATTCATGTTTATGCTTCATAAGATAAACATATCCATACCGACTAAAATCATTGGTAAATGTGATGAAGTATTGGTATCCGCCTCTGGCATGAGCGCTAAGAGGTACGCATACATCAGTATGTACTAGGCCTAATAGATCACTAGCCATTTCTCCATGACCGGTGAAATGATTCTTCATCATCTTGCCCAATAAACAAGATTCGCATGTCCCATATGATTCATAGTCAAAAGAGTCCAAAAGTCAATCATTATGGAGTTCAGAAATGTGTTTCTCGTTTATGTGACCAAGTCGACAATGGCATAAGTAAGTAGGATTAGAATCATTGAGCTTAGGTTTCTTGTATGCAATGTTATAGACTTCCAAAGTATTGGACTCATCTAGATCAATATTGTAAAGGCCAGTATATAACTTTGCAGTACCATAAAGCAAGTCATCAAAGAAAATACGAGTGATCTTATTCTTAATAAGAAAACTGTAACCCTCACAATCTAATGTAGAAACTGAAATAATATTTCTATTCATAGCAGGAACATAAAAACAATTGTTCAAACTAACAAAGCCCATTGGGCAAAACTAGATCATAATTTCCTACGGCTAGTGCAACAACTCTTGCTCCATTGCCGACTCTTAGATTCACTTCCCCTTTCTTCAGCTCTCTACTGCTACTCAACCCCTGCACATTTGTGTTGGAACATTTTGTTCCATACATGCTATAATAGTGTTTTGATGATTAAGTTGTTACACAAAACAAAACAAAACAACAAAAAGACGAAGCAAAGCATTGAAGAAATTGAAGTCGCAAAAATGTGTTCTTAACATGCATAACGTACGAATGAAGATTGCATAGCATACGTAAGTGGACGACAATAACGTACGTAATATGATATTGATAACATACGTAACCAAGTGTTTCTGAGTTCAAATGAGATGAACGTTGGAGATCACGTCATAGCATAGGTCAGCAAGCAACAGATATGTTGACAAAAGTTAACGTACGTAATGGATAATGGGTAACGTACGTAAAACATAAAACGAATGCTACTGGACTGATCTTCTGTATTGATAACGTGCATAGCAAGCGAGGCTTAACGTACGTAATACGCTTAACGGACGTAAGCAAGAAGAGATAACGGCCGTAATGAAGTCACAGGAGGCTAACGGCTAGTTTGATGAAGAAAGCTATAAATACCATTCCTATGGTATTGTTTCAGAACAACAACTTCAAGCAAAACATTCATTGATCTGAGATTCATATATACTCTATTGTTGTTGTAATATTGAGCTTATATTGTTAGTTTGAGTGTTTATACATTCAACATATACGCGAGAGGTAAAAGAAAAGATACGATTAGATTCGATGTTATTAGGATCAAGGATCCGACATTATTAGAATCGCAATCGATATCTTCGTAAGGTTTATCTAATACTCATAGAAAGATACAGTGGTTGATTCCTTGTCCAATAGAAAAGGAAAACAATTTAACTTGGACCGACATAAAGACAAGTACGAGTGATTTATCACGGACCAATAGAAGACATGATTGTAACGGTTATCCCTCGACCGATAGAAGAGAGGTGCAGAGGTTTTTATCTTCAACCTATAGAAAAAGATACCGAGAGAGGATGTAGGCTCGTTTATAGCCGAACCTCTATAAATCTGTGTGTCGTTTAATTTTCGCATATTTAATTTATGCTTCAGCAACACGGCGCATATTCCGATCTTGCTCCAACAATTGGTATTGGAGCGGTACCTCCAATACACGGCTTAACATCTGAGGAGTCGATCCAAATGTGTTCCAAATTGCTTCTGTCGAAGGACTTGCTCTTAACCGACCACCATTTTTTGATGGCTCAAACTTCATGACGTGGAAGAAAAAGATGTCAATATTCATCCGAGCATATGACATCGAGCTTTGGAAAGTAATATGTCTTGGTCCGAAAATTCCTCTCAAATCCGACGGTACGCTTAAATCTTTGGAAGAATATGATGATTCGGATTGGAAGAACGACCATCTAAATTGTAAGGTTACTCGTATCTCATCGTGTGAAAGTGCTAAAGAGATATGGAAAATTCTTGAAATCACACACGAAGGGACAACTCAAGTCAAGGAGACGAAGATCAATATGCTTCTCCATGACTACGAGTCATGATGAAAGGTGACGAGTCCATCACCAACATGCTCGACCGATTTTCGGTCATCACAAATGAACTTGCTTCGTTCGGAAAACCATTATCAAGTAGTGAGAAAGTCAAGAAAATCTTAAGATCAGTACCTGTTGAATGGGACGGCACGGTTATGGCGATTATAAAATCGAAAGATCTCAATAATCTTGATTTTAGTGCCCTCGTTGGTTCACTAATAAATTACGAGATTGTCCTTAAATCTCGAAATGCAAAGCCGAAACCGAAGAAGAGATCAATAGCCTTGAAGGCTAAGATGTCAAAAAGAGAAATCCCGGTGGACGAAAGCGACGAAGAATCGGCATATTATGCCAAGAATATTAATAAGTTTCAAACCTTATTAAACCGGAGAAAGAAAGACATCTCGGGCGAATCTAAGAAATTCGACAATAATTGTCGATTATGTGGTAAACCAGGCCACTTTGCTAAGAATTGCCGAGCTAAACCCAAGAAGGAGGTTCTCATTGCAACATGGAGCAATGAAGACGAAGATGATGATTTTATCAATCAAAATAATCTCGCTTTTATGGCACAAATTTCATTCGACGATAGTGACGTCGAAAGCCAAGTAAGTAATTCTTACGACGAACTTTTTGAAGCATTTGAATTATTGCATACGGATTATCAAAATGCTTTATCCGAGATTAAATCCCTTAAATCCAAAAATAAATCATTGGAAAAATGAGATTTCTAAAATTCTTGAAAAAGGGAAATTTATCGAGACCGATCATTCACAATGCATTGAAAACGAAAATATTTTAAAGGATGATCTTATTAAAATTCAAACCGAGCTCAAAAATTTGACGAAGAATTTTTCTCTCGGAAACGAGAAATTTGAAAATATGCTCTCGGTTCAAAAATACACTTTAAACAAACAGGGGTTGGGATTCACACCTCGTTCTAAAAATGAATCCTTAAATTTAAAGATTACCCGTTACGAAAAATATTTGAAAATTGAGCATCATATTTCGAACTGTAAAAGCCCACGCCGGACGATTAAAATTAAAAGGATTTAGGTTCCTAAAGGAACAAATATTTCAAATATCGTCTATGTTTCAAATGAAAAACCAACTCTTAGTTGGATCCCCAAAAATTAATTTTTTATCAAAATATTTTACTTAGGGGGAGTAATACCCTTCTTTTTTAAATTGTTATATTTATCATTTGGTATCATGCATATTTTATATTTGGTATCATTATATTTATTTTTTTATTACACTTTTTGATGAAAACAAAAAGGGGGAGATAAAGGAGAATGGGATTAACCCTGAAAGGGGGAGAAAAATCGAAGAAAAGTCGAAAAGTTGAAATTGAAAAGAAAAATGGAATTTGAAAGGAGAAAAGGAGAAGAAAAATCGAAAAGTTGAAATTGAAAAGAAAAATGGAATCTGAAAGGAGAAAAGGAGAAGAAAAGTCGAAAAGATGAAGTTGAAAAGAAAAATGAGGAGACGTCGAAAAGATGATGAAAATTTGAAAACTCGAAAAGAAAAAGAAAAGGAAAGTAGGAGTCGAAAAAGAAATGGGAGAAGAAACTAACGAAACGGACAAAGTCGAAAACTTTGGTCTGTACACATATGCATATATTTGTATTTTTTGCAGGTAAATCCCATTGACGAAGTGTTGTTTTGTAATCATCAAAAAGGGGGAGATTGTTGGAACATTTTGTTACATATGTGCTATAAGAGTGTTTTGATGATTAAGTTGTTACACAAAACAACACAACAAAAAGACGAAGCAAAGCATCGAAGAAATCGAACTCGCAAAAAGGTGTTCTAAGCATGCATAACATACGCAATGAAGATTGCATAGCGTACGTAAGTGGACAACAATAACGTACGTAATATGATATTGATAACTTATGTAACCAAGTGTTTCTGAGTTCAAACGAGATGAACGTTGGAGATGACGTCATGGCATAGGTCAGCAAGCAACGGATATGTTGACCAAAGTTAACGTACGTAATGGATAATGGGTAACGTACGTAACACATAAAACGAATACTACTGGACTGATCTGCTGTATTGATAACGTACATAGCAACCGAGGCTTAACGTACGTAATACATTTAACGGACGTAAGCATGAAGAGATAATGGATGAAGAAGGCTATAAATACCATTCCTATGGTATTGTTCAGAACAACAACTTCAAGCAAAACATTCAATGATCTGAGATTCGTATATACTCTATTGTTAGTTTGAGTGTTTATACATTCAACATATACACGAGAGGTAAAAGAAAAGATATGATTGGATTCAGTGTTATTAGGATCAAGGATCCGGCATTATTAGAATCGCAATCGATATCTTCGTGAGGTTTATCTAGTACCGATAGAAAGCTAGAGTGGTTGATTCCTTGTCCAATAGAAAAGGAAAACGGTTTAACTTAGACCGACACAAAGACAAGTACAAGTGGTTTATCACGGACCAATAGAAGACGTGATTGTAATGGTTATCCCTCGATCGATTGAAGAGAGGTGCAGAGGTTTTTATCTTCAACCTATAGAAAAAGATAACGAGAGGGGACGTAGGCTCGTTTATAGCCGAACCTCTATAAATCCGTGTGTCGTTTAATTTCCGCACATTTAATTTATGCTTCTGCAACACGGTGCATATTCCGATCTTGCTCCAACGATTTGTACAAATGTGAGATCCACATCCAGTATCTAATACCCAGGAGTTAGAAGTAGATAAGTTAACTTCTATAACAAATATACATGTGGCAGTCTCACTACTCTTGGTACGCTTTAGTTCTTCCAAGTAAACCTTGCAATTTCTTTTCCAGTGTCCTGGTTTATTGCAATGATGGCAATTTCCATCTTTGGGAGCTTTAGCCTTGAAAACCGGCCTAGTAGTGTCATTAGATTTGGCAACTTTTTCCTTACCCTTTCCCTTGCCTTTGTTCTTAAAGGACTTCCCTTTGCTGACCATCAGCACGTGGCTTTGTTTCATCTTAATATTCTGCTCAGCCATTTTAAGCATCACATGCAGCTCAGCAATGGACTTCTCCATCTCATTCATATTATAGTTCATAATAAACTGACCGAAACTATCGGGTAATGAGTTTAGGATCATATCCGTGGAGTGCTCCTTAGAAAATAGAAAACCAAGCCTATCAAGATGACCAATATATCCTTTCATCTTGAGTACATGAGCGCTCATAGATGTCCCCTCAACCATCTTGCAAGCATACAAGGCTTGAAAGGTCTCATACCTCTCTTGCCTATCATGCTTCGAGAAAGTTTCCTTCAAGTGAGCATTAAGCTCATAAGCTTCTATTTCTTCCAGATTCTTCTGAAGTTCTGGACAAATGGTAGCCAACATAAGACAACTGACATCAATGGAATCATCACAATATTTCTTTCATTTGTCTTTTGTTGCTTTGTTTGCATTGTCAGCTGGCTCATCAGGAATTTCTTCCTCAAGAATATACAACTTTCTTTCTTACTTGAGAACTATTTTCAAGCTCCAGATTCAATCCAGATAGTTGCTGCCGTTTTCTTTGAGCTTGTCCTTCTCAAGGACTGATCGCAGTGAAATGGTGGACATGTTGTTTGATGCCATACTACTGTTGACAAAATTCAATATGCAAAGTATTTAGCCACATTATTTTATTTCTCGAAAAAATACTCCCATTAAAATAAAGTACCCTCAATTTTACAACACTTGTAATTTTGGTGGGCTAAGATCCCATTTCACACAATCCTAAACTCAGCTTTGGCATGATGCCTAGAATTGAGCTACTTTAGGTGGATAACTCTTTATCGATTAAATCATATGTAACTCTTAGATTATATTCATGGGATTTGGCATCTTATGCCCAAGCATGTTATAATCTCATCTTATGCCTTAAGGTTCAAAACTCTTTTGAATTCTTAGTTCATTAAAACACATAGGTATCACCATTACCCATCCTACCTTACTAAGATAATCCGAGCGCCCAGCTTTGGCATGACCCACTCAAGATGATCGAAGTCTTGATAGTTGTTTTTCAAATGAACGGCATTTAAAATTTAACGAGGGATTTTATCCTATGTTAATGTCTATATTTGCTAACATACATCTAAACATACATAGCATCACATACATGCATAAATTTAAACATACATCGCATCACATGACAATTAAAAGCATAGGACCGTGTATAGCATGACCATAATTCTTAACATGATTTCCATGAGCCAACATGAAAATCACAAGGGTCAATATAAAAGATTGCAATTGGTCTTCATTGATCTTCCCAACTCCTTGGAACGTCATACGCGATCAATTGGCTCCTCGAGTATGTCCTTCTCGTCCTTCTTGTCTTCATTACATTAATGAATTCTAATACTACACTAGTAAATTAAATTACAAGAGGTGAAAACGACACGCAAGCCGTAAAATAATTAAATAATTTAAATAGACGACTCGCATGTCGTAAAACAAAATATAATTAAACGACACGCAGGCCGTAAAACCAACCCATAAGGAAATAAAGTGTCCAATCACATTGGTCAATTTATGGTCATGCCATACACGATACACATACCATAGATAATTATCAAATAATTAATAAAAGCATGTAATTATAGAAATTAAAATCTGTCTGACAGTCAGACTATAAATAAAATCTAAGTCATCAAATGAAGAATCCTGGACTATAGCCGAGATGGCTGGTTGCACGCTCTGCCCACATATCCGCACGGGTTCGAAACCCGACAGTAGAAGTTGCATCATTTTGCAACTATTATTGCCAAATTTTCTTTTATTATAAAACACGCTTATAAGAATTGGACTACCGTGAAAACTACCAAAATCCCAGCCGAGATGGTAACTTGCACGACTCAAGGGCAGCGACGCGAAATCGAATCCCGAATCTCGCGAAAATGATTTTATTTCATATTTTAAAACAAATTTGATACCTTCTATAAAAGATCCGTGTACAATTCAACAAACAAACAGTCAGACCAGATGGTAAGTCACCGGAAGGGTAGCCCATATACCGGGGTCGACCTCGTAGTATAGCAAAACATTTTTTCTAACATAAAACGGACACGCGGATCCTGACCCGACCCGGCAGATCTATTCCAGAACAGTTCTGGACAGAAAATCGCGAAACAATCCAGAAAATTGATATTTTTGATGATCCGATTTAATCAAATTAAACCAGAAAAATTGTTTTTTAAAATCCCTATTTTATAAACATAATCAAGAACATAATTTACACATAAACATATTCTACATAAACAATTAAATTACTTGCAAGTTGACTCCGATACCACTGTTGGGTTTTCCAAGCATCGAATACATAAATCAAGAGTAAAACGCAACGGAAGAATTAATATGAAAACCTAATTTAGGATCTCATGCAGTAATTTAATTGTTTGATTAAAGGGTTAATCGAATTACCTTAATCCGACGAACATATCTAAGATCCGGACTAGAAGCAGATGAATATATCCTTCCTCTTTTGGTGATCCACACATGAACAATTCCACAAGTCGTATTGCTAGATCCTTACGAATAATGTAAAGCCCAAAAATTTCGAATCTCAAATTTTCGTCTAATTTCAAATTTCCCTATACTTTGTAATAATTCATTTTTTTTTTAAACCTTAACCTATATACTATATGGTATAATTAAATTAAGAAATTAGTAATCTAAGTCTGTGTTTAAATTAAAAATTTGTACACCAAAGAAATTTTCATAAATGATAATCTATCACACGTTTCAAATCAATGTCCATAACCGAAAATTTGCCATTAAACTCCATTAATTCGGCCACTAATCCTTACCTTATAACCGATCCATTATGCCCAAATTAAACACAATTATGATCATTATTACCTTCCTTATAGGCAGCCTACTCCTCTCCCTTCTTAACGTGAATTCTTATTCCTCTTCTCCACTTCTATCTTTCGGCCAAAACACACACACACAAACAAGGCTGCTGCGTTTTTTTTTCTTCTCTATCAAAAAACAAGGCTGCTGCGTTTTTTTTTCTTCTCTATCAAAGATCAAGGCTACTGCGTTTCGTGACCCTTAAAAAGTGTTGCTGAAGTCGTGTAATCGTGAATCCTTGGAGCTTGTTGTTTGGATCGTGATTAGGGTTTGATTCGTGAGGGTTTCGTTCTTGTTCTCTCCTTTATTCGATTCATCATAAGGTATTTCTAATCGATCTTGTATCTCTTTTCTATTCGACACATGATTTGATGTATAATCCGAATATATAAACTTGAAACCTAATTCGTATACATACTAAACAAAATCTGATCTGTTCTATTCGAATTATATGTTAAGACTATTTAGAAGATCACATAAAATCATAACGGTATTGGATGTTTCCATATGTAAATCAACTCATGTTTCTGATCTGATTTCTGTGTTATATGTGTGTCGTGTGAAGGATCATCAAAGGCTGGAAACATGTGTGTTGATATATTAATGAAACCAGGTCTTGTGATATATATATAGGTCTCGTGTGCGTTTGTGTAAGTAAAATATGTTAAAAGGGTCTAAAACAGTTTTCTGCAGGAGACAGTTTCGAAAAGCTGATTATGTGTGTATTGTAGCTCGAGTTTCATAAGGATTTAATTCTGTACTTTTGCATAAAAACTTAGTTTAATGTCTTATTTAAGTTTTCCAATTGGTTTGAAGGGAATTGGAGTTGTATTGGTCATGCTTTTGAATTTTACGGGATCATATGTCAAAATCTGAGTTTTAAGAATTTAAATGCAGTCTGGTTTCACGATTTTTCATTTGAAAACTATATGGAGTTAGGACTTGTAAATTTACATGAGTTATATATAACATGTTTTCTAAGTTCTGGAATTTGTTTGGATTTTTTCAAAGCGTTTTGATATACCTTTGTAATGAATAACTTCTGGGTGTTTCAGCAGTTTACTTTCTGGATAGTCGTGTAATGAATAATTTTTATTGTGTAATTGTACTAATGAATAAAATCTGAGAAAATTCCAGTAGACTCCTAAGACATATATGATTCAGTGGTAATTTTGATGAATTTTTACTTAGATATCTGGTGTGGTAGTAAATTTCATAAAATGAAGGCTAAAACTTAGTAAAACCAGAAATTGTTAGAAGATTAAGATTATTGTGATTTTAATACCATTTAATATACTTGAAACCTAAAATGCATTTGAACATTAGTTATGATACAGTCGGTCATATGTTAACCTAATTCCAATAACGAAACTCTAATCACATTAATAAATGGTGTTAAGTAATTAAGAAACCGTTATGACATTATGAGCTAATAAGCATAAAATAAACCTAATTTGTGTAGATTCGCTGAAGAAGGAGCAAACTCTAATCTTTATATCTTCTGACGTGTTTTGGATTTTGCGGTTGGAGGTACGGATATTCTTGATACCCCTTCTCTTTACCATTGTATCGGTGTTCTTTTGTTTCGATATTCGTACAGATATTCTTGAACCATTGATATGATACATTTGATATGAACCTTTGATATGAACTTTCATATGATATGCCATTTGAACCCTTCAGTTTGATACCCGAGCCAAGTTCGTTTCCTAGCCATGAAGGTAATATGGCCATATCATTGATGCACCAATGGCATGACTCTAGTGTGGTTGAGTGATATTCCACACCGTCCCATTTGATAATTATATTTATTATGGCCAATATGATTTGTTCGGGGGCGTATGGATGCATCTTAGGTTCGGTTCGTATTTGATTGGATATGACATGATTATGATATGATATGTTCGGTGATTGATGCTTGTGTGTAATACACGTCTTTCATATGTTTGGGAGTTAGCTACTCCATGGTTACTATTATATTTGATTTGATTTATGTTCGGGCTCGTGGTAGATTACTGACTTTTCTTTACTTTTGATATACATTCGTTTATACTTCATGCCTTTCCCAATGCAGCGTACTTTATATGTTCGTTCCTTATCGTTTGGTTTTGTTTATATATATCTGTTCACTGGGCTTTTTAAGCTCAGCCGCATTTTCCTTTTCCTGCGGCAGGTATCTAAGCTAGGAGCTGGGGTTGCTTTGGGGTTGAGAGTCGAGCTTGCGGAGACTTTACCCTAGTCATCTTAGATTTCTTTTGCTATTGTTAGGAGATTGTTTAGACTTGGATGATTTGTTATTCATCCCTTTGGAGTATTTCTTTTCGTTGAACTTATGTTTTGGTTTAAGTCATTTCGACTTAACTCCTTTTGATTATTTATGTTAAAGACTTCCGCTTGCGTTTATTTATTTGTATGTTCTGATTTGCCACCATAATGTGATACTTCTACCCTTGTCGGGTTGGGGTGTTACAATTATGGTATCGGAGCTTTAGGTTCGACCTGTAGAACTTAGGCTATTACCTGTGAGGATTTGGGTAGACATTAGGTTTCCTTCTACGTATTTTTCTTTCATACTTCATCTTTATTTGACCTTACAAATCGTTTTGATTAGGGGTGTATTTCGAACCGAACGAACCGAACGGTGACTTTAACGAACGTTCGTTCGTTAAGGATTCGGTTCGTTCGGTTCGTGTTCGTGTTCGGTAAAATTGCAAACCACTTGTTCGTGTTCGGTTCATTAAAATTTCACATATTTCGTGTTCGTTCGTTAGCGTTCGATTGTTCGTTCGTTTTGATCGTTCGTTTGTTCGTTTGTGTTCTAAAAAAAGAAAAAAAAAACTAAAGTACAAGCAATAATAATTAATAAAATAAAAAGAGAAGATAGATTTAGAAATTAAGGATTTTGGAATGGTAGATTTTATTTTGTATATATATTTATTAATTGTTATAAAATTATTAATTATATTTATTAATTATTGTAAAATTATTAATAAATATATAAAAAACCTTTGTTCGCGAACTGTTCGTGAACTAACGAACATATATTATTTTGTTCGTGTTCGGTTCGTGTATGTAACGAACATGTTCGCGAACTGTTCGAATTTGACCGAACCGAACACGAACTGAACGTTGACCGAACATTTTCGTGAAATTTTCACGAACGTTCGGTTCGAAATACACCCCTAGTTTTGATGATCATTCAGATGGTGTATACGCGTAGAAATCCTAATGGGGATGATATCCCTGACTTCGAGGCCATGATAGCCGCTGCTTTGGCTAATGCTCTCCCGAATCTCTCTGCTGAATTGAGGACCAGAATCGTCGATGACATCAGAAATGGTGCTGGTTCGTCGGGTGGCGGTGCTCCACCTATCTGGATGCATGGTTGGATTGAAAAGTTAACTAAGCTTAAGCCTCTTTCTTTCCAATCTGCTACCACACCCACAGAGGCAGAAGATTAGATAACACATATGGAGAAGTTGTTCAAAGTCTTTAGTTGTGGTGATGAATTCAAGACGCATTTGGCTACCTTCAAGTTGGAAGGTGTTCATTGAATTGGTGGAAGGCGTATGTTCTGGCTAAGGGAGAGAACTTTGCTGACACTTGTGCATGGAATACTTTCCGTGACATCTTCTATAAGCAGTACTTTCCTTTCTCCGAGCAGCAAAGGTATGAGCGCGAGTATGGGGCTATTCATCAGTTGGATCGGGAATCATCTGGAGAGTATATGCAGAGGTTTCTAAGGTTAGCTAGTTTTGTTGGACCGATTGCGGGTGATGCTCATAGGCAGGCTAGGCACTTTACGTGGGGGCTGAAGAAGTGGATATTAGACCGGATCGTGAATACTGATTACACCGATGTTGCACTAGTAGCGGACGCGGCCCGCAATATTGAGTTACTTCATGCTGATAGGGGTTCGAACAAGAGGGACAGGGATGGTGATCGTATTAACTACAGGGGTCGTCAGGACCAGGGTCAGGAGCATAGGGGTCGTCAGTACCAGGGTGTTGAGCACAGGGGTCGCCAGGATCGGGGTTTTGATCAGAGGTGACAGAAGTACAGGGGTCAGGATCAGAGAGTTACTGGTAGGAATGGGAATGACCATGAGGGTTATGGCAACGACAACCAGCGTCAGTACAGGGATCAGTCGACTCGAGGTTCTCAGCAGGGTCGTTATTCAGGTTCTTCGGATCAGAGGAGGCCTACTGAGGCCTTACCTCCTCCACCTCTCTGTGCTACTTGTGGGAAGCCTCACCCGGGCGTTTGTCACAAAGCTACTGGAGGATGTTTCACTTGCAGGTCCACTAATCACAAGGTGAGGGATTGTCCCCAGGAGAAACGGATCACACCAGTAAACTCCGCTAAGCCAGCTCCTACTATGGGTCGTGTTTATGCTACGACGCGTGATCAGGCAGAAAACTTATCAGGTACTATTACCGACATTCTTTACATTGGTGATCGTACAATTTTTGCATTATTTGATACTGGTGCCACACACTCCATTATATCTGTTGCATTTTCCAAGAAACTTAATATGACCCCAACACTACTAACAAATCGTATATCCATCTCAACACCAATGAAAAACCATGTACTCATTGAACATGAATATGTGAATTGTCCCTTACGGTTTGATGACCGCATTCGCCTGGCGAATTTGCTCCCTATTGATATGATCGATTTTTATGTGATTTTGGGCATGGATTGGTTGGCTTCACATAGAGCTACCATTGATTGCCATGCCAGAAATGTGATCTTCGGCGACTTGTATCAGCCTGATTTTATTTATCATGGTTCTCAACCTCTTAAATCTGTTAAAATTATTTCTGCCATGAAGGCACGAACCTTGATTTCCCATGGTTGCCAAGGTTTTCTGGCTTCTATTAAAGATACATCTTTGAAGAGTCCTAGTATTGAAAGTCTTCCTGTCGTACGAGAGTTTCCCAACGTTTTCCCCGACGAACTTCCTGGTATACCTCCTGCTAGGGAAGTTGAGTTTGGCAGTGAGTTGATCCCAGGTGCTGAACCTATTTCCAACGCTCCGTACCGTATGGCGCCCTTAGAGTTGAAGGAGTTGAAGGAACAGTTACAAAAACTCTTGGAGAATGGTTTCATCCGACCCAGTGTCTCTCCTTGGGGTGCACCTGTTTTGTTTGTTAAGAAGAAGGATGGAAGTATGCGACTGTGTATCGACTATCGTGAGCTTAACCGTATCACTATCCGTAATCGTTATCCTCTTCTGCGTATAGATGATTTGTTTGATCAATTGCAAGGGGCTAAGTTCTTTTCGAAAATCGATTTGAGGTCCGGTTATCACCAATTACGTGTGAAGGCGCAAGATGTTCATAAGACCGCGTTCCGTACCCGATATGGTCACTATGAGTTTTTGGTTATGCCCTTCGGTTTGACAAACACTCCCGCTGTATTTATGGATCTTATGAATCGCGTATTCCATGAGTATCTCGACAAGTTCGTTATTATTTTCATCGACGACATTCTTGTTTATTCCAAGACTGAAGGAGATCATGAGCAACATCTCCGGATTGTTTTGGAGACTCTTCGGCAGCAGAAGTTGTATGCCAAGTTGTCGAAGTGTGAGTTTTGGCTAAAGCAAGTTGCATTCCTTGGTCATATTGTATCCGCAGATGGCATCACCATGGATCCATCTAAGGTTGAGGCTATCACCAAGTGGCCAAGACCTACTACTGTGACTGAGGTTAGGAGTTTTCTGGGACTTGCTGGCTACTATCGAAGTTTTGTTGAGGGTTTCTCACGGTTGGCGTTACCTTTGACGCAACTGATGAGGAAGGGTGAGAAGTTTGTTTGGACGGAGGAACGTGAGCAGAGTTTCGAAGAGTTGAAACAGAGATTGGTGTCGGCTCCTTTTTTGACTCTTCCATCTGGTTCTGGGGGCTATCAGATTTATAGTGACGCGTCGAAGAAGGGTTTATGCTGTGTCCTTATGCACCACGGTAAGGTGATTGCTTATTCTTCGAGGAAATTAAAACCTTATGAAGAGAATTATCCTACTCATGATCTAGAGTTGGCTGCGGTGGTTTTTGCTTTGAAGATTTGGAGACACTACTTGTATGGCAAATCGTGTGATATCTTTACTGACCACAAGAGTCTCAAGTATATCTTCACCCAGAAGGAACTTAACATGAGACAAAGAAGGTGGTTGGAACTCCTTAAGGATTATGATGCGAATATTCAATACCATCCTGGCAAGGCGAATGTTGTTGCCGATGCGCTTAGCCGGAAGTCTGGTATGATTGCTAGTTTAGAGATTGAGCCAAGGGTTCTTCATGATTTAGAACTTTTGGATGTTGAACTTTGTGTACGAGGTTATGACGGATATTGGGCTAGTATGAAGATAGAATCTAATCTTATACTACGGATTAAGGAAGCTCAAAAGGATGATGGTGAGCTTTGGGCTGTGGTTCAGAATGTTCAGGAGCGTAAGCAGTCGGAGTTCAGGGTAGATGACTCTGGTGTGGTATGGTTTGAAAATCGACTTTGTGTTCCTAACGATCCTGAGTTGCGTGAGGCTGTGTTGTCAGAGGCCCATATTTCCCCATTCACTATCCATCCTGGTTCTACCAAGATGTACAGGGATCTTAAGCAACACTTTTGGTGGAACGGCATGAAACAGGATGTAGCCTTGTATGTTGCTAGATGTATGACTTGCCAGCAGGTCAAAATCGAACATCAGAGGGCTAGTGGTTTGCTGCAACCGTTAGATATCCCTACTTGGAAGTGGGATGAGATTTCCATGGACTTTGTTACTAGTTTACCTCTTACTCGGAAAAGATATGATGCAATTTGGGTAGTCGTCGATCGTCTAACCAAATTTGCCCATTTCTTACCTATTCGTATGGATTTTCGTGTTAGCAGATTGGCGGAAATTTTTCAACAGGAGATTGTTAGACTTCATGGTACTCCGACATCTATCGTGTCAGACAGAGATCCGCGGTTTACTTCTCGTTTTTGGAAAAGCCTACATAAAGCTTGGGGTACACGTCTTAAGTTTAGCATGACTTTTCATCCACAGACAGATGGTCAGTCAGTGAGGACCATTCAGAATTTAGAAGACATGTTGAGGGCATGTGCTTTAGAGTGGACGGGAAGTTGGGACGAATACTTGTGCTTGGTGGAGTTTGCTTATAATAATAGTTGGCATGCTAGCATCAATGCAGCACTGTATGAGCTTTTATATGGGAGGAAATGTAGAGCACCCATTTGTTGGGACGAAGTAGGTGAACGTGTGATCGAGGGGCCGAAACTTATTCAAATCACTAATGAGAAAGTGGATGTAGCCAAGGAGAAGCTGAAAGAGGCTCGCACTCGACAGAAGAGTTATGCTGATAAGCGCCGACGTGACTTGGAGTTTCAAGTTGGGGATCGTGTATTTCTGAAAGTATCGCCGTTCAGAGGTGTGAAACGTTTTGGGATCAAAGGGAAGCTTAGTCCTCGATTCATTGGACCGTTCGAAATTCTTGAACGTATTGGGGAGGTTTCTTATCGCTTGGCTCTACCTCCTCAGTTATCACATGTTCATAAAATGTCTTCCATGTATCTCTTCTGAGGGGATACAATTATCATCCGTTGCATGTGGCGTCTTATCCTTTTGATCAGATTCAGCCTGATATGTCTATTTCTGAGGAACCCGAAGCTATTTTGGATCGACAAGATATGGTCATGAGGAACAAGGTCATTCCGTTTGTTAAGATTCTTTGGAAGAATCACCCAGAGCATGAAGCTACCTGGGAAACTGAGGACTCGATGCGATCAAGTTATCCACATTTCTTTTCGTAGTCTGGTACGTATCCATTTCGCTTTCATTCAATTTCGAGGACGAAATTTTTTTAGAGGGGAAGAGTTGTAAAGCCCAAAAATTTCGAATCTCAAATTTTCGTCTAATTTCAAATTTCCCTATACTTTGTAATAATTCATTTTTTTAAACCTTAACCTATATACTATATGGTATAATTAAGTTAAGAAATTAGTAATCTAAGTCTATGTTTAAATTAAAAATTTGTACACCAAAGAAACTTTCATAAACGATAATCTATCACACGTTTCAAATCAATGTCCATAACCAAAAATTTGCCATTAAACTCCATTAATTCAGCCACTAATCCTTACCTTATAACCGATCCATTATGCCCAAAATAAACACAATTATGATCATTATTACCTTCCTTATAGGCAGCCTACTCCTCTCCCTTCTTAACGTGAATTCTTATTCCTCTTCTCCACTTCTATCTTTCGGCCAAAACACACACACACAAACAAGGCTGCTGCATTTTTTTTCTTCTCTATCAAAGAACAAGGCTGCTGCGTTTTTTTTTTCTTCTCTATCAAAGATCAAGGCTGCTGCGTTTCGTGACCCTTAAAAAGTGTTGCTGAAGTCGTGTAATCGTGAATCCTTGGAGCTTGTTGTTTGGATCGTGATTAGGGTTTGATTCGTGAGGGTTTCGTTCTTGTTCTCTCCTTTATTCGATTCATCATAAGGTATTTCTAATCGATCTTGTATCTCTTTTCTATTCGACACATGATTTCATGTATAATCCGAATATATAAACTTGAAACCTAATTCGTATACATACTAAACAAAATCTGATCTGTTTTATTCGAATTATATGTTAAGACGTATTTAGAAGATCACATAAAATCATAACGGTATTGGATGTTTCGATATGTAAATCAACTCATGTTTCGGATCTGATTTCTGTGTTATATGTGTGTCGTGTGAAGGATCATCAAAGGATGGAAACATGTGTGTTGATATATTAATGAAACCAGGTCTTGTGATATATATAGGTCTCGTGTGCGTTTGTGTAAGTAAAACATGTTAAAAGGGTCTAAAACAGTTTTCTGCAGGAGACAGTTTCGAAAAGCTGATTATGTGTGCATTGTAGCTCGAGTTTCATAAGGATTTAATTCTGTACTTTTACATAAAAACTTATTTTAGTGTCTTATTTAAGTTTTCCAATTGGTTTAAAGGGAATTGGAGTTGTATTGGTCATGCTTTTGAATTTTACGGGATCATATGTCAAAATCTGAGTTTTAAGAATTTAAATGCAGTCTGGTTTCAAGATTTTTCATTTGAAAACTATAAAGAGTTAGGACTTGCAAATTTATAGGAGTTATATAACATGTTTTCTAAGTTCTTGAATATTTTTGGATTTTTTCAAAGCGTTTTGTTATGCCTTTGTAATGAATAACTTCTGGGTGTTTCAGCGGTTTACTTTCTGGACAGTTGTGTAAAGAATAATTTTTATTGTATACTTGTACTAATGAATAAAATCTGAGAGAATTCCAGTAGACTCCTAAGACATATATTATTCAGTGGTAAATTTGATGAATTTTTACTTAGATCTGGTGTGGTATTAAAGTTCATAAAATGAAGGCTAAAACTTAGTAAAACCAGAAATTGTTAGAAGATTAAGATTATTGTGATTTTAATACCATTTAATATACTTGAAACCTAAAATGCATTTGAACATTAATTATGATACAGTCGGTCATATGTTAACCTAATTCCAATAACGAAAGTCTAATCACATTAATAAATGGTGTTAAGTAATTAAGAAACCGTTATAACATTATGAGCTAATAAGCATAAAATAAACCTAATTTGTGTAGGTTCGCTGAAGAAGGAGTAAACTTTAATCTTTATATCTTCTGACGTGTTTTGCATTTTGCGGTTGGAGGTACGGATATTCTTGATACCCCTTCTCTTTACCATTGTATCGGTGTTCGTTTGTTTCGATATTCGTACAGATATTCTTGAACCTTTGATATGATACATTTGATATGAACCTTTGATATGAACTTTCATATGATATGCCATTTGAACCCTTTAGTTTGATACCCGAGCCAATTTCGTTTCCTATCCATGAAGGTAACATGGCCGTGTCATTGATGCACCAATGGCATGACTCTAGTGTGGTTGAGTGATGTTCCACACCGTCCCATTTGATAATTATATTTATTATGGCCAATATGATTTGTTCGGGGGCGTATGGATGCATCATAGGTTCGGTTCGTATTTGATTGGATATGACATGATTATGATATGATATGTTCGGTGATTGATGCTTGTGTGCAATACACGTCTTTCACATGTTCGGGAGTTAGCTACTCCCTGGTTACTATGATATTTGATTTGATTTATGTTCGGGCTCGTGGTAGATTACTGACTTTTCCTTACTTTTGATATCCATTCGTTTATACTTCATGCCTTTCCCAATGCACTGTACTTTATATGTTCGTTCTTTATCGTTTGGTTTTGTTTATATATATCTGTTCACTGGGCTTTTTAAGCTCAGCCGCATTTTCCTTTTCCTGCGGCAGGTATCTAAGCTAGGAGCTGGGGTTGGTTTGGGGTTGAGAGTCGAGCTTGCGGAGACTTTACCCTAGTCATCTTAGATTTATTTTGCTATTGTCACGACATTGTTTAGACTTGGATGATTTGTTATTCATCCCTTTGAAGTATTTCTTTTCGTTGAACTTATGTTTTGGTTTAAGTCATTTCGACTTAACTCCTTTTGATTATTTATGTTTAAGACTTCCGCTTGCGTTTATTTATTTGTATGTTCTGATTTTCCACCATAATGTGATACTTCTACCCTTGTCGGGTTGGGGTGTTACAAATAATATTGATAAATAGTACAATACAAATTTCTTACTCGAAGGTTTGTACTGATCAAGATCAACTAAGGGAAGAGGACTAGATGACCGATCCGCAAATTATACTATAGAAGGAGATGGCCGATTTTCTAAGAGATTAAGGGGGGCGATTTTTGGTGTTGTCTTCTTATGACAACTCCTTGTCATATATCCCTTATTTATGCTAAGTAATCCCTAGAGTCAAGACTCTAGTATTTGCTTAGTTACCCCTCAATTTATTAAATAATACAATATATATAATATCCAATATTATATATATTACTTACTATTTAATCTCCTCATAAATATAATATCCAATATTATATTTATTATTCTCAGTTGATATTATTCCTACTTGTCTATAATTGTCGTACGTGCGACCCAAAAGGCTTATATTATGTTGGCAATTAGTTAATACCTTATTAAATAATAAATCATAAGCGGCCTCTAGCAAGACATTATGATTACCCAAATAATATAAGTTAATAGTCTATTAAACCTTTTAACGTGTCAAATCCCTTTTGTCACGCAATATCATATTTGAACTAAGTCATGGACATTACTTATTATGTTCAATGCTTTCTCGATCTTTAAGTAGACTGATTGAATCTAATGACTCTTTATTTGAGCATGACCATGCATTTCCATCGGTCCTACTTATCAAGGGGCCCAACATATATCTCTCTCACTAAAGAGAGTGACAAATGCCCATCTTGATTATTCATTGCCCTCTACATGACTCCCACTAATCCCGATCACTAACCTTTATGATCACCATGTTTCAGATGACGTTTGATTACGTCAAGGCATAGCAGTTATCATGTTGGACTCTATGATAATCTCAGGTTCAAGGATTTATTGACATACTATTATATTGAGATTCACTTATGATATTTCCATGCAGTGATCTCAATGCGGGTCTGTACAGTATTGGTTCTCCAACCAATACCCATAAGATACCATACGTGTAATCATCCGATTATTTTCAATCAAACTTATACTAGTATATCAATCACTTGAGTCTCTACTCAACGCGATTGTACTAGGGACATTTGAATAATCTTATTATTCGCGAATAACTATTATTCGATTATTATAATATTAAAACATGCACACATTATAATAATCAACGAGAAATAAATTATATCAATTGACTTTATTTAAATGTGACAATTACAAATCTAGACACATCGAATGTCCTAGGGCACTATTCCCAACACATTACCGATACAAACACGGTCGTAACACTACACATCATTGTGACTAATCATTGATCACATTCTTTTTAAACTCCACGAGGTATTGGTTTAAATATTATCGTTTGAAAATCTCTGAGTTCGTATATTTTCCTGAAATAAAATTTGAAAATATTTTTGATACCTCGGGTTGTTTCACCAAAACCATGAATCATAAGTCTTAACCATTTCTCTATGAAAATAATTTCAAAACAATATTCCGAAAGATCAATTTCTTTGAGAACATCATCAAGATAACCACGTCATCACGTATCCTTATCACAACTGACAACACACAGGGTAACCACATGTTACCACGCAATATCATCATTAACAACACACAAGGTAACCGCGACCATGCCATCGACCCTAGAGGTTCCGCCGAACCGTCCCCGGATGGGAACCACTCATATTCGCACAGAATACTTCCACAAACCAACATTCACATCGGATTAATATCATTCGAGTCACAAGTAAATTCTAACCACGGAACACAACAATTGGGTACTCATCCAAAATTTCTCATCAAGAACGGTAATATGACAAACATATCACAACGGCTTGATACCACACGGTTCAACTCTAGCCTGTCACTTTAAGCAAAAATCCACATACACCACATGCTGCCCTTAACGCGCGCTAGGTATAAAATTAGCGTGCATTAATGAATCTACTAGTATGTGCTAAATAACTCAATTCAATCCACACTTCTGTTAGCGTGAGCTAGTGATGACATTAGCGTGCATTAACTGACTCTTCTCAGAAAATTTCCAAGTCCGAAATTTTAAAATTTAGGCCGAGTAAGATTTTTCATCTTTCACTATTTATTTTTGAAAATGAAAATCATATTTTTTGTTTTAAATACAAAAGTTTTATGGAGTGAAAGATTTTTTTTTAAATCGTATACTCGAGTCATTTGAAAATAAAACCAATACCTTAAAATCATTTCCAAAATCCTTTCAAACACGACAAAATATCGACGGTAACATTTTATGAAAAATACTTCAAAGTGCATCTTTCAATTACCGTCATAAGATTTTATTTGATGTTACAAATCCGGCTCGCTAAGAGTTTAAACAACTTTTCAAATCCACACTAAATCCCCTTATGACTGCACTGTCAAAATATTTTCGAAAATTGATTTTCCACAAACATACTCAAGTCTAGGAACTTTTGAGAAAACTGATTTTGAACACACACGCAGCGAATATAATTACCAAAACTATCCAAAACAATCGATTTTTAAACACATGCCCATCCGGCATACATAATCGTCAATTCAACAAACACAACTCTGGAACACCAAATTCAAACATACGTCAAAACCATCTGTCTGAGTTTCTCAACAACCTCTACCGTCGATACTGTAACACCCCGAGATATTCAGAATAATTACAGCGCCGTAAACCCTTTTAGGAGGATTTACAAGGCTAATTTAAAAGAAATGTAAATATAATCCAATCGTACAACTGAAGTTCAAAATACAGATTTGGTTCAACTGATCCAAAGAGTTAACTTATACAACCATAACGAAAATGACATTATTAAAACATACGTACTCGAGTACTAAATGAACCAATAAGACAAATCACAATAACAATAAACATGAACCACATCACTGAGCCATTTCATCGTCCTGTCGGTACTGTGGTTGCTTCCCCGCTCCTCGGCTACCTGAACATCAAAACAATGTCCACCCCCGAAGGGGTTAGCAAAACAATGCTAGTACAAGTATCATAATACATAAATCATCAGTGCATCATAAAACATGCAAACGGACTTCCGTCATCGGAATCCAACAATGTGAATCCTCACGATTCCATCAACACAATACAGGGTAATCCAGCGATCCAGCGCCCTTGGTATAGATCCCCATGATGATCCCGTCGGACCAACGCATGGTGGAAAACCCATCCAGCGATCCAACACCCTCAGCATAGATCCCCATGATGATCCCGTCGGACCAACGCATGGTGGACATTCGATCCAGCGCCTTCAGCATAGATCCTCATGACCCCCCCTCGGATCATATATATCATAAACCAATCAATTATGCATACATATATGCATTTCAATATGTTTATCAATACGAACAATTAACAACGAATACCACGAGAAATTAAAGAAATAAATCTCATATTCGACGACATGAACAGAACCATATGCATGATCAAAGTTTCAATACAAATCAAACTCATCATATGATACTTGCCTCGAAAATGGAAGAATGAAATACTCCAACAAATGACACGCGTCCGTATGTCACCGCCCCTCGATCGTCCCCTATGCAAGGCTCGGACCTAAGAAATAATAAAGAATTCCTCTCAAGTCGTACGAACGTCTAACAATCCGATTTACGGCCGAAAGCTCTAAAAATGAATTCTGCCTGAACTACTTAGCGCGTGCTACGTATTATACGTAACGTGCGCTAAGCCTGCCCGTTAACGTACGCAAATGACCAAGTTTAGCGTGCGCTAGCCGTGGTATCGTGATCCTCTCAATGCGATCGCCTGCCTGATGACATAACGTACGTTACGTACCCAACGTAGCGTACGTTACTCATTCCCAATAGCGCACGTTAATATATACATCTTAGCGTGCGCTAACCGTGCATGGCAGTCACTACTGGGTAAAAACTTGAGCTAAAGGTGAAGAAAACTCATGAAATGCTCAGTGTTAATACATGCCAACTCCGTGCATATCATGCTCATACGATTTATGAAAGATCTTTGGATTAAATGACTACGAGACACAAGGATACGTATCATCATTACTACACCGAAATTCATCTTGATCTTCAAGAAAATATTCTAAGTTCAGTTCATTCCAAGTCCCAAAACATAAGATTCCTTACGTAAAACATAAGAACTAGGTAATCTCCATATACTGGTCATAATCGGTTTTGAAGATACATGAATATGCTTAGGAGTCCGTATACTAAAATGGTTCAATGGATTATATAATGAATAAGTGCAGAAACGTCAAAAATATCCTTCTAACACATGATGTTCGACTACTAATGAATTTAACTGACTAGATAATCATGATCAAAACGTCCTTCATACTAGTACTTAGTATTGGTGAAGAATCACCTACCTCAAAGTAGTGAAGAACAAGGAGGAATTCGAAGCAATCCAACGTCGAAGGCTTGAACACCAATCCCCAATGATCTACAATCTTCAACACAAGCTAGGATGCTGATATTAAGTGTTTAGGATGAAGAGAGTAATTCTCTAAGTATAAGGATTCGGATGAGGGAAGTGAAAAGACTAAAAATACGAAAAGGGATGCTGTCCTATTTATAGAAAATGGTTATTAGCGCGCGCTAGTCCATATTCATAGCGTGCGCTAACGGCTATTTGAAACTTACTGATTTCACTGTACTCAGCCTTTAGCGTGCGCTACCCTCATGTGAGTAGCATGCGCTAACGCGTTGACTTGGCTTTTTCCCAAAAGCCGTCCAGGTTCATCCCGACAAAATCCGACCAAGATCCCCGGCTTGATCTCACCTACCAACACGTCTCAATCATATTGACCACGTATAGCATGCGCTAAGGTTCCTTCGTAGCATGCACTATGGATCCAAGTTAGCGTACGCTACACTTATACGATAGCGTGCGCTACATGCGCAGAATCACAATTTTTAAATCACATTCATGCAATCATACGCTCAACAATACAGGATTATGAAATACGGAGAATAATACTCAGATCAAAGTGCAACCATTACAATATCACAAGTTCCAAATACATATCAGAAATCTCGGGTATTACATCCTTCCTCCCTAAAAAGAAGTTTCGTCCCGAAACTTAAGATGAAAACAACTGTGGATATCTAGCCTTCATACTGTCCTCTGTTTCCCAAGTGGCCTTTTCAGCTCCATGTCGTGACCATTGTACTTTAACCAAGTGTATTGGTTTATTCCTCAATTGTTTGATCCGACTGTCAAGTATCTTGATTGGTCTCTCTTCGAAGGTGCCGTCATTAGCTATCTCGACCTCGTCGAAATCAATGACGTGACTGGGGTCCGGTACATACTTCCGCAATTGGGATACGTGAAACACACTGTGAACGTGACTCAGCGATGGCGGTAAGGCCAACCTGTATGCTAAATCCCCAACTCTCTCGAGGACCTCAAATGGCCCGATATATCTCGGACTTAGCTTACCTTTCCTCCCAAAACGGAAAATCCCTCGTGTAGGAGACACCTTCAATAGTACATGGTCCCCAACGTCGAACTCTAGAGGGCGACGACATACGTCTGTATAAGACTTCTGTCGACTCTGGGCAGTCAACAGTCTCTCTCGAATCAGAGCTATCTTCTCTTGAGTCTGAACTATCAATTCAGGTTCTGTCCCGATCAAGTTCGAGGAATCATCCCAACACAAGGGTGATCGGCATCTTCTCCCGTACAAAGCTTCAAATGGTGCCATCTTAATAGAAGCATGCCAACTATTGTTATAGGTGAATTCAATCAATGGCAAGTGAACTTCCCAATCAGTCGACCAATCTAAGGCACAAGCTCTAAGCATGTCTTCTACTGTTGGTATAGTCCTTTCGGACTGACCGTCCGTTTGGGGATGATAAGCCGTGCTAAAGTTGAGCTCAGTCCCCAAAGCCCTGTGAACTGCCTTCCAGAAGTGCGACACGAAGCGACCATCTCGATCTGAAATAATGGTCTTCGGCGTCCCATGCAATCTGACTATCTCTGCAATAAATACTCGCGCCAATTTCTCGGGTCCCCAAGTATCTTTAATTCCTAGGAAATGAACCGACTTGGTTAGTCGATCAACTACAACCCAAATCATGTTCATTCCCGTTTTGGTCCTTGGCATACTGGTGATGAAATCCATCGAGATATCCTCCCACTTCCACTCAGGGATCGGAAGCGGCTTTAACATTCCGGCAGGTCGTTGATGTTCAATCTTAACCTGCTGACAAGTCAAACACTTCGAAACGTACTCTGCTACGTCCTTATTCATATTCCCCCACCATAAGTTTTGTTTTAGATCCTTATACATCTTACTGCTGCCCGGGTGAATAGAATAAGGTGTGCTATGAGCTTCCTTCAGAATTGTCCGTCTCAAATCATCATCATCGGGAACGCAAACTCGACTCTGAAATCTCAGAACTCCATCATCTTGTATCACGAATCCTGGGGCCTTTCCTTTCTTTACTTCGTCACATAACCGAAGGATCAGAGAATCGTTTAACTACTTAGATTTGATCTCCTCGACTAGTGATGAAATCAGTTCCATCACATATAGTTGCCCTTGGATTCGTGGTGCCCATACTTCAATCCCTTCGCGGATCAGTTCCCGTTGAATGCTGGTTTGGGATGTGAGAGCTTCCAACACTCGAAGAGAAACAGGTTTACGGCTCAAAGCATCGGCTACTACGTTTGCTTTACCCGGATGGTAGAGAATCTCCAAGTCGTAATCCTTGATCAATTCCAGCCACCTTCTCTGCCTCATGTCTAATTCTTTCTGGCTGAAAATGTACTTGAGGCTCTTATGATCTGTAAAGATCTGACAATGAGTGCCGTACAAATAATGTCTCCAAATTTTCAATGCAAAGACTACAGCTGCTAGCTCCAGATCATGAGTCGGGTAATTAACCTCGTACGGTTTCAACTGCCGAGAAGCATAAGCAATCACCTTATCCTTTTGGATCAACACACATCCCAGACCCTGATTTGAAGCATCACTGTATACCATGAATCCATCAGTTCCCTCTGGTAACGCTAATATAGGTGCTGTCGTCAGTCTCCTCTTAAGTTCATCAAAACCAGCCTGGCATCTCTCATCCCACGTGAACTTTTGAGTTTTCTGCAATAGCTGAGTGAGCGGACAAGCAATTTTGGAAAATCCCTCTACAAAACGGCGATAATATCCAGCAAGTCCTAAGAAACTCCGGACTTCCTTCACGTTATTAGGAGCTTCCCATTCCAAGATTGCTTCGACTTTCTTCGGGTCCACCTGCACTCCGTCAGCTGATATCACATGCCCAAGGATAGTTACTTCCCTAAGCCAGAACTCGCATTTGGAAAGCTTTGCATACAGCTGTTCCTTCCTCAAGGTGCTCAAAACCACACGCAAATGTTCGGCATGCTCATCTGTGTCCTTTGAATATATCAAGATGTCATCAATGAAGACGACCACAAATTTATCCAAGTATTCTAAGAATACCCGATTCATCAATTGCATGAATACCGCAGGAGCATTTGTAAGTCCAAATGGCATCACTACAAATTCATAATGTCTGCATCGACCTGAAAGCAGACTTTGGTATATCCGATTCCTTAATTCTCAACTGATGGTATCCTGATCGCAAGTCAATCTTCGAGAATACCCTTGCCCCTTGCAGTTGATCAAACAAGTCGTCGATCCGAGGTATAGGATACTTATTATTGATTGTCACTTTGTTGAAATCCCTGTAATCAATACACAGTCGGAGGGATCCGTCTTTCTTCCGGACAAAGAGAACGGGCGCTCCCCAAGGAGAAGCGCTAGGTTGAATATAACCCTTCTGTAATAATTCCTCTAGTTGCTTCTTTAACTCAAACATCTCGGTTGGCGCCATGCGGTATGGTGCTCTGGAAATAAGAGCGGCTCCAGGCTCTAATTCGATAGTGAATTCCACCTCTCTCTGCGGAGGTAACCCAGGTAGTTCGTCAGGAAATACATCGGAGAATTCATTCACAACTGGAATAGATGAGAGCTCTACTCCTTCCTCTTTCCTCATGACATAGCACCAAAGTTCATGACATCCCTGCTTCAGTAATTTCACGGCTTTCATTGCTTTGATCAATTTTCCCGAACTTCCCGGTCTCCATCCTTGGAATAAGTGTTCAGATCCGTCATCAGCAATGACAGAAATGACTCTCTTTCGGTAATTCAGAATAGCTCCATAACGGTTGAGCCAATCATCTCCGAGAATTAAATCGTCACCGTATATGTCAACTACAATAAGGTTCGATGGCCAATCTCTCTCTCCTATCGACACTAGAAAATCTCTAGCTTCTAGGGTTCCCACAATTTTCTCTTCGCTCGGTAAACCCACAACATAAGGTTCACAATCATACAAGCACGAGATTTTCAAACGATTAACACAGTTCAAAGATATAAAAGAATGCGTAGCTCCTGAATCGAATAAGACACTAACTGGTTGCAAAATGATCTGAATTGTACCTGATGCAACAGCTGTGTTCTGATCGTCTGACTTCTTCATTTCGTACAGGCGCGGAGGAACGTATCCAGCACTGGATGTCTCTCTCTTCCCAATATCTTGCTGCTGAAAACCACTCTGTTGCGTCTGGTTCACACTCGTGTCCTTCGGAACTGGTACAGGAGTGCGAGTGCCAAAACATCGAGTCGCATTCCCACAAAATGTTGCGCGATGCCCTTCCTGTCCACACTCGAAACAGGTCACAGCAGGCGCGAAACAGTCACGTCGAACATGCCCCGCTTTGCCACAGTTATAACATTTTTTCCCTGCGTCTGAAACGGTTTGTGCTGCCCGGAACTTCTTTCCACCTCGAGAAGGATGCGGAGGCCTCCTGGATGAATGAAAAGAGGACTGGCCCCTGCGAGGCCCACTACTCTTATTCTCCGTGAAGTTGCCAGCCACTTTCTGCTTCTTTGCTTCCGTTGATTTCTTTACTGCTGCCTCTTTCATATCATAGGCGAGTGCTTTGCCCTGATACTGTCGCAAGGTGGTACATTCAAACCCGGATATATACTGCTGAATTTCCAGCTTCATTCGCATGTCGAAATGAAAAATCCTCTCCGCATCGTTCCTGACCAAGTGGCGCACATAAGTCAGCTGGTGATTAAAGGTCTTAATGACGTCTGTCACAAATGCTTCTAAATTTTGTGGTGAGAAAAACTCCCGGACTCAGGCCTCTCTAATTGGGCGAGGACAATACTGCGCTTCCATCATTAATTTGAACTCCGTCCAGTCAACATTATGCTCCTCAGGTCGAATGGCCTCCCACGAGTCGAAAGCCTCCCCCGTCAGAAGATACTGGGCGACCGGAACCTTTCTGTCATTGGGACAGTTAATCCCCGCAAAAATATTCTCTAACTCCTTCAGCCAGTGATCCCAAGAAAGCGACTCAGCAGAACCATCAAATTTCGGAGGATGCAATTTGATCACCTCAGTAAGCCATTTATCTCCCCGATTATCCACGTTATGCTGCTGTCCCATCGCCGTCTGCATGCGATCCACAACTTGAGCAAACTGGTTTATCTGAGCAACCACCTGCTGAAGCACTCCCGGCACGTTAGGATCTGCATTATTATTTGCTGATCCCTGTTGTCCCCCAGAATGGGAATCCGTTCGGCTAGCGGTTATTTCTGGGGTAGACACCGAATCTTCTTGTCTCGCATTTCCACGTCCGCGTCCACGACCGCGTCCGCGTCCACGACCTCCCCTCAACATACTGTAAACACAGATACTCAATATCCAGGGCAATATTTCTAAAAGTAAGTCCATCAATGTTCACAAAACATGAATTAAATAAAACGGTAGTATTTGAGATTAGGAAACTTACAACCACGGTCCACACGACGATGCTGGCTCAGCAGTGATGTTACAAACGACCAATAATCAAATAACGTAAACAGACCCAACTAACCCGACTGCCAAGATATCCATGAATCTTAGCTCCGATACCATATTCTGTAACACCCCGAGATATTCGGAATAATTACAGCGCCGTAAACCCTTTTAGGAGGATTTACAAGGCTAATTTAAAAGAAATGTAAATATAATCCAATCGTACAACTGAAGTTCAAAATACAGATTTGGTTCAACTGATCCAAAGAGTTAACTTATACAACCATAACGAAAATGACATTATTAAAACATACGTACTCGAGTACTAAATGAACCAATAAGACAAATCACAATAACAATAAACATGAACCACATCACTGAGCCATTTCATCGTCCTGTCGGTACTGTGGTTGCTTCCCCACTCCTCGGCTACCTGAACATCAAAACAATGTCCACCCCCAAAGGGGTTAGCAAAACAATACTAGTACAAGTATCATAATACATAAATCATCAGTGCATCATAAAACATGCAAACGGACTTCCGTCATCGGAATCCAACGATGTGAATCCTCACGATTCCATCAACACAATACAGGGTAATCCAGCGATCCAACGCCCTTGGTATAGATACCCATGATGATCCCGTCGGACCAACGCATGGTGGAAAACCCGTCCCAGAATCCGGGCCAAAGATAGATCCCCATGATGATCCCGTCGGACCAACGCATGGTGGACATTTGATCCAGCGCCCTCAGCATAGATCCTCATGACCCCCCCTCGGATCATATATATCATAAACCAATCAATTATGCATACATATATGTATTTCAATATGTTCATCAATACGAACAATTAACAACGAATACCACGAGAAATTAAAGAAATAAATCTCATATTCTACGACATGAACAGAACCATATGCATGATCAAAGTTCAATATAAATCAAACTCATCATATGATACTTGCCTCGAAAATGGCAAGAATGAAATACTCCAACAAATGACACGCGTCCGTATGTCACCGCCCCTCGATCGTCCCCTATGCAAGGCTCGGACCTAAGAAATAATAAAGAATTCCTCTCAAGTCGTACGGACATCTAACAATCCAATTTACGGCCGCAAGCTCTAAAAATGAATTCTGCCTGAACTACTTAGCGCGCGCTACGTATTATACGTAACGTGCGCTAAGCCTGCCCGTTAACGTACGCAAATGACCAAGTTTAGTGTGCGCTAGCTGTGTACTGACAGTCCTCTCTGAACAGCCGACTGCCCTGCCTGATGACATAATGTACATTACGTACCCAACGTAGCGTACGTTACTCATTCCCAATAGCGCACGTTAATATATACATCTTAGCGTGCGCTAACCGTGCATGGCAGTCACTACTGGGTAAAAACTTGAGCTAAAGGTGAAGAAAACTCATGAAATCCTCAGTGTTAATACATGCCAACTCCATGCATATCATGCTCATACGGTTTATGAAAGATCTTTGGATTAAATGACTACGAGACACAAGGATACGTATCATCATTACTACACCAAAATTCATCTTGATCTTCAAGAAAATATTCTAAGTTCAGTTCATTCCAAGTCCCAAAACATAAGATTCCTTACGTAAAACATAAGAACTAGGTAATCTCCATATACTGGTCATAATCGGTTTTGAAAATACATGAATATGCTTAGGAGTCCATATACTAAAAAGGTTCAATGGATTATACAATGAATAAGTGCCGAAACGTCAAAAATATCCTTCTAACACATGATGTTCGACTACTAACGAATTTAACTGACTAGATAATCATGATCAAAACGTCCTTCATACTAGTACTTAGTATTGGTGAAGAATCACCTACCTCAAAGTAGTGAAGAACAAGGAGGAATTCGAAGCAATCTAACGTCGAAGGCTTGAACACCAATCCCCAATGATCTATAATCTTCAACATGAGCTAGGATGCTAATATTAAGTGTTTAGGATGAAGAGAGTAATTCTCTAAGTATAAGGATTCGGATGAGGGAAGTGAAAAGACTAAAAATACGAAAAGGGATGCTGTCCTATTTATAGAAAATGGTTATTAGCGTGCGCTAGTCCATATTCATAGCGTGCGCTAACGGATATTTGAAACTTACTGATTTCACTGTACTCAGCCTTTAGCGTGAGCTACCCTCATGTGAGTAGCGTGCGCTAACGCGTTGACTTGGCTTTTTCCCGAAAGCCGTCCAGGTTCATCCCGACACAATCCGACCAAGATCCCCGGCCTGATCTCACCTACCAACACATCTCAATCATATTGACCACGTATAGCGTGCGCTAAGGTTCCTTCGTAGCGTGCGCTATGGATCCAAGTTAGCGTACGCTACACTTAGACGATAGCGTGCGCTACATGCGCAGAATCACAATTTTTAAATCACATTCATGAAATCATACGCTCAACAACACCAGATTATGAAATACGGAGAATAATACTCAGATCAAAGTGCAAAAATTACAATATCACAAGTTCCAAATACATATCAGAAATCTCGGGTATTACAGAAACACTTTCCGAAACATATCAATGTTTAAAGTTTCATAACACACTACACCACTCGATGTCCAATCTATCAATATATCTAGCTCATTACACATGTAATATACTGTTGGAGCAGTATTGTATTAGCGCCGTTGTGCGGAAGCGTAAATATAAAGGTGCGGAAAATAAATCGACACAATGATGTAGGTCACAAGTCGTCAGAAATAAGTCTGGAGGGGTGAATAGACTTATTGAAACTCTTTTTCCAAGAAGGAATTCAGGAGTTTCTCAGGTGATGGTACAGATTACTTAGAGTCAACTATAGACAATATAAGTGCGGAAGTCAGCTGATGACGAATACAGAAATATGAACAATGAAACACTAAGTATGAATGCAGCAGTTAAGTATGATGCTGAAATAGTAAAGTACGCAGGTAATTTATAGTGGTCTCAGAGGTGGTGTAATTCTCTACTAATCCACTTTCTCCAAACCAGTTGGATATGAATCCACTATAATTTTCAACCAGTGATAAATATTACAGTGATTCTAAACTTAGTTACAACAACTTCCAACCAGTGGAAATCCTGTCGTTGCAACTCCTTTCTGACTGCCTAGCACCACTCGATCTCCAAATCCTTGGATGCCTATCAGTCGTGCAACTTCAACCAGTGAAGTACCCCGTACTCAGGTTTTATGACAAGAGTGTTTTGTCTTCCCCAACTAAGAGCTTTCTTCGTATATGAACTGAGAATACTGCTCTTCACGATGCTATAGATTTATTGATCGCTTGATTACTTTTAATTGCTTGAGAGTATAGTTCGCATCGTACTTTGCTCTTTCAAATCTTCAGATATTTATAGCTTGTCAATCCTTAGAGCTTTTCCTCATAGCTGTTGCAAATCTGTAACAAATCCGTCCGTTGGAGAAGTAGATGTCTTTGTTTTTTTCTTTTTGAATGTTGCAAGGCTGGATTCCCTTATTTTAATCTATTTCCAACCGTTGTGAAGACTTTCATGTGGAAGCGCCGAATCTTTTGATTTAAATATGTCTAAAGCCTTCATAGGTGGGTCTGGATGAATTATTTAATTCATATCCTTCCGGGAATCTCTCCAATCTGTCCCTTATAGCCCTCATGTGACTCTCCGTAATTATTGACTTTTCAACGCATGCTGACGTGGACAAGTTTACTTAGCTGATAACTTATCTGATCTCTTTAAGTCAATCTGTCTGATGTGCAGTCAAACTTCTCTGTCGTCGGACTTTTCTGACGATGACTTCTCGGATGTCCTAACGAGAGTTCTCTGATCTGAAGTCTTCTGACCTGATGAACTTGACTGATCTGATGGTCAGACTTCATATGACTTGGGCTCCGTCTGATCACTTGACTGCAGTCTGGTCAAACTTCTCTGATAAAAATTGTTGACCAGAACTTCTCTGAGTTTCACTTGACTGTGACTCGGCTTTCTGTAGTGTTTGGTCAAACTTTTCTGATGTTGCTTGTCTGACCGAAACTTCTCTGATGTACTTATCTGTACTTTGTACTTACCCGATTTTAAACCTAACTTAAATGGCCTATAGAAGATACTCATTTGGTTCTTCCTTACATTTTCCAAGTATCTAACTTAACATAATTTGGCCTATGGAAGATACTCATTTGGTTCTTCTTTACATTTGCCAAGTAATAAGCATACATTTGAATAAACAAGTACAATGATGACAACATCAAAATCTAACAAGTATTCCTAACAAATTCCCCTATTTTGATGATGGAAAAACTTAAGCAATTATTCAAATGAATAATATGTCTGCACATGATCAAGTGCAAGACACAAACTAAAATCAGTCTTGTTTTGAGACAACTAGAGGTTTTCGTTCAAATGACTGTTTATATTAATGTTCTGTATTGTTTACAAGTACATAGCTTTCACTGATCAAAACAAATACATAAAAATTACAAGTACTTAAAAAACAAAAAATTGCACGAGAAAGTACAAGTACAATAAGTCATATCCTATCTGCCTCTGCCTCTGCGGACAGCTTTCTTGAGAGGCCTATATAATTTGGCTCCAATAGGCCTCTTACAGACAGGTTCGAGTCCGTACTTCCTTTTTATGATCTGGGATGCAAAGTTCTGCTCGTCTGTGGTTGAAAAATTATTCTTCTCGCACAGTGCTCTGATTTCTTCTTGCAGCTCTAGCTCATCCAATTCTCCATCCATTCTGGTAGGAGCTTCTTCTGCTCTGAACTCCGGGATCATGGGATAAGCATCCCAGTTGTTTGCATATTTAAGTGCGAGCTTCCAGAGAGTAGTCCATCTGGTATCCATATAGTTTATGAAAATTTGTTAAGGGGAGCTTTCCTAGTCCTGAAGTATCTCCCAGAGATAATACTTCTCTGTGAACTCTTTCCTGGCATCCACCCAAACAGACATAAACTCAGATGGTAAAAACTCTTCAACATGCCACAGTTGTTTGCCTTCCCATTCGAATCTGTGCTCAACTTTTTGTCTTGTTCTTCTCTTCTTCAGATCAGGCTGGTCTTCAATATGCTCAGGATCAGCTACTTCCTTTCTTTTTAGGCTTGATGGTCCAACTTCAAGTAAGGGGATATCTTGCCTCTTTTTGGATCTGAGCTCCTGTCTAACCGCCTCAGCCTGTTTCTAACCTGTTACATCCCTTGCTTCCCCCTGCTTACTTCCTTACCCTTTTTTGCCAGCATCAACTAGCATAGTCAATTGTTGCTCAACTCTTATCATCCAGTCTGACATGCCAAGAGGCATCCTGGAGTTTGTGGGAGGGGGAGGTACACCTCTCTGTATTAAGGTGTCCAGCTTGGAGTTTAGGGTGTGAACAACCTGCAGGTCAGGTTTGATTTCTATGGCAAGCATCTCTCCAACAGTTTCTTTGACAATTTTGCGGATCAGGTCAACCATCACAGGTGAGATGGGTGATGCCTGAGGAGAGTGCTCGCCTGAGCTTTCTACGCCTACAGGTAGGTGTGCAGTTGACCTACCTGTCTGCAGACTCCTGTCTGCAGGCGGCTGATCAGATGGGGTATTGTCTGGAGTCCCCGGTCTGTCTTCTTGCTCATCTGAGCTGGAGTTTTGGGCAGGTGCCCCAGCCTCATCTTCTTTCTCTTCTTCTTTGTCTTGTTTTTCTTCTGCATCTTCTTCTTCCTTCTCTTTTTCCTCCTTTTCTTCTTCTTCTTGTTCTTTCTCTTCTTCATCCTTCTTTTCCTCCTCCCCATCATCATCTTTTTCATATTTTTCTTCCTTCTCAACTTCTTCTCCTTCATCATCTTCTTCTTCCTCCTCCTCTAATTCTTCTGTCTTTTCTAGCTCTTCATCTTCAGCAGATTGTTTTTCAACTTCATTATTTTCTTTCTCTTTTTCATCTTCTTCCTCCTCTCTCACTTCCTCTTCTTTTTCTTCAACTATAATTTTTTCTTTGTTTTCAACTTCTCTCTTATCAGGATCTTCTCCTTTTTCTACTTCTTCAATCCTAATGCTCTTCTCTCCACTCCCACTCCCATCACCAGGAACAGTGCCAGCCAGGACACTTTCCATTATTAGAAAAACACATTTGTCCATGTTGGTTTTAAAATTGGACAAAAACCAATTGGGTTTGAGCATTAAAAATATGTCAGTCTCATGACAAAAACTCATGAGAAGCTCTTCTGTAGCCTGGGGAAGATCCCAGCTACTGTTTTCTATAAGGATTTGCAATTGAGAGAATGGAAGTGATTTAAAATATTTCCATTCATCATAGACATTTATGAAAGATACTTGAAGCGCTTTTTGCTTTACCTCTTGGAGCTGGTCTACTATTAGCCCCAAAGGATTGATGTCCAGCAAATTGAGAGAGTATCCTGCACCAGGTATGTTGATCACAAGATCAGCTTCTTCTTTAGTCATGCCTGGCAGGGTGATCCGAGGGATCTCTTCAGCAATAAGGTCTGATTAGTCAGGAATAAGAACTGGTGAAGGGATGATCTGCATCTGATCTGCAGGGGCAGGTTCAGGTGCGTATGGATGATCTGATTGCTCTTCCTCTTCAAAAATTAGGCGCCTTGGCCTCTTGGGGGAGGGTTCCGGTGAAGATTGGATCAAAACTGGCGCTCCTGGGGCTGGTCCCCTTCTCTTGAAACGAAGGGCTATTGGAGTGTTGTCTGAGTCTGAGTCAGACTGATCTGCAGGTAAGTCGCGGGCTGCAGCTTGGTCTTCATCAGACTCATCTGAACTAGAGGGGTATCTGTAAGGTGTAGGCTTTATGGGCATTTCCTCCGGAATTTTTGCTGCCTTCCTTACACTCCCCAATCTTCTCAAAGTTTCTTGGTCTAGGTGACCAAGTCTTTTGTTAACGTGGAAGGGATCTACATTTCCCTTTGCAAGACCTAAATTCTCCAGAATCCAACTGACCTGTGTCCCAAAGGCCAATTTGGTCTTGAACCTCTTCTCATCATCTAGCCACTGGGCTTTATTCACTTCACGCACCAATTGTCTGAAGATATAGTCAGCCCAGTCAATTGGCTTAGACTGAATCAGGGCTCCCATAAATATAAACTTGGCTGATGACAGCTGATCGTAGCTGCCATCCATACCCATCACTATATTGTTGGTAATATCCAACACATAGCGGTACTCCTTCCGCAGCTCAATCCTCTTCGCAGTTAACTTCAATTTTGCTGGCTGGTCAACAGCCTTGATCTTCAGCCAGAGGTCGGTTGCGTTCTGCTTTAATGCCTCTACGGCCACGCCTTGGGGTTTCATTCTGAAGGCCTTTCCGACTGTATCTGGAGTGATTGTTACTGCTCTGATACCACTTGTAGGTTGGACTAGCTTGAATGATGCTCTGCTCTGCTTCCCTTTCTAACATGCATTCCTTTCTGAAAACTTCTTCTGGAAGTCCTCTGACCAGCTTCTGAGAACTAATCTTGTTGATGGCTTTGAAGTTTAGGTAACATAGTCTCTTATGCCACATCCATCCATTTTCTTCTATTGTCTTGAATAGAAAACAGGTGTTGGGAGTTCCTGTTTTCCAATCTATCATATAGACATCTCTCCTTCTGAATCCTTGTAGCCTCACTTCTCCAGATAGAATATCTATCACCATACACTTCCAAATGGTGAAGACTACTAGATTCTTCTCATCACAAAATTGGCTTATGCTCAAAAGGCTGTATTTGAGCCCTTTGACATAGTGAACTTTTGATATAGTGATGTTTCCTCTATGCAGCTCTCCAAAGCCTTTAGTCTGACCTCTAGTTCTATCTCCAAAGGTTACGTCTGGACCTCTTTCTTTGATATAATTTGACAGTACCTTCTTGTTCCCGGTCATGTGCCTTGAGCATCCAGAATCTACAAACCATTCTTTACCTCCAGTATTTGAATTTGTGGAGATGTGGTAGTAGTCCTTCCACCTTTTCTGCAATCAGACAACCAGAGATTTAGGTACCCAGATCTGTGTGGGTCCTTGGGGGTTAGTTGGTTTCCTGGAGAACTGATTTCCCCTGGGATTGTGAAAGTTGTTGTTATTGCCGCTAAATGGTGTGCGTTGTCTGGGCCTGTATCCTCTATTAGGATTGTGTATTGGATATGCCTCATAAAATTGATGTGGGCCATTTCTGAATCTTGGCTGAGACCATTTATAAAATCTTTGGGGTCTCCACATCTGTTCATTTTGAAAATTTGGATAACCTTGAGGTTTCCATTTTCCCCTCCCATTTTGAAATCTGTTTTTGGGGAGTCTTTGATAATAATGGGCATGTTGTATGGGCTGCTGCTTCTGCCTTGGCCATTGCCTAGTCTCATATCTAGGTGGCTGCCTTGTATACCTTGGTTGTAGCCTAGACTTGTGACTTGGATGCTGCCTATTTTGAAACACTGGTTTGTAATTAGGCTCAGCAGACGGGACAAGTGTTTCTCCCTTAATGAAAGTGGTTTTAGAACTAGAGGGAGTGTTAGGGTCATATCCAAGGCCTGATCTGTTATATAGTGGCCTTTTGTTCATACACAATTCATCCAAAGTTAGAGACGCCTTCATGGAGGTTATTTCCTTCGCCTGAGTTTTACTTAGTTGAGTCAGTTTAGTAAACTCAGCTTTGACATGAGCAAGTGCAGCTAATTTTTCACTATTCAAAATAGTTAATCGTTTTATCTCAGCTGTGGTGATATCAGCCTGGTTTTTAAGATTGTCTACAGCCTGTTTTTCAAGATCAGATTTGGTTTTATTCAACTCTAGGCTGAGTTTTTCAAAATCGTTTTTCAGCTACCTATTCTCATCTTGCAGCTGAGTTTTCTAGGCTGATACACATAGGTGTGCAGATTTTAATTTCTCAAAATCCTTGAGAAGCTGATTTACAGATTCGTGCAAGTCCATGTCTTGTGACATGTCTGAACTATTATTTGAATTAGAGGGGTTAGATGTTACCTCTTCATCAGCTAGGTTGGCCATCGGACAGTCATATTCCTCTTCATCATTAGAGAAGAATCTGCTGCTTGATTCCACTTTATCTTGGTCTTCTCCAATGAGGGCTTTCCTTTGGTCTTCTTTTCTGCTCACCTCCTTCTTGCTCTCGTCCTTCTTAAGATCAGGACAGTTGATTTCAATGTGGCCTGTATTATGACAGTTATAGCGTTCCACCTTCCAGCTTCCGGCCTTTTGATTTCTCCTTGGATTATCCTTATAATTCTTCTTATATTTGGAGTAATTCTTTTAGAAATTGCTGAATCTTTGCATTATAAACGCCATTTCTTCCTCGAAATGGAGTGGATTTGGAGGTTTGACATCAGACAGGTTCTTGGCGGGGGACTCGACTGCAAATGCTATTCCCTTCTTTGCAGGTTCGTTTGATGATGAACTTGGGAGTTCGAATTCATAAGCCTTCAGGTCAGAGAATAGTTCTTGAATCTTTATTTTATTGAGGTCTTTGGATTCCGTCATGGCCACCGCCTTCATGCTCCATTCGGGGCTAAGTGATCTTAACACCTTCAAGGCCATCTCCCTGTTGCCATAAGTTTTTCCAATGGAGTTTATTTCGTTGATGATCTCTGTGAACCTTGTGTCCACCTGGTCTATTGATTCTCCGGTCTTCATCTTAAAGTTGTCAAACTTCTGGGTAGCTATTGACAACTTGTTTTCTTTTATCAGCTCTGTACCTTCACACATCACAGCAAGGGTATCCCAAATTTCTTTGGCATTTTAGCAATTCTTGATCTTGACCATGGTTGACTTGCCAAGAGTTTGATATAGCACATCTCTGGCCCGGTTGTCAAGGTTGGCCAGCTTTCTTTCTTCAATGGTCAGCTCCGTCCTCTTTTTGGGGATTTTCTCCGGCTTCCCTGCTGCAATCTCCTCAGGAGTGTTGTCCTTCTCAAAGATGAAAGGACCGTCTTCTATGATGCACCACATGTCGTCATGGATAGAAGATAAGTGTGCCTGCATCCTTATCTTCCAAAAATCATACTCGTCAACTGAAAACACGGGTAGTCTAGAGTGCATGTGTTCCATTCTAAATGAGAGATAAAAATATATGTAAGATATATGGATCTGGTTCTGGAAATGAATGAACCAACCTCTCTGATACCACTTGTAGGTCACAAGTCGTCAGAAATAAGTCTAGAGGGGGGTGAATAGACTTATTGAAACTCTTTTTCCAAGAAGGAATTAAGGAGTTTCTCAGCTGATGGTACAAATGACTTAGAGTCCTCTGTAGACAATATAAGTGCGGAAGTCAGCTGATGACGAATACAGAAATATGAACAATGAAACACTAAGTATGAATGCAGCAGTTAAGTCTGATGCTAAAATAAAGTACGCAGGCAATTTATAGTGGTCTCAGAGGTGGGGTAATACTCTACTAATCTACTTTCTCCAAACCAGTTGGAGATGAATCCACTATAATTTTCAACCAGTGATAAATATTATAGTGATTCTACAACTTAGTTACAACAACTTCCAACCAGTGGAAATCCTGTCGTTGCAACTCCTTTCTGACTGCCTAGCACCACTCGATCTCCAAATCCTTGGATGCCTATCAGTCGTGCAACTTCAACCAGTGAAGTACCCCGTACTCAGGTTTTAATACAAGAGTGTTTTGTCTTCTCCAACTAAGAGCTTTCTTTGTATATGAACTGAGAATACTGCTCTTCACGATGCTATAGATTTCTTGAACGCTTGATTGCTTTTAATTGCTTGAGAGTATAGTTTGCATCGTACTTTGCTCTTTCAAATCTTCAGATATTTATAGCTTGTCAATCCTTAGAGCTTTTCCTCATAGCCGTTGCAAATCTATAACAAATCCATCCGTTGGAGAAGTAGACTTCTTTGTTTTTTCTTTTTGAACGTTGTAAGGCTGGATTCCCTTATTTTAATCCATTTAAGACCGTTGTGAAGACTTTTACGTGGAAGCGCTGAATCTTTGGATTTAAATATGTCTAAAGTCCTCAGAGGTGGGTCTGGATGAATTATTTAATTCATATCCTTCATGGAATCTCTCCAATCTGTCCCTTATCGCCCGTATGTGACTCTACGTAATTATTGACTTTTCAACGCATGCTGACGTGGACAGGTTTACTTGGCTGATGACTTATCTGATCTCTTTAAGTCAATCTGTCTGATGTGCAGTCAAACTTCTCTGTCGTTAGACTTCTATGACGATGACTTCTCTAATGTCCTGACGAGGCTTCTCTAATCTAAAGTCTTATGACCTGATGAACTTGACTGATCTGATGGTCAAACTTCATATGACTTGGGCTCCGTCTGATCACTTGACTGTAGTCTGGTCAAACTTCTCTGATAAAAATTATTGACCAGAACTTCTCTGATTTTCACTTGACTGTGACTCGGCTTTCTGACAGTGTTTGGTCAAACTTCTCTGATGTTGCTTGTTTGACCGAAACTTCTCTGATGTACTTATCTGTACTTTATACTTAGCCGATTTTAAACCTAACTTAAATGGCCTATAGAAGATACTCATTTGGTTCTTCCTTACATTTGCCAAGTATCTAACTTAACATAATTTGGCCTATGGAAGATACTCATTTGGTTCTTCCTTACATTTGCCAAGTAAAAAGCATACATTTGAATAAACAAGTACAATGATGACATCATCAAAATCTAACAAGTATTCCTAACAAAGGATTTATAGAGGTTAGGCCAAACGTGGCTACGTCCTCTCTCGTTATCTTTTTCTATAGGCTTAAGATATAAACCTCTGCACCTCTCTTCTATCGGTCGAGGGATTACCATTACAAGCTCGTCTTCTATCGGTCCGAGTAAACCATTCTCTTACTTGTCTTTTTGTCGGTCCAAGTTAAACCGTTTTCCTTTTCTATTGGACAAGGAATCAACCACTATAGCTTTCTATGGGTACTAGATAAACCTCACTTAGATATCGATTGCGATTCTAACAATGCCGGATCCTTGATCCTAATAACACTGAATCCAATTATATCTTTTCTTTTACCTCTCGTGCATGATTTAGTGTATCACATTCAATCACTCTCAATTTAAGCTCAAGAACAACAACTATAATGTTTACAATGATATCTCAAGTGTATATGGTTTGCTCAATGTTGTTGTGTTGTTCGATACCTATTCACTTGGTATTTATAGCCTTTCTCCACAAACTAGCCGTTGCTGACTGTTTTGACTTGCTAGTGTGCGCTATCGCTTGTAGCGTAATATACTGCATGTAGCATACGTTAATGTCTTCCATAATCTGTCCAGTGGCTAATGTCCATGATAGTTAGCGTGCGCTAACATTTCCTTGTAGCGTGCGCTAATCTTGCATCATTGCATGCATCATATATCCGTTTATACTTTTTGACTGTGGTGCAGCATCTTCCAACGGATTTATTGACTTGAATTCAAATTCCTTAGCGTGCACTATTCCTCATCATTAGCGTGCACTATGATTTCATCATTGCTTACCTCATTCTGAGTTTGAATGTCTTCACAACGGTAAATAGCCTTCGATAGCGTGCGCTATCTTCACCAGATGACTTGACTTCAGGTAGCTTTGAACTTGCCTGAATTGCAGATAGGACCCATTAGCGTGCGCTAACATTTGAGTCTAGCGTGCGCTGGCTTTGTATTTTGTTCAGTTTTTTACGTCTTCGTCTGCTTCGTTGCTTTGCTTCGCCTCTTTGTTGTTTTGCTTTGTTTAGTAAACTCTATTAATGAATATGTGGAATAAATATTCCAACAATCTCCCCCTTTTTGATGATTACAAAACAACCCTTTAATTTGATAAAACCTGCAAAATAAAAGTATATATATTTATACGTATCAAAGTTTTCGGCTTTGATCGTTTTGTTAGTTTCTCACATCTTTTCTTTTTCGTTTCTCATTTTTCAACTCCTTCATTTCTCCCCCTTTTTGTATGCTTTCTTTGTTACTTCCATGATGTTTTTTATCTGATTCTACTCCTTTCTCCCCCTTTTTCTATTCAGCAAAAAGTGTAAAAAAATATACCAATTGAATATAAATATGCATGATACCAATTAATGATGAATAATATATGAATACGGATATAATTCCCCCTGAAAATATTACCTCCCCTTAAAAAAATTACTCCATCTGAGTAAAATACCAATTGTTTAAAAAATATTTTTGGGGATCCAACCTATAGTTGGTTTTTCTTTCGAAACATAGATGTTATTTGGAATAAAAGTTGCTTTGGGAATCCAAATTTTCTTAGTTTTTATCGTCCGTCGTAGGCTTTTACAATTCGAAATATAATGCCCAATTTTTAAATATTTCTCACAATGGGGTATTTTAAAATTTATAGACTCATTTTTAGAACGAGGTTTGAATCCCAACCCTTGTTTATTCAAAGTGTATTTTTGAACCGAGAGCATATTTTCAAATTTCTCGTTTCCGAGAGAGAATTTCTTCATTAAATTTTTTAGCTCGGTTTGAACTTTCAAGAGATCATCCTTTAAAATCTTTTCGTTTTCAGTGCAATATGAATAATCGGTCTCGATAAATTTTCCCTTTTCAAGAATTTTGGAATTTTCAATTTCCAACGTTTTATATTTAGATTTAAGGGATTTAATCTCGGATAAGGCATTTTGATAATCCGTATGCAATAATTCAAATGCTTCAAAAAGTTCATCGTAAGAATTACTTACTTGGCTTTCAACGTCGCTATCATCGAATGAACTCCGGGCCATGAAAGCGAGATTATTTTGATTTAGAAAATCTTTATCTTCGTCTTCATCGCTCCATGTTGCTATTGAAACCTCCTTCTTGGGTTTAACTCGGCAATTCTTTGCAAAGTGGCATGGTTTACCACATAATCGACAATTGTTGTCGAATTTCTTAGATTCGCCCTTTTGGATGTCCTGCTTCCTCCGGTTTAATAAGTGTTGGAAATTATTAATATTTTTGGCATAATATGCCGATTCTTTGTCGCTTTCATCAATCGGTATTTCTTCCTTTCTTGACATCTTAGCCTTCATGGCTATTGATCTTCCTTCGGCTTCGGTTTGGCATTCCGAGATTTTAGGACAATCTCGTAGTTGATAAGAGAACCAATGAGAGCACTAAAATCTAGATTATTTAAATATTTAAACTCCATTATAGCCGTCATTGTACTGTCCCATTCTCAAGGTAGTGATCGGAGAATCTTTTTTACTTTCTCACTACTCGAAAGTGGTTTTCCAAATGCTAATCCATTTGTGATGACCGAAAATCGGTCAAGCATTATAGTGATGGATTCGTCGTCCTTCATTTGGAATAACTCGCAATCGTGAAGGAGCATGTTTATCTTCGTCTCCTTGACTTGATACGTACCTTCATGTGTTACCTCAAGTATTTTCCAAATTTCACTGGCACTATCACACGATGATATCCGGTTGTGTTCTTCCGGATTTAGAGCACAATATAATAATTGCGTGGCTTTGCAATTATAGTGGTCGTTTTTCCAATCCGAATCATCATATTCTTCGAAGGATTTGAGCGTACCGTCGGATTTGAGAGGAATTTTCGGACCAAGACAAATCACTTTCCAAAGCTCGATGTCATAAGCTCGAATGAATATCGACATCTTCTTTTTCCATGTCATGAAGTTTAATCCATCGAAGAATGGAGGTCGGTTTAGTGCAAGACCTTCGACCGGGGCAAGTTGAAACGCCATTTGGATCGACTCCTCGGATGTTAAGCCGTTTATTGGAGGTACCGCACCGATACCAATTGTTGGAGCAATATGGTATTAGCATCGTTGTGCGGAAGCATAAATATAAAGTTGCGGAAAATAAATCAACACAAGGATTTATAGAGGTTCGGTCAAGCGTGCCTACGTCCTCTCTTGTTATCTTTTTCTATAGGCTTAAGATATAAACCTCTGCACCTCTCTTCTATCGGTCGAGGGATTACCGTTACAAGATCGTCTTCTATCGGTCCAAGTTAAACCATTTTCCTTTTCTATTGGACAAGGAATCAACCACTCTATCTTTCTATGGGTACAAGGTAAACCTCACTTAGATATCGATTGCGATTCTAACAATGTCGGATCCTTGATTCTAATAACACCGAATCCAATCGTATCTTTTCTTTTACCTCTCGTGTATGATTTAGTGTATCACACTCAATCACTCTCAATTTAATCTCAAGAACAACAACTATAATGTTTACGATTATATCTCAAGTGTATATGGTTTGCTCAATGTTGTTGTGTTGTTTGATACCTATTCACTTGGTATTTATAGCCTTTCTCCACAAAGTAGCCGTTGATGACTGTTATGACTTGCTAGCGTGCGCTATCGCTTGTAACGTACGTAATGTACTGCATGTAGCGTACGTTAATGTCTTCCAGAATCTGTCCAGTGGCTACTGTCCATGATAGTTAGTGTGCGCTAGTCTTGCATCATTGCATGCATCATATATCTGTTTATACTTTTTGACTTTAGTGTAGCATCTCCCAACGGATTGATTGACTTGAATTCAAACTCCTTAGCGTGCGCTATTCCTCATCATTAGCGTGCGCTATGATTTCGTCATTGCTTACTTCATTCTGAGTTTGAATGTCTTCACCACGGTAAATAGCCTTCGATAGCGTGCGTTAGTGTTCATGTATAGCGTGCGCTATCTTCACCAGATGACTTGACTTCAGGTAGCTTTGAACTTGACTGAACTGCAGATAGGACCCGTTAGCGTGTGCTGACGTTTGAGACTATCGTGCGCTAGCTTTGTATTTTGTTCAGCTTTTTACGTCTTCGTCTGCTTCGTTGCTTTGCTTCGCCTCTTTGTTGTTTTGCTTTGTTTAGCAACTTAATCATCAAAACTCTATTAATGAATATGTGGAATAAATATTCCTACATATACCACAAGTATTAAATACGAATTCCATCTTATAACGCACATATAAACAAGGTTACTAAACATGAGATATAAAAGATGAGGCTTACATCCACAGGTCGCACGAAGATGATGGCTGCACCATGATACTAATCACGACCGACACCTCGGACGACTTTGCGCGACACGACTCAGTCAGACACAATCCGACAATACAAGACTCGACAATACACGACTTGACCCGACAGCCTAGGTTTTCACAACCTAAGCTCTGATACCATAAATGTAACACCCCCAGAAGTTATTCGGGAATATCACACGCCGTAGACCCTTCTCACAAGGATCTACCAAGCTAAACACTACAAAACAAGACATCACGTCAATTACCAACATGGCTACATAAGAAACAGTAGACCGATTTGGTCTTTCATCAATAACATACAACTTAAACTTCATATATATCTCTATTTCAAAACTCATACCTGCACAGAGGTCAAAATACGACAACACTCGTGGAAAGGAAAAACACAATTCGACCAATAGTACCAAGTACTGTCCTTCCTGTAATTAGTATCATTTGTCTTTCATCATTCTTCGTACTGATCCTGCATATTGATCCTCAAGAACCTGCACGTACCTGAATGCAATAACAGGCATCCACACCCCGATTACTCGGGGATTAGCAAACTGGAATTTTGCTAGTGCAAGTATAAAGTGTAATTACGAGCTATACACATCATATTCCAAGTAAATGATTTGTAAAGTGTTTTACAGATCTCATGAGTTTTTAAAGGAAAAATATTTAGATTTAAAGAGTGCTTATCTTTTCAAAAATTACTTAGAGTTATAGCCCAAAGATTTATTCAGTTCTCGATAACTAAAATATAATAACGGATCATGCAATCCGAAAACAAAATATTATTCGTACTCATCAAGTAACGAATTCCAAAGGCTCCATCCGACCCTACCTGGCATCACAAAAATACAGTTCGTACTCATCAAGTAACATACTCCAGAGGCCCATCGGACCCCACCTGGCATCACACAAATACAGTTCGTACTCATCAAGTAACGAATTCCAAACGCCCCATCTGACCTTACTTGGAATCACACAAATACAGTTCTTACTCATCAAGTAACGAACTCCAGAGGCCCCGTCGGACCCTACCTGGCATCACATAGATACGGTTCGTACTCATCAAGTAACGAACTCCAGAGGCCTCGTCAGAACCTACCTGGCATCACACAAATAAGGTTCGTACTCATCAAGTAATAAACTCTAGAGGCCCCATCGGACTCTACCTGGCATCACACAAATATGGTTCGTACTCATCAAGTAACGAACTCCAGAGGCCCATTCCGACCCTACCTAGCATCACACAAGTACGGTTCGTACTTATCAAGTAACTAACTCCATTGGCCCCATCGGACCCTACCTAACATCACACAAATACGGTTCGTACTTATCAAGTAACGAACTCTATAGGCCCGTCGGGCCTTACCTGGCATCACATAAATATGGTTCGTACTCATCAAGTAACGAACTCCAGAGGTCCGTCGGACCATACCTAGTTCCACAGAACAACACAACAATCCACAATGCATATAAACAACACCACATTCACATACCACGGGGGGATATACTTCTCGAACAACACCAAATAGCACCACCTCCTTACAAAGGAGTCAGCAAACAATACAACACAACATCACGCACTCACCAAACAACAACACACTCTAACATACAACCTTTAACAAGGGAAGAGAGCTTTTATAATCACACAACATGAAGTCAATGTACTTCAATTTACAACCACAATACAACGTATCCGTAAAACTCATTTATTCACAAAGCACTCAAGCATTTTGAAAAAAAGTTGTTAATGATATTATATCAATCCTTTTGAAAGTTCATTACGAGTACTCAAATAGCACACATAGTCGATTACCAATTATCACATCTACGAAACACGAAATGTATGAGCAAGATACTTGCCTCGATAATTGTCAGCGAATATTCCGAAGAACACGGTCAATCGGAAAGCTTCGAAAACCCTTGATGTTAGAAAATAAAGACGACGACCAACAGAAGGGTTCAATACGAGCTCTTCATAAGGAACTCGACCCTAACATCATATCATCAATAAATCAACGATCGTACGAGGAAGAATAATCGTAGAACACCCGAATCCCCTCTTTGACATTCTACCGGACACCTTCAAGGCGTCAATTAAGAACTCAACAAAACGACGAATCCTTAGCGATCAAACCATGGAACAATAAGGAAATTGGTAGAATACAACTTAATAATCAATAATCCGTCACTAATCTAGGTTAATTCGGAATAAACGGACGAAATCAATCGAAATCCCCAATTTCCCAAAACTTGATTTTAGGAAAACTAACCTTGATTCCGTCGATCGGAGGAGGTTACGGGATGATTAAATAATTGTTAGGAACTTAAAAATCTTGTGGATCGATATTTTTACACCATGTCTTCGTGTTCTCCAACTCTTGACCGCGGAGGAGATGAGTTAGGTGAGAAAAATGAGTGAAGGATTCCACTGCTCGGTCATATTTATACTGACGGGCGACGCACGAGCATACACGCACAAGCGGTTAGTCGTGCGCCGGGTCATGCGGGCACACTGCCAGGACTCTGCCGCGACGCATGAGCACCACACACGAGCACCCTCTCGTGCGCGCCTTCTCCAGGCATTCAGTGCCGCACGAGCGCCGGATCATGCGCCTTGGTCGTGCACCCTGCTCGTGCGCACATGGCCGGTACCTGCCGCACCTGGATGGCCAGTGCCCAGCCGCCATGACTCGACGACTCGAATTTCTGAAAACGCACGGAACGAACACGACGAAACACTCGCGGACAACATCATCGATCCGAAATGAAAACAACGTGATCACCACATACGACCACATAAACACATCAGTCAACGAGAAATAATACCAACGCTCGACAACCGAGAAATATCCGGCCTGAAAAGAAAAAATTCAAAATAACCAGAACAAATATCCCAGGTATTACAAAATTGCTATCAATTAATCACCAAAATTAATTAAAATAGCAAAAGCCTAAAATCTAGCTCTGATACCAATTGTTGGAAATAAAACGCAGCAGAAGTGAAGTTGGAAAATTTTGATAAAAGCATTTTACGCATCCACGAGCACAAAACCTATTTAGGTATGCTAATGAATTAACTACTAAGATTAATAAGCAATTTAAATATTATTTGTTATTTATTAAATAAATATGTTGGTAAATCCAATATCCTAATCTAGATCAAAGATCATAGGATATTTACCTTTTGAAGCGTAGTGGTTGCTTTCTTGATCTCTTCCTCAAAATCTTCTAGAGTATGATCTCGCCTTAATCCGGACGTTGTGTGGGCAACGAGCTACCGAATATTGCTTGGACAACAAAGTGGATCGGCTGAAAACATATTCGTGTGAGTCACTCGATTTTTTTTTTTTGTTTTCTAGTATTATGTAAACACTCTTAGAAATTGATGTGTTATCTAAATTGTAGAATCAAAGACCCAAGTCAAGATCGAATTAAACACAAGAAGAAAAATTCGATCTCTCAAGAGTGCAAGATACCTCATGGCCGAGCCCCTTCCTGTAAGTCTTATTTATAGGCTTTGGACTACTCTAGGGATCTTAAGGAGGATTAGGGTTAGGACTCCTAGTGCAACCCAACTTTCCATATTAATCCCTTTCCTAATATGGTTGAGTTTACTAATATCAATTCAATCCATTAAAGAATTAATATCGCAGTTCCAACCCAAATACAAATTTACGAAATCGAGCTCCTTATTTAAATATTTTATTTCTCGTGTTTAAGATATTGAATGTCCATTAATTTATTTAGGCTACTGACAGCTTTAATTAATTAATATCTTATCCAAGAGTAGTACCACTCGAACCTTATTATTATATCAGAATTAAATCCACCCACAGAGTTTAGTATAATAATTATTATCGAGCTCCTCAAAGGACATCATCAACCCGCACGAGTCGGGACACGATTTCTAGTAATAATAATTGTCATATTAATAATATATTTCCCGGGATACGAAGCTTATTGAGTCAATCACTTTGACTCTCACCCATGGTAAATCACAGTAATATATATTTTCAATACATAATTAAATATTATAAACTTAGAATTTAAAAATAATAATTGTCCGAGATTTACATTCTTCTTACAGTCAGTACAGAAAACACTATCTCACTTCGATTCAGTTCAACGTATGCAAATACGCTGATGCATGCTAATAGTCAAGACCAACTAATCTCAAACATACACTACAACTTATTATATAATTTGTCTAATAATTAATAGGTTGTGAACTATTATATTATTTTATAAGGTACCGATAATGTGATCTTCCGAGTGACACCAACACACCATATTATCTACAATATAAAATAATCAGATAGTTTTATTTTCATAACCATAACGTGAATAAATATGCAAAACATGTGATTAAATGTAATTAATATTCTCATATACAGTTACAGGGAAATAAGATGATGCAAGCATAAAGTATGATTTGCAGTATACAAACCTAACATAAATATCATGGTCTATCCATCCACCAAAGTCGAGTGTATTGTTTACGGGTCTCAAATGTTTCTTGTGCTTTTTTATTATGTTTTAAGGGGAAACCATGGGACCAAAAATGACCCGAGTGTTGAACAAATCAATTGTGATGATGCATTTTCTCAAAACAACATTTAGTAAAGCAAAATATCAAGACTCGTCAATACAAAAACGACGCGTATTGCATCAAAGAATAACTCTACAACCAACATGAATAGCACACGCTATTGGGCTCCATAAGGCTAGTATTGCACACAACCTGCTACTTTGAGTTTCTCTAATGCATGCTACCATGTGAAGTAACGCATGTTAAAGAGATTAAGTCGCATTATGAATCAGGACAGAGAGGTCTGAAAATACAAGCATATAGCACACGCTATATACTTAGTCTAGCACATGCTATTTAAGCACGTTATCAAGAATATCTAACGTACGCTATGAAGATCAGACAAGTTATGAATCAAAAAAGAAAGGTCTGAAAATAGAAGCAGGTAGTGCATGCGAAATGTGTATCTTAGCGCATGCTTTTTACGGACGCTATCATGAATACCTAACGCACGCTATGAAAATCAGGACATGTTATGAATTAGGACAGAAAGGTCTGGAAATAAAAGTCGATGATGCATGCTATGTGGTTACTCTAACGCACGTTAAATCGCCTAGCTTACGCACTCTAAAGACTGTTATTAGCGCACGCAAGATTTCAAATTCTATCGTTAATCATATATCCGTTGGATATCTTTTTCAACATGGAAATCATGCAAAATCTGGAAAATAAAGATTGACCAACTAGCACACGCTATGAAGGATGAATAACAAACGCCAAGTTCAAATTATATTCTTTGGACAAAGACTTTAAGTATCAAGACCGTTCCTTTTCAACGTCAAAAGTGAAGACGCTTGACTACACCGATAACACATGCTAAAGAGATCACTAATACAAACACAACATTTAACAACGACACTCTAACAACGGTTCTAAAAAAACGCTGTTAAAATGAAGTGGTGGCATCTTAACATGGGTTCCAAAGAAAATTGTTGTTAAAATTGTACATTTAACAGCGGTTCTTTTAGAACCGATGTTAAATTTGTAGCTAGCCAATTTTCCTGATCCCGTCTTCCATTAACAGCGGTTCTAAAAGAACCACTGTTAAAATTGCACATTTAAAAGTGGTTCTTTTTAGAACCGCTGTCAAATGTGCAATATATTGAATATTAATATATTTTATTTAAATTAATATTAAGAATTATATTATATTATATATTAAAAATTATAATACATACATAATGTTTTACGAATTATGTTGTATTTGTAGAATTATATTATATATGAAAAATTACATTATATTTGTAGAATTACATTACATTATATATATATATATATATATATATATATATATATTAAATATTATAATTATATTGTATAATAAATTTAATCAGATGAAACTTTAAAATTTATAATGTACATTGAAAATATTAATATTATGATATAATAAAAATTTTATTACATCAAATAAAATGTATTTATAGAATTTATGTTCTATATATTAAAATTTTAATGTGCAATTTTAACAGCGATTCTTTGTAGAACAGCTGTTAAATGTGCAATTTAATAGCAGTTCTTAAAAAAACCTATTGCTAAAGGTGCAATTTTAAGAGCGGTTCTAAAAAGAACTGCTGTTAAAATCACGCATTAAAATTTTATTATATATAAGATAAATTTTATAAATACATTATATTTGATATAATATAATTTCATTATATTATAAAATTAATATTTTCATTGTACAATATAAATTTTAAAGTTTCATTTGATTAAATTTATTATACAATATAAATATAATATTTAATATATATATATATATAATTATATAAATATATTATATTTTGTTAAAATTTCACTACATATTATAATTTTTTGACATATATATGACAATTTTCATTACAGTATATCATCAACATATAATATAACTTATTAATATTTAATATATGTTACAAATTTATAATTTTCAGCATGATTAAGTTTTTTGTATAATATATCAATTATAATTTTCATATATAATATAATTCAACAAATACATTATAATTCGTAAAAGAATATCTATATATTATAATTTTCAATATATAATATAATATATAACTTTTAATATCGATATATAATAAAATATATTAATAGTCAATATACTTTAATTATAAATTTTAAATTTTCAGCATGATTTAATTTATTATATAATATGTATACATTATAATTTTTAGGGTAAAATGCTCCTGGGGTCCCTTAACTTAATTTCAGGTAACGATTTAGTCCTTTATCTTTTTTTCCCCCAACTAAGTCCTTTATCTTTCAAATTTTAAGCAAAGTCAGTCTTGGTTATGCTTTTTTGGTAACACCGTTAACTGTTGTCCAAGTGGCTGTCAAGTTGGTGACGTGGATGCCAAATCAGATGCTGACTATCATCTTCTTCATTTAAACCCTGGATCTCATCTTTCACCATTGTTGAGTTCTGAAAATTTGAAAATCTGAAAATCTGAAAGCTTGTGAAACCTTGAAACACCATAACAATGGCTTCCTATCGCTCCAACAGGTCACAATCCAGAAGTTCCCATTCTGTTTCATTCGCTTCAAGTGGCAAACGTGCTCCTACAAAACCACCAAAGTGCAGATGTGGAACCAAAGCCGTTGTTCGCACTGTCATCAAAGTTGGACCCAACCATGGCAAGATATTTTGGGATTGCAGGCACTTTGTGGTAAGCTCGTGGCTTCTGCCATGGTGATTTGCTTTCTGCATATTTTTTTCATTAACGATTTGGTCCTTTATCTTATTTTGTAATATTAAGTAAGTCCTTTATTTTATTCAACTAAAAACAATTTTGTCCTCTTTGATATTGTAGGCTACTAGCATAGATTGTGGATATGGATTTTTTCTGTGGTACTCAGATTGGCTTGCAAATTATGTTGATGATGACGACGATGAATGTTCCGAGAAGGATATAGAGTTAACAATGGTGAGGAGGACATTGATGACTATGAATGAGGAGAAGAAATCGATGAAGATGAAGATGAAGTTTGTTGTTGTTATATGCTTTATTTTAGGAGTAACTTGTGCAATGTTGTTATTCAAACCTCCCAAATGTGGAGCACATGATTTGAAATTAGGCTTTAACTGAAAAGCTATATGTAATGGTTGAATTTGAAGTTTGAATTAGTCGTTGAAAATGATGTTTGATTTGTTTGAAACCAACATATGTATTGTTTCAATAATTTGGACCAAAGTAAAACCAAAGTAGAACCAACACAATGCACATAAACATAGTCATTAAACCTGCCATTCACTATTGTCCCTTTAGTTTCAATAAAGGGAATATACCAACATAGTCATTAAACCTGCCATTCACTATTGTTCCGAAAGGGCAGACATTAAAGCAAGATACATGTACCAACAAAAGGGCAGAAATTAAACACTAAATAGTTCCTCCTATGATAATTAAACATAAACAATAAACACTAAACATAAACACTAAATCTGAGTAGCCCTCCTTGTTGGTAGCTTCACTCTGAAAGGACCTTTGGACAGTCCTCTAGGGCTTCTTCTGGGTGTGGAATTGAGTTGATTTGCAGCAGTGGGTTGAGTTGCATCAGTGGGTTGACTTGCAGCAGTGCAGACTAATTTTTTTGGTCTTCCCTTCTTCTTTGGTTTTGAAGGTTCTGTTTGTGCATTTGATTGGGAGGTTTGTGTTGGTACATGTGGCTGTGGTTCTTCTGTTGGTGCATTTAAATGTGGTCCTTGTGCCTGTGTTTGTGCAGCTGTTTCTTCAGTTTGAGATGGAGACAAAGGGCAAGAGGCCCTGTTATGACCTTCTTATTTGCATCTACTACACTTATGTGGCATCCCACGTCTACTTAATTGTGTAGAATCTTTCTTCTCATCTGCATCTTTCCTTCTTGCTTTCTTGGGCCTGCCTGGAGCTCTTCTAAATGGAGGAGGCAAGATGTCCAGATATGGTGTTTTCTCCCATAGGTTTGGACCATTTGTGGGGTAGATCATTGAACTGTAGAAGTTAATGTAGGCCTCTTTTCTGTAATAGTCTGGTATCAACTCTTCAGGATCCCTTTTTCTCTCATTAGAGCATGTAACAGCATGGCAACAGGGTATGCCAGTTACCATCCATCTTCTACAGGAATAGAAGCCTCCATTCATATAGACAGTGAATTTCTCTCCACTATGATAGATGCTTCTGACTTCATAAATGTTATCACCAGCAGGCCTTCCAAACCATCAACATATACATTAATCAGAAACAAATTACAAACAGAAACATGTACATTAATCAGAAACGTAAACATAACACACCTACAAAACCAATGCCTAGAAAGCTCTTTCTCCTTTTCCAGCATCTTTTTTATCTTGGGAAGGACTGATCCTTGGTAAGCATCAATTTTCCTCCTATTTGTTTCCCATCTATCCATTAAATATCCCCTTATTTCCTCTAACATGGTGACTATAGGCTTCTGCCTAGGATCAATAATCACTGAGTTGAATGTCTCAGACATGTTGTTCACTAGCACATCACATTTGGGGTGATAAGTAAACCTTGACTTGCTTCAAAATCTTGATGGTATTTTTATTAAATCCTTGTAAGCTGCCTCATTTACCTTTAAAAATAGGTATATTAATTAGATGACTAAACTAAACATAAATGTGATGACTAATTAGATTACTAACATACCTTTCTAATTTCCCTCATCTCCCTTTCCCATTCTTGTGGATAAGTTGCCTTTGCAGCTCTCCACATCATTTCTTTCGGTTGTTTACCAGGATGTCTCTTCCTCAAGTTGTTAAAAATATGTCTCACACAGAATCTCTGATCCACACCAGGAAGAAGCTCTTCCATGGCAGGCAGCAAGCCCTACACAATAACATGTAAATACAACAATTTATTAGATAAGACACAAATCACAATATCATTACTAATAGAACAAAGTTGTGTATATTATACCTTTTGTTGATCAGACATGAATGTGAATAGTTTGCACACTTCTGGGCCACCTAAATCATTAACTAATAGATCCAGAAACCAAGCCCATGAATGTAACACCCCCGATATATTCAGGAATATTACAGCGCCGTAAATCCTTTACATAAGAATTTACAAGGCTAAATAAATGAAAAGACAATGACAGATACCAAATTATGAAATCACTGAAAATACATTACGACAGTTCTGGTTCAATACCGAAAATACAGACATTCAAATGGAGAATATTAATACACCACTGAAATCCAATCATCACAAATTTTCACGTAGTCGAGTACTTATTAAAATAACCAATAACAGACAATAAACCCGCCCGAAACATCACTCTGCACCCTCGTCGTCGTGCAGCTCCAGTGGTTGTTTCCCCGCTCTCCTGGATCCTGAACATAAACAAATGTTAACCCCGAAGGGGTTAGCATAACGATGCTAGTACAAGTACAATAATCATATAGCAGTGATGTAATCAACAATCAACATAACAAGTTTATCCAACGAGAAATAACAACAACAACTATCACATCACAATAGTCTCAACATACTGATGGTATTCCAACGATCCAGCGCACACAGCTATAGATTCCCATGATGATCCCGTTGGACCAACGCATGGTGGAACTACCTGTCCAACGATCCAGCGCACACAGCTATAGATTCCCATGATGATTCCCGTCGGATCAACGCATGGTGGACATTTAATCACAACACATATACACAATACAATCGCAATATAACTTGTCATAATATAAACAATTTTAATTAGAGTACTTCCCTCGGTTCGATGACAAGAATAAAACTTCTACGAATATCAAAATACTCGAAGGTCGTTACCTTCGATCAATCACGTTGCTAAGCTCGAACCTTAACAAAAGAAATAATATAGAATTCATCTCCAGTCGAACGAACATTTAACAATCCAAATTCCGGTCGGAAGTTCTTAAAATGAAATCTGTCTTGCTTGCTTAACGCACGCTACGTATCCTATGTAGCGTACGTTAAGGCTACTCGTTAGCGCATGCAATTATACACAGCTTAGAGTACTCTAACCATGCACGGTCGGTCCCTCACTGAACAGTCGATTGACTCGTCTAATGATATAACGCACGCTAAGTTCCAAGCGTAGCGTACGCTAAACATGCCCGATAGCGTACGTTAATTCACATACCTTAGCATACGCTAAGCGTGCATGGCAGTTTCACTGCTGGGCAGCAGACCGTTCTAACGGTGATGAAATTTACAAACTCCTCAGTGATTAACGTACATTATCCGCCTACATATCATGATCATAAACTTATGAATGATCTTACGGATTCAAACAACTTTGAATTCCAAGGAAATGAATATCATCACAACTCTTATATTCAAACTCGATTATCATTCTCATGCGAAGTTTGGTGATCTCCGGTTGATGCACTAGATTCCATTATCATTATCATATTTAGACTTCATCTTGAAGGTAAACTAACAATTCCAACTATGAGGTTTCAACGACGATATTATAAGCATAATCACTCCCACTTCTAAACATGATGTTTGTTGAATAATTCATTAATGAAATTCAATATCTTGATAGCATGATTCATCTAACTCTTCAGAACAAGAATCTAAGGCTGGAGAAAGAATTAGCATACCCTAATATGAAGATAACACCGAGTCAAAAAGGTAAAATCCAGCTCCGGTTGTTTGTATGCCAATCCAAGGTGTTTCCTCACTTCAACGATCAATCACAAGTAACATCAATCTACAATGATCAAATAGATGTGTTCTAAGTGTGTTTAAGGAAGATAATAGGCTCTCTGGACTATCAATTAATGAGGACGAGTGAAGGGAACAAGAAAAAATGGAGTGTTGTCCCTTAAATAAAGTTTCTGCACATTAGCTGATTAGCGCACGCTAAATAAGAGTTGACTCCAAAACTGTCCAGTTCCGCCCGCGGGAATCTTATCCGGACCCACATCCGGCTGGCGCATGTGCTAGCCGTCTAGCTCAATAATTGATTGCCTAGCGCACGCAATTCTCTATTCGTAGCGTGTGCTAGTTGTAGCCCGATAACGCACATTAAGCTACATTCTTAGCGTGCGCTATCACGAGTTTGCATGACAAATTTTGCATGTTGTTATACTTATGTACAAGGATACAAATGTCAGAAATATCATACTCCAATTATCGAGATCATAATTCCGAATAATACAGGGTTCAAATACAGATGAAATACACAATAATAAATCCGAATATTACAATCTCTCCTACTGAAAAGGAGTTTCGTCCCGAAACTCAAGACGAAAATAACTCTGGATATCTGGACTTCATGTTATCTTCCGTTTACCAAGTGGCTTCTTCCACCCCGCGGCGTGACCACTGAACTTTGACCAAAATGATTGGTTTGTTCCTCAACTGCTTAACTCGACTCTCGAGTATCTTGACTGGTCTTTCTTCAAACGTTCCATCCCGAGCGACTTCGATCTCGCCAAAATCAATGACATGACTAGGATCTGGTATATCTCCGTAACTGGGATACATGGAACACGTTATGAACATGGCTCAATGACGGCGGTAATGCCAATCTGTATGCCAACTCTCCAACTCTCTGAAGGATCTCGAATGGTCCGATATATCTCGGACTCAGCTTTCCCTTTCTTCCAAAATGAAAGATTCCCCGAGTAGGAGAAACCTTTATAAGTACGTGATCTCCAGTACTGAACTCCAATGGGCAACGATGTACGTCTACATAAGATTTATGTCGACTCTGAGCGGTCAACAGCCTTTCACGAATCAAGGCTATCTTCTCTCGTGTCTGCACGATCAACTCTGGTTCTGTCCCGATCAAGTCTGATGAATCGTTCCAACATAGGGGTGATCTGCATCTTCTCCCATACAAGGCCTCAAACGGTGCCATCTTAATGGAAGCATGCCAACTATTGTTGTAGGCAAATTCAATCAACAGTAGATGAACTTCCCAATCAGTTGACCAATCTAAGGCACAAGCCCTCAGCATATCTTCCACCGTTTGAATAGTCCTCTCGGATTGTCCGTCAGTCTGTGGGTGATAAGCTATACTGAAGTTCAATTCGGTCCCCAAGGCCTTATGAACTGCTTTTCAAAAATGTGATACAAAGCGACCGTCTCGGTCAGAAATAATGGTCTTCGGCGTACCATGCAATCGAACTATCTCTGAAATAAATACTCGTGACAATCTCTCTGGTCCCCACGTGTCATTAATGCCTAGAAAATCAGCAGATTTGGTTAAACGATCAACTATCACCCAAATCATGTTCATTCCTGTCTTGGTTCTCGACATACTAGTGATAAAGTCCATCGATATATCCTCCCACTTCCATTCAGGAATCAGGAGCGGTTTCAACATCCCGGCAGGTCGTTAATGCTCGATATTAACCTGCTGACAAGTCAAGCATTTCGAAACATAGTCTGCTACATCTTTCTTCATGTTGCCCCACCAGAAATTCTGCTTCAAGTCCTTGTACATCTTACTGATGCCCGGGTGGATAGAATAGGGCGAGCTGTGAGCTTTCTTCATAATCGTCTGTTTCAGAACATCGACATCAGGAATGCAGTGTCGGTTCTGAAATCTCAAAACTCCATCATAATGAATTACGAATATGGGGGCCTTTCCCTTGATCACTTCATCACGTAACCGAATCATCAGAGGATCATCTGCCTGCATAGATTTGATTTCTTTGGTTAATGATGAAGTTAATTCCATCACGCACAGCTGTCTTTGGACTCTTTGTAACCACACTTCAATTCCTTCTCGAATCATCTCTCGTTGAATGCTGATCTAGGAGGTCAGAGTCTCCAGCATCTGGATAGAAACAGGCTTGCGGCTAAGTGCATCGGCCACTACATTCGCTTTTCCTGGATGATAAAGAATCTCCAAGTCATAATCCTTAATAAGTTTCAGCCATCTCCTTTGCCGCATGTTCAACTCTTTCTGACTGAAGATATATTTGAGACTCTTGTGATCCGTAAAGATCTGACAGTGAGTCCCGAACAGGTAATGCCTCCAGATTTTCAAAGCAAAAACTACTGCTGCTAGATCCAAATCATGCGTTGGGTAATTCACTTCATAAGGTTTCAGCTGTCGTGACGCATAAGCGATCACCTTATCATTCTGCATCAATACACATCCGAGTCCTTGGTTCGAAGCACCACTGTAAACTATGAATCCTCCAGTTCCCTGTGGGAGTGTTAAAATCGGTGTTGTCGTCAATCTCTTCTTCAATTCATTAAAGCTATTCTGACACAACTCGTTCCACTCAAACTTTTGTGTTTTCTGCAGTAGTCAAGTAAGTGGGAGGGAAATTTTGGAAAACCCTTCCATGAACCGACGATAATACCCAGCAAGTCCTAAGAAACTCCAGACTTCTTTCACGTTCTTTGGAGGCTTCCAATCCATAACCTCCTCGATCTTCTGAGGATCTACTCGGACTCCTTCAGCTGATACCACATGACCGAGGAACATTACTTGCTTTAGCCAGAATTCACACTTAGAGAGTTTGGCGTACAATTGTTCATTTCCCAACAGGTCTAACACAATCCGTAAATGCTGTGCATGCTCTTTTGGGCTCTTAGAATATACCAGAATGTCATCAATGAGCACGACCACAAATTTATCCAAATATTCAATGAACACTCGGTTCATCAATTGCATGAATACAACAGGTGCATTAGTGAGACCAAACGGCATCACTACAAACTCGTAATGTCCGTAACGAGTTCTGAATGCTGATTTCGGAACATCAGATTTCTTAATCCTCAGTTGATGGTATCCTGATTTCAGATCGATTTTAAAAAATATTGTTGCTCCTTGCAACTGATAAAATAAATCATCAGTCTGTGGCAACGGATACTTGTTCTTTATCGTCATATTGTTCAGCTCTCGATAGTCAATACACAGTCAAAGCGATCCATCCTTATTCCGGACAAAAAGAACTAGCGCTCCCCAGGGCGAAACGCTTGGCTGGATATAGCCTTTGTCCAGTGACTCCTCCAGCTGCTTTTTCAGTTCATACATCTCAGTAGGTGCCATACGATACAGCGCCTTAGAAATTGGTGTAGCTCCGGGTTCCAGCTCAATGGTGAATTCTACATCCCGTCGTGGAGGTAGTCCAGGTAACTCGTCAGGAAATACATCCGGAAATTCGTTCACAACAGGAATGGATGAAAGTTCCATAATTTCGTCTTATCTCTTCATTGCATAGCACCAGTATCCGGTACAGCCCTGTTTCAACAATTTGACAGCTTTCATCGCCTTGATCAACTTTCATGAGCTTCCTGGTTTCCATCCTTCAAACAGTATTTCGGAACCATCGTCAGCGATCAGCGAGATATTCCTCCTTCGGTAGTTTACAATAGCTCCATATAGATTAAGCCAATCGTCTCCGAGTATCAGGTCGTCTCCTTGCATTTCTATCACAATCAGGTTTGAGAGCCACTCTCTGCCTCCAAACGATACAGGGAAATCTCTAGTCTCTAAGTTTCCAACAATTCTCTCTCCACTCGGTAAGCCAACAACATAAGGTTCACAATTATGAAAACCAGAAATATTCAAACGATTTACACAAGATATTGATATAAATGAATGCGTAGCTCCTGTATCGAATAAAACGCTAATTGGATGGGATAGGATCTGAACAGTACCTGATGCGACAGCAGCATCCTGATCGTCTGTTCTACTCATCTCGTACAGACGTGAGGGAACAGATCCAGCACTCGATGTACCCTTTCGGTCCCACTGTCCTCTGCCTCGTCCGCGACCAATATTCTGAGGCATCTGCACACTTTGCTGCGTCTGTTGGATACTAGCTTCCTTCTGAATTGGCTGTGATGTACGAGTTCCATTGAACTAGGTGGCATCCTTGAAAAACGTCACACGATGCCCTTCCTGTCCGCAATCAAAACATGTAACTGGAGTGCGCAAACAATCACGCCAAAGGTGACCTGGGCGACCACAGTTAAAGCACCTCCTAGATGTATCCATCGTGGCTGACATTGTTCCGAAATTCTTTCCGCTCTTAGATGGGTGCGGAGGTTTCTTGAAAGAATGAAAAGATGACTGGGCCTTGCGGGCCCCACTGATCTTGTGCTCTGTAAAAGTACCAGAGACTTTCTGCTTCTTGGATTCCACAAACTTCTCCATTGCTGCTTCCTTGATCTCATACGCCAATGCCTTATCCTGGTATTGACGGAGAGTGGTACATTCAAAACCGGACATGTACCTCTGGATTTCTGGTTTCATTCTCATATCAAAATGGATCATCATTTCTGCATCTGTTCTGACCAGATGTTGAACGAATGCCAACTGCTGGTTAAACGTCTTAAATGTCTAGGATACAGGTTCGTATGACGGCTGAGCGGAGAAAAACTCCCGAACTTTGGCTTCCCTCACAGGACGAGGGCAGTACTGAGCTTCCATCATCAATTTAAATTCTGTCCAGTCAGCATCATGATCTGCAGGCCAGATGGCTTCCCATCACTCAAATGCTTCCCCTATCAGAAAGTACTGAGCAATAGAGGCTCTCCGGTCGTCTGGGCAATTTATTCCGGCAAAGATCTTCTTCAATTCCTTCAACCAATGGTCCCATGTGGGAGTATCATAAAAGCCGTCGAATTTAGGTGGTTGCATCTTCGCCACCTCTTGCAGCCATCGGTCACCTGGATTTCCCATGTCTGGGATCCCTTCCTGTCTATCTCCCTGCTGTAATCACACCGCCTCTTGCATTTGGTCCACGACTTGGGCGAATTGAGTCATCTGTTTCACCACCTGACGAAGGATTTCGGGCACAGCAGGTTCCAGTTCATTATTAATAGATCTCTGTAGCTCGCCTGAGCTGTGGCTGGCCTGATTAGAAGGCGAAGCTTCTCTTTCGGCATTCCTTCGTCCGCGACCGCGACCACGTCCACGTCCACCTCTCAACATACTGAAAGCATAAATACTCAATATATAGGAAACAATATCGTTCTAACGTTCAAGCATAAAGAGGTACAACATGTAAAGGACGAGATAGAGTTTAGGAACTTACAACCACCGTTCGCACGAAGACGCAGGCAGTACAGTGATGTAATTCACGGCCGGTTATCTCAAAAGACGTATACGACCCCTATTTTAACCCAATGGCCAAGATATCCATAATCTTATCTCTGATACCATATTCTGTAACACCCCCGATATATTCAGGAATATTACAGCGCCGTAAATCCTTTACATAAGAATTTACAAGGCTAAATAAATGAAAGACAATGAGAGATACCAAATTATGAAATCACTTTAAATACATTACGACAGTTCTGGTTCAATACCGAAAATACAGACATTCAAAAGGAGAATATTAATACACCACTGAAATCCAATCATCACAAATTATCACGTACTCGAGTACTTATTAAAATAACCAACAACAGACAATAAACCCGGCCGGAACATCACTCTGCACCCTCGTCGTCGTGCAGCTCCAGTGGTTGTTTCCCCGCTCTCCTGGATCCTGAACATAAACAAATGTTCACCCCCGAAGGGGTTAGCACAACGATGCTAGTACAAGTACAATAATCATATAGCAGTGATGTAATCAACAATCAACATAACAAGTTTCTCCAACGAGAAATAACAACAAGAACTATCACATCACAACAGTCTCAACATACTGATGGTATTCAAACGATCCAGCGCACACAGCTATAGATTCCCATGATGATCCCATCGGACCAACGCATGGTGGAACTACCTGTCCAACGATCCAGCGCACACAGCTATAGATTCCCATGATGATTCCCATCGGATCAACGCATGGTGGACATTTAAGCACAACACGTATACACAATACAATCGCAATATAACTTGTCATAATGTAAACAATTCTAATTAGAGTACTTGCCTCGGTTCGATGACAAGAATAAAACTTCCACGAATATCAAAATAGTCGAAGGTCATCCCCTTCGATCAATCACGTGGCTAAGCTCGAACCTTAACAAAAGAAATAATATAGAATTCATCTCCAGTCAAACGAACATTTAACAATCCAAATTACGGTCGGAAGTTCTTAAAATGAAATCTGTCTGGCTTGCTTAACGCACGCTATGTATCCTATGTAGCGTACGTTAAGGCTACTCGTTAGCGCATGCAATTATACACAGCCTAGCGTACGCTAACCATGCACGGTCAGTCCCTCACTGAACAGTCGATTGACTCATCTAATGATATAACGCACGCTAAGTTCCAAGTGTAGCGTACGCTAAACATGCCCGACAGCGTACGTTAATTCACATAGCTTAGCGTACGCTAAGCGTGAATGGCAATTTCACTGCTGGGCAGCAGACCGTTCTAACGGTGATAAAATTTACAAACTCCTTAGTGATTAACGTACATTATCCGTCTACATATCATGATCATAAACTTATGAATGATCTTACGGATTCAAACATCTTTGAATTCCAAGGAAATGAATATCATCACAACTCTTATATTCAAACTCGATTATCATTCTCATGCGAAGTTTGGTGATCTCCGGTTGATGCAATAGATTCCATTGTCATTATCATATTCATACTTCATCTTGAAGGTGAACTAACAATTCCAACTATGAGGTTTCAACGACGATATTATAAGCATAATCATTCCCACTTCTATACATGATGTTTGTTGAATAATTCATTAATGAAACTCAATATCTTGATAGCATGATTCATCTAACTCTTCATAACACGAATCTAAGGCTGGAGAAAGAATTAACATACCTTAATATGAATATAACACTGAGTCAAAAAGGTAGAATCCAGCTCTGGTTGTTTGTATGCCAATCCAAGGTGTTTCCTCACTTCAACGATCAATCACAAGTGACATCAATCTCCAATGATCAAGTAGATGTGTTCGAAGTGTGTTTAAGGAGGATAATAGGCTCTCTGGACTATCAAGTAATGAGGACGAGTGAAGGGAGCAAGAAGAAATGGAGTGTTGTCCCTTAAATAAAGTTTCTGTACATTAGCTGATTAGTGCACGCTATCATACTTCCTTTAGCGCACGCTAAATAAGAGTTGACTCCAAAACTGTCCAGTTCCACCCACTGGTATCTTATTCAGACCCACGTTCGGCTGGCGCATGTGCTAGCCGTCTAGCTCAATAATTGATTGCCTAGCGCATGCAATTCTTCGTTTGTAGCGTGCGCTAGTTGTAGCCCGATAACGAACGTTAAGCTACATTCTTAGCGTGCGCTATCACGAGTTTGCATGAGAAATTTTGCATGTTGTTATACTTATGTACAAGGATACAAATGTGAGAAATATCATACTCCAATTATCAAGATCACAATTCCGAATAATACAGGGTTCAAATACAGATGAAATACACAATAATAAATCCGGATATTACAATGAATCCTTTGTCTCTCCTTCAACAACTGCAAGTGCTACTGAAAGCATTTATTTATTAGGATCCCTACCTACTGCTGCAAGTATTTGACCCCCAAAATACCCTTTCAAGAAAGATCCATCAAGTCCAATAATAGGCCTACACCTCAAGAAACTTTGAATGCAACCATGTAGACCCATATACATTCTTTGGAAACTAGGTAGCAATGGCCTATACACAATCTCACCAGGCTCTTCAGTGGGTTGAGTGGGTGAACAGTGAGTTTGATAGTGCTGTTTAGATTTGATCTTAGAAGTTCATCTGCATAATCATATAATCTAGTATATTGCTCTTTGAATGATCCATCAACCATGTCAAAAGCAACCCTCCTTGCTCTAGAAGCCTTCATTTTACTGTTCTCATGGGCTTTGTTGACAATATCAGTTAACTTAATTTTTGGGTTCTCCCCTCACAGTAAACAGTAATTTTTCCCCCAACCAAGCTGAATTCATCATTTTAACCCTATACTCTCTGTTACATGAGTGTTTGTCTATGACCTTTCTCAGTTGCCAAGTATCTTCATTAGGTAATTTTCCACAATATGTCATACACTCACACCCTTGTTTACAACCAACTCTAACTCTTGTATTATCATTCTTAATGTATCTTAGATCCCTGCCATTGTGGATTGCATATGTAATTACAGCATGTTTGAATTCCTCCTTAGTTGAAAACAGACTGTTGTGCGACGATTAATTCGCCACGATAGGCGATCGGCGACCTCCCTGAAAAGTCAACCATAGAAGCCAAACTCCGGACGAACACCTAAAGTCCGGCATAATATAGCGATCGTCTTTTGGTAACCAGCGATCGTCTTTTGATACCTGGCGATCGTCTTTGTCTAACGGATCAGAGGCGATCGTCTCATGCCACGTGGGGATCCAGCATCCGTCAAAGTCGTCGAAGACCGAATCTTGGACGATGGCCCACCCGCGGATCTTCATAGGATACCAACAAAAAGGATCATTGACCCCAGCCTGTCACCTACCGCACCTACCGACAAGGCCGCCGAAAGGTACGAAGTGGACCCTCCTCGACAAATGACTCGCGACGCGTCTTGGCTTCCCATTGGTTCACCCACCGCCTCCAACCGCAACCTCGGACCTCAAGGGAACAGGCCCACGTGACGGACGATCGGCCGTTTATTTTAATATAGAAACGGCGATCGCCCGCGATCGCTCGGGATCCCAACTACTTAGTCCCCTATAAATAGAGAACTCACTGTTGCGGCCAAAAGGACGGATTCTACCACGAATTAAGTGCAAAAATACACACCAAAGAGAGAACAAAAGGCTCTTTTGGCAAGCACTAACATATTCATAGTGACATTCACACACATTCATCATAAATTCCAAGCAAGAACTCACAGATTCATCCATCTGGTTCTTCAGGCAATCTACGCGCTCTAAAGCCTAGATAACTAGAAGCTTTTACACTCATTGTATTAGATTCTAACATTAATATTTGTACTCGACAGTATATTTATTAATAACATCTCGCGAGAGCATTCAAGCCCGGGACTAACAACCCCGGCAAATCTTGTGTTATCCATTTTCCCACGGAAGTGTTCTCGCATTTTGTTTGTTACTCGATCGTTCCAGCAATACTATCTCCGGATAATATTTTGGGTAACAACAATTGGCGCTAGAGGAAGGGGGCAATCTAAACCTTCATTTTTTCCTACCGTCTCGAAGAACACTCACTGTTCTCCGGACATATACTTGAAGAAACACTCACTGTTCTTCAATAGAAAAACCATCAGAAAATGACATCAGCAACAACCTCCAAGAGGGCCACCCTGAGATCTGCCGGAAATCTTATTCCGGCGAGGACCGAGTCCCAGCCCACGGCGGAGGGCGAACGTGGCGACGCTAGGCTCTCGCTCCCGCCCCCGAGGGACGGTTCTAGCCTCTCACTCGACCCGGGCCTGACATCGGAGCAGTTGAGGAGGCTATAGCCATCCTCGAGGAACGGCAGAGGGCTCGCGATACGCCTACCATCACCCCGTCAGCCTAACCGGCAAGCAAAAGGAAGCTCAAGGGGATCTATCTTGAGAAATCGACGTAAAGCCCCGAGCCGCTGGAGAAGGCTCTCGTAAGGCGGGACGATTCCGTCTTCACCGCCTAGGGAGCGATCCCTCATGGCGACCGGGCACTCGGCCCCAATGGGAGACATCGATATCTGAATCCTTTACCAGGAGTTCGGCGTATCCGACTCCCAAGAAACAGACGGCAACGAGCCCCTGCTCGCCCAAGAAGGGAACCCTCGCAGGAGATCGTCATTCACCACGGAGCTAGGGGATCGCACACGATCGCCTTGGTTCGCAGCCTGAGAGCCAATCGGCGAGCGGTCGGGCGGCAGCGATCGCCGCTATGCAACGCCACTCGACGAGATGAAGACGCTCCTAGAAATTGGGGCAAACGCCAGAGACCGATCGCCGGGCTAAATGAGCCACTCGCGGTCCAGATCGAGATAGCTCCAGTCCAATCAACGATCAATCCCCCACAAACACCTCAGTACGAGGGGAGAACGGATCCGGGAACCCACTTAAGCAAATTACGGATCTACATGACTGGATGCGGAGCTTCGGATGCGACGAAATTTCGTATGTTCCAGCTAACTCTGGCGATCTCGCCCACAGTGGTACATCTCGCTACCATCTCGCTCAATCAATTGCTTGGAGAAGCTGGCGAGCGACTTCACGTCATACTTGGCCGCCAAAGTGGCTCGCCCGGTAGGTCCACAACGCTTGATGAAAATCAGGCTGGGTATTTTTGAATCGGTTTAGTATTATATCGACCGGGTGGATGAGATAGTCCTCACCGGTGAGCCCGCGGCCGACGAGATCGCCACCACGCAGCCTCTGAACGGATTCCACGGACGATCGCCCATGTTCGGGCACCTCACAAAAGATTTTCCACCGACCTATACAGCCTGCGTCGAGCCGCGATTATCTGCCAGTGTAAGATGCTCTCACTCCGCCCGGACGAGGGACGGTCCAAGAAGGGAAAGCACCTTCCCATGTCCAAGAAGACGGTCGCCAAGCCCAGAAAGGCGGTCGCCAAGCCGCTGGCGAGTTCAAAGCCTTCGAGGATGTAGAGGTCCACCTTCTTCACAACCTCAACTTATCTCCGGCCCACATCTTCAACGCGATCAAGGGTCGCGAGTGGCTTTCCAAGCCAAAGCCGATAAGGGACCACGGTCATCTAGACCGCAGCAAATTCTGTGCCTATCATAAGAGTCCCGGCCACAACACTAGCCAATGCCGCGACCTCCTCGGGCGATCGCGGCTTGAGGAAGGCAAACTGGATAATTTGATCACCAAGCCAGAACCCAGGACGGAAAGAGCCGGAGGGCGCGAACGCCGACCGAGCGAGAGAATTCCTCCCAATCCGATCGCCAGGATCGAGCATGAGCCGGAGTACTCTGATGAATCGATCCCTCCGATCAACCCTGGCGGTCGGATCAACATGCTCCAAGCAGGAGGTGGGAGCCTCGGGGGCCTTTCCCCGGTTTCCACCCTGTCAAACAGGAAGCGAAAAGCCGAACTGAGGGCCTTCGCCGAAGTCCATGTTGTAGTACCTCCGGAGCCGACCATCTCTAGAGACGCGCTCATCACCTTTTCCAACAAGGACAGGGAAGGAGTGCAATGTCCCAAAGAGGATGCACTAGTGATCTCCGCTTGCATCCTTGGGAAGACGGTCGATCGCGTGTTGGTCGACAATGGGAGTTTTTGCAACATCATATTCAAATCCGCCCTAGACCAACTCGGCAACCTGATCAAATTCATCAAGCCTTTCGACACCGTGCTCCAAGGGCTCGGCGACAACACACCCAAGCCTACGGAGGATCAAGCTCTCCGTCGAGCTAATATGTTTTTATGATCCCAAGGTTAGGATTACTAGGAACCTAAGCTTTGTAATCATAGATAGGCCCAAAGATCTATAATGGGTTCCTAGGTCGCCCTTTTAGAAACCTTTGAGGCGGTCGCCTCATCTTTCTTTTTGTATCAAATTCCCCCGCCGATGGGACGGTGCTTGTAAAAGGAGATCACTAATGGAAAAGAGATGTTTGAGTTACTCCTATGTTGCTAATTCTTTCAATACTTCCCGTCAGTATGTAACATTGAAGCGACCGACGATCAACCCATGGAGATCGACGAGCCTGAGACTTCGTACCAACCCGACTCAGGGGACGCCATCTCTCATCGATCGACGGACGACATCGAGCCAAGGATCGGTTTCGAGCCAAGTCTCGACATCGATCCAAGGACCGAGTCCGGAGATCGTACCAAACGAGAGGCGACCGTTCCTGTCGAAGAGTTGGAAAGCATTACGATGGATCCGGATCATCCAGAACGGGAGGTACAGATCGGCGCGAGCATCGACCGCGAATTAAAGGGAGATCTGATCAACTTGCTACGTAAGAACATCGGTGTCTTTGCCTGGTCGCATCAAGATATGGTTGGCATAAGTCCCGAACACGCCTGCCATTATCTGAAGATCGACCGGGCAATGAAACCTGTTCACCAGAAGCGTAGGAAGTTCGGTCCCGAGAAATACGCAGCGCTCGACATAGAAGTCCAGAAGTTACTCGGCAACAGACTGATCGGAGTAGCAACTGACGAACCACAGTGGGTCGCCAACGCGGTGCTCGTCAAAAAGCCGACTGGCTCCTGGAGATTATGCATAGACTTCACCGACCTCAACGCGGCATGTCCAAAAGATCACTTCCCAATGCCTCATATCGATCATCTGGTCGATAGCACGGCAAGTTGCGAAATGATGTCGTTTATGGATGCCTTCACGGATATCATCAAATCCCAATGGCAGAGGAAGACATAAAACACACATCTTTCCACACGTAAAAGACATATACTTTTGGGTCGAATGCCGTTCGCTTGAAAACGCAGGGCGACCTACGGCGATTAGTCAACAGGATGTTCGCCGATCAGATCGGCAAGACCATGGAGGTCTACATTGACGATATCGTGGTCAAAAGCCTCAAGAAGGAAGATCACCTCAACGATCTTGCCGAGACGTTCGCCATCCTTGAGAAGTTTAACATGAAGCCGAACCCCAAGAAATGCAACTTCGGGTGGGCTCCGGAAGTTCTTGGGGCACATAGTGAGCCAAAGGGGGATCGAGGCGAACCCCAAGATACGAGCGATCCTTGACATGCGGAACCGCGAAACATCAAACAGTGCAACGCCTCACAGCCGTCTAGCCGCCCTCAACCGTTTCATATCACGGCTCGGCGATAAAAGCAAGCCTTTCTTCGCGACCATCAAGAACAAGAAGTTCGCATGGACGAAAGAAAGCCGATAGCATTCGCCAAAATAAAGGAATATCTATCCAACCCCGGATCTCGGCAAAGCCGATCCGGTGAAAAATTATTCCTTTACTTAGCGGCCTCGGAGGTCGACCGAGTGCCGCTCGTGCGAGCAGAGGGCAAGCCCAATTGCCGATCTACTATGTTAGCCAGCGCTCCACGACGCCGAGACACGTTACACACCATTGGAGAAGATCGCCTATGCCCTTGTCATGAGTGTACGAAACCGAGAGCTTACTTCTTCGATCACCGGTGGAGGTCCTAACCACTCTACCTCTAAGACAAGTCCCGCACCGACCGGACACCAACGGGCGACTCCTCAAGTGGTCGCCGGAGATCGCACAATACGGTATCACTTACGCCTCGCACGGCAATCAAAGGCCAAGCTCGCGGACTTCGTGGTGGAATTAACGTTCCCTCACAACCACCAGTCGGCCGACCGCCTGAAATTATACGTGGATGGCTCGGCGACCAATGCGAGAGCAAAGGTGGATTGTCCTCATTAGCCCAGGACGGTCGAGTTTCACAAATGCCGTGCGTTTCGGTTTTCGTGCGACCAACAATGAAGCCGAATACGAAGCTCGTAGGCGGGCTTGATCTAGCCCTCGCCTAGATGTTCGACGCCTCCATATCTACATGGACTCCTTTTGGTCGTGAACCAAGTCAAGGGGGAATATGAGGCACGCGCAACAGATGGTCAAATACCAAGAGCCGGTCGCCGAAATGTGCACAAAATTTGAAGAAGTACTAATCGAGCAAGTCCCGAGAGAGCACAACTCCCGTGCCGATGCACTTTCCAAACTAGCATCATCGGATGGGGCAAACGACTTCTCCAACATCCAAATCACAAAGTCAGCAAGGCCGGCGATCGACAGAATTTGGTTACCACGGTCGCCATCGCCGAAGAGAATTGGATGACTCCGTTCATCAAATACTTAAAAGACGGAACGGTCCCCGACGACCGTGTTAAAGCTCGCCAACTCCGGCTTCGTGCGACTGTATACCCTATTGGACGATCGGCTTTACAAGCGAGCCTTCAGCCTTCCCCTCCTCAAGTGTATTACACCGGAGGAAGGTCGGCTCGTTTTAGCTGAAATCCATGACGGGATTTGTGGGAACCACGCGGGCGGGCGAGCCCTCCTCCATAAGACGACCAGACAGGGATTTTTCTGGCCATCACTTCGGAAAGATGCGATCGCTTATGCCAGATATTGTCATAGATGTCAGATAATGGACCCCAACATAAAACTATCACCCGAACAGCTCACCTTCATGTATAGCCCTTGGCCATTTGCGCAATGGGGCATCGACCTTATAGGTCCCTTGCCGACGGCTCCAGGGGGCTGTAAGTTCGCCATCGTTGGGGTCGATTATTTCACCAAATGGGCTGAGGCCGAACCGCTCAACAAGATCGGCCAAGAGCAAGTGATCAAGTTTATATGGAAAAACATAATATGCCGATTCGGTTTGCCCCAGGCCATCATCTCCGACAACGGGAAACAGTTCGACGGCTTAGAAGTCATGCAATTCTGTGAAAAGTGGGGAGTCAAAAGGTTATTCTCGGCGCCCTATCACCCTCGCATTTAACGGGCAGTAGAGGCGGTGAATAAGATCCTCAAACACACGATCAAAGCACGACTCGAATCCAGGCAAGGAAGATGGGCGAGCGAGCTCCCAGACGCTTTATGGTCCTACCGAACGACGACCCGCAATTCAACCGCGAAACCCCGTCGCCCTTACCTTCGAACAAGCGGTGATTCCTTCGGAGATCGCCGTCCTCGCCCATCGAACCGAACAGAGATGACGACCGACAACGATGTAGCCCGCGAATCGACCTAGACATGCTTGAAGAAAGACGGCCGACTCGAAATGAAGAACACAATCCACAAAAGGAGAGCCGAGAAGTTCTTCAATTCAAAGGTCGAGAGAGAAGATTTCAAGTGGGCGATCTCGTCCTCAAGAAAATCCAAACCCATACAGCGTCTTTGGTCCAAATCGAAGGACCTTTCGGAGTATCCAGATGGTTAACTAAAGGAGCCTACGAATCGAACATCCCGACGGTACTCGACCAATACCCTGAACGCCGTGCATCCGAAAAAATACTATCGGTGATAAATTTGTATTCGATTTCAATGATGTACAAGGAATATAATGAGATTTTTGTTATCCCATCTGTTATGGCGATCGCCCCACTGTGCATCGCATATCACCGATTTATCGCCGATCACGACGATCCTAGGTAAAATTATTGCAACATGGTCCCGGAGGTCGATGGAACCGACTTCGCCCATGCAAGGTTCCTTTGGGCTGAGATCGTCCGCCCTTCGTTTAAATACGAGGCCGACGTAGCCGAAGGACCCTCCAAAATAAATCAGTAGGCGCGATCGCACGTTCTCAAGGTACATCATCTAACATGGTGAACCCGAACAATGCGACGTGCCTTTACCCCCGTCTCAACGTACACCGTCGAGGATCGCCATCTTCATGGCGGGCCGAGGTGGAAACAGAGCTGACAAGCTGCGGACGTGGTGTCGAATAAGCCGACAACACTCCGCGCAAGGACTCCTCCAGACCGAGATCGCCCGCCTTTCGTTTTAACACAAGGCAGGCGTAGCCTAACGGAGGACCCTCACAAAAAGTGAGTCGCAGGATACTAAATATCCCACGCACACGAAGACACGATTGGGGAGATCGGTCCATCGAACACCGCAACCACACATTACTCTTCAGAATCGGCAAAATGAAGATAGCTCGCCAGATAGACTAGTCTTTGTTTCCTTACTTACTATAAGTGAACAAAGACAAGGGGGCAAGGATAGGTCGAGCTAATCTCAGATACGATCGAACAAAGAGGAACCATACTCGATCGGCTTCGCTAAAAAAAAACATGCAGAGCGATCGAGGTCGTCCGACGAAAATTACAAGTAAGAATTCCAATTCAAAACATGTCAATACTTTCAACACTCAGACAATCGGCCGGACGAACAAAAAAAAAATCGAAAGCAAATATACGCGTACTCGTAAAATTGCACACAAACAAATAAAGGCAATCGCATATGAGGCAAGATGCGGAATGAGAAAAGGAGTATTTTATTCATAAACACAAGCTTCATACATTTCAAGCCCGAAGGCCTTACAACAAAAAGTACAAGTTACGAAGGAAAAACAAAAGCCTCTCGGAGCCCCGCCTGCTGGTCTTCGCCCTCGGGTTGCGGATCGGCTTGGGCACCCCCATCGGCCTCGGGATGAATGAGTTTGCCGGTATACCAACTCAAGTCAATCCCGAGGTCGACCAAGTCAAGGATCGGCAGAGAGAATTCTGGATGTAGAGGATGCTTGGAGACATAGGATCTGAAGCTTTCCATCAGGGGACCGGACTCGACCCCTGCCTTTTTAGCAACTCGGACAGCACAAGATAGGCCAAATAGTAAGCGAACTCGCCGACGTGCCCGACGTTAAGGTAGGATCGACCTCGATCGCCTTCACCGCTCTTTCGTATCCGCCGCCGTCTTCTCGACCTCCGCCGATTCGGCCGCCTTGGCAACATTCTCGCCTCGGCCTTCTCGGCTCTCTCTTCGCCGCCTCCACCACCGAGCCGATCCACCGCAGCCTTCAGCCGGTCGCTTCCTCCTGCGAAGCCTCGAGCTTCGCGAGTCTCCTTCTCCTTATTACAGATCGATCGCGGCTTCCTTGGAGCGACTCGGCTCCCGCTTCAATCGATCCACGCCCCGCTTAGCCCGCTTGGCGGTCTCCTCATACTCTTTCTCCATCGACCGGATCCGGTTGGCATCCTCGATATTTCGCTCGGCGGTCTCGAGCTCGCGATGGAGATGAGCGGTGGAGGGTCGCCCTCAAAATCCCGAGCGGCTGACGGCCATCGTCGCCGCGCTGAAGAGCCGTGGCAACGGCCGCCGCATGGCATCTCCAGATCGCCGACGAGCGATCGCGTCAAGGTCGGCCGCCCAAGCCTTGGGCGGGAAGTGATTGCTGGCGAACGTAGCGAGGACTTCGGAACCTTGTGGAGCCTTGCTCGACAGAAATCCAAGACCATGGGGGCGACGTCCGGTCGGCGAGGCGAACCTGCAGCGCAAACCAAAGAAATCAAGGAGTTAGCCCATACCATGCTCTAATGCCTAACTCGTAAAAACTTTGACCCACTCTTACCTATTGACTCACTGGGTCGCGTCAGAAAAAGGCTTGCCCGGGGTGTCTCCGCATCGCCGATCGCCATCTTCTTCGCCGAGCCGCCGGATGACCGGGTCCGGTGACCGTGGGCTTGGCGCCGGATCGCTCCATCATCGGGATGGCGGAGATAGGAGCCGCAGCGACCGGAGGCTCAAGAATCGATACGTCCGCCTCGGAGATCGACGGGGACTCCGACCTCCGCCTCTTGCGGCGTTGAGCTGCCTCTCCTCGACCACCGGCTTGGCGACCGGCGCCTCGGGTCTCGCCACCGGGCAAAGTTGAGACGTCGTCGCAGAACGCGACTATCCGCTTGCCCAAATTAAGGCGACCAAGAACTCCCAAGTCCGACATAGCTATCTCTCGGCGAGGTTCGCGATTCGGGAAAATAAGCCTCTGTCAAAGAAAAGGTGCAAACAAGTTAGATAAAATAAAACAACATCTTGGAGACGATCGTCAAAGAAAGGAAACACCACTTAACCTCATACCTTGAACTTTCAAGTGACGAGGGTAGCAAAACAAACGAGCCCCCAACCGATGAGCTTCGGTACCAAGCGATCGAACGTCAATAAAGGAGTTCGGCAACGCACGAACACGCTCCCAAACGATCAAGAAATCAAATGGGAGGTCATTGTCAGCCGTACGAGAGGTCCTGCAAAAGAAAACAAAATTAGATCACCCAAGACAAGCTCAATCAAAGGGAGAGTTTAAATCCTTACTCGGATTCCTCTCCCGGAAAATAGTGGGAATCTCCAACTCTTCATTCAGCCCTTCACTCAACGCCGATCGCCATGCCCCGCCGACCCAACACCATTTTGCCGTGTCGCCCTTGGTCTTATTCGGCACGCCAAGAACCACTCTCCCGAGTCGGCCCTGGATATGATAACCGCCGATCGTCCCTTTCTGCAGCCTAATTTAAACAAATAATTCATCTCCGGCGCTAAGGTGACGAAATAACGGTGACCGCCAAACAAGGTCAACGTGCAGATGATCTGCACCAAGCATTCGGCGTCATTGAAGAGGCGCCAAATTCCGTGCGATCGGCAAATAGGAGACGGCGAGTGGCAACGGAATCGCACTCCGCCTCCATAATCATCTCGTTGACGGCGACCATATCCTCGGGCGGTTGGTCGGCGCGCTCATTCTCCAAAGGCACGTGAAGGGAAACGTCGGAGGATGTGATATTTGGCCCTCCAGCGGCTCAGGTCAGTCTTGGTCGCCGTACTCCGGATCTCGCCGAGAGTCCACGGAGACGGGACGGCGGCCTGAAAGACCGTCCGATTCACATGTTTGTAAGGGTGAGCGGCGGAGTAGGCCTCGAAATCGACTCCGGCAAGGTCCAGATCGTTTCCATCATCTCGAGCAAAAGCCACATAGAGGGGCCGAATCCGCTCTCTCTTTCCTGTGCCTCCCGCACTGCATCGTCTTCATCCACCGGCGAACCCCCCTGCTCCGCCGTCTCCGCCGTCCTAGCCACCTCGGCCTCGTTGAAAAGATTTTCGAGTTCTTCGGGTGCAATCCCCGCTCGAATAGCTTCGGCGGCCGTCTCCATATCCACTCTAACGGGAACCTCCTCCCGTTCAGGCAACGCGGCGGCAGCGTAAGAACTTCCGGTCTCGAAGGTTTTCGATCCTCCCGACATATTGGAAAGTAAAGATAAGGAGAAGATTAAATCTAATCTTACCTAGAAAAAAGAAGAAGATCGGCACTCAAAGGCTCCAGAAATTTCTGCAGAAATTCGGCTATGGATGCTAAGGGTGCGTAAAAAGTGAAGGAGAAGAAGCCCTCCCCTTTTTATAGATGGGAACGAGGGCCTAAGTGCAAAAAGGAGAAACCTCGGGGACTGAATCGGAACCGTCACGTGGGGACGCATTAAATGCGGCCCTCGAATCCCGCATACGCGTCTTTTCGAGGGCATGCCAGCCGACAGGTCTGACAAACCGTCGGATTCCCCCCAACGGCAGCACGACGCGTGTCCCAGCCAGGAAAGGCCCGCCTTCTTTTCCCGCCGCTCCCGACGCGAAAGAAGGTCGTCCATATTTGAATTCAGATCGGCTGGTCGTCTAAACATCGGCGATCGCCAACAGTGCCACCTCACCCCGTGTTTTCAACATCAAGGCGAGCTGGGGGGCAATTGTTGTGCGACGATTAATTCGCCACGATAGGCGATCGGCGACCTCCCTGAAAAGTCAACCATAGAAGCCAAACTCCGGACGAACACCTAAAGTCCGGCATAATATAGCGATCGTCTTTTGGTAACCAGCGATCGTCTTTTGATACCTGGCGATCGTCTTTGTCTAACGGATCAGAGGCGATCGTCTCATGCCACGTGGGGATCCGGCATCCGTCAAAGTCGTCGAAGACCGAATCTTGGACGATGGCCCACCCGCGGATCTTCATAGGATACCAACAAAAAGGATCATTGACCCCAGCCTGTCACCTACCGCACCTACCGACAAGGCCGCCGAAAGGTACGAAGTGGACCCTCCTCGGACAAATGCGACGCGCGCGGCCGGGCTTCCCATCGTTCACCCACCGCCTCCAATCGCAACCTCGGACCTCAAGGAACAGCCCACGTGACGGGACGATCGGCCGCTTATTTTAATATAGAAACGGCGATCGCCCGCGATCGCTGGGGATCCCAACTACTTAGTCCCCTATAAATAGAGAACTCACATTGCGGCCAAAAGGACGGATTCTACCACGAATTAAGTGCAAAAATACACACCAAAGAGAGAACAAAAGGCTCTTTTGGCAAGCACTAACATATTCATAGTGACATTCACACACATTCATCATAAATTCCAAGCAAGAACTCACAGATTCATCCATCTGGTTCTTCCGGCAATCTACGCGCTCTAAAGCCTAGATAACTAGAAGCTTTTACACTCATTGTATTAGATTCTAACATTAATATTTGTACTCGACAGTATATTTATTAATAACATCTCGCGAGAGCATTCAAGCCCGGGACTAACAACCCCGGCAAATCTTGTGTTATCCATTTTCCCACGGAAGTGTTCTCGCATTTTGTTTGTTACTCGATCGTTCCAGCAATACTATCTCCGGATAATATTTTGGGTAACAACACAGACTACCCAACACCCACTTATAATCATTCATTCTCTTAGGCATAACAAATGAGGGATATTTCACTTTTTCTACTTCTTCATCACTAGATATTTCTGAATCTTCAGTTTCAATTTCTTCTATGTAGTAATCCTCATCAGATAGCCCACTATCACACCTACTTACTTTGTTCCTCCTTTTTTTACCAATGTATAAATCATCTTCACTAACAGATTCTTCTAACTCAACAGCATCTCCCTCATTGATAGGTTCTTCAATAATTTTCTTCTTAGGCCTCCCTCTCTTTTTCCCAGATTTAGTCTTCTTACTTTTCCCAGATTTAGTCTTCTTACCATTGTTCTTCTCCTGTCCATCTCCACCTTCAAACCCAACCCCCACAGTTGGGACTTGTTCAAACCCATCATCAAGGTCAACTTCATCATCAGAGTCAACATTATTTTTGGTTCCAAACCTTACATTTAACACTATTCTCACTATTATATCCTACATCAGGTTGGACCTCAACATCACTTTGGGCATCAACATCAGGTTGGGCCTCAACATCAGGTTGGGCATCAACATCAGGTTGGGCATCAACTACTACTGGTTGTGACACTGGATGGATAAGGTACAAGTCAACCTTTCCATTTACCTTAGACCAATTTACCATTTCCATAGCACCAACATTATTCAGTAATTGTTTTTTAACCCCATTCACTTCATAAAACATTGCAACTAGTTCTAAAAAACCCATGTCCTTATAAATCCCTAGAATCTAAAAGTAGGACCACCTATCAGCATCACATTTCCAAGTAGCCACCTCACCTTCATATTTAGTCATTTGTGTGTCCACAAACTGACCACAATGGTGAACATCAACTATAAAAATATCCATTATGACCTATAAAATGAAGAATTAAACAAATAACCTTCAGTTTCTGTCATTTTCAATTAAATATAGTGCCAAATAAAGACAAAAACACATGAATCAACAACAACAGTTAGATATACTAACATCCACATGGAAAGGAATAGTATAATGGAACACATGCCAAAACCCCACATTCAATCATTTAAAAAACCTAGAAATAGAAACAAAAAACCTACAAATAGAAACCCTAAGCCCCCACCACGGAAAAATGCATAATTTGTTTCAGCAACCAAACAAACAGAAGATTAGACTCACCTTTTCGCTTTACTTCGTGTTTTTTTCTTCCTCTTCTCTCGGTTTGCTTCGCGTTTTTTTTTCTTCTTCTTCTTCTTCTTCTGCTCTGTTCGGGTTTTTTTCCTCCTCTTCTCTCGATTAGACTCACCTTCTTTCTTTTTCTTCTGCTCTGTGTGAAACCCTACTTCTCCCCGTTCACCTCCCTTCTCTCTTCGTTTGTTCGTGAATTTTTCTGAGAACAAGACCAATTGAAGGAAATTGGGCCTGTTTGATTTTACCCTAATCCACATAGGTAAGAAAATGGACACGTACGTTAGGTATTTGACACGTAAGAATGGTCATAGCCACGTAGGTTTAATATCAGTGTCTCATTGATTATTGTAATGGAGACCAACGGAAAAGGCTGACTTTGCTTAAAATTTGAAAGATAAAGGACTTAGTTAGGGGGAAAAAAGAAAAAGAACTAAATCGTTACCTGAAATTAAGTTAAGGGACCCCAGGAGCATTTTAGCCTAATTTTTAGTATATATACAAATACATTATAATTTTATATATTATAATTTTCATTATATAATGTAGTAAATTTTATTTGCATTATCTTATTGATATATAATATAACATATTAATTTTTAATGTAAATTATAAAATTTTAATTCTCAGCATGGTTATATAAAATATATACATTATAATTTTTAATATGTAATATAATTCTACAAATACATTATAATGTATAAAATATATACATATTAAAAATTTTAATATAATGTAATATAATTTTATTACATTATACTACTATTCTATAATAGTATAATATCTTAATTAATAATATAAAACATAAAAGTTTAATTGTTAGTTTCATTAAATTATTATATAATATACATTATAACTTTAAGGTATATAGTATAATTCTGAAAATATTAATAAATATATATATATATATATACACATACACATATATATATATATATATGACTCACTTTACACTTAAATAAAATAAAGCAACAAAAATATTAGAAAGGGACTTTGGCTCACTGGTTTGATACCACCTCCACCTTATGGAGGTCACATATGCAAAAATGCACATTTATATGCATAAATGTGCGGGCGGGTCCGTCGGGGATGTGGCAGGCGGATGGGATCCTCTGTCCAACACTTTCGTGTCCCACACTTTCCTGCCCCACACCGAGTTCCACTCATAATTTTACTACTTTAAAAATATTTTGTTATAAAATAATTTTTTTTATTATATAATATATCATGATTAACATATATATCAAAAAATTAGAATTTTATCCGTATGACTGGGGCAGCTTAATTGATTTTTTTATTTCAACAATTTTAACAGCAGTTGTATAAGAACCATTGTAAAAATAAAGAATTTCTAAAACTAATTTGAAAAAAATAATAATTTAACAGTGTTTTTTAAGAACCCCTCTTAAATTTACAATTTAACAACGGGTTTTTAAGAGCCTCTGTTAAATTTAACATCGGGACCTTTAACAGCGGTTCCAAAAACCGTTGTTAAAATGGCTCCAGAACCGTTGTTAAATGTTGTTTTTGTAGTAGTAGATGCATGAGCGCACGCTAATGATGTCAGATGACAAGGAATCAAGTCTTTTTCAATGCTATAAATGCCCACACCTTTGGGTACTTCAAGACAGACAACTACAATCCGATTTCTATACTTTTCGAGCTCTGATTATTAATATAAGCTATTTCTTTATTATCTAGTTGTGTCAAGAAAGATACGAGTATGTACTTACATTTAGTATTATCACTTATACATCGTGTCTTATTTGATCACTGTGTTGGAGTGTTGTCTCCTACACGAGTTGAGAGTGTTATAATATTTTGGCCCAACCCGGCCCGTTAGAACATTTTAATTATCCCAGCCCGAACCCAGCCTAAAGCCCATGGCAGCCCATATTAATGGGAGCCATCCGATCAAGATGTATTATCTACACCTAATCTTGACCGTCTGATTACTCCCTTATATTACCTAACCCTAACCCCTCTCCCTCATTTCTCACCGCCTCCTCCTGTTTCACTCCCCCTCTCCCGTGACCTTTCTCCTTCTCGGTCAACTCCTCCAACAAACTCTGATTCTGCTCCCGATTCTATGATCCTTTGTCCCCTGTGAGCCGATGACCCACACGAGGGAATACCGTGACATCCTCCATGTCTGATTCCCTCCTTGTGTGTGTAAAAGGCTCGGCAGGGGCTGGAGTTTGATAGACCGAGAAATACCCGAATATTTGAACACCAAGTTGTACCTTGTGAGAATCCGAGTGAAATCGTGAGGTACTCTCTGTTGTGAGAACCGTGAGTGAGATCGAGGCTTGATTTCTGAGATTTTTGGGTTATGTGAAGGTGCTACCGGGCTTTGTGGCCGGCCGGCGGTGGTTCGGTGTTCCTCCTCTGTGGAAATGAATATCTGGTGTCAAATTGCTAGGGCTTTGGAAGATCTGAGCCGCTACATCATATTCCAAAAAGGGGGCTTTCGATTCCTTATCTATCTTTGAATTAATTGCTGTTCTGTGTGATTTTGTGCAATTAATTTGGTCACCATATATATCTGTTATATATATATATATATATGCAATATTGTTACATATATATAATACATACGGTTATACCGATTGGTTATTATTATTATTATTATTATTATTGTTAACCTGGAATCGGCTCTGTGTATTTTAGATTTGTTCTGGGCAATTGGAATTCGTACCGGCTGCGTTTTGTTCGAGTTTATTGGATTAATTATATTAGTTATAATTACAAGGTTCATTTAGTTGGCTTGTAATCCTTAAACCTTATCACGTAGAATATAATTTGTAATCGTTATATTCGTTAATCCGCTTGTATAATCGATCCTGTTTATTTGAAGTGTACGACTCGATACCCAATAGTGGTATCAGAGCTGTTTTGTCGGGTATCGGGTCCTGTGGCATCTTGGTGATACGGAATAACTCATCCCAGTTTCCACTCAGGTATATCGGCTCCAACCTCTTCTTTAATTATTGCTGCTGGTCACGGTTCTATTGTCGTATTTGTTGTCTTTGAACTGTTTGTTGTTACTTGCCTTTCCGCCTTCCGCGGACTATTTGTTGTGTTAAATGGTTGGATTCATTTCGGGTGGACTCTCGTTTTCGTATTAATTAAAATTCAAATAAATTAAAACCTTAAAGTCCAAAAGCACTAAATCTTGCGCTGCCAGGACCGGAAGTGTCCCTCGGATCTTTCTCAAGAGCTTGCGGATCCCGGTTTTAATTTAAACGAGTTTTTATCTCAAAATTCAAATCAAGTCCTCTTGAAACGGAGCGCAATTGGGGTGTTGTCTGAATCTGAATCAGACTAGTTTGCAGGTTGGTCGCAGGCTGCAGTTTGATCTCCATCAGACTCGCCTGAGCTCGATGGGTATCTGTAGGGAGTTGGCTCTACAGATATTTCCCTTAACAATTGGGCTGCTTTCCTCTCTCCGCCCAATCTTCTTAGAGTTTCTTGGTCCAAGTGACTAAGTCTCTTGTTGATGTGGAAAGGATCAGGATTTCCCTTCGCCACACCCAACTGCTCCAAAATCCAATTTATTTGTGTCCCAAAGGCCAGCTTCGATTTGAATCTCTTCTCGTCATCTATCCATTGGACTTTGTTGACTTCGCGCATCAGTTGCCGGAAAATGTAATCAGCCCAGTCAATTGGTTAATCCTGAATTAGTGCTCACAGCACCATGAACTTGGCTGATGACAACTGGTCGTAGCTGCCCGCCATCCCCATCACTATTTTGTTGGTAATATCCAACGCATAGCGATACTCTTTCCTCAGCTCGCTTCTCTTGGTGGTTAGCTTCAACTTTGATGGCTGCTCGTGAGCCTTGATCTTCAGCCATGTGTCGGCTGCGTTTTGCTTCAGGGCTTCGAGCCATTCCATGAGATTTCATCCCGAAAACTTTTCCGACCGATTGTGGAGCGATATTCACTTGATCTCCAAAAATTGATCTCCTAATGCCCGATTCGAGAACTCTGGCTTCTCTGTAGAAAGCGATAACAACCTCTTTGAAGAGATATTTGGGGATGATATCCATAAATGGGTAGATTCCATTCGACTTCATAGATCTGATAAGATGACGTACGTCATTGTCCAGGTTGGTTTCGAGTAGTCCCTCGAAATCGACCACCAGAGAGAAAATGATCTGGTCCTTCACCGCCTTCAGGTTTACGCCGTTGAAGTAGGATTCCATTTCTGCGCAAGAAAAATTTTTGAGTGTATTTGAATGTTCGAAAGTATTTTTGCTCTCGAAAACTAGGGTTTGTAAGCTTGAAGAAGGTAAAGTGAAAATAACTTTTCCGTCTTTAAAAGGAAAATTGAAACGACGTTTGTAATTTTAATATTAAATTAATTTTGAGTCGGTTCAAATTTTAAAAATGTATGACGGTTGGAATTTTTTAATTTGAATTAGTGGGGTCGTGTGAACGTGTAGGCGTGTGAGCGTGTCATCGTGTAAACATGTGAACGTGAGATTGCCACGTGTAAATAATAATAAAATATTCAGGAGTCAGTCAAGATTAGAAAAATTAGCTGGTTGACCGTTTGACTGTTTGACTGCTCTGCATCAGGTAACTCTTCTTGTCTGCTTCAGGTAGGTTCTGATGCCTGTGGTCAGCTTAGTCCGTCCTTCGTCTGATCTACTTCAGTCAGCTTTCTCGTCTGTACTAGATTCCCAATCTAGTAATCCAAGTTCCCTGCTCAGCTCCAAAAACCTTTCTTCTGGTAAAGGTTTGGTGAATATGTCAATAACTGCATTCTCGTGGCCGACTCTTTCTACTCTGACTCTCTTATTAAGCACATGATCTCTTATGAAATGATGTTTGACATCAATGTGCTTCGTCCTTGAGTACAATACTGGGTTGTTGGTGATTGTAATTGCACTATTGTTGTCGCACCATATTGGAACTTCATTTGCAATGATGTTGTAGTCCCTTAACTGTTGTCTGATCCATAAATTCTGGACACAACAGCTACCTGCATCTAGGTATTCTGACTCTGTTGTTGAGATAGATTTAGATACCTGCTTCTTGCTAAACCAGGATATCAGTCTGGTTCCTAGGAATTGGCACGTTCCACTAGTGCTTTTCCTATTAATCTTACATCCTGCAAAATCTGCATCTGAATATCCTGACAGCTCAAAGTTGTTATCTTTAGGATACCATAATCCAACATTAGTGGTAGACTTAAGATATTTAATGATCCTCTTAGCTGCTTCCAGGTGTGACTGCTTGGGTTTGGACTGAAATCGTGCACATACTCCTACAGCATATGAAATGTCTGGACTGCTTGCAGCTAGATAAAGAAGTGATCCAATGAGTCATATGTAGTGAGTTGAGTCCACTTATATGCCTTCTTCATCTGTATCTAGATGTGTGCTTGTGCTCATAGGAATTTTTGCTGATTTTGCCGATTCCATTCCAAATCTCTTGATTAAATCTCTGGTATATTTGGCTTGGTTGATGAAAATTCCATTTTCCATCTGCTTTACTTGCAATCCTAGGAAGAAATTTAGCTTTCCCATCATGCTCATCTCAAACTCTCCTTTCATGAGATTTTAGAATTTCTCACACAGCTCTGGATTAGTTGAGCCAAAAATGATATCATCCACATATATTTGAACTAATAATATGTGGTCTTTATGATCCACTTTGAATAGGGTTTTGTCCACCTTTCCTTTGCTGAAACCGTTCTTTTCTAGAAACACAGATAATGTTTCATACCATGCTCTTGGTGCCTGCTTGAGTCCATATAGGGCCTTTAGAAACTTGTAGACTTTGTCTCCTTTGACAAATCCAGGGGTTGCTCCACATAGACTTCTTCTTCTAGAATTCCATAAAGAAAGGCACTCTTCACATCCATTTGGTACACTATGAAATCCTTGAATGCTGCATATGCAAGGAATAGTCTGATGGCTTCTAACCTTGCAACAGGTGCATAAGTTTCATAAAAATCTATTCGTTCACATTGTGCATAACCTTTAGCAACAAGTCTGGCTTTATTCCTAACAACAGCTCCAACTTCATCGCATTTGTTCTTGTACACCCATTTGGTGCCAATAACCTTCTTGTGATTTGGTCTGTCTGTTAGTTCCCAAACATTGTTCCTTTCCATCTGATTAAGCTCTTCTTGCATTGAATTGATCCATGAGTAGTCTTCCAAAGCTTGTTCTGTAGTCTTGGGTTCTATTTGAGATATAAATCATGAGAACATTGCCATTCCTGCGGGAAGAGTGGACTGTCTGGTCTTGACTCCATCAGTTAGCTTCCAAATGATTTGTTGGATGGGATGATCTTTAAACCACTTAGGAATGTCTTCTTCTTCAGGGTCTGTTCTCCTTGTAGATTTGCTTTGGTGACCTTCTTCCCTCTCAGCATCAGCGTGATTCTGGCTTCCTTGATCTGCAACTGGATCAGCTACCGCCTTTTCATCTGCAGGTGGAAGTCCTGTATGGTCTGCAGATGTGTTTTTATCAGCTACCGATGGGTCTTCATTAGCAGCAACTGCATCAGGTAGGTTCTGAGGTCCTATCTGATCTGCAGTTGGGTCTTTATCAGCTACACATGGGTCTTCAGACTGGTCTGCAAGTGAGTCCACCATTCTTGTATCATGGATGATAACTTCTTCTAGGGTGGCAGATTTGAGTTTGTTCTCAATTAATTCCACCTTTTTCCTGTACTCAACAGAAGATTCATCAAATACAACATGAGGTGTTTCCTCCACAACTAAGGTTCTTTTGTTAAAAACTCTATATGCCTTGCTTCTTTGTGAATATCTCATAAAGAGACCATCATCAGTTTTAGCATCAAAGGCATTTAGTTGGGTTTTACCATTGTTGTGGATGAAACACTTACAACCAAAAATATGAAAATAAGCAACTGTAGGTGTTCTGCCATTCCAAACCTCATAGGGAGTTTTGCCATGTCTCCCTACTATCATACTCCTGTTTTGAGTGTGGCATGCTGTGTTGACAGCTTCATCCCAGAACCTCTTGGGTAGGTCTGCTGCTGCAATCATGGACCTGGCTGCTTCCTTCAAGGCTCTGTTTTTTCTTTCGGCAACACCATTCTGCTGTGGAGTCCTGGCTGCAGAGACTTCATGCTGGATCCCATTCTGATCACTATAATCAGTGATTGCCTTGTTGAGAAATTATCCTCCTCTATCTGATCTGATCTTCATAATTGAGAGGGATTTCTCATTCTGGATCCTTCTCACCAGCTAAGGTAGCTTGGTCAGTGTTTCATTCTTTTTATAGAGAAAAACAACCCATGTGTACCTTGAGTAGTCATCCACTACAACTAGAGCATGCTTTCTACCACTTATGGTCCTTGGCTTGATGGGACCAAATAGATCCATGTGAAGTAGATCTAAGATCCTTGTTGTGAGAGTGGTAGGCTGGACTAGCTTGAATGATGCTTTTGTTTGCTTCCCTTTGTGACACGCATCACAGAGAACTTCCTTCTTGAATACTTCTTCTGGAAGTCCTCTGACCAGCTTCTGAGAACTAATCTTGTTGATGGCTTTGAAATTTATGTGACATAGTCTCTTGTGCCACAGCCATCTATTCTCAGCTATTGTCTTGGATAGAAAACAGGTATTAGGTGTTCCTGTGTTCCAATCTATCATATAGACATCTCTTCTTCTGAATCCGTGTAGCTTCACTTCTCCAGGTAGGATATCTATCACCATGCATTTCCAAATGGTGAAGACTACTAGATTCATCACATCACAAAATTGGCTTATGCTCAAAAGGTTGTATTTGAGCCCTTTGACATAATGAACTTTTGATATAGTGATGTTTCCTCTATGCAGCTCTTCAAAACCTTTAGTTTGACCTCTAGAGCTATCTCCAAAGGTTACGTCTAGACCTATTTATTTGATATAATTTGTCAGCACCTTCTTATTCCCGGTCATGTGCCTTGAGCATCCGGAATCTACAAACCATTCTTCACCTCCAAAGTTTGAATTGTGGAGATGTGGTAGTAGTCCTTCCACCTTTTCTACAATCAGACAAGCAGAGATTTAGGTACCCAAATCTGTGTGGGTCCTTGGGAGTTAGTTGGTTTCCTGGAGAATTGGTTTCTCCTGGGATTGTGAAAGTTGCTGTTATTACCCCTAAAAGGTGTGTAAGGTCTAGGCCTGTATCCTCTATTAGGATTGTATATTAGGTATGCCTCATAAAATTGATATGGGCCATTTCTAAATCTAGTCTGAGACCATTTGTTAAATCTTTGAGGTCTCCACACCTGTTCGTTTTGAAAATTAGGATAACCTTGAGGTTTCCATTTTCCCCTCCCATTTTGAAATCTGTTTTTAGGGAGTCTTTGATAATAATAGGCATGTTGTGTGGGTTGCTGCTTCTGCCTTAGCCATTGCCTAGTCTCATGTCTAGGTGGCTGCCTTGTATACCTTGGCTGCAGCCTAGACCTGTGACTTGGTTGCTGCCTATTTTGAAACACAGGTTTGTAATTAGGCTCAGCAGACGAGACAATTGTTTCTCCCTTGATGAAAGTGGTTTTAGAACTGGAGGGAGTATTCGGGTCATATCCAAGGCCTGATCTGGAATATAGTGGCCTTTTATGCATACACAATTCGTCCAGAGTTAGAGACGCCTTCAGGGAGGTTATTTCCTTCGCCTGGGTTTTACTTACCTGAGTCAGTTTAGTAAACTCGGCTTTGACATGAGCAAGTGCATCTGATTTTTCACTATTTAAAACAGTTAATCGTTTTATCTCAGCTGTAGTATTATCAGCCTATTTTTTCAAGTTATCTGCAGCCTGTTTTTCAAGATCAGATTTGGTTTTATTCAATTCAAGGCTGAGTTTTTCAAAATCATTTTTCAACTGCCTATTCTGGTCTTGCATCTGGGTCTTCTCGGCTGATACAGATAGGTGTGTAGATTTTAATTTCTCAAAATCTTTGAGAAGCTGATTTACAGATTCGTGCAAGTCCATGTCTTGTGACATGTCTGAGGTATTATTTGAATTAGAGGGTTTAGATGTTACCTCTTCATCAGCTAGGTTGGCCATCAGACAGTCATATTCCTCATCGTCATCAGAAAAGAATCCGCTGCTTGATTCTACTTTCTCTTGATCTTCTCCGATGAGGGCTTTCCTTCGGTCTTCTTTTCTGCTCACCTCCTTCTTTCTCTCGTCCTTCTTAAGATCAGGACAGTTGATTTGAATATGTCCTTTCTTATGACAGTTATAACACTCCACCTTCCAGCTTCCAGCTTTTTGATTTCTCCTTGGATTCTCCTTATAGTTCCTTTTATATTTGGAGTAGTTATTTCTGAAGTTGCTGAACCTTTATATTATTAACGCCATTAGATAGTTCCTTGTATTCTCCTTATAGTTCCTTTGACATCAGATAGGTTCTTGGCGAGGGACTCGGCTGCAAAGGCTATTTCCTTCTCTGCAGGCTCGGTTGATGATGAACTTGGGAGTTCGAATTCATAAGCCTTTAGATTGGAGAACAGCTCCTGGATCTTTATTTTGTTTAGGTCTTTGGATTCCCTCATGGCCACCGCCTTCATGCTTCATTCGGGGCTAAGAGATCTTAACACTTTCAAGGCCATCTCCCTGTTACCATATGATTTTCCAAAGGAGTTGATTTCGTTGATGATCTCTGTGAACCTTGTGTCCACCTGGTCTATGGATTCTCCGGTCTTTATTTTGAAGTTGTCAAATTTCTGTGTAGCAATTGACAACTTGTTTTCTTTGATCAGCTCTGTACCTTCACACATCACTGCAAGGGTGTCCCGAATCTCCTTGGCATTTTTGCAGTTCTTGATATTGACCATTGTTGATTTATCAAGAGTTTGATATAGCACGTCTCTGGCCCGATTGTCAAGGTTGGTCAGCTTTCTTTCTTCAATGGTCAGCTCCGTCCTTTTCTTTGGGATCTTCTCTGGCTTCCCGACTGCAATCTCTTCAGGTGTGTTGTCCTTCTCGAAGATGAAGGGACGGTCCTCTATGATGTACCACATGTCATCATGGATTGAAGATAAGTGTGCCTGTATCCTTATCTTCCAAAGATCATACTCGTCAACTGAAAAGACAGGTAATCTAGAATGCATGTGTTTCATTTCTAAAATGAGAGATTAAAAAATATATCCCCGATATATGGATCTGGTTCTTTAAATATTGAACCAACCTCTCTGATACCACTTGTAGGTCACAAGTCGTCCAGGAATAAGTCTAGAGGAGGGGTGAATAGACTTATTGAAACTCTTTTCCACAAAGGATGAGTTTCTCAGCTGATGGTACAGATGACTTAGAGTCGTCTGTAGTCAATGTAAGTGCGGAAGTCAGCTGATGATGAATACAGAAATAATCAATGGAACACTTAAGTATGAATGCAGCAGTTAAGTATGATGCTAAAAACAGTAAAGTACGCAGACAATTTATAGTGGTCTCAGAGGTGGGGTAATCCTCTACTAATCCACTTTCTCCTAACCAGTTGGAGATGAATCCACTATAATTCTCAACCAGTGATAAAAATTACAGTGATTCTACAACTAAGCTACAAAAACTTCCAACCAGTGGAAATCCCGTCGTTGTAACTCCTTTCTGACTGCCTAGCAACACTTGATTCTTCAAATACTTGGATGCCTATCAGTCGCAAAACTTCAACCAGTGAAGTACCCCTTACTCAGGTTTTAAGACAAGAGTGTTTTGTCTTCTCCAACTAAAAGCTTCATTAGTATATGAATGAGAATACTTCTCTTCACGATGCTATAGATTTCTGATTGCTTAGATTGCTTTGATCGCTTGAAAGTATAGTTCGCACCGTTGAATGTATTTGCTATTTCAAATCTTCAGATATATATAGGTGTCGATCCTTTGGGCTTTTCTTCATAGCCGTTGCAAATCTTTAACAAATCCGTCCGTTGGAGAAATAGACTTCTTTGTTTTTCTTTCTGAGCGTTGCAAGGCTGGATTCCCTTATTTTAATCCATTTCCGACCGTTGTGAAGAATTCCATGTGATGGCGCCGAATCTTTTGAATATAATAAGATTAAAGTCTCCAGTGATGGGTCTGGATGAATTACTTAATTCATTTCCTTTCCGGGAATCTCTCCAATCTGTCCCTTATCGCCCGCATGTGACTTTCCGTAAATATTGATTATTCAACGCATGCTGACGTGGACTGGAATACTTGGCTGATCACTTAACTGACCTCTTTGTGGTCAAAGTGTCTGATGTGCAGTCAACCTTCTCTGATGTCGACTTCTCTGATGTGCCGACTTGTCTGAAGTCTTCTGACCTGATTGAACTTGACTGATTTGATGGTCAAACTTCAGATGACTTGACTGCAGTCTGGTCCAACTTCACTGATTAAATTGTTGACCAGAACTTCTATGATAAGGGTTGCCTGATATAGCTCGTCTGTGGTCAACCTTATCCGAACAGTTGAGTTGACCAAGACTCGGCTGATAGATACTTATCTGTGATTTATACTTAGCCGAATTTTAAAGTCTTAACTTATATGGACTATAGAAGATACTCATTTGGTTCTTCTTTACATTTTGTCAAGTATCTAACTTAACACAGTTTGGCCTATGGAAGATACCCATCTGGTTCTTCCTTACATTTTACCAAGTAATAAACATACATTTGAATAAACAAATATAATGATGACATCATCAAAATCTAATAAGTATTCCTAACATGTACCTTTTAAGCAGGAACGTTGTATTATTCGCGGATACAGTACTTACACTACCAGACATCAATTATACTTGATAAGTTTTATTCTATTGTGAACTACAAACAGTTTTAAGTCCACATGCCCTATTTTAATATTCAAACATTTTTTTAAACGCTTTGCATGACATCTGGACTTCACTATCTCTAACGACAACTCAACTTTTACTACTGCAATCAAACAAGTTTAAGTATCAAGCTGTAAGAACTTGTCTGCGAACACAGTTCATAGGTTCAGTTGTACTCAACTAGATCACACTGTAAGATTGTGCCTGCGTGCCAATCATAAGTTTAAGATGTAATACACTTCCCTGTTAGATGCTATCATTTTAAACCTTTCCTGCGAGCAGTTCACATTTCTTATAGACTAAGTGCTGGAGACCAGATCATTCGACAGAAGATCAAGAAGTCTGCTCAAGATGTTATCGAAAAAGAGAGAAATTGTTTAAGCATAAAGAGGTCTTAACATTATCAAAAAGAGGGAAATTGTTGGGATAAACAAATCCTGTATCGAAGTCTTCTCAAATTACCAACATACAGCAAGACTTCGTATAAGTCATCATACAACAAGTAGCTGTCCCGAAGATGATCGTACAATTGGATAAACTTCTTGTATCTTGCGTTGTCAAACATACAGCAAGATGACAAGTGCCTCAATCATACAACAAAATGATAATTGAACATTCGACAGAAGACCAAAAAGAAAGTCTCCCATTAAAGACATTTCAAAGAGGTTTTGGCATCAAAGTTTTGGCATCATCAGGAAGTTTTGGAAATTATCAAAAAGGGGGAAATTATTGGGAAAAACAATGTTGTTTTGATAATTTCCAAACAGCAAGCTTCATACAGCAAGATGATAAATGCCCAGCATATAGCAAGCAGTTGTATCGAAAGACGATCGAAGTTGTCAATCCTGTATCGAAGACTTCTCATAATGCCAGCATACAGCGAAAGTATAAAGTGTCTTCATACAAGCCTTCGTGTTGCCATCATACAGCAACAAGAGTCTAAAAGCGCCAAGTATGGAAGTTGTCTCTTCATACAACAACATCCCATACAGCGACTACTCCAATATGCTTACAGCATAAATGGATACAACATTCAAGCTGTAAAGTATTGAGATCGTCAATACCTATCGGAATAGGACTGAAGACCGTTTGAAAAGGAATCTTTGTTATTCGCTAAAGTCAAGTCCCGTTTGAAAAGAAGTATTTAAATACTGAAAGGATAAAGTATTTAAATACTAAAACCGACAGAGATCTTCAAACAACGCAAAATCTGGATCTTGGTCTATACAAGTCAACCATCCAATTTTTACGGACTTTTGCCCAACGGATCTTTATCAACGAAACTATTCAAAGGCTATATATATCCCCAAGAGTTTGAAGATCAGCGACAACAAGTAATCAACCTGAAGCACTTACACAAATATATCTGAACAAACATATTTCTTCAAGCATACTGCATATTCTGAGAGAAGAAATATACAAGTGCTCAACCTTGAACAACACATCATCAACTCAAGCTCAAGAAAGTCAAGTTGTTGTTCAACAAACGTTCTTTCATTGAACAAACCCATCAGCCCTGTATGGACTGAAAAAGCCTTGCTTTTCCTGAACTATGTGTGACGGATCTGCATTGAAGAGACAAAGCTTCGGAATTGTGTGTGAAGAAGTTAGTCAAGTGAAAGCTTTGACCAATCTGTGTGAACGGTTGAAATCTACAATCTTTGTATCAATCTGTGTGAACGATACATTGATAGTTTTGATTATAAATACGTAGTTGTGTACGTAGTATTTATAATAAACGTTTTACTCCTGTGTGGAGGACCAATGGACGTATAGGGGTTTACCTCGAACCACTTTAAATACTGTGTTATTTACCTTCCGCCGTTACTGTTTTCATAAACTGTGATTTTTATAAGTATACATTGCAAAACCCTGTACGCACCAAGCAAACCAGAGATAAAACCTAGTTGTTGTATTTACACCAACTTACTGTATCAAGACTTCCGCTACGCACTCCTATTTGAAAATCGTACAGCTTGTCGCTTAAACACTTTCCAAGTTGTATTCTGTATACTTAAGTGGCCAACAACGACCATCTGTACCATGGTCACGACCACGTCCTCTGCCCCTCGGCACACTGAGTAAGTAACCACTCAGCACGATGAAACCTAACATCTCAAAACAATATATTAAATTGCCAACGCAGCACAATAAATCGACATAAGGTATCTAATAGCAACACGATAAAAAGATCCACGAGGTATCCTTTTAAATGATATCATTGGAAATCTTTAAATTTGAATGTTTACTCGAAATAAAGTTTTTTAAAGTACTTTTGGTACCTCGGACTGTTTTACCAAAACTTATAAATAAAATACTTTAACTGTTCATTTTGAAATTATTTGCAAAACAATATTTTCGGACTATTGAATTTCCTTATAATCAGTATCATCAAAATAACCATGCCACTATGCATCATCATCATCGTTAATAACAAACAGGGTAACCACGCAATACCATCAAACCATTCGCACATGCACTAAACAATTCTACCAATCAACAATCATTTTGGAGTAAGTCAAGATCAGCGTACGATAACTGGTTCAGTACAAATTTATTTTTTCCAAATCCGAGTTTGAAGTTTAAATCGAGTAAGATTTTTCATCTTTCATTATATATTTTTGAAAATAAAAATCGCATTGTATTTTAAAATATAAAATTTTATGGTGTGAAAGAATTTTAAAATCATATACTCGAATTATTTGAAAATAAAACAATACGCTAAAGATCATTTTCGAAAATCCTCTCAACACTACAAAGTTCAACGATGGTAACATTTTACAAAATGTCCAAGGTGCTTTAAAACAACTCTTTCAATACCGTCGGGGTTCCATTTGAAAATTCAATGTCGGCTCACCAATTTCAAACAATTTTCAAAATCCACACGAAACCGCCAACTAATCACACCGTCAAAACATTTTCGAAAATTGATTTTCCACAACTTGCTCAAGTTTATGAAATTTCCAGGTAAGCGTTTTCGAACACACCCACAGCAGGCATAATTTATCAATTCATCAAACACAATCCATTACCATCCAATCCAATCACACGTCAACACCATCTGTCCACATAATTACAGTATCACACAAGTAACCGTCAAAAGACAATTAACATCTAAAAATAAAATCCTACCTCTCAGTAAAGAGGACTCTCACAACAAGTGCATCCATAAGGACTTAACGTTCACACCACCAACTTAATCACAATTTTGAGCATTATTGCCCAAACAATAATGTCATCATCCCTACATACCTCTGAACCGACAATTATGAAACCGATAAGTTAAAAGTAAGAGTCACGTCTTGAGTAAATTTGGTAGACAACGAAAATTGAAATATCAATAGTTTGAATTCTCAAAATTTTCGGCCTTGAGGTCATCATATGAAAATTAAAAAAAAATTCCTCCCTTGGAGGATGTTTTAAAATAAAATTACGTGACTCCCCAGAAACATTCAAAGCCTTAAAATACCAAAGTCATTACTCCTGTAAAAACGGTTTATACAAATATATATACACCGGAACCACTCTTCATTCCAGCACAATACGAGAATCAAACAAGCATAGATCACGTATTCATAATTCACATTTAAACTCCACCTCATGAAACAGAATGGCAAAAGCTCGTAGAACACAAGGCACAACATATTGTAGGGAGACTTACATCCACAGATCGCACAAAGATGATGGTTGCATCACGATACTAATCACGGACGACAACACAGACGACGCGTGGCGACATGATTCAGTCAGACAAAATCCGACAAGAGAAGACTCAACAATACTCGACTTGACCCGACAACCTAGGTTTCCACAACCTAAGCTCTGATACCATATTCTGTAACGCCCCAACCCATTTAGGAATATTACAGCGGCGCATACCCTCTTAAGAGGATCCACTAGGCTGGATACCAACACAGGACATCATATCTAATGCCAACATGGCTAAGCAAATGAAACAGTAGACCGATTTGGTCTTTCATCAATACATACAACGTGAACAACATATACAACTCTGTCCAGAAACTCATACCTGCACAGGGATCAAAATACAACAACACTCCCATAAGATGGGAGAACAATACAGCAGAAAAAATAATACAATTCGACCATGTCGAATACCCAAAGCTGGCCCTCATGTGATTAGTATCATTTATCTTCCATCATCCTTCGTACCAATCCCGTGGTTTTGCTCCCCAAGGATCTGCATGTACCTGAATGCAATACAGACATCCACCCCCCGATTACTCGGGGGTTAGCAAAATTCCACTATTTTTCTAGTACAAGTATAAAGTGCAATTACGAGCCATACACAAGTATAAAGTGCATTTGGTTTCTTAGCTCCTGAAGCAGCGAAGTTTTTGTCCAGAGTTCAACGGGTGGTGCAAAGTAAATTTTCGGTCCTCAAGGAACATAACTTCATTTTTAGTAGGATTGGTTTTGCCATTCAAAAGGGGGTTGCGGCGCAACTTGTTGCCCGTTTGCCTGCCATCTTATTGTAATGTGTTATTACATATTCTATTAGGGTTTTTTGTGGTCGAATCGTTTTGCAGGTTTTTTATCTCTTTCCTTTGGATTCCCGGTTGTTTCTCTAGATTTCCTGAGGTGAGTTTCTATTTGGGTATATTTTGTCTTTAATTCCAAGAATATAATAATTTGAATAATCATCGAGTCAAAACACAGCGATAGATTTCCCGAGATGTTTTATTTGAAAAAGATAGTCAAAAGCCTTGAAAAGCAGTAATAAATTAAGTAAGCAACTTTTAAAGCATTTTAAAGATCTCGGTTGAAGCAGGCAGGCAATTATAAGCAGGCAGGTGTCACCTGCTACTATACGTTATTCTCGTCGGCCGAAGGCCCAGCCACCCACCTTATATACTAGACCCTAGGATCGATGGTTCGAACCCCTAGTAACCTGAACCTGAACCCTAGTAACCTGAACCTTGAAACCCTAAACCCTAGTTCAGGTTCAGGATCAGGTTACTAAGGTTCGAACCCTAGGGTTCGAACCATCGAACCTAGGTGGGTGGGCCTTCGGCCGGCGAGAATAACGTATAGTAGCAGGTGACACCTACCTACTTATAATTACGTGCCTGCTTCAACACCAGCCAGCATCACCTGTCTGCCTGCTTATAATTACATGCCTGCTAGGGTTCAGGTTCAGGTTACTAGGATTCAAACCCTAGGGAGGTTCGAACCATCGAACCTAGGGTCTAGTATATAGGGTGGGTGGGTTGGCCTTCGACCGGCGAGAATAATGTATAGTAACAGGTGGGTTCGAACCATCGAACCTAGGGTCTAGTATATAGGGTGGGTGGGTCGGCCTTCGGCCGGAGAGAATAACTTATAGTAGCAGGTGACACCTAGGGTTCGAATCTTGAACCTATACTTGAACTAGGGTTTAGGGTTTCAAGGTTCCGGTTCAGGTTACTAGGGTTCGAACCCTAGGGTTCGAACCATCGAACCTAGGGTCTAGTATATAGCGTGGGTGGGTCAGCCTTCGGCCGGCGAGAATAACGTATAGTAGCAGGTGACACCTGCCTGCTTATAATTACCAGGTAATTATAAGCAGGCAGGTCAGGACATTATAAGCAGGCAGGCATCACCTGCTACTATACGTTATTCTCGGCGGCCGAAGGCCCACCCACCCACCTTATATACTAAACCCTAGGTTCGATGGTTCGAACCCTAGGGTTCGAACCCTAGTAACCTGAACCTGAACCTGAACTAGGGTTTAGGGTTTAGGGTTTCAAGGTTCAGGTTCAGGTTACTAGGGTTCAGGTTCAGGTTCAGGTTACTAGGGTTCGAACCCTAGGGTTCGAAACCTGAACCTGAACCTGAACCTGAAATAGGGTTTAGGGTTTAAGGTTTACGTTATTCTCGGCCGAAGGCCCACCCACCTACCCTATATACTAGACCCTAGGTTCAATGGTTCGAACCCTAGGGTTCGAACCATAGTAACCTAAACCTGAACCTGAACCTGAACCAGGGTTTAGGGTTTCAAGGTTCAGGTAGTTACTAGGGTTCAGGTTCAGGTTTCTAGGGTTCGAACCCATCGAACCTAGGGTCTAGTATATAGGGTGGATGGGTCGGCCTTTGGCCGGCGAGAATAACGTATAGTAGCAGGGGGTCGGCCTTCGGCCAGCGAGAATAACGTATAGTAGCAGGTGACACCGGCCTGCCTATAATTACCTGCCTTCTTCAACACCATCCAACATCACATGTCTGCTTCAGGTAATTGTAAGCAGGCAGGTGTCACCTGCTACTATACGTTATTCTTGTCGGCCGAAGACTAGACCCTAGGTTCGATGGTTCGAACCCTACTGTTCGAACCCTAGTAACCTGAACCTGAACCTTGAAACCCTAAACCATAAACCATAAACCCTAGTTCAGGTTTAGGTTCAGATTGCTAGGGTTCGAACCCTAGGTTCGATGGGTTCGAACCATCGAACCTAGGGTCTAGTATATAGGGTGGGTGGGTGGGCCTTCAGCCGGCGAGAATAACGTATAGTAGCAGGTAACACCTTCTCGAAAATACATTTAGGTTTTAGGAATCCTCATCTTTACAAAATTCCTCTTTAGAGTCACAACTCAAAGATTTCTCTTTTCCAAATTAATAATCCGACAATAAATTACGGTGTCCGTGACCCAAACATCCATATCAATCATAATAATAATAAATTATGGGGTCTACGACCCAAACGTCCATCTCAATCATACGCCCAACGGTTATTCTCGTCCCATGTTAACAAGCATGAATCTCGGAGGTTCTACGTGCATACCCGAGTGAATAAACCAAAGGTAATCAACGAAAGATCCATACCTCATGATTAACCGTGGATTCGCGCTATAAGCTACGATCCCTCAGAGGACTCGAAGTCCCATTCCTGAGTGGTTAACACACATCACCATAACAAGGGTCACACAAACGACACAATCATTAGAATTCCACAACGGATATATAACATACACTCATAGTTATCCTGGCATCGTGCTAGCAAGCACGAACCTCGGATCCTCGCGACGACGTACCCGTTTTGGATAACCCATGATGAGTGTGCAACATATCCAAATATACGCTTATAAGTTATCCTGGCATCGTGCTAGTAAGCACGAACCTCGGAGTCTCTTCGAGACATACCCGGTTTAGATAACCCTATGGTAAAACTCGACCCGTACTAACAAGGACAGATCCCGGAGGTCTCAACGAACCCTACCCGGTAGAACATCACTTATAAATGATCACATACTACGAGGAGATATACTTCTCGAACAATACCGAATAATACCACCTTTTACCAAGGGGCCAATAAACATTACAAACAGAACAATTCGCACTTATCAAACGAATACGCATTCGAACATTCAACCCTTAATAGGGAAAATGGCTTTTACAATCACATAGTATGAAGTCAATATGTATCAATTCGCATCCATAATGCACATACCCATAGAACTCATTCATTCGTAAAGTACTTGAGCGTTTTTGAAAGAAAGTCATTAAAGGGATTATATCAATCCTTTTGAAAGTTCGTTACGAGTACTCCAAGTAAACACACAAAGTCGATTATCATTTATCACATCTATGAAACACAAAAGGTATGGGCAAGATACTTGCCTCGATAATCGTCTGCGGATATTCCTAAGAACATGTTCGATCGGAAAGCTTCAAAACCCTTGATGAAGACGACGATGAATGAAAGGTTTCGATACGAGCTTTTTGCAAGAAACTCGACCCTAACATCATATCATCAATAAATTAACAATCGTACGAGGAAGAATAATCGTAGAACGCCCGAATCCCCTCTATGACATTCTACCGGACATCTTCAAAGCGTCGATTAGGAACTCGACAAAACGACGAATCCTTAGTAATCAAACCATGGAACAATAGGAAATTGGTAGAATACAACTAAATAATCAATAATCCATCACAAATCTTGGTTAATTCGGATTAAACGGACGAAACCAAACAAAATCCCCAATTTTCCCAAAACTAAATTTTGAGGGAATCTAACCTTGATTAGGTCGATCGGGGGAGGTTATGGGATGATTAATCGACGCTAGAAACTCAAGAACTTTGTGGATTGATAGTTGAACAACATGTCTTTGAGTTCTTCAAGGCTCAACCACGGAAAGGAAAGAAGAGAGATGAGAAAATGAGTGTAAACCCGAGTGCTCAATCATATAAATACTGCCCAATGACGCACGAGCAGGAACGCACAAGTCGCTGGTCGTGCGCGCCACTGCCAGGAGCCTGCCGAGATGCACGAGCACTGAGCACGAGCACCTGCGCGTGCGCATGCTGTTCAGGCCGCACGGGCATCGGATCGTGCGCCCACCTCATGCACCATGCTCGTGTGTACCTGGTCGGTCCCTGCCGCACCTAGACGGCCAGTACCCAGCAGCCATGACTCGACGACTCAAATTTCCGAAAACGTACGGAACGAACACAAAGAATAGTATAACAATCAAAACACGAGTTAAGCACTAAACGAACACATGGTTCTGACAACCCGAAGGATAAAAAGAAGCAAACACCCCAAAACTTTGGGAAATTATAAAATGGCCCAAACGCCCGAAACATCACGATACGACAATGGATAATCAAACTAAAGTTTGAAACATGTATAACAACATTAAATGAACTTACGAGAAACTCAAAACAACAGTTTCGAACGAGATTCGGAAGAATCGAACTCAAGTGTGGAAAAGCCGCTAAGAAATACAGAACTCATCAAAAAGACACAGAAACGAACTCAGATGACAAAAAGTGCAGAACTGATCATTCTCAGAATGATGAAATGGTCACAAGCGAGTCGCTTAGACGGGCTCCTACCAAAAAAAGAAATTACCGAAAATCGAAATCGCAGATATTACATTCTAAACCCCTTAAAAGAAATTTCGTCCCGAAACTTAAAATAAGTAGGGAGGAGCAATATCCTAGCAGGAACATCTCAATGAGATAAACAAGAACCGAATAACTCACATCCATCAGCGAAATGCTACAAGAAACGCAAAGAATCACACGATGTGAAATCAAGTTCAACGACAACCATTACAATGTCACAAGCAGAGACATAAGAAAACCAACAAGTGTCAAGTATCACCAAACAGATAGCACAATCAAGTCAATTATCCGAACAATCACAAAACAAAAGGTACCTATTACAAAAAAACACGCGCAGTCGAAAAAGAGAAACTAAACACATAACGATCCGCAAGGGTAACCACGAAGAACTCCGGCCACGCTGAAATTCTCAAAAACCACACTAGGCCTCTCTGTTTCCTTTCTGAGTAGAGACGCAAACTCGATCCCCAAACCTCTCAACTACCATATCGCAATGCACGGTTCGGTGTCCCTATTGATCGCAATCGAAACAGCTGACTAATGGTGAACGACAATTCTTCGTGGTATGAGATCGGACAACAATCGATCAACAACGATCGAACTACAATGATCGAACAACGATCAAACAACAATTCTGAAGTTCACACCTCAAATCAAGACATCAATAAGCTTGTAGGAACCACGGGGTGTCAATTCCACACAAGGTTCCCAGAAAATCGAATCGAACTTGGAAAAGTCACAATGATAAACAGATCAATCTGGAACAATATCAAAACTCGCTCGAATGACAAAGGCGAAAAACAACACGAGGTCCGAAGTATCAACGAACACAAACGAGTCACTAGAGTCGAACAATACGAATGCGAAAAAAATGGTTATTACACTCTATCACTATTAAAAGAGGTTTCGTCCCTGAAACCAAAACAACGAGAGCGAGGTGCTGGCACAGCAACCTTCCCAGCATTATTCTCTTGGTCCTGCATCTGGTCTCCACGACCATCTGTACCATGGTCACGATCACGTCCTCTGCCCCTCGGCATACTGAGTAAGTAACCACTCAGCACGATGAAACCCAACATCTCAAAACGATACATTAAATTGCCAACGCAGCACAACATATCGACATAAGGTATCTAATAGCAACACGATAAAAAGATCCACAAGGTATCCTTTTAAATGATATCATTGGAAATCTTTGAATTTGCATGTTTATTCGAAGTAAAATTTTTGAAAGTATTTTTGGTACCTCGGGCTATTTTACCAAAACTTATAAACAAAAGACTTTAATCGTCTCATTTTGAAATTATTTGCAAAACAATATTTTCGGACTATTGAATTTCCTTGTAATCAGTATCATCAAAATAACCATGCCACTACGCATCATCATCATCATTAATAACAAAAAGAGCAACCACACAATACCATCAAACCATTCGCACATACACTAAACAATTCCACCAATCAACAATAATTTTGGAGTAAGTCAAGATCAGCGTACGATAACTGGTTCAGTACAGAAATTTTTTTTTCCAAATCCGAGTTTGAAGTTTAAATCGAGTAAGATTTTTCATCTTTCACTATATATTTTTGAAAATAAAAATTCCATTGTCCGGAAAGGAAGGCTTCTCCCCTATTTATAGAAGGGAGGGCTGCCTGTCCTTGAGATCTTTTCCTGATTTTAGGGAAGATCCCAGATATTCAGGGATTTAGGCTGCAATTTCCCATCCCTGGATATCCGAAATTTGGGGATTGTGGTTTACCAGCCCCTGAGTTTCTCGGATTCTGTCAGGTAGGTCAAGATCTACCTTTTCGAGAGCTCAACCTTCTTGAGCCCGGCGATTTCCAACCCCGGATATGGTTTAGGCAGGTTGGTTCATATTATAAGGGGCCCCTTAGGTCGGGACACTCTTATCTGAGTCTAGAGGTCGGCGAGACCCCTTAGGTCGGGACACTCTTATCTGAGTCCAGAGGTCGGCGAGACCCCCTAGGTCGGGATACCCTTATGAGTCTATAGGTCGGCGAGACCCCTTAGATCGGGACACTCTTCTCCGAGCCCCTAGGTCGGACTCCATTCGTCTAGGTCTCTCATCCTTTACTCAGAGATCGGTACGTCAGTTTATATTGGGCTTCTTCAGATCGGGTTTTTAGGAGGTCTACATTTGTCGTCCTATCAGCATTGTATTTTGAAATATAAAATTTTATGGTGTGAAAGAATTTTAAAATCATATACTCGAATTATTTGAAAATAAAACAATACGTTAAAGATCATTTTCGAAAATCCTTTCAACACTACAAAGATCAACGACGGTAACATTTTACAAAATATCCAAGGTGCTTTAAAACAACTCTTTCAATACCGTCGGTGTTCCATTTGAAAATTCAATGACGGCTCGCCAATTTCAACAATTTTCAAAATCTACATGAAACCACCGATTAATCGCACCGTCAAAACATTTTCGAAAATTGATTTTCCACAACTTGCTCAAGTTTATGAAATTTTCAGGTAAGCATTTTCGAACACACACACAGTAGGCATAATTTATGAATTCATCAAACACGATCCATTACCATCTAATCCAATCAAACGTCAACACCATTTGTCCACATAATTACAGTATCACACAAGTAACCGTCAAAAGACAATTAACATCTTAAATTGAAATCCTACCTCTCAGTAAAGAGGACTCTCACAACAAGTGCATCCATAAGGACTTAACGTTCACACCACCAACTTAATCACAATTTTGAGCATTATTGCCCAAACAATAATGTCATCATCACTACATACCTCCAAACCGACAATCATGAAACCGAAAAGTTAAAAGTAAGTCACGTCTTGAGTAAATTTGGTAGACCTCATTTGAGCTTAAAAATCATGTTTCGAAAATTATAGTACAAAACGAAAATTGAAATATCAATAGTTTGAATTCTCAAAATTTTCGGCCTTGAGGTCATCATATGAAAATCAAAAAAAAAAATCCTCGCTTGGAGGATGTTTTAAAATAAAATTACGTCACTCCCCAGAAACATTCAAAGCCTTAAAATACCAAAGTCATTACTCTTGTAAAAATGGATTATACAAATATATATATATATATACCGGCACCACTCTTCATTCCAGCACAATACGATAATCAAACAAGCATAGGTCACATATTCACAATTCACATTTAAACTCCACCTCATGAAACAGAATGGCACAAGTTCGTATAACACAAGGAACAACATATTGTAGGGAGACTTACATCCACAGATCGCACGAAGATGATGGTTGCATCACGATACTAATCACGGCCGACAACACAGACAACGTGTCGCGACACGATTCAGTCAGACAAAATCCGACAAGATAATACTCAACAATACTCGACTTGACCCGACAGCCTAGGTTTTCACAACCTAAGCTCTGATACCATATTCTGTAACACCCCAACCCATTTGGGAATATTACAGTGGCGCAGACCCTCTTAAGAGGATCTACTAGGCTGGATACCAACACAAGACATCATATCTAATGCCAACATGGCTAAACAAATGAAACAGTAGGCCGATTTGGTCTTTCATCAATACATACAATGTGAACAACATATACAACTCTGTCCAGAAACTCATACCCGCACAGGGGTCAAAATACAACAACACTCCCATAAGACGGGAGAACAATACAGCGGAAAGAATAATACAATTCGACCATGTGGAATACCCAAAGCTGGCTCTCATGTGATTAGTATCATTTATCTTCCATCACCCTTCGTACCAATCCTGTGTTTTTGCTCCCCAAGTATCTGCATGTACCTGAATGTAATACAGATATCCACTCCCCCGATTACTCGGGGGTTAGCATTCTACTATTTTGCTAGTACAAGTATAAAGTGCAATTACGAGCCATACACATCATATTCCAAGAATGAAATAATTTGAATAATCATCGAGTCAAAACACAGCGATAGATCACTATAAGAATAAACGTCAAGACTTCGGATAATATCGAAGTAAAAACGTTATAATTATCGAAGTCTATGTTCGTGTAGTAAAAGGTATACTTTAGACTTTGCTTTTTATGTGAAGTCTAATATCCTAATAACCGAAGTCTATCTCGGTTTTTTTTCTAATTATGATCCAAATATGGGGGTAAGTGAAGTAAAAGAATGCCTTTAACTTCGGTTAATTTATAATTGGCGTAGTAAAAAAGGACTTTCTACTTCAGTTATTGTATAATACATATTAGTATTTTCTACAGTAATATATATTAGTATTTCACATTTTAATTTAAAATCATTGCCAAAATCTACATTCACTTATAACTAACCATCAACCACAAGAGCTCAATAATATAAGAACCAACAATAAACCGCATTCATAAGCAACTATCGATTCCCAACATAATACATTGTACAAAAATAATAAAGCATCTTTTTACAATAAACAAATACTTGAAAAAAAGGTAAATTTTTTGCTAAGAGTTTGTGAGAAGTAACTCTATTTTTACAAAGTAAACCCAGGAGGTTTTTACAGACAAAGTGCAGGAAGCAAAGCTTCATCCAAGGATCATTTACAGCTTACCACTTAACATTTCCCCAGTCATCGTCATCAAGTCATTGTAATCAGCATAGGCCATGTAAAATCTGCAGGTGGTGAACTTAGGATTATGTGTCATATCAATACCCTCATTTCTGAATTTCTTTCTGATCTCATACGCACGATCCAGTCCACCTACAACTAGCTGCTTGAGATAGAGCCCAGGTGCAATGCGCATAAAAAGCCTCATGTTAAGATCATTATGATATGTCACAACTGGGCGAAGGGGTCCAGCAGTGGGCCTGGGGAAAATTTTGACAGCCTTCTCCTGTCTTGCTGAAAAGAGGAACATCACATAAACAAGTCCGTCTCTTAAGAGTATATCACAATTGGTAGAAGCACTCCAGTAAAAAATGATAAAATTTCATGATAACAAATTGGGCATGAATTAATTATAACTTGAAGAAGTTATTACCATTTCTTCTCCTGGTCTTACGTGCAGGCTGATTAAACCATGGCTTTACATGATTTTTTCAGTGTTTCTCGAAGTGTCCATCGAAAATAACATTGTTGTGCTTCATGGTTTACCTTTACACAAGTAAAGAATAAGATGAATTATCCTAATTAAAACAGACCAAATTAGCAACGACAAACCAGGAGCTTTATCACTTTTAAGAAATCAATGTAACACGAACGAAAATTTCAAACATCAAACATGGTTATATTTCTTGTTCCAAAAAAACTATCCTCCACTAACTCTTGCATTTACCTAACAAGTTCTTCAATTTGTTAAAGAGAAACAAATGTCAACGGAGTAGTTGTAAGTAGGGCTGTAAATGAACCAAGTCGAGCCGAGTTTTGACTTATTGAACTCGAGTTTGAGCTTTTTCTTATCGGACCGAGCCGAGCATGATAAGCTTATGGACAATATTTTTTGTTCGGACTCGAGCTCATTTTCTTATCGAACCAAGTCGAGTCAAGCTTATCAAGTTTGAACTCGAGCTTTTATCGAGCAGCTCAATTATTTTACAGCTTAGAGCCGAATCCAGTCGAGTTTGGCTTATCAAAATCGAGCTCGAGATTTTTCTTATCGAACCAAGCCGAGACCGATAAGCTTATCGGGCAAAATAGTTTGTTCGAACTCAGGCTTGTTTTCTTATCAAACTGAGTCGAGTCAATCTTATCGAGTTCGTGTTCGAGCTTCTTATCGACCAGCTCGGCTTTGCAGCTCTTTTTGTAAGTTCTTTTCTGTAATTAAGTTGATATATTCAGGGATATTTTTGAAATCAACCATAGATATAAATGCCTCACCTTTTTGTTTTTCACCTCTAAGCACAGCAAGATTAATGAACTGTCCGTTGTTTGTATCCACTTGGTGGCAATGGTTATGTTACCAAACTCTCTAGGTCCATCCCCGGTTTGGAAATAATCTCCACATTTCACTGTCTGCATTTAGTTTCATTACCGACGTGTCAACGGCACACGAACATAATAAAATAATAAAGTAATGCACAATGTCGAACGAATATACAAACTTAGTTATTATTATTCCTTCAAGTGAACAAAAACAATTTCTTGGTTAATCATTAAAAAAAATGGTTAACTATTTTACGACATCCCCCTTTATATTTGTTTCTATTTTACAATAGCACCCTCAATATTAAAGGATATTCTTTATGAAGGGTGTTTGTAATAACTTAAGGGGGAATCATGAAACTCTTCTTCGAAGCAATTTATGACGGGTGCGGCGAGAAGCTAGGATTGGACTTTCCAGCAACTTTATCGAGAACTAGGGTTTTGGAAGTAACAGAGGTGGAGTATAGGAAACTGGGGATGAGCGCCTGGCGGTCAGAGGAGAGAGCCATGTTTTCGTCAGAAAAAAGTAGCGGCTAGAGGAGGCGATTGAGAGAAAATCGGGCTCCGCCAGAATTTTTCTTAGAGATACGAAGCTATTCTTCTCGGAATCAGAACGAGGTGACGACAATTGCGAAAATGACGTGTGCATTTTTTATAGGGAGGAGATGGGGGTGCAGGAACATATGAAACCTAAAGGTGTCAATCGGGCCATGTAGGCCAATCCCGTGCCTGCTTCAGGTTAGTTGACACCGTTGAGTTGGACCTTTGACTACGAATAACTAGACCCAGAAATTTACCATACGACACGAAAACGATAAAAAAATTTAGTGTTTGTATTTGCATTTTGAGTACACGATACGAAAATACACGAATATAAAAGTACACGATAGAGATTTAGTGTCGGTTTTGTGTTTACCCTTTCGGTACACGACCACACGAGGTACATGAAATAAATAAATATATATATATATAATATTTTATAACATAATTTTAAATTTTATATTTAATTTTATAAAAGGGGTTTTATACCCAAGCTTTTTAGGGTTAATTCAATCTAGCCCTCAAGTTTCAGAACTTATGATTTTTAACCCCGGTCAGCTTTTAATCTCTTTAGATTGAACCTCAAAATATTAATTCCCGGTCTCAAGACATACACTTCGCTATTGTAAAATTTTGTTGGTAAAAAAATAAAATTTCACACTTTTTACTTCAGTAATTATCAAATTAGCGAAGTCTTTGTAACTTAAAATTTCTAACTAACTCCTGCTTTTTTGTTTGGTACCATTTACTGAAGTCTATGTGGGTTTTTTACTTCAGTAAATTGAAAACTGAAGTTGTTGTTTGTTTTTACTTTGCTAATATACATTATCGAAGTGAGACGTACCGAAGTCTTTGATGTTTATTCTACTAGTGGATTTCCCGAGATGTTTTATTTGAAAAAGATAGTCCAAAGCCTTGAAAGGCAGTAATAAATTAAGTAAACAACTTGTAAAGCGTTTTAAAGATCTCGGGTATTTCCAGAAAATACATTTAGGTTTTAGGAATCCTCATCTTTACAAAATTCCTGTTTAGAGTCACAACATAAAGATTTGTCTTTCCCAAATTAATAATCCGACAATAAATTACGGGGTCCACGACCCAAATATCCATATCAATCATAATAATAATAAATTACGGGATCTACGACCCAAACGTCCATCTCAATCATACGCCCAAAGGTTATTCTCGTCCCATGCTAACAAGCATGAACCTCGAAGCTTCTACGTGCGTACCCGAGTGAATAAACCAATGGTAATCAACGAAAGATCCATACCTCATGATTAACCGTGGATTCGTGCTATAAGCTACGATCCCTCAGAGGACTCGAAGTCCCATTCCTAAGTGGTTAACACACATCACCATAACAAGGGTCACACAAACAACACAATCATTAGAATTCCACAACAGATATATAACATACACTCATAGTTATCCTAGCATCATTCTAGCAAGCACGTACCGCGGAGCCTCGCGACGACGTACCCGTTTTAGATAACCCATGATGAGTATGCAACATATCCAAATATACGCCCATAAGTTATCCTGCCATCGTGCTAGCAAGCACGAACCTCGGAGTCTCTTCGAGACATATCTGGTTTGGATAACCCTATGGTAAAACTCGACCCGTACTAACAAGGACGGATCCTGGAGGTCTCAATGAACCCTACCCGGTAGAACATCACTTACAAATGATGACATACTACGAGGAGATATACTTCTCGAACAATACCGAATAATACCACCTTTTACCAAGGGCTCAATAAACATTACAAACACAACAATTCGCACTCATCAAACGAATACACATTCGAACATTCAACCCTTAACAGGGGAAAGGGCTTTTACAATCACATAGTATGAAGTAAATATGTATCAATTCGCATCCATAATGCACATATCCATAGAACTCATTCGTTCGTAAAGTACTTGAGCGTTTTTGAAAGAAAGTCATCAATTGGATTATATCAATCCTTTTGAAAGTTCGTTATGAGTACTCCAAGTAAACACACAAAGTCGATTATAATTTATCACATCTACGAAACACGAAAGGTATGGGCAAGATACTTGCCTCGATAATCATCTGCGGATATTCCGAAGAACACGGTCGTTCGGAAAGCTTCGAAACCCTTGATGAAGACGACGATGAACGGAAGGGTTCGATACGAGCTTTTCGCAAGGAACTCGACCCTAATATCATATCATCAATAAATCAACAATCGTACGAGGAAGAATAATCGTAGAACGCCCGAATCCCCTCTATGACATTCTACCGGACACCTTCAAGGCGTCGATTAGGAACTAGACAAAACGACGAATCCTTAGTAATTAAACCATAGAGCAACAAGGAAATTGGTAGAATACAACTTAATAATTAATAATCCATCACTAATATAGGTTAATTCGAATTAACGGACGAAACCAAACAAAATCCCCAATTTTCCCAAGACTAGATTTTTAGGAAATCTAACCTTGATTCGGTAGGTCGAAGGAGGTTATGGGATGACTAATCGACGCTAGAAACTCAAGAACTTTGTGGATTGATAGTTGAACAACATGTCTTCGAGTTCTTCAAGGCTCAGCCGCGGAAAGAAAAGAAGAGAGATTATAAAATGAGTGTAAACCCAGCTTCTCGATCTTATAAATACTGCCCAGTGACACACGAGCAGGAATGCACGAGCGGCCGATCGTGCGCCAGGTCGTGCGCGCCACTGCCATTGTCGAGACGCACGAGCACTGAGCACGAGCACCTGCTCGTGCGCGTGAAGTCAGGGCTGCATGAGCGCCGAATCATGCGCCCAGCTCGTGCGCCATGCTCGTGCATACCTGCCCGGTCCTTACCGCACCTGGCTGGCCAGTACGCAGCCGCCATGACTCGACGACTCAAATTTCTGAAAATGTACGGAACAAACACGACGAATAGTATAATAGTAAAAACACGAGTTAAGCACTAAACAAACACATGGTTCTGACAAGCCGAAGGTTGAAAAGACGATACGAAGGCAAACACCCAAAACTTTGGGAAATTACGAAATGGCCCAAACGCGCGAAACATCACGATACGAAAATGGATAATCAAACCGAAGTTCTTAACACGTATAACAATGTTAAATGAACTTATGAGAAACTCGAAACAACTGTTTCGAACGAGATTCGCAAGAATCCAACTCAAGTGCGAAAAAAGCCGCTAAGAAATACGAAACTCATCATAAAGACACAAAAACGAAATTGGATGACAAAATGTGCAGAATTGATCATTCTCAGAATGATGAAATGGTCACAAGGAAATCGCTAAGACGGGCTCTCGCTAAAAAGAAAATTACCGCAAATTAAAATTGCGGATATTACAATGACAACCATAAAAATGCGAAGGGAACGAAATAGAATACGTTATAATTATTATATCGAGTACAAGCAAGTCGAAAAATAAAAAAAAATAAAGAAACAAAAATACAAGTATTACATTAGTGAAAGTAATTTAGCCGATCTTTGATTTATCCCTTAAAGTCCTTTTGGCCTATCCAACAATAATTAACTCCCTAGTTAACCCCGATGAGAATTTAGGCCTATTTGATTGTTAGCCTCATAATGAACTTTATATTATTTTTATATATACTTGAGTTTTTAGAATTATCTATGAAGGAGAATTTAAATATTATGGCGGCATAAAGGGAAGAACTATAAATTTGTCTTATGAATTATGCATATTTTTCATTAAGATAGTGACTCTAAGCTAGTCAGAGAATAATGTTAGAAATACTTTTAATGCCTCTATGATTGAAAACTTAGTAACTAGGTGTATTCATGTTGCTCATAGTTTTCATTCGCGTAAAACAGTAACTTTGAAATGGGTGTATATAAAAGAAACTGGGGAATAAGGCGAGACTAATTGGTTGTTAATCTTACTGAGAAGTGTGTTCTTGTAATTGTTGATCTAAAACAAGGTTAGTATATGTAAGTTTAAAAGTGCTCATTGGGGGTGAAGTGATTGAATTTTGTTTTAATCGTTAACTGCTTAAATCAAGTAATTTTAGTCATATTTATCATACCTCGACCAAAGAGCTTAAATTAGAATCAATAAAAAGTCCTTTCTGATTCGTGAAGTTGCATGCACGAATAGTGGTAGAGATTGTTGACAATAGGCAAACATGTGGTAGTCCTTACCTCTTTGAATGAGGTTTTGAGCACATACACGCCCCTTCTATACGCCTTCTAGAGTGAGCAATACACTTGACCGATGAGATTTATATTTCCATGTACTTGCCATGATGTCAACGAAGCACTCTTGAGATTAAAAAACTTTAAGAAGTCTGCTTATTGATTACTTGATGCATCTTGCAAAAATTTCATAATTGTTCTTTGTGGTGTGTTGAAATTTGTTTTGTATTGAAAATTTTGGTTTAGATGCATCGTTGGGGACAATCAATATTTAAGTTTGGGGGTGTGGTTTGCACATGATTTACACATATTTTAGCATTGTTACCGAGCTGATATGAGCATAAATATGTTAATTATCATATCATTGGGCACTCGGTTGCATATATATTGGATGAGATTATGTTTGCTTATTTTTGTATGATCTTTAGGTTTTCTCGTAGAATTTTGGGACCTGAACAAGTAATACAGAGGCTTACACCCTAGGACTGTTCAAGAAATGCACGAGAATATATTTTGGTGCGAAAAGTGAAAAAACGGGCAAACTGCCGGTGAACACGATAGGGTCATGTCCATCGACATGGTCCGTGTTGGTCAACACGGCCGTGTAGGTGGTCGTGTCACTTTGCAAAGAGTCTTGGCTGAAATCAATACATGGGTCGTTTGTAATATCCGCATTTTTCTTCCCCTTGTATTTTTCTTTTTCGGCGTATTTCCCGATAGTAGTGACCCTCGTGTATCTTTCAGTGTATCTTTTCTATTATCTATGGATTTTATCCCCGTTATTGTTGTGCGGAACCGCCGTTTCGGGGTTGTCGTGGATCCATGTTGGCCACTTAAGTATACTGGATACAGTTTGGAAAAATGGTTTAAACAACAAACTGTACGGATTCTAAATCTGAGTGCGTAGCGGAAGTCTTGGATACAGTAGGTTGCTATGGATACAGCAACTAAGTGTATGGTGTATACTTAATATATCACAGTAATTTAAAACAGTAAAAGCTGAAGGTAAATAACACAGTAATTAAAGTGGTTCGAGGTAAACCCCTCTACGTCCACTGGTCCTCCACACAGGAGTAAAAAGTTTATTATAATTACTGCGTACACAACTACGTAATTATAAACAAACCTATCGTTGTATCGTTCACACAGATTGATACAAAGAATGTCGCTTTCAACCGTTCACACAGATTGGTTAAAGCTTTCTTCTTGACTAGCTTCTTCACACAGTTCCAAAGCTTCGTCCTTATTCGTCCACACAGTCGAATAACTTGTTGAGTTCACACGAGCTCGGTTTTTACACAGAGGTAAAAGGTAGGTAACCTGTAAGAACAGCAGACTTTGAAGTTCTTGGTGATGATGGGTTTCTTGATGTTGAGCAATGTATATCTCTTTCGTTCTTAATAGCGGTATGCTTTGGAGATATGTTTGCTCGATGATAACTTTTGATAGCTTGAGTGTTAGGTTACTTGATCGATCTTCAATGTCTTCATAGGATATATATAGTCTCCAAGAAAGTATCCGTTGAGATGTATCCGTTTGAATAAGATTTCCTTCAACGGAATATGACATGATCCAGTTGTGGGATTTCAAGATCGAAGGCGCGGTATTTAAATACTTTATCCTTGAGTATTTAAATACTTCTTTGTTCAACGGGACTTGACTTGTGTTCCTTCTTGTCCTTTTGTGAGCAGTATGGAAGATAAGCGTACTTTGAGCATCGAGACAGTTTCCATACTTGGTCTTTTACAAGACTACTTGTCAGTCTTGTGAGCTTCACTTTATCCGATTCGAGGAAGGTCTTCGATCTGAGGATAAAGCCTCAAAGCTTCGATACGCTTTCCTTTACAGTATTTGGCATATATGTCAAAACCTCTAAATAACATTCGATACAGGATTCGAGTATCCCTACTGCTTTGATACAGGTCTTTGTTTTCCCAACAATTTCCCCCTTTTTGACAATTTGCCAAGACTAACTTTCTTAACTCTTCGAGTCTTCTTGATGATGCCAAAACCTTCTTCATGAAGCATTTCTTCTTTGATGACTTCAAGATTTCTTGGTCTTTTGTCAAAAGGTCGACTTAGTGACTTAGTCTACAATAATGAACCGCTCGCAGCACGTTCGATACATTTTGAGATTTATTACAACTTAAGCTTATGATTGGCGCGCAGCACAATCTTACAATGTATTCTAAGTTTACAATCGAAATTATGAACTGTTCGTAGACTAGTTCGTATACTTATTTTTCAATCAAGTTTATCTAACTTGAGATTCCTATCAAACAATTTTAAGTAATCATACATAAATGCAGATTACGAGTTGTAATCTTTCAATACAAACAAACGGTTTTTATTGATATTCAAAATGATTGAGTACAAAGTTTCTTTGTTTGAATAGAAATTACAAAAACAAAAATAATATACATAAATTTCAGCTCTTTATCTATAATCCGCATGCCTCCATGGTCTTTTAAGGTTCGTTCTCGGTGCCGCGCCACCAGTTTTGAAGTGAATCATTGCCTCGATACTGGTATATCGCTCTTCCTTCATATGAACGATCAAAGGCAAGTATCCAATCTTCTGGATGGGTGACCCGATCTCCTCTTCTATGTTTGGATTTCATTTCGATTTGGAGAGGGAGTTTACCTTCTTCTAGCATCTTCGTAAACTTATCTGCCGCTTCCGCTAACGTTTTATAATTTTTGAAGATGGCGGATTCCCTGATGAGTCTGACAAAATATCTCATCAGTTCGTTCTTCCTCCAGTGCTTCACTTCGTCGGCAGTTGGGTTGCGGTTGGTCGGCAGACGAATTTCCGAAGGTCTCTGAATAAGAGTTTGCCAAGGGACATTAGGATCATGAAATTCCGGTCTGGAGCCTGAAATTTTAAAACTTTGGGATTGAGGTGCTAGCTTGTTCAATTCGGCAGTGATACTGTTCTGAGCAGCCTCAAATTCCCTTTCTTGTTGCAGCCTTATTCTCCTAGCAGCTTCTCGTGCCTCTTCCCCCTTTATGGATTCATCAAGACTTTGCAGGATTTCAAGAGCAGCGTCCTGTTTGGTCTCGATGCTGGTCATTCTTTCAACAAGGGAGGAAAGAGTCTGCGACATTTCTTGAATGCATTTGTCGTGAGCACGCAGTTGAGAGCTGTTCTCAATCATTGCACAAGCGGTCTTGGCTTCAGCTATCCTTGTCTTTGTAGCTTCTTCCTTCAGCAGTTGCTCCTGCTTATCTTCCATGATCTTCAAGGCTTGCTTGAAAACTTCTGGCAAAAGAATGAATGCGTCGACAACTCGAGATACTTCGTGTTGAAGAGTAGTCATTTCTTCGACGGCAGAGGTGTGCATCCAATTCAGTGCCTTTTCAACGAAAGATAGAGCGTTTACTGCATCTTGGATAAATACAGTCTGAAGGCCAAGAGCTCGCAGGCGCTCTTTTCGTGCAGCAGAGATCGGAGAATCTGGTTGGGCGAAGTCTGCAGCGCCGTTCAACCTTCTTACATTCACGGATGGACGTGAAGTAAGTTGGACATCCTCAGGTTCGGTACCGTCCTCGGATTCCATTGTTGAAGGGGCGGGAGCAGCTTCCTGTGGTTCGGCGACAGTTGGTGGAGAAGCTTCCTGTTGCGAAGACTCTTCAGCAATCATGGATGCAGGAGGGACTGAATCCTCTTGTTGGATTTCAGGAATAGCTTCTTCGGTCGCAGCAGGCTCGGGTGCCTGTTCCAAAATTTCTTGAAGTTCCTCGACTGGAGGGACTGATTCCTCTTGGTCGGAAATGTTCTCGGGTTGTGGCGAAGGGGGATTGGCTTGGGTAGAAGGCCCTTCGTCATTTCTGGGTGGAGAGGCATCTCGAGCTTCAGCCTCTTCATGGATCATTCTCAGACCTGCTTGTAGAGCATCGTCGTCATCGTCTGAGTCATGATCGTCGTCATCTTTTGGATTAATGGGAGAATCCTCTGACTTCTTCTTTCCTTTCCTCCTGGCGTCAGATTTGTGCAGCAGGTGGCTTTCTATTAGATCCTTGCAAGAGGCGTTGTACCATCGAAGCAGGGCCTCAATTCGATTGAGTTAGTCATTACTTGAGACGAATCTCTCTTCGTGGCTCCATTCGCTCCGGTTATGCAGTGTATAAATGCAGAGCTAGCCTATAGCCTTTCCATTGCGGGAATCTTTCGTACGCGTGTTCAATTTGAACCGAAAGAAGTGTTTGATTTATGATCGAGTCGGGGAAGGGACTTGAATAACGTGCTGAGACGCTGTTTGAGGATTCCTGTGCAGTATGGGATCCTGTACGGAAGATGGACTCCTTGCAGGGGATGGTGCCCTGAAGGAAATTGGATCCTGTACGGGTGTGGGATCCCGCAGAGGAGAAGTAGCTTTTGGCTCCGAATGGGCAGCCGACTCGCTAAAGCCTTGAGCGTTGGCAGATGTCTCTATATCCGTCGTAGCCGCCAAAGGCTCGGGATCTACTGTCGATACAGTAGGAGACACCTCTTCCACAGGGGTTGGGCCCTGGGGTTCTTCATCAGTGGGTTGCGCCACGGGGGAGACATCCTTGGAGTTCTTCGCAGATTTGATTTTTGAGAGCCTCCTGAGTCTCTTCTTGGACTTCTCACCAGCAGAGTGTTTCTTGCTGTGAGATCGCTTTCGCTTCTTTGAAGATTCCATTTCTGGGACCTTTACGGTTTCATCTCTTGGGTTGGCAGAAATAGGCATGTGCCTGGTTCTCGGGTGGTTGCAATGCATGGTGCTCTGGTTATACGCAGTGGGTTTGACACCTCCTAAGTATATCCTCGAGCTATTTTTCTTTGCATCGGCGGATTGCGTCAGTCCGCACTTCGTCAGAATGTAGTTCAGCATTAAACCAAAGGATTTCTTTTGGGTGGCAGGTTTGCACACCTCTTCTTGAAGACGTTTAAGAATGATTTGTCACAAAATGACCTTTACACAGGTCAAAATAGCTACCATCATCCTGAACCTTAAATTCGTGCACATCTCGAACGCACCAGTTCGGTTTTCAATGATCCTGGAGCAAAAGTCATGAAGATAGACAAAATGAAGGAGAAAATTTTTCTTGTGACAAGTAGTTGTCACCATATCAACCACTTTGGACCCTGTAAATAGTCCATAAAACTTAGTAATAAGCTCTTGAGACCCGAACGTCTCAAGTTGGTCCATGGTCAGGCCATCGGCGGGCAGCCTGTAGATTCTCTGGAGTAGATCGCGATTGATGCAGATTTCCACTCCCTGGACTGTTGCAGTGATGTCAGCAACATGACCTCCCTGGGCCAGTGACAGAAAACGGACGGCGGCGTTGAGGTAGAATTCCTCAACCAGATGGGCGTCGTATTTGTCGGCGGTCTTGCTCCCGAAGCGATAGAGACCTTGTTGTTCAAGACGAGTAATGATATACTCCATCGGTTCTGAGTCGTTGGTTTCCGAGAGAATACGCTCGATGATGACAGGTTTGGAGAAGATCCGGCCATCAATGATGTTGGAGGATTTCTTCAGAACAGGGGAAGAAGATTGACTAGCCATTGATGTTTTCTTAAAACAAAGGTGGAAGAAAGCAATCAATTTCGCAGTGAATATGCGAGAAAAATATGTAGTCGCTTGCTTGAGAACTCTTGTAATTGCGAAAGCGTAAAGAGTCTCTAATGGCGAATCTGATCCTTTTATACTTGGGCGCGAAATAGGGTTTTGCAGAGTACGAATGGTCGATTTTAAGGGATGGGAACCGATTTTGAAATCAACGGTTAGGATGGATCGAGTGTAATCGTACGCTAATCCATTAAAAGGTTTAAAAAATAGAGCGAGTCCCACTTCGACATAGGTTGATACCTAAATGCCTAAACGGCGGTTTAAAAATAATAAACAATTTAAAAACATCGCGGCTTTTGAGATTCGATTGTCCAGATGTCGTGTAAGGCATTTAATGAACATGACGTTTGACATAAAAAGCAGGCACGTGGACAAAAATTATTTTAAAAGGAAATAATATTATATTATATCTTGAATCGAAATCCTATAGCATGTCTTTGTTCTCCGTCGATCTGACGTTCCCCCTTAAAAAGGTACTAATAGGTTTTGAATTCCATACAAAGAATATTTGGATTAATGTTGTATTCATGGGTCCTACAAGATTCCCCCTTAATTATTGCACACACCACCGTAGGATTCATATGCCTTCGTTCGCTCTGATCGTATTGATGATTCCGAGTGTACAGATAATTAATGTTGATATCAGTATTCACGGGTCTTACAAAGATTCCCCTCAATTGTTGAGTAAAAGCAGTAAATTACTTACAGGAGTCCGGTGTAGTATTCCCAATTCTTGTCGAGCATGTTGAATCTTGCCGTGTCGAGAGGCTTGGTGAAGATGTCGGCCGGTGAGCGTCTGTATGAACTTTTTCAGCGAACATCCTTGTTCTCGACATGATTCCGATAAAATGATGCTTCATGTTGATATGCTTAGTGCGCGAGTGCGAGTGATTGTGCGTGATTGCAATTGCACTAGAGCTATCACACAAGATTGTAGTCTCTCTAGCATCAATTCCATAATCGGCGATTGTTCTTTGCATCCAAAGGATCTGCATACAAGCCTACCAAAGACATAGTACTGATTCAGCCGTGGAAAGAGAGTTAGCCAATTGCTTCTTACTGAACCAAGAAACGAGTCTAGGTCCGAGAAAGTGACAAGTTCCACTTGTACTCTTCCTATCTAGCTTGCAGCCTCCGAGATCCGAGTCGCTGTATCCAACTAAATCGAATCCGCCTTCCTTAGGATACCACAGTCCTGCATCGACTGTTCCTTTAATGTACTTCAGGATTCGTTTAGCTGTATTGAAGTGTGATTCTTTAGGTGCAACTTGGTATCTCGCACACACTCCAACAGCAAACTGGATATCGGGCCTGCTAGCCGTTAGGTACAGGAGAGAACCAATGAGCTTCCTGTAGAGTGATTGGTCAAACGGCTTTCCGGCTTCATCAGCACTAATTTGCACGGAAGTGCTCATGGGGGTTGGCGAGGATTTGGAATTGTTCATTCCAAATTGGTTGAGTAGTTCCTTGCTGTATTTCTCCTGGTTGATGAATATACCTGTAGGCAACTGCTTTACCTGCAAACCTAGGAAATAACTATGTTCCCCCATCATACTCATTTCAAATTTACTTTGCATGAGATGAGAGAACCTTTGACATAGAGCAACGTTAGTTGAACCAAAAATAATATCATCGACATAGATTTGTACCATTAGAAGGTCCTCACCTTCCTGTATCTTGAACAAGGTTTTGTCCACAGCACCCTTCTCAAATCCGTTGTTAGTTAGATACTGGGACAGGGTTTCGTACCAGGCTCTAGGGGCTTGTTTAAGTCGGTACAGTGCTTTCCTTAGCCTGTAAACTAGATCGATACCGTCTGTGTTGGCAAACCCTGGTGGTTGTTCAACATAAACTTCTTCTGCAAGTTCTCCATTCAGGAAATCACTCTTGACGTCCATTTGGTATACGATAAAACTCTTATGGGTGGCAAAGGCTAAAAATATCCTAATGGCTTCTAGTCTCGCTACAGGGGCGAAGGTTTCATCATAGTCGATTCCTTCTTCCTGACAATAGCCTTGTGCTACTAGTCTGGATTTGTTCCTTATGATAAGTCCATTTCGATCCTTTTTGTTTCGAAATACCCATTTGGTTCCTATAACCGATTGGTGCGTCGATGCAGGTACAAGATACCATACATTGTTTCTTTCAAACCGTTAAGCTCTTCTTCCATAGATGTTATCCAATGAGAGTTGTTAAGAGCGTCTATGGTCGAAACAGTTCGGATCGGGCTAAGAATACGGCGATAGTGCACATATTTAGTCTCCTAAGTTCGGATTGAGATTTCCATTCAGGAAACTGTGAAACTTCAGCATTAGATTCTTCTTGTGCACAAAGTACATTTCCTTGTGTACTTTGTATTCTCCTACGAGTAGAAACACCGGCATTAATGTTTCCAATGATCAGCTCTTGCGGGTGATCTCTCAACCATCTTCGGTCGGGTTCTAGTTCAGGATCCCGTACTGTATCGAAAGTTTCTGTGGGTACAGCTTCAGCTTCATCCACATCGATTCTTACAGCTGCGGGGTTGATTTCTAAATCAACTACAGGTTCTATGGGTGTAGGTGGATCCAAGATAGATAGATGGTGAATGTCCTGAGTGATATCATCTACTCCTGTAGGGTCATGGTGTGGTTCGTCGAACACTACATGAACTGATTCCTCGATCGTCAGCTTCCTTTTATTGAAGATTCTGAAAGCTTTGCTGACGGAGGAGTATCCTACGAATATTCCTTCATCTGATTTTTCATCAAAGGTTCTAAGTTGGTCCTTCCCATTGGTCAATACATAACACCTGCATCCAAAAATGTGAAAATACGAAACTAATGGAGTTTTGTTATTCCATACCTCATAAGCTGTTTTGTTGTGGTGCTTGTTGACGATCTGACGGTTTTGAGTGTAGCACGTTGTATTGGTTGCTTCACCCCGTAAATCTTTGTGGCAATTTGCTTGCGGCAATCATTGTCCTTGTTGCTTCTTTCAACGTCCTATTCTTTCGCTCGGCAACACCATTTTGTTGAGGTGTACGGGCGGTGAGTATTCGTCTTTGTATTCCATTCTCCGACAGTATTGCTCTATAAAGCGGTTAGTAAATTCGGTACCTCTGTCGGAACGAATGCACACGATACTCGACGCTTTTTCATTTTGCAACTTCCTCGGGAGCTCGGGCACCTTGATGTTGTTTCCTTCTTCTTGCTAAGAAAGATCGTCCAAGCATACGGAATAATCATCAACAACAACCATGCAATATTTCTTACCTCCCAAACTTACTGGGTCTACAGACCGTAGAGATCCATGTGTAGCATTTCCAACACTCTTTGGGTTGAAAGGTAGGATTTGCTTTTCGTGGTTGACTTGATTTGCTTGCCTTTCGGCATGGTCCGCAGAGGTGTCCTTCTTGAATGACACATCCGCAAACCTCTAACCATACCCTGTCTTGAAAGCTTGTTGATCGTCTTGAAGTTGACGTGAGACATCCTCTTGTGCCATAACCGGCTAAGATCTGTAGTGCCTTTGGCAACAAAACATGGAATTGAGGAGCTCATAGGCTTCCAACGGCAATGTACATATTACGATCTGCTTCGTAAGCACAACTTCCTTGGTTTGGGTGTTCTTGACTCTACAATGATCTATATAGAACTTCACCGAGAACTGTTTATCACAGGCGGCTAATACTAAGTAGATTATACCGTAAGCCTTCAACATATGCAACATCGGTGACCTTGAATTTCCCGACAAGTAGGTTTCCTTTCCCTCTTGTTCTTCCTTTAGACTTATCACCAAGCGAACTTTTGGACCGCGACCTTCTACAAAATCGAGATAGCTTGCTCCTATCTCCAATCATGTGACGAGCATCCACTATCGAAGTACCAGGTATCCTCCTCTAGAATGTCCTGTAACAAAGAAATTAGGTAGATTTAGGTCCCCTTTGATTTTTGGGTCCATATATGTTAGTTCCTTTAGGTACCCAAACTTTCCTGACAGCAATTGGTTTACTGTAGGATGTACTCGGTACAGTGTTGCGATATCTACGGGGGGCATATCCGTAGTTGTTATAATCATGATAATTACTATGCATGTAAAATTCAGGGTTATTATTATTATTCCAGTACGAGTGCCGTCTAGGAGGTGGAGCCATTTTCCTAGGCTTAACAGCCTGTCTTCTGGGTCTCCAGTTGGATTCCCAATGCTGTTGTTGATACTGAACTGGCATCTGCTGTCTTGAGGGATAACGGGGCTCCTGTATCCAATACCTAGGCGCACTGTACTGAGGGTACTGCCGTGCGGGCCTTTGGTGGTTGGATACCGCTTTCTTTCTGAATGACTGTCGGCTTTGATGATATGCTTGTGGAGCATGCTGTAGATTACGCCTTCTGAGTGGTTGTTGGTTCCACTGTCTCGAATAGTAGAGTTGAGGGGGCGGAATTGCAGCCTTCGGTTTTCTCGGTACAGCAGGTTCCTTTATGGGACTAGGAGTATCTTCCGATTCTGGAATGTGTTCCACACTCTTGACGAACACTGTACTAGTTTTCCCTTTATTCGAACATGAGCTGTATCCTAAGCCACTTTTATCATGAGCATGTTGCCCAGTGCTTAGAATTTCTTCCATTCTTTTGGACGATTTTTCAAAAGACTTCAGAATGGTCTCAAGTTCAGTTTCTCGCTTCTCGAGAGTTGTGATTTTGGTTTGTAGTAGAACCAAATCATTTGTCTTGCTCTCATTGTGGGTTTTAACCTCATTTAGTTCATGAGAAAGTTGATGATTGCTCTCCATGAGTTTTTCAAAATCGACCTTGCTGGTTTCACAATCAAGAGACATATTTTCATAATTTATTTTCAGCAAGTCATTTTCATCTTTCAGCTCTAAATTTGTTAATTGAAGTTGTATATTCTCAGTTTTTAGAGTCTCATGGGCCTTTTGAATGTTTTTAAATTCATTCATCATATTTTCAAAAGTATGAGATGCATTAGATGGAATAGCTGAGGTTGAACTTACCTCATCGTCGCTGTCTTCACCTTCTGGAACATCTTTGGCCATAAAGCACATGTATGCTTTATCATCGAACTCATCGTCAGATGAATCACTTTCATGACCACCAAGACATTCTGCTGATTTGGATGGTGTGGGGAGGCTTCGATTCTCCAATCGGGGCCTTGAGCTTGTCTTTCCAAGCACGTCTTCTTTCATCTCTCTCTTGTTGCTCGGCCTCGGGCAATCTTTGGACTTTGGGATGAGGACATTTGTTTGCATAATGGCACGGTTTCTGCAGATTATAACACGAGTTAGCATCACCGGATGATGTTTCGGTACTTACCTTGTTGACGAGTTTGGGCACAGTAGGGAGTCTTTCCAGATGTTTGATGAACTTTTTGAATTTATGCATTAGAAGCGCCATTTCATCTTGGGACGGGATGTCGTCGTCACTGTCGGCATTCTTGTGACCGGGCTTCAACGAGCTAGGCATGCCGTGTCGACGGTTCGATACTGTGGCGAGAGCATGACCTTTGAAGGAGATTCTTGACTTTCTCTCTTCTGTCAATGTCATACTCAAAAGCTTTAAGGTCGAGAAGAGATCAAAAGTGGATATTTCATTAAGATTACAGGATACACGCATAGTCGTGGTCTTAATGTCCCATCGAGGCCGAGAGATCTGAAAATTTTTAAGTTCTTCTCCTTTTGGGTGTAAATCTTGCCCAACGCTTCAAGTTCACCAACAATACCAGTAAATCTGAGGTCAAGTTCCTCAAGTGTTTCCGTTGGTTTCATTTCAAAAGATTCAAATTGCTGAGTAAGTTTTGAAATCTTGTTTTCTTTTGAGAGCTCAGTTCCCTCACAAATTAACTTGAGTTTATCCTAGATTTCTTTGGCTGTTTTGCAGCTCTTTACCTTTGAGAACGTGCCTTTGTCAAGAGTGACAAATAACGCGTTCTTAGCCACGTTGTCGAGATTGGCTCGCTTCCTTTCATCTGTTGTCCATTGCTCGCGTTCTTTCTCGAGCATTTCAGCATGGGCTTGGCCCTCAATCCTTGCGGCTGGATTGACCTTCATGATCTTGATCGGACCATCCTGTATAACAAAAATCATCTCTTCGTGCATTGCTGCAAGATGAGCTTCCATTCTAATTCTCCAGTCGTCAAATTCGTTAATAGAGAACATAGGGACTTTGTTAATCATAGAAGTATCCATACTGATAATATAGGAATGAAAGAGACTGTTTTGAAAATAAGTGATTTGAATCTGATTCGGTTAAAAAGAAATACGACTGATTCTTTTTAGAATCAACCGCTCCGATACCACTTGTTGGCCACTTAAGTATACTGGATACAGTTTGGAAAAATGGTTTAAACAACAAACTGTACGGATTCTAAATCTGAGTGCGTAGCGGAAGTCTTGGATACAGTAGGTTGCTATGGATACAGCAACTAAGTGTATGGTGTATACTTAATATATCACAGTAATTTAAAACAGTAAAAGCTGAAGGTAAATAACACAGTAATTAAAGTGGTTCGAGGTAAACCCCTCTACGTCCACTGGTCCTCCACACAGGAGTAAAAAGTTTATTATAATTACTGCGTACATAACTACGTAATTATAAACAAACCTATCCTTGTATCGTTCACACAGATTGATACGAAGAATGTCGCTTTCAACCGTTCACACAGATTGGTTAAAGCTTTCTTCTTGACTAGCTTCTTCACACACAGTTCCAAAGCTTCGTCCTTATTCGTCCCACACAGGTCAGAATAACTTGTTGAGTTCACACAGAGCTCGGTTTTTACACAGAGGTAAAAGGTAGGTAACCAGGTAAGAACAGCAGCTTTGAAGTTCTTGAGCTGATGATGGCTGTTCTTGATGTTGAGCACTGTATATCTCTTTCGTTCTTAATAGCAGTATGCTTTGGAGATATGTTTGCTCTGATGATAACTTTTGATAGCTTGAGTGTTAGGTTACTTCGGTAACTGATCTTCAATGTCTTCATAGGATATATATATAGTCTCTGAAGAAAGTATCCGTTGAGATGTATCCGTTTGAATAAGATTTCCTTCAACGGGAATATGACATGATCCGGATTTCGCGGGATTTCTGAAGATCTGAAGACTGGCAGTATTTAAATACTTTATCCTTGAGTATTTAAATACTTCTTTGTTCAACGGGACTTGACTTGTGTTCCTTCTTGTCCTTTTGTGAACAGTATGGAAGATAACTGTATTTTGAGCATCGAGACAGTTTCCATACTTGGTCTTTTTACAAGACTACTTGTCAGATCGACGAGCTTCACTTTATGCTGATTCGAGGGAGGTCTTCGATACAGGATAAAGCCTCAAAGCTTCGATACAGTTTCCTTTACTGTATTTGGCATATATGTCAAAACCTCTAAATAACATTCGATATAGGGATTCGAGTATCCCGGCTGTTTCGATACAGGGTCTTTGTTTTCCCAACAATCCATTCTATGTTATGATGCCCGTTGAGATGTTCCGTTGGATGTTTCGTTCACCTTCCGGTGTTTTGAACCGTTCATATTTCATACCTAGCGCATGCTATTTTTTCTACATAGCGCACGCTAGGGGTCCCTTAGTAACGCACGCTACGTTTGTTTCGTAGCGCGCGCTAGCGAGTAGCCCTGGGAGTGGCGATCTTGTTTTCGGTATACGGACTAGCGTATTAGCGTACGCTACGTATGCTAGCGCACGCTAATGTCGAGAGGCTAGCGCACGCTGATGATGCCCGGTAGCATGCGCTAGCGTGAGTGTCCAGTACTGGACAATTTATTTCTGGAATCGGTCAGGTGACAGTTAGCGCACGCTACGCTCGTATGGTAGCGCACGCTAACGGGTCAGGTGAGTTTTGGGCAGTTAGCTTCTGGACTCGGCTGATGTCCAGGTAGCGCACGCTATTGGTCGATAGCGCGCGCTACCGATAGGTTATTAGCGCACGCTACATTTGGAGTAGCGCACGCTAACGACCAGAAGTCTGGCTACTGGACTGGACGCTAACTATTTTGGCCTGTAATTTTACCCCGTTAGTGCACGCTAACCTTGAGGATTAGCGCACGCTAACACTCCCTGGCTATATAAACCAGGGAGTTGACCCAGATGAACACATCATTTTCATTTCTTCTCTCCCCGCGACGCAGAACCATCCCAGGCGATTTTCCAAGCGATTCTTCCCTTCGATTATTTCAGGCATCCTCTACCTTGAGTTTTTGAAGTAGATTAACAACACCTACTTATGTTCTTCATCATCAATCCAAGGTAAATCTCTTAGAACCCTACTTTTGGGCTATTTGGGGGTTTTGGGATTTTCTTCCGATCCGTTCTGTTTTGTTGGTGAATTCATGATGAATATGATTAAACTTGTCAATATCATTAGTTTCCCTACGGATTCATGGTATATTTTCATGGTTTTGCGGAATCGAGAGGGTTTGGTTGTGATCCGCCCTCGTTGTTATTTTTGTACGAATATACATGAATCGTAGGCGGGTTTTCGGGTGTATTCCATTTCCGTATTCGTCTAGAGTTGGTTGTAATTATGTTCTTCGAATCGTTAGGTTCAGTTCCGTTGATTCCTAACGTTCGTCGGTGATTATCTTTTCCGTTCGTTGCGTCGTCAATTATTCAAGGCAAGTATTTTTGGAAACCTTTATGCTTAACGTGAAATGGTAATGTATATTGTGTGTGATTTGCTCACCTCGGGAGGGTCCGACGGGATCACGGAGGGAATCTATGGCTTCGTCCTAGATTCATGAGTTTGTTTCGCTAGCCAGCTCGGGAGGGTCCTTAGAGGCCTCGAGTGGGATTCGTGGCTTCGTACCGGTCCTAGGTGACGTGTGGTGCTTGATTTGTTTTATGAATGTGGCCAGCTCGGGAGGGTCCTTAGAGGCCTCGAGTGGGATTCGTGGCTTCGTCCCGGTCCTAGGCAAATTAATTGTTTGACTGTTTATTTCCGGAAAAGACATGTCTGGTTTTGGTTTATGAAATGATATTGGTGCATGTACTATGAAACGTGTAAGCAATTGGTTTGCCTTGATTACTTGTACTAGCGTAATTGCTAACCCCTTTGGGGACCCGTTTTGGGGAAATTCTTGTTATGGATTTCAGGTTATGATTATCCGTCTGGCGAGCAGGGACGATGCGAGGATGTTGGCGTGGTCGTTGACATGTGCATTTGGGTCTTCTTATTTCTTTTGTTCATTTCGATTTGGTTGTTTCCACAGTTATAAACTTATAGATTGTACTCGCGAGTACTTAGGCTTTTCATTTCAAACTCCGTATTGTATTACTTTAAAATTGTTATATTGTCGGTTGATACTTATTTCGCCGGTTGCTCCGTGTGTATCTTTTATGTCATATCATTTAAATGTGTGCCCACGCTAACCGAGATGGTTAGTCGAGTGGGGTTTCCTTGTTTGTAGCCTGGTGGGTCCCATGTAGGGGTCCACGGTGCTGTAATATACTCCGAATATCTCGGGGTGTTACAGAAAATGGTATCGGAGCTCTAGGTTTATGGATACCTAGGCTTGTCGGTTATTTGGGTCTAGTCGTGTTCTGTTTCGCACATTGTCATACCGCTGCCGGAATCTCAGTACTTCCAGTGTTCGTAAGTTTCCTTACTCGATTCTTTACTTTCTCGTACTGTATTCTGTTTCCTGGACTGTGATAATTCTCCCTCTTTTACTTATCATCGAGTTGCTTTTGCCACCTCTTGTCACCAGCATGGATGCTGGAAGGGGACGTGGTCGTGGTCGTGGCCGTGGACGCGGTCGAGGACGTGGGGCCGCCGTTGGGGCGGCCACGTCGCACTCTTCAGGAGCCGGCAGTACCGGCGACCGTCATAGTCATGCTTCTTCTCAGGAGCGCGCCGATCTTGGTATTGCGGCTGTTATGCAGCAAATGGTTAACCAAATGGCGGCTATAGCTCAGGTGGTCCAGGACCCCGATCGGGCCCATGTTAATCGGGGCGGAGCGGATCGGCCAGCCGAGGATGTCATCAAGATGCATCCTCCTCAGTTTTCGGGAGCTTCGGACCCGATCGGCTGGGAGGGGTGGATCAAGGAGATATCCAAAGTCTTCACTGCTACCAACTGCCCCGAGGACCGTAAGGTCCCTATTGCTCAATATTTTCTCATGGGAGATGCTACAGATTGGTGGGAGGTCGTTGGTCCCAAAGATCATGTTGCTTCGTGGACCGAATTCCAAGAATTTATGGAGACCGAATATTATCTGTGGCCGGTCAGACAGGCTCGAGTGCATGCTTTCTATGATGCTCAACCACGGGATATTCCCGTATCCCAAGCTATTGCCGATTTGAATAAGGAGTTGGGTTATGTGAAAACCCAAGTTGTCGCTGAGAGCGACAAAATTTTCCATTTTTCCAGGAGGATGAAACTGTCTATTCGGGACTATATGTCTGCGCTCGTCTGTACTACCTTGAAGGATTATCGAGTTGAGCTCTTGCTTATGATATGTCGGTGACGGCTAGCGATTTGGCTCATGAGCAAGAAGCGAATTCGGTCGGAAATTTTTCGGTCCCAAGAGTGGAGTCCAAGCGAAATCTCAGCCGCAAATATTTCTACGGCGGTTCGGCTCGTTTTTAGGAGCTTTGGAGTGCCGCGGGCCGTCGTCAGGACCCAGATGCTTTAAGCGTGGCAAGCCGTGCCACGTGAACCGAGATTGTCTTTGTCCACCTTTGACTTGTCATACTTGTGGTCGGTTGGGCCTGAGCTTCTTTGCGAAGCTCGAGACAGTTCATGGCGCCCGTTCTTCTCACCCAGCACCTATGGAGCCGAGCGTGAACCAGGGCTCATTTGCTCCGCCGCCTCCACCGAGTGTCAGTCGGGGTCAACCCGCTAGAGGAGGAGCTTCCAGTGTCGGCTCCGCCCAGCCGCGTATATACGAGATGAGGAGGGCCGATGACCCATCAGCTACCGTGGCGACAGGTACCGTTCGTATCCATTGTCATCCTGTCGGTGTACTTTTTGATTCGGGTGCTACGCATTCATTCATTTCTCTAGAGTGTGTACGCCGTTTGAGTCTCGACTTCTTGTCACCTTGCGAGCCTTTCATCGTTAAACTTCCTAGCGGTGATAGAATTGTCGGTGATCGAGAAGTCCGGGACTGTTCTGTGATTATTTGTGAGAGGGCTTGGCTCTCTAATCTTATTGTTGTGGATATCGAGGGTGAGGATTTGATTCTCGGGGATGATTGGCTCGAGCAGCATGGCGCGATCATGAACTACCGCACGAGAATCATCACTATGTTAGCCGAGGACAGCACCGAACACTCTTTCGCAGGGCGAAAGAGGGGAAACCAGAAGTTCGTTATTAATGCCTTAAAGGCGATGAGTCTCCTGCAAAAGGGGTGTACTGGTTATTGGTGCTACGCTTTGAAGGCAGAGAATGGTGGAGTCGAGCTTTCATCGATTCCAGTTGTTAGTGAGTTTCCTGATGTATTTCCTGAAGAGTTGCCGGGATTGCCACCGGATCGTGAGGTTGAGTTTGTTATAGAATTAGAGCCGGGCGCGGCTCCGATTTCGAAGGCGCCATATCGCATGGCACCTTCAGATATGTCAGAGTTGAAGAAGCAGTTGAGTGAGCTTCTTGAGTCAGCGTATGTTCGACCGAGCGCCTCGCCTTGGGGTGCACCGGTCCTGTTTGTGCGGAAGAAGGATGGTTCACTACGTTTGTGTATCGACTATCGCAAACTAAACAAAGTGACCATCAAAAACAAGTATCCTTTGCCGAGGATTGATGACTTGTTCGATCAGTTGCAGGGAGATGCGGTATTCTCGAAGATTGATTTGAAATCGGGGTACTATCAGCTCCGGGTGAGGGAGTCAAGCGTCAAACGGCTTTTCGGACGAGATACGGACATTATGAGTTTGTAGTTATGCCTTTCGGGTTAACTAATGCGCCGGCGGTGTTCATGCGATTGATGAACAAAGTCTTTATAGAGTATTTGGATAAGTGTGTAAATCGTCTTCATTGACGATATTCTTATCTATTCGAGGAACGAGGAAGAGCATGCCCATCATTTGCGGGTAGTGTTAGACATTTTGAGGACCGAGCAACTCTATGCAAAGTTCTCGAAATGTGAGTTAAGCCGAAAGAAGTGATGTTTTTAGGTCACGTGATTTCAGTAGGGGGTTCGTGTGGATCCGCAGAAAATTGAGGCAGTGTTGGATTGGGCATCGCCCACAAATGTGAAGGAGGTCCGTAGTTTCTTGGGTTTGGCTGGCTACTACCGTAGGTTCGTCGAGGGTTTCTCAAAACTAGCTCGACCACTTACACAGTTGCTCCATAAATCCGAGAAGTTCGTCTGGACTGATGAGAGGCAGTCGAGTTTCGAGGAGCTGAAGAAGCGTTTGACTTCAGCCCCGGTTTTGGCGTTGCCATGTGGCAACGAGGGATTCGCCGTTTATAGCGATGCTTCGGGTCAGGGTCTTGGGTGCGTATTGATGCAGCACGGCAAGACCATTGCCTATGCATCGAGACAGTTGAGACTGTATGAGCTTAACTACCGTACTCACGATTTGGAGTTAGCGGCGGTTGTCTTTGCACTCAAGATTTGGCGTCACTATCTTTTTGGCTCCGCATGTCAGATTTTTACCGATCATAAAAGTCTGAAATACATATTTACTCAGCGGGAGTTGAATATGAGGCAGAGGAGGTGGTTAGAGCTGATTAAGGATTACGACCTCGAAATCCTTTATCATCCGGGCAAGGCGAACGTCGTGGCCGACGCCTTGAGTCGGAAACCGATTGCTTTGCGAATGCTTGAGGTCCTTACGCCTCAGTATGAGCTTCGGCGGGCTTTGATCGGGTTAGATGTTGAGGTTTTGTTGCCTGGAGCTGTCGGGCAACTTTGTGTTTTAGAGATTTCGTCGTCTTTGATCGATGAAATTAAGCTGAAGCAATTAGAGGATCCTATGATTACTCAAATCCAAGAGAACGTTCTTAAAGGAAAGTCTCCTGGATTTGTGATTCACGAGGATGGTGTTTTGAGATTCCAGAGTCGGCTTTGTGTGCCGAACGATCCAGAGTTGCGACAGAGTATTTTGCGTGAGGCCCATTCCACACCCTATTCCATTCATCCTGGTTCGAGTAAGATGTACAAGGATCTGAGGAGGAACTTCTGGTGGAATGATATGAAGGAGGAGGTCGCACAGTTTGTGGCGAGATGTTTGACTTGCCAGCAGGTCAAAATCGAGCATCAGCGACCGGCTGGGTTATTGCAGTCACTTCCCATTCCAGAATGGAAATGGGAAGATATATCGATGGATTTTGTTACGAGTTTGCCGAGATCTAGGTCGGGCATGAATATGGTATGGGTGGTTGTTGATCGTCTGACCAAGTCGGCACATTTTCTGGGCATCAAGGACACTTGGGGCCCGGAGAAGTTGGTTCGTGTGTTTATCGCGCAGATTGTGAGGCTTCACGGTACTCCGAAGTCTATTGTTTTGGATCGTGATGGCCGTTTTGTATCGCACTTTTGGCAGGCGGTGCATAAGGCGTTAGGTACCCATTTGCATTTGAGTACCTCTTTTCATCCCCAGTCAGATGGACAGTCGGAACGCACTATCCAGACATTCGAGGACATGTTGCGTGCTTGTGCCCTCGATTGGAGTAGCGACTGGGAGGAGTATTTTCCATTGATCGAATTCACGTACAACAATAGTTGGCACGCGTCGATTCGGATGGCACCGTATGAGGCACTTTATGGGCGACGATGTCGATCGCCGATTTGTTGGAATGAGGCATCCGATTTGGTCGGGACCGAACCGGATGTCGTTCTAGAGACGAGACGGAAGATAGAATTAATTCGAGAACGGATGTTGGATCGCCCAGTCGGCGAAGTCATATCATATGCCGATGTCCGTCGTCGACCTTTAGAATTCGAGGTGGGAGACCACGTTTTGCTGAAGGTGTCGCCGACGAGAGGAGTTTTCCGTTTCCGGAAGAAGGGGAAGTTGAGTCCGAGATTTATTGGACCCTTCGAGATTCTCGAGCGAGTCGGTGGGTTAGCATACCGTTTGGCGTTACCCCCGGCCCTGAGTCATGTTCATAGCGTTTTTCATGTTTCCCAGCTGAGGAAATATGTCCCGGATCCTAGTCACATCATCGACTATGGGGAGATTGACATTGCCGAGGATATTACTTTTGAGGAGCGTCCTTTGAAGATTTTAGAGCATCGGGAGAAACGACTGAGGCATAAGACCATCCCTTTGGTCAAGGTGCAGTGGTCGAGACACGGTGTCGAGGAGGCAACTTGGGAAACCGAGGAGAGCATGCGTGCTAGGTACCCTGAGTTGTTTGTTTCTTAAGTTTCGGGACGAAACTTGTTTTTAGAGGGGTAGAATGTAATATCCGCATTTTTCTTCCCCTTGTATTTTTCTTTTTCGGCGTATTTCCCGATAGTAGTGACCCTCGTGTATCTTTCAGTGTATCTTTTCTATTATCTATGGATTTTATCCCCGTTATTGTTGTGCGGAACCGCCGTTTCGGGGTTGCCGTGGATCCATTCTATGTTATGATGCCCGTTGAGATGTTCCGTTGGATGTTTCGTTCACCTTCCGGTGTTTTGAACCGTTCATATTTCATACCTAGCGCATGCTATTTTTTCTACATAGCGCACGCTAGGGGTCCTGTAGTAGCGCATGCTACGTTTGTTTCGTAGCGCGCGCTAGCGAGTAGCCCTGGGAGTGGCAGTGCTGTTTTTCCAGCCTTCTGGACTAGCGTATTAGCGTACGCTACGTATGCTAGCGCACGCTAATGTCGAGAGGCTAGCGCACGCTGATGATGCCCGGTAGCGTGCGCTAGCGTGAGTGTCCAGTACTGGACAGTTTATTTCTGGAATCGGTCAGGTGCCAGTTAGCGCACGCTACGCTCGTATGGTAGCGCACGCTAACGGGTCAGGTGAGTTTTGGGCAGTTAGCTTCTGGACTCGGCTGATGTCCAGGTAGCGCACGCTATTGGTCGATAGCGCGCGCTACCGATAGGTTATTAGCGCACGCTACATTTGGAGTAGCGCACGCTAACGGCCAGAAGTCGCTACCGGATCGACGCTAACTATTTTGGCCTGTAATTTTACCGTTAGCGCACGCTAACCTTGAGGATTAGCGCACGCTAACACTCCCTGGCTATATAAACCAGGGAGTTGACCCAGATGAACACATCATTTTCATTTCTTCTCTCCCCGCGACGCAGAACCATCCCAGGCGATTTTTCGAGCGATTCTTCCCTTCGATTATTTCAGGCATCCTCTACCTTGAGTTTTTGAAGTAGATTAACAACACCTACTTGTGTTCTTCATCATCAATCCAAGGTAAATCTCTTAGAACCCTACTTTTGGGCGATTTGGGGGTTTTGGGATTTTCTTCCGATCCGTTCTGTTTTGTTGGTGAATTCATGATGAATATGATTAAACTTGTCAATATCATTAGTTTCCCTACGGATTCATGGTATATTTTCATGGTTTTGCGGAATCGAGAGGGTTTGGTTGTGATCCGCCCTCGTTGTTATTTTTGTACGAATATACATGAATCGTATGCGGGTTTTCGGGTGTATTCCATTTCCGTATTCGTCTAGAGTTGGTTGTAATTATGTTCTTCGAATCGTTAGGTTCGGTTCCGTTGATTCCTAACGTTCGTCGGTGATTATCTTTTCCGTTCGTTGCGTCGTCAATTATTCAAGGCAAGTATTTTTGGAAACCTTTATGCTTAACGTGAAATGGTAATGTATATTGTGTGTGATTTGCTCACCTCGGGAGGGTCCGACGGGATCACGGAGGGAATCTATGGCTTCGTCCTAGATTCATGAGTTTGTTTCGCTAGCCAGCTCGGGAGGGTCCTTAGAGGCCTCGAGTGGGATTCGTGGCTTTGTCCCGGTCCTAGGTGACGTGTGGTGCTTGATTTGTTTTATGAATGTGGCCAGCTCGGGAGGGTCCTTAGAGGCCTCGAGTGAGATTCGTGGCTTCGTCCCGGTCCTAGGCAAATTAATTGTTTGACTGTTTATTTCCGAAAAAGACATGTCTGGTTTTGGTTTATGAAATGATATTGGTGCATGTACTATGAAACGTGTAAGCGATTGGTTTGCCTTGATTACTTGTACTAGCGTAATTGCTAACCCCTTTGGGGACCCGTTTTGGGGAAATTCTTGTTATGGATTTCAGGTTATGATTATCCGGACGAGCGAGCACCGGACAAGACGAGGATGTTGGCCAGGGTCGTTGACATGTGCATTTGGGTCTTCTTATTTCTTTTGTTCATTTCGATTTGGTTGTTTCCACAGTTATAAACTTATAGATTGTACTCGCGAGTACTTAGGCTTTTCATTTCAAACTCCGTATTGTATTACTTTAAAATTGTTATATTGTCGGTTGATACTTATTTCGCCGGTTGCTCCGTGTGTATCTTTTATGTCATATCATTTAAATGTGTGTCCACGCTAACCGAGATGGTTAATCGAGTGGGGTTTCCTTGTTTGTAGCCTGGTGGGTCCCATGTAGGGGTCCACGGCGCTGTAATATACTCCGAATATCTCGGGGTGTTACATCGTTCGCCCAACACGGGTCGTGTCTGTCACTGACCCAGAAACATTTATATGCATTTTTAAGCTGTTTAGTGGGCAATGAAGGCTATAAATAGACCATTTAGGTGCAAAAATTATGATTCATCACCCTATTGACCTAGAGGGAGAACAAAGAAGAGTCCAATAAGTTTAAGGACAAGAGATCCAACACAAGGAGTCACGATGGATCGAGAGATTCTGTCAAATTCCGGCTTTTATCTTTTCTTTCCTTTTTTCCTTATTTGCTTGAACATGATCATATTTCTATGTATTTTTTCATAACCATGTCCGGCTAAACTATTAAATTCTAAGACATTAGAGTGAATTGATTGTGATGGTTTCTAAAGATTTCATTCTAAAACTAGAAAAAACACTTTCTAAATCGGGTAAAAAAGACTTTCTAAATCGGATGTTTAATCGATATAGATCGAGCCGATGTAGAAAATCCACTTTCTACATCGGTTATTTAACTGATCTAGAAAGTCTTATTTAACCGATCTAGAAAGTCTTACTTTAAAAAAAGTAACCGGACTCAGCCCAGACCCGACCCGGGCCAGGCCACGACCCGACTCGACCCAAGCCCAACCCGATCCTAAAATATTAATATATTGTAATTTATCACATGAGGATTTGAACCCTTGACCTTGTGGTTGAGAAGTCAAGTCCCAACCACTAGGCTATAGTGATTTGTTTGAATAAATTATATCTATATTAAATTTAAATACAATTTTTTGAGTGAGTTTTAGATCGATTCTAAAACAACCGATCTAGAAAATGGCCGCGTCACTTTCTACGTCGGTTCCAACATAACCGATGTTAAAAGTCCGATGTGAAATGGTATTTTTCTACTAGTGATGATCATATGACATATGATTTTACATGTTGGACAATATTGTTCATAGTCGAAAGATGAGTTCAATATTAGGGTCTTAATACTTGACACAAATTGACTGTTAGATTGAGAAATTAATAGTTTTTTGAGCAGATATTTGATCTTTTATTTTTATGGAGTTGAATTACATATGTTAGATGGAGACGTCAATTTGTGTGATTTTTCAACGCGTTTATGTGACTTCGAGAGGAACCATAAATAATTATTGTGATCATCTTATAGGAAAAAGAAGTAAAACTTACGCTGAATTTATCTAAGTAAGCCTAGCAATTAATTAAAACTATCGTTTTGGAACCTCAACATTATGCTTAATTTATTTTTACAATCTTTCTTTATTTTATTTTCTTGTCAATTTCATAATTACTTTAGTCTTATAATCCAAACATAAATTTGATGGTCTAGATCAAGTTAAGAATACTACGATTTAATACTATGGTAATTCAATTAATTTCTATGGAATACGACTTTATTCACCTTTAGCTGCAAGTTTAGAGGGAAATCTCCTCTCGTTTTCAACCGTTCCCATAGCAGATCTGACAGCAGTGACCGGCGTATCGCCGGAAATACTAAGAAAAAACAAGCAGAAACTCTACCTTCATTTCCATTTCTAAATCTATATCATTATCTAACAGTCGTGTGTCTATATTTAATAGCCTGTTTTGTAAGTGTTTTGCAGGTGTTCTTTTCCTGTCATCATCGGGAGTTTTCTCAGGCGAATCACCTTCTGTTTTTTTTTTTGTTTTTTTTTTTCGCCGCTAATCTCTTCCAAACGCGCCACCGGAATTGCGGCTGTTGTACCTCGCGCCGGCGCGTGCAGTGAGTTCCGGTGACTTTTGCCATATCACTTTCAGAAAAGTTTCGTCTTTTTGCGAGGCGATTAGAAGGCTGGTTCTCTGGTCGATTTTTCAAGCTGCTCGGAATCCTCTCGAAGGCTTCCTCTTTTCCAAGTCGTCTCGAAGGCTGGTATCATTGTACTTTTCCGTTAAATTTCATTTTTTATATATATCTATTATTTACTGTGCTTTCTCTGCGTCATTCCTGCTTAAATTGTTTTCTTACATTCTCATCTTATTGTCACTTTTGCTACACACTACCACATTTTATTTATTTTCGTAGTGCGTTTGTTGTTTAGTGTTGGTTGATGTCGCGCCGTTTGCGGGTTGGTAGTTGGAATTTGGGTTCCTTGACGGGTAAGCTTTTGGAGCTCGTAGATGTTTTGGATAAGAGAAAGGTCGATGTGGCTTGTATACAGGAGACTAGGTGGAAGGGGGCGCAGTCCAGGGAGGCGAACGGTTATAAATTGTGGTATTCAGGCCTTGCTAACTCGAGTAATGGTGTGGGTATTCTTTTGTCTAAAGAGTTTAAGGACAACGTCGTGGAAGTGAAGAGGTGTAATGATAGGATAATGTCTGTTGCAGTGGTGGTTGGGGAGAAGGTGGTTAACGTGGTTTGTGCGTATGCACCTCATGTTGGTTTGGGTGAGCTTGTTAAGGAAGCTTTTTGGGTCTGTTTAGATGAGTTGGTCGGGTGTATTCCGGACGATCAATTTATTGTTTTGGGGGGCAATTTCAATGGGCACATTGGTGAGGGGGTGGATGGTTACCATAGTGCGCATGGGGGTTTCGGCTTCGGAGTTAGGAATGTAGGAGGTTCCGCACTGTTGGAGTTTGCCACTGCGCATGAGTTGGTAATTGCTAACTCTGTTTTTCAGAAGAGAGCTGAGCACCTCATCACCTTCAGTAGTGGGGGGCACAACACGCAAATTGACTATCTTCTTTTGCGCAGTCATGATGCTAGGGCGTGCGTGGACTGCAAGGTGTTCCGGAGCGAGGCATGTGCTTCTCAACACCGGCTGCTGGCTATGGATTTATCTATGGGAGGTCGTGTTGTTAGCAGGGTTAGAGAAGCTAGTCCTAGGATTCTCTGGAAGGATCTGAAGGGTGAGAAGGCGACAGTATTCAAGGAGTCTCTGACCCGCGAAGGAGGTTTTTTGCGTGCGGGCGATGCTAACCTTATGTGGACCAGCATAGCCAATGCTATTAGGAGAGTGGGCGAGAAGGTGGTAGGAGTTTCTTCGGGCAGGTCTAGTGGACCTAGGGAGGCTTGGTGGTGGAATGAGGAGGTCTAAAACAAGGTTAAGGCAAAACAAGCGCTATTTAAGGAGCTTTTGTCGGTTAGTGCTGGGGAGGAGAGAATCTTGAAGATTGTAGCATACAAGGTGGCGAAAAGAGAGGCTAAGAAGGCAGTGGCTAAGGCTAAATGTGAGGCGTACGAGGAGATGTACAAGCGCCTAGACTCCAAAGAAGGAGCGAATGCTATTTTTAAACTAGCGAAAGCTAGGGAAAGAGGGCGGCGCGACCTGGGTCCCGTTAAGTTTATTAAGGATGATTTGGGTCAAGTGTTAGTGAACGATGTGGCTATTAAGGAGCGATGGAATAGGTATTTTTTCGAACTTTTCAATGAGGCTAGAGGTAGTGACTCGGTGGTGCAAGGAGTTAGTCTATCTTCTGCTCGTTCGTTTAGTTCCTGTGAGAGCATCAGCAAGGAGGAAGTAAAGGGTGCCCTAATGAAAATGGGTAGAGCTAAGGCTGTAGGCCCGAATCAGGTCCCTATTGAGGTGTGGCTTTGTCTGGGGGAAGTCGGAGTTCGGTGGCTAGCAGAGCTGTTCAACATCCTCCTCAGAGGCTCTAAGATGCCGACAGAGTGGAGGCATAGTATTGTCGTGCCTTTTTTCAAGAACAAAGGCGATGCTCAGAGTTGTAATAACTATAGGGGTATTAAACTCCTCAGTCATACTATGAAACTTTGGGAAAGAGTGGTGGAATGCAGGGTTAGAAGAGAAGTTGAGATCTCAGAGAACCAATTTGGCTTCATGCCGGGGAGGTCCACGAATGAGGCCATTCATCTCGTCAGACGCCTTATGGAGAAGTTTAGAGAGCGGCGTAAGGACCTCCACATGGTGTTCATAGATCTAGAGAAGGCTTATGATAGCATTCCGCGCGATGTTATTTGGAGGAGCCTAGTAGAGAGGAGGGTGTCATTGCCGTTCGTTAGGGCGATCCAAGACATGTACTCCCAAGCTAGGACGTGCGTTAGGACCCCAGTTGGTGACACCCAGTATTTTCCGGTTGAGATAGGGCTACACCAGGGGTCGGCGCTAAGTCCTATTCTCTTCGCTCTAATCCTTGACGTCATTTCGCGAGGGATTCAAGATGGCATCCCGTGGTGCATGCTTTTTGCTGACGACATTGTGTTAGTGGCGGAGTCGAGGAGGGAGGTGAACTCGAAGTTGGAGCTGTGGAGGGCTAAGTTAGAATCCCAGGGCTTGCGTGTGAGCCGGTCTAAGACCGAGTATCTCTGGTGTAACTTTAGTGGTGAGGCCAACGAGGAAGATGTTGAGGTAATGATTGCGGATCAGATCGTACCCCATACGGATAAGTTCAAGTATTTGGGTTCGATCATTCAGAAGGAAGGTGAGTGTGAAGATGATGTCACGCATCGCATCAAGGCGGGGCGGCTAAGGTGGAGATCAGCGACAGGTGTCCTGTGCGACAAGAAAGTCCCTCTAAAGTTGAAGGGTAAATTCTATAGAGCGGCAATCCGACCTGCAATGTTGTATGGCTCCGAATGTTGGGCGGTGAAGAATTCGCTTGAGAGCAAGTTGGAAGTGGCTGAAATGAGAATGTTACGTTGGTCGTGTGGTCGCACTATGTTAGATAGAATTGCGAACGGGGTTTTCAGGAACGCGCTGGAAGTGGCGCCCATTTCAGCGAAAGTTAGGGAAGGGAGATTGAGATGGTTTGGCCACGTCCGCAGGAGGCAGGCATCTGCTCCGGTGAGGAGGGTCGAGAGTTTAATGGTTGTCGGGGAGAGGAGGAGGCGAGGCATCGAGGAGGACGTGGGAGGAGCAATCGAGATTAGATTTGAAGGCCTTAAACATTTCGAGACCATGATCGTTGATAGGTGCGCTTGGAGGCGCCGGATCGAGTTGTGGATTCTTTTGTAGAGGCAGTCTTTGTAGTTGAGAGCCTCAGGGTTGGGTTGTCTCGGTTAGCTTTGACCTAGAGCATTGCATTTTTACTTTTATTGTATATTTTATCCTGTTGTCTTTGCATGTGGTGTATTTTTGACAGGGAGCTGTGCGCAGAACCAACCTCTCTTTTGTTAGAGCAGCGTCCATCGGGAGTGAAGTAGCCAAATTCCGCTTAGGTAAGTCCCATGTGGATCAAGCCATGGGCTCAGGTATTGTCTCGGGCTTTTTCGAATCATATGTTTTCCTTTGTATTTATCACACAAGATCTCGCGCACTGCTCTGGGGTCTTCACGGAAATTCTCCCTACCGTAATAAGTAGGGACATGGTCTGCATACATCTTACCCTCCCTAGACCCTGCTCTGAGCGGGATATACTGGTATGTTTGGTTTGATTTGGTTTTTACTTTGTGCGCTGACAATTAATAAAATAATTAGCGAACAGATCACATCTTAAAACTAAAGTTGAGATTCCAGCTATGCTAATTTAAAATATATGGATCAATACTCAAGGCATAGTGGCATAATATTGTTTATTACCAATCACGTGAGTATAGGGTTGTCGACCTATGGTACGTTTGAGTATACGTTTGAAAATATCGAACCTTAGATTCGAACACGTTTTAAAGTGTCGAATCTTAGAATCTAACGTTTGGGTATACGTTTGAACACCTCGAACCGAGCCGAACCGTTTGATTAAACGTTTCAAATTTTAAACGAGTGACTAAATTAAATGGATGAGAGTTGTTGAGAAATGAAAAAAATGAGATAAATGATGATAAATTTGTATCTTTATCAGATTTTCAACATATGTTTACATCATATCTAAGCCATGAAGCAAAAATATTGCACGAAGCATCCACAAATTGGACTAGAGCTGTGTTTTTGCTTAAATGGACTGATAGAATTAGTTGGGCTGTGGGAGAGTTATTTTTAAAGAGCCTCTGCTACAGTAATCGAGCCGAGCCAAACCGTTTGGTCCAGTTTGCGAACCCCAAATATTAGGGTTTGGCTCTAAGTTTGAGGAGTCGAATCGAGCCTCGGATCGAGCTTTTTCGAGCCGAATATCTCGAACCGGATCGAGCTTTCAGGTTCGTTTACAGCCCTACGTGAGTATATGATTGAAACAAAAAAAAATCCAAAATATATTAGGAATAATGTATTTATTCCGCAAATAATAATAAGTCATTTGAATAACGGATTGCCATTTAAGTTTCAAATGTAGGAGCTTTCGGTTATTGTTTGCTTTGTCATGGTTATAAATAAGAATTAAGATAAAAAGATCTCTCATTGTGTATCTTTAGAGATTTATATTCAAGGTTCTGCGCTTGTATAGTTAAAGGAGTTCGGGGTCATGGTCAATTTTTTAATGTTTTATCAAAAATCAGTGACAATAATTTTAAAATTATTTAGTACCACAGTAGTAGTCTTAAACAAAACAAATAATAACAACGTCATGATTCCGGTTTGGCCTAAAACAACGCCATGACCCAAAATTAATCAATACTTTTCCAACTCTACCAGCTTTTAATTTACAGTCACTCAGCTCAGCTTATATACAAAGAGAGCTGGTGTCGGGTTCATTCATGCGCGTTAATGGGGTGATTACTGTGACTAATTAGGTAATTAAAGAGTGTAGTGGCAGTAATCCTTGGTTATTAGTGCATGGGGGATTCAAAAGTTGACGGGCAAGCAATACTTGGCGTATGTCCCAGAGTCTCTGACGGAGCACCACCGCCTCCGACCGGAGGTATTCATTTTCTGCGCAAACCAATTGGGTTTGATGCACCACCAACCGCAGCCGGTTCATCAGTTCCCCGTTCCCGACCTTAAGCCGGTTCGCTTGGTTCCTCAAGTTCTCAACGTGTTTCTGTTTTCGAATGCGGGACCTCCGCGCCGACTCCCGGTTCGATATCATACGCCTACGCTTTCTCTCGTCTATGTTGGGACCTAATCGACTAGTTGCACCGGAACTGGACCAAATATTTTTAGATATATTCCGGTCTAATGCGTCTGAACCGGAGCTTAGGCTTATGGTTCCGTCCGATTCATTCAAACCCCAGCGAGGAATTGGGTTCTCTGAACCGGACCAGACCGGTACGTGTGAAGATTGTGGGCTAAACACGACCGGGTCATCTCCCTGGGGGGAAGTCGAATGAAAGATAAACGACGGTTCATGGAGTTCCCACGAAGGAAAACCGGATATAAAGGATGAACCGGAGAGAGGAATCTCTGGAACAGACAGCATGGCCGGATAAGTGTTTAGTAGGACGGGGGAGGAGAAGAGGGGAAAAGGGAAGAAATGAATAACATGAGAGTGGTATTTATGGGCAATACCATGGGCTGTCTTGTGGGCCCTGCGGAGGGCATTTGTGGTCACTTGCTTTTCGTCAACCGGCAGTGGCACTAGTGGTGTAGTGGGGCAGAGGTTTGGCTTTTCAAATTCCCTGTGGATCCCAGTTAAGCTTAGTCATGAAGAAATATCCATGTGGATTTTGCAGACACGTGTCCTTACATGGTATGTATATTTTTCAAGAAAATAATAATAATTCTTAATTAATACTATTATTTTTTTTTCAGTTCAATAAGTCCTATGAATAATATATATTCCATAAGAATGTAAATTTCTTTGATTTTTTCATTATCAAAGTTTCTCCATTTGTTTATTCTAGATATTGGACCGATAAACATAAAAATATATTTATAAATCTAATTTTCAAGATAATTTTATAAAATTATTTTTTGAATATTTTTTCATGATATAATTAAAGAATTATTCATTAAACTTTCGTCTCGAAAAAACGAAAACAAGATGCGTCCCCGTATATAATCAATATATGATTTATTCTCTTTATTTATGGGGTTCGGATTTAGGCATTCGCGAGACTGAGAGAGGCTGTGATAAACGGCGGCGTAATTCTGAGGGGCAGTCCGGCGGCGGGAAGCAGCGCTGCATGAGCGGCGTCGGCCCCGCGGTTGTCGAGGGTGAGGGATGTGGTTGAGAGGGGAGAGACTTATGGTTTGGGCGAGATAGAGAGGGTTGAGGGAGATGATGGGTGACGGCGGCTGACGCCTTCGAAAATTATAGGGCGGCGACGGCGGATTCACCGGAGGGATGGAAGACGTCGAGATTGAGAGTGAAGAGAAGACAGGTTCAGAGAGAGAACTCAAGTTGATGGATAATTAAATTAAATATTATTTTAATCTTTAACCTAAAATAATTAAAGGATAAGAAAGTCTATACACAAAATACCTTAATTTTTGAAATTAATTAAAAATACAATAAACTGTAAAATTACTATATAAGCCTTATCATGGCTGAGATACTATGTCTCTAAATCATGACCCATAATGTAATATTGATAGTAATATACATATCTTCTCATAAATCTCTCTAGAATCTTATCCTGGCATATATTGTTGGAATCGTTAATGATTTTAATTTTATTTTGTAAAATTAAATATCATAGGATCGATCTACGTTCCGAGTAGATGATCGTGGTATATTCACTTTCTCTAAACCGATTCCCGGTGAGTGAGAAATAGTGAATTAAAGTTTCACTTAATTGTGAATTAATAAGGGATGGAATCCCACATTGAATAATGAACCATCATTATTCTAGTATATAAGGAGTTAACTTTATGCATGTAATAATTAATGGCACATGTGTATGGGCTTAAAGCCCACACGCGCGCACACGCGCGCGCCGCCGCCGCCCGCCTCGGCCTCGGCCGTGAGCCGCGTACCGTGGACCTTGGACCTTGGACCTTGGCCTTGGATCTTGGATCTTGGAACTTTGGGTTGGTCTTTGGGCCTGTTCGTGGGCTTGGCCGTGAGCTAGGCCTTGGGCTAGCTTAAAGAATTTTTTGGACAAGCTCAACAACGTAGTTGGGCTCGTATGTGCACATAAGGATGTCCAGGTACATCCGTCAAATGGTTAAGGAGCTGAATACAGTCCAGGTGCGTCCTGACTATTCAAATTCAGTCCAACCCGGAAGTAACCTCCCAGGTGTTATGAGGAGGAGTTAATGGCAGGTTTGAATTTCGTAACCCCTGCCATTTGTTTGAAATTCGTAACTCCTGACCATAATGCAGCATAAATGACTGCATTATGATAGCCATTAGTGGCTGTATTAAATCCTGATCCCTGCAGGTGTGTGAGATGGCCTATAAGTAGGCATGCATCTCATTTGCATCAGACATGCAATTTTCGAACTCAGTTTATACGTACAGTTTTTTCTCATTCTCTGCATATCATAAGTCGGAGCTTTGTACTCACCTCTTCCAGTTCGTCGGAGCTCAGAGGTTTGTGGTGCTACTACCTCCGAGACGTAGCCGTTTTATCTTTGGGGACGACACGCCTAAACCGAGATCACTACTGGGGCGTTTCTCGTCTTGCGGAAAGAGGCCTTCCTCGACTCGGCTTTACCCTACGGTTTATTGTTTATTAGTTATTTTCGTTTATTATTTGTTTCTTCTTTCGAGTTGTAATTCTGTTCGAGTTTTGTAATTTTTCATTTCGTTCGAGTTTGTAATTCCTGGTTTTTCGAGTTGTAATTTTGTCTTTCCAGTTGTAATTTAATTTTCGCCCAGCAAGTTTGTAACACATATTTTATCAACAAGCGCAAGACGAGAAAAATACTTGCTGAATCCTATAACTGGAGATGACGACTGCTGCTTCCACCGACTCCAACACCGCCGCTGCTTTTGCCTCCGCGACCGCCGCTTCGAACATGGCAAACACCATTGCCGCAACCATGTCCAGCATGATGAGCTCGACTACCTCATCAACAACTCCATGGGTGTTTTCGAACCCCTTTCTGACTACCGGTGATTCCACCTCGAGTGGCACCGTAGGTTCCACTTTTAGTGGTACCGTTGGATCCATGTTAGGATCTAGTGTTGGAGCCTACGGGTTCAACACGAGTGGTTCCTTTTTTGGAACGACCTCGGGGCCAAGGATGATGCCTGCTGCCGAGAAGCCACCAAAGTTTGGTGGAGCCGACTTTAAAAGGTGGCAACAGAAGATGTTGTTTTATTTGACAACATTGGGCTTTGCGAACTTCCTTAAGGAAGATGCGCCACCGGCGCCAAGTGCTTAAGAGACTAGTTTCACAGTCCGAGCTGCCTATGACAATTGGCACAATGGAGACTATCTTTGTAAAAACTTTATTCTGAATTCTTTAGAGGATAGTTTGTACAATATATACTCTGTTGTAAACACATCAAAAGAGATGTTGGAAGCACTTGAAAAGAAGTACCGTAGTGATGATGCAGGTACAAAGAAGTTTGTAGTCGCAAAGTATCTGGACTACAAGATGGTTGACTCAAGGCCTGTCATGGAACAAGTACAAGAGTTCCAACTCATCGTTCATGATGTCAATGCCGAGGGAATGGTCCTACCGGACGCTTTTACTATTGCAACTGTGATCGAGAAGTTGCCCCCCAGTTGGAAAGACTTCAAGAGCTACCTTAAGCACAAGCGAAAGGAGATGACTCTTGAAGACTTGATTGTGAAATTGCGCATCGAGTCTGACGTGCGACAAAATGACCACAAACCAAAAGGCCTGATTGATGCTAAGGCCAATCTGTTGGAGCATGGCGGTCCCTCCAATAAAAGGGCTCGTCCAAGTGTCCAAAACAAGAGCAAAGGGAAGCAACCAGTCAAGAAGTTTGATGGTGATTGCTTCAACTGTGGGAAACATGGGCATACGGCGAAAGACTGTCGAAAGTCGAAGGCCAACAAGAAGAAGAAACATGTTGCCAACATCGTCGAGTCTAACGGCGGATGGAAAGAGGATGACCTTGCTGCTGTGGTCACCGAAGAAGTCAACCACATTGAGAACCAAGGTGGTTGGTACGTCGACACCGGTGTGACCGCCCACGTTGGTGCCGATAGGAGCCAGTTTAAGAACTATCAAGCTGTTGAGGGGAGGAAGCTCAACATGGGGAATCCAGCTTCATCTGAAATTATCGGAGTTGGAGAAGTGGACCTCAAACTTACGTCCGGACAGACACTCACCTTGAAGATTGTACTTCATGTTCCGGATATGAGGAAGAATTTGATCTCAGGCTCTATACTAGTTAAAAAGGGGTTTAAACTAGTGTTTGGGTCTGATAGAATTATCATAAAAAAGTTTGATAGGTTTCTTGGTAAGGGTTACCTCACGGAGGGACTCTTTAAACTTAATGCTTTGGCTAAACGCCATGTAACCAAGTCCAGTAATGCTAATGAAAATGCTACTGCTTCCTCTTACTTGGTAGTGTTACGATTTATGGCATTGTAGATTAGGTCATGTGAATCTAAATGCTATAAAAAAATTAGTAAACTTAGATTTACTAAAATTAAATGAAGTCAATACTCAAAACAAATGTGAGATTTGTGTTGAAGCAAAAATGACGAAACTTCCGTTTCATTCGGTAAAACGAAACACACAACACCTTGAATTAATTCACACAGATGTGTGTGATTTAAAGTTTGTGCAAACTAGAGGTGGTAAGAAGTACTTTATCACTTTTATAGATGATTGCACAAGATATTGTTATCTTTATCTTTTGAGAAGTAAAGATGAGGCTATTGAAGCTTTTAAGAACTTCAAGAATGAAGCCGAGAATCAATTAGGCTGTCGTATTAAGATGGTTCGAAGCGATAGAGGTGGCGAATATGTAGCCCTGTTTGAGGAATTATGCAACGAAAGTGGTATAATTCATCAAACAACAGCTCCATATGCACCACAATCTAATGGCGTTGCTGAACGTAAGAATCGAACCCTTAAAGATATGATGAATGCCTTATTGATTAGTTCAGGGTTGCCCTAGAACATGTGGGGGGAAGCTGTCCTCACAGCCAACTACATATTGAACAAGATCCCACGCAAAGGTAAGGATATTACCCCTTATGAGTTGTTGAAAGGTAGAAAGCCTTCATACAAATATCTCAAAGTGTGTGGGTGTTTGACTAAGGTTGAGGTACCTCTACCTAAACAAGTTAAAATCGGACCTAAGACGGTCGATTGTATCTTTATTGGGTATGCACTAAACAATAGTGCCTATCGGTTCATTATCCACAAGTCAGAAGTTCCTGAAATGACTGTGGGAACAACATTTGAATCAAGGAATGCTGTATTCTTTGAAAACATATATCCTTGTAAGGATAATGATAAAGTTGAGAACAATTCTAGCAATAGAGTTGAAGATGAAGGAACAAGTTCAAAACCCGTGGATGTAGATCCAAAGTCACGTAAGCGATCGAGATCTAATCTGGAAGATGTAGAACCGAGACGTGGTAGTAGGGTGAGGACACCAAAGACATTTGGACCTGACTACATAGCATTCATGTTGGATGAAGAACCAACGTCGATCAAAGTAGCTTATGCCAGACCAGACGGGTTGCTCTGGAAAGAAGCTGTTCAGAGTGAAATTGACTCAATTTTACAAAACCAAACTTGGGTTTTGGTTGATTTACCTGAAGGTTGTAAGCCCTTAGGATGCAAATGGATCCTTAAAAGAAAGTACAAGGCTGATGGGTCAATTGACAAGTATAAAGCTCGTTTAGTAGTCAAAGGTTTCAAACAGAAGGAAGGGTACGATTTTTTCGATACCTATTCACCTGTAACGAGAATTACATATATTCGAGTGCTTCTCGTGATTGCTGCTTTGCACGATCTTGAGATTCATCAAATGGATGTTAAGACTGCTTTTCTGAATGGTGATCTGGATGAAGAGATCTATATGGAACAACCTGAAGGGTTTGTAGTACCTGGACAAGAGAAAAAGGTATGCAAACTGGTTAAGTCTCTATATGGATTGAAACAAGCTCCACTACAGTGGCACTTGAAATTTGATAATGTAATGTTATCAAATGGTTTTAAAATAAACGAGTGTGATAAATGTGTTTATATTAAGAACACTAATAACGGTTATGTTATTGTGTGTCTTTATATAGATGACATGTTAATCATGGGTAACAGTATACAAGTGATTAACGATACTAAGAACATGTTAAAAAGAAATTTTGACATGAAAGACATGGGGCTAGCCGATGTGATTCTTGGAATAAATTTTTTGAGAAAATCAGATGGAATCATCTTGACACAATCTCACTATGCCGAGAAAGTTCTCAAGAAGTTTAATGCTTTTGATAGCTTACCGGCTAAGACCCCAATAGATTTAAATGATCACTTGAGCAAAAATCGAGGGGAACCCATTGCACAAGAAGAATATGCACGAGTCATTGGGTGTTAATGTATCTTACAAATTGCACTCGACCCGATTTAGCTTGCGCTGTGAACAAATTGAGTCGTTACACGAGCAATCCAAGCAAGGAACACTGGAAAGCTCTCGTTAGAGTTTTGAGGTACTTAAAGTATACTCAAAACCTTGGACTACACTATTCGAGATACCCCCCGGTACTTGAAGGGTACTGTGATGCGAATTGGATATCCGATACGAAAAGTTCATTTTCTACAAGTGGTTAGGTGTTTACCATTGGGGGTGGAACTGTCTCGTGGAAGTCCGCGAAACAAACGTGTATAGCCCGATCCACCATGGAATCGAAATTCATAGCTTTGGACAAAGCTGGTGAAGAAGCCGAATGGCTCAGAAACTTTCTAGAAAATATTCCATGTTGGTCCAAGCCAGTGCCTGCAGTGATGATTCAGTGTGATAGCCAAGCGGCTATTGGTAGGGCGAGAAGTAACGTGTATAATGGAAAGTCTCGACATATTCGTCGACGCCATAATACCGTGAGACATTTGATCAAAAGTGGGGTTATCTCTATTGACTATGTGAGGTCAATGGATAATCTAGCGGATCCGCTAACCAAATGGTTAAACCGTGATCAAATGAATAAATTGCTAGAGGGAATGGGTCTAAAATCCACAAATTGAGAATTATCATAGTGGTAACCCAACCAAGATGACTGGAGATCCCAAGAACTTGGTTCAATGGGAGAACTAAGCTATGAGAGTTCGTGTGAAACACTCATCTAAGTTTATTCCTTATAGAGCAATTGAGTGTTGAAAGCTTGCCTAGTGGTGAGGATAAGTCTATGACTTTTAATGATTCTTAAAGACCTCGAAGAGGTTGAGTATGGCAAGATACTCGGTAAAGAATCGCCTATATAAGTGAGAAGTGGGGGCCGCTTCATGAAATACGCTTATGAATCCAAAGGGGTGTCCAAGGCCCGCAAAGGACACAAAACGTGAGAACGGAGGAGGTTGAGGTGTTCAAGTGTTAGCACCATTGTCTCGGTGCACGTCGTGGGGGAATAGTTCAAAGCATCAAGCCACTAATCCGCCTGTGTACCCGATGATGTTAACTATGGAAGGTTCAAAGTCACGAACTACCTATCCTTATACTTTAACGCCTCTTGAGGACTGAGCTTGAGTCTGCATATTGCATTTGGGCTATTTTCACTCATGTGGGGGATTGTTGGAATCGTTAATGATTTTAATTTTATTTTGTAAAATTAAATATCATAGGATCGATCTACGTTCCGAGTAGATGAACGTGGTATATTCACTTTCTCTAAACCGATTCCCGGTGAGTGAGAAATAGTGAATTAAAGTTTCACTTAATTGTGAATTAATAAGGGATGGAATCCCACATTGAATAATGAACCATCATTATTCTAGTATATAAGGAGTTACCGTTATACATGTAATAATTAATGGCACATGTGCATGGGCTTAAAGCCCACACGCGCGCACACGCGCGCGCCGCCGCCGCCCGCGCGCCTCGCCTCGGCCTCGGCCGCGAGCCGCGAGCCGCGTGCCGTGGACCGTGGACCGTGGACCTTGGACCTTGGTCTTGGTCTTGGTCTTGGTCTTGGTCTTGGATCTTGGATCTTGGATCTTGGCAATTGGTCTTTGGGCTCCAACCCGGAAGTAACCTCCCAGGTGTTATGAGGAGGAGTTAATGGCAGGTTTGAAATTCGTAACTCCTGACCATAATGCAGCATAAATGACTGCATTATGATAGCCATTAGTGGCTGTATTAAATCCTGATCCCTGCAGGTGTGTGAGATGGCCTATAAATAGGCATGCATCTCATTTACATCAGACATGCAATTTTCGAACTCAGTTTATACGTACAGTTTTTTCTCATTCTCTGCATATCATAAGTCGGAGCTTTGTACTCACCTCTTCCAGTTCGTCGGAGCTCAGAGGTTTGTGGTGCTACTACCTCCGAGACGTAGCCGTTTTATCTTTGGGGACGACACGTCTAAACCGAGAGCACTACCGGGGCGTTTCTCGTCTTGCGGAAAGAGGCCTTCCTCGACTCGGCTTTACCCTACGGTTTATTGTTTATTAGTTATTTTCGTTTATTTTTTGTTTCTTCTTTCGAGTTGTAATTCTGTTCGAGTTTTGTAATTTTTCATTTCGTTCGAGTTTGTAATTCCTGGTTTTTCGAATTGTAATTTTGTCTTTCCAGTTGTAATTTAATTTTCGCCCAGCAAGTTTGTAACACAGATTTTATCAACATATATTATTCATTATTCCCATAACTCCAAATATGACTATTACCATGCTAAAATGCTAATCCTTAAATTCCTTTTCATGTATGACACTGTACAAGCGAAAATAAATTTCTGCTACAGATTTATGTTCCATTCTCTGTTTCTTGATAATTGTCACGTCTATAATGGTTATCGTATTATTTTTATGCATATATCAAACACAAAGTATGATTAACACGGGATATAATTTTTTTACGTCCCATAATTTTTTATTTTTTCCAAAAACGTCCCAAAAAAGTTAATTTATCCAATTACGTCCTAATTTTATGCTAATTTTACAATTTACGTCCCAAAGAACACCGACAAGCACGAAACGACGTCGTTTCGCCCCCTGTGCTGCTCACGTGTTTTTTTAATTAGGGATTTCCGGTGACCTAATCTATGTGGATTTACGTGGCACCAGTTGACCAATGAAATAATAGGAGATGGACACATCATTAATTGTAATAGATATTAAACTAAAAAAATCAGAAAAAAGAAGAAAGAAAAGAAACTATTTTTCGCATCCTAAAAAATGATACCCAACATTCCCATCGGTGAAATTTAGTGGTGTTCAAAAATATCCGATATCCGATATCCAATCTGAAATATCTGAGAATCTGAAGTTTTCGGATATCCGGAACTTCAGATTCGGATATCGGATAGTACTTTTCAGAAAAATCGGATATCCGAAATATCCGAAAAATCCTAAAATTTTAATTTTTTATATTTTAAATAATAAAAGGTATTCGGATATTCGGATATCCGATATCCATATCCGAAGTTTTTTTCGGATATTCGGATATCGATATCCAAATCCGAATATTTTTTTCGAATATAAAGATATCCGAATATAATTTATATTTTTTTCGGATACGGATATCGAATATTAAAATATACTATTCGAATTTTCAGATATCCGGATATCCAGTTTTGAAAACCCCTAGTGAAATTAGGATGTAATTGGATGAATTAACTTTTTTTAGGTCCATCTCCTATTATTGGGACCCCTAAAAAAATTATGGGACGTAAAAAAATTCTATCCCGATGTGTCCATCTCCTATTATTTCATTGGTCACCGGAAATCTCTAATTAAAAAACAATTTGGGACGTAAATTGTAAAGTTAACTTAAAATTGGGATGTAATTGGATAAATTAATTTTTTTAGGACGTTTTTGGAAAAAATAAAAAGTTATGGAATGTAAAAAAATTATATCCTGATTTCGCGTATCTATTTAATTACTTGACTAATTATGATTCTAATAAATTGCAAAAGTCGAATAGAAAAGTGATTAATTGTTAATGTTATAATAATATCTTTGCTAAGACAACACGGGATACTGAAATGAATGTGAAACCATACTTTATAGTACTTCACTTTATAGTTTATTATTATATTTAAATTCTTCCCATTTCATTGTGTAGGCACCACTTTTCCACTTGACTCGGGTAAAAAAGAAAAACCAAAACATGCTATTACGAACTGCTGTCTTTTCCTTCTTTACTTTGATTTAATTTTGCCACTTGATGGATTTCTTTAATTTGCTTGCCTAATTAGGAAAGTGATAGCAAAAAATTATGTATTACTAGAGATAACCCTTGTTCGTAGTGGTACGATGGTGGTGATATAACTAAATTTAATAAATAATTAAATTATCAAATTATCTTACTAAAAAAATATTGATTTTTAAAATTCTATCGACGATCGACGGGCTTGCCGTAAAAAAATTATAAATAAAGACCGCCGGAAAGCATGCCGCTAGTCTAAAAAAATAGTCAGGCGCCGGAAAGCAGACCGGCGGCCTAGCATTAGAAAAAAAAGATTGGCCGGCTGCTTGAGTTATGTCGTCGACCGGCAGCGGCCCTATCGGAAAAATTGATCGGCCGGAGGCCATCCGAGATTTAATTGAATATTCTAAGAGTATTTTTTAGAATTGATAGTTGTTGAACATTTATTATTATTATTATTATTATTAAAAAAATAAGGTAATAATGAGGGATGTAGAATGGTTTTTTCAGTTGCAAACTATCATAAAAATTACTGTTAGTTCATTATATCATAGACACCTTATAATGCGTGAACATTCAATATTCAAACGGAACAGAAATAGTAGTATATAAAAATCTCTCAATTAATTAGGCCTCTTAGGGTGGTGGCAATGGCATCGGTTTGGGCCGGCGGTATGCCAAAACCGGCGGTGAACACCGCCGCCACCCCAGCGGTATGCCCCAGCGGTGCCTCCACGGTTTGCAGCGGTTTGCAGCAAATTGGAGCAAAATATATATATTTTGTGCTTTCGTTTTTTTTCTTTCTTTTTTCTTTTTTTGTTTTTTTTTTTTTTTTTTGCAGGTAGCGATGGAGAAGAAAGGTGTGGCTGCAGTTTGTGGTACTAGGGTTTCCAAAAGTTGCCATGGTGGTCGAAAATGCTAACGAATAATGTAATTTTCTTTCTTTTTTTTTTATTTTTATTTTTTTAAGTATTATGTAATTTTCTTTTAGTTATTAATGAAATATTATGTTTTTATTAATTTCTGAAAATAAAAAATTAAAAAAATAAAATTAGTTGGGAGGTATGAAAAAGGCATGGTTGCCACTAAAAAGGGGTTGGGAGGTATGAAAAAGGTATGAATAAGGTGTAATGAGGTGGAATGATATTATTGGTGGATTTGAGAGGTATGAAATTTTTGAAAGACATGACTGTCACCATCCTTAGAACAAGGGTGTGCACGGGATGGATGAGAGGAAATGCCCAAATCAAGGTTACCTCAATCCAATCACGTTTATTTAGTTTCTGACGGGATGAAATTAAGTTTTCTAAGGATTGCCCATTAGGGGACGGGACATGCCTCTATATAAGTTATATTATTAATAATTATTATAGTATTATATAATATTATACTGTTTTATAATACTATCAGTAAGATCTAATTCTATTATTATACTATTATTAATTATTATTTATTTAAGTATATAATGGGACGTAACTATATATAAATTATATAAGTATTAGGAATTATTATATTATCATTATAATACTAGCACTAAGATTTATATCAAAGATATATAAAACGAGACAAGATTTTGGACTGAAAAATTTCTTATCACCTTCCGTCATATTGAAATAGAAACACGAGACGGGACAAATGGAATATTCAAAATATATAAATATCTCAAATAATAATAATAACTAATAATAATAATAATAATAAAGTGATTATTATTAAAAAAAATTAATAATAATAATAAGAAGAATAGGAAGAATTGAATTCAACTGAACTCAACATAATGGACCTGAATTGAACTGAACTGAACTGAAAGGATCTGAAGTGAACTGACCTGAATGGACCTGAACTGAACCGAACTGAAAAACTAAGGGATAATTACATATACCAGTACATTAAAGAGAAGTATTACATAATTACCGTATATATACAATAATTACATAACTACCGATTTTTATAGTTGTATTATTATATATTTTTATACCTTAAAATTATACACACGTTTCCTTCTTTAATCCATCATCATATCTCCTACATATATGGACTTGTTTTTATTTTTCTTATTTCCTGTGTTCTGTCGTTATTTATAATAGAGAGGAAAGTTTCATTATTATTCAGATTTTCATCGTTTTCAATCGTATATTGTGAAAAAAATGCAGATCTGACAATCCGACTTGCGCCTGACTTTATTCTTGCTTCCGCCGTCCTAGCGTCCTCCACAAGAATATTTTTGTCAGGATCTGAAAACTTAGTTGGTTACTAGTCTCAATCCATCACTCATATTGTTTTTCTCTATATATCTTCATTCGTTTTTGTTTTTTTCCCTGCTTGCAGATCTGCAATATTTAAAATATTTTTATTTTAAGTCATGTTTTGGAGTTTCTCAACCATGGTGGTTTTGGGTGCGGTTCCGATTCGATACTTTCAAGGTTCACTTGAACCTACTGAATTTGAGGTTGTGCTGGATTTTGACATATATGTCATTATGCAAGTCGGATTCTGAAGGATATATATGGTTACTCGATAGGATTTTGGATAGTGTTTGTCAGCATCTTCTTTTAAACTATTGAAATGAATTTTTATTTTGTAATGTCATGTATACATAATGGACCATATGGTTGTGCAAGTATGGTTGTAATGCCATTGCATTGTTTTTTTTAATTCTTTTATTATTTTATAGTTATTGGAATGTTAATCTATTGGTTGAATCTGGATTGAAGTATAAATAACTCATGGTGGATCTATTCTTTATAGTCTTCCAGATCTATTTGTTAAATATAACTATATCCAAATGTGATATTAAGGTAACCAAAATTTAGCATCACAGTATCCGTAAAAGTGTGGTGTATGGATTGCAAAGGTATATGAATTTACATTCTCATCAGATATCTAAAACTATGTGATGTTTTTTACCGATTATATTTTGAGGGTATCCAAAATTATGTTGTTTGAGTTTGTAGTTTGTAGTTTCTAATTTAGATTGTATTTCACAAGAAAAAAAAATAAGTATCTATTTGTATATATAATATTAAACACACATTATGAATAATGGTAAATATCTGCTCTAAATTACATGGACAATTGAAATTTTCTCATAAAATTTATACATATAGAGCTCGATGTTTAACATTAAAGTCAACCAAATATTTATATTTAAGTAATCAAATATTTACATGAAAATATTCAAATGTACGTTCATCCATTTTTCGTTGTTAGATATTATTAAAAATAATTCCGCATGAAATTAGGTATCGAAATTCAATATTCAAGTAACTGAACTACAACTTGCAAGTATCCACAAACTTGTGAATTTGTACATCTAGTTTTCATTGTTTAGTGAAAAAAATATGGAGCAAAAATAACTGGTATACAATTACAATATTCACGTAACCAAACCACTTTTGATAGTATCTTCAATACTGTACATCTATTTTTTATTATTAAATATAAATTAACAAGTAAGAATAATATATTTATAAATACAATATTCAGGTAACCAAACCACACTTGATATTATCCACAATGTTCATATAATATTTTTTTAGTTGTTGGATATAAATAGATTAACGAGCAATAATACGTGGTATCTAAAATAATATTCATGTATCAACTACACTTTTTTTCATAGTTTTTGTAATTTGTACATATATTTTTCATTGTTAAATAGAAATAAATTTGAGCAACAATAGCTAGTATTGCGAATATTGGGGTAACTCAGAGTAGTAGTTGCAAGTATCCAAGTGAGGATTTTCATAAATTCACCGAACCGAGCCGCCCAAAGCCGAGCCAACCACCATTCACCTTAGTAAGCCGACTATCATGTGCCGTTATACAAAATTTCTCTAGCAAACAATTAATTTCAGTCATGAGGCCTCAAAACTCGAGAAATCTACCACAGCCATGTTGCCATCATTACCTTTCCTTCTCCATGGAAAGCTCCGCAGAGTAACTAATCTCAAAATCCAAACAAGCTTTGAGTCGCCGCAAATAGAAACTCCGAGAGAAATTACGGATCTATCTGAGAAGAAGAAAGTAATGGAGAAAGTGGGATATGGAAAGAGAGAGAGGGAAATAAATGATTTATTAATGTAGTTTTTTTTTTTTGGAAATTGAATCCCTCGAATAGTGGCTTCTCTTCTCTCCTCATTATGATGTGGGTAACATTAAATCTGGTGACGGGACTGACTTGTTCCACCACGTGTGCAAGTATGTGTTACCTTTGTAATTATTTTCCTCCTAAGTGATTATTGTAAATAAATTATAAATCTTGTATAGATATGTAAAGTTCCCAAAAACTAAAAAATAAGTCCAAAATAGTAGAGCCTTAATGTTCTAATTTCAGAATCATGACATGGGTTCATGTGTGATGGATACAAGGACGTAACTAGTGGTAAGCTGCATCGGACTGTAGAGGCTGCACCGGACTGTAGCCCGGGTCCATTTTTTTATAGTAGCTTTATTATTTATTTTTAGTACAAAACAAAAAATATGGAAGACTAACATACTAGTGTTATACACATCGAGAGAAAGAGAAAAATATGAGAGAAAATTGAAAAAATCAATAAAATAATTTATATCATTATGAATGCCATATGCATCTATTTATGGTTATGCATCTACGATTTTGGGGGCATATTAGTCATTCACTAAATACAAGACTTATTTACAACACTCCCACTTGAATGACTATTTACATAAATGTCTGCTGGACTAGTTTGAAAAAAAATCCAACGGTGGGAAAACTTCCAAACTGATTGGAGTGAGTTTGTAATACGCATAACTTGCTACATCATACTATTGTTAGAAAAAGTCATGAGAAATATATAATAATTGAATTTACCCCCCCTCATACCGATCATTATTGTATGCATATTCTTGTGCCGCCTCAGTAAAACTTCATGGGATAAAAAAATGAATGATCATAACAGTATAAATTTTTCTGTACACTGAATATTCTTATAGGAGTATCCATGTGTTGCCTCGTCAAAATCTTTTCAAGAAAACCATGTGGGAAAAAATTGATCGAAGGAAAAAGAGTACAACTACCCCTTCTTACTTTAGATCTTGAGGTCTAATACCGATCTCTGTAATGTCCTCATTATGCTATGAATATGCCTCATCAAAAAATTATTAGGAAAAACCCAATAGGAAAAATCCTAATGAAGGGAAAATAGTACACTATTTATGTTAATACGTCAGCCTAGTTGTCTCGTCAAAAATCTTGTTAGGAAAAGCCAATGGGATAAAACCTCAACCAAGGAAAAAAGATCGCAATGCGTATTTTTATATAAATATGTTTCAGGTAATTCAAAATCCTCCGTGAATTAGCATAGGTATCATATCCAGTGCAAGTTGCAATCTCGAACTCACATTTTGGTGGGACATGTCATCTCTTCTAGAGATTTTATATTAGTTGTGGTTAAACTCACCAACCTTACACATTCTCAACTTGTTTTGCAACAATTTCATAATGATTGGGAGATATTGCTAGTAAGACTTACTTCATAAATTTTCAGTGGCAGTTTTATTGAGCTCTTCAGGAGTCCAATTAAATATAAACCATCAACTTATACTGCTATAATTATAAATCCATTATTTATTGAAAAATTTGGATCAGACAACATCATTTATATCGTCTTTCCTCTTGATCCACACATCACTTGTAGATCACGAAAGGAAATAAAATATGCTTCAGTATATCTTCTTCTCACCACACACCGCATTGACTTTACGTAAATAGTAGGGAGAACTTCATTCTTCTATTATAACCCATAATTTTTTCAGATATAGTGGGTGATTTATCTTATTTCAACGCATTCTCAACGCATTATAAATGCAGAGAATCATATAAATAAAAATACCTTCTTTGCAGATAGCGTTGAAGTTTTCAATACCTTATTTCAATGTTGACCATTAATGATGAATTAAGCCTTGATTATATTTAGTTCATGTAGAACTAGTAAATATACGAATGCAACAATTACACTGATATGTGATGCTTCCGGACCATAAATCACTTTATCATCATTTGGTATAAAGGTGTCCTTAATATGATCAATCATATTGATGAGCGTGTTTCATCCGCGTAAATCGCTTTAATACCTTTTAGGTACAAGTGTGTTGATATAAAAATAATACACTTTCCAAGTATTTGTAACTGAAGGTATATTTCAGATATTTCAATACGATCTCAAATATTCAAGTATCAATTGGATCTCTTCTGGATTTCCAACCAATCTAAGATCATTCATGTCTATATATGACATTGAGTCATTAATATACATTTCTTTAGTAGAATAATGTTGACTAAGATTGTTATTTCAAATTCGACTATACTATCTGAATTTATATAAAGACTCTTGCAATTTTAAGGAATAAATATATTTAGATTTTAATTTATATGCTTTAGGCACATCGTCCTTCTAGGATTTTATGTATCTATAAGATAGAATTTTCATGTACTTCCAATCTCACTCAATATCTATAGATATAATTCAATTCATGAGTGGTCTTATAAAAAATAATATAATCATTGTAAGCAATTTTCACTACAAAAGTCATGATTCATATCTCATGTTTGGATGAGTAATGCTTAAAATTGTTGGTAACTCTTCAAGAGTTTCAATCATCATAATCATATTGTAATACCCGCAATTTCGATTTCCGGTAATTTTCTTTTTTTTTTTGGCGGAAGTCCGTTTTGACGACTCTTTTATGACCGTTTCGGCATTTTGAGAATATTTAATTCTTCCCTTTTTGATGTCCGAGTTCGTTTCGGCATCGTTTTGTTGAGTTACGTGTTCTTAAGCGGTTTTTCCGTACTTAAGTTCGATTCTTGCGAATCTCGTCCGAAACTGTTGTTTCGAGTTTCTCGTAAGTTCATTTAATGTTATTATTCATGTTGCAAGCTTTGGCTTGGTGTTTCGATCGTGTATCGTGTATTTCGGACGTTTTGGGTCATTTTCGTAATTTCCCAAAGTTTGGGGTAATTAATTTCCGTTGTCGAATTTCGAGCCTTCGGGTGGTCGGAATCGTGTATTCTCTTAGTGCTCGAATTCGTCTTTGCGAGTACTTCGTAACGATATCTTCGATTTGTATTTAAGTTCGGGTTTCGGGGTCGTCCGGGCCGTCGGAGTTGGTCCCGGCCGAGTCATGGTCGGGCAGGTTGGGCCAAGGCCAGCCCTGGCCGAGTTACGGCCGAAAGGGCCCGGCAGTTACGTACGTAAGGCTGGTTACGTACGTAAGCCTTGGCCGGTTACGTACGTAACGATGCCGGCATTTTTGGGCAGTTAGTTCGGCCATGGCCGGTTACGTACGTAAGCCCTTGGCCGATTACGTACGTAAGGCGGCCGACAGGCAGCCTATTTAAGGCCCTGCAGACGGGTTTTTCATCATTTTCCTCACTCGTTTTCTTCCCTTCCACGGCTGGAGGTGTGTTGATCATGGAGAGATGTTGTTGGACAATCAATCCATGAAGTCTTGGAGTTCATATCATCAATCATCCATCCTATAACATCCTTTGATCGAGCGAATCAGGTCAGATTTTCTAGAAATCTAGTTTTGGGGAATTCGGGTGTTTTGGTTGTTTTCATCCGTTTAATCCGATTTAACTTAGAATTGTGATGGATTGATGATTATTTAGGTATATTATATCATTTCTCTTGTTATTCCATGGTTGGATCGTATCGATTCGTTGTTTTGATCGAGTTCTTGATCGACGCCTTGAAGGTGTCCAGTAGAATGTCATAGAGGGGTTTTCGGGCGTTCTACGATTATTCTTCCTCGTATGATCATTTATTTATTAATTATATGATGTTAGGGTTGAGTTTCTTGCGAAGAAACCGTGTTGAACCCTTCCGTTCGTCGTCGTCTTCCTTTTCGATGGCATCGGGCGTTTCGAAGCTTCCCGGTTGAACCGCGTTCGTTGGAATACTTGCGTGCCGATTCCTAGGCAAGTACCTTGTCCATACAATTCTTGTTTTGTGAATATGATAATTAGTGATCGTCTCTATGTGTTTGTTTGATCGTTTGATTTGAACGTTCAAAAGATTCAGTTTAGCCTCGTTAAGGGCTCATTTTCAAAACGCGTGTGTTTTGTGAATATTGTGCCCCGTGAATGATTAAGCGAAACCTATGAATTCGCTTGTTGTTGTTGTTGTTATGCTTTGATTATATATATATATATATATATATATATGTATATATTATCTCTTTTCGGTGCGTATGGCTTGACGTGGTGTTTTGCTAAGTGTTGGTTGCATTAACTCATGATTTGATGTGTTTGTGATTGTGGCAAATGTGAAACCCTTGTTGTTGTGAACTCGACGCATTGATGATTTGACCACAAGGTTATCAATTCGGGTAGGTCTGTAGAGGGCTCCTTGAATCGTCACTTGCGAGTGCGATGTCACGATAACTTGTGGGTATGTTCGATTGATGTTTGACCGAGTAGGGACCTGTGAGGCCTCCGGCGGCGTGTACTTGCGAGTACAGTCAGTATGTATGATTTGACCATAAGGTTATCTAATCGGGTAGGTCTGGAGAGGGCTCCGAGAATCGGTACTTGCGAGTACGATGTCAAGATAACTTATGGGTGGTTTGAGTTTGTTTCGCTAGCCAGCTCGGGAGGGTCCTTAGAGGCCTCGGGTGGGATTTGTGGCTTCATCCCGGTCCTAGGCGATGCCTGTGCGTGTATGTTTTGTGAATGTGTTTGCTCACCTCGGGAGGGTTCGACGGGGCCACGGAGGGAGTCCAATGGTATAACCCTGGATTCACGAGTAAAACTTCACGAGTGCGTGTGTATTTTATGTCCGTCGAGGACGCGTGACGTGGGTTTTAACCTTGTGTATTGTTGTTGGTTTCATTTGTGAAAATAAAACCTTTGGGATGCGACCCCTGCTGATTATGGAAAGAGAAGAATTCGGTAATCCTAAATTGTTTTCTATTAAAACTCTCGATGGCATTTTAAATTGTTTTATAAATTGTTTCCCCTGATTGGTGATCTTTCGGTTTTGGAATGTTTTTCCCAAACTCTTGCCTCGGAAAGTACTTTTCGTTACGTTTGGCTTTTTGAGGATTTCTGGTTATTGTTATTCGTGGAATGTGAATTGTATGACTCGTATTTTTCATTTTGTTCTTGCACTAGCAAAACAGTGGAGTTTTGCTAACCCCCGAGTATTCGGGGGGTGGATGTCTGTTTTTGCATTCAGGTTTTGGGAGCATAACATAGGGTCGGCACGAAGGATGATGAAAGATGATCGATACTAATCACATGAGGAATCGTACGTTGTTGTATTGGTTCAGTTGTATTTTATTTCCGCTGCAGTATATTTTCCCCGTTGTACGGGAGCATTGTGTATTCGACCCCTGGGTGGGCATGTATTGAGTTGTATGTATTTATTGAAAGACCAAATCGGTCTACTGAGTTATTTTTTACCTTAAAGGCATTGTTGAGATGTTCGATGTTGTTACCAGCCTGGTAGATCTTTGAGGAAAGGTTCTACGGCGTGTAATATCCCTGAGCGGATTGGGGGTGTTACACATATAAGGTATGAATATTAATCAATATTCAACGAATTTTATTCAATATGCTATTTTGAACTGCAGGCTAAGAAACAAAGTATTGACGTTAATCTAAATCATATTAGATTATTTTGTCCATCTTGAACAAATATTTTATTCCGACATTAATCAACTTAGATCATTATGATCTTTATTTGTATCAAGTGATATCGTTAAATCTATTGATATAGGCTCCATTGTAAAAAGTATTCGTAAAATGTCCTATAATTTAATTCTCTTCAAGAGTATGGTCTTCAAGAGCGATGTCTTCAGACATTGAATTTTGTCACTAATGTTTTTTTTGATCTCTGGGAATATATAATATATTTTCCACCATTTAGGTGTGCTAGCTTTAAACTCAATTGTAGCACTTGCATGTGTCTTCTAAGACATCAATTTCCAACTAAATTTATTTAAAACTCTCTTGGAGTATGTATATATAATTGATTGCAATTTCTGCAAAATCAATAATCATTTGAACTTCATATTCATAATTTTTCAAATAATTTTCTTGGTCGGTTGATACTTTCCTCCCCCCTAATATCGGGAATGATACTGTCTTACAAATCCATCTTATTCGTATCACCCATGAATACTTCATGTATTGTCATAAAGAAGACCATACCTGATATATATTAATATTCAATTAGAGCCATAAAGGGAGATATGTACACTGAATTACTTGTCGGAATTCAAAATAATGCACTTTTATCGATATCAAATTATAAATTATTTAAATATATAAAGTTTAGTGTGATGATTATTCTAATTCAAAATAAGAATAAAGACAACTATGTCAACCTCGAATTTATTCTTGAATAAGTTTGTGACATAATCAACCTCTATTTTATTGAATTTTTAATACGATAATCTACTTCAAGAGATATCAATAATATTTTATCTTTAAACATCAAAAGATTGTAGTAGTTCCTCCATCAGGGAGAAATATTATATCTTCTAAGATCATTTATTTCTCAACTGCATATTTATGCTTTACCAATGATACAAGTATCATCATCTATATTATATGTAATAACTATCATTATTATTCTTATTCTAGAAGAAAATGCAATAACTGTTGTGCATGTAGGTCACAAGTCGTCCAGGTACAAGTCTAGAGGGGGGGGGGGGGGGTGAATAGACTTGTAGAAACTCTTAAACTCTTTTTCACGAAGAGTGAGTTTCTTCAGCTGATAGGTAGATAAATGACTTGGAGTCGTTTGTTCTTTGATATATGCGGAAGTCAGCTGATGACGAATAGAAAGCAACTGATGAAACACTTAACAATGAATGCAGCAGTTAAAGTATGATGCAATAAAGCAAGAATAACGCAGCAATTATAGTGGTCTCAGAGGTGGGGTAATCCTCTACTAATCCACTTTTCTCCAAACCAGTTGGAGATGAATTCACTATAATTCTCAACCAGTGATAAATATTACAGTGATTCAAACCACACTACAACAGCTTCCAACCAGTGGAAATCCGTGCCGTTGTACACACTTGACTGCCTTGCACCTCTTGATCCTCGATCTTTGGATGCCTTTACAGTCTCTTACTTCAACCAGTGAAGTACCCCGTACTCAGGATTATAGACAAGAGTTTTTGTCTTCTCCAACTAAGAGTTTCTTTAAGTATGAACTTTTAGAACTGCTCTTTTCACGATGCTATTGATTGCTTTAGAATGCTTGATTGCTTTGATCGCTTGAATGTATGTTCGCACCGGTAGTTGCTCAGCTTCAAATCTTCGGATATATATATAGGTCACGATCTCTGAGCTTTTTCCTTGTAGCCGTTTGCAAATCTTTTGAACAAATCCGTCCGTTGGAGGGAGACTTCATTGTTTAATCTTTCTTAACGTTGCAAGGCTGGATTCCCATTATTTTATTTTATCTTCCGACCGTTGTGAAGACTTCTGCATGTGATCGCCGAATCTTTTGAGTATAAAACGATTAAAGTCTTCAAGGTGGGTCTGGATGATTTATTTAAATCATATCTCTAGCGGGAATCACTCCATTTTGTCTCTTCACGTTGCATGTGACTTTCCGTAATACTTGACTTTTCAACTCATGCTGACGTGGACTTGGAGTACTTGGCTGCCTTCGACTAGGCTGATATGCAGCTAACATCTCTGCAGTCAGGACCTCTCTGCTGATCACTGTTTGTGACTTATCTGATCAGGTGACTTCGCTGAGGTACCTTGGCTGCAGTCTAGTCAAACTTCTCTGATAAATTTTGTTGACCAGAGCTACTCTGACTGGACTCGGCTGATCCTCTCTGATGGACTTAGCTGTACTTGGTACTTAACCGGTTTTCAGCCTAACTAATTTTTGGCCTACAGAAGATACTCATTTGGTTCTTCTTTACATTTTGCCAAGTTTTATACTTAACATATTTGGCCTATGGAAGATACTCATTTGGTTCTTCCTTACATTTTGCCAAGTAATAAACATTTGATTTTATATTAATGACATCATCAAAATCTAACAAGTATTCCTAACAAATTCTCCCTATTTTGATGATGGCAAAACTTTAAGTAAGTAATCAAATGACCAAGTCTGCACTTAAGTGCAAGACACAAACTGAAATCAGTCTAATATTGAGACAACTGGAAATTGTCATTCAACAGACTGTTATAAAACTTTTCTGACTTGATTATGATTGAAATTTACAAGAAAGTTTTTACAGGTACAGAAAAAAAAAAAAAAATTACAAGTACAAAGAAATAGAGTCATCTGCCTCTTCCTCTGCCTCTGCGAATAGGCTGTTTGGTAGGTCTGAATGGTTTAGCTCCAATTGGTCTTATCTTGACTGGAGCAAGACCATATTTCCTCTTCACAACAAGAGCTGCAAAGTCTTGTTCTTGTTGTGATGTAAATCTATTCTCAAGACATAACTGCTTGATTTCTCTTTGAAGCTCTAGCTCATTCAGCTCATTGTCCAGACGGGTTGGCGCTTCCTCTGCTCTGAATGAGGGAATCATAGGATAAGCATTTTGTTCCTTAGCATGCTTCTTCAGAATAGTCCAGAGTTTTGGGTAGGCTTCTTCCATGAAATTGATGAAGGTCTGCTGTGGGGAGAGATTATCATCCTGGAGTATTTCCCAGACATAATAATCTCTGATGAATTTCTTCTTTGAAGTTCCCCACATGGGCAGAGCTTCATATGGTATAAAGTCCTCAACATACCACAACTCCTTTCCTTCCCATTTTAGAGTAGGCCCAAAACCTCCTCTAGTCCTCCTTCACTTTCCTTCAGGCTGGTCAGCCTGGTCATCTGGATCCGCAGCTCCCTTCCACTTCAGACTTGAGGGTCCTTCAATTTGAAGGACATCTTGCTTCTTCTTTGACCTTATCTCTCCTTGATTACTTCCTTCCCCCTGAACTCTCTCTTCCCCCTTTTTGCCAGCATCAACAAGGGTAGTTAATTGCTGCTCCATTCTGCTCATCCAATCAGTCATGCCAAATGGCATTCTGTTGTTGGTAGGGGGAGGAGGCTGAGGAATATCTCTCTGCAGTAGAGTGTCGATCTTGGCATTGATTGATTGAAGGTCAGGAGTGACCTGAGACGTTAGCAGCTCTCCAATTGTATCTTTGACGATTTGCCTGATCAGCCCAGTCATGGCAGGAGATATCTGAGCTGAGGGAGAGTGCTCTCCTGAGCCTTCTGCAAAAGAACCACTAGACTGCAGGCTTACATGCTGCGGTGGTAGTCGAGAGGGTTTTCTCAGGGTCCACGACACTGGAGTCTTGACTAGCTCTGCGTCTAGGTGGTGTACAGGCGAGTACCACGATCTGTTGCGGCTTCGTGAATAGGCTCTGGCTCCGGCTCTGGTTCCTTTTCTTCTTCTTTCTCTTCCTCTTTCTCCTGATCCTCCTCCTTCTCTTCTTCTGCCCTTTCTTCAGAATTTTCTTTTCCTTCCTCCTCATCTTTTTCTTTTTCAGCTCCTGCATCTCCTCCATCATCATCATCATTGTTATCATCATCCTTCTCCTCTTCTTCTCCTTCATCATCATCTTTTTCATCATCATCCTCCTTTTCATCATCATCCTCCTTTTCTCCATCTTTTTCTACCTCTTCTCCTCCTTCTTCTTCTTCTTCATCAGCCAACTCTTCTGTTTTCTTAATTTCTTCTGACTGTTTTTCAACTAGAGTGTTTTCTTCTGTTTTTCTCTCTTCCTGCTTTTCTTCTTTTTCTTCAACAACCAAATCAACAACTTCATTATTTCCTTCTCCATCTACCTCCTCAATTCTAATCTCTTTTTCAACTTCCTCCTCCTCCTCTTCTCCAAAAGAACCATCAAAAATGCTAAGCATTATAGAATGGATAAATTGGTCCATGTTTGTTTTAAAATGGGACATGAACCAATTATCCTGGAGGATTAATACTAAGTCTGATTCTTTGCAAAAGTGAATCAGAACCTCCTCAGTGGCTTGGGGATATTCCCAACCACTAGTTGCAATGTAGGTTTGAAGGTTTGAAAATGTCATAGTTTTGAAAAACTTCCACTCTTCAAAAATATTTACAAAAGAGTGTTTTAATGCTTGTGGCTTAACAAGCTGGAGTTGCTCAATTGATAGGTTGAAAGTATTGTTTTCTAGCAGGTCAAAGGTATAATCAGCTTCAGGGATAGAAATTATGAGACCTGCTTCTTCTTCTTCGGAAATGTAGGCTGGGGGGGTGAGTACAGGTACAATCCAAGTCTCTAGGATGCATGGTGCAGGCAGGTCTTCCAGATGAATTGGTGATCTGGCTGAGGGGCTGGCAAGGTGTTCAGACTGCTCTTCCTCACTAAATTGCAGTTTCCTTGGCCTCTTGGGAGAGGGTTCTGGTGATGACTGCAGAATAGAGGGTCCTTCAGGGGCTGGTCCCCTTCTCTTAAATCTGACTGCAATGGGAGTGTCGTCGGACTCGGTGTCGGACTCGACTGCAGTTGCGATATCAGCTGCAGGTCTGCCCGACTCTCCTGATGAATAGTATATTGGATATGTCCTTGTGTCCGGCAGCTCCTTCAACATCTGAGCTGCTCTCCCAGTGCCTCCGAATTTCTTCACCTTCTCGTGGTCCATATGACCAAGTCTTTTATTGGGGTGGAAGGGGTCAGTGTTTCCCTTTGCCACACCAGTCTTCTCCAAAAACCAACTTAGCTGCGTTCCAAATGCCAGCTTTGTTTTGAATCTCTTCTCATCGTCAAGCCACTCGACTTTGTTGACCTCTCGCATGAGTTGCCTGAAGATGTAATCAGCCCAGTCAACTTCTTCTTCCTGAATCAGTGCTCCCAGCACCATAAACTTTGATGACGACGTTGATCATAACTGCCGGCCATCCCCTTTATTATTTTGTTGGTAATGTCCAACGCAAAACGGTAAATCCTCTTGAGTTCACTCCTCTTGGCAGTGAATTTCAGTTTTTCCGGGATATTTTCCACCTTAATCTTTTTCCAGGTTTCGGCGGCGGATTGCTTGAGAGCTTCGACTGCTAAACCACGGTGCTTCATTCCGAAGACAGTACGGATCGTCTCTCGAGATATGCTAACTGGTATTCCACCAACTGTGCTATGAATTCCATCTTGAATCAAATAAGCTTCGCGATAGAACTCGATGACATCCTCTTTGTATAGGTGTTGAGGATTGATGTCTAGAAATGGGTAGATCCCATTAAGCTTCATTGCGCGAATCAGATTAAGCATGTCGTAGTCCTCCAGATTGGCTTCCAATAAGCCTTCAAAGTCGACGACCAGCGATAAAATGATCTGGTCTTTCACCGCCTTCAAATTAACTCCTTCGAAAGATGCCATTTCTGCAAGTAAAAGATTTTAGTGTATTTGGTGTTCAAGGAATTTTTGCTCTGAAAAATCTAGGGTTTCTGTAATCGTAAAGAGTAAAGTGAAAGGTCTTCTTTCCTTATAAAGAAGATGAAAAGATGTTTGTATTAATTTATTATATATTTGAAACGGTGGTACGCCTTTTGATATTCTTTTGAATTTCAAATTTGAATCTGTGGCCCATTTTAAAATTTGATGGTTGATTCTGATTGGCCACCGTGGAGGTTGATTTAATAGGCGATTGACGCGTGTATTAAAATTGCCACTTGGCTTAGGAAAATATATATTTAACTGCCAGTTGTTAACCAAAATTAATATAATAATATAGATGTGGCAGATAATAATTAAATATTCGGAGGTCGAGTTTAGAAAACTTAGTGATGTCGATTTGTTATTTGTTGACCGCTCTGTATCAGGTGAGTTGACTTCTCGCCTGGTATTCTGATCAGCTAGGTTGCTTTGTCCGTCCTTCGTCTTCTCGCCTGCATCAGCTAGGATTTGATTCTTCAGCTGGGGTCCGTCCTTCCTCTGAAATGCTTTAACTTGCTTCAGTACTAGATTCCCAATCTAGTAATCCAAGATCTCTGCTCAGCTCCAGAAATCTTTCTTCTGGCAAGGGTTTGGTGAATATGTCAGCTATCTAGTAGTCTGTGCTGACTCTTTCAACTCTAACCCTTTTGGTAAGCACATGGTCTCTAATGAAATGGTGCTTAACATCAATGTGCTTCGTCCTTGAATGCAAAACCGGGTTGTTGGTTATTGCAATAACACTATTGTTGTCACACCAGATAGGAACTTCATTTGCAATGATATTGTAATCCCTTAACTGTTGTCTGATCCATAGAATCTGTGCACAACAGCTACCTGCAGCTAGGTATTCTGACTCTGTAGTAGAGATAGAGTTAGAAACCTGCTTCTTGCTAAACCAGGATATCAGTCTGGTTCCTAGGAATTGACACGTTCCACTAGTGCTTTTCCTGTTGATTTTGCATCCTGCGAAATCCGTATCTGAGTATCCTGATAGCTCGAAGTTATCATCCTTGGGATACCATAGTCCAACATTAATTGTAGACTTAAGGTACTTTATTATCCTCTTGGCTGCATCTAGGTGTGATTGCTTCGGCTTGGACTGGAATCTTGCACAAACTCCAACGGCATATGATATGTATGGCCTGCTTGCAGTGAGGTACAGAAGAGATCCAATGAGTCCTCTGTAGTGGGTTGGGTCCACTGATATGCCTGCCTCGTCTGCATCCAGGTGAGTACTTGTGCTCATTGGAATTCTTGCGGGCTTGGCTGATTCCATTCCATATCTCTTGATAAGATCTCTGGTATACTTTGCTTGGTTGATGAAAATTCCTTTTTCCATCTGCTTAACTTGTAGTCCGAGAAAGAAGTTAAGCTTTCCCGTCATTCTCATCTCAAATTCTTCTTGCATGAGGTTGGATAATTTCTCGCATAGCTCTGGATTGGTTGATCCGAATATGATGTCATCCACATAAATCTGGACTATTAATATGTGGCCTTCGTGCTCCACTCTGAATAGGGTCTTATCCACCTTCCCTTTGCAAAATCCATTTTTCTCAAGAAACACAGACAGTGTTTCATACCACGCTCTTGGTGCTTGCTTAAGTCCATACAGAACCTTCAACAGCTTATAGACTTTGTCTCATTTGACAAAACCTGGGGGTTGCTCTACATAGACTTCTTCTTCTAGGATTCCATTTAGAAAAGCACTCTTTACATCCATCTGATATACTTCAAAGTCTTTGAATGCAACATATGCGAGGAATAGTCTGATGGCCTCTAGTCTTGCAACAGGTGCATAGGTTTCATCAAAATCTATTCCTTCACACTGTGCATAACCTTTTGCTACAAGTCTGGCTTTATTCCTAACAACAGCTCCGTCTTCATCACTCTTGTTTTTATACACCCATTTGGTGCCAATAACTTTCTTGTGATCGAGTGCATGCATTAGTTCCCAAACTTTGTTTCTTTCCATCTGCTCCAATTCCTCTTGCATGACATTAATCCATGAATAATCTTCCAAGGCTTGTTCTGTGGTTTTAGGTTCAATTTGCGACATAAAACATGAGAACATCGCCATTCCTGCTGGTAGGGTTGACTGTCTCGTCTTAACTCCATCAGTCAACTTTCCAATTATTTGCTGAATTGGGTGATCCTTGAGCTATTTGGGGATATCGTCCTCTTCTGGGTTTGTTCCCCCTGTTGGATTGCCTTGGTGTATTTCTGCATCAGCTGGGTTCTGGTCTGCAACTGGATCAGCTACCGTCTTGTCATCTGCATGTTGGTTCTGATCTGCAGATGAGTCTTTGTCAGCTACAGCTGGGTCTTCTTCAGCGGCAACTGGATCAGATAGGTTTGGTGATCCTGTCTGATCTGCAGTTGGGTCTTCATCAGCTGCAGTTGGGTCATCAGGCTGGTCTGCAGGTGAGTCCACCATTCCAGTGTCATGTACAATGACTTCTTCAAGGGTTGCTGACTTGAGCTTGTTCTCAATTAGCTCAACTTGTTTCCTGTACTCAACAGTAGATTCATCAAAAACAACATGGGGTGTTTCCTCCACAACTAAGGTTCTTTTATTAAAAACTCTATATGCCTTGCTTCTTTGTGAATATCCCATAAAGAGACCGTCATCAGTTTTAGCATCAAAGGCATTTAGCTGTGTCTTACCGTTGTTGTGGATGAAACACTTACAACCAAAAACATGAAAGTAATCAACAATAGGAGTTATATTATTCCAAACCTCATAGGGAGTTTTGCCATGTCTCCCTACTATCATACTCCTGTTCTGGGTGTGACAGGCTGTGTTGACAGTTTCAGCCCAGAACCTTTTGGGTAGGTCCGCTTCTGCAATCATGGACCTTACTGCTTCCTTCAGGGTTCTATTCCTTCTTTCAGCTACACCATTCTGCAGGGCGTCACAGCTGCAGAGCTCATCTTTGGATCCCATTCGATCATTGTAATCAGTTATCGCCTTGTTGAGAAACTCTCCTCCTCTATCTGATCTGATCTTGATTATGGAAAGGGATTTCTCATTCTGGATCCTTCTCAGCAGCTCAGGTAACTTGGTCAAGGTTTCACTTTTCTTGTATAGGAAGATGATCCAAGTGTACCTTGAATAATCATCTACTATTACAAGTGCATGCTTCCGGCCGCTCAGAGTCCTTGGCTTGATAGGACCAAATATATCCATGTGGAGTAGATCTAAGATCCTTGTTGTGAGCGTTGTAGGCTGAACTGGCTTGAACGATGCCTTGGTCTGCTTTCCCTTCTGACATGCATCACAAAGTGCTTCCTTCTTGAATGCTTCATTTGGAAGTCCTCTGACCAGCTTTTGATAACTAATCTTGTTGATGGCTTTGAAGTTCAGGTGACATAGTCTTTTGTGCCACAGCCATCCATTCTCAGCTACTGTCTTGGATAGAAAACAGGAGTTAGGTGTTCCTGTGTTCCAATCAATCATGTAGACATCTCTCCTTCTGAAACCTTGTAGCTTTATTTCTCCAGATAAGATATCTATTACCATACACTTCAAGATGGTGAATACTACTAGGTTCTTTTCGTCACAGAATTGGCTTATGCTCAGGAGGTTGTACTTGAGTCCTTTGACATAATGAACTTTGGATATCACAATGTTTCCTCGGTGCAGCTCTCCAAAGCCTTTTGTCTGTCCTCTAGAGCTATCTCCAAAGGTTACATCGGGACCTCTTTCTTTAGTGTATTTGGACAGCATCTTCTTGTTCCCGGTCATATGCCTCGAGCATCCAGAGTCTACAAACCATTCTTCACCTCCAAAATTTGAGCTTGTGGAGATGTGGTTGTAGTCCTTCCACCTTTTCTGCAATTAGACAAGCAGAGATTTAGGTACCCAAATCTGTGTGGGTCCTTTGGGGTTAGCTGGTTTCCTGGAGAATTGATTTCTCCTTGGATTATAGAAATTGTTATTATTATTATAACCCTCGTAAGGTGTGTAAGTTCGAGGTCTAAATCTTCTGTTGGGATTGTATACCGGATATTCCTCAAAATGTTGATAGTGTGGGCCATTTCTAAATCTAGGCTGAGACCATTTATTAAATCTTTGTGGTCTCCACACTTGTTCATTTTGGTAATTAGGATAACCTTGAGGTTTCCATCTCCCCTCCCATTATGAAATCATTTTGGGGAGTTGTTGGTAATAGTGGGCATGTTGTGCAGAATTTCTTGTTTTTGCACAGGCCTTTGCCTAGTCGCTGTCTAGGTGGTGCACAGTGTAACATTGCGGCTAGACATTTGACTTGGCTATTGCCTGTTTTTGAATATCGGTTTATACGTAGGCTCAACAGTCGAGACAATTGTTTCTCCCTTGATAAATTTTCTTTTAAAACCAGAGGGAGTGTGAGGATCATATCCTAGGCCTGATTTGGAATATAGTGGCCTTTTGTTGGTACACAATTCTTCCAGGGTTGAAGACGCCTTCAGGGAGGTTATTTCCTGCGCCTGAGTTTTATTCACCTGTGTCAGCTTAGTAAACTCGTTTTTGGCATGAGTAAGTGCAGCTGATTTTTCTTTAAGTAAAATGGTTAGTCTGTTTATCTCAGCTGTATTAACGTCAGCCTGGTTTTTAAAGTCAGTTGCAGTTATCTCAACCTTTTTCATATCTAGGCTGAGTTTTTCGAAATCATTTTTCAGCTGCCTATTCTCATCTTGCAGCTGAGTCTTCTCTGCTGATACAGTTTGGTGTGCAGATTTGAGTGTTTCAAAATCTTTAAATAACTGATTTACCGATTCGTGTAGATCCATATCTTGTGACATGGCTGAGCTATTATTTGAGCCAGTGGGTTTAGAAGTTACCTCTTCATCAGCTAGGTTTGCCATCAGGCAGTCATACTCCTCATCTTCATCAGAAAAGAATCCGCTGCTTGATTCGACATGCTCCTGGTCTTCTCCGATGAGGGCCTTTCTTCTATCTTCTTTTCTGCCCACCTCCTTCTTGGATTCATCCTTCTTGAGCTCAGGACAGTCCATTTGGATGTGTCCTGTTTTGTGACAGTTGTAGCATTCTACTTTCCAGCTTCCAGCCTTCTGGTTCCTTCTTGGATTCTCCTTGTAATTTTTCTTATATTTGGAGTAGTTCTTTCTAAAGATGCTGAACCGTTGCATTATAAACGCCATTTCTTCCTCAAAATCTAGTGGATTTGGAGGTTTCACATCAGATAGGCTCTTGGCAGGGGACTCGGCTGCAAATGCGATTCCCTTCTCTGCAGGCTCAGTTGAGGATGAACTTGGAAGCTCGAACTCATAACCCTTCAGATCAGAGAACAGCTCCTGAATCTTTATCTTATTCAGGTCCTTGGACTCTCTCATGGCCACGACCTTCATGCTCCATTCGGGGTTGAGAGATCTGAGAACCTTTAGTGCCATTTCCCTGTTGCCATAGGTTTTGCCCAGGGAGTTGATCTCATTAATAATCTCAGTGAACCTTGTGTCCACTTGATCTATGGATTCACCATTCTTCATTTTAAAGTTGTCAAATTTTTGGATAGCAATTGACAGCTTGTTTTCCTTGATCAGCTCCGTTCCTTCACACATTAGGGCTAATGTGTCCCAGATTTATTTGGTATTCTTATAGTTCTTGATCTTGACCATGGTGGATTTGTCAAGAGTTTGATATAACACATCTCTGGCCCGGTTATCAAGATTGGCCAGCTTTCTTTCTTCGGGAGTCAGCTCTGTCCTCTTCTTAGGAATCTTCTCTGGCTTCCCAGCTGCGATCTCCTCTGCTGTGTTGTCCTTCTCAAAGATGAATGGACCATCCTCGATGATGCACCACATGTCGTCATGAATCGAAGATAAGTGTGCATGCATCCTTATCTTCCACAGATCATACTCGTCAGCGAAAACACGAGTCTAGAGTGCATGTGTTCCATTATAAAGTGAGAGTAAAGATATATATATCGATATAGATGCAGTTCGTGAAATAAATGAACCAACCTCTCGATACCACTTGTAGGTCACAAGTCGTCCGGTACAAGTCTAGAGGGGGTGAATAGACTTGTAGAAACTCTTAAACTCTTTTTCACGAAGAGTGAGTTTCTTCAGCTGATAGGTAGACAAATGACTTGGAGTCGTTTGTTCTTTGATATATGCGGAAGTCAGCTGATGACAAATAGAAAGAAACTGATGAAACACTTAACAATGAATGCAGCAGTTAAAGTATGATGCAATAAAACAGTAAATAACGCAGGCAATTATAGTGGTCTCAGAGGTGGGGTAATCCTCTACTAATCCACTTTTCTCCAAACCAGTTGGAGATGAATTCACTATAATTCTCAACCAGTGATAAATATTACAGTGATTCAAACCACACTACAACAACTTCCAACCAGTGGAAATCCGTGCCGTTGTACACACTTGACTGCCTTGCACCTCTTGATCCTCGATCTTTGGATGCCTTCTGATCTCTTACTTCAACCGTGAAGTACCCGTACTCAGGATTATAGACAAGAGTTTTTGTCTTCTCCAACTAAGAGTTTCTTTAAGTATGAACTTTTAGAACTGCTCTTTTCACGATGCTATTGATTGCTTTAGATTGCTTGATTGCTTTGATCGCTTGAATGTATGTTCGCACTGGTAGTTGCTCAGCTTCAAATCTTCGGATATATATATATATATATATATAGGTCACGATCTCTGAGCTTTTTCCTTGTAGCCGTTTGCAAATCTTTTGAACAAATCCGTCCGTTGGAGGGAGACTTCATTGTTTAATCTTTCTGAACGTTGCAAGGCTGGATTCCCATTATTTTATTTTATCTTCCGACCGTTGTGAAGACTTCTGCATGTGAGCGCCGAATCTTTTGAATATAAAACGAGTAAAGTCTTCAAGGTGGGTCTGGATGATTTATTTAAATCATATATCTAGAGGGAATCACTCCAGTTTGTCTCTTCACGTTGCATGTGACTTTCCGTAATACTTGACTTTTCAACTCATGCTGACGTGGACTTGGAGTACTTGGCTGCCTTCGACTAGGCTGATATGCAGCTAACATCTCTGCAGTCAGGACCTCTCTGCTGATCACTGTTTGTGACTTATCTGATCAGGTGACTTCCCTGAGGTACCTTGGCTGCAGTCTAGTCAAACTTCTCTGATAAATTTTGTTGACCAGAGCTACTCTGACTGGACTCGGCTGATCCTCTCTGATGGACTTAGCTGTACTTGGTACTTAACCGATTTTCAGCCTAACTAATTTTTGGCCTACAGAAGATACTCATTTGGTTCTTCTTTACATTTTGCCAAGTTTTATACTTAACATATTTGGCCTATGGAAGATACTCATTTGGTTCTTCCTTACATTTTTCCAAGTAATAAACATTTGATTTTATATTAATGACATCATCAAAATCTAACAAGTATTCCTAACAGTGCATAATCTAACATCTATAGGATGTTGATGAAAATTGGTCAAAATAATACTATTTTAAGTGTATAAATATACTTCATGATATTCACTCGTAATTTGTGATATTTATCATACAACATGCGCGAATTTGTATTAATATATATTCGGGATATATGTCATAAATAAACTTGTTGTTAAATAAAATATAAACATGATATAAATAGACTCTAACATTAAGCACGTAATTTTAAACATGTATATGTTGAAACTATTGGGATTAGTAGACTCCTCGTCTAATAAGTGGTGATTTTTATACGTTATTTACATTGATAATTTCTCTAATGAGAAAATTATCAGATTGGTCCCGTATGTAGGACCAATTGGCCAAAAAGCCCCGTCTGTCTCCGACAGACCAAAAAACCCCACATCTCCCCCCGTTTTCGACAAATTTACTCCTTCGTCGCCCGCCGGAGAATTTTTCGGCCATCAGAGCTGACGTGGACAATACATGGCTGACACATGGCAAACACAGTTGGTCCATGTTAGGCCACACGACATCCACGCCAGCACGGACTTGGGGCACCCAAAATTAAAAATTGTGGACTCAATTGATTTTTTTTTTTTTTAATTTTGACCTCAAAGGGCCAATGTGCAAATTGGAAGGGAGAAACCCTTGACCCTTGTGAGGATGATTCAAAGACGTGAATCAGTTTCACCTCACACAACCATTTCATGAAGCCATTTCTCAGTCAAATCCAAGGGGGACGAAGCTCAATAACCCTTCTTGCTTAACCATCTGGACTTCATATTCTTGACATTAAATGTCTCGTCACATGTGTGCTCCGAACTGAAGAAATTGATCTGAAACGATGATTCACTTATCATCTTTATGGCGTGTAGCTTCCATTCACAATTCGGGTCCTCGCACACAACACAAACCCTAATTTTATCACATTTACTAAACTTGATACTCGTTTTCATCAAAATTGCATAGTTCTGGATGGCTTATTTGAACACTTCCCTAGTAGTGAATGTCATCCCTATATCGAACTCGGGGACGCTCAGACCACTATTGTACCCAGGAAATTGGTAGTTCATATCTCCCTTCTCATCACTATCAACCATGCCCTCGTATTCCTTGTCACTGTCTAGTAAATAATCCTCTCCATCAACACCAAACTGAACATCCAAATCCCCATCATCATCATCATCATCATCATCATCATCATCATCATCATCATCATCATCATCATCTACCTCCTCCCTTAACTCATCATGCAAATCAAATTCCCGCCTCAGTTTGTCGGAGCAGCCACCACCACCAACGTCGCCTCCGCCACTGGCCGACATTACAGATTCGTCCAAGTTCGACGGTAAATTTCTCCAATTACAGCGGTGAAAAATGGAATTTTTGGAGAGGCTACGTGAAATGGATGCGTGAGGCGAAACTGATTCACGTATGTGAATCATCTGCATGAGGGTCAAGAGTTTCTTTCCCTTCCAATTTGCACATTGGCCCTTCAGGGTCAAAATTGAAAAAAAAATCAATTGAGTCCACAATTTTTAATTTTGGGTGCCCCAAGTCCGTGCTGACGTGGATGCCACGTGGACTGACATGGACCCACTAATTTTTCCACATGTCAGCCACGTGTCATCCACGTCAGCTCTGATGCCCGGAAAATACTTCGGCTGGCGACAAAGGACTAAATTGGCGAAAACAGGGGGACATGTGGGGGTTTTTGGTCCGTCGGAGACATACGGGGCTTTTTGGCCAATTGGTACCATATACGGGACCAATTTGATAATTTTAACTTTCTCTAATATCAATTTCTTTTCTTCAGAAATTGTATGTATCATATGTCTCACTTGTTATCTCGTTATCATAAAAATTTCAAGTGATACTTTAGAAATCTATAAAATTATCGATACTTAGAAGATAATAGTGCATAAATTTATCGATACTTAGAAGATAATAGTGCATAATATTGAACCATTTAGGAATATATTTAGTGGTTCTTCAGGAACTGTCAATAAATTTGGCACTATTCACACGGGAAGTATCATTTGTTTTTAAAGATATCATGCATATTTGCACTTTGATGAGACAATAAATTATGACCACTATTTAATCCCAAGAATTTGACATTCATTTCATAAAAATAAGAAATAAGATAAGCCAAGAATTAGAATGATACAAATATCTTCATGGTATTTGACATTTTTATCACTAATTATGTAGCAACAACCGATTAAAATCATACTCCAGGTATGGAATCATATCTCATATTGATAAACACTCATAATATATTATAAGAGATAATAAACTATTAAACTACACAATATATAAAATTATATATTTATATATAATCTAAGATTATAATTTTTGTATCCTTATCATTAACAGTTGATAATATCACTCTAAGGGATAAAATTTATAAGTAATTATCCCCTACAAGGATAAACTCTAAATTTTATCTACTCGAGGAGATAATTTCTACTGATATTATCTACCTCTGGAGATAATTTCTATGTATTATTAGTATTTGAGCCATGTAATATTGAAGTTTATAATTTAATATTGTTCACTTTCGGGAACAACTATCAGTACATATGATAGGAATATACAACCACCCACCAATTTTGCTACCATTGGAGCACAATCAGGTATGATTGTGGAGTATATCATATTTTATACAATCTCGATAGAGAATATTCTTAAATCATATTAATATTTTTTATTTGAGATATAAGTTATATTTTCTTTCAGAGATAATATCGTGCTCCATCAAGAGCATAATGATTTAATTATGCTATTATATTTATAAGTAATAAATCAATATTCTTGAGGAATATTGTATTATCACATAAGTTATATATAAATAAGAACTATTCATTTAGAATAGTAATATTCTTCAAGAATATTACAATTAATTGTGCTAGTTCGGGAGCAATAATTTTAAGAGACATAATTTGATTATACAAAGGGAAATAAAATAGTAAGAAAATTAAGCAAAGCCCGAAATGACTATATTAAAATAATTGCTTTTTCAAGAGCACTTACAATATTTTTCAGGAATATTATTTTGTGTTTTTCATTAGAAATTTACACAAATTCTTAGATCTCATAGTGTTCTTTATGAACACATCATATTCAATTAGAATATGACGACATAACATTGTGCTTCTTCAAAAACTACAACGAATCTTTTATCTTAATAATCTTCTGGATTATTAAGTATTGTTGAATCCTGTTTCAAAGAGGAATATGACTTGATAATAGATTTCTTGGACATCATATATTATTTATATATGATACACACAGAAAAATAGTATTCAATAACTAAAGAATATAATTTTTACTCGAAATCATCATATGCAAGAAAGTTTTTGAAGGAGCAAATAGAATTAATATTGTTCACCAATGTAAAAAAAAACTATTTCGATTCTGACCTTTTTTGTATGCAATATGTGTAACACCCCAAAAGGCGGTTATTACAGTGCCGTGGACTCTACACTGGGACCCACCAGACGATACCAAAATACAGATTAAATGCGTAATACTTTGTGATACCGAACTACAATAAATAGTCATTATTCCAATTAGGAGTTTACAATTAGTATGGCCAACGACCTTAACATACACAGGATCCAAAATGCAAGTATAAACCATATGGAGATGGGATATACTTCAAATAACAATACAATCGAACCGTAGTTTAGATGAAACGGAAAATAACATTACACAATTTAAACATAACAGGACAATAAAAGACTTGGGCCCCCGAACTAGTATCCTTCGAACCATTCGCCGTCATCATGCTCTTCCCGTGCCTTGCCTTTGCCACGACCTAAAATACAACACAAGTATTTAGCCCAAACCAAAGAGTCAGATATACATGACAATAATTCTCAAGACATTATACAATTCACATATACTAGATCTCAAAGAAGCATCCCAACTACTGAACATACCCCTAAGAATATGAACAATGAATCACAAAATATCAAACATATCCAATCATACATGGACTATGGATGACTAAACAATATGACTCAAGATGGACATCACAGTACGCCAGATCCGAAAATGTGTCAGTACATATGTCCACCCCATATACGGAATCCAGAATATACGTGGGACAATGTACCTAATTAGCCTCACGAACTACGTCTCGTGTGCACAGTCCAATACGGAAACATCCACGTATGGCTATATATGTGCCTGGCTAAAAATCCTACACAATAACCAATCGGAACGCAGATATGATTCCAGATATGTCACGATACAACATGACAACAAATTCAAGAAATCACATATCCGATTAAGGATCAAGAAACTCATGGAAGTGACAATAAGGATCAACGAGATCAACGATTCAAAGGTGATGAACTTGGGAATGCAATCCCATGACGAAGAACGGAATCATCATCAAGAACAATATCAAATTACGAATCACAAATTCATAAGTGTTTCATATACATGAAACGTATAACCATCACAAGAATTCAATCATCATTATAACCAAGCAAGATAACTTGCCTCAATACGGAGATGAGAATAATCCTCCCTTGTCGAACGAACGAACGGTCCTTGACTAATATCGGTTACTCGAACAATCAACCTTGAATGAAATATATTTCACTCAATAACACATCCATATAATCATCGATGTCGAATTCAGTGAGACGACACCCTAAATATAATTTGAATAGTTCAACTATCTCAAGATATCAAAATTCTATTCCAAGAACTCTATTTACCTCAATTCATTCTTATGATTGGTTTACAAGACATTTTCAAATATTCACATGGTTCTTATGAATAAGAATTTATTCAAGAATATGTTAAACAATCATTTATGTTCGTTATTATCATCTTATATCGTTTAAACCTTCCAAGAATATCACAAATGGTTGAAAGTGAAAATTTGCACAACCTTGTTCATCACTACGTCAAATTTAGATTGAATATAGTAAGTTACAATAAGGTTATACTAAATTCATTTAATTACAAGACCATATCATAATCATGAAGATTATCTCACATCAACACCATCCTTACAACCCCTTACTAACTTGGAGAATCAACTATCATCATCTATGAATTTACCTAGCTTAGGTTCAAGAACATCACTCTAATCTTCTAACATTCATCAAGTTTTAAACATGGTGTTCTCAATACAGTATGTCAGCAATTCCATTGCTTACACTTAACTATGATGAAACTAAGGATTATTATTGTCTTAATGATGTTAATAATCTAGCAAGATGAGTATGATTCCGATAAACATGATTATTACCATTAAAACATCAAGAACATCTTCAATCCAAACCCTTAATTGTCATATTCATCAATAAGTGTTAAAAGCTTAATTACAAACATGTTTTACTTGATTAATTCAATACTAGGTGTAGTATACCATATTAGTAACATCATAACTACGAAAATATAGAGTATAATCGCACTACATACTTTCAGAAACAAAGAACAACTGCCAAAACCACAAGAACACACTCCAAGATTCAAGAACAACTCTAAACTTGCAATCAACAAGCTCCAATCCAATATGTAAAGCCACACAATTTGGAAGGGAGTAAGGTCAGTCTAGGGAGGCAGGGGGACAATTATTGGAGAGAAAAATCAGAGTTTGGATGTGCAAATGAAAGACTCAAGCTGTCTTTTTATAACTGCACAACTCGTTACGTACGTTATCACATGAAGATAACATACGTTAACCCCCTTTACGTACGCTACACTGAAAGTGTTACGTACGTAATCGGCCTCCAAAGGCCACTGACTCAAAACCCAAACATCATTACGTACGTTATTGCCTTGATCATTATGTACGTAATGTACGTCAACTAGGCTGCCTAAAAAAGGTCAAATATCCGGATCATGTTCGGCCCCCCATGTCGAAAGATGAGATCAGATAAGACTACAAGCATTACATACGTAACCTGAATTCCATTACGTACGTGTTGTTACCCAAAATATTATTCGGAATGATTTGCTGGATGTGGCTACGGGTGAGTAACAAACAAAATGCGAGAGCACGAGTGATGGAATGATAATAACACAAGATTTGCCGGGATTGTTAATCCCGGGCTTAAATGGTCTCGCGAGATATTATTAATAATAATACTACTTTGGAGTACAACTATTAATGTGAGTACGATTACAATGAGTGTAATGACCCTGGTTATCTAGCTCTTTAGTGCTGATGATTGCCGGAAGAACCAGAGGTAATGCTCTGTGAGTTCTTGTTAGAGAGGTGAAGTGCTGTGTGTGGAATTATGTGTAGGATTCAACTGTCTTTCTCCAAATGCTGGAAGGCTCCTATTTATAGAAGAGGAGGTAGTTGGGATGTCTTATTCCTGAACGGGCGATCGCCTTTCCTGCATTAAATTAAACGGGCGATCGCCTCAGCACGTGGGTCGGTTTCCTTAAAGTCCGCATCTGCTACTGGCAGCCAAATATGCGAAACAATGAGAAGACAACACATGCCTCACGTCATAGTCTTGGGAGGTCCCACCTAGGGCCCTTTTGCGGGTTTGTCGGTAGGTGAGAGGCTGTCCTTGTTACCTACAGTTGGTGATGGGCTGGAGTCAAAAAGCCTTTTCCTGCAGCGCCGTTTGCAGGTCTGCACGTAGGCCTTCATCCCGAGATTCGGTTTCGTAGACTTGACGGATGTTGGCTTTACATGTGGCATAAGACGATCGTCCTTAGTTGGGCACTAGAGACGATCGCTAGGCACTTGAACTTGATTTGGCATCTTCGTTTGGTAAGTATGGCTTGGTTCATTTGACACTGACTTTGGTCACTCGACCCTTGTGCGATCACCGCTGAGGCATATTAATCGCGGCACAACAGTACGTAAAGCCAACTACTTAACATACGTTAAGCTAAGTCCTTAGCGTACGTTAAATGCATGAAAACTAGCCCAAAAATGTAACAATCTTCACAACATCAAGAAATCAATCACAATGTGAATGATAGTTATATTCAAGTCCATTTTGATATATCACGACATTAATAAACATTAAATAAATGCAACATAACTACAACGATAATCGGATTATCCGAATAATACAACAGTAGATAAGAAATTATTGTCGGATATTACATACTCCCCCCTTTAAAAGGAGTTTCGTCCTCGAAACTAAGGGGTAAACAAATCAGGATACATCTTTCGCATGCTTCTCTCCATCTCCCACGTAGCCTCCTCAACTCCGTGTCGTGACCACCGAACCTTCAGTAGGGGAATCATCTTATTCCGCAACTGTTTGATCCTCCTCCCAAGTATCTGTACGGGACGCTCCTCGTATGAATGATCCTCTGCTATCTCGATCTCATCGAACTGAAGTATATGACTCGGATCAGCAATATATTTCCTCAACTGGGAGACATGAAACACGTTATGAATCTGACTCAGAGCTGGTGGCAATGCCAGACGATAGGCCAGATCGCCTACTCACTCCAAAACCTCAAACGGACCGATGTACCTCGGACTCAGCTTGCCTCTCTTCCCAAAACGAAAAACACCTCGAGTAGGGGACACCTTCATTAGCACATGGTCGCCAACCTCGAACTCAAGTGGTCGTCGATGGTCGTCTACGTAAGACTTCTTTCGGCTTTGAGCCGTTAACAAATGACTCCTAATCAGAACGATCTTCTCACGGGCTGTTAACAACATATCGGGTTCCGTACCCAGGGATTCAGATGGATCGTCCCAACACAAAGGAGATCTACAATGACGGCCATACAATAATTCATAAGGTTCCATCTGAATCGAAATGTGCCAACTATTATTGTAAGTGAATTCCACCAAAGGTAGTTGGGCTCCCCAATCGTCCTTCCAATCAAGAGCGCACGCCCTCAACATATCCTCTAGAGTTTGGATAGTCCTTTCAGTATGAAGATCAGTTTGCGGATGAAATGCCGTACTGAAGTTCAATTGCATTCCCATCGCACGATGAACTGCTTTCCAAAAGTGTGACACGAATCGCCTGTCACAATCTGATACAATACTCTTGGGGGTACCATGTAACCTTACAATCTCTTTGATAAACAGCTGGGCCAATCTCTTGGGTCCCCACGTGTTTTTAATCTCCAATAAGTGGGATGGTTTGATCAGACGATCCACAATCACCCAAATCGTATTCATCCCTCGATGACTCGTCGGCAAGCTAGTGATAAATCCATCGATATGTCCTCCCATTTCCACTCGAGAATCGGGAGCGGTTTTAGAATTCCTGCGGGTCACTGGTGTTCAATCTTAACCTTCTGACAAGTTAAACATATCGAAACAAATTCTGCAACTTCACGCTTCATATTCCCCCACCAGTAATATTGCTTCAAATCCTTATACATCTTGCTAGGCCCCGAGTGAATGGAGTACGGGGTAGCATGAGCCTCTCTCAGGATAGAGTTCCTCAACTCTTCATCTGCGGCTACACAAACTCGATTCCTGAAGCATATCAATCCATTCTCGCGGATCACAAATCCAGGGGCTTTCCCTTGAGTTACTTCATCCCGAACTTGAGATAAGAATGGGTACGTAACCTGCTTCGATCTAATTTTATCATCAAGGGATGATGAAATCTCAAGTGTGCAAAGTTGTCCCTGAATAAGCTGTAACCAGACTTCAATTTCCGGCCTCACAAACTCTAACTGCAATTCTCTTTGAACTGTCAAGCGGACGAGCATCTGTTCCAGTACTGTCTTACGACTTAAGGCATCGGCAACCACATTTGCTTTGCCCAGATGATAAAGGATCTCGATATCATAATCTTTGATTAGTTCCAGCCACCTTATCTGCCTCATGTTCAACTCCTTCTGAGTAAAAATGTACTTCAGGCTCTTGTGATCAGTAAAAATTCGACAGGTATCTCCGTACAGATAGTGACGCTAGATTTTTAAAGCAAATACCACGGCTGCTAGCTCTAAATCATAGGTCGGGTAGTTGACCTCGTAAGGTCGCAGTTGTCTTGATGCATAGGAGATCACCTTCTCGCTCTGTATTAACACACATCCAAGGCCCTGTCTCGACGCATCACTATACACCACGAATCCTTCTGTTCCCAAAATAGGTGCTGAAATCAATCGACTCTTTAGTTCATCAAAGCTTCGCTGACATGCCTCTGACCACAAATATTTCTTATCCTTCCTCAACAGGTTAGTCATCGGTTGAGCAATCTTGGAAAAACCTTCCACGAACCGTCGGTAATAACCTGCTAGTCCTAAGAAACTGCAAACTTCCTTCACGTTCTTCAGTGGTAGCCAGTCTCAGATAGCTTCTATCTTCTATGGGTCTACTCTCACCCATCGGCTGATATCACATGTTCGAGAGAAATAACCTCACACATCCAGAACTCACATTTAGAAAAGTTTCCATAAAGCTGTTCTCGCCTCAACTCATCGAGAACCTGATAGATATGACGCTCATGCTCTTCATGGTCAGGAGAGTAAATCAGAATGTCTTCAATAAAAGGACTACAAAGAAATCAAGATAATTAATAAAAACATGATTCATAAACTCCATGAATACTGCCTGTGTATTAGTTAGTCCAAATGGCATCACTACGAACTCATAATGCCCATAGCAAGTATAAAAAGCGGTCTTCGAAATGTCAGACTCTCGAATCCTTGGCTGATGATAATCGGACCTCAAATCGATCTTGGAAAATACGGAAGCTCCATGAAGTTGATCCAATAAATCATCAATATGAGGCAATGGATATTTAATCTTGATGGTTACCCTGTTCAGCTCACGATAATCAATACACAAGCGCAGAGATCCGTTTTCGTACAAATAGCACTGGTGCTCCCCAAGGGGACGCACTAGGTCGAATATAGACCATCTCCGCCAAATCCTCAAGCTGGTTCTTCAAATCGTGCATCTCAGTCGAAGCCATATGATACGGTGCTTTCGAAAGTGGAGACGTACCTGGCTCTAACTCAATATTAACTCTACCTCATGATATGGAGGTAAGCCCAGCAATTCATCTGGAAATACATATGGGTAGCCTTGGACTACCGGAATATCATCTAATTCAACTGGTCAATCTGCTGTTTTGGTCATGAAACACCAATAACCAATACACCCTTGATTAAGCAGTTTCACTGCTTTCATAGCGCTGATGAATCTCCCGGAACGGCTGGGATTATCACCCTGAAAAATACACTCAACACCATCGTCAGCTGTGAGGTCACTATCCACTTGCGGACACTAAGTATGGCATCATGACGATCCATCCAATCGATACCCAGGATCACATCATCTTTAGGTAAATCGACCATAATTAAATTTGACAACCACTCACGGTCGTTCATGCGAATCAGACAATTATGCACTTCATGATTCCCAATAATAATTCTTCCACCGGGTAGACCAATTACATAAGGTTCAAAATTAGTAACATGATCTAATCGCAAACCACTCAAACAAGAAACAGATAAAAAAGTGTGAAGCACCAATATAAAAAAGAACACAGATGGGCTGAGATCGGATCTCAAGAGTACCTACAATCATGCTGTCTTCGGGATCGTCAGCCTTGTTCATCTCATAGACTCTGGGTTTTTCGGCCCCAGTACCAGATGTACCAGCTTGGTTTCCACAGCCCATCCCTCTCTTTGCCCCGGTAGTCTGATAAGAAGCGGACGGAGGTACACGGTCCTATACAGGAGACTGAACTGGAGCATGAGATGCTACTGGAGTACGTCCCAGTCCATTTCTCCAATAACAAGCACGATGTCCATTCTTCCCACAAGTATGGAATGCGACGACTGGCTTCGGACATTTGGAGTTGATGTGCCCCTGGTCCCCACACTTGTAGCACACAACAGATGAGCTGACCGCTCGAGGGTGCGATTAGGCCAGCTTCGACGCCATGGGTGGCCGTTCAAAAGGATTCGACACTGATTGGGGCCTCTTGAACATCCCTCGGTTACTGTCAATATGGTTCTGGTTCCTGAATCTCTTGTTGTTGGACTGTGGTTGCTTCTTGGAAATCTCTTTTGCGGTAAGTTCATATTCCAGAGCTCTCTCGATGAACTCCAGTAGGGTCGTACAGTGATTATTCAACAGTTGCATTCTCATTTGGGGTTTAAGCCTCTTGAGAAAATATTTGATCTTATCGGCCTCCGTTCGGACAATCGACGAGTCGAAAGGAATAAGTGCCTGAAATTTCTCGGCAACGGATAGTACATTATCGTCTTCAAACGGGTCTAAGTTCAGCAATTCTGATAGCTTGGCCACATGGAGAGGACCTGGATAGTAACAGTCTAACATGAGGTTTTTAAACTCCTCCCAAGTACATACACCATCAGCTGGCCTCACCGAAAGCCACCAAGTGTGGGCGCCCTTGCTAAGATAGCAAGCTGCTACGGAGACGCGATTCTCTTCTGGGCAGTCCACCATCTCGAATAATTTCTCAAAGTGTTCAATCTAATGTACAATATCAGCAGGCTCATAGGAGCCTTCAAAAGTCGGGGGTCGTTGGCGAGAGATGTCGCTGATGATCCGACTCACAGGTCTACCGGGTACAGGAGGTGGTGGATGAGGCCCCTGTTGCTGGCTAGTAGTAGCTCTCTGCATTGCTTTCATCAATTAACCCATGTGGGTCATCTGAACATCATACGCTGCATAACAATGTAAGGATCGACACGTGCATTCTCGTGTCCGGTGTGGTGCGATTGGTCCCTAGGAGGCGAATCACTGCCTGCGGAATTTTGCTCCACATTTGAACACGTGTTGGCTCGTGGTCTCAGGATTCGGCCCCTTCCGCGGCCTCATCCCCCTCTCCCACGACCTCTTAGATTTCTTTCCATACTGAAAGAACCAAACAATAATAATAATCATAAGTACAGTTCATGACCGTCTTTATGACCAATCAAAATTAATGCTAAGTTAATAGCAACAAGGAACTACACATTCTAGAATACATTCATAATGAATTATCGACAATAAGAGTGCCACACAAAATATCATATCGATGTCGAGTCGAATAGTTTCAATCATATAATCAATCCAGATTTTACCTCGAAATATCAATTAGATAAATCCTGCCACAGATCCTCAAAATATCAAGATCAACAAGGAGATCCATTCCGATATCAATATCACGTCGGTAATTAAATCATGGCTCATAAAGTGAAGAAAACGAGCCGAGTTCCTGTGGCGTCGATCCGACCTATCCCGGAGGCAAGGCTTGTCGTGGAGCCGGTTGCCGGTGAATAAGAGCCTCGGGTGGAGGGAGGACTCCAGCTCAATCGCAAGAGGCGGAGGGCGGAGGAGCCCTCGGCCTCTGCTATTGCTGATGCGCCTACCGTGGCGCCGCCGATCGCCGGGCCTCCACTTTCTGCGATTCCAACGGTGGAGGGGTCCACGCCCTCCTCGAGCTTCTTGGAAGCCGCGATGGTTGCCCGAGCTGAGACCTCTCGTGGGAGGCCGTTCTTTGGCCGGGACCCGGAGAAGGTCGCAAGGTGAGCTGGGTTTCTTTGCTGGGTTATGATATTTCCTTGTTGGAAATATACTAACTCTTTTGTTCTTGGTGCAGGGTCCGTCGCTCCGACTCGAACTGCTCGCCGATGGTGCTGGATTTCCTATTGAGCAATGCTCCTCGTGAGGCTTGCGATGTCCCTCACTATGTTGCTCGGGCTGTCTCCGCCCTGCCGAAGGCCTGGATGACCGACCTGGATGCGATCGCGCATCGGCGATCCATTGATGCGATGCAGGCGACCTTCGCTCTAGCCCTTCAGACGGCGACGATGGATTCTCAGGCCGTGAAGGACTATGAGGGGCGGCCATCCACTACTCGTATTCAGGCCGACCTCGAGGCTACTCGAAAACTAAATGCTGAGCTTGCCGACAGGCTCGTGGCGATGGAGAAGAGCTTCGTGGAGGTGGCCAACAGGGCGAGCCAGGACCTTGACTGGGCCCGGGCGGCGAATGACCGGATATTGGATCAAATGACGGACGACCACCGGTCGTACGCGGCTGCACAGAAGGAGGTCGCCGAGCTGGCGTCATCGAAAGAAGAGGTGGCCGCCAAGGTTGCCGAGCTCCAGGGCGTGAACCAAACGGTTGCGGGGGTGAGGGGAAAGCTGGAGACGACCGAGGCCGATCCCTTCCTTAATATGGAGTACGTCTGCGAATTTTCCTATTATATGGCTTATGCTAACGCAATCCGTGCAGCTAAGAAGGGAGGGATCGAGGTCGGCCCTTTGGCTGATAATTCAATGCCTACGCGCTTGAGCACCCTTTGCAGCCCGCCTTCTTCGTGCCGATCCTAGACCTCTCCTCTGATCACGGGGTCGACTTGAGCTGGGTCACTCGACAATCTTGTTCACTCGTATGCCCCGGAGAACGGGGGTGCCGTGCCTTCCCCTGGTGAAGGAGCGAACGTCGATCCTGCGGCCAGGGGCGATGGCTCGGCAGGGACACCCTGAGCTGGCTTGCTCTTTTTATTTTTTTACTTGTAATTTTCTATGCTTGTCTTTTTTGTATTTTGCCCTCAGGCGATAATGCTTGTATTTCAAATGAAATGAAATGAGTATTTCTTTCTATGATTTCTTGTTTTTATGTTCGTCTTTCCGAATCTTTTGCATTTGACTTCATACAAAGGTGTTGTACGTGCAGCTCCAAATGAATTGATATACTTAAACTGGTAACTTTCAGAACAAAGTCGATTGTTGTATGTATATCTGAACAAAGCCGATCGTCGTATGTATAGCTGAACAAAGCCGATCGTCGTATGTATAGCTCCGCTCTCCCCCTTGTTTTTGTTTACTTAGTGAAAGTAAGGGAACGAAAATAATTTGTTTAGCGAGCTATCTTTGGTTTACTTCTTGCGATCTTCAATTTTGCAGATTCCTCGAGAAAGGCCGACCATCTCGGCCTAGAGGAACCTTGCACGGTCGTGGAGTTCGATGGAACCGACCTCTGCGACCATGTCTTGTGCGCGAGCGACATTCCGTCTGATAGTCTACGTCGCGCGACTCACTTAATTGTTAGGGTCCTCGATAGGCTACGTTTTGCCTCGCACTGTAGCGACGGGGCGGACGATCTCAGCCTGGAGGAGTCCTTGCATGGGGTGCCGTCGGATTAATCGACTTCGCGACTGTGGCTTGTTAGCACTTTGTTGCCTGGGACTGACATGTTAGATGACAGACCTTCGAGGGCATAAGTTGTGACGGGGGGAGGGATGCGTCGCATTGTCTGGGTCCACCACGTTAGATGATGGACCTTTGAGGGCGGGCGAGCGTGTCCACAGATCTGTTTTGGAGGGTCCTTCGGCTACGCTCGCCTCGTATTTAAACGAAAGGGCGATCGATCTTCGCCCAAAGGAACCTTGCTTGGACGGGCTGCCGGTTCCATCAACCTCCAGAACCATGGCTGCACTTTTCTACCTTGGATCGTCATGTTAGATGGCGATCCTCGATGATATATGTTATGTTGGGGGAGGCGATCGCTTGTCTAGGTCCATCATATTAGATGACGAACTTTAGAGGGCGAGCGAGTCATCCTCTTTTTGGAGGCATTGCTCAGGCAGTAGTTTTTGGTTTGATTTGCCGAAGCGAATCATTTGGGGAGAACTGGAAAATCTCATTAAGCACTTTGTACATTGAATAAATGAATACAAGGTGTTTTTATTGATAATACTTCTTTAAATGAACGGCGTTCCAGGGATATTGGTCAGGAGTGCCATCTAGGTGTTGGAGCTCATAGGCTCCTTTGGTAGCCACTTGGATATCCTGAACGGGCTCTCCCAGTTCGGACCAAATACTTCCGTGTGGGTCTAGATCTTCTTGAGGACTATGTCGCCCACTTGGAACTGTCTCTCCTTGACCTTTGAATTGAAGAATTTTTCGGATTTATTTTTGTGGATCGTGTTCTTCATTTCCGAGGTCAGTCGTCGTTCTTCGAGAATATCCAAGTCGATTTGCCAAGATACATCATTGTCCGTCGTCAGTGGTTGCGTAGTCCGTTGGCTGAGGACAAAAATCTCCGATGGGATCACTACTTCTGTTCTGAAAGCGAGGGCGAATGGGGTTTTGCCGATTGAAGTGTCGTGGACCCCCAAACTAGGCGGATATTACAGTGCCGTGGACCCCCGACTGGGACCCACTAGGCGAATGAAAATGAATGAACTACTCAGGGTAAATGTAGTACCGAACCACATTACAACAATAATTACTCCGATGAGGAATTTCATACAACACATCCAGGATAATACAAAATATATGTATATTTTATATGGAGATAAAATATACAACACTGAGTGAAATGAGTATTCAAATGGAATGTCTGCAGCGGAATAAATGAAGAAAACATAAATGACTGAAAAGACTGGGGCCCCCTTTTAGTATCATTGAGACTCCTCGCCGTCAACGTGCTCTCCCCGTGCTTTCGCCTTGCCATGACCTGAAAAACAATATCCCCCAACGGGGTCAGTTACACAGAACAACAATCCTTAAGAGTTGAATAAGCACAATCATATACACATGCTGTATAAACCACAAGTTCGATCAAAAAATGAATCGGTTAGATTATAACCCAATCTTGTTGAAAACATACGCAATCAAACATGCTGTATGAATCAACTAACAGTACGGCTCAAAGGGTGGCGCCACACTACGCCCGGGATGGAAATGTGTCCGTGCACAAGCCACCAACGAGTATCGATCGAATACACGTGTGGTCTTGTCCCTAATCAGTCTCACGAAGCAATCGACTCGTGTGCACAGTCCAATGTGAGGCCAACAACCAACACACGACTTAAATGTGCCCGACATGAAAATCCTACACATACCAACCGGCACGCCAGTATGACCCGGAATGCCACGAGATAACAAAGTGACATCGAAATCAATAATGACTCACCGAGATGAAATGATAGTGAAATGAATGACAACTCAATGAGATGATTGGAACCGTCGTTCCTTGTGACTGAAGTGATTAATTGACAATGACAAGTATTGATACGGTTAATACAATGATGAATGAGTTATGATTATGAATGAACAACAACAAAAGGAATGAATATCCTTTTAACCGAGTAAGAATTAACTTACACAACACCGGTGACAATTATCCTTCCACGAACAACGTCCTATTTGAGATATCGGTCGCTCGAACAACCTTGAATAATACAATTACCAACAATCCGTTCAATATACGAATCAAACACGAATATAACGAACTCAAAACGTCGATACGATTAAACCAAGTTCATTGGGGCATTATATCGAACACTTTGTGGCCAAACTTCGATTGTTTATAACCGAACCTCAATAATACCAACATCAAATCCCCAAGAAGTGTTTCACGCCAACAAAACATCTTCAATACGATCAATAATTCATTATGAATATCCAAAATCGTGATTTCAACAACAATTAATCGAAAACCCCCAAATCCAACACAATATTCAAAGTGTTCTTGAATAATCCTTCAATAATCCAACGAATAATCAAACATGTCCATAATCATGCGTATATCACTTCATACAACATGATCTTAACATCCAAAACATCATATCTCAATACAAAATCGAAATCCAAGAGGTTTGATGGATATTACCTTTGAAGATCCAAGTACTTTAATCCGATGAAATCGCGTTAGATCCACAATCCGAGCTTCACGATCGAAAGGAGATCAAGAAAAATCAACCACTCAAGTGATAGATAATGAAAATTCTCTCCCTCAAGCCTCTCTCTTGGACCAAGGTGAAGAAATGGGAAAAAATGAGTTGATCTCGCTCAAAAAATGCAATTATAGTGCTGACTGCACTGTGTGCCGCAGCCCGGCCGAAGTGTGCCGCGGCACAGGGCCAAAACTGCCCCCAGTGATCGGCAGCGTGCCGTGGCCCAGACGAGTGTGCCGCGGCAGTGTGCCGCGGCCCTCGGTACAGATGGTTTGGCCGATAAGTTGCAACATGAGTGTGCCACGGCCCGGACGAGTGTGCCGCGGCAGTGACTCGGAAGCGTGCCGCGGCCCTGCCGGCATGAGCCGTGGCCCACGGTACAGGCTGCTCAGCCAATACTGGAAAATGTGTGTGCCGCGGCGCACACTCCTTGTGCCGCGGCCCACACCCCCCTTGGGTCCTAAAATGATGAAAAATGATGCGGGAAGAGAATAAAAGCAATAGGAATCAATATTTGGGAAACAATAACATGAAATGGAAGTACGGAAACCCCAAAATGGTGGTTCCAAGCAATGATTACCAGGGTTCGCCCAACAAAACACAATTTGAACAATGAGGAGATTTGAAATGACATGAACTCCAATGACAATATCGACTAATGAATCAATTACAACAATCAAAATAATACTCTTGTTTCGTTTCCCGAATAAGGTTGAAACAATGAAAAATATCGATACACAACTCGAAGTTATTCCGAACGGTGAACACGGATGAATAATTATTAACAAGTGAAAAATTACATAGTGACAATTACCAAATGAAATTACTGAATGATAATGACTGAATTACAACCGGGTAGTACATACACCCCCCCTTAAAAGAGTTTCGTCCCCGAAACTAAGGGTCAAACAACTCGGGATAACTCTCCCGCATACTATCTTCGGTTTCCCAAGTAGCCTCTTCGACTCCGTGTCTAGACCACTGAATTTTAACCAAAGGAATCGTCTTATTCCTCAACTGTTTGATTCGCCGTTCTAAAACTCGTATGGGACGCTCCTCATACGAATGATCATCTGCGATCTCAACTTCGTTGAACTGAAGTATGTGACTCGGGTCGGCAACATATTTCCGCAACTGAGAGATGTGAAACACATTATGAATTCGGCTCAATGCCGGAGGTAAGGCCAAACGATAAGCTAGCTCGCCTACTCGTTCCAAAATCTCAAACGGTCCAACAAATCTTGGAATCAACTTTCCCCGCTTCCCGAAACGGAAGATACCTCGACTCGGGGATACCTTGACCAACACGTGGTCACCTGTTTCGAACTCTAAAGGTCGGCAACGATTGTCTGCATAAGATTTCTGTCGACTCTGAGCGGTCAATAAACGACTCCTGATCAAAGCTACCTTCTCACGGGCGGCTATAAGCATATCGGGCTCGGTGCCAATTGATTCGGATAGGTCATCCCAACATAAAGGAGATCGACAACGAAAACCATACAAGGCCTCGTAAGGTGCCATCTTAATCGAGGAATGCCAACTATTATTGTACGTGAACTCGATCAACGGTAGTTGGGCTTCCCAATCATCTTTCCAATCGAGGACACATGCCCTCAACGTGTCCTCCAAAGTCTGAATAGTCCTCTCTGATTGTCCGTCGGACTGAGGATGAAAAGCTGTACTGAGATTAAGCTGAGTTCCCATAGCACGATGAACTGATTTCCAAAAATGAGACACGAATCGTCCGTCACAATCAGAAACGATACTCTTAGGAGTATCGTGTAGTCTCACTATCTCTTTGATGAATAGCTGGGTAAGTCTCTCGGGACCCCACATATCCTTAATCTCAAGGAAATGAGCTGATTTAGTTAAGCGGTCCACAATCACCCAGATCATATTCATGCCACGACGACTCGTCGGCAAACTCGTGATGAAATCCATAGAAATGTCTTCCCACTTCCACTCTGGAATAGGGAGAGGTTTCAGCATACCCGCCGGTCGCTGATGTTCAATCTTGACTTGCTGACAGGTCAAACATCTCGAAACAAATTCCACAACTTCTTGTTTCATATTACTCCACCAGTAATTTTGTTTCAAGTCTTTATACATTTTGCTAGACCCCGGATAAACGGAATAAGGGGTAGCATGAGCTTCTCTCAAAATCGAGTTTTTCAGCTCGTCATTCGCCGGTACGCATAACTGATTCTTAAAACACAAAAGTTCATCCTCGTGGATCACAAAGTCAGGGGCTTTCCCCTGAGCCACATCCTCACGGATGCGCAACAGTGATGGGTCTGAACCCTGATTCTCTCTGATTGCCTCCTCAAGTGACGATGAAATCTCTAACATGCAAAGTTGCCATTGTACTCGCTGAAGCCAGACCTCGATCTCGGGTCTAAGGAATTCCTGCTGAAGCTCATTCTGAACTGTTAAACGAGCAAGCATCTGCTCCTGAACGGACTTACGACTCAAGGCGTCGGCGACAACGTTCGCCTTACCCGGGTGGTAAAGGATCTCGATATCGTAATCTTTGATTAGTTCCAACCACCGTCTCTGTCGCATATTTAACTCCTTCTGAGTAAATATATACTTTAAACTCTTATGATCGGTGAATATCTGACAAGTAACGCCATAAAGGTAATGACGCCAGATTTTCAAAGCGAACACCATGGATGCTAGCTCCAGGTCGTGGGTCGGATAATTAACCTCGTAAGGTCTCAATTGCCATGAAGCATAGGCAATAACCTTCCCATTCTGCATGAGCACACATCCGACACCCTGTCCGGATGCATCACTATAAACCACAAATCCTTCCGTCCCTTGCAGCAAGGAAAGTACAGGTGCCGACATTAACCGGCTCTTGAGTTCCTCAAAACTCCGTTGACACGCATCGAACCACGTGTATTTCTTATCCTTTTGCAAAAGGTTCGTCAAAGGTTGAGCGATTCTAGAAAATCCTTCCACAAACCGCCGATAATAACCGGCTAATCCGAGAAAGCTTCGGATTTCCTTAACATTCTTCGGAGGTAACCAATCTTGGATAGCCTCCGTCTTCTGAGGATCAACACGCACTCCATCTGATGAAATTACATGCCCGACAAAAGTCACTTCGAACATCCAGAACTCACATTTGTAAAACTTTCCATAAAGTTGCTCTCGTCTTAACACGTCGAGAACCTGATGAAGATGAACCTCGTGTTCCTCTCGGTTACGAGAATAAATCAAAATGTCATCGATGAAGACAACAACAAACTGATCCAAAAAGTCGATGGAAACCCAATTCATTAACTCCATGAATACCGCAGGTGCATTAGTCAATCCAAACGGCATAACCACAAACTCATAATGACCATAGCGTGTTCAAAACGCCGTCCTCGCGATATCCGACTCTCGAATCCGCAACTGATGATATCCAGATCTTAAGTCGATCTTGGAAAATACTGAAGCTCCCTGAAGTTGATCCAAAAGATCATCGATACGGGGTAAAGGATACTTATTCTTGATCGTCACCCGGTTCAATTCCCGGTAATCACTACACAAGCGGAACGAACCATCCTTCTTCTTGACAAACAACACTGGTGCTCCCCACGGGGACGCACTCGGACGGATATAACCTTTCTCGAACAACTCCTCAAGTTGGTTCTTTAATTCCTGCATTTTGGTCGGGGCCATCTGTTAGGAATATGCCCTCGAATGTCACTCAGGGGATGAGAGAGTAGGGGCATTGTACTTGTAATTATGGAATAAATAATAAAAAGGCAATTCGATTCATTCACTGTTTATTGTATTTCAATTGCATTCTTGACTTGGTAAACATTAAAGTGAAGTCCATGTAAATAAACTGAACATTCCATTCTCGTTATGGGATAAGAGAAAATGCACTGGAAGTGTTTAAAGTTGATTTACGAAAATCGTTCGCAAGTCAATAAACTTAAATGGGCATTAAGTTTTAATAAGACTTGTATAACTGATGCTAGGACGTGTGCACGTCTTGATAGCATAGTTATAAAGTATATTGGTGGGACCAGTATACTCGAACACGACTCATACTCGATTCAGTCACACGGTATTCACTCTCGAAGAGTCGATGACGAATCAAAAGGTTGTGATAGTGTATGTGGACCTTTGACTTGAGGATTCAGTAGAAGATGTGCCTGTGACGTTTAGTTTGTCATTAAAGTAGTTAGACTCATTTGCTTAATTGCTGAGTCGACCTCGAAGTGCGGACTATACGGGCAGGTAACAGTCTTTACTGTATGCCAAGAAAGGATTTTATCTCCTGTTAGTGAGCAGGCGTATGTCCTATACGGTTAATGGCAAATAAGATCATGAGTCTTTGGCTAAAGCATTCTGATATAGTCGTATTAGATACACTATTAATCAGTCGGTCTTGATTTGCATTAACACATGTATAGAGTCTAGTCAATAGTAGGGTTTGACTTTACCGTGACCCGAAGACTTGACCGGGACATCTGATAAAGGGTCTATACATATATAGTATTCACGACATAATGGTTCTGGAATGATCCCTTCATTCGTTCTCGGCCGGGTTTACAGATGCGGCACGCTAAATGCCGCTAAGTGATGCCCGCACTCATTGGTTCCTCCCAATGCCGGCTGAGACGGACCTACGGAGTCGCGCATTAGGAGCGTTGACGGATAAATGTGAATTTATTATCTCTCTATAAATATTAGATATTGGATATCTAATTATGATTTATTAGATAAATCAAAATAGCGGTCTTATGAATTAAAATTAAGTTACCGGGTGATTAATTTAATTCATAAATTATATTTCTTAGAGAAATATATTTGTATTTGATATTATTAATTAATTAGATTAATTAATTAATATAAATACATTGGTGATTAAACGGAGTGTATTTAACGAGTCGTTTGACGCGTCGGTACACGAGCCGAGTGACTCGGCTCGTTTTCTAGGAAACTTCCACCATGGGCCGCCCTCCCTCTCCCCACATCACATGGAATCATTTCCATGCATGTGTATGTGTTAGTTGTATTTTTGTTATTATGTGTTGACATTTTATCTCAATTATATGATTTGTATTATATGTTTGAGATAATATAAAAACAATATATTATAACAACTACACACACACACACACACACACACATATTTTCAGCTTGCAAATCTCTCTTCTGGCCGTGAGAGTTGTGAGGAAGGGAGAGAATTTTTTTTTAATTTTCATCTTAGAGGTGAAAGGAATTCAAGAAAAAATAGAGAGAAAATTCCTACGGTAACTTCCTAGCAGTGTTCTTGGAGAACGAAGTTACGTCGAATTTTCCGGGCAACTTCCGACGCGTGTGAAGTAGAGGCTTCGAATTTTCGGTGCTTGGAACGAAGGGATTTCGTGTTCGGGATGGGATCGTGATCATCGTCTACATTTTACGAAGATTTATTTCAAAGGCTTCAAGGGTATGAATCTTTATCTTTGTATTTATTTTTTCGTATATACGTTACTTGATCGATCCTGTTTGGGATTCGTATTTATTTCTGCTGCGTATTTCGTTTTATTTTCGGAATCCCAACAGTGGTATCGGAGCGAGGTCAATGTTTCCGTATATAAGATTATTTGTGCATTTTGAATGCTTTTGGATGATGATTATGATTTAGAATCATGTTTGGAATAATTGTAGATTTTAAATTATTCGTTGTAGCATCACGTTTTTGAAGCGGCCGAAAACAAAAGCGAAAACGGCCGGCAGGTGTGCCGCCAGTACTGCCCGCTGAAAGCATGCTCGGCCATGTCTCGCCACGCGGCCGAGAATGATCGGCCGATCTGAAAGCGGTGGCTCGGCCAGCCCTCGGGTTTTGGCCCGATTTTGAATCGGGCAGCGGTGGGCCTAAAACCGGATTATCAGGACTCGTTTTAAGTTTATATTTTGTTGTAATTATTTCCCAAAATTTAAATTGGATTTTAATTTGACTAAATTAATATTTGGAATATTTTTTTGGTTAAGGGAAATAAATTAAACGAAAATATTATTTTGGCGGATTACTTCGAATGAATTTAAATGACGATTATTAGTATTAATTGGATTAATACCATTAAAATTGAATAGATTAATTTTATATTGATTGGATTAATATATTAATTGATTATTTAATTTTAATGCCACCTTATATTAATTGGATTAATATAGTAGAAATTGAATAGATTAATTTATGGATTAATTAGATTAATTTATATTAAGATTAATTGTTTAATTTCGTTGCCATTACATGTTGTATGGAATCCTTATGTGATGGTGATATAGCTCGTGGACTTAGTTTTTGATTTGTTCGATTCGATTGGGTTGTAAAGGCCGTTTGAGCCTATTTATATTTACTAGAAAAACTTGTATAGGATGCAATTTTTCAATGATGTAATTATTATTTTGGGTATGACGAAGACCGAAGACAACCGAGCGATAAGACGAAGAATCGAAGACTGCTTTTTTATTGGGTCATTCGCTTGGCCGGTGCTTAGAATTAGGTCCATGAGCTATATGTTGGTAGTAACTAGGTTCTTGTTTTCTGCATTTTCATTTTGAATGATTGACAAACCAACAAACGCGTATAATTGAATTAATGTGCAAAGTGTAACATTAATCGCGAAATTCTCCGACTACAAGCAGTACTAAGTTTGAAAAAGGTTACGAGGTTTCCTACCCTCCATCAAACTCGTAGAAAATTGATACCCAGTGGTGTGCTATGCTTTCGAGTTATCGGGGTAGTACATTTGGTAGAGGTTGAAAAATTCTTGAGTGCATTAGATGCCTTGAGTTGGTGATAAATTTCGCCTAGAAACCACGATAGGTTGCCGGGTGAGATTCAATAGTCAAACCGATAGACGTTGATGGTCAACAACTTAGATAGTCTGGATTGCCAAGAAACCCGATAGGTTGAGGGCATGAAGACTAGGGTAAAAGAAGATCAAATCATCCATTAGACGGGTTGGTGTTAGACACCACTTTACAGAAATTAATTGGCAAGAAACCTGATAGGTTGCGTCTGTTAAAATTTGTAAAGAACTTGATCACCACTAAGAAGTCGATCTAACCATGATTTCCGGATTATAACATGGGAGTATATAATTCCGATAAAATTAGTGGGAGCCGAGACAAGAATTATACAAGCCCTTAAGTTCTATACTCGGTCATAATTAAACAAGTCACTAATTTAATCTTGTTTAAATCTTTGCAGAAAACGAAATTGAATCTCTCTAAAATGGCTAAAAACCCACTTGCAATACTACTTGAAAAGAATCTCCTAACTGGCCCTAACTTTGTTGACTGGTTGCGGAATATGATGATTGTACTCAGTATGGAGTCTCTGGGATACGTCTTGGAGGCGGACATTCCACCGACTCCAATCCGGACTAGGGGTAATCAGGAAGACATTGACGTCCATGAAAAATGGGTCAAGGATGACGTGCTAGTCCGTGGCTTTATGATGGGCTCAATGACTAATGAGCTGCAGAGAGCGCACGAGAAAATGACTTCTGCTAGGCAGATTCTCGCACACTTGACCGAACTTTATGGAGAGCACAGTAGGACTGCTAGATATGAAATATCAAAGCAGTTGTTCAGTGCTAGGATGAAAGAAGGGGAGAAAGTGGTAGACAACGTCCTCAAGATGATCTCTATGATTGAGAGGATCGAGGTGCTCAACTTTAATATGGATTTATCCCTTCAAATTGATCTCATCCTTCAATCTCTACCTGACTCTTTCACGCAGTTTGTAATGAATTTCAACTGTAATGAAATTTCATGCACATTAGCTGGGCTAATGAAAAAACTGGTGACGGCGCAGTCTAACATGAAGACTAAACCGACAGAGGCTGCTCTTGTGATTTCTTCTGGGCCTAAGAGGTCCAAGAACAAGAAGAAAAAGACTTACGAGCAGTACAAACCCAAGAAAGGGGTGCAAAAAGGAAAGGGCAAGGCCCGAAAGGTTCAAAAGGTAGGCGGTCCAAAACCTACGGACAAATGCCTTGAATGCGGTGAGTCACATCGCGAAGGACTTGTCCCAAGATTAATGGCGCATCGTGCACGGAATTTTTGTTTTTGAAACTAATTGTTCCGCCATCAGTATATTCTCGCTTCATGGATTCTGGATTCAGTGCCACTTCTCACATTTGTACTATGAATCGGGATCTGAACGAAGTAGAATACTTGAAGTCGGGAAATAATGATCACCGTTGGAAGGACAAAGTGTCGAGGCAACCGATATTGGATCAATCCTTCCGGGTTTAGAATCGTTTTATTTTGACATTAGATGAAGTACTTGTTTTGCCCAAGGCATAAAAACATTGTATCCATTCAGTCTTGGACCGGAAAAGATTTTGTTTCTTCATTGGCAATGGCGGTTGTAAAATTTATTTTCGAAATAAATTGGTTGGAACAACTACATTGTTGAATGGTTTATATCATCTGAACATGCAAAATAAAACAGAAATGAACACTATAACTAGGAAACATGGTAGGTAAGATACTAATCAAGCTCTTAAATGGCACCTTAGACTTGGTCATGTTGGTCGGACCAAGGTTCGAAAATGGAAAAAGATGGACTTTTAAGTCCATTGGGTGTAGAACCCTATCCAACTTGTGAATCTTGCCTTAGAGGCAAAATGACTAAGTTCCCCTTCACAGGACTTTTGAAAGGGCCGCCGATAAACTTGGATTGGTGTATACCGATGTTTGTGGTGCTTTAGAAGTAGCCCGAGATGGATATCAATATTTCATAACGTTCACGGATGATCATACTAGGTATGGGATTGTGTACTTAATGAAACATAAATCGAAGCCTTTGCTAAATTCAAAGAATTTAAGGCCCTAGTTGAAAAACAAACTGGATGTCATATCAAAGCACTTGGTCGGACCGAGGTGGCGAATATATGAGCACCGAGTTTGATGAGTTCCTTAAGGAACATGGAATAGTTTCACAATTCACGTCTCAGAACCCCACGGTTAAATGGTGTTTCGTAAAGGAGAAATCGGACTTTGTTGGACATGGTTCGCTCCATGTTAAATTACACGATTTACCTATTTACTGGGGGTATTCCTTACTAACCGCTGCCTATATCCTAAATAGATGTCCTTCCAAATCTGTTCCTATCACTCCGCATGAGATGTGGAAGGGTAAGAAACCAAGCCTTAATCACATAAGGATTTGGGGATGTCCAGCCTATGTCAAAATGGCTAAAGTGGACAAACTGGAAGCGAGGTCCATAAAAGGACGTTTCATAGGATACCCAGAGGACTCGATGGGTTATCTATTCTACATGCCAGAAGACCATAGGGTCGTTGTGGCATTACAAGCGCACTTCCTTGAGGATGAATTCATTCAGGAAGGTGGCTCGGGTAGAAATATCTCTTTGGAAGAGCATAATGAAACTCCTAAGGAGACATCTGATCAGGGATCAAGAACCGAACCTATTGTAACACAACCTCCACTTCGAAGGTCTGATAGGGTATCTCACTTACCTGAGAGGTATGGCTATACACATGTCGAGGAACTGGGTCTCCACGACACACCTGATAGCAGTGAAAACGACCCTGTCACCTATGACCAAGCGATAGTGGATGTAGACTCTGATAAATGGCAAGAAGCAATGGAAGCTGAGATAGACTCGATGCATACCAATCAGGTCTGGACTCTAGTAGATCTTCCAACTGGAATGAGGCCTATTGGAAATAAATGGATCTATAAGAAAAAGACTGATGGGGATGGAAAGGTTGATGCCTATAAGGCCAGGCTTGTGGCAAAGGGTTATACCCAAAGGGAAGGAATCGATTATTATGATACCTTCTCGCCCGTAGCTATGATAAAGTCGATTCGCATGATGCTTGCCATTGCTGCCTATTATGATTATGAAATATGGCAAATGGATGTCAAAACGGCTTTTCTAAATGGATACCTCAAGGAGGAAATCTATATGGAACAGCCTAAAGGTTTTGTGTCCAAAGCTAATATTCATAAAGTGTGTAAGCTGCAACGAGCCATTTATGGTCTGAAGCAAGCTTCTCGAAGTTGGAACCTTCGATTTGTGGCGATTAAGGACTTTGACTTGAGCGAAATGAGGAGGAACCGTGTGTTTACAAAAAGATCGATGGGAGCAACATTGCGTTCTTAGTACTATATGTAGATGATATTCTATTTATAGGAAATAACATAGCAATGCTCAAGACCTTTGTGAAAGCTTGGCTTTCTAAAACGTTCTCCATGAAAGACTTGGGAGAAGCTTCCTATATTCTAGGGATCCGTCTTTACAGAGATAGACCGCGAAGAATGATAGGACTTTCCCAAGCCCTTTATATCGATAAAATCCTGAGAAGATTCAAGATGGATGAATCTAAAAGAGGGTTCCTTCCCATGCGACATGGAATTTATCTCACCACGAAAATGTGTCCTCAAAGTGAGGAAGACAAGAGAGAGATGAGTAAGGTACCCTATGCCTCGGCAGTGGGTAGCCTCATGTACGCTATATTGTGTACGAGACCAGACTTAGCCTACGCTGTGAGTATGGTAAGTCGATTTCAAGCAAACCCGGGAAGGGAACATTGGACTGCCGTAAAGAACATTCTTAAGTACTTAAGAAGAACTAGAGATTTAGTTCTTACTTATGGTGGTGGAGAACTGAAGGTGATTGGATTCACCGATTATGATTTTCAAGGAGACAATGACGACTCTAAGTCGACATCTGGGTATTTATTGACTCTAAATGGAGGAGCAGATCTTGGAGAAGCTCCAAGCAAACCGCTACTGCAGATTCCACTGACAGTATATCAAGCTGCCTCGAGAGGCTAGCAAAGAAGCATTTTGGATGCGAAGTTTATACAAGAACTTCAAGTGGTGCCTAACGCGAGTTGCCTATATCACTATTCTCGTGATAATGATGGAGTATCGCCCAAGCCAAGGAGCCGAGGGCTCACAACAACACCATGCAGATAGAGAGAAAGAACCACATCGTACGAGAGATGGTGGAAAAAGGATATGTTTCATTGGAAAGAGTAGACTCGGAAGACAATGTCTCGACCCGGTGACTAAGCCATTATCTCGGGCCGTCTTGGAAAGACATCGAAGAACATGGGTATTGGATATCATGATGTGTGGCATTGAGTGCAAGTGGGAGATTGTTAGGAATATGCCCTCGAATGTCACTCGGGGATGAGAGAGTAGGGGCATTGTTCTTGTAATTATGGTATAATTAATAAAGGCAATTCGATTCATTCACTGTTTATTGTATTTCAATTGCATTCTTGACTTGGTAAACATTGAAGTGAAGTCCATGTAAATAAACTGAACATTCCATTCTCGTTATGGGATAAGAGAAAATGCACTGGAAGTGTTTAAAGTTTATTTACGAAAATCGTTCGCAAGTCAATAAACTTAAATGGGCATTAAGTTTTAATAAGACTTGTATAACTGATGCTAGGACGTGTGCACGTCTTGATAGCATAGTTATAAAGTATATTGGTGGGACCAATATACTCGAACACAACTCATACTCGATTCAGTCACACGGTATTCACTCTCGAAGAGTCGATGACGAATCAAAAGGTTGTGATAGTGTATGTGGACCTTTGACTTGAGGATTCAGTAGAAGATGTGCCTGTGACGTTTAGTTTGTCATTAGAGTAGTTAGACTCATTTGCTTAATTGCTGAGTCGACCTCGAAGTGCGGACTATACGGGCAGGTAGCAGTCTTTACTGTATGCCAAGAAAGGATTTTATCTCCTGTTAGTGAGCAGGCGTATGTCCTATACGGTTAATGGCAAATAAGATCATGAGTCTTTGGCCAAAGCATTCGTATTAGATACACTATTAATCAGTCGGTCTTGATTTGCATTAACACATGTATAGAGTCTAGTCAATAGTAGGGTTTGACTTTACCGTGACCCGAAGACTTGACCGGGACATCTGATAAAGGGTCTATACGTATATAGTATTCACGACATAATGGTTCTGGAATGATCCCTTCATTCGTTCTTAGTCGGGGTTTACAGTGCGGCCCGCTAGGCTGGCTAAGTGCTGCCCGCACTCATTGGTTCCTCCCAATGCCGGCTGAGACGGACCTACGGAGTCGCGCATCTGGAGCGTTGACGGATAAATGTGAATTTATTATCTCTCTATAAATATTAGATATTGGATATCTAATTATGATTTATTAGATAAATCAAAATAGCGGTCTTATGAATTAAAATTAAGTTAAGGGTGATTAATTTAATTCATAAATTATATTTCTTAGAGAAATATATTTGTATTTGATATTATTAATTAATTAGATTAATTAATTAATATAAATACATTGGTGATTAAACGGAGTGTATTTAACGGAGTCGTTTGACGAACGTCCGGTACACGAGCCGAGTGACTCGGCTCGTTTTCTAGGAAACTTCCACCATGGGCCGCCCTCCCTCTCCCCACATCACATGGAATCATTTCCATGCATGTGTATGTGTTAGTTGTATTTTTGTTATTATGTGTTGACATTTTATCTCAATTATATGATTTGTATTATATGTTTGAGATAATATAAAAACAACATATTATAACAACTACACACACACAAACACACACACACACACACATATTTTCAGCTTGCAAATCTCTCTTCTGGCCGTGAGAGTTGTGAGGAAGGGAGAGAATTTTTTTTTTTTAATTTTCATCTTAGAGGTGAAAGGAATTCAAGAAAAAATAGAGAGAAAATTCCTACGGTAACTTCCTAGCCGTGTTCTTGGAGAACGAAGTTACGTCGAATTTTCCGGGCAACTTCCGACGCGTGTGAAGTAGAGGCTTCGAATTTTCGGTGCTTGGAACGAAGGGATTTTGTGTTCGGGACGGGATCGTGATCATCGTCTACATTTTACGAAGATTTATTTCAAAGGCTTCAAGGGTATGAATCTTTATCTTTGTATTTATTTTTTCGTATATACGTTACTTGATCGATCCTGTTTGGGATTCGTATTTATTTCCGCTGCGTATTTCGTTTTATTTTCGGAATCCCAACACCATCCGGTACGGTGCCTTCGATATCGGGGACGTACCGGGCTCCAACTCAATCGTGAATTCCACATCTCTCTGTGGAGGTAAACCAGGTAACTCGTCTGGAAAAACATCGGCATATTCCCTCACTACCGGCATATCCGTCAACATTACTGTTGATTTCTCGGTTTTGGTCATATAGCACCAATAACCAACACACCCCTGACTGAGTAATTTCACTGCTTTCATCAAGTTAATGACCTTACCGGAACAACCGGGATTACCTCCCTGAAAAACACATTCAACCCCATCGTCTGAAATGATAGTGACCATACGCTTACGGACACTAATCATGGCATCGTGATGATCCATCCAATCAATTCCCAAAATGACGTCGTCTCTCGATAAATCTACCACGATTAGGTCTGCTAGCCATACACGGCCCTGAAGCTGAATCGGACAATTCTGAATCTCACGATTTCCAATAATTCGTCTACCATCAGGTAGACCAATGACATAAGGTTCACAACTAGTAGCACTACCCAGACGTAGTCTACTTAAACATGACTCGGAAATGAATGAATGCGATGCACCAGTATCAAAAAGGGTACACACAGGTTGAGATAGAATATCAAGTGTACCTGAGATAATTCGGGCCTCTGGATCGTCGTTCTTCTTCATCTCGTAAATTCGGGTCTTGCCGGACCCCGAACCAGATGCTCCCGTCTGATAGCTCTAGGCTCCGCCTTTGTTAGCTCCTGTCATCTTGAACGATGCTGATTGAGTGGCCTGATTCTGCACCGCTGAATGTCCTGGGGCCTGAGATGACGCCGGAGTGGGTTTGGAGTCCCTTCGGCAAAAACAGGCCCTATGCCCCGCAATCCCACAGTTGTGGCAAGTGACAGCCTGTTTCGGACATTTGGTGCTGAAATGACCATGTTCTTCACAGTTAAAACAGGTGACGGCCGAACTGGCCGCTCGTGACTGAGATTCCGTGGGTTTAGGCACCATAGGAGGTTGCTCATAAAAGGTAGAGCCCGCACGTGGTTTTTTGAAAGTGGCCTGACTGCCGTCAGACTGATTACGGTTCTTAGACTTCTTGACAGCAGATGAAGGTTGTTGCTTAGCAATCTCCTTAGCAGTAAGCTCGTAAGTAAGAGCTTTCTCGATTAATTCGGCCAGAGTGGTGCAATTATGATTAAGCAACTGTAGCCGCATACGAGGTTTCAACCTCTTGCTGAAATACTTGATCTTGTCCGCCTCAGAGTGAATGATAGATGAGGCGAACGGAAGAAGTTCCTGAAATTTTTCGGCGGTGGCAAGAACATCGTCGTCCGCTGAGAGGCCGGGAGTGAGTAATTCCGACAATTTAGCCTCCCTGAGTGGGGCTGGATAATACCTCTCCATCATGAGAGTTTTGAACTTCTCCCAAGTACATGATCCTTCGGTGGGCTTCAACGACAACCACCAAGAATGTGCGCTTTTACCCAGATAGTAAGCCACAACTGAGACTTTGTGTCCTTCGGGACACTCTACCATAGTAAATAACTTCTCGAAATGTTCGAGCCAATGAACAATATCCGTCGGCTCAGATGAGCCTTCAAAAGTAGGTGGCCTTTGGCGAGAGATGTCGCCGATGATACTGCTCACATTCCTCTCTTGCCTCTGAGGTGGCGGCGGAGGAGCCTGTTGATTTTGATTAGCTGAGTTATACATCGTCTCCATCAGTTGTGCCATCTGCATCATTTGGACCATCATGCCTTGCATAAAAGCGAGTGGGTCAACCCGAACACCTTCTGACTGAGCTGTGTTCCAAGTACGACTCCCCGATAGTGAATGATCACGCCCAGGTGAATGAGTGGCAGCGTCGCTGCTCGATGAATTAGCATTATTTCTCGCGTTCGCACGTGTATTCACACGAGCTCTCGGGATTCAGCCCGCATCGTGGCCTCGTCCTCCACGTCCTCTTCTTGCTCTCTCCATACTGAAGTAGGAAAGTCACATGATGATTATATCTCTCGCATGAATATCACATTATGATTATGCCATGAAATGATGAAAATGAGCACACGCGCTCTAGCATAGTGATTACATGAATGATTAACTGAGGCGACATGATTATCTGATGAAATTCTTGAAATGATTATCTTGAAAAAGTTAACAAGATTAATGATATGATCTTCCAGATCAACAACTGAGTAATGAAATGAATTGAGTGGTAAATGAGTTAACATGACCGTCCTGGTCAAAATGAAAATGATAATTGAGGATTGTTAACAGATGAATTATGAATGAATGATTATTGCCAGAAATTATACCATGACGTTAGAAATCTTACAGTTCTTGGTATGATTGGCTCGACATTTGCATAGGTCACACGTGACGCGAAAGTCCAATGATACTAGTCCGATGACGATGATTTCAAATGAGACATGACTCGGAAGGTAGTATTCAAAACCACGCTGTGATACCAACTCTGTAACACCACAAACTAGGCGGATATTACAGTGCCGTGGACCCCCGACTGGGACCCACTAGGCGAATAAAAATGAATGAATTACTCAGGGTAAATGTAGTACCGAACCACATTACAACAATAATTACTCCGATGAGGAGTTTCATACAACACATCCAGGATAATACAGAATACATGTATATTTTATATAGAGATAAAATATACAACACTAAGTGAAATGAGTATTCAAACGGAATGTCTGCAGCGGAATAAATGAAGGAAACATAAATGACTGAAAAGACTGGGGCCCCCTTCTAGTATCATTGGGACTCCTCGCCGTCAACGTGCTCTCCCCGTGCTTTCGCCTTGCCATGACCTGAAAAAAAATATCCCCCAACAGGGTCAGTTACACAGAACAACAATCCTCAAGAGTTAAATAAGCACAATCATATACACATGCTGTATAAACCACAAGTTCGATCAAAAAATGAATCGGTTAGATTATAACCCAATCTTGTTGAAAACATACGCAATCAAACATGTCTCACGAAGCAATCGACTCGTGTGCACAGTCCAATGTGAGGCCAACAACCAACACACGACTTAAATGTGCCCGACATGAAAATCCTACACATACCAACCGGCACGCCAGTATGACCCGGAATGCCACGAGATAACAAAGTGTCATCGAAATCAATAATGACTCACCGAGATGAAATGATAGTGAAATGAATGACAGCTCAATGAAATGATTGGAACCATCGTTCCTTGTGACTGAAGTGATTAATTGACAATGACAAGTATTGATACGGTTAATATAATGATGAATGAGTTATGATTATGAATGAACAACAACAAAAGGAATGAATATCCTTTTAACCGAGTAAGAATTAACTTACACAACACCGGTGACAATTATCCTTCCACGAACAACATCCTATTTGAGATATCGGTCGCTCGAACAACCTTGAATAATACAATTACCAAAAATCCGTTCAATATACGAATCAAACACGAATATAACGAACTCAAAACGTCGATACGATTAAACCAAGTTCATTGGGGCATTATATCGAACACTTTGTGGCCAAAATTCGATTGTTTATAACCGAACCTCAATAATACCAACATCAAATCCCCAAGAAGTGTTTCAAGCCAACAAAACATCTTCAATACGATCAATAATCCATTATGAATATCCAAAATCGTGATTTCAACAACAATTAATCGAAAACCCCCAAATCCAACACAATATTCAAAGTGTTCTTGAATAATCCTTCAATAATCCAATGAATAATCAAACATGTCCATAATCATGCGTATATCACTTCATACAACACGATCTTAACATCCAAAACATCATATCTCAATACAAAATTGAAATCCAAGAGGTTTGATGGATATTACCTTTGAAGATCCAAGTACTTTAATCCGATGAAATCGCGTTAGATCTACAATCCGAGCTTCACGATCGAAAGGAGATGAAGATATATCAACCACTCAAGTGATAGATGATGAAAATTCTCTCCCTCAAGCCTCTCTCTCGGACCAAGGTGAAGAAATGGGAAAAAATGAGTTGATCTCGCTCAAAAAACGCAATTATAGTGCCGCTGCGTGCCGCGCCCGCCAAGTGTGTGCCGCAAGACAGGCCAAAATCGCCCCAGTGATCGGCGTGCCGTGTCCCGACGAGTGTGCCGCGGGATGACTCAGCGTGTGCCACGGCCGTCGGCATGAGCCGCGCTCGTCTGAGCATGCATTTGGCGATAAGTTGCAACATGAGTGTGCCGCGGCCCGGACGAGTGTGCCGGGCAGTGACTCGGCAGTGTGCCACGGCCCTGCTGGCATGAGCCGCGGCCCACGGTACAGGCTGCTCGGCCAATACTGGAAAATGTGTGTGCTGCGGCGCTCACTCCTTGTGCCGCGGCCCACACCTCCCTTGGGTCCTAAAATGATGAAAAATGATTCGGGAAGAGAATAAAAGCAATAGGAATCAATATTTGGGAAACAATAACACGAAATGGAAGTACGGAAACCCCAAAATGGTGGTTCCAAGCAATGATTACCAGGGTTCGCCCAACAAAACACAATTTGAACAATGAGGAGATTTGAAATGACATGAACTCCAATGACAACATCGACTAATGAATCAATTACAATAATCAAAATAATACTCTTGTTTCGTTTCCCGAATAAGGTTGAAACAATGAACAATATCGATACACAACTCGAAGTTATTCCGAACGGTGAACACGGATGAATGATTATTAACAAGTGAAAAATTACATAGTGACAATTACCGAATGAAATTACTGAATGATAATGACTGAATTACAACCGAGTATTACACGATTAAGGACTGCTAAACACCCCGTGAGGCGTTGCACCTGCTTGACATTCCGTGGTTCTTGCATGTCGAGGATCGCCTTGATCTTTGTGGGGTTCGCTTCGATCCCTATTTGGCTCACGATGTGCCCCAGGAAATTTCCGGAGCTTACTCCGAAGTTGCATTTCTTGGGGTTTAGCTTCATATTGAAATTCTCGAGGATGGCGAACGTCTCGGCGAGGTCTTTGAGGTGATTTTACTTTTTGAGGCTCTTGAATACAATGTCATCAATGCAAACCTCCATGGTTTTGCCGATTTGATCGGCAAACATCCCGTTGACCAGGCGTTGGTAGGTCGCCCCCGTATTTTTTAGACCGAATGGCATTCGAACCCAAAAGAACACGTCTTTTTCCGTGTGAAATGATGTGTGTTTTACGTCTTTCTTCGCCATTGGGATCTGATGGTATCCGGTGAAGGCGTCCATAAACGACATCATTTCGCAACCTGCCGTGCTATCAACCTAGTGGTCAATGTGAGGTATTGGAAAGTGATCTTTCGGACAAGCCGCGTTGAGGTCGGTGAAATCGATACATAACCTCCAGGAGTAACTCGCCTTTTTGACGAGTACCGCATTGGGCACCCACTGTGGCTCATCGGTAGATACTCCGATCAATTTATTGTCGAGCAACTTCTTGACTTCTGCATCTAGCGCAACATATTTCTCTCGACCAAATTCCCTATGATTTTGGTGAACAGGCTTCCTTGTCGGGTCGATCTTAAGATAGTGGAAAGTATATTCACGACTGATGCTGACCATATCTTTATGCGACCAGGCAAAGACTCCAATGTTCTTTCGTAGTAAACAGATCAGATCATCTTTTAGCTCAGGATCGACGCTCGATCCGATCTGCACTTCCCCCACCAGGCGAGCCGGATCGATTGTAATACTTTCCAACTCTTCGGTAGGGACAGTCGCTTCTCGTTTGGAGCGATCACTGGACTCGATCCTTGGATCAACATCGAGGCTTGGCTCGAAATCGATCCTCGGTTCGATGTCGTCCAACGATCGATGTGAGATGCCATCTTCTAAGTTGGGCTGGTATGAGGTGCTTGGATCTTCGATATCCATTAGTTGGTTGTCGATCGTCCCAGTGTTACAAAAAGAGCAAGAAACGTTTAAAGGAAAAGCTACAACACAAGAGTAGTTCAAACACTTCTTCGCCATTAGCTGATCTTCTTTTACGGTACCGACTATCCCTTCGGTAGTGGGGAACTTGATACAATAAAAGAAAGAGGAGGCTACCGCCTCAAAGGTTTCTAAAAAGGGGCGACCTAGGAACCCATTATAGATACTGGGCATGTCTATGATTACAAAGTTCAGGTTCCTATTGATCTTAACCTTAGGATCGTAACAGCAGACTAGCTCGACGGAGAGCTTGATCCTTCCATAGGCTTTGACCGTGTTGTCGCCGAACCCTTGAAGCACGGTTTCGAACGGCTTGATGAATTTGGTCAGGTTGCCGAGCTGGTCCAGAGCAGATTTGGATATGATGTTGCAAAAGCTCCCATTGTCAACCAGCACGCGGTCGACCGTTTTCCCAAAGATACATGCAGAGATCACTAAGGCATCCTCCTTGGGGAACTGCACTCCCTCCCTATCCTTGTTGGAGAAGGAGATGAGCACATTTCTGGATATGGTTAGTTCCGAGGGCACCACGACATGGACTCCGGCGAACGCCCTCAGCCCGGCCTTCTGTTTTTTGTTTGACATGGTGGAAACTGGGGAAGGACCTCCAATATTTCCACCTCCTTATTGGAGCATATTGACCCGGCCGCCGGGGTTGATCGGAGGGATCGACTCATCTGAGTACTCTGGCTCGTTTTGCTCGATTCTGGAAGGTTGACGGTCATCGTTCTATCGATGATCGCGGCTCCCGGTCCTTTCTGCCCATGGCTCCTGCTTAGTTACTAAATTTTCCATCTTGCCTTCTTCGAACAATCTCCAGAGTTGTCTGAGGAGGTCGCGGCATTGGCTGGTGTTGTGGCCGGGACTTTTGTGGTAGGCACAAAATTTATTGCGGTCCAGATGACCATTGTCCTTCATTGGATTTGGCTTGCTTAGCCATTCGCGCCCCTTGATGGTGTTAAAGATATGGGCTAGAGATAGATTGAGGTTGCGGAGGAGGTGGACTTCCACATCCTCGAAGGCCTTGAACTCACTAGGTGGCTTCGCGACCGCCTTTCTGGGCTTGGTGATCGCCTTCTTTGGGATGGGAGATGGCGCCTTCCTCTCCCCGGTTGCCCCCTCGCCTAGGCGAAGGGTGAGCAACCTCTGCCTGGCCAGAAAATCAGCGGCCTCGGCGTGGAAGATTACGTAGGTTGGGGGGATGTCCTTTGTGAGGTGCCTGAACATGGGAGAAAGACCATCTAAACCCCCCAGGACCGAGTAGAGGGCGAGCTCGTCGCTTATGGGCTCGCCGGTGTGGACTATTTCATCCACCCGCTCGATGTAATCCTCATTGGACTTGTTTTTCCCCTGCCTGATCTTCATCATGCGGTGGGGACCTTATGGCCGAGCGACTTTGGCGGCGCAGTACGACGTGAAGTCGCTCGCCTGCTTTGCAAAACAGTTGATTGAGTGCGGTGGCAATGAGATGTACCACCGATGGGCAAGATTGCCCAATGTTAATAGGAACATTCGGCATTTCGTCGCATCTGACGCCCCGTATCCGGTCATGTAGATTCAGAACTTGCTTAAGTGAGTCTCGGGGTCCGATATCCCCTCATACAGAGGTGTTTGAGGAGGAGCGATCTTTGGTTGCATGGGGGCAAGCTCGATCTGGACCGCGAGCGGCTAACTTGGTCTGGCGACCTTTCTCTTGGCGCCTGCCCCAGTTTCTATGAGCGCTTTCATATCATCGAGCTGGCGCTGCATTGCAGCCATCGCCATAGCCTGGATGCTCGCGGTCTGGCTCTCGGAGCGGGAGCCTAGGCGATCATGTACTGATCTCCTTTCTTCGTTGTAGGCAACGAGGTCTTTTCCGCCGAGCTCGATTTTTCGGCGAGGGGGAGCCAGATGGATGACTTGTTTCTTGGGAGTTGGGTATGCCGAACTCCTGGTGATGGATTCGGACTCCGACGTCTCATGGTTGGGGCCAGAGTGCCCAGGTTGCCATGAAGGATCACTCCCTAGGCGGCTGAAGATGGAACTGTCCCGCCTCGCGAGTGCCTTTTCTTGCAACTCGGGGCTTTCTGACGATTGCTCGAAATATAACCCCTTGAGTTTTCGTTTGCCCGCGCGGCGGATGGCTGAGGGGGTAATAGTGGGCATGTCGCATGCTCTCGTCGCTCCATTAGGATGGCCATGGCCTCCTCGATCTATTCCGCAGTTTGGAATTGATCGAGTGAGAGGCTGGGGCCGTCCCTCGGGGGCGGGAGTGAGAGTGTGGTGTTGCAGCGGCTGCCTTCCGCCGTAGGTTGGGACTCAGTTTGGGCCGGAATAAGGCGTCCGACGGACCATAAGGTGGCTCTCTTCGAGGTGGTGGCAGACGTCATTATCTCGAGGGTTTTTCTTTGAAGAACAATGAGTGTTTCTTCAAGTATATGTTCCGAAGAACAGTAAATGTTCTTCGAAATGGTAAGAGAGAAAATAAGGGAGCGGAGCTATACATACAACGATCGGGTTTGTTCAGCTATACATACGACGATCGAATTTGTTCAGATATACATAAAACGATCGACTTTGTTCTGAAAGTTACCAATATAAGTTTAAGTATATCAATTCATTTGGAGCTGCACGTACAACACCTTTGTATGAAGTCAAATGCAAAAGATTCGGAAAGATGAACATACAAACAAGAAATCAGAGAAGGAAATACTCATTTCATTTCATTTGAAATACAAGCATGATCGCCCGAGTGCAAAATTCAAAAAATGGAAGCCTAGAAAATTACAAGTAAAAAAACAAAAAGAGTAAGCCATCTCAGGGTGTCCCTGCCGAGCCATCGCCCCTGGCCGCGGGATCAGCGTTCGCTCCCTCGCCAGCATCAGGCATGGCACCCCCATCCTCCGGGACATCCGGGTGAACAAGGTTGTCGGGCGACGGGTACCAGCTCAAGTCGACCCCGTGATCCGAGGAGAGGTCTAGGATCGGCACGAAGAAGGCAGGCTGCAAAGGGTGCTCAAGCGCATAGGCTTTGAAATTATCAGCCAAAGGGCCGACCTCGAGCCCTCCGTTCTTAGCAGCACGGATTGCGTCAGCATAAGCCATATAATAGGCAAATTCACTAATGTACTCCATATTAAGAAAGGGATCGACCTCGATCGCCTCGAGCTTTCCCCTCAGCCCCGCAACCGTTTGGTTCACGCCCTGGAGCTCGGCAACCTCGGTGGCCACCTCTTCTTTTGATGACGCCAGCTCGCTGGTTAGCCGGTCAACGGTCACCTTCAGCTCGGAGACCTCCTTCTGTGCATCCACATACGACCGGTGGGAGTCCGTCATTTGATCCCGCATCCGGTCATTCGTCGCTCGGGCTTGGTCAAGGTCCTGGCTCGCCCTGTTGGCCACCTCCACGGAGCTCTTCTCCATCATCACGAGCCTGTCGTCAAGCTCAGCATTTAGTTTCCGAGCAGTCTCGAGGTCCGCCTGAAGACGAGCGGTGGAGGGCCGCACCTCGCAGTCCTTCACGGCCTGAGCAGCCATAGTCGCCGTCTGAAGGGCTAGAGCAAAGATCGCCTGCATCGCGTCAGTGGATCGCCGGCACGCGATCGCGTCCAGGTCGGTCGTCCAGGCCTTTGGCAGGGCAGCAACAGCCCGAGCAACGTAGTGATGGACATCGCAAGCATCACGAGGAGCATTGCTCGATCGGAAATCCAGCACCATCGGCGAGCAGTTCGGGTCGGAGCGACGGACCCTGCACCAAGAACAAAAGAGTTAGTATATTTCCAACAAGGAAATATCATAACTCAGCAAAGCAACCAAGCTCACCTTGCGAGTTGCGACCTTCTCCGGGTCGCGGCGAAAGAACGACCTCCCACGAGAGGTCTCAGCGCGGGCAACCGCCGCGGCTTCCAGGAAGCTCGAGGAGGGCGTGGACCCCTCCACCGTTGGAATCGCAGAAAGTGGAGGCGCGGTGATCGGTGGCACCACGGTAGACGCATCAGCAATAGCAGAGGCTGAGGGTTCCTCCGCTCTCCGCCTCTTGCGATTGAGATGGAGTCCTCCCTCCTCCCGAGGCTCTTGTTCACCGGCGACCGGCTCCACGACAGGCCTTGCCTCCGGGATAGGTCGGATCGACGCCGTAGGAACTCGGTTCGTTTTCTTCCCTTAGCGCAGGCGACTCATAATCCTGGGGTTCGACATAGCAATATCTGTCGGGGGCTCTGGGAAGCGATAGAAGCAGATTTCTCCAAAGAAAGCAATCGACAAAGATTCATCACCTTCCTCAATCAAGACGATCGTCAAGCAAAGGAAGATCGTGAAAATTCATACCCGGAACCCTTAAGTGGCGGGGAAAACGAAACAGTCGAGCGTCCAACCAGCAAGTTTCATTGTTGATCTGGCGGGCGTCGATATGAGTATCTGGAAGAATACATATCCACTCCCAAACGATCGCAAAATCCAATGCTAGCTCGCCTGCCGCCAGAACAAGGACACCTGTAAAAAGAAAGCCAAATTAGATTAGTTCAGAATATATCCGAACGAAAGGAGAGTCAAAACCCTTACTCGGATTCCTCTCCCGAAAGCCGGTGGGTATATCCAACTCGTCGGTGGTATTGTCACTCGCGGCCGATTCCACGCACCGCCGACCCAAAACCACTTCGTCTGATCGCCCCGGACCTTCTTCGGCACCCCAAGAATCACCCAGCCCGAGCGACCTTGAATGTGGTAGCCTCCAACAGAACCCTTCTGAGCTGTCATCTTGAAGAGAGAGTTCATCTCCAGCGGTGAAGGAAGACGGAATAGCCAGTGACCGCCGAACAAGGTAAGGGTGCAGACGATCTGCAGCCGGGCGTTCAGCGTCAGTTGAAGCGGCGCCACATTCCAGGTGATCAGCAAGTATGACACGGCGAACGGCAGTGGGAACTGCAGTCCGGCCTCTGTTGCGATATTTCCTACACGCAAGTGCACGTCATCGTTTACAAGTAATAAAGTGATAAGTAGAGTATCGTTCCCACGAGGATTGAATCTCTAACTACCGATTTTTTCGTATTCCAATTTTATTTGAACAATCGAATTTGGGTTTTGCGATTAATAACTAAAAGATTTACTAAAAGACTAAGCAGTAGAAAATAATATCTTAGATAAAAGAAATCAAATGGTGAATAAGTCTAGGGTTCTGAATCCACCTTAGTTAATCCGAATTTACTCTCGATTATCCGTAATAAATAATTTTCCCAATTTATTGAAGGCGGAGATTGCTAATATATTCTACCGCCTCTCCCGAGGTCAATAGATTTATCTAAAGGCGAATAACGCACTCTATCCCTAGGTGAATTAATTCGTCAATAGGCGAAAAGCATAAAATCTCCTAAAGGCCACGTAGTTCCTATGAGTATATTCCTATCTCACAGAATAAAACGGTCCTCACCAATAGTTCCTCACCAAATCTCCTCTCCCGATTCGAAGTGAATGATTAAATCAATACAACTATTGGCCAGATAATTGCAAGCATTAAACATAATTGGGAAAACTCAATAAAAAGGTAATAAATTGGATAATCTCAATCAATTCGTCAAAACAAAGGTTTCATCAAAACCCTAGATTAGGGCTTTAGCGACATACTAAAAGCGAAAATACGAATAAATAAGCGAAAGCATAAAATTCAAACGCGGATGAAGCGCGGATTCCTCCGTTCTTGACTTCCGCCTTTGCCCTTGAATTCTTACCTTCCTCTTCTTCTGCGTCTCCAAGCTTAAGCTCTCAAGGTTAAAAATCCCAAGATTCCAAGATTCCCAAATTCCAAGATGATTTAATTAGGGTCTTAAACCCTATTTATAGCTCAGACATCAAGCAAATCGCGTCCGTATTAGTCGGTCGAAACGGCTTTGAAACGACTCAAAATCCGCGGGCGTACACAAACCGCCAAGTGTGCCGCGGCTCACTAAACTGTGCGCGGCACATCGCCTTGTTGAATGCAGGCGTTAATTAATTCTTACGTGCGCGGCTCACAGGCTGTGCCGCGACACAGTCTGAGTTACTCGCCCTTCGGTGGTGTCTTCTGTGCCGCGGCTCGGCTTCCTTGTCTGCGGCTCGGAGTCCAGTGAGCCGTTTTTCGCCCGTTTGCCTCGTTTTAGCTTAGGACTTCAATTTCCTGTCAATCATACAAAATTAAGGCATTAAAAGCTCATTTAGACAATTTCACTCATCAAAACACTAAAAAATAATGATAAATAAGCGTATAAAAATACGCCTAACAAATACCCCCAAACTTAAGCCTTTGCTTGTCCTCAAGCAAAAAGAATTAAATTCAATAAAAGAATGTCGTGAATCATCGTGCAACTCATAGTGTTCAACCTAATCAATACTATCCTGCAATTCTCTCTAAATAATACGAGTGTCATAAAAGCGAGCTGCACTCAGAATAATGATTCCGCAAAGTAATCAAATTCAGTCCTAATCACTCGTTCATGAAGAAAATTCAGCTCAAAGATTAACAAAACGTGAGTCAAATCGACCCGTCAATATGAAAGGCTAACACAACCAAGCTAGTTCGTCCCGTTCCACAGTCGAAATGCACAATTTTCACGAGTCTCATAACAAATAAACCTCGGACAGTATTCCCTTATATACATATGCTCAAGAATTTGATTCGAGTTGACCACTAGGTTAGGATCTCGGGATGTTTTATCGGGATAACCCTAGGGTGGAAACTCCATTCTCATGTACTGGAAAACCGTTTGACGTAAAAGACACTCATGGGGCACATGGATGCTTCTAGTTACTAAGTTCCCGTCTACAGCGGAGAAACAACTCGAATACATAATTTACGCATGTCCGAATCAAGGTTGCCGTTTTACGTGAGAGTAAACAGCGGGTCACGCGAATACCCCCGGTTACTAGGCTCCCTATCATTGGCACATGTGAAATATCTAACTCACTAGTCTAATCAGGGTCGTCGTTTTACGCGAGAGTAAACAACGGGTCACGCGAATACCCCTGGTTACTAGACTTCCCTTCATAGAACACATTATCTCGACTTTTTGGGAAAAACTGACCAACTCTAATCTCCATCTAAGTGCCAAAACGACTAAAGAAACAGTACGACTCACTATCCGGAAGATGTAACTAAACGTATTGATGGGGATTTAAAAACAAGTATGTATCGTCTCTTATCTGCCAAGACCTCTATAATCACGAAAAATTTCGGACCTAATTGAATACTAAGCAGAACAGAAATAACTGACTACAACTCGACTAGAACTCGCCCGCTTCTTCAGAGAGAAAGACAGTGTCGTAACATCAGTATCACACAAATAGAAGCACGAAAAATTCACGAATAAAGAAAAACTACGACAAGCAAGGCTATCTAAAAAATTTTTTACGCAAAGTAATGAAAAGTGCAACGAAATAAAGTACAGCAATATAATAAAGTACAGCAATGAATGTAGAAACTGAAAGTAAATCCCCCCCCAAACTTAGGATGTACATTGACCTCAATGAACAAAAAATGATATGCAATAAAAGTAAAAGGTCAAGTACTCCTCCGATCTGCTCAGAACTGCGGCATCGTCCGGTGAGGAGGGTGGTGTGGCTGGCCGGGCGGGCGCAATAAATGGCCCGTCGGGATGCATGATGTGAGCCGTCCATGCGGCGAGGTGCTCCTGATGATAAGCATCCCTCGCAGCAAAACGCCTCGCCACTCGTCGGCTGGGCCGGCGGGCCTGCTCTCGCAACTCGTCACGGACGGTAGCAATAACACTCTCCCGCTCCTCCCGCTGCTCCTCCCGCATGGCAGCCATCAAGCTCTCTCTCTCTCCTCATCTCATCTCTCTCTCTCCTCGTCTCCTCTCTCAGCTCCTCTCTCTCTCTCCTCAGCTCCTCTCTCTGCTCCTCTCTCTGCCTCCTCAAATCCTCCCGCAGCCCATCAAATAACTCCTCCAGCCTCGCCCTGTCGGGCTGCGGGCCGGCATCTCCATGCGTCAACAGAAGCGGCTCGGGGGATCCCTCGTGAGCCTCCTCTAGCAAAAATCCTCTCCCCGAAGGCAGCGCGCTCCGCCCCACCGATCGAAGTGTGATATGATGCGGTGGTCGATCGGGGCACATGGGGCAAGCATCGGCTCGTCGTCGACCAAGTCGGCCCGATCACGGCATAAAGCGCAGATGAGGGAGGGGTGCTTCAACCCCGTCTTGGCCCCCCTGGATACTCTGGAAGATAGATCGGACCAGGATGGGGGCCACATCGAAACGCAGCCCGGAAGTGATAGCAAAAAGTATCCGGGCGCGGGAGAGAAAGACTGTACGGATCTGGGAGGTGGGGTCAATGCGTGCGCAAATAAAATAAAGCCAGGCACGCCCGAGCCGGCTGAGGCGCGAGCTCCTGAAGTGAAAAGTGGAAGAACTCTGTGCTCGCTGCTCCCAGTCGGCAATGGTCTCAAGCAGGGCCTCCTTAGTGAGGCTGGTCATCACTCGGTCATAGGCTGACTCGTCAACCACCGGAAACCCAAAAAGCCTCCGAATAGCGGCCGTGGAGAAATCAACTGTAACCCCTCGGACGTCAACCTGAGTCCGAGACTCTAAAGACGGCAACGAATGCCCTGCCCGAATGTGCTTCAGCAGAGCGCTGGCGTAAAACTCCTGGACGATCGAGATAACCGCTGGCTCGGGAGGTGCGGTAAATCTGGCCCACCCCATCTCGTCAATCATGGTGAGCAATTCCCCGTCCTGAGGAGCTGGAGTAAAACCCCTCTCTGGAATAAGTGGTCGTGGCCGGATCTTTTCATTGAATATCTTGTGAATTTCGGGGTCCGAAAATTGGTGCCCCTCCGCCTCGGCCCGACCACGAGAGGTCTCCCCTCGAGTAGGGGATGACTCAGTCCTAGCACGCTTGCTCAGCTTCTTTGTGCGCGCCATAATCAGTCCTGAGAAGTACAACACGAGGGTTTATTTACGCAAAAATAATAACAATGATCTATGCGCGGCTAAGGATGTCCAGCCAGAAATTCCGAATTTAAGAAAATAGCGCATATGTGAAAGAAAGATGAAATTGGACTTAAACATTTAACCTGGATGTAAGGGTTGGGTTTGCTGTAAATTCAAAACGTATGCGTTGCATGAAAATTCAAAACGATTGCTTTTTCAAAGAAAATTTTTCATTTAGGCAATTTATCAGACACCTTGAGGGCACAAGTTTACTTGAAGAATAAACATAGTTATAGCTCGATTCAACCCTCAAAAATCAAAACATACTTCAATCATCATCAACTCAACACATTCAACTCATTGATATTCCGATTTAACCATGAAAATTTGATAAAACTACCATGTTATTCTCTAACAATTCTAAAACTTTTGAAGGAAAAATAGCATGTTCCATCCATTCAAAGCATAAACAAACAACTTCCAAAATAACCCATAAGCAAGTCAAGATTAAAGATTGAAACGTACCTTTTGAAGATTGCAAGAAGAAATCGCAGGAAGAAAAGAAAATGGAAGAACTTGTTCGGCCGGTCGCGCTGGGGAGGGAAGGAAAAGGAGAAGGGAGGCGTACCTGATAATGCCGGCCGAATGCGTGTTATATGCTACCTGGCCTTTCAGATTCCGCATAGTGTGCCGCGGCACAGATAAAGTGAGCCGCGACACAAGGTACAGTCCCTATTACCTGTGTTCTCGTTTTGTCGCGTGCCGCGGCACAGAGTTCGTGTGCCGCGGCTCATTGCTCAAGTGTGCCGCGGCTCATTTATGCCGTGCCGCGGCACAGGGTACAGTTGGTTTAGCCTCCCCTTGCGATTGATGTGTGCCGCGGCTCATACTTCAGTTTCTTCCCTGGGACTTTCCTGCACATAATTTTGAGAAGAAGACGTTACAAACGAGAGGCAGAAGCAAATTGAAGCACAAAAATGATGAAAAATAAGAATCACGAATACAAGAAAAATAAAGAAATGCAAAAATCTACAACTACGAACTCGGGTTGCCTCCCGAGAAGCGCTAAGTTTATAGTCTTCAGCCGGACCTATTGGAAAACATGCTTTTCGCAAACTCCATTTGGTTTCCGCCCCGTTCATCGAACCGTTCATATTTTTGTTAAAATTATGACCATTGGTCATTAGCGGTTCGACTTTCGGTTCAGTCATCAAATGTTGTTTTCGAAAAGGTTTCGACGTGAATAACTTCCCGAAACACCCGGTTTTTCCATGACTAATTGTCCGCTTGGCTTCCGGCTCACTTTCCTCCTTCACAAACGCACTCAAGACTGCAACAGATTTTTCCTCATGTTCGAGGAACGCCACTCGTTCTACATCCTTCTTAAGACTTGGACCATTTAACACAAAATCTGAATTTTCCCACCGACGATGTTTTCGGTGCTTTCCTCTTTCAACAACATCCACACTTTCAATTTGTGACCCTTTATCAGCACTTCCGGGACATGGGAACGATTTGAATACTTGAAAAGTAACTTGCTCGTCTTGGACCCTCAGAGTTAACTCCCCCTTTTCCACGTATTTAAGGGTTCGGCCCGACGCTAGAAATGGTCGTCCCAAGATAATTGGAATATTTTCATCTTCCTCCATGTCTAGTACGATGAAATCAGCTGGAAAGATGAACTTGTCAACCTTAACTAATACATCCTCGATCACTCCCATCGGATACTTTATCGATCGATCCGCCAATTGTAAGGAGACTGTTGCTGGCTTGGCTTCCCCAATATCCAGCTTTTTGAAAATCGACAGAGGCATGAGGTTGATACTCGCACCAAGATCGCATAGTGCCTTATTAAACGAAAGATTCCCCATGGTGCACGGTATGTTGAAACTTCCCGGATCTTTCAATTTAGGTGGGAGCTTCTTTTGAAGAATTGCACTGCACTCCTCTGTCAAGGTGACCGTTTCAAACTCCTCAAGCTTTCTCTTCTTCGATAATATCTCTTTCATGAACTTGACATAACTCGGCATCTGTTCCAATGCGTCGTGACGGAATATTTATGTGAAGCTTTTGAACACATCAAGGAACTTAGAAAATTGTTTGTCCGCTTCTTCTTTGTAGTCTCTGCGGAAACGGAACGGGGGGGACACATGTCTTCGAGTTATCCGGCGTTAAATCCTTCGACTCCTCTGGCTTTAAATCCTTTGACTCCTCAATTTCCTTGTTCTTTTCACCCCGCTCGGGCTGATCCAGCACCTCTATCCCGCTTCTCAAGCTAATTGCGTTTAGACTCTCTCTAGGATTTGTCTCTGTTGTACTCGGCAATGCTCCCTCCGGACGAGCTGTCAACACATTAGCAATTTGGCCCAGCTGGACCTCCAAATTCCGAATGGAAGCATAATGATTTTGTAATGTAGCTTCCGTACGGGTCATAAATTGACTCGTATTTGCCGCCAATTTTACAAGTGCTTCCTCGAGAGATACTTTGGGAGCGGGAGGGGGCTGCTGTTGATTCTGGGCGAACGGGGGCTGGTGTGAGTTTTGTCCGTTTCTCCATGAAAAGTTGGGATGATTGCGCCACCCCGGATTATAAGTGTTGGAGTACGGGTTATTCGACCGATTCCCATTTCCTACGAATTGAGCCTGCTCCATCTGATTTTGCTCGAACGGATTTCCAACTTGACATTCCGCGCTCGGGTGTGATCCGTTACACCAATTGCATGTCTCTATGGTAACGGGGGCTGGTGCGTGCGAAAATGTCCGAGTCATGTTGTGTCAAAGCGGCGACTTGAGCTGACAAGGTGGAAATCGGATCATTGCTTGAAACTTCCATGACTCTCTTCTGTGTCAATCTTTCCGATGGCCATTGGTATGCGTTTTCGGCCATATCTTCCAAAAGCACGTGTGCCTCGGCCATAGATTTTCCCATGAAAGTCCCACCAGAGGCCGCATCCACGAGAGTGCGTGTAGAAGCACTCAAACCATTATAGAATGTATGAAGCTGAAGCCAATCGGGAATGTCGTGATGAGGGCATCTTCGTAGCAATTCTTTATATCGCTCCCACGCCTCGTGGAGCGATTCCATATCGTACTGACAAAAGGTGGTTATTTCGTTTCTCAACCTCGCCGTCTTAGCAGGTGGGAAAAATTTGGCAAGGAAGGCTTGCGCTAACCTCTCCCATGTTGTAATAGACGCCGGCGGTAAGGAATTTAACCAAAACTTTGCTTTATCCCTCAAAGAGAAAGGGAAAAGCCTCAATCGGATGGCATCGTCGGTGACACCATTAGTTTTGAATGTATCGCATATCTCAAGGAAAGAAGCAATATGGGCATTCGGGTCGTCCTTCGGCAGTCCACAGAATGGGCTCGCCTGCACCATCTGAATAATGGCGGGCTTGATCTCAAAATTATTAGCTTGGATAGTGGGACGCCGAATTCCCGAAAAATTAGCGTTGACCTGCGGCATGGCATAATCTCAAAGAGCGAGTTCCGGTTGAACTTGCCGCACTTGGTTATCTCCTCCTTGGACTTCGGTATTCTCGGCCATGTTCACCGTCGTCTGCAACTCTCTTTTCTCCTTTTTGTTCCTTCTTAGAGTGCGCTCGAGCTCGGTATCCAAAGGTAGTAGGCCTTCGTTACCGAGTTTTTTCATGCACTACACGAAAGGTCCTGAAAGAAAAAATAAATAAACGAAATTAAATACACAAAAATAAAAAATAAAAATAAAACGTTCAAATTAAGACTGGAAATACTTAAATCGATATTAGAAAATTTCAATCCCCGGAAACGGCGCCAAAAACTTGTTGCGATATTTCCTACACGCAAGTGCACGTCATCGTTTACAAGTAATAAAGTGATAAGTAGAGTATCGTTCCCACGAGGATTGAATCTCTAACTACCGATTTTTTCGTATTCCAATTTTATCTGTAATAAATAATTTTCCCAATTTATTGAAGGCGGAGATTGCTAATATATTCTACCGCCTCTCCCGAGGTCAATAGATTTATCTAAAGGCGAATAACGCACTCTATCCCTAGGTGAATTAATTCGTCAATAGGCAAAAAGCATAAAATCTCCTAAAGGCCACGTAGTTCCTATGAGTATATTCCTATCTCACAGAATAAAACGGTCCTCACCAATAGTTCCTCACCAAATCTCCTCTCCCGATTCGAAGTGAATGATTAAATCAATACAACTATTGGCCAGATAATTGCAAGCATTAAACATAATTGGGAAAACTCAATAAAAAGGTAATAAATTGGATAATCTCAATCAATTCGTCAAAACAAAGGTTTCATCAAAACCCTAGATTAGGGCTTTAGCGACATACTAAAAGCGAAAATACGAATAAATAAACGAAAGCATAAAATTCAAACGCGGATGAAGCGCGGATTCCTCCGTTCTTGACTTCCGCCTTTTGCCCTTGAATTCTTCTGCTTCCCTCTACTTCTGCCGTCTCCAAGCTTAAGCTCTCCAAGGTTAAAAATCCCAAGATTCCAAGATTCCCAAATTCCAAGATGATTTAATTAGGGTCTTAAACCCTATTTATAGCTCAGCACATCAGCAAATCGCGTCCGTATTAGTCGGTCGAAAACTGGCTTTGAAACAGCTCAAAATCCGCGCGGGCGTACACAAACCGCCAAGTGTGCCGCGGCTCACTAAACTTGCCGCGGCACATCGCCTTGTTGAATGCACAGGCGTTAATTAATTCTTACGTGCGCGGCTCACAGGGCTGCTGCACGACACAGTCTGATTACTACGCCCTTCGGTGGTGTCTTCTGTGCGCGGCTCGGCTTCCTTGTGCCGCGGCTCAGAGTCCAGGTGAGCCGTTTTCGCCCGTTTTGCCTCGTTTTAGCTTCCGGACTTCAATTTCCTGTCAATCATACAAAATTAAGGCATTAAAAGCTCATTTAGACAATTTCACTCATCAAAACACTAAAAAATAATGATAAATAAGCGTATAAAAATACGCCTAACAGCCTCCACGATTGCCTCATTAACGGCGACTATGCCCTCAGGTGGTTGGTCGGCACGTTCATTCTCGGTGGGCACATAGAGGGAAACATCAGAGGGGACATGGAACTTTGCCCTCCAATGAACCAAATTTTTCCAGGTCTACGAGCTTTTAATCTGTCCAAGGGACCACGGGGAGCGACACGCGGCCCGGAATAGCGTCCGCCTTTCGAGTTTATGGGGATGGGCGACTGAGTACTCGCGAAAGTCAAACTTGGGATTCCGGCTGGGTGATTCTTGGGGTACGGAACAAGGTCCGGGGCGATCCGATGAAGTGGTTTTGGGTCGACAGTGGGTGGAAATGGGCCACGAGTGACAATCACAGCAACGAGTTGGATATATCCACCGGCTTCCGGGAGAGGAATCCGAGTAAGGGTTTTGACTCTCCATTCGTTCGGATATATTCTGAACTGATTAATTTGACTTTCTTTTTGCAGGTGTCCTTGTTCCGGCAGCAGGCGAGCTAGCCTTTGATTTTGCGATCATTTGGGAGTGGATATGTAGTCTTCTAGATACTCATATCGACACTCGCCAGATCAACAACGAAACCTGCTGGTTGGCCGCTCAGCTATTTCGTTTTCCCCGCCACGTAAGGGTTCCAGGTATGAATTTTCACGATCTTCCTTTACTTGACAATTGTCTTGATTGAGGAAGGTGACGAATCTTTGTCGATCGCTTTCTTTGCAGAAATTTGCTTCCCTTGCTTTCCAGAGCCCCCGATAGAGATCGCTATGTCGAACCCCGGGATTATGAGTCGCCTGCGCCAAGTGAAGAAAACGCGCCGAGTTCCTACGGCGTCGATACGACCTATCCCGGAGGCAAGGCCTGTCGTGGAGTCGATCGCTGGTGAACAAGAGCCTCGGGAGGAGGGAGGACTCCAGCTCAATCACAAGAGGCAGAGGGCGGAGAAGACCTCGGCCTCTGCTACTGCTGATGCGCCTACCGTGGTGCCGCCGATCGCCGCGCCTCCACTTTATGCGATTCCAACGGTGGAGGGGTCCACGCCCTCCTCGAGCTTCCTGGAAGCCGCGGCAGTTGCCCGCTTTGAGACCTCTCGTGGGAGGCCGTTCTTTGGACGCGACCCGGAGAAGGTCGCAAGGTGAGCTTGGTTGTTTTGATGGGATATGATATTTCCTTATTCGAAATATACCAACTCTTTTGTTCTTGGTGCAGGGTCCGTCGCTCCGACCCGAACTGCTCGCCGATGGTGCTGGATTTCCTATCGAGCAATGATCCTCGTGAGGCTTGCGATGTCCCTCAGTACGTTGCTCGGGCTGTCGCTGCCCTGTCGAAGGCCTGGACGACCGACTTGGACGCGATCGCGTTCCGGCGATATGCTGACGCAATGCAGGCGACCTTCACTCTAGCCCTTCAGACGGCGACGATGGCTGCTCAGGCCGTGAAGGACCATTAGGGGCGGCCCTCCACCACAAGGTCGGAGGTTCAAGCCCTCATTCTAGCGCCAATTGTCATTACCCAAAATATTATTTGGAATGATTTGCTGGATGCGGCTACGGGTGAGTAACAAACAAAATGCAAGAGCACGAGCAATGGAATGAAAATAACACAAGATTTTCTGGGGTTGTTAATCCCGGGCTCGAATGCTCTCGCGAGATATTATCAATAATAATACTACTTTGGAGTACAACTATTAATGTGAGTACGATTACAATGAGTGTAATGACCCTGGTTATCTAGCTCTTGAGTGCTGATGATTGCCGGAAGAACCAGAGGTAATGCTCTGTGAGTTCTTGTTACAGAGGTGAAGTGCTGTGTGTGGAATTCTGTGTAGGATTCAACTGTCTTTCTCCAAATGCTGGAAGTCTCCTATTTATAGAAGAGGAGGTAGTTTGGATGTCTTATTCCCGAATGGGCGATCGCCTTTCCTGCATTAAATTAAACGGGTGATCGCCTCATCACGTGGGTCGGTTTCCTTAAAGTACGCAGCTGCTACTGGCAGCCAAATGTGCCAACCAATGAGAAGACAACACGTGCCTCACATCGCAGTCTTGGTAGGTCCCACCTAGGGCCCTTTTGCGGGTCCATCGGTAGGTGAGAGGCTGTCCTTGTTACCTACAGTTGGTGATGGGCTGGAGTCAAAAAGCCTTTTCCTGCGGCGCTGTTTGTGGGTCTGCACTTGGGCCTTCATCCCGATATTCGGTCTTCATAGACTTGACGGATGTTGGCTTTACATCTGGTATAATACGATCGTTCTTGGTCGAGCACTAGAGACGATCGCCTTGTAAGACGATCGATAGGCACTTGAACTTGATCTGGCATCTTCGTTTGGTAAGTATGCCTTGGTTCATTTGACATTGACTTTGGTCGCTCGACCCTTGTGCCGATCACCGCTGAGGCGTATTAATCGCCGCACAATAGTACGTAAAGCCAACTACTTAACGTACATTAAGCTAAGTCCTTAGCGTACGTTAAACGCAGGAAAACTAGCATAAAAATGTAACAATCTACACAACGTCAAGAAATCAATCACAATGTGAATGACAGTTATATTCAAGTCTATTCTGATATATTCCGACATCAATAAACATTAAATAAATGCAACATAACTACAATGATAATCGGATTATCCGAATAATACAACAGTAGATAAGAAATTATTGTCGGATATTACATATTCCCCCCCTTAAAAGGAGTTTTGTCCTCGAAACTAAGGGGTAAACAAATCGGGATACATCTTCCGCATGCTTCTCTCCATCTCCCACGTAGCCTCCTCGACTCCGTGTCGTGACCACTGAACCTTCAGTAGGGGAATCATCTTATTCCGCAACTATTTGATCCTCCTCTCAAGTATCTGTACGGGACGCTCCTCGTACGAATGATCCTCCGCTATCTCGATCTCATCGAAGATAGGCCAGATCGCCTATTAAATCAAACCAGGAGATATATTCCCAGAGCTGGTGGCAACACCAGACGATAGGCCAGATCGCCTACTCACTCCAAAACCTCAAACGGACCGATGTACCTTGGACTGAGCTTGCCTCTCTTCCCAAAACGAAAAACATCTCGAGTAGGGGACACCTTCATTAGCACATGGTCGCCAACCTCGAACTCAAGTGGTCGTCGATGATTGTTTGCGTAAGAATTATGTCGGATCTGAGCCGTTAACAAATTACTCCTAATCAGAGCGATCTTCTCATAGGCTGTTAACAACATATCGGGTTCCGTACCCAGGGATTCAGATGGATCATCCCAACACAAAGGAGATCTACAATTACGGCCATACAATGCTTCATAAGGTTCCATCTGAATCGAAATGTGCCAACTATTATTGTAAGTGAATTCCACCAAAGGTAGTTGGGCTTCCCAATCGTCCTTCCAATCAAGAGCGCACGCCCTCAACATATCCTCTAGAGTTTGGATAGTCCTTTCAGTCTGACCATCAGTTTGCAGATGAAATGCCGTACTGAAGTTCAATTGTATTCCCATCGCACGATGAACTGCTTTCCAAAAGTGTGACACGAATCACCCGTCACGATCTGATACAATACTCTTGGGAGTACCATATAACCTTACAATCTCTTTGATAAACAGCTGGGTCAATCTCTCAGGATGCCATGTGTCTTTAATCTCCAATAAGTGGGATGATTTGGTCAGACGATCCATAATCACCCAAATCGTATTCATCCCTCGACGACTTATCGGCAAGCTAGTGATAAAATCCATCGATATGTCCTCCCATTTCCACTGGGGAATCGGGAGCGGTTTCAGCATTCCCGCGGGTCACTGGTGTTCAATCTTAACCTGCTGACAAGTTAAACATCTCGAAACGAATTATGTAACTTCACGCTTCATATTCCCCTACCAATAATATTACTTCAAATCCTTATACATCTTGCTTGGCCCCGGGTGAATGGAGTACGGGGTAGCATGAGCCTCTCTCATGAAAGAGTTCCTCAACTCTTCGTGTGCGGGTACACAAACTCGATTCCTGAAGCGTATCAATCCATCCTCGTTGATCACAAACCCAAGGGCTTTCCCTTGAGTTACTTCATCCCAAACTTGAGATAAGAATGGGTCTGTAACCTGCTTCGATCTAATTATATCATCAAGGGATGATGAAATCTCAAGTGTGCAAAGTTGTCCATGAATAAGCTGTAACCAGACTTCAATTTCCGGCCTGATGAACTCTAACAGCAATTCTCTCTGAACTGTCAAGCGGGTGAACATCTGTTCCTATACTGTCTTACAACTTAAGGCGTCGGCAACCACATTCGTTTTGCCCGGATGATAAAGGATCTCGATGTCATAATCTTTGATTAGTTCCAGCCACCTTCTCTACCTCATGTTCTACTCCTTCTGAGTAAAACTGTAGTTCAGGCTCTTGTGATCAGTAAAAATTTGACAGGTAACTCCGTACAGATAGTGACGCCAGATTCTTAATGCAAACACCACGACTGCTAGCTCCAAATCATAGGTCGGGTAGTTGACCTCGTAAGGTCGCAGTTGTCTTGATGCATAGGAGATCACCTTCTCGCTCTGTATTAACACACATCCAAGGCCCTGTCTCGACGCGTCACTATACACCATGAATCCTTCTGTTCCCAAAACAGGTGCTGAAATCAATCCACTCTTTAGTTCATCAAAACTTTACTGACATGCCTCTAACCACAAATATTTCTTATCCTTCCTCAACAGGTTAGTCATCGGTTGAGCAATCTTGGAAAAACCTTCCACGAACCGTCGGTAATAACCTGCTAGTCCCAAGAAACTGCAAACTTCCTTCACATTCTTCGGTGGTAGCCAGTCTCGGATAGCTTCTGTCTTCTGTGGGTCTACTCTCACCCTATCGGCTGATATCACATGTTCGAGAGAAATAACCTCACACATCCAGAACTCACATTTAGAAAATTTTCCATAAAACTGTTCTCGCCTCAACGCATCGAGAACCTGATGGAGATGACACTCATGCTCTTCATGGTCATGAGAGTAAATCAGAATGTCGTCAATAAAAGGACTACAAAACAATCTAGATAATTAATAAAAACCTAATTTATCAACTCCATGAATACTGCCGGTGTATTAGTCAGTCCAAATGGCATCACTACGAACTCATAATGCCCATAGCGAGTACGAAAAGCGGTCTTCGAAATGTCAGACTCTCGAATCCTTAATTGATTATAACCGAGCCTCAAATCGATCTTGGAAAATATGGAAGTTCCCTGAAGTTGATCCAATAAATCATCAATACAAGGCAATGGATATTTAATCTTGATGGTTACCCTGTTCAGCTCACGATAATCAATACACAAGCGCAGAGATCTGTTTTCGTACAAATAGCACTGGTGCTCCCCAAGGGGACACACTAGATCGAATATAGCCCTTCTACACCAAATCCTCAAGCTGGTTCTTCAAATCGTGCATCTCAGTCGGAGCCATATGATATGGTGCTTTCGAAAGCAGAGACGTACCTGGCTCTAACTCAATATTAAACTCTACCTCACGATACGGAGGTAAGCCCAACAACTCATATGGAAACACATATGGGTAGCTTTGGACTACCGGAATATCGGACAATTCAACTGTCCATCTGCTGTTTTGGTCATGAAACACTAATAACCAATACACCCTTGATTAAGCAGTTTCACTGCTTTCATAGTGCTTATGACTCTACCGGAACGGCTAGGATTATCAACCTAAAAAATACATTCAACACCATCGTCAGCTATGAGATCACTATCCTCTTGCGGACACTAAGTGTGGCATCATGACGATCCATCCAATCGATACCCAGGATCACATCATCTTTAGGTAACTCGACCACAATTAAATTTGACAACCACTCACGGTCGTTCATGCGAATCAGACAGTTATGCACTTCACGATTCCCAATAATTCTTCTACCATCGGGTAGACCAATTACATAAGGTTCACAATTAGTAACATGATCTAATCGCAAACGATCAAGAAAGAAACAGATAAAAAGGAGTGTGAAGCACCGATATAAAAAAGAACACAGATGGGCTGAAATTGGATCTCGAGAGTACCTACAATCATGCTGTCTTCGGGATCGTCGGCCTTGTTCATCTCGTAGAATCTGGGTTTTGCGGCCCCGATATCAGATGTACCAGCTTGGTTTCCACAGCCCATCCCTCTCTTTGCCTCGGTAGTCTGATAAGAAGCGGATGGAGGTACACGGTCCTGGATAGGAGACTGAACTGGAGCATGAGATGCTACTGGAGTACGTCCCGGTCCATTTCTACATTAACGAGCACGATGTCCATTCTTCCCACAAGTATGGCATGCAACGGCTGGATTTGGTCATTTAGAGTTGATGTGCCCTTGGTCCCCACAGTTATAGTGCACAACAGATGAGCTGACTGCTCGAGGGTGCGATTCGGCCAGCTTCGATGCCATGGGTGGCCATTCAGAAAGATTCGACACTAATTGGGGCCTCTTGAACATCCCCCGGTTACTGTCAGTATGGTTCTGGTTCCTGAATCTCTTGTTGTTGGACTGTGGTTGCTTCTTGGAAATCTCTTTTGCGGTAAGTTCGTATTCCAGAGCTCTCTCGATGAACTCCAGTATGGTCGTACAGTGATTCAACAGCTACATTCTCATTCGGGGTTTAAGCCTCTTGAGAAAATATTTGATCTTATCGGCCTCCGTTCGGGCAATCGACGAGGCGAATGGAAGAAGTGCCTGAAATTTCTCGGCAACGGATAGTACATCATCATCTTCAGATGGGTCTAAGTTCAGCAATTCGGACAGCTTGGCCTCACGGAGAGGACCTGGATAGTAACAGTCTAACATGAGGTTTTTAAACTCCTCCCAAGTACATACACCATTAACTGGCCTCACCGAAAGCCACCAAGTATGGGCGCCCTTGCTAAGATAGTAAGCTGCTACGGAGACGCGATTCTCTTCTGGGCAGTCCACCATCTCGAATAATTTCTCAAAGTGTTCAATCCAATGTACAATATCAGCAGGCTCAGAGAAGCCTTCAAAGTCGGGGGTCGTTGGCGAGAGATGTCGCTGCTGATCCGACTCACGGGTCCGCCAGGTACAGGAGATGGTGGATGAGGCCCCTATTGCTGGCCAGTAGTAGCTCTCTGCATTGCTACGATCAATTGACCCATCTGGGTCATCTGAGCCATCATACCCTGCATAACAACGTAAGGATCGACACACGCATTCTCGTGTCTGGTGTGGTGCGATTGGTCCCTAGGAGGTGAATCACTGCCTGCGGAACTCTGCTCCACATTTGAACACGTGTTGGCTCGTGATCTCAGGATTCGGCCCCTTCCGCGGCCTCGTCCCCCTCTACCACGACCTCTTAGATTTCTTTCCATACTGAAAGAACCAAACAATAATAATAATCATAAGTACAATTCATGACCGTCTTTATGACCAATCAAAATTAATGCTAAGTTAATAGCAACAAGGAACTACACATTCAAAAAAAAAATTCATAATGAATTATCGACAATACGAGTGCCACACGAAATATCATATCGACATCGAGTCGAACAATTTCAATCATATAATCAATCCAAATTTTACCTCGAAATATCAATTAGATAAATCCTGCCACATATCCTCGAAATATCAAGATCAACAAGGAGATCCATTCCGATATCAATATCACGCCAGTAATTAAATCATGGCTCATAAAGAAAATACTGTATTTGGCTCGTAAGGTCAGACGCTTGCACAGGTCACATGTGACACGAAGGTCTCTTGATACTAGTTCATTTCACAACAACTCTTAAAGAGAAAATGAGGATCTCTGATACCATCTTCTGTAACACCCCAAAAGGCGGCTACTACTGGGACCCACCAGGCGATACCAAAATACAGATTAAATACGTAATACTTTGTGATACCGAACCATAATAAATAGTCATTACTCTGATTAGGAGTTTACAAATAGTATGGCCAACGACCTTACAGGATCCAAAATGCAAGTGTAAACCATATGGAGATGGGATATACTTCAAATAACAATACAATCGAACCATAGTTTAGATGAAGCAGAAAATAACATTACATGATTTAAACATAACCGGACAACAAAATACTTGGCCCCCCCGAACTAGTATCCTTCGAACCCTTCGCCATCACCATGCTCTTCCCGTGCCTTGCATTCGCCACGACCTAAAATACAACACAAGTATTTTGCCCAAACCACAAGGTCAGATATACATGATAATAATTCTCAAGACATTATATAATTCACATATAATAGATCTCAAAGAAGCATCCCGACTACTGAACATACCCCTCGGAATATGAACAATCAGTCACAAAATGTCGAACATATCCAATCATACATGGACTATGAATGACTAAACAATATGGCTCAATATGGAAATCGCAGTACGCCCGATCCGGAAATGTGTCAGTGCACATGTCCACCCCGTATACAGAATCCAGAATATACGTGGGACAATGTACGTAATTAGCCTCACAAACTACGTCTCGTGTGCACAGTCCAATACAGAAACATCCACATATGACTATATATGTGCCTGGCTAAAATCCTACACAATAACCAATCGGAACACAGATATGATTCCAGATATGTCACGATACAACATGACAACAAATTCAAGAAATCACATATCCAATCAAGGATCAAGAAACTCATGAAAGTGACAATAAGGATCAATGAGATCAACAATTCAAAGGTGATGAACTTGGGAATGCAATCCCACGATGAAGAACGGAATCATCATCAAGAATAATATCAAATTACGAATCACAAATTCATAAGTGTTTCATATACACGAAATATATAACCATCACAAGAATTCAATCATCATTATAACCAAGCAAGATAACTTGCCTCAATACGGAGATGAGAATAATCCTCCCTTGTCGAACGAACGAACGGTCCTCGACTAATATCAGTTACTCGAACAATCAACCTTGAATGAAATACATTTAACTCAATAACACATCCATATAATCATCGATGTCGAATTCAGTGAGACGACACCCTAAATACAATTTGAATAGTTCAACTATATCAAGATATCAAAATTCTATTCCAAGAACTCTATTTACCTCAATTCATTCTTATGATTGGTTTACAAGATATTTTCAAATATTCACATGGTTCTTATGAATAAGAATTTATTCAAGAATATGTTAAACAATCATTTATGTTCATTATTATCATCTTATATCGTTTAAACCTTCCAAGAATATCACAAATGGTTGAAAGTAAAAATTTGCACAGCCTTGTTCATCACTACGTCAAAATTAGATTGAATATAGTAAGTTACAATAAGGTTATACTAAATTCATTTAGTTACAAGACCATATCATAATCATGAAGATTATCTCACATCAACACCATCCTTACAACCCCTTACTAACTTGGAGAATCAACTATCATCATCTATGAATTTACCTAGCTTAGGTTCAAGAACATCACTCTAATCTTCTAAAATTCAACAAGTTTTAAATATGGTGTTCTTAATACAACATGTCAACAATTCCATTGCTTACACTTAACTATGATGAAACTAAGGATTATTATTGTCTTAATGATGTTAATAATATAGCAAGTTGAGTATGATTCTGATAAACATGATTATTATCATTAAAACATCAAGAAAATCTTCAATCCAAACCCTTAATTGTCATATTCATAAATAAGTGTTAAAAGCTTAATTACAAACATGTTTTACTTGATTAATTCAACACTAGGTGTAGTATACCATATTAGTAACATCATAACTACGAAAAGATAGAGTATAATCGCACTACATACCTTCAGAAATGAAGAACAACTACCAAAACCACAAGAACACACTCCAAGCTTCAAGAACAACTCTAAACTTCCAATCAACAAGCTCCAATCTAAGATGCAAAGCTCAAACACAAGTTAGAAGGGAGTAAGGTCGGTCTAGGTAGGCAGGGGGATGATTATTGGAGAGAAAACTCAGAGTTTGGACGTGCAAATGAAAGACTCAAGCTGTCTTCTTATAACTGCACAACTCATTACGTACGTTATCGCATAAAGATGACGTACGTTAACTCCCTTTACGTACGCTACACCGAAAGTGTTACGTACGTAATCGGCCTCCAGAGGCCACTGACTCAAAACCCAAACATCATTACATACGTCATTGCCTTGAGCATTACGTACGCAATGTACGTCAACTAGGCTGCCTAAAAATGGTTAAATATCCGGATCATGTCCGGCCCCCTATGCCGAAAGATGACATCGGATAAGACTACAAGCATTACATACGTAACCTGAATTCCATTACGTACGTGTTGTTACCCAAAATATTATTCGGAATAATTTGCTGGATGTGGCTATGGGTGAGTAACAAACAAAATGCGAGAGCACGAGCGATGGAATGAAAATAACACAAGATTTGTCGGGGTTGTTAATCCTGGGCTTGAATACTCTCGCGAGATATTATTAATAATAATACTACTTTGGAGTACAACTATTAATGTGAGTACGATTACAATGAGTATAATGACCCTGGTTATCTAGCTCTTTAGTGCCGACGATTGCCGGAAGAACTAGAGGTAATGCTCTGTGAGTTCTTGTTATAGAGGTGAAGTGCTGTGTGTGGAATTATGTGTAGGATTTAACTGTCTTTCTCCAAATGCTGGAAGTCTCCTATTTATAGAAGAGGCGGCAGTTGGGATGTCTTATTCCCGAACGGGCGATCGCCTTTCCTGCATTAAATTAAACGGGCAATCGCCTCAGCACGTGGTTCGGTTTCCTTAAAGTCCACAGCTGCTACTGGCAGCCAAATGTGTGAACCAATGAGAAGACAACACGTGCCTCATGTCGCAGTCTTGGGAGGTCCCACCTAGGGCCCTTTTGCGGGTCTGTCGGTAGGTGAGAGGCTGTCCTTGTTACCTACAGCTGGTGATGGGCTGGAGTCAAAAAGCCTTTTCCTGCGGCGCCGTTTGCGGGTCTGCGCGTGGGCCTTCATCCCGAGATTCGGTCTTCGTAGACTTGACGGATGTTGGCTTTATATGTGGCATAAGATGATCGTCCTTGGTCAGGCACTAGAGACAATCGCCTTTTAAGACGATCGCTAGGAACTTGAACTTGATCTGGCATCTTCGTTTGGTAAGTATGACTTGGTTCATTTGCACTGACTTTGGTCACTCGGCCCTTGTGCCGATCGCCTCTGAGGCGTATTAATCGCGGCACAACAATATGTAAACCTAACTACTGAATATACGTTAAGCTAAGTCCTTAACGTACGTTAAACGCATGAAAACTAGTCCAAAAATGTAACAATCTACACAACGTCAAGAAATCAATCACAATGTGAATGATAGTTATATTCAAGTCTATTCTGATATATCACGACATTAATAAACATTAAATAAATGCAACATAACTACAATGATAATCGGATTATCCGAATAATACAACAATAGATAAGAAATTATTTTCGGATATTACATACTCCCCCCTTAAAAGGAGTTTCGTCCTCGAAACTAAGGGGTAAACAAATCGGGATATATCTTTCGCATGCTTCTCTCCATCTCCCTCGTAGCCTCCCCGACTCCGTGTCGTGACCACCGACCTTCAGTAGGGGAATCATCTTATTCCGCAACTGTTTGATCCTCCTCTAAAGTATCTGTACGGGACGCTCCTCATATGAATGATCCTCCGCTATCTCTTTCTCATCGAACTGAAGTATATGACTCGGATCAGCAATATATTTCCTCAACTGGGAGACATGAAAGACGTTATGAATCTGACTCAGAGCTGGTGGCAATGCCAGACGATAGGCCAGATCGCCTACTCACTCCAAAACCTCAAACGGACCGATGTACCCCAGACTCAGCTTGCCTATCTTCCCAAAACGAAAAACACCTAGAGTAGGGGACACCTTCATTAGCACATGGTCGCCAACCTCGAACTCAAGTGGTCGTTGATGGTTGTCTGCGTAAGACTTCTGTCGGCTTTGAGCCGTTAACAAAGGACTCCTAATCAGAGCGATCTTCTCACGGGCTGTTAACAACATATCGGGTTTCGTACCCAGGGATTCAGATGGATCGTACCAACACAAAGGAGATCTACAATGATGGCCATACAATGCTTCATAAGGTTCCAGCTCAATCGAAATGTGCCAACTATTATTGTAAGTGAATTCCACCAAAGGTAGTTGGGCTTCCCAATCGTCCTTCCAATCAAGAGCGCACGCCCACAACATATCCTCTAGAGTTTAGATAGTCCTTTCAGTTTGACCATCAGTTTGCGGATGAAATGCCGTACTGAAGTTCAATTGCATTCCCATCGCACGATGAACTGCTTTCCATAAGTGTGACACGAATCACCCGTCACGATCTGATACAATACTCTTGGGAATACCATGTAACCGTACAATCTCTTTGATAAACAGCTGGGCCAATCTCTCGGGTCCCCACATGTCTTTAATCTCAAAGAAGTGGGATGATTTGGTCAAATGATCCACAATCACCCAAATCGTATTCATCCCTTGATGACTCGTCGGCCAGCTAGTGATAAAATTCATCGATATGTCCTCCCATTTCCACTCGGGAATCGAGAGCGGTTTCATCATTCCTGTGGGTCGCTGGTGTTAAATCTTAACCTACTGACAAGTTAAACATCTCGAAACTAATTCTGCAACTTCACGCTTCATATTCCCCCACCAATAATATTGCTTCAAATCCTTATACATCTTGCTAGGCCCCGGGTGAATGGAGTACGGGGTAGCATGAACCTCTTTCAGGATAGAGTTCCTCAACTCTTCGTCTGCGGGTACACAAACTCGATTCCTGAAGCATATCAATCCATCCTCGTGGATCACAAATCTAGGGGCTTTCCCTTGAGTTACTTCATCCCGAACTTGAGATAAGAATGGGTCCATAACCTGCTTCGATCTAATTATATCATCAAGGGACGATGAAATCTCAAGTGTGCAAAGTTGTCCCTGAATAAGCTATAACCAGACTTCAATTTCCGGCCTCACGAACTCTAATTGCAATTCTCTCTGAACTGTCAAGTGGGCAAGCATCTGTTCCTATACTGTCTTATGACTTAAGGCCCTGTCTCGACGCGTCACTATACACCACGAATTCTTCTGTTCCCAAAACAGGTGCTGAAATCAATCGACTCTTTAGTTGATCAAAACTTCGCTGACATGCCTCTGACCACAAATATTTCTTATCCTTCCTCAACAGGTTAGTCATCGGTTGAGAAATCTTAGAAAAACCTTCCACGAACCGTCTGTAATAACCTGCTAGTCCCAAGAAACTGCAAAATTCCTTCACGTTCTTCGGTGGTAGCCAGTCTCGGATAGCTTCTGTCTTCTGTGGGTCTACTCTCACCCCATAGGCTGATATCACATGTTCGAGAGAAATAACCTCACACATCCAGAACTCACATTTAGAAAATTTTCCATAACGCTGTTCTCACCTCAACGCATCGAGAACCTGATGGAGATGACGCTCATGCTCTTCATGAATAGGAGAGTAAATCAGAATGTCGTCAATAAAAGGACTACAAAGCAATCTAGATAATTAATAAAAACCCAATTCATCAACTCCATGAATACTGCCGGTGTATTAGTCAGTCCAAATGGCATCACTACGAACTCATAATGCCCATAGCGAGTACGAAAAGCGGTCTTCGAAATGTCAGACTCTCGAATCCTTAGCTGATGATAATCGGACCTCAAATCGATCATGGAAAATATGGCAGCTCCCTGAAGTTGATCCAATAAATCATCAATATGAGGCAATAGATATTTAATCTTGATGGTTACACTGTTCAGCTCACGATAATCAATACACAAGCGCAGAGATCCGCTTTCGTACAAATAGCACTGGTGCTCCCCAAGGGGACGCACTAGGTCGAATATAGCCCTTCTCCACCAAATCCTCAAGCTGGTTCTTCAAATCGCGTATCTCAGTCGGAGCCATACGATACGGTGCTTTCGAAAGCGGAGACGTACCTGGCTCTAACTCAATATCAACTCTACCTTACAATACGGAGGTAAGCCCAGCAACTCATCTGGAAATACATATGGGTAGCCTTGGCTTACCGGAATATCGGCCAATTCAACTCGTCAATTTGCTGTTTTGGTAATGAAACACCAATAACCAATACACCCTTGATTAAGCAGTTTCACTGCTTTCATAGCGCTGATGACTCTCCCGGAACGGCTGGGATTATCACCCTGAAAAATACACTCAACACCATCGTCAGCTGTGAGGTCACTATCCGCTTGCGGACACTAAGTATGGCATCATGACGATCCATCCAATCGATACCCAGGATCACATCATCTTTAGGTATATCGACCACAAATAAATTTGACAACCACTCACAGTCATTCATGCGAATCAGACAGTTATGCACTTCACGATTCCCAATAATTCTTCTTCCATCGGGTAGACCAATTACATAAGGTTCAAAATTAGTAACATGATCTAATCGCAAACGACTCAAACAAGAAACAGATAAAAAGGAGTGTGAAGCACCAATATCAAAAAGAACACAGATGGGCTGAGATCGGATCTCGAGAGTACCTACAATCATGCTGTCTTCGGGATCGTCGGACTTGTTCATCTCGTAGAATCTGGGTTTTGCGGCTGCGATACCAGATGTACCAACTTGGTTTCCACAGCCCATCCCTCTCTTTGCCCCGGTAGTCTGATAAGAAGTGGATGGAGGTACACGGTCCTGGACAGAAGACTGAACTGGAGCATGAGATGCTACTAGAGTACGTCCCGGTCTATTTCTACAATAACAAGCACAATGTCCATTCTTCCCAGAAGTATGGCATGCGACGATTGGCTTCGGGAATTTGGAGTTGATGTGCCCCTAGTCCCCACACTTATAGCACACAACAGATGAGCTGACCGCTCGAGGGTGCCCAGCTTCGACGCCATGCGTGGTCGTTCAGAAGGATTCAGCACTGATTGGGGCCTTTTGAAAATCCCCCGGTTACTGCCAGTATGGTTCTGGTTCCTAAATCTCTTGTTGTTGGACTATGCTTGCACAACATATGAGCTGACCGCTCGAGGGTGCCCAGCTTCGACGCCATGCGTGGCCGTTCAGAAGGATTCGGAACTGATTGGGGCCTCTTGAATATCCCATGGTTACTGCCAGTATGGTTCTGGTTCCTAAATCTCTTGTTGTTGGACTATGCTTGCTTCTTGAAAATCTCTTTTGCGGTAAGTTCGTATTCCAGAGCTCTCTCGATGAACTCTGGTAGGGTCATACACTGATGATTCAACAACTGCATTCTAATTTGGGGTTTAAGCCTCTTGAGAAAATATTTGATCTTATCGGCCTCCGTTCGGACAATCGATGAGGCGAAAGAAAGAAGTGCCTGAAATTTCTTGGCAACGGTTACTACATCATCGTCTTCAGATGGGTCTAAGTTCAGAAATTCTGATAGCTTGGCCTCACGGAGAGGACCTGGATAGTAATAGTCTAACATGAGGTTTTTAAACTCCTCCCAAGTACATACACCATCAGCTGGCCTCACGAAAAGCCACCAAGTGTGGGCGCCCTTGCTAAGATAGTAAGCTGCTACGGAGACGCGATTCTCTTCTGGGCAGTCAACCATCTCGAATAATTTCTCAAAGTTTTCAATCTACAATATCAGCATGCTCAGAGGAGCCTTCAAAAGTCGGGGGTCGTTGGCAAGAGATGTCGCTGATGATCCGACTCACAGGTCCGCCAGGTACAGGAGGTGGTGGATGAGGCCCTTATTGCTGGCCAGTAGTAGCTCTCTGCATTTCTTCCATCAATTGACCCATCTGGGTCATATGAGCCATCATACCCTGCATAACAACGTAAGGATCGGCACGCGCATTCTCGTGTCCGGTGTGATGCGATTGGTCCATAGGAGGCAAATCACTACCTGCGGAACTCTGCTTCACATTTTGCACACGTGTTGGCTCGTGGTCTCAGGATTCGGCCCCTTCCGCGGCCTCGACCCCCTCTGCCACGACCTCTTAGATTTCTTTCCATACTGAAAGAACCAAACAATAATAATAATCATAAGTGCAGTTCATGACCGTCTTTATGACCAATCAAAATTAATGCTAAGTTAATAGCAACAAGGAACTACACATTCAAGAAAAGATTTCATAATGAATTATCGACAATACGAGTGCCACACAAAATATCATATCGATGTCGATTCGAACAGTTTCAATCATATAATCAATCCAGATTTTACCTTGAAATATCAACTAGATAAATCCTGTCACAGATCCTCGAAATATCAAGATCCGTCGCTCCGACCCGAACTGCTCGACGATGGTGCTGGATTTCCTATCGAGCAATGCTCCTCGTGAGGCTTGCGATGTCCCTCACTACGTTTCTCGAGCTTTCGCCGTCCTACCGAAGGCCTGGACGACCGACCTGGACGCGATTGCGCACCGGCGATCTGCTGATGCGATGCAGGCGACTTTCGCTCTAGTCCTTCAGACAGCAACGATGGCTGCTCAGGCCGTGAAGGACTATGAGGGGTGGCCCTCCACCGCTCGTCTTCAGGCGGACCTCGAGGCTGCTCGAAAACTAAATGCTGAGCTTGCCGACAGGCTCGTGGCGATGGAGAAGACCTCCGTGGAGGCGGCCAACAGGGCGAGCCAGGACCTTGACCAGGCCCGGGCGGCGAATGACCGGATGTTGGATCAAATGACGGATACTCGCCGGTCACACGTGGATGCACAGAAGGAGGTCATCGAGCTGAAGGTGACCGTCGACCGGCTAACCAGCGAGCTGGCGTCATCGAAAGAAGAGGTGGACGCCAAGGTTGCCGAGCTCCAGGGCATGAACCAAACAGTTGCGGGGCTGAGGGGAAAGCTGGAGGCGACCGAGGCTGATCCCTTCCTTAACGTGGAGTATGTAAGTGAATTTGCCTATTATATGGCTTATGCTGACGCAATCCGTGCCGCTAAGAAGGGAGGGCTCGAGGTCGGCCCTCTGGCTGATAATTCAAAGCCTACGCGCTTGAGCACCCTTTGCAGCCCGCCTTCTTCGTGCTGATCCTAGACCTCCCCTCGGATCATGGGGTCGACTTGAGTTGGGTCGCTCGACAACCTTGTTCACTCGGATGCCCCGAAGGATGGGGGTGCCATGCCTTCCCCTGGCGAGGGAGCGAATGCCGATCCTGCGGCCAGGGGCAATGGCTTGGCAGGGACACCCTGAGCTGGCTTTGCTCTTTTTGTTTTTTTACTTGTAATTTTCTAGGCTTCCCTTTTTTGTATTTTGCCCTCGGGCGATCATGCTTGTATTTCAAATGAAATGAAATGAGTATTTCCTTCACGGATTTCATGTTTGTATGTTCGTCTTTCCGAATCTTTTGCATTTGAATTCATACAAAGGTATTGTACATGCAGCTCCAAATGAATTGATATACTTAAACTTATACTGGTAACTTTCAGAACAAAGTCGATCGTTGTATGTATATCTGAACAAAGCCGATCGTCGTAGCTGAACAAAGCCGATCGTCGTATGTATAGCTCCGTTCTCCCCCTTGTTTTTGTTTACTTAGTGAAAGTAAGGGAACGAAAATAATTCGTTTAGCGAGCTATCGTTGGTTTACTTCTTGCGATCTTCAATTTTGCAGATTCCTTGAGGAAGGTCAACCATCTTGGCCTAGAGGAACCTTGCACAGTCGTGGAGTTCGATGGAACCAACCTCTACGACCATGTCTTGTGCGCGAGCGATATTCCGTCTGATGGTCTACGTCTCGCGACTCACTTAATTGTGAGGGTCCTCCGTAGGCTACGTTTTGCCTCGCACTGTAGCGACGGGGCGGACGATCTCAGCCTAGAGGAGTCCTTGCACGGGGCACCGTCGAATTAATCGACTTCGCGACCGTGGCTTGTTAGCACTTTTCTGCCTGGGACTGACATGTTAGATGACGGACCTTCGAGGGCATACGTTGTGATGGGGGGAGGGACGCGTCGCATTGTCCGGGTCCACCACGTTAGATGATGGACCTTTGAGGGTGGGCGAGCGTGCTCACAGATCTATTTTGGAGGGTCCTTCAGCTACGCTCGCCTCGTATTTAAATGAAAGGGCGAGCGATCTTCGCCCAAAGGAACCTTGCATGGATGGGCTGTCGGTTCCATCGACCTCCAAAACATAGCTGCACTTTTCTACCTTAGATCGTCATGTTAGATGGCGATCCTCGACGGTATATGTTATGTTGGGGGAGGCGATCGCTTGTCTAGGTCCATCATGTTAGATGACGAACTTTAGAGGGCGAGCAAGTCATCCTCTTTTTGGAGGCGTTGCTCAGGCAGTAGCCTTTGGTTTGCTTTGCCGAAGCGAATCATTTGGGGAGAACTGGAAAATATAATTCAGAACTTTGTACATTGAATAAATGAATACAATGTGTTTTTATTGATAGTACTTCTTTAAATGAACGGCGTTCTAGGGATATTGGTCCGGAGTGCCGTCTGGGTGTTGGAGCTCGTAGGATCCTTTGGTTAGCCACTTGGATATCTTGAACGGGCCCTCCCAATTCGGACCAAATACTCCCGTGTGGGTCTGGATCTTCTTGAGGACTAGGTCACCCACTTGGAGCCGTCTCTCTTTGACCTTTGAATTGAAGAATTTTTCGGATTTCTTTTTGTGGATCGTGTTCTTCATTTCTGAGGTCAGTCGTCGTTCTTCGAGAATATCCAAACCGATTTGTCGAGCTACATCATTGTCCATCATCAGTGGTTGCGCAGTCCGATGGCTGAGGACGGCAATCTCCGATGGGATCACTGCTTCTATTCTGAAAGCGAGGGCGAATGGGGTTTCGCCGGTTGAATCTCTTGTCGTCGTTTGGTAGGACCACAAAACATCCGGGAGCTCGCTCGCCCAGAGCCCTTGCTTGGATTCGAGTCTGGCTTTGATCGTGTGCTTGAGGATCTTGTTTACAGCCTCTACCTGCCTGTTTGTTTGAGGGTGGTAAAGGGCCGAGAACAGCTTTTTTATTCCCCATTTTTCACAGAATTACATAACTTCCAAACCGTCGAACTGCTTTCCATTGTTGGAGATGATAGCTTGAGGTAGACCGAAACGTCAGATGATGTTTTTATAAATGAACTTGATTACTTGCTCTTGGCCGATCTTGTTGAGTGGTTCGGTCTCTGCCCATTTTATGAAATAATCGACCCACACGATGGCGTATTTACATCCCCTCAGTGCCGTCGGCAAAGGAACGATGAGGTCGATGCCCCATTGGGCGAACGGCCACGGACTATACATAGAGGTGAGCTGTTCGGGAGAAAGCTTGATGTTTGGGCCCATTATTTGACACCTGTGACAAGATCGGGCGTAGGCGATCGCGTCCTTTTGTAGGGTAGGCTAGAAAAAGCCTTGCCTGGTCGTCTTGTGGATGAGGGCTCGCCCTCCCGTGTGATTTCGGTAGATCCCGTCATGGATTTCGGCTAAAACAAGTCGGCCTTCATCCAGCGTAATGCACTTGAGAAGAGGAAGGCTGAAAGCTCACTTGTAAAGCCGGTCGTCCAAGAGGGTGTATCTGGTTGCTCGGAGCTGAAGCTGGCGAGCCTTGGCCCGATCTGTGGGGACCGTTCCATCCTTCAAGTATTCAATGAATGGAGTCATCCAGTTCTTTTAGGCGATCGCAACTGTGGTGACCAAGCTTTTGTCGATCGCCAATCTTGCCAATTTAGTGATTTGGATGTTAGAGAAACCAGCTGCCCCATCCGATGATGTGAGTTTGGATTGGGCATCGGCCTGGGAGTTGTGCTCTCTCGGGATTTGCTCGATCAGCACTTCTTCAAAATCTGTGCACATTTCGGCGACCAACTCTTGATATTTGATCATCTGTTCACCGCGCACATCATATTCTCCCTTGACTTGGTTCACGACGAAGAGGGAGTCCATGAAGATGTGAAGGCGACGAACGCCCATGGCGAGTGCTAGATCGAGACCGTCTACTAAGGCTTCATACTCAGCTTCATTGTTGGTCGCTCGAAAATCGAAACGCACAACATTTATAAAACTCTGGCCATCGGGGCTGATGAGGACAATCCCTGCCACTGCTCGCGAGCTGGTCGACGAGCCATCTACGTACAGTTTCCAGGCGGGATGGCCGACTTGGGTCAGGCTAGGTGGGAATGTTAATTCCACCACAAAATCCACCAGCGCTTGGCCCTTGATCGCCGTGCGAGGAGCATACATGACACCGTATTGGGCGATCACCCGTTGGTGTCTGGTCGGTGCAGAACTTGCCTTAGAGGGAGAGTCGTCAGAACCTCCACTTGTTGTTCGAAGAAATAGGCTCTCAGCTTGCAAACACTCATGACAAGCATGTAGGCGAGCTTCTCTAGAGGCATGTAACGTGTCTCCGCGTTGTGTAGCGCTTGACTAATGAAGTAGATTGGCAAGTGGGTTTGTCTCTCGGCTCGCACTAATACTGCGCTCAGCGTGACCTCCGAGGCTGCCAGGTAAAGGAACAACTTCTCGCCGGGGATCGGTTTTGCCAAAATTTAGGGGTTGGAAAGATACTCCTTGATTTTGGCGAACGCCATTTGACTTTCCTTCATCCACGCAAATTTTTTATTCTTTATGGTGGCGAAGAAAGGCTTGCTTTTGTCTCCGAGCAGCGAAATGAAACGATTAAGGGCTGCTAAATACCCCGTGAGGCGTTGCACCTGCTTGAAATTCCGTGGTTCTTGCATGTTGAGGATTTCCTTGATCTTTGTGGGGTTCGCTTCAATCCCCCTTTGGCTCACGATGTGCCCCAGTAAATTTCCGGAGCTTACTCCGAAGTTGCATTTCTTGGGGTTTAGCTTCATGTTGAAATTCTCGAGGATGGCGAACGTCTCGGTGAGGTCTCTGAGGTGATTTTCATTTTTGAGGCTCTTGAACACAATGTCATCAATGTAAACCTCCATGGTTTTGCCGATTTGATCGGCAAATATCCCGTTGACCAGGTGTTGGTAGGTCGCCCCCGCATTTTTCAGACCGAACAGCATTCGGACCCAAAAGAACACGTCTTTTTCCGTGTGGAATGATGAGTGTTTTACGTCTTTCTCCGCCATTGGGATCTAATGGTATCCGGCGAAGGCATCCATAAACGACATCATTTATCAACCTGTCGTGCTATAGAACAAGTGGTCAATGTGAGGTATTGGAAAGTGATCTTTCGGACAAGCCGCGTTGAGGTCGGTGAAATCGATACATAAGTCGCTCGCCTTTTTGACGAGTACCGCATTGGCCACCGACTGTGGCTCGTCGGTAGCTACTCCGATCAGTTTATTGTCGAGCAGCTTCTTGACTTTTGCATCTAGCGCAACATATTTCTCTATACCGAATTTCCTACGATTCTGGTGAACAGGCTTCCTTGCCAGGTCGATCTTCAGATAGTGGCAAGCATGTTCAGGACTGATTCCGACCATATCTTGTTGTGACCAGGCAAAGACTCTAATGTTATTTCGTAGTAAACTGATCAGATCATCTTTTAGCTTGGGATCGACGCTCGAGCCAATCTGCACTTCCCGCTCCGGGCGAGCCGCATCGATTGTAATACTTTCCAACTCTTTGGTGGGGATGGTCACTTCTCATTTGGAGCGACCGCCGGACTCGATCCTTAGATCAACATCGAGGCTTGGCTCGAAATCGATCCTCGGTTCGATGTCGTCCGATGATCGATGTGAGATGCCGTCTTCTGAGTTGGGCTGGTATGAGGTGCTTGGCTTGTCGATCTCTATTGGTTGTTTGTCGATCGTCCCAGTGTTACAAACAGGGCAAGAAACGTTTAAAGGAAAAGCTACAACACAAGAGTAGTTCAAACACTTCTTCGCCATTAGTTGATCTCCTTTTACAGTACCGACTATCCCTTCGGTAGTGGGGAACTTGATATAATAAAAGAAAGAGGAGCCTACCGCCTCAAAGGTTTCTAAAAAGGGGCGACCTAGGAACCCATTATAGATACTGGGCATGTCTATGATTACAAATTTCAGGTTCCTAGTGATCTTAACCTTAGGATCATAACAGCAGACTAGCTCAACGGAGAGCTTGATCCTTCCATTGGCTTTGACCGTGTTGTCGCCGAACCTTTGAAGAACGGTTTCGAACGGCTTGATGAATTTGGTCAGGCTGCCGAGCTGGTCCAGAGCAGATTTGGATATGATGTTGCAAAAGCTCTCGTTGTCAACCAGCACGCGATCGATCGTTTTCCCAAAGATACATGCAGAGATCACTAAGGCATCCTCCTTGGGGCACTGCACTCCCTCCCTATCCTTGTTGGAGAAGGAGATGAGTGCATTTCTGGAGATAGTTGGTTCTGGGGGCACCAGGACATGGACTCTAGCGAACGCCCTCAGCTCGGCCTTCCATTTTTTGTTTGACATGGTGGAAACAGGGGAAAGACTTCCGAGATTTCCACCTCCTGATTGGAGCATATTAACCCGGCCGCCAGGGTTGATCAGAGGGATCGACTCATCTGAGTACTCTGGCTCGTTTTGCTAGATTCTGGCGACCGGATTGGGAGGTTGACGATCGTCGTTCTATTGACGATCGCGGACCCCAGTCCTTTCTGCCTGTGGCTCCTGCTTGGTTACTAAATTTTCCAGCTTGCCTTCCTCGAACAATCTCCAGAGTTGTCTGAGCAGGTCGCGGCATTGGCTGGTGTTGTGGCCGGGACTTTTGTGGTAGGCATAAAATTTATTGCGGTCCAGATGACCGTTGTCCCTCATTGGATTTGGCTTGCTTAGCCATTCGCGCCCCCTGATGGCGTTGAAGATTTGGGCCAGAGATAGATTGAGGTTGTGGAGGAGGTGGACTTCCACATCCTCGAAGGCCTTGAACTCACCGGGTGGCTTCACGACCGCCTTTCTGGGCTTGGCGATCGCCTTCTTTGGGATGGGAGATGGCGCCTTCCTCTCCCCAGTTGCCCCCTCGCCTAGGCGAAGGGTGAGCAACCTCTGCCTGGCCAGAAAATCAGCGGCCTCGGCACGGAAGATCACATAGGTTGGGGGGATGTCCTTTGTGAGGTGCCTGAACATGGGAGAAAGACCATCGAACCCCACCAGGACCGAGTAGAGGGCGAGCTCGTCGCTTATGGGCTCGTCTATGAGGACTATTTCATCCACCCAGTCGATGTAATCCTCATCGGACTCATTTTTCCCGTGCCTGATCTTCATCATGCGATGGGGACCTTCTGGCCGAGCGACCTTGGCGGTGAAGTACGATGTGAAGTCGTTCGCCAGCTTTTCAAAACAGTTTATTGAGCGCGGTGGCAATGAGATGTACCACTGATGGGCAAGATTGCCAAGTGTTAACGGGAACATTTGGAATTTCGTCGCGTCTGACGCCCCGCATCCGGTCATGTAGATTCGGAACTTGCTTAAGTGAGTCTCGGGGTCCGATCTCCCCTCATACAGAGGTGTTTGAGGAGGAGCAATCTTTAGTTGCACGGGGGCAAGCTCAATCTGGACCGCGAGCGGCTAACTTGGTCCGGCGACCTTTCTCTTGGTGCCTGCCCCAGTTTATATGAGCGCTTTCATATCGTCGAGATGGCGCTGCATTGCGGCCATCGCCGTAGCCTGGATGCTCGCGGTCTATCTCTCGGAGCGAGAGCCGAGGTGATCATGTACTGATCTCCTTGATCCGTTGTAGGCGATGAGGTCTTTGCCGCCGAGCTCGATTTTTTGGCGCGGGGGAGCCAGATGGCTGACCTGTTTCTTGGGAGTCGGGTATGCCAAACTCCTGGTGACGGATTCGGACTCCGACGTCTCATGGTTGGGGCCAGAGTGCCCAGGTTGCCATGAAGGATCACTCCCTAGGCGGCTGAAGACGGAACTGTCCCACCTCGCGAGTGTTTTTTCTTGCGACTCGGGGCTTTCTGACGATTGCTGGACATATAACCCCTTGAGTTTCTGTTTGCCCGCGCGGAGGATTGCTGAGGGGGTAATAGCGGACGTGTCGCATGCTCTTGTCGCTTCTTTAGGATGGCCATGGCCTCCTCGATCTATTCCGCGGTTTGGAATTGATCGAGTGAGAGGTTGGGGCCGTCCCTCGGGGGCGGGAGTGAGAGTCTGGCGTTGCCGCGACTGCCTTCCACCATAGGTTGGCACTTGGTTTGGGCCGGAATAAGGCATCCGGTGGACCGTAAGGTGGCTCTCTTTGAGGTGGTGGCAGACGTCATTATCTCGAGGGTTTTTCTTTGAAGAACAGTGAGTGTTTCTTCAAGTATATGTTTTGGAGAACAGTGAGTGTTCTTCGAAATGGTTGGAGAGAAAATAAGGGAGCGGAGCTATACATACAACGATCAGCTTTGTTAATCTATACATACGACGATCGGCTTTGTTCAGATATACATACAACGATCGACTTTGTTCTGAAAGTTACCAATATAAGTTTAAGTATATCAATTCGTTTGGAGATGCACGTACAACACATTTGTATGAAGTCAAATGCAAAAGATTCGGAAAGATGAACATACAAACAAGAAATCAGAGAAGGAAATACTCATTTCTTTTCATTTGAAATACAAGCATGATCGCCCGAGGGCAAAATACAAAAAATGGAAGCCTAGAAAATTACAAGTAAAAAACAAAAGGAGCAAGCCAGCTCAGGGTGTCCCTGCCGAGCCATCGCCCCCGGCCGCAGGATCGGCGTTTGCTCCCTCACCAGCATCAGGCACAGCACCCCCGTCCTCCTCGGCATTCGGGTGAACAAGGTTGTCGGGCGACAGATACGAGCTCAAGTTCACCCCGTGATCCGAGGAGAGGTGTAGGATCGGCACGAAGAAAGCGGGCTCCAAAGGGTGCTCAAGAGCGTAGGCTTTGAAATTATCAGCTAAAGGGCCGACCTCGAGCCCTCCATTATTAACGGCACGGATTGCGTCAGCATAAGCCATATAATAGGCAAATTCGCTGAAGTACTCCACATTAAGGAAGGGATCGGCCTAGGTCGCCTCCAGCTTTCCCCTCAGCCCCGCAACCGTTTGGTTCACGCCCTGGAGCTCGGCAACCTTGGCGGCCACCTCTTATTTCGATGACGCCAGCTCGCTGGTCAGCCGGTCAATGGTCACCTTCAGCTCGGTGACCTCTTTCTGTGCAGCCACGTGCGACCGGCGGGTGTCCGTCATTTGATCCCGCATCCGTTCATTCACCGCACGAGCCCAGTCAAGGTCCTGGATCGCCTTGTTGGCCACCTCCATGGAGCACTTCCCCATCGCCACGAGCCTATCGGCAAGCTCAGCATTTAGTTTTCGAGCAGCCTCGAGGTCCGCCTGAAGATGAGCGGTGGAGGGCCGCCCCTCATAGTCCTTCACGGCCTGAGCAGCCATAATCGCCGTTTGAAGGGCTAGAGCGAAGGTCGCCTGCATCGCGTCAGCGGATTGACGGTGCACGATCACGTCCAGGTCGGTCGTCCAGGCCTTCGGCAGGGCAGCGACAGCCCGAGCAACGTAGTGAGGGACATCGCAAGCCTCACGAGGAGCATTGCTCAATAGGAAATCCAGCACCATCGGCGAGCAGTTCGGGTCGGAGCGACGGACCCTGCACCAAGAACAAAAGAGTTAGTATATTTCCAACAAGGAAATATCATAACCCAGCAAAGCAACCAAGCTCACCTTGCGACCTTCTCTGGGTCGCGGCCAAAGAACGGTCTCCCACGAGATGTCTCAGCGCGGGCAACCGCTGCGGCTTCCAGGAAGCTCGAGGAGGGCATGGAACCCTCCACTGTTGGAATCGCAGAAAGTGGAGGCGTGGCGATCGGCGGCGCCACGGTAGAGGCATCATCAATAGCAGAGGCTGAGGTCTCCTCCGCCCTCCACCTCTTGCGATTGAGCTGGAGTCCTCCCTCCTCCCAAGGCTCTTGTTTACCGGCGACTGGCTCCACAACAGGCCTTGCCTCCGAGATAGGTCGGATCGACGCCGCAGGAACTCGGCTTATTTTCTTCCCTTGGCGCAGGCGACTCATAATCCCGGGGTTCGACATAGCAATCTCTGTCGGGGGCTCTGGGAAGCGAGGGAAGCGGATTTCTGCAAAGAAAGCGATCGACAAAGATTAGTCACCTTCCTCAATCAAGACGATCGTCAAGCAAAGGAAGATCGTGAAAATTCGTACCTGGAACCCTTAAGTGGCGGGGAAAACAAAACAGCCGAGCGGCCAACCAGCAAGTTTCGTTGTTGATCTGGCGAGCGTCGATATGAGTATCTGGAAGACTACGTGTCCGCTCCCAAATGATCGCAAAATCCAAGGCTAGCTCGCCTGCCGCCAGAACAAGTGTAACACCCCCAGAATACGACCGAGAATGTCACACGCCGTAGACCCTTATCGCAAGGATCTACCAGGCTAAACTCCAAAAGACTACTCAATGATTGACCGACTGGGGTCAAAATTAAATACAAAGCAGACCGACAAGTTCATAAACCAATTCAGAAACTAACGACATTCATGTTACAATGACAACAATAAACTTGAACACAGAAAAGAATGACAACTCAATTTAATAAATGATAACTACACCCATGCAAGGGTGAATACTCGAACGACAGAGAAATACCGACCAAAATGAAACAAAAGAAAATACTCTGACTCTGGTGTGATTAGTATCATTGTCCTCCATCTCCTTCCAAGCCAATCTTGTGACTGCTCCCGAGCTGCCAAAACCTGAGCGCATAACAGGCACCCACCCCCCGAAAACTCAGGGGTTAGCAAACTGGAATTTTGCTAGTGCAAGTACATAATATACAAGATATACGAACAATAACAACACAAAATTCAACCGCCGCGAAGCCTTAACATAATCCACACAATCCCACAAACAGACATCAAAACATTCGTTTACACAAGGTGAAAAGTAATCATATAGCCATATTCCCTTTACGGCTCATAACATCAATGAAACTCTAAAACAAGCCCAATGAGTCAAAAGATCTAGCTTGAAAAACCCCTTTTATAAAAGGAAAACCAATTTGATAAGATAGTTTGAAAACATTATTATTGACTCGGGCCGTCTTGGGGTTTTGAAAATCGAATGGAAACACTTTTTGGAAAAATAATTTCAAAAGCTCTCGGGTCCTTGACCCAACATATGGAAAACAATTACACGAAAACCAAGTCAACTTATTCGGGGTCCTCGACCCAATTTATATAACACTGTCACAAACGAAATCATTACAACATCTCACAGGGTTCTCAACCCACTCCAACTAACATCATCACGAAATCAAACATCTCAACATTCCACAGGGTCCTCGAACCAATACACAGAATAGCACCACAATACAATCAAAGGCACAATCTCTCATTCGACATATCCTGCTGAAGACCCCCGATTAATTAACCCTCGGAGATTTCGTCAAACCTCCTTGGTTAATTAACCCTGATACCAACGCTTTAAAAACAAGTTGAAACAAGCTTTCAGAAACACGAATCGCGGTCTATATCAAGACCAACAATTAAAACGAGTTGAAAGAATTTTGAATACGAACATTGTTCGGTAACAGGGTCTTAGCTGTCACTCAAATATCCGTAACCAATAAGCCTGCCAGGTGCTTCCCTTGCGCACCTGTGCACCGGCGTTCACTCCACTATGTTGGCCGCTCATTGAACATGTAACCGCGCCGGCGATCACTCCCGCAAGAGCCGCCCCTTGCGCGCGCATTAGGTAACATCGGCGTTCACCACCCATATGGATCCGCATATTGCAGCATACACCAGGCCGGAGTGCACGCCCCGCCCTCAGAGGTTCCCGGATACGACGTTTCTCACAACAAGTATCCACATTATTTCAAACATCAAGCACACAGACAAACATCACAACAATTATCAACTCAGTACATCATGTCACACAATTTCTCTGCCAGTCCATAACCACACAAATAAACAATAACACGCACGTTATCAATCAAACACAATCACAATAAGCCTACAAGCATAACCAACCAACACCGCACATATATCCCTATATTGCAACTCAACCGAACATATATATGTATATATATATATATATATAGCCTTACTATATTATATCTATAAATATAGTTCATCACTCAATCCAAATTGAGTACGTCAACTAGTGTTAGCATTCATCGCTCGACATTCACCGACATAGGCATATATATATATATATATATATATATATATATATATATATCAATATATGTATATACATACATATATTTAACATATAAATATATATATATATAAATCTATATCTATATATATATATATACACATATATACATCCGTATAAATTTATACACTTCGACAACAATGATTTCACGCAGTTACAATTCGTATATCAAGGTACTTGCCTCAAATCCAAAGCACGCGAAGCGACGGAAAGGCTTGACCGGCAACTCTAGAATCTTCCAACTAGGTCGAAATCACAAGAACAATATAATTACTACGAAGTCGATCACAAGAGGGATGGAAAATATACGAAATTCCCAACAAGAATTCGTAAAAACAAAAGATCGAACACTTGGGGTTCAATACCTCCCCAAGAACAACAAGAACATAATCCGGACCCGAATACGGTAATAAATACGAATCAAATCATAGGAAGAGATTCAATATAACCGATTGATGATATACAACAGCACGATTCATGAACAACAACCCGAATCTTGAAGATTCACAAAATATAAAGGAAGGGTTTACAAGATGATTACCTCGAATCGAAGACGAAGAACACGGATTGATGATGTTAATCAACACCAAGAACTAAAGGAAGATGTAAATTTGGAGTTACAGGACTCCAAAATCGCCCCTAGATCGCCCACAAATCGCCTCAGCCGCGGAGAAGTGAAGAAAGGGTGAAAAATGACGAACACAGTCAACCCTCGGTATATAAATACCTGCTCATGAGTTACGTACGTTAACCAAGAAGAATAACGTACGTTACCTGTATTACGTACGTAATGCATCAAATATTACGTACGTAATCGATAACCAGACCCTCCTATCCAAAATAGCGAAGACCCTTACGTACGTTATGGCGAGGGCTTAACGTACGTAAGGAGCACAGTTAACGTGCGCTATGATCATCACATAGCGTGCGCTATCGACGGCCAGAGCTCAACGTCTGAACTGGTAAGACCCTTACGTACGTTAAGGGAAGGTATTAACGTACGTAAGTCTCGTGATGATAACGTACGTTATGCTTATAGCATAGCGTACGTAAGTCACTTAGCAGTTCCAGAACTGCTAAGTTTAGCTCGTCGCGTACAAGCACGACGAAACCGCGAAACGACAATTACAACACAAGACGAGGATATGCATACGAAGAGTGCAGAATGACGAACTCAAGGATCAAAATAAAATACGATTTCGACTACCCAAAGGTTCGAAATACAATAACAGAGTAATCACTCTCAAACTTTGGGAAATTACGAAACGGCCCAAAACGTCCGTAAATCACAATATGACCTCAAGCATCCGAACCGAAACTCACAACACGTATAACAAAGCTCAACGGACTTATAGAAAACATGAAACTGTAGTTTCGAACCATTATCACATGAAATGAACCAAATAGCGGGAAAAGTCGCTCAAAACACGGATTCGGGTAAAACAGCCCCGGAACAACTCGGATGACCAATCACGCAGAACAAAACATTATCAAAATGTCAAAACGCTCGCAAGTGAGCTTCTGGAAACCAGAAAGATGCCAGAAACGAAAAAGTAGCGAAAGAGAAAATCATGGGTATTACATTCTACCCTCCTTAAAAGAAGTTTCGTCCCGAAACTTAAAATAGAGAGCGATGGAACAACAGTTTCAAACAAAATTTGCAAGAATCAAATTCGGATGTGAAAAGGCCACAGTAATCCACGAGATTTAGCAAAACAGTCCCGAAATTCGTTCGGACGACGGTAGGCTAAGTAAAACAAGGTAGTTTAAAATCGTCGAGGGGATCACAATTGAATTACCAACAATGAAAGGTCACACAATACTGAAAATATCAAGAAAAGTACGGGTAATACATTCCCACATACTAAAAAGGTATTACGACCCCGAAACTTAGAACAACAAGAGTTGGAAACGTAAAGCAATGAAACGAAATACAATCTAAGTCACGATTGTTTGAAACAGCAACGATTAAGATATAGTACAAAATCTTCATTCTCCCCTGCTAGGATCTTCAGAAGGAAACATAGGGTTTCGGGACACTTCCCCGTCACTAGCTCTTCTCTCTCTTAGGGCAGCATTCTTTGCCAATCCGGAAACTGTCTCACAGTGTTTTTCCCGATGACATTCACACCCGCACCGGTAACAAGTCAAGAGTGGAGAGGGACAATTTGCACGAACATGTCCCTGACAGTTACAGTTGAAACATCTTCTCTTCTTACCGCGAGTCACCGATGCTGGTTTGGGATTTCCAGCGTTCACTCCCGACCGCGAAGATGACGCTTTCGAACGACGTGAGGGCTTGGGAGCTTTAGTCTCTTCACCGCCCAGAAATTTTCCCGATATCCTCGGTCTCTTTGCTTCGCTCGTGGGCTCGATCACTGAGGAGATTTCATAGGATATCGTTTGATCTCGACACTCCTTCACTGTAGCATGGATAGTTGTCGTACGAACCACCTTGTCGCTTCCACTTCCGTCATCACACTTACGTCCGCCAAGGCTCGACATACTAATACAGATAGTACCGTTCAGCATTATCAAATAATCAGTCGTACATTATACCACACTTATCAACCCAAGGTTTAGTTAACATCTATAGAATAACGGTAACATCGTAAAGCACAAAGTTTTATGAAGTTAACTCAGGTCCTTCGACTAGGATGATCATTATATATATGTGCTCAATGAAAACAAATTTTTGAAAAAGAGAGCGAGTCACGTTACGCCCAAAGCTTGTAAATACTGTCCTTTATTTGGAAGAGGGAGTTTATACAATGACTTTAAAATTATTTTCGAGTAATGTATAAAAGAAAATTGAAAATTGAATCGTAACTAATTTGAAATATTTCAAGTGTTGAGTTCCAAATACCACAATTTGAAAATCTTTCCTCTTCTACCAAAATGTCGAATCGAAAGGATTTTTCACCGAAATACGTGACCATTTGACATGACTACATGAAATCATGGGTTTTCACAATATTATAAAATTTCATAGCACCACTTTAAAATATCCATGACATTATAGCACCGTGGGCCCTGCACTGGAACCCACCAGGCTTAAAACATTCAAAATGCCAAAAGGCCGATGACGGTAGTATTTTCAAATAATCACGGAAGTCATTTATAAAATATCAAATACCGTTATAAGAATGCCTGTCAAAACATGCAAGACCAAAATGCCAAAACTCGGTTTAGGGAATCGGTTTTACGAAATAAAATTCTGTTTGCAAGATACCCAAAAGCCATTTCAAAATACTCACGCAGCGGATAAAATTAACACTTAAAGATCTACTCTAATGAAATGTAGAACCGATGAATATGCTCGACTTCCGAAGCATACTACATAGCCATTTTTTTACTCGGACCGTATACGCATGCTACATCCTAAAACAATAATATCTCCAACAAGTTACAACCCCTAGTTCACATTAAACACATTAGCACAATATAATCAAATACATATATGTTGTTACCCAAAATATTATCCGGAGATAGTATTGCTGGAATGATCGAGTAACAAACAAATGCGAGAACACTTCCGTGAGAAAATAAATAACACAAGATTTTCCGGGGTTGTTAATCCCGGGCTTGAATGCTCTCGCGAGATGTTATTAATAAATATACTGTCGAGTACAAATATTAATGTTAGAATCTATTACAAGGAGTGTAAAGACTTCTAGTTATCTAGGCTGTAGAGCGCGTAGATTGCCGGAAGAACCAAATAGATAAATCTGTGAGTTCTTGCTTAGGATATATGATAAATGTGTATGAATATCACTATGAATGTATAAGTGGTTGCCAAAAGAGTCTTTGATTCTCTTTTTGTATGTATTTTGCACTGAATTCACAGTAAATTCGCATCCCCTTTGGCCACTGCAGTGAGTTCTCTATTTATAGGGGACAAGGTAGTTGGGACCCCTCAGGCGATCGCGGGGGACCGCCGTTTTCTATATTATAATAAGGTGGCCGATCGTCCCGTCACGTGGGGATGTTCCCTTAAAGTCTGGGCGGCTGCGGTGGCAGTGTGCGAGCGATGGGAGGACGGACGCGTCTGGTAGGCTGTCAGGGGAGGACCCACTTTGTACCTTTCGGCGGCCTTGTCGGTAGGTGTGGTAGGTGACAGGCTGGGGTCAAAGGTCCTATCTGTCGGCGTCCTTTGAAAATCCGCACGTGGGCCACCGTCCAAGATTCGGTCTTCGACGAATTTGACGGATGCTAGATCCATACGTGGCACGAGACGATCGCCTCTGGTTCGCTCATTAAAGACGATCGTCAGATATCAAAAGACGATCGCTAGGTATCAAAAGACGGTCGCCGTATTGCGCCGAACTCTGGGCATTTGTCCAGAGTATGTCTTCCATGGTTGGCTCCTCTGATCGTGATGCCGATCACCTATAGAGGCGTATTAATCGCCGCACAACAATTGCCCCCAGCTCACCTCGATGTTTGAAAACACGGGGTGAGGTGGAACTGTTGGCGATCGCCAATGTTTAGCCGATCAGCCGATCTGAATTCAAATCTGGACGATCTCCTTTTGCGCCGGGAGCAGCGGGAAATGAAGGCGGGCTCTCGAAAAGTTGCAAGGACACGCGTCGCGCTACTGTTGGGGGAGTCCGACGGTTTGTCAGACTTTGTCGCCTGGCGTGCCGTCGAAAAGACGCATCCACGGGATTCGAGGGCAGCATTTAATGCGTCCCCACTATGACGGTTGCGATCCGGCCCTCGAGATTTCACCTATTTGCACTTAGACCCCCGCCTCCATCTATAAAAGGGCTAGGGCTTCTTCTCTTTCATTCTTTACGCGTCCTTGCATCCATAGCCGAAACTCTGCAAAAATTTCTGGAGCTTCTTGTGCCGATCTTCTTCTTTTCTCTAGGTAAGAAAAATCAATCTTCTATCTCCCTCTTTTTTTTATAATATGTCGGGAGGAACCAAGACCTTCGAGGCCAGAAGTTCTTCTGGCGCCGCAGCTTCGCCTGACCGGGAAGAGATTCCCATTGGAGTCGACATGGAAACGGCCGTTGAGGCCATTCGTGCGGGGATTGCACCCGCAGAACTCGAAGAGCTTTTCAACGAGGCCGCAGTGGCGAAGACGGCGGCGATGGTGGAGCAGAGGGGCTCGCCGGCGGATGAGGACGAACTGGAGCGGCTGACTTGGGAACGGCAGAGTGTTTTTGGCCCCGCCTATATGGCTTTTGCCAAGATTATGGAGGGGATCGCCGGACCCTGTCCGGAATTTGTTCAAAGCCTACTCCGCTGCTCATCCTTATGAACATGTGAAGCGGACGGTTTTTTGGGCCGCCGACCCGTCTCCGTGGACTCTCGGAAAGATCCGGAGTATGGCGACCAAGAAAGACCTGAGCCGTTGGGGGGCAAAATATCACATCCCCTCTGACGTTTCCTTGCACGTGCCCTCGGAGAATGAACGTGCCGATCAACTGCCCGAGGATATGGTTGCCGTCAGCGAGATGATTATGGAGGCCGGCCTGCGATTCCCTCTGCCATTCGCCGTCTCCTACTTGTTGATCGCCTGGAATTTGGCGCCGCTTCAACTGACGCCGAACGCTTGGCTACAGGTCATCTGCACGTTGACACTGTTTGGCGGTCACCGGTTGTTCCGCCACTTTACTGCGCTGGAGATGAATTATCTGTTTAAACTGGCCGCGCAGAAAGGGTCGATCAGCGGCAATCATATCCAAGGCTGAATGGGGAGAGTAGTCCTCGGCGTGCCGAACAAGTCCCGAGGCGACCTGGCGAAGTGGTGCTGGGTCGGCGGAGCGTGGCGATCGGCATCGAGTGACTGGCCGAATGAGGAGTTGGAGATCCCCACCACTTTTCGGGAGAGGAATCCGAGTAAGGATTTTAACTCTTCCCTTGATTGAGCTTGTCTTGGACTGATCTAATTTTGTTTTCTTTTTGCAGGACCTCTCGTTCCAGCGATCGGCAATCTCCCTTTTGATTTCTTGATTGGTTGGGAGCGGATTTGTGCCTTGCCGGATTCCTTTATTGACATTCGCTAGCTTGGTAACGAAATTCATCGGTTGGGGGCTCGATTGTTTCGCTTCCCTCGTCACTTGAAAGTTCCAGGTATGAGCTTAAGTGGTGCTTCCTTGCTTGACGATCGTCTCCAGGAGGTCGTAGCGTTTAAGTTGCTGTCTAACTTGTTTGTACCTCTTGTTTGACAGAGGTTCATTTTCCCCGACTTGCCGAGCCACCACCAGAGATTGCCATGTCGAATCCAGGACTCATCGGTCGCCTCCACTTGGGTAAGAAGACTGGTCGCGTTCCTTGATCGCTGGGATTCGCGTAGTATGGTTTTCAAATCCGATCAATTTTAAAATTTGTAAAACCTCGAAGTATTTCCAAGGTGTCGAACCCAAGGGAATTGATATGTCGAAAATAAAGGAAGTAACTCTACTCAAAATTTGACTGCTATTTAGGAATCCGAAAATTTGGTTTGTTTCTAATTATCTAACTTTAAAAATCGAAAAATAAAAATTAAATAAATGATGAATTATCTAAATCAAGCAAATAAAGCAATTTAGCAAGATAAAATCACAAGTTGAAAGCTAATTGATCCTAGGGTAGTATCATCTAATTGAAGTCACACAATCCATTCACTTGATTCCTTTTCCCCAAATTTTAATTCAATCCTAGAAATAATCACTAAGCCGATCTAGAATTCCGATCAAGGCAACCTAGAAAGATAGTTAATTTAAACCCTTTTTCCCGCTAAGGCTCAAAGAATTTAAATCACTTAAAAAGCGTCAACTTATTTATCTATGATTTATCTTACTCCACTTAGGTCTTAAGATCAAATCAAATTGTGCATCAAGTATTTCCACTAATTAATTAATCCTTCCGGGCAAAATCAATTAGCTAACATGCATCGATTAAGGGCCCTTTAATCTAGCATGAGATTTAACACATCTTGATCACAAGCCTAGGATGAAAGGTAAAAAGGTAATCAAAGGAACATCATGTGAACATCAATTAAAATTACTAACCCTAGAATCAATCAATGAATTTAGCCAGACATAATTGAAATTAAACAAGAAATAGATGGAGAATGCATATTATTCATATGAAAAGAGAGATTACAATCCGTCCAGATGAACTCTGAGTCTTCAATCTCCGAAAAAGTAGAAAAACAATAATAATTGCTGCCCTCCAAAAAGTTCTTGTCTCCAAGCAATTAATCTTGCCCAAAAAGATCTAAAAATCTGCTAGAGATGAAAAAGATGATAAAAGGGTGTAAAAGGTGGTAGAAGCTCTCCCAACTAGGTCTGGCAGGAGGTCTATATAACCTATGGGAGTTAAAATCCCGATTGGAACTAATCTAGGAAACAAAATCTATCCAAAAGAGTCACAATCCGTCAAAATTCGAGAACTCGCTGGGCAGCCTATCGGACGCACCTATCGGCCGATAGGCTGGCCCGATAGGTGGTTCGTCGGTCAACTTCACCTGATAGGGCTCGGACACCTTTCGGATGCACCTATCGGCCGATAGGCTGGCCCGATAGGTGATCTGACTTTTGCAAAAATCCGTTTCTTCCGTCCGTTTGACTCGACTCTCGGTCCTTTGTCTCATTTTGGGTCCTTTTGGCTCTAAAAACCTGCAAACACACTAAAACCAACCCAAACGCGTAATACGGCTCGACTAATCATAAATAAGCCAAATACGAGCACATTAATCATGAAACGAGATAAAAACCTAGTATAAAATCCTAGAAAAATGTGGTAAAATTACCACTTATCAAACCCCCCCAAACTTGAGCATTGTTCGTCCCGAACAACAAAAAGAAAAGAAAAAGAATGTCGTGAATCATCGTGCAACTCATAGTGTTCAACCTAATCAATACTATCCTGTAATTCTCTCTAAATAATCCGAGTGTCGTACAAGCGAAGCACTTTCGAATAATGATTCCGCAAAGTAGTAAAGTTCAGTCCTAATCATTCGTTCATGAAGAAAATCCAGCTCAAAGATTAACAAAACGTGAGTCAAATCGACCGTCAATATGAAAGGCTAAAATAAACAAGCTAGTTCGTCCTGTTACACAGTCTAGTGGCACAATTTTCACGAGTTTCATAACAAATAAACCTCGGACAGTATTCCCTTATATATATGTTCAAGAATTTGATTCGAGTTGACCACTAGGTTAGGATCTCGGGATGTTTCATCGGGGTAATCCTAGGGTGGAACTTCCATTCTCATGTATTAGGAAACCGTTTGACGTAAAAGACACTCATGGGGCACATGGATGCTTCTAGTTACTAAGTTCCCGTCTACAGCGGAGAAACAACTCGAATATATAATTTCCGCATGTCCGAATCAAGGTCGCCGTTTTGCGCGAGAGTAAACAGCGGGTCACGCGAATACCCCCGGTTACTAGGTTCCCTATCATTGGTACATGTGAAATATCTAAATCACTAGTCTAATCAGAGTCGTCGTTTTACGCGAGGGTAAACAACGGGTCACGCGAATGCCCCCGGTTACTAGACTTCCCTTCATAGAACAACATTATCTCGACTTTCGGGAAAAACTGACCGACTCTAAACTCAATCTAAGTACCAACACGACTAAAGAAACAGTACGACTCACTATCCGGAAGATGTAACCAAACGTATTGAAGGTGATTTTAAAACAAGTGTGTATCGTCTCTTATCTGCCAAGACCTCTACAATCACGAAAAATTTTGGACCTAAATGAATACTATGCAAAACAGAAATAACTGACTACAACTCGACTAAAACTCGACCGTTTCTTCAGAGAGAAAAACAGTGTCGTAACATCGGTATCACACAAATAGAAGCACGAAAAATTCACGAATAAAGAAAAACTAAGACAAGCAAGGCATCAAAGCAAACAACGAAAAGCAAATAAAAGCAAACACGAAATCTAAAAAAAAAAAAAAAAACTACTACGACCTAAAAAAAGTAGAAACTAGCAAACACACCAAACGAAAATGAACATAAAAATCTAAAAACTAAGCAACAAAAGCCAAATCCACGCAACACCAATATGAGAAGCACAAATAAAAACAACGGGCACCAACACAAGCAAATAATGATACAAGGCAAACAAGGTACTTACACGTGCCGAAATTAACAAAGCCGCACTTCTCCCCCCCCCAAACTTATTTCGCATCCCAAAGGAGGAATAAGTTTGAAAAGAGAAAGGAGTGGCTTTGTTAACGGAGTACCTTCTTCGGGTCGAGTGCAGCCGGGATCTGAATAGCCGGCACTACCTTCGTCGGAGCCCTTTCCTGCTCTGTGGTTGCCTTAGACTTTCCGGCCTTACACGGCTTCGACTTCTTGCTTTGATTTCCAGCCATTTCAAAGTTCCTACAAAACAACCATCCAATCAATATCCAATAAGCAACTCATAATGCAAACATTCAGCGAGTATCGACATAATCCAATAATCCCACAATATCAACTAAGAGCCCTATAATGTCCAATAAACATCAAAATCATAGACCCGACAGCCATATACTACGATCAACAAATCACACAACCTCCCCCAAACTTAGACTCCCCCATTTCATATTCAAAGGATCAAAATCACAACCCACCATAACAAAACCACACACTACGATCAAATTAGGACAAATTCTCTCCAATCCAATTTAATTCATCAACAATTCAACTCATATCAATCCCAATTAACAATTCAATTCAACAAATTTACCCAATTTCAACAAATTCGAAATTAGGGTTCTTCCAATTTGGGTTTTTTTTTCAAAAATCGTTCAATTTCATCAATTAATCCCCCAATTCAAAGTACCCATGAACAATCAAGCATAGATAACATGTTTCCATCAAGATTCTATCAACAATCGGGCATAAAATTCAAAGAACATCAAAGTCTAACAAAAGCCCCCAAAAAATGGATCCCCAATTCGAAATTCAACAAAACTCCAAAAAGAATACGTCAAAGTGCTTCAAAACATGTATAGAATTGAAAAACAAGAGGATTAAGTGTTGAAATTAAGTACCTTGATCGAGTTTTGAGGGAAAAACAGATGCGAAAATTGCCCCTTATGTTCTATCGGCCGATATGTGTGTGTGTGTGTGAGAAAACGGGGGGGAGGGAGAAGTGTATAAAAGGGGTTATTAATCAACCGGGTCGAAGCGGACACTGGGCCGGGTATGTCCTATCGGGCTGGCCTATCGGCCGATAGGCTGGGACGATAGGACAGACAGAAACTTACGTACCTTACTATCGGGCGGGATATCGGTCGATATGGTCTGCCTATCGACCACTGCTTGTAACATTTAATTTTTTTAATTTTCCTCAGCCTATCGGTCGGGCCTATCGGCCGATAGGCTCGTCCGATAGGTTCGTCTGTCTCAAAAATTTTTTTCAACTTTTTCTATTTCGCATACTTGGTCCCGTTTTTGCTTGGATATGGCGATTAAAGACCTGCAAGTATCCAAAACTCGGCGTGCATGGATTAGAACTTAACAAAACTAACAAAGCTGCTACGAAACTAGAAACTACAAAAATCACGCAAACGAAAAATCGAAAACAAACGAATAAAAACGAACTAATATACATACGTTGGGTTACCTCCCAACAAGTGCTACGTTTAACGTCTTTAGCTAGACGATACCTCATTCAATCCGGGTCTTCAGTGACAACTCCCCCTTGAATGGGTTTGTTGATATCAAGATAGCATACGTCCCTCTCATTAGATCGACTCTCGTTCGCCTCCAACATTCGAACATACTTTGGCAAATCCTCGTAAATTTCATCAACATCAGAATGTGAGTAAATGGAGTGTGAAATGCAATGCTCCAACAAGTCGGTCGGGGGCGGCATAATAGACTCAATTTCATAACATTCCTCGGGCGCATCCTCGGGCTTCTTCATCGCGTCATAGATGGAAATTTTCAGATTTTGATCATTAACCCGGAAGGTAAGATCACCCTCTTGGACGTCGATAAGTGCTCTCCCCGTCGCTAGAAACGGTCTCCCAAAGATCAATGGTTGATTCTCGTCCTCGGGCATATCAAGAACTACGAAATCGGCCGGGAAGACTAAGTGTTGGACTCTAACGAACACATCCTCCACAATTCCCCTCGGATAAGAGATCGACCGGTCCGCCATGAGTAGAGAAATGGTAGTCGGCTTCATCTCCCCAATCTTCAACCTCTTAAAGATGGATAGAGGCATAAGATTGATGCTTGCCCCGAGATCACACAACACATTACTGAACGTTTGGTCGCCAATCATGCATGTCAAAGTAAAACGTCCCGGATCCTTCTGCTTGAGCGGGAGCTTGTTTTGAATGATAGCGCTACACTCCTCTGTCAAATTTATTGTCTCAAACTTCGCAAACTTCCTCTTGCTTGCCACAGCGTCTTTCAGGAATTTAACGTACCCCGGCATGTCTCTCAACGCGTCTAGAAGTGGAATGTTGATATTCACCTTTTGAAACATGTCGATAAACCGTTGAAGCTTTTCATCATATCTCGACTTGGCCAATCGCTGTGGAAATGGAGCTTTTACCTCAAAATCCTTCACATTCGAACCTACAGGAGCCTTTCGACCGATAGGGGGGTCGATAGGCTCAATTGCTGGCATTCTGTCTGGGTATCGGGTGGGCTTATCGGCCGATAGTTTTGGCAGAGAGGCCTGCTGCGTTTCATCTTCCTTCTCGTTCTCGGCTCCCGTTTCTAGTACATCCTTGTTTCCAGATTCCTCAATTTCAGCCCCATGATTACTGTACCTTGTCCCACTCCGAAGCTCGATTGCGTTGCATTGTTGCGTCTTCGGGTTGGTCTCGGTACTGCTCGGAAAATGGCCCGGCTTATGAATTCCGGCTTGGGCATTCGCCATTTGACCCATTTGGGTCTCCACCATCGACATCTGCTTTGTCAAGGCTATCACTGAGTTTCCAATAGATGTCACACTATGATCGAGAGCCCCGAACCTCTTGTCTGCTTTATAAATAAAATCTTTTTGACTTGCCTCTAACCGTTCCAACATCTCTTCCATCGGTGTCTTAGCAATCGGCTCTTGAATAACCCCATTTTTCACGTTAAATCCCGGTGGTGGCTGAAGAGCATTGGTTGGGTTGGCATAGGAGAAATTAGGGTGGTTTCGATTGTTCGGATAATAGTTCCCCTTATTTCCCCCTTGCCGGAAGTTTCCTCCTTGCATGTAATTTACATCCTCCTCAATTGCAATAGGCTCGTTTAGCTCTTCAAAAACTGCATTGACTCCCAAAGTCTTCTTTTTTAGCATCTCAAGCTCTTTTTGTTGTCTTTCAAATTTCGCCTTCAAATCACCGTAGGCGTCCTCGTCACCGGATGGGACCTTTCTTCTCGTCATCTTCCTATCGGTCACCTCCTCGTAATCATTGTTGACCGCCAGCTCGATGAGATTCTTGGCCTCTTCATAATCGTTAGCAAGAAATCCCCCTTTCGAGGAATAGTCCAACTCTCTTCTAGCCTTCCTCGTCAAACCCCGATAAAACCGAATGTAGATTTCCTCCTTGTCAATTCCATGCTGTGGGCATTTGCGAAGTAGCTTCTTAAATCGGATCCATGCCTCGTATAAGTATTCATCCTCATATTGCTCGAATTGCAAGATATCGTTGATTTGTTTTTGCACCTTCGAGGGAGGATAGAACTGTGCTAAGAACAACCGAGTCATCTCTCTCCAAGTACCAATTTCTTTCCGATCTAGACTCTTGTACCAATCTAGCGCATCGTCTTCTAAGGAGAACCGGAATAGGCGGAGCTTAATGACATCCGGAGGCACTCCGTTTTGCTTGATGGTGGCACATATGTCCAAAAACGACTCAAGATGAGCGTTTGGATATTCATTAACTCCTCCTCCGTATGTTTGAGACTTCACCGTAGCGATGAGGGATGGCTTAAGCTCGAAGTTGTTGGCATCAATCTTTCCCCAACCTCCTTCTTGATAATCATCCAACTTCGGTCGAAAACGGGCATTCAAAGGGATCTTCTCGGGACGAGCGAGTTCTCGTGGTGGGTCAATAATGCCGGACATGGTATCAACGATAGGTATAGAAATAGTCTCGGTTCTCGCTTCTTGCTTCTTCCTCCTCAAAGACTTCTCGATTTCCGGATCCAAAGGAAATAAGTCCTTTCCTTGGGATCTCGTGATCATGCACCGCCTACAAGGAAGAGAAAACAAGATGTGAGGAAACAAGATCGAATATTAATAATAATAGTAAACAACCTAAAGTAACAATTTCTTCTTTTTCGAATTATCCCCTTAAGTTTTCTATCAATTCCCCGGCAACGGCGCCAAAAATTGATCGCTGGGATTCGCGTAGTATGGTTTTCAAATCCGATCAATTTTAAAATTTGTAAAACCTCGAAGTATTTCCAAGGTATCGAACCCAAGGGAATTGATATGTCGAAAATAAAGGAAGTAACTCTACTCAAAATTTGACTGCTATTTAGGAATCCGAAAATTTGGTTTGTTTCTAATTATCTAACATTAAAAATCGAAAAATAAAAATTAAATAAATGATGAATTATCTAAATCAAGCAAATAAAGCAATTTAGCAAGAAAAAATCACAAGTTGAAAGCTAATTGATCCTAGGGTAGTATCATCTAATTGAAGTCACACAATCCATTCACTTGATTCCTTTTCCCCAAATTTTAATTCAATCCTAGAAATAATCACTAAGCCGATCTAGAATTCCGATCAAGGCAACCTAGAAAGATAGTTAATTTAAACCCTTTTTCCCGCTAAGGCTCAAAGAATTTAAATCACTTAAAAAGCGTCAACTTATTTATCTATGATTTATCTTACTCCACTTAGGTCTTAAGATCAAATCAAATTGTGCATCAAGTATTTCCACTAATTAATTAATCCTTCCGGGCAAAATCAATTAGCTAACATGCATCGATTAAGGGCCCTTTAATCTAGCATGAGATTTAACACATCTTGATCACAAGCCTAGGATGAAAGGTAAAAAGGTAATCAAAGGAACATCATGTGAACATCAATTAAAATTACTAACCCTAGAATCAATCAATGAATTTAGCCAGACATAATTGAAATTAAACAAGAAATAGATGGAGAATGCATATTATTCATATGAAAAGAGAGATTACAACCCGTCCAGATGAACTCTGAGTCTTCAATATCCGAAAAAGTAGAAAAACAATAATAATTGCTGCCCTCCAAAAAGTTCTTGTCTCCAAGGAATTAATCTTGCCCAAAAAGATGTAAAAATCTGCTAGAGATGAAAAAGATGATAAAAGGGTGTAAAAGGTGGTAGAAGCTCTCCCAACTAGGTCTGGCAGGAGGTCTATATAACCTATGGGAGTTAAAATCCCGATTGGAACTAATCTAGGAAACAAAATCTATCTAAAAGAGTCACAATCCGTCAAAATTCGAGAACCCGCTGGGCAGCCTATCGGACGCACCTATCGGCCGATAGGCTGGCCCGATAGGTGGTTCGTCGGTCGACTTCACTTGATAGGGCTCGGACACCTTTCGGATGCACCTATCGGCCGATAGGCTGGCCCGATAGGTGATCTGACTTTTGCAAAAATCCGTTTCTTCCGTCCGTTTGACTCGACTCTCGGTCCTTTGTCTCGTTTTGGGTCCTTTTGGCTCTAAAAACCTGCAAACACACTAAAACCAACCCAAACGCGTAATACGGCTCGACTAATCATAAATAAGCCAAATACGAGCACATTAATCACGAAACGAGATAAAAACCTAGTATAAAATCCTAGAAAAATGTGGTAAAATTACCACTTATCATTCCTGTGACGACGTCTCGCCCTGCTCCGGTGATGAGGCCTGCTGAGGTGCCAGTCGCCGAGCCGGTAGTTCAGGGAGAGGAACAACTTCAGCGCCGCAAGAGGCGGCGGCCGTAGGAGTCCCTGCCGATTACTGAGGCGGATGTGTCCATTCTTGAGCCTCCGGTTGCTGCAGCTCCTATTTCTGCCATCCCGATGACGGAGCGATCAGGCCCTAGGCCCTCGGCGTCCGGCTCCCGGTCATCGGGCGGCCCTACGAAGAAGGTGGCGATCGCTGAGGCGGAAACCTCTCGGGGCAAGCCTTATTTTGGTCGCGATCCCGAGCTGGTCAACAGGTAAGAAAGGATCAAAATTTTCTGAGTTAGGCATTCTGAGCAAGGTATAGGCTAAATCCTTGGTTTCTTTGGTTTGTGCTGCAGGGTTCGTCTTGCCGACCCGGACGTCGCTCCTATGGTGCTGGACTTTTTGTCGAGTAAGGCTCCGCAAACATCTCTCGACGTCCCTACTTACGTCCAGCAGGCTATCACCTCTCTGCCCAAGGCCTGGACGACCGATCTTGATGCAATCGCTCGTCGGTGATCTGTAGATGCCATGCAGGCGACCGTTGCCCTGGCTCTCCAGACAGCGACGATGGCCGTCCAAGCTGCTAGGGATTTTGAGGGACGACCCTCCACTGCTCGTCTCCATAGCGACCTCGAGGCCGCCCGGAATAAAACCATTGAATTTGCCTACCGGATCCAGTCTATGGAGAAGGAGTATGAGGAGACGGCCAAAAGGGCTAAACAGGACGTTGACCGATTGAAGCAGGAGCTGAGCCGCTCTAAGGAGGCTGCCGACCGGTCCCGTGATAAGGAGATGGAAACCCGCCAGAAGTATGCGGCTTCGCAGGAGGAGGCGGCCGGGCTGAAGGCGATGGTGGATCGGCTCCGTGGTGATCTCGAGGCGGCGAAGAAGGAGTTGGATATGGCCAAGGGAGAGAATGCCGCCAAGGTGGTTGAGCTGGCGGAGGCTGAGAAGACGACCGTGGAGTTGAAGGGGCAACTGAAGGCGATCGAGACCGATCCCTATCTCAATGTGGCGCTCATCGGCGAGTTCGCCTATTACCTGGCCTACGCCGATGCTGTCAGAGCCGCCAAGAAGGTAGGGATCGAGATCGGTCCCTTGATGGAGAGCTTCAAAGCCTATGCGCTCGAGCACCCTCTGCATCCGGAGTTCTCTTTGCCGATCCTTGACCTTGTCGACTTTGGGATCGACTTGAGTTGGTATACTGGCAAGCTCATTCATCTTGAGGCCGATGGGGGGGCCCAAGCCGATCCGCAACCTGAGGGCGACGACCAGCCGGCGGGGCCTTGAGAGATATTTTTGTTTTCCTTTGTAACTTGTACTTTTCTGCTTCATGTTGTACGAACTCCTTTTGATAATGAATGAAATATTCCTTGTTCGCACCGTGTATTTTTATGTACGAACGCCTTTGAATGTTTGTATGCGAATTTTTACAAGTATGTGTATGATTGCATCCGGTGTCTTGTTTACCTGACCGATTGTCTGAGTGTTGAATGTATTGATATGTTTTGAATCGGAATTCTTACTTGTAATTATTGTTGAATAATGGCGATCGTCCTGCGTATGTTTGAGCGAAGCCGATCGGGTGTGGTTCCTTGCTGTCCGATCGCATTTGGGATTAGCTCGACCCATCTCTGCCCCTTTGTTTTTGTTTACTTATTGTAAGTAAGGAAACAAAAACTAGTTTGTCTGGCGAGCTATCTTCAGTTTTGCCGATTCTGAAGAATCATGTACGGTTGGGGTGTTCGATGGACCGACCTCCCCAATCGTGTCTTTGTGTGCGAGGGATACTGTATATCCCGCGACTCACTTTTTGTGAGGGTCCTCCGTTAGGCTACGCCCGCCTTGGCGGGCAATCTTGGTCTGGAGGAGTCCTTGCGCGGGGCGTCGTCGGCTTATTCGACTCCACGTCCGCGGCTTGTTAGCTCTGCTTCCACCTCGGCCCGCCATGAAGATGGCGACCCTTGACGGTGTACGTTGAGACGGGGGTAGTGGCACGTCGCATTGTCCGGGTTCACCATGTTAGATGATGTACCTTGAGGACGTGCGATCGTGTCTACTGATTATTTTGGAGGGTCCTTCGGCTACGCCGGCCTCGTATTTAAACGAAGGGCGGGCGATCTCAGCCCAAAGGAACCTTGCATGGGCGAAGCTGTCGGTTACATCGACCTGCAGGACCATGGCTGCATTGATTTTACCTCGGATCATCATGGTCAACGATCGTCGGCGGTATGCGATATGCCTGGTGGGGCGATCGCCAGAATAGATGGGATAGGAAAAAAATCTCATTATATTCCTTGTACATCATTGAAATTGAATACAAAATTTTCACTGGTAGTATTTTTTCAGATGCACGGCGTTCCAGGGGTATTGATCCGGAGTACCGTCAGGATGTTCCAGTTCGTAGGCTCCTTTAGTTAGCCATCTGGATACTATGAAGGGGCCTTCCTAGTTCGGACCAAAGACACCTGTATGAGTTTGAATCTTCTTGAGGACGAGATCGCCCACTTGAAAACTTCTTTCCTTGACCTTTGAATTGAAGAACTTTTCGGATCTCCTTTTGTGGATTGTGTTCTTCATTTCCGAGGTCAGTCGTCGTTCTTCGAGCATGTCTAGGTTGATTCGTCGGGCCACATCGTTGTCGGTAGTCATCTCCTGTTCGGTTCGATGGCTGAGGACGGCGATCTCCAAAAGAATCACCGCTTCTGTTCCGAAGGCGAGAGCGAATGGGGTTTCGCCGGTTGAATTGCGGGTCGTCGTTCGGTAGGACCACAAAACGTCTGGGAGCTCGCTCGCCCATCGTCCTTGTCTGGATTCGAGTCGCGCTTTAATCGTGTGTTTGAGGATATTATTCACTGCCTCTACATGCCCGTTCGTCTGAGGGTGATAGGGCGCTGAGAATAATCTTTTGATTCCCCACTTTTCACAGAATTGCATGACTTCTAGGCCGTCGAATTGTTTTCCATTGTCGGAGATGATGGCCTGGGGCAGACCGAATCGGCATATGATGTTTTTCCAGATAAACTTGATCACATGTTCCTGGCCGATCTTGTTTAGTGGCTCGACCTCTGCCCACTTGGTGAAATAGTCGACCCCTACGATAGCAAACTTACAGCCCACTGGAGCCGTCGGCAGGGGACCAATAAGGTCGATGCCCCATTGCGCGAATGGCCAAGGGCTGTACATGGAGGTGAGCTGTTCGGGGGAGAGTTTGATGTTTGGGCCCATTATCTGACACCTGTGACACGACCTAGCGTAGGCGATCGCGTCCTTCTGAAGTGACGGCCAGAAGAAACATTGCCTGGTTGTTTTATGGATGAGAGCTTGTCCGCCAGCATGGTTTCCGCAGATCCCGTCATGGATCTCGGCTAAAACGAGCCGACCTTCCTCCGGTGTAATACACTTGAGGAGGGGAAGGCTGAAAGCTCGCTTGTAAAGCCGATTGTCCAATAGGGTATATCTGGTCACCCGGAGCTGGAGCTGACGAGCTTTGACACGGTCATCAGGGACCGTTCCGTTCATTAGGTATTTGATGAACGGGGTCATCCAGTTGTCCTCGGCAATAGCAATCGAGGCCACCAGGTTTCTATCGATCGCCGGCCTTGCTGACTTAGTGATTTGGATATTGGAGAAGTCGGCTGCTCCATCTGATGATGCTAGCTTGGAAAGGGCATCGGCTTGGGAATTGTGCTCTCTTGGGACTTGTTCGATTAGCACTTTCTCAAATTTTGTGCACATTTCGGCGACAAGCTCTTGGTATTTGACCATCTGTTCGCTGCGCGCCTCATATTCTCCCTTGACCTGGTTCACGACCAGGAGGGAGTCCATGAAGATATGAAGGCGACGAACATCTAGGGCGAGGGCTAGATCGAGCCCACCTACCAAAGCTTCGTATTCGGCTTCATTGTTGGTCGCACGAAAACCGAAACGCACAGCATTTGTGAAACTTTGTCCGTCGGGGCTGATGAGGACAATCCCTGCCCCTGCTCGCGAATTGGTCGCCGAGCCATCCACATATAACTTCCAGGCAAGTCGGCCGATCTGGGTCGGACTGTGAGGGAAGGTCAATTCCACCACGAGGTCTGCCAGAGCTTGGCCTTTGATCGCTGTGCGAGGAGCGTATGTGATACCGTATTGGGCGATATCCAGCGACCACTTGAGGAGTCGCCCGTTGGTATCTGGTTGGTGTAGGACTTGCCTTAGAGGTAGGGTTGTTAGGACTTCCACTTGGTGATCGAAGAAATAAGCCCTCAGCTTACGAACACTCATGACAAGGGCATAGGCGATCTTATCCAATGGTGTATAGCGTGTCTCAGCGTCGTGGAGCGCTTGACTAACATAGTAGATCGGCAAGTGGACTTGTCCCTCTGCTCGTACCAAAACGGCACTCAGCGCGACCTCCTAGGCCGTTAGGTAAAGGAATAATTTTTCACCGGGGATCGGCTTTGCCAGGATCTGGGGGTTAGATAGATATTCCTTTATCTTGGCGAACGCTATCTGACTTTCCTTCGTCCATGCGAAATTCTTGTTCTTGATGGTCGCGAAGAAAGGCTTGCTTTTATCGCCGAGCCAAGATATGAAACGGTTTAGGGCAGCTAGACAACCTGTGAGGCGTTGCACCTGCTTGATGTTTCGCGGCTCCTGCATGTCAAGGATCGCCTGTATCTTGGTGGGGTTTGCCTCGATCCCCCTTTGGCTCACGATGTGCCCCAGGAATTTCCCGGAGCCCACCCCGAAGTTGCACTTCTTGGGGTTCAGCTTCATGTTAAACTTCTCGAGGATGGCGAACGTCTTGGCAAGATCATTGAGGTGATCTTCCTTCTTGAGGCTTTTGACCACGATGTCGTCAATGTAGACCTCCATGGTCTTGCCGATCTGATTAGAGAACATTCTGTTGACTAGTCGCTGGTAGGTTGCCCCTGCGTTCTTCAAGCCGAACGGCATTCGGACCCAAAAGTATATGTCTTTTTCCGTGTGGAAAGATGTGAGTTTTATGTCTTTCTCCGCCATTGGGATTTGATGATATCCGGCGAAGGCATCCATAAACGACATCATTTCGCAACCTGATGTGCTATCGACCAAGTGATCGATATGAGGCACCGGAAAGTGATCTTTTGGACATGCCGCGTTGAGGTCGGTGAAGTCGATGCATAACCTCCAGGAACCAGTCGGCTTCTTGACGAGTACCGCGTTGGCGACCCATTGTGGTTCGTCTGTAGCTACCCCGATTAATTTGTTGTTGAGTAATTTTTGGACTTCTACGTCGAGTGCCGCGTATTTTTCGGGACCGAATTTCCTACGTTTTTGGTGAACAGGCTTCATTGTCGGGTCGATCTTTAGATAGTGGCAAGCGTGCTCAGGACTTATGCTGACCATATCTTGATGCGACCAGGCAAAGACTCCGATGTTCTTACGTAGCAAATTGATCAGATCCCCTTTTAGTTCGTGGTCGATGCTCGCGCCGATCTGTACTTCCCGTTTTGGATGATCCGGATCTATCGTTATACTCTCCAACTCTTCGACGGGGACGGTCGCCTCTCATTTGGAATGATTTTCGGACGCGATTCTTGGATCGATGTCGAGACTTGGCTCGAAACCGATCCTTGGCTCGATGTCGTTCGTTAACCGAACCGAGATGGCGTCCCCTGAGTCGGGTTGGTATGATGCGCTCGGCTCGTCGATCTCCATGGGTTGACCGTCGATTGCTTCAATGTTACACATATTATGGGAAGTATTTAAAGCAGTAACGACATAGGAGTAACTTAAACATCTTTTTTCCATTAGCTGATCTCCTTTTACGGTACCGACCGTCCCATCGGCAGTGGGGAATTTGATACAGTAAAAGAAAGATGAGGCGACCACCTCTAAGGTTTCTAAAAAGGGGCGACCTAGGAACCCATTATAGATGTTGGGCCTATCTATGATTACAAAACTTAGGTTCCTAGTAATCCTAACCTTGGGATCATAAAAGCATATTAGCTCGACGGAGAGCTTGATCCACCCGTAGGCTTGGACTGTGTTGTCGCCGAACCCTTGGAGCATGGTGTCGAAAGGTTTGATGAATTTGATTAAGTTGCCGAGTTGGTCTAGGGCGGATTTGAATATGATGTTGCAGAAAGTCCCATTGTCGACCAGCACGCGATCGACCGTCTTCCCAATGATACAGGCGGAGATCACTAGTGCATCCTCTTTGGGGCATTGCACTCCCTCCGTGTCTTTGTTGGAGAAGGTGATGAGTGCGTCTTTAGAGATGGTCGGCTCCGGAGGTACCACGACATGGACCCCGGCGAACGTTCTCAGCTCGGCCTTTCGCTTCCTGTTTGACATGGTGGAAACCGGGGAAAGGCCCCCGAGGTTTCCACCTCCTGCTTGAAGCATGTTGATCCGACCGCCAGGGTTGATCGGAGGGACCGATTCATCAGAGTACTCTGGCTCATGCTCGATTCTGGCGACCAGATTGGGAGGAGTTCTCTCGTGTTGTCGGCGCTCGCGCCCTCTGGTCCTTTCCGTCCTAGGCTCTAGCTTGGTGATCAAATTGTCCAGTTTGCCTGCCTCAAACAGTCGCCAGAGCTGTCTGAGGAGGTCTCGGCATTGGCTGGTGTTGTGGCCGGGACTCTTATGGAAGGCACAGAATTTGCTACGGTCTAGATGACCGTGGTCCCTTATCGGCTTTGGTTTGGAAAGCCACTCGCGACCCTTGATTGCATTGAAGATGTGGGCCGGAGATAAGTTGAGGTTGTGGAGAAGGTGGACCTCTACATCCTCGAAGGCTTTGAACTCGCCGGGCGGCTTCGCGACTGCCTTTCTGGGCTTGGCGACTGCCTTCTTCTAGACATGGGATGGCGCCTTTCCTTCTTCGGACGGTCCCTAGCCTAAGCGGAGGGAGAGCATCCTCTGTCTGGCCAGAAAATCGGCGGCTCTGCCGCGGAAGACCGAGTAGGTCGGGGGGATATCCTTTGTGAGGTGCCTGAACATGGGCGAGCGTCCGTGGAATCCGCTCAGGACTGAGTAGAGAGCGAGCTCGTCGCTGATGGGCTCGCCGGTGAGGACTATCTCATCTACCCAGTCGATGTAATCTTCATCTGACTCGTCCTTCCCCTGCCTGATTTTCATCACCCGGTGGGGACCTTCTGGCCGAACAACTTTGGCGGCGAAGTACGTCGTGAAATCGTTCGCCAGCTTTTCAAAGCAATTGATTGAGTGGGGTGGTAGTGAGATGTACCACCTGTGGGCGACGTCGCCTAGGGTTAATGGGAACATCCGACACTTGGTCGCATCTGACGCTCCGCATCCGGTCATGTAGATCCGGAACTTGCTCAAATGGGTTTCCGGATCCGATCTCCCCTCATATAAAGGTGTTTGTGGGGGATTGATCGTTGGTTGGACTGGGGCGAGCTCGATATGAGCCGTGAGTGGTTTGCTTGGCCCAACGATCGATCTCCTGGTTCCTGCCCCATTTTCGAGGAGCGCCTTCATCTCGTCGAGCTGGCGTTGCATGGCGGCCATCGCCGTTGCCTGACTGCTCGCCGATTGGATCTCAGAGCGCGAACCAAGGCGATCGTGTACTGATCCCCTAGCCCCGTGGTGAATGACGAGCTCCCTGCCAGTGGGTGCCTTCCTCGGGCGAGCAAGGGCTCGCTGGCCGACCTGTTTCCTGGGAGTCGGATATGCCGAACTCCTGGTAAAGGATTCGGATACCGATGTCTCCCGGCTGGGGCCTGAGTGCCCGGGTCGCCATGAGGGATCGCTCCCCAGGCAGCTGAAGATGGAATCGTCCCGCCTTACGAGAGCCTTCTCCTGCGGCTCGGGGCTTTCTGTCGATTTCTCAACATAGATCCCCTTGAGCTTCCGTTTGCTTGCCCGGCGGATGGTTGATGGAGTGATGGTGGGCGAGCCATTGGCCTTCTGTCGCTCCCTGAGGATGGCTATAGCCTCCTCAATCGGTTCCGTGGTCTGGAACTGATCGAGTGAGAGGCTAGAACCGTCCCTCGGGGGCGGGAGTGAGAGCCTAGCGTCGCCACGGTCGCCTTCCGCCGTGGGCTGGGATTCGGTCCGGGCCGAAATGAGGTTTCCGGCAGATCTTAGGGTGGCTCTCTTGGAGGTCGTTGCAGATGTCATTTTTCTAAAGGCTTTTCTATTGAAGAACAGTGAGTGTTTCTTCAAGTGTATGTCCGGAGAACAGTGAGTGTTCTTCGAGACGGTAGGAACAAAAATGAAGGTTTAGATGCCATCCTTCCTCTAGCGCCAATTGTTGTTACCCAAAATATTATCCGGAGATAGTATTGCTGGAATGATCGAGTAACAAACAAATGCGAGAACACTTCCGTGAGAAAATAAATAACACAAGATTTGCCGGGGTTGTTAATCCCGGGCTTGAATGCTCTCGCGAGATGTTATTAATAAATATACTGTCGAGTACAAATATTAATGTTAGAATCTATTACAAGGAGTGTAAAGACTTCTAGTTATCTAGGCTGTAGAGCGCGTAGATTGCCGGAAGAACCAGATAGATAAATCTGTGAGTTCTTGCTTAGGATATATGATAAATGTGTATGAATATCACTATGAATGTATAAGTGGTTGCCAAAAGAGTCTTTGATTCTCTTTTTGTGTGTATTTTGTACTGAATTCACAGTAAATTCGCGTCCTCTTTGGCCACTGCAGTGAGTTCTCTATTTATAGGGGACAAGGTAGTTGGGACCCCTCAGGCGATCGCGGGCGACCGCCGTTTTCTATATTATAATAAGGTGGCCGATCATCCCGTCACGGGCCGTTTCCCTTAAAGTCTGGGCCGCCGGTGGCCACCGTGCGAGCTAATGGGAGGCCAAGACGCGTCTGGTAGCCGTCAGGAGGACCCACTTTGTACCTTTCGGCGGCCTTGTCGGTAGGTGTGGTAGGTGACAGGCTGGGGTCAAAGGTCCTATATGTCGGCGCCCTTTGAAGATCCGCACGTGGGCCACCATCCAAGATTCGGTCTTCGACGACTTTGACGGATGCTGGATCCATACGTGGCACGAGACGATCGCCTTTGGTTCGCTCATTAAAGACGATCGTCAGATATCAAAAGACGATCGCTAGGTATCAAAAGACGGTCGCCGTATTGCGCCGAACTCTGGGCGTTTCTCCAGAGTATGTCTTCCATGGTTGGCTCCTCTGATCGTGATGCCGATCACCTATAGAGGCGTATTAATCGCCGCACAACAATATATAAAGGGACTTACAATCAGGAGACTTACCATCACGGATTGCCTGAAGATGATGTCGGAACCACGATACTAATCACAACTCTGATGCAAGTGACTTACACAAGACAAGGACTTGACCCAACGACCTAGGTTTTTGGCAAACCTAAGCTCCGATACCATAAATGTAACACCCCCAGAATACGACCGGGAATGTCACACGCCGTAGACCCTTATCACAAGGATCTACCAGGCTAAACTCCAAAAGAATACTCAATGATTGACCGACCGGGGTCAAAATTAAATACAAAGCAGACCGACAAGGTCATAAACCAATTCAGAAACTAACGACATTCATGTTACAATGACAACAATAAACTTGAACACAGAAAAGAATGACAACTCAATTTAATAAATGATAACTACACCCATGCAAGGGTGAATACTCGAACGATAGAGAAATACCGACCAAAATGAAACAAAAGAAAATACTCTGACTCTGGTGTGATTAGTATCATTGTCCCCCATCTCCTTCCAAGCCAATCTTGTGACTGCTCCCGAGCTGCCAAAACCTGAGCGCATAACAGGCACCCACCCCCCCGAAAACTCGGGGGTTAGCAAACTGGAATTTTGCTAGTGCAAGTACATAATATACAAGATATACGAACAATAACAACACAAAATTCAACCGCCGCGAAGCCTTAACATAATCCACACAATCCCACAAACAGCACATCAAAACATTCGTTTACACAAGGTGAAAAGTAATCATATAGCCATATTCCCTTTACGGATCATAACATCAATGAAACTCTAAAACAAGCCCAATGAGTCAAAAGATCTAGCTTGAAAAAACCCTTTTTATAAAAGGAAAACCAATTTGATAAGATAGTTTGAAAACATTATTATTGACTCGGGCCGTCTTGGGTTTTGAAAATCGAATGGAAAAACTTTTTGGAAAAATAATTTCAAAAGCTCTCGGGTCCTTGACCCAACATATGGAAAACAATTACACGAAAACCAAGTCAACTTATTCGGGGTCCTCGACCCAATTTATATAACACTGTCACAAACGAAATCATTACAACATCTCACAGGGTTCTCAACCCACTCCAACTAACATCATCATGAAATCAAACATCTCAACATTCCACAGGGTCCTCGACCCAATACACAGAATAGCACCACAATACAATCAAAGGCACAATCTCTCATTCGACATATCCTGCTCAAGACCCCCGATTAATTAACCCTCGGAGATTTCGTCAAACCTCCTTGGTTAATTAACCCTGATACCAACGCTTTAAAAACAAGTTGAAACAAGCTTTTAGAAACACGAATCGCGGTCTATATCAAGACCAACAATTAAAACGAGTTGAAAGAATTTTGAATACGAACATTGTTCGGTAACGGGGTCTTAGCTGTCACTCAAATATCCGTAACCAATAAGCCTGCCAGGTGCCTCCCTTGCGCACCTGTGCACCGGCGTTCACTCCACTATGTTGGCCGCTCATTGAACATGTAACCGCGCCGGCGATCACTCCCGCAAGAGCCGCCCCTTGCGCGCGCATTAGGTAACATCGGCGTTCACCACCCATATGGAGCCGCACATTGCAGCATACACCAGGCCGGAGTGCACGCCCCGCCCTCAGAGGTTCCCGGATACGACGTTTCTCACAACAAGTATCCACATTATTTCAAACATCAAGCACACAGACAAACATCACAACAATTATCAACTTAGTACATCATGTCATACAATTTCTCCGCCAGTCCATAACCACATAAATAAACAATAACACGCACATTATCAATCAAACACAATCACAATAAGCCTACAAGCATAACCAACCAACACCGCACATATATCCCTATATTGCAACTCAACCGAACATATATATGTATATATATATATATATAGCCTTACTATATTATATCTATAAATATAGTTCATCACTCAATCCAAATTGAGTATGTCAACTAGTGTTAGCATTCATCGCTCGACATTCACCGACATAGGCATATATATATATATATATATATATATATCAATATATGTATATACATACATATATTTAACATATAAATATATATAAATCTATATCTATATATATATATATACACACATATATATATATATACACATATATACATCCGTATAAATTTATACACTTCGACAACAATGATTTCACGCAGTTACAATTCGTATATCAAGGTACTTGCCTCAAATCCAAAGCACGCGAAGCGACGGAAAGGCTTGACCGGCAACTCTCGAATCTTCCAACTAGGTCGAAATCACAAGAACAATATAATTACTACGAAGTCGATCACAAGAGGGATGGAAAATATACGAAATTCCCAACAAGAATTCATAGAAACAAAAGATCGAACACTTGGGGTTCAATACCTCCCCAAGAACAACAAGAACATAACCCGGACCCGAATACGGTAAGAAATACGAATCAACTCATAGGAAGAGAATCAATATAACCGATTGATGATATACAACAGCACAATTCATGAACAACAACCCGAATCTTGAAGATTCACAAAATATAAAGGAAGGGTTTACAAGATGATTACCTCGAATCGAAGACGAAGAACACGGATTGATGATGTTAATCAACACCAAGAACTAAATGAAGATGTAAACTTGGAGTTACAGGACTCCAAAATTGCCCCTAGATCGCCCACAAATTGCCTCAGCCGCGGAGAAGTGAAGAAAGGGTGAAAAATGACGAACACGGTCAACCCTCGGTATATAAATACCTGCTCATGAGTTACGTATGTTAACCAAGAAGAATAACATACGTTACCTGTATTACGTACGTAATACATCAAATATTACGTACGTAATCGATAACCAGACCCTCCTGTCCAAAATAGTGAAGACCCTTACGTACGTTACGGCGAGGGCTTAACGTACGTAAGGAGCACAGTTAACGTGCGCTATGATCAACACATAGCGTGCGCTATCGACGACCAGAGCTCAACGTCTGAACTGGTAAGACCCTTACGTATGTTAAGGTAAGGTATTAACGTATGTAAGTCTCCTGATGATAATGTACATTATGCTTATAGCATAGCGTACGTAAGTCCCTTAGCTATTCCAGAACTGCTAAGTTCAGCTCGTCGCGTACAAGCAAGACGAAACCGCGAAACGACAATTACAACACAAGACGAGGATATGCATACGAAGAGTGCAGAACAACGAACTCAAGGATCAAAATAAAATACGATTCCGACTACCCGAAGGTTCGAAATACAATAACAGAGTAATCACTCTCAAACTTTCGGAAATTACGAAACGGACCAAAACGTCCGTAAATCACAATATGACCTCAAGCATCCGAACCGAAACTCACAACACGTATAACAAAGCTCAACGGACTTATAGAAAACATGAAACTATAGTTTCGAACCATTATCACATGAAATGAACCAAATAGCGGGAAAAGTCGCTCAAAACACGAATTTGGGTAAAACAGCCCCGGAACAACTCGGATGACCAAACACGCAGAACGAAACATTATCAAAATGTCAAAATGCTCGCAAGTGAGCTTCTGGAACCAGAAAGATGCCATAAATGAAAAATTAGCGAAAGAGAAAATCATGGGTATTACAACAAGGACACCTGCAAAAAGAAAGCCAAATTAGATCAGTTCAGAATATATCCGAACGAAGGGAGAGTCATAACCCTTACTCGAATTCCTCTCCCGGAAGCCGGTGGGTATATCCAACTCGTTGGTGGGATTGTCACTCGCGGCCGATTTCCACGCACCGCCGACCCAAAACCACTTCGTGGGGTCATGGGGATGGGCGACCGAGTATTCGCGGAAGTCAAACTTGGGATTCCAACCGGGTGATTCTTGGGGTACGGAACAAGGTCCGGGGCGATCCGACGAAGTGGTTTTGGGTCGGCGGTGCGTGCAAATCGACCGCGAGTGACAATCCCACCGATGAGTTAGATATTCCCACCGGCTTCCGGGAGAGGAATCCGACTAAGGGTTTTGACTCTCCCTTCATTCGGATATATTCTGAACTGATCTAATTTGGTTTTGTTTTTGCAGGTGTCCCTGTTCCGGCAGCAGGCGAGCTAGCCTTTGATTTTGCGATCGTTTGGGAGCGGATACGTAGTCTTCCAGATACTCATATCGACGCTCGCCAGATCAACAACGAAACCTGTTGGTTGGCCGCTCGGCTATTTCGTTTTCCCCGCCACTTAAGGGTTCCGGGTATGAATTTTCACGATCTTCCTTTGCTTGATGATCGTCTTGATTGAGGAAGGTGACTAATCTATGTCGATCGCTTTCTTTGTAGAAATTCGCTTCCCTCGCTTCCCAGAGCCGAACCTCGGGATTATGAGTCACCTGCGCCAAGTGAAGAAAATGAGCCGAGTTCCTGCGGCATCAATCCGACCTAACCCGGAGGCAAGGCCTGTCGTGGAGCCAGTCGCCGGTGAACAAGATCCTCGGGAGGTGGGAGGACTCCAGCTCAATCGCAAGAGGCGGGGAGGAGCCCTCGGCCTCTGCTACTGCTGATGCGCCTACCGTGGCACCGCCGATCGCCGCGTGTCCACTTTCTGCGATTCCAACGGTGGAGGGGTCCACACCCTCCTCGAGCTTCCTAGAAGCCGCGACAGTTGCCCGTTCTGAGACCTCTCGTGGGAGGCCATTCTTTGGCTGCGACCCGGAGAAGGTCACAAGGTGAGCTTGGTTGCTTTGCTGGGATATGATATTTCCTTGTTGGAAATATACTAACTCTTTTGTTCTTGGTGTAGGGTCCGTCGCTCCGACCCGAACTGCTCGCCGATTGTGCTGGATTTCCTATCAAGAAATGCTCCTCGTGAGGCTTGCGATGTCCCTCACTATGTTGCTCGGGGTATCGCCGCCCTGCCGAAGGCCTGGACGACCGACCTGGATGCGATCGCACGTCGGCAATCCGCTGACGCAATGCAGACGACCTTCACTCTAGCCCTTCAGACGGCGACGATGGATGCTCAGGCTGTGAAGGACTATGAGGGGCGGCCATCCACCACAAGGTCGGAGGTTCAAGCCCTCCTTCTAGCGCCAATTGTTGTTACCTAAAATATTATTCGGAATGATTTACTGGATGTGGCTATGAGTGAGTAACAAACAAAATGCGAGAGCACGAGCGATGGAATGAAAATAACACAAGATTTTCTGGGGTTGTTAATCCTGGGCTTGAATGCTCTCGCGAGATATTATTAATAATACTACTACTTTGGAGTACAACTATTAATGTGAGTACGATTACAATGAGTGTAATGACCCTGGTTATCTAGCTCTTGAGTGCTGATGATTGCCGGAAGAACCAGAGGTAATGCTCTGTGAGTTCTTGTTACAGAGGTGAAGTGCTGTGTGTGGAATTCTGTGTAGGATTCAACTGTCTTTCTCCAAATGCTGGAAGTCTCCTATTTATAAAAGAGGAGGTAGTTTGGATGTCTTATTCCCGAACGGGCGATCGCCTTTCCTGCATTAAATTAAACGGGCGATCGCCTCAGCACGTGGGTCGGTTTCCTTAAAGTCCGCAGCTGCTACTGGCATCCAAATGTGTGAACCAATGAGAAGACAACACGTGCCTCACATCGCAGTCTTGGGAGGTCCCACCTAGGGCCCTTTTTCGGGTCTGTCGGTAGGTGAGAGGCTGTCCTTGTTACCTATAGCTGGTGATGGGCTGGAGTCAAAAAGCCTTTTCCTGCGGCACCGTTTGCGGGTCTGCACATGGGCCTTCATCCCGAGATTCAGTCTTCATAGACTTGACGGATGTTGGCTTTACATGTGGCATAAGACGATCGTCCTTGGTCGGGCACAAGAGACGATCGCCTTGTACGACGATCGCTAGGCACTTGAACTTGATCTGGCATCTTCGTTTGGTAAGTATGCCTTGGTTCATTTGACGTTGACTTTGGTCGCTCGGCCCTTGTGCCGATCGCCGCTGAGGCGTATTAATTGTCGCACAACAGTACATAAAGCCAACTACTTAACGTACGTTAAGCTAAGTCCTTAGTGTACGTTAAACGCAGGAAAACTAGCCCAAAAATGTAACAATCTATACAACGCCAAGAAATCAATCACAATGTGAATGATAGTTATATTCAAGTCCATTCTGATATATACCAACATCAATAAACATTAAATAAATGTAACATAACTACAATGATAATCGGATTATCCCAATAATACAATAGTAGATAAGAAATTATTGTCGGATATTACATACTCCCCCCTTAAAAGGAGTTTCGTCCTCGAAACTAAGGGGTAAACAAATCGGGATACATCTTTCGCATGCTTCTCTCCATTTTCCACGTAGCCTCCTCGACTCCATGTCGTGACCACCGAACCTTCAGTAGGGGAATCATCTTATTCCGCAACTGTTTGATCCTCCTCTCAAGTATCTGTATGGGACGCTCCTCGTACGAATGATCCTCTGCTATCTCGATCTCATCGAACTGAAGTATATGACTCAGATCAGCAATATATTTCCTTAACTGGGAGACACGAAATACGTTAAGAATCTGACTCAGAGCTGGTGGCAACACTAGACGATATGCCAGATCACCTACTCGCTCCAAAACCTCAAACGGACCGATGTACCTCGGACTCAACTTGCCTCTCTTCTCAAAACAAAAACACCTCGAGTAGGGGACACCTTCATTAGCACATAGTCGCCAACCTCGAACTCAAGTGGTCATAGATGGTTGTTTGTGTAAGACTTCTGTCGGCTTTGAGCCGTTAACAAATGACTCCTAATCAGAGCGATCTTCTCATGGGCTGTTAACAACATATCGGGTTCTGTACCCATGGATTCAGATGGATCGTCCTGACACAAAGGAGATCTACAATTACGGCCATATAATGCTTCATAAGGTTCCATCTGCATCGAAATGTGCCAACTATTATTGTAAGTAAATTCCACCAAAGGTAGATGGGCTTCCCAATCGTCCTTCCAATCAAGAGCGCACGCCCTCAACATATCCTCTAGAGTTTGGATAGTCCTTTCAGTCTAACCATCAGTTTGCGGATGAAATGCCATACTGAAGTTCAATTGTATTCCCATTGCACGATGAACTGCTTTCCAGAAGTGTGACACGAATCACCCATCACGATCTGATACAATACTCTTGGGGGTACCATGTAACCTTACAATCTCTTTGATAAACAGCTGGGCCAATCTCTCGGGTCCCCACATGTCTTTAATCTCCAAGAAGTGGGATGATTTGGTCAAATGATCCACAATCACCCAAATCGTATTCATCCCTCGATGACTCGTCGGCCAGCTAGTGATAAAATCCATCGATATGTCCTCCCATTTCCACTCGGGAACCGGGAGCGGTTTCATCATTCCTGTGGGTCGCTGGTGTTCAATCTTAACCTACTGACAAGTTAAAAATCTCGAAACTAATTCTGCAACTTCACGCTTCATATTCCCCCACCAATAATATTGCTTCAAATCCTTATACATCTTGCTAGGCCCCGGGTAAATGGAGTACGTGGTAGCTTGAACCTCTCTCAGGATAGAGTTCCTCAACTCTTCGTCTGCGGGTACACAAACTCGATTCCTGAAGCATATCAATCCAACCTCGTGGATCACAAATCCAGGGGATTTCCCTTGAGTTACTTCATCCCGAACTTGAGATAAGAATGGGTCCATAACCTGCTTCGATCTAATTATATCATCAAGGGATGATGAAATCTCAAGTGTGAAAAGTTGTCCCTGAATAAGCTGTAACCAGACTTCAATTTCCGGCCTCACGAACTCTAATTGCAATTCTCTCTGAACTGTCAAGCGGGCGAGCATCTGTTCCTATACTGTCTTACGACTTAAGGCATCGGCAACCACATTTGCTTTGCCCGGATGATAAAGGATCTCGATATCATAATCTTTGATTAGTTCCAGCCACCCTCTCTGCCTCATGTTCAACTCCTTCTGAGTAAAAATGTACTTCAGGCTCTTGTGATCAGTAAAAATTTGACAGGTAACTCCGTACAGATAGTGATGCCAGATTTTTAAAGCAAACACCACGGCTGCTAGCTCCAAATCATGGGTCGGGTAGTTGACCTCGTAAGGTCGCAGTTGTCTTGATGCATAGGAGATTACCTTCTCGCTCTGTATTAACACACATCCAAGGCCCTGTCTCGACGCACTATACACCACGAATCCTTCTGTACCCAAAACAGGTGTTGAAATCAATCGACTCTTTAGTTCATCAAAACTTCAATGACATGCCTCTGACCACAAATATTTCTTATCCTTCCTCAACAGGTTAGTCATCGGTTGAGCAATATTGGAAAAACCTTCCACGAACCGTCGGTAATAACCTGCTAGTCCCAAGAAACTGCAAACTTCCTTCACGTTCTTCGGTGGTAGCCAGTCTCGGATAGCTTCTGTCTTCTGTGGGTCTACTCTCACCCCATCGGCTGATATCACATGTTCGAGAGAAATAACCTCACGCATCCAGAACTCACATTTAGATAATTTTCCATAAAGCTGTTCTCGCCTCAACGCATCGAGAACCTGATGGAGATGACACTCATGCTTTTCATGGTCAGGAGAGTAAATGAGAATGTCGTCAATAAAAATGACTACAAAGCAATCCAGATAATTAATAAAAACCCGATTCATCAACTCCATGATTATTGTCGGTGTATTAGTCAGTCCAAATGGCATCACTACGAACTCATAATGCCCATAACGAGTACGAAAAGTGGTCTTCGAAATGTCAGACTCTCGAATCCTTAGCTGATGATAACCGGACCTCAAATCGATCTTGGAAAATATGGCAGCTCCCTGAAGTTGATCCAATAAATCATCAATACGAGGCAATGGATATTTAATCTTGATGGTTACCTTGTTCAGCTCACGATAATCAATACACAAGCGCAGAGATCCACTTTCGTACAAATAGCACTGGTGCTCCCCAAGGGGACGCACTAGGTCGAATATAGCCCTTCTCCGCCAAATCCTCAAGCTGGTTCTTCAAATCGTGCATCTCAGTTGGAGCCATACGATATGGTGCTTTTGAAAGTGGAGACGTACCTGGCTCTAACTCAATATTAAACTCTACCTCACGATACGGAGGTAAGCCCAACAACTCATCTGGAAATACATATGGGTAGCCTTGGACTACCGGAATATTGGCCAATTCAACTGGTCAATCTGCTATTTTGTTCATGAAACACCAATAACCAATACACCCTTGATTAAGCAGTTTCACTGCTTTCATAGCGCTGATGACTCTCCCAGAATGGCTGGGATTATCACCCTAAAAAATACATTCAACACCATCGTCAGCTATGAGGTCACTATCCGCTTGCGGACACTAAGTGTGGCATCATGACGATCCATCCAATCGATACCCAGGATCAGATCATCTTTAGGTAAATCGACCACAATTAAATTTGACAACCACTCACGGTTGTTCATGCAAATGAGACAGTTATGCACTTCACGATTCCCAATAATTCTTCTACCATCGGGTAGACCAATTACATAAGGTTCACAATTAGTAACATGATCTAATCGCAAATGACTCAAGCAAGAAACAGATAAAAAGGAGTGTGAAGCACCAATATCAAAAAGAACACAGATGGGCTGAGATCGGATCTCGAGAGTACCTACAATCATGCTGCCTTCGGGATCGTCGGCCTTGTTCATCTCGTATACTCTAGGTTTTTCGGCCCCGGTACCAGATGTACTAGCTTAGTTTCCACAGCCTATCCCTCTCTTTGCCCCGGTAGTCTGATAAGAAGCGGACGGAGGTACACGGTCCTGGACAGGAGACTGAACTGGAGCATGAGATGCTACTGGATTATGTCCCGGTCCATTTCTACAATAACGAGCACGATGTCCATTCTTCTCATAAGTATGGCATGTGACGGCTGGCTTCGGGCATTTAGAGTTGATGTGCCCCTGGTTCCCACAGTTATAGCACACAACAGATGAGCTGACTGCTCGAGGGTGTGATTCGGCCAGCTTCGACGCCATGGGTGGCCGTTCAGAAGGTTTCGACACTGATTGGGGCCTCTTGAACATCCCCCGGTTACTGTCAGTATGGTTCGGATTCCCGAATCTCTTGTTGTTGGACTGTGGTTGCTTCTTGGAAATCTCTTTTGCGATAAGTTCGTATTCCAAAGCTCTCTCGATGAACTCCGGTAGGGTCGCACATTGATGATTCAACAGCTGCATTCTCATTCGGGGTTTAAGCCTCTTGAGAAAATATTTGATCTTATTAGCCTCCGTTCGGACAATCGACGAGGCGAAAGGAAGAAGTGCCTAAAATTTCTCGGCAACGGATAGTACATCATCGTCTTCAGACGGGTCTAAGTTCAGCAATTCTGACAGTTTGGCCTCACGGAGAGGACCTGGATAGTAACAGTCTAACATGAGGTTTTTAAACTCCTCCCAAGTACATACACCATCAGCTGGCCTCACCGAAAGCCACCAAGTGTGGGCGCCCTTGCTAAGATAGTAAGCTGCTACAGAGACGCGATTCTCTTCTGGGCATTCCACCATCTCGAATAATTTCTCAAAGTGTTCAATCCAATGTACAATATCAGCAGGCTCAGATGAGCCTTCAAAAGTTAGGGGTCGTTGGCGAGAGATGTCGCTGATGATCCGACTCACGGGTACGCCGGGTACAGGAGGTGGTGGGTGAGGCCCCTATTGCTGGCCAGTAGTAGCTCTATGCATTTGCTTCCATCAACTGACTCATCTGGGTCATCTGAGCCATCATACCCTGCATAACGTAAGGATCGACACGCACATTCTCATGTCCGGTGTGGTGCGATTGGTCCCTAGGAGGCGAATCACAGCCTGCGGAACTCTGCTCCACATTTGAACACGTGTTGGCTCGTGATCTCAGGATTCGGCCCCTTCCGTGGCCTCGTCCCCCTCTGCCACGACCTCTTAGATTTCTTTCCATACTGAAAGAACCAAACAATAATAATCATAAGTACAGTTCATGACCGTCTTTATGACCAATAAAAAATAATGCTAAGTTAATAGCAACAAGGAACTAAACATTTAAGAAAACATTTCATAATGAATTATCGACAATACGAGTGCCACACAAAATATCATATCGACGTCGAGTCGAACAGTTTCAATCATATAATCAATCCAGATTTTACCTCGAAATATCAATTAGATAAATCCTGCCACAGATCCTCGAAATATCAAGATCAACAAGGAGATCCATTCCGATATCAATATCATGCCAGTAATTAAATCATGGCTCATAAAGAAAATACCGTATTTGGCTCGTAGGGTCAGACGCTTGCACAGGTCACATGTGACACGAAGGTCTCTTGATACTAGTTCATTTCACAACAACTCTTAAAGAAAAAACGAGGATCTCTGATACCATCTATTGTAACACCCCAAAAGACGGCTATTACAGTGTCGTGGACCCCATACTGGGACCCACCAGGCGATACCAAAATATAGATTAAATACGTAATACTTTGTGATACCGAACCACAATAAATAGTCATTACTCCGATTAGGAGTTTACAATTAGTATGGCCAACGACCTTACAGGATCCAAAATGCAAGTACAAACCATATGGAGATGGGATATACTTCAAATAACAATACAATCGAACCATAGTTTAGATGAAGCGGAAAATAACATTACATGATTTAAACATAACCGGACAACAAAATACTTGGGCCCCCCGAACTAGTATCCTTCGAACCCTTCGCCGTCACCATGCTCTTCCCGTGCCTTGCCTTCGCCATGACCTAAAATACACCACAAGTATTTCGCCCAAACCACAGGGTCAGATATACATGATAATAATTCTCAAGACATTACATATACTAGATCTCAAAGAAGAATCCCGACTACCGAACATACCCCTCGTAATATGAACAATCAGTCACAAAATGTCGAACATATCCAATCATACATGGACTATGAACGACTAAACAATATGGCTCAATATAGACATCGCAGTACGCCCGATCCGTAAATGTGTTAGTGCACATGTCCACCCCATATACAGAATCCAGAATATACGTGGGACAATGTACGTAATTAGCCTCACGAACTACGTCTCGTGTGCACAGTCCAATACGGAAACATCCACATATGACTATATATGTGCCTGGATAAATATCCTACATAATAACCAATCGGAATGCAGATATGATTCCAGATATGTCATGATACAACATGACAACAAATTTAAGAAATTACATATCCGATTATGGATCAAGAAACTCACCGAAGTGATAATAAGGATCAACGAGTTCAACGATTCAAAGGTGATGAACATGGGAATGTAATCCCACGATGAAGAACGAAATCATCATCAAGAACAATATCAAATTATGAATCACAAATTCATAAGTGTTTCATATACACGAAATGTATAACCATCACAAGAATTCAATCATCATTATAACCAAGCAAGATAACTTGCCTCAATACGGAGACGAGAATAATCCTCCATTGTCGAACGAACAAACGGTCCTCGGCTAATATCGGCTACTCGAACAATTAACCTTGAATGAAATATATTTCACTCAATAACATATCCATATAATCATCGATGTCGAATTCAGTGAGACGACACCCTAAATTCAATTTGAATAGTTCAACTATCTCAAGATATCAAAATTCTATTCCAAGAACTCTTATGATTAGTTAACAAGACAACAGCCTAAATTCAATTTGAATAGTTCAACTATCTCAATTCATTCTTATGATTGGTTTACAAGATATTTTCAAATATTCGCATGGTTCTTATAAATAAGAATTTATTCAAGAATATGTTAAACAATCATTTATGTTCGTTATTATCATCTTATATCGTTTAAACCTTCCAAGAATATCACAAATGGTTGAAAGTGAAAATCTGCACAACCTTGTTCTTCAATACGTCAAATTTAGATTGAATATAGTACGTTACAATAAGGTTATACTAAATTCATTTAGTTTTAAGACCATATCATAATCATGAAGATTATCTCATATCAACACCATCCTTACAACCCCTTACTAACTTGGAGAATCAACTATCGTCATCTGTGAATTTACCTAGCTTAGGTTCAAGAACATCACTCTAATCTTCTAACATTCATCAAGTTTTAAACATGGTGGTCTAAATACATCATGTCAACAATTCCATTGCTTACACTTAACTAAGATGAAACTAAGTATTATTATTATCTTAATGATCTTAATAATCTAGCAAGATGAGTATGATTTTGATGAACATGATTATTACCATTAAAACATCAAGAACATCTTCAATCCAAACCCTTAATTGTCATATTCATCAATAAGTGTTAAAAGCTTAATTACAAACATGTTTTTGTAATATCCGCAATTTTCGATTTCCGGTAATTTCTTTTTTTCGGCCGAAGTCTGTTTTGATGACTCGCTCATGACCGTTTCGTCATTCTGAGAATGATTAATTCTACACTTTTTGACATCCGAGTTCGTATCGGAGTTGTTTTGTTGAGTTCCGTGCTTTTTAACGACTTTTCCGCACTCGAGTTCGGTTCTTGCGAATCTCGTTCGAAACTGCTGTTTCGAGTTTCCCGTAAGTCCGTTTAACTTTGTTAGACGTGTTGTGAACTTCCGTTTGATTATTCGATCACGTATCGTGATTTCCGCTTTGGGCCATTTTGTAATTTCTTGAATGTTACGGGTTTCCGTATCTGTAATTGTCGTCTCGATCCGTTTCTTGGTCGCGTATGATTGAATATGGTATTACGCTTTCATTTCGAGTCGTTTATGTTGTCCGCGTACTTTTCGTGGTGTTCATTCCGTGCGCTTTGGAAATCGGTCGCCGAGTTCTAGCGGCGCGGATCGCCGGACGGTGGCGGATCGCCGGACGATTGCGGCACCGGCCGGACGGTGCGGTGGCAGAACCGGCGAGCGCATGCTACGGCCGGAAGGCGCGCGCTAACCGGCAGTGTAGCGACGCCGCCGGTGGCTCAGCGACGCCATCGCCCGGGCAGTGGGTTTCGAGGTTCTCGACTGGCCAGATCGGCAGTAGCGCACGCTACGCCGAGCGTAGCGCGCTAGTCGGCAGCGTAGCGCACGCCGGCCGGCTAGCGACGTTACTGCCGGCAGTCGACCAGCTGGCTACCGGATGTGCCAAGCGCGCAGGCTTCCGGCCGTAGCGCATGCTAGCGGGAGTCGGGTCGGTAGGTTTGGTCGGCAGGGTTGGTCGGTGATGCCGGGTCGTGTGGGCCCTGGCCGATGGTGCTCGGCCGATACCGGCCGATAGCGCACGCTAGTCCGGGAAGGCTAGCGCACGCTAGTCTCAAGCCGATAAATATGGCCGAAAGGCCACATTTCACTTCGTTTTTCATTTCCTTCCTTCTCCGTCCGCGAATGGCGATTCATGGGCGACGAAGCCATGTTGTTTAAGAACAAAACCATGAAGTTCTGGAGTCCATAACATCAATCAATCGTCCGTTATCATCCTTTGATCCAGCGAATCAAGGTAATCTTCCTTAGAACCCTAATTTCGTGAATTTGGGGATTTTTGTAATTTCGTCCGATTCGTTCCGTGTTGTTGATTAATTCATGATGGGTATGATTAATCTTGGTAGTATTCTTGTGTTTAACATCATTTAATCCATTGTTCTTCGTCGAATCCAAGTATATTTCTTGATTTCCTTCGAGTTGACTTTTTGGGGGATTTGTCCCCGATCTCGTTTTTCATCCATTTTCGATGGATCGATTATGGTTAAATGATGTTGTTAAACATATTCTATGGATTGTATATCCATAATTCAACTTGGAATTCCGTTTTTGGGTTTTGACGGAACGAATCGTGTTCTTGGCCGTTTTGGGGGAAATCCTTGAACTTTCGTCATTTGTTCTTTGAATTCAGCGGCTTTGGGTCGTACTTTGGAATTCATTTTCGTTGTTATTGTTTTCGTTCGTAGTTCATTGTTGTGGATTGTCGTTCGGTGGAGTCGGCGAGTTCGTAGTCGGTTCGTGCCAACCTACTTCGCCGATTCTCCGCTGTGGTCATTCGAGGCAAGTACCTTGTCCATACTTTTCTTGTTTCGTGGATATGATGATTGGTGATCGTCTTGATTTGTTTGTTTGTTTGAAATGAGTTTTCAAAAGATTTGGTTAGCCTCGTTAAAGGCCCTCTTTCAAAACCGTGTGTGTTTTGTGATTGGTGTGGTTCGTGAATAACTATGTGAATTCTATGTATATGCTTGGTGTTCATGTTGCACTTGGTATTGTGTGTGGGCGTATATTATTTCATTTCGGTGCGTTGTGGATTGACGTGGTGTTTTGCTAAGTGTTTGATGCCTCTGGGCGAATTGTTTGAATATCCTTGATGTGATATGTTATTTGTGGGAATGTGTGGATATGGTTGAAGGTCTACGGTGGCACATGGCATGTGATCATGTGGCCAGGATGCAACAAGTGATTGATCCAACCGTGAGAGCCTGAGATAATCTACGGTGGCACATGGCATGTGATCATGTGGCCAGGATGCAACAAGCGATTGATCCAACCGTGAGATGTGTGTGATTTGTTTCGCTAGCCAGCTCGGGAGGGTCCTTCGAGGCCTCGAGTGGGACGTCGGTGGTATCGTCCCGGTCCTAGGCGATGCACGTGTGTGATTATGTTTCGTTGATTTTTCGTCCGTTGAGGACACGTGATGTTGGGCTTTGACCCTGTAAATTGTTGGTGATTTCCTATTTGCGAAAACAAAACCTTTGGGCTGTGACCCTATTGATTTTTGGAAAGAGAAGGATTTTATAATCCTAAATTGTTTTCTATTAAAACTCTCGATGGCATTTTAAACTGTTTTGTAAATTGTTTCCCTTATTTGCGATCTTTCGGTTTTGGAAATGTTTACCCAAACTCTTGCCTCGGGAAGTACTTTTCTTTACGTTTGGATCTTTGAGGATTCCTGATCATTATTGTTCTTGGAACTTGTATTGTATGGCTCGTATTTTTTTGCACTTGTACTTGCACTAGCAAAAAAGTGGAGTTTTGCTAACCCCCGAGTATTCGGGGGGTGGATGTCTATTTTTGCATTCAGGTTTTGGAGAATAGCACAGGGTCGGCACGAAGGATGATGAAAGATGAACGATACTAATCACACGAGGATCTGTTGACGTCGTTTTGGTCTAGTTGTATTTTCTTTCCGCCGCAAGATCTTTCCCCGTTGTACGGGAGTTTATCAGTATTTTGACCCTCGCGTGGGTATTTGTTTGGAATTGAGTTGTATGTATTTGTTGAAAGACCAAATCGGTCTACTGAGTCATTTTAGCCTTAAAGGCGAGGTTTAGATGTTTGATTTTAGTTATCAGCCTGGTAGATCCTCGAGGAGAGGGTCTACGGCGTGTAATATCCCTGAGCGTATTTGGGGGTGTTACATAAATGGTATCGGAGCTTAGGTTGTGGAAACCTAGCCGCCGGGTCGCTGGTGTCTATCGAGTTTTTGTCTCGTCGGATTTTATCCGATCGAGTCGTGTCGCGACGCTGTCGTCCGAGTTTGTTGGTCGTGATTAGTATCGTGGGCGATCATCATCTTCGTGCGACTGGTCGTAAGTCTCCTTCTTTGTGTTGTGCCTCGTGTGACACGAGCTATTTTTATGATTTATTTGCTCGTGACTAAACCTCTTATGGATTTTGATTTCTTGATACGTGACTATTTGACTCTCATATTTCTTTCATGTGAGGAGTAGTTGCTGGATTGTGCATGTTGGACTGTATTTCTTTTTTCCGCTGCGTGAGTTCCTTTGTAATAGCTTTCGGTATCTTACCGATCAATTTTATTTCAAAATCGATTCCTTTAACCGAGTTGTTGGCCTTGACCGTTTTGACGGTAGTTGGGTGTTTTCAAATGATTTTGTGAGTTTTGATAAGTACTACCGTCATCGACCTTTTTGGGCATTCTAACCCATTGAATTATTTTTGAAAACCTTGAGTATCTTAGAAAATTGAAATTCGAGACGTACTTTTAAAGCGAATTATTTTCTTGCGGTGTTTTCAAGGTGTTTTCTAATGCCGCAATACATTTCAAAAATTTTCCGGTTAAGGACCAAGAATATTTTTGAGATATTTTCAAATGCAGTTGCTTAGACCCAAGGGTCGAATATTTTTGAAAGTTTTTCACTAAAGGAAAGGTGTCCTCATTTTTGTTCAAACGCAAGATGATTTTCAAAGTCTCGATAATGGTGTTTGTACTACTTTTTGTAAAATGATACTCAAGATCAATCGTTGTTTCCAAACCGTTTTCAAAAGGTGGTTCTCGCTTTAAAACCTATCATTCCTGCTTATGGACCGGAAATGCGTGTATGGTTTTCGAACTTTCGTTACGGTGTCAACCCCGAATTGTGATTGAATTGGTGGCGTGAGCGCGAGTCGCTCGCCACGCATATGTTTTGTTGGCCCTCTCGTGAGAGGTGTGAACCGGTGTTTACCGTTTATCGCCTCGTGGTGATTTGCGTATTGTCGCACTAGTGTGGGTTGTTAAAGCCTGGATTTTTATGCGTTATACACATGGGTGATTGTTTCATGATGTTTGTGATTGTGTGATGGCCGTTGTCGATGTTGTAATCTTCGAATGATGCCGTTGTTGTTGTGATTTTTGTATGCGTTGATATGTCATGCCGAGTTGGCATCTCCTGTGATGTTGTTTTGCGGTGTTTTGATCCATTGTATCGAGCATTTATATTTTCGATGCCGAGCCGAGGCGTTTCAATCGTGATGTGCCGGGCATGCACGTGTAAATTGTCCTTCTCGTCGATAACACATTTCAAGTGTGGACTCGAGGACACCGAATTCGCTTTGTGAATTGGCTACCGAGACTTTCGAGTTCGCGCTTCAAAGACAAGTATCGAATCGGCTTTGAGAGGCCTTCAAGGATGTTTCGCGGTTGCTTGTTGTGTCGTCACCTTGATTTTGTGTTGTGAGTTGCGGGGCGACCTTCTTTTATAAGAGGTCGAATGTAGTACCCGTGTTGTTTTTAGACTTCGTATTTTCTCTTTCTCCGCCTATCGATTCGCTCGTGTTCGTTGATACCGTCTCAACTTGTTTTGTATTTCGGGTTCATCATTCGAACGAGCCGTGATCTTGTTTTGGGTCAACTGTTATCGCTGCTACTTTCCGAATTCGGTTCGATTCTTGTGAACCTTGTTCGAAGTAACATCTTTGGTTCTACTAGTTCTTTTATTCAAGTGGACTGGATCTTGAACTTTTACATTTTCGACTGCCGACTCGTTTATGTTCGTTGACATTTCTGAGCTTGTCCTGCTCCTTGCTTTTGTTGATCGAACGAGTGTGGTATTATTTCGGAATAACTCGTTTGTCGTTGTGACTTTTCTATTGCTATTCCCTTTCATGTGGATCTTATGTGAATGCATACGTTGTTGTTTTCACCAGATCATATATTGTCTCGAGTCGAGATGTGAACCTTGGAGTTGTTGTTTGAATTTTATTGTTCTTCGTGATTCGAACATGATTGTTCGCTTTTGTTGTCTCGACCGTTGTGGTTCGGTCGTTTGTTTGTTCGGTTTTTGTTCTCGTTTCGTGATTATTAAGCATTTAGACTCCTTCGTAATTCCCTTCAGTTCGGGAAATTAGTTTCGTTTTCGATCTTCCATCCCTTAGGCGGTGGGATTCCGTGTTTGTTCAGCGGTTAACTCGCGTTTCGATTGATGTACCGTTGGGTTGGTCAATCATATTGATTTTCGTTCGTTGTGTTTTGTGATTGTCGGATAATTGACTTGGCTATATTATCCGTTTGATGACGCTTGTCACTTGTTGGTTTTTATTATATCCCTAACGGCGACGTTGTGTTGGTCGCCGTGGAGCGTGTTTTCACGCCGTATACCCCTTTGCGTTGTTTGTAACATTTCGCCGTTGGGCGTTAGTTACGCATTCTTGTGTATCTCGTTGAGTTTTTCCTGGCGGAATATTTCTTCTCCCTACTTGTTTTAAGTTTCGGGACGAAACTTCTTTTAAGGAGGGTAGAATGTAATATCCGCAATTTTTGATTTCCGGTAATTTCTTTTTTTCGGCCGAAGTCTGTTTTGATGACTCGCTCATGACCGTTTCGTCATTCTGAGAATGATTAATTCTACACTTTTTGACATCCGAGTTCGTTTCGGAGTTGTTTTGTTGAGTTCCGTGCTTTTTAACGACTTTTCCGCACTCGAGTTCGGTTCTTGCGAATCTCGCTCAAATCCCGCTTCGAGTTTCCCGTAAGTCCGCTTAACTTTGTTAGACGTGTTGTGAACTTCCGCTTGATTATTCGATCACGTATCGTGATTTCCGCTTTGGGCCATTTTGTAATTTCTTGAAAGTTACGTATCCGTATCTGTAATTGTCGCCTCGACCCGCTTTCTTGGTCGCGTATGATTGAATATGGTATTACGCTTTCATTTCGAGTCGCTTATGTTGTCCGCGAACTTTTCGTGGTGTTCGCTCCGTGCGCTTTGAAATCGGTCGCCGAGCTCGCGTATGGATCGCCGGACGGTGGCGGATCGCCGGACGACAGGGCACCGGCCGGACGGGTGCGGCAGAACCGCGTAGCGCACGCTACGGCCGGAAGGCTGCGCGCGCTAACCGGCAGTGTAGCGCACGCTCCCGGGTGGCCTAGCGTACGCCATCGGGCACTGGCGGTGGGGTTTCGAGGTTCTCGACTCGGCCAGATCGGCAGTAGCGCACGATACGCCGAGCGTAGCGCGCGCTAGTCGGCAGCGTAGCGCACGCCGTCGGCCGGCTAGCGTACGTTACTGGCCGGCGGTTCACCCGGTGGCTACCGATGCCGGGCTAGCGCGCGAGCTTCCGCCGTAGCGCACGCTAGCGGGAGTCGGGTCGGCAGTTTGGTCGGCAGGTTGGTCGGTGATGCCGGGTCGTGTGGGCCCTGGCCGATGGTGCTCGGCCGATATCGGCCGATAGCGCACGCTAGTCCGGGAAGGCTAGCGCACGCTAGTGGGGCCGATAAATATGGCCGAGCAATACATTTCACTTCGTTTTTCTTTTCCTTCCTTCTCCGTCCGCGAATGGCGATTCATGGGCGACGAAGCCATGTTGTTTAACAACAAAACCATGAAGTTCTGGAGTCCAAAACATCAATCGATCGTCCGTTATCATCCTTTGATCCAAATAATCAAGGTAATCTTCCTTAGAACCCTAATTTCGTGAATTTGGGGATTTTTGCAATTTCGTCCGATTCGTTCCGTGTTGTTGATTAATTCATGATGGGTATGATTAATCTTGGTAGTATTCTTGTGTTTAACATCATTTAATCCATTGTTCTTCTTCGAATCGAAGTATATTTCTTGATTTCCTTCGAGTTGACTTTTTGGGGGATTTGTCCCCGATCTCGTTTTTCATCCGTTTTCGATGGATCGATTATGGTTAAATGATGTTGTTAAACATATTCTATGGATTGTATATCCATAATTCAACTTGGAATTCCGTTTTTGGGTTTTGACGGAACGAATCGTGTTCTTGGCCGTTTTGGGGGAAATCCTTGAACTTTCGTCATTTGTTCTTTGAATTCAGCGGCTTTGGGTCGTACTTTGGAATTCATTTTCGTTGTTATTGTTTTTGTTCGTAGTTCATTGTTGTGGATTGTCGTTCGGTGGAGTCGGCGAGTTCGTAGTCGGTTCGTGCCAACCTACTTCGGCCGATTCTCCGCGTTGTGGTCATTCGAGGCAAGTACCTTGTCCATACTTTTCTTGTTTCGTGGATATGATGATTGGTGATCGTCTTGATTTGTTTGTTTGTTTGAAATGAGTTTTCAAAAGATTTGGTTAGCCTCGTTAAAGGCCCTCTTTCAAAACCGTGTGTGTTTTGTGATTGGTGTGGTTCGTGAATAACTATGTGAATTCTATGTATATGCTTGGTGTTCATGTTGCACTTGGTATTGTGTGTGGGCGTATATTATTTCATTTCGGTGCGTTGTGGATTGACGTGGTGTTTTGCTAAGTGTTTGATGCCTCTGGGCGAATTGTTTGAATATCCTTGATGTGATATGTTATTTGTGGGAATGTGTGGATATGGTTGAAGGTCTACGGTGGCACATGGCATGTGATCATGTGGCCAGGATGCAACAAGTGATTGATCCAACCGTGAGAGCCTGAGATAATCTACGGTGGCACATGGCATGTGATCATGTGGCCAGGATGCAACAAGCGATTGATCCAACCGTGAGATGTGTGTGATTTGTTTCGCTAGCCAGCTCGGGAGGGTCCTTCGAGGCCTCGAGTGGGACGTCGGTGGTATCGTCCCGGTCCTAGGCGATGCGCGTGTGTGATTATGTTTCGTTGATTTTTCGTCCGTTGAGGACACGTGATGTTGGGCTTTGACCCTGTAAATTGTTGGTGATTTCCTATTTGCGAAAACAAAACCTTTGGGCTGTGACCCTATTGATTTTTGGAAAGAGAAGGATTTTATAATCCTAAATTGTTTTCTATTAAAACTCTCGATGGCATTTTAAACTGTTTTGTAAATTGTTTCCCTTATTTGTGATCTTTCGGTTTTGGAAATGTTTACCCAAACTCTTGCCTCGGGAAGTACTTTTCTTTACGTTTGGATCTTTGAGGATTCCTGATCATTATTGTTCTTGGAACTTGTATTGTATGGCTCGTATTTTTTTGCACTTGTACTTGCACTAGCAAAACAAAGGAGTTTGCTAACCCCAGTATTCGGGGTGGATGTCTATTTTTGCATTCGTGTTTTGGAGCATAGCACGTGGTCGGCACGAAGGATGATGAAAGATGAACGATACTAATCACACGAGGATCCGTTGACGCTCGTTTTGGTCTAGTTGTATTTTCTTTTCCGCCGCAGATCTTTTCCCCGTTGTACGGAGTTTATCAGATTTTGACCCTGTGTGGGTATGTGTTTGGAATTGAGTTGTATGTATTTGTTGAAAGACCAAATCGGTCTACTGAGTCATTTTAGCCTTAAAGGCGAGGTTTAGATGTTTGATTTTAGTTATCAGCCTGGTAGATCCTCGAGGAGAGGGTCTACGGCGTGTAATATCCCTGAGCGGATTTGGGGGTGTTACAGTTTTACTTGATAAATTCAACACTAGGTGTAGTATACCATATTACTAACATCATAACTAAGAAAATATAGAGTAGAATCGCACTACATACCTTCAGAAACGAAGAACAACTACCAAAACCACAAGAACACAAGTTGGAAGGGAGTAAGGTCGGTCTAGGGAGGCAGGGGGACGATTATTGGAGAGAAAAATCAGAGTTTGGATGTGCAAATGAAAGATACAACTGTCTTTTTATAACTTCACAACTCGTTATGTACGTTATTGCATGAAGATAATGTACGTTAACCCCCTTTATGTACGCTACACCGAAAGTGTTACGTACGTAATCGGACTCCAGAGGCCACTGACTCAAAACACAAACATCATTACGTATTTTATTGCCTTGAGCATTACGTACGTAATGTACATCAACTAGGCTGCCTCAAAAAGGTCAAATATCAGATCATGTCCGCCCCCCACGCCGGAAGCTGAGATCGGATAAGAATACAAGCATTACGTACGTAACCTGAATTCCATTACGTATGTAAAGCCAACTACTTAACGTACGTTAAGCTAAGTCTTTAGCGTACGTTAAATGTGGGAAAACTAGCCCAAAAATGTAATAATCTATACAACATCAAGAAATCAATCACAATGTAAAGGATAGTTATATTCAAGTCTATTCTGATATATCCCGACACCAATAAACTTTAAATAAATGCAACATGACTACGAAGATAATCGAATTATCCTAATAATACAACAGTAGATAAGAAATTATTGTCGGATATTACAATATGTTATAGAATTCGATCTCCACCATTCAATTTGTAGATCTGTTTGTCAGGAAGGTATTGTAAAAATTTCATGCTGATCCGATGGTTAACAAAGCAGAATCGCAATTTTAGTGCAGTCTCGAAGTGCAGAAAATTTGCTCGCGAATTTTTCAGTTTTTATGAATTTCGAAAATTGGAGAGAAATAAAAAATTTACTAGTAGAGTATCATGCTTATAACGTGTTATAAACTTTGAAAGAAAGAGGAAAATATGAGAGAAGATGGGAGACACCAATGAAGTAGTGTATATCATTATGAAGGTCATATTCCTCTATTTATAGGTACACATCTAGGTTTTCAGGGGCATATTAGTTATTCACGAATACATGACTTATTTACAACAGATAGTTAATTTAGAGTAATGTGATATGTTAAAATTTTGTTCTTTCATCTCAAAATAAATTAACGATAAGAGAAATAGTTTTATAATTTTTGTATATATTAAAGGCAAAGTTTGTATCGTCCTGACGTGGAATTACTGCTTCAACACGTTCCCTCATGCGTAATCGAACTTAAGGCTTATATATTTTTTTAACTCGAGTGGCACATAGATAGAACATCATCGTAGGGCTCGCATGTTAAAGAGCATGCTCTGCAGCTCTAATACCATATAGGAGTCGAGGATGCAATCTCACAATCAATTGGGAATGAAAAGTGTAGACCAAGATTTTTATATATTAAACGATATGCCTATATTTTTCAATATGGGATTAGTGCTTCAACAAACTAATCACCAGAAGGGCTTCTATCAACGCAGTCTTGACTACAATGAAATATTGAGCCCTGGAGACCTTCTTGAACCTGCTTACAAGTTTCAACCCCCATTTTCCAGGACTCAACACATCACACACGTCTCTAAAATGTGTATAAAATTACATGTTAAAAAATATAACATTAATTATTACTTTCTCTGTTTTTAATAGATGCAATGGAGAGAAGATTCACATAGTTCAAATGTATGAATATGATCATTAATATTTTTAGTTATATATTAGTAAAATTATTAAAAATGGTTGGAATCGTTAATGAATTTTATTTTATTTTGTAAAATTAAATATCATAGGATCGATCTACGTTCCGAGTAGATGATCGTGGTATATTCACTTTCTCTAAACCGATTCCCGGTGAGTGAGAAATAGTGAATTAAAGTTTGTCACACTTAATTGTGAATAAATGAGGGATGACTATCCCACATTGATTAATGAGCTATCATTATTCAAGTTTATAAGGAGTTTTCATTACTCATGTATTAATTAATGGTGCATGTGAATGGGCTTGAAGCCCACACGCACGCGCCGCCGCCGCACGCCTCGCTTCGGCCGCGAGCCACGTGCCGTGGACCTTGACCTTGACCTTGACCTTGGATCTTGGCAATTGGTCCTTGGGTGTTCTTTTTGGACTAGCTCAACAATGTTGTTGGGCTCGTATGTGCACATAAAAATATCCAGCTACATCCCTCGAGCAGTTAAGGAGCTGAATACACTCCAGGTACATCCTTACTGTTCAAATTCAGCCAGAACACGGCTGTAACCTCCCAGGTGTAATGAGGGGGCGTAAATAGCAGGTTTTGAATTCTGTAACTCCTGACATTTTGAATTTTGAAACTCCTGAGATTAATACAGCATAAATGACTATATTATGACAGCCATTAGTGACTGTGTTTAATCCCTGCAGAGTGATATAGCCTATAAATAGGCATGCATCTTATTTGCATCTAACACACGAAAATTGAAAAGATTTCTCCACACTATACTCTATATTTCATAAGTCAGCTTTGTCCTCACCTTATTCCAGTTCATCGGAGCTCGTAGGTTTGTGGTACTACTACCTCCGAGATGCTACCGTTTTATCTTTAGAGGCGATACGTCAAAACCGAGAGCACCACCGGGGCGTATTTCGTCTTGCGTATAGAGGATGTAACACCCCAAATCTCATAAGGGACATTACACGCTGTAGAACCTTCAACAAGGTCTACCAGGCTAGCACATGACACCTAATTCGCAAAAGAAATCCCATATGACACATCAATATTAATAAATAGGGTTGTGGCCACGGCCAAAACATTTTGGTTCAACTTAAGTAAAACAAATAGTAAGAATAAGTTCGTTGCCCACACAGGGGACTTCAACGACAACATTAAACCAATAATACATTCACTCGAAAACTTCAGCAACACAACTGAATAAGCATAATGAAATGAAAAACACAGACTCGAGCCTCATCATCATGCTGGGCCAACCTTTGCATGTGTGTCCCGTGCTGGCTCCTTAACTCACCCGATATCTGAAATGCATGAAACGCCTTTCCCCCATTTAAGGGGTTTGCATTCGAATAGCTAGTGCAAGTACACATTTACACAATATTATATACGAATACAATTCAGCATGATTACCTTATGTGAAACCATTTTAGAAAAAAATATTCCGGAATACTACGTTTTCATCAAGACATGAACATCAAGAAAATCACACATCACGTTTCATTATCACAAAATCCACACTTGGTAACTCGTGGCCGTACCCCTTAGTATCGACCCCTAGAGGCCCCGTCGGACCGTCCCTGGGTGGGAAACCACTTCCACGACCGAACCCCTTAGTAGTGGCCCCCAGAGCTTCCGTCGAACTGTACCCAGGTGGAACAACAACAACATACACACGTTTATCATAATTCATTATTCATGTTGAAATCACATTCTACATAACATAATGTAAACTATGTACTTGCCTTGGTTAATATGACGTCAAAAAACAATGAACGGAGAAGGTCTCGGTCTGAATAATCTTCACAATTTCGCTCCTATCATAATGACGATAAACAATCAACCATAATGTTGCGGAAATGTAAGAATTCGTCATAAGTTCTACCCGTTGGAATAATTCATCGAACACTACGAGGGTATAATCCAAACATAATCGAATAATGGAATTGTTTATGAAATCTATTCTATAAAACCATAATAATGACAAGGATTTTGAATACGCAAAAGTAATCTAACAACAATATCGGTCGAAATAGAACAATAAGGTGAAGTCACAAGAAAGTCCCCCAAAATTTCCAAAACTAGGGTTCAAGCCGATTTACCTTGATTCGAAGATAAACAACGGATGATTTGGTGTTAGAGTAGTGTTATGATACTCGAATATACTTCTCCAATGGAGTTTGGGTGGAAATCGGACGATCCCTAGACTGAAGAATCGCTCCCATCGCGCAAAAGGAGAAGAAAAGTGAAAAAAATGAGGAAAAAAGGCCGCTGTCCAGTTTATATACTGGGCGGGTGTTACGACCGTAACATGGGCTCCTTTACGGCCGTAAGTGTGTTCACGAACTCCTTAGACAACATACACACCTGCATTACGGCCGCTACAAAAAGGACATTACGGCCATAATGTATGAAGTCTTACGGCCGTAATGCATACAATCTTACGGCCGTAACTCGACACTATCAGCAATTCAGTCTGGTTTTGAAACAACAACTCATCAACATCCGGAATGAGAGTGTAAGGAAAGAAACCACATAAATACGAAGATCTTTTAGTGACGAGATAAACATAAAAACCATCACATGACCCTGGCCATCTGAAGGTTGGAATAATGAATATTAACATCAACGCCCAAAATACTAGGAATTTACAAAACGACTCAAACATCCGGAAATCTAGATTTGCGGTCTGACAACAATTCTGAAAACCATAACAGGTCTGAAAATATTACATGAACTCGTAAAATCAACAAAGTGTTAGCTTCAAACAAGATTTGTGAGGATCGAGCCTCAATACGAAAAAGTTATAATAATTTTCATATACTCATAAATCGACTCTAAAACTCACCCGGATGGTCAAGAGTGTAAAATGAAATAGTTTCAGCACATCAAAACCATTACAGGTGAGTCATCAAAAATGAAAATGTACCAAAAATGGAAACATACTAAAAATAGAAAGCACGAATATTACATTCCCTCCCTCTAAAAAAGAAGCTTCGTCCCGAAACTTAGAGAATAAAAAGCTCAGGATGACTAACACGCATACTCTCTTCAGTTTCCCACGTCTCTTCCTCCGATCCATGTCTCGACCATTGCACTTTAACCAAAGGAATGGTTTTGTGCCTAAGTTGCTTCACCCGGCGTTCCAAAATCTGAATCAATATCTCTTCAAAGGTAATGTCGGGACCTAACTCAATCTATCCAAAATCAATAATGTGTCTGGGATCCAGTACGTACTTTCTAAGTTGAGAGACATGAAATACGTTATGCACGTGGCTCAATGACGGCAAAAAACCCAACCGGTATGCAAGGTCTCCAACTCTTCCAAGATCTCGAATGTCCCAATATATCTCGGACAAAGTTTACCCGTTCAACCGAAGCGATAAACTCCCCGAGTCGGCGACACCTTCAGTAATACATGGTCTCCAACCCCAAACTCTAACGGTCGGCGACGCGTGTTGGCATAGGATTTCTGTCGACTCTAAGCTGTTAACAACCTATCACGAATCAAGGCGATCTTCTCTCTCGTCTCAACTACTAAATCTGGTTCGGTACCAATCAATTCGAATGCATCATCCCAACACAATGGCGATCTACACCTTCTTCCATACAAATCCTCAAATGGTGCCATTCTAATCGAGACATGCCAACTATTATTGTAAGTAAACTCGATCAACGATAGGTGCGACTCCCAATCATCTTTCCAGTCTAAAGCACACGCTATCAACATATCATCCAATGTCTGTATCGTCCGCCCCGAATGTCCGTCTGTCTGAGGGTGGTAGGATGTTCTGAGTCTCAATTCAGTCCCCAAAGCCCGATGAATAACCTGCCAAAAATGCGATACGAACCAACCATATAGATCAGAAATAATACTTTTAGGACTCCCATGTAACCTCACGATATCTGGAATGATCATCCGTGTTAGTCTCTCCGGTCCCCAAGTATCTTTAATACTCAGAAAATGAGCAGACTTGGTTAATCGCCTCTATCTTCTATGGATCGACCCGAACTCCCTCCGCTGATATCACATGCCCGAGGAACGTTACTTTCTTGAGCCAAAACTCACATTTAGAAAACTTTACATATAGCTGCTCAACTCTCAAAATGTCTAACACAATACTAAGATGATCAGCGTTCTCCTCTTGATTACAGGAATAAATAAGAATGTCATCGATAAAGACGACCACAAATTTGTCCAGATACTCGATAAAAAATTTGTTCATCAACTGCATGAACACTGCTGGGGCATTAGTTAGCCCTAAAGGCATAACCACAAACTCGTAATGGCCAAATCTCATCCGAATGGCAGCTTTCAGTATGTCGCTATCGTGAATCCTTAACTGATAATAGCCTGATCGTAAATCAATCTTTGAGAAGATTGTCGCTCCTTGAAAATGATCAAACAAGTCGTCAATCCGGGGCAAAGGGTATTTGTTTTTGATGGTCAACTTGCTTAATTCTCGATAGTCGATGCATAAATGAAGCGACCCATTCTTCTTCTTAACAAAAAGTATAGGCGCACCCCAAGACGACACGCTCGATCGAATATACCTTTTATCTAGCAATTCCCCAACTGTTTCTTCAACTCTAACATCTCCGACGGTGCCATACGGTACGGTGCCCGAGAGACATGAGCCGCATTCGGCTCTAGATCAATAGGAAAATCAAATTCCTGCTGTGGTGGTAATCCCGAAAACTCATCTGAAAATACGTCAAGATATTCGTTTACGATAGAAATCGATGACATGCCAACCCCATCATTATCCACTTTCAAAGCCTAACACCAATAGCCTACGCATCCCTAGTTTAGAAGTTTCATCGCCTTCAAAGCGCTGATCACATTTCCTGATCTACCCGGCTTACAACCCACAAGAGTTTGCTCCGTGCCATCCTCAGCCACTATAGAGATAGTACATGTCCGATAGTCCATGATAGCACCGTGACGATCCAGCCAATCATCCACAAGGATCTAGTCCTCACCCTTTAAGTCTACCACAATAAGGTTCGAGGGCTAGGCAATCTCTAACTTCCCGATTACCAACCATACGATCCCCACTAGGCATACCCACTATAAACGGTTCACACTCAAATAAATGGTCAATACTGATACGACATAGACAATCCGAAGCAATAAAAGAGTGTGTAGCACCCGAATAAAAATGCACCAAAACTGGATGAGAAAGGATCTGAGTGGTACCTGATGCCACCGGAGCATCTGTCTCCTCCGTGCGTCTCATCTGATATAATCGGGGGTGTACTGAGCCCGAACTCGATACTGCACGGCGATCCGAATGACCCCAACCTCTGACTCGACGGAACTCTGAGGACCCTGCGACACTGGAAGCTTCTGGACGACACTAGGTTCTTCCTGCGCTGCAGTTATCATCGGAGCTCTGACTGCCTCGCAATGAGCCGCACAATGACCACTCTGTCCGCATGAAAAACATGTAACTAGTGGAAACGAGCAATCTTTTACTAAATGCTCACTCTGACTATAGTTAAAACAAACTCTTCTACCAGGGATAGAGGACTGAATGGAATGGTTACTCTGGGAGCATCCAGCCTGACGAAACGACCTCTTTCTCGATTCAGGAGCAGACGACGACTTAGGAAACCAATTCCCCTTTCTGGTTGAGAAGTTACCCGAAGTCTTCTATTTCTTAGACTCAGATTCAAACTCTACTCCGAACTGCCATTTCAATAGCCAGGGCGCTGTCCTGGTATTCTTTCAATGTGGCACACATGAGTGGGGCCATACTCTGTCTGATATGCAGCTTTATGCGCATATTGAAGTAGCGAATCTTATCGGCCTCTGTTCTCAGTTGATCCTTAACGTATCTCAACTGTTGTTTATAAGTGATAATAGCCTGGGATATCGGTATATCATGAGGTGCAGCTGAAAAGAACTCCACGATCTGACGCTCCCAAACCGGCGATGGACAGTATTCCGCCTCCATGGTGGTCTTAAACTCCTCCTAGATGGCTATACGTGTTGGGATTTATTGCCTAAAATGAAGGCCCAGTGGAAGCGGTAAAACGAAAATTAATTCGATCTGAATCCCTATAAGGATCGATCGAGCTACGTATATACGAATATTAAAACAAAAAACAAAGGATACGAGAAAACATACCCTTGTAGTCGTTGATTAAATGATGTCCTTATCTTGAGCTATTCCCCAATCTTTAAATTTGCTTTCCTTACGATCCAATCCGCTCCAAGCTCTTGGATGATCCAACGCCAAAAGCACCGCGTCTCTCCTTGACACGCACCGGAAAAACGAACAAAATGACAATCACCTTGCTATCCTCCGAGGATACGGCTAGAGCTAGGATGATGAAGCTTTTGATTCTGATTATAGCACTCTAACTGTATAACTCACGTTCTCTCTTTAATTTCTTGATTTTTCTACAAGAACCACCAAGAAGAAATGAAGAAGAGTAAGGAGACTATGAAAAGAACACTTTGATCTCTCTCTCTCTCTCTCTCTCTCTCTCTCTCTCTCTCTCTCTCCTATTCACGTTGGAAATGAATTGTGTAGGGAGTGATGAGAAGTCTTCCTCCTTTATTCAACTTATACCCTCATGTGAACAACTCATGTCACATGAATACTAACCCCACAAAGTCATGTTCTTTCATATAAAATGGAAACAACAAGACAAGAGGAAGGTGGGTGGAATTAAGAGGGGCCGCCACCATGGAAAAACGGACGAGTTCGGTTCGTTTCGGACTCCCGAGAGTCCAAACAGATAAACTCTGATTCCGTTTCGATGTATTTATATCGATTAATTAATCCAATTAATTAATTATATCAAATACATGATAACATAATTAATTTCTCCAAGAAATAATTATATTCATGAATTAAATTAATCACTCAGTAATTTATTTAATTCATTAAGCCGTAAATTAAGTTATCCAATAAATCAATTTAAACATCCAATGTCCTAAATTTAGATATCCAATATCTAATATTCATAATGAGAGAATAAGCTTGAATCATTCCATCGTCAATCCTATTGCGCGACTCGGTAGGTCCGTCTCATTCAGCAATGGGAGGAACCAAAGAGTAATAGCACCACCTAGCCAGCCTGGTGGCCTACACTGTACCCTAACTGATAATGAATGATGGGATCATTCAAGAACCATTATGTCGTGAATACCAGTATATGTATAAACCCTTCTTTCAAATGTCCAGTAACTACCATTAAATAAAGAAACATTCATTTGCCTTATGATAATAATTTACATAATTACAAGTACAATGCCCTCACTCAACATCCTCTGAGTGGCATTCGAGGGCATACTCCTCCCACTTGCACCCAATGCCACACACTATGGTATCTAGTACCCATGTTCTCCAGATGACGCTCCAAGCTAATATGAGGAAGTGGCTTAGTCAGTGGATCAGATACGTTGTCGGCTGAGTCTACTCTGTGCATCACAATGTATCCCTTGAAAACAAATTCTCTTACGAGATGATACTTTCTATCAATGTGTTTGGTGCTGTTGTGAAACCTCGGCTCCTTGGCCTGCGCTACAGCTCCGTTGTTGTCGCAAAGATAATAAACAGCAAACTCGGACATGGTATCACTTGAAGTTCACCCAGAAACTTCTTAATCCAGAACCCTTCCTTGAAAGCCTCCGAGGCTGCTTGATACTCAGCCTGACAGGTGGGATCAGCAGTCGCGCTTTACTTGACACTACGCCAAGATACTGCTCCTCCATTAAGAGTAAATATGTAGCCAGAAGTAGACATCGAATCGTCCTTCTGTCCTTGGAAGTCAGAATCTGTGAATCCCATCACATCCAATTCTCCACCGCCATACATCAGAACTATATCTCTAGTCCTTCTCAAGTACTTGAGAACGTTCTTTATGGTAGTCCAATGTTCCCTACCTGGGTTTGCCTGAAACCTACCTACCACGCTTACAACATGTGCAATATCTGGTCTCGTACACAACATAGCATATATAAGGCTACCCACGGCCAAAGCATATGGTATATTACTCATTTCCTTTCGTTGTTCCTCACTTTGAGGACACATCTTCAAGGAGAGTTTTATTCCTTGTTGCATCGGAGGGAACCCTCTTTTAGAATCATCCATCTTAAATCGCTTTAAGATCTTATCTATATAGAGGGCTTGGGAAAGACCTATTGTTCTCTTCGCTCTATCCCGGTAGAGTCGAATACTAAGAATATAGGTTGCTTCTCCCAAGTCTTTTATGGGGAAATTACTCGAAAGCCAAGCTTTCACAGAACTGAGCATTCCCACATCATTTCCTATTAGTAGAATGCCATCTACATATAGTACTAAGAATTCAATCTTGCTCCCACTAACCCTCGTGCATTCATCGAGTCTATCTCAGCTTCCATAGCTTCACGCCATTTCGCGGAGTCTACATCCACCATCGCTTGGTCATAGGTAGTTGGGTCGGTCTCTTGGCTATCACTTGGAACCTCATGGAGACCCAACTCCTCCAAGTGTACAAGGCCATACCTCTGATGTAAGTGAGACACCCTACTAGACCTACGATGTGGTTGTGCTTGTGTTTCATAAGGTTCTATTCCAGTTTCTTGTACAGGTGTCTCCTTAGGAGTTTCATTGTATTCTTCCAAAGATATACTTCTACCTGCTCCACCTTCCTGAATGAACTCATCTTCCAGGATGTGTGCTTGTAAAGCAACAACGATCTTTCGATCTTCGGTCATGTAGAATATATAACCCATCGTCCGATATGGGAATCCTATGAAACGTCCCTTCGCGGACCTCGCTTCCAACTTTTCCACCTTAGTCTTTTTTACATAGGCGGGACATCCCCAAATCCTAATGTGATTAAGACTTGGTTTCCTGCCCTCCCACATCTCATGTGGAGTTTTAGGAATGAATTTGGAAGGACATTTGTTCAAGATGTAAGCAGCAGTCAGAAGTGTATACCCCCACAAGTAAATCGGTAAGTCAGTATAGCCCAGCATGGAACGGACCATGTTCAACAAGGTCCAGTTCCTTCTTTCTGACACACCATTTAACTGAGGTGTACCTTTAGGTGTTAGTTGTTATAATATTCCATATTCCTTTAGGAACTCATCAAACTCTGTACTCAAATACTCGCCATCTCGGTCTGACCAAAGTGCTTTAATATGATTTCCAGTTTGTTTATCGACTAGGGCCTTGAATTCCTAGAATTTCTCAAAGGCCTCGGATTTATGTTTCATTAAGTATACATAACCATACCTAGTATGATCATCTATAAATGTAATGAAATATTGATATCCATTACGTGCTGCTTCCAAAACACCACATACGTTAGTATGAATTAATTCCAGTTTATCAGCGGCTCTTTCAAAAGTCCCTGTGAAGGGGGACTTAGTCATTTTGCCTTTAAGGCAAGATTCACAAGTAGGAAAGGGATCCGATCCCAATGGACCCATAAGTCCATCCTTTTCCATTTTGTAAACCTTGGTCTGACCAACATGACTAAGTCTAAGATGCCACTTCAAAACTTGATTGGTTTCATCCCTACCACGCTTCATAGCCATAGTATGCACAATGACATTGTTACTAAGATTGAGATGATACAGTCCATTTAACAATGTAGCAGTGCCCACTAGTTAATTTCTAAAATAAATTTTGCGGGAACCATCACCAATGAAAAATGAAAAGCCATTCCGGTCTAAACCCAAAAGAAGTGATCCTATGTTGCTTACCTCGACACTGTGACCGCTTCCGACAGTGATCATCACTTCCCTATCTCCAAGCTTCCTACTTTGTTCCAAATCCTGATTCACAGTACAAATATGAGAACTAGCACCAGAATCCAGTGTCCATGAAGTAGAAAATACAGTAGCAGAACAATTCGTTTCCAAAACTAAAAGTTCTGTACCTGAAGTGCCATGAAGAATGGGATAGTCTCTAGACCAGTGGCCCAGATCACCGCACTTGAGACAAGCATCCTTCTTCTTCTTGTTCTTCGGAACCATCGGGGCATTGCCCTTTCCCTTGAAGTCTTTAATTTGTGGTCCCGTCTGCTTATTGTTCTTTTTCTTCTTGTTCTTAGACCTCTGAGGTCTAGAAGAAATCACAAGGGCAGACTCCTTCATCCGCGGAGTCTTCATTTTAGATTGAGTGGTCACCAGTTTGTTCATTAGCCCAGCTACGTTGCACGCAATCTCATTGCAGTTAAAGTTCATAACAAACTGGGAGAAGGAATAAAGGAGAGATTGTAGGATAAGGTCGATTTGAAGAGAAGCACCCATTTTAAAATCAAGAGCCTCCAATCTCTCGATCATGGATATCATTTTGAGGACGTGGTCCCCAACCTTCTAAAATTTCTTCATCCTTGCACCGAACAGTTGATTGGATATCTCATATCTAGCAGTTCTGCTGTGCTCATCATAAAGTTCAGTTAAGTGAGATAGAATCTGCCTAGCAGAAGTCATTTTCTCATGAGCTCTCTAAAGCTCATTAGACATAGAAGCCATCATGCATACACGGACATTTATGTCATCCTTAACCCACTTTTCGTGGTTTTCAATCTCTTCCTAATTGTCTCTTGTTCGCACAGGAGGCGCCAGAATGTCCGTCTCCAAGACGTATCCCAGTGCCTCTATACTGAGGAGAATCATCAAATTGCGGAGCCAATCCATGAAGTTAGGTCCGATCAAGGTGTTCTTTTCGAGTAGAATTGCGAGTAGGTTCATTGTCATATTGAGAGTTATGTCTGCATTAAGTATAACATACTAATTAGTGACTCGTTTAATTATGATCTGAGTATAAAATTAAGGTCTTTTCTATTCTTGTTACCCAGCTCCCACTATTTTTATCGAAATAACACACTCCCATGTGAAATCCGAAAGTATCGTCTCTCTACTTCAAAGTGGTGATCCTGTTCTATAAAAATCTTAATAGAGGGCAACCGAATAGTTTTCTAGTCTATTGATTTTCATAAAGTGGTGTCCAACACCAACCCATCTAATGGATGATTCGATCTTCTTTTTCCCCTTGTTCAATCCCCTCAACCTATACGATTTGTATGGTTCGTGAACAAGTTAAGTTTATACATCGACATAAATCAGTTTCACAATTGAATCTTATCCGGCAACCTATCAGGTTTCTAGGAATAAAATTTGCTCCAACCGAAGGCATCCAATGCGCTCCCAGTAATTTGTCCGTCCTCCCCGAACGACTACCCCAATAACTCGGAAGCATAGCACATCCGGTTTGGATTTCAATTTCCCGAAAGCTCGATGGAGGGAAGGAAAACCTTGAAACCTTATAAACGTAATAATTTGTCGTGGGAGAATTATCGCGATTAATGTTACACTTTGCACATTAATTCATTTAAGCGTGTTTGTTGCATTTATACAATATGAACAACCATTCACAACCTAGTTGCTACCAACATGTGGTTCATGGACCGTTCCTAGAAAACAAAAACTCCGTAATCTAATTACAAGTCTTCGTCTTGAATCTTCGTCTTCTCGAAACGGATCTTCCTCCGATTTTCATCATTACATATAAATTTTACGTTGAATTGTATCATAGATATAAATATTTCTAGTAAAATAAATAGGCTCAAAACGGCCTTTACAACCCAATCGAATAAAAACCGAATGATTCAAAACTAAGTCCACGAACCACATCCCCATTCAAAATAATGCATCAAACACATTAAATAAATGGTATTCATAATGAATCTGAATATTGATCCAATCAATATAAATAAATCCATCCAAAACGAATTAGTCCAATTAATTCAAACAACCGTTAATTTTAACTTATTCCGGACGAGAAAATATTTTATTAAATTAATTCCCCTAAGATTAAAATTACCAAAATTAAATCTTAGTCAAATTAAATCCAATTTAATTTGTGGAAAATTAATTATCCAACGAAATATAAAAAATGGAGTCGAAAAGCACGACCGGGCCAAGCCCGGGATATTGCCCAGCAGGCTGCCGAGCAGGACCCACTCATGCTGCCGAGCATGACCGGCAGTAGGGGTGGCATTTTGGAACTGAAAATCGAAACCGAACCGAAAAAACCCGCAAAAAGAACCGAAAAACCAAAACCGAAGAAGACCGAACCGAAAAACAAAAAAACAGAACCGAACCAAACTAATTTGGTTCGGTTTTCGGTTCAGGGTCGGGCGGAACTAAACCGGACTGAAATGGACCGAAGTCAATTTTCAACATACTAAAATGACCTTGTTTTTGTGATTTTGATGAGTTTCGAATTTTAGTATAATTCATTTTCCTTTTGTAATACCCCCATGGGTCCAAGGAGGACCGATAATATGCTCATGTAATTTGTGATTCAATTAATGAGCTACAGTGATTTACGATTGTTATATGTTTTGAGATATTTGTAAATTGCTATGCAACTCTAGCTTTTATCTTGAACATATATATAACTCTTGTTGGCTTGTTATTATATACTCCCTCCGTCCCATACTTAACTGCTACCTTTCCATTTTGGTCCGTCCCATACTTAACTGCTACTTACTATAAAAGGAAATAAACCAATCATTCCCTCTAAATATACACCCCCAATGATCATCTATTTACCATAAAATGTCATTATGGACCCACCGAATTAAACAAACAATACTAATAAACAATACTAATATAATTTTAGATTTCTATTATTACCCCTCTTAAAATATCACTTTATTACACACAATACTAATAAACAACTCTAACATTAATATCCGTGTCCAGAAAAAGGTAGCAATTAAATCTGGGACGGAGGGAGTATAACTTATTCTATTGCATATAATATTCGAATTTATATTGTGAAGAACCGAAAAAACATCAAACCAAATCGAAACCGAACCAATATTTATAAAACCGAAATTAACCGAACCGAACTTTAAAAAGAACCGACCCAAACTGAAACCGAATATTTGGTTTGATTCTCGATTTCCGACAAAGACGAACCGAATGGAACCGAGTCCACCCCTAGCCGGTAGGCCCTGCACATGCTGCCGAGCATGTCCGGCAGGGACCGGCAGACCGCAAGGCAGTGCCCTGGCAGCTCCAAGCTGCCAGGTCCGTTTACATTTTTGGCTCGTTTTTTCACCCCGATTCCAAAAATAATATTTTTCTAATCTTTATATTACACATTCAAATCAGTTTTTCAAAAGAAAAATAGATTTACATTGTAACATAAAATCATGAAAAATTAATTTTTAGATGAACAATAGAAAATCAACGATTAATACGATTATGATTCCAAATCATACACCATCTAATCAAGCATTCCAAATGCTAAATATCGTATATACGATCGCAAGACCTATGCTCTGATACTACTGTCGGGATTCGGTGCCTAAAATGAAAGCCCAACAGAAGCGGTAAAATGAAAATTAATTCGATCTGAATCCCTACGAGGATCGATCGAGCTACGTATATACGAATATTAAAACGAAACATAAAGAATACGAGAAAACATACCCTTGTAGTCGTTGATTAAACGGTGTCCTTCTCTTGAGCTATTCCCCAAGCTTTAGATTTGCTTTCCTTACGATCCAATCCGCTCCAAGCTCTTGGATGATCCAACGCCAAAAGCACCGCATCTCTACTAGCCACGCGCTGGAGAAATGAACGGAATGACGATCACCTTGCTATCCTCCGAGGATACGGCTAGAGCTAGGATGATGAAGCTTTTGATTGTGATTATAGCACTCTAAGTGTATAACTCACTTTCTCTCTTTAATTTCTTGATTTTTCTCCAAGAACCACCAAGAAGAAATGAAGAAGAGGAAGAAGACTATGAAAAGAACACTTTGATTCTCTCTCTCTCTCTCTCTCTCTCTCTCTCGCTCTCTCTCTCTCTCTCTCTCTCTCTCTCTCTCTCTCTCGCTCGCTCTCTCTCTCTCTCTCTCTCTCTCTCTCTCTCTCTTATTCACGTTGGAAATGAATTGTGTAGAGAGTGATGAGAAGTCTTCCTCCTTTATTCAACTTCTACCCTCATGTGAATAACTCATGTGACATGAATACTAACCCCACAAAGTCATGTTCTTTCATATAAAATGGAAACAACGAGACAAGATGAAGGTGGGTGGAACTAAGGAGGGCAACCACCATGGAAAAACGGATGAGTTCGGTTCGTTTCGGACTCCCGAGAGTCCAAACAGAAACATAATTAATTTCTCCAAGAAATAATTATATTCATGAATTAAATTAATCACCCAGTAATTTATTTAATTCATTAGGCCGTAAATTAATTTATCCAATAAATCAATTTAAAGATCCAATGTCCCAAATTTAGATATCCAATATCTAATATTCATAATGAGAGAATAAGCTTGAATCATTCCGTCGTCAATCCTATTGCGCGACTCGGTAGGTCCGTCTCAGTCAGCAATGGGAGGAACCAAAGAGTAGTAGCACCACCTAGCTAGCCTGGTTGCCTACACTGTACCCCAACTGAGAACGAATGATGGGATCATTCAAGAACCATTCTGTCGTGAATAGCAGTATACGTATAGACCCTTATTTCAAATGTCCCGATCAAGTTATAGGTGTAATATCCGGAATTTCTACTACTATTGTTTAATGTTATTTTATCCAAATTATGTTGTACAGCATGGAATATGTACAGTATGTATAAAATAAATGAAGGACTGAGATGTCAGTATTGGTATAATTGTCGTATTTGGTCGACAATTGTATTTGAGGATATAATGTGTTGAGTATATGTATTCAATACGCCATATGTTCGTATTCTGTATGTTGAGACGTTGGACAAGTGTAGCTGAAAACAGCTAAGTGTAACATTATTAGCGCATGCTAATATACATGCCTAGCGCACGCTATCGTTCTCGTTTAGCGCACGCTAGAGGCAAAAGATAACGTACGCTAGTACAGACCAGATCAGAAGGAATCTATGTGTAGACCCGGTCACTTTCGGCGCATATGCCGACAAGGTCAACGGATGGTTGTTGTGAACGATTAGCGCACGCTAATGTATATTTATAGCGCATGCTAATCAGATCGGACCAATGGAATCTTGGCTTTGTCAGGTTACTTTCGGCATGTGGGGACACGGGGGTAGGTACAGACTGTAGCAAGTCAACTATGAGTAGTGCACGCTACGGTGGAAGGTTTGCGTACGGTAAATACAGGCCTTTATGTACGCTATTGCATGGGCATTGCGTATGTAAATCATTTCATACAGCAAGATAGTAGCCTCTGGACTTTGATAGCATACGCTAAACTGGTAACGTACGTTAAATGAAGAGGTTAGCGTACGTTAATAATGTACAGTGTATATATATGAGTAGTTGGATGTCATTCCTCATTTCGTCCATTCTCTTCTTGCAACCGATAAAGAGAACCTTGGGAGGACATTTGGAGTTCCTAAACACTGAGGGATGGTCCTCTTTAACAAGATTAAATATGGAAATCATGGATTAAAGCTTTGTTCTTTAAATCATTGGCGATTCTTGGAAATGGATTCAACCTTGGAAATCAATCCATTCCTTCAAAAAGGTAATCACTCTTCATCTTTGGATTTCGTTTTAGATTGAATGTTGATGTTCTTGAGTTGATGATTATTACATAAACAAGTTTATAAGCATGATTATGAGAGGTATTACCGGAGTATGATGATATTAATGTGATTCGTATGGTTTGAATCGTGTTGATTTGTCTTCTTGAGATTAGTTGGTTAATTCTTCTCCTCAGTTTCGAATGTTGATGTTATTGTTGATAATTACTCCATGTAATGATAGATTATGGAAGTGTTGTTACGTTCTTAATGTTTCATGAGGTTGATATTTGAGGAAGAAGATGATCTATGAATATATGACTTGGATTATGAGGTGGATGATTGTTTATATGTTAAAGGATATCGGATTTCATTGTTTTGATAGCTATGAACATGGTTTCAAATCACTTAGTGTTCTTGATAATCGCCATATGTTGATTGGCATCTGAAATGCATGAAACTGCATGTAATTAGCGCACGCTAGTGTTATTGGCTAGCGCATGCTAATGGAAGCGACTTAGCACACGCTACGTTAAGTGATTAACGTGCGCTAAGTCAACAGTCCTGTTTCAGTCATGAATTCGTGATCGTTTAAGTTGGATTGATCAGACTAGTGGTTAATCAAGATATTATTGAGCCGTTGGGTTTGTGAATTGGTTTTATTGATTGTTGATTGTTATCGAACTTGTTGTTTATCGAATTACTGTAATAGGTTGAGAATATTAATCGGTGATTATAACCGTATGTTGCGGTCGAGTTCGAGGATATTCGTGAATTGCATTGATCGGGACCGAGGAGCTTGTAGGCGACGGCAAGGAATTGGTAACGGCTTCATCGGTATCGAGGCAAGTTATTACTTGCTCAGTTTATAATATTTAATGAATGGTTTCCGTTTCATTCGTTTATAATTCGTATAGCAATGTTCATAATCGTAATCACAGGAGATTTGGGATTATAAATTGTATTCGAGTCTTGGGAATCTAAATCATAATATATGATTTACTTTTGTTATTGGGTGTACTTATATATCGAGGATATATTGTGATAAAGACGAAGATATGAATTATCTGCAATCCGTGATACTTTGGACCGTCGAGTATTGAGGATAATGGTTCGTGATGGATTAGACATTGAGATCGCTCTCGAAGGACTCGGGGCAAGTTCTCTAATAGTTTTTATCATTTGTGTCGATCATGTCGTGATACATTCGTGTATTGTTGTTGTCATGCATTTGTGCATTGTTGTTGTCGTGTATTGTGTACTGTTGTTCTGTGCAGTTGTGCATTATTGTCATATGTCCACCTCGTTTTGGTCCGACGGGATCATCGGGGGATCTATGATAGCGTGTGCTGGATCATCGGATGGGTTTTCCACCTCGGGTTGGTCTGACGGGATCATCGGGGGATCTAGGCAGTGAACACTGGATCATCGGATTGCCATGTATTGTTGTTGTGCATATATATATTATGGGTTTGCCATAAGTATACATTGTCGATATTGTTGTGATCATATTGATGTTGTCATATGAGTATGCATTTGTAGGTCTTGTGTTAGGACCATGTCCGTATGTTATGTTGATCTGATCTCGGATTAGACTGACGTGATTGTCATGGTATTTCGTATCTTGAGGTATGTTCCGTATTTTTCTTGGTACTTGTCTTTGATGGACAATCAATTATCGTATTGGAATTGTCGACGTTATCCGATGGATTGAATTGGCCAGAGTTTGTATAATTTCCGTATCGCGAGTTATGATAATGTTTTGAGAACCTTGAGTATTGTTGAGATACCGTACAGATATTTCAGTATTATCTTAATGTGTTGTTAAGGATACGAATTGTGGATTTTCATATAGTTACGACGGTAAGATTACATTGGTCGTATTCTTACTTAGTATTTCCATTGATATGTAATTATTGACGTGATGTGATGGTTATCATTGTTGGATATTATGGCTGACCCCATCGTGGGCTTTCTTTTTAGGTTCTTAGATTATCAAGCTTGTAGCGGTCGCGAAGAGATGAGCTTCCCGGAGGATACTGGCTAGGGCATGTATTTGTGTATTGAGTTTCTGATCAGTTGTTGTATTCCGCTGCTAGAGTATTTTAATTATTTGTCTTTATCCGCTGCGTGAGTATTTTTAAATGGCCTTTTGGTATCTGGTAACTTAGGTTACTTTGGCAATCGTTATCTAAATCTATTCTGTTGGTACGTGTAAGCGATATCTTAACGTATGTTTTTTAAACTGTTGAGCTTTGGCATTTCGGGCCTTGCGGTTTCAAATGAGATTTTACGACGGTTTGATAAATGGATTTTATTAAGTCTTCGAATATTTTAAATGGATAATACCATCGTTAGCCTCTTGGGCGTTTGTATATGTTTGCGAAAATATCCTCCAGCCTTGTGGGTTCCATCTCAGGGCCCACGTCGCTGTAATATTCCTGGATGGCTCTGGCGGTGTTACAGAATATGGTATCGGAGCTTAGGTTATGAAAACCTAGGCAGTCGGGTCGAGTGGGTCGTGCTTTTGTCATGTCAATTGAGTTGTCGGTTGACAAGTGTTTGAGCTCTGAGTTTTTGTTGTTCACTCGGACTTGTGCGTTATGTGATTTACCGGTGTAGTACTGGGGTTGATGTAAACTTTTCCAATGGTATTAATGTGTTTCTTCGGATTGAGATGTGTTGTGTTCTCGAGTTCAACTGAGTTTGCAAAACGTGTGTTTTGTGAATATCTGTGTCGAGTATTTTCTAGAATCGAGACATGTGCCAGTATCACGGGGAATCGTCGGCTTCATGATCCGTAAGTATTTGGATTTTCGAATTTCCTTGAGATTTATTGCCGTTCTAAGTTGATATGCTTTGAGAGTCAGCAGAATATTATGCATTACAGTATAAGGTGACAGAGTTGGGACAGGATTGATGATCTTGAGAAGTTATGATTTTGGAAATCAATATGTCGGTTAAGCTTTGGAACAGAGTTGTGCATTTGGGAGAAATATTGTGGATTGTTTAGGAGAACATGTAGTCATGTTAGTTCATTTTGAGATATATGAACTGGTTTGGAGCATTTGTAAATGATACTTTTCAAAATGAATGTTTTACGAATGTTTTACGGAAAATGATTTTTGGACGGAGACCCAATCGACTTTGAAATAGTTTTATAACTCAGGACTTGGGGTCCAAAAAAGGGTTTTTATACTTTTTAAACTTCCTGTAATATGGAACGAGATATGGGCTGAGACCCTAATGTTTCAAAAGGCTTTTTCATGTTTTCTAAAACTCCCGAGAATTGTATAACACTTTATCAATCGTTTATCTATTTCGTTCCTGCCTTTCGAGGTTTTGGCTTACTTGTTCAAATGAAACTTCTTTCGCTGTGTTGATTTGTTTCAATGTTTTGTCATGGCATATTTGAGGTGATCCAGGATGGGTTAATGGTTGACGTCGCAAGTCATATGTGAAATAGGAGTTTTTGGTCGGAATTTATATACTGAGATTTTGGAACTCTATCGTGTGGTTTTCCAATGGAATGTCAGTGGAATTGCTGATGAGCCGAGTTGGTATACAGGAGTATGGATGTGGTCAATCATTTGCATAGCTTTCATTTTAAAAACTTCAAAATCGTGTGGAATCGAAGGAAACTGTTACCGAATACTTGGCATCAGCGAGCCGATTTAATTTTTTGAAAATTGATTTTGTGGTCTTACCAAAATTTATGTTTTGAGCTTTGAAATTTTTGAAAGAACTTTCGAAAATTTGTCTTCTTGACAAAATTACGTGATTTCAAACTGGTTTGAAAATGTGACTGTTATACATACGCATTTAGTGCATAGTGTACATCATGGTGAAGCTATGAGTGTGACTCACGAACTGAATAAGACATCAGTATGGAACGATGAATATAGATTCGAACTTCAGGATGGCAGTTTGGTTATCCAGGGATGATCGGTTGAATTATCGGATAAGAGAAATATGCTGCTTGTTATAGATTTATACATAGGATGTAATTTTGGGACTTTGAATTTTGTGAAATCGAGACATATGTGCTATGTGATTCCATTGGTATAGTAGCAGCGCGATTTTACCATAATGATTTTTGAATGATTTCTTTGTAAGTGTAGATTTGGGGATGGTGACCCCATGCTGGTTGTTTTGGATATTGAGTGGTCGTTCCCACTCCTTGTATGAATTGGTATGTTCGTCGATTTGCGATTGGTTGTTCATATGCCGAGGGGAATGTTCACCAGTCGGTTGTGTTTCGTTGAGATTCACTGTATGTGATTTGTTTAATGTTTTGAGAATTTTGTTCTTTCGTATATCGGTTTCTTCGGTTCTATGTTGATCATGTTGGAGCTTACCCTGTGAGGGTATTCCCGATTATTGTTGATCGTTCGTTGGTAATATTAGAGTTTATCATGTTGATGATATTCTCGATTGTGTTTTGACCTCTGGTTAGTCATATTGGAGTTTATCATGTTGATGATATTCTTGGTTGCATTTTGACCTTTGGATTGGTTGTATTGGAGTTTATCATGTCGATGATATTTTCAATTAATTTATTGGTTGATCATTGTTAATGATCATATGAGCGTTCGAATTTTATATTGATGTTTCGCAATTTGTGTCGATGTTTTTTGCAGTTGTTTCTCAGTATATCGTATATTATTGATTATATCAGAATTGGGACTTGATTGTGTAATTAGTCAAACAAGATTTGACAAAGATAGATTATCTCATCCAAAGATGATATATTTTTGTTGAGACTCATGGAATGTGATTGTAAGCGTATTGAGGCTTTACAGTGAAGTCACTTGCTAGTATCTCAGAAGATCGTCGACTTGGCGCATATGTAAGTGTATTGTTTTGGTTATTCGTTAATGATGATGATTGATCATTGTTGTGATGGTTTCGTAATATTTTGGTTAAATGGTTTGTTAGTTTTTCTATGACGGATTGCAAGTTTCGAGGACGAAACTTATTTTAAGTGGTGTAGTATGCAATATCCGGAATTTCTACTACTATTGTTTAATGTTATTTTATCCGAGTTATGTTGTACAGCGTGGAATCTGTATAGTATGGATAAAATAAATGAAGTACTGAGATGTCAGTATTGGTATAATTGTCGTATTTGGTCGACAATTGTATTTGAGGATATAATGTGTTGAGTATATGTATTCAGTATGCTGTATGTTCGTATTCTGTATATTGAGACGTTGGACAAGAGTAGCTGAAAATGGCTAAGTGTAACATTATTAGCGCACGCTAATATACATGCCTAGCGCACACTATCGTTCTGGTTTAGCGCACGCTAGAGGCAAAAGATAACGCACGTTAGTACAGACCAGATCAAAAGGAATCTATGTGTGGGCCCGATCACTTTCGGCGCATGTGCCGACAAGTTCAACGGATGGTTGCTGTGAACGATTAACGCATGCTAATGTATATTTATAGTGCACGCTAATCAGATCGGACCAAATGAATCTTGGCTTTGTCAGGTTACTTTCGGCATGTGGGGACACGGGGGTAGGTGCAGACTGTAGCAAGTCAACTATGAGTAGCGCACGCTATGGTGGAAGGTTTGCGTACGCTAAATACAGGCCTTTACGTACGCTATTGCATGGGCATTGCGTACGTAAATCATTTCATGCAGCAAGATAGTAGCCTCTGGACTTTGATAGCGCACGCAAACAAAGAATGTTAGCGCATGCTAAACTGGTAACGTACGTTAAATGAAGAGGTTAGCGTACGTTAATAATGTATAGTGTATATATATGAGTAGTTGGCTGTCATTCCTCATTTCATCCATTCTCTTCTTGCAACCGATAGAGAGAACCTTGGGAGGACATTTGGGAGTTCCTAAACACTGAGGGATGTTCCTCTTTAACAAGATTAAAGATGGAAATCATGGATTAAAGCTTTGTTCTTTAAATCATTGGCGATTCTTGGAAATAGATTCAACCTTGGAAATCAATCCATTCCTTCAAAAAGGTAATCACTCTTCATCTTTGGATTTCATTTTGGATTGAATGTTGATGTTCTTGAGTTGATGATTATTACATAAACAAGTTGATAAGCATGATTATGAGAGGGATTACCGGAGTATGATGATATTAATGTGATTTGTATTGAATCGTGTTGATTTATCTTCTTGAGATTAGTTGGTTAATTCTTCTCCTCAGTTTCGAATGTTGATGTTATTGTTGATAATTACTCCCTGTAATGATAGATTATGGAAGTGTTGTTACGTTCTTAATGTTTCATGAGGTTGATATTTGAGTAAGAAGATGATCTATGAATATATGACTTGGATTATGAGTTGGATGATTGTTTATATGTTAGAGGATATCGGATTTCGTTGTTTTGATAGCTATGAACATGGTTTCGAATCACTTAGTGTTCTTGATAATCGCCATATGTTGATCGGCATCTGAAATGCATGCAACTGCATGTCATTAGCGCATGCTAGTGTTACTGGCTAGCTTACGCTAATGGAAGCGACTTATTGCACGCTACGTTAAGTGATTAACATGCGCTAAGTCAACAGACAGTGTAATATATCCTGTTTCAGCCGTGAATTCGTGATAGTTTAAGTTGGATTAATTAGACTAGTGGTTAATCGAGATATTGTTGAGTCGTTGGGTTTGTGAATTGGTTTTATTGATTGTTGATTGTTATCGAACTTGTTGTTTATCGAATTACTGTAATAGGTTGAGAAAGTTGATCGGTGATTATAACCGTATGTTGCGGTTGAGTTCGGGGATGTTCGTGAATTGCATTGATCGGGATCGAGGAGCTTGTAGGCGACGGCAAGGAATTGGTAAAGGCTTCATCGGTATCGAGGCAAGTTATTACTTTCTCAGTTAATAATATTTAATGAATGGTTTCATTTCATTCGTTTATAATTCGTATAGCAATGTTTATAATCGTAATCACGGGAGATTTCGGATTATAAATCGTATTTGAGTTTTGGGAATCTAAATCATAATGTATATGATTTACTTTTGTTATTGGGTATACTTATATATCGAGGATATATTCTGATAAAGACGAAGATATGAATTATCTGCAATCCGTGATACTTTGGACCGTCGAGTATTGAGGATAATGGTTCGTGATGGTTTAGACATTGAGATCGTTCTCGAAGGACTCGGGGCAAGTACTCTAATCGTTTTTATCATTTTGTCGATCATGTCGTGATACATTCGTGTAACATTGTTGTCATGCATTTGTGAATTGTTGTTGTCGTGTATTGTGTACTGTTGTTCTGTGCAGTTGTGTATTGTTGTCAGATGTCCACCTCGTGTTGGTCCGACAGGATCATAGGGGGATCTATGCTAGCGTGCGCTGGATACTCGGACGGGTTTTCCACCTCAGGTTGGTCTGACGGGATCATCGGGGGATCTAGGCAGTGAACGCTGGATCATCGGATTGCCATGTATTGTTGTTGTGCATATGTATATTATGGGTTTGCCATAAGTATACATTGTCGTTATTGTTGTGATCATATTGACGTTGTCATATGAGTATGCATTTGTAGGTCTTGTGTTAGGACCATATCCGTATGTTGTGTTGATCTGATCTCGGATTAGACTGACGTGATTGTCATGGTATTTCGTATCTTGAGGTATGTTCCGTATTTTCCTTGGTACTTGTCTTTGATGGACAATCGATTATCGTATTGGAATTGCCGACGTTATCCGATGGATTGAATTGGCCAGAGTTGGTATAATTTCCGTATCGCGAGTTATGATAATGTTTTTAGAACCTTGAGTATTGTTGAGATACCGTACAGATATTTCGGTATTATCTTAATGTGTTGTTAAGGATACAAATCGTGGATTTTCATAAAGTTACGACGGTAAGATTACATTGGTCGTATTTTTACTTAGTATTTCCATTGATATGTAATTATTGACGTGATGTGATGGTTATCATTGTTGGATATTATGGCTGACCCCGTCGTTGGCTTTCTTTTTAGGTTCTTGGATTATCAAGCTTGTAGCGGTCGTGAAGAGATGAGCTTCCCGGAGGATACTGGCTAGGGCATGTATTTGTGTATTGAGTTTCTGATCAGTGTTTTTATTCCGCTGCAAGAGTATTTTAATTGTTTGTCTTTATCCGCTGCGTGAGTATTTTTAAATGGCCTTTTGGTATCTGGTAACTTAGGTTACTTTGGCAATCGTTCTTTAAATCTATTTTGTCGGTACATGTAAGCGTAGCTTAACGTATGTTTTTAAACTGTTGAGCTTTAGCATTTCGGGCCTTGTGGTTTCAAATGAGATTTTACGACGGTTTGATAAACGGATTTTATTAAGTCTTCGAATATTTTAAATGGATAATACCATCGTTAGCCTCTTGGGCGTTTGTAAATGTTTGCGAAAATTTCCTCCAGCCTTGTGGGTTCCATCTCGGGGCCCACAGCGCTGTAATATTCCTGGATGGCTCTAGGGGTGTTACAATAGGGTCACGGTCAGTCAAACCACTTCTGTATTTGACGCTATGCATGAGTTAATGCAAATTGAGATCATCGAGCTCTCATGTATCTAATACAACTAGCTTCAATGCTTTGGCTAAAGACTTATGATCTCATCTACTAATAACCGCATAGGACATGTAACCCGTTCACTAACATGAGAGAATAATTCTATCTTGGTATTCAGTAGGACCTGCTACTTGCCCATCAAGATGCACGTCGAGGTTGACCCCCGCCTTCCGGTTTACAGGGTCGAACTACTCTAATGAAAATCTTGACTTCACAAGCACATCCCTAATAAATCCTCAAGTCGAAGGTTCACGAATACCTATCACTACCTTTCGATTCCATCATTGACTGTCCCGAAGTGAAATCCGCGTGACGAATCGAGGGTGAGTCGGTTCGAGTATACTAATCCAATTAGCATACCTATAACGTGTGCTCCCACTAACCATTAGTATTCGACAGGCACTCTCCTGGTCAAAGAACACGTCATACAAGTCTTCACAAAAACTTAATGACTAGTCAAGTTTCATCAACTTGCAAACGATTAAGTATTTGAGCTATAAACCTTTCCAGTGCTGACCCCCTTATCCAATAAGGAGTGGAATGTTTTGCTCTCAAATACACGGACTAGTTTCTAGATATATATTTATGAGTTAGGAATGCCAGTAACTACCAGTAAATAAAGAAACATTCATTTGCCTTATGATAATAATTTACATAATTACAAGTACAATGCCCTCACTCAACATCCTCTGAGTGGCATTCGAGGGCATACTCCTAACAATACGATCCTTGGGCATCACGGACTCCCACCACTCTGCAGCTTCCTTATCCAGTAGGTACTGAGCAATAGGTACCCTCCTGTCGTCAGGACAAGCTACGGCATCAAATGCCCTTCCCAACTGAAAAAGCCAATTCTCCTAACCTAGGGAGTTAGTAGAGCCAGCGAAACGATGGGAGATGCATTAGTCACTTTATGTAGCCATTTACTAGCTTCGTCCTATGGAGTCGGGGGCGGATTCTGACGTCCACCCTGAGCTATCTGAGCGAGTTGAGTTACCAACTGCTAAAGTATAGCAGTAGCTCCAGTGTCGGCATTATTACCAGATGGTTGATCCTGGCTGACTGATAAGTTCTGTTGCCCGTCAGAACTCAAGGGTAGAGTATCCGGCACTGAATGAGAGGCTGAATCTGCAGATGAATGAGAAAGCATAACTTCCTCTAGATGGTCTACCACGACCTCTCAACATACTGAAGAAAAGAACTGAAAAGAACAAGATCAGAAAATTCACAATTTATAAAGTTGGTACTCCAACTCACAATTCCAATTCACACATAAGAAATAATACAGAAGCGTAATAATTGAGGAGACTTATGTTGCATGAAAAGACGGTAGCACGATGATATTAGGCTCAACAAATGACTCTTACGATACAACTGACAGACCCATTTTAACCGACAGCCTAGGTATTCACAACCTAAGGCTCCGATACCATAAATGTAACACCCCAAATATCATAAGGGACATTACATGTCGTAGAACCTCCAACAAGGTCTACCAGGCTAGCACATGACACCTAATTCACAAAAGAAATCCAATATGACGCATCAATATTAATAAATAAGGTCGTGGCCTCGGCCAAAACATTTTAGTTCAACTTAAGTAAAACAAAGAGTAAGAATAAGTTCGTTGCCCACGTAGGGGACTTCAACGACAACATTAAACCAATAATACGTTCACTCGACAACTTCAACAACACAACTGAATAAGAATAATGAAATGAGAAACACATACTCGAGCCTCATCATCATGTTGTGCCATCCTTTGCATGCATGTCTCATGCCGGCTCCTAGGCTCACCCTATACCTGAAATGCATGAAACGCATTTCCCCCATTTAAGGGGTTAGCATTCGAATAGCTACTACAAATACACATTTACACAATATTATATACGAATACAATTCAGCATGATTACCTTATATGAAACCATTTTAGAAAACAATATTCCAGAATACTACATTTTCATCAAGACATGAACATCAAGAAAATCACACATCACATTTCATTATCACAAAGTCCACACTTGGTAACCCGTGGTCGTACCCCTTAGTATCGACCCCCAGAGGCCCTGTCGGACTGTCCCCAGGTGGAAAACCACTTCCGCGACCACACCTCTTAGTAACGGCCCCCAAAAGTTCCATCGAACTGTCCCCAGGTGGAAGAATAACAACAACACACACGCTTTTATCATAATTCATTATTGATGTCGAAATCACATTCTACATAACATAATGTAAACTATGTACTTGCCTTGGTTAATATGACGTGAAAAAAGCGGTGAACGGAGATGGTCTCGGTCCGAATAATCTTCCCAATTTCGCTCCTATCGTAATGACAATAAACAATCAACCATAACATTTCCAAAACATAAGAATTTGTCTTAAGTTCTACCAATTGGAACCATTCATCAAACACTACGAGGGCATAATCCAAACATAATCGAATAATGGAAGGGTATATGAAATCTATTCCATAAAACCATAACAATGACAAGGGTTTCGAATACACAACACTAATCTAACAACAATATCGATCGAATCGGAATAATAAGGTGAAGTCACAAGAAAATCCCCCAAATTTCTCAAAACCAGAGTTCAAGCTGATTTACCTTGATTCGAAGATGAACAACGGATGATTTGGTGTTAGAGTAGTGTTATAATGCTCGAATATACTTCTCCAAGGAGTTTGGGTGGAAATCGGATGATCCCTAGACTGAAGAATCGATCCCGTCGCGCAAAAAGAGAAGAAAAGTGAAAAAAAATTGAGGAAGAATGGCCGCTGCCCAGTTTATATATTGGGCAGGTGTTACGGCCGTAACTTGGGCTCCTTTACGGCCGTAAGGTTGTTCACGAACTCCCTGTACAACATACACACCTGCATTATGGCCGCTACAGAAAGGACATTATGGCCGTAATGTATGAAGTCTTATGGGCGTAATGCATACAATATTATGGCCGTAACTCGGCCCTGTCAGCAGTTCAGTCTAGTTTTAAAACAACAACTCGTCAACATCCAGAATAAGAGTGCAAGGAATGAAACCATATAAATACAAAGATCTTTTACTGACGAGATAAACATAAAAACCATCACATGACCCCGGCCATCCGAAGGTCAGAATTACGAATAATAACATCAACGCCCAAAATACTAGGAATTCACAAAACGACTCAAACATTCGAAAATCTAGATTTGTGGTCTGACAACAATTCTGAAAACCGTAACAGGTCTGAAAATATTACATGAACTCGTAAAATCAATGAAGTGTTAGCTTCAAACAAGATTCGCGAGGATCGAGCCTCCATACGGAAAAGTTACAATAATTTGCATATACTCATAAATCGACTCTAAAACTCTTATCATACTGCAACACAATACTTCCATCATGAACAATCAATCACGACACAACAACACAATTAACGCGGAATACACGATCCCACAACATTAAACAAGCAAAAATATCATTAAAGCCCTCAATGTTCAAAATAATCAAATCATAATCAATTCACACGAATCATATTCACGAGGGCAAACCAACCATCGTAAATCCAACATGTAACTCTATTTGCAGGACACAAAACATATAAGAAAATACTTGCCTCGAAACCACGATCAAAACGAGACAATGAACAGAAAGCGGTCGGGCTGCCCCGAACTCCCGTACACAATCAACAATACAATAGCACCGCGAACGCTACGAGAATAACACCACACGAATTACCAACACCAAGCGGAGATCAACTCGGAATTCTCGAGCACCTATAATCCTCTGGAAGAATCAACAAAAACATGATTATGATGAGGATCACGACCAAAAGCAACGGAGACCACATCAAACTATCGAATGAAACTCATTCGAACATTTAATCAAACATTAAATGTTCACTACACCTCAAGAACACTGAAATCACCCTTAGGGTTGAAACGAACTGATGATATGGATATACAATCCATAAAACAAGTTTAATAACAACATCTAACACCAATCGATTTATCAAAATCGGATGGAAAACGAAATCAAGAACAAAACTCCCGAAAAGGTCGACTCCGGAGAATCAAGAAAATACCTTGAATTAATGACGAAGAACACGAATTGATGTTGTTAATCCACACCAGGAACTTGAGGAGGATGATATCTCTGAGACAAACCGCCCAAAATTGCCCAAATAATTGCCCAAAACGAGAAGAAGAGAGAAGAGGAAATGAAACCCTCTCCCAAAATCCCGCTGAAATAGGGCTAATCAGACTCGCATGTCGTGGCCTGGACTGAGTGTGCCGCGGCCCGAGGCTAAAATTGCAAGCAACAGCAGCTTAGTGTCGCGGCCCGGCTAGCAGAGGGCCGCGACCCGCGGTACAGCCGCGCCAGGCTCACTGTGCAGTCTTAGCTATTTTGACCATAACTTCTTCGTTCGGACTCAGATTGACTCACCGTTTGAACCATTGGAAAGCTAACTTGATGCTCTATAATACTGAAAAGATTCAGAAATTTTATAGTTTCCAAGAATTGATGGTAAGTTTACAAAGTCGAACTCATACTTGGAAAAGTCGCTTAAGAACACGGAACTCAACAAAACGACACTGAAACGAACTCGGATGACAAAAAGTGTAGAAATAATCATTCTCGGAATGACGAAATGGTCACAATAGAGTCACTAAAATTGACATCCGCCAAAAAAGAAAATTACCAGAAATCGAAATTGCGGATATTACATACTACCCTCCTTAAAAGAAGTTTCGTCCCGAAACTTAAAACAAGTAGGGAGAAGCAATATCCCACCAGAAACATCTCAACGAGATACACAAGAACCACGTAACTTATGCCCATCGGCGAAACATTACAAGAAACGCAAAGAGACAAACGGCATGAAAGCATACTCAACGACAATCATCACAATGCCACAAGCAGAGACATAATAAAACCAACAAGTGCCAAGTATCACCAAACGGATAACACAATAAAGTCAATTATCCGTACAATCACAAGATACAAAGCGCCTACGACAAAGAAACACGCACAGTCGAAAATAGAAAATACACACACAACGATCCTCAAGGATAGCCACAAAGAATTTGGACCACGCCGAAATTCTCAAAACCCACACTAGGCATCACCGTGTCCTTTCGGAGAAGAGACGCAACCCAAACCCCAAACCTCTCAGCTACCGTCTCGCAATGCACGGCTCGGTGTCCCAAATGACCGCAATCGGAACAGCTGACCAACGGCGAATGACAATTCTTCGCAGTACGAGACCAGACAACAATAATCGAACAACCACGATTGAACAACAATGATCGAACAAAAACTATCGAACAACAACGATCAAACAACATCGATCGGACACCAACGACCGAACAACAATGATCGAGCAATAACAATCGAACAACAATGATCGAGCAACAATGATCGAATAACAAAGGTCAAACAACGACTCCGAAGTTCACAATTCAACAGAAGATATAAACAAAACTTGTAGAAACTAAAGGAGGTTAATTTCGGACAAGGTTCACAAGAATCGAACAGAACTTGGAAAAGTCACAACGATAAATAGATTGATCCGAAACAAGGTCACAAGCTGTTCGAATGATGTCAACCGAGATACCAAACAAGTTCAAAAAGTATCAATGAACACGAGCGAGTCGATAGAATTGAGAAAGAGAAAATGTAGAAGTCAAAAACAATACGGGTATTACATTCGACCTCTTATAAAAGAAATGTCATCGCCGCAACTCACAACAACGGAAGCAAGGTAACAACACAAAAAGCAACCGATAGAAACATCTCCCATGGGCCTCTCAGAGTCGATCCTGATATCTGTGCTGAAGCGCGAACTCCGAAAGTCTCGGTAACCAATTCACAAAATTGAATTCTGTGTCCCTCGAGTCCGCACTTGAAATGCGTTACTGACGAGAAGGACAATTCGTACGTACATGCCCCAGCACATTACATTCGAAGCACCTAGGCATACCGAATATGCAACGACTCAGCCCAACAAAAAGTCATAACACACAACGCATACAACGATCTCCATCGTAGCGCAACTCACATATGAAAATCGCGGCAACGACGGTATCGTTCAGTGATCACAACGGCCCGAACGATAATCAGCACACAATTACAAAACATCATGAAACAATCACATATACACAAACGTACAAAACCAAGCTCCAAAAGCTCGGACATATGCGATAACACGCAATTCTCCACGAAGCGACAAACATTAAATACCAACATCACACCTCTCACCGAGGGCCAACACAATAAATGTGCGTTGAACTACTCAACACTCACACCACCAATTCGATCATACTCGGGAGCTAACATTCTAACGACAATGTGAACATCACACACACATTCCCCGACCGTAACAGGAAATGATAGCCTTTAAAAACGAAAACCACCTTTTGAAAATAATTTGAAAACACCAGTTGATCTTGAATATCATATATCGAAAAAGTAGTACAAACATCGTCATCGAGACTTTGAAAAACCATCTTGCGTTTAATAATAAGAAAAAATGAGGACACCTTTCTTTAAATTAAAACTTTTCAGAAATATTCGACCTTCCGGTCTAGGCAAATGCGTTTCTAAATCATTGGAAATATCTCAAAATATTTGGTCCTCAAAGTAGAATACTTTCAAAACATAGTGTGGCACTAGTAGGCACCTTGAAGATACCGCGAGAAAATAATCCATTTTAAAAGTACGTCTCGGGATTTATTTTCTAAGATGCTCAAGGTTTTTTCAGAAATCCAATAGGCCAGAATGCCCAAAATTCACACGTATCGACATTTGCTTAAACACATCATAGTACGCATACCAAATCGTTCAAAATCAAGACAATACATGTCTTTTCCCGAGAACAAATAGTCAAATCACAATTTGAACTTGACTAGGACCGGGGCTAAACTACTGGTCCCCCTCGAGGCTTCTAAGGACCCTCCCGAGCTGGCTAGCGAATCAAGCTCGTGAATCCAGAGTGAAGTCATAGATTCCCTCGTAGCCTCGTCGGACCCTCCCGAGGTGAACAAAGCACACACAAAATACATCACCATTCCATATTAATCACAAATGTTTCCAGAAATACTTGCAAAACAAGCAAATCATTTTGAAAATCATTAGCAGCGGACAAAACAACAATCGAAAAGACATAAACAGCGACAACACTCCTCATATAAAAAAAATATGAGAGCCGAATAAACACATATCATGGAACCAAAAATCCACATAAGGATTCCATCGCTTAACACATAATCATACCAGTAACAAGTATCACAGAGGCACAACACAAACAAGGGAGACTTACATCCACAGGTCGCACGAAGATGATGATCGCCCCACGATACTAATCACGACCAACAAACTCAGATGATGTGTCGCGACACGATTCAGTTAGATAAAATTCGACGAGACAAAACTCAATAGACACAATTTGACCCGACAACCTAGGTTTCCACAACCTAAGCTCCGATACCATTTATTTAACACCCCCAATCCACTCATGGATATTACACGCCGTAGGCCTTTCCTCAAGGATGTACCAGGCTGGTAACAAAAATCAAACATCACAACATCGCCCTTAAGGCAAAAATGACTCAGTAGACCGATTTGGTCTTTCAATAATACATACAACTCAATACATGCCCACGCAGGGGTCAAAATACAACACACTCCCATACAACGGGGAAAGAATACTGTAGTGAAAATAGAACACAACTGAACCAATACAACAATATACATGTCCTCATGTGATTAGTATCATTCATCTTTCATCATCCTTCATGCTGACCCTGTGCTATGCTCCCCAAAACCTGAATGCAATACATACATCCACCCCCCGATTTCTTGGGGGTTAGCAAAATTCCACTATTTTGCTAGTGCAAGTACATAATCATACGAATTGTAACAAACAAATAGAAATCATGAATCGGGTACGACAATCAACTATCAAAGCCTTCCCGAGAGGTTTTTTTAATTAGAAAGCAACCAATGAAGTGTTTGAAAATAAATTCCTCATCTCGGGGATTTTAAAAGTAGAAACCTTATTGGACCTCAAGTCCTTAGTTGAAAAAAAATAACCATTTCAAGACGAATGGGTCTCAGCCCAAAATCACTTTCCGTAAAACGACCTTTACAAAACCGTTGGGGTATCAACCCAAATCTCATCAAATCACAGTACACGAGAACGATAACAAGGTTCGTTTTCCAACATCAAAACCCACAACCAAAGGATTAAACACAAACGACAAATACTCTAGTTCCATCCTAACCAAGTAGGCCAATGAACAACTTACCTCTTACACATCTAGTCAATGCATGCAAGAATCATGAAACCATCGTTCAAAAACACTCGTTTCCAGGAACGCCAATATCAAAACACATTTAAAATGCACTACAATTAACCGTTGATCCACACCTCCGTGAACCCCTACCGAGACCCCGTCGGATCTAACCCGTAGTGGTTAAAAGCAAAGCTCGTCGATCCACACCTCCGTGGACCCCTACCGAGACCCCGTCGGATCTAACCCGTAGTGAGCATACACACACACACACACCATTACTCATGCAATACTAATATGCTAAGAATGTAAGTTCATTAGGAATACTTGCTAGAAATGGCCACTTACCCGACACAATTATCATACTCAACACAATACCTCCATCATGAACAATCAATCACGACACAACAACACAATTAACGCGGAATACACGATCCCACAACATTAAACAAGCGGAAATATCATTAAAGCCCTCAATGTTCAAAATAATCAAATCATAATCAATTCACACGAATCATATTCACGAGGGCAAACCAACCATCGTAAATCCAACACGTAACTCTATTTGCAGGACACAAAACGTATGTGGAAATACTTGCCTCGAAACCACAATCGAAATAAGACGATGAACGAAAAGCGGTCGGGCAGCCCCGAACTCCCATACACAATCAAGAATACAATAGCACCACGAACGCTACGAGAATAACACCACACAAATTACCAACATGTTGTTTGTTGATTCTTTAGTCTAATACTCGTAAGCGCACGATTTATTCGATGTAGATATGCGGTGCAAGGTCGATTCCACAGTGAGGACTATGATAGTGATGTAAAATTATTCCTATCGTTTTGAACCAAATTGTATTAAATTCTAACCTAGTCCCAAATAATTTGATTTTTGATTTGTTATAATAATTGCATTAAATAACAGTAATTTTTTAAGCAGATTTTAGATAAATTGATTTTAAATAATTTACTAGGGTTTAGAATCCACCAATGTCTATTTATTATTTATTTTATATTTTAATTCCAAAAATTCAGGGAATAGATTCTGAAATCAATCTCACTATTTCCCTATAGATTTAACAATAAGTACAAAATTATAATTCAAATATAGATTTTCCTTCGCTTGAAAATGTAATTTCTAAGCATTATATGTATCCAATTTAATGGAAAACAAATAATCAAAGAAATTAACTAATATCAATAATCACAAAGCAATGGGGAATTTATAACTATCAAAAAATATGTGATATAATTGATGAAATAATATTCCCCTATTGAAGCGAAAATTATAATCGTTAAAAACATTTATTTGGAATTATTATATAAATATTAATAATAATATAGACATGGTTTTATCATAACCCCAGTAAAAGAAAATTACTCACTCATAATAACAACACAAATAAATAAATATTTCATAATATTATTACTCAAATATAATTTTTCTCCTTTTTTCTCCTCCCAAACACGACACATTCATCCTCTATTTATACTACTATAAAATTAATAAAATAATAATTTTTAACATTTTAAAATTCCACTCCCAATAATACACGGCTGCCAATTAATGCTGATGTCATGTATGACATCAGCAGAGAGTTGAATTTCCAGTCCAATCGGGTGTTGACACGTGGCACAATATGATCCGTCTATTTAATTGTCCTTCGAACGGTCATAATTTCTTCATACGAACTCGGATTCGGATGAATTTTTTTTAAAACGATCCTCTCGATGAGACGAATAAAATGAGACCAGTCGTTACTATATTTAAATTTTGTAAAAATATCGCCCTTGAACCAATTGATCTGTCTTGTACCGGTTGGTTAACCTGCAGATATAATTTAATTCCAATTAATTATCCAAAAATGACACAAAATTATAGAAAATTCTAAAAAAAATGAAATAATATAAATATATGGTAAAACGAATAAATTATTACACAACACACAATTATATATATAATACTAATAAAAATATTACTCAAAATATACTAAACAAATTCCCCCACACTTATCTTTGCACGTCCTCGGGTAAATATTATACCCGAGTTATAATAATCATATGCTGAAAAAAATCATGACAAAACCAATATCAAGAGAGAACAAGTGATCATGACCCAAGTGAGATCAGAGAAAAATAGGATGCCCCACCAAATTCTAACAACTTCATTGAGAATCGAATGCAAAAAGATTCAATACCCTCACGGTGGATATCACTCTTCACTCAAGTGTATATATGGGATATTCGAGAAGAGTTCATTCATATCAAAGCATAATGTGTCATTACCATATGCTTGATCAAAAATCAAATCTCCACTACTTAAAAATAAACTCATGCATAAATCAAAAGGTCTTTCTTTTGGTTATAACGTGGCTTTGGATATGGGTAGGATAAAGGGAAAATTATGAGGTTTGCTAGCCAAGATAAATTGTGAATTTAGATGCATAACAAATCTTACAAATAACAATCAACACCCCCCCTTCTGTAATAAAAACTCTCAAACCATCATCCCCAAGTTATTCTGTACATGGTAATTGAATATTCAGCTGGTAAGGTCATACTCTTGTGTAAGAAAAAGTATGCAATGGATCTTCTGGAAGGAATTATGTATCACTCAAGGGATAGTTCAAGTGCTATTTTATGTATATATAGTGATGATTTTCGCACTTGACCTCCCGCTTTTTTTTTTCTTTCAGGCCATTTTTTTTGCCTATATTTATATTTTTTTTATTCGGTTCAATACTCCAATGTACTTCACACCCTTTCACTTTCAACAAAAGCTCTTAATCTCCACAATACTCTTATGAACATCGGTCCTTATTTGTCACACATCTAGTTCACAATTAAATCCTTGACTAGAGGGTGCAAATGGATGAGCCATCAACAAGAATGGATAATGGCTAAAGTAATGTGCTTGATCAAAGAAATAGGCTCAGGCTCAATGGAGCTTCTAAGAATAAAATGTAATGGGTGGGAAAATATAAGCCAACAAGAGGTTAATCCTAATTGCCTTTATCATTTTAATGCAAGAGTTTATGAATGTAATCTCGAAATGTATAAATAAGCAAGTTCTAGAATGAACATAATATGTTTGACCACACAACAAAAAATATAGAGCATATATATAAGGATTGCGCTAAGGCTCAAAACTCACAAAAAGGGTGTTGTGTACTGAATCCCATACACCTTCATCTAAATCCATTATCAAAACCAGTGAAACATCCCAAAAATGATTTTTTCACTAACGTTTTCTCAAGAAAATGGTGTCGTGATTTTCAACCTCTCTTTTTTTATATATTTCATATATATATATATATAGATAGATATAGATATACACCTTCCCCCACACTTAATGATAAACAATATCCTTATTGTGTAAAAAGAACAACGGAGTAAAGGTTTAAATAAGGCTTCCCTGTTTATGAAAGACGACGCTTCACTCAAGCCTTTTCTTAGACCTGCAAGAAATAAGTGTGGCAATACAACTAAAGAAAATATATACCCGGAAGTATAACACAAACAACCTAGATGCGCTTCAAGAGAGTCCGAAGAGTCGCCTTACGTTGCCATCAATGCTTTTATTAAAAACAAACGAAAAAAATTATAGTAATAGAAATAACAATATATAAATCGTGGATAGATGCGCGTCAAGAGAGTCCGAAGAGAAACTCCTTAAGCTGCCATCATCTTAACGATTTTTACACCCGCTAAAAAGTAAAAACAACAAGAGGAATGAAGTGGGATATTAGAGAGAAAGGAATATATCAATTTTGCGTTTCCGCACAGTGAAATCTTTCATCCAAACAATATTAGCTAGAGCTGGGTCTGGTTCAGGAACAAATGCAATAAGTTTTTTGATAAGCTCTTCTGGTGTTGTTGCAACAACTATGATTCGTTTAGCACGCTCAGAAATAAAACCTTTTTCAGAAGAGTAGTTGATGAAAGATAGTAAACCATCGAAGAAACCATTGACATTTAGCAGACCTATTGGTTTCGTATGAACATTTAGATGGGCTCTGGTAACCACATGAAAAAGTTCCTCAAGAGTGCCAAAACCACCGGGGTGATAAAGGCATCAGCATTATTTGTCATGCGAGTTATGCGATCTTGCATATTCACAGCTCTGAACTCATCTCCAATGGTTGCTCCGGTGATTTTACTTTCAGCCAGAGGTTTTGGAATGATTCCCAATACTTTTACTCCTTCCATATAGGCAGAAGCAGCAGCACGTCCCATTAATCCTAGACTTCCTCCTCCGTAAACTACATGAATGTATTTTTCTCCTAAAGTACGACCCAAGTTATGGGCTGCTTCAATAAAGCAAGCCTCTTTCCCATGACTAGCTCCACCAAAAATGCAGATGGAGTTAAATTTTTTTGTGAAAGATGATGATTCCATTTTTTGAAAAGAAAATTACTTAGAGAGAAAATGAAAAGAATACAAGTTTGAGGGATGCAGAAAAGAAACAAATGCAATGTTTATTTATAGATGCAAAATAAAGTAAAAAGATTTATCAAATCTGTGACCGCATTAATTGTGCTTCAACTACTCAATAGAATAATGAATGCATTTATTGTGTATCAAATTTTTTATTCAGAAAATCTAAAAAAATGACAAAAAGTAAAAATACTCACGTGTATGTACAGTAATTGTGATTGTGGCTTACATCTTCCTCTGATTTTACATTCAGAAACGGCTTAAACGCCTTCTATGAGTCAGGGAGAAGCTTCCCATCCAATTTTCTTACAAATTGGCAAACACGGTCAATTAACGTCAGATTCCCAAGACGTTGTTCATATTCTGGTTTGAATTTATTCCACAAACATCGAATTCCATAATGTACGAGTCCACTAGGATGCGTGTCAAGAGAAATTTCGATATCATCTAAATTCTCCTTATTCAGACCATCCTTGATGAACTGAATTTTATCTTATCTATTTGTGGAAGGAATTCCTAAAAATCGACATCTCGAATCACAGTTCCACCCAGCATATTTGTAACAAACGACCATTTTCTTTGCTCGTCGTTTCTTGGCATATGAACTTTTTCCAAGCCCTGGTAAAAATCTAGTTGGTGTTTCCGTGAATTCACCCGCTATTCGCACTTTGGCTTCAATAATGAATCGAATATCAAAAGGTATGCCGTTATTCATAAGCAACCTCATCCTTTCAAGTCTGGCTTGGTAAAGTTTCAAAATGACTTTTTTGCTAAGAAAGGGAAATCTTTTTTCAATTGTTTTCAAAGTGTGTTCCATAATTAAAAATTAAAAAAAAATAAAAAAAATATCTACAAAATCAGTTGTTGTGGGAAACGAAAAATCCGACTTTACTAGCCACGGAGTACCGTTATCCGCCACTTGACTGGACAAACACGATGGAGTATTAGTTCACAATATCGGGGTCCTTAAGAAGAACCTCTTCTGCCTCAAAAGATTTTAATTCGAAGTATAGTTTTAACCGTTGACCATTTACTTTGAAAATATTACCATTTTTTGGATTTTCAATTTCTACAGCTCCGTGAAGATAGACCGTACGAATAATAAATGGACCAGACCATCGTGAACGCAACTTGCCTGGAAATAATAACAAACCAGAGTTAAAAAGAAGGACTTTTTGACCAGGAGAAAATGTTTTTCTCAAAATGTGTTTATCATGAAAAAATTTCATTTTATCCTTATATTTCCTTGCACAATCATAAGCATCATTTCTGATTTCTTCCAATTCATTTAGTTGAAGTTTCCTATGAATTCCAGCCATGTCTAATGAAAAATTTAATCGTTTTATGGCCCAGTATGCTCTATGTTCCAATTCAACAGGCAAATGACATGGTTTTCCAAAGACAAGCCTAAATGAAGACATTCCGATGGGAGTTTTAAAAGCAGTACGGTAAGCCCACAATGCATCATTTAATCGCAAAGACCAATCTTTCCTTGTAGGATTAACAGTTTTTTCAAGAATATGTTTGATTTCTCTGTTTGAAATTTCAACTTGTCCACTTGTTTGAGGGTGATAAGGAGTAGCAACTTTATGTGTAACACCATATTTTTTAAACAAATGATTCAAAAATTGGTTACAAAAATATTTTCCTTCATCACTTATAATTGCTCGTGGTGTTCCAAATCTGGAAAAAATATTTTCTTTCAAAAATTTTACCATGACTTTGTGGTCATTTGTTTTGCAAGCAATTGTTTCTACCCATTTTGAAAAATAATCGACGGCCACAAGGATGTAAAGATTGCCAAAAGAAATTGGAAAAGGTCCCATAAAATCTATGCCCCAAACATCAAATATTTCAATAATTAAAACTGGGTTTAAAGGCATCATATTTCTTTTAGAAATTCGACCTAATCTTTGACATCTATCACATGTGCTGCAATATGAATGTGTATCTTTGAAAAGTGTTGGCCAATAAAAACCACATTGCGGAATTTTAGCAGTTGTTTTCTTTGAACTAAAATGTCCTCCACATGCATGATCATGACAAAAGGAAATGATATATTGTTGTTCATGTTCTGGCACACATCTCCTAATGATTTGATCAGGACAATATTTGAACAAATATTGATCATCACAAAAGAATTTTTTTACTTCGTTTAAAAATTTTGTTTTATCTTGGTTATTCCAATGAGATGGCATGTTACCAGTGACAATATAATTGACAATGTCTGCATACCAAGGTATTTGAGAAACAGGCATGAGTTGTTCCTCGGGGAAAGTTTCATTAATGGGAGGTTCTTTATCAGTAAAATTCACGATTAGCCTAGACAAATGATCAACAACAACATTTTCAGCACCTTTTTTATCTTGAATTTCTAAGTCAAACTCTTGTAACAATAGAATCCAACGGACCAAGAGAGGTTTAGCATCTTTCTTAGAAAGAAGATATTTTAATGCAGCATGATCGGAGTAAATTATAACTTTCAAACCAATCAAGTAAGGTCGAAATTTGTCTAAGGCAAAGACAACTGCAAGCAATTCTTTTTCAGTTGTAGAATAATTTAATTAGGCATCATTTAGAGTTATACTTGCATAATATATTACAGTTGGTAATTTATTTTCTCTTTGACCCAATACTACACCGACGGCATAGTCGGATGCATCACACAATATTTCAAAAGGAAGATTCCAGTTTGGAGATTTGATGATAGGTGCAGAGCTCAACATAGATTTGAGTGTCTTAAAAGCTTTTAGACAATGATCATCAAATACGAAAGGTGTGTCTTTTGAAAGTAAATTACATAATGGACTTGAGATTTTGCTAATATCTTTGATGAATCGACGGTAAAAACCAGCATGGCCTAAGAATGACCGAATTTCTTTAATCGTTCGTAGGGGTGGAAGACTGGATATTAAATCAACTTTAGATTTGTCCACCTCAATTCCTTTTTCAGAAATCACATGTCCTAAGACAATTCCTTTTTTAACCATAAAATGACATTTTTCCCAGTTTAGGACAAGATTCTTCTCCTTACACCTAACCAATACTTGGGTTAAGTGGTGTAAACATTCATCAAAGCTAGACCCGAATATAGAAAAATCATCCATAAAATTTTCCAAAAACCGCTCAACCATGTCAGAGAAAATGCTCATAATACACTGCTGAAAAGTAGCAGGTGCATTACACAGACCAAATGGCATTCGTCGGTAAGCAAAAGTGTCGAAAGGACAGGTAAAAGTGTTTTTTTCTTGATCTTCAGGAGCAATGGGAATTTGGTTATAGCCGGAATATCCATCAAGAAAACAATAATAAGCATGACCGGCTAACCTTTCTAGCATTTGATCAATAAAAGGAAGTGGAAAGTGATCTTTTCTTGTAACAGAGTTCAATTTTCTGTAATCAATACAAACTCTCCATCCAGTTTGAATTCTGGTTGGAACAAGTTCATTTTCTTCATTCGTGATTACAGTTATGCCAGATTTCTTTGGAACTATATGAACAGGACTAACCCAAGAGCTGTCAGAAATAGGGTAGATGATCTCTACATCTAAGAGTTTGATTATTTCAGCTCTTACAACTTCTTTCAAATTAGGATTTAATCTTCTTTGAAATTCTCAGGAAGTTTTCGCATTTTCTTCAAGGTGAATTCGATGCATACATATAGAAGGACTAATACCTTTAATATCGGAGATGGTCCAGCCTATTGCTTCTTTATGTTCTTTAAGGACATTGATTAATTTATCTTCTCGTTCTTCATCTAAATCAGATGCTATGATCACAGGCAGGGTTTCTGATGGTCCTAAAAATGCATATTTTAGAGACTCAGGTAATGGATTGAGCTCTATCTTTGAATCTTCAATGTGTACTTCTTTATTCATTTGACTCTCAAGTGGTTCAGTTTTAGCTTTCCATTTATCATTATCCAATAATGGTGTAGACTCTAGTAAAGAATTTACTTCATTAATTAAACTGTCGATGTCAAAATCTGAGCCAAAATGAGCAAGACAACTTTCAAAAAGATCATCATCATCTATTTTTGGAAAGAAATAAGGACCCATACTCTCTATCATATTTATCTCACAAACATCATCATGATCGTCATGTTGTTGAGAAATGTTAAACATATTTAGTTCAACAGTCATATTTTCAAAAGGAAATTTTATGATGCCATTTCTACAGTTAGTTAATGCATTTGAAGTAGCTAAAAATGGCCTACCTAAAATGACAGGGATTTGATCTTTGGTATTCTCAACAGGTTCAGTGTCTATGACTATAAAATCAACAGGAAAGCAGAATTTATCTATTTGAATCAGAACATCCTCTACGATTCCTCGAGATATTTTTATAGATCTATCAGCTAGTTGAAGTATCACAAATGTTGATTTTAGCTCCCCTAATCCAAGTTGTGTATAAACAGAATATGGTAATAAATTCACACTGGCTCCTAAATCAAGCAAGGCTCATTTAATGATGTGATCTCCAATGACACAAGATATTGTAGGACTACCAGGATCTTTATACTTAACAGGAGTTTTACTTTGGATTATTGAGCTAACATGTTCTGCTAAAAATGCCTTTCTTGGAACATTTGTTCTTCTTTTTACAGTGCAAAGATCTTTCAAAAACTTAGAATAAGCAGGCACTTGTTTAATAGCATCAAGGAATGGAATATTTATTCGAACTTGTTTAAATATTTCCAATATATCTTTGTATTGCGCACTTTTATATTTTGGAATAAGTCTTTCAGGAAATGGAGCTTTTGGAACGTAAGGCTTTTCTTTTTCTTTAGAATCTTTTGATTTTGAAACTTGTGGTTCATTTGATTTTTGTTCCGGATCATAGCCAGGCTTTTGTATTTCTTTTCTACTTCTAAGGGTAGTTATGGACTGAACTTCTGCGTTAGAAGAGTTTACTTCATATTGTCCTTTCGGATTAGGGATGGACTGACTCGGAAATTTTCCCTTTTCTCTTTCAGCTAAAGTTGTTGCAAGTTGACAAATTTGTGTTTCAAGCTTAGAAATAGTATGTGAGTTTGATTGTACAGCTTGCTGAGTTGATTGGAACATTTGTTGAGTAGATTGCATGAATTGTTGCAACGTATCTTCCAAAGATGGTTTCTTTGGCACTGTAGAAGGATACTGATAAGTATTTGGAGGATATTGATTAGGACGGATATTTTGTTGATTTGACATGTTCATTTGATGTCCTCCTTGATTCATTGGAGGCATGTTTTGCTTCCAGAAAAAATTTGGATGATTCCTCCAATTTGGATTATAAGTTGGAGCAAATGGGTTGTCCGAAGATTTTCCATATGAATGTAACACATTGACTTCTTCATTAAAAATTTCTTGATTTTGTGGACAAGAGGGACAAGATTGAGATGAATGAAATGATTCCGCACATGAAATGCAAAATTCATGTTTTGAGTTTGACGAGGGGATGGATTGCTTCAAGACTAACGCATCCACTTTTCGTACTAAATCATCTATAGTAGATTTTATTTCAACATCTTGTTTAACCTCGTAAATTCCACCTTTTTTTGGGGTCGTATGCATCGATTTGGCTCTAGAGTCGAGTGAATTCCATTGTTGTGAATTAATTGACATATTTTCTAGTGCATTCCAAGCTTCGTCTCCAATAAGGTGAAGAAATTTTCCACCATGCATTGATTGGATTAATTGGCGATTGTTTGGAGTTAAACCGTCATAAAAATATTTTACCAAATGCCATATTTCAAAATCATGATGGGGACACTTAAGGATTAAATCATTAAATCTTTCCCAACACTCATAAAATTCTTCATTTTCTATTTGGAAAAATTCTGATAACTCTCTTCTAAGACTCAGTTTTGGACATTGGAAAAAATTTTGCGAGAAATTTATTCACTAGTTGGTCCCAACTAGTAATTGTTCTCGCTTGAAGAGAATTTAGCCAGAATTTTGCTTTAACTTTGAGAGAAAATGGAAATAGTCTGAGTTTGACAGATTCATCAGAGAAATTTTGGAATCGGAAAGTAGAACAAATGTCGAGAAATTCCTTGACATGCATATAGGGATCTTCTCTTTCCAAACCGTGAAAAGATGGAAGAAGTTGAATTATTGATGGTTTAAGTTCGAAATGAGTTGCATTAGTCGTAGGCAACACTATGCAAGAAGGAGAATTAGCACTTACTGGAGAAAAATATTCTATTAAAGTTCTCTTTTGCAACTTCATTATTCCGATTTTCGATTTCGTCCATTTTTGGTATGTGTTTTGTTTGTTGAACTTCAATTTTAGTTAAGCACAATCTTCTTCTCAATAATCGACCTTTATTATTTCGTTGCCAAACTGGCATTCACCGATATTTCAATTTTTTTAACTTTGCATACAAACCAAATTATGATAGTCGATCGAACTTCCAGATCGTTGGAGGCATCACAACGGTCGCACTTAAAATCCAACTTTATTCGGCATGTACAACAGAGGCCTTTTTGCCAAAATTCAATCGATTTTCAAAATCAGTTTGTGCAAGATTGATATTTAGCTTTTTTCTATTCAAATTGAACAAAGTCGTGAGTGGAAAATATCAATTCCTTGTTGAATCTTTTAAAGGATTTTATTGTTTTAATTTTTTTTTACTTTTTATATTTTTATTATTATTAATAATAATGATAATTATTATAATTATTACAAAAATTATAGGATGTAATAGATTGCAAAGGAATAAATTTACTAATTGATCTACGGAAGCAATATCTATTGATAAACTAAATTGTACGACGAGAAATATTGCAACTAAACTAAATGTCTAAGAATACTGTAAATAGAAAATAACAACTAAAAACGCAATCTAAATTTACCATTAGAAGATTATATTAAAACTAAGGGCAAGATATAAAAATTAAAAAAAAAATCTGATTTTTTTTTATATTTTATATTTTTTTATATTTTTATATTTATTATAATTTTATTATATTTTTAGACTAATAATATTGAGCTAATATATATATATATATATGTATATATATATATATCCAGATATATTATTTATTTTTTCACAAAAAAAATTCAGATTTTCTTTTAAAAAAAATAAAAATTACAAACTTTTATTTTATTTATGCAAACAATAAAAATAGTTTTTTTTATTACCAATTTTCGTTTCTGTTTTTTTTTTAATTTTCAGGTTTTTAATTTTTTTAGTATTTTCCCTTTTTATTAAAATATTGTAATTTTATTTTTAAAAAAAAAATCTGTTTTTATTAAAAGAAATTCAAAGTTCAGAATTTTTTTATTATATATATATTCCAGATTATTTAAATTACTAATTCTTAATCTGATTTTTTTTTTATTTTTATGAAAAGTAATTTTTTTGATAAAACTAGAAAGTTTTACTTTTAAAAATAAAATAAAATAATTCAGATTTTTATTTATTATGGGAAATAATATTCCAGATTATTTTTTAATTTATTTTTATTATTTTTTATTTTTTCGAATTTAAATTAAAAATTTTGATTTTTAAATATTAATATTCCAAAATTACAAAAATATTACCTTAAAGTCTGAAACTTTTTTTTATTTTCCAGATCTTTTTTTAAAATAAAAAATAAATAAGTTCTGATTTTTTTAAATTTTTTCAGATTTTTTATATTTTTATATATTTTTGGACTTTTTTATTTTTTTTATTATTTTATTATTATTTTTAAGAAAATGAAAAGTAGTTTTTATTATTATTACTTATATTTAATATTTATTATTATAAGTTTTTATTATTTTTTAGAATTTTTTTATGAACGTAAAAAGAAAATAAATTCTACTACTAACTATTATTTATACTAACATAATCTAAAACGAATATTAAAAAGACAGATAATAATAAAGAAAAGCAGTAAAATAAATAACTAGTAGAAGAATTTAACTAACTTAGTGACGACAGTCTTCTTGTACTTCGTTTGCGCCTCCCCGACAACGGCGCCAAAAACTTGTTGTTTGTTGATTCTTTAGTCTAATACTCGCAAGCGCACGATTTGTTCGATGTAGATATGCGGTGCAAGGTCGATTCCACAGGGAGGACTATGATAGTGAAGTAAAATTATTCCCATCGTTTTGAACCAAATTATATTAAATTCTAACATAGTCCCAAATAATTTGATTTTTGATTTGTTATAATAATTGCATTAAATAACAGTAATTTTTTAAGCAGATTTTAGATAAATTGATTTTAATTAATTTACTAGGGTTTAGAATCCACCAATATCTATTTATTATTTATTTTATATTTTAATTCCAAAACTTCAGGGAATAGATTCTGAAATCAATCTCACTATTTCCCTATAAATTTAACAATAAGTACAAAATTATAATTTAAATATAGATTTTCCTTCGCTTGAAAAATGTAATTTCTAAGCATTATATGTATCCAATTTAATGGAAAACAAATAATCAAAAAAATTAACTAATATCAATAATCACAACGCAATGGGGAATTTATAACTATCAAAAATACGTGATATAATTGATGAAATAATATTCCCCTATTGAAGCGAAAATCATAATCGTTAAAAATATTTATTTGGAATTATTATATAAATATTAATAATAATATAGACATGATTTCATCATAACCCAGTAAAAGAAAATTACTCACTCATAATAACAACACAAATAAATAAATATTCCAAAATATTATTACTCAAATATAATTTTATTACACAATATTTTTATTTCTCTCCCTTACAATAATATCTCTATTTTTTTCTCCTTTTTTCTCCTCCCAAACACTACACATTCATCCTCTATTTATACTACTACAAAATTAATAAAATAATAATTTTTAACATTTTAAAATTCCACCCCCAATAATACACGACTGCCAATTAATGCTGATGTCACGTATGACATCAGCAGAGAGTTGAATTTCCGGTCCAATCGGGTGTTGACACGTTGCACAATATGATCCGTCTATTTAATTGTCCTTCGAACGGTCATAACTTCTTCATACGAACTCGAATTCGGGTGAATTTTTTTTAAAACGATCGTCTCGACGAGACCAATAAAATGAGACCAGTCGTTACTATATTTAAATTTTGTAACATTATCGTCCTTGAACCAAGTGATCTGTCTTGTACCGGTTGGTTAACCTGCAGATATAATTTAATTCCAATTAATTATCCAAAAATGACACAAAATTATAGAAAATTCTAAAAAATGAAATAATATAAATATATGGTAAAACGAATAAATTATTACACAACACACAATTATATATATAAAATACTAATAAAAATATTACTCAAAATATACTAAACACAACACCAAGCGGAGATCAACTCGGAATCCTCGAGCACCTATAATCCTCCGGAAGAATCAACAAAAACATGATTATGATGAGGATCACGACCAAAAGCAACGGAGACCAAATCAAACTATCGAAGGAAACTCATTCGAACATTTAATCAAAAATTAAATGTTCACTACACCTCAAGAACACCGAAATCACCCTTCGGGTTGAAACAAATCGAAGATATAGATATACAATCCATAAAACAAGTTTAATAATAACATCTAACACCAATCGATTTATCAAAATTGGATGGAAAACGAAATCAAGAACAAAACTCCTAAAAAGATCGACTCCGGAGAATCAAGAAAATACCTCGAATTAATGACGAAGAACACGAATTGATGTTGTTAATCCACACCAAGAACTTGAGTAGGATGATATCTCTGAGACAAATCGCCCAAAATCGCCCAAAACAAGAGGAAGAAGAAGAGAGGAGAGGAAATGAAATCCTCTCCCAAAATCCCGCTGAAATAGGGCTAATCAGACTCGCATGCCCCAACCCGGACTGAGTGTGCCGCGGCCCACGGCTAAAATTGCGAGCAGCAGCAGCTTAGTGCTGCGGCTCGGCCATCAGAGGGCTGGGGCCCGCGGTACAGCCGTGCCAGGTTCACTGTGCAGTCTTAGCCATTTTGACCATAACTCCTTCGTTCGGAATCAGATCGACTCACCGTTTGAACCATTAGAGCTAACTTGATGCTCTATAATACTAAAAAGATTCAGAAATTTTGGAGTTTCCAAGAATTGATGGTGATTTTACAAAGTCGAACTCATACTTGGAAAAGTCGCTTAAGAACATGGAACTCAATAAAACGACACTGAAACGAACTCGGATCACAAAAAATGTAGAATTAATCATTCTCAGAATGACAAAACGGTCACAATAGAGTCATTAAGATAGACTTCCGCCAAAAAAGAAAATTATCAGAAATCGAAATTGCGGATATTACACTTGCTGTTGTGGTCACCGAGGAGGTCAACCACATTGAGAACCAAGGTGGTTGGTACGTCGACACCGGTGCGACCGCCCACATAGGTGCCTATAGGAGCCACTTTAAGACCTATCAAGTTGTTGATGGGAGGAAGCTCAACATGGGGAATCCAGCTTCATCTGAGATTATCGGAGTTGGAGAAGTGGCCCTCAAACTAACGTCCGGACAAACACTCACCTTGAAGAATGTGCTTCATGTTCCTGATATTAGGGAGAACTTGATCACAGGCTCTATAATAGTTAGTAAGGGGTTTAAACTAGTATTTGAGTCAAATAGGGTTATCATAAAGAAGTTTGATAGGTTTTTAGGTAAGGGTTACCTCACGGAAGGACTCTTTAAACTTAATGCTTTGGCTATGCGCCATGTAATCAAACCTGTTAATGCTAATGAAAATGCTACTGCTTCCTCTTATTTGACCGAGTGTTCTGATTTATGGCATTGTAGATTAGGTCATGTGAATCTAAATGCTATAAAAAGATTAGTAAACTTAGATTTACTAAAATTAAATGAAGTCATTTCTCAAAACAAATGTGAGATTTGTGTTGAGGCACAAATGACGAAGCTACCGTTTCATTCGGTAAAAAGTACTTTATCACTTTCATTGATGATTGTACAAGATATTGTTATCTTTATCTTTTGAGAAGTAAAGATGAAGCTATTGAAGCTTTTAAGAACTTCAATAATGAAGCCGAGACCCAACGAGGTTGTCGTATCAAAATGGTTCGAAGCGATAGAGGAGGCAAATATGTAGCCCCGTTTAGAGGAGGTATTCGGGCTGGGCCGGTTTAGGTCGGGCTACTAAAGCCCGCTCTATTTAAGGGCCGGTCCGGGCCGATCCTTTCTTTTTGGCGGGCCGGGCCGGTCCGGTCTTTTTTTACAAATGCAAGTCCCGGCACGGCCCACAGCCCATTGTGTTCATGGGCCTGGCGGGCCTATTCACGAGCCGGATCGGATCGGGGTCCAATAGCAAACCTAATTACTAAGTACATAAATGTGGTGTTATTCGGAATAACAGAATAAAAGCTTCAAGTTCTGCAGGTGTCAAGTTGCAAACATAAACTAGAAATTAGCAACAGAAACTAGTCCCTCACAGCTGCATCATTTCAAGATTAGCAAAAAGTAGCAACAGACTAACAGTAACATCTCAAGATTAGCAACAGAATAACAGTAACAGGAATAAAAAATCAACAACAGGAACAGGAACATCTCAAGATTGAGCCAATGTGACAGTTAAAACAGTTTTAGAAAACCAGAACCAACCGTTTTAAAACAGTTTTAGAATTAAACAGGCCCTCACAGATTTTATTCCCACTTCAAATTTTATTATAAAGATAGAAAATTACAAATAAATAGTAAAATAAGACTAGTACTCAACTAATCATTCATGAAAGTTGGCCAAGAAATCATCTTTATTCGACATATCGACCATGTTAGACGACATCTCCTCCTCGGGTACAAAATCATCTTCAATAAAATCAAAGTGACCCCTCATGAATATGTCATACTCATCATCGCCCTCCTCCAATTTAAACTTAGCCTCCTTGGTTCGATTTTCGGCATCAAGCATATCTTTCCACATGACACAAAAGCGTATCGATTTGGGTCGACTCCTTTTATCTGATAGTGTGCGTCCCGCCGCACTAAAACAATTTTCCGAAGCTACAGTGGATATTTGTGAAGCCAATAGATCACGGGCTATACGCCTCAATACAGGAAATGATTTTGCATCGTCTCTCCACCAATTAAGAATATTGAAACCGGTTGTGTCGGGATGTTGATCTCCTCCAAAGAAATAGACCACTTCATTTACACTTGATTTGCTTGATGTTGTTGTCGTTGAATTTTGTCCAAGTAAAGAGCCAAAGATTCCACGACCTTGTTGATTGCTACTTTGTGATTCCAAAGTATCACCTACCGATTGTGTATCATCATTGTGAGCATCATATAATGTTTGAAACATCTTTAGAATTTTGTTTTTCTAGGCAAGCTCATCAAATCTTGTTCCGGTACCTATGTTGGTATAATACATCTTCAACAATTGAATGCACCCACCGATTTTGCATCGAGGATCTAAACAAGCAGTTAGTATAGCAATTTTTGGCACTAATGAAAAATATTTTAACCATTTTCCACCATTCCTTGAATAACTTTGCCCAACAATTCATGGTCCTTTAAATTGGAAAAATAACTTTGTAATATGAACCATATACGCCAACATCAAATTTGAGGTAAAGTTGACCCGACATAACTTCGCTTACTTCTTTAAATTTTTGAAGGAGCGGACCAAGAACATCAACAACATAAAAATCCTCTATTTTCAAATAATTGTTTGTCGGGTCAACTTCATCATTTCCAACTACAAATAACAAACATGTTTCAACAATTTCATTTTCATAACTTCGGCATTCTTGCAACATGCGAAATGTGGAGTTCCACCTAATTTTGCAATCAAGATAGGATAGCAATATTTTTTTTCCATTGAGCACAACCATCTCCCTATAATTTTGAGTTCTTGTGGAACTAGATGTAATATGCGACAAACAAGACCTAATCTTTTCAATAGAGCAAAGAATGTGATTTAAACCATCTTTCACACATAAATGAATAATATGACAAATACATCTAACACGAAAAGGATTACCATCAAGAATTGGGTTAAGAGCTGTTTTCAGCAAACGTACAGCAGCCAAATCGTTACTTACAAATACTTCTCTTTTAAATTCCAATTTGAAAGAGTTCTAAGCATTTGACTTTGAATCTCTTTACCCATGTGTGGATGTGGTAGTTCAACAAAGTCAATAATACGTTTTTGCATAATCCAATCATCATCAACCCAATGAGCAGTGACACACATATAACTAAGATCACACCTACCGGTCCACAAATCACAAGTAAATGAAAACTTGCAAGACAAAGAATCAAAAATAGCTTTTAAAATTCCACAATCTTCTTTAAATAAACGCATGCCATCATTGTAAAGAGTACTACGCGGAATTCTTTTCCATTGTGGTTGTAAAGCAGTTTGCACATAATTTTCATAAACAATGTCTTCCGCAAAAGAAAAAGGGAGTTTTTTTGGAACACATACCTTGCAGTGCATTTCCTAGCCCGCTTGTGATTGTATCGCCAATTTTCGACTTAACCAGCTGATGACCTTTGAAAATGTTGTTGAGTCAATCCATCGCCACCATCCTCATCCCGTCATGGATGTTTAGCAAAATGGCATGATAGTGTACCTGTGCCAGTGTCATTTCTGTGATTTAAAATCAGCCCACATAAACGACATTTTGCAATTTGCTTCTCAAAATCTTTGTCAAACAACTTCCAAACTTTACTAGTAAGTTTTCGTTTTCTGCCCGATTCAAAAGGCGCTTCACTAGGTTCAGCAGTGTCATCATCATCAAAAATATTAGTGGGTTCCTCTTATGCACTATTACCGAACATGAAGCCAGGATTTTAGATCGGAACATCAACAGTACCCTTACAAACTTTTTTTGAAGAAATTGATTTTGAAGATGAACTATTACAAGGTTTTGATTCTTTCATTGTAGTGAAATAAACCACCAAAATACAAAAAACGAATTCAGATAAATCAAACTCAGAAAGATTAGAAGAATATGTGTGATTGAGGAAGAAAGAGACTCACTATTTATCGATGAGGAGAAGAGGAAGTCGACCGTTGAGAAGAGGAAGTCGACCGTTGGGAGAGAATCCATCCGTTGCGAGTCTTGAGAATCCAGCTGTTGGGAGAGAATCTGACCGACTTGGAGTTGGGACAACTTGGGAGAGAAGGAGAGTGTTGAGTGTTGACCTGTTGATGTGATATTTGTCGGAGGGAGGGTATGTTTGCTGATTTGGGTTGGGAGGGATTGAATTGGGTTGGGAATTAGGATGCGGGAGAGAAAAAGGCTTTAGATTCAGAAGATAGTTTATTTGACCAGTGGGCCTATTGGGCCTTTGAATTGATAGGAAAAGAAAAATTCTATTGGGCCTTTTAATTCACGGTTTTTAAGCGGGCTAAACGGATCGGGCCATTCCGGTTCACGGGCTAACACGGGCTCGGGCCGGCCTGGGCCGGTTTTTAAGCATGTAGGGCTGTGCCGGGCTGTTCTGTGACCGGCCCAGATACCAACCCTAGCCCCGTTTGAGGAATTATGCAACGAGAGTGGTATCATTCATCAAACAATAACTTCATATGCACCAAAATCTAATGGCGTTGCTGAACGGAAGAATCGAACACTTAAAGATATGATGAATGCCTTATTAATTAGTTCAGGGTTTCCCCAGAACATGTGGGGGGAAGCTGTCTTTATAGCCAACTACATACTGAACAAGATTCCACGCGAAGTTAAGGATGCTACTCCTTATGAGTTGTGAAAAGATAGAAAAACATCATACAAATATCTCAAAATGTGGGGGTGTTTGGTGAAGGTTAAGGTGCCTCTATCTAAACAAGTTAAAATTGGTCCTAAAACGGTCGATTGTATCTTTATTGGGTATGCACTGAACAGCAGCGCTTATCGGTTTGTTATCCACAAGTCAGAAGTACCTGATATAACTGTGGGAACAATAATTGAATCAAAGAATGTTATATTCTTTGAAAACATATATCCTTGTAAGAACAATGATAAAGTTGAGAACAATTCTAGCAATAGAGTTGAAGATGAAACAACAAGTTCAAAATCTGTGGATGTAGATCCAAAGTCACGTAAGCGATCGAGATCTAATATGGAAGATGTAGAACTAAGACATGGTCGTAGGGTTAGGACACCAAAGACATTTGGACCTGACTACATAGCATTCATGTTGGATGAAGATTCAACATCGATCAAAGTATCTTATGCTAGACCAAGCGGGTTGCTCGGGAAAGAAGCTGTTCAGAGTGAAATTGACTCAATTTTACAAAACCAAACTTGGGTTTGGGCTGATTTACCTGAAGGTTGTATCCCTTAGGATGCAAATGGACACTTAAAAGAAAGTACAAGGCTGGGTCAATTTATAAGTATAAAGCTCGTTTAGTAGTCAAAGGTTTCAAGCAGAAGGAAGGGTACGATTTTTTCGATACCTATTCACCTGTAACAAGGATTACATCTATTCGAGTGCTTCTCGCAATTTCTGATTTTTACAATCTTGAGATTCATCAAATAGTTGTTAAGACTGCTTTTCTGAATGGTGATCTGGATGAAAAGATGTATATGGAACAACCTGAAGGGTTTGTCGTACATGGACAAGAGAAAAAGGTCTGCAAACTAGTTAAGTCTCTATATGGATTGAAACAAGCTCCACTACTGTGGCACTTGAAATTTGATAATGTAATGTTATCAAATGGTTTTAAAATAAATGAGGGTGATAAATGTGTTTACATTAAGAACACTAATAAAGGCTATGTTATTATGTGTCTTTATATAGACGGCATGTTAATCATGGGTAGTAATATACAAGTGATTAGCGACACTAAGAACATGTTAAAAAGAAATTTTGACATGAAAGACATGGGGCTAGCCGATGTGATTCTTGGAATGAAAATTTTGAGAAAACCTGATGGAATCATCTTGACACAATCTCACTATGCCGAAAAAGCTCTCAAAAAGTTTAATGCTTTGATAGCTTGTCGGCTAAGACCATAATAGAGTTAAATGTTCACTTGAGTAAAAATCGAGGGGAGCCCGTTGCACAAGAAGAATATGCACGAGTCATTGGGTGTTTAATTTATCTTTAAAATTGCATTTGACCCGACTTAGATTGCGCTGTGAACAAATTGAGTCATTACACGAGCAATCCAAGCAAAGAGCATTGGGAAGTTCTTATTAGAGTTTTGAGGTAGTTAAAGTATACTCAAAACCTTGGGTTACACTATTCGAGATACCTCCAGTACTTGAAGGGTACTGTAATGCGAATTGGATACTTAATATGAATAGTTCAGTTTCTACAAGTGGTTACCTGTTTACCATTAGGGGTGAAGTTGTCTCGTGGAAGTCCGCAAAACAGACGTATATAGCCCGATCCACTATGAAATCGGAATTCATAGCTTTGGACAAAGCTGGTGAAGAAGCTGAGTGGCTCAGAAACTTTCTACAAGATATTCCATGTTGGTCAAAGCCAGTACCTGCTGTGATGATACACTGCAATAGCCAAGCTGCTATTGGTAGGGAAGAAGTAACGTGTATAATGGAAAGTCTCGACATATTCATCGACGCCATAATACAGTGAGACATTTGATCAAAAGTGGGGTTATCTCTATTGACTATGTGAGGTCATTGGATAATCTAGTGGATTCGCTAACCAAAGGGTTAAACCGTGATCAAATGAATAAATTGCTTGGGGGAATGGGTTTAAAATCCACAAATTAAGAATTATCATAGTGGTAACCCAATCAATATGACTGGAGATCCCAAGAACTTGGTTCAATGGGAAAACTAAGCTATGAGAGAGTTCATGTGAAACACTCATCTAAGTTTATTTCCTGTAGAGAAATTGAGCGTTGAAAGCTTGCATAGTAGTGAGGTTAAGTCTATGACTTTTAATGATTCCTAAAGACCTCGAGGAGGTAGAGTATGGAAAGATACTCGGTAAAGAATCACCTATATAAGTGAGAAGTGAGGGCCGCTTCATGAAATACACTTAGGAATCCAAAAGGGTGTCCAAGGCCCGCAAAGAACACAAAACGTGAGAACGGATGAGGTTGAGGTGTTCAAGTTTTAGTACCATTGTCTCGGTGCACGTTGTGGGGGAATAGTTCAAAACATCATGCCACTAGTCTGACTCTGTACCCAATGGTGTTAACTATGGAAGGTGTAACACCCCCAGAGCCATCCGGGAGTATTATAGCGCTGTGGGCCCCGAAACGGAACCCACAAGACTAAAAGACATTTTTAAAAATATTTCAAATACGGATAAGGGGTGATGACGGTAATATCTTTAAACAAAGACTTTATAAAATCCATTTATCAATACCGTCGCAAAAACTCATTTGAAAGTACAAGGCCAAGATGCCTAAACTCGACGATTTGAAAAGTATACGTTAAGCCACCACACGTACCAGCAAAATAGTTTAGAAAACGATTTACCAAAATAACTTAAAGTTATCAAATACTAAAAGAACATTTTAAAATACTCACACAACGGAAATGACAAATAGTAAAAAATACTCTAGCTGTGGAATATAACAACTATTCAAAGCACTCGATTCACAAACACACGCCATAGCCAGTATCCTCCGGGAAGCTCATCTCTTCACGACCGCTACAAGATCGATATCCCAAGAGCCTAAAAAGAAGGCCCATGTTGCGATGTTTCGTTAACGCAAGTGCACGTTATCGTTTACAAGTAATAAAGTGATGAGTGAGTATCGTTCCCACGAGGACTGAATTACTAAGTACCGATTTTGTGTATTCCAATTTTATTTGAACGGTCGAAATTTTGGTTGCAATTAATAACTAAATAAAATTAATAAAAGAACTAACAATAAAAACGATCGCTTGAAGAAAGAGAATCAAATGATGAATAAGTCTAGGATTCTGAATCCACCTCGGTTTATTCCGAATTTACTCTCGATTATCTGTAGTTAATGATTTTCCCCAATTTATTGAAGGCGAAGATTGCTAATATACTCTACCGCCTCTCCCGAGGTCAATAGATTTTTCTAAAGGCGAATAACGCACTCTATCCCTAGGTGAATTATTTCGTCTTTAGGCAAAAAGCATAAAATCTCCAAAAGGCCACGTAGTTCCTATGAGTATATTCCTATCTCACAGAATAAAACGGTCCTCACCAATAGTTCCTCACCAACTCTCCTCTCCAGATTCGAATTGAATGATTAGAACAATACAACTATTGGCCAGATAATTGAAAGCATTAAACACGATTGGGAAAACTTAACAAAAAGGGAATGAAATAGATAATCTTAAGCAAATCCGTCAAAACGTAGGTTTCATCAAAATCCCAGATCAGGGTTTTAGCCTGACATGCTAAATAATGAAAATACAGAATTAATAATTAAAAGCATGAAAATCAAACGCATATGAAGAGCTCGGATTCCTCCGTTCTTCTGGCTTCCGCCCTCTTCCATTGATGTCTTCTGCTTTTCTCGTCTGCGCTAGTCTTCTTTGATCCTCCTCTTCCCCAAGCTTCCAAGATTCCAAAAGATCAAAAGATTATTAATTAGGGTCTTAAGCCCTTATTTATAGCTCTCAACAGTCTCCAAATCGCGTCCGTGTGAGTAGGTCGAGAACTGGCTTCAAAACGGCCCAAATCCGCGCGGAGCACACCAAAGCCGCCTTGTGTGCCGTGGCTCACTTAATCTGTGCCGCGGCACATGGCGTCCAACTTAAAAACCTGGGCGCTATAATTTTCCTCTGGGCCGCGGCTCACCAAAGCTGTGCCGCGGCTCAGAGTACAGTCTACTCTGGTGCCTGCTGGCCTTCTGCGTGTGCCGCGGCTCACTTGCCCTGTGCCGCGGCCCACGGCCAAAATTCGCCGTTTTCGCCCGTTTTGCCTCGTTTTAGCTTTCAGACTAAATTTTCCTGCAAAACATAAAATAATAGGGCATTAAAGGCTCATTTATGCAGATTTCATCATAAAAAGAATATAAAATAATGATAAATAAGCGTATAAAAATACGCATAACAAATACCCCGAAACTTAAGCCTTTGCTTGTCCTCAAGCAAAAAGAATTAATTTCAACAAAAGAATATCGTGAATAATCGTGCAACTCATAGTGCTCAACCTAATCAATACTATCCTGAAATTCTCTCTGAATAATACGAGTATCGTAATAGCAAGCTACACTCAGAACACTGATTCCACAAAGTAACCAAGTTCAGTCCTAATCACTCGTTCATGAAGAAAACCCAGCTCAAAGATTAACAAACGTGAATCTAATCGACCGTCAATATGAAAGGTTAAAATAAACGAGCTAATTCGCCCCGTTTCACAGTCTAATGGCAAAATTTTCACGAGTTTCATAAAAAATAACCCTCGGACAGTATTCCCTTATGTATATATGCTCAAGAAATTTGATTCGAGTTGACCACTAGGTTCGGATCTCGGGATGTTTCATCGGGATAATCCTAGGGTGGAACTTCCATTCTCATGTATTGGGAAACTGTTTGACGTAAAAGACACTCATGGGGCACATGGATGCTTCTAGTTACTAAGTTCCCCTCCACAGCGGAGAAACAACTCGAATAGCTAATTCCAGCATGTCCGAATCAAGGTCGCTGTTTTACGCGAGAGTAAACAACGGGTCACGTGAATACCCCCGGTTACTAAGCTCCCTATCATTGGCACATGCGAAATTTCTAAATCATTAGTCTAATCAGGGTCGTCGTTTTACGCGAGAGTAAACAACGGGTCACGTGAATACCCCCGGTTACTAGACTTCCCATCATAGAACAAATATTATCTCGACTTTTGGGAAACTGACCGACTCTAAACTCAAGTGCCAACACGACTTATGCAACTGGACGACTAGCTAACCGAAAAGTGTAACCAAACGTATCAACGGTGATTTTAAAACACGTATGTATCCTCTCTTATCCGCTAAGATCTCTACAAAAACCGAAAAAATTTCGGACCTAAATGGAGACTTAGCAGAAACAGAAATCACTAACTACAACTCGACTAAAACTCGACCGTTTCTTAATAGAGAAAAAAAGTGTCGTAACATCAGTATTACATAAATAGAAGCACGAAAAATTCACGAATAATAGTAAAATCATGACGAGCAAGGTTATCGACAAAAAGATAACTAAAAATAACAAAGAGTGCAACGAAATAAGTACAGCAGTAAATGTAGCAACAGAAATAGACCCCCCCAAACTTAGGACATACATTGACCTCAATGGACAAAATATAATATGCAATAAAAGTGAAATGTCAAGTACTAACCTCCAGTCCTCTCACGAGCTGGTGCCGGCATCATCCGGTGAGGAGGGTGGTGTGGCTGGCCGAGCAAGTGCAATAAATGGCCCGTCTGGGTGCATGATATGGGCCGTACATGTAGCTAGGTGCTCCTGGTGGTAGGCATCCCTCGCTGCTAGACGCCTCGCCTCTCGTCGATTGGCCCGGCGGGCCTGCTCTCGCATCTCACCCCTGACGGCAGCAATAATGCTCTCTCTCTCCGTCCTCTGCTCCTCTCTCATGGCAGCCAGCATACTCTCCCTCTCTCTCCTCATCTCCTCTCTCTCTCTCCTCAAATCCTCTCTCAGATCCTCTCTCTCTCTCCGCATATCCTCCCTCAGCCCGTCGAACATCGCCTGCAATCTCTCTCTGTCGGGCGGTGGGCCGGCATCTGCCTGCCTCTATGTCAGCAACAGAGGCTCGGGGGACCCCTCGTAAGCCTCATCCAGTAGAAATCCTCTCCCCCGGGCGTGCGCCGGCGCTCCTCCCCACTGGTCAAAATGTGAGATGATGCGGTGGTCGATCGGGGCCTGGGGAGCTAGCATCGGCTTGTCGTCCGACCACGTCAGCCCCGACTGCCGGCACAGAGCGCAGATAAGAGAGAGGTGCTTCAACCCTGTCTTGGCCCCTCCCTGAATACACTGGAATATAGAACGGGCCAAGAGAGGGGCCACATCGAATCGCAGCCCGGATGTGATAGCATATAGTGTCCGGGCGGGGGAGAGAAAAACAGTGCGGATCTGAGATGTGGGGTCTATACGAGCGCAAATAAAATATAACCAGGCACGCCCAAGCCAACTGAGGTGCGAGCTCTTAAAGTGGAAGGTGGAAGAGCCCGGTGCGCGCTGCTCCCAGTCGGAGTCGGGCTGTGCAATAGTCTCGAGCAGAGCCTCCTTCGTGAGGCTAGCCATAACTCGGTCATAAGCCGTCTCATCTACCACCGGCAGCCCAAACAACCTCCGAATAGCAGATACATAAAAATCAACCGTAATACCTCGGACATCGACCAGAGTCCGAGTGTCTGACTGCTGCAACATCTGGCCTGCCCGAATATGCTTCAATAACGCGCTGGCATAGAACTCCTGCACTATCGATATCACCGCTGGCTAGGGGGGTGCAACAAATTGGGCCCACCCCATCTCGTCTATAATAGCAAGCAGTTCCCCGTCTTGGGGGGCTGGAGTGAATCCCCTCTCCGGGATAATAGGTCGCGGCCGAATCTTCTCATTGAAGATTTTGTGGATCTCCGGTTCAGAAAACTGGTGCGCCTCCGACTCGGAGCGACTACGAGAAGTTTCCCCTCGAGTGGGGGACGACTGAGTCCTGGCCCTCTTGCTCAGCTTCTTAGTCCTAGCCATAGCGAGTCCTGAAAAAAAATTAAACACCGGAGTTTACTTAATCAAACATTAACGAGAACAATCATCACTCAGCTCAGGGTATCCAGCCGTAAATCAAGAATTTAACAAGATAGCGCAGTCGTGAGAGAAAAATGAAATTGAGCCATAACATTTAAACTAGACGTAAGGGTTGGGGTGCTGTAATTCCAGAAATGTCTTGTTGCACATAGCTTAAAAACATTAACATAACAAAGAAAAAATTTCGTTCAGGCAATTCATCAAACACCTTGAGCGCATCCTTTTAATTGAAGAACAAATATGACTAAAGCTTCATTCAATCCCCAAAAACAATCAACTCGATCATTCCTATTGAAAAACGACATATTCCATTCATTCATAATCACAAATAATCATTAAAAATCGATCAAAACTTCATATTCCCCAATTAACCATCATAGAACTATTGAAAGAAAGTAATAAACATATTCAACCATCAATTGCATAACACAACTTCACTTTCAATATTCATAGAACAATTTGAGATTCGAAATTTAGACATACCTTGCTTGGATTGTGAAAAGTGCAAGAAAATTTGCAAGACGAAGAAGGGGGATGGAGGTCGGCCGATCGCGCGCGCAAGGGAGGGGAAAGGGAAGGGAAACGCACCTGGTTAGTCGGCCGAATGAGGGTTATAAGGTACCTGGGCTGTTCAAATTCCGCTTGGTGTGCCGCGGCACAACTCAAGTGAGCCGCGGCACCGAGTACAGTCCCTTTTACCTGCTCGTTTCTTTTGTTGTGGGCCGCGGCTCAGCTTTCGTGTGCCGCGGCTCAGGGCTCAAGTGTGCCGCGGCTCAGTAATGTTGTGCCGCGGCACAGAGTACAGAAGGTTTAGCTCTCCCTTTTGATTTGTGTGTGCCGCGGCTCACAATACTTGTGCCGCGGCTCAGGCATAAATTTCTTCCTTGGGACTTTTCCTGCACAGAATTTTAACAGGAAGACGTCAAGAACGAGAGGTAACAGCAAATCAAAGCACAAAAAGATGAAAAAATAAAAATTCAAGAATGCAAGAAAAATATAGAAATGTAAAAATCTACAACTACGAACTCGGGTTGCCTCCCGAGAAGCGCTAAGTTTATAGTCTTCAGCCGGACCTATTTAAAAATCAGTTCGCTTTTCGCAAACTCCATTTGATCTCCGCCCCGTTCATCGAACTGTTAATATGATTTTTAAAATTTTGACCAACGGTTCTTAATGATTCGATTTTCGGTTCGGACATCGAATGTTGTTTGCGGAAAGGTTTTGACGAGAACAACTTTCCGAAACACCCGTTTTTCTCATGACTAGAAGTCCGTTTGACATCCGGCTTATTTCTCTCTTTCAAAAATGACTTTATGACAGCAGCAGACTTGTCCGAGTGTGGCTGGTCGGATGGCGATGATGGCATGTCTACATGCTTGAGAAATGCGACTCGTTCCACATCTTTCTTAGAAGTTGGACCAGCTGAAACGGAATCTGAATTTTTCGACCGACGGTTTTTTCGGTGTCTCTCTTTTGCAACGGCCTCCACACTTTCGACTTTCGAGCTCTTCTCAACACCACCCGGACATGGAAAAGATTTAAACACTTGGAACGTGACATGCTCATCCTGAACCCTTAGAGTTAATTCCCCTTTTTCCACGTCGATAAGAGTTCGGCCGGTCGCTAAAAATGGTCGTCCCAAAATAATCGGTATATCATGATCTTCCTCCATGTCGAGAAAAATAAAGTCAGCTGGAAAGATAAATTTGTCAACTTTTACTAACACGTCCCCAATCACTCCCCTCGGATACTTCATAGATCGATCTGCTAATTGCAAGGAGATCGTCGTCGGCTTTGGTTCTCTAATTCCCAGCTTTTTAAAAATAGACAGAGGCATGAGGTTAACACTAGCACCGAGATCGCACAACGCCTTATTAAAAGTCAGATTTCCCATCATGCAAGGTATATTAAAACTTCCCGGATCTTTCAATTTTGGCGGAATCTTTTTCTGAAGAACCGCGCTGCACTCCTCCGTCAAGGCGACTGTCTCAAACTCCTCAAGTTTTCTTTTCTTCGACAAGATCTCCTTCGTGAATTTAACGTAGCTCGGCATTTGCTCCAACGCGTCGGCAAATGGAATGTTAATATGAAGCTTCTTGAACACGTCGTGGAACTTAGAGAATTGCTTGTCCGCCTTTTTCTGCTGTAATCTCTGCAGAAACGGGACGGGTGGCACATATGCCTTCGGGTTATCCGGAAACGTTATCGAGGGTCTCCAATCTTGTGATTCTTCCGTCGCTAAATTTTTCTTCTCAATTTCACTCCTTTTTTTACTTCTCTCGGGCTGGTCACACACCTCCTTCCCGCTTCTCAAACTGATTGCATTTAGACTTTCTCTAGGATTTGTTTCGATTGTACTTGGCAATGCTCCCTCCTGGCGGGCTGTCAACACATTAGAAATCTGGCCCAGCTGGACTTCCAAGTTGCGAATGGAAGCGGAATGATTTTGCAATGTCGCTTCAGTACGGGTCATGAATTGACTCGTATTCGCTGCCAATTTCGCAATTGCTTCCTCGAGAGAAACTTTTGGAGCGGGAGGAGGCTGATGTTGGTTTTGAGTGAACGGAGGCTGGTTCGAGTTCTGTCCGTTTCTCCACGAGAAGTTGGGATGATTACGCCACCCCGGATTATACGTGTTGGAGTACGGATTATTTTGCCGGTTTCCGTTTCCTACAAACTGGGCTTGTTCAATTTGGGGCTGCTCGAACGGGTTCCCGACTTGGCACTCCGCGCTGGGGTGGGATCCATTACACCAATTACACGACTCAATAGTAACGGGAGAGGGATCATGTGAGAATGCCTGAAGTTGCTGAGTCAAGGCGGCGACTTGAGCTGACAATGTAGATATCGGGTCATTACTCGAAATTTCCATAACTCGCTTCGGCGTTATTCGTTCGGATGGCCATTGATAAGCATTGGCGGCCATAGCTTCCAACAACGAGTGTGCTTCAGCCATCGTCTTTCCCATCAAAGCTCCACCGGCGGCTGCATCCACGAGAGTGCGTGTAGAGGCACTCAAACCATTGTAGAACGTCTAAATCTGAAGCCAGTCCGGAAGGCCGTGATGTGGGCATCTCCGTAACAAATCTTTGTATCGCTCCCACGCCTCGTGGAGCGATTCCATGTCATACTGACCAAAAGTAGTGATCTCGTTCCGTAACCTCGCCGTCTTTGAAGGTGGGAAGAATTTGGCAAGGAAGGCTTGCGCTAATTCTCCCCATGTCGTGATCGAGCCCGGCGGTAAGGAATTCAGCCAAAATTCGCTTTATCCCTCAAAGAGAAAGGGAAAAGCCGTAATCGGATAGCATCGTCGGTGACACCATTGTTCTTGAACGTGTCACAAATCTCGAGAAAAGAAGCAATATGTGCGTTGGGGTAAGCATTCGGCAATCCACAGAATTGGCTCCCCTGCACCATCTGAATAATAGCAGGCTTGATTTTGAAGTTGTTTGCCTGAATGGTGGGACGCCGAATCCCCGAAAAGTTTGCGTTAATCTGTGGCATAACATAATCTCGAAGTGCCATTTCCGGTTGAGCTTGCTGCACAATATTATTTCCTCCGTGATTTTCGATATTTTCGGCCATGGTCACTGTCGTCTGTAACTCTCGTTTCTCCTTCTTGTTTCTTCGAAGAGTGCGCTCGAGTTCGGTATCCAAAGTTAGTAGGCCTTCGTTACCGAGTTTTCTCATGCACTAGCGAAAGATCCTGAAAGGACAAACAAATAAAATAAAATAACACAAAAACAATAAAAAAAATGTTCAAACTAAGATTAGAATTACTGAAATCGATATTAGTAAAAATTTCAGTCCCCGGCAACGGCGCCAAAAACTTTTTGCGATGTTTCGTTAACGCAAGTGCACATTATCATTTACAAGTAATAAAGTGATGAGTGAGTATCGTTCCAACGAGGACGGAATTACTAAGTACCGATTTTGTGTATTCCAATTTTATTTGAACGGTCGAAATTTTGGTTGCAATTAATAACTAAATAAAATCAATAAAAGAACTAACAATAAAAACGATTGCTTGAAGAAAGAGAATCAAATGATGAATAAGTCTAGGATTCTGAATCCACCTCGGTTTATTCCGAATTTACTCTCGATTATCTGTAGTTAATGATTTTCCCCAATTTATTGAAGGCGAAGATTGCTAATATACTGTACCGCATCTCCCGAGGTCAATAGATTTTTCTAAAGGCGAATAACGCACTCTATCCCTATGTGAATTATTTCGTCTTTAGGCAAAAAGCATAAAATCTCCAAAAGGCCACGTAGTTCCTATGAGTATATTCCTATCTCACAGAATAAAACGGTTCTCACCAATAGTTCCTCACCAACTCTCCTCTCCCGATTCGAATTGAATGATTAGAACAATACAACTATTGGCCAGATAATTGAAAGCATTAAACACGATTGGGAAAACTCAACAAAAAGGGAATTAAATAGATAATCTTAAGCAAATCCGTCAAAACGTAGGTTTCATCAAAATCCTAGATCAGGGTTTTAGCCTGACATGCTAAATAATGAAAATACAGAATTAATAATTAAAAGCATCAAAATCAAACGCAGATGAAGAGCTCGGATTCCTCCGTTCTTCTGGCTTCCGCCCTCTGCCCTTGATGTCTTCTGCTTTTCTCGTATGCGCTAGTCTTCTGTGATCCTCCTCTTCCCCAAGCTTCCAAGATTCCAAAAGATCAAAAGATTATTAATTAGGGTCTTAAGCCCTTATTTATAGCTCTCAACAGTCTCCAAATCGCGTCCGTGTGAGTAGGTCGAGAACTGGCTTCAAAACGGCCCAAATCCGCGCGGAGCACACCAAAGCCGCCTTGTGTGCCGCGGCTCACTTAATCTGTGCCGCGGCACATGGCGTCCAACTTAAAAACCTGGGCGCTATAATTTTCCTATGGGCCGCGGCTCACCAAAGCTGTGCCGCGGCTCAGAGTACAGTCTACTCTGGTGCCTGCTGGCCTTCTGCGTGTGCCGCGGCTCACTTGCCCTGTGACGTGGCCCACGGCCAAAATTCGCCGTTTTCGCCCGTTTTGCCTCGTTTTAGCTTCCAGACTAAATTTTCCTGCAAAACATAAAATAATAGGGCATTAAAGGCTCATTTATGTAGATTTCATCATAAAAAGAATATAAAATAATGATAAATAAGCGTATAAAAATACGCCTAACAGCCCACGATGGGGTCAGCCATAATACTCAACAATGATAACTGTCACATCACATCAATAATTACAAACCAATGAAAATACTAAGTAAGAATACTACTAATGTAATCTTACCGTCATAACTTTACCAACTCTATAATAATCCTCATCAAAATAATCCTTACCATATTGTAATCTCAATTAACCAATGAACTCAAACATAACAACAATGTATACTTAGTGGAAATCCGATGATCCAGCGTACACAGCATAGATCCCAAGATGATCCTATTAGATCAACACGAGGTGGATAACCAATAATATACATATGAATAACAACAACACATGGGTAATCCAATGATCCAGCGCCCTCAGCATAGATCCCAAGATGATCCCGTCGGACCAACACGAGGTGGACAACTGATCCAGCGCCCTCAGCATATATAGTATGATCCCATCGGACCAATACAACATATACAATACGACTATGCATACACATATGCAAATCAATATGTTCATCAACATGAACAACATATGAATCAATAACATGAACGATATTATGACAAATCAACTTGGACGACCTCATGTTCAATAACATGAATGACAATATGCATGATCAAAATCATGAACATTAAACCAAATCAAATTAAGATACTTGCCCTGAGTCCTTCGAGAGTAATCTCGATGTCAAAACTATCACCGACGATTATTCTCAATGTTCGATGATTCAAAATACGATGGACCATAGATAACTCATATCCTCGTCTTTACCATGATGTACCCTCGATATCCAAGTATACGAATAACAAATGTAAATCATATACATTTTGATTAAATTCCCAAAATCAGAAAACAATATACAGCCCCAATCTCCAGAGTCCACAACAATAATCATTGTTATATGCATTATAAACAAAATAAAACTGAAACCATTCATTAAATATATAAACTGAGCAAGTAATAACTTGCCTCGATACTGATACAACGAAGCCGTTACCAATTCCATTGCCTTCATCTACAAGCTTCTCGGCCCTGACCAAAGCAATTCACGAACATCTTCGAATTCGACCGCAACATATTATTCTAATCAACGATCAATCATCACAACCTATTGAAGTAATCAATTAACAATACGGTAACAATCAATAACCGACATAACCAGCCAATCAAACTAAACGGTTCAACGATACCTCGATCATATATAAAACCAAATAATCCAACTTAACAAATACGAACTCATAACCATAATACGATTCCACACTCCGATGATCATATCAACTTATCCTGATAAAAAGGATTACATAACATACTCTATTCCGAATTCAACCTTAAATTCAACATGATATGTTTTACTCCTTGTTCATACTCCGCACCCTTATACCAATACTATATTTAAGATTATCAAATAATCCAATCAGCCGATCATTAAACTCGTATGAACACATACACTCAAGGAAGGATAATACTCTTCTCAAATTCATAAGCGAAATTTGTATATCATCAAGACCATTTGAAAATCATATCACCTACTCCCATAACTTGTCTCTTGACATCAACAACATCAACCTCCGAAATTGAGGAGAAGGATTAACCAACATATCTCAAGAAGACGAACAACATAATTCAAACCACAAGAATCATATCAATATCCATATATAAACAACAAGGTCAACATAATTCAAAAATCTATCTCATAATCATACTTATCAATTCGTTTATATGATAATCATCAACTCAAGAACACCAATATTCAATCCAAAATGAAATCCAAAGTGAATGTTAATTACCTCTTCGAAGAAATAGGTTGATTCTGAAGGTTGAATCCATTTCCAATCGATTCCAAGCTTAATATTATTAAAGACGATCAGCTTCATAATTACACAAGTGTTTGGAATCTCAAAATATCCTCAAAGAACTCTCTCTATCAGTTGAAAGGATGAAATAGATTAAAATGTAGAATAATGCCCAACTGCACATATATATACTGTACATTACTAGCGTGTGCTAACATATTCATTTAGCATACGTTACAATGCTTTAGCGTGCGCTAACTTACTTTGTTAGCGTGCGCTATCGAGGTCCAGAGGCTACTGCCTTTCTTCGCACAATGGTTTACGTATGTAACACCAAGGTCATAGCGTACGTTATAGAGACGTTGACTTGATACAGTAATACACACTATTAGCGTGCGCTAATCTTCAACCTTAGCATGCGCTAATAATCGTTGACTCGACAATCTACACCTGCTCCAATTATGCCTGTGTCCTACACGCCGAAAGTAACCAATAAAGCCAAGATTCCATTTTGACCGATCTATAATTAGTGTGTGCTATTCTTAGCCAATTCCAACTGTTCCTGTTCATCGTCTCGGTATACCAGATACGTATACATGACATACTGAATACATATACTCCTTCCCATAATAGTCTCATACGATACGCCTAACACACAATATCTTCAAATACAATTGTCGACCAAGTACGACAATTTTACCAATACAGATGTCTCAGTCCTTCAATTATTTTATCCATACTGTACAGATTCCACATTGTACAATAGAACTCGGATAAAATAACATTAAACAACCGTAGTAGAAATTCAGGATATTACATACTACACCACTTAAAATTAGTTCCATCCTCGAAACATGCAATCCGGTCACAATCAAAAGATCAACCACAATATCCAGAATCATCACGAAACCGATCAATCATCATCACAAACGAATAACCAAAAAAGTATACTTACAAATGCGTGAAGTCGATGATCTCCTGCGATACTAGCAATGACCCTACTTCAAAGCCTCAATACGCGTACAATCACAATTTCACAAATTTCAACAAAAACAACATTATATCTCAATTATGGAATAATCTATCTGTGTCAAAGCCTGTATACCTGATCGCACCATCAAGTGCCAATCCTGATAAAACCAATGATACATGATACACCTGTGAAACAACTGCCCAAAATAATGGCAACAAATCCCGAAACATCGTCACAAGGTCCGAACGCTCATATGATCAATAACAATGATCCACCACTGATCAAAACATAACCGAGAATACCATCTACATGATAAACTCCAATATGACCAACCAATTGTAATATCCGACTGTAACTTTTCATTTTTACCTGTCGTTGTATTATTCGGATAATCTGATTATCAGAAATCGTTGCATTTAGTATTATGTTGAGGTATTATAGACTTGAATATCATATCATTGTTATTTCATATGTGACGATTCGTTGTTATTAGGGTGTGCATTTTCGAAATTTTGTTAGTGTAGCGTACGCTACACATTAAGATTAGCGTACACTAATTCTGTGCCTTAGCGTGCGTAAGGTTCTCCTCGGTTGCGTACGCTAAGAAGGAATCTAGCAGCAGTTGACTTCAACACGTGAGCCTTTTAACCGGTAGCATGCATGCGATCTATGTCTGAGCTGTCATGTCGGTGAGAATCTACTTTTACTAGCGTGCGCTAACCCATTCTTCATTAGCGTGCGCTAACGGCCTGCAATAATTCAAGACAGTAGCCACTGTAAGCCGTTTACGTACGTTATATCGACCGGATAGCGTACGTAAGGGCCTTAGCGTACGCTAAACTGTCCTGATAGCGTGCGCTAGGTCTGCACAGTCTATTTATAGGACCAGCCTGCTTTTCATTTCTCCACGAACCAAACCGAAATTCTCTCTTCACATATCATCCCTCTACACTCTAAAAACAATATAAACCTTCATCAACTTGTTTCTAAGCCTTGAATCTCGGAGTGGAGCTCATTTCTTGGAAACTTGGAGTTGTTTTTAAGTTCGGGATATATTCTCTCATATCATTGAAGTTATTCTTCATTTCTAGAGGTTGGTGTGTTTTCTTCTTCTGCATTATTTTCTTATGTTGATTATTAATGTCGAAATATACTTCACCTAGAGTAGATTAAGCAAGTAAAACATGGTTATAATAAAACTCTTTAAGCACTTTTGATGAATATGTTAAATAAGGGTTTGTTGGAGGTGTTCTTGATGATATAGTGATTTTAATCATGTTTGTAGTGTCATTACTCAACTTCGGACGAATTTAGCTCAGAGAACTTTGATGGATAGGTTAGCTTCTTCATAATGGATTTAATCAAGAACTTAATATCATAAAATGATTAAACACCATTTTAAGTATTTATTTACCTTGAGAAGAACTTGATGATGTTAAATATGAGATTAGGTGATCTAGTCCGAAACTTTAGAAGCTTTAACAAATCATGATTGTTCACTTCACTAGTCTTTGAAGATTGATAAAGGTTTTGATAATTACAACAATAACTTTTCATTAATCTAATGTATTGAGAACTTAGAACATTTTGATCATCATACTAGAATTGGTGAATTCCCCATCATGTTAATGAACCCTCCGACCTTGTATCAAAGACTTTGATAACCTTCATTAGTGTGGTGTAATCTCGAACTTATGAACTTGTTGTTAGCTTAAAGTCAATTTAATGAGAGGAGAATAATCATAATGTGCATTTTACCTTTCAACCTATTAGTGTTTTTGGAAAGTTTAATCATCATAAGATGATCTTAACATCATGATTAGTTTTTCAACATAACCACCATAGAACTCTTGTTTATGATTAACCATGCGAACATTCGGTAAATTTTGTAAACCGATTCTTATAGTTGTGTTTATGTTAGAAGGATTCTGGCATAAGGTTTCAATAATCAGTAGTATCAAACTATTCTAAAGGATTGTAGGTTGACGTCTTACTAATCCTATATTAATAATTATACGAATATGTTTTGAGTAAAATGTATTTCGTTTAAGGTTGATTGTTCGGGTAAAACTTGTCGAGGACCGTTCGTTAGTTCAGATAAGAAGAGGACTATTCTCGTCTCCGTATTAAGGCAAGTTATCTTGCTTGGTTATAATGATGATTAGATTCTTGTGATGATTATATATTTCATGTGTATGAAATGTTTATGAAATGCTTGTCGTGATTTGACATTGTCCTTGACGTTGTTTCGTTTCATCATGGGTGTTGCATTCCCAAACACGTCCCTTTGAATCATTGATTTCGTTGATCCTTATTTTCACTTTGGTGAGTCTTTCTTGATCCTTAATTGGATGTGTTATCCTTTGAGTTTCGTTGTCATGTTGTATCGTGACATATCCGAATCATATCTGCGTGCCGATTGGTTATTGTGTAGGATTTTTAGCCGTGCACACGATGGTCATGCGTGGATATCACCACATTGGACCGTGCACGAGAAGTTAGTTCGTGAGGCTAATTAGGTACATTGTCCCACGTATATTTCTCGGATTCCGTATACGGGGTGGACATGTGCACGGACACATTTCCGGATCGGGCGTCTTGTGATGTCCATCTTGAGCCATAATGTTAATCGTTCACGGACCATGTATGATTGGATGTGTTCGATATTTTGTGATCGATTGTTTCATACGCCCGAGGGTATGATTAATAATCGGAATGATTTTCTTGAAATCTATATATGTGAATTGTATAATGTCGAAGAATTGATTATCATGTATATCGACCTGTGTTGGGCGAAATACTTGTATTGTATTTTAGGTCGAGGCAAAGGCAAGGCACGGGAAGAGCATGTCGACGGCGAAGGATTCGGAGGATACTAGTTCGGGGCCCCTCATCTTTGTTGTCGGTTATGTTAAACCGTGTTGTGTTATTTCCTGTTCCGTTTAAATTACTTTTGGTTGTATTTGACATTTGAAGTATTTTCCATCTCCATATGGTTTATACTTGTTCTTTTCGGATCCTGTGTGTTGTAAGGCCGTGGGCCACATTTTAATAAACTCCTAATCGGAGAAATGACTTTTCGTTGTGATTCGGTATCACAAATAATATTTATTTAACCTGTTTTAGATATCGCCTGGTGGGTCCCAGTGTGGGATTCACGGCACTGTAATTACCGCCAGATGGGGTGTTACAGAAGATGGTATCAGAGAGTCGTTTTCTTTCATGAGTCATTGAGAAATGAACTAGTATCAAGAAACCTTCGTGTCACGTGTGACCTGTGCAAGCGCCTGACCCTGCGAGCCAAATGCGGTATGTACTTTATGAGCCATGGTCTAATTACTGGCATGATATTGATATCAGTATGGATCTCTTTGTTGATCATGTTATTTCAAGGAATTGTGACAGGATTTATCTGATTGATAATCCGAGGTAAATCTTTGAATTTATTGTATAATCGAAATTGTTCGACTTGATACCGATAGGATATTCGGTGCGACATTTGTGGTATCGATAACCGTTTTCCTTTAATATGTAATTCCTTGTTGCTATTAACTTGGCATGGATTTTAGTATCTTGAACTGTACTTATGGTTATCATTACGATTGATTCTTTCAGTATGGAAAGAAACCTGAGAGGTCGTGGCAGAGGGGGACGAGGCCGCGGAAGGGGCCGAATCCCAATACCTCGAGCCAACAGACGCGCGAATGCGGATCAGAGTTCCGTAGACAGTGGTTCACCTTCTAGGGAACAATCGCACCACAGTGGGCGCGGGGATGCACGTGTCGATCCTTACGTCGTAATGCAGGGCATGATGACACAGATGACCCAGATGGGTCAACTAATGGAAGCTATGCAGAGGGCCGCTGCGGCGGCAAGAAGGGGCTCATCCTCCTCCCCGTGATTGGCGGACCCGTGAGTCGGATTATCAGCGACATCTCTCGCCAGCGACCACCGACTTATGAGGGCTCCTCTGAGCCGGCTGACATTGTGCACTGGATCGAGCATTTTGAGAAACTTTTCCAGATGGTGGACTGCCCGGAAGAGAATCGCGTCTCGGTAGCCGCGTATTATCTTAGCAAAAGCGCTCATACCTGGTGGCTTTCAGTGAGGCCAGCTGATGGTGTTTGCACATGGGAGGAATTTAAAAACCTCATGCTAGACCGTTACTATCCAGGACCACTCCGTGAGGCCAAACTGTCGGAACTTTTGAACCCCGACCCGTCCGAAGACGATGATGTATTATCTGTTGCTGAGAAATTCCAGGCACTCCTTCCTTTTGCCACGACAATTATCCGAACAGAGGCCGACAAGATCAAATACTTTCTCAAGAGGCTTAAACCCCGAATGAGAATGCAGCTGTTGAATCACCACTGTACTACCTTACCAGAGTTTATCGAGAAGGCTCTGGAGTACGAACTCACCGCGAAGGAGATTTCCAAGAAACAACCACAGTCCAACAACAAAAGGTCTAAGAACCAGAATCAGACTGAGAGTAACCGGGGGACATTCAGGAAGCCCCAGTCATTGCCAAACCCCTCTGATCGACCACCCATGGCGTCGAAGCCAGCTGGATCGCACTCTCGAGCGGTCCCTTCATCTGTTGTGTGCTATAAGCTGCGGAGACCAGGGCATGTCGGCACCAAATGCCCGGCCTGCCGTCACCTGCCTTACTTGTGGCAAGTTTGGTCACCGTGCTCGTTTTTGCAGGGGTGGGCCCGAACATAATCCAGTAGCGTCTCATACTCCTATTCAATCCTCTGTCCAGAACCGGACGCCTCCGTCCGCTTCCTACCAGACCACCGGGGCGAATAAGGGAATGGGCCGTGGGAATCAAAGTGTTACACAGTGCCGGATCACGAAACCCAGGATTTACGAGATGAAGAGAGCTGATGATCCCGAGGCCAGCATGATTTCAGGTATACTCGAGATCCACTCCCAGCCTGTGTGCGTTCTTTTTGATACCGGTGCTTCACACTCCTTTATATCTTCTTCTTGTTTAAGTCGTTTGCCTCTAAACCATGTTATCAATTGTGAGCCCTACGTGATTGGTCTACCTGATGGTAGAAGGATTATTGGAAATCGTGAAGTCCAGGATCAGGATTCGTTTGAACGACCGTGAGTGGTTGTCAAATTTGATTGTAGTCGATCTACCTAAGGATGATATAATCTTGGGCATCGATTGGATGGATCGTCACGATGCAATACTCAGTGTCCGCAAGCGAATGGTTACCGTCACTTCTGATGATGGATTCGAGTGTATTTTTCGAGGTGATAATCCCGATCGTTCGGGAGAGTCATCAGCGCTATGAAAGCAATGGCGCTTAATCAAGTGTATTGGTTATTGGTGCTACATGACCAAATCAGATCGATCGATTGAATTGGCCGACATTCCGGTAGTCCGAGATTACCCCGATGTATTTCCAGACGAGCTGCCAGGCTTACCTCCTCATCGTGACGTGGAATTTATTATTGAGTTAGAACCAGGTACGTCCCCGCTCTCAAAAGCACCGTACCGTATGGCTCCGACTGAGATGCAAGAATTGAAGAGCCAGCTTGAGGAGTTGACTGACAAAGGCTATATTCGACCTAGTGCGTCCCCTTGGGGAGCACCAGTGTTATTTGTGCGGAAGAAAGATGGATCCCTGCGCTTATGTATTGATTACCGTGAGCTGAACAGGGTAACCATCAAGAACAAGTATCCCTTGCCTCGTATTGACGATTTATTGGACCAACTTCAGGGAGCTGCCGTGTTTTCTAAGATCGACTTAAGATCTGGTTATCATCAGTTGAGGATTCGAGAGTCCGACATTTCGAAGACAGCATTCCGTACTCGCTATGGGCATTATGAGTTCGTGGTGATGCCATTTGGACTGACTAATGCACCGGCAGTATTCATGGAGTTGATGAATCGAGTTTTTATTAACTATCTGGATCGCTTTGTAGTCGTTTTCATTGACGACATTCTGATTTACTCTCGCGACCACGAGGAACACGAGAATCGCCTCCACCAAGTTCTCGATACTTTGAGGCGAGAACAACTTTATGGGAAACTTTCTAAGTGTGAGTTCTGGATGCCTGAGGTTGTCTTTCTCGGGCATGTGATATCAGCCGAAGGGGTGAGAGTGGACCCACAAAAGACGGAAGCCATTCGAGATTGGCTACCACCGAAGAACGTGAAGGAAGTTCGTAGTTTCCTCGGCTAGCGAGTTACTACCGCGATTCGTGGAGGATTCTCTAAAATTTCGCAACCGATGACCAACTTACTGCGGAAGGACAAGAAGTATTTGTGGTCGAAGCATGTCGAAGAGTTTTGAAGAGCTCAAGAGTCGATTGATTTCGCACTGTTTTGGTCTTACCAAAGGGAACGGAAGGATTTGTGGTGTATAGTGACGCGTCGAGACGAGTGCAGGATGTGTACTAATGCGGGAAGGGAAAGTAATCGCCTATGCATCGAGACAATTGCGACCTATGAAGTTAACTATCCGACCCACGACTTGGAGTTGGCGGTAGTGGTGTTTGCTTTGAAAATCTGGCGTCACTATCTTTATGGAGTTACCTGCCAGATCTTTACGGACCACAAGAGCCTAAAGTACATTTTTACTCAGAAGGAGTTGAACATGAGGCAAAGAAGGTGGCTGGAATTAATCAAGGACTATGATATCGAAATCCTTTATCATCCGGGTAAAGCAAATGTGGTTGCCGACGCATTGAGCCGAAAGACAGTGCAGAGCAGATCTTGAGTCGTTTAACGGACGAAGGAATTGCTGTTGGACCTTATGAGACCAGAAATTGAAGTTTGGTTACAGCGTGTTCAGGGACAACTTTGCACCCTTGATATTTCTTCGTCTCTTGATGATATGATCAAATCGAAGCAAATTACGGACCCATTCTTATCTCGGGTTCGGGATGAAGTAACCCAGGGGAAAGCCCCTGGATTCGTGATCCACGAGGATGGATTGATACGTTTTAGAAATCGAGTTTGTGTACCAGCTGACGAAGAGTTGAAGAACTCTATCATGAGAGAAGCCCATGCTACCCGTACTCTATTCACCGGGCTCTAGCAAGATGTATAAGGATTTGAAGCGAGAATTATTGGTGGGGAATATGAAGCGTGAGGTTGCCGAATTCGTTTGAGGTGTTTGACACTGTCGTGAGGTTAAGATTGAGCACCGGCGACCCGCGAGAATCTTTGAAACCGCTCCCGATTCTGAATGGAAATGGGAAGACATATCTATGGATTTTATCACTAGCTTGCCCGGAGTCGTCGAGGAATGAATACGATTTGGGTGATTGTGGATCGTCGACCAAATCAGCTCACTTCTTGGAAATTAAGGACACATGGGGCCCGAGAGATTGGCCCATTGTTTATTAAGGAAATTGTGAGACTACGGTACCCCCAAGAGCATTGTATCAGGACCGTGACGGGCGATTTGTGTCACATTTACGGAAGGCGATTCATCGTGCGATGGGTACGCGATTGAATTTCGATCGGCTTTCCATCCACGGTGATGGTCGATCGGAGAGAACCATCTGAGACTCTAGAAGATATGTTGAGAGCATGTGTTCTTGATTGGAAGGACGATTGGGAAGCCCAGCTGCCTTTGGTGGAATTCACTTATAATAATAGTTGGCACGCTTCGATTCAGATGGCACCGTATGAGGCATTATATGGCCGTCGCTGTAGGTCCCCTTTGTGTTGGGACGAACTGTCGGAATCTCTGGGTACGGAACCCGATATGTTGTTAGCCGCCCGTGAGAAGATCACTTTGATTAGGAGTCGGTTGTTAACGGCTCAAAGTAGACAGAAGTCTTATGCTGACCATCGTCGAAGACCGCTTGAGTTCGAGGTTGGTGATCATGTGTTAATGAAGGTGTCTCCTACTCGAGGTGTTTTTCGTTTCGGAAAAAGGGGCAAGCTGAGCCCAAGGTATATTGGGCCGTTTGAGGTTCTGGAGCGTGTAGGTGATCTGGCCTATCGACTAGCCTTGCCAACGACCTTGAGTAAGATTCACAACGTGTTTCATGTCTCTCAGCTGAGGAAATATGTTGCTGATCCGAGCCACGTACTTCAATTCGAAGACATTGATTTAGCAGAGGATCATTCGTATGAGGAGCATCCTGTACGGATACTCGAGAGGAGGATCAAGCAATTGCGGAACAAGACGATTCCACTACTGAAAGTTCAGTGGTCACGACACGGAGTCGAGGAGGCTACGTGGGAGACCGAGGATAGTATGCGAGCAAGATACCCCGAGTTATTTACCCCTTAAGTTTCGGGGACGAAACTCTTTTGCAGGGGGGGAGTATGTAATATCCATTGTAACTTTTCATTTTTACCTGTCGTTGTATTATTCGGATAATCTGATTATCAGAAATCGTTGCATTTAGTATTATGTTGAGGTATTATAGACTTGAATATCATATCATTGTTATTTCATATGTGACGATTCGTTGTTATTAGGGTGTGCATTTTCGAAATTTTGTTAGTGTAGCGTACGCTACACATTAAGATTAGCGTACGCTAATTCTGTGCCTTAGCGTGCGTAAGGTTCTCCTCGGTTGCGTACGCTAAGAAGGAATCTAGCAGCAGTTGACTTCAACACGTGAGCCTTTTAACCGGTAGCATGCATGCGATCTATGTCTGAGCTGTCATGTCGGTGAGAATCTACTTTTACTAGCGTGCGCTAACCCATTCTTCATTAGCGTGCGCTAACGGCCTGCAATAATTCAAGACAGTAGCCACTGTAAGCCGTTTACGTACGTTATATCGACCGGATAGCGTACGTAAGGGCCTTAGCGTACGCTAAACTGTCCTGATAGCGTGCGCTAGGTCTGCACAGTCTATTTATAGGACCAGCCTGCTTTTCATTTCTCCACGAACCAAACCGAAATTCTCTCTTCACATATCATCCCTCTACACTCTAAAAACAATATAAACCTTCATCAACTTGTTTCTAAGCCTTGAATCTCGGAGTGGAGCTCATTTCTTGGAAACTTGGAGTTGTTTTTAAGTTCGGGATATATTCTCTCATATCATTGAAGTTATTCTTCATTTCTAGAGGTTGGTGTGTTTTCTTCTCTGCATTATTTTCTTATGTTGATTATTAATGTCGAAATATACTTCACCTAGAGTAGATTAAGCAAGTAAAACATGGTTATAATAAAACTCTTTAAGCACTTTTGATGAATATGTTAAATAAGGGTTTGTTGGAGGTGTTCTTGATGATATAGTGATTTTAATCATGTTTGTAGCTGTCATTACTCAACTGGACGAATTTAGCTCGGTAGAACTTTGATGGATAGGTTAGCTTCTTCATAATGGATTTAATCAAGAACTTAATATCATAAAATGATTAAACACCATTTTAAGTATTTATTTACCTTGAGAAGAACTTGATGATGTTAAATATGAGATTAGGTGATCTAGTCCGAAACTTTAGAAGCTTTAACAAATCATGATTGTTCACTTCACTAGTCTTTGAAGATTGATAAAGGTTTTGATAATTACAACAATAACTTTTCATTAATCTAATGTATTGAGAACTTAGAACATTTTGATCATCATACTAGAATTGGTGAATTCCCCATCATGTTAATGAACCCTCCACCTTGTATCAAAGACTTTGATAACCTTCATTAGTGTGGTGTAATCTCGAACTTATGAACTTGTTGTTAGCTTAAAGTCAATTTAATGAGAGGAGAATAATCATAATGTGCGATTTTACCTTTCAACCTTTTAGTGTTTTTGGAAAGTTTAATCATCATAAGATGATCTTAACATCATGATTAGTTATTCAACATACCCTCGATAGAACTCTTGTTTATGATGAACCATGCGAACATTCGGTAAATTTTGTAAACCGATTCTTATAGTTGTGTTGATGTTAGAAGGATTCTGGCATAAGGTTTCAATAATCTGTAGTATCAAACTATTCTAAAGGATTGTAGGTTGACGTCTTACTAATCCTATATTAATAATTATACGAATATGTTTTGAGTAAAATGTATTTCGTTTAAGGTTGATTGTTCGGGTAAAACTTGTCGAGGACCGTTCGTTCGTTCCGATAAGAAGAGGACTATTCTCGTCTCCGTATTAAGGCAAGTTATCTTGCTTGGTTATAATGATGATTAGATTCTTGTGATGATTATATATTTCATGTGTATGAAATGTTTATGAAATGCTTGTCGTGATTTGACATTGTCCTTGACGTTGTTTCGTTTCATCATGGGTGTTGCATTCCCAAACACGTCCCTTTGAATCATTGATTTCGTTGATCCTTATTTTCACTTTGGTGAGTCTTTCTTGATCCTTAATTGGATGTGTTATCCTTTGAGTTTCGTTGTCATGTTGTATCGTGACATATCCGAATCATATCTGCGTGCCGATTGGTTATTGTGTAGGATTTTTAGCCGGGCACACGATGGTCATGCGTGGATATCACCACATTGGACCGCACACGAGAAGTTAGTTCGTGAGGCTAATTAGGTACATTGTCCCACGTATATTTCTGGATTCCGTATACGGGTGGACATGTGCACGGACACATTTCCGGATCGGGCGTCTTGTGATGTCCATCTTGAGCCATAATGTTAATCGTTCTGCACCATGTATGATTGGATGTGTTCGATATTTTGTGATCGATTGTTTCATACGCCCGAGGGGTATGATTAATAATCGGAATGATTTTCTTGAAATCTATATATGTGAATTGTATAATGTCGGAAGAATTGATTATCATGTATATCGACCTGTGTTGGGCGAAATACTTGTATTGTATTTTAGGTCGAGGCAAAGGCAAGGCACGGAAGAGCATGTCGACGCGAAGGATTCGGAGGATACTAGTTCGGGGGCCCCTCATCTTTGTTGTCCGGTTATGTTAAACCGTGTTGTGTTATTTCCTGTTCCGTTTAAATTACTTTTGGTTGTATTTGACATTTGAAGTATTTTCCATCTCCATATGGTTTATACTTGTTCTTTTCGGATCCTGTGTGTTGTAAGGCCGTGGGCCACATTTTAATAAACTCCTAATCGGAGAAATGACTTTTCGTTGTGATTCGGTATCACAAATAATATTTATTTAACCTGTTTTGGATATCGCCTGGTGGGTCCCAGTGTGGGATTCACGGCACTGTAATTACCGCCAGATGGGGTGTTACACCAATGATCAAAACACAACCAAGAATATTATCAACATGATAAACCCCAATACTACCAACGAAGGATCAACAATAACCGAGAATACCCTCACACGGCAAGCTCCAACCCGATTAACACAGAACCATAGAGACATATATACGAAAGAATAAAGTTCTCTAAACGACATACAAATCAATACAATGGATCTCAAAGAAACACACCCGATTGTTGAACATACCCCTCGGCGTATGAACAACCAGTCACAAACCGTCGAACATACCCAATCATACTCCAATCAATGTGGCTCAAATGTCAAAAAACACTATAGCAAAATCACGCTACTACCACACCAATAGATCCACATAGCACATATGCCCGATTTCACAAAACCCGAAGTTCCAAAATCGTATCCTGTACTGAATCTACAACATGCGACATATTCCTCTTATCTGATCAACCAACTGGTCATCCCTGGATAACCAAACTACCATACTGAAGTTCAAATCTCTTTTCATCATACCATTTGATGTGTTATCCATCTTATGAGTCTTACTCGAAAATTCACCATGATATGCATTGTGCGCTACGTTTGTACGTATACTAATCACATTTTCAAAACCGCTTGAAATCATAAAATCTTGTCAATAAAAAAATCTATTTTCGAAAGTTCTTTCAAGAATTTCAAAACTCAAAACATATATATATATTCGTAAGACTACAAAAATCAATTTCCAAAAAGTTAAAGTGGCTCGCTTATGTCAAGTATTCGATGACAATTCTTTTCGAATACACATGATTAAATAAAATGAAATTATGCAAAGGATTGACCACATCCATACTCCTATATACCAATTCGGATCGTCACCAATTCCACTGACATTCAGATAGAGAATCACATGATAGAATCCGAAATCTTGTGGTGTAAATTTGGTTAAAATCATCTTTTCCACATATGACTCGCAACATCGATCATTATCCCATTCTGCAATACTGCAACTATGCCATGATGAAATATGTTTCTAAAGACAACAATATTGTCTCTCAAAATTTAAGAAAATATATTTTCATGACAGCGAGCAAAATAGTTTATTCAAAATATATCATTTTGAAAAGTATCATTTTCAGATGTTCAAAAACAGTTTCATATATCTCAAAATGAACTAGTATGACTACATGTTCCCCTCAACAATCCACAACATTTTTCCCAAATGTACAACTCCGTTTTCTAAGTTTAACCGACATATTGATTCTTCATAACCATAGTTTCTCAAGATTATCGGTTCTTCCCAACTATTATATTCTATTACCTCAAAATATAACACATAATGTCTTTCCGAAAGTTTCTCAAAGTATGTCAACTTGTAACTGCAAAGATCTCACTAAAGTTAAAAATCTAAATACTTATAGACCGTGAATCCGACGATTTTCCGTGATACTGGCACATGTCTCAACTCTAGAAAATACTCGATACAGATATTTTCAAAACATACATTTTTCAAAATCAGTTCCACTCGAGAACACAACACATCTCTTTCCAAAGAATCACGTTAATACCATTTTGATAAGTTTAAAACAACTGCAGTACCACACTGGTAAACCACATAACACATAAAGCCCGAGTGAACAGCAAAATCCAGGGCTCTAATACTTGCCAACCGACAACTCAAATAACGTGACAAAAACACGACTTGACTCGACCCGACAGCCTAGGTTTCTTCAACCTAAGCTCTGATACTATATTCTGTAACAACCCCAGAGCCATCCGGAAATATTACAGCGCCGTGAACGGAACCCACAAGGATAAAAAATATTTTTACAAATATTTCAAATACGCCTAAGGGGTGATGACGGTAATATCTTTAAAATATTCAAAGACCTTATAAAATCCATTTATCAATACCGTCTCAAAAACTCATTTGAAAGTGCAAGGCCAAGATGCCTAAACTCGGCGATTTCTAAAGTATACGTTAAGCCACCGCTTACACGTACCGGAAAAATAGTTTAGAAAATGATTTTCCAAAATAACTTAAGTTGAAAAATACCAAAAGGGCATTTAAAAATACTCACACGGCGGAAATGACAAACAATTAAAAATACTCTAGCTGCGGAATATAACAACTAGTCAAAGCACTCGATTCACAAACACACACCATAGCTAGTATCCTCCGGGAAGCTCATCTCTTCACGGCCGCTACAAGCTCTATATCCCAGGAACCTAAAAAGAAGGCCCACGACGGGGTCGGCCATAATACTCAACAATGATAACTGTCACATCACATCAATAATTGCATGCCAATGAAAATACTAAGTAAGAATACTACCGATATAATCTTACCGTAATAACTTTACCAACTCGATGATAATCCTCATCAAAATAATCCTTACCATATTGCACATATCGTAATCTCGATTAACCAATGAACTCAAACATAACAACAATGTATACTCAGTGGAAATCTGATGATCTAGCATACACAGCATAGATCCCAAGATGATCCTATTAGATCAACATCAGGTGGATAACCAACAATATACATATGCATAACAACAACACATGGTTAATCCAATGATCCAGCGCCCTCAGCATAGATCCCAAGATGGTCCCATCGGACCAACACGAGGTGGAAAACCCGTCCAATGATCCAGCACCCTCAGCATAGATCCCAATATGATCCCATCGGACCAACACGAGGTGGACCACTGATCCAGCGCCCTCAGCATAGATCACACGATCTCATCGGATCAATACAACATATACAATACAACTATGCATACACATATGCAAATCAATATGTTCATCAACATGAACAACATATGAATCAATAATATGAACGACATTATGACATATCAACTTGGACAACCTCATGTTCAATAACATGAACAACAATATGCATGATCAAAATCATCAACATTAAACCAAAATCAAATTAAGATACTTGCCCCGAGTCCTTCGAGAGCAATCTCGATGTCAAAACCATAACCGATGATTATCCTCAATGTTCGATGATTTAAAATACCACAGACCATAGATAACTCAAATCCTCATCTTTACCATGATGTACCCTCGATACCCAAGTATACCAATAACAAATGTAAATCATATACATTATGATTAAATTCTCAAAATCAGAAAACAACGTACAACCCCAATCTCGAGAATCCACAATAATAATCATTGCTATATGCATTATAAACAAAATGAAACTGAAACCATTCATTAAATATATAAACTGAACAACTAAGAACTTGCCTCGATACCGATACAGCAAAGCCATTACCAATTCTCTTGCCTTCGTCTACAAGCTTCTCGGCTCTGACCAAAGCAATTCACGAATATCCTCGAATTCTACCGCAACATATTATTCTAATCAACGATCAATCCTCACAACCTATCGAAGTAATCAATTAACAATCCGATAACAATCAACAGCCAACATAACCAACCAATCAAACTCAATGGTTCAATGATACCTCGATCATATACAAAACCAAATAATCCAACTTAACAGATACGAACTCATAACCATAATACGATTCCACACTCCGATAATCATATCAACTTATACCGATAACAAGGATTACATAACATACTCTATTCCGAATTCAACCTTAAATTCAACATGATATGTTTTACTCCTTTTCATATTCCTCACCCTTATACCAATACTATACTTAAGATTATCAAATAATCCAATCCTCCGATCATTAAACTCGTATGAACGCATATACTCAAAAGGAGGATAATACACTTGTCAAATTCATAATCAAAATTCATATATCATCAAGACCATACAAAAAAATATCACCTACTCCCATAACTTGTCTCTTTACATCAACAACATCAACATCCAAAATTGAGGAGAAGGATTAACCAACATATCTCAAGAAGACGAACAACACAATTCAAACCACAATAATCATATCAATATCCATATATCAACAACAAGGTCAACATAATTCGGCAATCCATCTCATAATCATACTTATCAATTCGTTTATAAGGTAATCATCAACTCAAGAACACCAATATTCAATCCAAAATGAAATCCAAAGTGAATGTTAATTACCTCTTCGAAGAAATGAGTTGATTCTCAATTTCCAATCAATTCCAAGCTTAATATTGTTAAAGACGATCAACTCCATAATTATACAAGTGTTTGGAACCTCAAAATATCCTCCAAGAACTCTCTCTATCGGTTGAAATGATGAAATGGACAAAAATGAAGAATAATGCCCAACTGCACATATATATTGTACATTACTAGCGTGCACTAACATCTTCATTTAGCGTATGTTACGATGCTTTAGCGTGCACTAACTCACTTTGTTTGCGTGCGGTATCGAGGTCCAGAGGCTACTGCCTTTCTTCGCACAATGGTTTACGTACGTTATAGAGATGTTGACTTGCTACAGTAATACACACTATTAGCGTGCGCTAATCTTAAACCTTAGCGTGTGCTAATCTGCGGGTGGTCTTTGGACCTTGATCTTGGATCTTGACAATTGGTCTTTGGGTAGTCTTTGGGCTGTTCTTTGGGCTTGGTCATAGGCTTGACCTTGGGCTAGGCCTTGGCTTGCTTAAAGATTTTTTTGGACTAGCTCAACAATGTTATTGGGATCGTATGTGCACATAAGGATGTCCAGGTACATCCCTCGAGCAGTTAAGGAGCTGAAAACAGTCCAGGTACATCCCGACTATTCAAATTCAGCCAGAACACGGCTGTAACCTCCCAGGTGTAATGAGGAGCAGTAAATGACAGGTTTTGAGTTTTGTAACTGCTGCCATTTTGAATTTTGAAGCTCCTGAGATTAATACAGCATAAATGACTGTATTATGATAGCCACTAGTGGCTGTGTTTAATCCCTGCAGAGTGAGATCGCCTATAAATAGGCATGCATCTCATTTGCATCTGACAGACGAAAATCGAAAAGCTTTCTGCATACTATACTCTGCATTTCATAAGTCAGCTTTGTCCTCACCTTATTCCAGTTCGTCGGAGCTCGTAGGTTTGTGGTGCTACTACCTCCGAAACGCTGTCGTTTTATCTTTGGAGGCAATACGTCAGAACGAGAGCACTACCGGGGCATATTTCGTCTTGCGGATAGAGGATTCCTCGACTCGGCATTAGTTTACGGGTTTCTATTTTCTTGTAATTTTAATTCTGTTTTTCCGAGTTTTGTATTTCTGTTTTCCAGGTTCTGTATTTCTATTTTTTTAAGTCTTGTAAGTTCTGTCATTTTCGAGTTGTAATTTCATTTCCAGTTGTAATTTATTTTTGCCCGGCAAATTTTACGAAGAAATTTCCAAAAAAAAAATAGTATTTAAAAAATATGTTGAGATAAATTTGTCAATATCTTACATGTTAATATTTAGTATTATATTAGTGCAACAATGATCAAATATTAATATATGAATAGACGCAAAATAGTCAACATATCAAGTATTTAGAACCAAAGTAAGTATTTAGAAGAGGAGGAAGTATTACATATCTATATATATAATAGCGTTACGGATTTGAAGAATAATATTAACTCTCTATTCTATGTGGTTCTCTTAGTTTTGAATTTCTATTTATCTAAATTTTAAATCCCACATCGAGTTAAAATGTTACGCAACCGATGGATAACCTAAATAAAAAGAATTCAATGTCTTGAATTCCACACCGATTTAAAATAGAACTCTACCTATGGAGAACCTAAATAAATACTCAGAATTTCAATGTGTATTTTTCAACTCTATAGTTATTTAACACACAAGCTCAAGAACTTTATTTTTATTATGTTTAATTTGGCCAATTGTTAAGTTGGACAAATAAATAGTTTAATATTTTAGTGAAATTTAACTTGGTCAATTATTAAATGAAATTTGGTCAATCATTAAGTTGGTCAAACAAATAATCTTTTTTTATTGGAAAATTTAATTTGACTAATTTATTTTATTTAATTTAATTTTTCCCAATTTATTAGTGTCCAATAATTTGAGCGGATTTTTTTTTAAAGTCAGATGCAATAATCAATTATTTTAACAACTTATATTTGATTATGTAAATTTTATAAATTTTAATAGATTTAGATAATTAGTTCATATTGTATGTTACCGTCATGTTTCTCATCGCCAGCTAATTTGACCAACTATCGAGTTGGCCAAATATATAGTATAATATTTATTGAAAATATAATTTAGACAATCATTAAATTGGCCAATTTAATATTTTTTTTATTAAAATATTAATTTGGCTAATTTATTAATGTTTAATTTAATTTATCCAATTTACCAATGTATAACAACTTGAGCAAATTTGATTTTTTTAAGTCGGACGTAACAACCAATTATCATAACAACTATATTTGATTATTTAAATTTTATATGTTATAATAAATTTGAGTAATTAGTGGATATGTAAATATACGAGGATTATCTTTTAATCGAGTTTGAAATGGACATGTATATAATGTATAAACGGGTTTCAGATGGCTACTCCTAACCGTTTTCGGGTATCATTATATGGATTTGGGATGAAAACGCACAATAAATTCACCATTAAGTCACATTTCGGACGGGTGCGGTTATATAAATTATAAATGGGTTCGAGTTATTGAATCCTTACATCATCTTTTGATTTTTCGATGTGTTCTGTCGCGGTGAGGAATTCCGGGTGGCTGAAACTAACTAATAAGTATAACTGGTGAGTGTTTTGCATTAATAAATTTGATTAAAAATATAATTTTATTATATATATATATATATATATATATATATATATATATATATGGGGAGAGAGAGAGAGAGAGAGGGAGAGAGAGAGTATGCATTCGGAGCATCACGTTAACTCTCTCATACGTGGTATTTTTTATTTCTTCAATTCTTATTTATTTAAATCTTCAATCCCATCTTAATTTTCAATGACACTCTACTGATCGAATAGAAATAAATATTTACAATAAATAAGTATTTTACGATCCATAATTATTTTAGATAATCACTTCAAATTGGTCATCTATTGAGTTGACCAAATGAACTATTTTTATTCTTATTAAGAAATTTAATTTGAAAATTATTAAGTAAATCTCAGTCGCCCAAATATGGACGTATATAGTTTTTTAGGGTGCTGCTAAATATACACCCTATATACACTCTTTTATACACTCAATTTAAAAGTCAAACAATAAATAAAATTGAAATATGTGCCTCTGAAAACATCAAAGCTTTTTATTTCTCTTGTAGCAAAAGGCGAAATCCCTCGCCCCCAGGACCCCCACCCCTCGATCGAAAGGGATTGGTGGAGGAATTAAATCATGGTGACTCAACGGCCCAATAGGTGGAAGGAACAGTGTCTGGTGCCCACAAGAACCTTTTTATTTCTCCATATTACTATGTAAAACCAAACCAAACCAAACCAAACCAAATATACCCAGTATATCCCGCTCAGAGCAGGGTCTGGGGAGGGTAAGATGTACGCAGACCATGCCCCTACTTATTACGGTAGGGAGGCTGTTTCCGTGAAGACCCCCAGCTTAGTGCACAGCAGAATCTTGTGTGATAAATACAAAGGAAAATATATGATTCGAGAAAGCTCGAGACCATACCTGAGCCCATGGCTTGATCTACATGGGACTTGCCTAAGCGGAATTTGGCTTCTTCACTCCCGATGAACGCTGCTCTAACAAAAGAGAGGTTGGCTCTGCGCACAGCTCCCTGTCAAAAATACACCACACGCAAAGACAATAGGATAAAATATACAATAAAAGTAAAAATGTAATGCTCTAGGTCAAAGCTAACAGAGAAAACCCAACCCTGAGGCTCTCAACTACAGCACCGCTCCCTACAAAAGAATCCACAACTCTGATCTGGCGCCTCCACGCGCACCTATCAACAGTCATGGTCTCAGAAAGGTTTAAGGCCTTCAAATCTAATCTCAGTTGCTCCTCCCACGTCCTCCTCGGTCTGCCTCTCCTCCTCTGCCCGAAAACCATTAAAATCTCGACCCTCCTCACCGGAGCAGATGCCTGCCTCCTGCGGACGTGGCCAAACCATCTCAATCTCCCTTCCCTAACTTTTGCTGAAATGGGCGCCACTTCCAGCGCATTCCTGAAAACCCCGTTCGCAATTCTATCTAACATTGTGCGACCACACGACCAATGTAACATTCTCATTCCAGCCACTTCCAACTTGCTCTCAAGCGACTTCTTCATCGCCCAACATTCGGAGCCATACAACATTGCAAGTCGGATTGCCGCTCTATAGAATTTACCCTTCAACTTTAGAGGGACTTTCTTGTCGCACAGGACCCCTGTCGCTGCTCTCCACCTTAGCCACCCCGCCTTGATGCGATGCGTGACATCATCTTCACACTAACCTTCCTTCTGAATGATTGAACCCAAATACTTGAACTTATCCGTACGAGGTACGATCTGATCCGCAATTATTACCTCAACATCTTCCTCGTTGGCCTCACCACTAAAGTTACACCAGAGATACTCGGTCTTAGACCAGCTCACATGCAAGCCCTGGGATTCTAACTTAGCCCTTCAAAGCTCCAACTTCGAGTTCACCTCCCTCCTCGACTCCGCCACTAACACAATGTCGTCAGCAAAAAGCATGCACCACGGGATGCCATCTTGAATCCCTCGCGAAATGACGTCAAGGATTAGAGCGAAGAGAAGAGGGCTTAGCGCCGACCCCTGATGTAGCCCTATCTCAACCGGAAAATATTGGGTGTCACCAACTGGGGTCCTAACGCACGTCCTAGCTTGGGAGTACATGTCTTGGATCGCCCTAACGAACGGCAACGACACCCTCCTCTCTACTAGGCTCCTCCAAATAACATCGCGCGGAATGCTATCATAAGCCTTCTCTAGATCTATGAACACCATATGGAGGTCCTTACGCTGCTCTCTAAACTTCTCCATAAGGAGTCTGACGAGATGAATGGCCTCAGTCGTGGACCTCCCCGGCATGAAGCCAAATTGGTTCTCTGAGATCTCAACTTCTCTTCTAACCCTGCATTCCACCACTCTTTCCCAAAGTTTCATAGTATGACTGAGGAGTTTAATACCCCTATAGTTATTACAACTCTGAGCATCGCATTTGTTCTTGAAAAAAGGCACGACAATACTATGCCTCCACTCTGTCGGCATCTTAGAGCCTCTGAGGAGGATGTTGAACAGCTCTGCTAGCCACTGAACTCCGACTTCCCACAGACAAAGCCACATCTCAATAGGGATTTGATCCGGGCCTACAGCCTTAGCTCTACCCATTTTCATTAGGCCACCCTTTACTTCCTCCTTGCTGATGCTCTCACAAGAACTAAACGAATGAGCAGAAGATAGACTAACTCCTTGCACCACCGAGTCACTACCTCTAGCCTTATTGAAAAGTTTGAAAAAATTCCTATTCCACCGCTCCTTAATAGCCACATCGTTCACTAACACTTGACCCAAATCATCCTTAATAAACTTAACGGGACCCAGGTCGCGCCGCCCTCTTTCCCTAGCTTTCGCTAGTTTAAAAATAGCATTCGCTCCTTCTTTGGTGTCTAGATGCTTGTACATCTCCTCGTAAGCCTCACATTTAGCCTTAGCCACTGCCTTCTTAGCCTCTCTTTTCGCCACCTTGTACGCTACAATCTTCAAGATTCTCTCCTCCCCAGCACTAACCGACAAAAGCTCCTTAGAAAGCGCTTGTTTTGCCTTAAGCTTGTTTTAGACCTCCTCATTCCACCACCAAGCCTCCCTAGGTCCACTAGACCTGCCCGAAGAAACCCCTACGACCTTATCGCCCACTCTCCTAATAGCATTGGCCATGTTGGTCCACATAAGGTTAGCATCGCCCGCATGCAAAAAATCTCCTTCGCGGGTCAGAGACTCCTTGAATACTGTCGCCTTCTCACCCTTCAGATCCTTCCAGAGAATCCTAGGTCTAGCTTCTCTAACCCTGCTAACAACACGACCTCCCATGGATTAATCCATAGCCAGCAGCCGGTGTTGAGAAGCACATGCCTCGCTCCGGAACACCTTGCAGTCCATGCACGCCCTAGCATCACGACTGCGCAAAAGAAGGTAGTCAATTTGCGTGTTGTGCCCCCCACTACTGAAGGTGATGAGGTGATCAGCTCTCTTCTGAAAAACAGAGTTAGCAATTACCAACTCATGCGCAGTGGCAAACTCCAACAGTGCGGAACCTCCTGCATTCCTTACTCCGAAGCCGAAACCCCCATGCGCGCTATGATAACCATCCACCCCCTCACCAATGTGCCCATTGAAATCGCTCCCCAAAATAATAAATTGATCGTCCGGAATACACCCGACCAACTCATCTAAACAGACCCAAAAAGCTTCCTTATCAAGCACACCCAAACCAACATGTGGGGCATACGCACATACCATATTAACCACCTTCTCCCCAACCACCACTCTAACTGACATAATCCTATCATTTCACCTCTTCACTTCCACGACGTTGTCCTTAAACTCCTTAGACAAAAGAATTCCCACACCATTGCTCGAGTTAGCAAGGCCTGAATACCACAATTTATAACCGTTCACCTCCCTGGACTGCGCCCCCTTTCACCTAGTCTCCTGAATACAAGCCACATCAACCCTTCTCTTACCCAAAACATCCACAAGCTCCAAAAGCTTACCTGACAAGGTACCCAAATTCCAACTACCAACCCGCAAACAGTGCGACATCGACCAATACAAAACCCAAACGCACTACGAGAAATAAAATGGGGTAGTGAAGCCAAAAATGAAAATAAGATGAGAATGACAAAGACAATATAAAAGCAAGCAAATGTAATATCCGACTGTAACTTTTCATTTTTACCTGTCGTTGTATTATTCGGATAATCTGATTTTCATGAATCGTTGCATTTAGTATTATGTTGAGGTATTATAGATTTGAATTTCATATTGTTGTTATTTCATTCCATATGTGATGATTCGAGGTTAATTAGAGAGTTACATTTTCGAATTTTTCTGTTGATGTAGCGTACGCTACGGTCACGATTAATGTCGCTAATCCGTGCCTTAGCGTGCGTAAGGTTTCCTCATTGCGTGCGCTAAGAGGGAATCGGCATCGATTGACTTCAGCACGTGAACTCCTTAGCCGTTAGCATGCATGTGATCAAGGTCCGAGCCGTCGTGTCGGTGAGAATCTACTTTTATTAGCGTGCGTAACCCATTTCTCATTAGCGTGCGCTAACGGCTGCGATAATTCAAGACGATAGCCACTGTAAGCCGCTTACGTCGTAAATTCGGCCGGATAGCGTGCGTAAGTGCATTAGCGTACGCTAAAGCTGTCCGATAGCGTGCGCTAAGTCTGCATGATCTATTTATAGGACCACTGTTTTCATTTCTTCACAACCCCAAACCGAATTTCTCTCTTCACATATCATACCTCTGCACTACCAAAACGATATCAACCTTCACCAACTTGTTTCTAAGCATTAAATCTTGGAGTGGAGATCATTTCCTTGGAGACTAGGAGTTATTCTTGAGCTTGGAGTATATTTTCTCATAGCATTGAAGTTGTTCTTCATTTCTGGAGGTAGGTGTACTTCCCTCTCTGCATTATTTTCTTATGTTGATGTTAATGACGAATTATACTTCACCTAGAGTTAGATTAATCAAGTAAAACATAGTTTTAATCCAACCTTTTTAACACTTTTGATGAATATGATAAATGAGGGTTTAGATTAGATGAGTTCTTGATGTTGTAGTGATGGTAATCATGTTTATAGTTATCATTACTCATCTTACTGGACGAATTTAACTCAGTAGAACATTGTTGGATCGGTTAGCTTCATCATAGCTGGATTTAATCAAGAACTTGATATCATAGAGTGTTTAAACACCATTTTAGGTATTTAATTTCCTTGGGAAGAACTTGATAATGTTAAAGATAGGATTAGATGATCTTGTTCAGAAATCTTAGAAACTTTAAATCATTATGGTTCAGCTTCACAAGTCTTTGAAGAATGATAAGGAATCATTGATAACTACAACAATAACTTTTCATTAATCTAATGTGTTGATAACTTAGAATGTGGTTTATCATCATGCTAAATAGATAGTGTTCTTAAGAAGATGATGCTGTTTATGAACAATATTTTCGTGGTAGATTGAGTATCAAATTCATTATGACTATCCTTTTATAATAGTAGATGTTGTAGAACATGAGAATTTAATTTAAACCCATTTTATTGGCAAATTGAAGATGTTTTATTCATAGAATAACAAGAGAATTAAAGGACACTTTTGGTATGGTAATTCGATTTTGGAAGATGAATTAGATGTATTGAAACCTTTCATTAATCGTTAAGGTATTCATTAGGGTGGAATGAATTATTCGAGTAGGTTGCGGGCGTCGTTTCCTACGAGTTGATATTAATATTATGTGAATATGTTATTGAATGAATTACGTTTCATTCAAGGTTGCTTGTTCGATTGAGTGTTTAACCGAGGATACCGTCCGTTTGATCATTTGGACAAGGACTATCTTTCGCTTACGGATTTGAGGCAAGTTATCTTGCTTGGTTATAATGATGATTAGATTCTTGTGATGATTATATATTTCATGTGTATGAATGGTTCATGTAACGTTTGTCGTGATTTGACATTGTCCTTGATGTAATGGGATTGCATTCCCAAGTACGTCGTTTTGAATCGTTGATCTCGTTGGTTTTTATTTTCACTTTGGTGAGTTTTTCTTGATCCTTAATTGGATGTGTATTTCATTTAACTTCGTTGTCATGTTGTGTCGTGACATTTCCGGAATCATATCTCCGTGCCGATTGGATATTGTGTAGGATTTTTAGCCGGGCACTTGTATAGTCATACATGGATGTTTCCGTATTGGACTGTGCACACGAGACGTAGTTCGTGAGGCTAATTAGGTACATTGTCACACGTATATTCTGGATTCCGTATACGCGGTGGACATGTACACAGACACATTTCCGGATCGGGCGTACTGTGATGTCCATCTTGAGCTATATTGTTAATCGTTCATAGTCCATGTATGATTGGATGTGTTCGATGTTTTGTGACTGATTGTTTCATACGCCCGAGGGGTATGATTAATAGTCGGAATGACTTTATTGAGATCTATATATGTGAATTGTATAATGTCGGAAGAATTGGTTATCATGTATATCTGACCCTGTGTTGGGCGAAATACTTGTATTGTATTTTAGGTCGAGGCAAAGGCAAGGCACGGGAAGAGCATGTCGACGGCGAAGGGTTCGAATGATACAGGTTCGGGGGCCCCACGTCTTTGTTGTCCGGTTATGTTAAACCGTGTTATGTTATTTCCTGCTTCATTTAAATTGTTATTTGGTTGTATTTGACATTTGAAGTATTTTCCATCCCCATATGGTTTATACTTGTTTTTCGGATCCTGTGTATTGTAAGGCCGTTGGCCATATTTTAATAAACTCCTAATCGGAGTAATAACTATTCATTGTGGCTCGGTATCACAAATAATATTTGTTTAATCTGTTTTGAATATCGCCTGGTGGGTCCCAGTGTGGGATTCACGGCACTGTAATAGCCGCCTTTTGGGGCGTTACAGAAGATGGTATCGGAGAGTTGTTTTCCTTTTTTTATGAGTCATTGAGAAATGAACTAGTATCAAGAGACCTTCGTGTCACGTGTGACCTGTGCAAGCGCCTGACCCTACGAGCCAAATACGGTATGTACTTTATGAGCCATGATTTAATTACTGGCATGATATTGATATCAGTATGGGTCTCCTTGTTGATCATGTTATTTCGAGGAATTGTGACAGGATTTAACCGATTGAAAATCCGAGGTAAATACTGAATTGATTATACACTTGAAAATTTTTGACTTGACACCGATATGATATTCGGTGCGACATTTGTGGTATCGATAACCGTTTTCCTTGAATATGTGATTCCTTGTTGCTATTAACTTAGCATGAATTTTAGTATCTTGAATTGTACTTATGATTATCACTATAATTGATTCTTTCAGTATGGAAAGAAACCTGAGAGGTCGTGGCAGAGGGGGACGAGGCCGCGGTAGGGGCCGAATCCCGATACCTCGAGCCAACAGACGCGCGAATGCGGATCAGAGTTCCGCAGACAGTGGTTCACCTTCTAGGGAACAATCGCACCACAGTAGGCGCGGGGATGCGCGTGTCGATCCTTACGTCGTAATGCAGGGCATGATGACACAGATGACCCAGATGGGTCAACTAATGGAAGCTATACAGAGGGACGCTACTGGCCAGCAACAGGGGGCTCATCCTCCTCCTGTGATTGGCGGACCCGTGAGTCGGATTATCAGCGACATCTCTCGCTAGCGACCACCGACTTTTGAAGGCTCCTCTGAGCCTGCTGATATTGTGCATTGGATCGAGCATTTTGAGAAACTTTTTCAGATGGTGGACTGCCCGGAAGAGAATCGCGTTTCGGTAGCCGCGTATTACCTTGGCAAAGGCGCTCACACCTGGTGGCTTTCAGTAAGGCCAGCTGATGGTGTTTACACTTGGGATGAATTTAAAAACCTCATGCTAGACCGTTACTATCCAGGGCCACTCCGTGAGGCCAAAATGTCGGAACTATTGAACCCCGACCCGTCTGAAGACGATGATGTATTATCTGTTGCTGAGAAATTCCAGGCGCTCCTTCCTTTCGCCACGACAATTATCCGATTAGAGGCCGATAAGATCAAATACTTTCTCAAGAGGCTTAAACCCCGAATGAGAATGCAGCTGTTGAATCACCACTGTACTACCTTACCAGAGTTCATCGAGAAGGCTGCTGAGTACGAACTCACCGCGAAGGAGATTTCCAAGAAACATCCATGATCCCAACAACAAAAGGTCCAAGAACAGGCAGACGGAGAGTAGCAGGGGACATTCAGAAGCCCAGTCATTGCCAAACCCTACGATCGACCACCCATGGCGTCGAAGCCGGTGGATCGCACTCTCGGCGGTCCCCTCATGCATTGTGTGCTATAAGCTGCAGAGACCGGGGCATTTCAGCTCCAAATGTCGAAGCTGCCGTCACATGCCATACTTGTGGCAAGATTGGTCACCGTGCTCGTTTTTGCGAGGTGGGCCGGACATGATCGATGGCGTCTCATGCTCGATTCAATCCTCTGTCGAGCCGGACGCCTCCGTCCGCTTCTATCAGAGACCACCGGGCGAATAGGGGAATGGGCCGTGGGAATCAAAGTGGTACACACAGTGCGAGCTGCGAAACCAGGATTTACGAGATGAAGAGAGGCGATGATCCGAGGCGGCATGATTTCGGGTATACTCGAGATCCACTCCCACTGTGTGTGTTCTTTTTGATACCGGTGCTTCACACTCCTTTATATCTTCTTCTTGTTTAAGTCGTTTGCCTCTAGACCATGTTATCAATTGTGAGCCCTACGTGATTGGTCTACGATGGTAGAAGAATTATTGGGAGTCGTGAAGTCCAGGGGTATCCGATTTGTTTGAGCGACCGTGAGTGGTTGTCAAATCGATTGTAGTCGATCTACCTAAGGATGATATAATCTTGGGTATCGATTGGATGGATCGTCATGATGCAATACTCGGTGTCGCAAGTGGATGGTTACCGTCACTTCGATGATGGATTCGAGTGTATTTTTCGAGGTGATAATCCCGGTCGTTAGGAGAGTCATCGGCGCTATGAAAGCGATGAAACCGCTTAATCAAGTGTATTGGTTATTGGTGCTACATGACCAAAGCAGTGATCGACGATTGAATTGGCCGACATTCGGTAGTCCGAGACTACCCGGATGTATTTCAAGCGAGTTTCGGGATTACCTCCTCATCGTGACGTGGAGTTTATTATTGAGTTAGAACCAGTGCGTCCCGCTCTCAAAAGCACCGTGCCGTATGGCTCGGCCCGAGATGCAAGAATTGAAGAACCCGGAGGAGTTATCGACAAAGGCTATATTCGACCTAGTGCGTCCCCTTGGGAGCACCGGTGTTATTAAATACGGAAGAAAGATGGATCTCTACGCTTATGTATTGATTACCGTGAGCTGAACAGGGTAACCATCAAGAACAAGTATCCCTTGCCTCGTATTGATGATTTATTGGACCAACTTCAGGGAGCCGTCGTGTTTTCTAAGATCGACTTGAGATCTGGTTATCATCAGTTGAGGATTCGAGAGTCTGACATTTCGAAGATAGCATTCCGTACTCGTTATGGGCATTATGAGTTCGTGGTGATGCCATTTGGACTGACTAATGCACCGGCAGTATTCATGGAGTTGATGAATCGAGTTTTTATTAACTATCTGGATCGCTTTGTAGTCGTCTTCATTGACGACATTCTGATTTACTCTCGCGACCACGAGGAGCACGAGCGTCACCTCCACCAAGTCCTCGATACATTGAGGCGGGAACAACTTTATGGGAAATTTTCTAAGTGTGAATTCTGGATGCCTGAGGTTGTCTTTCTCGGACATGTGATATCAGCCGAGGGGGTGAGAGTGGACCCACAAAAGACGAAAGCCATTCGATATTGGCTACCACCGAAGAACGTGAAAGAAGTTCGTAGTTTCCTCGGCCTAGCAGGTTACTACCGGTGATTCGTAGAAGGATTCTCTAAAATTGCGCAACCAATGACTAACTTACTGCGAAAGGACAAGAAGTATTTGTGGTTAGAATCATGTCAGCAAAGTTTTGAAGTGCTCAAGAGTCGATTGATTTCGGCACCTGTTTTGGTCTTACCAAAAGGAACGGAAGGATTTGTGGTGTATAGTGACGCGTCGAGACAGGGTCTGGATGTGTATTAATGCAGGAAGGGAAAGTAATTGCCTATGCATCGAGAAAATTGCGACCCTATGAAGTTAACTATCCGACCCATGACTTGGAGTTAGCAGCCGTGGTGTTTGCTTTGAAAATCTGGCGTCACTATCTTTATGGAGTTACACCCGGATCTTCTGAGACCACAAGAGCCTAAAGTACATTTTTACTCAGAAGGAGTTGAACATGAGGCAGAGAAGGTGGCTAGAATTAATCAAGGACTATGATATCGAGATCCTTTATCATCCGGGTAAAGCAAATGTGGTTGCCGACGCATTGAGCCGTAAAACCGTGCAAGAGCAGATGCTGAGCCGTTTGACAGCACAGAGAGAGTTGCAATTGGAACTTATGAGGCCAGAAATTGAAGTTTGGTTACAGCGTATTCAGGGACAACTTTGCACCCTTGAGATTTCTTCATCTCTTGATGATATGATCAAATCGAAGCAAATTACGGACCCATTCTTATCTCGAGTTCAGGATGAAGTAACCCAGGGGAAAGCCCCTGGATTCGTGATCCACGAGGATGGATTGATACGTTTTAGAAATCGAGTTTGTGTACCCGCTGACGAAGAATTGAGGAACTCTATCATGAGGGAAGCCCATGCTACCCCGTACTCTATTCACCCGGGCTCTAGCAAGATGTATAAGGATTTGAAGCAGAATTATTGGTGGGGGAATATGAAGCGTGAGGTTGTCGAATTCGTTTCGAGGTGTTTGACCTGTCAGCAGGTTAAGATTGAGCACCAGCGACCCGCAGGAATGCTGAAACCGCTCCCGATTCCTGAGTGGAAATGGGAGGACATATCTATGGATTTTATCACTAGCTTGCCGACGAGTCGTCGAGGAATGAATACGATTTGGGTGATTGTGGACCGTATGACCAAATCAGCCCACTTCTTGGAGATTAATGACACGTGGGGCCCCAAGAGATTGGCCCAGCTGTTTATTAAGGAAATTGTGAGACTACACGGTACCCCCAAGAGCATTGTATCAGACCGTGACGGGCGATTTGTGTCACACTTCTGGAAGGCAGTTCATCGTGCGATGGGCACGCAGTTGAATTTCAGTACGGATTTTCATCCTCAGACCGATGGTCAGTCGGAGAGAACCATCCAGACTCTAGAGGATATGTTGAGAGCATGTGCTCTTGATTGGAAGAACGATTGGGAAGCCCAGCTGCCTTTGGTGGAATTCACTTATACTAATAGTTGGCACGCTTCGATTCAGATGGCACCGTATGAGGCATTGTATGGCCGTCGCTGTAGGTCCCCTTTGTGTTGGGACGAACTGTCAGAATCTCTGGGTACGGAACCCGATATGTTGTTAGCCGCCCATGAGAAGATCACTTTGATTAGGAGTCGGTTGTTAACAGCTCAAAGTCGACAGAAGTCTTATGCTGACCACCGCCGACGACCGCTTGAGTTCGAGGTTGGTGACCATGTGTTAATGAAGGTGTCTCCTACCCGAGGTGTTTTCCGTTTCGGGAAGAGGGGCAAGCTGAGCCCGAGGTACATTGGGCCATTTGAGGTTTTGGAGCATGTAGGTGATCTGGCCTATCGACTAGCTTTACCGCCGACTTTGAGTAAGATTCACAATTTGTTTCATGTCTCCCAGTTGAGGAAATACATTGCCGATCCGAGCCATGTACTTCAGTTCGAAGATATTGAATTAGCAGAGGATCATTCGTACGAGGAGCGTCCTGTACGGATACTCGAGAGGAGGATCAAGCAGTTGCGGAACAAGACGATTCCCCTACTGAAGGTTCAGTGGTCACGACACGGAGTCGAGGAGGCTACGTGGGAGACCGAGGATAGTATGCGAGCGAGATACCCCGAGTTATTTACCCCTTAGTTTCGAGGACGAAACTCCTATTAAGGGGGGAGTATGTAATATCCGACTGTAACTTTTCATTTTTACCTGTCGTTGTATTATTCGGATAATCTGATTTTCATGAATCGTTGCATTTAGTATTATGTTGAGGTATTATAGATTTGAATTTCATATTGTTGTTATTTCATTCCATATGTGATGATTCGAGGTTAATTAGAGAGTTACATTTTCGAATTTTTCTGTTGATGTAGCGTACGCTACACAGTACGATTAACGTACGCTAATCCTGTGCCTTAGCGTGCGTAAGGTTTCCTCTGTTGCGTACGCTAAGAGGGAATCTGGCATCAGTTGACTTCAGCACGTGAACTCCTTAGCCGTTAGCATGCATGTGATCAAGGTCTGAGCTGTCGTGTCGGTGAGGATCTACTTTTATTAGCGTGCGTAACCCATTTCTCATTAGCGTGCGCTAACGGCCTGCGATAATTCAAGACAGTAGCCACTGTAAGCCGCTTACGTACGTAAATTTGACCGGATAGCGTACGTAAGTGCATTAGCGTACGCTAAACTGTCCCGATAGCGTGCGCTAAGTCTACACAGTCTATTTATAGGACCAGCCTGTTTTTCATTTCTTCACAACCCCAAACCGAATTTCTCTCTTCACATATCATACCTCTGCACTACCAAAATGATATCAACCTTCACCAACTTGTTTCTAAGCCTTAAATCTTGGAGTGGAGATCATTTCCTTGGAGACTAGGAGTTGTTCTTGAGCTTGTAGTATATTTTCTCATAGCATTGAAGTTGTTCTTCATTTCTGGAGGTAGGTGTACTTCCCTCTCTGCATTATTTTCTTATGTTGATGTTAATGACGAATTATACTTCACCTAGAGTTAGATTAATCAAGTAAAACATAGTTTTAATCCAACCTTTTTAACACTTTTGATGAATATGATAAATGAGGGTTTAGATTAGATGAGTTCTTGATGTTGTAGTGATGGTAATCATGTTTATAGTTATCATTACTCATCTTACTGGACGAATTTAACTTAGTAGAACATTGTTGGATCGGTTAGATTCATCATAGCTGGATTTAATCAAGAACTTGATATCATAGAGTGTTTAAACACCATTTTAGGTATTTAATTTCCTTGGGAAGAACTTGATAATGTTAAAGATAGGATTAGATGATCTTGTTCAGAAATCTTAGAAACTTTAAATCATTATGGTTCAGCTTCACAAGTCTTTGAAGAATGATAAGGAATCATTGATAACTACAACAATAACTTTTCATTAATCTAATGTGTTGATAACTTAGAATGTGATTCATCATCATGCTAAATAGATAGTGTTCTTAAGAAGATGATGCTGTTTATGAACAATATTGTCGTGGTAGATTGAGTATCAAATTCATTATGACTATCCTTTTATAATAGTAGATGTTGTAGAACATGAGAATTTGATTTAAACCCATTTTATTGGCAAATTGAAGATGTTTTGTTCATAGAATAACAAGAGAATTAAAGGACACTTTTGGTATAGTAATCCAATTTTGGAAGATGAATTAGATGTATTGAAACCTTTCATTAATCGTTAAGGTATTCATTAGGGTGGAATGAATTATTCGAGTAGGTTGCGGGCGTCGTTTCCTACGAGTTGATATTAATATTATGTGAATATGTTATTGAATGAATTACGTTTCATTCAAGGTTGCTTGTTCGATTGAGTGTTTAACCGAGGATACCGTCCGTTTGATCATTTGGAGAAGGACTATCTTTCGCTTACGGATTTGAGGCAAGTTATCTTGCTTGGTTATAATGATGATTAGATTCTTGTGATGATTATATATTTCATGTGTATGAATGGTTCATGTAACGTTTGTCGTGATTTGACATTGTCCTTGATGTAATGGGATTTCATTCCCAAGTACGTCGTTTTGAATCGTTGATCTCGTTGGTCTTTATTTTCACTTTGGTGAGTTTTTCTTGATCCTTAATTGGATGTGTATTTCATTGAACTTCGTTGTCATGTTGTGTCGTGACATTTCCGGAATCATATCTGCGTGCCGATTGGATATTGTGTAGGATTTTTAGCCGGGCACTTGTATAGTCATATGTGGATGTTTCCGTATTGGACTGTGCACACGAGACGTAGTTCGTGAGGCTAATTAGGTATATTGTCACACGTATATTCTGGATTCCGTATACGGGGTGGACATGTACACGGACACATTTCCGGATCGGGCGTACGGTGATGTCCATCTTGAGCTATATTGTTAATCGTTCATAGTCCATGTATGATTGGATGTGTTCGATGTTTTGTGACTGATTGTTTCATACGCCCGAGGGGTATGATTAATAGTCGGAATGACTTTCTTGAGATCTATATATGTGAATTGTATAATGTCGGAAGAATTGGTTATCATGTATATCTGACCCTGTGTTGGGCGAAATACTTGTATTGTATTTTAGGTCGAGGCAAAGGCAAGGCACGGGAAGAGCATGTCGACGGCGAATGGTTCGAAGGATACTAGTTCGGGGGGCCCACGTCTTTGTTGTCCGGTTATGTTAAACCGTGTTATGTTATTTCCTGCCTCATTTAAATTGTTATTTGGTTGTATTTGACATTTGAAGTATTTTCCATCCCCATATGGTTTATACTTGTTTTTCGGATCCTGTGTATTGTAAGGCCGTTGGCCATATTTTAATAAACTCCTAATAGGAGTAATAACTATTCATTGTGGTTCGGTATCACAAATAATATTTGTTTAATCTGTTTTGAATATCGCCTGGTGGGTCCCAGTGTGAGATTCACGGCACTGTAATAGCCGCCTTTTGGGGCGTTACAGCAAACCGCATATAAATCGCAGTAAATGGTAGGTATATGGCAGACAAAAATGAAATTTAACAGAAAAGTACAATGATACCGGACTTTGACACTGTAACACCCCGAGATATTCGGAATAATTACAGCGTCGTAAACCCTTTAAGTAAGGATTTACAAGGCTAAATAAAAGAAATGTAAATATAATCCATCAATACCACGGAAATTCAAGTTACAAAACCGGTTCCAACTAGTTCAACGAGTTACTTAATACAACCATATCGAAATGATATTAATAAGAAACACGTACTCGAGTACTGAAATTGAACCAAGAAGACAAATCACAAACAACAACAAACATCACTGAACCCCATCGTAGTCACATCGGTACTGTGGCTGTTTCCCCGCTCCTCGGCTACTTGAACATCAAAACAAATGTCCACCCCCGAAGGGGTTAGCAAAACGATGCTAGTACAAGTATCATTTAAACAAAACGAATATGCATCAACAATACATAACAAGATACACTACACAGACTTCCGCTACCGGAATCCGATAATGAGAATCCACAAGATTCCATTAACACAACATGGGTATTCCAATGATCCAGTGCCCTCAGCATATATCCCAAGATGATCCCGTCGGACCAACACGAGGTGGAAATAACCCGTCCAATGATCCAGCGCCCTCAGCCTAGATCCCAAGATGATCCCGTCGGACCAACACGAGGTGGACATCCGATCCAGTGCCCTCAGCATAGATCGTACAACATACACAAACACAACTCATGCATACATATATGCCAAATCGCTATGTCCATCAACATGAACATACAAACACTAGATAACGAATATCATGACAATTCAACGAAATAAATCCCATGTTCAACAACATGAATAAACCACATGCATGCTCAAAATACCAATGTTAACACATTACGATACTTGCCTCGAAGATGGTAAGAACGAAACACTCCAATGATCTCAACACACTCGAAGGCCGCCTCCTTCGATCAACGTAGCAAGCTCGAACATTAACAAAAGAAATGATATAGAATTCATCTCAAATCATACACTACCTATTACTTCGGTCAACGGCCAAAAGCTCTAAATATGTAATCTGCCTGAACTACTTAGCGTACGCTACGTACTCTACGTAACGTGCGCTAAGTCTGTCTGTTAACGTACGTGAATGACCAAGTCTAGTGTACGCTAGCCATGTACTGACAGTTCTCTCTGATCAGCCGACTGACTCGACTGATAACATAACGTACGTTACGTACCAAACGTAGCGTACGTTAACTCATTCCTGATAGCGCACGTTAATATACATATGTTAGCGTGCGCTAACCGTGCATGGCAGATTACTACTGGCAGAAAACTTGATCTAATGGTGATGAAACTCATGAATTCTATGGTGATAATACATGTCATCCCCGTGCATATCATGCTCATATGGTTTGTGAAAGATCTTTACAGATTAAACGACTATGAGATACAAGGTTACGCATAATCATCACAACACCATAATTCATCTTGATTTTCAAGGAATATCCTAAGTTCAATCCATTACATGTCTCAAAACGTATGATTCCTTTATGTAAAGATATAAGAACTTGGTAATCTCCATCTACGGGTCATAATCGGTTTTGAAGCTTCAGAATATGCTAGGAGTTCAAACACTAAAAGGATCAGTGGTTTATACGATGAATAAGTACCGAAACATCGAAAATATCCTTCTAACACATGATGTTCGACTACTTACGAATTTAACTGACTAGGTAATCCCAAAACATGATCAAAATGTCCTTCAGAATACTACTAATATTGGTGAAGAATCACCTACCTCAAAGTAGCGAAGAACACGAAGGAACTTGAGGAAATCCAACACCGAGGGCTTGAACACCAATCTCCAAAGATCTACAATCTTCAAACGTGTGCTAGGAGGATGATATGAGAGGTTGAGGAGGGAGGAAGTAACTCTCTAAGCTCAAAAATTCGGATTAGGGAAGTGAAAATGTTTGAATAATGAAAAAGTATGTTGTCCTATATATAGGAAATGGTTATTAGTGTGCGCTAGTCCCTATCCATAGCATGCGCTAACGGCCATACGAAACTTACTGACTTCACTGTACTCAGCGTTTAGCGTGCGCTATCAACATATCATTAGCGTGTGCTACCGCGTTGACTTGGCTTTTCCCGACAACCGTCCAGGTTCATCCCGACATGATCTGTTGGCCACTTAAGTATACTGGATACAGTTTGGAAAATAGTTTAAACAACAAACTGTACGGAATCTAAATCTGAGTGCGTAGCGGAAGTCTTGGATACGATGAGGTTCTTTGTGGATACGACAACGAAGTGTTTGGTGTATACTTAATATATCACAGTAATTTAAAACAGTAAAAGCTGAAGGTAAATAACACAGTAATTTAAGTGGTTCGAGGTAAACCCCTCTACGTCCACTGGTCCTCCACACAGGAGTAAAAAGTTTATTATAATTAATGCGTACACAACTACGTAATTATAAACAAACCTATCCTTGTATCGTTCACACAGATTGATACAAAGAATGTCACTTTCAACCGTTCACACAGATTGGTTAAAGCTTCCTTCTTGACTAGCTTCTTCACACACGGTTCCAAAGCTTCGTCCTTATTCGTCCCACACAGTCGAATAACTTGTTGAGTTCACACGAGCTCGGTTTTACACAGAGGTAAAAGGGTAGGTAACCGTGTAAGAACAGTGACTTTGAATATCAAGTTCTTGGTGATGATGGTCGTTCTTGATGTTGAGCCTTTGTATATCTCTTTCGTTCTTAATTGCGGTATGCTTTGGAGATATGTTTGCTCGGATGATAACTTTGATAGCTTGAGTATTAGGTTACTTGGGTAAGATCTTCAATGTCTTCATAGGATATATATAGTCTCGAAGAAAGTATCCGTTGAGATGTATCTGTTTGAATAAGATGTCGTTCCAACGGATTAAGACATGATCCAGTTTGGGATTACAAGATCTCGAAGGCGCGGTATTTAAATACTTTATCCTTGAGTATTTAAATACTTCTTTGTTCAACGGGACTTGACTTGTGTTCCTTCTTGTCCTTTTGTGAACCGTATGGAAGATAAGCGTATTTTGGGTGTCGAGACAGTTTCCATACTTGGTCTTTTACAAGTCTTCTTCTTTGTCTTGTGAGCTTCACTTATCTTTGATTCGAGGTAGGTCTTCGATACAGATAAAGCCTTAAAGCCTCGATACGTTTCCTTTACTGTATTTGGCATATATGTCAAAACCTCTAAATAACATTCGATACAGGATTCGAGTATCCCTACTGCTTCGATACGGGGTGTTTGTTTTCCCAACAATTTCCCCCTTTTTGACAATTTGCCAAGACTAACTTACTTAACTCTTCGAGTCTTCTTGATGATGCCAAAACCTTCTTCATGAAGCATTCTTCTTTGATGACTTAAGCGATTTCTTGGTCTTTTGTCAAAGGTCGACTTAGTGACTTAGTCTACAATAATGAAGCTGCTGAGCACGTTAAATCTGATTTGAGATTTATTACAACTTAAGCCTATGACTGGCGCGCAGACACAATCTTACAATGTATTCTAAGTTTACAACTGAAATTATGAACTGTTCGTAGACTAGTTCGTACAGCGTATTTTTCAATCAAGTTTATCTAACTTGAGATTCTTATCAAACAATTTTAAGTAATCATACATTAACACAGTAGATTACGAGTTGTAATCTTTCAAGACAAACAAACTATTTTATTGATATTCAAAATGATTGAGTACAAAGTTTCTTTGTTTGAATAGAAATTACAAAAACAAAATAATATACATAAATTTCATCTCCTTATCTATAATCCGCATGCCTCCATGGTCTTTTTCGGGTTCGTTCTCGGTGCCGCGCCACGATTTTGAAGTGAATCATTGCCTCGATCACAGTAAATCGCTCTTCCTTCATATGAACGATCAAAGGCAAGTATCGATCTTACGGATGGGTGACCCGATCTCCTCTTCTATGTTTTGATTTCATTTCGATTTGGAGAGGAGTTTACCTTCTTCTAGCATCTTCGTAAACTTATCTGCGCTTAGCTAACGTTTTATAATTTTTGAAGATGGCGGATTCCTGATGAGTCGACAAAATATCTCATCGATTCGTTCTTCCTCCAAAGGCTTCACTTCGTCGGCGGTTGGGTTGCGGTTGGTCGTGACGAATTCTGAAGGTCTTTGAATAAGAGTTTGCCAAGGGACATTGGGATCATGGAATTCCGATGCTGAGCACGAAATTTTAAAACTATGGGATGGAGGTGCCGGCTTGTTCAATTCGGCGGTGATCTTGTGCAGCGACCTCAAATTCCCTTTCTTGTTGCAGCCTTATTCTCCTTGCAGCTTCTCGTGCCTCTTCCCCCTTTTTGGCTTCATCAAGACTTTGCAGGATTTCAAGAGCGGCGTCTTGTTTGGTCTCGATGCTGGTTATTCTTTCAACAAGGTAGGAAAGAGTCTGCGACATTTCTTGAATGCATTTGTCGTGAGCACGCAGTTGAGAGCTATTCTCAATCATTGCACAGGCGGTCTTGGCTTCAGCTATCCTTGTCTTTGTAGCTTCCTCCTTCAGCAGTTGCTCCTGCTTCTCTTCCATGATTTTCAAGGCTTGCTTGAAAACTTCTGGCAAAAGAATGAATGCGTCGACAACTCGAGATACTTCGTGTTGAAGAGTGGTCATTTCTTCGACTGCAGAGGTGTGCATCCAATTTAGTGCCTTTTCAACGGAAGATAGAGCGTTTACTGCATCTTGGATAAATACAGTCTGAAGGTCAAGAGCTCGCAGGCGCTCTTTTCGTGCGGCAGAGATCGGAGAGTCTGGTTGGGCGAAGTCTGCAGCGCCGTTCAACCTTCTTACAGTCACGGATGGACGTGAAGTAAATTGGACATCCTCAGGTTCGGTACCGTCCTCGGATTCCATTGTTGAAGGGGCGGGAGCAGCTTCCTGTGGTTCGGCGACAGTTGGTTCAGAAGCGTCCTGTGGCGAAGGTTCTTCGGCAATCATGGATGCAGGAGGGACTGAATCCTCCTGTTGGCTTGCAGGAATAGCTTCTTCGGTCGCAGCAGGCTCGGGTGCCTGTTCCAAAACTTCTTGAAGTTCCTCGACTGGAGGGACTGATTCCTCTTGGTCGGGAATGTTCTCCGGCTGTGGCGAAGGGGGATTGGCTTGGGTAGAAGGCCCTTCGTCTTTTCTGGGTGGAGAGGCGTCTCGGGCTTCAGCCTCTTCACGACTCATTCTCAGACCTGTTTGAAGAGCATCGTCGTCGTCGTCTGAGTCATGATCGTCGTCATCTTTTGGATTAATGGGAGAATCCTCTGACTTCTTCTTTCCTTTTCTTCGGGCGTCAGATTTGTGCAGCAGGTGGCTTTCAATTAGATCTTTGCAAGAGGCGTTGTCCCATCGAAGCAGGGCCTCAATTTCGGTTGAGTCTGTTACTTCGGAGACGAATCTCTATTCGTGGCCCCAATCGTTCCAATTGTACAGTGTGTCGTACGGAGCTAGCCTGTAGCCTTTCCATTGCAGAAATCTTTCGTACGCGTGTTCAATTTGAACCGAAAGAAGTGTTTGATTTATGATCGAGTTAGGGGAGGGACTTCGAATAACGTCTGGAGACGCTGTTTGAGGATTCTGTGCAGTATGGGATCCTGTACGGAAGATGGACTCCTTGCGGGGATGGTGCCCCGAAGGAAATTGGATCCTGTGCGGGTGTGGGATCCCGCAGAGGAGAAGTAGCTTTTGGCTCCGAATGGGCACCGACTTGCTAAAGTCTTGAGCGTTGGCGAGATGTCTCTATATCCGTCGTAGCCGCCAAAGGCTCGGGATCTACTGTCGATGCGGTAGGAGACACCTCTTACACGGGGTTGGGCCACAGGGTTCTTCATCAGTGGGTTGCGCCACGGGCGAGACATCCTTGGAGTGCTTGGCTTTGATTTTTGAGAGCCTCCTGAGTCTCTTCTTGGACTTCTCACCGGCGAGTGTTTCTTCTTTGTGAGATCGCTTCCTTCTTCTTTGAAGATTCCATTTAAGGACCTTCACGGTTTCATCTCTTGGGTTGGAGATATTGGCATGTGCACGGTTCTCGGATGGTTGCAATGCATTGTGCTCTGGTTATACAGTGGGCTTGACGCCTCCTAAGTATATCCTCGAGCTATTTTTCTTGGCATCGGATTGCGTCGATCCGCACTTCGAGAATGTAGTTGACATTAAACCAAAGGATTTCTTTTGGGTGGCAGGTTTGCACACCTCTTCTTGAAGACGTTTCAGAATGATTTGGCACCAATTGACCTTTTCACAGGTCAAAATAGCTACCATCATTCTGAACCTTAAGTTCGTGCACATCTCGAACGCACCGGTTCGGATTTCAATGATCCTGGAGCAAAAGTCATGAAGATAGACAAAATGAAGAAGAAAATTTTTCTTGTGACAAGTGGTTGTCACCATATCAACCACTTTGGACCCTGTAAATAGTCCATAAAACTTGGTAATGAGCTCTTGAGACCCGAACGTCTCAAGTTGGTCCATGGTCAGGCCATCGGCAGGCAGCCTGTAGATTCTCTGGAGTAGATCGCGATTGATGCGATTTCCACTCCTGGTATTGCGGTGATGTCGGCAACATGACCTCCACTGGGCCGATGATAGAAAACGGACGGCGGCGTTGAGGTAGAATTCCTCAACCGAGATGGGCATCGTATTTGTCGGCGGTTTTGCTCGGCGATAGAGACCTTGTTGTTCAAGACGAGTAATGATATACTCCATCGGTTACGAGTCGTTGGTTTAGAGAGAATACGCTCGATGATGACAGTTTGGAGAAGATCCGGCCATCAATGATGTTGGAGGATTTCTTGAGCAGGGGAAGAAGATTGGTGGCCATTGATGTTTTCTTAAAACAAAGGTGGAAGAAAAGCAGTCGAAATTCATAGTGAATATGCGAGAAAATATGTAGATGTTTGCTTGAGAACTCTTGTAATTGCGAGAAGCGTAAAGAGTCTCGATGGCGAATCTGATCCTTTTATACTTGGCGCGACATAGGGTTTTGCAGTACGAATGGTCGATTTTAAGGGATGGGAACCGGTTTTGAAATCAACGGTCAAGATGGATTGAGTGTAAGCTGATACGCTAATCGATAAAAGGTTTTAAAATACAATGGGTCCCACTTCGACATAGGTTGATACCTAAATGCCTAAAAGCGGTTTAAAAATAATAAACAATTTAAAAACATCGCGGCTTTTGAGATTGATTGTCGGATGTCGTGTAAGGCATTTAATGAACATGACGTTTGACATAAAAATAGGCACGTGGACAAAAATTATTTTAAAAGGAAATAATATTATATTATATCTTGAATCGAAATCTATAGCATGTCTTTGTTCTCCGTCGTCTGACGTTCCCCCTTAAAAAGGTACTAATAGGTTTTGAATTCCATACAGCAATATTTGGATTAATGCTGTATTCATGAGTCCTACAGTATTCCCCCTTAATTATTGCACACACCAGCTGTAGGATTCATATGCCTTCGTTCCCTACAGTACTGTATTGATGATTCTGAGTGTACAGATAATTAACGTTGGATACTGTATTCACGGGTCTTCTGACATTCCCCTCAATTGTTGAGTAAAAGCAGTAAATTTACTTACAGGAGTCCGGTGTAGAATTCCCAGTGCATTACGAGCATGTTGAATCTTGCTGTGTCGAGAGGCTTGGTGAAAATGTCGGCCAGCTGGATGTCTGTATGGACTTTTTCCAGGCGAATATCCTTGTTCTCGACATGATTCCTGATCAAATAATGCTTCATGTTGATATGCTTAGTGCGCGAGTGCAAAACAGGATTGTGCGTGATTGCAATTGCACTCGTGCTATCACACATGATTGGAGTCTCTCTAGCATCGATTCCATAATCGGATTGTTCTTTGCATCAAAGGATCTGCATACGGCCACTACCAATGACATAGTACTCGATTCGGTAGTGGAAAGAGAGTTAGCCAATTGCTTCTTCTTGAAGCAAGAAATGAGTCTAGGTCAGAAAGTGACAAGTTCCACTTGTACTCTTCCTATCTAGCTTGCGACCTCCGAGATCCGATTCGATGTATCCAACTAAATCGAATCCGCCTTCCTTAGGATACCACGATCCTGCATCATTTGTTCCTTTAATGTACTTCAGATTCGTTTAGCATTGTATTGAAGTGTGATTCCTTAGGTGCAACTTGGTATCTCGCACACACTCCAACAACAAGCTGGATATCGGGCCTGCTAGCCGTTAGGTACGGGAGCGAACCAATGAGCTTCCTGTAGAGTGATTGGTCAAACGGCTTTGGCTTCATCGGCACTAATTTGCACGGAAGTGCTCATAGGGGTTGGCGAGGATTTGGAAGTGTTCATTCCAAATTTGTTGAGAAGTTCCTTCTTTGTATTTCTCTGGTTGATGAATATACCTGTGCAAGCGCTTTACACTGCAAACCTAGGAAATAACTAAGTTCCCCATCATACTCATTTCAAATTTACTTTGCATGAGATGTGAGAACCTTTGACATAGAGCAAGGTTAGTTGAACCAAAAATAATATCATCGACATAGATTTGTACCATTAGAAGGTCATCACCTTCCTGTATCTTGAACAAGGTTTTGTCGTGACACCTTTCTCAAATCCGTTGTTGGTTAGATCTTTGGGACGGGAGTTTCGTACCGAGCTCTAGGGGCTTGTTTAAGTCCGTCTGGCGCTTTCCTTAGCACGTAAACTAGATCGATACCGTCTGTGTTGGCAAACCACGGTGGTTGTTCAACATAAACTTCTTACGCAAGTTCTCCATTCAGAAAGCACTCTTGACATCCATTTGGTATACGATAAAACTCTTATGGGCGGCAAAGGCTAAAAATATCCTAATGGCTTCTAGTCTCGCTACGGGCGAAGGTTTCATCATAGTCGATTCCTTCTTCTGACAATAGCCTTGTGCTACTAGTCTGGATTTGTTCCTTATGATAAGTCCATTTCGATCCTTTTTGTTTGAAATACCCATTTGGTTCCTATAACCGATTGGTGTGTCGGTGCAGGTACAAGATACCATACATTGTCTCTTTCAAACCGTTAAGCTCTTCTTCCATAGATGTTATCCAATGAGAGTTGTTAAGAGCGTCTATGGTCGAAACAGGAGTTGGTGGGCCAAGAATACGGCGATAGTGCACATATTGAGTCTCCTAAGTTCGGATTGAGATTTCCATTCGAAACTGTGAAACTTGACATTAGATTCTTCTTGTGCACAAAGTACATTTCCTTGTGTACTCTGTATTCTCCTACGAGTAGAAACACCGGCATTAATGTTTCCAATGATCGGCTCTTGCGGGTGATCTCTCAACCATCTTCGGTCGGGTTCTAGTTCGGGATCCCATCTTGTATCGAAAGTTTACGTGGGTACGGCTTGACATGCGGCGTCGGCTTCATCCACATCGATTCTTGCATGCGGGGTTGATTTCTAAATCAACGGCGGTGTTCTATGGGTGTAGGTGGATCCAAGATAGATAGATGGTGAATGTCTGAGTGATATCATCTACTCCTGTAGGGTCATGGTGTAGTTCGTCGAACACTATATGGCTGATTCCTCGATCGTCGACTTCCTTTTATTGAAGATTAAAGCTTTCTTGTGACGGAGGAGTATCCTACGAATATTCCTTCATCGATTTTTCATCAAAGGTTCTAAGTTGGTCCTTCCCATTGTTCAATACATAACACTGCATCCAAAATGTGAAAATACGAAACTAATGGAGTTTTGTTATTCCATACCTCATAAGGTTTTGTTGTGGTGCTTGTTGACGATACGGCGGTTTTGAGTGTAGCACTGTATTGGTTGCTTCACCCCGAAGCAGCGTGGCAATTTGCTTACGGCAATCATTGTCCTTGTTGCTTCTTTCAACGTCTATTCTTTCGCTCGGCAACACCATTTTGTTGAGGTGTATGGGCGTGAGTATTCGTCTTTGTATTCCATTCTCCGACGGTATTTCTCTATAAAGCGGTTAGTAAATTCGGTACCTCTGCCGGAGCGAATGCACACGATACTCGATGCTTTTTCATTTGCAACTTCCTCGGGAGCTCGGGCACCTTGATGTTGTTTCCTTCTTCTTGCTAAGAAAGATCGTCCAAGCATACGGAATAATCATCAACAACAACCATGCAATATTTCTTACCTCCCAAACTTCTTTGGGTCTACGGGACCGTAGAGATCCATGTGTAGCATTTCCAACACTCTTTGGGTTGAAAGGTAGGATTTGCTTTTCGGGGTTGACTTGATTTGCTTGCCTTTACGGCATGGTCATGACAATGTCCTTCTTGAATGACACATCGGTAAACCTCTAACCATACCTGTCTTGAGAGCTTGTTGATCGTCTTGAAGTTGATGTGAGACATCCTCTTGTGCCATAGCCGACTAAGATCTGCAGTGCCTTTGGCAACAAAACATGGAATTGAGGAGCTCATAGGCTTCGATCGGCCAATGTACATATTACGATGCGCTTCTGTAAGCACAACTTCCTTGGTTTGGGTGTTCTTGACTCTCTGACGATCTATATAGAACTTCACCGAAGCTGTTTATCACGTAATCGGCTAATGCTTCAAGTAGATTATCTGTAAGCCTTCAACATATGCAACATCGGTGACCTTGAATTTCCCGACAAGTAGGTTTCCTTTCCCTCTTGTTCTTCCTTTAGACTTATCACGAAGAGAACTTTTGGACCACAACCTTCTACAAAATCGGATAGCTTGCTCCTATCTCCGGTCATGTGTGAGCATCCACTATCGAAGTACCGGTATCCTCCTCTAGAATGTCCTGTAACAAAGAAATTAGGTAGATTTAGGTCCCCTTTGATTTTGGGTCCATATATGTTAGTTCCTTTAGGTACCCAGTTTTCTGACGGCAATTGGTTTCTTGTAGGATGTACTCGGTACGGTGTTGCGATATCTACGGGGCATATCCGTAGTTGTTATAATCATGATAATTACTATGCATGTAAAATTCGGGGTTATTATTATTATTCGATCGAGTGCCGTCTAGGAGGTGGAGCCATTTTCCTAGGCCTAACACTTGTCTTACGGGTCTCCGGTTGGATTCCCAATCTTTGTTGTTGATCTTGGCGCATCTGTGTCTTGAGGGATAACGGGGCTCTGTATCAATACCTAGTCGCCTTTCTTGAGAAGTGCTGGCATGCGGGCCTTTGGTGGTTGAATCTGCCTTCTTCTGAATGATGTCGGCTTTGATGATATGCTTGTGGAGCATCTTTGTAGATTACGCCTTCGAGTGGTTGTTGGTTCCAGTCTCGAATAGTAGAGTTGAGGGCGGAATTGCGGCCTTGGTTTTCTCGGTACAGCGAGTTCCTTTATGGGACTAGGAGTATCTTAGGTCTGGAATGTGTTCCACACTCTTGACGAACACAGTACTAGTTTTACCTTTATTCGAACATGAGCCGTATCCTAAGCCACTTTTATCATGAGCATGTTGCCCGGTGCTCGAATTTCTTCCATTCTTTTGGACGATTTTTCAAAAGACTTCAGAATGGTCTCAAGTTCAGTTTCTCGCTTCTTGAGAGTTGTAATTTTGGTTTGTAGTAGAACCAAATCATTTGTCTTGCTCTCATTGTGGGTTTTAACCTCATTTAGTTCATGAGCAAGTTGATGATTGCTCTCCATGAGTTTTTCAAAATCGACTTTGCTGGTTTCACAATCAAGAGACATATTTTCATAATTTATTTTCAGCAAGTCATTTTCATCTTTCAGCTCTAGATTTGTTAATTGAAGCTGTATATTCTCAGTTTTTAGAGTCTCATGGGCCTTTTGAATGTTTTTAAACTCATTCATCATATTTTCGAAAGTATGAGATGCATTAGGTGGAATAACTGAGGTTGAACTTACCTCATCGTCGCTGTCTTCACCTTCTGGAACATCTTTGGCCATAAAGCACATGTATGCTTTATCATCGAACTCATCGTCAGATGAATCACTTTCAGTGACCACCTGAAGACATTCTGCTGATTTGGATGGTGTGGGGGAGGCTTCTGATTCTCCAATCAGGGCCTTGAGCTTGTCTTTCCAAGCACGCCTTCTTTCATCTCTCTCTTGTTGCTCGGCCTCAGGCAATCTTTGGACTTTGGGATGAGGACATTTGTTTGCATAATGGCACAGTTTCCTGCGATTATAACACGAGTTAGCATCACCGGATGATGTTTCGGTACTTACCTTGTTGTGAGGTTTGGGCTGTAGGAGTCTTTCAGTGTTTGATGAACTTTTGAATTTATGCATTAGAAGCGCCATTTCATCTTGGGACGGGATGTCGTCCTTGTCGGCGTTCTTGTGGCCAGGGCCGGCGAGCTAGGCATCTTGTGTCGACGGTTCGATACGGCAAAGCAGAGTGTGAGCTTTGAAGGAGATTCTTGACTTTCTCTCTTCACAATGTCATACTCAAAAGCTTTAAGGTCGGAGAAGAGATCAAAAGTGGATATTTCATTAAGATTACAGGATACACGCATAGTTGTGGTCTTAATGTCCCATCGGGCAGGAGAGATCTGAAAATTTTAAGTTCTTCTCCTTTTGGGTGTAAATCTTGCCCAACGCTTCAAGTTCACCAACAATACCGGTAAATCGAGGTCAAGTTCCTCAAGTGTTTCCGTTGGTTTCATTTCAAAAGATTCAAATTCTTTGAGTAAGTTTTGAAATCTTGTTTTCTTTTGAGCTCGGTTCCCTCACAAATTAACTTGAGTTTATCCTGCATTTCTTTGGCTGTTTTGCAGCTCTTTACCTTTGAGGACGTGCCTTTGTCAAGAGTGACAAATAACGCGTTCTTAGCCACGTTGTCGAGATTGGCTCGCTTCCTTTCATCTGTTGTCCATTGCTCGCGTTCTTTCTCGAGCATTTCAGCATGGGCCTGGACCTCAATCCTTGCGGCTGGATTGACCTTCATGATCTTGATCGGACCATCCTGTATAACAAAAATCATCTCTTCGTGCATTCTTTGCAAGATGAGCTTCCATTCTAATTCTCCAGTCGTCAAATTCGTTAATAGAGAACATAGGGACTTTGTTAATCATAGAAGTATCCATACTGATAATATAGGAATGAAAGAGACTGTTTTGAAAGTAAGTGATTTGAATCTGATTCGGTTAAAAGGAATACGACTGATTCTTTTTAGAATCAACCGCTCCGATACCACTTGTTGGCCACTTAAGTATAATGGATACAGTTTGGAAAATAGTTTAAACAACAAACTGTACGGAATCTAAATCTGAGTGCGTAGCGGAAGTCTTGGATACGATGAGTTCTTTGTGGATACGAACGAAGTGTTTGATGTATACTTAATATATCACAGTAATTTAAAACAGTAAAAGCTGAAGGTAAATAACAGAGTAATTTAAGTGGTTCGAGGTAAACCCCTCTACGTCTACTGGTCCTCCACACAGGAGTAAAAAGTTTATTATAATTACTGCGTACACAACTACGTAATTATAAACAAACCTATCCTTGTATCGTTCACACAGATTGATACAAAGAATGTCACTTTCAACCGTTCACACAGATTGGTTAAAGCTTCCTTCTTGACTAGCTTCTTCACACACGGTTCAAGCTTCGTCCTTATTCGTCCCACACAGTCGAGAATAACTTGTTGAGTTCACCACGAGCTCGGTTTTTACGAGAGGTAAAAGGGTAGGTAACCGAGGTAAGAGCTGACTTTGAATATCATGTTCTTGTGCAGATGATGGCTGTTCTTGATGTTGAGCACTGTATATCTCTTTCGTTCTTAATTGCAGTATGCTTTGGAGATATGTTTGCTCAGATGATAACTTTGATAGCTTGAGTATTAGGTTACTTGGGTATTTGATCTTAAATGTCTTCATAGGATATATATAGTCTCTGAAGAAAGTATCCGTTGAGATGTATCCGTTTGAATAAGATGTCGTTCCAACGGGATTAAGACATGATCCAGATTTCGCGGGATTCTGAAGATCTGAAGACTGGCAGTATTTAAATACTTTATCCTTGAGTATTTAAATACTTCTTTGTTCAACGGGACTTGACTTGTGTTCCTTCTTGTCCTTTTGTGAACTGTATAGAAGATAACTGTATTTTGGGTGTCGAGACAGTTTCCATACTTGGTCTTTTACAAGTCTTCTTGCTGTACTGACGAGCTTCACTTATGCTGATTCGAGGTAGGTCTTCGATACAGGATAAAGCCTTAAAGCCTCGATACAGTTTCCTTTACTGTATTTGGCATATATGTCAAAACCTCTAAATAACATTCGATACAGGGATTCGAGTATCCCGGCTGTTTCGATACAGGGTGTTTGTTTTCCCAACATGATCCGACTGAAATCCTCAGCCGATCTCACCTACCACCCTGTCGTAATCATGCTGACTACGTATAGCGTGCGCTAATGTTCATGCACAGCGTGCGCTACGGATCCAAATTAGTGTACGCTACACTTAGTCGATAGCGTGCGCTACTTGCGCAGAATCACAATTTAAATCACATTCATGAAATCATGCGCTCAACAACACCGGATTATGAAATACGGAGAATAATACTCAGATCAAAATGCAACAATTACAAAAACACAAGGTTCATATATATATCAGGAATCTCGGGTATTACATCCTTCCTCCCTAAAAAGAAGTTTCGTCCCGAAACTTAAGATGAAAACAACTCTGGATATCTAGTCTTCATACTGTCCTCCGTTTCCCAAGTGGCCTCTTCAACTCCGTGCCGTGACCATTGTACTTTAACCAAGGGTATTGGTTTATTCCTCAATTGTTTGATCCGACTCTCAAGTATCTTGATTGGTCTCTCCTCGAAGGTGCCATCATTAGCTATCTCGATCTCATCGAACTCAATGATATGACTGGGATCCGATACATACTTTCACAATTGGGATACGTGAAACACATTGTGAACGTGACTCAGCGATGGTGGTAAGGCCAACCTGTATGCTAAATCCCCAACTCTCTCGAGGATCTCAAATAGTCCGATATATCTCGGACTTAGCTTACCTTTCCTCCCAAAACGGAAAATTCCTCGTGTAGGAGGCACCTTCAATAGTATGTGGTCCCCAATTTCGAACTCTAGAGGGCGACGACGTACGTCTGCATAAGACTTCTGTCGACTCTGGGCAGTCAACAGTCTTTCTTGAATCAAAGCTATCTTCTCTTGAGTCTGAACTATCAATTCCGGTTCCGTCCCGATCAAATCCGAAGAATCATCCCAGCACAGGGGTGATCGGCATCTTCTCCCGTACAAAGCTTCAAATGGTGCCATCTTAATAGAAGCATGCCAACTATTATTGTAGGTGAATTCAATCAACGGCAAATGAACTTCCCAATCAGTTGACCAATCCAACGCACAAGCTCTAAGCATGTCTTCTACTGTTTGAATAGTCCTTTCGGACTGACCGTCCATTTGGGGATGATAAGCCATGCTAAAGTTAGCTCGGTCCCCAAAGCTCTGTGAACTGCCTTACAGAAGTGCGACACGAAGCGACCATCTCGATCGGAAATAATGGTCTTCGGCATCCCGTGCAATCTGACTATCTCTGCAACAAATACTCGTGCCAATTTCTCGGGTCCCCACGTGTCTTTAATTCCTAGGAAATGAGCCGACTTGGTTAGTCGATCAACTATAACCCAAATCATGTTCATTCCCGTCTTGGTCCTTGGCATATTGGTGATGAAATCCATCGAGATATCCTCCCACTTCCACTCAGGGATCGGAAGCGGCTTTAACATTCCAGCAGGTCGCTGATGTTCAATCTTAACCTGCTGACAAGTCAAACACTTCGAAATGTACTCTGCTACGTCATTCTTCATATTTCCCCACCACAAGTTTTGTTTTAGATCCTTATACATCTTACTGTTGCCCGGGTGAATAGAATAGGGCGCGCTGTGAGCTTCCTTCAGAATTGTCCGTCTCAACTCATCATCATCAGGAACGCAAAGTCGACTCTGAAATCTCATAACTCCATCATATTGTATCACGAATCCTGGGGCCTTTCCTTTCTTTACTTCTTCACATAACCGAAGGATCAAAGAATCGTTCAACTGCTTAGATTTGATTTCCTCGACTAGTGACGAAGTCAGTTCCATCACGTATAGTTGCCCTTGGATTCCTGGTGACCACACTTCAATCCCTTCGCGGATCAGTTCTCGTTGAATGTTGGTTTGGGATGTAAGTGCTTCCAACACTCGAAGGGAAACAGGTTTACGGCTCAATGCATCGGCTACTACGTTTGCTTTACCCGGATGATAGAGAACTTCCAAGTCGTAATCCTTGATCAATTCTAGCCACCTTCTTTGCCTCATGTTTAATTCTTTCTGACTGAAAATGTACTTGAGGCTTTTATGATCTGTAAAGATCAGACAATGAGTACCGTATAGATAATGTCGCCAAATTTTCAAGGCAAAGACCACAGCTGCTAACTCCAGATCATGAGTCGGGTAATTAACTTCATACGTTTTGAATTGTCGAGAAGCATAGGCGATCACCTTATCCCCTTGCATCAACACACATCCCAGACCCTGATTTGAAGCGTCGTTGTATACCATAAATCCATCAGTTCCATCTGGTAATGCTAATATAGGTGCTGTCGTCAGTCTCTTCTTAAGTTCATCAAAACCAGCCTGGCATTTCTCATTCCACGTGAACTTTTGAGTTTTACTTGGTGAGTGAGTGGGCGAGCAATTTTGAAAAATCCCTCTACAAAGCGGCGATAATATCCGGCAAGTCCTAAGAAGCTTGGACTTCTTTCACGTTTTAGGAGCTTCCCATTCCAAGATTGCTTGACTTTCTTGGGTCCACTGAACTCGTCGGTGATATCACATGCCCAAGGAAAGTTACTTCCCTAAGCCAGAACTCACATTTAAAAAGCTTCGCATAGAGCTGTTCCTTCCTCAAGGTGCTCAAAACCACACGCAAATGCTCGGCATGCTCCTCTGTATCTTTCGAATAGATCAAGATGTCATCAATGAAAACGACCACAAACTTTTCTAGGTATTCTAAGAATACCCGATTCATCAGTTGCATAAATACCACAGGAGCATTGGTAAGTCCGAATGGCATCACCACGAATTCATAGTGCCCGTACTGGGATCTGAATGCAGATTTCGGTATATCCAATTCTTTAATTCTCAACTGATGATATCCCGATCGCAAGTCAATCTTCGAGAATACCCTTTCTCCTTGCAGTTGATCAAACAAGTCATCGATCCGAGGTAAAGGATACTTGTTCTTGATCATCACCTTGTTAAGCTCTCTGTAATCAATACATAACCGGAGGGATCCGTCTTTCTTCCGGACAAAGAGAACGGGCGCTCCCCAAGGAGAAACGCTAGGTTGAATATAACCCTTCTGTAATAATTCCTCCAGTTGCTTCTTTAGTTCATACATCTCGGTTGGCGCCATGCGGTATGGTGCTCTGGAAATAGGAGCGGCTCCAGGCTCTAATTCGATAGTGAACTCCACTTCTCTCTGTGGAGGTAACCCAGGTAGTTCGCCAGGGAATACATCTGAAAATTCATTCACAACTGGAATAGATGAGAGTTCTACTCCTTCTTATTTCTTCATGGCATAGCACCAAAGTCCATTACATCCTTGCTTCAGTAATTTCACAACTTTCATCGCTTTGATCAATTTTCCCGAGCTTCCCGGTCTCCATCCTCTGAATAAGTGTTCAGATCCGTCATCACCAATGATAGACATGACTCTCTTTCGGTAATTCAGAATAGCTCCATAACGGTTGAGCCAATCGTCTCCGAGAATTAAGTCGTCACCATGGATGTCAACTACAATAAGATTCGATGGCCAATCTCTCCTTCTTATAGACACTGGAAAATCTCTAGTTTCTAGGGTTTCCACAATTCTCTCTCCGCTCGGCAAACCCACAACATATGGTTCACAATCAAATAAACACGAGATTTTCAAACGATTAACACAGTTGAATGATATGAAAGAATGTGTAGCTCCGGAATCGAATAAGACACTAACTGGTTGCAAAAGGATCTGAATCGTACCTGATGCAACAGCAGTGTTCTGATCGTCAGATTTCCTTATCTCGTACAGGCACGGAGGAATGGACCCAGCACTGGATGTCTCTCTCTTCCCAACATTTTGCTGCTGAAATCCACTCTGCTGCGTCTGGTTCACACTTATCTCCTTCGGAACTGGCGCTGGAGTGCGAGTACCAAAAGATCTAGTAGCAACTCCACAGTAAGCCGCACGGTGCCCTTCTTGCTCACAATCGAAACAAGTCACAGAAGATGCGGGGCAATCACGTCGAATGTTCCCTGCTCGACCACAATTGTAGCATTTCTTTGATGCGTCCGAAACTGCTGACGTTTTCCGGAACTTCTTTCCACCTTTAGAAGGATGTGGAGGTTTCCTAGCTGAATAAAAGGAAGACTGGCCCTTGCGGGGCCCACCACTCCTGTTTTTCGAGAAGTTGCTGGTCACTTTCTGCTTCTTTGCCTCCACCGATTTCTCCACCGCCGCCTCTTTCATGTCATAGGCCAGCGCTTTGTCTTAATACTGTCGCAACGTAGTACACTCGAATCCGGACATGTACTGTTGAATCTCAGGCTTCATTCGCATATCGAAATGAAAAAGGGATCTCTCTTTTTTAGTACCAAAACATAAAAGTAACAAGTTATATATCCCCATTCATAAAACTATAAGTTTTTGATACCAAAATGTGTTAAAAGACTTTATTACCCTTAAAGTCTACCATTAAGAGAAAAAAACTAAAAAGAAAAAGGAAGATTATTAAAAGCGAAACAACAATAAAAAAGGTCCCACAACTCAATATTCCAGAAAACTCTCCTCCTCTCTGCAAAAAAAAGTCTCCCGTCGTGAAACCCTTCGCCGGCCGAATATGTCGACCTCCGACTACCACGGAGAATCAAGACGCCAAGTTCCGCTAGTGACACTCCATCGAAGAGCAATTCGTCAATGAGCCGCCGGTTAGTGTATTTTCATTCACACACGATCGTGCCACGACGGTTGTTCATCTTCCACGATCGTCTTTGAAGAAGATGAGACCATCGTGTACACGATAGTCTTTCGTGGGCACGATGGCTACACACGACGGTCGTCGATCGTGTGTGCCGTCGTGTGCTAGAAGTGCAAAAGCTCCTGCCTTGCACACGATCGCAGGCACACGATCGTTTCCCGTCGTGTGAACCGTCGTGTGGCACATGATGGTCTTCACACGACGGGCATCGATCGTGTGCATGCGATCGTGTGCAAGGCAGAATTTTTTTTTCGTTCTCTTAAGCATTTTATCATATTCTTATGAGTTGTATGTCCATATTGCAGACTGGTTGCGTATGGAAGAGACCTACATTGCGTTTTGTTACACATCAAGTGAATATTTACATACGGGAGGCGGTATTTAAAGAGATCATTGAGACATTAAGGAGTATGGGCCGCAATTCCGTTGTTGCTGATCGAGCTATCGAGAGCTTGACCGAGGGGGTCCTGGGGCGCTTGATTAAAGTTAGGAGGAATGGGAGTTCAAATACTGCCCTACATAACTTGATTGCTCGTCAATTGGAGGGTGATCAAATCCCCCCGGATGAGTCGTGGTTCCAGGTTTGCGGGAGGACCATTCGTTTTACGGCCCGTGATTTCGCCTTGATCACGGGACTCCATTTTGGAAACTCTACCTTCCATCCCCAGGACGACCATCTCCTTCCGTCCGACGGTATTTTCCACAGAATACTCCATGGCAAAAACATTAAGGTTAGTGTTCTGCGGAAGAGGTTCAATGCTCGAGATTTTGGTAGAGACATAAGAGATTATCTCAAGGTTGCCAATTTGCTTATATACTACTACTTTATCCTATGCCGTGACGACATGATGGTCGAGACATGGGCATGGGCATTAGTGGAGGATTTCGTGTAGTGGGATATGTTTCCTTGGGGTTCTTATGCCTTTGGGGTTTTATCTTACTACATAGGCAACGTTGCCATGAAGGAGGGACAAGAGCACAAGGACTATCACTTCTATGGTCCTGTTTGGGCTTTACAAATATGGTCGTATGAGATGATTCCTACATTGGGAGCATTGTGCGGTAGTCGAGATAAAACTGTCCAAGTCCCCCGGTGTTTGATGTGGACTACGAGGAAGATGTTTTGTGATTTCACTCATTTCTTCGACGATAAGGTACATAAATTTGTAAACGTATTTTCTCCTAACTTCACTCATCTCTTTAACATTATGTGATTGCCCATCTAATGGTATGCTTTAATGACTATTGTTGCAGCACAAAGTACTTCCCTCTGTACCGCATCTGGAGGAGGATGAGGCTGAGTACTACTACCTGAGCTTTGAGAATGGCTCGCCTTATGACGTTAAGTTCATTAAGCCTGTAAGAATAGTTGTGAGGAATAAGGAGGATGAGCCTGCGCCGATCCCGAGGAAGAAAGTTATGGATAGGTTGAAGAAGGTCTTTGGAAAATTGATTACATATGAGTCGGCACATAAAGTGTCGAGCGGCCGGCGAGTACCCCACCGGTAGATGGTGCAGAGACATCGGACGGGAGAGGCGGCCGAGAGAGGGTGTGTTGTGTCCACGGACTTCCTTGTCGGACCACACCTGAGACACGAGCGAGGATGAGTACTTTGATCGCCGTTTGAAGGCGATCTTGTCTGACGATCTGAGTCGGTTATTGCTCGAGTTTCTCGCGGTGCTTTACGGGATCGTGGATTTCTTCGGACCTATGCATAGACGTTCTAGGAGCCGGTACTACTCGGTGGGAGCCATGATAGGCCTCGTCATTACGCATCATTAGCGGCGCCGGCGGAGGATTCCCGACCCTCCACGTCACTCGGTCTCTGGCGCGGCCACGGTCACCATTCTCATCGTCGGCTAGTCATCATTCGAGTCACCATTCTCGGCATCAGTAAGTCACCATTCTCATCATCCGCCTACCCACCATTACGAGGTCGGCCACGGTCACCATTCTCGGATTCATCATTACATTGAGCGGACTCAAGGCCCCTTGATTACGAGCATCGGTTTGAGCCATTTGAGGCGCCGTTTATTGATATGGGGACGATGTTCGGTGGTTTGGGGCGAGCATCATTACGGTGCGATGTTTCGCGGTGAGGGTGGTGGTCTGGCGGCAACCTCCATTTCGGATCGAGCGGCCGATTTTGAGATCGAGCGGCCATTGTCTGACTCTCGATCGTTATAGTTGTGAGAGGGATCCGAGGGTGACGAAGATGGTGAGAGTGCCGGAGCAGCGGCATTTGGGTGAGCGTAGTCTTCCACCGCGAGTGAGTCGACCATCTGTGCTCTTCGAGAGCCTTTTGTGGTTGCGCCTCCCGGAGATAGCGAGGCTCAAGAAGTTGTACCTACGGTTTAGGAGGAGCGACCACGTGATGCTATTGTCGGTGTTTGTAGGCCAGGCATGCTCTCACCAGGCGTTATTTGACCGGATAGAGTCTAGCCGTGAAGACTTTGATGCCGAGGTGATAGGCTGTTATGTGCTTGCGACTCGGCGAGGCTTCGGAGGAGTCCGTAGTGTTGGTGTCGGTAGAGTTGGCCTTTGTACTTGCCGGCTCCCTATTTTACGTAAGTTCTATAACCTACTCACTTGTATATCATTGGTTTGATATCGATATTTTTAATTTTGTGGTTTGGCTTTTTGTAGTTAGTTTTGGCCAACGAGTTTGCAAGACTCCATCCGGATGATCCACTTGGCATCAAGGTGACGGGAAGCCGGTTTACAAGGAGTGGAAAATTCCTAAATGCATCGAGGACTACATGACAGTCTTGATACACCACATGCGGTTCCATGGTTAAATTGCAACGAAGTAAGTTTGAAATTTATATTTATAAATAATTGACGATTTGTTGCCATTTGAAATTTATATTTATAAATGATTCGCTATGTTTGATGTGATGATCTTATATGATTACATATTGTGTTTGAACAGATCATTGCCATTTGTTGCCTCGACCAAAGCCACTGGGTGACTATCAAGATTGACATCATAGCATGGACCGTGGAGTTGTACGATTCCTTGTCACACCACCACGAAGATGGTCGTTACCGATTCAACCAACTGCGACCGATTATGCGTCTGATGCCTCGTGTGCTAGCTCAATCCGGGTATTGGATGAACAACCAATCGAAAATGAAGTATGACACGGAGATGAGTTTAAAAATTATTCCACGAGAGCTACAGTTCATACAAAACGACAATCACAGTTGTGGCCCCTTCGCGTGCATGTACTTGGATCGACTCGTCTCTGCAAACCCAGGAGCAAGGCACCAAATCAAGGAACTTAATGAAAAATATATTAAGAAATATCGATATGGTCTAGCTGCTAAAATCTTTATGTTGTCTTTAGACATGTAGAATGGTTTATGTTGTGTTGTACAAAATTTATGTTGTATTTAGACAGTTTTGGATGAATGTGTCAGTGTTGTTAAATCTGAATGTGTTGGCTCTGTGTTACACACGATGGATGCACACGATCGTGGCCATCGTGTGTTACGATCGTGTGCAACCTACCCACGGTGATGCGTCTGATGCTGTCGTGTGCGCACGATGGCTGGCATGACCGTGTGCACACGACCGTGAGTACCATCGTGGGAACGGCCGTGCACACGATCGTGTGTTCAATCGTGGCCACGAACGTGTACACGATCGTGTGCATATGAACTTTTGGTATTTTTGCAAATTTGAACTATTGTGTTATCTAGAATGATGTTTTGTGATTCAAACATAATTACAATATGGCTTCTTATACGAACTCCTATTTGTCATTTCGTTGTAATTCATTAGTATATGAGGTAATTCATCCAGATGATTGAACTTATCCGTACGTACTAATAGAACAATTGGACGACACATGATATGCAATATATTATGGTAATTCAATCAACAACTTTTTATATAAGTGTATCATTAACAAATAATTGTTAATATATAAGTAACAACACCTAAATTGACGAGTAATTTGACAAATTGGTGAAAATTCTTGACGTTCTTGTGCACACGATCGTGTGTTCAATCGTGGCCACGACCGTGTACACGATCGTGTGCATATGAACTTTTGGTATTTTTGCAAATTTGAACTATTGTGTTATCTAGAATGATGTTTTGTGATTCAAACATCGCTTGTTCAAACATTAATTACAATATGGCTTCTTATACGAACTCCTATTTGTCATTTCGTTGTAATTCATTAGTATATGAGGTAATTCATCCAGATGATTGAAATTATCCGTACGTACTAATAGAACAATTGGACGACACATGATATGCAATATATTATGGTAATTCAATCAATAACTTTTTATATAAGTGTATCATTAACAAATAATTGTTAATATATAAGTAACAACACCTAAATTGACGAGTAATTTGACAAATTGGTGAAAATTCTTGACGTTCTTGTGCACACGATCGTGTGTTCAATCGTAGACACGACCGCGTACACGATCGTGTGCATACGTGGATACAGCGCCAATTTGACACCTGGTTGCCAACGTGTCACACGATTGGAACACACGATCGTGGCGATCGTGTACACGGTCGTGTGCATACGTGGATACAGCGCCAATTTGACACCTGGTTGCCAACGTGTCACATGATTGAGACACGCGATCGCGGAGATCGTGTACACGATCGTGTTTACTTCAAAGGTCAAATTATTTTATTATAAAATCACATCGTGGGTCGGTCCCCCCCCCCTTTATTATAAGTCGGTCCCCCCCCCCCCTTTATTATAAAATCCCAGGTCCCCCCCCTTTACTTTAAAATCCCATCGTCGGTCGGTCTCCACCCATTTTTCACTTCAAACCCTAATCAATTAACATCAGTTAAAATTCATTAAAATCAAATACGCGAAATGAGCGGCCGATTACGAGAAACCGATTTAGGAGGAAGCGAAGCACCACCACCAAAAAGAAGAAGGAGGATACCTACTCCCAACCCACCATACAGAACTAGGCCGAGAGGAAGATACTCAATGCTCAGAGTAAGTTTTTTGATTTTGTTGTATGTGTAGTGACTATCATTGCAAATTAATGTGTTCCATGAAACAGGGCCTATTTAAAAACACTGCGAGCACTCCAGTCATACTAGATGGTGATGATGATAATGATTTGGATATTTCTGAGAATAAAAGCAAAAAATTTATTTTGGAAGAGGAAGTTCATGAAGACGGTGATACAAGACTAAAGATACAGCAGCTTTGTTACATGAAGACGGTGATACAAGACGGGGAAAAGGGATCCAATTGATTGTTTTTTTATGTTATTATTAGATATTTTGTGTGATGGTGATTAAATTTTGTTTTGTAAAGTTATATGCTTTGGAACTGTAAACTATTGCTCTTTGAAGTGAGCTACTTTGTTATGGTTAATGTTTGGCTCCATAATCACCTTTATTTGCTTTACATTACTGAACACTTAAATTTCAATTCAAAGGTAAAGAAAATAGACACAAAATTATGCATTTCAACTAATAATCAGAATACTGAATCAATACATGGTCCATCGAGGATCAAAATATCAACACATGATTGTTGCTAGTAAGTCACAAAATATAAAAATACATAAGCAATTTAAGTTTCACGGTATTGTCCTCCCCTTATGTCATGGTCATCATTACGGCAAATGCTACACCTCTTCTTCTTAGGCGCCTTTGCCTCGGTTGTTCATCGATTTCTTGAGTTTCTTGAGGATATTCAAATCCACACCCCTATGGGAATGAATGCTTTGCAAGATTTTCTATTGTGGTCGGTTCCTTTACACCTACCGCACACTGAGGCCGTCCACTGCGTGCAAATTTTCAACATGGACCGTGCGCGACTCATCCTTGGTCGGCCGGCTTGTCGTACCTCCTCTGGAGGTATGCAAACGATGGATGAGATCTCCGGTGGGACATTCCACTCATCAGGATGTGGGATGGGACTAATATGCTCCTTATAAGTCTCTCTAAGGCCTTGTTGCTTGAAATAACGACTAACAAAATCATACACGGACAAACCATTGCCGGCGCGCCTGTTACAATAAGCAATTATGTCAAGGATGTTGTATAGGATAATGTATTTTTTATATTGATGAGGTGATAAATCCAGAACATCCCTGTTTTGCAAACGATGGGAAAACACGATCGCGTCGATCGTGTGTTACGATCACGGGGATCGTGGGGTTATGATCGTGCCCATTGTGTTACGATCGTGCACATCGTGTGTCCCATCGTAGGTTACGATAAAGGCGATCGTGGGTTACGGTCATGGCGACCGTGGGGTTACGATCGTGCCCATCATTGGTTACGTTCGTGCCCATCGTGGGTTACGATCGTGCCCATCGTGGGTTACGATCGTGCCCATTGTGTTACGATCGTGCACATCGTGTGTCCCATCGTAGGTTACGATAAGGGCGATCGTGGGTTACGGTCATGGCGACCGTGGGGTTACGATCGTGCCCATCATTGGTTACGTTCGTGCCCATCGTGGGTTACGATCGTGCCCATCGTGGGTTACGATCGTGCCCATCGTGGGTTTCGATCGTGACCATCGTGAGTTACGATCGTGCCCATCGTGGGTAACGATCGTGCCCATCGTGGGTAACGATCGTGCACACAACGGATAGACATGTACCTTATAGCGGCGGCGGCATGGCGACATGGAATCTGATCCAAATCAAACTCACGACAACAACATGTCCATGTTCGAAGGTCGACCTCATAAGAAACTTTGTTTTCTTCGACTTTATAAACAAGTGGGGTGGTAGCTCGAGCGGTAAGAGTCGGGCCTTGCACGCGAGTTAGAAAGCTTTTCAAAAGTGTGCATTGTCAACTCATGGTCTCTTGACGTAGCTTCTCCCCGCTTCTCATCAAACCAATTCTCTAAAATTAGGCGAAATATCTCAAGTAACGAGCAAACAGGTAAACGTCTAGCCCACAACATACGATTATTAAAGCATTCAACAGCATTGGATGTCAAGAAGTTATAGCGTCGTACCAGACACTTCGACCTAGCCCACCTCTCTGGCCCAATTTCAGAAAGGCGCCTGTGCGCCCCATTAGGGCTTTCGATATGTAGTTTCGAAAAGTAGTTTTCAAAAACTTCTTCTCGATGCGTGTAGGCAGCAGTTCTAAAGAGTCCTATAGCATGCGCACCATAGGAGGTCAGATTTTTTGCAAGATAGTGATAGCAAAACCCGTGGAATGCATTCGGATAGACGGCTCGAACAGCATTCTGAATGCTCTTATGTTGGTCACTCACAATCAGTAAATCTTCCATTGGATTGTAGCATCTGCGCAGGTTATACAGAAAATAAGTCCATGACTCGTCGTTCTCTATCGGACCGAGACCAACAGCAAGAGGAAAAACTTGCTCGTTCCCGTCAAATGTGACGGCCGCAAATAGAGTTCCTTTATTCCTTCCCTTTAGGTGGGTCCCATCAACTATAATCACCGGTCGAAGGCACGTATCAAATGCCCTAATACTCTATCCGAGTGCAACGAACATGTGGCGAAACACTCCCTCACGAGTCGTCTGCAAATCATAAATTGTCCCTAGATTACGCTGTTTTAACAAATACAGATAAGATGGGAGCCTCTGATACGACTCATCGAAGCCGTCATATGTATTCTCTATCGCTATATTCCTCGTTCGGAGAGCAAAACTGTATAGCATGTCAATGCCATACTCCCTACACATCTCTGCAATCATCTCCTTTGGCCTCAAAGTGACCCCCTCACCGGTCAATCTTTTAGCAAAATAATGGGCGGCAACCTCAGAAGTGACCGATCGTGCGGCAGCACGGTTCAAATCAGGGTAACAGTTGTGCTCCAATGTCAACTTAGTAATTCTCCAAATAGTTGCACCCTCAATAGCACACAACCTCAAGTGACAATTTCTTCGCCCACTCTTACAGACAAACACTATACGTTTATCGGTAACGATCGGTGATACAACTGTAGCATGTTTTCCAACTGATACATTCCTACGATTATCCTCAACTCTATCTTGAGCGAAAGGTGGACCCCACCTCTAGGTGGCCGTGCTTAGGTGGAGGCCGCTCGACCCAACCCAAAGTCCGGCACTACAGGGTCCGAAAATGGAATGATCGATTACGCATTGATTGTAGATGCTCATGCTCGCTCATGATTGATGGTCGGATGAGAAGTTACGGCGACTCATAATCCTATCCATTTGGGCGGTTGGCGAACCCAAGCAAGAAATTCCATGAGATAGTGACTCAAGCAAGTCTTTACAACAATCTTCATCTTCGGATGTATGCACCTCTTCATCTTCCTCATCTTCCTCGTCTTCCTCATCTTCCTCGTATTGATACTCTTTGGAAGGCATGTCATAATTTATGTTGCCGGGCTCTACTCTCGAGCTGCTACATCCCATATTAACCTCGGGAGTGGAGGAGCTGCTGTTCTCAACATAGACCTCAGGATCCTCCTTGTATTCTATTAGTAATCGAAGTATCTCGGTATCGCCCCTTAATAGGACTTTTACTTTGTTTCCTTTGGCCATGTGTGTCAAGTACCATAATTTGTAATCGGACTCATTTGGACCACCCAAACCCTCTCTGATAACCCCCACGAGGTTTGCACGACTAACTTTGCTCGTGTCGATATAGACAAAAAAGGAGTCCCCGTCTACATATGTCGATCGCTCCCAATGACCACCGTGATGTATCAAAATACGCGCCACGACATCGATTACAAAAAGATGAATAACTATTCGAAAAATGAGCGAACAATATTACGGTGCGCCTTGGACACGGCCGATGCACACGATGCGTATACTACCGTGTGCGGTGATCGTGTGCAAGTTTACGTCCATGAACACGATCGCCGCACGATTTTATACGATCGTGTTAAGCGATCGTGTACACGCGTTAGTGTTGCGCCGCGATGTTAAGGTCGTTGCGCCGCGATCGTTGCACGGTGGCTTCCCATCGTGTGCGGCGATAAATGTCCGTAAACAGATCTGGAATTTTTTTTCATCGTTCAAATAATGATACATACCTTCTTTATGAACTCAGAAGCACGACAAATGAAGTCCTATTTCAACGTCAACTTTTATTTTCGAACAATCTTGTGATTTCTATAAGATTTTTTGAGAGACCCTTTGTCAAAAATAAAATAGTTGTGTTGTTTTGATGTATATGTTTGTAGTTAAATTTTGGTTCCTGGACATTAATATCGATCGGAGGAGGAAAGTAAAAAAGAAAAAATAGAAGAAAAGTAGTTTAAATTAAATAAATAAAAAAAAGAGAGAAGTCAACAATACAACAAAAAGAGAGGACATTTTAGTCTTTTCAATCAAAATGGTACCAAAAACTTATAGTTTTATGAATGAGGATATAGAACTTATCAATTTTATGCTTTGGTATTAAAAAATTGATTCCCACAATGAAAAATCTTTTCTGCCTCCGTTCTGACCAAGTGTCGCACACAAGTCAGCTGATGATTAAAAGTTTTGATTGTGTCTGTCACAGCTGCTTCCGAACTCTGTGGTGAGAGAAACTCTCGGATTTTTGCCTCTCTAACTGGACGAGGAGAATACTGTGCTTCCATCATTAGTTTGAATTCGGTCCAATCCGCATTATGATTCTCGGGTCGAATAGCCTCCCACCAGTCAAAGGCCTCCCCAATCAGAAAATACTGGGCAATGGGAACCTTTCGGTCCTCGGGACAGTTAATACCCGCGAATATCTTCTCTAACTCCTTTAGCCAATGATCCCAAGTAAGTGCCTCAGCAGATCCATCAAATTTTGGCGGGTGCAATTTGACCACCTCAGCAAGCCATCTGTCTCCCAGGTTATCCTCGTGGTGCTGTTGTCCCATCGCCGTCTGCATGCGGTCAACTACCTGAGCGAACTGGTTTATCTGAGCCACCACCTGTTGAAGCACTCCCGGCATGTTAGGATTCGCGTCGTCATTCGCCGATCCCTGCTGCCCTCCAGAATGGGAATCGGTTCTACTAGCCGATAATTCTGGGGTAGTTGCGGAATCGTCCTGTCTCGCGTTACCACGTCCGCATCCACGACCACGTCCGCGTCCACGTCCTCCTCTCAACATACTGTAAACACAATTTCTCAATATCCAGGACGAAATTTTCAAAATAAAGCCCGTCAAATACTCGCAAAATAGAAATCAAATAAAACGGTAGTATAAGAGATTATGAGACTTACAACCACGGTCCACATGACGACTTTGGCTGAACAGTGACGTTACGAACGACCCGGAAATCAATAACGTAAACAGACCCAACTTAAAACCCGACTGCCAAGATATCCATGAATCTTAGCTCCGATACCATATTCTGTAACACCCCGAGATATTCGGAATAATAACAGCGCCGTAAACCCTTTAAGTAAGGATTTATAAGGCTAAATAAAAGAAATGTAAATATAATCCATCAATACCACGAAAATTCAAGTTACAAAACCGGTTCCAACTGGTTCAACGAGTTACTTAATACAACCATATCGAAATGATATTAATAAGACACACGTACTCGAGTACTGAAATTGAACCAAGAAGACCAATCACAAACAACAACAAACATCACTGAACCCCTTCATCGTCACATCGATATTGTGGCTGTTTCCCCGCTCCTCGGCTACCTGAACATCAAAACAAATGTCCACCACCGAAGGGGTTAGCAAAACAATGCTAGTACAAGTATCATTTAAACAAAACGAATATACATCAACAATACATAACAAGATACACCACACGGACTTCCGCTACCGGAATCCGATAATGAGAATCCACAAGATTCCATTAACACAACATGGTTATTTCAATGATCCAGCGCCCTCAGCATAGATCCCAAGATGATCCCGTCGGACCAATACGAGGTGGAAATAACCCGTCCAATGATCCAACGCCCTCAGCCTAGATCCCAAGATGATCCCTTCGGACCAACACGAGGTGGACATCCGATCCAGCGCCCTCAGCATAGATCGTACAACATACACAAACACAACTCATGCATACATATATGCCAAATCGCTATGTCCATCAACATGAACATACAAACACTAGATAATGAATATCATGACAATTCAACGAAATAAATCCCATGTTCAACAACATGAATAAACCACATGCATGCTCAAAATACCAATGTTAACACATTACGATACTTGCCTCGAAGATGGCAAGAACGAAACACTCCAATGATCTCAACACACTCGAAGGCCGCCTCCTTCGATCAACGCAGCAAGCTCGAACCTTAACAAAAGAAATGATATAGAATTCATCTCAAGTCGTACACTACCTATTACTTCAGTCAATGGCCAAAAGCTCTAAATATGTAATCTGCCTGAACTACTTAGCGTACGCTACGTACTCTACGTAACGTGCGCTAAGTCTGTCTGTTAACGTACGCGAATGACCAAGTCTAGCGTACGCTAGCCATGTACTGACAGTTCTCTCTGATCAGCCGACTTACTCGACTGATAACATAACGTACGTTACGTACCAAACGTAGCGTACGTTAACTCATTCCTGATAGCGCATGTTAATATACATATGTTAGCGTGCGCTAACCGTGCATGGCAGATTACTACTGGCAGAAAACTTGATCTAATGGTGATGAAACTCATGAATTCTATGGTGATAATACATGTAATCCCCGTGCATATCATGCTTATATGGTTTGTGAAAGATCTTTACGGATTAAATGACTACGAGATACAAGGTTACGCATAATCATCACAACACCATAATTCATCTTGATTTTCAAGGAATATCCTAAGTTCAATCCATTACATGTCTCAAAACGTATGATTCCTTTATGTAAAGACATAAGAACTTGGTAATCTCCATCTACTGGTCATAATCGGTTTTGAAGCTTCAGAATATGCTAGGAGTTCAAACGCTAAAAGGATCAATGGTTTATATGATGAATAAGTACCGAAACATCGAAAATATCCTTCTAACACATGATGTTCGACTACTCACGAATTTAACTGACTAGGTAATCCCAAAACATGATCAAAATGTCCTTCAGAATACTACTAATATTGGTGAAGAATCACCTACCTCAAAGTAGCGAAGAACACGAAGGAACTTGAGGAAATCCAACACCGAGGGCTTGAACACCAATCTCCAAAGATCTACAATCTTCAAACTCGTGCTAGGAGGATGATATGAGAGGTTGAGAAGGGAGGAAGTAACTCTCTAAGCTCAAAAATTCGGATTAGGGAAGTGAAAATGTCTGAATAATGAAAAAGTATGTTGTCCTATATATAGGAAATGGTTATTAGCGCGCGCTAGTCCCTATCCATAGCGTGCGCTAACGGCCATACGAAACTTACTGACTTCATTGTACTCAGCGTTTAGTGTGCGCTATCAACATATCATTAGCGTGCGCTACCTCGTTGACTTGTCTTTTCCCGAAAGACGTCCAGGTTCATCCCGACATGATCCGACCGAAATCCTCAGCCGATCTCACCTACCACCCTGTCGTAATCATGCTGACTACGTATAGCGTGCGCTAATGTTCATGCACAGCGTGCGCTACGGATCCAAATTAGCGTACGCTACACTGCGCAGAATCACAATTTAAATCACATTCATGAAATCATGCGCTCAACAACACTGGATTATGAAATACGGAGAATAATACTCAGATCAAAATGCAACAATTACAATAACACAAGGTTCATATACATATCAGGAATCTCGGGTATTACAGACACGCCTTGGAGACGAGGGAGAAGAAGCCGCGTAAGCTGAGAACCGATCGACTTCTGAACAGGAAAAAGGCGATCGATAGGCCGACGACACACAGGAGCGGCGGAAACTGCAAGCGCAGCGGCTAAAATGCAATACTACTGTTAGATTGACGGGGAGGGATGAATGCCGCGGTGTAAAGTTATTCTTCCGACGATACGCCGGCCAGAGATGACCAGTAGCCTGGGGCGGCGCAAGCGCAAGTTACGGCAAAGCTCAAGGGTTAGCTAAAAATCACACTGTTATCGTACAGAAAAATCAGACAAACAACCCAAATCGCCGACCAACAGAGACCAGTTCAACAAAAACCGAGAACCAAAATCAAGACACGGAAAGCAGAAAAACAGATCGTGAAACGTGAATACAGATCACCGACCACACTATTTTTCGAAGAGGTGTAAAACGTGAATACAGATCGATCAGTTTCCTGATGGGAAGTCTCTAGAAGAAGCTTGTGAACAGTGAATTAGACGAAGCAGATCTAATCTTTCGGCTATTGATAGCCGTTCAAGACCCACAGATCTGATGTTTTTCTTTATGGTTCGGACTCACATATCTGATGTTCTTCAGCGGTACAATAGTGTTATCAGCGGTACAATAGTGTTATCACAGATCTGATGGCCCTCGATTTCTGAACCAAATTACCAAAGATGTTAAAGACCAAACCGGAAACTGGGCCCTCGATCTGAGTTGCGTATTAGACAAAGATGTTAAAGACCAAACCGGAGCTGATAACCAAACAAAAATGGATATGAATATGAACAGGAAATTGGGCTAATTAATCTAATTAGATCTAAAAATCTCAATTCTGTGAATTTTCAAGCCGAATTTTCACTAAAATTACCGAAAAAACGAAGAATTTTTATGCAGAATTCAATCAATTAGACACAGAAAATAAAAATTTACAGATCTGCTACTGTTGGATAAATCAAAAAACTACAAGATGAGTGTAAATATCTAGTGCTACTGTTTGGTAATCCTGTTAGCTGCTCTTGAAGAGGATAAATAAATAATGTAGTTTTTAAAGAAACGTCGTAAAATTTATAGTGAGCAACTTATATTATGTGTTTATGTGCAATTCTTTATGGGTTTTATTATTAGCACGGGAAGAATGGTGTTGGTAGCCCATCCTACTCAGAATCCACGTAGGCACTCCAGGCAGCTAAACCGGCCGAGCAGAACCCGAAGTCGGATCGGACAAAAAACCCGATTTCCAACCGGGCTCGCTAAAAACCGGACCGGACGGTGACTCCAAGGCCGACTCGGTATCTGATCCGGGAAGGCCGAGCAGAGAAAGGACAAAAATGTCCCGATTCAAGATTACGGCAAGACCGACCTGAACGGCGGGAGACCCGAAGCCGACCTGAGCGGCGGGGGACCCGAGGACCGACCCCATCGGATAGACATCACCGGAAGTCGGCAAGACAGACCCGCATGCCAATTAACGCATGCAGTCACGCCCCTTCCCAAGACACTCCTTAGAGGCCGCCACGTGTCCGAGACTTAAATGCAGACTGACAAGTGTTATGGGCGTATTCCCCAAACATGCGCCAGCTGTCATCTCTCCACTGGCCCAGATTGTCTATATATAGAAGAAATGTACAGTGAAAAGAGGATCTTTGGATTTTGAGCATTAATAAGAGAGAGAGAAAAAAGAGAGATTTGAGATACACTGAAAAAGAACGATAAAGACTTGTAATTAACAAGCAAACAAAATAGACCGACACACATTATTCTGCTCGGATCTATGCTATCAAAAGGTCATTAATAAAATTTAGTGATCAAATATCTTCCATCTTATTTATTATTTTCTACGTGTCTTTGATCCATTTGTCCAGATCAGCACACGTGACGTTGACCAAACCAGACGTCAACAGATTGGCGCTAGAAGGAGGGGGCAACCTTCGATAAAAAAGTTAGATATAGACCCTTCACCAGAGATGTCTCACAACAGTTCGAAAAACCCTCAGCCCGCGACGGAGGAAGAAAACCTCCTTAAAGTGGTTGAGTGCTTTAAACACCCTGCCTTCATCCAAGGCATGGCGGCCCTTATGGCAAGAGTTACGAGGCGGGACCCTTCAAAACCCGAGATCGGTTCGAGGCGAGAATCTCGAGCAGCCCGCCACGCCTCGGGGCGAAGCGAGAAAAAGGACGGCCTCTGGGGCCGCCGGAGAAAGGGCAGAGAGCCACGGCGAAAGCTCACATCCCTCACGGAAAAGTAAGCTTTCGCGCCCCCCATCAGTTTTTGATCACCTTGGGGCGGGAAGGAAAATCGAGAAGGCAGCACCGGCTCCTACTGTCCAGAGTCAGAGCCGTAAGGAAGAGAAGGCTCACCACCAGTCCCTAAATCCAACGCAAATATTACCTCCAACTCCGGGCGATAATTCAAGCGAGATCGAGTTTCTAAAAAAGCGCCTTACGGAGCTCGAAAATAAACAACTCCAGCCATCCCAAAGTTCGGAATGGCTCAACAGCCAGGAGAGTCCCCTGGCCCCTAGCGTTATGGCGGAACCCCTCCCGGAGAAGTTCAAAATTCCTCAAATTCCGCCATACAACGGAGAAGCAGACCCTAACGCCCATCTTGGGCATTATAATTCCTCGATGGATCTACACGGGTCTCAGGACGCGTTCCGATGCCGAATGTTTTCCCTAACTCTGGGGGAGAGGGCCCAGAGGTGGTATCGGATGCTGCCCCATCATTCGGTTCAAACGTAAGCTCAGCTTTCGGCGACGTTCCGATCCCACTTCATGGGGTCCCTTGTGCGGATCGCCCCACGCTAATCCATTGCTTCCGTGATCCAGGGGCCGAACGAGTCCCTTAAAGATTATATATCCCATTTCAATAAACGGATATTAGAGACGGAGCCTATGTCCGACGATGCGCTGGCCATTATTGCCCAGGCCGACCTTCTCAAAAATTCTTTCTTTCGCCGGACGGTGTGCCAGAATGTACCACACACCTACCAGGAATTTTTGGAGCGCGCTAGCTCCCACATAGCTGCCGAGGAAGCCATGCCGGCACCAATGTTAGTCATGCCCTCCGATCAGAAAGGATCGTATAAAAAGAAAGAAGAAAGGCGTGACTATAAAGAAACCCATCAAGAACCTCGACGGGAAAATAAAACCCCTGCCTCTTCCTCGGCAGTCCCGGCCACTCAAAGCTATCGCTGGCCCGAGCTCATGGCCAATTTCACTGAAATATATTCCATCGGAGCCGCGGTGATATTCGATCAAATAAAAGACAAAAACTTGCTCCCAGTCCCTCGGTCGATCTACAAAGATCAGAAGGACATGGACCAAACCCGCTTTTGTAAATATCATGAGTCAGCGGGTCACAACACCGAACAGTGCCGAGACCTCGTCGCCGCCCTGATCGCGGTATGCGACGATACAGGCTTGAGGCGGTTTACCCGGAACCCGCCTCGGGATCGCCAAGATAGGGCCGACCCGACGAGAGCCAAGAATGATCGGGTGCCTCCGGCCCCTAAATCCCCCTGGGAAATTCTAACGATTATGGGCACCGCCGAGGTCGATGATCATCGGTCCAAGCACCAGAAAAAGGCATCCATCCAAGAAGCCACCACTTCCTATCAACGGACCGAGCACCGAGCAGAAGGGTTTCTATCGGTGGCCGAAGAAGCCCCCAAAAACCCCCAGCTGGCAGTTAATTTTGAGGAGTCCGACGCATACGGCTTGGACCATCCCCATTCGGACGCACTTGTCATCACTCTGCCCATAATGGGGATCCCGGTCCACAGTGTATTGGTGGATTCCGGGGCCTATGCAAGCATCATATACCTTCATACCCTTCGTAGGATGAAGGTAGACCAATCGTATGTCCGGCCCTGCAACGAGGATATCCGGGGATTTGCCAACTGCCGCACCTCCCCGCTGGGGGAAATCGACCTCGCCCTGGAATTTGGTCAGGGACCGATCAGAAGAACGATGATCACAACCTTTAAGATCATCGACGTGCACAGCGACTACAATGCCATCATAGGCCGACCTGTGATGTCGAGGCTGAGAGCCACTCAGTCCACCTACCACCTGTGCATGAAATTCCCCACCCCGGACGGCGTCGGGGTACACAGAGGGGATCAAAGGGCTGCCCGGGAATGCAATCTCAGCATCCGGGCTCGCGAGATCAACACCGCAGGAGCCATCCCGGGAAATCTTCTGGAAGAAATGGAGACTACCAGCTCCGAACAACAGACGGAAACACCACCTTGGCCAGTCCCAGCAGTCCCGGGCCGCACAAACCCCCGAAATGAGAATCGGACAGGAAACGGACCGTGGCCGCAGGCCCGAGAAAGAGCCAATTCTAGAAGAAGATCCTGTTGACCCGCGGTATCAAAATCCAAAAGGAAAAATCCGCCACGCTGAGCCAACAGAAGAATTGGACCTGGTCGACGTGGATTCATCTAATCCAACCCGACGGCTAAAGATCGGCCACAACTTCCAAGAGTCGATCCGCTCCGAGCTAATCTTCCATCTAAGACAAAATCTAGATGTCTTTGCTTGGACCCATTCTGATATGTCGGGGATTGATCCGGAACTGGCATGCCACCGACTGAACATCGACCCTAGCTCAAAGCCGGTTGTTCAGAAGAGAAGAAAAATGGGGCCGGAGCAGCGAAAGAATTTGGAAGAGGAGGTAGAAAAGCTAATCGATAACGGGTTTATTCGTGATGCCCAATTCCCGTCGTGGGTAGCCAACCCGGTCCTGGTAAAAAATCCGAACAGGCTATGGAGTGTTTTCATTGACTTCTCAACACAGACAAAGCACACTTTAGAAAGATAGCTACCCGCTCCCCATATCGATTACATGGTAGATGCAACGGCGGGCACGAGCTAATGATCTTTATGGATGCGTATTGGATACAACCCAGATCCCAATGCACCCGCCGATGAGGAAAATACCTCCTTCTACTCGGCCGTGGCTTATCGCTCTGGATGATGCCTTTCGGGCTCAAGAATGTCGGCGCGACATATCAACGCCTGGTAAATAAAATGTTCAATAGCTTGATCGGCCATACTATGGAAGTATATGTAGATGACATGTTAGTTAAATCTCTGCGCTCGGCCGACCATGTACATGACCTCAATAAAATGTTTGCTATTTTGCGAGAGTATAAGATGAAGTTAAATCCGAAGAAATGTTCATTCGGGTAGGTTACGGAAAATTCCTCGGCTACATGGTAAGCGAAGAGGGATTGAAGCCAACCAGATAAAATTAAAGCGATGGCCAGCTTGTTCCTCCAAACTCGGTCAAAAAAGTGCAAAGCCTAACTGGCCGCCTAGCCGCACTGAGCCGTTTTATCTCTCGCTCAACGGATAAATACAATCCTTTCTTTGATGCGATAAAAAAGAACAAGGATTTTCAATGGACAGAACCTTGCCAAAAAGCCTTCGAAGCTATCAAGGAAGTCTAGCAGAAGCCCGACCTTGCGAGAGGCCCAGGGGAGCTTCTTAACTTATATCTCGCGGTCTCCGACTCCGCGATCAGCGCCGCTCTGATTCGAACGGAGAATGCGGTGCAACATCCGGTCTACTATGTGAGTCAGGCCCTTCATGATGCCGAGCTCATATATGCCCCGATGGAAAAACTGGCCTATGCGCTCATAATGGCATCCCGGAAGTTGAGGCCCTACTTTTTGGAACATCAGGTAGTCGTCTTAACCAACTATCCATTAAAACAGGTTATGCACCGACCTGATGTTTCCGGCCGGATGGTAAAATGGGCCGTCGAACTCGGACAGTTTGACATAGCTTACGAATCGCGCACTGCTATAAAGGGACAAGCCCTTGCGGACTTCATTGCAGAGTTCACGCCCGCGATCGCCCAGGAGGACGACCGATCAGAAGAATGGTCACTCTATGTGGATGGGTCCTCTACCGCTGACCGATCGGGTGCGGGAATAGTCCTCGTTAGTCAGGCCAGCGCACATTACGCTCGGCTATTCGCCTGAATTTCCCAACCACCAATAATGAGGCGGAATATGAAGCTCTCTTGGCTGGTCTAGAAATGGCGACCTCTCTCGGCCTTACCCGCCTCACCATCCTGAGTGATTCTCAGTTGGTGGTCAACCAGATCAACGACGAATATGAAGCCAAAGAGCCCAAACTGGTTAAGTACCTCAGCTTGGCCCGGGCCCGGCTGCAAGGTTTTCAGGGAACTATACAACATATTCCCCGAACGGAAAACATCCAGACCGACTCTTTGGCCAAACTCGCATCTAGCTCTGGGGCCGAGCATATGGATGAGGTCAGCATAGGGTATCACGCCTCATCGGCCCTGGAAATGGCCGAAATCCGAGCAGCAGAGCAGTCAGAACCGCGAGGGTGGATGCGGCTATGTCTGATACCTTCAAAGCGGCATTTTGCCCGAAGACCGAGCTCAAGCAAGATCCTTACAAACTCAGTCTGCCCGGTTCACTATCGTGGACGGAGCATTATATAAAAGCGGATATTCGGTTCCGCTGCTGAAGTGCCTATCCGAATCAGAAGCCGAATATGCCCTCAAGGAGGTGCACGAGGGTATATGCGGGAACCACTCCGGCGGCCAGGCATTGGCCTACAAGTTAATCCGACAAGGCTACTATTCGCCCGATCTCAAAAAAGATGCCATTGCGCTCGTGCGGAAGTGCGTCCGGTGCCAAATCTTTGCTCCGCAGATCCGATCCCCACCGGAAACCCTCACCTCCGTATATTGTCCATGGCCATTCGCCAAGTGGGGAATCGACTTGATCGGCCCTCTGCCTAAGGGACGAGAAGGAGTGCAATACGCAATCGTTGCAGTCGATTATTTTACGAAGTGGGCCGAGGCCGAACCTATGGCACGAACAACCGAACATAAGATAGTCGACTTCATATGGAAGTCAATCATATGCCGGTTCGGGATCCCTCAATCCATTGTCTCGGATAATGCGAAACAATTTGACAATAAGAAGTTCCGAGCTTTCTGCGACGGCCTCCAAATACGAAATAACTTTTACACGCCCTATTATCCACAATCCAACGGGCAGGTCGAGGAAGTCAACAAGATCTTAAAGCAACATCTCAAGACTCGCCTAGAGGAACTCAAGGGTTCTTGGCCAGAGGAGCTCCCCGGGACCCTGTGGGCCTACCGAACAACGCATAGATCCGCCACCGGGGAAACGCCTTTCTCCTTGGCTTTCGGCTCTGAAGTCGTTATCCCGGTCGAAATCGGGGCACCTACCTACCGAGTAGCACATTTTGAAGAACAGGATAACGACTTGGCCCTCCAAGTGAACCTGGACCTCATTGCCGAAAAACGAGCTCAGGCAGAAATGCGAAACGCCGTCTACAAAAGAAGGAGTGAAAAATACTACAACTCCAGGGTTCACCCGAGAAGCTTCCAGGTCGGCGACCTAGTCCTTAAGAGGGTTTTGGGCCCGGATCCCGGCCCGCTCAAGCCCAAATGGGAAGGGCCGTATAAAGTTAGTGAAGTCCTTCAGAATGGAGCCTACCGGCTGGAATATCTGAACGGCCAAAGATTAACTTACCCATGGAACGCTATGTATCTAAAAAGGTATTATCAATAAAAATTTGATGTTATTCCCTTTTTTAATACTGGTACACCTCGAATGACCGGCTCCTCCAGCACTATAAGACCAAGCTCGTCTCGGCACCTCATAAGACCGGCTCCTCCGGAACTATAAGACCGAGCTCGTCTCGGCACCTCATAAGACCGGCTCCTCTGGCACTATAAGACCGAGCTCGTCTCGGCACCTCATAAGACCGGCTCCTCCGGCACTATAAGACCGAGCTCGTCTCGGCACCTCGAATGACCGGCTCCTCCGACACTATAAGACCGAGCTCTTCTCGGAACCTCATAAGACCGGCTCCTCCGGCACTATAAGACCGAGCTCGTCTCGGCACCTCGAATGACCGGCTCCTCCGGCACTATAAGACCGAGCTCTTCTCGGCACCTCATTAGACCGGCTCCTCCGGCACTATAAGACCGAGCTCGTCTCGGCACCTCATAAGACCAGCTCCTCCGGCAGTATAAGACCGAGCTCGTCTCGGCACCTCATAAGACCGGCTCCTCCAGCACTATAAGACCGAGCTCGTATCGACACCTCGAATGACCAGCTCCTCCGGCACTATAAGACCGAGCTCTTCTCGGCACCTCATAAGACCGGCTCCTCCGGCACTATAAGAGCGAGCTCGTCTCGGCACCTCGAATGACCGGCTCCTCCGGCACTATAAGACCGAGCTCTTCTCGGCACCTCATAAGACCGGCTCCTCCGGCACTATAAGACCGAGCTCGCCTCGGCACCTCGAATGACCGGCTCCTCCGGCACTATAAGACCGAGCTCTTCTCGGCACCTCATAAGACCGGCTCCTCCGGCACTATAAGACCGAGCTCGCCTCGGAACCTCATAAGACCGGCTCCTCCGGCACTATAAGACCGAGCTCGTCTCGGCACCTCATAAGACCGGATCCTCCGGCACTATAAGACCGAGCTCGTCTCGGCACCTCGAATGACCGGCTCCTCCGGCACTATAAGACCGAGCTTGTCTCGGCGCGATCAACCAAGAACAATAAAAAGAACAACGAAAACTGCAAGGAAGATTTTATTTCATCAAGTCGTTGCTACAAAATACAGACGATTACAAAAGACCTAAGGCAGGTTGGCACGCAGGCCGTACATCAGATGAAACAAAAGAAAGACAAAAATAGGCACGCAGGCCATGCTAGAAGCAAAATCTAAAGGAAACTACTCGGCCCCATCATCCTGGCCGGCCGCCTGAAAAGATTGCCCCTCGCCTTCGCCTTGCGGAGCCCGACCGGCATCCTCATCCTCGGCCACCTTCGGCTCGTCGGCCCCAGCAATGTCAACATGAAGGTCGGCCGTTTGAGAGGTGATGTAAGCCTCAATCTCCTGAACGGTCTTACCACCTTTCATAAGATCTAAAATATCGAAACAAGTGGAGACGTAGTTCAGATTGATCAGCTCCTCAAAGGCAGGCGTCTCCTTGAAGGCCTCCACCCCTTCGGCACGGCCCCTAGCATAGCTCGAAGCCTCGCAAGTGTTGATACGCTCGGTCAGGCTTTCAACCTGGGCCTTGGTCTCCTTCAAATAAGCCTCGTGCTCGGCACGGATATCCAAGCACTGATTTTGCGCCTGATCGGCCACATCGGTCATCTCCTCGGCCTTCAGCCTCCATATGTCGGCCTGGAGGGCCCGACCGTCCAGAAGCTCCATCTCGCCCCTCATGGAGGTTATCTCCCCCTCTAGAGACTTGATCAAAGAAGGGCACAGGTGATGCTCCTCCTGCAAAGCCTTAAGGTCGGCCTCCGTCTTCTTGTGCCTCTCGGTCGAAGCCAGAAACTCATTGGAGGCCTTCACGTAGGTGCACATGGCCCGGCCGACCAGGGCATTTCCGAACTGGATCTGCTCAACCGGATCCATATCATTAGTCATCATTTCCAGCTTGGGCGTCCAACCCCGGATCGGAATATGACTAGAGACAGCCACCCCAGGAGGGACCCGACTGAGCATCTCCGGAGTCGGGGTAGCGGCCCGGACATAGTCAAGGAACCAGCGCGGCCGTCGCCCCTTCATCTGGTCACACGGCTCCACCGCTCTGGTTGGCCAGGAGATAATGGCCCTCAGTCAATAACGGGCTCCTCCCGACCCGCCGGACAGAGTCGGGCGGACACTACGACTTCGAGGCGAGGCAGACCCTCGGCCTTGTTCGCGCGTCCTCGGGCCCGATCTCCACCCTCTTGCGCTTACCGGCCCGCTCCCTCGCTCGGCGGCCTCGGTACCCGGCCTTGCCACGACTTTGCGGCGTCTCCTTCCGACCGGATGAAGTCTTTGCCTTAGGAGCTGGAAAAGGAAGACATGTCAAAAAAAAAAAAGATCGGAAAAGAAGGATACCTGAAGAAGACATTATACTCGGATCGGTCGATCTAAGCCCGGCCGCCCAAAGATTCTCCTCGGTCACTAAAAGATGAGACTTTGTTCCAGAGGAAGGTCCAAAAGCTGCTCGACCCGGTCGTCGAAATCGGAAGAAGTCTCTGACGCCGGGATGCGTTCTGCACAGGCAACAAATGATGAGCGTTAGACAAAAAAGGTACAAGAACAGAAAATACTACACTCACTCATTTTGGCCGTAAAAAGCACAGGGACCCGCAGCTCAGCATCTATCACCCCCGGCTCCCACTCATCCAAAGAGCTCCTCCACGACCCCCCGATAAAGAACCACTGTTCTTTCCACCTATGGATGGTCTCGGGTACCCCCACTAACTCCTTGTGCATAGCGTGCCGGGCCGTCAGATAAAACCAGCCCGAGCCGGACCTACCAACCGACCTCCATAGATAGAGGCTGTTGAACTCCTCAAAGCTGGGCTCGGGCCAGCCGTGCTGATTAAAAAGAATAAAAAGGCCCACCACCCGAGCCCAGGAATTCGGATGAATCTGGGGGACAGGAAGGCCCCACTGCCTTAGCCACCGGGAAAAGTCAGCAAGCGGAAGCACACTGGCCAGTAGAGAGCGGTAATACACCGCCGTACAACCGACGGGCGGACTGTGGGGCCTCTCCTCGGGATTCGGAGCAAACATTCGCACCCTCACCGGAATTTTAAATCGCAGCCGCCAGGCCGCCAATTGTTCCTCCGTAACGGTACTCGGAATCGAAGCTGAATCCCAATCCGCCTCCACGAAAGGGGTCGGACGAGGGCGAGCTCGGGCCACCACCGACTCGACTCTCTCCGCCGGAGTTTCTCCGACAACTGTCAGCGGCGCCACCATCTCCACTTCCCCAGATCCCGGCGACTTCAAAAATTCGTCTCCTTCTTCCTCAACACTCCAGTCAACAGGAGCTTCGCCAATCGATAGATCCGCCACACCCGTGCGGTCCGGCGACACAGTCAAAACCACCTCCGTCTCGTCCCTTGTCTCCGACATATTAAATAGAGAAGGAAAAAAGAAAGAAAAGTGAGCTTACCGGGAAGGTCTGTGAAATCGGAAAAGAAGAAAAAATCACCGAAAAAATTTCTTTCTCTCTGCAACAATACGTAAAAATGGCGGAGGGAACATTGAAAGAGAAGACAAGCTCTATTTATAGGGAAATGTAGGCATTAAATGCCAGGCGCGTGAAGCGAGAAATTTTGCTGAACCGTCGCGAAATTCGAGAACGCGTGAGCGCGCCGCCCAGTCTGCTTGCGCCACGCGTCCCCCACATGATGACACCTAAAGACCAGGGAAGCGATTCGACGCGACTCCCGAAGAGACGTCTGTTCGAAAGGTCTTATCCTCCCACAAACCGGATTGGTTTCAACATCAAACGACTCCAGCCTCGTCCAGCTCGGCACGGCCCTGGACTCGGGGGCCCTTGTTGGTAGCCCATCCTACTCAGAATCCACGTAGGCACTCTAGGCAGCTAAACCGGCCGAGCAGAACCCGAAGTCGGACCGGACAAAAAATCCGATTTCCAACCGGGCTCGCTAAAAACCGGACCGGACGGTGACTCCAAGGCCGACTCGGTATCTGATCCGGGAAGGCCGAGCAGAGAAAGGACAAAAATGTCCCGATTCAAGATTACGGCAAGGCCGACCTGAACGGCGGGAGACCCGAAGCCGACCTGAGCGGCGGGGGACCCGAGGACCGACCCCATCGGATAGACATCACCGGAAGTCGGCAAGACAGACCCGCATGCCAATTAACGCATGCAGTCACGCCCCTTCCCAAGACACTCCTTAGAGGCCGCCACGTGTCCGAGACTTAAATGCAGACTGACAAGTGTTATGGGCGTATTCCCCAAACATGCGCCAGCTGTCATCTCTCCACTGGCCCAGATTGTCTATATATAGAAGAAATGTACAGTGAAAAGAGGATCTTTGGATTTTGAGCATTAATAAGAGAGAGAGAAAAAAGAGAGATTTGAGATATACTGAAAAAGAACGATAAAGACTTGTAATTAACAAGCAAACAAAATAGACGGACACACATTATTCTGCTCGGCTCTGTGCTATCAAAAGGTCATTAATAAAATTTAGTGATCAAATATCTTCCATCTTATTTATTATTTTCTACGTGTCTTTGATCCATTTGTCCAGATCAACACACGTGACGTTGACCAAACCAGATGTCAACAAATGGTAATATGCGTGGCTTGATATCATGATGACTGGGTCAACTAACGCTTTTCGGTTTGTGGTGGCGATTTAATCATATTACTATGTAAAACAGTTTGTGTAAATGTGAAAAAGGAAATGGTACGGTAATGAGCAGCGCAAGCTCTTGTACTACATTAAAAGCAGCGGGCCGTAGAATCCTGTCTCGCAGTTCGTGAATAGTAATGCTACTTGTTCTATTTACCTTCATTCAGAGCGGTCCAAAATAGTTCCCGGTTCTCGGTTAGAATCGGAATCGAATCGGAATCGAAGTGGTTTCGATTAATCGGAACCGTATATTCGGTTTTCGGTTCGGTTCCGTAAGTCTAAATTTTTTAGTTTTCGGTTAGAATCGGAACCGAACGGTTCAGAACCGAAAACCGATTTTGTAATAATATATTATATATTTATTAAATATTATTATAATTTATATTTTAAAAATTAAAACCCTAAATGACTAAATCCCTATTTTCAATTTATCTCTCTCTATGTCTTTCGTCTCAAACGGGTTTTCAATTAAAACAGTTTTTTCGAATTAAATAGTATATTTTCATTAAATAGTATATTTTCATTAAAAAAGTTTATTAAATAGTATATTTTCAATTAAAATGGGTTTTATCGATTTTTTAAAAAAAAAATTTCGGGTTAACCGAATCGGAACCGAAAATAATCGATCCGGCTCCTGTTAACCAAAATTTTATATGGTTCAGTTTTCGGTTCTCATTTTTGGGCAATTATGGTTCCGATTAACCGAAAATTTTGATTCGGTTAATCGAAACTGAACCGTTCGACAGCCCTACCTCCATTTTTTGCTCAACTACGATTAGTTTATAGAAACTTTATTTTTTTTATTGATTAAAATTAGTTTCATTGATTCAAATTAATTTTTATTGATTATTAGTATATTAAATTTTATTTCTATTGATTAGAATTGAAGTTGATATTATTGGTTGAAGTGAATTTTTAATATTACAAATAGTAATACATCAAAATTATTTTTTTTACCGACTAAAAATTATTTTCTACATAATATTACTCCTTCCGCCCCACTGAAGCGACTGTAACACCCCCAGGATATCCGAGGTATATTACAGCGCCGTAAATCCCTATATGGGACCCACCAGGCTGAACAAGCATCATACTCATAGACTCACTGAAACAACAAAAAAATACCTCGTCATAAAGACGCCCAACAAAATAATCCACCCGGTTCAACCGGTCAAACATAACACCATAATCCGTCACAAACATAATAAACAACAATACAATCCCGACGAGTAAAAACTCTTAAGTACTCGAGTACTTCTATTAGTTTAAAGACCACAAAAGGTAAAAAGATAGAAAGCAATAAGACACCACTCGTGCACAATCATCACGCACGGCCATCATCCGCATACTGGTCCAGCACCCGCTCGTCTCGATGAACCTGACCTGAAATTCATAAAACGAATTTCCCCAAAACGGGTCCCAGGAGGTTAGCAATTACGCTAGTACAAGTAACCAAATGAACGACTTACATCTTACACATATAGTAATGCATGCAATCAAGAAAACATAGTTCCAAAACACTCATTTCCGGAAATGCCAATAATCAAACCACATTTGTAAAATGCACCACAATTAACCGCGGACCCACAGCTTCGTGGATCCCTACCGAGACCCCGTCGGATCTAACCCGTAGTGGTTAAAAGCAACTCGCGGTTCCACAGCTTCGTGGAGCCCTACCGAGACGCCGTCGGATCTAACCCGTAGTGAGTATACACACACACACACACAATTTCTCATACAAAACTACTATGTCAAGATCGTAAGTTCATAAGGATACTTGCCTCGGTTAATAGATGGTGATACGAACGGAAAGGAAGGATCGAACACGACCGCGAGGAACCGGCGGAAATGAACCTAACGATTCGAATAACACAATCACAACCAACTCTAGACGAATACGGAAATGGAATACACCCGAAATCCCGCCTACGATTCATGTATATTCGTACCAAAAATAACAACGAGGGCGGACCACAACCAAACCCTCTCGATTCCATAAAAACCCACAAAATATCCATGAATCCGTAGGAAAGCTAAAGATACTAACAATATTAACTGTATTCATCATGAATCCACCAACAAAACGGAACGAATCGGAAGAAAATCCCAAAACCCCTAAATTATTCGAAAATAGGGTTCTAAGAGATATTACCTTTGAAGATTCAAGTACTATGATCCGTAAAACACGCGTTAGATTGATTATCCGGGCCTCACAACTGAAGGAGAATGATGAAAATCAACCCCCAATTGATGAATGATAGAGAAGTTCTCCCCTCAACCCTCTCTCTCTCGTGCGCAGTTGAAGAAAATGAGGGAAATGGCCGATCTCGCCCAAAAAGAACGAGATTATACAGTTGACCGCATGGTGTGACGCGGCGCAGCCGAAGTGTGCCGCGGCACAAGCCCAAAAACTGCTCCCAGGGTTCGGCAGTGTGCCGCGGCCCGGCCAGCGTGTGCCGCGGCACCCGGTACAGTCGGGTTTTGGTGGAAGATGCCACACGAGTGTGCCGCGTCCCGGACGGGTGTGCCGCGGCACTAACTCGGTAGTGTGTCGCGGCCCCAGACGGGTGTGCCGCGGCACACAGTACAGTCCGCTCGGCCAAAAACTGGAAAAATGTGTGTGCCGCGGCGCACACTCCTTGTGTCGCGGCCCACACCCCCCTTAGGGTCCAAAAATGATGAAAAATGATCCGGGGAGAGAATGAAAGCAATATAAATCAATATCGGGGAAACAATAACGCGAGATGGACCCACGGCAACCCTGAAACGGCGGTTCCGCACAACAATAACGAAAATCAGATCGATAGATGACAGGAAAAATACACTGAAAGATACACGAGGGTTACTACAATCGAAAAATACACCGGAAATGAAAATACAAGGGAAAGAAAAAATGCGGATATTACATTCTACCCCTCTAAAAATAAGTTTCGTCCCGAAACTTAAGAAACAAACAACTCAGGGTAGCTAGTACGCATGCTATCTTCGGTTTCCCAAGTTGCCTCCTCGACACCGTGTCTCGACCACTGCACTTTGACCAAAGGGATGGTCTTATGCCTCAGTCGTTTCTCACGATACTCCAAAATCTTCAAAGGACGCTCCTCAAAACTAATATCCTCGGCGACCTCAATCTCACCATAATCGATGACGTGACTAGGATCCGGGACATATTTCCTCAGCTGGGAAACATGAAAAACGCTATGAACATGACTCAAGGTCGGAGGTAACGCCAAACGGTATGCCAACCCACCGACTCGCTCGAGAATCTCAAAGGGTCCAATAAATCTCGGACTCAATTTCCCTTTCTTCCCGAAACGAAAAACTCCCTTCGTCGGCGACACCTTTAGCAAAACGTGGTCTCCCACCTCGAATTCCAAAGGTCGACGACGGACGTCGGCATACGACTTCTGTCGACTCTGGGCGGTCAACATCCGTTCTCGAATTAATTCTATCTTCCGCCTCGTCTCCAAAACGACATCCGGCTCGGTCCCGACCAAATCAGACGTCTCATTCCAACAAATTGGTGATCGACATCGCCGCCCATAAAGTGCCTCATACGGTGCCATCCGAATCGACACGTGCCAACTGTTGTTGTACGTGAATTCGATCAATGGCAAATGTTCCTCCCAGTCACTACTCGATCGAGAGCACAAGCACGCAGAAATCCTCGAGCGTCCGGATAGTGCGTTCCGGCCCATCCATCGAGATGAAAAGAGGTACTCAAATGCAAACGGGTACCCAACGCCTTATGCACCGCCTGCCAGAAGTGCGATACAAAACGGCCATCACGATCCGAAACGATAGACTTCGGAGTACTGTGAAGCCTCACAATCTGCGCGATAAACACACGGGCCAACTTCTCCGGGCCCCAAATATCCTTGATGCCCAGAAAATGTGCCGACTTGGTCAGACGATCAACAATCACCCATACCATATTCATGCCCGACCTCGATCTCGGCAAACTCGTAATGAAATCCATCGATATATCTTCCCATTTTCATTAGGAGCGAAGTGATCGCAACAACCCAGCCGGTTGCTGATGCTCGATTTTGACCTGCTGACAAGTCAAACATCTCGCTACAAACTGTGCGACCTCCTTCTTCATATCATTCCACCAGAAGTTCCTTCTCAAGTCCTCGTACATCTTACTCGAACCAGGATGAACGGAGTAAGGTGTAGCATGGGCCTCCCGCAAAATACTCTGTCTCAACTCTGAGTCGTTCGGCACACAAAGCCGACTCTGGAATCTCAAAATACCATCCTCGTGAATCACAAACCCAGGAGACTTTCCCTTAAGAAAGTTCTCTCGGATTTGAGTAATCATCGGATCCTCTAACTACTTCAGCTTAATTTCATCGATTAAAGATGACGAAATCTCTAAAGCACAAAGTTGTCCGACAGCTCCAGGCAACAAAACCTCAACATCTAACTCGATCAAAGCCCGCCGAAGCTCAGACTGAGATGTAAGGATCTCAAGCGTTCGCAACGCCACCGGTTTCTGACTCAAGGCGTCGGCCACGACGTTCGCCTTGCCCGGATGATAAAGGATTTGGAGGTCATAATCCTTAATCAGCTCTAACCACCTCCTCTGCCTCATATTTAACTCCCACTGAGTAAATATGTATTTCAGACTTTTATGATCGATAAAAATCTGACATGCAGAGCCGAAAAGATAGTGACGCCAAATCTTGAGCGCAAAAACGACTGCCGCTAACTCCAAATCATGAGTAGGGTTATTCAGCTCATACGGCCTTAACTGCCTCGACGCATAGGCAATGGTCTTGCCGTGTTGCATCAATACGCACCCAAGACCCTGACCCGAAGCATCGCTATAAACGGCAAAACCCTCGTTGCCACATGGCAACGCCAAAACTGGGGCGGAAGTCAAACGCTCCTTCAGTTCCTCAAAACTCGACTGCCTCTCGACATTCCAGACAAACTTCTCAGATTTCTGGAGCAACTGCGTAAGTGGCCGAGCTAGTTTCGAGAAACCCTCGACGAACCTACGATAGTAGCCAGCCAAACCCAAGAAACTACGGAGCTCTCTCACATTTTTGGGCGGTGCCTAATCCAACACCGCCTCGATCTTCTGCAGATCTACACGAACCCCATCGGCTGAAATCACGTGACCTAGAAACATCACTTCCTTCAGCCAGAACTCACATTTCGAGAACTTCGCATAGATTTGCTCGGTCCTCAAAATATCTAACACTACCCGCAAATGATGGGCATGCTCTTCCTCGTTCCTAGAATAAATAAGAATATCGTCAATGAAGACGACGACACACTTATCCAAATACTCGATAAAGACTTTGTTCATGAACTGCATGAACACCGCCGGCGCATTAGTTAACCCGAAAGGCATAACTACGAACTCATAATGTCCGTATCTCGTCCGAAAAGCTGTTTTCGGAACATCGGACTCCTTCACCCGAAGTTGATAGTACCCCGATCCCAAGTCAATCTTCGAGAATAATGTCGCTCCCTGCAACTGATCGAACAAGTCATCAATTCTCGGCAAAGGATACTTGTTCTTGATGGTTACCTTGTTTAGTTCGCGATAGTCGATACACAAACGTAGTGAACCATCCTTCTTCCGCACAAACAGGACAGGTGCGTCCCAAGGCGAGGCGCTCGGTCGAACATACCCTGACTCAAGAAGCTCACTCAACTGCTTCTTGAACTCGGACATCTCTGAAGGTGCCATGCGATAGGGCGCATTCGAAATAGGAGCCGCGCCCGGCTCTAACTCTATAGCAAACTCGACCTCACGATCCGGTGGCAATCCCGGTAACTCATCAGGAAATACATCAGGAAACTCATTAACGATTGGAATCGACGAAAGCTTGACTCCACCACTCTCCGCCTTCAAAGCGTAGCACCAATAGCCAGTACACCCCTTTCGCAGGAGTCTCATCGCCTTCAAGGCGTTAATAACGAATTTCTGGTTCCCCCTCTTTCGCCCGGCGAAAGAGTGCTCGGTGCCGTCTTCGGCTAACATGGTGATGATCCTCGTGCGGTAGTTCATGATTGCACCATGACGCTCGAGCCAATCATCCCCGAGAATTAAGTCCTAACCCTCAATACCCACAACAATAAGATTAGAGGGCCAAGCCCTCTCACAAATAAACACAGAACAGTCTCGAACCTCCTCATCACCAACGATCCGATCACCGCTAGGAAGCTTAACGATGAAGGGCTCACAAGGCGTCAAACAGTCGAGACTCAAACGGCGCATACAATCCAGAGATATGAATGAATGCGTAGCACCAGAATCGAAAAGCAACTGACAGGATGAGAAAGAATATAAACGGTACCTGTCGCCACGGTAGCCGCTGGGTCATCGGCTCTCCGCATCTCATAGACACGCGGGTGGGCTGAGCCGACACTCGAAGCTCCCCCCTTAGAGGGCTGACCCCGACCTCTCCCCCGACTAGCACTCGACGGAGATTGAGGAGCAAACGATCCTTGATTCACACTTGGTTCCCTAGGCGCTGGAATGGAAGCCCGAGCACCAAGGATTTTCTCCCTCTCGGCCTGACGACCTTGTGACCGGTGGCCACTGCGATTACACGTCAGCAAAGGGTTCGGACAAATACGACTGATGTGGCCCTGCTGGCCACAGTTAAAGCACTTCACCTCTCGAGAAGGGGCACTGGTAGCCCTACGGGGAAACCCAGTAGATCGAGCTGGGCCACCACCAGCGAAAAAGTTAGCAGACTGGAATTTCTGCTGACCCCCACCTTTGTGGCCCGAAAAATTCCCGGCGGACTTCTGTTTCTTGCTCTCGCAGGCCGCCTTACTCGCCGTCACAGACATATTGTAAGCAAGGGCCCTACTCTGGTAATCCTTCAAGGTAGTACAGACGAGCCCCGATATATAGTCCCGAATAGACAGTTTCATCCATCTGGAAAAATGGAAAATTTTGTCGCTCTCCTCGACAACTTGGGTCTTCACATAACCCAACTCCTTATTAAAATCGGCAATAGCTTGAGATACGGGGATATCCCGTGGTTGAGCATCATAGAAAGCATGTACTCGAGCCTGTCTGACCGGCCACGGGCAATATTCGGTCTCCATCAATTCCTGAAATTCGGCCCACGAAGCCACATGGTCTTTGGGCCCAACGGCCTCCCACCAATCCGTAGCGTCCCCTGTGAGAAAGTATTGAGCAATAGGGACTTTACGGTCCTCGGGACAGTTAAAGGCAACGAAGACCTTAGATATCTCCTTGATCCACCCCTCCCAGCCGATCGGGTATGAAGCTCCCGAAAACTGAGGAGGATGCATCTTGATGACATCCTGAAGCCAACGATCCGCTCCACCCCGATTAACATGGGCCGGATCCGGGTTCTGAACCGCCTGAGCTATCGCCGCCATTTGATTCACCATTTGCTGCATAACAGCCGCAATACCAAGGTCGGCGCGCTCCTGAGAAGAAGCATGACTGTGGCGGTCACCGGTACTGCCGGCTCCCGAAGACTGCGACGTGGCCACCCCACCGGCTGCCCCACATCCCCAGCCGCGTCCACGACCACGACCGCGACCACGACCACGACCTCTTCCAGCATCCATACTGGAGTTAAATAAGTAGCAAAAGCCATACGATGGTAAGTACAAGAAAAGTACAACCACAAATCGAGAATCAAAGGTACGATACAAGAGTATAAGGAACAGAGGAAAGAAAACTTACGGGCACTGGTAGTACCGGAATCATGGCAGCGTGATGATGATGTGCAAAACAAAATGCAACAAGACCCAATAAACCGACAAGCCTAGGTATCCATAAACCTAGCGCTCTGATACCATTTTCTGTAACACCCCCAGAATATCCGAGGTATATTACAGCGCCGTGAATCCCTATATGGGACCCACCAGGCTGAACAAGCATCATACTCATAGACTCACTGAAACAACAGAAAAATACCTCGTCATAAAGACGCCCAACAAAATAATCCACCCGGTTCAACCGGTCAAACATAACACCATAATCCGTCACAAACATAATAAACAACAATACAATCCCGACGAGTAAAAACTCTTAAGTACTCGAGTACTTCTATTAGTTTAAAGACCACAAAAGGTAAAAAGATAGAAAGTAATAAGACACCACTCGTGCACAATCATCACGCACGGCCATCATCCATATCTTGGTCCAAAGACCGCTCGTCTCGATGAACGACTGAAATTCATAAAACGAATTTCTCCAAAACGGGTCCCCAGAGGGGTTAGCAATTACGCTAGTACAAGTAACCAAATGAACGACTTACATCTTACACATATAGTAATGCATGCAATCAAGAAAAGATAGTTCCAAAACACTCATTTCCGGAAATGCCAATAATCAAACCACATTTGTAAAATGCACCACAATTAACCGCGGACCCACAGCTTCGTGGATCCCTACCGAGACCCCATCGGATCTAACCCGTAGTGGTTAAAAGCAACTCGCGGTTCCACAGCTTCGTGGAGCCCTACCGAGACCCCGTCGGATCTAACCCGTAGTGAATATACACACACACACATAATTTCTCACACAAAACTACTATGTCAAGATCGTAAGTTCATAAGGATACTTGCCTCGGTTAATAGATGGTGATACGAATGGAAAGGAAGGATCGAACACGACCGCGAGGAACCGGCGGAAATGAACCTAACGATTCGAATAACACAATCACAACCAACTCTAGACGAATACGGAAATGGAATACACCCGAAATCCCGCCTACGATTCATGTATATTCGTACCAAAAATAACAACAAGGGCGGACCACAACCAAACCCTCTCGATTCCGTAAAAACCCACAAAATATCCATGAATCCGTAGGAAAGCTAAAGATACTAACAATATTAACCGTATTCATCATGAATCCACCAACAAAACGGAACGAATCGGAAGAAAATCCCAAAACCCCCAAATTATTCGAAAATAGGGTTCTAAGAGATATTACCTTTGAAGATTCAAGTACTATGATCCGTAGAACACGCGTTAGATTGATTATCCGGTCCTCACAACCGAAGAAGAATGATGAAAATCAACCCCCAATTGATGAATGATAGAGAAGTTCTCCCCTCAACCCCCTCTCTCTCTCTCGTGCGCAGGTGAAGAAAATGAGGGAAATGGCCGATCTCGCCCAAAAAGAACGAGATTATACAGTTGACCGCATGGTGTGCCGCGGCGCAGCCGAAGTGTGCTGCGGCACAAGCCCAAAAACTGCTCCCAGGGTTCGGCAGTGTGCCGCGGCACCCGATACAGTCGGGTTTTGGTCGAAGATGCCACACGAGTGTGCCGCGGCCCCGGACGGGTGTGCCGCGGCACACAGTACAGTCCGCTCGGCCAAAAACTGGAAAAATGTGTGTGCCGCGGCGCACACTCCTTGTGCCGCGGCCCACGCCCCCCTTAGGGTCCAAAAATGATGAAAAATGATCCGGGGAGAGAATGAAAGCAATATGAATCAATATCGGGGAAACAATAACACGAGATGGACCCACGGCAACCCCGAAACGGCGGTTCCGCACAACATTAACGAGAATCAGATCGATTGATGACAGGAAAAATACACTGAAAGATACACGAGGGTTACTACGATCGAAAAATACACCGGAAATGAAAATACAAGGAAAAGAAAAAATGCGGATATTACAGCGACCGTATGGATAAATATACAACATTTATTGATTTAAGATACAATATACAAAATAAGTTTTGTGTTACCATTTTCTTTTAATTTTATCTTTATTTGTTAGTTGAGAGAATAAATTTTAAAACACACGTAATCATATAAGTAAGAATACGAGAAATAAATCTTCACTATTGGTACAAAATTATATTTTTGAAAATACCATCTTTGAGAGTAGGGGATAAGAGGAGGGCTAAGTGGATTTTCATTTTCTAAAATGTTCTTTCAATGTTATTTTTGTTTCCCTAAAAAAACTGTTATTTTTGTTCTTTAATTTAATGATATTAACTTTTATTTATAAGCAGAATTTAGGTTCTGTTTGTCAACGTCAATCCATTAGCTTATAGAGACTGGTTTATAGTGTACAAGCTATGGATAAGTGTTTGTCAATGATAACGTTTTTCAGTAGCTTATAATATTTTTTTTCAAACACTACTTGAAGTAGCGTTTGAGCTTATAACTTATAGTGTTTCATTTTTTCCTCTCAATTTTACTCTCATTACTTTAATTAAATTCATCATTTATCCTCCATTAAATAAATTTCTTTCTCATTTTTAAGCATTAATTATAAATGTCTATATACGTAATTTTATTTTATAGCTACTTCAACCGCTTGTTTTACCAAACACTTTGATTTTAATCAACTAGCTTATTCGCTATTCACTAATTCGTCCGTTATAAGCAAACTTATCTGCTATTCGTTATTTTTTTTCCAAACAGAGGCTTAGACATGAAAATTTGAAGTGGTGTATTCATTCGAAACTTAAATTTTTAAGGCTTTTGAAGTATGATTCTTCTTTTGAGCTTGTCATTTTTATTGATTCTACTGATTTTGCATTGGAGCCCATCAAAGTTTGTGAGTTTTTTTGAAAATTTTGTAGAACGTTTTACCATTTATCTTTTATATATTTTTTTGTCATCCTGGACCGTCCATATCTATAGTATACAACAGATAATGGTAAAAAAAGACGGTTGGTTGTAATGCCCACAAGATATTCAAGGTGTTTTTAATAATAAATAATAAAAAGATATATGTGTTATTTAACATTTATAAACTAAAAGTAAAATAATTAATAATTACTTATTTTTGGAGTGTTTTTTGAGTAAAGAGTTTAATGATTACTTAATTATTAAAAGTGTAAAAGTAATGATATGTCTAATTATTATGGGTATTTATTTAGTAAAAATGATGTTGAATTGCAAAACAAACACATTTATCAAAAAGTCAAAAGTAAGGGTGTATATCTAGTAAAGTGGGGTGTATATTTAGCAAATCCTATTTTTTAATATCTAATTTATATATGCATAAATAGTTTTTTATATTAATTTTATTTTTGTAATAAATTCGACTCTCTTCACTTCCAAATAATATAACGTATTTAATAGCAATACGGATTCGGAATACCACATTAACTCTCTCTTCTACATGATTTTTTTTATTATGTTGTAATTAATGTATTTATTAATGAATGACCATTATACTCCTGAAATCCTAGATGTGTACCTATAAATAAAGTTTTTGGCCCTCATAAGAAGACACACATTATTCTTCTTCTCTTCCAATTTCTCTCTTTTTCTCTCAAGTTTATAACACGTTATCAGCACGATACTCTACGAGTAATTTTTTTTTCTCTCCGATTTTTCGAAATCCAAACAAACAAAAAAAACGCAAGCAGCTTTTCTGCACTGCGAGACCGCGCTAAAATCGTGATTCCCGCTTTGTTAATCGTCGGATCACCATGAAATTTTTACGGTATCTTCCTGACAAATAGATCTACAAATTCAATGGTGGAGATCGGATTCTAAAATGTATTGCATACATAAAAAACAAAAGTCCGAGCAGAAATAGTCTTTTTTTACGTTGGTGAACGGTATTAATTCTATTTACTCCTTCAAAAACTTTCTTGCATATGATGATTTTCAGGAAAAATATATTATATTTAGTTATTAAGTTTTATATTTTTATGTGCATCATATATAAATAATATATATGATGACCTCAAAATTTATTATCAAATCATATTCCTCTTTGTTTCCAGAAGAAACAAGATTCAACAATACTTAATTATCCAGAAGATTATTAAAATAAAAGATTTGTTGTAATTCTTGAAGAAGGACAACGTTATCTAATCATATTCTAGTTGAATATGATGTGTTCATGAAGAACACTATGAGATCTAATAATTTGTGCAATTCCTAATGAAAAATACAAAATAATATTCCTGAAGAATATTGTAAGTGTTCTTGAAGAAGCACAATTAATTGTAATATTCTTGAAGAATATTACTATTCTAAATGAATACTTCTTATTTATACATGAATTATGTGATGATACAATATTCCTGAAGAATATTGATTTGTTACTTATAAATATAATAGCATAATTAAATCATTATGCTCTTGATGTAGTATGATATTATCCCTGAAGGAAAATATAACTTATATCTCAAATAAAAAAAAATATTAATATGATTTGAGAATATTCTCTATCGAGATTGTACAAGATATGATATACTCCATAATCATAATCTGACTGTGCTCCAATGATAGCAAGATTAGTGAGTGGTCGAATATTCCTATCAAGTTGTTCCGGAAAATGAATAATATTAAATTAATAACTTCAATATTACATGGCTCAAATTTTATCTCCCGAAGTAGATAAAATTTAGAGTTTATCCTTGTAGGGGATAATTATTTATAAATTTTATCTCGTGGAGTTGATATATCAATTGTTAATGATAAGGACATGAAAATGATAATCTTGAGATTATATGTCAATATCTAATCTTATATATTGTGAAGTTTAATATTTTATTATCTATTATGATATATTGTGAGTTTTTATCAATATAAGATATGATGTCATACCTAAAGTATGATTTGAATTGATCGTTGCTATATAATTAGTGATAAAAGGGTCAAATATCCTGAAGATATTTGTAACATTCAAATTCTTGGCTTATCTTAGTTCTTCTTTTTGTGAATAGAATGGCAAGTTCTTGGGATTAAATAGTGGTCATGATTTATTGTCTCATCAAAGTGCAAATATGCATGATATCTTTAGAATGATATTTTTCGTATGAAAAAAAAGGTAGTGCTAAATTTATTGATAGTTCCTGAAGAACTAATAAATTCCTTCTTACAGGGTCGAAAATTATGCACTGTTATCTTCTAAGTATCGATAAATCGATGGATTTCTAAACTATCGCTTGAAATATGTATGATTCCGCGATAACAAGCGAGACAAATGACATATACAATTTCTGAAGAATAGAAATTGGTATTAGAGAGAATATCAATATAAATGACGTATAAAATTCACCACTTATTAGACCAGAAGTCTACTAATCCCAATACTTTCAATATTTACATGTTTAAATTTACGTGTTTGGTGTTAAAGTCTATTTATATCATTTTTATATTTTATTTAACTATTTGTTTATTTATTATATATATCCTGAAGATATATTAATACAAATTCACACATATTGTATGATAAATATCACAAATTACTAGTAAATATCATGAAGTATATTTATACACTTAAAATTATATTATTTTGAGTTGACCAATTTTTATCAACATCTTATAGATGTTGGATTAATTGCATAATAATTATTGCACTTTCTTCTGGAAGAAGAGTAATAACGATAGTTATTACATATTATATTGATGATGATACTTGTATCATTGATATAAAATTATTTGTAATGATTCTTTTGATACATTACATTAATATATTTTCATGGTTTCCTGAAGAAACATGAATTTGTAATTTTAATAATCCAGAAGATTATTAAAAAGAAATTGTTGATGTTCTTGATAAAACACAACGATATATAGTCATATTTTTATGACAGTATTTATGATAAACACATCAATTAAAGTTAATATTCCTGAAGAATATTAAACAAAAAAGGCATTATTTTGAATATTTTTTATATGGCCTTGTGTTATTGAATTGCTTTTATTATCACCATATTGATATAAATTGTTGCTCATGACGTAGCACAATCAATACTTTTAATTAATATTTACATACTCTTTAGAGTATTTTATCTTTTGGGTGTTATATGCTTATAAATTGTTGCTACGAAGGTAGCATACTTGATACTTTTGAAGAATATCACATACTCTTGATGAATACTTCATATTTTCGGTAATATATGATTATCTTTGATTTAAATTGTTGCTCCTGAGTTAGCACAATTAATATTCTTGGAGAAAAATACATGCTCCTGGTGAGCAATTTATATTTGAGGTTGCATGTATTTATTTCAATGAAAAATACATAACATTATGTCATATTGATTTGTTCAATTTCTACTTGAGGAATGGAAAGACAATCCCCGAAGGATTGGTATAATTTCATATGACAATATTCTTATTGTCGGCTCTAAAAGGAGCTTTATTCAATGAGTATCGAATTAATTATAAGCAATATATTATTTTATCCAATGATCATGTTGCGATGAATTTCAAGTTCAAGTATCCATATCAAAAGCACAATATTTGGGTCACCCCCTCTGTTATTAGTGCACCTCCTGAAGAGGATTGATTTCATAATCCAATTCCAACTATCTCCAACATTAGGGGGAGATATGAAATATAAATAAGAGAAAGTCGGAAAATTCTCGTTGGGTTGGATATTTAAATTTACGCACTATGAACTCGAAGTTCAACAAGTTATTGATTGCCAAAGGAGTGATGAAATCTCATATACTAGTTGTATATGTACCATAAAGAATTAAAGTCGAATGTGAACGAAATATATTTGTTGATACTCCTCGATGCCAGAAGCGTGAGAGACGTATTCTCTATTGGTATTAAAGATAAAATCCGCAGAATACAAATAGATTAAACTATAACATCACTTCAAAAACCTCCTGAAGAGGATTGTCTCGAAGATGAGAATCTCAATACCTTAATTTACATGTGCACTAAATAATTACAGTATTGGGATTATGGAATGACCAAATCAAATATTATGGGAAATGTTGAATATTTGATTTTGTTGAAGTTGTCATGGACTTTGTGAATATGGCAGATTGTTTATAAGAATGATAGTTGTCGACAACACTTTGTGTCTCAACAATTGCTAGTGGAGTGCCTGAAGCACTAAATAAAATATAAGCAATTGAGACAGAGCTTAACTCGCAAAATAAAATAAAGTAGGGAAAGATAAGCGAGATTAGCATATCAAGGGTTTAAGCGCATACCCGAAACATATTCTCCCGTTGGAAAAATATATTTCATCATTTAATATACATATGACAATTATTATGAATATGGATATTCAATTAGTGACGTCATCACCATATTTTTCTATGGGTCATTGGACGCGAATATGAAAGTCCCTGACGGACTTGAGGTTCCTAAAGTAATAGGAACGTGAAATTCGCAACATGTACTATTTTGAGTTATAAATATTTATACATTTTGAAATAGTCTGGTGGATCAACCGACTAAGTGAATTCCTCCTGAAGAGGATATATGTGAATTATTTGAACTCGTATCTAAAGACAAGTTCAAAATGAAAAACTTAGATAAAACTAAGTATTAGTATTGTCTCGACTTGTAGATCGAGCATATATGATGGAAATCTTTTATCCATTTAGCTACATAAAGGTTGTCTTACCACTTGAAGTGGATACCGACTCATATAGATCTCAAGAAAATAGCAAAGATATAAGAGGACCGGAAGTTCCGTACTTGTACGCTATTGAAGCATTACATTATTAGGCCTGATATACAATTTGAAGTTAACATGCTAGCAAAATTTAATATTTCTACAAGAAGGAGAATGTGGAATGGTGTTAACCATATTGATTTATTACATGAAAGAGATCGAGATTCGATATTGGTGGCTATTAGGGATTATGATCTCATATTTGTTACTGCCTATTTATTATGATGATAAATATTTTTCCATTTATGTGTTGCATATAATGTTTGGGCAAGTAAGATGAAATTTATTTCCACACGAGCTTCAGAAGAGCAATAATGATAATCTAGCAGATTTATCCACTAAATCTCTCCATGTCTGAAAATTAAATTCATGGTATTGGAGTGCAAGATTGTTATCTTGAGGGGGAGAAGTGATAACTTTTAAATTAGTTTGAAGATTATGTCGACCTTGAAGGTCAAAAGGTCATGAAGACCAAATGGTTGTACTCTTTTTCCCTTTCTAAGTTTTTTCCCACCCAGTTTTCTTAGTTAAGGTTTTTAACGAGGCAACCAATGCAACACATGAGCAAATTTATACTATGTACTCATTTTCTTTATCGGTTTTTTCCCACAGAATTTTTCCGAAGGAGTTGATGAGGCATGAACATCATAATATTCAAGAGGAAGTATTGTATGAAGACGATGTCACTTGTATCTCAAAGGTAGATACATCAAATATTCACTTAAGTGATTAGTCGGCGAACTTATTCACAAAGGTATTGTCGACATCAACATTCAGAAGACTAGTACACAAGATTGGAATGTGTCAACTCAAAGATCTTATGTAATCAATTTCAGAGGGAGTAGTTGTACTCTTTTTTCTTCGATCGGGTTTTTCCCACTGGATTTTCCCGACAAGGTTTTAATGAGGCAGCATGTATTAAAGGTCATTCAAGGGGGAGTGTTGTAATTAATGTATTTATTAATGAATGACCTTTATACTCCTGAAATCCTAGATGTGTACCTATAAATAAAGGCTTTTGGCCCTCATAAGAAGACACACATTATTCTTCTTCTATCCCAATTTCTCTCTTTTTCTCTCAAGTTTATAACATATTCTTATTTATCTACAAACTTGAATCCCACGTCAAAATATAGGTTATAAATTGTAAAGGATTTTTGAAGATTGTATTATTCCAAACTTATATTAAGAATTTAATTTTTAATCTTTTGTCATTTATAATATTTATTATTAATCTTTACTTTATAATGTTTGAGTCTTACTGAAATGGATTAACCAATTACTATAGCAACTTATGTTTAGTTATTTAAATTATATAAATTTAAATATGTGGAGTAATTAGCGGATATTATGTAGAGGTTTGGGATATAAATTGGTAATAAAGTCATCTTTTAGTCGAGTGTGTGATGAATACGAGTATATAAGTTTTAAACGGGCATACTCTCATTATTTAATGTGCTACTATACGAGTTTTGAACTGGAATAATGTGATATCCCACACCGACTAGCAGAGAGCGGGCGAAGTGCCTTATATGTGCATGCCGAACTCCAAATAGCATGAGGCCTTTTGGAAGCACATTGGCTTCGGGGTGATGAGAACTCCGAAGTTAAGCGTGCTGGCACGAGGAGCAACCGCAGGAGGGGTGACCTCCTGGGAAGTTGCTCGTTGGGCTCCCAGAAACAAAACCGTGAGGGCCGACTCAGAGGAGAACGCCCAGAGCGGAAAATATCATGCTACGGCGGAGGGGTCCCGGGATGTGACAATTTGGTATCGGAGCCACTCTGCCGTGTCATGCGAGTGTGCCGACGAGGACGTCGGGTCCTTTGAGGAGGGGCGGATTGTGATATCCCACACCGACTAGCAGAGAGCGGGCGAAGTGCCTTATATGTGCATGCCGAACTCCAAATAGCATGAGGCCTTTTGGAAGCGCATTGGCTTCGGGGTGATGACAACTCCGAAGTTAAGCGTGCTGGCACGAGGAGCAACCGCAGGAGGGGTGACCTCCTGGGAAGTTGCTCGTTGGGCTCCCAGAAACAAAACCGTGAGGGCCGGCTCAGAGGAGAACGCCCAGAGCCGACAATATCATGCTACGGCGGAGGGGTCCCGGGATGTGACAAATAAATAGTAAAATTACCTTTCAATCGGGTTTAGGACGACTACAAGTACATAAATTGTAAATAAGTTCGGGTTGCTGAATCACATTCTTATCATTTCGATTTACTGGTGTATTTCGCTGCGATAAATGATTTCGAGTGGCTGAACACTAAAAAATTGTTATTATTTTTAGTTTTTTACTTGTAAATTATAATGTGAAGTGATTACCCGTCGAGTTTCGATGGGCTATACACTAGTTATATATAGAGACCATTACATCTAACACCCTTATTGGAAGACCACTTAACATCTAAACCACAATTTGTTCAACAATTACATCTCCGTCCATTATCTCGTTGTGTTGACCAACTTAAGATAAAAATCAGAAAACTTAAAATCCAACACAACCTTACCTATTCATTCCCATGGACATATTCAAAAGCTCCCTTCTCATCTGAGAAAAGTCGCCGCTTCTGCCGGATCAGCCACCATCATGTTGGGGTATAAGGGTTTTTATGGAGATCTGGATTTTTCAATGGATCGTGTATACACTTTCCGAACTGATATTTCTACCCTATGCCCGAGTTACAAGAAATTCAGCCTAGGATAATCCAATGGAACACTTACGAATCTAGGCACAGAAACGTAAGCCAAATTGCTAGAGAAATTCTGTGTTTATCTGAAAGATAGAGAGCTCAGAAAAAGGGTGTATCTAAGACTCATGAGGAGAGCCCTATTTATACATGTCGGATTAGGGTTACAATTAGGTCGATTTTTAGGGTTTTGAGAGCGGCGCCGTCATTAGTGGTCCGAAATTAGGGTTGACGGGTGGCTTAACAAAATTGACGAAATTAGTCAATTTTACCAGTCTCCCTCTAAAATTCGGAAATATCACTAAATCCCCAGTCTAAATTTCCGAAGACCGCCAGGGGCTCTGCCCCATGGACCCCGCTAGGGGCGCTGCCCCTAGACCCCACAAGGCGCGCCCTCGGACCCCGACATTAGTCCGTGCTGAACATAATTCGATCTTATACATGTGTGCACTCCGCACATACCCGATCATATATTAGAATGCGAATTATAAACCCCTTATCTCACATATTAGTTCCAATTACACAAAATGAATGGTGACACTAAAATCACCAACACATCAGACTTCTCGGATGCGCGCCTCTAGCACGACCTAAGCTTCGAGGTATATATGTTTCAGACCAAGTTCCCCGTCCGTGTCTGACCCGATAAAAAATCTTTTTCCCGGTCCAAATCGAATCTCCACTGCCTTTCACCGGGTCGATGGGTCTACAGTTAGGCATGGGGATCAAGCGGAACAACACACATTGAGTTGTGATTTAATTTTCGTTCCATCAGTCGGGTCTGTGGAAGTGACTTGGTGTTTTAGGCTACAAGAGGCGGCAGAGTACGGGTTCCTGTATTCCGGTTCAGGTGGCGGATACCTATTCCCAATCAGCGGACAAATCAGGTTTGTGTAGCAGCAAATTGAATGAGATTTGGGTCCGTCGGAGGTGTACCATAAACCAGCGTGTATGTTGAGGACGGCGGTTGGAAGTGGAGATGTTTATGTTATCATATGTTTCACTCATTAGATGAAATGGGACTTGAACTCGATAATTGTTTTTCATTTTTTCTTTTGGTTATATATCATCCCCGTGATGTTAAAATAGATATGTTGTATTGTAGTTGATGTTTTCCTGTGCGGGGGAATGAAGGGATGATGGTGTTTTTCGTATATTCAAGAAAAGCCGGATTTTGCTTTTAATGATCTTTAATGTTTTGAAGTGGAAGAGATGAAGAGATTGCGAGCCGCGAGAAAAGTAGAGGCTGTTTGGCCTAGTTCAATATTTGAAGAAGAGGGGTGAAAATGAGTTTTCCAACATTTAATTTTGAAAAAGTCAAAATCGCCGATCTAGATGTAATTAGAATAATTCTAATGGTTACTATGTCATTATTGTTGAAATGATTAGTACCCAATTGTAATTAGAACATTTAATTGAGGTGTTGGATGAAATTTAGTCATATACCTCCCATATATACTAATGCAGAATCCACTGATTTTAAGTGACGTTTAAATGCTTATCGTATATGTTCTGGTGCGTCGTGTCATGTGTATTGCTCTCACGCTTGGACACATAATCAATTACTGGCATAACCATCATTGCATTAATTGCATTATGATTATACATGAAATAACTACTACCTACCTTATTAATTTCTACAAATTAAGGAATATGAATTACGAATAAATAGAAATTGATTATATTTATAAAAATATGTCACGTTTTCATTAATTTAAAAATATAAATATCAAACAAAGAGAAATTTAATATAGTAGTGTGTACTATATATTAAAAACTTAAACCTAAAATCTCGCGGAAATATTATATAATTTTACTAATTAATTAGTTTATATTAGTTAGTCACTATAATTAAGTATATCAATAAAAAAATATCAACCGAAATGAAAGATGTTTGGTAGTATTGCAAAAGAAGTATTGAATATATGTAATTAAAAAGTACTCGAAGTCCTAATCAATTAAATAAATCGAAATAATTTTATTAAAAAATATTATTAAAAGTGTAGTAACAATGGTTTTAATTATTATTTATAAATAAATCAAAGAAACTATGGAATAAATCAATTAGCCTTAGTTTTAAATCTTATTTAATTTGTAAAATAACAAAATAAATGAAAAAAATCATATTTACTAAATTATAATTATTGATTTTATGAATTTTTGAAGAGATATTTCTAAACACCTAAGCAATTAAATTTAATAATAATATACTAATCCGTAGATTCATTTTTGTACAAAGAGAATTTTAGAAAATAAAAATTGATCGAAGTCCTAATCAATTAAATAAATCGAAATAACCTTAGTAAAAATATTATTAAAAATATAGAAATAATAATTTTAATTATATTTATAAATAAATCAACGAAACTATGGAATAAATTAATTATTCTATCTTAGTTTTAAATTTTATTTAATTATATAAATAACAAATTAATAAAAAACTCATATTTACTGAATTATACAATTACCGATTTTATGAATTTTGAAAGAGATACTTCGAAATACATAAGCAATAAATTTAATAATAATATATTAATCTGTAGATTCGTCTTTGTACAAAGACAATTTTAAAAAATAAAATTGATCATGTTAAGTGATTTTCAAGTGATTTTTTATTTATTTTTTAGTTTTAAAAGATTTGTTAATTTATTTACTTTTGGAATCAACTATATAATTTTTGTCTTTTAAATTATATCCAAATACTTTACGTAATTTTTTTCAAATATAAGGATTAAATTATCTCATTTTCTGCCATTTAATAGAAACTGTTAAATACTTAACGATTTTGGACCATTTTGGCAAAGAAAGGACGAGTGGGACTGAGTTAAGCCATAGTTTAATGTCAGAGGTGGAACCAAATCTATTTTTAAAAATCTGTCACATGACCAGTGTGTAATCTTTCCTCCTAAAATATGTAAGCAAATTTTTTTGATAACAACATATTTATCAGAAGGGTGATCTCTAAACAAAAGAGAGTTATAGAGAATAAAAACTAACTATAAATCTTTTTTAAATGTATCTCGATAAGTATTTTAATTATTTTTAATTTTCAGTCACTCAAAAAATAGGAAATTCGTGTGACAAAAGAAAGAATATTGCAAGAATAACTGATTATGTAAGAGACTTTAGTTTTTTTTTTTTCCAAATATGCTTTAGATGATGCATATTTGTAATATTTTGGTATAATTGCTTCCATAACATTTATTATGTTATACTACACATTTAGGAGTAAAGTATTTATTCCACAAATGATAGTCGATTGACATTTAAATTTCAAAAACGACAATTTTCACTAATTATGATTTTTCATAAATATGCACTCTCTCATGTTGGCGTGCATCTCTCAAGACTCATATTCAATCGTGGTCAGTTTTATGTGGTCATTTCAAAGTGAAGAGCACGAAAGCCGTCAATTTTTGTATTGCTATAAGAATGGTGTAATCGTAAATAGAAAAACTAATGTAATTTATAAAGAAATGCTATAAATTTTATGATGAATAGTTGTGTATTATGTATTTCTATGTGAATTTTATCTTATATTTCCGTATTTTATACGATTGGTATACTAGTATAGATAGATAGATAAATAAAGAGAAAAAGTGAGTAAATAAATAGTACTCCCTCCGTCCCGCCCAAAAGTTTACATTTCTATCAAAAAGTAGTCCCTTTAGTAAGTTTACATATATCACTTTTTACAATCAAATCAAACAATCACTTTTTACTTTTTAATCTCCACCACTCATTCATTATCAATACTTTTTACTTTTTAATCTCCACCACACATTTAATCATCATTACTTATACCAATCATTACCTAAAATACATCAAATATACACCATTTGTTAACTTTTGGCTGGGACAGAGGGAGTAACAAACTTTTCTCGTTAAGGCCAACACTTCAGTGATCTCCAGTCATTTGCAACCCTAATTGAGTAATTAAAATTTGAATCGTAATAAAAATAAATAGAGAGTGAAAAATCAAAATCCAACATTCCGAAGCATAACATGACTAGAGCTAGGGTTGTCTAAAGGTTATTGGTTAGTGGTTTTAATCGGAATTGAACCGAACCAACGTGGTTTCGGTTAACCGAGAACCACTATTTGTGATTAGGGTGCGGTTTGTGATTCCTACTTCAAAAAAAACATGATTAGTGGTTAACCGGAACCGAATGATTCCAGAACCACAAACCTAATTATGATAAATTAATAAATTATAATTATATATTTTTATCCTAAAAATATATAAATTAATTACCCCACATCAATTCTCCGTTTGTGATTGTTTTGCATTTTAATTGTTGGATTTATGGATTAATTTTAACTTATAGTTGTTGGATTTATGGTTTAATTGTGTTGTTATCTACTATTTTTGTTTTAAAAGATTAATTTTAGCATTTTAGAATTGATTATTTCAGTTTTTTCGGATAAAAAATGGTTTTTAAGGTTAACCGAACCAGAACCATATATAATCGGTGTGGTTCCGGTTAACCGAAATTTAAAGTGGTGTGCTTAGTGGTTCCTATTTTGGGGTATTTATGGTTCTAGTTAACCAAACCACAATTTCCGTGGATATAGCGTTTATTGTTAAATTTCGACAAAAGTGGATTTCTAAGCTTCGATCAGACCCACATGATTTGGAGGACCTTAAATGTTAGAACAAATGGTCAACAAAACCATAAATGGGCCTCAATAATAAATTAGTCCAGTAGTTCTAATGTCCATAAATAACTGCACCGGAGGCATTAACCATAACCCTAAAACTTGGCAGATGATGCGCTAAAAGGGAAAGAGCGCCGTCATTTTAAAAAATATACAGATCTCTATATTTATCTTTAATTCTTTCCTTTTTTTTTTCTCTTCATTTTTTTTGGATTGTTTTCTGTAAGGCTATGAGGACAGAACTCATTCCTCGATGCTGAGAGTATTGAATATTTGTTAAGACCTGTTTATGCGAGCCTCCTCAATTAATTAATTTTATTTTTATTATATATATATATTGTTTTTTTTCTCCTTAATTTTGCGATGATTAGAACTAAAATTCCACGTTCTGACTGGTAACGGGCATGACAGACCCTGTTTTACACCCATAGAATCTGAGCAAATATCATGTTCTTTGAACTTTATATTTAGATTTATCTGAATTAAATCAAGAAAATAAGTTAAGTATTATTCTGGATTTTAATTTTGAAAATTCGTTCCAACCAGTTTCTTTTTGCTTAGTCAAATTCATTGCCGACTCCGTTGTTTTTGGGGCCTAACTCAGATTTTTTAAAATGAGATTTACACAAAATATTAATTAGATAATTTTTTATAACATATAATAATCATAAAAAAATACAAAAGTTTTACAGATATAACTGCATTTAAAAATATTTTTATAACTTATTTTTATGATATTTTGAGAGATAATAAAAGTATGTTCTTTTTGACTGATTAAGTCTATAAATTTGATTGTAATATATAAAAAATTATAATCATATAAGTATTTATTTAATTTGTTTTAATATATATTTTTAAATATTATTTTCTTACAATTGTGTTTATATAAATTTTGAATTTATTAATAGTAAAAAACATATATTTGGAGAGATTGTTCAAAATCAAAATAGGTATAATATTTTTTTTTTTGAATTCTTCTGGGAAGTCATACTCCACTGGTATTTTCCAATTTCCTCCGTGCGACGCACGTGAAATATTAAATATTTTATTATATTAATAATATGTGATCCAATTTCAATAATATTATAAAATTATTATAAAATATACATGAGTCACACACATATACATATACTATTATTTGATTTAATTTCATTTATAAACTCTTATCATGTGATCTAAGGGCACATGATAGGAAAAATGTAAATTAATTAAGCACCGACTTTTATTTTTTCATATATGACAATATGAGTTTTATATCTAATTTTATAAATAAGAAATTAAATTATGTTTATTATTATCAACTTTCATTATAGCCGACCCAAAACATTTTGGGACTAAGGCTTTGCTGCTGTTGTTGTTGTATTATCAATTAACATTAAAAGTATACAACCGATATTCTTACTAATATAATTATTTTATATGATTTGACATTAATGTAATATATTTTACTATTTTATAATCAGAACAAAATAATTCTTAAAAATCAAATAGTTATTAAAAAGCTATAAAAATAAACTAAAAATATATTTTTCTTCAATATTCTTATATTTTTATATTGAAATATTTTAATCGTTTAAATTTATTGTAATTATATTTATGTTACTTTATATATACTATATGAATGTCAAATTAAAGAGCACGAAGTAAAAATTAATTTGATATATTTTTTTCAAAAATAAAATTGATACATAAAAGTTGTAATTGTTTAAACTATTAGCTGAAAAATAAAAGGAATAAAATGAAAGAGTTTTTAATTGGTAGATAGTATATAATAGAATAATCGTCTAACACCCTCCCAAATTAAACGTTTATTTTTTTTAAGATTTTTAAAAAAAATATTAACATGGAGATAACACATGTTTCCTTAGATTTTTATCTAATATTAAGTATAGATACACGAAACAGCTCTTAAGGAACTTGTTATGGACTATGAGAGTTCAAAATAAAGAATTTGAATTTTTAAATCTCAAAATTTATTTATGTTGTGATTTAAATTAGAAATATTTAATTTTATACCTGTCACACTATATTTCTCTATGCCATTTTTTTATACTTAAAAAGATACGGTCATTCCTCTCCCTCCTCTTTATATTTGAAAAATAATTATTTCTTTTTATATTTAAAATTATACAATTATTTTCTCTTTTTTATTTATCTTTAAATAATAAAAATTTATCCAGTTTTTATATATCAGAATTTTAAATCTCAGTCAATCTTAACTTGAACATGTCTCTAGTGTTTGGCTGATTAATGTAAAACTTCTATAAAAAAAATATTCTATTAAAGAAAAATAAATTATGGTCCTAATTTCGAACCAATTACAAATAAAAATAAATTCTGCATAATTACAATTAATATTTTTTCTAGGTTTCACCTTAAAAAAATACCTTTCTTTAAGACTAGTAATACTAATAATAATGGTGTCTACAGTCAAATTTTCATAAAATTATACTTGATTAATTAATAACCTTGATAAAATTAATAATTTGTTCGGTCCCAACTTCGGACCAATTCAAATGTGAATGCCAATCAATTAAATAATAAGATAATATTTTATTGGAAATCTTAGTATATTAAGTCCCGACGAAATTATGAATTATTAATTATTTAAAAATTCACAGATTAATATATGTTATCCACTTGAACATTCTAAGATAATTTAGTAAAATATGAATTTATTGTTACTTGTTTTTTGTTGAACTTTCCGTATTGACATTATCTTTAAATCCCTCCATTGCACCCAAGAGTTGCGGCGTCTTTTCGTATTGCAGTACAAATTTATGAAGAATTGTTGCCGCTTGCAGTGCTTCTTTTCGAGTGACATATTGTAAAGATATTGAATCACTTCAATACTTCATCATCCAAACTCATAGTCTTCCAAAACTTTATAGTAAAATCTTTTGCGGTAGTACATTTTAAATGCTCTTATCATCGTGGGATCACATGGTTGGATTTTGAAGTCATGTTTGGTGGTAGGAAACACAACTAAACATTTTGCAGCTAGGGCTGTAAACGAACCGAGCGTTCGCGAACAAGCTCGAGCTCGGCTCGTTAAGGGCTCGATTCGTTAAAAACTCGAGCTCGAGCTCGAACACAAAAATCTGTGCATTAAGAAAACGAGCTCGAGCCGAGCTTGGGCATGTGCGGCTCGAGCCCGGCTCGAGATCAGTTCGAGCTCGGTTCGGCTCGATTAATAAATATATTTTTAAATTTATTTTAATAATATATATATATTGTATTATAGATTAATAATTTTTTTAGATAATTTTTATATATTAAAATATTAAATTTTATATATATTTAAAAACTATATAATTTTTAATGATTATTTTAAAATATTTATTTTAAATAATTCAAATATATTATTTAAATAATTTAAAAATATATAATTATTCGCGAACAGCTTGAGCTTGACTCGGCTCGAGTTGTTTACGAACAGCTCGAGTTCGACTCGTTTTATTAACGAGCTCGAGCTCGAACACATTTTTCTGCGATAACAAAGCTCGGCTCGGCTCGGCTCGACTCGCCAGGGAAAAAAATTGAGCTCGGATCGTTTAGGTCAAAACTCTGCTCAACTCGGTTTGTTTATAGCCCTATTTGCAGCCCTTTTGAATATTGCTTGAATGGGTTGTGCATAGAGATGTCCACTGCCGGGTCCGGGTCGGACCCACCGGGTTGACGGGTCGGCCGGCCAGGACTCGGACCCCACTTGTACATATGAAATGTACGGGTTGGCGGGTTCACGGGTCGACCACGGGTCCGAGTTCGGATCTGACCCGTTGAGTCACGGGTCCGACCCGTGATAATTTTTTTAAAAAAGTATTTATAAAATTTTATTTATTATTTTATTCACGAAATATTAACTATAATGAACATGGAAATCATTGGAAAAAATGAGCTTGTATTTAAATTTAAGTTTTCACTTGGAATTAAATTGCCTACGTATCCTCGTGGGAATCAAAGCTCTACATAGTTCTTTTAATTAAGAAAAAAAAAGGGCTTGTATTTAATTTTAAGTTTTTACTTAAAATTAAATTGCCTACGTATCCTCATGAGGAATCAAAGCCCTAGGTAGTTCTTTTTACTTACCTTTAGTCGAAGTCGATGTCTGTAACACCCCCGTGATTTACGGAGATATTACAGCGCCGTAGATTCTTTTTGGAGAACCTACCAGGCTTAACATGCATAAAACTCTATAAAAATTAACCACCCACAACATTCACTTATTAAAAAACAACTGTCTTCAACACGACATATATTACAAAATCAAATAACACATCGTCCCGTAGGATCACGACTGATACAATAGTTCACAAATGATATGACGACATCGTTAACAATCAACAACGACACGATGACAGAACATGACAGTACCCGCGCGAGTACAAAACCAAAATACGATCATGACCAAGACAACATGACCACCAACTCGAAATCGTACACGACATCAATGCTTCCGACCAAACTCGTGTCCACCCCGTGCTGGCTCTCCCGCTGGACCTGTACCTGAATACACAACAAGTATATCCACCCCTGAATGGGTCAGCAAGATGCCGGCGCAAGTACAACGATTACAGAATATGTACAACAAATGAATGTTCAACAGAAATCACATTGCCATCACATATATTCCGGAATACAATACCATAATCGTTATCGCAAAACAACCTCCCAAGTTGAACTGGCCCTATACCCACATGGGATACACACCCCCGAGAGTCCTCGTCAGGCCATCCCCAGTGTACAACCCAACCGAGTGATCCATAGAACTCGAAGTCTAACGAAACCCAGGGGACCCTCGCTGGTTTTTACTCGGCTCGCACATACTCAATAAACACATGGCACAAATCATATTTTCTAAAAATCACATTTTCACATATTCACACGAAGTACAATAAATGAAATCAGAGTACTTGCCTTGGTTGGAAACGATTTAAGAATAACGAACGGAAAGACGTACAGTTCGAACTCCTTCAACGATTCGATCCTAGTTCAACAAAATACCGAATCAAATACCATACTAAGAAAACGGAAGGATTTACCCTAAGTTTTACCCTTAGGGACATATAATCAATCGCTACGAGGACAACATAGTTCGAATCGAGACTACGGAAGAAAACATGGAATTTAGTCTATGAACTTTGGAGAAAAACGAAGGATTATGATTACAACATCATAATCTAGCACAAATCAGAGCTAAAATAGATTAGAATCGAAGATCTTAGCAAAAGCCCCAAAATATGAAGAACTAGGGTTCGAGAGGATTTTATCCTGATTTGGACGGTGAAAGTTGATGAGATGATGTTAACTTGGTGTTAGGAACTCAAAAACGTTGTTGGATGATGAAGTTTGACCAAGATCCACACTCCTTTATGTCCAAGATTACTCAGCCACCGGAGAAGGAGAAGAAGGGAATGAAAATGACGATTCTAGAACATGCCCAACATATATATACTGGGAGGGACTAGTGCACGCTATGGCTAAACTTTAGCGTGCGCTACCGGGCTGAAAGGCGGCACAGTGTTGGACAGAAAAGACGGTCCAGAACCTACTGTCTGACTCCGGTAACGCGCGCTACCCATATATATTAGCGCGCGTTATCGATCGACACTAGCGCGCGCTAACTCCGAAAAATAGCGTGCGCTACCTGCTATTGCCCGCAGTCCAGAAATATTCTGCCCTTACTGTCCTACCGACATAGCGCACGTTACCACTGTTTAATGTAAGCTAACACATTAGTAATAGCGTACGCTAGTCTTCCATTAGCGTGCGTTAATGCCTCAGTCCAGAGTCCATAAATCTCACTGTCCAGCAGGCCTAACGTGCGCTAATGCACAAGAGTAGCGTGCGCTACTCGCACCTAGTTAGCGTGTGCTACCAGTGCAGTCTAGCGCGCGCTAACTGATACTATCCAGCATAAAATTCGCAAAGTCTGGCCAGAACGAATGCAATTCGAAATTACAAAACTCGACAGTTACCAACCATGAACATTCCAATATCAATCGTTACTACCCTCAAATTTAAATAACCAAAATACAACAAGATACATCCAAAATAACACACATGAATTACACGGTTATTACACCCTTACCGCCTAAAAAGAAGTTTCGTCCCGAAACTTAAGATTCGAAAAGTTCAGGGTAACGGGCATGCATACTTTATTCAGTTTCCTACGTTGCTTCCTAAATTCCATGTTTAGACCATTGGACCTTTACTAACGGTATCACTTTCCGTCGCAACTGCTTCACTCGTCGCTCCAATATGGATACCGGTTGTTCTTCATATGTGACATCATCATTAACTTCAATCTGTTGATAATCAATAACATGGTTGGGATCAGGAACGTACTTACGCAGTTGCGAAACATGGAACACATTATGAACATGACTAAGTGTCGGAGCTAATGCTAGTCGATAAGCTATATCACCTACCTTATTCAGGATCTCGAAGGGACCAATATAAGGAGGACTAAGCTTCCCCTTCTTACCAAACCGAAGAACTCCACGAGTCGTCGATACTTTCAACAACACATGATCTCCTGCCTGAAACTCTAACAGTCAGTGTCAAACGTCGGCATATGACTTTCGTCGACTCTGGGCGGTCAACAACCTTTGTCGAATAACTGCGACTTTCTCCCATGTTTGAATCATCAAGTACGGTTCTACTCCAAGTAACTCATACAGTTCGTCCCAACAAATTGGCGATCTACACCATCTTTCATATAATGCTTCAAATGGGGCCATTCCAATCGAACTATGCCAACTATTATTATACGCAAATTCGATCAACGGTAAATGAATCTCCCAATCTTCTTTCCAATCCAACGCACAAGCCCTCAACATGTCTTCCAACGTTTGGATTGTTCTCTCCGACTGTCCATCTGTCTGAGGATGATAAACGGTGCTGAAATTCAGTTTGGTACCGAGTGCTTATTGTACTGCTTGCCAGAAATGTGATACAAAACGACCATCGCGATCCGACACAATACTCTTTGGGGTACCATGGAGTCTCACAATCTCAGCAGTGAATAACCGAGCCAACCTCTCCGGTCCCCAAGTATCTCTAATGCCCAGAAAATGTGCGAATTTGGTTAACTGATCAGCGATTACCCAAATCATATTCATTCCGGTTCACGTCCTTGGCATTCTCACAATAAAATCCATCGCGATGTCTTCCCACTTCCATTCCGAAACTGGTAACAGTTGCAACTTCCCGGCAGGTCTCTGATGCTCCGCTTTAACCTGCTGTCAAGTCAAGCATTTCGACACGAATTCCGTTACATCTTTCTTCATGTTCGACCACCAAAATTTTTCTTCAAGTCTTTATACATTTTACTCATACCCGAATGAATCGAGTACGGAGTAGAATGTGCTTCATTCAAAATCACTTGCTTGAGATCATCCCGCTTAGGTACACAAGTTCTACCTCGAAATCGAAGAACTCCATCTTCATCGATTAAGAATCTAGGAGCCTTTCCTTTAACAACATCTTCCCGAAGCTGCATAAATGAGAGATCGTCTAATTGTTGGGATTCGGTGCCTAAATCAAAGGCCCAACGGAAGTGGTAAAACGAAAATTAATTCGATCCGAATCCCTACGAGGATCGATCGAGCTACGTATATACGAATATAATACGAAACACAAGGGGATACGAGAAACATAACCTTGTAGTCCGTTGATTAAATGGAGTCCTTCTCTTGAGCAATTCCCCAAACTTTAGTTGATTTTCCTACAATCCTATCCGTTCCAAGCTCTTGGATGATCCAACACCGAAAGCATCGCGTCTCTACTTGCCACGCGCCGGAGAAATGAACGGAGCAACGATCACCTTGCTATCCTCCAAGGATATGGCTAGAGCTAGGATGATAAAACTTTCAATTGTAATTATAACACTCTAAGTGTATAACTCACTATCTATTTTTGATTTCTTGATTTATCTCCAAGAACCACCAAGAAGAAATGAAGAAGAAGATGAAGACTATTGAGAAAACAATTTTCTCTCTCTCTCTCACTTGAACTCACGGTTGATGCAGTGTATGGTGGGTGAGGGAGAATTAGTCTTCTCTTTTTATTCTTCATTCCAATCAATCATATCACCTTTACAAATTAAAAGGAGATTCCATGTCCCCTTAGATAAAATAATTCATGATTTTAAATCATGAAGTCTTCCACCACATTAGGTGGAAGACAAGGGGGCGGCCATCTAGAAGGGAATTGAAGAGTTCGGTTCGTTCTGGACTCTCGCGAGTCCAAACCGATAAACACCGATTCTGTTTCGATGTATTTATTTGAATTAATTAATCCAATTAATTAATCACATCAAAATACATAATAACATAATTAATTTCTCTAAGAAATAATTATATTTATGAATTAAATTAATCACTCAGTAATTTATTTAATTCATTAGTCCGTAAAACAGTTTATCCAATAAATTAATTTAGACATCCAATGTCCCAAATTAGATATCCAATATCTAATATTCATAATGAGAGAATAAGCTCGATTCATTCCGTCGTCAATCCTATTGCGCCACTCGGTAGGTCCGTCTCAGTCAGAAATGGGAGGAACTAAAGAGTAGTAGCACCACCTAGCCAGCCTGGCGGCCTAAACTGTACCCTAACTGAGAACGAATGATTGAGATCATTCATGCACTATTCTGTTGTGAATATCAGTATATGTATAAACCCTTCTTTCAAAGGTCCCGATCAAGTTATAGGGTCACGACCAGTCAGACCCTATTTGTACTTGACGCTATGCATGAGTTAATACAAATTGAGATCATCGAGCTCTCATGTATCTAATACAACTAGCTCCAATGCTTTGGCCAAAGACTTATGATCTCATATGCCAATAACGGCATAGGACATATAACCCGTTCACTAACAAAAGAAAGAATTCTATCTTGGTATTCAATAGGACCTGCTACTTGCCCATCAAGACGCACATCGAGGTTGACCCTCGCCTTCCGGTTTACAGGGTCGAACTACTCTAATGAAAATCTTGACGTCACAAGCACATCCCTACTAAATCCTCAAGTCGAAGGTTCACGAATACTGATCACAACCTTTCGATTCAATCATTGACTATCCTGGAGTGAAATCCGTGTGACGAATCGAGGATGAGTCGGTTCGAGTATACTAATCCAATTAGCATATCTATAACGTGTGCTCCCACTAACCATTAGTGTTCGACAGACACTCTCCATGTCAAAGAACACGTCATACAAGTCTTCACATAAACTTAACGTCCAGTTAAGTTTCATCGACTTGCGAACGATTAAGTATTTGAGCTATAAACCATTCCAGTGCCGACCCCCTTATCAAATAAAAAGTGGAACGTTATGCTCTCAAATACACGGACTAGTTTCTACATGTATATTTATGAGTTCGGAATGCCAGTAACTACCAGTAAAAAAAGAAACATCCATTTGCCTTATGATAATGATTTACATAATAACAAGTACAATGCCCTCACTCAACATCCTCTGAGTGGCATTCGAGGGCATACTCCTAACAATCTCCCACTTGCACTCAATGCCACACACTATGGTATCTAATACCCATGTTCTCCAGATTGTAATACTCGAGATTTTTCATTTCCGGTTTAATTTGAATTTTTCTTTGTAGACCGGAAATTTCTCAACTGTCGGGCGTCAGCATTTATTTATTTCTCCCTCTCGACGATCGATTTTGTATTTAGGGCCATATGTGGTGAATTGTTGAATATCATCATTTTCATTTCGGATCGTGGATGTTGACCACGAGTTTTTCGTCATGTTCGTTCCGTGCTTGGGATATTTTATGCTTCGTAATTTGCTCGTTATCATTTTGGATCATAACCGGTGCGTTAAAGTGGTCGAGACGTCGTCGAACGCCTAACCGAGTGAGAATCCTATTTTTTTCCCGTTTTCGTATATCTAGGTTTTTGTGACTTAATATTATTATAATTCATTACGAACTTTCTTCCACAATATTTCCTTTGATGTATATTAGAGATTTGAATTCGTGATCGAGACTCCTACCGAGCATTTCATCATGTTCGTTTCCTTTCGAATTTGGAGAATCGAGTCATCGGGTCATGGCGGTTGGGCACTGCCGGAGAGGTGCGGCAGGAACCGGCACGGATGCTGAGCACTGCGGGACAGTTGCGGCAGGGACCGGCCTAGCCTATGCTATGACCAGACAGCTGCGCGCGCTAACCCGCATGAGTAGCGCACGCCACTGCCGGGAGGTAACGCACGCTAATCGGCCGGGCGATCTAAGCGGTAAGTGCGGACTTCGGCCGGACAGCGTAGCGCACGCTACGGCCGTAAAGCTGTGCGCGCTAACTCGACAGCTACCGCCGCTCTGGCTCGGCCGCGCCGCTACTCGGCCAGGCGATTAGTCGAGAGGTCTGGGCCCGATTGCGCACGCTGCTGCCGATGTCTTGCACGCGCTGTCGGACCCCAGCCGAAGATTCTGGACCATGGTCGGCCGATAGCGACAACCTACCGCACGCTAGTAAGTTACCAGTATATATATGATCGAGCAGCCCTATTTTCACCCATTTTTCACTTCTCTTCCTTCATGTCCGTGACTGGAGCTTTTGAGAGAAAGGAGGCATGTTGTTGAACAACAAATGCACGAAGATCCTGAGCTCATATCATTGTTCGATCATTCCATAACATCCTTCAATCGACCGAATCAAGGTTAGTTTTTCCTAAAATCCAAACTTTGGGAAATTTGGGGATCTTGGTAGATTTCGTCCGTTCGAGCCATATGAACTTAAATTACTGATGGATAATTGTAGATTAAGTTGTATTCTATCATTTTCATCATCTTTCCATGGTTTTACCATTTCCGATTCATCGTTTATATGAACTTTCGTTTGACGCCTTCAAGGTGTCCGGGGAAATGCCGCAGAGAGAAATTTGGTCGTTTTGTGATGTTTTTCCTCATCTGATTGATTTTTTATTCGATGATAGGATATTAGGGACAATTTCCCTATAAAAATCTGGTGTTGAGCCCTTCCGATCGTTGCTTTCATTGGAGTTCCGGATTTTTGCCAATCAACCGTATTTTCGGAGTATCCGCGAGAGATTACCAAGGCAAGTACCTTGATATACGAATTGTAACTGCGTGAAATCATTGTTGTCGAAGTGTATGAATTTATACGGATGTATATATGTGTATATATATATGTGTGTATATACGTATATTGATATATATGCCTATGTCGGTGAATGACGAGTGATGAATACTAACACTAGCTGACGTACTCGACATGGATTGATGAGTGAACTATACTTATTCATATAATATAGTAAGATTATATATAAATATATATTCGGTTGAGTCGCAATATAGGGATATATGTGCGGTGTTGGTTGGTTATGCTTGAAGGCTTATTGTGATTGAGTTTTGATGGATAACGTGCGTGGTTTTGTTTATTTGTGTGGTTATGGATTGGCGGATAAATTGTGTGACTTGATGTACTGAATTGATAATTGTTGTAACGTTTGTCTGTGTGCTCTACGTTTGAAACAATGTGGATACATGTTGTGAGAAACGTCGTATCCGGAAACCTCTGAGGGCGGAGCGTGCACTCCGGCCTGGTGTATGCTGCAATGTGCGGCTCCATATGGGTGGTGAACGCCGATGTTACCTAATGTGCGCGCAAGGGGCGGCTCTTGCGGGAGTGATCGCCGGCGGTGACATGTTCAAGGAGCAGCCAACATAGTGGAGTGAACGCCGGTGCACAGATGCGCAAGGGAGGCGTCTGGCAGGCTTATTGGTTACGGGTATTTGAGTGATAGCTAAGACCCCGTTACCGAACGATGTTCGTATCTCAAATTCTTTCAACTCACCTTTAAATGTTTGTCTTGTTATAGACCGCGATTCGTGTTTTTTTTTTGAAAGTTTGTTTCAACTTATTTTTAAAGCGTTGATATCTGGGTTAATTAACCAAGTAGGTTTGACGAAATCTCCGAGGGTTAATTAATCGGGGGTCTTGAGCAGGATATGTCGAATGAGAGATTGTGCCTTTGATTATATTGTGGTGCCATTCTGTGTATTGGGTCGAGGACCCTGTGAAATATTGAGATGATTGATCTCGTGATGATGTTATTTGGATTGGGTTGAGAACCCTGTGAGATGTTGTAATGATTTCGTTTGTGATAGTGATCTATAAATTGGGTCGAGGACCCCAAATAACGTGACATGGCTTTCATGTAATTGTTTTCCATATGTTGGGTCAAGGACCCGAGAGCTTTTGAAATTATTTTATAAAAGTATTCCCATTCGATTTTCAAAACCCCAAGACGGCCCGAGTCAATAATAATGTTTGAAAACTATCTTATCAAAATACTTTTCCTTTTACAAAAGGGATTTTTCTGACTCCTTGGGCTCATTTAAAGTTTCATTGGTGTTATGTTCCGTAAACAGAATATGACTATGTGATTATCTTTCACCTTGTGTATGCGAGTGCTACTCTGTGTTGACTATGGGAATGTATGGTTTGTGTTAAGGCTTCACGACGGTTGAGTTTTGTGTTGTTATTGTTCGTATATCTTGTATATTATGTACTTGCACTAGCAAAATTCCAGTTTGCTAACCCCTGAGTTTTCGGGGGGTGGGTGCCTGTTATGCGCTCAGGTTTTGGCAGCTCGGGAGCAGTCATGGGATTGGCTTGGAAGGAGATGGAAGACAACGATGCTAATCACACAAGAGTCATAGTATTTTTCTTTTATTCCATCTGAGTCAGTATTTTCCATTTGGTTGAGTATTAACCCTTGCACGGGTGTAGGTTTTCATTTATTAAATGGAGTTGTCATCCCTTATTGTGTGAAAGTTTATTTTTGTCATTGAGATGTAAAATTCATTAGTTTCTGAATTGTTTAATGACCTTGTCGGTCTGAGTTGTATTTAGATTGACCCCGGTCGGTCAATCATTGTGTAGTCTAGTGGAGTTTAGCCTGGTAGATCCTTGTCAGAAGGGCCTACGACGTGTAACATTTCCGAACGTATTATGGGGGTGTTACAATTATGGTATCAGAGCTTAGGTTTGCGAAAAACCTAGGCCGTTGGGTCAAGTCCATGCCCGGTGTAAGTCGCATGCATCAGAGTTGTGATTAGTATCGTGGTTCCGACATCATCTTCAAGCGAACCGTGATGGTAAGTCTCCCGATCGTAAGTCCCTTTATATACGTATTTGATTATATTGTGCTAATATGTTTAATGTGAACTAGGGATTTGAAACTTATTGGTGATATTATTGTTTTAGGATATAGCATGCGTATGCGGTCCAAGTAAAAATGGTTATGTAGTATGCTTCGGAAGTCGAGCATATTTATCTGTTCCTGCACTTTATTAGAATAAATTTATGAATGTTAATTTTATCCGCTGCGTGAATATTTTGAGATGGCTTTTGGTATCTTGCAAACCGAGTTTTGATATTTTGGTCTTGCACGTTTTGATAGTATTCTTATGACGGTATTTGATATTTTATAAATGACTTTTGTGAGTATTTGAGAATATTACCGACATCGGCCTTTTTGGCATTTTGAACATTTTTTTGAAAATGATTTTTTGCCTGGTGGATTCCGGCACGGGGCCCACGGCGCTGTAGTATCATAAATATTTTAAAGTGGTGCTTTGAAATTTTCTAACATTGTGAAAAGCCATGATTTAATGTCGTCATGTCAAATGGTCACGTATCTCGGTGGAAAATTCTTTCGAATAAATATTTTGGTAGAAGTGAAAAGATTTTCAAAATTGTGGTATTTGGGACTCAACACTTTTGAAATATTTCAAATTAGTTACAATTCAATTTTCAATTTTTCTTTTATACATCACTCGAAAATAATTTTTAGAGTCGTTATATAAACTTCCTCTTCCGAAATAAAAGACAGTATTTACAAGTCTTGGGCGCAACGTGACTAGCCCTCTTTTTCAAAAATTTGTTTTCATTAAGTGCATACATATACATATAATGATCGTCCTCGTCGAAGGACTCGAAATTGACTTCATAAAACTTTGTGCTTTACGATATTACCGTTATTCTAAGGATGCTAACTAAAACTCGGGTGATAATTGTGGTATATTGTACGACTGATAAATTAATATTGTTGAACGGTATTATCTGCATTAGTATGTCGAGCCTCGGCGGACGTAGACGTGATGATGGGAATGGAAGCGGCGAGCTGGTTCGTACGACAATGATTCATGCTACAGTGAAGGAGTATCAAAATCAATCGATATCCTATGAAATATCCTCAGTAGTCGAGCCCACGAGCGAAGCCAAGAGACCGAGGACATCTGGGAAATTTTTGGTCGGTGAAGAGTCTAAGGCTCCCAAACCCCCACGTCATTCGAACGCTTCGTCTTCGCGATCGGGAGTGAGCGCTGGGAATCCCAAGCCAGCATCGGTGACTCTCGGTAAGAAGGGAGGGTGCTTCAACTGCAATCGTCGGGGACATGTTCGTGCAAATTGTCCCTTTCCACTCTTGACTTGTTACCGGTGCGGGTGTGAAGGTCATCGGGAGAAACATTGTGAGTTAATTTCCGAACTGGCAAAGAATGCTACCCTGTTGGCGAACAGAGCAAGTGATCGGAGAATGTCCCGAAACCCTATGTCTCCTTCTGAGGAGCCTAACATGGGAGAATGAATATTTTGTAATATGTCCTAATCGTTGTTGATTCCAACAATCGTGACTTCGATCATTTTTCGTTTCATTGCTTTACATTCCCATCTTTTATTGTTCTAAGTTTCGGGATCATAATGTCCTCTTAGTACGGGGGAATGTATTACCCGTACTCTTCTTAGTATTTTCGGTATGGGATGACTTTCGTTGTTGGTAATTCATCTGTGAACCTTTCGACCATTTTAAACTGCCTTGTACTTGCTAGGTCAGTTCATCGTACTTCTGGAACCTTGCATTCACGCTTTGCTCATGATGTTTTGGGGCTGAGCACGTAATTACTTTTCCTTGATTGTTCCACCGCTCCTTACTTTAAGTTTCGGGACAAAACTTATTTTAAGGGGGGTAGAATGTAATACCCCAGATTTTTCATTTCCGGTTTAATTTGAATTTTTCTTTGTAGACCGGAAATTTCTCAACTGTCGGGCGTCAGCATTTATTTATTTCTCCCTCTCGACGATCGATTTTGTATTTAGGGCCATATGTGGTGAATTGTTGAATATCATCATTTTCATTTCGGATCGTGGATGTTGACCACGAGCTTTTCATCGTGTTCGTTCCGTGCTTAGGATATTTTATGCTTCGTAATTTGCTTGTTATCGTTTTGGATCATAACCGGTGCGTTAAAGTGGTCGAGACGTCGTCGAACGCCTAACCGAGTGAGAATCCTATTTTTTTCCCGTTTTCGTATATCTCGGTTTTTGTGACTTATAATATTATTATAATTCGTTACGAACTTTCTTCCACAATATTTGCTTTGATGCATATTAGAGATTTGAATTCGTGATCGAGACTCCTACCGAGCATTTCATCATGTTCGTTTCCGTGCGAATTTGGAGAATCGAGTCGTCGGGTCATGGCGGCTGGGCGCTGCCGGACAGGTGCGGCATGAACCGGCACGGATGCTGAGCACTTAGGACGATTCGGCGAGACCCGGCTAGCGTACCTTCTGGCCGGACAGCTGCGCGCGCTAACCCGCAGGAGTAGCGCACGCCACTACCGAGAGGTAACGCACGCTAATCGGCCAGCGATCAAGCGGTAAGTGCGGACTTTGGCCGCACCAGCGAGTAGCGCCGCCTACGGCCGGAAAACAGTCGCGCTAACTCGGCAGCTAGCGCCACGCTTCGCTCGGCCGCCACGCTACTGGCCGGCGCATTAGTCGATAGGTCTGGGCCGGGCGATTGCGCCGCCGCCGATGTCTTGCGCGCTTCTCGGACCGACCAAGATTCTGGACCAGGGCCGGCCGATAGCGCACGCTACCCGGACAACCTAGCGCACGCTAGTCAGTTACCAGTATATATATGATCGAGCAGCCCTGTTTTCACCCATTTTTCACTTCTCTTCCTTCATGTCCGCGGCTGGAGGTTTTGAGAGAAAGGAGGCATGTTGTTGAACAACAAATCCACGAAGACCCTGAGTTGATATCATTGTTCAATCATTCCATAACATCCTTCAATCGACCGAATCAAGGTTAGTTTTTCCTAAAATCCAAACTTTGGGAAATTTGGGGATCTTGGTAGATTTCGTCCGTTCGAGCCATATGAACTTAAATTACCGATGGATAATTGTAGATTAAGTTGTATTCTATCATTTTCATCATCTTTCCACGGTTTTACCATTTTCGATTCATCGTTTATATGAATTTTTGTTTGACGGCTTCAAGGTGTCCGGGGAAATGCCGCAGAGAGAAATTTGGTCGTTTTGTGATGTTTTTCCTCATGTGATTGATTGTTTATTCGATGATAGGATATTAGGGATGATTTTCCTATAAAAATCTGGTGTTGATCCCTTCCGATCGTTGTTTTCATTGGAGTTCCGGATTTTTGCCAATCAACCGTATTTTCGGAGTATCCGCGAGAGATTACCAAGGCAAGTACCTTGATATACGAATTGTAACTGCGTGAAATCATTGTTGTCGAAGTGTATGAATTTATACGGATGTATATATGTGTATATATATGTGTGTATATATATATATATTTATATATATTTATATGTTAAATATATGTATGTATATACGTATATTGATATATATGCCTATGTCGGTGAATGACGAGTGATGAATACTAACACTAGTTGACGTACTCGACTTGGATTGATGGGTGAACTATACTTATACATATAATATAGTAAGATTATATATATATATATATATATTCGGTTGAGTCCCAATATAGGGATATATGTGCGGTGTTGGTTGGTTATGCTTGAAGGCTTATTGTGATTGAGTTTTGATGGATAACGTGTGTGGTTTAGTTTATTTGTGTGGTTATGGATTGGCGGATAAATTGTGTGAGTTCATGTACTGAGTTGATAATTGTTGTAACGTTTGTCTGTGTGCTTGACGTTTGAAACAATGTGGATAGTTATTATGAGAAACGTCGTATCCGGAAACCTCTGAGGGCGGGGCGTGCACTCCGGCCTGGTGTATACTGCAATGTGCGGCTCCATATGGGTGGTGAACGGCGGTGTTGTAACACCCCCAAATCCCATTGGGTTATTACAGTGCCGTGGACCCCACATCCGGAGATCCACCAGGCGAACATGACTAAAATACCTTAAAATTAACCAACAAGGGAGATCACAGTCCCTACTATGATATCCGACACAATATTCCGATAAGGAATTTCAACGACAACGATGGGCCTACATGACCAAAATAAAAATACGACAACATCCACGAGCATCTGCTCGGGTAATACATAATAACAATGACTGACAAACTGGAGAACACTCCAACTGACTGACCAACATAAACAACTCGGACTAGTATCGCTCGAATACCTCGTCGCCATCATCATGCCCCTGTGTCTCAACTCTCTCCTCGCAAGCACCTAAAACATGAAAACATGTTCCACCCCACGGGGTCAGTCATCCAGATAATGAACATCAAATACATGTATAACATGATATGCATCCAAAGGCAGAATGAAACGGTACAATGATAATAATAATACGAGATGCTCACAAACTAATGTAAGAACCGAGCATTCGTGAAACAATATGCCCACAGCATATGATCAATACCTGCTCAACATGTTAAAGTATACGTGCCCAACGGCAAATCAGTGATACAGAACACCACAATGAATTACACGAGGATTAACCAAACCAAAACTGAATTAAATATGAATCACAATGAATTACGTGAAGATGAACCAAACCAGAACTGAATTAATTATGATTCACAATGCCCGAAGGCTCCAATGAAGTTACCAAGACAATCACAAAAGCCTGAAAGCCACTCAGCCGAAGCTGTCAAATATCACAATCACATGAAGCCAAAACAGCCCGAAGCTGTATCGATTAGGGGCGAAGCCACGGCACGAAGCCGTATCACAATTAGGGCCGAAGCCACGACACGAAGCCGTATCACAATTAGGGCCGAAGCCACGGCACGAAGCCATATCCCAATTAGGGCCGAAGCCACGGCACGAAGCCATATCACAATTAGGGCCGAAGCCACGACACGAAGCCGTATCAAAATTAGGGCCGAAACCACGGCACGAAGCCGTATCACAATTAGGCCATCCAATGGCCGTGACCTACTGAATTGTAGGTGTTGGGAAACCAACCGCGAAGGTTCAAGCCCCAAACTTACCCATAATGAGGTCACCCAGTGACCGTGACCTGTTGAATTGCAGGTGCTGGGAAACCAACCGCGAAGGTTCAAGCCCCAGACTTACCCATAATGAGATCATAAACATGACCGTGACCTACTGAGTTGTAGGTGTTGGGAAACCAACCACGAAGGTTCAAGCCCCAAGCTTACCCATAATGAAACTATCCAATTGCCGTTGACCTAATGAGTTGTAGGTGTTGGGGGAAACAACCGCGAAGGTTCAGGCCCCACCAAACTTACCCCATAATGAAACCATCCAATGGCCGTTGACCTACTGAGTTGTAGGTGTTGGGGGAAACAACCGCGAAAGTTCAGGCCCCACCAAACTTACCCCATAATGAGCACTAGCCGAGACTAGCCTCCAAACATAATTAATCACAAACGGCAACGATACCAAGATTACTGAATTCACGAGAATGATGGTGTGCTGCCTTGATTCGGCCAACACGACAACAATGACTCACGGATGGGTACCGTCCTCGGCGGTCCCAATTCAATACCTCGATTACCTTAGAATGATCAATCGATAACAACGACACAACGGATGGGAACTACCCTCGATAGCCCCAATTCAATACCTCGACTGCCTTAGAATGGCCAACCGATAACAATGATGCAGCGGATGATTCAATACCTCAATTGCCTTGAAACGGTCAATCGATAACAATGATACAACGAATGATTGAGCACCTCGATTGCCTTAGAACGGCTAATCGATGACAATGATACAATGAATGATTGAGTACCTCGATTGACTTAGAACGGATAATCGATGACAATGAGACAATGAATGATTGAACTCCTCGATTGCCTTAGAACGGCCAATCGATAACAATGATATAATGAATGATTGAACTCCTCGATTGCCTTAGAACGGCCAATCGATAACAATGATATAATGAATGATTGAACTCCTCGATTGCCTTAGAACGGCCAATCGATAACAATGATATAATGAATGATTGAACTCCTCGATTGCCTTAGAACGGCCAATCGATAACAATGATACAATGAATGCTTCGGCACCTTTAATCGGCTACCGACGATGAAGATGAGAATGAATACGACAATGCCTTCAATCGGACAATACAACATGAATGACAGGACGCCAACATTAATAACAATGATTACAACAACGTCTAGATCGACATCAATATTAACAACAACAACCGATACATCGATACCGCGAACCGGTGATCGATAATAACATTAACAACGAATATCGCAATGCCTTACCGGCCATTAATGAATGATAATAACATTTGGCATAATTGCCGAAGAGTATCGTATCGAACTATCCCCTAATATCAATGAAGTTATGAAGAGACTAAGTCTCGGAATGATACAACACATTCATACACATATATGATAACATTAATCTCATTGACTAGTACAAGTATAAAACTTGCCTCAACCGAAGGCGATGAAACCCTTCCACGAACAACGAACGACGTCCTCCGATAAACACAAGTACTCGAACAACCTTGAATGAAATACAATTCATTTAATAACACAATATCAATCGAAATCCACATAACGACCGAAAGAAACTCTTCGAGGCATTTAATCGAACACTAAATGTTCAAAGTTCCTCAAGAGCCTAAGAATCATCAACCGGGTTGAATGAATCGAAAATATGGATATACAATCCATAGAACACGATTAATAATGTTTACTAACATCAATCGATTCATCAAAATCGGACTAGAATCGAAATCAAGAACAAATTCTCCAAAAAGTCAATTTGGAGGAAAATCAAGAAATATACCTTGATTCGACGAAGAATACGGATTGGATGATGATATAATCAACAAGAACCTTCCAAAACGTCTTAGAATTGATTAGAATCAGCCAACAACTCGATTTCCCGAGCCTCCCGTTGCCAGCCGCCGAAAAAAAGAAGAAAAACGAGTGAAAAGTGAAGTCTGAGCCCAGGCTATATGTAGCCGGCAGGGTTACGACCGTAACCGGCAGTGCCTTACGGCCGTAACTCGGCCCGTACGGCCGTACTCAGCAGGACTTACGGCCATAACCGACATTCATCAAAAAATCTGCCCAGCACCTGTCGGACACTTACGGCCGTAACTGGCACACATTACGGCCGTAACCGGCCTTCGTCCAGAAGATGCCCAGCGCCCGTACGACCGTAACTCTCGGCCCTTACGGCCGTAAATGGCATTCGTCAGGACATGCCTGCCGAGCACGTACTGCCGTAACCGGCACCTTACGGCCGTAACTCGGCCAGGCCAGGCCCGGCTCCGGCCGTGGCCACTCTGACGGCCCGACGACCCCGAAACCCGAACTTAAATACGAATCGAAGATATGGTTACGACGTACTCGCAAAGACGAATCCAAGCGCGAAGAGAACACACGATTCCAACCACCCGAAGGCTCTAAATTCGACAACGGAAAGTAATTACCCCAAACTTTGGGAAATTACGAAAATGGCCCAAAACGTCCGAAATACACGATACACGATCGAAACACCAAGCCAAAGCTCACAACATGAATAATAACATTAAATGAACTTACAAAAAACTCGAAACAACAGTTTCGGACGAGATTCGCAAGAATCGAACTCAAGTGCGGAAAAGTCGCTTAAGAACACGGATCTCAACAAAACAATACCGAAACGAACTCCGATAACAAAAAGTGCAGAATTAATCATTCTCAGAATGACGATACGGTTATGAGCGAGTCACTAATATGCACTTCCGCCAAAAAAAGAAAATTAATGGAAAATCGAAATTGCGGATATTACATACTACCCCCCTTAAAAGAAGTTTCGTCCCGAAACATAAAATAAGTAGGGAGAAGCAATATCCCGCCAGGAAAAATCAACGAGATACACACGAACAAGAATGATCACAATGAATGATAATGAGTCGAAATCCAACAAGGATCAAGAATGACTCACCGGGGTGAAATGATAACGTAATGAGTGATAGCTCAAATGAAATGATTGGAACCATTGTTCCCTGTGAAGTGAATGATTAGTTTGATAATTATAACTCTCAACGTGATTGATATATGATGAATGACTTATGTGAATGAATGAACGACAATGAAATGAATGATTATCCTATTACCGAGCAAGAATTAACTTGCTCAAAACCGGTGATGAATGTCCTATTGTATCACAATTAAAGCAAACAACAGTCGAACTCGTCGTCTGAGATGAAGATTCTCTCCCAGCACGAAGATGACTAGAAAATGATCTCTTGAACGTCGGAGTCTGATGCCCCTCTGACAGCTCTTCCCATACCGAGGCAGGAAAGTCACGTGATAATTACAGATCTCGTATGAAGATCGCATTATGATTATGAGACAGAATGATAATAATGAGCATACACGCTCTAACACAATGAATGCATTAATAATGCAATGAAATTATCGTCGACATGACGCCGGAATATGATAAGATCGCATGAAAGATCAAGTGAGGTAACATGATTATCTGATGAAACTCCTGAAATGATTACCTTGAACAAGTTAACAAGGTTGAAAATTCGATCCATAAGATCAACAACTGAACCGTGAGATGGACTGGATGATTAATGGATTAACTGAACAATGAGATTGACTGAGTGATGAATGAATTAACTGAGTGATGAGATTGACTGAGTGATGAATGAATTAACTGAGCGATGAGATTGACTAAGTGACGAATGAATTAACTGAACAATGAGATTGACTGAGTGACGAATGAATTAACTGAACAATGAGATTGACTGAGTGATGAATGAATTAACTGAACAATGAGATTGACTGAGTGACGAATGAATTAACTGAACAATGAGATTGACTGAGTGATGAATGAATTAACTGAACAATGAGATTGACTGAGTGATGAATGAATTAACTGAACAATGAGGTTGACTGAGTGACGAATGAATTAACTGAGTGATGAATGAATTTACTGAGTGATTGACTGAGTGATGAATGAATTAACTGAGTGATGAATGAATTAACTGAGTGATGAATGAATTAACTGAGTGATGAATGAATTAACCGAGTGATGAATAATATTGACTGAGTGATGAATGATACTGACTGAGTGATGAATGAATTAACTGAGCGATGAGATCAAAATGATGATTGAGGATTATTAACTGATGAATGAGTTGATCCTTAACACTTACACAAGTCACACGTGCTCCAAACCAATTAGTCATGAATCAATCATAACACTAATATCACATATAGGTTTCAACAAAGCATGAACAATTAATGACATGATGTGTTAGGAAAAACAAACACCCTGTATCGATTCAGCCGGGATACCCGATCCCTGTATCGATTGTTATTTGTTATTGAAAAGGTTTTGACATATATGCCAAATACAGTAAAGGAAAACTGTATCGAGGATTCAAGGATTTATCATGTATCGAAGACCTGCCTCGAATCAGCATAAGTGAAGCTCGTCAGTACAGCTTGAAGACTTGTAAGAAGACCAAGTATGGAAACTGTCTCGACATCCCTAATACAGTCATTCTCCATACAGTTCACAAAAGGACAAGAAAGAACACAAGTCAAGTTCCGTTGAACAAAGAAGTATTTAAATACTCAAGGATAAAGTATTTAAATACTGTCAGTCTTCAGATCTTCAGAATCCCGCGAAATCCGGATCATGTCATATTCCCGTTGAAGGAAAATCTTATTCAAACGGACATCTCAACGGATACTTTCTTCAGAGGCTATATATATCCTTGAAGACATTGAAGATCAGTTACCCCAAGTAATATAACTCTAAAAGCTATCAAAGTTATCATCTGAGCAAACATATCTCCAGAGCAAACTGCAAGTTAAAACGAAAGAGATATACAGTGCTCAAACATCAAGAACAGCTATCATCAGATCTTGATATTCAAAGCTGCTGTTCTTACCTGGTTACCTAACCTTTTACCTCTGTGTAAAAACCGAGCTCTGTGTGAACTCAACAAGTTATTCTGACCTGTGTGGGACGAATAAGGACGAAGCTTTGGGCGTGTGTGAAGAAGCTAGTCAAGAAGGAAGCTTTAACCAATGCGTGTGAACGGTTGAAAGTGATATTCTTTGTATCAATCTGTGTGAACGATACAAGGATAGGTTTGTTTATAATTACGTAGTTGTGTACGCAGAATTATATAATAAACTTTTACTCCTATGTGGAGGACCGGTGGACGTAGAGGGTTTACCTCGAACCACTTAAATTAATGTGTTATTTACCTTCGCTTTTCTTGTTTGAAATTACGTGATATATTAAGTATACACCAAACACTTTGTTCTTTGTATCCACGGCAACTAATCGTATCCAAGACTTCCGCTACGCACTCGTATTTAGATTCCATACGATTTGTTGTTTAAACTACTTTTCCAAAGTATCCGGTATACATAAGTGGCCAACAAGTGGTATCGGGGCGGTTGATTCTAAAAAGAATCAGTCGTATTTCTTTTAACTGAATCAGATTCAAATCACTTATTTTCAAAACAGTTTCTTTCATTCCTATATTATCAGTATGGATACCTCTATGATTAACAAAGTCCCTATGTTCTCTATTAACGAATTTGACGACTGGAGAATTAGAATGGAAGCTCATCTTGCAGCAATGCACGAAGAGATGATCTTTGTTATACAGGATGGTCCGATCAAGATTATGAAGGTCAATCCAGCCGCAAGGATTGAGGGCCAAGCCCATGCTGAAATGCTCGAGAAGGAACGCGAGCAATGGACAACCGATGAAAGGAAGCGAGCCAATCTAGACAACGTGGCTAAGAACGCGTTATTTGTCACTCTTGACAAAGGCACGTTCTCAAAGGTAAAGAGCTGCAAAACAGCCAAAGAAATCAGGATAAACTCAAGTTAATTTGTGAGGGAACCGAGCTCTCAAAAGAAAACAAAATTTCAAAACTCACTCAAGAATTCGAATCTTTTGAAATGAAACCAACGAAACACTTGAGGAACTTGACCTCGCATTCACCGGTATTGTTGGTGAACTTGAAGCGTTAGGCAAGATTTACACCCAAAAGGAGAAGAACTTAAAAATTTTCAGATCTCTCGGCCCAGATGGGACATTAAGACCACAATATGCGTGTATCATGTAATCTTAATGAAATATCCACTTTTGATCTCTTCTCGACCTTAAAGCATTTGAGTATGACATTGTGAGAAGAGAAAAGTCAAGAATCTCCTTCAAAGGTCACAGCTCTCACCGTATCGAGGCCGACACAAAGATGCCTAGCTCGTCGAAGCCCGGTCACAAGAACGGCGCGGCGGCAGCGACATCCTGTCACAAGATGAAATGGCGCTTCTAATGCATAAATTCAAAAGTTCATTAAACATCTGGAAAGACTCCTACGAGCCCAAACTCACAACAAGGTAAATACAGAAACATCATCCTGATGCTAACTGTGTTATAATCTGCAGGAAACCGTGCCATTATGCAAACAAATGTCCTCATCCCAAAGTCCAAAGGTTGCGGAGGCCGAGCAACAAGAGCGAGATGAAAGAAGACGTGCTTGGAAAGACAAGCTCAAGGCCCCGATTGGAGAATCGAAGCCTCCCCACACCATCCAAATCAATGAGAATGTCTTCGGTGGTCATCGAGAGTGATTCATCGACGATGAGTTCGATGATAAAGCATACATGTGCTTTATGGCTAAAGATGTTCCGGAAGGTGAAGACAATGACGATGAGGTAAGTTCAACCTCGGTTATTCCATCTAATGCATCTCATACTTTCGAAAATATGATGAATGAATTCAAAAACATTCAAAAGCCCATGAGAGTCTAAAAGCGAGAATATACGACTTCAATTAACAAATCTAGAGTGAAAGATGAGAATGACTTGTCAAGATAAACTATGATAATATGTCTCTTGATTGTGAAACCAAAGAAGGTCGATTTTGAAAAACTCATGGAGAGCAATCATCAACTTGCTCATGAACTAAATGAGGTTAAAACCCATAATGAGAGCAAGACAAATGATTTGGTTCTACTACAAACCAAAATTACAACTCTCGAGAAGCGAGAAAATGAACTTGAGACCATTCTGAAGTCTTTTGAAAAATCGTCCAAAAGAATGGAAGAAATTCTGAGCACTGGGCAACATGCTCATGATAAAAGTGGCTTAGGATACAGCTCATGTTCGAATAAAGGTAAAACTAGTACTGTGTTCGTCAAGAGTGTGGAACACATTCCAGAATCGGAAGATGTTCCTAGTCCCATAAAGGAACCTGCTGTACCGAGAAAACCAAAAGCTGCCATTCCGCCTCCACAACTCTACAATTCGAGACAGTGGAACCAACAACCACTCAGAAGGCGTAATCTACAGCATGCTCCACAAGCATATCATCAAAGCCAAAAGTCATTCAGAAAGAAGACGGTATCCAACCACCAAAGGTCCGCACAGCAGTACCCTCAGTACAGTGCACCTAGGTATTGGATACAGGAGCCCCGTTATCCCTCAAGACAGCAGATGCCAGTTCAGTATCAACAACAGCATTGGGAATCCAACTGGAGACCCAGAAGACAAGCTGTTAGGCCTAGGAAAATGGCTCCACCTCCTAGACGGCACTCGTACTGGAATAATAATAATAATCCTGAATTTTACATGCATAGTAATTATCATGATTATAACAACTACGGATATGCCCCCCGTAGATACCGCAATACTGTGCAGTACATCCTACAAGAAACCAATTGTCATCGGGAAAATCTGGGTACCTAAAGGAACTAACATACATGGACCCAAAAATCAAAGGGGACCTAAATCTACCTAATTTCTTTGTTACAGGACATTCTAGAGGAGGATACCTGGTACTTCGATAGTGGCTGCTCTCGTCACATGACTGGAGACAGGAGCAAGCTATCTGATTTTGTAGAAGGTCGCGGTCCAAAAGTTCGCTTCGGTGATAAATCTAAAGGAAGAACAAGAGGGAAAGGAAACCTACTTGTCGGGAAATTCAAAGTCACCGATGTCGCATATGTTGAAGGCTTACAGTATAATCTACTTAGTATTAGCCAGTTCTGTGATAAACAGTTCTCGGTGAAGTTCTATATAGATCGCTGTAGAGTCAAAAACACCCAATCCAAGGAAGTTGTACTTACAGAAGCGATCGTGTAATATGTACATTCTTGTTGGAAGCCTATGAGCTCCTCAATTCCATGTTTTGTTGCCAAAGGCACTGCAGATCTTAGCTGGCTATGGCACAAGAGGACGTCTCACGTCAACTTCAAGACGATCAACAAGCTTTCAAGACAGGGTATGGTAAGAGGTTTGCGGATGTGTCATTCAAGAAGGACAGCGTCTGCGGACCATGCGAGAAGGCAAGCAAATCAAGTCAACCACGAAGAGCAAATCCTACCTTTCAACCCAAAGAGTATTGGAAATGCTACACATGGATCTCTACGGTCCTGTAGACCCGGTAAGTTTGGGAGGTAAGAAATATTGTATGGTTGTTGTTGATGATTATTCCGGTATGCTTGGACGATCTTTCTTAGCAAGAAGAAGGAAACAACATCAAGGTGCCCAGAGCTCTGAGAAAGTTGCGAGAATGAAAAAGCATCAAGTATCGTGTGCATTCGTTCCGGCGCAGGTCTTGAATTTACTAACCGCTTTATAGAGCAATACTGTTCGGAGAATGGAATACAAAGACGAGTACTCATCTGCCGAACACCTCAACAAAATGGTGTTGCCGAGCGAAAGAATAGGACGTTGAAAGAAGCAACAAGGACAATGATTGCGAAAGCAAATTGCCGCGGCGTTTCGGGTGAAGCAACCAACACGGCGTGCTACACTCAAAACCGTTTGTATCGTCAACAAGCACCACAACAAAGCGACTTACGAGGTATGGAACAATAAAACTCCATTAGTTTCGTATTTTCACATTTTGGATGCGGGTGTTACGTATTGAACAATGGGAAGGACCAACTTAGAACATTTGATGAAAAATCGGATGAAGGAATATTCGTAGGATACTCCTCCGTCGGCAAAGCTTTAATCTTTAATAAAAGGAGGTGACGATCGAGGAATCGATTCATGTAGTGTTCGACGAACCACACCATGACCCTACAGAGTAGATAATATCACTCGGGACATTCACCATCTATCTATCTTGGATCCACCTACACCCATAGAACCCGTAGTTGATTTAGAAATCAACCCCGCACTGTAAGAATCGATGTGGATGAAGCCGACTGTACAAGCTGAAGCTGTACCCACAGAAACTTTCGATACAGTACGGGATCCTGAACTAGAACCCGACCGAAGATGGTTGAGAGATCACCCGCAAGAGCTGATCATTGGAAGCATTAATGCAGGTGTTTCTACTCGTAGGAGAATACAGAGTACACAAGGAAATGTACTTTGTGCACAAGAAGAATCTAATGCTGAAGTCTCACAGTTTCCTGAATGGAAATCTCAATCCGAACTTAGAAGACTCAATATGTGCACTATCGCTGTATTCTTAGCCCAGTCCGAACCTGTTTCGACCATAGACGCTCTTAACAACTCTCATTGGATTACATCTATGGAAGAAGAGCTTAACGGTTTCGAAAGAAACAATGTATGGTATCTTGTACCCAGACCGACACACCAATCGGTTATAGGAACCAAATGGGTATTTCGAAACAAAAAGGATGGAAATGGACTTATCATAAGAAACAAATCCAGACTAGTAGCACAAGGCTATTGTCAGGAAGAAGGAATCGACTATGATGAAACCTTCGCCCCTGTAGCAAGACTAGAAGCCATCAGGATATTTTTAGCCTTTGCCGCCCATAAGAATTTTATCGTATACCAAATGGACGTCAAGAGTGCTTTCCTGAATGGAGAGCTTTCAGAAGAAGTTTATGTTGAACAACCACCATGGTTTGACAACACAGACGGTATCGATCTCGTTTACAGGCTATGGAAAGCGGCATGCGGACTTAAACAAGCCCCTAGAGCACAGTACGAAACCCTGTCCCGAGATCTAACCAATAACGGATTTGAGAAAGGTGCTGTCGACAAAACATTGTTCAAAATACAGGAAGGTGATGACCTCCTAATGGTACAAATTTATGTCGATGATATTATTTTTGGTTCAACTAACCTTGCTCTATGTCAAAGGTTCTCACATCTCATGCAAAGCAAATTTGAAATGAGTATGATGGGGGAACTTAGTTATTTCCTAGGTTTGCGAGATAAAGCGGATGCCTACAGTATATTCATCAACCAGAGAAATACGGAAGGAGCTTCTCAACAAATTTGGAATGAACACTTCCAAATCCTCGCCAACCCCCATGAGCACTTCCGTGCAAATTAGTGCCGATGAAGCCGGAAAGCCGTTTGACCAATCACTCTACAGAAGCTCATTGGTTCGCTCCTGTACCTAACGGATAGCGAGCCCGATATCCAGCTTTGTTGGAGTGTGTGCGAGATACCAAGTTGCACCTAAGGAATCACACTTCAATACGGCTAAACGAATCTGAAATACGTTAAAGGCAGTCGATGCGGGTGTGGTATCCTAAGGAAGGCGGATTCGATTTAGTTGGATCTGACGGTCGGATCTCGGAGGTCGCAAGCTAGATAGGAAGAGTACAAGTGGAACTTGTCACTTTCTTGGACCTAGACTCGTATCTTGGTTCAAGAAGAAGCAATTGGCAAATTCTCTTTCCACGCCGAATCAGTACTATCTTTGTGGTAGGCTGTTGTATGCGAATCCTTTGGATGCAAAGAACAACTGTCAGATTATGGAATCGATGCTAAAGAGACTCAATCATGTGTGATAGCACGAGTGCAATTGCAATCACGCACAATCCTGTTTTGCACTCGCGCACTAAGCATATCAACATGAAGCATCATTTCATCGGGAATCATGTCGAGAACAAGGATGTTCGCACGGAAAAAGTCCATCTGAGACATCCGGTGGCCGACATCTTCACCAAGCCTCTCGACACGGCAAGATTCAACATGCTAAGAACGAGGTGGGAATACTACGGCCCGGACTCCTGTAAGTATATTTCTGCTTTTACTCAACAATTGAGGGGAATCTTTGTAAGACCCGTGAATACGATCCAACATTAATTATCTGTACACTCAGAAACATCAATACAGTACTGTAGTGAACGAAGGCATATGAATCCTACAGCTGATGTGTGCAATAATTAAGGGGGAATACTGTAGGACCCATGAATACAGCATTAATCCAACTATTGCTGTATGGAGTTTAAAACCTATTAGTACCTTTTTAAGGGGGAACGCTGTATCGACGCGGAGAACAGCACATACTATAGGATTTTGATTCAGTATATAATATAATATTATTTCCTTTTTAAAATAATTTTTGTCCACGTGCCCTGTTTTATGTCAAACGTCATATTCATTAAATGCCTTACACGACATCTGGACAACTGAATCTCAAAAGCCGTGATGTTTTCAAATTGATTATTATTTTTAAACCGCCGTTTTAGGCATTTAGGGTATTCAACCTATGTCAGAAGTGGGACCCGCTGTATTTTAAAACCTTTTAATGGATTAGCGTACCAGTTATACTAAATCCATCCTGACCGTCGATTTCAAAAACGGTTCCCATCCCTTAAAATCTGACCATTCGTACTCTGCAAACCCTATTTCGCCGCCCAAGTATAAAAGGACTGTATCTGCCATTAGAGACTCTTTACGCTTTCTGCAATTACAAGAGATCTCAAGCAAACAGCCTACATATTCTCTGCATATTCACTGCGAATTTCTACTGTTTTCTTCCAACTTCGCTTTAAGAAAACATCCATGGCTAGTCAATCTTCATCCCCTGTTCTGAAGAAGACCTCCAACATCATTGATGGCCGGATCTTCTCGAAAACCGTCATCATCGAGCGTATCATCTCTGAAACCAACGACACTGAACCGATGGAGTATATCATTACTCGTCTTGAACAACAAGGTCTTTATCGCTTTGGAAGCAAAACCGCCGACAAATACGACGCTCATCTGGTTGAGGAATTCTACCTCAACGCTGCCGTTCGTTTTCTCTCACTAGCCTGAGGAGGACATGTTGCCGACATCACCGCAATCCAAGGAGTGCAAATCTGCATAGATAGCGACCTACTTCCGAAAATCTACAGTCGCCGTAGCGGCCCGACCATGGACCGACTTGAGACGTTTGGGTCTCAAGGGCTGATTACCAAGTTTTATGGACTATTTACGGGTCAAAGTGGTTGATATGGTGACAACCACGTGCCACAAGAAAAACTTTCTTCTTCATTTCGTTTATCTCCACGATTTCTGTTCCAGGATCATTGAAAATCGAACCGGCGCGTTCGAGATGTGCACGAATCTAAGGTTCAGAATGATGGTAGCCATCTTGACCTGTGAAAAGGTCAACTGGTGTCAAATCATTTTGAAACGACTTCAGGAAGAGGTGTGCAAACCGGCCACCCAAAAGAAATCGTTCGGTTTAATGCTAAATTACATTCTGACGAAGTGCGGAGTCAAGCAATCCGCCGATGCCAAGAAAAACAGCTCACGGATATATTTAGGAGGCGTCAAACCCTCTGCCTATAACCAGAGCACAATGCATGCCAATCACCCAAGAACACGTCACATGCCTATTTCTGACAATCCCAGAGACGAAACCGTGAAGGTCCCTAAATTGGAATCTTCAAAGAAGAAGCGCAAGCGTTCTCACAGCAAGAAGCACTCTGGTGATGAGAAGTCAAAGAAAAGACTCCGGAGGCTCTCAAAAATCAAAGCCAAACACTCCGAGGATGTCTCGCCCGTGGCGCAACCCACTGATATAGCACCCCAGGGCCCAACCCCTGCGGAAGAGGTGTCTCTCTTTGCATCGACGGTAGATCCGAGCCCTTGGCTGCACTCGGATTTAGAGACATGCGACATTCAAGACGTTAGCACGTGGTGCCCATTCGGGCAGCTACTTCTCCTCTACGGGATTCCACACCCGTACAGGATCCAATTTCCTTCGGGGCACCATCCCCTGCAAGGAGTCCATCTTCCGTACAGGATCCCATACCTGTATCGGAATCCCTCGAAACAGCGTCTCCAGACGTGATTCGAAGTCCCTCCCCCGACTCAATTATAAATCAAACACTTCTTTCAGTACAAATTGAACAGGCGTACGAAAGATTTCTGCAATGGAAAAGCTTTAGGCTAGCTCCGTACGACACTCTCTGTACTGGAGCGAATGGAGCCACGAAGAGCGATTTGTCTCCAAGTAATCGACTCACCGAAATTGAGGCACTTTGCCGATGGGACAACGCTTCTTGCAAAGATCTCATTGAAAGCCACCTGCCGCACAAATCCGACGCTTAAGAAAAGGAAAGAAGAAGTCGAGGACTCTCCCATCAATCGAAAGACGGCGACCACGACTCGGGGCAGCGGCGGCGATGCTCTTCAAGCAGTGCGAGATTGAGCCGTGAAGAGGCTGAAGCCCAAGCCACCTCTCCACCCCGAAGCACGAAGGGCCATCTACCCAAGCTAATCCACCTTCGCCACAGTAGGAGAACATTCCCACCGGGAAGAATCGGTCCCTCCGGTCGTGGAAGATCAAGAAATTTTGGAATAGGCACCCGAGCACATTGCGACCAAAGAAGCGATCCTACAACCCAGCAGAGGATTCGATCACTTTGCATCCTTATCTGCCGAAGAACCTTCGCCACGGGACGCTTCAACCAACTGTCGCCATTCCACAAGAATCTACTCCGCCCGCAACCTTGGAATCCGAGGACGGTAGAACTCCGAGGATGTCCAACTTACTTCACGCCCATCCGTGAACGTAAGAAGGTTAAATGGTCTTGAAGACTTCGCCCGGCTGACTCTCCTATCTCTGCGCACGCAAAGAGCGCTGCAAGCTCTTGGCCTTGGTCGTATTTATCAAGATGCGATTAACGCTCTCTCTTAGTAGAAAAGGCTCAATCGATGCACACCTCTGCGGTTGAAGAAATGACAACTCTTCAACACGAAGTATCTCGAGTTGTCGAAGCATTCATCATCCTGCCGAAGTGTTCAAGCAAGCCTTGAAAATCATGGAAGATAAACAAGCGCAAGCTATGAAGGAGGAAGCTTCAAGACAAGAATTGTTGAAGCCAAGACCGCCTGTGCAATGATAGAGAACAGCTCTCAGTGCGTGCGCATGACAAATCCATTCAAGAGATGTCGCAGACTCTTTCCTCCCTCGTTGAAAGAATAAACGGATCGAGACCAAACAGGACGCCGCTCTTGAAATCCTGCAAAGTCTTGATGAGGCCAAAAAGGGGGAAGAAGCTCGAGAAGCTGCAAGGAGAATAAGACTGCAACAGGAAAGGGAATTTGAGGCTGCTCAGAGCAGTATCGCTGCTGAATTGAACAAGCTAGCACCTCAACCCCAAAGTTTTAGAATTTCAGGCTCCAGACCAGAATTCCATGACCCAAATGTCCCTTGGCAAAATCTTGTTCAAAGACCTTCGGAAATACGTCTGCCAACCAACCGCAACCCAACCGCCGAAGAAGTGAAGCACTGGAGGAAGAATGAACTGATGAGATATTTTGTCAGACTCATCAGGGAATCCGCCATCTTCAAAAATTATAAGACATTGGCGGAAGCGACAGACAAATTTTCAAAGATGCTAGAAGAAGGTAAGCTCCCTCTCCAAATCGAAATGAAATCAAAACATAGAAGAGGAGATCGGGTCACCTATCCAGAGGATTGGATACTTGCCTTTGATCGTTCTTATGAAGGAAGAGCAATTTACCAAGAACGAGGCAATGATTCACTTCAAAACTGGTGGCGCGGCACCGAGAATGAGCCAGGAAGGAGACCTTGGAGGCATGTGGATCAAAGATAAAGAGCTGAAATCTATGTATATTATTTTTGCTTTTGTAATTTCTATTCAACACAGCATACCTTGTACTCAATCTTTGATATTCAAAAAGATTGAGTACAAGGTTTCTTGTGTTGAATAGAAATTACAAAAGCAAAATAATATACATAGATTTCAGCTCTTTATCTTTGATCACATGCCTCAGTCTCTCCTTCTGCTCATTCTGGTGCGCGCCACCATTTTGAAGTGAATCATTGCCTGGTAAATTGCTCTTCCTTCATAAGAACGATCAAAGGCAAGTATCGATCCTGCAGATGGGTGACCCGATCTCCTCTTCTATGTTTTGATTTCATTTCGATTTGGAGAGGGAGCTTACCTTCTTCTAGCATCTTTGAAAATTTGTCTGCCGCTTCCGCTAATGTCTTATAATTTTTGAAGATGGCGGATTCCCTGATGAGTCTGACAAAATATCTCATCAGTTCATTCTTCCTCCAGTGCTTCACTTCTTCGAGAATAAACAGCATTCCTCCCTCGTTGAAAGAATAAACAGCATCGAGACCAAACAGGACGCCGCTCTTGAAATCCTGCAAAGTCTTGATGAGGCCAAAAAGGGGGAAGAAGCTCGAGAAGCTGCAAGGAGAATAAGACTGCAACAGGAAAGGGAATTTGAGGCTGCTCGAGCAAGATCATTCTTGAATTGAACAAGCTAGCACCTCAACCCCAAAGTTTTAGAATTTCGTGCTCAGGACGAATTCCATGACCCAAATGTCCCTTGGCAAAATCTTGTTCAAAGACCTTCTAAATACGTGCCAACCAACCGCAACCCAATGCCGAAGAAGTGAAGCACTGGAGGAAGAATGAATCGATGAGATATTTTGTCGACTCATCGGGAATCCGCCATCTTCAAAAATTATAAGACATTGGCGGGCGCAGACAAATTTTCAAAGATGCTAGAAGAAGGTAAGCTCCCTCTCCAAATCGAAATGAAATCAAAACATAGAAGAGGAGATCGGGTCACCCATCCAGGATTGGATACTTGCCTTTGATCGTTCTTATGAAGGAAGAGCAATTTACCAAGAACGAGGCAATGATTCACTTCAAAGCGGTGGCGCGGCACCGAGAATGAGCCAGAAGGAGACCTTGGAGGCATGTGGATCAAAGATAAAGAGCTGAAATCTATGTATATTATTTTTGCTTTTGTAATTTCTATTCAACACAAGAAACCTTGTACTCAATCTTTGATATTCAAAAGATTGAGTACAAGGTTTGTGTTGAATAGAAATTACAAAAGCAAAATAATATACATAGATTTCAGCTCTTTATCTTTGATCCACATGCCTCAAGGTCTCCTTCTGGCTCATTCTGATGCCGCGCCACCGCTTGAAGTGAATCATTGCCTCGTTCTTGGTAAATTGCTCTTCCTTCATAAGAACGATCAAAGGCAAGTATCAATCCTGCGGATGGGTGACCCGATCTCCTCTTCTATGTTTTGATTTCATTTCGATTTGAGAGGAGCTTACCTTCTTCTAGCATCTTTGAAAATTTGTGCGCTTCGCTAATGTCTTATAATTTTGAAGATGGCGGATTCCCGATGAGTCGACAAAATATCTCATCGATTCATTCTTCCTCCATCTTCACTTCTTCGAGAATAACATTCCTCCTCGTTGAAAGAATAAACATCGAGACCAAACAGACGCCGCTCTTGAAATCCTGCAAAGTCTTGATGAGGCCAAAAAGGGGAAGAAGCTCGAGAAGGCTGCAAGGAGAATAAGGCGCAACAGAAAGGGAATTTGAAATTTGCTCGGAAGCGATCATTCTTTGAATTAAACAAGCTAGCACCTCAACCCCAAAGTTTTAGAATTTCGGGCTCAGGACTGAATTCCATGACTCAAATGTCCCTTGGCAAAATCTTGTTCAAAGACCTTCTAAATACGTCCAACCAACCGCAACCCAACCGCCGAAGAAGTGAAGCCTTTGGAGGAAGAATGAAGATGAGATATTTTGTCGGACTCATCGGGAATCCGCCATCTTCAAAAATTATAAGACATTGGCGGAAGCGTGGACAAATTTTCAAAGATGCTAGAAGAAGGTAAGCTCCCTCTCCAAATCGAAATGAAATCAAAACATAGAAGAGGAGATCGGGTCACCCATCCAGAGGATTGGATACTTGCCTTTGATCGTTCTTATGAAGGAAGAGCAATTTACCAAGAACGAGGCAATGATTCACTTCAAAACTGGTGGCGCGGCACCGAGAATGAGCCAGGAAGGAGACCTTGGAGGCATGTGGATCAAAGATAAAGAGCTGAAATCTATGTATATTATTTTTGCTTTTGTAATTTCTATTCAACACAGCAAACCTTGTACTCAATCTTTTTGAATATCAATAAAACAGTTTGTTTGTATTGAAAGATTACAACTCGTAATCTACTGTGTTTATGTATGATTACTTAAATTGTTTGATAGGAATCTCAAGTTAGATAAACTTGATTGAAAGATTAAGCTGTACGAACTAATCTACGAACAGTTCATAGTTTCAGTTGTAAACTTAGAATACATTGTAAGATTGTGCCTGCGCGCCAATCATAGGCTTAAGTTGTAATAAATCTCAAACTGTATCGAACGTGCCTGCGAGCAGTTCATTATTGTAGACTAAAGTCACTAAGTCAGACCTATTGACAAGAGACCAAGAAATCGCCGAAGTCATCGAAGAAGAAAGCTTCATGAAGAAGGTTTTGGCATCATCAAGAAGACTCGAAGAGTTTAAGTTAAGACTTGGCAAATTGTCAAAAAGGGGGAAATTGTTAGGAAAAACAAACACCCTGTATCGATTCGTAGGGATACCCGATCCTGTATCGATTGTTATTTGTTATTGAAAAGGTTTTGACATATATGCCAAATACGATGAAAGGAAAGCGTATCGAGGATTCAAGGATTTATCATGTATCGAAGACTGCCTCGAATCGGCATTAGTGAAGCTCGTCGATCTGACTTGAAGACTTGTAAGAAGACCAAGTATGGAAGCTGTCTCGACATCCCTAATCTGATCATTCTCCATACGAGTTCACAAAAGGACAAGAAAGAACACAAGTCAAGTTCCGTTGAACAAAGAAGTATTTAAATACTCAAGGATAAAGTATTTAAATACATCGATCTTCAGATCTTGAGAATCCGCGAAATCCGGATCATGTCATATTCCGTTGAGCGAAAATCTTATTCAAACGGACATCTCAACGGATACTTTCTTGAGGCTATATATATCCTTGAAGACATTGAAGATCGATTACCCCAAGTAATATAACTCTAAAAGCTATCAAAGTTATCATCGAGCAAACATATCTCGAGCAAGCGCAAGTTAAAAGCGAAAGAGATATACGGTGCTCAAACATCAAGAACGACTATCATCGGATCTTGATATTCAAAGTCTTGTTCTTACGGTTACCTAACCTTTTACCTCGTGTAAAAACCGAGCTCTGTGTGAACTCAACAAGTTATTCGACTGTGTGGGACGAATAAGGACGAAGCTTTGGGCTGTGTGTGAAGAAGCTAGTCAAGAAGGAAGCTTTAACCAATCTGTGAGCGGTTGAAAGTGATATTCTTTGTATCAATGTGTGAACGATACAAGGATAGGTTTGTTTATAATTACGTAGTTGTGTACGCAGTAATTATATAATAAACTTTACTCTGTGTGGAGGACCGGTGGGACGTAGAGGGTTTACCTCGAACCACTTAAATTACGTGTTATTTACCTTACCTTTTCTTGTTTGAAATTACTGTGATATATTAAGTATACACCAAACACTTTGTTGCTGTATCCACGGCAACTAACTGTATCCAAGACTTCCGCTACGCACTCAGATTTAGATTCCATACAGTTTGTTGTTTAAACTACTTTTCCAAACTGTATCCAGTATACTTAAGTGGCCAACATGATGAATGTATGAACATAAAGAGAATCGAGTCCTTACACAGGTCATACGAAGATTCGAGGTCTCGCGATACTAGTCTCAACTGACGACGACTCGATGAATGAATGACTCGTGTAGTCGCACTAATATTACGACTCACAAAACCCGACTGTCCAGATTGTCATAACCTGACAGTCCAACTACTACCACATCGATAGAGCCACATAACTCACATATCAGGGTATCTCACAATCCAAAATCTCTGATACCATCTTCTGTAACACCCCCAAATCCCATTGGGTTATTACAGTGCCGTGGACCCCACACCCGGACATCCACCAGGCAAACATGACTAAAATACCTTAAAATTAACCAACAAGGGAGATCACAGTCCCTACCATAATATTCGACACAATATTCCGATAAGGAATTTCAACGACAACGATGGGCCTACATGGCCAAAATAAAAATACGACAACATCCACGAGCATCTGCTCGGGTAATATATAATGACAATGACTGACAAACTGGAGAACACTCCAACTGACTGACCAACATAAACAACTCAGACTAGTATCGCTCGAATGCTTCGTCGCCATCATCATGCCCCTGTGTCTCAACTCTCTCCTCGCAAGCACCTAAAACATGAAAACATGTTCCGCCCCCACGGGGTCAGTCATCCAGATAATGAACATCAAATAGATGTATAACATGATATGCATCCAAAGGCAGAATGAAGCGGTACAATGATAATAATAATACGAGATGCTCACAAACTAATGTAAGAACCGAGCATTCGTGAAACAATATGCCCACGGCATATGATCAATACCTGCTCAACAGGTTAAAGTATACGTGCCCAACGGCAAATCAGTGATACAGAACACCATAATGAATTACACGAGGATGAACCAAACCGAAACTGAATTAAATATGAATCACAATGAATTACGTGAAGATGAACCAAACCAGAACTGAATTAATTATGAATCACAATGCCCGAAGGCTCCAATGAAGTTACCAAGACAATCACAAAAGCCTGAAAGCCACTCAGCCGAAGCTGTCGAATATCACAATCACATGAAGCCAAAACAGCCCGAAGCTGTATCGATTAGGGCCGAAGCCACGACACGAAGCCGTATCACAATTAGGGCCGAATCCACGGCACGAAGCCGAATCACAATTAGGGCCGAAGCCATGGCAATAAGCCGTATCACAATTAGGGCCGAATCCACGGCACGAAGCCGTATCACAATTAGGGCCGAAGCCACGACACGAAGCCGTATCACAATTAGGCCATCCAATGGCCGTGACCTACTGAATTGTAGGTGTTGGGAAACCAACCGCGAAGGTTCAAGCCCCAAACTTACCCATAATGAGGTCACCCAGTGACCGTGACCTGCTGAATTGCAGGTGCTGGGAAACCAACCGCGAAGGTTCAAGCCCCAGACTTACCCATAATGAGATCATAAACATAACCGTGACCTACTGAGTTGTAGGTGTTGGGAAACCAACCGCGAAGGTTCAAGCCCCAAGCTTACCCATAATGAAACCATCCAATGACTGTTGACCTACTGAGTTGTAGGTGTTGGGGGAAACAACCGCGAAGGTTCAGGCCCCACCAAACTTACCCCATAATGAAACCATCTAATGGCCGTTGACCTACTGAGTTGTAGGTGTTGGGGGAAACAACCGCGAAGGTTCAGGACCCACCAAACTTACCCCATAATGAGCACTAGCCGAGACTAGCCTCCAAACATAATTAATCACAAACGGCAACGATACCGAGATTACCGAATTCACGAGAATGATAGTGTGCTGCCTTGAGTCGGCCAACACGACAACAATGACTCACAGATGGGTACCGTCCTCGGCGGTCCTAATTTAATACCTCGATTACCTTAGAATGGTCAATCGATAACAACGACACAACGGATGGGAACTATCCTCGATAGCCCCAATTCAATACCTCGACTGCCTTAGAATGGCCAACCGATAACAATGATGCAGCGGATGATTCAATACCTCGATTGCCTTGAAATGGTCAATCGATAACAATGATACAACGAATGATTGAGCACCTCGATTGCCTTAGAACGGCTAATCGATGACAATGATACAATGAATGATTGAGTACCTCGATTGCCTTAGAACGGCTAATCGATGACAATGAGACAATGAATGATTGAACTCCTCGATTGCCTTAGAACGGCCAATCGATAACAATGATATAATGAATGATTGAATTCCTTGATTGCCTTAAAACGGCCAATGGATAACAATGATATAATGAATGATTGAACTCCTCGATTGCCTTAGAACGGCCAATTGATAACAATGATATAATGAATGATTGAACTCCTCGATTGCCTTAGAACGGCCAATCGATAACAATGATACAATGAATGCCTCGGCACCTTTAATCGGATACCGACGACGAAAATGAGAACGAATACGACAATGCCTTCAATCGGCCAATACAACATGAATGACAGGACGCCAACATTAATAACAATGATTACAACAATGTCTAGATCGACATCAATATTAAAAACAACAACCGATACATCGATACCGCGAACCGGTGATCGATAATAACATTAACAACGAATATCGCAATGCCTTACCGGCCATTAATGAATGATAATAACATTTGGCATAATTGCCGAAGAGTATCGTATCGAACGATCCCCTAATATCAATGAACTTATAAAGAGACTAAGTGTAACACCCCCAAGTTATTCAGGGTATATTACAGCGCCGTGAGCCCCGCCGTGGGGACCCACCAGGCTAAACATACGCGGAACTATAAACTTGACCGATAAGGTCTACATACAATGGAAAGAAAGACGATACAAATGGTATTCAAAAACCATAACCAATGAAACCATATACATCACTGCACAAATCAATACCTCGGCAACACAGGCCGGAATATCAAGGAAAACTGAAATACAATACTCGAGTATTTAAAAATCCATTCCAGTACAACAACACTGAATGGAGGAATCCAAGAAAATAACCGGAGACAAGACACATTATCACACTTGCCCATCATCTTCATGCCGACCCGGTACCCACCTGTCCGCTCTCCTGGAACTTGAAATACATGAAACGTATTTCCCCCATAAAGGGGTTAGCCGTCGAATAGCTAGTGCAAGTATAACAATATGAAACACAATACTCCTCGACAATAAAGTAAATGTAACCGTCAATTCATCAATTCAAGACTAGTATTCTGGAATAACTAAAATCTCATAAGACGTATGTGAATGCCGTAGAAACGGTTCGTTCATATCATACGCCGTTACATGTAGGAATGCCGTCGAAACGGTTCGTTCATTACATGCCAACAATATTTCATATGAATGCCGTAGAAACGGTTCGTTCATATCAACCGTGGAATCGCACCAGAGGCTACGAAACCCTCAGGGGACCCGTCGGCCCGCCCCAGAGTGGCTAGAAATAATCATACCATCAATATTTCGTACTTTCAAAGTCGAGAACGCACATTCATAAATATATACTTGCCTTAATAAACGTTACCGAAAATCCCGAAGAACACGGTTCGACCGGGAAGCTTGAACCACGAAGAAGACAACGAACGGAAGGGTTCCGACTTGAGTTCTTCACAAGGATTTCGTCCCTAAGTCATATCAATGATAAATCAACAATCGTACGATGAATAATAATCGTACAACGCACAAACCCCCCTCTTAGACCTTTTGTCGGACACTTTCAAGGCGTCGACTAATAACTCAACCAAAACGATTTAATCAATACAATCCAACCGTGGAATAACGATGGAAATGATAGAATACACCTAAATAATCATCAATCCATCACTAATCTAAATTACTACGGATTAAAAGGATGAAGTCAAACAAAATCCCCAATTTCCAACACCAAATTCAAAGTGTTCTTGAATAATCTTTCAATAATCCGATGAATACTCAAACATGTCCATAATCATGCGTATATCACTTCATACCCCATGATTTTAACATCCAAAACATCATTACCCAATACAAAATCGAAATCCAAGATGTTGAAGAAATTACCTCTTGAAGATCCAAGCACTATGATTCGAAGAGTACGCGATAGATCGATGATCCGAGCTTCACAATCGAAAAGAGATGAAGAGAAATCACACACTCAAGTGATAGGTGAAGAAACTTCTTCCTCTCAAGCATCCTCTCTCGTGCCCAAGTGAAGAAATGGGGAAAATGAGGTGATCCGCTCAAGAAAACGCAGATATAGGGTTAACTGTCATGTGTGCCGCGGCTCAGTCGAAGTGTGCCGCGGCACAGGCCCAAAATTTGCTCCCAGGGCTTGGCAGTGTGCCGCGGCTCAGCGAAGCGTACGCGGCACGAGTACAGACGGTTTTGGCCGAATTTGGAAAATGAGAGTGACTTAGCTATTTCGACCATAACTCCCTCGTCTGGACTCCGATTGACTCACCGTTTGAACCATTGGAAAGCTAACTCGATGCTTTATAGTATTGCAAAGATTCAGAATTTTTGGAGTTTCCAAAAATTAATGGTGATTTAACAAAGTCGAACTCATACGTGGAAAAGTCGCTAAAGAACACGGAATTCAACAAAACGATACCGAAACGAACTCGGATGACAAAAAGTGTAGAATTAATCATTCTCAGGATGACGAAACGGTCCCAAGCAAGTCGTCAAAATGGACTTTCGCCAAAAAAGTAAAATTACCGGAAATCGAATTTGCAGATATTACATTCTACCCTCCTTAAAAGAAGTTTCGTCCCGAAACTTAAAACAACTAGGGAGAAGCAATATCTCACCAGGAAAACTCAACGAGATACACAAGAAACGCGTAACTTACGCCCAACGGCGAAACGTTACTAGTAACACAACAATACATTACCCGAAGGTAAACCAAACCAACGTCGAAATAAATACGAATCACAATGCCCAAAGGCTCCAACGGAAATACCAATACATCACAATGGTCTGAAAACCGAACAGCCCAAAGCTGTAAATCATCACGATACAGATCTCAAAGAAACAAACCTGACTGTCGGACATACCCCTCGGCGTATGAACAACCAGTCGCAAATCGTCGGACATATCCAATACAACATGGACTACGAACGACCAAACAATAAAGTTCAAGAGGGACATCACAGTACGCCCGATCCGGAAATGTGTCCATGCACATGTCCACCCCGTATACGGAATCCAGAATATACGTGTGACAATGTACCTAATTAGCCTCACGAACTACGCCTCGTGTGCACGGTCCAATGCGGAAACATCCACGCATGACCATCATGTGCCGGGCTAAAAATCCTACACACAACCAATCGACACGCAAACATGATTCCAGATATGCCACGATACAACAAGACAACGAAACTCAAAGGATAACATATCCAATACGAATCATGCGACTCACCAAGTGAACGATGACGCACGAATAATGAAAGACCAACACGACCAACAATATCCAAACCATCCATCCTGGAATCAAAATCCCGAAGGACCGATTAACACGAGCAACGATCACAACACAACAGTTCGGGAAATCCTCAACTCTCAACGATAACAAAATTACCGATTTCACAAGAATAATAGTGTGCTGCCTTGAGTCGGCCAACACGGCAATAATAATTCAACGGATGGGAACTATCCTCGACAGTCCCAATTCAATACTTCGATTACCGTAGAATGGCCAATCGATAACAACGATACAACGGATGAGAATATCTTTGACAACGGATGGGAATTATCTTCGATAATCCCAATTCAATACCTCGATTACCTTAGAACGGTCAATCGATAATCAATGATACGATAGAATAGATGTCCCGGTGTCTTAAACCGACCACCGAAACGGAGATGACCAAAAGGATATATCAAATGTCTCCAATCGGTTAATATAATATTAATAGAAAAACACCGATATCACTAACGACGATCACCACAATATCTCAATGGAACATCCATCACAATCACAATCGATACGTCGATACCGCGAACCGGCTATCGACAGCGACTTTACCAACAAGTATCGCAATGCCTTGAACCGGCCTTTTACAAACAACAGTAACATTTGGCATAAATTTCCGACGGGTGTCGTGTCAACCAATCCCCTGATATCAATACAATCATAAATAGGCCAAGTCCCGAAATGATACACACATTCGTACACCTACAGATAACATTAATCTCATTGATTAGTACAAGTATAAAACTTGCCTCGATATCAATACAACGAACTGTTAGCAATTCAGTTGGTTTCGTCTACGGGTTCCTCAATTCCGACCAAGCTAATCTACGAACTCTTCAACATCAACCGCAACCCAACAGTCATAATCCACGATCAAACATCATATCTTATTGTAAAACGAAGGCTTAATAATCAACAGGTTCGATGATGATCAATATCAATACAACTAGGCCACAAACTCATCAGTTCCACAATATCTCGATTAAACACAGTCCGAACTGTCCAACTCAGACCCTCACGAATCCATGTCCACAATACGAGCCGAAATCCGATGATCATATCAGCAACCAATTCGGACCAATAATAAGGGTCTAAATGTTATCGGTTCCAAACTCAATTCTTAAATACGAATTGACAAGGTTCCCTTCTCGTAAATCCGTAGTTAAAATTTTCCGATGATCATCGTTAATTCGAACCATCCAATTAGTTCAACATTATAGATAATCATATTCTAAGGTTATCAAACAATCCAATCATTCGACTTGAATATTTGCTCCATACGTATGGGCTTCCAAATTCAGAGATGAATAATAATTTCATCAAACTCGTAATCACAATCGTATTCCTATACGAATATTATTTCAAACACATAGTTTAGCTCTAGATATGAATATTCCATATTCATATTCAAAACATCAGCACTTCTTAAAAATTTTCATCACCTCGGATAATTCAAGAGTTCTTCAAGAACATGAAATATCCGAAATCACGTTCAGAACAACATATCCGAGGTATATATCTCCATGTTACCATTTTCTTCGTCATGCCATTCATACAACCTTAAGAGTCGCAACAATACTGCTATCATCATATGAAGAAGATCTCAATAATCATATCAACATCCGAAATCTCTTATTACAATTCCAATAAATCTCGTATACATTATCACATGATAACATAATTGTAACACCCCCAGATCCTCCTGGGAATATTACACGCCGTAAACCCTTCTCACAAGGATTTACCAGGCTAAGCACAATTTTCCACGTCATTTCAAAAATGCCAAAAAGACTGATGACGGTAATATTTTTCAAATATATAAAAAAAAATTATTTTCCAAATACCATCATAAAAATATCGTCAAAACGATCAAGGCCAAAATGCCAAAAACTCAGTTTAGGGAATCGGTTTTACAAAATAAAATTCAGTTGGTAAAATACCAAAAGCCATTTCAAAATACTCACGTAGCGGATAAAAGTACAGTCCAATATATGCATTTACATTGAAATAAAAACGAATATCAAAATACACGATTCCCAACATGCTCCCTCCCAAGTAGTAATCCTTTAAAAAAAACGAACCACTATCAAGGGGATACAAGGATTACCTTGTATGGACGAACCACGAAGAAGAATAATTGAACTTCATTCCAAGAATCATCAAAAACTTCAAGAACAATACTTAAATCCGAGCTCTCCATCTTAATCTTGTTTGAGAGAATAATCTCTCAATGTTTAGGAACTTCAAGTACTTCCCAAGGCTCTCTCTATTGACTGAAGGAAGGAGAATGGACAAAATGCCTCTCAGCACTCGTCTATCCTCTCTATAAAATACATCACTAGCGCGCGCTAGACCTTACATTTAGCGTGCGCTACAGGACTAGCGTGCGCTATCCTTCCTTGATAGCGTGCGCTATCGGGCAGTCCAGAAGCTACTACATTGCTTCGAAATTCCTCTAACGTACGTAATGCCCATGCATTAACGTACGCAAATAGGTGTTGACTTGCTACAGTGAAATTCTCAGTAGCGTGCGCTATTCTTCGACCTTAACGCGCGCTAATCGTCGTTGACTTGCTATAGTATCGTGCCCCCACATGCCGAAAGCATCCGCAATTATCAGGATTCCTTTGACCGATATGGAATTAGCGTGCGCTAATCATACGGTTTTAGCGTGCGCTAGCTCTACACGACAAGCACTCATTGACCTTATCTGGACATACGTCGAACATGGCCGGGTCCACCCGCCGAAAGCTAAGATTCCATTATTGGCGATCTGGTGTTAGCGTGTGCTAACCAACATGCGTTAGCGTGCGCTAACTGAATATAAAAATCAACCTGGGCCTACCTGTCGGCCACCTTCCGAAACTAACCCAGCAAGTCGTTACGTACGTTAGGGGTCCTCCTTAGCGTACGTAACCGAATCTCTTAGCGTGCGCTAAGTATGCACCGTAGCGTACGCTAAGTATATGTCTTAGTGCGCGCTAGGCATACCTTGTAGCGTGCGCTAACATAGCTGTACTTAGCCATTTTCCACTATTCTCTACCAACATCTCGACATACCAAATGATCATACGGCACAATGAATACATATACGCATTCAACAACATTGTCATATGTTCACATCATCCTCAAGCACAATTATCCATCAACGACATCCAACGAAAAAAATATATCCGAAAAATCAGGGTATTACACTCTACCCCCCTTAAAAATAAGTTTCGTCCTCGAAACTTGCAATCACTCGCACAACCAACATTTCAACGGGAATTCAAATTCACCAAGAATTATCGAATAATCCGAACAACATACTTACAAGTCTGTGAAGTCGAAGATCCCCCGTGATACTAGCATGCGACTTCTAAACAAAGTCTCGACATAATACCGATACACACCAATATCGCAATTAGCAATTAGCAATTTAACAAAATCTCAAGGAAGAGTTCACGTCCGTGACCACGGCCACGATTCTTCCTACTTTCAGCCAACATTCTGAAGGGCACACACGTGCATAAGAATAATCCGAATCGCACATTCTCGAAGTGACCAAATCCCAAGAATACCAAGCTATAAACGAAACGATTAAGAAAAATACAAGAAGAGTGAGAGGACTTACAAGTACCGGTCGCACTGTGATGATGGCAGAGTAGTGATACTATGGGCAAATGCCGACTCAATCGACCCAAAAGACCGACAACCTAGGTATTCATAAACCTAAGCTCTGATACCATATTCTGTAACACCCCCAAGTTATTCAGGGTATATTACAGTGCCGTGAGCCCCGCCGTGGGACCCACCAGGCTAAACATACGCGGAACTATAAACTTGACCGATAAGGTCTACATACAATGGAAAGAAAGACGATACAAATGGTATTCAAAAACCATAACCAATGAAACCATATACATCACTGCACAAATCAATACCTCGGCAACACAGGCCGGAACATCAAGGAAAACTGAAATACAATACTCGAGTATTTAAAAATCCATTCCAGTACAACAACACTGAATGGAGGAATCCAAGAAAATAACCGGAGACAAGACACAGTATCACACTTGCCCATCATCTTCATGCTGACCCGGTACCCACCTGTCCGCTCTCCTGGAACCTGAAATACATGAAACGTATTTCCCCCATAAAGGGGTTAGCCGTCGAATAGCTAGTGCAAGTATAACAATATGAAACACAATACTCCTCGACAATAAAGTAAATGTAACCGTCAATTCATCAATTCAAGACTAGTATTCAGGAATAACTAAAATCTCATAAGACGTATGTGAATGCCGTAGAAACAGTTCGTTCATATCATACGCCGTTACATGTAGGAATGCCGTCAAAACGGTTCGTTCATTACATGCCAACAATATTTCATATGAATGCCGTAGAAACGGTTCGTTCATATCAACCGTGGAATCGCACCAGAGGCTAAGAAACCCTCAGGGGACCAGTCGGCCCGCCCCAGAGTGGCTAGAAATAATCATACCATCAATATTTCATACTTTCAAAGTCGAGAACGCACATTCATAAATATATACTTGCCTTAATAAACGTTACCGAAAATCCCGAAGAACACGGTTCGACCGGGAAGCTTGAACCACGAAGAAGACAACGAACGGAAGGGTTCCGACTTGAGTTCTTCACAAGGATTTCGTCCCTAAGTCATATCAATGATAAGTCAACAATCGTACGATGAATAATAATCGTACAACGCACAAACCCCCCTCTTAGACCTTTTGTCGGACACTTTCAAGGCGTCGACTAATAACTCAACCAAAACGACGAATCAATACAATACAACCGTGGAATAACGATAGAAATGATAGAATACACCTAAATAATCATCAATCCATCACTAATCTAAATTACTACGGATTAAAAGGATGAAGTCAAACAAAATCCCCAATTTCCAACACCAAATTCAAAGTGTTCTTGAATAATCTTTCAATAATCCGATGAATACTCAAACATGTCCATAATCATGCGTATATCACTTCATACCCCATGATTTTAACATCCAAAACATCATTACCCAATACAAAATCGAAATCCAAGATGTTGAAGAAATTACCTCTTGAAGATCCAAGCACTATGATTCGAAGAGTACGCGATAGATCGATGATCCGAGCTTCACAATCGAAGAGAGATGAAGAGAAATCACACACTCAAGTGATAGGTGAAGAAACTTCTTCCTCTCAAGCCTCCTCTCTCGTGCCCAAGTGAAGAAATGGGGAAAAATGAGGTGATCCGTTCAAGAAAACGCAGATATAGGGTTAACTGTTATGTGTGCCGCGGCTCAGTCGAAGTGTGCAGCGGCACAGGCCCAAAATTTGATCCCAAGGCTCGGCAGTGTGCCGCGGCTCAGCCAAACTGTGCCGCGGCACAGGGTACAGACGGTTTTGGCCGAATCTGGAAAATGAGAGTGACTTAGCTATTTCGACCATAACTCCCTCGTCTGGACTCTGATTGACTCACCGTTTGAACCATTGGAAAGCTAACTCGATGCTTTATAATATTGCAAAGATTCAGAATTTTTGGAGTTTCCAAAAATTAATGGTGATTTAACAAAGTCGAACTCATACGTGGAAAAGTCGCTAAAGAACACGGAATTCAACAAAACGATACCGAAACGAACTCGGATGACAAAAAGTGTAGAATTAATCATTCTCAGGATGACGAAACGGTCCCAAGCAAGTCGTAAAAATGGACTTTCGCCAAAAAAGAAAAATTACCGGAAATCGAATTTGCGGATATTACACTAAGTCTCGGAATGATACAACACAATCATACACATATATGATAATATTAATCTCATCAACTAGTACAAGTATAAAACTTGCCTCAACCGAAGGCGATGAAACCCTTCCACGAACAACGAACGGCGTCCTCCGATAAACACAAGTACTCGGACAACCTTGAATTAAATACAATTCATTCAACAACACAATATCAATCGAAATCCACATAACGACCGAAAGAAACTCTTTGAGGCATTTAATCGAACACTAAATGTTCAAAGTTCCTCAAGAGCCTAAGAATCATCATTCGGGTTGAACGAATCGAAAATATGGATATACAATCAATAGAACACGATTAATAATGTTTACTAACATCAACCGATTCATCAAAATCGGATTAGAATCGAAATCAAGAACAAATTCCCCAAAAATCAACTTGGAGGAAAATCAAGAAATATACCTTGATTCAACGAAGAACACGGATTGGATGATGATATAATCAACAAGAACCTTCCAAAACGTCTTGGAATTGATTATAATCGGCCAAGAACTCGATTTCCCGAGCCTCCCGTCGCCAGCCGCCGAAAAAAAGAAGAAAAACGAGTGAAAAGTGAAGTCTGGCCGAGCCCAGGCTATATATAGCCGGGAGGGTTACGGCCGTAACCGGCAGTGCCTCACGGCCGTAACTCGGCCCGTACGGCCGTACTCGGTAGGACTTACGGCCGTAACCGGCATTCGTCAAAAAATCTGCCCAGCACCTGTCGGACACTTACGGCCGTAACTGGCACACATTACGGCCGTAACCGGCCTTCATCCAGAAGATGCCCAGCCCCCGTACGGCCGTAAATCTCGGCCCTTACGGCCATAACTGGCATTCTTCAGGACATGCCTGCCGAGCATGTACGGCCGTAACCAGCACCTTACGACCGTAACCCGGCCAGGCCAGGCCCGGCTCCGGCCGTGGCCACTCTGACGGCCCGACGACCCCGAAACCCGAACCTGAATACGAATCGAAGATATGGTTACGACGTACTCATAAATACGAATCCAAGTGCTAAGAGAACACACGATTCCGACCACCCGAAGGCTCAAAATTCGACAACGGAAAGTAATTACCCCAAACTTTGGGAAATTACGAAAATGGCCCAAAACGTCCGAAATACACGATACACAATCGAAACACCAAGCCAAAGCTTACAACATCAATAATAACATTAAATGAACTTACGAGAAACTCGAAACAACAGTTTCGGATGGGATTCGCAAGAAGCGAACTCAAGTGCGGAAAAGTCGCTTAAGAACACGAATCTCAACAAAACGATACCGAAACGAACTCGGATGACAAAAAGTGCAGAATTAATCATTCTCAGAATGACAATATGGTTATGAACGAGTCGCTAATATAGACTTCCGCCAAAAAAATAAAATTACCAGAAAATCGAAATTGCGGATATTACAGGTGTTACCTAATGCGCGCACAAGGGGCGGCTCTTGCGGGAGTGATCGACGGCGCGGTGACATGTTCAAGGAGCGGCCAACATAGTGGAGTGAACGCCGGTTCACAGGTGCGCAAGGGAGGCGCCTGACAGGCTTATTGGTTACGGGTATTTGAGTGATAGCTAAGACCCCGTTACCGAACGATATTCGTATATCAAATTCTTTCAACTCACTTTTAAATGTTTGTCTTGTTATAGACCGCGATTCGTGTTTTTTTTTAAAGTTTGTTTCAACTTGTTTTTAAAGCGTTGGTATCAGGGTTAATTAACCAAGGAGGTTTGACGAAATCTCCGAGGGTTAATTAATCGGGGGTCTTGAGCAGGATATGTCGAATGAGAGATTGTGCCTTTGATTGTATTGTGGTGCCATTCTGTGTATTGAGTCGAGGACCCTGTGAAATGTTGAGATGATTGATCTCGTGATGATGTTATTTGCATTGGGTTGAGAACCCTGTGAGATGTTGTAATGATTTCGTTTGTGACAGTGATCTATAAATTGGGTCGAGGACCCCGAATAACGTGACATGGCTTTCGTGTAATTATTTTCTATATGTTGGGTCAAGGACCCGAGAGCTTTTGAAATTATTTTCCAAAAGTGTTCCCATTCGATTTTCAAAACCCCAAGACGGCCCGAGTTAATAATAATGTTTGCAAACTATCTTATCAAAATACTTTTCCTTTTACAAAAGGGATTTTTCTGACTCATTGGGCTCGTTTAAAGTTTCATTGGTGTTATGTTCCGTAAAGAGAATATGACTATGTTATTATCTTTCACCTTGTGTATGCGAGTGCTACTCTGTGTTGACCATGGGAGTGTATTGTTTGTGTTAAGGCTTCACGATGGTTGAGTTTTGTGTTGTTACTGTTCATATATCTTGGCAGCTCGGGAGCATTCACGGGATTGGCTTGGAAGGAGATGGAAGACGTCGATGCTAATCACACAAGAGTCATAGTCTTTTTCTTTTATTCCATCTGGGTCGGTATTTTCCATTTGGTTGAGTATTCACCCTTGCACGGGTGTATGTTTTCATTTATTAAATGGAGTTGTCATCCCTTTTTGTGTGAAAGTTTATTTTTGTTATTGAGATGTAAAATTCATTAGTTTCTGAATTGTTTAATGACCTTGTCGGTCTGCGTTGTATTTAGATTGACCCCGGTCGGTCAATCATTATATAGTCTAGTGGAGTTTAGCCTGGTAGATCCTTGTGAGAAGGGCCTACGGCGTGTAACATTTCCGGACGTATTCTGGGGGTGTTACACAGATGACACTCAAGCTAATATGAGGAAGTGGCTTGGTCACTGGATCAGCGATGTTGTCGGCTGAGTCTACTCTATGCAGCACAATGTATCCTTTGCGAACAAATTCTCTTACGAGATGATACTTCCTCTCAATATGTTTGGTGCTGTTGTGAACCCTCGGATCCTTGGCCTGCGCTACAGCTCCGTCGTTGTCGCAGTACAGCGGAACAGGCAGCTCAGCACATGGTATTACTTGAAGTTCTCCTAGAAACTTCTTAATCCATAACCCTTCCTTGGAAGCCTCCGAGGCTGCTTGATACTCAGCCTGACAGGTGGAATCAGCAGTCGCGCTTTGCTTAGCACTACGCTAAGATATTGCTCCTCCATTAAGAGTAAATATGCAGCCAGAAGTAGACATCGAGTCGTCCTTCTATCCTTGGAAGTCCGAATCAGTGAATCCCACCACATCCAATTCTCCACCGCCATACATCAGAACCATATCTCTAGTTATTCTTAAGTACTTGGGAACATTCTTTACGGCAGTCCAATGTTCCCTACCTGGGTTTGCCTGAAACCTACTTGCCACACTCACAGCATACGCAATGTCAGGTCTTGTACACAACATAGCATACATAAGGCTACCCATGGCCGAAGCATATGGTATATTACTCATTTCCTTTCGTTGCTCCTCAGTTTGAGGACACATCTTCGAGGTGAGTTTTATTCCATGTCTCATCGGAAGGAACCCTGTTTTAGAATCATCCATCTTAAATCGCTTTAAGATTTTATCTATATATAGGGCTTGGGAAAGACCTATTGTTCTCTTTGATCTATCCCGGTAGAGCCGAATAACAAGAATATAGGATGCTTCTCCCAAGTCTTTCAGGGAGAAATTACTCGAAAGCCAAGCTTTCACAGAACTAAGCATTCCCACATCATTTCCTATTAGTAGAATGTCATATACATATAGTACTAAGAATGTGATCTTGCTCCCACTAACCCTCTTGTATACACAAGGTTCCTCTACATTTTGTACGAAGTCAAACTCTTTGACCGCCTCGTCAAAACGAAGGTTCCAACTACGCGACGCTTGCTTCAGTCCATAAATGGAACACTGAAGCTTGCACACCTTCTGAATATCGACTTCGGACACAAAGCCTTTAGGTTGCTCCATATAGATTTCCTCCTCGAGGAATCCATTAAGAAAACCCGTCTTTACGTCCATTTGCCATATCTCATAATCGTGGTAGGCAGCTATAGCAAGCATCATGCGAATAGACTTGATCATGGCTACAAAGTAGAAAGTATTGTGTAATCGATCCATTCTTCCAGGTATAACCCTTTGCCACAAGCCTCGCCTTATAGGCGTCAACCTTGCCATCTCCATCGGTCTTTCTCTTGTAGATACACTTGTTCGCAATAGACACTATGCCCTTAGGGCGGTCTACTAAGTCCGCACGATTGACATTCATCGAGTATATCTCAACTTCCATAGCTTCACGCCATTTCGCGAGTCTACATCCACCATCGCTTGGTCATAGGTCGTTGGGTCGGTCTCTTGGCTATTAATTGGAACCTCATGGAGACCCGGCTCCTCCAAGTGCACAAGGCTATACCTCTCGGGTAAATGAGATACCCTACTAGACCTACGCGGTGGTTGTACTTGTGTTTGAAGGTTCGATTCCGAGTTTCTTGCACAGTGTCTCCTTAGGAATTTCATTGTATTCTTCTAAAGAAATACTTCTAGGCTCGCCTTCCTGAATGAACTCATCTTCCAAGAAGTGTGCTTGTAAAGCAACAATGATCTTTCGATCTTAGGGCATGTAGAATAGATAACCCATCATCCCGAATGGGAATCCAATGAAACATCCCTTCACGGACCTTGCTTCCAACATTTCCCCCTTAGTGTTCTTGACATAGGCGGGCATCCCCAAATCCTAATGTGATTAAGACTTGGTTTCCTGCCTTCCCACATCTTATATGGAGTTTTAGGAACAGAGTTGTAAGGACATCTGTTCAAGATGTAAGCGGCAGTCAGGAGTGCATACCCCCACAGGTAAATCGGTAAGTCGGTATAGCCCAGCATGGAATGTACCATGTTCAACAAGGCCCGGTTCCTTTTTCGACACAACATTTAAGCGAGGAGTACCTAGAGGTATTAGTTGTGATACTATTCCATGTTCCTTTAGGAACTCACAAACTCCATACTCATAAAGTCCCCACCTCGGTCCGACCAAGTGCTTTGATATGGTTTCCGGTTGTTTCTCGACTAGGGCCTTGAATTCCTGGAATTTCTCAAAGGCCTCGGATTTATGTTTCATTAAGTATACATAACCATACCTAGTATGATCATCTGTCAACATAATGAAATACTGATATTCATCACATGCTGTTTCCAAATCACCACATACGTTGGTATGTATTAATCCTAGTTTATCAACGACTCTTTCAAAAGTCCCTGTGAAGGGGGACTTAGTCATTTTGCCTTTAAGGCAAGATTCACAAGTAGGAAAGGGATCCGATCCCAATGGACCCATAAGACCATCCTTTTCCATTTTGTAAACCTTGGTCTGACCAACATGACCAAGTCTAAGATGCCATTTCGAAACTTGATTAGTTTCATCCCTACCACACTTCCTAGTCACAGTATTCACAACGACTTTGTTGTGAGGTTTAGATGATACAGTCCATTTAACAATGTAGCAGTGCCCAGTAGTTTATTTCTAAAATAAATTTTGCAGGAACCATCACCAATGAAAAATGAAAAGCCTTTCCGATCCATGACAGGAATGGATACAATTTTTTATGCACCTTGGGCAAAACAAGTACATCTTCTAAAGTCAGAACAAAACCGGATTCTAAACCCAAAAGAAGTGATCCTATGTCGGTTGCCTCGACATTATGCCCACTTCCGACAGTGATCATCACTTCCCCAGCTTCAAGCTTCCTACTTTGTTTCAGATCCTGATTCACGGTATAAATATGAGAACTAGCACCAGAATCTAGTATCCATGAAGTAGAAAATACAGTAGCAGAACAATTTGTTTCCAAAACTAAAAGTTCTGTACCTGAAGTGCCATGAAGAATCGGACAGTCTCTAGCCTAGTGGCCCAGCTCACCGCACTTGAGACAAGTGTCCTTCTTCTTCTTGTTCTTCGTAACCATAGGGGCCTTGCCCTTACCCTTGAAGTCCTTGACTTGTGGTCCTGCCTGCTTCTTGGTTCTTTTCTTCTTGTTCTTAGACCTTCGAGGTCCAGAAGAAATCACAAGGGCATACTCCTTCATCCGCGGAGTCTTCATCTGAGACTGAGAGGTGTTGTGGGAAAATCCCTCCCAATATGCCGCAAGTGCACGGTGTCAACAGGTAATAAAGTGATGAGTAAAGTATCGTTCCCTCGAGGACTGATTTCACTAAGTACCAAAATTTAGTCAACTCACAATTTTATTTGAAGAACAATTAAATAGAGTTTATATCTAAACTAATTACAGAAAATAAATAATAGTACTAATAATAATAATAATACTAATAAGGGGTAGGATTATGATTTTCACCTCAAACAATCGGGAATGATATTTATTCGATTCAATTCACTGTTATTCAATTGATTGTAAGCCAGGAATTCCTAAATTATTCTAAAGCCTTTCCCAAGGTCGATAGAAAATACTACGAATTACTAACTCGATATAACCCTATTCGAATCAGATAATTAATAGCTAAAACAGTTCAAGAATTCCCACAATAATTAGGCTTCACAATTCCCAAGAGTATATTCCTATCTCACGAAAATTATGATTTGTCTCACAAGAACTATGCCTACATTTCATCTCCCGAATCCATAAAGACATTCAAAACAAATTAACTGTTGGCCAGACAATTAAAAAGCATTAAGAACAGTAAGAAGAATCCAATTCAATAGAATAACGAGTAAATCGAAATAATAATAAATAATCAAACCGTCATGAAATTGGCTACAATCAAAATCCTACTCGAATAAATCTAAAAAAACTAAGATGCAGAAAAACCGTAGGGATCCGTGGTCCTGTCGTCCCCCCCACAAATCTACACCTTGTTTTATTTTCTTTCCTCCGCCGAAAAACAACTCTCTGTCCTGCTCTCTCATCCCCCCAAATCTGTTCTATCATGTGCCTTTTTATATTATTTCTCTTTCTATCCTTCAGTAGTTTTTTCCTCTTCCCAGGAAATCAATTCCTTTCCTCACGTCAACCTCCTCTCAGCGCAACACCCCAAAAGCCCAAGCGGCCCAAAAGCCGCGGCCCAATTCTCCCACACACAACCAGGGCGTCTTTTGCGCTTTCTGTGCCGCGGCACACAGTACAGTGGGTACATTATTTGCTGGTTGTCTTCGTGTGCCGCGGTTCACTTGGTGTGTGCCGCGGCTCATGACCAAAAACTGCTATTTTCGCCCGTTTTTCATCGTTTTGGCTCCCGGACTTCAATTTCCTGTCAATCATACAATATTAAGGCATTAAAGGCTCATTTAGATAATTTCACTCTCCAAAATACTACAAAATAATGATAAATAAGCGTATAAAAATACGCCTAACAAATACCCCCAAACTTAAGCCTTTGCTTGTCCTCAAGCAAAAAGAATTAAATTCAATAAAAGAATGTCGTGAATCATCGTGCAACTCATAGTGTTCAACCTAATCAATACTATCCTGTAATTCTCTCTAAATAATACGAGTGTCATAAAAGCGAGCTGCACTCAGAATAATGATTCCGCAAAGTAATCAAGTTCAGTCCTAATCGATGATATAATCAACAAGAACCTTCCAAAACGTCTTGGAATTGATTATAATCGGCCAAGAACTCGATTTCCCGAGCCTCCCGTCGCCAGCCGCCGAAAAAAAGAAGAAAAACGAGTGAAAAGTGAAGTCTGGCCGAGCCCAGGCTATATATAGCCGGGAGGGTTACGGCCGTAACCGGCAGTGCCTCACGGCCGTAACTCGGCCCGTACGGCCGTACTCGGTAGGACTTACGGCCGTAACCGGCATTCGTCAAAAATCACGGCCACACTCGGACACTTACGGCCGTAACTGGCACACATTACGGCCGTAACCGGCCTTCATCCAGAAGATGCCCAGCCCCCGTACGGCCGTAAATCTCGGCCCTTACGGCCATAACTGGCATTCTTCAGGACATGCCTGCCGAGCATGTACGGCCGTAACCAGCACCTTACGACCGTAACCCGGCCAGGCCGGGCGGCTCGTATTGGCCACTCTGACGGCAAGCGACCCGAAACCCGAACTGAATCGAAGATATGGTTACGACGTACTCATAAATACGAATCCAAGTGCTAAGAGAACACACGATTCCGACCACCCGAAGGCTCAAAATTCGACAACGGAAAGTAATTACCCCAAACTTTGGGAAATTACGAAAATGGCCCAAAACGTCCGAAATACACGATACACAATCGAAACACCAAGCCAAAGCTTACAACATCAATAATAACATTAAATGAACTTACGAGAAACTCGAAACAACAGTTTCGGATGGGATTCGCAAGAAGCGAACTCAAGTGCGGAAAAGTCGCTTAAGAACACGAATCTCAACAAAACGATACCGAAACGAACTCGGATGACAAAAAGTGCAGAATTAATCATTCTCAGAATGACAATATGGTTATGAACGAGTCGCTAATATAGACTTCCGCCAAAAAAATAAAATTACCAGAAAATCGAAATTGCGGATATTACAGGTGTTACCTAATGCGCGCACAAGGGGCGGCTCTTGCGGGAGTGATCGACGGCGCGGTGACATGTTCAAGGAGCGGCCAACATAGTGGAGTGAACGCCGGTTCACAGGTGCGCAAGGGAGGCGCCTGACAGGCTTATTGGTTACGGGTATTTGAGTGATAGCTAAGACCCTGCTATCGAACGATATTCGTATATCAAATTCTTTCAACTCACTTTTAAATGTTTGTCTTGTTATAGACCGCGATTCGTGTTTTTTTTTAAAGTTTGTTTCAACTTGTTTTTAAAGCGTTGGTATCAGGGTTAATTAACCAAGGAGGTTTGACGAAATCTCCGAGGGTTAATTAATCGGGGGTCTTGAGCAGGATATGTCGAATGAGAGATTGTGCCTTTGATTGTATTGTGGTGCCATTCTGTGTATTGAGTCGAGGACCCTGTGAAATGTTGAGATGATTGATCTCGTGATGATGTTATTTGCATTGGGTTGAGAACCCTGTGAGATGTTGTAATGATTTCGTTTGTGACAGTGATCTATAAATTGGGTCGAGGACCCCGAATAACGTGACATGGCTTTCGTGTAATTATTTTCTATATGTTGGGTCAAGGACCCGAGAGCTTTTGAAATTATTTTCCAAAAGTGTTCCCATTCGATTTTCAAAACCCCAAGACGGCCCGAGTTAATAATAATGTTTGCAAACTATCTTATCAAAATACTTTTCCTTTTACAAAAGGGATTTTTCTGACTCATTGGGCTCGTTTAAAGTTTCATTGGTGTTATGTTCCGTAAAGAGAATATGACTATGTTATTATCTTTCACCTTGTGTATGCGAGTGCTACTCTGTGTTGACCATGGGAGTGTATTGTTTGTGTTAAGGCTTCACGATGGTTGAGTTTTGTGTTGTTACTGTTCATATATCTTGGCAGCTCGGGAGCATTCACGGGATTGGCTTGGAAGGAGATGGAAGACGTCGATGCTAATCACACAAGAGTCATAGTCTTTTTCTTTTATTCCATCTGGGTCGGTATTTTCCATTTGGTTGAGTATTCACCCTTGCACGGGTGTATGTTTTCATTTATTAAATGGAGTTGTCATCCCTTTTTGTGTGAAAGTTTATTTTTGTTATTGAGATGTAAAATTCATTAGTTTCTGAATTGTTTAATGACCTTGTCGGTCTGCGTTGTATTTAGATTGACCCCGGTCGGTCAATCATTATATAGTCTAGTGGAGTTTAGCCTGGTAGATCCTTGTGAGAAGGGCCTACGGCGTGTAACATTTCCGGACGTATTCTGGGGGTGTTACACAGATGACACTCCAAGCTAATATGAGGAAGTGGCTTGGTCACTGGATCAGCGATGTTGTCGGCTGAGTCTACTCTATGCAGCACAATGTATCCTTTGCGAACAAATTCTCTTACGAGATGATACTTCCTCTCAATATGTTTGGTGCTGTTGTGAACCCTCGGATCCTTGGCCTGCGCTACAGCTCCGTCGTTGTCGCAGTACAGCGGAACAGGCAGCTCAGCACATGGTATTACTTGAAGTTCTCCTAGAAACTTCTTAATCCATAACCCTTCCTTGGAAGCCTCCGAGGCTGCTTGATACTCAGCCTGACAGGTGGAATCAGCAGTCGCGCTTTGCTTAGCACTACGCTAAGATATTGCTCCTCCATTAAGAGTAAATATGCAGCCAGAAGTAGACATCGAGTCGTCCTTCTATCCTTGGAAGTCCGAATCAGTGAATCCCACCACATCCAATTCTCCACCGCCATACATCAGAACCATATCTCTAGTTATTCTTAAGTACTTGGGAACATTCTTTACGGCAGTCCAATGTTCCCTACCTGGGTTTGCCTGAAACCTACTTGCCACACTCACAGCATACGCAATGTCAGGTCTTGTACACAACATAGCATACATAAGGCTACCCATGGCCGAAGCATATGGTATATTACTCATTTCCTTTCGTTGCTCCTCAGTTTGAGGACACATCTTCGAGGTGAGTTTTATTCCATGTCTCATCGGAAGGAACCCTGTTTTAGAATCATCCATCTTAAATCGCTTTAAGATTTTATCTATATATAGGGCTTGGGAAAGACCTATTGTTCTCTTTGATCTATCCCGGTAGAGCCGAATAACAAGAATATAGGATGCTTCTCCCAAGTCTTTCAGGGAGAAATTACTCGAAAGCCAAGCTTTCACAGAACTAAGCATTCCCACATCATTTCCTATTAGTAGAATGTCATATACATATAGTACTAAGAATGTGATCTTGCTCCCACTAACCCTCTTGTATACACAAGGTTCCTCTACATTTTGTACGAAGTCAAACTCTTTGACCGCCTCGTCAAAACGAAGGTTCCAACTACGCGACGCTTGCTTCAGTCCATAAATGGAACACTGAAGCTTGCACACCTTCTGAATATCGACTTCGGACACAAAGCCTTTAGGTTGCTCCATATAGATTTCCTCCTCGAGGAATCCATTAAGAAAACCCGTCTTTACGTCCATTTGCCATATCTCATAATCGTGGTAGGCAGCTATAGCAAGCATCATGCGAATAGACTTGATCATGGCTACAGGCGAGAAAGTATTGTGGTAATCGATCCATTCTTCCTGGGTATAACCCTTTGCCACAAGCCTCGCCTTATAGGCGTCAACCTTGCCATCTCCATCAGTCTTTCTCTTGTAGATACACTTGTTCGCAATAGACACTATGCCCTTAGGGCGGTCTACTAAGTCCAGACCTGATTGACATTCATCGAGTATATCTCAACTTCCATAGCTTCACGCCATTTCGCGGAGTCTACATCCACCATCGCTTGGTCATAGGTCGTTGGGTCGGTCTCTTGGCTATTAATTGGAACCTCATGGAGACCCAGCTCCTCCAAGTGCACAAGGCTATACCTCTCGGGTAAATGAGATACCCTACTAGACCTACGCGGTGGTTGTACTTGTGTTTCAGAAGGTTCGATTCCAGTTTCTTGCACAGGTGTCTCCTTAGGAATTTCATTGTATTCTTCTAAAGAAATACTTCTAGCTGCTCCGCCTTCCTGAATGAACTCATCTTCCAAGAAGTGTGCTTGTAAAGCAACAATGATCTTTCGATCTTAGGGCATGTAGAATAGATAACCCATCATCCCGAATGGGAATCCAATGAAACATCCCTTCACGGACCTTGCTTCCAACATTTCCCCCTTAGTGTTCTTGACATAGGCGGGCATCCCCAAATCCTAATGTGATTAAGACTTGGTTTCCTGCCTTCCCACATCTTATATGGAGTTTTAGGAACAGAGTTGTAAGGACATCTGTTCAAGATGTAAGCGGCAGTCAGGAGTGCATACCCCCACAGGTAAATCGGTAAGTCGGTATAGCCCAGCATGGAACAGACCATGTTCAACAAGGCCCGGTTCCTTTTTTCTGACACAACATTTAACTGAGGAGTACCTAGAGGTATTAGTTGTGATACTATTCCATGTTCCTTTAGGAACTCGTCAAACTCCATACTCATAAAGTCCCCACCTCGGTCCGACCGAAGTGCTTTGATATGGTTTCCAGTTTGTTTCTCGACTAGGGCCTTGAATTCCTGGAATTTCTCAAAGGCCTCGGATTTATGTTTCATTAAGTATACATAACCATACCTAGTATGATCATCTGTCAACATAATGAAATACTGATATTCATCACATGCTGTTTCCAAATCACCACATACGTTGGTATGTATTAATCCTAGTTTATCAACGACTCTTTCAAAAGTCCCTGTGAAGGGGGACTTAGTCATTTTGCCTTTAAGGCAAGATTCACAAGTAGGAAAGGGATCCGATCCCAATGGACCCATAAGACCATCCTTTTCCATTTTGTAAACCTTGGTCTGACCAACATGACCAAGTCTAAGATGCCATTTCGAAACTTGATTAGTTTCATCCCTACCACACTTCCTAGTCACAGTATTCACAACGACTTTGTTGTGAGGTTTAGATGATACTGATCCATTTAACAATGTAGCATTGCCCAGTAGTTTATTTCTAAAATAAATTTTGCAGAACCATCACCAATGAAAAATGAAAAGCCTTTCCGATCCATGACAGGAATGGATACAATTTTTTATGCACCTTGGGCAAAACAAGTACATCTTCTAAAGTCAGAACAAAACCGGATTCTAAACCCAAAAGAAGTGATCCTATGTCGGTTGCCTCGACATTATGCCCACTTCCAAGCGGTGATCATCACTTCCCGGCTTCAAGCTTCCTACTTTGTTTGAGATCCGATTCACGGTATAAATATGAGAACTAGCACCGAATCTAGTATCCATGAAGTAGAAAATACGATGTGAGAACAATTTGTTTCCAAAACTAAAAGTTACAGACGAAGTGCCATGAAGAATCGGACAGTCTCTAGCCTAGTGGCCCAGCTCACCGCACTTGAGACAAGTGTCCTTCTTCTTCTTGTTCTTCGTAACCATAGGGGCCTTGCCCTTACCCTTGAAGTCCTTGACTTGTGGTCCTGCCTGCTTCTTGGTTCTTTTCTTCTTGTTCTTAGACCTTCGAGGTCCAGAAGAAATCACAAGGGCATACTCCTTCATCCGCGGAGTCTTCATCTGAGACTGAGAGGTGTTGTGGGAAAATCCCTCCCAATATGCCGCAAGTGCACGGTGTCAACAGGTAATAAAGTGATGAGTAAAGTATCGTTCCCTCGAGGACTGATTTCACTAAGTACCAAAATTTAGTCAACTCACAATTTTATTTGAAGAACAATTAAATAGAGTTTATATCTAAACTAATTACAGAAAATAAATAATAGTACTAATAATAATAATAATAATACTAATAAGGGGTAGGATTATGATTTTCACCTCAAACAATCGGGAATGATATTTATTCGATTCAATTCACTGTTATTCAATTGATTGTAAGCCAGGAATTCCTAAATTATTCTAAAGCCTTTCCCAAGGTCGATAGAAAATACTACGAATTACTAACTCGATATAACCCTATTCGAATCAGATAATTAATAGCTAAAACAGTTCAAGAATTCCCACAATAATTAGGCTTCACAATTCCCAAGAGTATATTCCTATCTCACGAAAATTATGATTTGTCTCACAAGAACTATGCCTACATTTCATCTCCCGAATCCATAAAGACATTCAAAACAAATTAACTGTTGGCCAGACAATTAAAAAGCATTAAGAACAGTAAGAAGAATCCAATTCAATAGAATAACGAGTAAATCGAAATAATAATAAATAATCAAACCGTCATGAAATTGGCTACAATCAAAATCCTACTCGAATAAATCTAAAAAAACTAAGATGCAGAAAAACCGTAGGGATCCGTGGTCCTGTCGTCCCCCCCACAAATCTACACCTTGTTTTATTTTCTTTCCTCCGCCGAAAAACAACTCTCTGTCCTGCTCTCTCATCCCCCCAAATCTGTTCTATCATGTGCCTTTTTATATTATTTCTCTTTCTATCCTTCAGTAGTTTTTTCCTCTTCCCAGGAAATCAATTCCTTTCCTCACGTCAACCTCCTCTCAGCGCAACACCCCAAAAGCCCAAGCGGCCCAAAAGCCGCGGCCCAATTCTCCCACACACAACCAGGGCGTCTTTTGCGCTTTCTGTGCCGCGGCACACAGTACAGTGGGTACATTATTTGCTGGTTGTCTTCGTGTGCCGCGGTTCACTTGGTGTGTGCCGCGGCTCATGACCAAAAACTGCTATTTTCGCCCGTTTTTCATCGTTTTGGCTCCCGGACTTCAATTTCCTGTCAATCATACAATATTAAGGCATTAAAGGCTCATTTAGATAATTTCACTCTCCAAAATACTACAAAATAATGATAAATAAGCGTATAAAAATACGCCTAACAAATACCCCCAAACTTAAGCCTTTGCTTGTCCTCAAGCAAAAAGAATTAAATTCAATAAAAGAATGTCGTGAATCATCGTGCAACTCATAGTGTTCAACCTAATCAATACTATCCTGTAATTCTCTCTAAATAATACGAGTGTCATAAAAGCGAGCTGCACTCAGAATAATGATTCCGCAAAGTAATCAAGTTCAGTCCTAATCACTCGTTCATGAAGAAAATCCAGCTCAAAGATTAACAAAACGTGAGTCAAATTGACCGTCAATATGAAAGGCTAAAATAAACAAGCTAGTTCGTCCCGTTCCACAGTCTAAAGGCACAAATTTCACGAGTTTCATAACAATTAAACCTCGGACAGTATTCCCTTATATATATGTTCAAGAATTTGATTCGAGTTGACCACTAGGTTAGGATCTCGGGATGTTTCATCGGGATAATCCTAGGGTGGAACTTCCATTCTCATGTATTGGAAAACCGTTTGACGTAAAAGACACTCATGGGGCACATGGATGCTTCTAGTTACTAAGTTCCCTTCTACAGTGGAGAAACAACTCGAATATGTAATTTCCGCATGTCCGAATCAAGGTCGCCATTTTACGCGAGAGTAAACAGCGGGTCACGCGAATACCCCCGATTACTAGGCTCCCTATCATTGGCACATGTGAAATATCTAAATCACTAGTCTAATCAGGGTCGTCGTTTTACGCGAGAGTAAACAACGGGTCACGTGAATGCCCCCGGTTACTAGACTTCCCTTCATAGAACAACATTATCTCGACTTTTGGGAAAAACTGACCGACTCTAAACTCAATCTAAGTGCCAAAACGACTAATATAACTGGACGACTAACTAACCGAAAAATGTAACCAAACGTATTGACGGTGATTTTAAAATAAGTATTTATCGTCTCTTATATGCCAAGACCTCTACAATCACGAAAAATCTTAGACCTAAATGAATACTAAGCAGAACAGAAATAACTGACTACAACGCGACTAGAACTCGACCGTTTCTTCAGAGAGAAAAACAGTGTCGTAACATCAGTATCACACAAATAGAAGCACGAAAAATTCACGAATAAAGAAAAACTAAGACAAGCAAGGCTATCTAAAAAATTTTACGCAAAGTAATGAAAAGTGCAACGAAATAAAGTACAGCAATAAAATAAAGTACATCAATGAATGTAGCAACTGAAAGTAAATCCCCTCCAAACTTAGGACGTACATTGACCTCAATGGACAAAAAATGATATGCAATAAAAGTAAAAGGTCAAGTACTCCCCTCGGTCCGCTCGGGGAGAGTGCCGGCATCATCCGGTGAGGAGGGTGGTGTGGCTGGCCGGGCGGGTGCAATAAATGGCCCGTCTGGATGCATGATATGATCCGTCCATGCGGCGAGGTGCTCCTGATGATAAGCATCCCTCGCAGCAAGAGGCCTCGCCTCTCGTCGGCTGGCCCGACGGGCCTGCTCTCGCATCTCGGCTCTGACGGCAGCAATAACGCTCTCCCGCTCCGTCCGCTGCTCCTCCCGCATGGCAGCCATCAAGCTCTCTCTCTCTCTCTCCTCAACTATTCTCTCTCTCTCCTCGTCTCCTCTCTCAGCTCCTCTCTCTCTCCTCAGATCCTCCCTCAGCCCATCAAACAACTCCTGCAACCTCGCTCTGTCGGGTGGCGGGCCGGCATCTCCATGTGTCAACAAAAGCGGCTCGGGGGACCCCTCGTGGGCCTCCTCTAGCAGAAATCCTCTCCCCCGAGCGTGCGCCGGCGCTCCTCCCCACTGGTCAAAGTGTGATATGATGCGGTGGTCGATCGGGGCCTGGGGGGCAAGCATCGGCTCGTCGTCTAACCACGTCAGCCCCGACTGCCGGAACAAAGCACAGATGAGAGAGGGGTGCTTCAACCCCGTCTTGGCCCCCCCGGATACACTGGAAGATAGATCGGACCAGGATGGGGGCCACATCGAAACGCAGCCCGGACGTGATAGCATAAAGTGTCCGGGCGCGGGAGAGAAAGACAGTACGGATATGGGAGGTGGGGTCAATGCGTGCGCAGATAAAATAAAGCCAGGCACGCCCGAGCCGGATGAGGCGCGAGCTCCTGAAGTGGAAAGTGGAAGAACCCTGTGCTCGCTGCTCCCAGTCGGTATCGGGCTGTGCAAGGGTCTTGAGCAGGGCCTCCTTCATGAGGCTGGTCATCACTCGGTCATAGGCCAACTCATCAACTACCGGAAGCCCAAACAACCTCCGAATAGCAGCCGTGGAGAAATCAACGGTAACCCCTCGGACATTGACTTGAGTCCGAGACTCTAATGACGGCAACGTATGCCCTGCCCGAATGTGCTTCAGCAGTGCGCTGGCGTAGAACTCCTGCACAATCGAGATAACCGCTGGCTCGGGGGGTGCAGCAAATCTGGCCCACCCCATCTCATCAATCATAGTGAGCAATTCCCCGTCCTGAGGAGCTGGAGTAAATCCCCTCTCTGGAATAAGCGGTCGTGGCCGGATCTTTTCATTGAATATCTTGTGAATTTCAGGGTCCGAAAATTGGTGCCCCTCCGCCTCGGCCCGACCACGAGAGGTCTCCCCTCGAGTGGGGGATGACTGGGTCCTAGCTCTCTTGCTCAGTTTCTTTGTTCTCGCCATAATCATTCTTGAAAAGTACAACACGAGGGTTTATTCACGCAAACAATAATAACAATGATCTACACTCGGCTAAGGATGTCCAGCCAGAAATCCCGAATTTAACAAAATAGCGCATTCGTGACAGAAGGATGAAATTGGACTTAAACGTTTAACCTGGATGTAAGGGTTGGACTTGCTGTAAATTCAGAACGTATACGTTGCACGAAAATTCAAAAGATTGCTTTTCCAAAGAAAATTTTTCACTTAGGCAATTTATCAAACACCTTGAGGGCACAAGTTTACTTGAAGAATAAACATGGCTATAACTCGATTCAACCCCCAAGAACAGAAACACAATTCAATCATTATCAACACAACACACTCAACTCATTGACATTCCGATTTAACCATGAAAATTCGATTAAAACTACCATGTTATTCCCTAAACCATCCTAGAAATTTTTGAAGGAGAATAAACATGTTCAATCCATCCAAAGCATAAACAACTTTCAAATTTAAACCATAAGCAAGTAAAGATTAAAGATTGGAACGTACCTTTTGGTTTTGTGAAGATTGCAAGAAGAAATCACAACAAAAATTGGAAGACAACTTCGGCCGAATCGCGTGCTGGGGAGGGAAAGAGAAGGGAAGAAGAAATACCTGGGTGTTCGGCCGATTGAGGATTATAAGCTACCAGGGCCTTTCAGATTCCGCATAGTGTGCCGCGGCACAACTAAAGTGAGCCGCGGCACAGGGTACAGTCCCTTTTACCTGCTTGCTCGTTTTGTCGTGTGCCGCGACACAGATTACGTGTGCCGCGTCTCAGTGCTCAAGTGTGCCGCGGCTCATTTATGCCGTGCCGCGGCACAAGGTACAGTGTGTTTAGCTCATCTCCTTCGTTTTGTGTGTGCCGTGGCTCACAATACTTGTGCCGCGGCTCACACGTCAGTTTCTTCCCTGGGACTTTCCTGCACAGAATTTTGAGAAGAACACGTTAAAAGCGAGCGGCAGAAGCAAATTGAAGCACAAAAATGATGAAAAATAAGAATCACAAATGCAAGAAAAATAAAGAAACGCAAAAATCTACAACTACGAACTCGGGTTGCCTCCCGAGAAGCGCTAAGTTTATAGTCTTCAGCCGGACCTATTGGAAAACATTAGTTCGCTTTTCGCAAAATCCATTTAGTTTCCGCCCCGTTCATCGAACCGTTCATATATTTGTTAAAATTATGACCATTGGTCGTCAGCGATTCGACTTTCGGTTTGATCATCAAATGTTGTTTGCGGAAAGGTTTCGATGTGAACAACTTCCCGAAACACCCGGTTTTTCCATGACTAATTGTCCGCTGGGTTTTCGGCTTACTCTCCTCCTTCACAAACGCACTCAAGACTGCAGCATATTTGTCCTCATGCTCGAGGAGCGCCACTCGTTCTACATCCTTCTTAAGACTTGGACCATTTAACACAAAATCTGAATTTTCCCACCGACGATGTTTTCGGTGCTTTCCTCTTTCAACGGCATTTACACTTTCAATTTGTGACCTGTTATCAATACTTCCGGGACATGGAAACGATTTGAATACTTGAAAAGTAACTTGCTCGTCTTGGACCCTCAGAGTTAACTCCCCTTTTTCCACGTCTATAAGGGTTCGGCCCGTCGCTAAAAATGGTCGTCCCAAGATGATTGGAATATCTTCATCTTCCTCCATGTCGAGTACGATGAAATCGGCCGGAAAGATGAACTTATCAACTTTGACTAAAACATCCTCAATCACTCCCCTTGGGTATTTGATGGATCGATCCGCCAATTGTAAGGAGACTGTTGTTGGCTTGGCTTCCCCAATATCCAGCTTTTTGAAAATCGACAGAGGCATGAGGTTGATACTAGCACCGAGATCGCACAATGCCTTTTTAAACGAAAGATTCCCCATGGTGCACGGTATGTTGAAACTTCCCGGATCTTTCAATTTTGGTGGGAGCTTCTTTTGAAGAATTGCACTGCACTCCTCTGTCAAGGCGACCGTTTCAAACTCCTCAAGCTTTCTTTTCTTCGATAATATCTCTTTCATGAACTTGACGTAACTCGGCATCTGTTCCAACACGTCGGCGAATGGAATGTTAATGTGAAGCTTTTTAAATACGTCAAGGAACTTAGAAAATTGTTTGTCCACCCTTCTTTGCTGTAATCTCTGCGGAAACGGGACGGGGGGCACACATGTCTTCGAGTTATCCGGCAACTTTATTGAAGGTTTCAACTCCTTCGACTCCTCTGGCTCTAAATCATTCTTTTCCTCAATTTCTTTCTTCTTTTCACACCGCTCGGGCTGATCCAGCACCTCTTTCCCACTTCTTAAGCTGATTGCGTTTAGACTCTCTCTAGGATTTGTCTCTGTTGTACTCGGCAATGCTCCCTCAGGCGGTATTGTCAACACATTAGCAATTTGGCCCAGCTGGACCTCCAAGTTCCGAATGGAAGCGGAAAGATTTTGCAATGTTGCTTCAGTACGGGTCATAAATTGACTCGTATTTGCCGCCAATTTTGCGAGTGCTTCCTCGAGAGACATTTTGGGAACGGGAGGGGGCTGCTGTTGATTCTGAGCGAATGGGGGCTGGTATGAGTTCTGTCCGTTTCTCCATGAAAAGTTGGGATGATTGCGCCACCCCGGATTATAAGTGTTGGAGTACGGGTTATTCGGCCGATTCCCATTTCCCACGAATTGAGCTTGCTCCATCTGATGTTGTTCGAACGGTTTTCCAACTTGACATTCTGCGCTCCGGTGTGATCCGTTACACCAATTGCATGTCTCTATGGTAACGGGGGCTGGTGCGTGCGAAAATGCTTGGAGCTGTTGGGTCAAAGCGGCGACTTGAGCTGACAAGGTGGAAATCGGGTCATTACTTGAAACTTCCATAACTCTCTTCGGTGTCAATCTTTTCGATGGCCATTGGTACGCATTTGCGGCCATATCTTCCAAAAGCGAGTGTGCCTCGGCCATAGACTTTCCCATCAAGGCCCCACCAGCGGCCGCATCCACGAGAGTGCGTGTAGAAGCACTCAAACCAGTATAGAACGTATGAATCTGAAGCCAATCAGGAAGGCCGTGATGAGGGCATCTTCGTAACAAATCTTTATATCGCTCCCACGCCTCGTGGAGCGATTCCATATCGTACTGACCAAAGGTGGTTATTTCGTTTCTCAACCTCGCCATCTTAGCAGGTGGGAAGAATTTGGCAAGGAAGGCTTGCGCTAACCCCCCCATGTTGTAATCGACCCCGACGGTAAGGAATTTAACCAAAATTTCACTTTATCCGTCAAAGAGAAAGGGAAAAGCCTCAATCAGATGGCATCGTCGGTGACACCATTGGTCTTGAACGTGTCGCATATCTCAAGGAAGGAAGCAATATGGGCATTCGGGTCGTCATTCGGTAGTCCGCAGAATTGGCTCGCCTGCACCATCTGAATAATAGCAGGCTTGATCTCAAAATTATTGGCTTGGATAGTGGGACGCCGAATTCCTGAAAAATTAGCATTGATCTGCGGTATGGCATAATCTCGAAGAGCTAGTTCCGGTTGAACTTGCCGCACTTGGTTATCTCCTCCTTGTACTTCGATAGTTTCGGCCATGTTGACCGTCGTCTGCAACTCTCTTTTCTCCTTCTTGTTCCTTCTTAGCGTGCGCTCGAGCTCGGTATCCAAAGGTAGTAGGCCTTCGTTACCGAGTTTTCTCATGCACTACACGAAAGGTCCTGAAAGGAAAAATAAATAAACGAAATTAAATACACAAAAATAAAAATAAAACGTTCAAATTAAGACTGGAAATACTTAAATCGATATTAGAAAATTTCAATCCCCGGCAACGGCGCAAAAAACTTGTTGCGATATTTCTTACACGCAAGTGCACGTCATCGTTTACAAGTAATAAAGTGATAAGTAGAGTATCGTTCCCACGAGGACTGAATCTCTAACTACCGATTTTTGTGTATTCCAATTTTATTTGAACAATCGAATTCGGGTTTTTGCAATTAATAACTAAAAGAATTACTAAAAGACTAGTATAAAACGATAGCTTGAATAAAAGAAATCAAATGATGAATAAGTCTAGGGTTCTGAATCCACCTCAGTTTATCCGAATTTACTCTCGATTATCCGTAATAAATAATTTTCCCAATTTATTGAAGGCGGAGATTGCTAATATATTCTACCGCCTCTCCCGAGGTCAATAGATTTATCTAAAGGCGAATAACGCACTCTATCCCTAGGTGAATTAATTCGTCAATAGGCGAAAGGCATAAAATCTCCCAAAGGCCACGTAGTTCCTATGAGTATATTCCTATCTCACAGAATAAAACGGTCCTCACCAATAGTTCCTCACCAAATCTCCTCTCCCGATTCGAATTGAATGATTAAATCAATGCAACTATTGTCAGATAATTGCAAGCATTAAACACAATTGGGACAACTCAATAAAAAGGTAATTAATTGGATAATCTCAAGAAATTCGTCAAAACATAGGTTTCATCAAAACCCTAGATTAGGGCTTTAGCCTGACATACTAATAATTGAAAATACAGAATAAATGAATGAAAGCATTAAAATCAAACGCAGATGAAGCTCGGATTCCTCCGTTCTTCAGCTTCCGCCCTCTGCCTTTGAAGTCTTCTGCTTCCCTCTTCTTCTGCCGTCTCCAAGCTTAAGCTCCAAAAGATCCAAGATCAAAATATCATTAATTAGGGTCTTAAACCCTATTTATAGCTCAGCACATCTCCAAATCGCCTCCGTATCAATCGGTCGAAAACTGGCTTCGAAACGGCCCAAAATCCGCGCGGACATACAAAAACCGCCAAGTGTGCCGCGACGCACTAAACCTGTGCCGCGGCACGAGCCTTGTTGGATGCAGGCGTCATCAATTCTTACGTGCCGCGGCTCACAGGGCCGTGCCGCGGCAGTCTGATTACTACTCGCCTTGGTGGGTGTCTTCTGTGCCTTGTGGCTGCTTCCTTGTGCCGCGGCTCAGAGTCCAGATTTGCCGTTTTCGCCCGTTATGCCTCGTTTTAGCTCCCGGACTTCAATTTCCTGTCAATCATACAAAATTAAGGCATTAAAGGCTCATTTAGACAATTTCACTCTCCAAAATACTACAAAATAATGATAAATAAGCGTATAAAAATACGCCTAACAAGCGGTCACCAATTTGTTCATTAGCCCAACTAAGTTACACGCAATCTCATTGCAGTTTAAGTTCATAACAAACTGTGAGAAGGAATCAGGGCGAGAATGTAGGATAAGGTCGGTTTGAAGAGAAGTATCCATCTTAAAATCAAGAGCCTCCAATCTCTCGATCATAAATATCATTTTGAGGATGTGGTCCCCAACCTTCTCACCTTCCTTCATCCTTGCACCGAATAGTTGATTGGATATCTCATATCTAGCAGTTCGACTGTGCTCACCATAAAGCTCGGTTAAGTGAGATAGAATCTGCCTAGTAGAAGTCATTTTCTCATGAGCTATCTGAAGATCATTAGATATAAAAGCCATTATGTAAGTACAGACTTTTACGTCATCCTTAACCCACTTTTTGTAGTTTTCAATCTCTTCCTGATTGGATCAAGTACGCACTGGAGGCGTCGGAATATTCGTCTCCAAAATGTATCCAAGTGCCTCTATACTGAAGACAATCATCAGATTGCGGAGCCAGTCCACAAAGTTAGGTCCGATCAAGGTGTTCTTTTCGAGTAGAATTGCGAGTGGGTTCATTGTCATATTGAGAGTTATGTCTGCATCAAGTACGACAGATTAATTAGTGACTCGTTTAATTATGATCTAAGTATAGAATTAAGGTCTTTTCTATTCTTATTACCCAGCTCCCACTATTTTTATCGGAATAACACACTCCCATGTGAAATCCTGAAGTATCGTTCGCTCTACTTTATAGTGGTGATCGAGTTCTTTACAAAATAGAGGGCAACCGAACAGGTTTCTAGTCTATTAATTTTCATAAAGTGGTGTCCAACACCAACCCATCTAATTGATGATTCGATCTTCTTTTTTCCCTTGTTCACTCCCCTCAACCTATACGATTTCTATACTTCGTGAACAAGTTAAGTTTATACCATCGACGCAAATCAGTTTCACAATTGAATCTTATCCGGCAACCTATCAGGTTTCTAGGGATAAAATTTGCTCCAACCGAAGGCATACAATGCACTCCCGGCAATTCATCCATCCTCCCCGAATGTCTACCCCGATAACTCGGAATCATAGCACATCCGGTTTGGATTTCAATTTCCCAAAAGCTCGATGGAGGGAAGGAAAACCTTGAAACCTTATAAACTTAATAATTTGTCGTGGGAGAATTTTCGTGATTAATGTTACACTTTGCATATTAATTCATTTAAGTGCGTTTGTAGCATTTATACAATATGAACAACCATTCACAACTTAGTTGCTACCAACATGTAGTTCATGGACCGTTCCTAGAAACAAAAATTTCGTAATCCAATTACAAGTCTTCGTCTTGAATCTTTGTCTTCTCGAAATGGATCTTCCTCCGGTCATCGTCATTACATATAAATTTTACATTGAAAATTGCATCCTAGATACAAATATTTCTAGTAAAATAAATAGGCTCAAAACGGCCTTTACAACCCAATCGAATAAACTGAACGATTCAAAACTAAGTCCATGAACCACATCCCCATTCAAAAGCATTCATCCAATAAATACTATATAAATGGATAGCGTAGAGATACATTGATCCAATCAACATATAAACAACAAATAGAATCGATCCAATCAATTCACACAATCGGTAATATGAAAACATTCAAAAATAATTCGATCGTTAACAAGTATTCTAATGAATCAATACTCCCAAATAAAATGAAATACCATAGATCATTTAACCATATTAAATCTAATTTAATACGCGAGAGATTAATTTTCTGGAATACACGAAAAAACCAAATTCGGGATCAAACTGCCCGCCTAACACAGGCCCGTGCCGATTGGCACGGTCGGGTCACCCGTCTAGTACCTAGACTGGCTGCCTGGTACGGCCCGTGTCATTTTACACGGTCGGGTCAAACCGACAGTTTTCAACCCTTGTCCGAAAAGTCGTCCAACGATGATTCGGGGCTAGATTTTCAACCGGATATCCAATATCAATATTTTCCGACTTTCATATCTACAATATAAATCACATTTCCCAGAGATTAAAGATTTATATTTAGACATAAACTTATAAAAAATATAAGTACAATGAACGAAAAACATACACCACGATTATGACTATAAATGATTCCAAATCATTCATCATCTAATCAAGCATTCTAAATGCCAATATTGTATATACGATCGCAAGACCTACGCTCCGATACCACTGTTGGGATTTGGTGCCTAAATCAAAGGCCCAGTGGAAGTGGTAAAACGAAAATTAATTCGATCCGAATCCCTACGAGGATCGATCAAGCTATGTATATACGAATATAATACGAAACACAAGGGGATACGAGAAACATACCCTTGTATTCCGTTGATTAAATGGAGTCCTTCTCTTGAGCGATTCCCCAAGCTTTAGTTGATTTCCCTACGATCCAATCCGCTCCAAGCTCTTGGATGGTCCAACGTCAAAAGCACCGCATCGGAGAAACGAACGGAACGACGATCACCTTGCTAGCTAGAGCTATGATGATGAAGCTTTCAATTGTGATTATAACACTCTAAGTTTATAGCTCACTATCTATCTTTGATTTCTTGATTTATCTCCAAGAACCACCAAGAAGAAATGAAGAAGAAGATGAAGACTATTGAGAAAACAATTTTCTCTCTCTCTCTCACTTGAACTCACGGTTGATGCAATGAATGTGGGTGAGGGAGAATTAGTCTTCTCTTTTTATTCTTCATTCCAATCAGTCATATCACCTTTATAAATTAAAAGGAGATTCCATGTCCCCTTAGATAAAATATTTCATGATTTTAAATCATGAAGTCTTCCACCACATTAGGTGGAAGACAAGGGGGAACGGCCATCTAGAAGGGAATTGAAGAGTTCGGTTCATTCCGGACTCCCGCGAGTCCAAACTGATAAACTCCAATTCCGTTTCGATATATTTATTTCGATTAATTAATCCAATTAAATAACCATATCAAAATACATAATAACATAACTAATTTCTCCAAGAAATAATTATATTCATGAATTAGATTAATCACCCAATAATTTATTTAATTCATTAGGCCGTAAATCAATTTATCCAATAAACCAATTTAGACATCCAATGTCCCAAATTAGATATCCAATATCTAACATTCATAATGAGAGAATAAGCTCGATTCATTCCGTCGCCAATCCTATTGGGCGACTCGGTAGGTCCGTCTCAGTCAGCAATGGGAGGAACCAAAGAGTAGTAGCACCACCTAGCCAGCCTGCCGGCCTACACTATATACCCAAACTGAGAACAATGATTGGGATCATTCAAGAACCATTATGTCGTGAATACCAGTATACATATAAACTCTTCTTTCAAATGTCCCGATCAAGTTATAGGGTAACGGTCAGTCAAACCCTATCTGTACTTGACACTATGTATGAGTTAATGCAAATCGAGATCGTCGAGCTCTCGTGTATCTAATACAACTAGCTCCAATGCTTTGGCCAAAGACTTATGATCTCATCTGCCAATAACCGCATAGGACATATAACCCGTTCACTAACAGGAGAAAGTATTCTATCTTGGTATTCAGTAGGACCTGCTACTTGCCCATCAAGATGCACGCCGAGGTTGACCCCCGCCTTTTGGTTTACAGGGTCGAAATACTCTAATGAAAATCTTGACGTCACAAGCACATCCCTACTAAATCCTCAAGTCGAAGGTCCAGGAATACCTAGCACAACCTTTCGATTCCGTCATTGACTCTCCCGGAGTGAAATCCACGTGACGAATCAAGGGTAAGTCGGTTCGAGTATACTAATCCAATTAGCATACCTATAACATGTGCTCCCACTAACCATTAGTGTTCGACAGGCACTCTCCATGTCAAAGAACACGTCATACAAGTCTTCACATAAACTTAACGCCCAATGAAGTTTCATCGACTTGCGAACGATTAAGTATTTGGGCTATAAATCTTTCCAGTGCCGACCCCCTTATCAAATAAGGAGTGGAACATTATGCTCTCAAATACACGGACTAGTTTCTATATGTATATATACGAGTTAGGAATGCCAGTAATTACCAGTAAATAAAGAAACATCCATTTGCCTTATGATAATGATTTACATAATAACAAGTACAATGCCCTCACTCAACATCCTCTGAGTGGCATTCGAGGGCATACTCCTAACACTAACTGTTTGGACTTAATATCTTCCTTCACGGATGACGTAATCTCGAGGAAATGTAATTGTCCTTGAGATCTTTGAGGCCAAACTTCCATTTCCAAATCAATCAACTGTCGTCTGAGCTTCTATTGAATGGTAAGTAATTCTAATTTCTGCAACACGACTGACTTGTGTTGGAATATTTTATTCCATACATTCATTAATAGTGTTTTGATGATTAAGATGCTAAACAAAGCAAAACAACAAAGAGACGAAGCAAAGCAGCGAAGGAATCGGACGCAAAAAGCTGGATAATAACATTATTAACGTACGCAATGTGCCTATATTAACATACGTTAAAGAATGAAGTTAACGTGCATAATATGCAATGTATAACGTACGTAACAAGGACCTACCTGCAGAACAGTCGACTTACCTGATTCATAGGACGCCGAATGCACGCTCCCTGAAAACCCGGTCTAAAACATGGACCAATATAAGCCGGAGTACCGACCTCTTAGTAATGAAAGGTTTTCTTAGACAAGTGGATGCCGACCTCAAGGTCCTTTAGAAGGTTGCCGACCTCAAAGGTCCGCCCACCTCGGAGGCCCCGTTGACCTGAGACATACTTTAGAAGGTTGCCGACCTCAAAGGTCCGCCGACCTTGGAGGCCCCGCTGGCCGGAGACATCTGTTAGAAGGGCGCCGACCTCAAAGGTCTCCCGAAGTACGGATTTGAATAAGAACGACCCGACCTAAGTGATCTTTCATAATAGGAGCCGATCTAAGGCCTCCAGCTCATGAAGGTCGAAGTCTCGGGAAAGAACATCCCGAATCATCCGACAGAATCCCTGAGATCCAGGAATTGAGAGCCCATACCTTGCAATCCCGGAAATCCAGGGATGGGAAATCGCAGCCCGAATCCCTGGATATCCAGGATCTTCTCTAAAAATCAGGGAAGATCTTAGAGAACAAGGTATCTCCCTGCTATAAAAGGAAGGGGGGGGGGGGGGTTCAAGGGGATTCACATTCTGAGATTATAGCATACTTTAGAGAGAGAACGAGAGACAATACTTCATACATTTTGGGTTTTCTTAGCTAAACTCCTGAGATTAACCCAGTTCTTGGTGACCGATCAGCTCGGTTACATCAAGTGGCGCCGTCTGTGGGAACTGTGACATCGAGTCACTTTGAGCTGAGATGTGAGGTTAGTAATGGCGGAAGAAATGAACCAGAAAAGAATAGGGGAGTTGATACCCCGAAATTTAGAAGAGGAACTAGCAGCTGCGGGTGGAGAAGCGGCTCTGGAAAAAACACCTATCACCCCTGTAGAAGAAGTCGCACCAAGCACAATCACACTGACGAAGGAAGCCTTAGCCGACATAATCGCCAGTGCGATCCAGAAGAGTCGGGAGGTCGAAAAATAAAGGATACCGCGAAAAGTAATACCCATCCTTTCGGATGGGCCGGAGGAAATTGATCAGCAGGAAGAGCATGGGGAGAGTTATCCAAGAATATGGGAGCGATCTAGACAGGAAAGAACACAGGATCCCTTGATATCCAGTATGCAAGATGAGCTGGAGGAATTGCGACAGAGGGTTGCGGGGAAGGACATGGAGAGTCATCCAGACCATCCCTTCTCAGAAAGCATACTGCAGGCCGAGCTCCCATATGGGTTTAGGGCTGTCACCTTCACCTACGATGGACTCTCAGATCCTACCCGACATTTATACCGATTTGAGAACATGGCGGTACTACATCGATATTCGGATGCTGTGAGTTGCAGGGCATTCCTAGCTACGCTGACAGAGTCAGCTCAGGATTGGTTTCACCAGATACCCCCTGGGTCAATCACCAGCTTCAAGACTTTCAGCTCCGCGTTCTTGACTCACTTTGCCAGCGCCAGGGTGCACCAATATACCTTCATGTCCTTGTTCAGTATCAAGCAGTACTCCGGAGAAGCGCTGAGAGCTTATGTGACCCGATTCACAAAGGCATGTCTGGAGGTACCCTCGTCGTCAGAAGAAGTGAAAACCAGTGCCTTGACGCAGGGACTGAGGCCGGGGTTGCTACGCACCTCATTAGCTAAAAAACCAGCCAAAACATATGATGAGGTCCTAGCCCGATGTTCGAAATACATTAATGTTGAGGAAACCGAGAAGGATATGGAGGAATTGCAAAAAAAGCCCGAAGATGGGGAAAGGGGGTCCAGCAGATTGATACGGCGTGAGGAGTACACCTTTCAAGGAAATTTACCTCGGGAAGAAATGTCGCGGGGAAAAACAGATCGAAAGAAGAGCAATACCGTTCTAAGACGACCAAGATTTGACCAATACAGCCCACTAACAATGAGGAGAGCCCAGGTTTTGGAAGCAGTTGAGGATAAGATGAACAGGGTTATCAAGTGGCCTATATCTCGTCCTAATAGGACCACCTAGCCAAAGTCAGAGCTTTATTGTCGATTCCACAATGATTACGGGCAGAAAATAGATGAGTGCAAGCACCTTAAAGATGAGATCGAAAGGCTGGTCCGAGCGGGACATCTAATGGAGTTCACATATCAGCAGAGTAATGGAGGTCGGAGGCAACCACCCATGCCCCGAGTAGGGGTCGGGGTGAAAAGAGAAGCTCATGAGGACCCATGCTCCCGACTAAGAAAGGAGTAATCCACATGATATCAGGAGGACCAACCGACGAAAGTTCTAATCAGGCCAGGAAAGCCCACGCACGAAAGGCTAGGTGTCATCAGCTCAAGGAGGTCGCCTATATAGGCCGCGGGCCTATCATTCAGTTCAGCCCCGCGGATTATAGCGGGATACATGCACCCCATAATGACGCGCTAGTCATAACCGCGGAGATCACCAGTTACGATGTGCAAAGGGTATTTATCGATACGGGGAGCTCGGTAGACATCTTATTCTATGACTGTTTCAAACAGATGAACCCGGAAGTGGAATTAAAAAAGGTAGATACCTTGCTCTATGGGTTCTGCATGACCTAGGTGCAACCGGTGGGAGAAGTGGTGCTTCCGGTAGCACTAGGTCGGATGCCCCATCGAAAGGTCAAGATGCTCAGGTTTTTAGTGGTGGACACCAAATCGGCCTATAACGCTATTCTAGGGCGACCAGGACTCAACAAGTTCGAAGCAGTGGCCTCTACCGCACACATGAAAGTAAAATTCCCCGTAGGAGTTGAGGTAGGGGAAGTAGCCGGAGATCAGTTTGTAGCCGGGAAAGGTCAGGGAAAGTGGAGGATGTGCATGGACTTCCGGGACCTAAATAAAGCATGCCCAAAGGATCACTACCCGCTACCCCACATAGATCAGCTGGTGGATTCAACCTCGCGGTGCAAGTTACTCAGTATGATGGATGCTTCTCAGGGATATCACCAGATTCCTCTACTTTTAGGAGACGAGAAGAGGGTTAGTTTTGTGGTATCAAAAGGAACTTTTTGTTATGTACGCATGCCTTTTGGATTAAAAAATGCAGGAGCTACATACCAAAGGATGGTTGACAGAATCTTTAGATCCCAAATCGGCAGAAATATGGAGGTGTACGTGGATTACATGCTAGTAAAAAGCGTGAAGGCAGGAGAGCATATCAGAGATCTACAAGAGACGTTCGAAAACCTGTGCACGTACGGAATGAAGCTCAATCCATCAAAATGTTCTTTTGGAGTCAAATCAAAAAAATTCCTAGGGTATGTAGTCACAGAACAAGGAATTGAGGTCAATCCGGAGAAGGTCAAGGCAGTGCTGCAAATGAATCCTCCAAAAAATATCAAGGATATCCAGATACTAACAGGAAGAATAGCAGGGCTGAGCCGGTTCATATCACGCTCGGCCGAGAAGGAATTCCCATTTTTTAAACTCTTAAGAAAAGGGAACAAGTTCGAATGGACCCCATAAGCGCAAACAACATTCGGAAAATTAAAGGAGTATTTGGCCGAGCTGCCTCTGCTCACCAAACCGATACCAGAAGAGGATCTCGTACTCTACTTATCCGTGGGGGAGGGGGCGGTAAGCTCGGTCTTGATAAGAGAAGAAATGAGTAAGAAAAAACCCATTTATTATACAAGCCGAATTTTACAAGGAGCAGAACGAAATTACTCCGAGCTAGAAAAAGGGGCACTGGAGTTAGTGGTTACAGCCAAGCGATTGAGGCCCTATTTCCTAGCCCACCAAATAAAACTGCGAACCAACTTGCCCTTGAGAGAAATATTAGGGCGACCTAACGCATCAGGTCGCCTGGTGAAGTGGGCGGTAGAAATGGGGGAATACGACATGGAATATGAGCCGAGAACGACAATTAAAGCTCAGGCCCTAGCGGACTTCATCCAAGAGGGGGCCATGCCATCACCACCCGAGGGACAGTGGCTATTACATGTGGATGGATCGGCAACAACCAGTGGTTCGGGGGCAGGGATAGTCCTTACTACCCCAGAGGGTGAACAATTAGAGTATGCCATAAAGTTCGATTTCAGAGCATCTAACAACGAGGCCGAATATGAGGCCCTGGTTAAGGGAATGCAGCTGGGGATAGACTTGGGTGCACGAAGACTCATTGCTTACTCTGATTCCCAACTGGTCACACAACAGGTAGAAGGAAAATTTGAGATAAATGAGGATCGGATGAGGAAGTATGTGGAGGAAGTGAGAGAGACTGCCAAAAAACTAGGGGAATGGAAGTTAATCCATATCCCTAGGGCGGAAAATGCAAAAGCTGATTACCTAGCAAAAATGGGAAGCTCCTTAGTGGATTGCCGCTCGCGAGCAGTAACAATTCTGGGAGCAGCCCGGAGTAGCATCATGAAACAGGTGATGGAGGTGAACGAGATGGCAGATTGGTGAACTCCTTTGTTGGCATACCTAAGAAGGGCAGAACTACCCAAGGAAAGGCAAGAAAGAATGAAAATTGTGCGAAGAGCAGCAAGGTTCTGTTGCATTAATGATGAGCTATACAAGAGATCCTACCTCGGTCCATACCTGTGATGTGTTTCGGAAGAAGAAGGGCGGGGTATATTGGAAGAAATCCATGAAGGGTGCTGCGGAGACCATACCAAAGGAAGAGCGCTAATTAGCAAAACGCTAAGGGCTGGTTTTTTCTGGCCAACCATGAGCAAGAAAGCAGTGGAAATGGTTAGGCGATGCCAAAGATGTCAAGTGCATGCACCCTTAATTCACATCCCAGCCGAGGATATGATTACCATGGGAGCACCTTGTCCATTCGCTAAATGGGGAATTGATATTATGGGGCAGTTCACACCTGGCTCGGGAGGAAGAAAGTTCTTAGTAGTAGCCATAGACTACTTCAGCAAGTAGGTAGAATCCGAGCCCGTAGCCACCATAACCGAGCAAAGAATCATAAGTTTTCTATTTAACAACATTTGCTGCAGGTACGGAGCGCCCCAGATACTCATCTCGGATAATGGAACCCAATTCAATGGGAAGAGAACCCAGTCCTGGTGCGAGGGTATGCATATCAGGCAAAGGTTCGCTGCGGTTTCTCACCCGCATGCTAATGGGCAAGTAGAGGTAACTAACAAAACAATCTTGCAGGGAATCAAAACCCGCTTGGACAAAGTTGGAGGAGGATGGGTGGATGAGCTCAGCTCGGTACTATGGTCATACAGGACCACACCTAGATCGTCAACAGGAGAAACACCCTTTAGTATGGTATACGGGTCCGAAGCCGTCATCCCAGCAGAAGTCGGAGAAATGTCTCATCGGGTTCGATGGTTCAACAAGGTGGAGAACGAGGAAATAATGAAGGAGGCATTAGATACTATAGAAGAAAGAAGGGAAGCGGCCGCGGCACGAACTGAACGATACAAAAGCCTGACAAAAGCAGCTCATGACAAAAGAGTCAGGAAGAGACAATTCCAGGTCGGTGATTTGGTGCTTAGGCGAGCTGATGTCCTCAGAAAAAATAGGAAAGCTGGAGCCGAACTGGGAGGTCCATTACAAAGTAATCCGAATTTATGCGGGGGGAGCTTATGAGCTCGAGGATATGGAAGGGCACCCCATCAAAAGACCTTGGAACATATGTCACTTAAAAAAGTATTTTGTATGAAGAGGTGTGGAAAAAAGCTGGTGTTGTTTTAATAAAAGTCTATTACAAAAAAATATATATCTCTCTGAATGTGTTGATCAAGTAAAACTAGAAATGACATCTGATAAGGTGAAACGCCTTCAGATCCGAGTAAGGGTGAACCGCCCTCTGACATCTGATCCGGTGAAACGCCTTCAGATCCGAGTAAGGGTGAACCGCCCTCTGACATCTGATCAGGTGAAACGCCTTCAGATCCGAGTAAGGGTGAACCGCCCTCTGACATCTGATCAGGTGAAACACCTTCAGATCCGAGTAAGGGTGAACCGCCCTCTGACATCTGATCAGGTGAAACACCTTCAGATCCGAGTAAGGGTGAACCACCCTCTGACATCTGATCAGGCGAAACGCCTTCAGATCTGAGTAAGGGTGAACCACCCTCTGACATCTGATCAGGCGAAACGCCTTCAGATCCGAGTAAGGGTGAACCACCCTGTGAAGCTATGACTAAGGGAAATACCCAACCTATACTAAAGATCGGTGAAAAGGTTAGGTTAAGTTAACCTAAAAAACACCAAACTATTACAACTCGTAAAGGTCGAAGTAGTCGGGTTACATTTAAGAAATTGCGAATCGGAAAATAGTCGGGGCTATACTAGGAAAAGGCAGAGTTATATTGGGAAGTGATTGTATCAATTCAAACAGGCTCAGATACTTCGAGGTTACAATCGACGCCGAACTATCGTACAAATACAAAGTGTATTTAACTCAAAACAGGGGGAGATAAGCCATGATACAAAGCACAAATCCAAAGTGTATTCAACTCAAAAACTTCTCATTAAAAACTGCTGTGCCAGTACAATGAACAAGACGAAATAAAAACATATACATGTCTACACAAAACTTAAAAAGATTAAACTACAGGCTCAGAAGATGGAGGAGGCAACGAAGGAGAAGCATCAAGGTCGGTCCCGGTCACCTCGGGATTAGGAGTGCCGGCCTTAACAGGCGAATTAGGAGGAGTAGAAGGCAGCTCCAAATCCAGACCAGATTTCTTTATAGACTCCTCAAGGGCGTCCTCCCACCAGGCTGCCTCCGGAGATTCTTCCATGTCCCCAGACCAACCTGAAGGAATAGTAACCCTGTTCAATGCAGCCTCCCGGTCCAGCTCGCCCGTAAAGCCCAAAGAAGCTAGTTGCTCACGAGCATGAGTTAAAGCAAAATCGAAATATTGTGTCGCGGCAGGGGATAGCTTAACCAGGAAAGCGGTAGAATTGTGATACCGGGCTAGGAGGGCGGAACGGTAGGCTCCCAGGAAAGAGTGACCAACGTCACTGGTCAGAAATTGACGTCGGCCATCCGTCATCCCGCGCTCGTAAGATGATCCCTCGGATCTAGCCTCGGGTAGTTGAGCTTCCAACTGGGCAACCCTTTCTGATTCTGCTCTAGCCTGAGCTTCGAGTTGGGCGACCTTCTCCAACTCAGCCTTAGCCTGGGCCTCAAGTTGGGCAATCCTCTCGGATTCGGCCTTAGCTTCCGATAACTTCGCCTCGAGCTGTCCCACCTTCTCCGATTCAGCTTGAGACAGGGTCTTCCAGAATTTCATCTCTTGGTTCAGCTGGACGTTGGCCATCTGAGCCCGTTCCAAAACCGCCTCCCGCTCAGAGCTTTTCTTAAGGGCAACATCTAAGTGATATTCCCTCTCCTGAAGTTGAGCCGAGAGATCGAAATTAGCCGACAGGCGGCGCGGATCGGGCGACATCAGGTGGTGGGAGGAAGACGAAGCGCCGAGCTTATGATCCTCTGCGAAGGTCACAAAGGTGGCGAAGAACTGCACAAGAAAGAAAGTCACAACAGGACGGCAAAAGGGGTAATAATAAATATGAAAATAGTCAAAAAGGGGGAATACCTTCCCAAAATACATCATCATAGCATTGAAGCGAGGGTCCTCCGCGGCGTCTCGTAAGCCCAGCTTATCCTTAGCCGGGACCATGGAGCTAAAATATGGAAGAAATTTCTCAAACTCCTTGCAACGGAGAAGAGTCTCCATATCCGGACCTGGGGGACCTGTGGTCTTCGGCTGTTTGGAAGCGGGGGAGCTAGGAGAAGGGGCCCTTTGAGTGACCTGAATCTGCTGAGACGAGCTCGCAGGGCTTCGTCCGGTGGTCAGGGTAGGAGCCAGGTCGGAGGGGAGAGTCACCCCAGACTTGGGGCGAGAAGGGAGCTTCCGTTTAATTTTGGATGAGCCCTCTGCCCTCTCCTTGTGGGGATTCGTCGACTTCGGTACCTTCTCTTTCGTTGGTTCAGCCGGCTTAGAGGCATCCGACTGGCAGGTCCGCATGAACCGATCTACAAAAAACAATACAAGCGGTCAGGGAAATAGCTAAAAAACAAAATAACAAAGATCGTACTATGGAAAGAACCGATAAAGCCTACCAATATCAGGAATAGCTGGGTAAGGATTCGAGCTCAGCCCACAATGGAACAGGAGATCATGGAATTGCGTCAGCTGGAAAGCATTGTAGGGAATGGCATTCCATTCCCGAACTTTCTCGACCCACGCAGCCCGGACGGAACTGCGCCTAGGAATAGGATCTTGGCTCGGAGTAGCCTGCGTCCATTCCATGGGAAAACCCCAAGAATTAGCTGTAGGGAGCCGGAGGAAAAAGAAACGGGACCTCCAATCCTTCACATTGGAAGGGAGGTGGGTAAAGAAATGGGCGTTGTTTCGGGAGGTCAAGTAAAAGGAGCTTTTAAAACTCTTTAGCCTAAAACAAAAATAGAAAAAACCCAGGTCGGGTTCCTCGTGTCTGTAATGACACAGCACGAGGAAACCAACCATATAACGAAAGGAGTTAGGAGAGAACTGGTTGAGGGGAAGATTGTATTTAACGGAGAGAGAGACAAGGAAGGGATGGAGTGGAAAGCGAAGACCACTGCTCACCTGATCTATGAACCAAGTAATATGCCCCGGGGGAGGATGGTCAGGGGTGTCGCTAGCCTGAGGCGTGACAAATTCCCACCCCGGGGGAAGTCTAAGAAATTTTATAAAACTAGCCAGCGCGGCTGGGCTAGTCCTAGATAGAGGATGAGGAGGGAGAACTCGAGTCTCTCCTACGACCATCTGATATGGGTCGGCTAAGAGGCCGGTCACAGTTATTTCGTCCATAGGAGGAGGGGAAGGGGGATCTACAATGATTAAGGGGATGCCAGAGGGAAGGTTAGAAGGGATGTCACCTAGCTCGGACCAATCTACATCACGTAGGGGTTCATCCCTAAGACAGAGGGAGGAACCAGTAGCTCGCCCTGACCTACCCCCCGAGTCCCCATCAGAAGAAGAAAGACCTTCTAAAAAGGAGTCCACGGCCGATTCGCTGGAAAAATTCTGAGAATCCGAAGCAGACGACATAAAGAGAGGAAGAAGAAGAGGAAAAATCGATAATAAACCAAAAGAAAAACTAAAGGGGTGTTTAGATGAACATACCCATGGGATTGGGTGGAAGATCGCCGGAGAAAGGTAGTAGAAGCACCACCGAAGGCAGGAAACCAAGGTCGCAAGTGTCGCCGGAATACCCTCACACTAGTATGTCGCAAGAAGAAGAGCGGAAATGACTGAAGGAGGGCGAGGATTCCTATTTATAGAGAAGGAGGGCGAAAATCAAGAAGATAACGGGCGATCTGGAGCGTCCGATGCCTCCTGTAAAAGAACGGCTGGGATCTGGCACCGCCTCATCCGACCTATAACAGGTCGACACCTGGACTTGACCATAGACGCGACGTTTGGGAGGCGGGGAAAGGAAAAGACGGGGATATTATAGCGCACGAAATCCGAGGGACCTCGTTATCTGGGGACGGGAATCCCAAGGATTCTTGTGTCAAGGTCGTCAGAATATAAACAAATCTTACTCTACTCAGTCTTACAACTCGACTAGAGTAGAGGGGACTGGTTGATAGGACGCCGAATGCACGCTCCCTAAAAACCCGGTCTAAAACATGGACTAATATAAGCCGGAGTACCGACCTCTTAGTAATGAAAGGTTTTCTTAGACAAGTGGATGCCGACCTCAAGGTCCTTTAGAAGGTTGCCAACCTCAAAGGTCCGCCGACCTCGGAGGCCCCGTTGACCTGAGACATACTTTAGAAGGTTGCCGACCTCAAAGGTCCACCGACCTCGGAGGCCCCGCTGACCGGAGACATCTGTTAGAAGGGCGCCGACCTCAAAGGTCTCCTGAAGTACGGATTTGAATAAGAACGACCCGACCTAAGTGATCTTTCATAATAGGAGCCGATCTAAGGCCTCCGAGCTCATGAAGGTCGAAGTCTCGGGAAAAAACATCCCGACTCATCCGATAGAATCCCTGAGATCCAGGGATTGAGAGCCCATACCTTGCAATCCCGGAAATCCAGGGATGGGAAATCGCAGCCCGAATCCCTGGATATCCGGGATCTTCTCTAAAAATCAGGGAAGATCTTAGAGAACAAGGTATCTCCCTGCTATAAAAGGAAGGGGGGGGGGGGGTTTCAAGGGGATTCACATTCTGAGATTATAACATACTTTAGAGAGAGAACGAGAGACAATACTTCATACATTTTGGGTTTTCTTAGCTAAACTCCTGAGATTAACCCAGTTCTTGGTGACCGATCAGCTCGGTTACATCACTGATGAATATAGCGCACGCTACAGCTGATGATTAACGCACGCTATCGAGGCAAGCTAACGTACATAACACATTCAGGTTAATGTACGTAATGAGATTTCAAATCAGATGAACGTTGGAAAGAATCTGGTCAAAGTTAGCATATCAAACGGATAATTTGACAAAATGAAGGCAATGGATATATGAGTTAACGCATGCTACGAATCATGGTTAAAGTGCGCTACGCAAGGAAGTTAACGTACGTAATACGAAGGCATAACGTACGTAAAGCAAGAAACGAAGCTACTGGACTGAAACTGGAAGGCGATAACGTACTCTACATGAAAGCCATAACGTACGTAACGAGGCATAACGCACGCTATGAAGAAAATCTAGTGCACGCTAGCAAGTCAAAAGGAGCTAACGGCTAGTTGGAAGAGAAATGCCTATAAATACCACTTTCTATGGTATTCATCATACAAAAACACAAAGCAAATCATCTATACTTGTGAGATCATTGTAATCATTCTTGTTGTTGTTCTTGAGCTTATATTGATAGTTTGAGTGTTTATACATTCAACATACACAAGAGGAAAAACAATAGATATGATCGGATTCAGTGCTATTAGGATCAAGGATCCGGCATTATTAGAATCGCAATCGATATTTAAGTGAGGTCTATCTAGTACCCAAAGAAAGCTAGATCGGTTTATTCCTTGTCCGATAGAAAAGGAAAACGGTTTAACTTGGACCGCCATAAAGACAAGTACAAATGGTAATATCTCGCCCGATAGAAGAGATATTGCAGTTTAACTTGGACTGATAGAAGACAAGTTTGTAATGGTTATCCCTCGACCGATAAAAGAGAGTTGTAGAGGTTGATCTTCATCCTATTGAAAAAGATACCGAGAGAGGACGTAGGCACGTTTGGCCGAACCTCTATAAATCCTTGTGTGCTTTTATTTCCGCACTTTATATTTTTGCTTCCGCAAAATAGCGCAATATTTCGATTTGGTACCAACAATTGGTATCAGAGAGGTTCTCCAATAAGTGGCTTAACATCTGAGGAGTCGATCCAAATGGCATTTAAAATTGCTCCGGTCGGAGGTCTTGCTCTAAACCGACCACCATTCTTTGATGGATCAAATTTCATGACGTGGAAGAAAAATCTGTCGATATTCATCCGAGCTTATGACATCGAGCTTTGGAAAGTGATATGTCTTGGTCCAAAAATTCCAATCAAATCCGACGGTACGCTTAAATCTTTCGAAGAATATGATGATGCGGATTGGAAAAATGATCATTACAATTGTAAGGTAACTCAACTTCTATATTGTGCCTTAAATCCAGAAGAACATAACCAGATATCCTCGTGTGATAGTGCGAAAGAAATATGGAAAATGCTTGAAGTCACACACGAAGGAACGTCTCAAGTCAAGGAGACAAAAATAAACATGCTCCTTCACGAGTACGAGCTATTTCAAATGAAGGACGATGAATCCATCATGATCATGCTCGACCGATTTTCGGTCATCACAAATGGACTGGCGTGTTTTGGAAAACCACTTTTGAGTAGTGAAAAAGTTAAAAAGATCCTACGATCACTACCTCGAGAATGGGACGATACAGTGATGGCTAATGGAGTCTAAAGGTTTAAACAATCTTGATTTTAGTGCTCTCGTTGGTTTAGTTATAAACTACGAGATAGTCCTAAAATCTCAGAATGCTAAACCGAAGCCGAAGGAAATATCAATAGCCATGAAGGCTAAGATGTCTAAGAAGGAAGAAATCCCGCTTGATGAAAGCGACAAAGAATCGGCATATTATGCCAAAAATATTATAAGTTCCAACACTTATTAAACCGGAGAAAGAAGGACATCCAAATGGGCGAATCTAAGAAATTCGACAACAAATGTCGAATCTGTGGTAAACTAGGTCACTTTGCGAAAAATTGCTTAGGAAAACCCAAGAAGGAGGTTTTAATAGCAACATGGAGCGATGAAGACGAAGATGATGATTTTATCAATCAAAAAAATCTCGCCCTTATGGCCCAGAGTTCATTCAACGATAGCGACGTCAAAAGCCAAGTAAGTAATTCTTACGACGAACTTTTTGAAGCATTTGAATTATTGCATACGGACTATCAAAATTCTTTATCCGAGATTAAATCCCTTAAATCTAAAAATAAATCATTAGAAATTGAAAATTCCAAAATTCTTGAAAAAGGGAAATTTATCGAGACCGATCATTCAAAATGTGTTGAGAACGAAAATATTTTAAAGGATGATCTTTTAAAAGTTCAAACCGAGCTGAAAAATTTAACAAAGAAATTCTCGTGTGGAAACGAGAAATTTGAACAAATGCTCTCGTTTCAAAAGTTTACGCTGAACAAATAGGGGTTGGGTTTCAAACCACATTCTAAAACCGAATCCGTAAATTTCAAAATACCCCATTGTGAAAAATATTTGAAAATTAGGCATCACATTTCGAATTGCAAAAGCCCACGACGGACGATAAAAACTAAAAGATTTGGATTACTAAAGGAACTTTTATTCCGAATATCATCTATGTGTCAAAAGAAAAACCAACTATCGGTTGGTTTCCCAAAAATTAATTTTTAACAATTGATATTTTACTCAGGTGGAGTATTTTTTTAATCAATTATTTTTGTCAAGGGGAGTTTACCCTTTTTATGCATATTTTTATTTTCATCAATTGGTATCATGCATATTTTTATATACATCAATTGGTATTTTGATTCGTTTATATTTTTTATACTTTTTGCTGATAACAAAAAGAAGGAGAAGAGAGAAATGAATGGGATAAAAAGCGTCATAGAAGAATGACGAGAAAAATAAAATGCAAAAAGGGAGAGAAAAGAAAAGACGGAGAAAAGTCGAAAAATATAGATCCCGTGAAAAACAAAAAGGGGAGAGAAAAGTCGAAAAATCAAAAAATGAAATCAAAGAAGTCGAAAAGGAGAAAAAGAAAAATTGAGAGAATTAACGAAACAATCAAAGCCGAAAACTTTGATTCGTAGAAATATACATATATTTTATTTTTTTGCAGGTATTTATCCATTCATAGATGTTTTTTTGTAATCATCAAAAAGGGGGAGATTGTTGGAATATTTTATTCCATACATTCATTAATAGAGTTGTGATGATTAAGTTGCTAAACAAAGCAAAACAACAAAGAGATGAAGCAAAGCAGCGAAGGAATCGAAGACGCAAAAAAATGGATAATAACATCATTAACGTAAGCAATGTGCCAAGATTAACGTACGCTAAAGAATGAAGTTAACATGCGTAATATGCGATGTATAACGTACGTAACAAGGACCTACCTGCAGAACAGTCGACTTACCTAATGAAGATAGCACACGCTACAGCTGATGATTAACGCATGCTATAGAGGCAAGTTAACGTACGCAACACATTCAGGTTAACGTACGTAATGAGATTTCAAATCAGATGAACGTTGGAAAGAATCTGGTCAAAGTCAGCATATCTAACGGATAGTTTGACAAAATGAAGGCAAAGGATATATGAGTTAACGCACGCTACGAAGCATGGTTAACGTACGCTACGCAAGGAAGTTAACGTACGTAATACGAAGGCATAATGTACGTAAAGCAAGAAATAAAGCTACTGGACTGAAACTGGAAGGCGATAACGTAGGCTACATGAAAGCCATAACGTACGTACCGAGGCATAGCGCACACTATGAAGAAAGGCTAGTGCACGCTAGCAAGTCAAAAGGAGCTAACGGCTAGTTGGAAGAGAAAAGCCTATAAATACCACTTTCTATGGTATTCATCATACAACAACGCAAAGCAAATCATGTATACTTGTGAGATCATTGTAATCATTCTTGTTGTTGTTCTTGAGCTTATATTGATAGTTTGAGTGTTTATACATTCAACATACACGATAGGAAAAAGAATAGATACGATTGGATTTGGTGTTATTAGGATTAAAGATCCGACATTATTAGAATCGCAATTGATATCTAAGTGAGGTCTATCTAGTACCCATAGAAAGCTAAATTGGTTGATTCCTGGTCCGATAGAAAAGGAAAACGGTTTAACTTGGGTCGACATAAAGACAATTACAAACGGTAATATCTCAACCAATAAAAGAGAGATTGTACGGTTTAACTTGGACCGATAGAAGACAAGTTTGTAACGGTTATCCCTCGACCGATAGAAGAGAGTTGTAGAGGTTGATCTTCATACTTTTGAAAAAGATACCGAGAGAGGACGTAGGCACGTTTGGCCGAACCTCTATAAATCCTTGTGTGCTTTTATTTCCGCACTTTATATTTTCGCTTCCGCAAAATAGCGCAATATTCCGATTTGGTACCAACAACTTGCGGCTTAATGCATCGGCAACGACATTCGCTTTACCTGGATGGTAAAGAATGTCAAGATCATAATCTTTAAGCAATTACAACCATTGCCGCTGGTGCATATTAAGCTCCTTCTGCGTGAATATATACTTCAAGCTCTTATGATCCGTATACACTGGACAAGAAGAACCATATAAATAGTACCTCCAAATTTTTAATGCAAACACCACAGCGGCTAACTCCAGGTCATAGGTGGGATAATTCATCTCATATGGCTTTAATTGTTGAGACGCATACGCTACTACTCTCTCTTTTGCATCAATACACATCCCAATCCCTGTTTAGAAGCATCACTATAAATAACGAAACCTTCCGTTCCTTGCGGTAAGGCTAGAATCGGTCACGTAGTAAACCGCTTTTTCAACTCATCAAAACTCTTCTGACACTCATCACTCCACTCAATCTTCTAGTTTTCTGCAATATCCGAGTGAGTGGTCGAGCAGTTTTCGAGAATCCCTCGACAAATCGACGATAATAACCAGCTAATCCCAGGAAACTCCGAACTTCCTTAACATTCCTCAGGGGTTCCCAAGCTAAGACCGCTTCAACTTTCTGAGGATCTACCCGAATACCACCGACTGATATAATGTGTCCAAGAAAAGCAACTTCTCTCAGCCAGAACTCACATTTAGAAAATTTAGCATAAAGCTTATCACCCTCAAAATACCCAATGCAATTCTCAAGTGTTCGACATGCTCCATCTCTCTCTTGGAATAGATTAGGATATCATCACCACCACAAATTTAGCGAGATATTCGATAAATGTTTTGTTCATAAGTTGCATAAATACCGCCGGAGTATTCAGTAAACTGAATGGCATAACTACGAATTCGTAATGTCCATACCTCGTTCGAAACGCCATTTTAGGAGTATCCGAATCCCGAATTTGCAGCTAATAATATCCCGATCTCAAGTCAATCTTGGAAAAAACCGTAGCCTCTTGTAATTGATCAAATGGATCATCGATTCTTGGTAACAGATACTTGTTCTTGATAGAGAGTTTATTCAACTCAAGATAGTCAGTACATAGCCGTAAATATCCATATTTCTTCTGTACAAACAATGCCGGTGTACCCCATGGAAACGCACTATGCCGAATATAACCTTTGTCTAGCAGTTCACCCAATTATTTCTTCAACTCTTGCATTTCCGATGGGGCCATTCTGTATGGTGCCTTAGATATTGGCGCCGCATTAGGCTCTAGTTCGATAACAAACTCCACTTCACGATGTGGCAGCAATCCCAACAAATCATCCGGAAATACATCTGGAAATTCATTCACAATTGGAATAGAAGATAACTCAACTCTGCCAACTTTTGTCTTCATTGCGTAACACCAATAACCGGTATAACCTTGGTTCAACAATTTCATAGCCTTCATGGCTCGAATAATCTTCCCAGAAGTACCGGGTTTCTGCCCTTCAAAAACATATTCCGTACCATCCTGATCAATGATCGAAATTATCTTTCGACAATAATCCATTACTGCCCCATGGTGATCTAACCAGTTATCACCAAGAATTAAATGTTCTCCCTTTATATCTATCGCAATCAAATCAGATGGCCAATCTCTACCGCCGATGGTTACAGGACAATTGACAATCTCTCGATCCCCACCCATCCTTTCCCCACTCGGTAGGCCAACAATAAAAAGTTTACATGCAAAGAGACCAATAAGGCCGAGACGATTCACATAGGACAATGATATAAAGGAATGAGTAGCTCCATAATTAAATAATACATCTACCGAGTGCGTACGAATATAAACAATAGCTGACATAGTTGCAGCCCCTACGTCATCAGTCCGCCTCATCTCATACAATCGGGGTGGATCTGATCCAGTGCTAGGTGTATCCTTATGCTCGGTCTTGCCTCTGCCACGTCCGACACTCGAAGTTGGCTGACCCGAGGTAGTGCCTGCTGGAATAGGGGATGGCTTGGCAAGGATTCTAGTGACTCTCTCACAATACGATGCCCGATGTCCCTGCTTTCCACACGTAAACAAGTAACAAGGTGTGATGAACAATAGGAATTGACATAACCAGGAACTCCACAATTAAAACAAACATTCGACGCTCCTCCACTGGGTTGAGGGGAACCAACAGAAGATTGCACAGAAGGTTGAGGCCTACGCGATCCGCTGCCTCGGAAACTACCAAAAAATTTCGGTTTCTTAGAGCTCGAAATCGTAGGAACCGGAACTGACACCATCTCTTAAGAAAGTGCTCTGTCCTGATATTCTCTCAAAGTAGTACACCCAAGACTCACCATATACTTTCGGACCTCCGGATTCATCCTAACATCGAAATGAAGTATCTTGTCTATTTCATCCTTAACTCGATCTTGGACATACACTAACTGCTTATTGTATGTCTTGATTGTCTCGGAAATAGGAACATCTTGGGGTTGATCTCTGAAGAACTCACTGACTCTTGCTAACTGTACCGGCGCTGGACAATACTGTGCTTCCATTAGTTCTTTAAATTCTTCCGAAATGAGGTCACGGTCCCTGGTCTTAACAGCTCTCCACCAATCCGACGCATCATGAATCGTCAGATATTGAGTAATTGGGACTCTCTTGGCTTCAGGGCAGCCAATACCGTCAAAGATATTTTCCACCTCAACTAACCAATGATCCCAGTTGTTCGCATCGCCAGAACCATCGAATCTGGGAGGGTTCATCTTCATAACTTCTTGAAGCCATCTATCCTCAACTGTCCTGCCGGTATTAATATTCTACACCACTTGGGCCAGTTGGTGCACTTGCGTTACGACTTGTTGAAGAACGTTAGGCACTTCGGCCTCCGAACTCCCACCTGAACCTCCCGAAGGGATCGGGTATGATATAGACACAGATTGAGATGCCGAATCTGAAACGGACCTCTCAGACTCATATACTGCTGCTCTGCCATAGCCTCGGCCACATTGACGGATATCTCTACCTCTCGGCATACTGAGGAATAACAATTGTTCAACAAGGAAACGATTACAACAATAGTTTGCACAATGTCAAAGATAATTACTTCTGAAGGAAAGAAGCAACCAACATCAGAATAGTCTTCCAGCACAGGCAACATGGGGTGGTAGCAGGCTAATGATATCGTAGACTGCAACCGACTCATTTTAACAGACCCAAAACACCGACAGCCTAGGTATCCATAAACCTAATCTCTGATACCATATTTTGTAACACCCCTGTGGTTCACGGAGATATTACGGCGCCGTAGATTCTTTTTGGAGAACCTACCAGGCTTAACATGCATACAAATCTATAAAAAATAACAACCCACAACATTCACTTATTAAAAAACAAATGTCTCCAACACGACATATATTACAAAACCAAATAACATATCGTCCCGTGGGATCACGACTGATACAATAGTTCACAAATGATATGACGACATCGTTAACAATCAACAACGACCCGATAACAGAACATGACAATACCCGTGCGAGTACAAAACCAAAATACGACTATGACCAAGACAACATGACCACCAACTCGAAATCGTACACGACATCAATGCTGCCCACCAAACTCATGTCCACCCTGTAATACCCCCAAACCAATTGGGAATATTACAGCACCGCACACCCACTCCGTGAGGATCTACTAGGCTAAATACAGAAAAACACGATAAACAATACATGCCAACATGGCTAAAATCGAACCATTAGACTGATTTGGTCTTTTGCCACAACACTGTTAGGAATACTTGTTAGATTTTGATAATGTCATTATTGTAATTCAAATGTTTATTACTTGGCAAAAATGTAAGGAAGAACCAGATGAGTATCTTCCATAGGCCAAATTATGTTAAGTTAAATACTTGGCAAAATGTAAAGAAGAACCAAATGAGTATCTTCTATAGGCCATTTAAGTTAGGCTCAAAATCGGCTAAGTACAAAAGTACAGATAAGTACTTCAGAGAAGTGTAAACCAAACACTGCAGTAAAGGCGAAGTCAGTCAAGTCTGAATCACAGAAACAAATTCATCAGTGATGGTTGACCAGACTGCAGTCAAGTGATCGGCAGACTAAGTCATCTGAAGTCTGACCACCAGACAAGTCAAAATTCATCAAGACAGAAGACTCCAGACAAGTCATCTGATCAGGCGAGTCTCAACAGTCATCAGAGAAGTCATCGACAGAGAAGTCCAAACTGCAGAGAAGATGACTGGACATCAGCTAACTTGACTTATAAGAGATCATCCAAGTACTCCAAGTCCATGTCAGCATGAGTTGAATAGTCAGCATTTACGGAAAGTCATATGCAAGCGTGAAGAGACAAATTGGAGAGATTCCCTCAAGTATATGAATTAAATAATTCATCCAGACCTACCACTGAAGACTTTAATCTTATTATATTCAAAAGATTCGGTGCCTCACATGCAAAGTCTTCATAATGGTCGAAATATGGATTAAAATATGAGAATCCAGCCTTGCAACGTTCAGAAAAATAAACAAAGAAGTCTATTTCTCCAACGAACGGATTTGTCACAAGATTTGCAACGGCTATGAAGTATGCTCACGGATTGACACTTATATATATATATATATCCGAAGATTGTAAGATGAGCAGTACGACGTGAACAAAACTCTCAAGCAATCAAAATTAGCAATGCAATCAAAGCAATCATATAGCATCGTGAAAAGAGCAGTACTCGGAGTTCTTATTTGAAGAAAGCTCTTAGTTGGAGAAGACAAACACTCTTGTCTTAAAACCAGAGTTCGGGGTACTTCACTGGTTGAAGTTGCGAGACTGATAGGCATCCGAGGATTTGAAGAATTAATTGGTGCTAGGCAGTCAAAGAGGAGTTGCAACAATGGGATTTCCACTGGTTGGAAGTTGTTGTAGCTAAGTAAAAGAATCACTGTAATATTTATCACTGGTTGAGAATTATAGTGGATTTATCTCCAACTGGTTTGGAGAAAGTGGATTAGTAGAGGATCACCCCACCTCTGAGACCACTATAAATTGCCTGCGTGTGTTATCAGCATCACACTTAACTGTTGCATTCATACTTTAATGTTCCATTACTTAGCTTTGTTTTCATCATCAGCTGATTCCCCCATATCTATCAGCTGAGAAACTCACTCTTCGAAGAAAAGAGTTTAAGAGTTTCAATAAGTCTATTCACCCCCTCTAGACTTATTCCTAGACGACTTGTGACCTACAAGTGGTATCGAAGAGGTTGGTTCAATATTTCAAGAGCCAGATCCATATATCGAGGATATATTTTAAGCTCATTTTAGAAATAGAACACATGCATTCTAGATTACCTGTTTTTTCAGTTGACGAGTATGATCTTTGGAAGATAAGGATGCAGACACACTTATCTTCAATCCATGACGACATGTGATGCATCATAGAAGACGGTCCCTTCATCTTCGAGAAGGACAACACTCCTGAGGAGATTGCAGCCGGAAAGCCAGAGAAGATCCCAAAGAAGAGGACGGAGCTGACCATTGAAGAAAGAAAGCTGGCCAACCTAGACAACCGCACCACAGATGTGCTATACCAAACCCTTGACAAATCAACAATGGTCAAGATTAAAAATTGCAAAAATGCCAAAGAGATTTGGGATACCCTTGCTGTGATGTGCGAAGGTACCGAGCTAATAAAAGAAAACAAGTTGTCAATCACTACCTGTTGCGATATTTCTTACACGCAAGTGCACATTATCGTTTACAAGTAATAAAGTGATGAGTGAGTATCGTTCCCACGAGGACTGAATCACTAACTACCGATTTTGTGTATTCTAGTTTTATTCGAACAATCGAATATGGGTTTTGCAATTAATTACTAAAAGAGTTATTAAAAGACTAAGCAGTAGAAAACGATAGCTTGAATAAAGGGAAATCAAATGATGAATAAGTCTAGGATTCTGAATCCACCTCGGTTTATCCGAATTTACTCTCGATTATCCGTAATAAATAATTTTCCCAATTTATTGAAGGCGTAGATTGCTAATATATTCTACCGCCTCTCCCGAGGTCAATAGATTTGTCTAAAGGCGAATAACGCACTCTATCCCTAGGTGAATTAATTCGTCAATAGGCGAAAAGCATAAAATCTCCAAAAGGCCACGTAGTTCCTATGAGTATATTCCTATCTCACAGAATAAAACGGCCCTCACCAATAGTTCCTCACCAATTCTCCTCTCCCGATTCGAATTGAATGATTAAATCAATACAACTAATGGCCAGATAATTGCAAGCATTAAACAAAATTGGGAAAACTCAACAAAAAGGTAATTAATTAGATAATCTTAAGCAAAATCCATCAAAACGTAAGTTTCATCAAAATCCTAGATTAGGGTTTTAGCCTGACATACTAATAATTGAAAATACAGAATAAATGAATGAAAGCATTAAAATCAAACGCAGATGAAGCTCGGATTACTCCGTTCTTCGGCTTTCGCCCTCTGCTCTTGAAGTCTTCTACTTCCCTCATCTTCTGCCGTCTCCCCTCTCTGATTCCAAGCTTAAGATCCCAAAAGATCAAATATCATTAATTAGGGTCTTAAACCCTTACTTATAGCTTTTCCAGCCTCCAAATCGCGTTGGCTTCGAAACGGCCCAAATCCACGCGGAAAACACAAAGACCGCCTAGTGTGCTGCGGCGCACTAAATCTGTGCCGCGGCACACTGCCTTTAGCTAGATGCCTGGGCATCCTTTAATTCTTTTGTGCTGCGGCTCACCTGGACTGTGCCGCGGCACAGAGTACAGTTTACTTTGTGCCCGGCTGGGTGTCTTCCTGTGCCGCGGCCCTGCTTCCTTGTGCCGCGGCTCATAGCCAAAATTTGCCGTTTTCGCCCGTTTCGCCTCGTTTTAGCTTTCGGACTTCAACTTCCTGACAAACATACAAAATTAAGGCATTAAAGGCTCATTTAATCAAATTCACTCTTCAAAACAATACAAAATAATGATGAATAAGCGTATAAAAATACGCCTAACAAATACCCCCAAACTTAAGCCGTTGCTTGTCCTCATGCAAAAAGAATTAATCTCAACAAAAGAATGTCGTGAATCATCGTGCGACTCGTAGTGTTCAACCTAATCAATACTATCCTGAAATTCTCTCTGAATAATACGAGTGTCGTAATAGCGAGCTACACTCAGAACACTGATCCCACAAAGTAATCAAGTTCAGTCCTAATTACTCGTTCATGAAGAAAATCTAGCTCAAAGATTAACAAACGTGAATCAAATCGACCGTCAATATGAAAGGCTAAAATAAACAAGCTAGTTCGTCCCGTTCCACAGTCTAATGGCAAAATTTTCACGAGTTTCATAAAAATAATCCTCGGACAATATTCCCTTATATATATGCTCAAGAATTTGATTCGAGTTGACCACTAGGTTCGAATCTCGGGATGCTTCATCGGGATAATCCTAGGGTGGAACTTCCATTCTCATGTATTGAGAAACCGTTTGACGTAAAAGACACTCATGGGGCACATGGATGCTTCTAGTTACTAAGTTCCTTTCTACAACGGAGAAACAACTCGAATATATAATTTCCGCATGTCCGAATCAAGGTCGCCGTTTTACGCGAGAGTAAACAGCGGGTCACGCGAATACCCCCGGTTACTAGGCTCCCTAACATCGGCATGTGAAATATCTAAATCACTAGTCTAATCAGGGTCATCGTTTTACGCGAGAGTAAACAACGGGTCACGTGAATACCCCCGGTTACTAGACTTCCCTTCATAGAACAAAAATATCTCGACTATTGGGAAACACTGACCGATTCTAAACTCAATCTAGGTGCCAACACGACTGATGTAACTGTACGACTAACTAACCGAAAAATGTAACCAAATGTATCGACAGTGATTTTAAAACAAGTATGTATCCTCTCTTATCCGCCAAGACCTCTACAATCACGAAAAAAAAAAAATTTGGACCTAAATGAATACTAAGCAGAAACAGAAATCACTGACTCCAACGCGACTAGAACTCGACCGTTTCTTCAGATAGAAAAACAGTGTCGTAACATCAGTATTACACAAATAGAAGCACGAAAAATTCACGAATATAGAAAAATTAAGACAAGCAAGGCTATCGAAAAAAAAAAAAATAACGCAAAGTAATGAAAAGTGCAACGAAATAAAGTACAGCAATGGATGTAGCAACTGAAAGTAAACGCCCCCCAAACTTAGGACGTACATTGACCTCAATGGACAAAATATGATATGCAATAAAAGTAAAAGGTCAAGTACTCCCCTCAGTCCTCTCACGAGCTGGTGCCGGCATCATCCGGTGAGGAGGGTGGTGTGGCTGGCCGGGCGGGTGCACTAAATGGCCCGTCGGGATGCATGATATGGGACGTCCAGGCGGCAAGGTGCTCCTGATGATAGGCGTCCCTCGCTGCCAGACGCCTCGCCTCTCATCGGTTGGCCCGGCGGGCCTGCTCTCGCATCTCAGCTCTGACGGCAGCAATAACGCTCTCTCGCTCCGTCCGCTACTCCTCTCGCATGGCAGCCAACATACTCTCCCTCTCTCTCCTCATCTCATCTATCTCTCTCCTCAAATACTCTCTCATATCCTCTCTCTCTCTCTCCTCGTCTCCTCTCTCAGCTCCTCTCTCTCTCTCCTCAGATCCTCCCTCAGCCCTTCAAACATCTCCTGCAATCTCACTCTGTCGGGCGGCGGGCCTGCATCTCCATGTGTCAGCAAAAGAGGCTCGGGGGACCCCTCGTGGGCCTCCTCCAGCAGAAAACCTCTCCCCCGAGCGTGCGCCGACGCTCCTCCCCACTGGTCAAAATGTGAGATGATGCGGTGGTCGATCGGGGCCTGGGGAGCAAGCATCGGCTCGTCGTCTGACCACATCAGCCCCGACTGCCGGCACAAAGCGCAGATGAGAGAGGGGTGCTTCAACCCCGTCTTGGCCCCTCCCTGAATGCACTGAAATATAGATCGGACCAAAAGAGAGGCCACATCGAAACGCAACCCGGATGTGATAGCATATAGTGTCCGGGCGCGGGAGAGAAAGACAGTGCGGATCTGAGAGGTGGGGTCAATGCATGCGCAAATAAAATATAGCCAGGCACGCACGAGCCGGCTGAGGCGCGAGCTCTTGAAGTGGAAAGTGGAAGAACCCTGTGCGCGCTGCTCCCAGTCGGAGTCGGGCTGTGCAATAGTCTCGAGCAGGGCCTCCTTCGTGAGGCTAGTCATCACTCGGTCATAGGCCGACTCATCTATCACCGGAAACCCAAACAACCTCCGAATGGCTGCAGTGGAAAAGTCAACTGTAACACCTCGGACATCGACCTGAGTCCGAGATTCTAACGACGGCAACGTATGGCCTGCCCGAATGTGCTCCAGTAATGCGCTGGCGTAGAACTCCTGCACAATCGAGATAACCGCTGGCTCGGGGAGTGCAGCAAATCTGGCCCACCCCATCTCATCAATCATGGTAAGCAGTTCCCCGTCTTGGGGAGCTGGAGTAAATCCCCTCTCCGGGATAAGAGGTCGCGGCCGAATCTTCTCATTAAAGATTTTGTGGATCTCAGGGTCAGAGAACTGGAGCCCCTCAGACTCGGCGCGGCTACGAGAGGTTTCCCCTCGAGTGGGGGATGACTGAGTCCTGGCTCTCTTGCTCAGCTTCTTCGTCCTAGCCATAATAAGTCCTGAAAAATACAACACCAGGGTTTATTTATGCAAACAATAATAACAATAATCCACACTCGGCTAAAGATGTCCAGCCGGAAATCAAGAATTTAACAAGATAGCACATTCGTGAGAGAAAGATGAAATTGGACTTAAACGTTTAAACTGGACGTAAGGGTTGGGCTTGCTGTAAATTTAGAATGAATACGTTGCACAAAGATTCAAAAGATTGCTTTAACAAAGAAAAATTTTCACTTAGACATTTCATCAAACACCTTAAGGGCACGAGTTTACTTGAAGAATAACCATGGCTATAGCTCGATTCAACCCCCAAGAATAGAAACACAATTCATTCATCATCAAAACAACGCGCTCAATTCATTCATATTCCAAACTAACCATGAAAATTCGATTAAAACCACCATGTTATCCCCTAAACCATCCTAGAACTTTTGAAGGAAAATAAACATATTCAATCCATCCAATGCATAAACAACTTCAAATTTAAATTCATGAAACAAGTAGAGATTAGAGATTGGAACATACCTCGATTGGTTTATGAAAAGTGCAAGAAAATTCGAAAGAAGAAATTTGCGAAGAGGAAGAGTTCGGCCGAATCGCGCGCGCAAGGGAGAGAAGGGAAGGAAACTTACCTGTGGTGGCCGGCAGAATGAGAGTTATAAGGTACCTGGCCCCTTCGAATTCCGCATGGTGTGCCGCGGCACAGCTAAAGTGTGCCGCGGCACCGAGTACAGTTCTGTTTTGCCTGTTTGTTCGTTTTGCCGTGCGCCGCGGCACAGATTTCATGTGCCGCGGCTCAGTGCTCAAGTGTGCCGCGGCTCATTTATGCTGTGCCGCGGCACAGGGTACAGTGGGTTTAGCTTATCCTTTCGTTTTGTGTGTGCCGCGGCTCACAATACTTGTGCCGCGGCTCAGGCATAATTTTTCTCCCCCTGGGACTTTCCTGCACAGAATTTTGAGACAAACACGTCAAGAGCGAGAGGTAAAAGCCAATCAAAGCACAAACATATGAAAAATAAAAATGCAGGAAAGCAAGAAAATTATAGAAACGCAAAAATCTACAACTACGAACTCGGGTTGCCTCCCGAGAAGCACTAAGTTTATAGTCTTCAGCCGGACCTATTTAAAAATCAGTTCGCTTTTCGCAAACTCCATTTGGTTTCCGCCCCGTTCATCGAACCGTTAAATTGGTTTTCAAAATTATGACCATCGGTCGTTAACGATTCGACTTTCGGTTCGGACATCGAATGTTGTTTGCGGAAAGGTTTCGACGTGAACAACTTCCCGAAACACCCGTTTTTCTCATGATTAGATATCCGTTTGAATTCCGGCTTGTTTCCCTCCTTCAAAAATGACTTCATGACCCCAGCAGACTTGTCTAAGTGCTCGAGAAATGCTACTCGTTCTACATCGTTCTTAAAAATTGGACCATCTGACACAGCATCTGAATTTTTCGACCGACGATGTGTTCGGTGCTTTCCTCTTTCAACGGCATCTACACTTTCAATTTGTGGCCTTTTATCGACACTTTCGGGACATGGAAAAGATTTGAACACTTGGAACGTGACATGCTCCTCTTGAACCCGCAGAGTTAATTCTCCTTTTTCCACGTCAATAAGAGTTCTGCCGGTCGCCAAAAATGGTCGTCCCAAGATAATCGGAATATCTTCATCTTCCTCCATGTCAAGAACGATAAAGTCCGCTGGAAAGATAAATTTATCCACCTTTACCAAAACATCCTCAATCACTCCCCTCGGATACTTAATCGAACGATCCGCTAATTTCAAGGAGACCGTCGTCGGTTTGGCTTCCCCAATGTCCAGCTTTTTAAAAATCGACAGAGGCATGAGGTTAATACTAGCACCGAGATCGCACAGTGCCTTATTAAAAGAAAGATTCCCCATGGTGCAGGGTATGTTGAAGCTTCCCGGATCTTTCAATTTTGGTGGGAGCTTCTTTTGAAGAATTGCGCTGCATTCCTCCGTCAAGGAGACAGTTTCAAACTCCTCGAGTTTTCTTTTCTTCGACAATATCTCTTTCATGAATTTGGTGTAGCTCGGCATTTGTTCCAACGCGTCGGCGAACGGAATGTTAATGTGAAGCTTTTTGAACACGTCAAGGAACTTAGAAAATTGTTTGTCTGCCTTTTTCTGCTGTAATCTCTGCAGAAACAGGACGGGGGGCACACATGTCTTCGGGTTATCCGACAACGTTATTGAAGGTTTCAAATCTTGTGACTCCTCTGTCTCTAAATTATTCTTTTCCTCAATTTCCTTCTTCTTTTCACACCGCTCGGGCTGGTCCAACACCTCCTTCCCACTTCTTAGACTGATTGCATTTAGAGTCTCTCTAGGATTTGTCTCGGTCGTTCTAGGCAATGCTCCCTCCGGGCGGGCTGTCAACACATTAGAAATTTGGCCCAGCTGAACTTCCAAGTTGCGAATGGAAGCGGAATGATTCTGCAATGTTGCTTCAGTACGAGTCATGAATTGACTCGTATTCGCTGCCAATTTCGCAAGTGCTTCCTCGAGAGAAACTTTTGGAGCGGGAGGGGGCTGCTGTTGGTTCTGAGCGAACGGGGGCTGGTTTGAGTTCTGCCCGTTTCTCCACGAAAAGTTGGGATGATTACGCCACACCGGATTATACGTGTTGGAGTACGGATTATTTTGTCGATTTCCACTTCCCACAAATTGAGCTTGCTCCATCTGATGTTGCTCGAACGGATTCCCGACTTGACACTCCGCGCTCGAGTGGGATCCGTTACACCAATTTGATGTCTCAATGGTAACGGGAGGAGGAGCATGAGAAAATGCTTGAAGCTGTTGGGTTAAGGCGGCGACTTGAGCTGACAATGTGGAAATCGGATCATTGCTAGAAACTTCCATAACTCGCTTTGGCGTCAATCTTTCAGATGGCCATTGATATGTATTTGCAGCCATAGCTTCCAACAATGAGTGTGCCTCGGCCATAGTCTTTCCCATCAAAGCCCCACCGGCGGCTGCATCCACGAGAGTGCGTGTAGAGGCACTCAATCCATTGTAAAACGTCTGAATTTGTAACCAGTCTGGAAGGCCGTGATGAGGTCATCTCCGTAACAAATCTTTATACCGCTCCCATGCCTCGTGGAGCGATTCCATATCATACTGACCGAAAGTGGTGATCTCGTTTCTCAATCTCGCCATCTTCGAAGGTGGGAAGAATTTGGCAAGGAAGGCTTGCGCTAACTCTGCCCATGTTGTAATCGACCCCGGTGGTAAGGAATTTAACCAGAATTTCGCTTTATCCCTCAAAGAAAAAGGGAAAAGCCTCAATCGGATGGCATCGTCGGTGACACCATTGTTCTTGAACGTGTCACATATCTCAAGGAAAGACGCAATATGAGCGTTTGGGTCGTCATTCGGCAATCCACATAATTGGCTCGCCTGCACCATCTGAATGATAGCAGGCTTGATCTCAAAATTATTGGCTTGGATAGTGGGACGCCGAATTCCCGAAAAATTAGCATTGATCTGCGGCATGGCATAGTCTCTAAGAGCTAGTGCCGGTTGCACTTGCTGCACATGGTTATCTCCTCCTTGAATCTCGATATTTTCAGCCATGTTGACCGTCGTCTGCAACTCTCGTTTCTCTTTCTTGTTCCTTCGAAGAGTGCGCTCGAGCTCAGTATCCAAAGGTAGTAGGCCTTCGTTACCGAGTTTTCTCATGCACTACACGAAAGATCCTGAAAGGAAGAAAAACAAATAAAATTAAATACACAAAAAATAATAAAATAAAACGTTCAAACTAAGACTAGAAATACTGAAATCGATATTAGTAAAATTTCAGTCCCCGGCAACGGCGCCAAAAACTTGTTGCGATATTTATTACACGCAAGTGCCCGTTATCGTTTACAAGGACTGAATCACTAACTACCGATTTTGTGTATTCTAGTTTTATTCGAACAATTGAATATGGGTTTTGCAATTAATTACTAAAAGAGTTATTAAAAGACTAAGCAGTAGAAAACGATAGCTTGAATAAAGGGAAATCAAATGATGAATAAGTCTAGGATTTTGAATCCACCTCGGTTTATCCGAATTTACTCTCGATTATCCGTAATAAATAATTTTCCCAATTTATTGAAGGCGGAGATTGCTAATATATTCTACCGCCTCTCCCGAGGTCAATAGATTTTTCTAAAGGTGAATAATGCAATCTATCCCTAGGTGAATTAATTCGTCAATAGGCGAAAAGCATAAAATCTCCAAAAGGCCACGTAGTTCCTATGAGTATATTCCTATCTCACAGAATAAAACGGTCCTCACCAATAGTTCCTCACCAATTCTCCTCTCCTGATTCGAATTGAATGATTAAATCAATACAACTATTGGCCAGATAATTGCAAGCATTAAACACAATTGGGAAAACTCAACAAAAAGGTAATTATAGATAATCTTAAGCAAAATCCGTCAAAACGTAAGTTTCATCAAAATCCTAGATTAGGGTTTTAGCCTGACATACTAATAATTGAAAATACAGAATAAATGAATGAAAGCATTAAAATCAAACGCAGATGAAGCTCGGATTCCTCCGTTCTTCGGCTTCCGCCCTCTGCTCTTGAAGTCTTCTACTTCCCTCCTCTTCTGCCGTCTCTCCTCTCTGATTCCAAGCTTAAGATCCCAAAAGATCAAAGATCATTAATTAGGGTCTTAAACCCTTATTTATAGCTTTTCACAGCCTCCAAATCGCGTCCTTATGAGTAGGTCGAAAACTGGCTTCGAAACGGCCCAAATCCATGCGGAAAACACAAAGACCGCCTAGTGTGCCGCGGCACACTAAATCTGTGCCGCGGCACACTGCCTTTAGCTGGATGCCTGGGCGTCCTTTAATTCTTCTGTGCCGTGGCTCACCTGGACTGTGCCGCGGCACAGAGTACAGTTTACTTTGTGCCCGGATGGGTGTCTTCCTGTGTCGCGGCCCTGCTTCCTTGTGCCGCGGCTCATAGCCAAAATTTGCCGTTTTCGCCCGTTTCGCCTCGTTTTAGCTTCCGGACTTCAACTTCCTGACAAACATACAAAATTAAGGCATTAAAGGCTCATTTAATCAAATTCACTCTTCAAAACAATACAAAATAATGATGAATAAGCGTATAAAAATATGCCTAACACTACCCAGAAGTTTGACAACTTCAAGATGAAGATCGGAGAATCCATAGACCAGGTGGACACAAGGTTCACAGAGATCATCAACGAAATCAATTCACTGGGAAAATCCTATGGCAACAGGGAGATGGCCCTGAAGGTTCTGAGATCACTTAACCTAGAGTGGAATATGAAGGCGGTAGCCATGAGGGAATCCAAAGACCTCAATAAAAGCAAGATTCAAGAACTATTCTCTGACCTGAAGGCTTATGAATTCGAACTCCCATGTTCATCATCAAACGTGCCTGCAGAGAAGGGAATAGCGTTTGCAGCCGAGTCCCCCACCAAAAGCCTATATGAAGTTAAACCTCCAAATCCACTCGATTTCGAGGAAGAAATGGCGTTCATCATGCAAAGGTTCAGCAACTTCAGAAAGAATTACTCCAAATATAAAAAGAATTATAAGGAGAATCCCAGAAGAAACCAAAAAGCCGGAAGCTGGAAGGTGGAGTGTTATAACTGCCATAAGACAGGACACATTCAAATCGACTGTCCTGATCTTAAGAAGGACGAGAGCAAGAATGAGGTGAGCAGAAAAGAACACCGAAGGAAGGCCCTCATCGGAGAAGATCAAGAGCGTGTAGAGTCAAGCAGTGGATTCTTCTCTGATGATGATGAAGAATATGATTATCTGATGGCCAACCTAGCTGATGAAGAGGTAACATCAAAACCTTCTAATTTAAACAATAGTTCAGCCATGTCAAAAGATATGGACTTGCACGAATCTGTAAATCAACCACTTAAGGATTTTGAGACACTAAAATCTGCACACCTATTTGTATCAGCCGAGAAGACTCAGCTGCAAGATGAGAATAGGCAGCTGAAAAATGATTTTGAAAAACTCAGCCTAGAATTGAATAAAGTAAAATCTGATCTGAAAACCAGGCTGCAGTTAACTTGAAAAACCAGGATGATGTCACTACATCTGAGATAAAACGATTAACTATTTCAAATAGTGAAAGATCAGCTGCACTTGCTCATGTCAAAGCCGATTTTACTAAACTGACTCAGGTAAATAAGACTCAGGCGCAGGAAATAACCTCCCTGAAGGCGTCTCTAACTCTGGACGAATTGTGTACCAAGAAAAAGCCACTATATTCCAGATCAGGCCTTGGATATGACCCCAACACTCCCTCTAGTTCTAACACCACTTTCATCAAGGGAGAAACAATTGTCTCATCTGCTGAGCCTATATACAAACCTGTATTTAAAAATAGGCAACAGCCAAGTCACAAGTCTAGGCTGCAGCCAAGGTATACAAGGCAACCACCTAGACAAACGACTAGACAATGGCCAAGGCAGAAGCAGCAGCCCAGACAACATGCCCACTATTATCAAAAACTCCCCAAAAACAGATTTCAAAATGGGAGGGGCAAATGGAAACCTCTAGGTTATCCTAATTTTCAAAATGAACAAGTGTGGAGACCTCAAAGATTTAATAAATGGTCTCAGCCAAGGTTTAGAAATGGCCCACACTACCAATATTATGAGGCATATCCGGTATACAATCCTAACATAGGATATAGACCCAGACCTTACACACCTTATAAGGGTAATAACAACAATTTTCACATTCCAAAGAGAAATCAATTCTCTAGGAAACCATCTAACCCCAGAGGACCCACACAAATTTGGGTACCTAAATCTCTGCTTGTATGATTGCAGAAAAGGTGGAAGGACTACTACCACATCTCCACAAATTCAAACATTGGAGGTGAAGAATGGTTTGTAGATTCCGGATGCTCAAGGCACATGACCGGGAACAAGAAGGTGCTGACAAAATATACCAAAGAAAGAGGTCCAGACATAACCTTTGGAGATAGCTCTAGAGGACAAACAAAAGGCTTTGGAGAGCTGCACCGAGGAAATATCACTATATCCAAAGTTCATTATGTCAAAGGGCTCAAGTATACTCCCCTGAGCATAAGCCAGTTTTGTGATGAAAAAAATCTAGTAGTCTTCACCATTTGGAAATGTATGGTGATAGATATCCTATCTGGAGAGGTAAAGCTACAATGATTCATAAGGAGAGACGTCTACATGATAGATTGGAACACAGGAACCCCTAATACCAATTTTCTTTCTAAGACAATAGCTGAGAATGGATGTCTGTGGCACAAAAGATTATGTCATCTAAATTTCAAAGCCATCAACAAGATTAGTTCTCAAAAGCTGGTCAGAGGACTTCCAGAAGAAGCATTCAAGAAGGAAGCTCTCTGTGATGCGAGTCAGAAAGGAAAGCAGACCAGAGCATCATTCAAGCCAGTCCAGCCTACAACTCTCACATCAAGGATCTTAGATCTACTTCATATGGATCTATTTGGCCCTATCAAGCCAAGGACTCTAAGTGGCAGAAAGCATGCTCTAGTAGTAGTGGATGACTACTCAAGGTACACATGGATTATCTTTTTGTATAAGAAGAGTGAAATCTTGACCATGTTACCTGAGCTATTGAGAAGGATCCAAAATGAGAAATACCTCTCAAACATCAAGATCAGATCAGATAGAAAAGGTGAATTTCTCAACAAGGCGAACACTGATTACAGTGATCATAATGGAATTCATCATGAGCTCTCTGCAGCCAGGACCCCCCAGCAGAATGGTGTTGCCGAAAGAAGAAACAGAACCTTAAAGTAAGCAGCCAGGTCCATGATTGCAGAAGCATACCTGCCCAAGAGGTTCTGGGCTGAAGCTGTCAACACATCATGCCACACTCAGAACAGGAGTATGATAGTAGGGAGACATGGCAAAACTCCCTATGAGGTTTGGAATGGCAGAACACCTACAGTTGCTTATTTTCATATTTATGGTTGCAAGTGTTTCATCCTCAACAACGGTAAAACCCAATTAAATGCATTTGATGCTAAAACTGATGATGGTCTCTTTATGGGATATTCACAATGAAGCAAGGCATATAGAGTTTTTAACAAAAGAACCTTAGTTGTGGAGGAAACACCTCATGTTGTATTAGATGAATCTACCGTTGAGTACAGAAAACAAGTGGAACTAATTGAGGATAAGCTCAAATCCGCAACCCTAGAAGAAGTCATTTTTCATGACACAGGAATGGTGGACTCACCTGCAGATCAGCCTGAAGACCCATCTCAATGGCGATGAAGACCCAATGCAGATCGACAGACCATCAAACCTACGGTCCCGATTCTTTGCTGATAAAGACCAAACTATAGCTGATAAAGACCCATCTGCAGACCAGACCAGATCCCAACCTGTAGATGACAAGACGATAGCTGATCCAGTTGCAGACCAAGGAGATCAGAGCCAAGCTGATGCAGACAGAGAGGAAATCCACCAAAGCAAATCTACATGGGGGAACAAACCCTGAAGAAGAAGACATTTCTAAGTGGCTCAAGGATCACCCTATCCAACAGATCATTGGGAAGCTGACTGATGGAGTCAAGAAAAGACAGTCTACTCTACCCATAGGAATGGCAATGTTTTCATGCTTTATGTCCCAAATAGAACCCAAGACAACAGAGCAAGCCCTGGAAAACTATTCTTGGATTAATGCCACGCAAGAGGAGCTTGAACAAATGGAAAGGAACAATGTTTGGGAACTAACATATAGACCAAATCATAAGAAGGTTATTGGCACCAAATGGGTGTACAAACACAAATGCGACGAAGATGGAGCTCTTGTTAGGAATAAAGCCAGACTTGTTGCTAAAGGATATGCAAAGTGTGAAGGAATAGATTTTGATGAAACCTATGCACCTGTTGCAAGATTAGAAGCCATCATAATATTCCTCGCATATGCTGCATTCAAGGATTTTGAAGTCTATCAGATGGATGTAAAGAGTGCTTTTCTTAATGGAATTCTAGAAGAAGAAGTCTATGTGGAGCAATCCCCAGGATTTATCAAAGGAGACAAAGTCTACAAGCTATTGAAAGCTCTGTATGGACTCAAGCAGGCACCAAGAGCTTGGTATGAAACCTTATCTGTATTTCTTGAGAAGAACGGTTTCTGCAAAGGGAAAGTGGACAAGACCCTAGTCAGAGTGGAGCACGAAGGCCACATATTACTAGTTCACATATATATGGATGACATCATATTTGGCTCAACCAACCCAGAGCTATGTGAGAAATTCTCAAATATCATGCAAGGAGAATTTGAGATGAGTATGATGGGAAAGCTTAACTTCTTTCTTGGATTACAAGTCAAGCAGATGGAAAATGGAATTTTCATCAATCAAGCTAAATATACCCGAGATCTAATCAAGAGATTTGAAATGGAATCAGCCAAACCAGCAAGAATTCCTATGAGCACAAGCACTCACCTAGATGCAGATGATGGAGGCATATCAGTGGACTCAACCCACTACACAGGACTCATTGGATCATTGCTATACCTCACTGCAAGCAGACCAGATATATCTTATGCCGTAGGAGTATGCGCACGATTTCAATCCAAGCCAAAGCAGTCTCACCAAGATGCAGCCAAGAGAATAATCAAATACCTTAAGCCTACAGTCAATGTTAGACTATGGTACCCTAAGGATGATAACTTTGAGCTATCGGGATACTCAGATGCAAATTTTGTAGGATGCAAAATAAATAGGAAAAGCACTAGTGGAACGTGCCAATTCCTAGGAACCAGACTGATATCCTGGTTTAGCAGGAAGCAGGATTCTAACTCTATCTCCATAACAGAGTCAGAATACCTAGCTGCAGGTAGTTGTTGCGCCCAGATCTTATGGATCAGACAACAGCTAAGGGACTACAACATTATTGCCAATGAAGTTCCAATTTGGTGTGACAATAATAGTGCTATTGCAATAACCAACAACCTGGTATTGCATTCAAGGACAAAGCACATTGATGTTAAGCATCACTTCATAAGAGATCACGTGCTTAACAAGAGAGTCAGAGTTGAAATAGTCAGCACAGACTACCAAATTGCTGACATTTTCACCAAACCTTTGCCAGAAGAAAGGTTTTGGGAGCTGAGTAGGGAACTTGGATTACTAGATTGGGAATCTAGTACAGATGAAAAAGCTAGCTGAAGTAGATCAGACGAAGGATGGACTAAGTTGATCACAGGAATCAGACCCTACCTGATGCAGACAAGAAGACGAAGGACAGACGAAGGAACTTAGCTGATCAAACCACAGGCGAGAAGTCAAAGGAGTCAACTCACCTGATGCAGAGCAGTCAAGAGTCAAACAGTCAACCAGCTAAGTTTTCTATACCTGACCGACTTCTGAATATTATATTATTATCTGCTATTTGTATAATATCATATTACTATTTGGATCACAAGTGGCATAATACTATATGTTTAAAATACACGTGGCAACTACGAGTTCAATCGACCTCCACTGTGACCAATTAAAATCTAACCGTCCATTTTCAAATTCTCAAAACCTGGACCACTGATTACTAAATTTGAATTTTAAAAAGCCTCAAAAGGTGGACCACCGTTTAAAATAAATGAATATTTAATTACAAACGTCGTTTCATTTTCCTTTTAAGGACGGGAAAAGCCTTTTCACTTTACCTTCTTCAAACTCGCAAAACCCTATTTTTCACAGAGCAAAAACCCTTTTGAATTTTCATACACTCAGAAGAAATCTCTCTTGCGTAGAAACGGAAGCATACTTCAATGGAGTTAACCTTAAGGTGGTGAAGGACCAGATCATCTTTTCTCTGGTCGTCGATTTTGAAGGACTTCTGGAGGCAAATCTGGAAAACAACGACGTGCGCAACCTCATCAGAGCGATGAAGACAAATGGGATCTAGCCATTCTTGGACATCAGCCCCAAGAATCTATTCAAGGAGGCTGTTATTGCTTTTTACCGAGAGGCCCGAGTGATCGAATCTGGGATTCGGAGCACAATCTGTGGAATCCAAGTGGATATCACGCCGGAAACAATCGGAAAAACCTTTGGGATGAAAATCCATGGCGTGGCGGTCGAAGCCCTAAAGTAGAGCGCAGCCGACACATGGCTGAAAATCAAGGCTGTCGACCAACCGTAGAAATTGAAGCTGACTGCCAAAAGGAGTGAAATAAATAAGGAGTACCGCTATGCGTTGGATATAACCAACAAGATAGTTATGTGGATGGCAGGTAGCTACGACCAATTATCGTTAGCCAAGTTTATGGTGCTGGGACCACTTATTCAAGACGAACCAATTGACTAGGCTGATTACATCTACAGGAAATTGGTGCGTGAGGTTAATAAGGCCGAGTGGCTAGTTGAATAAAAGAGATTCAAATTCAAGCTGGCGTTCGGAACGCAGCTTAGTTGGATATTGGAGAAACTTGGTGTGGCGAAGGGAAACACTGACCCCTTCCACATCAATAAGAGACTCGGTCATCTAGACCAAGAAACACTGAGGAGGCTAGGAGGAGAAAGGAGAGCAGCTCAGATTCTAAAAGAGCTGTCTGAAGAGAGACCCCCCTACAGATACCCTGAAAGCTCAGACGAGTCCAACCAAGCTGCAGCCCGCAACTCACCTGTAGCCCAGTCTGAGACAGAGTCAGACAACAACCCAATCGCTGTCCATTTTAAGAGAAGGGGACCAGCCCCTGGTGAGCCTTCCACAATCCACTCCTCACCAGAACCCTCTCCCAAACGACCCAGGTGCTTATTTGATAAGGAGGAGCAGCCAGATCAGTTTGCTACACCTGAACCCATTCACATGGAGGATCAGCCTGCCCCCTCCAGCCTGGAGACCCAAATGGTACCTGTTCTAACCCCTCATTTTGCAACAGAGGAAGAAACATGTTTAATTATCTTGATTCCAGAAGACAATTACACTTTTAATCTGCTTGAACATAATCTTTTTAACCTCTATGTGGAGCAACTTTTAATTGTAAAAACTCATGCTCTAAAACACTCTTTTGTTGAAATTTTTGAGGAATGGAAAACTCTCAAAACTATTCCATTCTCTCAACTTCAAACCTTTATTGAAGGGAGTAGCTGGGAGTATCCCCAGGCTACAGAGAATCTGCTCATCCACTTTTGCAATGAGACAGATCTGTGCTTACTACTTCAGGAAGACTGGTTCATGTCCAATTTTAAAACAAACATGGACCAGCTCCTCCATCTTATTATGGATAGTGTTTTTGATGGAACTTTGAATGGAGATGGGGAGGTAGTTGAAAAAGAAGTGAGAATCGAAGAAGTGGTGGAGGAAGAAGAAAAAGAAGAAATTATTATAATAGAAGATGAAGAGGAAAGACAGGAGGAAGTAGAAAAGGAAAAAGAAGAAGAAAATATTTTCGTTGAAAGATAATTACTTCTGAAGGAAAGAAGCAACCAACATCCGAAGAGTCTTCCAGCACAGGCAACATGGGGTGGTAGCAGGCCAATGATATCGTAGACTGCAACCGACTCATTTTAACAGACCCAAAACACCGACAGCCTAGGTATCCATAAACCTAATCTCTGATACCATATTCTGTAACACCCCTGTGGTTTACGGAGATATTACAGTGCCGTAGATTCTTTTTAGAGAACCTACCAGGCTTAACATGCATACAAATCTATAAAAAATAACAACCCACAACATTCACTTATTAAAAAACAACGGTCTCCAACAAGACATATATTGCAAAACCAAATAACATATCGTCCCGTGGGATCACGACTGATACAATAATTCACAAATGCTATGACGACATCGTTAACAATCAACAACGACCCGATAACAGAACATGGCAGTACCCGCACGAGTACAAAACCAAAATACGACCATGACCAAGACCACATGACCACCAACTCGAAATCGTACACGACATCAATGCTGCCCACCAAACTCATGTCCACCCTGTAATACCCCTAAACTAATTGGGAATATTACAACACCGTAGACCCACTCCGTGAGGATCTACTAGGCTAAATACAGAAAAACACGATAAACAATACATGCCAACATGGCTAAAATCGAACCATTAGACCGATTTGGTCTTTTGCCACAACACTGTTAGGAATACTTGTTAGATTTTGATAATGTCATTATTATAATTCAAATGCTTATTACTTGGCAAAAATATAAGGAAGAACCAGATGAGTATCTTCCATAGGCCAAATTATGTTAAGTTAAATACTTGGCAAAATGTAAAGAAGAACCAAATGAGTATCTTCTATAGGCCATTTAAGTTAGGCTCAAAATCAGCTAAGTACAGATAAGTACTTCAGAGAAGTGTAAACCAAACACTGCAGTAAAGCCGAAGTCAGTCAAGTCTGAATCACAGAAACAAATTCATCAGTGATGGTTGACCAGACTGCAGTCAAGTGATCATCAGACTAAGTCATCTGAAGTCTGACCATCAGACAAGTCAAAATTCATCAAAACAAAAGACTCCAGACAAGTCATCTGATCAGGCGAGTCTCAACAGTCATCAGAGAAGTCATCGACAGAGAAGTCCAAACTGCAGAGAAGAAGACTGGACATTAGCCAACTTGACTTATAAGAGATCAGCCAAGTACTCCAAGTCCACGTCAGCATGCGTTGAATAGTCAACGTTTACGGAAAGTGACATGCAAGCGTGAAGAGACAAATTGGAGAGATTCCCGCAAGGATATGAATTAAATAATTCATCCAGACCTACCACTGAAGACTTTAATCTTATTATATTCAAAATATTTGGCGCCTCACATACAAAGTCTTCACAACGGTCGAAAGATAGATTAAAATATGGGAATCCAGCCTTGCAACGTTCAGAAAAATAAACAAAGAAGTCTATTTCTCCAACGGACGGATTTGTTACAAGATTTGCAACAGCTATGAAGTATAGTCAAGGATCGACACTTATATATCTTCGAAGATTTGAAGATGAGCAGTACGATGCGAACAAAACTCTCAAGCAATCAAAATTATCAAAGCAATCAAAGTAATCATATAGCATCGTGAAAAAAGCAGTACTCGAAGTTCTTATTTGAAGAAAGCTCTTAGTTGGAGAAGACAAACACTCTTGTCTTAAAACGTGAGTTCGGGGTACTTCACTGGTTGAAGTTGCGAGACTGATAGGCATCCAAGGATTTGAAAAATCAAGTGGTGCTAGGCAGTCAAAGAGGAGTTCCACTGGTTGGAAGTTGTTGTAGCTAAGTAAAAGAATCAATGTAATATTTATCACTGGTTGAGAATTATAGTGGATTCATCTCCAACTGGTTTGGAGAAAGTGGATTAGTAGAGGATTACCCCACCTCTGAGAACACTATAAATTGCCTGCGTGTTTTACTATTTTCAGCATCACGCTTAACTGTTGCATTCATACTTTACTGTTCCATTACTTAGCTTTGTTTTCGTCATCAGCTGATTTCCGCATATCTATCAGCTGAGAAACTCACTCTTCGAAGAAAAGAGTTTAAGAGTTTCAATAAGTCTAGTCAACCCCTCTAGACTTATTCCTGGACGACTTGCGACCTACAAAGACAACGTATCAAAAATACATAACTGATTATCATAACACGTACCCACACAGGGGTTGGAACACATCAACATTCCCATAAAATGGGAGAACAATACAACGGAGAGACAAACAACAAGACTCTACCAAAATACTCAACGACTGGTCTTCATGTGATTAGTATCGTCGTCTTCCATCATCCTTCGTACCGATCCTATGATTCACTCCCCAGAAACCTGCAATGAACTGGACGCAATACAGACATCCACCCCCCAATACTCGGGAGTTAGCAAAACTCCACTGTTTTTCTAGTGCAAGTATAAAATACAAATACAAGCCATACATATCATATTCTGGGAATACAATAACTTGATTAAGTTAGAAAGACTTTTCGAGATGTTTCATTTAGTTAAAATAGTTCAAGTCTTGAAAGTAGAATCGAACAAATAAGCACTTTGAAAAAAAATCCGAATCCCAGGAGTTTTTTATTGGAAAGTAATTACGAAAACTATAGTCAGACATCAATTCACAACAAAGGACCAAGTACACACAACACATCATTCTTAAGACATTCTAGTCCAAGCACCTCTGATAAGTAGGTATTGCATACCAAGCATTATGGAAAGCCAAAATATTGTGATACTCCGGACATATCACAAAAATGCATCAAGCCACAAAGCTTAAAATACACCCTGATTAACCATGGATCCGACAATGTGCGAATACACCCTCGACCCCGTCAGGCCCTCTCGGAGTGGCTAACACAAATGTTCGTGAACCCGACAATATACGGATCCCTCTCCGGCCTCGTCAGGCCCGCTCGGAGTGAACGAATATAACTCTCTCACTCAGTAGTAATATCCGACTTCCAACGCATAGGACTATAAACCATATACTCAGAGTACTCACTAGAACGGCCTCCACAATCGGACACAAGCAAGACTATCAATATAATCTACAATCTATGAAAGGTAGGAATGAAACGAGGTAAACAACTTGTAAAATGTTTTAAAGAATTCCCAGCCTTCCGAAACCATTTTGGGACACAGCCCAAAGATTATTTCCAAAATTCAATTTCGATCACAAATCATGAGGTCCAAGATCCAAATATCCACATTAAAATCCCCCCAAGGGTTATTCGCATCCCGTGCTAGTAAGCCACGGACCTCGGAGCCTCTTTGAGACATCCCCGAGTGAACAACCCAATAGGAAACCACACAATATCACACATCATCGTGACAACAGTCACCTAACGGTACCACACGAAAGCCAGACACAACATACAATACTAATACCCAATCTCAGAACGACACATTCGTTCTCAAACACTCAAGTTAATTTTGGAAAAAAACACTTATCGAGAATATATATCGATTCTTTTGGAAGTTCAATAAAACATTCCATTTTCGCACATAGACAATCACCAATTATTATATCTTACGAAATCCAAAGTGTATGGGCAAGATACTTCAAAACCACGAGCAAACAAAATGACAAACGACAAAGCCTCGATCCGAACTATCTTCCAAGTTCCGTTCCTAACAAGAATCGAGACTAAATCAACTACAAGCTCATCGGAAAACCAAGAATCATCATAAGTTCTATCCTTAGGAATAATTTGCCGGACACCTCGAAGGCTCAAACCTACATAATCGACGAACATAAAAATTTAGGAAGTTTATTCCATGAAGCTTTAAGATTAACAAAGGCTCTCGAGTATGCAACGAAGATCTTACACCAATCTAGGCTAGATTGGCTGAAATTGTCCAAATCCTCACAAACACTCCAAAACCCCAAAATCAAGGGTTAAAGTGATCTTACCTCAAATCCTTGGTGAAAAATGGTAGATCTTTGATAAATCCTTGCTAGAAGTGGAAATGAATTGATATCAAAGGATATCTAGTCGAAATCCTTGCCTTCACCCCCTTGGAATCGCCTAGAAGGTCGGAGAAGATAAAGGAAGATGAAAAATGGCAAAAGTTGATCACAACACATGTATATATAGGCGCGCATTAGCGCGCGCTAGCGAGTCCGGGTTAGCATGTGCTATCGGCCTGGGCTTCAGTTCAGAAACTTTTGCCCGACCGGAATAGCGTGTGTTGCATCCGAATAACGTGTGCTACACCAGCCGAGTTAGAGCGCGCAAGAACCGACTAGCGTGCGCTACCTGTTAGTCTGGCTGAAGTCCAGACTCTACTGCCTCAATTGTCCGGCCGATTAGCGCGCGCTGCCGCCCGATAGTAGCGTGCGCTATACACCCCATCTAGCGTGCGTCAGCCCGGTTCCTATAATGCGTTATCGAGACCCCAGTCCCAGTCCAGTATCTCCAGGACTGCCCCAAACTGCCGGTTAGCATGCGCTACCCTGCCGGCAGCCTGCGATAGTTGTGGTATAGTAGCGCGCGCTACACCACGAGTGTTAGCGTGAGCTACACTACTAACGAGTCAACCCCATGCAAGATCTGAACCGCAACCAAACACGTGTCCCAACATGCTACACCCAACAAGACAAAGTCCCAAAGGCCTGGACAACAACGATCCAATAAACTGCAGAAAAACTCAAAGAAACTGGAGCAAAGATCTCGGGTATTACATTTTACCCCACTAAAAAGAAGTTTCGTCCCCGAAACTTGAAACATAAAATGATCAACGCAAAACAATCTCAGATAACACATGATATCCGATGCCGATGACCTATAACGAATCACATGCAGCACGTGGCTACTAACATTCATATCGCTACACCAGAATGATAACAAAACGCAACGGACAATAATCAATATGGTTGACCAACCCGAATAGTACATCAATCAAAACGTGAGCTAATCGCCGAATAAATACGAAATTTCACCATCCAAGGGTTGAAAGATCGACAACGAAGCTAATTTCCCGAACTTAAGGAAATTACGAAGTGATCTGAACGTTCAAAAATCACGATACGAGATCAATAATAACCGGACAATAAACGATCGAACCACAATGATCAAGACAACAACAGTCGAACGGTCAATGTCGAATCACGACGAACAACAAAAATCAAATAACAACTCCGAAGTTCACATATCAACTCGAGACAATAGGTGGTCTGGTAAAGACGACAAGATATGCATGTACATAAGATTCATAGGAAAAGAGCCAAATTCGGAAAAAGTCAAAACGACAAACGGATTAATGTGAAACAATACCACAACTCGTTCGATCAACAAAAACAAAAGATAAGACAAGTTCAGAAAATATCAACGAGCACAACGAGTTGATAGGATTGAAAATACAAAAGTTCAAAAATATGATTCACTTCTAATAGAAGAAGTTCATCCCCGAAATTCGAAACAATAAAGCAAGGAAATAACACAACATACAACTGGTAGACTACATTCTCAGGGACTCCTCGGAGTCGATCCTGATATTAGTGCTCAAGTACGTGCCTCGGAACGCTCGGTGACTAACTCGCAAAACTGAACCCAGTGTCCAACGAGTCCACACTTGTAACACGTTACTGGTGGAGAAGGACAATGTGCACGAACATGCCCCGACAAATTGCAGTTGAAACACCTTCTGGCTTTACCAGGAGTCAAATCTGACGATTTGGAACTCTCAATCCCACGCATCGAGCGTGGAGCTTCACAACAGAAAGACTACGACGTTGCAATCCAGAAACACCAACTCCTGTACTGTCCATAAGGTTAATGGACATCTTCGGTTTCTTCGACTCGGGCACACGCTCCGACGATAACGAAGTTAGTTCGTAGGCCAAGGCTCAATCTTGGTAATCTCCCAGCGGAGTGAAAGTGAATCCCGCCATATACTGGCGGATCTCCAGCTTCATCCGTCTGTCGAAATGAAGGATCTTCTCTCCTTCGTTCCTCACCTGATCTCGCACATAACTGAGTTGTTTGTTATAGTCGATGATGGCCTATGACACCGATATATCTTGCGGTGCTGCCAAATAAAATTCATGAATTCTCTGTTCTCTAATCGGTTTCGAACAAAACTCAGCTTCCATAAATTCTTAGAACTCCGCCCACGTGACAACACGATCACGAGGTTTAACAACTTCCCACCATTTAGCGGCATCTATGTCAAGAAGGTACTAAGCGATAGGTACCTTCCGTTCTTCGGGACAATCAACTACCTCAAATATTTATCAAACTGCAAAAGCCAACCATCCCAGCCCAACGCATCCATAGCACCAGCAAATCGAGGGGGATTCATACGAACTACCACTCGAAGCTATTGATTCACGCCGACGTTCTAAGTCGCGTCAATGCTACGTTGAACTGCATGGGTCAACTGAGTCATATGTATTGCTACTTGTTACAATATAGTAGCAATACCAAGGCAAATATCATTCTCAGCCACATTTTATCGGCCTCGCATCTGATTCCCGTAGCCATCTGTACCATGGTTACGATCACGACCTTTGCCCTTCGGCATACTAACAAGTAACCACCTAGCGCAACGAAAAATCATAGCAAACATAGAATCCACTCACAGATGATCGACTGCAAAGATTAGGCCTGACGGCAAAAATACAGTCCCATAACTTTTGCCCAGTTAGAAAGCGCGCTCCGCAACAAAAGATGGCATGCGCTAACTGTGCAAGTTTGGCAACACAATCATACTCGTCTTCCAACGGTACTATACCGGAGGTTACAAATAAACAACAGCATACAAATCCAAATGTCAACGGTGCATATAATTATAACATCACACAAATGATCATTAAAAGATAATTAACATCCAAAATCGAATTTCCACCTCTCAGTCACGAAAACTATTTCAATGAGTGTGTATCGAACGACTCAGAGTTCACCATACCATTTTAATCACAACTAGGACTACTATAGCTGAAATAACGATAACATCATTACCACGTACCTTTTTACCGAAATGCATGGAACCGAAAAGTTAAAAGCGAGTCACGTTTCAAGTAAATTTTTGATAAACCTCATTTGAGTTTTAAAAATCCAATTTTTGAAAACTTGCAATACAAGATGAAATTAAAATATAAGTAGTTTAAATTCTCAAAAATCTTCGGTCTCGAGGTCATCATAGGAAATCAAACTTTTTCCTCTCTTGAAGGATGTTTTAAAATAAAATTTACGTGACTTCCCAAAATATTTAAAGCTTTTTAAAATATCATATTGACAAACTTTTTTTGTGTAGCCACACCAAAACATTGCTCCTGTAAAAATGATTTATACAAGGATATATATATATATATATATATATACACGTATACATCGGCACCACTACTCATTCCAGTACAATATGAGAATCAACAATCATGGAATACGTATTCACGATTCACATTTAACTCCACTTCATAACACAAAAATCACACAAGCTCGTGAAACACGAGATATATCATATAGTACCTTGATACTAATAACGACCGACATCCTAGACGACGTGCCGCGACACGACTTAATCAGATAAAATTTGACAAGGCAAGACTCGACAACACACAACTCGACCCGACAGTCTAGGTTTCCGCAACCTAAGCTCTGACACCATATTCTGTAACACCCCCAAACCAATTGGGAATATTACAGCGCCGCAGACCCTATCCGTGAGGATCTACCAGGCTAAATACAGAAAAACACGATAAACAATACATGCCAACGTGGCTAAAGTCGAACCATTAGATCGATTTGGTCTTTTGCCACAACACAACGTATCAAACATACATAACTGATTCTCGTAACTCGTACCCATGAAGGGGTTGAAACACATCAACATCCCCATAAAACGGGAGAACAATACAACGGAGAGATAAACAACACGACTCTACCAAAATAATCAATGAGTAGTCTTCATGTGATTAGTATCGTCGTCATCTATCATCCTTCATACCGATCCTGTGATTCGCTCCCCAACAACCTGCAATTACCTGGACGCAATACAGACATCCACCCCCCGAATACTTGGGGTTTAGCAAAACTCCATTGTTTTGCTAGTGCAAGTATAAAATACAAATACAAGCCATACATATCATATTCTGGGAATACAATAACTTGATTAATTTAGAAAGACTTCCCGAGATGTTTCATTTAGTTAAAATAGTTCAAGTCTTGAAAGTAGAATCGAACAAATAAGCCCTTTGAAAACAACTCCGAATCCCGGGAGTTTTTGATTGGAAAAAAATTACGAAAACTATAGTCAGACATCAATTCACAACTAAGGACCAATTACACACAAAACATCATTCTTAAGCCATTCTAGTCCAAGCACCTCTGATAAGTAGGTATTACATCCCAAGAATTATGGAAAGCCAAAACATTGTGATAGTCCGGACATATCACAAGAATGCATCAAGCCACAAAGCTTAAAATACTCTCTGATTAACTGTGGATCCGACAATGCACGAATCCCTCCTCGACCCCGTCAGGCCCTCTCAGAGTGGCTAACCCAAATGTTCGCGGACCCGACAATGTGCGGATCCCTCCTCGGCCTCGTCGGGCCCTCTCGGAGTGAACGAATATAACTCTCACACTCAATAGTAATATCTGACTTCCAACGCAAAGGACTATAAACCATATACTTAGAGTACTCACTAGAATGGACTCCGCAATTGGACACAAGCAAGACTGTCAATATAATCTCCAAACTATGAAATGTTGGAATGAAACGAGGTAAACAACATGTAAAACATTTTAAGGAATTCTCAGCCTCCCGAAACCATTTTGGGACACAGCCCAAAGATTATTTCCAAAATACAATTCCGATCACAAATCACGAGGTCCAAGACCCAAATATCCACATCAACATCCTCCCAAGGGTTATTCGCATCCCGTGCTAGTAAGCCACGGACCTCGGAGCCTCCTTGAGACATCCCCGAGTGAACAACCCAATGGGAAACCACACAATATCACACATCATCGTGACAACAGTCACCTAATGATAACACAAAAACCAGACACAACATACAATACTAATACCCATTCTCAGAATGACACATCCGTTCTCAAACACTCAAGTTAATTTTGGAAGAAAACACTTATCGAGAATATATATCGATTCTTTTGGAAGTTCAATAAAACATTCAATTTTCGCACATAGACAATCACCAATTATTATATCTTACGAAATCCGAAGTGTATGGGCAAGATACTTGCCTCGAAACCACGAGCAAACAAAATGACGAATGACAAAGCCTCAATCCAAACTATCCTCCAAGTTCCGTTCCTAACAAGAATCGAGACTAAATCAACTACAATCTCATCGGAAAACCAAGAATCAGTTCTACCCTCAGGAACAATTTGTCAGACACCTCGAAGGCTCAAACCTACATTATCGACAAACATAAAAATTTACGTAGTTTATTCCACAAAACCTCTATATTAACAAAGGCTCTCGAGTATACAATGAATATCTTACAACAATTTGGGCTCGATTGGCTCAAATCGGACAAATCCTCACAAACCCTCCAAAACCCCAAAATCAAGGGTTCAAGTGATCTTACCTCAACTCCTTGGTGAAAAATGGTATATCTTTGATAAATCCTTGCTAGAAGTGGAAATGAATTGATATCAAAGGATATCCAGTTGAAATCCTTGCCTTCACCCCCTTGGAATCGCCTAGAAGGTCGGAGAATAGAAAGAAAGATGAAAATGATGAAAGTTGACCACAATCTGCCGGTTAACGTGCGCTACCCTACCGGCAGCATGCGCTAGTTGTGGTACAGTAGCGTGCGCTACACCACGAGTGTTAGCGTGTGCTACGCTACTAACGAGCCAACCCAACGCAAGATCTGAGTCGTGACCAAACACACGTCCCATCATGCTACACCCAATAAGACACAAAGTCCCAAAGGCCTGGACAACAACGATCCAATAAACTGCAGAAAAGCTCAACGAAACCGGAGCGAAGATCTCGGGTATTACACACCCTATGCTAGTTCTCCCACTGGACCTGTACTTGAGTACACAACAAGTATATCCACCCCCGAAGGGGTAAGCAAGATGCTGGTGTAAGTACAACGATTACAGAATATGTACAACAAATGAATGTTCAACAAAAATCACATTGCCATCACATATATTTCGGAATACAATACCATAATCGTCATCGCAAAACAACCTCCCGAGTTGTACTGGCCCTGTACCCACACGGGATACACACCCCAGAGAGTCCTCGTTAGGCCTTCCCCAGTGTACAACCCAACCGAGTGATCCGTAGAACTCGAAGTCTAACGAATCCCAGGGGACCCTCGCTGGTTTTTACTCGGCTCGCACATACTCAATAAACACATGGCACAAATCATATTTTCTCAATAAACGATTCGATCCTTGTTCAAAAAAATACCGAATCAAATACCATACTATGAAAACGAAATGATTCACTCTAAGTTTCACCCTTAGGGACATATAATCAAATGCTACGAGGACAACATAGTTCGAATCGAGACTACGGAAGAAAACTTGGAATTTAGTCCATGAACTTTGGAGAAAAATGAAGGATTATGATTACAACATCATAATCTAGCACAAATCAGAGCTAAAATAGATTAGAATCGAAGATCTTAGCAAAAGCCCCAAAATATGAAGAACTAGGGTTCGAGCGGATTTTACCTTGATTTGGACGGTGAAAGTTGATGAGATGATGTTAACTTGGTGTTAGGAACTCAAAAACGTTGTTGGATGATGAAATCTGACCATGATCCACACTCCTCTATGTCCAAGATTACTCAGCCGCCGGAGAAGGAGAAGAAGGGAATGAAAATGACGATTCTAGAACATGCCCAGCATATATATACTGGGAGGGACTAGCGCACGCTATGGCTAAAGTTTAGCGTGCCCTAACGGGCTGAAAGACGGCGCAGTGTTGGACAGAAAAGATGGTCCAGAACCTACTGTCTGACTCTGGTAGCGCGCGCTACCCATATATATTAGCGCTCAGTATCGATCGACACTAGCGCGCGCTAACTCCAAAAAATTGCGTGCGCTACCTGCTATCGCCCGTAGTCCAGAAACATTCTGCCCTTACATAGCACGTGTTACCACCGTTTAATGTACGCTAACACACCAGTAATAACGTACACTAGTCTTCCATTAGCGTGCGTTAAGGCCTCAATCCAGAGTCCAGAAAGCTCGCTGTCCAGCAGGCCTAACGTGCGCTAATGGACAAGAGTAGCGTGCGCTACTCGCACCTGGTTAGCGTGCGCTATCAGTGCAGTCTAGCGAGCGCTAACTGCTACTATCCAGCATAAAATTCGCGAAGTCCGACCAGAACGAACGCAATCCGAAATTACAAAACTCAACAGTTACCAACCATGTAACTCTAATATAAATTGTCACTACCCTCAAATTCAAATAACCACAATACAACTAGATACATCCTAAATAACACACATGAATTACACGGTTATTACAATGTCGTCGTCGTCTTGATCGTCGGTTTGACTCATTTGACTAGACTCTCCTTCAGTAGTGCCTTCTTGATAGGGCGTCTTGGTCCGCTAATAGGTCATCCCACTTATTTTCTTGATATCGTAACTCGGCTTTTGTTGCTTCTTTAAGCGTCATTTGAGCCTCGGGATTTTTTGGCGTCATTCGGGATCTCCGCTCATCCAACGTATAGCCTCATTCACTAAAAGTACTCTCAACGGGGACTGTGTATGCGGGCACTATAAGAACTTATTGTGCCACAATGGAAAGTATGGGAAATTCGGTTCTCATTCTCTCCCACCAATCCAACAGATCAAATGTACCTGCATTGTCATCCTCCGGCACAAAAACTAGTCGCATAATATCGACTAAGGTCATTTCTTTGACCGATGTTACTACCCCCTATTTCTTGCTATATTATAGAGTTATTGTTGAAATGGGTTAGTGGGTGTTCTCTCGAATTCCATGTTAAATGTATTGATAGTCTTAGTTCTTGTTTTTTGAGTTTGAATCCTATCTCCATATTTAGCTAAATATTCAGTAAAAAGAGTTTCATAACTATTTTTAAATCAATTTTTACTTGTTCAACATCAGGAATATTTTCAAACAAAGATTGACTTTCAACACTATCCACGATATTAGAAAAACTCAAAATTTTAAGAATATTATAATAAATTTCAAGTAATTGGTGTACTTAAGCTAAATTCAAATTGGGAGATAAAACAGCACTAATCAAGAAAACATCATGACTACGAGTAAAGTCCTTTAGCCATTTTAAACACATATTGTAAATAGCATTCCCAAATCCCCAATCTTTCGGATTTACTACAATCATATATTTCGGATACAATAAAACAATAATGAAATTAAACTTTATGAGACGTGGGATAATGGCAACCACTTAAATCTTTAGTTGCATTTTCAAAACCTTTAATAGTTTTACTTAATTTTTGGTTTCATCCCAATATGTTGACAACAAATAAAATCCTTCTACTGGAGTAAAAAATTCACACAATAATTCTTTATATTCATTAGTTGAATTTAACATCTCATAAGTTGAGTTCCAATACTTGGGGATACCCTGCATTCATGCTGCTGCAGCAATAAGTACTTATACTTTTTTGTCCAACCTCTTATACATCATATATAATTTGTGTATTGTGTGTAGTTGAACCATGAACTGGCCGTACGTAATGTTTAACTCGGTCATAGCTTAGAAACATTAGATGATCGTGTGCTAGTTACGTATACGCATGTTGAACTCTTCGTATTTCATTATTGTGTAAAGGTTCGAAGCTTGCAAGTGGTTAGACGAAGGGACGACCTTCGAGTGTTTTGGTAATTGTCGAAGTATTTAAACCTTGTCGTCATTATAAGGCAAGTACTTTAATTACGTTTTATGTATTGATGATATACATGTTATCGTGCATATGTATCGTTGTTATATGTCCACCTCGTGTTGGTCCGACGGGATCATCTTGAGATCTATGCTAGCGTGCGCTGGATCATTGGACATATGTTTCCACCTTGAGATAGGATCATCTTGGGATCTAGGCAGTGAACGCTGGATCATCGGAATTACCATGTGTATGTTGTATCATGTTATGTTTATCATGTTGCGTAAGGTATTATGAGTCTTCTCGTGGTAGAGACTCGTTGTTATTGTTGTCATTGAAGATGTTGTTATTATTCTATGTGAGATATTGAATAATCTGTTGTTGTATAATTATCGTACTTGTACTAGCATCATTGTGCTAACCCCTTCGGGGGTTGACATTTGTTTTATGTTTAGGATACAGGAGGACGGGGAAGCAACCACTTGAGCTGCATGACGACGAGGGTGAGGAGTGATGTTATGGCCGGGATGGTTTGTCAATTGCATTTTGTTTTTAATAAAGTACTCGAGTACGCTATTGTTTTGTTCCTCCTTTGAGATTTATATTCGGATGTTGGTCGAATTTTACTTTTCATACTCGTGATGTAATAATAACTCTTCAATTGGTATTTAATAATGTTGTTTTTAAATTTTCAGCCTAGTAAATCCTCATTTCAAGGGTTTACGGCGGTGTAATAATCCTGAATATCTCGGGGTGTTACACTCATAACATCATGCTTGACCATCATTTGCATGCGTCTCCCGTGCTGGCTCCTCAGTTCGTCCGATACCTGAAATGTATGAAACGCATTTCGCCCATTTAAGGGGTTAGCATTCGAATGTCTAGTGCAAGTACACAATTACACAACATTATATACAGATTCGATCCAACACTATCATCACATTTAGAAAGCGAAAACAGTATTCCGGAATATCACATTGTCATCAAGACATCATTATCATGAAAGCCATGTCATCACATCTCAACACCATGATAATCCACACTTGGTAACCAACGGCCGTAACCATTAGTATCGACCCCAGAGGTCCCATCGAACTGTCCCCAAGTGGGAGACTACTTCCGCGGCCGTCCCCATTAATATCGGCTACAGGGGTCCCGTCGAACCATCCCGGGGTGAAAGAACAACAATACACACATTATCATAATTCATCATTCATGTCGAACTCGTACATACATAACATAATGTAATACATGTACTGACCTTGATAATTACGACGTAAGGAAACGTTGATTAGGAGGGACTTGGGTCCGAATACTCTTCAAAAATACGTTCCTATCACATAATGATATAAAATCAACTACGACATCTCGGAATGTAAGAATTACCCTTTGGAACAATTCATCGGACTCTTCAAAAAAACCTTATGGAACTCGGATACATATAATCCCTGGCATATGGAGGGGCATTGTTTGTTAATGGTTTCTTGGGTAGAGAATGATTTAAGTGTATCTTACGTTTATGCATGGTGCTTTTTTGATGAGAAAGCTGCACTATGATAGAGGATTCTGTTGGCCCTCCAACTAAACAGTGACTCAGGTGTGCATTTTCGGGGATTTCAATTCGGTCAGAGATGCTAGCAAAAGATTGGGAATTGGGGATAAGATCAGTAACACAGACATGAGAACTTTTGACAAATTCATTACCAACGCTAGTCTTGCGGACATGCCGCCTCACAACAAGAAGTTTACTTGGTACATGCTAAATGGAAGTTATAAGAGTGCATCGACCGAATTTTTGTGAGTAATGACTATTGGTCCCAAGAATGATGAAGACTGTCCTCACTATTCCAGAGTATTATGGTATTTGTGTGTTTTGTACAATTTTAGCTTATTGCTAAAATATTTGCTGTGCTAACTGTGTGTTTTTAGGGGATCTCTTTGTGAGTTAGTCTTCTTTGTGAATACTCTACCTTATCTATTGTGTGTGAGTGCAGGTAACCCCGAAGTTAGGCGATGATGAATTTTCTCTAAAATCCGAAAATGCAATTTGACTGGTTGGTCCAAAAAGGTGGAGAATGTTATAATTTTGGACCAACCCGGCCCGTTATAACATTTAATTTATCCAGCCCAAACCCGGCCCATAGCCCTTGGAAGCCCTCCTAATAGGAGCTGTCAGATCGAGATAACTACACCTAATCTCGACCGTCCGATTACTCCTTAAATATCCCTAACCCTACCTCACCCTCATTTCTCTTCTCTGCGCCTCCATCTCTCACCCGTCTCCCTCTTTTTCTTTCTTCTCTCCCGTGAGTTACCCTACCCTTCGGTCAACTCCTCCAAACTCGATTTTGCTCCCGATTCTTTGATCCTTTGTCCCCCCGTGAGCCGATGACCAACAATAGGGAATCCCGTGACATCCTTCGATTCCCTCCTTGTGTGTATAAAAGGCGCGGCTGGGGGGGGCTGGAGTTTAAGAGGAGAAATACACCGAAATATCCGAGTGAATCGAGTGAACAGAAGTACCCTTACTCTTTCTGTGTGAGCCGTGAGTCGGGTTGTGGGTAAGGGATTCGGGTTCGTGAGGTTCTGGGTGATTTGAAGGTGCTACCGGGCTTTGTGGCCGGACGGCGGTGGTTTGGCATTCCTCCTCTGTGGAAACATATTCTTGGTGTCAATTGCTAGGGTTTCGGAAGATCTGAGCCTACACATCACGTTTCGAAAAAGGGGTTTTCTTGATCCTAATTTATCTCAGTTTATATTGCTTTTCTTGGTGATTTTGTGCAATATATTATACATATATATATATATATGTATGTATATATTTCTTATATATATATATATTCTGGAGTTTATACATATATTATATATATATATATATTTGTTATATATATAAATATATATCTGTAGTACACTTTATATTATATGCATATTTGTTATATATATTTTCGGTATTTATCTATATATATATATTATACTAGGGCTAGCCACCGTGCGATGCACGGTGGTGCCCATTTTGATGTTGAATATTTTTTTTAGAATTTAATAATAGGGTGGGTTCGTCTTGGCTGCTGTGAGGAGGATGTCTATTGTATATGAGGAGTATGTATTGGCCAAGGAAATACAACAAAACATTATTAGAAAATATTGATATAAACAGCAAGCAATGTCCAGTCGGAAACTAAGAAAAAATGTGGCATCCTTATGTCCCATATCATAAGCCTTTCTTAAACAGTCTGTTTCAACCTCCGTATATATAACCATAAGAAAAAATGTTTTCCTGTAAAAAAAAATAGTCATTAGAAACACTGTAGCAATTAGATAGCATTTTATATAAATGATAAAAAGAAATACAATTCCTACCAAGAATACACATTCAGTGTTTCGAGCCTCATAACAATCATCAAGGAACAATTCAGCCTGGCTAGTCATATCACGAGACATGATAATTTTTGGTAAAATCCCGTGGCTTCCTTAAAGGCCTCACAACTACCAAAAAAAACATTGACAAATCGTACACAAGAAATATATTACAATTTAAGTATAATAGAAATATAAACTAACTATATTTCTGCATTGAACAGGTCATGAGATGCAGAGGACCCCATGCGTGGTAGAACACTGACTATTGGAAAAAAAACTCGGCATTGTCATGATAACAAATATGTTAGAATACAGGTTTATATATGAAAATGATGATGGAAAAATAAAACAGCTAAATGAGGATGTGGATTAACTGTTGGCACAGTATAATAGACAGTTGCCCAAATCATAACCACACCGTTCAAAACAACTACCTACTAATTTTTAGTTAGCCACGTAATGTAACACCCCGAGATATTCGGAATAATTACAGCACCGTAAACCCTTTAAGTAAGGATTTACAAGTCTAAATAAAAGAAATGTAAATATAATTCAACCTTACAACTGAAGTTCAAAATACAGAACTGGTTCAACTGATCCAAAGAGTTAACTTATACAACCATATCGAAAATGACATTATTAAAACACACGTACTCGAGTACTAAAGTGAACCAAGAAGACAAATCATAATAACAATAAACATCAACCACATCACTGAGCCACTTCATCGTCCTGTCGGTACTGTGGTTGCTTCCCCGCTCCTCGGCTACCTGAACATCAAAACAATGTCCACCCCCGAAGGGGTTAGCAAAACAATGCTAGTACAAGTATCATAATACATAAATCATCAGTGCATCATAAAACATGCAAAACGGACTTCCGTCATCGGAATCCAATGATGTGAATCCTCACGATTCCATAAACACAATACAGGGTAATCCAGCGATCCATCGCCCTTGGTATAGATCCCCATGATGATCCCGTCGGACCAACGCATGGTGGAAACCCGTCCAGCGATCCAGCGCCCTCAGCATAGATCCCCATGATGATCCCGTCGGACCAACGCATGGTGGACATTCGATCCAGCGCCCTCAGTATAGATCCTCATGACCCCCTCGGATCATTTATACCATAAACCAATCAATTATGCATACATATATGCATTTCAATATGTTTATCAATCCGAACAATTAACAACGAATACCACGAGAAATTAAAGAAATAAATATCATATTCGACAACATGAACAAAACCATAAGCATGATCAAAGTTCCAATATAAATCAAACTCAACATATGATACTTGCCTCGAAAATGGCAAGAATGAAATACTCCAACAAATGACACGAGTCCATATGCCACCGCCCCTCGATCGTCCCCTATGCAAGGCTCGGACCTAAGAAATAATAAAGAATTTCTCTCACGTCGTATAAATGTCTAACAATCCGGTTTACGGCCTCAAGCTCTAAAAATGAATTCTGCCTGAACTACTTAGCGTGCGCTACGTACTCTACGTAACGTGCGCTAAGCCTGCCTGTTAACGTACGCAAATGACCAAATCTAGCGTACGCTAGCTGTGTACTAACAGTCCTCTCTGATCAGCCGACTGTCCTGCCTGATGACATAACGTACGTTACGTACCAAACATAGCGTACATTACTCATTCCCGATAGCGCACGTTATTATGCCTATCTTAGCGTGCGCTAACTGTGCCTGGCAGTTTACTACTGGGCAGAAAACTTGAGCTAAAGGTGATGAAACTCATGAAATCTTCAGTGTTAATACATTCTAACTCCGTGCATATCATGCTCATACGGTTTGTGAAAGATCTTTACGTATTAAATGACTACGATATACAAGGATATGTATCATCATTACAACCCCATAATTCATCTTTGATCTTCAAGAAAATATCCTAAGTTCAATCCATTTCATGTCCCAAAATGTATGATTCCTCTATGTAAGGACATAAGAACTTGGTAATCTCCATATACTGGTCATAATCGGTTTTGAAGATACATGAATATGCTTAGGAGTCCACATACTAAAAAGGTTCAATGGATTATACAATGAATAAGTGCCGAAACGTCAAAAATATCCTTCTAACACACGATGTTCGACTACTAACGAATTTAACTGACTAGATAATCCAAAATTATGATCAAAACGTCCTTCAGAATATTACTAATATTGGTGAAGAATCACCTACCTCAGTAGTGAAGAACACGAAGGAACTAGAAGGAATCCAACACCGAGAGCTTGAACAACAATCTCCAATGATCTACAATCTCCGACTCGAGCTAGGATGCTGATATGATGGGTTTAGGATGAAGAGAGTAATTCTCTAAGTCCAAAGATTCGGATGTGGGAAGTGAAAAGACTGAAAATATGAAAAAGGATGCTGTCCTATTTATAGAAAGTGGTTATTAGCGCGCGCTAGTCCATATTCATAGCGTGCGCTAACAGCTTACTGACTTCACTGTACTCAGCATTTAGCGTGCGCTATCCTCATATCAGTAGCGTGCGCTACCGCGTTGACTTGGCTTTTTCCCGAAAGCCGTCCAGGTTCATCCCAACATAATCCGACCGAGATCCGCAGCCGATCTCACCTACCGCCCTGTCTCAATCATTATGACTACGTGTAGCACGCGCTAAGATTCATACATAGCGTGCGCTACGGATCCAAATTAGCGTACGCTACATATAGTCGATAGCGTGCGCTACATACGCAGAATCACAATTTAGATCACATTCATGATATCATGCGCTCAACAACACCGGATCATGAAATACGGAGAATAATACTCAGATCAAAATGCAACAATTATAATCTCACAAGGTTCAATTACATATCAAAAATCTCGGGTATTACATCCTTCCTCCCTAAAAAGAAGTTTCGTCCCGAAACTTAAGATGAAAACAACTCTGGATATCTAGTCTTCATACTGTCCTCCGTTTCCCAAGTGGCCTCTTCAACTCCGTGTTGTGACCTTTGTACTTTAACCAAGTGTATTGGTTTATTCCTCAATTGTTTGATCCGACTCTCAAGTATCTTGATTGGTCTCTCTTCGAAGGTGCCGTCATTCGCTATCTCGATCTCATCGAACTCAATGATATGACTGGGATCCGGTACATACCTCCGCAGTTGGGATACGTGAAACACATTGTGAACGTGACTCAGCGATGGCGGTAAGGCCAACCTGTATGCTAAATCTCCAACTCTCTCGAGGATCTCGAATGGTCCGATATATCTCGAACTTAGCTTGCCTTTCCTCCCAAAACGGAAAATTCCTCATGTAGGAGGCACCTTCAATAGTACGTGGTCCCCAATTTCGAACTCTAGAGGGCGACGACGTACGTCTGCATAAGACTTCTGTCGACTCTGGGCAGTCAACAGTCTTTCTTGAATCAAAGCTATCTTCTCTTGAGTCTGAACTATCAATTCCGGTTTCGTCCCGATCAAATCCGAAGAATCATCCCAGCACAGGGGTGATCGGAATCTTCTCCCGTACAAAGCTTCAAATGGTGCCATCTTAATAGAAGCATGCCAACTATTATTGTAGGTGAATTCAATCAACGGCAAATGAACTTCCCAATCAGTTGACCAATCCAAAGCACAAGCTCTAAGCATGTCTTCTACTGTTTGTATAGTCCTTTCGGACTGACCGTCCGTCTGAGAATGATAAGACGTGCTAAAGTTTAGCTCGGTCCCCAAAGCACTGTGAACTGCCTTCCAGAAGTGTGACACGAAACGACCATCTCGATCTGAAATAATGGTCTTCGGTGTCCCATGTAATTTGACTATCTCTGCAATAAATACTCGCGCCAATCTCTCGGGTCCCCAAGTATCTTTAATTCCTAGGAAATGATCCGACTTGGTTAGTCGATCAACTACAACCCAATCATGTTCATTCCCGTCTTGGTCCTTGGCATACTGGTGATGAAATCCATCGAGATGTCCTCCCACTTCCACTCAGGGATCGAAAGCAGCTTTAACAGTCCGGCAGGTCGCTGATGTTCAATCTTAACCTGTTGACAAGTCAAACACTTTGAAACGTATTCTGCTACATCCTTCTTCATATTCCCCCACCAGAAGTTTTGTTTTAGATCCTTATACATCTTACTGCTGCCCGGGTGAATAGAATAAGGAGCGCTATGAGCTTCCTTCAGAATTGTTCGTCTCAAATCATCAGCATCGGGAACGCAAAGTCGACTCTGAAATCTCAGAACTCCATCATCTTGTATCACGAATCCTGGGGCCTTTCCTTTCTTTACTTCGTCACATAACCGAAGGATCAGAGAATCGTTCAACTGCTTAGATTTGATTTCCTCGACTAGTGATGAAGTCAGTTCCATCACATATAGTTGGCCTTGGATTCCTGGTGCCCATACTTCAATCCCTTCGTGGGTCAGTTCTCGTTGAATGCTGGTTTGGGATGTAAGTGCTTCCAACACTCGAAGAGAAACAGGTTTACGGCTCAATGCATCGGCTACTACGTTTGCTTTACCCGGATGATAGAGAATTTACATGTCGTAATCCTTGATCAATTCCAGCCACCTTCTCTGCCTCATGTTTAATTCTTTCTGACTGAAAATGTACTTGAGGCTCTTATGATCTGTAAAGATCTGGCAATGAGTGCCGTACAAATAATGTCGCCAAATTTTCAAGGCAAAGACCACAGCTGCTAGCTCCAGATCATGAGTCGGGTAATTAACCTCGTAAGGTTTCAACTGCCGAGAAGCATAGGCAATCACCTTATCCTTTTGCATCAACACACATCCCAGACCCTGATTTGAAGCGTCGCTGTATACCATGAATCCACCAGTTCCATCTGGTAACGCTAATATAGGTGCTGTCGTCAGTCTTATCTTAAGTTCGTCAAAACTAGCCTGGCATTTCTCACCCCACGTGAACTTTTGAGTTTTCTGTAATAGCTGAGTGAGCGGACGAGCAATTTTGGAAAATACCTCTACAAAGCGGCGATAATATCCAGCAAGTCCCAAGAAACTCCGGACTTCTTTCACGTTATTAGGAGCTTCCCATTCCAAGATTGCTTCGACTTTCTTCGGGTCCACCTGAACTCCGTCAGCTGATATCACATGCCCTAGGAAAGTTACTTCCCTAAGCCAGAACTCGCATTTGGAAAGTTTTGCATACAGTTGTTCCTTCCTCAAAATGCTCAAAACCACACGCAAATGCTCAGCGTGCTCCTCTGTGTCTTTCGAATATATCAAGATGTCATCGATGAAGACGACCACAAATTTATCCAAGTATTCTAAGAATACCCGATTCATCAATTGCATGAATACCGCAGGAGCATTAGTAAGTCCAAATGGCATCACTACAAATTTATAATGCCCGTACCGGGATCTGAAAGCAAACTTTGGTACATCCGATTCCTTAATTCTAAACTGATGGTATCGTGATCGCAAGTGAATCTTCGAGAATACCCTTGCCCCTTGCAGTTGATCAAACAAGTCGTCGATCTGAGGTATAGGATACTTATTCTTGATTGTCACTTTGTTGAGCCCCCTGTAACTAATACATAATCGGAGGGATCCGTCTTTCTTCCGGAAAAAGAGAACGGGCGCTCCCCAAGGAGAAACGCTAGGTTGAATATAACCCTTCTGTAATAATTCCTCCAGTTGCTTCTTTAGTTCATACATCTCGGTTGGTGCCATGCGGTATGGTGCTCTGGAAATAGGAGCGGCTCCAGGCTCTAATTCGATAGTTAACTCCACTTCTCTCTGCGGAGGTAACCCAGGTAGTTCTTCAGGAAATACATCTGAGAATTCATTCACAACTGGAATAGATGAGAGCTCTACTCCTTCTTCTTTCCTCATGGCATAGCACCAAAGTCCATGACATCCCTGCTTCAGTAATTTCACGGCTTTCATTGCTTTGATCAATTTTCCCGAGCTTCCCGGTCTCCATCCTCGGAATAAGTGTTCAGATCCGTCATCAGCAATGATAGAAATGACTCTCTTTCGGTAATTCAGAATAGCTCCATAACGGTTGAGCCAATCGTCTCCGAGAATTAAGTCGTCACCATATATGTCAACTAGAATAAGATTTGATGGCCAATCTCTCCCTCCTATAGACACTGGAAAATCTCTAGCTTCTAGGGTTCCCACAATTTTCTCTCCGCTCGGTAATCCCACAACATAAGGTTCGCAATCATACAAGCACGAGATTTTCAAACGATTAACACAGTTCAAAGATATAAAAGAATGCGTAGCTCCTGAATCGAATAAGACACTAACTGGTTGCAAAAGGATCTGAATCGTACCTGATGCAACAGCTGTGTTCTGATCGTCTGACTTCTTCATCTCGTAAATACGCGGAGGAACGGACCCAGCGTTGGATGCCTCTCTTTCCCCAATATTCTGCTGCTGGAAACCGCTTTGCTGCGTCTGGTTTACACTAGTGTCCTTCGGAATCGGTACAGGAGTGCGAGTACCAAAAGATTGAGTCGCATTTCCACAAAATGTTGCGCGATGCCCTTCCCATCGACACTCGAAACAGGTCACAGCAGGCGTGAAACAGTCACGTCGAACATGCCCCGCTTTGCCACAGTTATAACATTTCTTCCCTGCGTCTGAAACGGTTGGTGCTGCCCGGAACTTCTTTCCACCTCGAGAAGGATGCGGAGGCCTCCTGGATGAATGAAAAGAGTACTGGACCCTGCGAGGCCCACTACTCTTATTCTCCGTGAAGTTGCCAGACACCTTCTGTTTCTTTGCTTCCGTTGACTTTTCTACTGCCGCCTATTTCATATCATAGGCCAGTGCTTTGTCCTGATACTGTCGCAAGGTGGTACATTCAAATTCGGACATATACTGCTGAATTTCCGGCTTCATTCGCATGTCAAAATGAAAAATCCTCTCTGCCTCGGTCCTGACCAAGTGGAGCACATAAGTCAACTGGTGATTAAAAGTCTTAATCACGTCATCACGCGTATGCCTCTCGAATTTTGTGGTGAGAAAAACTCCCGGACTCGGGCCTCTCTAATCAAGCGAGGACGATCGCACTTCCATCATTAATTTGAACTCCGTCCAGTCAACATTATGCTCCTCAGGTCGACTGGCCTCCCACCAGTCGAAAGCCTCCCCCGTCAGAAGATACTGGGCGAGCGGAACCTTTCTGTCGTTGGGACAGTTAATCCCCGCAAAAATATTCTCTAACTCCTTCAGCCAGTGATCCCAAGAAAGCGTCTCAGCAGAACCGTCAAATTTCGGAGGGTGCAATTTGACCACCTCAGTAAGCCATTTGTCTCCCCGATTATCCACATTATGCTGCTGTCCCATCGCCGTCTGCATGCGATCAACAACTTGAGCAAACTAGTTTATCTGAGCAACCACCTGCTGAAGCACTCCCGGCACATTAGGATCTGCATTATTATTTGCTGATCCCTGCTGTCCTCCAGAATGGAAATCGGTTCGACTAGCAGATATCTCCGGGGTAGACGCCGAATCCTCCTGTCTCATATTTCCACGTCCGCGTCCACGACCACTTCCGCGTCCACGACCTCCTCTCAACATACTGTAAACACAAATACTCAATATACATGGCAAACTTTCTAAAAGAAAGTCCATCAATGTTCACAAAACATGAATTAAATAAAACGATAGTATTTGAGATTAGAAAACTTACAACCACGGTCCACACGACGATGCTGGCTCAGTAGTGATGTTACAAACGACCAATAATCAAATAACGTAAACAGACCCAACTAACCCGACTGCCAAGATATCCATGAATCTTAGCTCTGATACCATATTCTATAACACCCCGAGATATTCGGAATAATTACAGGGCCGTAAACCCTTTAAGTAAGGATTTACAAGGCTAAATAAAAGAAATGTAAATATAATTTAACCTTACAACTGAAGTTCAAAATACAGAACTGGTTCAACTGATCCAAAGAGTTAACTTATACAACCATATCGAAAATGACATTATTAAAATACACGTACTCGAGTACTAAAGTGAACCAAGAAGACAAATCACAATAACAATAAACATCAACCACATCACTGAGCCACTTCATCGTCCTGTCGGTACTGTGGTTGCTTCCCCGCTCCTCGGCTACCTGAACATCAAAACAATGTCCACCCCCGAAGGGGTTAGCAAAACAATGCTAGTACAAGTATCATAATACATAAATCACCAGTGCATCATAAAACATGCAAAACGGACTTCCGTCATCGGAATACAACGATGTGAATCCTCACAATTCCATCAACACAATACAGGGTAATCCAGCGATCCAGTGCCCTTGGTATAGATCCCCATGATGATCCCGTCGGACCAACGCATGGTGGAAACCCGTCCAGCGATCCAGCGCCCTCAGCATAGATCCCCATGATGATCCCGTCGGACCAACGCATGGTGGACATTCGATCCAGCGCCTTCAGCATAGATCCTCATGACCCCCTCGGATCATTTATACCATAAACCAATCAATTATGCATACATATACGCATTACAATATGTTCATCAATAAGAACAATTAACAACGAATACCACGAGAAATTAAAGAAATAAATCTCATATTCGACAACATGAACAAAACCATAAGCATGATCAAAGTTCCAATATAAATCAAACTCAACATATGATACTTGCCTCGAAAATGGCAAGAATGAAATACTCTAACAAATGACATGCGTCTGTATGCCACTGCCCCTCGATCGTCCCCTATGCAAGGCTCGGACCTAAGAAATAATTAAGAATTCCTCTCACAGCGTACGAATGTATAACAATCCAGTTTATGGCCGCAATCTCTAAAAATGAATTCTGCCTGAACTACTTAGCGTGTGCTACGTACTCTACGTAACGTGCGCTAAGCCTGCCTGTTAACGTACGCAAATGACCAAGTCTAGTGTACGCTAGCTGTGTACTGACAGTCCTATCTGATCAGCCGACTGTCCTGCCTGATGACATAACGTACGTTACGTACCAAACGTAGCGTATGTTACTCATTCCGGATAGCGCACGTTAATATGCCTATCTTAGCGTGCGCTAACTGTGCATGGCAGTTTACTACTGGGCAGAAAACTTGAGCTAAATGTGATGAAACTCATGAAATCTTCAGTGTTAATACATGCCATCTCCGTGCATATCATGCTCATACGGTTTGTGAAAGATATTTACGTATTAAATGACTACGATACACAAGGATACGAATCATCATTACAACCCCATAATTCATCTTTGATCTTCAAGAAAATATCCTAAGTTTAATCCATTTCATGTCCCAAAATGTATGATTCCTTTATGTAAGGACATAAGAACTTGGTAATCTCCATATACTGGTCATAATCGGTTTTGAAGATACATGAATATGCTTAGGAGTCCACATACTAAAAAGGTTCAATGGATTATACGATGAATAAGTGCCGAAACGTCAAAAATATTCTTCTAACACATGATGTTCGACTACTAACGAATTTAACTGACTAGATAATCCAAAATCATGATCAAAACGTCCTTCAGAATATAACTAATATTGGTGAAGAATCACCTACCTCAAAGTAGTGAAGAACACGAAGGAACTAGAAGGAATCCAACACCGAGAGCTTGAACAACAATCTCCAATGATCTACAATCTTCGACTCGAGCTAGGATGCTGATATGAAGGCTTTAGGATGAAGAGAGTAATTCTATAAGTCCAAGGATACGGATGTGGGAAGTGAAAAGACTGAAAATACGAAAAAGGATGCTGTCCTATTTATAGAAAGTGGTTATTAGCGCGCGCTAGTCCATATTCATAGCGTGCGCTAAGGGCTTACTGACTTCACTGTACTCAGCATTTAGCGTGCGCTATCCTTATATCAGTAGCGTGCGCTACCGAGTTGACTTGGCTTTTTCCCGAAAGCCGTCCAGGTTCATCCCGACATAATCCGACCGAGATCCGCAGCCGATCTCACCTACCGCCCTGTCTCAATCATGCTGACTACGTGTAGCATGCGCTAAGATTCATACATAGCGTGCGCTACGGATCCAAATTAGCGTATGCTACATATAGTCGATAGCGTGCGCTACATGCGCAGAATCACAATTTAGATCACATTCATGAAATCATGCGCTCAACAACACCGGATCATGAAATACGGAGAATAATACTCAGATCAAAATGCAACAATTACAATATCACAAGGTTCAATTACATATCAGAAATCTCGTGTATTACACGTAAAGTATTGATCAGAAAAAAATTATTGCCTTAAATCACAGGAAGTTTGAACCGTTATTTAAGACCAGAAAAAATCGGTAGACTATGCGAACGGTTGATGCCTTTAATATGGATGCCGATAATCTCGAGTCCGTGTAGCAGTGTAGTTTATTCAAAAAAAATTAGATTATACCATTCATCGAAATCACGAAACATAATAAATGGAAGAAATAAGTTACCTGCCAATCAACACCCAAAGCAAGAAAAATAACGCGAAAGAAGAATGTCACCCTTCCAATGGTGGCTTTTGTACTTTTCATAATAAATGGAAGAATGTCAACCTGTCTAACGGGCCTTCCGGTGAACCAGATTGTGTGTCACTCCGTTTTAATGATTCATTGCAGTGTTCTTCGGGCATCCACGTATCAATAGATTGAGAAGATGAGGGGTTAGCTGTGAGTCTTCGAGAGCGAAACCAATATTTCTGAGAACAATCAATCAACATTATTAGGGAGAAAAATAAAACACGAGCATCGGAATTTCTTTGTAAATGATCCCATATGCAAAACAAGAAAATCGAAGAAACTAAAAATAAAAAGAATACACACTTGCAAATGACTCTTCACTTCGTCGTTGGTGAGAACGTCGACCTGCATAAGATCTCTGATTTGCCTAGGCGTAGCAGCTGTTAAGCACAGAACAATATCAAATGAGAAGCAACAACAAGAAAGCAGGGTAATTAATTACTTATTTGATTAATAAAGATCCAAGTAACATTCTTGATTATTTTTCAATAGTGTCATTGTTTTCATTAAAAGTTGCTAATCTAAGATACCATAGAAGCACAAAATCTCAGCTAATAATGGAAGAATATACTCTACATGGAGAGGCACTCCACAAACAAACAGAGACCTGGGTGATGTCAGAAAAAGCAACAAATACTTTGCCTATATATCATCTATTCTCAACCAAACCTTATCCCCATCAACCACCTGATCTGAACTAAAAGATCAAACAGTAGTTTCAGACATTTGAAGAAGATATATATGTAGAGAGAGTTGCGGACCTTTAGCACCTCCAAGTTGCACAATATTACGAATTTCAGGTTCCTCAGCCGCTACCGATGAATTGAAATCAAGGGGAGGGGACTGCCATCAACAGGCGAGAAAAGGAAAAAAAACGTCCCATCCGTGCAATGTGCAGGGTGCCCATTATTGGATTTGTTGGCTAACAAGCCACAACTCAACGCAATATATTGAACATGTACCTGCTAGCGAAAATACTATAACAACCAAATTCGAGGGTCAGAAATGGATGTTCGAAAAAGTAATATTTTGCAGCAAATGTAATTTAAAGAAGGAACCTTTAAATTTCGTTGTATTGCATACCGGTAATATTTTGGCCTCTTCGAACATGAACAGGTACTGCCTGACCTGCTAAAAAAACACAAGGAAACTCATAAGAACCATGCCGGAATAAGAACTGGACATTGGTGAGGAACATATATCGACAATAACATGAAAGTGACAGAAAAGAAGTAAATAGATACATAATAGCAGCTTGAGATTACGAGCCGCAGCTGCTGGTGGAATTTGGATAATTTGTTGTCGAGGATTCGTAACCTTTATTTTTACCTGGTAGAGATTTTAGCACCAAAAATTGAAATAACGACGAAGAAAAATTCATTTGCTGTCAAGGAAAAAAATACTGGCAAAGACAGTTTAAAAATTGAAGAAAAAGAAAAAGCTATCTGGTAAAATTGAAGAAAAAGTAAGAGGATGGAGAAGTTTCCCAAAAATATGCCTATAACAATTGAGGGTGTATTGAGCCGAAATGAGGCCAGCTGACGGCAGCCAAACAAACAAGATGGAGAAAACAAATAAATTTGAGAGTATAAAATAACTCTCTTCCTGGCTGGCAGCTTCCCAAAAATTGAAATAACTCTCTACCGTAAAAGGAGCTGATTGGGATTGTTTAAGCGATTCACGCAACACGAATAAGAGGACAATATGAATATATATATATATGAAAGTTCGAAATGTATAAGTGCGAGAGTTGAAAAGGAGAAGAATAGCAAGAACAAACAGAAATAATAAACAGTAAATAGAAAATAGGTGCACCGCACTAAGAGAACAAAAATTTAGGTAATAAAAGAGGACACAGAGAAAAATAAAAACATAAGTCATTCAAACCTGGAAGTACGAATAAAAAGAAACAAATCAAAGCTGCCATAGACCAAAGTGTAAAGAAAAGTTATTGTAATGTGTAATAGGTCGAGTGCATCGGAACAAGGTCAAACGGGCGGTCCATATTTACATATGATTACAGGACGCAACTTGTACAAAAGGTTTGTTGCTAAAGTAATTTACAAAGATTTTACAACATTGTTATTTGCACAGAAGTGTGAGTGTGCATTTATATAGTCAAAGTTTTTGGATCTCAATGCGCGGCCTCGTGATGATTTGGGCATGTCTGCACTTCTCTCTGGAGGTGCTGTATTTTGCCAAATATATGATGATTTGGTTAGCTAGGAAAATCAGCTAAATTGGGATGATGCAGGGAGGGATGCTGTGAAACATACGGTGTCTGTCATTGTTGGATTTCTTGGAAGAAGATAGAGTTTGGGTGGAGGGATCCGGATTTTCAGCTGGCTCATTGACGTCATCCGGTGCATGGTCTGTAATGTCTGTGAGAAGAGAAAAAAAGACACCTGATAGATTGGTCTAAGGGAAGAGTGAAATGTGATCTAACAAATTCGGTATCTTAGATTGGAAGTGCATGCAAACCTGTATTTGGATTTTCAGTTGGGTCGTTTATTCCATCGGTTGCGGAGTACGTAATGCCTGTGATAGAGGAAAAATAAAATTGAGAGATTGAGGTAAGAAAAGAGAGAGCCGCTACGCAAGATATTTAGTGTAGTAGATTGGGAGTGCATGGAAACGTACCTGGAGAGGAAGAAGGGGCTGCAGGAGATTTATTTGTTGAGGCAGGGACTGATGCTGTATTTTGACATTCTAATGATTGAACGGTATATGATAATGTAGCAGAGGCATCCTGTTTTGTAAAAATTTTAGATTCAAGTTTTATTTTTAGCACCAGCTTTTCAAGGTTGGAGTTGAGCAAGGACAGTATAGAAGAGGCATCCTGCATGTTAGATATGTTTAATTTATTACATGTAGTATTTCTAGTTATAAATGTAGTGTAGGTAGAGTAGGGACTCTGTCATACGTTGTTATATTTTTGCCAGAAATCATCGGCTGAAATATTCAGAAGTTTTTCACCTTCATTGCCAAACACTATAACCTCTATTTCGCCGGTCTCATCGAAAAGCAGAAGAGAGAATCTGTATCTGTAGATACATGTAATTTTGTATCAGGCATGGATAAAAAGTCAGTACAATTTGGGAAAAAATAAAGCAATGGTGATATGAATACCTTGCAGTTGCTATTTTGTTGAGGTGGCAGGATCGACATTCAAAGAGGGAGGCATATTCTGCAGACGTCAGGCAGTAGCAGCGGTCGCAGCATAGGTAGATGAACTTTTGATTAGTTCGCATTATCTTTGCTCAAACAACAGTATCAAACCTGCCGGGCTGTTTAAGGGAAAATGTTTATATAGTCTGAGAGTACATAATAACTGAATATTTGGACCGTGTTTACCTCAGCTGTTGCAAGTATGGTCTGTACGGACATTATATCCTGAGTATTTAAATTTAAATTTGATTGCGCTGTTTCGAGTAGGCTGTCCTGCCCCAAGAGGCCAGCGATCCGTTCGGTATTTAGAGCCTGTCTGGAAGTATAAAATTAATAATCATACAAATATAAAAGGCATGAGTGTTCTATAAGAGATGGCAGGCGCAGTATAACTATTATGTTAAACAAGACAATACTAATGTGAATCCGATATTAACAGCAATACAGATGCACATTTATCAATACACTATTCATGTGGTCCAGAAGGAAAGCGAAAAAATCAACTGAATAATATCGGGATTTTGCGTCAAGTGTTCTTCAATTCGAATAAAAAAAATTCTTCAAATTTTATGTGGCTAGATGTGAGGTTACCATTTCTGAAGTTCTTCAAAACGTTTGTCTTTAAATTGAAGGAGAACGAACGAAGAGGATGTTGAACTGAGCGAGACATCTGCAGAATAACAATTTAATGAAGGAAATAATAAGTACGCAGCATGTTTTGTTGTGTTTAGAAAAGAGTGTATATTGGGAAACATATAGAACAGGGTATAAAATGCGGGAAAAAAAGAAACCCAATTTAAATAAACAGAACTCTTTTCCCGATGTCAACCACGATTAATGCAGACAATTCGGTTAGGCATTTTTCTGTGAGCTGAAGTTCGATTTACCCTTTGGAAGTGTCGTTTGGAATACAATAAAGTCAGCTTGGAAATGGTATCTAATTTTTTAGGATTAAGATACTGAAAATAGACGAAACCGGCCCTGTAATATGGTACCCCAATACTCCTGGCACTAAAATAAAAGGCGTGAAAAAATCAACAGGAGTTTACAAACTCTAAAAAAAAAAAAATAATCATCAATGATTCTGAACTAAATGAAGAACATATATATATATATATATATATATATATATATATATATATATATATATATATAGAGAGAGAGAGAGAGAGAGAGAGAGAGAGAGACATAATCTATATATACTTGTCATGTAAACACATTCCAGTATATTGTATATTGTTTAGAAAGGAGGAAGAATATTACTATTGTATTTGGTAACATTAAAATTGAGTGCAGCTATAACATGCTGATCCTGAACGGAGTCGAGCAGAGCGTACACGTCATCTGGAATAGCGTCGTTCCAAAAAGTAATAACGAAAGGCCTGCAACTAAAACCATTTTTGGCATGGAGATTAGTATATATATTTTTTTTATTTGATATTAGGTATATAGTAAGGGGAGGATGATTGGTTCGTACGCTTCGTCTATTGCAACATATTCACGCAGTGTGTTTTCTATGCCTCTTGATGAAACGTATCTGGGTTCGTGCTTGCTTATTATAACAGCAATAGTACCTTTGAGTTGGGCGAAAAAAATGAATGACCTACTTTGTTAATTTATTATGGTGCAAATAAATATTTTAAGGCAGGGGCTAAAATACAGGTGCAATAAGATGTCTGAATAGTTACTTACTTATAAGTGTTCTTGTCCCTATTAAACTATGGAAACGATCGTAATGTGTAAATACAGGAGACAGAGCAGAAGAAACAAACGCTTTCTTTTCAGTTGGCAGAATTGCTGTTTTAGCAGCGATTATCCATTGGTAGTTGTTATTGACCAGAGGATTTTCGAATTCTCGTTTGACAGGCCACACCAGCATATTTGATATAAGATAAGTTTCATCAACGGTGAAACAATTTTTCAGCAGTTCGACATCAGATCTGTATAGCATTGCTTCAACTTTATTTCCCTATTTCAGACATGTTGCAGACGTATGAGATTACAAGATGTGAAAAAATATTCGGAAAAAGTAGGTTTCGATATAAGTAAATATAGTAATAGCAAGTTGCTGCACATGTTGCATTGTTTGGACAAAGAAATAAATATTTATTCAACAGTGATCGAGGTGAAGATTATAGGCAGCAGTTTGTAGGATGATATAGAAAAAAATGTAGAGAAATATCTAATAGCCTACGCAAAAATAATAATGGATATAAGCGAGAAAAAGCTGACCTGTTCATCTGCGAGGAGCAATTTTTGGAATCTAATAGGGGCAGTTTGTGATGATGTTCGAGGGCTTGTTTTATTGAGAACGCAAACTTTGGCGATCCGATTTTCATATCGGGAGTGATGTTGTGAGAATATAATTTGGGCTCCATTGGCTGCATATAAATTACAATGAAAATTGCAGATGGTACTGAAATAAAAAACTCATAGAGGAAGTATTTGGCAGAAAAGAAAGGCCATCTCATTCTATCATTAATACACATCAGAAAGTTATTTGATTATATCAGATTTATATCAGGTCTGTTAACAGATTTATAAGACTGCCGCATCGATAATATCTCTGTACACAATATTTTTTGTGAGATCATCAGGGATGGCATCAATAGTGGGGGGTCGAATTAGAATTCTAATATCAGCTGCCTTTCTTGCTCGAGAAAGGGCAACATAGAGCTGTCCATGAGAGAAAACGGGCTCGGGCAGATACAGGCCAACTTGATCTAATGTCTGTCCCTGGGACTTGTTAAATGTCATTGCAAAACAGAGGCACACTGGGAATTGATGTCGTTTAAATGGAATAGGGCATTTTTGTTTGTCAGACAGTACGAGAGGTATACGGGGTATGAAGACCAAATCTCCTGCATGTTGGCCTGAGACAATTTCTGCAGATAAGACATTTTTCCCCAGATGGCGGCATATAAGACGAGTACCATTGCACATGCCTTCTGAAGGGTTAATATTACGTAGCAGCATGATAGGGCAGTTTATTTTGAGCCGAAGCAAGTGTGAGGGTAATCCTGGAGTGTGAATTTAGTTCAGATAATCTTGATAGTAAGATTGTTGAAACGGATCATTGGTGAGGTCTGTGCTATAATAATCAATGGCGCAACCAGGAAATTTATCGATCAGAAGATCATTAATTTCGTCAATGCTGTCGTTCTTTGGAGTCAGAATTGCACGGTCAATGAGCATGGTGGGATTGAGAGGAGAAATATTGAAGTGGGGGAAAATTTGGGATAGCAAGTCAGTTAAAGGAGTATCATTGTATTTATAAGGCAAACACATATTCGAGGGTAGTTTAATCTCGCCATATTGATTACAAGGCTCCGTGCCATTACCAACTCAGAGGAGAAATTCCTTAAAAGTAGGATCATATTTCGTGCGCATATTTTGGATCAGACGAATTTTTCGCATTGAGGACCATAGAGGAGAATTAATTAGGCAGACTGCAATAGCATCGTCACGACTACCGCCAGCAATTATCGGGATGGTTTGCCTGAAATCGGCTCCGAAAACAATGGTTTTGCTGCTAAAAGAAATGGAGGTCTCCATGAGGTCACGTAGCAGAGCGTCCAACGCTTCAATACTCTTGCGATGTGCCATTGAAGCCTCATCCCAGATAATAAGTTTGGCTGCAATAATGAGGCGAGCATGTACACTTTGTTTGCTGATTGTGCATGATTCATCTTCCACAATCACAGGAAGTTTGAACCGTGAATGTGCTGTGCGGCCACCGGGCAGTAGGGATGCTGAGACTCCTGAAGAGGCCACTGCTAATGCAATGAGGTGTTTGGAACGAACAACCGCCAAAAGAGCTCGGTAGAGAAATGTTTTCCCAGAGCCGGCTGGGCCATCAATGAAGAAAACTGCTGGATTGTTACTGCCAATGGTTTGCATGATTTCTGTAAAGGCCTGATTCTGCATAGAATTCAAATGCGTGCATGATTCTAGATCTGACTCAGAGACAATATAGTTCAGCTCTTGTTCAAAATCTCGGTCTTGCACTTGCTTTCTTGAAGCTCCCAAATTGTAGTCGACCAAACCAAATTCATCAATTGTTCGACCCATAGATTGTAAGAAAATGTCCATCGATTGAAGTGATTTTGAAAAAGCTTGTTCATTAGTGAATTTTTTCAGGGCAATGTAATCATCTGCGAGGAAAAATTTGAAGGCATCCCACAACGCTCGTGGATTGGAAGGAGTGATGTATAACAGAATGATTGCAAAGAGGCGGCGTAATGAGTAGGGCATTTGATAGGAACAGGCCTCAGCTATAGAACTTGTAACATCTATATCTAATTCTAACAGCCCACGTGCGAGGGCGGCTGCTCGAAATGTGGGGTATAGTATGTCAGCGAACGTTCTTAAATAGTCGAAAGAAGTCGGCGCTCGAACATGGTTTAGAAGCAATCGTAAATAATATCTCTCACCATCAAGTGGGTTGGCGGTTACCAGACGGCCAATGCAGGTTCCTTTGAGTCGTCGGTGCTAGGTTTTTTTGGATGCATCCCAGACAAAGAAACGAGGGAAATCTTTGTACAGTAAATTCATCTGTGAAACTGCGGCCGATTGTGCGTTCATTCTGAAGAACTCAGTTAATTGTGTTTTAGATGCGTTTGGATTTGCTATCACTTCAGGTAAATAGTGGGAGGGAGAGAACAGAACATGTTGTTTGTTTGGCAGATGAACATGAAGTTGCATTACAACTGGATATATTTCGCTCAATAAAAAAGCGTAAATTCTCCACATGGCCCCAGGAGCACATAACCAGCGGGCTGATTGGAATGCTGTAATCTCATCAGGGGCTGAAATCTCTGGTTGTGGGACGACATTAAAAGCAATCTTATTGGTGCCTTTGCAAACATACTTGTAGAAATATTTGATAAGACGTACGCCAACACAGATCTCGACATTAATATGGCAGTCGAATTTGGCGAGCAAGTAGGGATTGTACGGAACAACCCACCTGTTGTCAAGCAATTGATGCCGAACATGTGCAGTTCGTCCATCATTTCTCCTCCTGTACATTGGATATGAGTCGTCGTGCTGAGAGGTACTCTCTACATACTCTTTAGGATATCTATTCTTGCACTTGCTTTCTCGCATGCATATATTTGAGGGATTAAGCACGCCACAAGGTCCGTGCATCATATGTCTGACAACACAGGCATGAAGGTGCGGATGTAAATCAATATCAGGCAGCTCTGCACAAACAAAGCGATCATATGCAGCTGAGGAGACTATTTTATAATTTGGCTTTAAAATAAGGATCCAATGAGCATGATGCAACCCTCCTTTTTGGAACTCTATAACATAAAGGTATGCTGCTACCTCACCTAGTAAGCTTTTTTTAACAATGTCGTTCTTGAACTCCTCATTTCGTGCTCGGAAAACTCTTGCAACAAGGTCAGATCTATTCTGGGCCGTATCACCAGGCAACAAGCCCTCACGTATTTCAGGCCAGTTAGGGTTGCACGTCATTGTTATGAAGAAATCCGGCTTTCCATATTCGCTTACCAAAGCTAACGCATTTAGATACCGCCGTCGCATGTCTCTGGGACTGTCGATGTGTGACGAAGGGAGCACAAATTTTTAGCCAATTTTGTTGCCGCTCAAATTACCCTCGCATGCCATGCTTTCGATAATACCTTCGAATGATTCAACTCGCAGATCATGTTGCAGTTGTTCACTCCTAAAATAATCCAGCCGTTGAGTTTCAATCTTTACGTAACAATCGATTTGATATTGCTGTGCAAGCCTGCCTACTCGAAGTATATTTGTAGTATCGGTGGCCCGGCTTTGAAATAGGTAGCAGTAGAACTCCATGGCAGCAATATTATCCCGCTTCCAGTGATTTGCATTTAGATCTGCGAGCAGAAGAACAAAATTATGAGAATTGGACAGCATTATTATAACTAAGTATTTAGATGAGATATTAATTGATTTAAGGTACGTGGTGTTGTTACACCTATCAGACCAGTCCATCCATGGAGCCGTAATCGCCCTCCGAGGATTCCTTTCGGCCGCAAGGTTGCCAGCCTATATACTTGTAATCAGAAGGAAACTGATAGTAATATCGAGCACAATGATTTAAGAAGGGCAGTAATTATCAAATCTATAGTAATATGATGTCAAGACTAATATAATTTTCAAAAAGCAATGTAATTTATAGAGAAAGCTCAATATCAATCTACGTTTCAGATTAGAAAATGATGGTATTCAGGACCCATTATTTAGAAACATCTCGACCTACAAACATCACTGAATCATGAAGTAAAATCCTGTACAGACACGGAGAATTAGACAAAAGATTTGAGGTACGTGGCGTTGTTACACCTATCAGACCAGTCCATCCACGGAGCCGTAATCGCCCTCCGAGGAGTCCTTCGGCCGCAAGGTTGCCGGCCTATATACCTCTAATCAGTAGAATACTATATTTGTTAAAGAGATACAGAAAATTTATAGGACTGGAAAATAAATAGTAATATTGAGTAACACGATTTGGAAAGGGTAGTAATTATAAATAGAAAAGGAGCAGTCATTGTGAACAGGTACCAAAGAAGGAACCTGTAGTGGTAAACTGCCTTCCTAAACATTCTCCAAAGAGAATTCCTGGTCATAAGATTGTTAGCTTATTCATCTCTAAATGTTGAAAACACTAAATGCTGCAGTAAATCGGGCAATCCATATGTTAAGAGAAAACGAGCTTGCAGCGCTAAACAGGCTCCCCAAACATTATCCGAGGGTGCAATATTAAAAATCGCCGAAGAACCCATTGCAACACAAAGATCAGGAAAGGGAGCCACAAAGAAACCTGAGAAGCACAAAGATCAGGAAAGGGAGCATGCAGCTGATGAGACTCAAATTTAGGGGCTCGATTTGAATTTTGAGATTAAAACCCATTTAAATTAAAACCGGGATCCTCAAGCTCTTGACAAAGATCCGAAGGACACTTCCGGTCCTGGCAGCGCAAGATTAGTGCTGTTTTGGATTTTAAGGTTTTAATTTGTTTGAGTTTTAAATAATAAGAAAACAAGAGTCACCCTGAAAAATGAATCCAACAAGCCAACACAAAAAGAGGTCGCGGCAAGCGAGACAGCAAGTAACAGTAAACAATTCAAGGACAGCTACCAGCAATAGTTCACCCTGAGAAAGAGCAGTAATTATGAACAGGTAACAAAGAAGGAACCTGCAGCGCTAAACAACCTTCTTAAATGTCCCCCAAAGAGAACTCCTGGTCAGAGCATAATAAAATGGAGTAATCTATAGTGATATGATCTCAAGACTAAATAACATGAGCTAATCTGTGCGAAGACTTGGAAATAATTATTTTTAACTGGAGTATAATTTTCAAAAAGTTATTTCATTTATAGAGAAAGGTCAATATGAATCTACATTTGAGAATAAAAATTGTTAAGTATTTCGGGTAAACCAACAACTCATAGTTTACCTAATAAGAAGAGCAGGTCATACTTTACAGATGTTGCTTTACAGATGTGTATTCAATTATGAGTTTATTCAGTTGAGATATAATTTGATTCGAGGTACGTGTTGTTGTTACGCCTATCAGGCCAGCCCATCCACGGGGAGCCCTTTCAGCCGCAAGGTTGCCGGCCTATACACCTCTAATCGTAAAAAGAGTACTTTTTTAATAATAAGAAATTGAGCGAAAGCATCCTCCGAAGAGAACTCCTGGTGAGAAGATTGCTGGCTCATTCATCGCCAACTGTGCAGAACATTAAATGATCCAGCAAATCGAGAAATTTATATGTTGAGTCATAAGACAGGCAAAGACTAAGACTCTCGACCTACAAAAATCCCCGAAATATGAAGTATAATCCTACACAAACACGGAGAATTATACAAAAGATTTGAGGTACGTGGCGTTGTTACACCTATCAGACCAGTCCATCCACGGAGCCAAAATCGCCCTCCGAGGAGTCCTTCTAGCCGCAAGGTTCCCGGCCTATATACCTCTAATCAGCACAAAACTAGGTTTCTCAAAGAGTTACAGGAAATTTATAGGACTGGAAAATAAATAGTAATATTGAGTAATACGATTTGAAAAGGATGGTAATTATAAACAGAAAAAGAGCAGTAATCATGAACAGGTACCAAAGAAGGAACCTGTAGTAGTAAACTGCCTTCCTAAACATTCTCTGAAGAGAATTCCTGGTCATAAGATTCCTGGCTTATTCATCTCTAAATGTAGAAAACATTACATGCTGTAGTAAATCGAGCAGTCCATATGTTAAGAGAAAACGAGCCTGCAGCACTAAGCAGCCTCCCCAAATATTATCCGAGGGTGCAATAATAAAAGCCGCAAAAGAACCCATTGCAAACAAAGAAATCTGAGAAGCACAAAGATCAGTGATGAGAGTCAAATTCAGGGGCTCGATTTGAATTTTGAGATTAGAACTCCTTTAAATTAAAACCGGGATCCTCAAGATCTTGACAAAGATCCGAGGGACACTTCCGGTCCTGGCAGCGCAAGATTAGTGCTGTTTTGGATTTTAAGGTTTTAATTTGTTTGAGTTTTAATTAATAAGAAAGCAAGAGCCACCCTGAAAAATGAAGTCAACACCAAAATAGGCCGCGTCAAGCGAAACAACAAGTAACACCAAACAAACTAGGGACAGCAACTGCAACAATAGAACCGAATCTACCAGCAATAGTTAACGCTGAGAAAGAGTAGTAATTATGAAAAGGTAACAAAGAAGGAACCTGTAGCGCTGATCGTAAAAAGAAAACATTTTTAATAATAATAAATTGAGCAAGAGCATCCTCCGAAGAGAACTCCTGGTCAAAAGATTGCTGGCTCATTCATCTCCAACTGTGCAGAACAGTAAATGGTGTAGGTAGAGGTGCGCAGCATTGTTATAAGTAATTAAACAACTGAGTTAGTATTCAGGACCTGTTATTTAGAAGCAGCTCGACCTACAAAAATCACCGAAATATGAAGTAAAATCCTGTACAGACACAGAGAATTATACAAAAGATTAGAGGGACGTGGCGTTATTACACCTATCAGACCAGTCCATCCACGGAGCCGTAATTTCCCTCCGAGGAGTCCTTTCGGCCGCAAGGTTGCCGGCCTATATACCTCTAATCAGCACAAAACTATATTTCTCAAAGAGATACAGGAAATTTATAGGACTGGAAAATAAATAGTAATATTGAGTAGTAATTATAAACAGAGAAAGAGCACTAAATATGAACAGGTACCAAAGAAGGAACCTGTAGTGGTAAACTGTCTTCCTAAACAATCTCCGAAGAGAATTCCTGGTCATGAGATTGCTGGCTTATTCATCTCTAAGAAGGAACCTGTGGTAGTAAACTGCCTTCCTAAACATTCTCCGAAGAGATTTCCTGGTCATAAGATTCCTGAGCATCATATTCATCTCGCTTTTGCTAAACATTCTCCAAAGAGAATTGTTGGTCATAAGATTGCTGGCTTATTAATCTCTAAGAAGGCTAAACATTCTCCGAAGAGATTTCCTGGTTGTAAGATTTCTGAGCATCATATTCATATCGCTTGTGCTTGGTGCTTTTCTCAGAAGGAAGAATATTTCTCAGTTCCGGAATCTGCAACCCTATCTCGGTAATAGCCCGCTGTTCCAAATTCTACATTGAGTTTGGTTGATAATATTAAAAACCGGACAAGAACCCATCGTAACACATAATGTATGATAATCACAAAGAAACCTGAGAAGCACAAAGATCAGGAAAGGGAGCACGCAGCTGAAGAGACTCAAAATCAGGGGCTCGATTTGAATTTTGAGATTAAAACCCGTTTAAATTAAAACCGGGATCCTCAAGCTCTTGAAAAAGATCCGAGGGACACTTCCGGTCCTGGCAGCGCAAGATTAGTGCTGCTTTGGATTTTAAGGTTTTAATTTGTTTGAGTTTTAAATAATAAGAAAACAAGAGTCATCCTGAAAAATGAATCCAACAAGCCAACAAAAAAAGAGGCCGCGGCAAGCGAGACAGCAAGTAATAGTAAACAGTTCAAGGACAGCTAGCAGCAATAGTTCACCCTGAAAAAGAGCAGTAATTATGAATGGGTAACAACGAAGGAGCCTGCAGTGCTAAACAGCCTTCCTAAAAGTCCCTCAAAGAGAGCTCCTGGTCAGAAGATAATAAAATGGAGTAATCTATAGTGATATGATCTCAAGACTAAATAACATGAGCTAATCTGTGCGATGACTTGGAAATAATTATTTTTAACTCGAGTATAATGTTCAGAAAGTTATTTCATTTATAGAGACAGATCAATATCAATCTACATTTGAGAATAAAAATTGGTAAGTTTTTCGGGTAAACCAACAACTCATAGTTTACCTAATAAGAAGAGCAGGTCATACTTTATAGATGTTGCTTTAGAGGTGTGTATTCAATTATGAGTTTATTCAGTTGAGATATAATTTGATTCTAGGTACGTGGCGTTGTTAAACCTATCAGACCAGTCCATCCACGGAGCCGTAATCGCCCTCCGAGGAGTCCTTTCGGCCGCAAGGTTGCCGGCCTATATACCTCTAATAAGCACAAAACTATATTTCTCAAATAGATACAGGAAATTTATAGGACTGGAAAATAAATAGTAATATTGAGTAATACGATTTGAAAAGGATATTAATTATAAACAGAAAAAGAGCAGTAATTATGAACAGGTACCAAAGAAGGAACCTGTAGTAGTACACTGCCTTCCTAAACATTCTCTGAAGAGAATTCCTGGTCATAAGATTCCTGGCTTATTCATCTCTAAATGTAGAAAACATTAAATGCTGCAGTAAATCGGGCAGTCCATATGTTAAGAGAAGACGAGCTTGCAGCGCTGAACAACCTCCCCAAACATTATCCGAGGGTGCGATATTAAAAACCGCAAAAGAATCCATTGCAACACAAAGATCAGGAAAGGGAGCCACAAGGAAATCTGAGAAGCACAAAGATCAGTGATGAGAGTCAAATTCAGGGGCTCGATTTGAATTTTGAGATTAGAACCACATTAAATTAAAACCGGGATCCTCAAGCTCTTGACAAAGATCCGAGGGACACTTTCGGTCCTGGCAGTGCAAGATTAGTGCTGTTATGGATTTTAAGGTTTTAATTTGTTTGAGTTTTAATTAATAAGAAAGCAAGAGCCACCCTGAAAAATGAATACAACAAGTCAACCCCCAAATAGACCGTGACAAGCGAAACATCAAGTAATACCAAACAAATCAGGGACAGCAACTGCAACAATAGAACCGAAGCTAGCACCAACAGTTAACGCTGACAAAACTATATTTCTCAAAGAGATACATGAAATTTATAGGACTGGAAAATAAATAGTAATATTGAGAAATACGATTTGAAAAGGGTAGTAATTATAAACAGGAAAATAGCAGTAATTATGAATAGGTAGCAATGAAGGAACCTGTAGTGGTAAACTGCCTTGCAAAACATTCTCCGACGAGAATCCTGGCTGAAGTAAATCGGGCAGTCCATATGTTAAGAGAAAAGGAGCTTGAGTGCTAAACAGGCCCCCCAAACATTCTCCAATGGTGCAATATTAAAAACCGAAAAAGAACCCATTGTAACACACAATATATGATAATCACAAAGAAACTTGAGGATCACAAAGATCAGAAATGGAGCACACAGCTGATGAGACTCAAAATCAGGGGCTCGATTTGGATTTTGAGATTAGAACCCCTTTAAATTAAAATCGGGATCCTCAAGCTCTTGACAAAGATCCGAGGGATACTTCTGGTCCTGGCAGCGCAAGATTAGTACTGTTTTGGATTTTAAGGTTTTAATCTGTTTGAGTTTTAATTAATAAGAAAACAAGAGGCACCCTGAAAAATGAATCCAACAAGCCAACACAAAAATAGGACGCGGCAAGCGAAACAGCAAGACACACTAAACAATTCAAGGACAGCGAGTGCGATAATAGAACCGAAGCTAGCAGCAGTAAATAAAGACGAGGTTCAAGTCAACGGAGTCGTAATCGTCGCACGAGGGATCAACTCAGCTGCAAGTTTGCCGGCCTATATACCTCTAATCAGTAGCAGACTATATTTATGAAAGAGATACAGGAAATTTATAGGAATGGAAAATAAATAGTAATATCGAGTAAATGAACAGAAAAAGAGCAGTACTTATGAATAGGTAACAAAGAAGGAACCTGTGGTCTAAACCGCCTTCCCATCTCTTAATGTAGAAAACATTAAACGCTACAGTAAATCGGGAAATCCATATGTTGAGTAGGGATGGCAACGGGGCGGGGCGGGGCCGGATTCATAGGTATTTGGACCCGGACCCGAAATTTAAAACTGGACCCGGACCCGGACCCAGACTCGAATATTTACGGATCGGGTAGATCCAGGCCCGCCCAGGGCCGGGTCTGGGTACCCACCGGGTACCCGAAAATTAACATTAAAACTAAAAATAATTATATATATTTGTAATTATATATTAAAATATTATATAATTATATAGTATATAATTATATATTATATAATATTATGAAATGTAATGAAATATATAATTATATATTATATATAATTATATAATATATAATATTATATAGTATATAATTATATAATACAATTATATAATATTATATATTATGTTACATAATGAAATAATATTTCCATATATATATATATATATATATATAATATTGCGGGTCCGGGTCCTATGGGCCTGGATATTATACTACCCAGACCCGACCTGTGAAAACCAATTTATTTTGCCTACCCGGTCCGGACCCGGACCCGAAATTCAAGACCCGAATTGGACCCGAACGGGTAAAATCCGCCGGGTACCCGGATCCACGGGTTTTTTTGCCATCCCTAATGTTGAGTCATAAAACAACCAAATAATAAGACCACATAAAACCTACAAACATGATCGAAGTATGAAGTCAAATCACGGAGGCTGGCGGCTCATTTTTGAGTTAATTCTAGCAGGAAGAGAAATATTTAGAGTAAATAACATGCGGTAATTTGCGCAGGCAAGAAAGAAGCGTACTTTGAAGTACCTGAGCCAATATAGTCTCTCCATGTTGTGCATCGCCGAGCGAAACAACATGCTGACCATCACATTGATTGTACCGGCGGCCGTGATAATGACTATTAACAGGAGTAAGTTTTTCAATTCCCGTATGCCATCCATTTTCGCCGTAAGGAAATAATAGTGGATATTGGAGCGGATCGTAGCAGCCGTAATAATAATGCACCCGGTGGGTCTTTCCTGCTGAGGTACAGACACGAATGTCATGTGGATGATCTACTGGAACATCCGTCAGTTCATTCCATATGGCTGCTACCTGATGGGTCGTAGGCATAATGTAGAGTTTCATATCTATACATGGATCAGCTCTGAAAACGATGTTATAATCTTGCAAATTGGTTATTTCCCGAAGGCTTCGAAAGAAATTTGCGTATGGATTTAATTTCATCATTTCGACAATTAGTTCAAGAATACTGAGATTTAAATTTTCTGACTGAGATAGCCGGTTCTGTAGTTCATTTTCGGTATCATAAAAGTAAAGTTGGAGCTAGCGCCCCGGGGCCTCTTGCAGAATCAAACCCCGCATGAAATGATAGACAGCTCCTTGAACTCGAAGAGTGTAAATACCTTTATTGGATTGAGCTATAGTGTGATCATAGGTAATCCCAAGACAACTAAACGCAGTTGTATTATTGTATGTCCTACAGCGTTTTCGGAAGTGGCCAGCAGCCGGTGAATTCGCAGAGGTATACAAAATACAGAGCTTTGATGGCATCTGAGGCAAAGCCAACGATACTTGCCCACTGAGACAACAGAAACCTTTCGACTCTCTGAAATAGCGTCCAGCTCCACAGATCCGACATGCATCAACTGGGGGCAAGTCCCAGGCGTGTGCAGAAATGTTTTCCATTCTTTTGAGAAGATTGGCGTGAGCATATTTTTTTGGCCTAGCTCGTTTTGCTCGAGAGGCGCTGCTGTTGTAATTGCCCACAAGGCACGTTGTATTATTCGGGGAAGCTGAAGAAACGAATAACAGTCAATGTTCACTATAAATATCTGACCAGAAAGAAGAGACATTCGGTAAGAAGAAGGAACGAAAACAGACCCTGATGGTTATCAGATGCGCTTCGTCTAGCAAGTAGCAGAGATGCCTTTTTATCCGCATTCATTGATGAATATACAGCGCATCTCCTCATATTTCTGCCTGAAGAGCCAGGCACAGCAGCTGCCAGAATAGGAAATCAAGTGACAACAATTTGTAACAACAAATATGGATTACCAACGATAAGAATAAAGGATGGCAACAGACTTACCAGGGTAAGGCATACCAGAGCAGGAAGCTGTAACACCCCGAGATATTCGGAATAATTACAGCGCCGTAAACCCTTTAGATAAGGATTTACAAGGCTAATTTTAAAAGAAGTGTAAAAATAAACCAATCGAACAACTGGAATTCACATACAGATTTGAATCAAACGATCAAATGTGCTGACTTATACAACCATATCGAAAGGACTTTATTAATACAGACATACTCGATTACTAAACGAACCAAGAAGACAAATCACAATAATAAGAACATCAACCACATCACTGAGCCATCTCATCGTCCTGTCGGTACTGTGGCTGCCTCCCCGCTCCTCGACTACCTGAACATCAAAACAATGTCCACCCCCGAAGGGGTTAGCAAAACAATGCTAGTACAAGTATCGTCATACAATAAATCATTAATGCATCATAAAACATGCAAACGGACTTCCGCCACCGGAATCCAACGATGCGTATCCTCAGGATTCCATCTACTCAATACCTGGTAATCCAAATGATCCAGCGCCCTCGGATAGATCCCCATGATGATCCCGGACCAACGCATGGTGGAAAACCCGTCCAGCCGATGCGCCCTCAAGATAGATCCCCATGATGATCCCGTCGACCAACGCATGGTGGACATTCGATCCAGCGCTCAAGATAGATCCTCATGACCCTCGGATCATTTATACCATAATCAATCAATTATGCATACACATATGCATTTTAAAATGTTCATCAATACGAACAAACAACAACGAATATCACGCGAATTTCCAGAAATACATCTCATATACAAAAATATGAACAAAACCACAAGCATGATAAATCAAACTCGACATATGATACTTGCCTCGAAAATGGCAAGGACGAAACACTTCAAAGATCTCGACACACTCGAAGGCCGCCTCCTTCGATCAACGTAACAAGCTCGAACCTTAACAAAAGGAACGATATACAAATCATCTCAAGTCGAACGATGGCCTAACAATTCGGTCTACTGCCGAAAAGCTCAAAATAACCAATCTGCCTGGATCATGAAGGCGCTACGTACTACGTAACGCGGCGCTAAGCAGCTCGTTAGCGACGCTATCATGTAAGACTAGCGCGGCGCTTAGTTATGAACTGACAGTTTGAACCGGCCGATACATAACATACGCTACGTACGTTTTATACGTTAACTGAACCCCGATAGCGCACGTTAACTCACATATGTTAGCGTGCGCTAACGTTGCATGGCAGAATACTTCAAACCGAAAACTGGGTTGAATAGTGAAGAACTCATGAATTCTACCGTGATAATACAAGTTATCCTCGGGCATATCATGCTAAAAAGGTTGTGGAAGTTTTGGAATACGAATATACGGATAGTCATCTCAATATCATAATCCATCTATGATCTTCAAGAAATAATCTAAGTTCCGATCGTCTTACGTTCCAAAACACCTGATTCCAACGTATACAACGTAGCAACTGGGTAAAAATCCGATTACTGATCATGAATCGATTTGAACATGCTTAGGAGTCCTTATAATAAGATGGTTCAAAGGTTCATACGATATATAGTGCCGATACGTCAAAGTATCCTTCTAACATGTGATGACCGATTATAAACGAAATACCAGCTATCCAAACATGATTCAAACTTCCTTAGGAACATTACTAACATTGGTGAAGAATCACCTACCTCAAGTAGTGAAGAACACGGAGGAAAATGAAGCAATCCGACACCGAAAGCTTGAACACCAATCTCCAATGATATACGATCTTCAATCACGAATCAGGATGTTGATATGAAGTGTTTGGGGTGAAGGAAGTTATGTTCTAAGTGTAGGAATTCGGGTAATGAGAGTAGAGAAAACTGAAATCTCAAATAGGATGCTGTCCTATTTATAATAAATGGCGATTAGCGCGCTAGACTGTTCGTAGCGTGCGCTAACGGCTCACGCCTAAATCAGACTGCACTTAGCGTGCGCTACGCATATACCTGTAGCGTGCGCTAAGGCGTTGACTCGGCTTTTCCCGAAAGCCGTCCAGGTACATCCGACACAATCCGACAAGGGTCCCCCGGCCAGATCTCACCTACCGCACGTCTCAATCGATTTGACCACGCATAGCGTGCGCTAATGACACTCTGTAGCGTGCGCTATGAATCCACGCTAGCGCACGCTAAACATAGTCGGTAGCGTGCGCTACATGCGCAGATTTACAATCTTTAAGTCAAAATCAAGAAATTAAACGCTCGACAACATCGGACTATGAAATACGGAGAATAGTACTCAGACAAAAGTACAATTATTACAATATCACAAGTTCCAATTACATAACAGAAATCTCGGGTATTACATCCTTCCTCCCTAAAAAGAAGTTTCGTCCCGAAACTTAGAATGAAAACAACTCCGGATATTTAGCCTTCATACCGTTCTCCGTTTCCCAAGTGGCCTCTTCGACTCCATGTCGTGACCATTGTACTTTAACCAAATGTATTGGTTTATTCCTCAATTGTTTGATCCGGCTCTCAAGTATCTTGATCGGTCTCTCTTCGAAGGTGCCATCATTAGCTATTTCGATCTCGTCGAAATCAATGACGTGACTGGGGTCCGGTACATACTTCTGCAATTGGGATACGTGAAATACATTGTGAACGTGACTCAGCGATGGCGGTAAGGCCAACCTGTATGCTAAATCTCCCACTCTCTCGAGGATCTCAAATGGTCCGATATATCTCGGACTAAGCTTGCCTCTCCTCCCAAAACGGAAAATCCCTCGTGTAGGAGATACCTTCAATAGTACATGGTCCTCAACGTCGAACTCTAGAGGGCGACGACGTACATCTGCGTAAGACTTCTGTCGACTCTGGGCAGTCAACAGTCTCTCTCGAATCAGAGCTATCTTCTCTTGAGTCTGAATAATCAATTCCGGTTCCGTCCCGATCAAATCCGAAGAATCATCCCAGCACAGGGGCGATCGGCATCTTCTCCCGTATAAAGCTTCAAATGGGGCCATCTTAATAGAAGCATGCCAACTGTTATTATAGGTGAACTCGATCAAGGGCAAGTGAACTTCCCAATCAGTCGACCAATCTAATGCACAAGCTCTAAGCATGTCTTCTACTGTCTGTATAGTTCTTTCGTCGACCATCCGTTTGGGGATGATAAGTCATGCTAAAGTTGAGCTCAGTCCCCAAAGCCCTGTGAACTGCTTTCCAGAAGTGTGACACGAAACGACCATCTCGATCCGAAATAATGGTCTTCGGCGTCCCGTGCAATCTGACTATCTCCGCAATAAATATTCGTGCCAATCTCTCGGGTCCCCATGTATCTTTAATTCCCAGGAAATGAGCCGACTTGGTTAGTCGATCAACTACAACCCAAATCATGTTCATTCCCGTTCTAGTCCTTGGCATACTAGTAATGAAGTCCATCGAGATATCCTCCCACTTCCACCGAGGATCGGAAGCGGTTTTAACATTCCTACAGTCGTTGATGTTCAATCTTAACTCACGACAAGTCAAACACTTTGAAACGTACTCCGCTACGTCCTTCTTCATATTCCCCCACCAGAAGTTTTGCTTTAAATCTTTATACATCTTACTACTGCCTGGGTGAATAGAATAGGGCGCGCTATGAGCTTCCTTCAAAATTGTCCGTATCAAATCATCGTCCTCGGGAATGCAAAGTCGACTCTGAAATCTCAGAACTCCATCGTCTTGTATCACGAATCCTGGGGCTTTTCCTTTCTTTACTTGGTCATATAATCGAAGAATCAGAGAATCGTTCAGTTGTTTAGACTTGTGTTAGGCGTATTTCTATACGCTTATTTATCATTATTTTGTAGTATTTTGGAGTGTGAAATCATCTAAATGAGCTTTTAATGCCTTAACTTTGTATGATTGACAGGAAATTGAAGTCCGGAAGCTTAAACGATGCAAAACGGTAAAACGGCAAAATCGACTATGAGCCGCGGCAGAAAAGCCGCGGCAAAGGAAGACACCACCGAAGGGCGAGTGGTCGTACTGTGCGCGGCACAGCCCATGTGAGCCGCGGCACGAAGGATTTAATTACGCCCGTGTATTCAGATTTTGGCGATGTGCCGCGGCACAGGTTCAGTGAGCCGCGGCACACTTAGCGGGTTTGGTACGTCTGCGCGGATTTTGGGCCGTTTCGAATCCAGTTTTCAACCAACTAATACGGACGCGATTTATGGAAGTGCTGAGCTATAAATAGGGCTTAAGACCCTAATTTAATCATCTTGGATTTTATTGAATCTAAACCTAAGAGAGCTAAAGCTTGCAGACAGAGAAGAGGAGGAAAGCAGAGGAATTCAAGGGCAGAAGGCGGAAGCTGAAGAACGGAGGAATCCGAGCTTCATCTGCGTTTGAATTTTATGCTTTCGTTTATTTACTTTGTATTGTCAGTTTTTAGTATGTCAGGCTAAAGCCCTAATCTAGGGTTTTGATGAAACCTTTATTTTGACGAATTGATTGAGATTATCCAATTTATTACCTTTTTATTGAGTTTTCCCAATTATGTTTAATGCTTGCAATTATCTGGCCAATAGTTGTATTGATTTAATCATTCACTTCGAATCGGGAGAGGAGATTTGGTGAGGAACTATTGGTGAGAACCGTTTTATTCTGTGAGATAGGAATATACTCATAGGAACTACGTGGCCTTTAGGAGATTTCATGCTTTTGCCTAGCGACGAGATAATTCACCTAGGGATAGAGTGCGTTAGTCGACGTTAGATAAATCTATTGACCTCGGGAGAGGCGGTAGAATATTTTAGCAATCTCCGCCTTCAATAAATTGGGAAAATTATTTATTACGGATAATCAAGATTAAATTCGGATAAATTAAGGTGGATTCTGAACTCTAGACTTATTTATCATTTGATTCCTTTTATTCAAGCTATCGTTTTTGCGTTTAGTCTTTCATTAATTCTTTTAGTTATTAATCCAAAACCCAACTTCGATTGTTCAAATAAAATTGGGATACGAAACGTCGGTAGTTAGAGATTCAATCTCGGGAACGATACTCTACTTATCACTTTATTACTTGTAAACGATGACGCACTTGCGTGTAGGAAATATCGCAACAAGTTTTTGGCGCCGTTGTCGGGACCTAAATTTTTCTAATATCGACTTAAGTATTTCCAGTCTTAATTTGAGCGTTTTATTGTTATTTTTGTGTATTTAATTTTGTTTATTCGTTTTCCTTTCGTGACCTTTCGTGTAGTGCATGAGAAGACTCAGAACGAAGGCTTACTACCTTTGGACACCGAGCTCGAGCGCACGCTAAGAAGGAATAAAAAGGAGAAAAGAGAGTTGCGCATTTACGGTCAAGATGGCCGAAAATATTGAAATCCAAGGAGGAGACAACCAAGTGCGGCAAGTTCAACCGAACTCGCTCTTCGAGATTATGCCATGCCGCAAGCCAACGCAAATTTTTCGAATTCGGCCCCACCGTCCAAGCTAATAATTTTGAAATCAAGCCCGCCATTATTCGGATGGTACAGCGAGCCCTTTCGTGGATTGCCGAAGGATGACCCGAATGCCCACATTGCTTCGTTCCTTGAGATATGTGACACATTTAAAACAAATGGTGTCACCGACGATGCCATCCGATTGAGGCTTTTCCCTTTTTCTTTGAGGGATAAAGCAAAATTTTGGTAAAATACATTACAGCCGGGTTCGATTACAACTTGGGATAGTTTAGTGAAAGCATTCATTGAAAAATTTTTCCCACCACCTACGACCGCGCGGTAGAGAAACGAGATAACTACTTTTGCCGATTCGATATGGAATCGCTCCACGAGGCGTGGGAGCGATATAAAGAATTACTTCAAGATGCCCTCATCACGGCATTCCCGATTGGCTTGGTGCACACATTTTATGGTGGTTTGAGTGCTTCTACACGCACTTTAGTGGATGCAGCCTCCGGAGGAACATTCATGGGAAAATCTATGGCCGAGGCTCATGTGCTTTTGGAGGATATGGCCGAAAACGCATACCAATGGCCAGCAGAAAGATTGACACCGAAAAGAGTAATGGAAGTTTCGAGCAATGATCCGATTTCCACCTTGTCAGCTCAAGTCGCCGCTTTGACACAACAGACTGTAACTTTTCGCACGCACCAGCCCCCGTTACCATTGAGACGTGTAATTGGTGTAACGGATCACACCCGAGTGCGGAATGTCAATTTGGAAATCCGTTCGAGAAAAATCAGATGGAGCAGGCTCAATTCGTAGGAAATGGGAATCGACCGAATAACCCGTACTCCAATACTTATAATCCGGGGTGGCGCAATCACCCCAACTTTTCATGGAGAAAAGGACAGAACGCACACCAGCCCCCTTTCACTCAGAATCAACAGCAGCCCCCTTCCGCTCCTAAAGTGTCTCTCGAGGAAGCGCTTGCAAAATTGGCGGCTAATACGAGTCAATTTATGACTCGGACGGAAGCTACACTACAAAATCATTCTGCTTCCATTCGGAATTTGGAGGTCCAGCTGGGCCAAATCGCTAATATATTGACATCTCGCCCGGAGGGAGCATTGCCGAGTACAACAGAGACTAACCCTAGAGAGAGTCTAAACGCAGTTAGCTTGAGAAGCGGGAGAGAGTTGCTGGATCAGCCCGAGCAGGGTAAAGAGGAGAAGGTGATTGAGGAGTCGAAGGAATTAAAGCCAGAGGAGTCGAAGAACTTGAAGGCGGAGATCTCGAAGACATGTGTTCCCCCCGTTCCGTTTCCGCAGAGACTACAGCAACGAAGGGCGGACAAACAATTTTCTAAGTTCCTTGAGGTGTTCATAAAGCTTCACATAAATATTCCGTTCGCCGAAGCATTGGAGCAGATGCCGAGTTATGTCAAGTTCATGAAAGAGATATTATCTAAGAAGAGAAAACTTGAAGAGTTTGAAACGGTTGCCTTGACAGAGGAGTGCGGCAATTCTTCAAAAGAAGCTCCCAACTAAATTGAAAGATCCGGAAGCTTCAACATACCGTGCACCATGGGGAATCTTTCGTTTGATAAGGCACTATGCGACCTTGGTGCAAGTATCAACCTCATGCCTCTATCGATTTTCCAAAAGTCGAATATTGGGAAGCCAAGCCAACCACGCCTCCTTACAATTGTGATCGATCGATAAAGTATCCGAGGAGTGATCGAGGATGTTTTAGTTAAAGTCGATAAGTTCATCTTTCCTACTGATTTCATCGTACTAGACATGGAGGAAGATGAAAATATTCCGATCATCTTGGGACGACCATTTCTAGCTACGGGCCGCACCCTTATAGACGTGGAAAAGGGGAGTTAACTCGAGGGTCCAAGACGAGCAAGTCACTTTTCAAGTGTTCAAATCGCTCCCATGTCCCTAAGTGCTGATAAAGAGTCTCAAATTGAAAGCGTGGATGTTGTTGAAAGAGGAAAGCACCGAAAACATCGTCGGTGGAAAAATTCAGATTTTGTGTTGAATGGCACAAGTTTTAAGAAGGATGTTGAACGAGTGGCATTCCTCGAGCATGAGGAAAATCACGCTGTGTGAGTTCGTTGGCGAAGGAGGAGAGTGAGCCGAAAGCCAAGAGAAAAATTAGTCATGGAGAAACCGGGTGTTTCGGGAAGTTTTTCAAGTCGAAACCTCTTCGCAAACAACATTTGATTACCGAACCGAGAATCGAACCGCTGATGACCAATGGTCATAATTTTAACCAAAATATAAACGGTTCGATAAACGGGGCGGAAGCCAAATGGAGTTTGCGAAAAGCAAACTAACGTGTTCAATAGGTCCGGCTGAAGACTATAAACATAGCGCTTCTCGGGAGGCAACCCGAGCTCGTAGTTGTAGAATTTTGCATTTCTTTATTTTTGTTGTATTCGTGATTCTTATTTTTCATCATTTTTGTACTTCTATTTGCTTCTTCCTCTCCTTTTTAACGTCTTCTTTTCAAAATTCTCAGGCAGAAAGTCCTGTGGAAGAAATCGAGTATGAGCCGCGGACGATTGCCGTGAGCCGCGGCACACATCATTCGCCGTGGAAGGCAAAACTAATCAGATTTGTGCCGCGGCACGGCATAAATGAGCCGCGGCACACTTGAGCAATGAGCCGGGCACACGGAATTTAAGCCGCGGCACACGACAAAACGAGACACGAGTAAAAGGGATCAGACTTGTGCCGCGGCACATCGATTGTGAGCCGCGGCACACTATGCGGAATTTGAAAGGCTGTAGCATATAACGAGCATTCGGCCGGCATTTCCAGGTAAGCCTTCCTATTTCCTTGCCTTACCTCCCCAGCGCGAACCGGCCGAAGCGATTCTTCAATTTTTTTCCTGCGATTTTTCTTGAAATCTTCAAAAAGGTACGTTTGAATCTTGAATTCTTATTTGCTTATGGTTGATATATGGAAGTGTCTATGCTTTAAATGATTGGAACATGTTTATTTTTCTTCATATAGTTTTGTGATTGTTAGAGAATAACAGGGTAGTTTCATCGAATTTTCTTGATTAAATTGGAACATAAATGAGTTGAATGTGTTAAGTTGTTGTTAATTAAATTGCATTTCTGTTTGTGGGGGCTGAATCGAGCTAGAACTATGTGTATTCTTCAAGTAAACATGCGCCCTCAAGGTGTCCGATAAATTGCCCAAATGAATAGTTTTCTTTGAAAAAGGAAGTGTTTTGAAGTTTTGTGCAAACGTATACGTTTTCAATTTACAGCAAGCCCAACCCTTACATCCAGTTTAGATGTTTAAGTCCAAATTCATCTTTTTCTCTCGTATGCGCTAGTGTCTTAATGTCGGAATTTCTGGTTTGATGTCTTTAGCCACGCATATATCATCGTTACTATTGTTGCGTAAATAAACCCTCGTGTGTACTTCTCAGGGCTGATTATGGCGCGCACGAAGAAGTTGACCAAGCGTGCTAGGACCGAGTCATCCCCTACGCGAGGGGAGACCTCTCGGGGTCGGGCCGAGGCGGAGGGGCACCAATTTTCGGACCCCGAGATCCACAAGATATTCAACGAAAAGATCCGTCCGCGTCCACTTATTCCCGAGAGAGGTTTTACTCCAGCTCCTCAGGACGGGGAGTTGCTCATGATGATTGACGAGATGGGATGGGCTAGATTTACCGCACCTCCTGAGCGAGCAGTCATTTCGATCGTCCAGGAGTTTTATGCCAGCGCTCTACTGAAGCACATCCGGGCAGGGCATACGTTGCCATCTCTAGAGTCTCGGACTCGGGTCGACGTCCGAGGGGTCAGCTGATTTCTCCCGACCGCTATTCGGAGGCTTTTTGGGTTTCCGGCGTGACGAGACACCTATGACCGCGTGATGACCGGCCTCACCGAGGAGGCCTCGCTTGAGACGATTGCACGGCCCGCATCGACCGGGAGCGAGCACAGAGCTCATAAACTTTTCACTTCAGAGCTCGCGCCTCGGCTCAGGCGAGCCTCAGCTTTACTTTATTTGTGCCCGCATTGATCCCACCTCCCAGATCCGTACAGTTTTTCTCTCCCGCGCCCGGATACTTTTTGCTATCACCTCCGGGCTGCGTTTTGATGTGGCCCCCATTCTGGTCCGATCTATCTTCCAGAGTATCCAGGGGGGGCCAAGACGGGGTTGAAGCACCCCTCCCTCATATGCGCTTTATGCCGGCAGTCGGGGCTGACGTGGTCAGTCGACGAGCCGATGCTTGCCCCACAGGCCCCGATCGACCACCGCATCATATCGCACTTTGAGCAGTGGGGCGGAGCACCGGCACACGCTCGGGGGCGAGGATTTTGCTCGAGGAGGCTCATGAGGATCCCAGCCGCTTTTGTTGACGCACGGAGAGGCCGGCCCGCGGCTGAGCGAGGTTGGAGGAGCTGTTTGATGGGTCATGGGAGGATTTGAGGAGACAGAGAGAAGAGCATAGGGAGGAGCCGAGGAGAGAGAGAGAGGAGCCGAGAGAGGAGTTGAGGAGAGAGAGAGACGAGATGAGGAGAGAGAGAGAGAGCCGGATGGCATCATGCGGGAGGAGCAGCGGCGGCGCGGAGAGTGTTGTTGCCGCCGCGAGCCGAGATGAGAGAGCAGCCCGGCCGCCCGACGAGCGGAGAGGCGTCTTGCCGCGAGGGAGGCTTATCATCAGAGCACCTCGCCGCATGGATGGCCCACATCATGCATCCCGACGGCCATTTATCGCGCCCGCCCGGCCACCACACCACCTTCCTCACCGGACGATGCCGCACCACTCTCCCGAGCAGACTGGAGGGGAGTACTTGACCTTATACTTTTCTTGCATTTCATTTTTGTCCATTGAGGTCAATGTACGTCCTAAGTTTGGGGGGGGATTTACATTCAGTCTACATTCATTGCTGTACTCTATTTTCTTGCTGTACATTATATTTTGTTGCACTTTTCTTCCTTTGCGAAAATTTTTTTTTTAATAGCCTTGCTTGCCGTAGTTTTTCTTTATTCGTGAATTTTCGTGCTTCTATTATGTGTGATACTGATGTTACGACACTGTATTTCTCTCTGAAGAAGCGGGCGAGTTTTAGTCGAGTTGTAGTCAGTTATTTCTGTTCTGCTTAGTAGTCAATTAGGTCCGAAATTTTTCGCGATTGTAGAGGACTTGGCAGATAAGAGACGATACATACTTGTTTTTAAATCCCCCTCATTACGTTTGGTTACTTTTTCCGGATAGTGAGTCGTACTGTTTCTTTAGTCGTGTTGGCACTTAAATTGAGTTTAGAGTCGGGCAGTTTTTCCCTAAAAGTCGAGATAATGTGTTCTATGAAGGGAAGTCTAGTAACCGGGGGTATTCGCGTGACCCGTTGTTTACTCTCGCGTAAAACGACGACCCCGATTAGACTAGTGATTTAGTGATTTCACATGTGCCAATGATAGGGAGCCTAGTAACCGGAGGTATTCGCGTGAACCACTGTTTACTCTCGCGTAAAACAGCAACCTTGATTCGGACATGCGGAAATTATGTATTCGAGTTGTTTCTCCGCTGTAGACGGGAACTTAGTAACTAGAAGCATCCATGTGCCCCATGAGTGTCTTTTACGTCAAACGGTTTCCTAATACATGAGAATGGAAGTTCCACCCTAGGATTATCCCGATGAAACATCCCGAGATCCTAACCTAGTGGTCGACTCGTATCAAATTCTTTAGCATATTTATATAAGGGGATACTGTCCGAGGTTTATTTGTTATGAGACTCCTGAAAAAAAAATTGTGCCGTTAGACTGTGGAACGCGACGAACTAGCTTGTTTATGTTAGCCTTTCATATTGACGGGTGATTTGACTCATGTTTTGTTGATCTTTGAGCTGAGTTTTCTTCATAAACAAATGATTAGGACTGGACTTGATTACTTTGCGGTATCACTATTCTGAGTGCAGCTCGCTTTTATGACACTCGTATTATTTAGAGAGAATGGCAGGATAGTATTGATTAGGTTGAACACTATGAGTTGCACGATGATTCACAACATTCTTTTATTGACTTTAATTCTTTTTGCTTGAGGACAAGCAAAGGCTTAAGTTTGGGGGTATTTGTTAGGCGTATTTCTATACGCTTATTTATCATTATTTTGTAGTATTTTGGAGTGTGAAATCATCTAAATGAGCTTTTAATGCCTTAACTTTGTATGATTGACAGGAAATTGAAGTCCGGAAGCTTAAACGATGCAAAACGGGCGAAAACGGCAAAACTGGACTATGAGCCGCAGACCAAAGCCGAGCAGCGCAAAGGAAGACACCACCGAAGGGCGAGTGGTCAGACTGTGTCGCGCACGGCCCATGTGAGCCGCGGCACGAAGGATTTAATTACGCCTGTATTCAGATTTTGGCGATGTGCCGCGGCACAGTTGATGAGCCGCGGCACACTTAGCGGGTTTGGTACGTCACATGCGGATTTTGGGCCGTTTCGAAGCCAGTTTTCAACCAACTAATACGGACGCGATTTATGGAAGTGCTGAGCTATAAATAGGGCTTAAGACCCTAATTTAATCATCTTGGATTTTATTGAATCTAAACCTAAGAGAGCTAAAGCTTGGAGACAGAGAATAGGAGGAAAGCAGAGGAATTCAAGGGCAGAAGGCGGAAGCTGAAGAACGGAGGAATCCGAGCTTCATCTGCGTTTGAATTTTATGCTTTCGTTTATTTACTTTGTATTGTCGCTTTAGTATGTCGTGCTAAAGCCCTAATCTAGGGTTTTGATGAAACCTTTATTTTGACGAATTGATTGAGATTATCCAATTTATTACCTTTTTATTGAGTTTTCCCAATTATGTTTAATGCTTGCAATTATCTGGCCAATAGTTGTATTGATTTAATCATTCACTTCGAATCGGGAGAGGAGATTTGGTGAGGAACTATTGGTGAGAACCGTTTTATTCTGTGAGATAGGAATATACTCATAGGAACTACGTGGCCTTTAGGAGATTTCATGCTTTTTGCCTAGCGACGAGATAATTCACCTAGGGATAGAGTGCGTTAGTCGACGTTAGATAAATCTATTGACCTCGGGAGAGGCGGTAGAATATTTTAGCAATCTCCACCTTCAATAAATTGGGAAAATTATTTATTACGGATAATCAAGATTAAATTCGGATAAATTAAGGTGGATTCAGAACTCTAGACTTATTTATCATTTGATTCCTTTTATTCAAGCTATCGTTTTCTGTTTAGTCTTTCATTAATTCTTTTAGTTATTAATCCAAAAAACCCAACTTCGATTGTTCAAATAAAATTGGGATACGAAAACGTCGGTAGTTAGAGATTCAATCCTCGTGGGAACGATACTCTACTTATCACTTTATTACTTGTAAACGATGACGTGCACTTGCGTGTAGGAAATATCGCAACAACTTGATCTCCTCGACTAGTGATGAAGTCAGTTCCATCACATAAAGTTGCCCTTGGATTCCTGGTGCGCATACTTCAATCCCCTCGCGGATCAGTTCTCACTGAATACTGGTTTGGGACGTAAGTGCTTCCAATACTCGAAGAGAAACAGGTTTACGGCTCAAAGCATCAGCTACTACGTTTGCTTTCCCCGGATGATAGAGAATCTCCAAGTCGTAATCCTTGATCAATTCCAGCCACCTTCTCTGCCTCATGTTTAACTCTTTCTGATTGAAAATGTACTTGAGGCTCTTATGATCTGTAAAGATCTGACAATGAGTGCCATACAAATAATGTCGCCAAATTTTCAAGGCAAAGACCACAGCTGCTAGCTCCAGATCGTGAGTCGGGTAATTAACCTCATACGGTTTTAATTGCCGAGAAGCATAAGCAATCACTTTATCCTTCTGCATCAGACCCTGATTCGAAGCGTCGCTGTATACCATAAATCCGTCAATTCCCTCTGGCAGCGCTAATATAGGTGCTGTCGTCAGTCTCTTCTTAAGCTCATCAAAACCAGCCTGGCATTTCTCATCCCACTTGAACTTTTGAGTTTTCTGTAACAGCTGGGTGAGCGGACGAGCAATTTTGGAAAACCCCTCTACAAAGCGGCGATAGTATCCAGCAAGTCCTAAGAAGCTTCGGACCTCTTTCACGTTTTTAGGAGCTTCCCAGTCCAAGATTGCCTCGACTTTCTTCGGGTCCACCTGAACTCCATCGGCTGAAATCACATGCCCAAGGAAGGTTACTTCCTTAAGCCAGAACTCGCATTTTGAAAGTTTTGCATACAGCTGTTCCTTCCTCAAGGTGCTCAAAACCACACGTAAATGCTCGGCATGTTCCTCTGCGTCCTTCGAATATATCAAAATGTCATCAATGAAGACGACCACAAATTTATCCAAGTATTCCAAGAATACCCGATTCATCAATTGCATGAATACTGCAGGAGCATTGGTAAGTCCAAACGGCATCACTACGAATTCATAATGCCCGTACCGGGATCTGAAAGCAGATTTCGGTATATCCGATTCCTTAATTCTCAACTGGTGGTATCCTGATCGCAAGTCTATCTTCGAGAATACCCTTTCCCCTTGCAGTTGATCAAACAAGTCGTCAATCCGAGGTATAGGATACTTATTCTTGATTGTCATCTTGTTGAGCTCCCTGTAATCAATACACAGTCGGAGGGATCCGTCTTTCTTCCGGACAAAGAGAACGGGCGCTCCCCAAGGAGAAACGCTCGGTTGAATATAACCCTTCTGCAACAATTCCTCCAGTTGTTTCTTGAGTTCATACATCTCGGTTGGCGCCATGCGATATGGTGCTCTGGAAATAGGAGTTGCTCCCGGCTCTAGCTCGATAGTGAATTCCACTCCCCTCTGCGGAGGTAACCCGGGTAGTTCGTCAGGAAATACATCTGGGAACTCGTTCACAACTGAAATAGACGAGAGCTCTACTCCTTCCTCTTTCCTCATGGCATAGCAACAAAGTCCGTGACATCCCTGCCTCAGTAATTTCACGGCTTTCATTGCCTTGATCAATTTTCCCGAGCTTCCCGGTCTCCATCCTCGGAATAAGTGTTCAGATCCGTCATCAGCAATGATGGAAATGACTCTCTCTCGGTAATTCAAAGACTGACTCCATAACGGTTGAGCCAATCATCTCCGAGAATTAAATCGTCACCGTAGATGTCAACTACAATGAGATTCGATGGCCACTCTCTTCCTTCTATAGATACTGGGAAATTCCTAGCTTCTAGTGTTCCCACAATTTGAGCAAACTGGTTTATCTGGGCAACCACCTGCTGAAGCACTCCCGGCACGTTAGGATCTGCATTATTATTTGCCGATCCCTGCTGTCCCCTGAAATGTGAATCCGTTTGACTAACGGCTATCTCTGGGGTAGATACCGACTCTTCTTGCCTCGCATTACCACGTCCGCGTCCACGACCGCGTCCGCGTCCACGACCTCCTCTCAACATACTGTAAACATAAATACTCAATATCCAGGACAAACTTTCTCAAAGTACATTCATTAATGTTTACAAGACGTGAATTAAATAAAACAGTAGTATTCGAGATTAGGAAACTTACAACCACAGTCCACACGACGATGCTGGCTCAGCAGTGATGTTACGAACGACCAATAATCAATAACGTAAACAGACCCAACTAACCCGACTACCAAGATATCCATAAATCTTAGCTCTGATACCATATTCTGTAACAGCCCGAGATATTCGGAATAATTACAGCGCCGTAAACCCTTTAGATAAGGATTTACAAGGCTAATTTTAAAAGAAGTGTAAAAATAAACCAATCGAACAACTGGAATTCACATACAGATTTGAATCAAACGATCAAATGTGCTGACTTATACAACCATATCGAAAGGACTTTATTAATACAGACATACTCGATTACTAAACGAACCAAGAAGACAAATCACAATAATAAGAACATCAACCACATCACTGAGCGATCTCATCGTCCTGTTGGTACTGTGGCTGCCTCCCCGCTCCTCGACTACCTGAACATCAAAACAATGTCCACCCCCGAAGGGGTTAGCAAAACAATGCTAGTACAAGTATCGTCATACAATAAATCATTAATGCATCATAAAACATGCAAAACGGACTTCCGCCACCGGAATCCAACGGTGCGAATCCTCACGATTCCATCTACTCAATACATGGTAATCCAAATGATCCAAACCTCGGCATAGATCCCCATGATGATCCCGTCGGACCAACGCATGGTGGAAAACCCATCCAGATCCAGCGCCTCGGATAGATCCCCATGATGATCCCGTCGGACCAACGCATGGTTGTCATTCTATCCAGCGCCCTCTGAATAGATCCTCATGACCCCCTCGGATCATTTATACCATAATCAATCAATTATGCATACACATATGCATTTTAAAATGTTCATCAATACGAACAAACAACAACGAATATCACGCGAATTTCCAGAAATACATCTCATATACAAAAATATGAACAAAACCACAAGCATGATAAATCAAACTCGACATATGATACTTGCCTCGAAAATGGCAAGGACGAAACACTTCAAAGATCTCGACACACTCGAAGGCCGTCTCCTTCGATCAACGTAACAAGCTCGAACCTTAACAAAAGGAACAATATACAAATCATCTCAAGTCGAACGATGGCCTAACAATTGCCCATCACCGAAAAGCTCAAAATAACCAATCACTCGATCTTAGCGTGCGCTACGTACTCTACGTAACGCGCGCTAAGCAGCTCGTTAGCGACGCTATCATGTAAGACTAGCGTCGCTAGTTATGAATCGGCGCTTTGAACTGCCGATACATAACGTACGCTACGTACGTTTTATACGTTAACTGAACCCCGATAGCGCACGTTAACTCACATATGTTAGCGTGCGCTAACGTTGCATGGCAGAATACTGCAAACCGAAAACTGGGTTGAATAGTGAAGAACTCATGAATTCTACCGTGATAATACAAGTTATCCTCGGGCATATCATGCTAAAAAGGTTGTGGAAGTTTTGGAATACGAATATACGGATAGTCATCTCAATATCATAATCCATCTATGATCTTCAAGAAATAATCTAAGTTCCGATCGTCTTACGTTCCAAAACACCTGATTCCAACGTATATAACGTAGCAACTGGGTAAAAATCTGATTACTGATCATGAATCGATTTGAACATGCTTAGGAGTCCTTATAATAAGATGGTTCAAAGGTTCATACGATATATAGTGCCGATACGTCAAAGTATCCTTCTAACATGTGATGACCGATTATAAACGAAATACCAGCTATCCAAACATGATTCAAACTTCCTTAGGAACATTACTAACATTAGTGAAGAATCACCTACCTCAAGTAGTGAAGAACACGGAGGAAAATGAAGCAATCCGACACCGAACACCAATCTCCAATGATATACGATCTTCAATCACGAATCAGGATGTTGATATGAAGTGTTTGGGGTGAAGGAAGTTATGTTCTAAGTGTAGGAATTCGGGTAATGAGAGTAGAGAAAACTGAAATCTCAAATAGGATGCTGTCCTATTTATAATAAATGGTTATTAGCGCGCGCTAGACCCTGTTCGTAGCGTGCGCTAACGGCTCACAGTCTAAACTGTACTCGGCACTTAGCGTGCGCTACGCATATACCTGTAGCGTGCGCTAAGGCGTTGACTCGGCTTTTCCCGAAAGCCGTCCAGGTACATCCGACACAATCCGACAAGGGTCCCCCGGCCAGATCTCACCTACCGCACGTCTCAATCGATTTGACCACGCATAGCGTGCGCTAATGACACTCTGTAGCGTGCGCTATGAATCCACGCTAGCGCACACTAAACATAGTCGGTAGCGTGCGCTACATGCGCAGATTTACAATCTTTAAGTCAAAATCAAGAAATTAAACGCTCGACAATATCGGACTATGAAATACGGAGAATAGTACTCAGACAAAAGTACAATTATTACAATATCACAAGTTCCAATTACATAACAGAAATCTCGGGTATTACAGAAGCGTGAGCAGAAGGACGAGCTGGACTGTGAAACAGTGAAACCAAAATAATTAAAATTTTAGAGCAGTATAGAACGGAAAACTGGAGAAGAAATTTGACAGCATTCCAAAGCATACTTGGTATCATCCGGAGTATGTACTTGGGAAGTTCTCAGCATTGACTGCAAAATAATAAAGATCCGACATCAATATTCAGGCAGAAATATTACGGAGGCAAAACAGCGCGGATGGTAGAGAATAACGATTAGGTAAGCAGTAAATGAAATCATTAATAAAGGAGCAGTGCTGAGATCAGATCAGACAACTAATAAGTACCTGAGAAGGAACCGCACTAACGATAGTAGGAGACGAAACTTTCCCATACCAATGATGGTAGCACGCATCTGAAATAATGTAGAGACAAGGAAAATCTTGGTGGCCTCATCTGAACTTTTCCGGAATAGTCAAAATCGAGAGGCAAGCCGTGCGGAGGTCGCCCGAAGTTAGTGGATTCTGTTATTTATTTCGGAAGCCAGAATATTCCAAAAAGACAACTGTGCTCCTACTAATGACATCATACGTATGAGGAATCAAGGTCGCAACGAGCGACCGAAGTTCTGACGAACGGCATCAGCAAAAACCAATGGGGTTAATAAAGAGTGAGGGAGGTCAACATATGAAGGCCGTACAATAAGGAACATACCAATTCGGGAGCATAGAGATATATTCAATATGCCTGTGTGATAACTCATAAGAGATAGAACAACATACGAATATGCAGATGAGAAATGTAATAGCACATCACCAAAGAATTTGGGAGAAGATGGAGCTCAGCCAGAGGAATTGTAAAGTAACATGTTATAACCATATCCCTATAAATATAACATAACAGAATAAGCCTAACACTGAAAAAATAGCGCTAATATGAAAATATACCACGAGAATGAGAACCGTGCAGCAGCTGTCGATGTCAGAGAAGATTGCAAATCTGAGAAAGAAAATAGTAAAAGCTGAGTATGAGATTATATGACTATTAATCAAATCTAAGATGATACAGGAAAACAAACCAAATCAATTAATACTGTAAGGTTTTAAAAGAGCAGGTGGATCAAAAAGAAAATAGGAAGCCGGTTTATATTAGAGAACATATGTAATAATGACATGCACCAAAATATCCGGGCCTCAATAAAGAGCATAGGCAGCAAGCAACACAGCAGACAATAAGAAATTTCAGAAAGGCGACAAGTTAAGTGTATGCAAGATAAACAGAGGATAGAACTAACCGAGGCTAACAAGAACTATCGCACTGCAGCTTTATCGATGCACTGCTACGCATCTTGGAGGTTGAGCAGGAAACAAATAAAAACCCAAAAGAGAAAAATAAATATTGCACAAATGAGGATACGAAGACAAATATAAACCGACAAAGTATAACTGTATAAAGTGCAGGCTCATGGAGAAACGGTGTTACTATATTCTTTACACAACATAACTGAGCATATTCATTCGAAATCAATAACGCACGAAAAAACAAGAAAGGAAAAACTCATCGCTAGACCATAACAACGCCAGGGAGGCCAAAAAACAAGAAAGGAAAAAGACATTGCCAAACGACAACGGCACCACGAAACCAAGGAAACATGCAATTCTATAGCTAGATAGCCACACTTATTGCACACGCAATTTAGTCACCCTCATTGGCTCTAAGTTTAGGAAATCCCAATCTAATCTCTCTCCTGAAAATGTAGTCAGTCAAATTGGGAACACAATAAATATCGGCAATTGAATGTTGAAGCTCAAGACGGCGCTGGATTGTAATGTAATCCTCCAACAGGGGCCTGTATGCAGGTGTCTCAACAAGGTACCCACAGGGCTGATCCCATCGATTGCCAGTATAGTACAAGATCTTTCGCGCTCGGACATTCGAATATAATTTGTCACAGAGATGCCTAATCTGTACTCATGGACTAAAAACCCTAACCCAAAGCTCATCATAGCCCTCAACAGGAGTATTTGGCGGGCATTGAGACGGCAGTTCAGACTCAGCATATTTAGCTGATAAAATCAACGCATCATATTCATCTCGCTTGTGCTGGGTACTTTTCTCAGAACGAAGAATATTTCTCGGCCCGAATGCACCCTATCTCGAATAGCCCGCTGTTCCAAATCCTCCATTGAGTCCGGTTGATAATATTTCAAGGCTCTAATACATTCAGCTATATCGGTAGCAGAGCCAACCAAGGTAGGAGAATTTGAAAGTCGATTCATTTCCTCGAGCAGTTTTGCAAGATATGACTCCATCATGATCAGGTTATGGCAGCAGAGAATATATTGGAAAACCTAAAGAACTGGACAGATAGTTAGCGCGGAGGTTCAAATCAAACTGGAATATCATTCATAGTATAATACAAATAAACTCAATGTTGTTATTGTTTAGGTAACTGTCACAAACAAGTAGCATAAATTTCCAAGCAAATTGAAATACGTTTTGCAGTGTTTGTGTTTGTGTGTGTTGGAGTTAGACCACCATATATTCATATTGGAGCTGCACCACTCAAATCATATGTAAATAGACATCAGCATATATTTCATATTGGAGTTATACCACGCAAATAGTGCTGAACAGGAGCTACCACTTAATATTCACTTATATCATAAACTCTATGAGATTTTTTTAAAATATAATAGACCAATTTACACAGGCAATAAAAAATATCCTCATTTGTAAATTTAATTAAAACAATATTTACAAAAATATATGAACGAACTAACAAATCAGACCACAAAAAATAACAACTCAACCCGGAGATGAAATCCTAAAACAGGGAAGTGTAGACAAATGAAACTCACCAACCAGAGCTGCTTAAATAAGAACCCAAACCTGATAAAAAAACACACAAAGCACAATCAGCAGGCAAGAAGAGCAAAAATCTGAGAAACAAAATCAATAATAGGCAGCATACATATAATCAGTATAAACAGGAGAAAGCCCCAAAAAAAATTAAAGAAAATGACGGAAACCCCACCTCAGGTCGCGGAAAGAGGGAAACCAAAAGTGAACGCCTAGAGCACATAGTTCAACACGCGAAAAAATATATACAGATAAACCCACCAAACAAACCAGAAGATGTAACCGGCAAAAATATAATAACGACCGCAACTGAGCATGCACTTGATAATCAGAGCACGAGAAGAACAGAAATCTGAAGAAGAAAACCGGCAATAGTTAGTATAGACATCCGCAAAAATATGATACAAATCCATTAGTAGTTTGTAAAAATGCTAGCAATACCAAAATCCCAACCTGGTGGAACCAGCAACATTATATGCACCACAACACACATACAGACCATAAACATTCAGCAGATGACACCACATACAAAACAAACACGCACATACACACACATATACATAGCATGAGCATATATAACAGAACATAAGAAATGTAGAAAACCAAGGAACACATATCGATCGAAGCAGCAGCAGCTGAAGATGATCGCTGGGAAGGGGGAAAAAATTCAAGAAGAAGCGAAAAAGGAAAGAAATAGGAGGGCGACCAAAAAAATTCAGGCCCTTGTCAGAAAGAATGTCATAAGGAAGAGACAGACCGCACAACAATAGCCAAATCACAGTACATACACAAGCATATGCAGAAACCCAGAGAAGGGTGAAAACAGCAAAGAAGCAGCATGATATATATCGAAAAATAATGCGGAGCCTGCATATAGTCTCAATAGAACCGCTATTTTAACACCATCACACACAAACCACCAACGTTTGCAAAGAAATCTGATTTTATTTCTACACAACACAAACAAACCCAAACATAAATATGCTACAAAAATTTACTCCAGGTGAATAAGTTCACTGCGGCTGGACCATGCTGTTGTGAAAAGGAGCAGGTAAATTTACTGAAACAAACTAAAAAATATTTGGAAATAAGCAAAAATGCGTAAACAATACCTATACAGATCCCAACAAGAAAAGTAAAATGGCTGCTGAATATATAAATCATAAATAATAATAATAATAATAAATCAAACAAAGAGAACAAGAAAACGGGTGGAACCTTACAAATCCCCACAAATAAATTTGGAGGAAGCAAGGAAAGAAATAGGACACAGATACCTCAATCTGGAGCTGGCAGGAATTGAAGAAAGATATCAAGAACCAGCGAGAGATCGATCGGAAACTGAACACGGCAGAACCGAAACCCTAGTTTGAAAGCCGAGGGACGATGGAAAGCGAGATAAGAGAAACCCTAGTTTGAAAGGCGGAGTAGGAAGAAAAGTGAGACAAGAAGTAACATCAAACAAGGAATAACAAACGAAAAGGATAAGATATCACCCGAGCGGCCAGAGCAGAAAGCTCGGTGGAAGAAGGGGAAGAGGCAGAAAATACGAGGTAGGTGAAAGAGACAGGAGGAGGCCGATAGACATACATTCTTATTACTATTGGTAATATATATATATATATAACTAATATATATATATATATAATATATATATATATATAATATATATATATATAATATATATATAATATATATAGACTACTGCTGGTATGAATATATATATATATATATCTATACTTATATATAATATATACCAGTTTTCATATTCCGATAGTTTGGTTATTATCATTATCGTTGCTAACCTGAAATCGGATATTTGTGTTTCAGATTTGCTCTGGACGTTGTGATATATATCGGCTGCATTTGTTCGGGTTTATAGGATACTTATATTGGTTATATTTATAGGTTCATTTGTTGGCCTGTAATCATTGACCCCTATCCCGTAGAATATAAAATGTAATTGTTATATTCGTTTAATCCGCTTGTATTATTGATCCTGGTCTTTTAGCCACAATCATACGACCCGATACCCAACAATGACTCGATTCCAAGATGATCCTCAACCATATGGAAGGGGCTAAGTAGGACCATTTCTGATCACGGTAAGTTGGTTCTTGATACGAGAGCTATTATTTGAACCTTTCCTATTTGTTAATGCCTCGTTCTCTCATCCCGGTTTTCATAGACTTTGTCAAAGAAGCTTGGAATGGTTACTCAGTGGAGGGGTGGGGGAGCTACACACTAAAAGAAACGCTCATGCTCCTGAAATAGATCTCAAAAGCTGGAACCACAATACTTTCGGCTGTATCAAGGGGTAATTTGAGTTTTTAAATGATGCATGCTAGACACCATGGATAATCTTTTTGGGCTAGATGAAGACGCGAGAATCATCATAAATCGGCCATGGCTGAACTTTTTAGAAGTTGTCTAAAAAAACGATCTTTATGCACATAAGGCGAGATCACGATGGCTTAAGAAGGGGGACGCAAATTTTAGCCATTTCGACATGATCATAAATTATAGGTGGAAAAACAATGAGTTTGCTGGGGCGAAAATTGGAGAAGAATGGATTGAGGAAGTGGAATTGGGATGGGTCAAAAAGTCCGACCCATATGTATTTAATTTCAGATTCTACAGGAAGTTCTTGGAAGTTATAAAGGAACATTTCTGCAAAACCATGAATGAGTTCCATCTATCAGAATGGCAAATCGGTGTGTGGCTTCAATCCATCATACATAGTTTTGATTCCGAAAAAAATTGGACGCATGCTCACTCGATGAATATTGTCTGATTTCTCTCGTCGGAGGTGCATATAAAATACTCTCAAAGGTATTGGCGGGGAGACTAAGGTTATGGAGAGTATCATTTTGGAGAATCGAAGTGCTTTTGTGGGCGACCCACGTATTCATGGAGTTGTAATTCTTAATGAGGCTATTGAGGAAGCCAAAAGGAGAAAGCTTGAGAGAATCTTCTTTAAGATCGATTTTGCAGAAACTTACAACTCCGCGGAATGGAGCTTCCTTGATGTCATACTGGGAAATTCTAAAGGCAAATATACAACAAAAGCGGCTTGTGATATTCTGGCTTCGAGAAGCAATGCAGACCGTCCAGATCGTGTAACCGAAAAAGAGATGGAATGATATGGAACAAATACGCACTGGTAAAAGCAGCAACTACCGCATGGAGAGTTTTATGGAAGAGACCACCAATTCGGTCAAACCTGCTTCATAAAGGAATAATTCAATCTTGAAATGGTGTGAAATGTCCCTTCTGTGGAGTTCAAGTGGAAACTGAAAATCAAGTATTTCTGTGTTACAAACTTGTTGGGCGCAAATTAAATTACAATTCGAAAACCAGGAATTACAAACTCGAACGAAATTAAAATTACAAACTCGAACGAAATTAAAATTACAAAACTCGAACAGCATTACAACTCGAAAGAAAACAAAACATAAATGAAAATAACTAATAAACAATAAATAAAACCGTAAGTTAAAGCGGAGTCGAGGAAGGCCTCTTTCCACAAGAAGAGAAACGCCCCGGTAGTGCTCTCAGTTTTGGCGTGTCGTCCCCAAAGATAAAACGGCTACGTCTCGGAGGTAGTAGCACCACAAACCTCTGAGCTCCGGCGAACTGAAACGAGGTTAGGACAGAGCTCTGACTTATGATATGTATGCAGAAACGGAGTGTATGCTGTATGCTGGAATATTGCAAAATTTCATGTGTCAGAAGCAAAGGAACGCATGCCTATTTATATGCCATTCACACACCTGCAGGGGTCAGGATTTAATACAGCCACTAATGGCTATCTAATGCAGTCATTTATGCTGCATTATGCTCAGGAGTTACGAATTTCAAACAAATGGCAGGGGTTACGAAATTCAAACCTGCCATTAACTCCTCCTCATTACACTGGGAGGTTACAGACTGTATTGGCTGAATTTGAGCAATTACAATGAACCTGGACTGTATACACATGTGCCATTAATTATTACATTATTAAAGGTAACTCCTTATATACTAGAATAATGATGGTTCTTTATTCAATGTGGGATACCATCCCTTATTAAATTAAGTGACAAACTTTAATTCACTATTTCTCACTCACCGAGAATCGCTTTAGAGAAAGTGAATATACCATGATTATCTACTCAGAACGTAGATCGATCCTATAATATTTAATTTTACAAAATAAAATTAAAATCATTAACTATTCCAACAATCCCCCACATGAGTGAAAATAGCCCAAATGCAATATGCATACTCAAGCTCAGTCCTTAGGAGGCGTTAAAGTATAAGGATAGGTAGTTCGTGACTTTAAACCTTCCATAGTTAACATCATCGGGTACATAAGTGGATTAATGGCTTGATGCTTTGAACTATTCCCCCACGGAGTGCACCGAGATAATGGTGCAACACTTGAACACCTCAACCTCATTCGTTCTCACGTTTTGTGTCCTTTGCGGGCCTTGGACACCCCTTTGGATTCATAAGTGTATTTCATGAAGCAGCCCCCACTTCTCACTTATATAGATGATTCTTTACCGAGTATCTTGCCATACTCAACCTCCCCGAGGTCTTTTGGAATCATTAAAAGTCATAGACTTAACCCTCACCACTAGGCAAGCTTTCAACACTCAATTGCTCTATATGGAATAAACTTAGACGAGTGTTTCACACGAACTCTCATAGCTTAGTTCTCCCATTGAACCAAGTTCTTGGGATCTCCAGTCAACTTGGTTGGGTTACCACTATGATAATTCTCAATTTGTGGATTTTAAACCCATTTCCTCTAGCAATTTATTCATTTGATCACGGTTTAACCCTTTGGTTAGTGGATCCGCTAGATTATCCAATGACCTTACATAGTAAATAGAGATAACCCCACTTTTGATCAAATGTCTCACGATATTATGGCGTCGACGAATATGTCGAGACTTTCCATTATACACATTACTTCTTGCCCTACCAATAGCAGCTTGGCTATCGCAGTGTATCATCACTGCAGGCACTGGCTTTGACCAACATGGAATATCTTCTAGAAAGTTTCTGAGCCACTCGGCTTCTTCACCATCTTTGTCCAAATGTATGAATTCCGATTCCATGGTGGATCGGTCTATACACGTTTGTTTCGCGGACTTCCACGAGACAGTTCCACCCCAATGGTAAACATGTAACCACTTGTAGAAAATGAACTTTTCGTATCGGATATCCAATTCGCACCACAGTACCCTTCAAGTACCGGGGGTATCTCGAATAGTGTAACCCAAGGTTTTGAGTATACTTTAAGTACCTCAAAACTCTGACAAGAGCTTTCCAATGATCTTTGCCTGGATTGCTCGTGTAATAACTTAATTTGTTCACGGCGCAAGATAAATCGGGTCGAGTGCAATTTGTAAGATACATTAAACACCCAATTACTCATGCATATTCTTCTTGTGCAACCGGATCCCCTCAATTTTTGCTCAAGTGATCATTTAAATCTATTGAGGTCTTAGCCGGCAAGCTATCAAAAGCATTAAACTTCTTGAGAACTTTCTCGGCATAGTGAGATTGTGTCAAGATGATTCCATCCGATTTTCTAAAAATTTTCATTCTAAGAATCACATCGGCTAGCCCCATGTCTTTCATGTCAAAATTTATTTTTAACATGTTCTTAGATTCGTTAATCACTTGTATATTGTTACCCATGATTAACATGTCATCTATATAAAGACGCACAATAACATATCCATTATTAGTGTTCTTAATATTCCTCAATTAACTAAAGGACAATCATTACAAATCTAAATCAAGGTGCGGGGAAACAGAAGTTTAGAGACAACACGAAAAGTATTAAAAAAAAATAAGGTGCAAATCAAGTACAGTAAAGGAAAGAGTTCACCAGGCTAGTGCAGTGTGTTAGTGTTGGAGAGAAAGTAGGCTTTCTTGTAAATTCTCACACTGGGACAGATTTGCGGCACTGGGTCGCCCAGTGTCATTTTTCTGCACAACAGTTGACCTCCCCAAACTTGATTCAAACTTCATTGTTGTTGACTAACCATATCCAAGACCCTCTGTTACCTACGAAAAACAAAAAGAAATAAATGAAAATTCGATTTGGTTCTACAACTAAAAAATAAAAAATAAAATAAATAAACACTGGGTTGCCTCCTAGCTAGCACCTTTATTTTAAGTCGTTGGCTCGACTAGAACTTCCCCTTTTAACGAATGCTCCAGGGAGATTTTGGTATAGGTCTTAAAGCAAGTACATACATCATTATTTTTGTTCTTTTGCACCACTTCAACCCATTAGTGTAAGAAATTCTAATTACACTCATACTCTTTCTAAATATATAGGGACCATACAATAGAGAATTGCTCAGTCTTGGTATGATCTCATAGAGCACATATATATTATTGATCTCGTCAATCAAGAGTACTTCTTCAACCTCGTCGCTCAAAATTCGCTTAATTGCATCGCTGGATGGTATATGGATTTCCACTTTATGAGACACATCTAAATCTTGGTTTTCCTTGTTGTCCATTGGAGCCTTCTTTATCCTGGAAGGAAAAGGTACGCTCGTAGTGCCAATATGAGAAGAATTAGATATTATTACTTTGTTGTCCAGCGGTTCAGCACTGGGTGCCGATTCAGCACTGGGTATCCCAGTATCGATCTATTCAGTGGGTTTTTCCTCCCCGTTTTCAACTTCCACCACTTTCTTAGGCTCCTCAAGCTGCTTCCCACTCCTTAAAGTTACAGCACTCACGTTCCTTGGGTTTAGATCAGGTTGGGATGGCAATTTCCCACTATTTTGGCTCTCCAGACGGCTCACGGTGGTGGCCAACTGACTCACTTGATTTTCGAGAATTTTGATACTCGACTTAGTGTCATGCTGGAACTGATTCATGCACTACTGGAACTGATTCATGCCCTGTTGTAGTTGCATAGTGTTTTCCATGAGGGTCTTCATCATCTCCTCCAAATATTGCGTTGAATTTTCGGCGGGTTACTTGTAGATGTTGGAGCAATATTGGTCGATATCGCCGTTTGGAGATAGAGTTATAAAAATTTTTCGCGTTGCGGAAGCGATTTGAATAAAGTTCAGAAAATAAATCAACACAAGGATTTATATAGGTTCGGCCAAACGTGCCTGCGTCCTCTCTCGGTATCTTTTTCTATAGGCTTAAGATAAACCTCTGCACCTCTCTTCTATCGGTCGAGGGATAACCGTTACAAGCTCGTCTTCTATCGGTCCGAGTAAATCGTTCTCTTACTTGTCTTTATGTCGGTCCAAGTTAAACCATTTTCCTTTTCTATTGGACAAGAAATCAACCACTCTAGCTTTCTATCGGTACTAGCTAAACCTCACTTAGATATCGATTGCGATTCTAACAATGCCGGATTCTTGATCCTAATAACACCGAATCCAATCGTATCTTTTCTTTTACCTCTCATGTATGTGTTGAATGTATAAACACTCAAAATATCAATATAAGCACAATTACAACAACAAGAATGTGTATAACAATATATGATCACTTAGTCATTTGCTTTGCGTTGTTGTATGATGAATACCATTAGAAGTGGTATTTATAGGCATTTCTCTTCCAACTAGCCGTTAGCCTTCTGTGCCTTCTTTACGTACGTTACAAGCCCTCTCTTACATATGTTAGCTTCCTTACGTACGTTAACATCAATATGTTACGTACGTTATACTCTTCACAAAACAGTCCAGTAGCCTTCGTTTTATGTGTTACTTATGTTAGCAAATTACCCATTACATACGTTAACATTTGTCAACAACGTTCTTCTTGTTTGAATATTGAAACACTTCGTTACGTACGTTATCATCATGTTGTTACGTACGTTAAGCTTAGCATATTACGTACGTTATCTTTGTTCGATACGTACGTTAAACTTAGCCAGACAGCTTCCTTCTTGTCTGATCAGGTAACATTCTATCCCGTATGATCATGTAGGTTCGATATCGTCTGATCTGCAGGTAGGTTACTTTTGGCTGATCTGAACATATTCCCGGGTTGCGACTTTTTGCGACTTCGACTTCGTCGTTGTTTTGTTTTGTTTCATTGTTGTTTTGCTTTGTTTAGCAACTTTAATCATCAAAATTCAATTAATAGATATTTGGAATAAAATATTCTAACAATCTCCCCTTTTTTGATGATTACAAAACAACACCTTGAATGGATAAAACCTGCAAAAATAAATTATATATATATATATATATATATATATATACAGATCAAAGTTTTCAACTTTGTCCATTTAGTTAGTTTCACCCATCTTTTCTTTTTCTCCTTTTCGACTTCTTCTTTTTAATTTTCAACTTCTCCGATTTTTCGGGTTTTCAAGTATTCTTTTCTCCCCCTTTTTCACTTTTATTTTTCTCATCATTGTAACACCCCCGATATATTCAGGAATATTACAGCGCCGTAAATCCTTTACATAAGGATTTACAAGGCTGAAGAATTGAAAATACATTAACAGGTACCAACGGATGAAAATAACGGAATTAAGATACAACAGTTCTGACCAAATACTATAAATATGAATGTTCAACGGAAAAGAATTAATACATCACCAAATCCAAATCATCATAAATTACTACGTACTCGAGTACTTATTAAAACGATACAAACAACAGACAATTAAACCTGGCCGGAGCATCACTCTGCACCCTCGTCGTCATGAAACTCCGGTGGTTGTTTCCCCACTCTCATGGATCCTGAACATAAACAAATGTTCACCCCCGAAGGGGTTAGCACAACGATGCTAGTACAAGTACAATAATCATACAACAGTGATATAATCAACAATTATATCATAACAAGTTTCTCCAACGAGAAATAACAACAATACATATCACATCATAACAGTCTCAACATACTGATGGCATTCCAACGATCCAGTGCACACAACTATAGATTCCCATGATGATCCCTTCGGACCAACGCATGGTGGAACTACCTGTCCAACGATCCAGCGCACACAGTTATAGATTCCTATGATGATTCTCGTCGGATCAACGCATGGTGGACATTTAATCACAACACATACTATACAATACAATCACAATATAGCTGTCATAATATAAACAATTCTAATTAGAGTACTTGCCTCGGTTCGTTGACAAGAATAAAACTTCAACGAATATCAAAATACTTGAAGGTCGTCCCCTTCGATCAATCACGTTGCTAAGCTCGAACCTTAACAAAAGAAATAATATAGAATTCATCTCAAGTCGAACGAACATCTAGCAATCCAAAAAATTGCGGTAGGAAGTTCTTAAAATGAAATCTGTCTGACTTGCTTAACGCACGCTACGCATCCTATGTAGCGTATGTTAAGGCTACTCGTTAGCGTACGTAATTACACGTAGCCACTACTACAAAAATAGGCAAAGAGACCCGTCCATATAAGGCTAAGAGATTGCCTCTGGACGGGTCTCTATCTCAGCGGTCTCTTTGATAAAGAGACCGCTTCATTAGAGGGGGTCTCTTTTTGAGACATAAGAGACCCGTTATTATAGAAATTAGGTCTGTTAGGTAATTACTTCCAAAAATAGTTTAATAGGGTAAGAGACCGGTTATTAGGGATATGGGGTCTCTTTGAATTTTTTAATATTTATTATGTAAAGCATAAGAGACCGGTTATTAGAGATATGAGGTCTCTTTAAATTTTTTAATATTTATTAAGTAAATCATAAGAGAGCTGTTTTCACACCTGACAGGTCTCTTTGATTTTTTTAAATATTTTTTATTGTGAAACCTGAGAGAGCCGATTTTTCACCTAACAGGTCTCTTTGAATTGATCAGCTCAATTTTGTGAATTGTTATTATTTTTTTCAGCCCCACATGTATAAAAATGTACCAAATCTACACCAATATATTTCTGTTCAAAAAACTTCAATCATCAACATCTCAAATGAAAATCAATTCCAACGTAATTTTAAAGCAACGAATGTATTATCAATTATGAAGCAAAAACATACATCTTGTACTAAATCTCAATTTGTTCACAACAAACATTATCAACTAACTACAAAATAAAAATATATGTCTTTATAAAAGCCCCGAAAGTATGACATTTTCCACGGTTGACATGAGCCACGTTATTAGGAGGAGGAGATGCCACTGGACCTGCATTTTCATCATTCAGCCATAATCAGCTAACAAGTGAGAGTTAATTGAAAAACTAAGCATATTATGCTCCATCACCCATACAGTTTAGCACATAAATACTATTCATGAAGGTTAAAAGGATATGTCTGCAAGTCCTCAAGTTAATTCAAGAAAATGTTGATTCTCGACAATATCTAGCTTTTACTAAAATTAACAACTTTCTCCAAGAGTAGAAGATTGAACCAGCATCGAAACATATCTCTAGAATCTCTTAGTTATAAGTCAATTCGATTTACATTTGATTAGCCGAAGTGAAGATATGAATAACTCACCCTGGAAATGGAAGTCACATGCATAAACTGACTCTGATTTGGAGAACATGTAAGCTCACTGAATAGATTCAAGAAGTTTCTCAAGCATGCCAGACAACCTACAACAAAAGGAATGGCCTGCAACAAATAAACTAAGAGAACATAAGTTTACTTTGTTAGGAACAATCAATTAAAAAATTCAGCAAATATGAAGAAGATTAATACAAGAGAGACGACAAATTTCTCTTTATACTCAACCCTAAACCTTGATTTCTGTATCATGATTTCTTAGAATTCATATTCTGTCATTTTTTATTATTGTTCATCTATATTACAAACCACGTTACTTTCTTACTTGCTGGACTTATGTCCGTAAAACATCGAATTGGGCCTCCATACAGCATATATTTCCGATGGTGTAGGGCACAAACTTTGAATCTTTCTTGATAGCAACTCACGGTACCAAAAGAAAATACAAGATCCAACAACAATCAATCCAAACACATTGAATAGCTGATTAATCAAATAATAAGTGAAAGGGTGATCTTGACTGAACCAGGCCTACAATAACATTACCTTGATTGACGCCGAACCAACGGGGTAATTAAGTACTTTACCATCACTGCACTTTCCACAAATGTCATACATAGCACAATATTCTTCAGAATGCTTTTTTCTAATAATCAGAACACATTTTGAATTATTTTTTCTAGTTCAATGAAGTTTGTCTCTCATATCTGCAACTCGAGCAGCTAAGAGTACGAAGAAAAATACATATCACTAAATCCAATGCTGAGTATCCGTATTTTGAACTCTTCTTCATCTAAATTCAGCATAATTTGCTTGCATAATGCGGAATATTTTCATTTAAATCGACGACATCACCCAAAGCATTAACACAAACACATAATCTACAAAAGAATCTCTTATTCCCTCAAATTGCTTATGAGACAGAACACACGCTCATAAAACAAGAAAATCACACACAAGTGATCTAACAATAGCATTATCAGCCGTTAACTCAATAATCATTTCATTATTAAGTTGAATGTCATACTCATTTAACACTTCGCAGCATTAGTGACATTTTCTTCTAGTGGACTCTCTAGCTTCTTAACCCTTTCTTCCATTAACTTCATATTTTTCTCGAAAACAGACTTAACATTTCCGAACTCTTGTGAAATATCCATTGTCCTATTTTCTAGGTTCTCAATTATAGTAAGAAGAATGGAAATTTCAGGATACCTAGCATGAAAATCATTACACCATAAAGAGATATGGATTGGTTCCCTCTTCCCAACTTAGTGTATTTCTAGGTTTCACATTGCAAATCATTACACCATGAAAATCGGAGCTAAGAAAAAGCTTCAACTATAAAAGGAAAATAATTAGGTCAAAGAGCAATTACCGAGCATTACTAGAAATCAGCAGTTGTTAGTCTCTCATCCCCGGCGGCCCGCGTCGGCCACCACCAGCGCTATCATTCCCACTGGCGGGTGCGCGGCTTGGTGTCGCAGCGAATCACTGCAGATAGCCCAAATAATCGTGAGTCCGAACACCATCAGCACAATGGTCGAAGCATAAAGTAAAACATCTGCACATTGCACCTTATGCTTGTAGATGTTGTACCATATGCCCCATAGTTTGTACCTTCTAAAAAATTGTTAAAGAAAATCCGAGTCAAGAACTCCGATATGCAACGCGGAGCGAGACCCTTCGAGGCCAACTTAGACAAATGGGCAGATGTCAAAGGCCCTAAAAGAAAAAAAAAAGCAATCCCATCAGACGTAGATACTTCAACAGGTATCATTAAACCAATAAAGTACAACATACACGGGAGTGAAGCCGGAGAATCTTTTGAATTAAAATTATGTACGTATATGTGCTGACTCGGTTTGATGGAACAATTTTGTCATAACAATGAGCAAAGATGCCTTGTCCGGCTCATACGCTATCATCCAGTGAGCAAGATCCCCAAGTGTATCTCACATATTTTCTCAGCTATGACAAAAGTTCAAGTAGTTCAAGGAGCAGGTTAACTTGAAACTACAGAAAATTTAGTTAACATCTAATACACTCAAATGAAATTAAACACAGGAAACCGATATATATTAGTTCCCATCCCCCCCCCCTTTTTCCCCAGTATAGTAAGAAAGCTCACTTTGTCCCAGTGTTCTTGGGATTTTCTGCGATTTCCAATGGCCATCATTATGCTATCTTCATTTTGAAGCCTCTTGATTCTGTATTCACACTATAATTAGAAAATGTTAGTAAAATCAGGAATTTCCGAGTTCAATAATTTTATGGACAACATAAGGGTAGCCTTCGATGAGCTTTTGCAGCTCAATAGCTCTAGTTTTCTGATTATTGCTTTCGCCATTACTGCAGACCCGAAAATATATTCTGGGTAGTCTCAGTTTGAAGAAGGGATTGGGATTAGGGTTGTGGATTTGGGAGGAAGGAAGGGGCGTGAATGGGGATCCGGATGGGTCTCTGAATGGCCTTCGCTCACAACTCTTCTCCCATCCGAGGAGGTAGTTCGCCGGTGGCGGTGAATTCGCCAATACCTTGTACGCAAAAAAGAAAGAGGCGAGAAATAGATCGAAGAAATCTTGAGGGGGAGGGGGGAATTGCTGAGGAAGAGAGAGAGAAGGATACAGAGAGAGTGGGGCGAGAAATGGGGAAAATAGAAGTGATGTCGGCTGAGATACATCTGGGAATACCCTACAAGTTTTATATATTAGAGACCCGTTAAATTAGATGACGGGTCTCTTAGTTTTATATATTAGAGACCTGTTAAATTAGATGACGGGTCTCTTATTTTTTTTCTTTAAGTTTAAGTGGGGCCTCTAACTCATAAGAGACCTGTTATCTATAATATTAGATCTCTTATATTAAAGAGACCCGTTATATCAACCAACGGGTCTTTTATTAAGGATCTCTTTGCCCATTTTTGTAGTAGTGAGCCTAGCGTACGCTAACCATGCGCGGTCAGTACCTCTCTGATCAGCCGACTGACTCGCCTGATGACTTACGCACGCTAAGTTTCAATTGTAGCGTACGCTAAATATGCCCGATAGCGTACGTTAATTCACATAGCTTAGCGCATGCTAAGCGTGCATGGCAGTTCACTGTTGGACAGCAGACTTGTTCTAACGGTGATGAAACTCACAAATTCCTCAGTGATTAACGTGTGATATCCGACTACATGTCATGTTCATAAATTTATGAATGATCTTACGGATCCAATCATCTTTGAGTTTCAAGGAAAAGAATATCATGACAACTCTTATATTCAAACTTGATTATCATACTCATGCGAATTTCGGTGATCTCCGGTTGATGCACTAGATTCTATTATCATCATTGACATTCAGAATTCATCTTGAAGGTGAACTAACAATTCCAACTTATACGAAAGGATACTTCCTAAGATGATTTCTTTCCTTAAGTCCTTATAACCAAAAGTGATATCACCTCAAATTTTATGACCAATATGACAACATAAATCATACGGATAATCAACTTCAGAATGTTCCTCTCATCATTTGACGTACTAAGATTCCAACTACGAGGTTCTAACGACAATATCATAAGCATAAACATTCCAATCTTCTAAAAATGATGTTTGTTCAATAATTCACCAATGGAACTCAATATCTTGCTAGCATGATCCTCTTATTCTTCATAACATGAATCTAAAGTTGGAGATAGAATTAACATACCTTTAATGAAGAAATCACTGATCCAAAAAGGTAGAATTTAGCTCCGGTTGCTTGAGTGTCACCTCAAAGTGAATTCTTCTTCAATGATCAAGTATAAGCACTTTTTAATATTTAATGATCAAGTAAGGCGGATTTGTATGTGTTTCAGGAGTAGGAAAGGCTCTCTGGACTTCAAAGGAACGAAGATCAAATGAAGGGAATAGATAGAAATGGAGTGCTGTCCTTTAAATAAAGTTTTTGCACAATAGCTGATTAGCGCACTCTACCATACCATTCTTAGCGCACGCTAATAAGCGTTGACTCCAAATATTTCCAGGTTCATCCGCGGGAATCTTATCCGGACCCATGTCCCGGCTGGCACATGTGCTAGCCGGCTCGCTCAATAAGTGACTGCCTAGCGCATGCAAATCCTACATTCATAGTGTGCTCTAGTTGTAGCCGATAGCGCGCGTTAAGCTACATTCTTAGCGTGCGCTATCACGAGTTCGCATGAGAAATTTTACATGACGATATACTTATGTACAAAGATACCAATGTGAGAAATATCATACTCCAATTATCGAGATCACAAATCCAAATAATACAGGGTTCGAATACAGATGAAATACACAATAATAAATCTGGATATTACATACTCTCCTACTAAAAAGGAGTTTTGTCCTGAAACTCAAGACGAAAATAACTCTGGATATCTGGACTTCATGCTATCTTCCGTTTCGCAGGTGGCTTCTTCCACTCCATGGCGTGACCATTGAACTTTGACCAAAACGATTGGTTTGTTCCTCAACTGCTTAACTCGATTCTCGAGTATCTTGACTGGTCTTTCTTCAAACGTTCCATCCTGAGCGACTTCGATCTCGCCGAAATTAATGACATGACTAGGATCCGGTATATATCTCCGTAACTGGGATACGTGGAACATGTTATGAACATGGCTCAATGATGGCGGCAATGCCAATCTGTATGCCAACTCTCCAACTCTCTCAAGGATCTCGAATGGTCCGATATATATCGGACTCAGCTTTCCCTTCCTTCCAAAACGAAAGATTCCCCGAGTAGGAGAAACCTTTAAAAGTATGTGATCTCCAATACTGAACTCCAATGGGCGACGGCGTATGTCTGCGTAAGATTTCTGGCGACTCTGGGCGGTCAACAGCCTTTCACGAATCAAGGCTATCTTCTCTCGTGTCTGTACGATAAACTCTGGTTCTGTCCCGATCAAGTCTGATGAATCGTCCCAACATAGAGGCGATCTGCATCTCCTCCCATATAATGCCTCAAACGGTGCCATCTTAATGGAAGCATGCTAACTATTGTTGTAGGTAAATTCAATCAACGGTAGATGAACTTCCCAATCGTTTGAGCAATCTAAGGCAGAGGCCCTTAGCATGTCTTCCACCGTTTGAATGGTCCTCTCAGATTGTCCGTCAGTCTCCGGGTGATAAGCTGTGCTGAAGTTCAATTCGGTCCCCAAGGCCTTATGAACTTCTTTCCAAAAATGAGACACAAAACGGCCGTCTCGATCAGATATAATGGTTTTCGGCATACCATGCAATCGAACTATCTCCGAAATAAATACTCGTGCCAACCTCTCTAGTCCCCATGTGTCCTTAATGCCTAGAAAATGAGCTGATTTGGTTAAACGATCAACTATCGCCCAAATCATGTTCATTCCTGTCTTGGTTCTCGGCATACCTGTGATAAAGTCCATCGATATGTCCTCCCACTTCCATTCAGGAATAGGGAGCGGCTTCAACATTTCGGCAGGTCGTTGATGCTCGATCTTAACCTGCTGACAAGCCAAGCATTTCGAAACATAGTCCGCTACATCTTTCTTCATGTTGCCCCACCAGAAATTCTGCTTCAAGTCCTTATACATCTTACTGGTGCCTGGGTGGGTAGAATAGGGTGAGATGTGAGCTTCCTTCATAATCGTCTGTTTCAGAACATCGACATTGGGAACGCAGAGTCGTGTTAGGAATACTTGTTAGATTTTGATGATGTCATTAACATAATTCAAATGTTTATTACTTGGCAAAATATATGGAAGAACCAAATGAGTATCTTCCGTAGGCCAAATTATGTTAAGTTTAATACTTGGCAAAATGTAAAGAAGAACCAAATGAGTATCTTCTATAGGCCAAAATATATTAGGCTCAAATCGGCTAAGTACAAAAGTACAGCTAAGTTCATCAGAGAGGTACAGCCGAGTCAAGTCAGAGAAGTTCTGGTCAACAAAAATCATCAGAGATGTTTGACCAGACTGCAGTCAAGTGACCTCAGACAAGCCATCTGATCAGGCGAGTCCCAAACAGTGACCATCAGAGAAGTCCAGACTGCAGAGAAGTTGACTGTACACCAGCCTACTTGAGATCAGCCAAGTACTCCAAGTCCACGTCAGCATGCGTTGAAAAGTCAAAAATTACGGAAAGTCACATGCAACGTGAAGAGACAAATTGGAGAGATTCCCGCACAGAATATGAATTAAATAATTCATCTAGGCCTACCACTGAAGACTTTAATCCTTTTATATTCAAAAAGATTCGGCGCCTCACATGCAAAGTCTTCACAACGGTCGAAAGATGGATTAAAATATGGGAATCCAGCCTTGCAACATTCAGAAAGAAAACAATGAAGTCTACCTCTCCAACGGACGGATGTGTTGAAAAGATTTGCAACGGCTAGAAGGAAAAGCTCAGAGTTCGTGACCTATATATATCCGAAGATTTGAAGCTGAGCAAAAAAAACAGACACACAACATCGGTGCGAACATAATCTCAAGCAATCAAAGCATTCAAAGCAATCTAAAAGAAAACTATAGCATCGTGAAAAGAGCAGTTCTCAAAAGTTCATACTTGAAGAAGCTCTTAGTTGGAGAAGAGAAAAACCCGTGTCTTTAATCCTGAGTTCGGGGTACTTCACTGGTTGAAGTTCGAGACTGTAAAGGCATCCAAGGATCGCGGATCAAAAGGTGCAAGGCAGTCAAGAGTGTTGCAACGGCAAGGATTTCCACTGGTTGGAAGTTGTTGTAATTTGGTTGAATCACTGTAATCTTTATCACTGGTTGACAATTATAGTGAATTCATCTCCAACTGGTTTGGAGAAAACTGGATTAGTAAAGGATTACACCACCTCTGAGACTACTATAACTGCCTGCGTATTTTACTGTTTTATAGCATCATACTTTAACTGCTGCATTCATTGTTAAGTGTTTCATTAGTTGTTTTGTATTCGTCATCAGCTGACTTCCGCACATATTGAGAACAAACGACTCTAAGTCATTTGCATATCTATCAGCTAAAGAAACTTACTCTTTGTGAAAAAGAGTTTAAGAGTTTCAATAAGTCTATTCACCCCCCCTCTAGACTTATTCCTGGACGACTTGTGACCTACAAGTCATATCAGAGAGGTTGGTTCATTTATTTCACGAACCAGATCTATATCAGAGATATATTTTTACTCTCATTATATAATGGAACACTTGCATTCTAGACTACCTGTGTTTTCAGTTGACGAGTATGATCTTTGGAAGATAAGGATGCAGACACACTTATCTTCAATCCATGATGACATGTGGTGCATCATAGAGGACGGTCCATTCACCTTCGAGAAGGACAACACTCCCGAGGAGATCGCAGCAGGAAAGACAGAGAAGATCCCAAAGAAGAGGACAAAGCTGACTTCCGAAGAAAGAAAGCTGGCTAAACCTTGACAACTGGGCTAGAGACGTGGTGTATCAAAGTCTTGACAAATCCACCATGGTCAAGATCAAGAATTGCAAGAATGCAAAAGAAATCTGGGACACATTAGCCTTAATGTGTGAGGGAACAGAGCTAATCAAAGAAAACAAGTTGTCAATTGCTACTAAAAAATTTGACAACTTCAAAATAAAGAATGGCGAATCAATAGACCAAGTGGACACAAGATTCACTGAGATTATCAATGAGATCAAATCCCTCGGCAAATCATATGGCAACAGGGAAATGGCCGGCGCTGAAGGTTCTAAGATCTCTCAATCCTGAATGGAGCATGAAGGTAGTGGCCATGAGAGAATCCAAGGATCTTAATAAAATAAAGATCCAAGAGCTGTTCTCCGATCTAAAGGCTTATGAGTTCGAGTCTCAAGTTCATCCTCAACCGAGCCTGCAGAGAAGGCAATAGCCTTTGCATCCGAGTCCCCCGCCAAGAGCTTATCTGATGTAAAGCCTCCAAATCCATTAGATTTTGAGGAAGAAATGGCATTCATAATGCAGAGGTTTAGCAACTTCCGGAAAAAATACTCCAAATACAAGAAAAATTATAAGGAGAATCCTAGAAGAAACCAGAAAGCCGGAAGCTGGAAGGTGGAGTGCTACAACTATCATAAGACAGGACACATTCAGATCGACTGTCCTGATCTTAAGAAGGACGAGAGCAAGAAGGAGGTGAGCAGAAAAGAAGACAGAAGGAAGGCCCTCATCGGAGAAGATCAAGAGCGTGTAGAGTCCAGCAGCGGATTCTTCTCAGATGATGATGAAGAGTATGACTGCCTGATGGCCAACCTAGCTGATGAAGAGGTAACATCAAAACCCTCTGGTTCAAATAATAGTTCAGCCATGTCACAAGATATGGACCTGCACGAATCTGTAAATCAGCTACTTAAAGACTTTGAGACACTAAAATATGCACACCTATCTGTATCAGCCGAGAAGACTCAGCTGCAAGATGAGCATAGGCAGCTGAAAAATGATTTTGAAAAACTCAGCCTAGAACTGAATAAAGTAAAATCTGATTTTGAAAACCAGGCTACAGTTAACTTGAAAAACCAGGCTGATGTCACTACAGCTGAGATAAATTGACTAACTATTTTAATTAGAGAAAAATCAGCTGCACTTGCTCATGTGAAGGCCGAATTTACTAAACTGACTCAGGTAAATAAAACTCAGGCACAGGAAATAACCTCCCTGAAAGCGTCTTTAACTCTGGACGAATTGTGTACCAATAAAAGGCTACTATATTCCAGATCAGGCCTTGGATATGATCCTCACACTCCCTCTAGTTCTAAAACCACATTCATCAAGGGGGAAACAATTGTCTCGACTGCTGAGCCTATATACAAACCGATATTTAAAAACAGGCAATAGCCAAGTCACAAGTCTAGGCTGCAGCCAGGGTTCACAAGGCAGCCACCTAGACAAGCGACTAGGCATTGGTCAAGGAAGAAGCAGCAGCCCAGACAACATGCCCACTATTATCAACAACTCCCGAAAACCAGATTTCAAAATGGGAGGGGCAGATGGAAACCTCAAGGTTATCCTAATTTCCAAAATGAACAAGTGTGGAGACCTCAAAGATTTAATAAATGGTTTCATCCAAGGTTTAGAAATGGACCACACTATCAATATTTTGAGGAATATCCGGTATACAATCCCAATAGAAGATACAGACCTAGACCTTACACACCTTACAAGGGTAATAATAATAACAATTTTAACAATCCAAGGAGAAATCAATTCTCCAGGAAACCATCTAACCCGAGAGGACCCACACAGATTTGGGTACCTAAATCTCTACTTGTTTGATTGCAGAAAAGATGGAAGGACTACAACCACATCTCCACAAATTCAAACTTTGGAGGTGAAGAATGGTTTGTAGATTCTGGATGCTCGAGGCACATGACCGGGAACAAGAAGATGCTGACTAAATACACCAAAGAAAGAGGTCATGACGTAACCTTTGGAGATAGCTCTAGAGGACAAACAAAGGGCTTTGGAGATCTGCACTGAGGAAACATCATTATATCCAAAGTTCACTATGTCAAAGGACTCAAGTATAATCTCCTGAGCATAAGCCAGTTTTGCGATAAGAAGAATCTAGTAGTCTTCACCATTTGGAAATGTATGGTGATAGATATCCTATCTGGAGAAGTGAAGCTACAAGGATTCAGAAGGAGAGATGTCTATATGATAGATTGGAAGACAAGAACTCCAAACACCTGTTTTCTATATAAGACAATAGCTGAGAACGGATGGTTGTGGAACAAAAGATTATGTCACCTAAACTTCAAAGCCATCAACAAGATTAGTTCTCAGAAGCTGGTTAGAGGACTTCCAGCTGAAGCATTCAAGAAGGAAGCTCTCTGTGATGCGTGTCAGAAAGGAAAGCAGACCAGAGCATCATTTAAGCCAGTCCAGCCTACAACCCTCACCACAAGGATCATAGATCTACTACACATGGATCTATTTGTTCTTATCAAACCAAGGACTCTGAGTGGAAGAAAACATGCACTAGTAATAGTGGATGATTATTCAAGGTACACTTGGATTATCTTCGTGTACAAGAAAAGTGAAACCTTGACCAAGCTACCTGAGCTGCTGAGAAGGATTCAGAATGAGAAATCCCTCTCAATCATCAAGATCAGATCAGACAGAGGAGGAGAATTTCTCAACAAGGCAATCACTGATTACAGCGATCAGAATGGAATCCAGCATGAGCTCTCTGCAGCCAGGACCCCCCAGCAGAATGGTGTTGTTGAAAGAAGAAACAGAATCCTGAAGGAAGCAGCCAGGTCCATGATTGCAGAAGCAGACATGCCCAAGAGGTTCTGGGCTGAAGCTGTCAACATAGCTTTCCATACTCAGAATAGGAGTATGATAGTAGGGAGACATGGCAAAACTCCCTATGAGGTTTGGAATAACATAACACCTACTGTTGATTACTTTCATGTTTTTGGTTGTAAGTGTTTCATCCACAACAATGGTAAAACACAACTAAATGCCTTCGATGCTAAAACTGATGATGATCTCTTTATGGGATACTCACAAAGAAGCAAGGATATAGAGTCTTTAACAAAAGAACCTTAGTTGTGGAAGAAACACCCCATGTTGTATTTGACGAATCTACTGTTGAGTATAGAAAGCAAGTTGAGCTAATTGAGGATAAGCTCAAATCAGCAACCCTCGAAGAAGTCATTGTACATGACATAGGAATGGTGGACCCACCTACAGATCAGCCCGATGACCCAACTGTAGCTGCTGAAGACCCAACTGCAGATCAGACAGGATCACCAAACTTACCTGATCCAGTTGCCGCTGATGAAGACCCATCTGTAGCTGATAAAGACTCATATGCAGATCAGATCTAACCTGCAGATGACAAGACGGTAGCTGACCCAGTTGCAGACCAAGGAGACCAGATCCAGGCTGATGCAGACAAAGAGGAAATTCACGAGAGCAATTCTACAGGGGGAACAGACCCTGAAGAAGATGATATTCCCAAGTGGCTGAAAGACCATCCAATCCAGCAAATTATTGGGAAGCTGACTGATGGAGTTAAGACAAGACAGTCTACCCTACCCGCATGAATGGCAATGTTCTCTAGCTTCATGTCACAGATAGAACCCAATACAACAGAACAAGCCTTGGAGGACTATTCTTGGATAAATGCCATGCAAGAAGAACTTGAGCAAATGGAAAGGAACAACGTTTGGGTACTAACAGACAGACCAGATCATAAGAAGGTTATCGGCACCAAATGGGTGTACAAAAACAAGAGTGATGAAGATGGAGCTGTTGTTAGGAATAAAGTCAGACTTGTTGCTAAAGGTTATGCACAGTGTGAAGGAATAGATTTTGATGAAACCTATGCACCTGTTGCAAGACTAGAAGCCATCAGACGATTTCTCGCATATGCTGCATTCAAGGATTTTGAAGTCTACCAGATGGATGTAAAGAGTGCATTTCTAAATGGCATCCTAGAAGAAGAAGTCTATGTGGAGCAGCCCCCAAGATTTGTCAAAGGAGACAAAGTCTACAAGCTGTTGAAAGCTCTATATGGACTTAAGCAAGCACCAAGAGCTTGGTATGAAACCCTATCTGTATTTCTTGATAAGAACGGTTTCTGCAAAGGAAAGGTGGACAAGACCTTATTCAGAGTGGAGCACGAAGGCCACATATTGATAGTTCAGATATATGTGGATGATATTATATTTGGCTCAACCAACCCAGAGCTATGTGAGCAATTCTCAAACCTCATGCAAGGAGAGTTTGAGATGAGTATGATGGGAAAGCTTAACTTCTTTCTTGTATTACAAGTCAAGCAGATGGAAAATGGAATTTTCATCAATCAAGCCAAATATACCAGAGATCTAATCAAAAAATTTGGAATGGAATCCGCCAAGCCAGCAAGAATTCCTATGAGCACAAGTACTCACCTAGATGCAGATGCGGGAGGCATAACAGTGGATTCAACCCACTACTGAGGACTCATTGGGTCATTGTTATACCTCACTATAAGCAGACCAGACATATCTTGTGCCGTAGGAGTTTGTGCGCAATTTCAATCCAAGTAAGCAGTCGCACCAAGATGCAGCCAAGAGAATAATTAAATACCTTAAGTCTACAATCAATGTTGGACTATGGTATCCAAAGGACGATAACTTCAAGCTATCAGGATATTCAGATGCAGATTTCGCAGAATGCAAAATTAATAGGAAAAGCACTAGTAGAACGTTCCAATTCCTAGGAACCAGACTGATATCCTGGTTTAGCAAAAAGCAGGTTTCTAACTCTATCTCCACCACAGAGTCAGAATACCTAGCTGCAGGTAGTTGTTGTGCCCAGATCTTATGGATCAGACAACAGCTGAGGGACTACAACATCATTGCCAATGAAGTCACTATCTGGTGTGACAACAATAGTGCTATTGCAATAACCAACAATCCGGTTTTGCATTCAAGGACCAAGCAAATTGATGTTAAGCATCACTTTATTAGAGATCACGTGCTTAACAAGAGAGTCAGAGTTGAAAGAGTCAGCAGAGACTATCAAATTGCTGATATCTTTACCAAACCCTTCCCAGAAGAAAGATTTTTGGAGCTCAGCAGAGAACTTGGTCTACTAGATTGGGAATCTAGTATAGGAGAAAAAGCCAGTTGAAGCAGATCAGTGGAAGGACGGACTTAGCTGATCGAAGGAATCAGAACCTACCTGAAGATGAAGGACAGACGAAGAAACCTAGCTGATCAAATCTCAGGCGAGAAGTCAAAGGAGCCAACTCACCCGATGCAGATCAGTCAATAGTCGACGGTCAACCAGCTAAGTTTTTTTAATCCTGACTGACTTCTGAATATTAAATTACTATCTGCTATATATATGAAAATATCATATTAATTTTGGATCACAAGTGGAACAATACTATATGCTTTAAATACACATGGCAATCACAGGTTAAATCGACCTCCACGGTGACCAATTAAAATCCAACCGTCCAATTTTAAAATCAAAACCTGGACCACCGATTAAAATTTGAATTTTAAAAGGAATCTCAAAAGGCGGACCACCGATTTAAAATAAAAGATTATTTAATTACAGTGTTGTTTCACTTTCTTTTTAAGGACGGAAAAACCCTTCACTTTACCTTTACCAGTCTTTCAAAAACCCTAATTTACAGAGCAGGAAAATCCTTTGAACTCTAAATACACTAAGAAATCTCCTATATTTGCAGAAACGGAAGCTTACTTTGAAGGCGTAAACATGAAGGCTGTCAAGGACCAGATCATCTTTTCTCTGGTCGTTGATTTTGAAGGGCTCTTGGAATCACATCTGGAAAACAACGACGTGCTATTCCTTATCCACTCAATGAAGAAGAATGGAATCTATCCCTTTTTGGATATCAGTCCCAAACACCTGTACAAGGAGGACGTTATCACATTTTACCGCGAAGCCCATGTGATTGAAGAAGGAATTAGGAGCATCGTTGGCGGAGTACAAGTTGACATATCGCCGGAGATGATTCGGAAAATTTTTGATATGAAGAATCGTGGCATAGCGGTCGAGGCCCTCAAGCAGAAAGCAGCCAATACTTGGCTGAAGATTAAGGCGGTTGACCAGCCGGAGAAGTTAAAGCTCACCACCAAGAGGAGCGAAATTAAAAAGATGTATCGATATGTGTTGGACATCACCAACAAAATTGTCATGGGTATGGCCGGGAGTTACGACCAACTGTCGTCGGCAAAATTCATGGTGCTGGGAGCACTAATTCAGGACGAACCGATTGATTGGTCAGACTACATCTTTAGGCAATTGGTTCGCGAGGTCAACAAGGCTGAATGGCTTGTTGAAGAGAAGAATTTCAGATCCAAGCTGGCGTTTGGAACGCAGCTAAGTTGGATCCTTGAGAAGCTAGGTGTGGCAAAGGGAAGCACTGACCCCTTCCACATCAACAAGAGACTTGGTCACCTAGATCAAGAAACTTTGAGGAAGCTAGGAAGCAATAGAAGAGCAGCTCGGATGCTAAAAGAGTTGTCTAATTCACAGCCCTACAAATACCCTTCATCAGACGAGTCGGACCAGCCTGCAGACGGCAACCAACATGCAGCCAAGTCGGATTCGGAGTCAGACAATACGCCCATTGCTGTTCATTTCAAAAGAAGGGGACCAGCCCCGGGTGAGCCATCCATCATGAATTCGTCACTAGAACCCTCTCCCAAAAGGCCCAGGCGATTGCAGTTCAGCCAAGAGGAGGAGCCAGAACAGTTTCCCAGTCCTGCAGCCAGGTCGCCTATCCACCTGGAGGACCAGCCTGCTCCGGGCAGCCTGGAGACCCAGATCATCCCTCTTCTCAACCCCCAGTACGTCTCAGAAGAAGAGGAAGCAGGTTTAATAATTTCCATCCCTGAGGTAAACTATACTTTTCACCTGTTGGACAACAATATTTTCAATTTATCCCTAGAGCAACTTCAGTTAGTAAAACTGCAAGCTCTAAAACATTCCTTTATCCATATTTTTGAAGAATGGAAAACCTTTAAATCACTTTCTTTCACTGAACTTGAAGCTTATGTTGAAACTAGTGGTTGGGGATATCCCCAAGCCACAGAAGATGTGCTGGCACATTTTTGCAAAGTGTCAGACACAATTTTTATTCTTCAGGAAAATTGGTTCATGTCCAAATTCAAAACCAATATGGACCAATTTATCCACTCCATTATGTATAGTATTTTTGACGGTTCCTTTGGGAAAGAAGAAGAAGAGGAGGAAGAAGAAAAGGAGATAAGAATTGAAGAAGTAGAAGAAGAAATTATTGTGATTGATGATGAAGAAGAAAAACAGGAAGAAAAGGAAGAAGAAAATATTTTAGTTGAAAAAGAAACTGGAGAAGAAGAAGTTGAAAAAATGGTGGAACTAGTAGATGAAGAAGAAGAAGGAGAAGAAGTTGAACATGAGGATGGAGAAGAAAAGGAAGATGATGAAAAAGATAAGGATGATGAAAAAGATGATGAAAAGGATGATAAAAAGGATGATAAGGATGTTGATGATGCTGCTGATGATGATAAGGATGATGAAGGAGAAAAGGAGACTGAGAAAGAGAATGTTGAAGAGGAAGAAAAGAAGGAAGAAGGAGAAAAGAAGTCAGAAAAGGAAGAAGAAGAAGAAAAAGAGCCAAAAAAGGAGGCTGCAGATAGGGCTTGGGTGCCTGCCCGGTAAACCAGCCTAGATGCAGACCTGGCTGAAGATTCCAGATCAGGGACCCCTGAACAGACCCCATCTGGAATGCCAGCTGCAGACAGGAGTCTGCAGTCAGATGGGTTGTTTGCGCGCCTACCTGCAGGAGCAGAGGGCTCAGGCGAGTACTCTCCACCAACATCACAGATTTCACCTGCGATGACCGAGCTGATCAGACAAATTGTCAAGGAAACTATTGGAGAACTACTTGCTTTTCAGGTCACCCCTGATCTCCAATCTATCAATGCAAAAATCGATACCTTGCTGCAGCGGGGCATCCCTCAACCTCCTCCTCCTACAAACAACAGAATGCCTTTTGGCATGTCTATCAGCTGAAGAAACTTACTCTTTGTGAAAAAGAGTTTAAGAGTTTCAATAAGTCTATTCACCCCCCTAGACTTATTCCTGGACGACTTGTGACCTACAAGTCGGTTCTGAAATCTCAAAATGCCATCATCATGAATAACGAATCCGGGGGTCTTCCCCTTGATCACTTCATCACGTAACCGAATCATCAGAGGATCATCTGTCTGCATAGATTTGATTTCTTCGATTAATGATGAAGTTATTTCCATCACGCACAGTTGTACTTGGACTCTTTGTAACCATACTTCAATTCCTTCTCGAATCATCTCTCGTTGAAGGCTAAGTTGGGAGGTCAGAGTCTCCAACATATGAATAGAAATAGGCTTGCGGCTAAGTGCATCTGCCACTACATTCACTTTGCCTGGATGATACAAAATCTCTAAGTCGTAGTCCTTAATCAGCTCTAACCATCTTCTTTGATGCATGTTCAACTCTTTCTGACTGAAGATGTATTTGAGACTCTTGTGATCCGTAAAGATATGACAGTGAGTCCCGTACAGGTAATGTCTCCAGATTTTCAAAGCAAAAACTACTGCTGCGAGTTCTAAATCATGCATTGGGTAATTCACTTCATAAGGTTTCAACTGTCGTGACGCATAAGCGATCACCTTATCATTCTGCATCAATACGCATCCGAGTCCTTGGTTCGAAGCATCACTGTAAACTATGAATCCTCCAGTCCCCTGTGGAAGTGTTAAAATCGGTGCTGTCGTCAATCTCTTATACAATTCATCAAAGCTTTTCTGACACGATTCACTCCAATCAAACTTTTTAGTTTTCTGCAGGAGTCGAGTAAGTGGGCTGGAAATTTTAGAAAACCCTTCCACAAATCGACGATAATATCCAGCAAGTCCTAAGAAACTCCGGACTTCTTTCACATTCTTTGGAGGCTTCCAATCCATAACTGCTTCGATCTTCTGAGGATCTACTCGGACTCCTTCAGCTGATACCACATGGCCGAGGAACATTACTTCCTTTATCCAGAATTCACACTTAGAAAGTTTGGCGTACAATTGTTCGCTTCTCAAAAGTTCTAATACAATCCGCAAATGTTGTGCATGCTCTTCCGGGCTCTTAGAATACACCAGAATGTCATCGATGAACACGACCACAAATTTATCCAAATATTCGATGAACACTCGGTTCATCAATTGCATGAATACAGTAGGTGCATTAGTGAGACCAAACGGCATCACTATAAACTCATAATGTCCGTAGCGAGTTCTGAATGCTGACTTCTGAACATCAGATTCCTTAATCCTCAGCTGATGATATCCTGATCTCAGATCGATTTTAGAAAATACTGTTGCTCCTTGTAACTGGTCAAACAAATCATCAATCAGTGGCAATGGATACTTGTTCTTAATCGTCATCTTGTTCAGCTCTCGATAGTCAATATACAGTCGAAGCGATCCATCCTTCTTCCGGACAAAAAGAACTGGCGCTCCCCAAGGCGAAACGCTTGGCTGGATATAGCCTTTGTCCCGTAACTCCTCCAGCTGTTTTTTTAGTTCATACATCTCAGTAGGTGCCATACGATATGGCGCCTTAGAAATTAGTGTAGCTCCGGGTTCCAGCTCAATGGTGAATTCTACATCCCCTCGTGGAGGTAGTCCAGGTAACTCGTCAGGAAATACATCTGGAAATTCGTTCACAACAGGAATGGATGAAAGTTCCACAATTTCGTCTTCTTTATTCATTGCATAACACCAGTATCCGGTACAGCCCTGTTTCAACAATTTGACAGCTTTCATCGCCTTGATCAACTTTCCTGAGCTTCCTGGTTTCCATCCTTCAAATAATATTTCGTAAACATCATCAGTGATCAGCGAGATATTCCTCCTTCGGTAGTTTACAATAGCTCTATATCGATTAAGCCAATCATCTCCGACTATCAGGTCGTCTCCTTGCAATTCTATTACAATCAGATTTGAGAGCCACTCTCTGCCTCCAAATGATATAGGGAAATCTCTAGTTTCTAAGTTTCCAACAATCCTCTCTCCACTCGGTAAACCAACAACATAAGGTTCACAATAATGAAAACCAGAAATATTCAAACGATTTACACAAGATGAGGATATAAATGAATGCGTAGCTTCTGTATCAAATAAAACGCTAACTGGCTGGGAAAGGATCTGAACAGTACCTGATGCGATAGCAGCATCCTGATCATCTGTCCTCCTCATCTCGTACAGACGTGGGGGAACAGATCCAGCACTCGATATCCCCTTTCGGTCCCATTGTCCTCTGCCTCATCCGCGGCCAAAATTCTGAGGCATCTGAACACTTTGTTGCGTCTGTTGGATACTAGCTTCCTTCTGAACTGGCTGCAATGTACGGGTTCCATTGAACTTGGTGGCATCCTTGCAAAACGTCGCACGATGCCCTTCCTGTCCGCCAAAATATGTAACTGTAGTGCGCAAACAATCACGCCAAAGGTGGCCTGGGCGACCACAGTTAAAGCACCTCCTAGCTGTATCCGTCGTGGCTGACATTATTCCGAAATTCTTTCCGCTCTTAGATGGGTGCAGAGGTTTCTTGAAAGAATAAAAAGATGACTGGGCCTTGCGGGGCCCGTTGCTATTGTGCTCTGTAAAAGTACCAGAGACTTTCTGCTTCTTAGACTCCGTATACTTCTCCATTGCTGCTTCCTTGATTTCGTACGCCAACGCCTTATTGTTGCGAATTTCGTTTAACGCAAGTGCACGTTATCGTAGATAAGTAATAAAATGATGAGTAAGATATCGTTCCCACGAGGACAGAATTACTAATTACCGATTTATATGTATTCTAATTTTATTTGAACTGTCGAAAGTTGAGTTTCAAGAAATAATTAAGGAAAATTACTAAAAACGAAGGAATAATAGAATCAATTATTCAAAGGAAGAAAATCAATTAAGGAATAAATCTAGGATTGTGAATCCACCTCGGTTTATCCGAATTTACACTCGAATATCTGAAATTAATGATTTCCCAATTTATTGAAGGCGAAGGTTGCTAAAGTACTCTACCGCCTCTCCCGAGGTAAGTAGATTTTTTTAAGGCGAATAATAAACTCTATCCCTAGGTGAATTATTTTGACAATAGGCAAAAGGCACGTAATCTTCAGAAAGCCACGCAGTTCCTATGAGTATATTCCTATCTCATAAGATAAAACGGTTCTCACCAATATTTCCTCACCAACTCTCCTCTCCCGATTCGAGTTGCGTAATTAAAACAATTCAATTATAGGCCACACAATTGAAAGCATTAAAAACAATTGGGAAAACTCAACAGAAAAGGGAATTATATAGATAATCAAAAGCAAATTCGTCAAAGCCTCGATTTCATCAAAATCCTAGAACATGGTTTTAGCCTGACATGCTAAAGAATAAAAATACAGAAATCAATAAAGAAAGCATTAAGATCAAACGCAGATGAAGAACTCGGATCCATCCGTTCTTCTAACCTCCGCTCTCTGCTCCTCTGTGTTTTCTGCTTCTTCTCCTTGATGATGATTGATCCTACGATGATGATCTCAATTATAACCTTCAACCCTTATTTATAACTCTCATCAGCCTCTAAAACGCGTCCATGTGATTAGGTCGAGAACAGGCTCCAAAACGGCCCAGAAACGCAGCAATTTCTATCAAAACCGCCCTGTGGGCCATGGCTCACTTAATCTGTGCCGCGGCTCACGGTGTTCAGCGCAGATGCCTGGGCGCGACATTTTCCATCTGGGCCGCGGCTCAACATCCTTGTGCCGCGGCTCAGGGTACAGTGTGCTCGGCGCTTTCTGGACATCTTCGTGTGCCGCGGATCACTTGGTTCGTGCCGCGGCCCCAGGCCAAAATTTGCCGTTTTCGCCCGTTTTTCATCGTTCGAGCTTCCGAACTCCAATTTCCTGCCAAAATATAAAATAATAGTGCATTAAAGGCTCATTTATGCAGATTTACGCTTCAAATGAATATAAAATAATGATAAATAAGCGTATAAAAATACGCCTAACAAAGTCCCCTAAACTTGAGCCTTTGCTTGTCCTCAAGCAAAAATTATCAATTTCAAATAAAAGAATATCGTGAATGATCGTGCAACTCCATAGTGCTTAACTTAATCAATACTACCCTGAAATCCTCAAAGAATAATACAAGTATCGTAATAGCGAGTCACATCCAGGACACTGATTCCACAAAGTAACCAATTTCAGTCCTAATCAATCGTGCATGAAGAAAATCAAGCTCAAAGATTAACAAATGTGAATTTAACCGATCGTCAATATGAAGGGTTAAAAATAAACAAGCCAACTCGCCCAGTCCCACAATCTAGTGGCAAAAATTTTAAGAGTTTCATCATCAAAAATAACCCTCGGACAGTATTCTCTTATATATGCTCAATAAGATGATTCGAGTTGACCACTAGGTTCGGATCTCGGGATGTTTCATCGGGATAATCCTAGGGTGGAATTCCATTCTCATTTATTGGGGAACCGTTTGACGTAAAAGATACTCATGGGGCACATGGATGCTTCTAGTTACTAAGTTCTGCTCCACAACAGAGAAACAACTCGAATAGCTATTCCCGCATGTCTGATTTAAGGTCGTTGTTTTACGCGAGAGTAAACAATGGGTCACGCGAATACCCCCAGTTACTAAGCTTCCCATCATCAGCACATGCGAAATCTCTACACCACTAGTCTAATCAGGGTCGTCGTTTTACGCGAGAGTAAACAACGGGTCACGTGAATACCCCCAGTTACTAGACTTCCCATCTTAGAACAAATAATATCTCGACTTTTTGGGAAAAACTGTCCGACTCTAAACTTAATTTAAGTGCCCACAAGACCTATGTTATTGGATGACTAGCTAACCGAAAAATGTAACCAAACGTATAGACGGCGATTTGAAAACACGTATGTCTCCTTTCTTATCTGCTAAGATTTCTACAAAGACGAAAAAATTTCGGACCTAAATGAATACTCAACAGAAACATATATCGCTGACTACAACTCGACTAAAACTCAACTGTTTCTTCTAAGAGAATTCAGTATCGTAACATCAGTTTTACACAAAAAGAAGCACGAAAAATTCACAAATGCAAATAATATCACGACAAGCAAGGCTAGCAACAAAAAGATAATGAAAAAAATAACGAAAGTGCAAATGAATAAGTACAGCAATAAGTATAGCAACAGAAAGTAAACCCCCCCTCAAACTTAGGACGTACATTGACCTCAATGTACACAAAATGTAATATGCAATAAAAGAAGAAGGTCAAGTATTCCCCTCCTGTCCGCTCATGAACTGGTGCCTGCATCGTCCGGCGAGGAGGGTGGCGTGGCTGGCCGAACTGGTGGGATGAATGGCCCGTCCGGGTGCATACTGTGGGCCGTCCATGCAGCAAGGTGCTCCTGGTGGTAAGCATCTCTCGCTGCCAGGCGCCTCGTCTCACGTCGGTTGGCCTGGCGGGCCTGCTCTCTCATCTCATCTCCGACGGCTGCGATGATGCTCTCTCTCCCCGTCTGAAACTCCTCTCTCAGGGCAGCCAGATGGCTCTCTCTCTCTCACTCCTCATCTCCTCCCTCCACGCAGCCAAGTGACTATCTCTCTCTCCTCATCTCCCCTCTCAGGCCGTCGAACATCGCCTGCAAGTGCTCTCTGTCGGGTGGCGGGCTGGACTCTGCCTGCCCATGCGTCAGAAGAAGAGGCTCGGGGGACTGCTCGTGTGCCTCATCAAGTAGAAATCCTCGCCCCCGAGCGTTTGCTGGCGCTCCACCCCACTGGTCGAAGTGCGAAATGATGCGATGATCAATTGGACCCTGGGGGGATAGCATCGGCTCATCATCCGACCATGTCATGCCCGACTGCCGGCATAGAGCGCAGATGAGAGAGGGGTGCTTCAACCCCATCTTGGACCCTCCCTGAATGCATAGAAGAATAGATCGGACCAGAAGAGGAGCCACATCAAATCTTAGCCCGGAAGTGATGGCATATAGTGTACGGGCATGAGAGAGTAAAACAGAGCGAATCTGCGAGGTAGGATCTATACAAGCGCAGATGAAGTACAACCAGGCTCGCCCAAGCCGACTGAGGCGCGAGCTCTTAAAGTAGAAGGCCGAGGAACCCGGGGCGCGCATATCCCAGACGGAGCTGGGATGTGTGAGTGTTTAGAGCAGGGCCTCCCTCGTGAGGCCACTCATAGCTCGCGTATAAGCCGTCTCATCCACCACAGGCAGCTCGAATAATCTCCGGATGGTGGCTACTGAAAAATCCACCGTAATGCCTCGGACAACGACCTGCGTCTGAGTATCTGACTGCGATATCATCTGCCCTGCTCGGATATGCTTCAGCAGAGCACTAGCATAAAACTCCTGTACAATGGAGATCACCGCCGGCTCGGGAGGCGCAGCGAAACGGGCCCACCCCATCTCGTCTATCATCGTCAGAAGCTCCATGTCCTGGGGGGCTGGAGTGAATCCACGCTCCGGAATCAAAGGTCGAGGACAGATCTTTTCATTAAATATTTTATGGATTTCTGGGTCGGATAATTGGTGCGACTCCAACTCGGCTCGGCTCTGTGAAGTTTCCCCTCGTGTGGGGGACGATTGTGTCCTAGCCCTTGAGCTAACCTTTCTCTTTCTGGCCATGGCGAGTTCCTGAAAAGATAAACACCGGAATTTACTTACGCTATAAGGAAACAACACCACTTGACTGCGTTTGACTCAAGATATGCACAACGTGACTAAAGAGTTTAACTAGCTAGCACCGTCGTGAGAGAAAATTAAAACTGAGCTTTCGTTTTAAACTTGACGTAAGGGTTGGGGTGTGCTGTAAATCCACAAACAATTTCGGTTGCACATAGTTTCAAAATATTGACTTAACAAAGAAAAAATTCCATTCATGCATTTCATCAAACACCTTGAATGCATGAGTTCCAATGAAGAACAAACATTGTAATAGCTTGATTCCATCCCCAAAAATAACATCCTCAAATCAATCATCATGACAAACGATATATAACATACATAAATCATTCATAATCGACAGATAATATCCATAATCAATCAAAAACTTCATATTCCTAACTCAATTCTTGATAGGACTTTGAAAAAGAAAAACTAACAATATAATCATAACCATACCTCACTTCTCAAATCATGTATGAATAAGGATTAAGGGATTGAGGATTACCTGATTTGGATAGTAGTATGCAAGAGGAAGAAGAGGATGAGAAGATGTTCTCAGCCGATCGCTTGTGCAAAGAAAGGAAAAAATGTTACCTGGGTGTCGGCCGATCTGAGTTATAAAGGTACATGGGCCTTTGAACTTCCAAACGGGGGCCGCGGCACTACATAAGTGAGCCGCGGCCCAGAGTACGGTTAGCCTGGGTGTGTATGCTATGTCGCCATGTTCCGTGGCTCAGAATGCGGGTGCCGCGGCTCAGAATGTTAGTGTGCCGCGGCTCAGTTGGTCTGTGCAGCGGCATAGAGTACAGCCTCCTGGGCAGATTTTTTGGCAATTGGCGTGCCGCGGCTCAGCAGCAACGTGCCGCAGCTCAGCATACAGGTGCTTCGGCTCAGAATGTAAGTGTGCCGCGGCTTAGTCGGTCTGTCCCACGACATAGAGTACAGCCTCCTGGGCAGATTTTTGGCAATTGGTGTGCCGCGGCTCAGCAGCAACGTGCCGCGGCTCAGGGATCTGGTGTGCCACGGCTCAGTAAGGTCGTGCCGCGGCACAGAGTACAGTTTGGTTTGGCCCTTTTTTCTTCACTTGTGTGTGCCGCGGCTCGCTATCCTTGTGCCGCGGCTCAGGCATGAATTCTTCCCTGGGGTGATTTCTGCACAAAATTTTCAACAGAAAACATCAAGAGCATGAGAGATAAGCATATCCAAGCTAAAATGACGAAAAATAAAGATCCAAAAATGCAAGAAAAATACTGAAACACAAAACTCTACAACTAATACTCGGGTTGACTCCCGAGAAGCGCTAAGTTTATAGTCTTCAGCCGGACTTTTTGAAAATCAGTTCGTTTCTTGCAAACACCATTTGAACTCCGCCCCGTCCATCGAACCGTTAATATGTGTTTTAAAATTTTGACCATTGGTCTTTAACAATCCGATTTTTGGTTTGGACACCCAATGTTCTTTGCGAAAATATTTTAACAATAACGACTTTCCGAAGCACCCATTTTGCACACGACTTGGCCCCCGTTTGACATCCGGCTTATTCTCCTTTTTCTCGAACGAACTTAAGACAGCATCAGGATTTTTCATTGGTGGATGAACGGTTGATGATGATGACATGTCCAAATGCCTAAAATATGCGACTCGTTCTACATTTTTCTTCGACGTCGGAGCAACTAACACGGATTCTGAACATTTAGGCCGACAACTCCCCCGGTGTGTGTCTTCCTCAAAGATGTTAATTTCTGAACACTTCTCGACCTTGCTTGGACACGGGAGAGATTGAAACACCTTGAATGTGACTTGCTCATCTTCAACCCGAAGTATTAATTTCCCCTCCTGAACATCAATAAGGGTCCTTCCGGTAGCTAAGAACGGTCTACCCAATATAATCGGAATCTCATGGTCTTCCTCCATATCCAGCACAATGAAATCAGCAAGAAAAATGAATTTATCGACCTTAACCAAGACATCTTCTATTACCCCTCTCGGGTATTTGATCGATCTATCGGCTAATTGCAAGGAGACAGTCGTCGGCTTGGCTTCCCCAATTCCTAGCTTATTGAAAATAGAAAGAGGCATGAGATTAACGCTAGCGCCGAGGTCACATAATGCTCTATCAAAAGACAAGTTCCCAATGGTGCACGGTATGGTGAAACTTCCTGGATCCTTCAATTTAGGCGGGAGCTTTCTCTGCAAGATTGTGCTGCACTCTTCAGTCAGTGCCACCGTTTCATATTCCTCGAGCTTCCTTTTCTTAGATAAGATCTCTTTCATGAACTTGACATAGCTCGGCATTTGTTCCAACGCATCAGCAAATGGAATATTTATATGTAGTTTCTTGAAGACGACAAGAAACTTAGAGAATTGCTTATCCAATTTCTGCTTATGCAGACGCTGTGGAAACGGGACGGGTGGCACATAAGCCTTTGGATTATCAGGAAACAGTATCGAGGGTCTCGAATTTTGTGATTCCTCGCTCACCTAGTTTTTCTTCTCCTCATGCTCACTTCTCTTCTCGTTCCTCTCGGGCTGGTTACACATTTCTTTCCCGCTTCTCAAACTAATGGCATTTATACTCTCTCTGGGATTCGTTTCAGTCATACTTGGCAAGGTACCCTCCGGGCGAGATGTTAATACATTAGAAATTTGGCCCAATTGGACCTCCAACTTGCGAATAGAAGCGGAATGGTTTTGCAAGGTCGCCTCCGTGCGGGCCATGAACTAACTCGTGTTTGCTGCCAATTTCGCCATTGCTTCCTCTAGAGAAATTTTTGGAGCGGGAGGAGGTTGTTGTTAGTGCTGAGCAAACAGAGGTTGGTTTAAATTTTGTCCGTTCTTCCATGAAAATTTAGGATGATTACGCCATCCCGGATTATAAGTGTTGGAGTACGGATTATTTTGCCGGTTCCCGTTCCCCACGAACTGAGCTTGTTCCATCGGAGGTTGCTCGAAAGGGTTTCCGACTTGGCACTCTGCGCTAGGATGAGATCCGTTGCACCAATTGCACGATTCAATGGTAACGGGGGAAGGAGCATGTGAAAAGGCTTGAAGTTGCTGAGTTAATGCGGCGACTTGAGCTGATAATGTAGAGATTGGGTCGTTATAGGAAATTTCCATAACTCACTTCGGAATTACTCATTCGGACGGCCATTGATAAGCATTCGCAGCCATAACTTCCAATAGAGAGTGTGCTTCGGCCATCGTTTTTCCCATTAAGGCGCCTCCAGCGGCTGTATCAACAAGAGTGCGTGTAGAAGCACTCAATCCGTTATAGAACGTTTGGATTTGTAGCCAGTCCGGCAAGCCGTGGTGTGGGCATCTCCGTAGTAAATCCTTGTATCGCTCCCAAGCCTCGTGAAGCGACTCCATATCAAATTGCCCAAAGGTAGTGATTTCGTTCCTCAGTTTTGCCGTCTTTGATGGTGGGAAGAACTTGGCCAGGAAGGCTTGCGCTAATTCCGCCCACGTTGTGATAGAGCCCGGCGGTAAAGAACTTAACCAAAATTTGGCTTTGTCCCTCAAAGAAAAAGGGAAAATCCGCAGACGGATAGCATCATCGGTGACACCGTTGTTCTTGAAGGTGTCAAAAATCTCGAGAAATGACGCGATATGCGCGTTGGGGACATCGTTCGGCAATCCACAAAACTGGCTTGCTTGCACCATCTGAATAATAGCTGGCTTGATTTGGAAGTTGTTGGCTTGGATGGTTGGACGCCGGATTCTCGAAAAGTTCGCATTGATTTACGGCATAGCATAATTGCGGAGTGCTAATGCCGGTTGAGCTTGCTGAACGGGGTTGTCTGCTTCGTGATTTCCCGTGTTATCGGCCATGGTGACTTTTGTTGGTAGCTCTCGTTTATCCTTCTTGCTTCTCCAAAGAGTGCGCTCGAGTTCGGTATCCAAAGGTAGTAGGCCTTCGTTACCGATTTTTCTCATGCACTAACCGGAAACTCTTGAAAGGAAAAACAAATAAATAAAATTACACAATAATAAAAAAGTTGTTCAAACTAAGACTAGAAATACTGAAATCGATATTAATAGAATAATCAGTCCCCAGCAACGGCGCCAAAAACTTGTTGCGAATTTCGTTTAACGCAAGTGCCCATTATTATAGACAAGTAATAAAATGACGAGTAAGATATCATTCCCACGAGGACTGAATTACTAATTACCGATTTATATGTATTCTAATTTTATTTGAACTGTCGAAAGTTGAGTTGCAAGAAATAATTAAGCAAAATTACTAAAAACGAAGGAATAATAGAATCAATTATTCAAAGGAAGAAAATCAATTAAGGAATAAATCTAGGATTGTGAATCCACCTCGGTTTATCCGAATTTACACTCGATTATCTGAAATTTATGATTTCCCAATTTATTGAAGGTGAAGGTTGCTAAAGTACTCTACCGCCTCTCCCGAGGTCAGTAGATTTTTCTAAGGCGAATAATACACTATATCCCTAGGTGAATTATTTCGACAATAGGCAAAAGGCACGTAATCTTCAGAAAGCCGCGTAGTTCCTATGAGTATATTCCTATCTCATAAGATAAAACGGTTCTCACCAATATTTCCTCACCAACTCTCATCTCCCGATTCGAGTTGCGTAATTAAAACAATTCAATTATAGGCCACACAATTGAAAGCATTAAAAACAATTGGGAAAACTCAACAGAAAAGGGAATTATATAGATAATCAAAAGCAAATTCGTCAAAGCCTCGGTTTCATCAAAATCCCAGAACAGGGTTTTAGCCTGACATGCTAAAGAATAAAAATACAGAAATCAATAAAGAAAGCATTAAGATCAAACGCAGATGAAGAACTCGGATCCCTCCATTCTTCTAGCCTCCGCTCTCTGCTCCTCTGTGTTTTCTGCATCTTCTCCTTGATGATCATCGATCCTCCGATGATGATGATCTCAATTATGACCTTCAACCCTTATTTATAACTCTCATCAGCCTCTAAAACGCGTTCGTGTGATTAGGTCGAGAACAGGCTCCAAAACGGCCCAGAAACGCGGCAATTTCTATCAAAACTGCCCCGTGGGCCGCGGCTCACGGTGTTCAGCGCAGATGCCTGGGCGCGACATTTTCCTTCTGGGCCGCGGCTCAGCAATCTTGTGTCGCGGCTCAGGGTACAGTGTGCTCGGCGCTTTCTGGACATCTTCGTGTGCTGCGGCTCACTTGGTTCGTGCCGCGGCCCTAGGCCAAAATTTGCCGTTTTCGCCCGTTTTTCATCGTTCGAGCTTCCGGACTCCGATTTCCTGCCAAAATATAAAAGAATAGTGCATTAAAGGCTCATTTATGCAGATTTACACTTCAAATGAATATAAAATAATGATAAATAAGCGTATAAAAATACACCTAACACTTATCCTGGTATTGACGGAGAGTGGTACATTCAAAACCGGACATGTACCTCTGGATTTCTGGTTTCATCCTCATATCAAAATGGATCATCATTTCTGCATCTGTTCTGACCAAATGTCGAACAAATGCGAGTTGCTGGTTAAATGTCTTAATTGTCTGGGATACAGGTTCGTCTGACGGCTGAGCGGAGAAAAATTCCCGAACTTTGGCTTCCCTCACAGGACGAGGACAGTACTGAGCTTCCATCATCAATTTAAATTCTGTCCAATCAGCATCATGATCTACAGTCCGGATGGCTTCCCACCACTCGGATGCTTCCCCTATCAGAAAGTACTGAGCTATAAAGGCTCTCCGGTCGTCTGGGCAATTAATACCAGCAAAAATTTTCTCCAATTCCTTCAACCAATAGTCCCATGTGGGTGTCTCAGAAAAGCCATCGAATTTGGGTGGTTGCATCTTCGCCACCTCTTGCAGCCATCAATCACCCTGATTTCCCATGTCTGGAATCCCCTGCTGTCTATCTCCCTGCTGTAATCCCACTGCCACCTGCATTCGGTACACGACACAGGCGGCCCAGGTCATCTGGTTCACCACGTGAAGGATTTCGGGCACGCAGGTTACAGTTCATTATTGATAGATCTCGTGGCTCGCTTTGAGCTGTGGTGGCTTTGATTAGAAGGCGAAGCTTCTCTTTCGGCATTCCTTCGTCCGCGTCTACGACCGCGACCACGTCCACGTCCGCCTCTCAACATACTGTAAGCATAAATACTCAATATACAGGAAACAATATCGTTCTAATGTTCAAGTCTAAAGAAATACAACATGTAAAGAACGAGATAGAGTTTAGGAACTTACAACCACCGTTCGCATGAAGACGTAGGTAGTACAGTGATGTCATTCACGGCCGGTTACCTCAAAAGGCGTATATGATCCCTATTTTAACCCAATGGCCAAGATATCCATAATCTTAGCTCTGATACCATATTCTGTAACACCCCCGATATATTCAGGAATATTACAGCGCCGTAAATCCTTTACATAAGGATTTACAAGGCTGAAGAATTGAAAAGACATTAACAGGTACCAACGGGTGAAAATAACGGAATTAAGATACAACAGTTCTGACCAAATTTTGTAAATACGAACGTTCAACGGAAAAGTATTAATACATCACCAAATCCAAATCATCATAAATTACTACGTACTCGAGTACTTATTAAAACGATACAAACAACAGATAATTAAACCCGACCGGAACATCACTCTGCACCCTCGTCGTCATGAAAATCCAGTGGTTGTTTCCCCGCTGTCCTAGATCCTGAACATAAACAAATGTTCACCCCGAAGGGGTTAGCACAACGATGCTAGTACAAGTACAATAATCATACAACACTGATATAATCAACAATTATATCATAACAAGTTTCTCCAACGAGAAATAACAACAATACATATCACATCATAACAGTCTCAACATACTGATGGCATTCCAACGATCCAGTGCACACAGCTATAGATTCCCATGATGATCCCGTCGGACCAACGCATGGTGGAACTACCTGTCCAATGATCCAGCGCACACAGTTATAGATTCCTATGATGATTCCCGTCGGATCAACGCATGGTGGACATTTAATCACAACACATAATACACAATACAATCACAATATAGCTGTCATAATATAAACAATTCTAATTAGAGTACCTGCCTCGGTTCGTTGACAAGAATAAAACTTCAACGAATATCAAAATACTTGAAGGTCGTCCCCTTCGATCAATCACGTTGCTAAGCTCGAACCTTAACAAAAGAAATAATATAGAATTCATCTCAAGTCGAACGAACATCTAGCAATCCAAAAAATTGCGGTAGGAAGTTCTTAAAATGAAATCTGTCTGACTTGCTTAACGCACGCTACGCATCCTATGTAGCGTATGTTAAGGCTACTCGTTAGCGTATGTAATTACACGTAGCCTAGCGTACGCTAACCATGCGCGGTCAGTACCTCTCAGATCAGCTGACTGACTCGCCTGATGACTTACGCACGCTAAGTTTCAATCGTAGCGTACGCTAAATATGCCCGATAGCGTACGTTAATTCACATAGCTTGGCGCATGCTAAGCGTGCATGGCAGTTCACTGTTGGGCAGCATACTTGTTCTAACGGTGATGAAACTCACAAATTCCTCAGTGATTAACGTGTGATATCCGACTACATGTCATGTTCATAAATTTATGAATGATCTTACGGATCCAATCATCTTTGAGTTTCAAGGAAAAGAATATCATGGCAACTCTTATATTCGAACTTGATTATCATACTCATGCGAATTTCGGTGATCTCCGGTTGATGCACTAGATTCTATTATCATCATTCACATTCAGACTTCATCTTGAAGGTGAACTAACAATTCCAACTTATACGAAAGGATACTTCCTAAGATGATTTCTTTCCTTAAGTCCTTATAACCAAAAGTGATATCACCTCAAATTTTATGATCAATATGACAAAATAAATCATATGGATAATCAACTTCAGAATGTTCCTCTCATCATTTGACGTACTAAGATTCCAACTACGAGGTTCCAACGACAATATCATAAGCATAAACATTCCAATCTTCTAAACATGATGTTTGTTGAATAATTCACCAATGAAACTCAATATCTTGCTAGCATGATCATCTTATTCTTCATAACACGAATCTAAAGTTGGAGATAGAATTAACATACCTTTAATGAAGAAATCACTGATCCAAAAAGGTAGAATCTAGCTCCGGTTGCTTGAGTGTCACCTCAAAGTGAATTCTTCTTCAATGATCAAGTATAAGCACTCTTTAATATTTAATGATCAAGTAAGGCGGATTTGTATGTGTTTCAGGAGTAGGAAAGGATCTCTAGGCTTCCAAGGAACGAAGAACAAATGAAGGGAATAGGTAGAAATGGAGTGTTGTCCTTTAAATAAAGTTTCTGCACAATAGCTGATTAGCGCACGCTACCATACCATTCTTAGCGCACGCTAATAAGCGTTGACTCCAAATCTGTCCAGGTTCATCCACGGGAATCTTATCTGGACTCATGTCCCGGCTGGCGCATGTGATAGCCGTCTAGCTCAATAATTAACTGCCTAGCGCACGCAAATCCTACATTCGTAGCGTGTGCTAGTTGTAGCCGATAGCGCGCGTTAAGCTACATTCTTAGCGTGCGCTATCACGAGTTCGCATGAGAAATTTTGCATGACGATATACTTATGTACAAAGATACCAATGTGAGAAATATCATACTCCAATTATCGAGATCACAAATCCGAATAATACAGGGTTCGAATACAGATGAAATACACAATAATAAATCCGGATATTACAGTCATTCTTCCATGACGCTTTTTATCCTATTCAACTTTCCTCTCCCCTTTTTGTTATCAGCAAAAAGTGTAAATAAAATATCAATTGATGATAAAATATGATATGACATGCATAAAAGGGTATAACTCCCCCTGACAAAAATATTTGTTTAAAAAATTACTCCCCCAGAGTAAAATATTTATTAATGAGAATTAATTTTTGGGGATCCAACCGGGAGTTGTTTTTTGTTTAGAGACATAGACGATATTCGGAATAAAAGTTCCTTTTGGTATCCAAATCTTTTTATTTTAATCGTCCGTCTTGGGCTTTTGCGATTCATAAAATGATGCCCAATTTTCAAACATTTTTCACATCGGGGTATTTTGAAATTTACGGATTCGTTTTTATAATTTGGTTTGAAACCTAACCCCTGTTTGTTCAAAGTAAACTTTTGCACCGAGAGCATTTGTTCAAATTTCTCGTTTCCACACGAGAATTTTTTCGCTAAATTTTTCAGCTCGGTTTGACTTTTTAAAAGATCATTCTCAAAATATTTCATTTCCAACGCATTTTGAATGATCGGTCTCGATAAATTTTCCCTTTTCAAGAATTTTGGAAATCTCGGTTTCCAATAATTTATTTTTTGATTGTAGGGATTTAATTTCGGATAAAGCATTTTGAAAATCTATATGTAATAATTCAAATGTTTCAAATAACTCATCGTGAGAGGACGTACTTACTTGACTTTCGACGTCGCTATCGTCGAATGAACTTCGAGCCATAAGAGCGAGATTATTTTGATTGATAAAATCATCATCTTCTTCTTCATCGCTCCATATTGCTATTAAAACCTTCTTCTTGGGGTTTGCTCGGAAATTTTTCGCAAAGTGGCCTGGTTTACCACAGACTCGACAGTTGTTGTCGAAATTCTTCATTCCGCCCGAGATGTCTTTCTTTCTCCGGTTTAATAAGTGTTGGAACTTATTAATATTCTTGGCATAATATGCCGATTCTTCGTCACTTTCATCCACCAGAATTTCTTCTCTCTTTGACATCTTAGCCTTCATGGCTATTGATCGTTCCTTCGGCTTTGGCTTGACACTTCGTGATTTTGAAACTATCTCATAATTAATTAGCTAACGAACGAGGGTGCTAAAATCAAGCGTATTGAGATCTTTAGATTCCATGATCACAGTCACGGTGCCGTCCCATTCGCTAGGTAGTGATCGTAAAATTTTCTTGACTTTTTCACTACTAGATAATGGTTTTCGAATGAAGCTATCCCATTGGTGATGACCGAAAATCGGTCGAGCATGTTGGTGATGGACTCGTCACCCTTCATCATGAATAATTCATCATCATGGAGAAGCATATTGATCTTCGTCTCCTTGACTTGATTTGTGCCTTCGTGTGTGATTTCTAACATTTTCCAAATTTCTTTGGCACTATCACAAGAAGATATCGGGTTGTGTTCTTCCGAATTTAAGGCACAATATAGGAGTTGAGTTGCCTTACAATTGTATTGGTCATTTTTCTAATCCGCATCATCATACTCTTCAAAGGTTTTGAGAGTTCCGTTTGAGTTCATCGGAATTTTGGTACCAAGACATATTACCTTCCAAAGCTCGATGTCATATGCTCGGATGAATATTGACATCTTTTTCTTCCATGTCATAAAGTTCGTGCCATCAAAAATTGGTGGTCGGTTAAGAGCAAGGCCTTCGACTGGAGCAATTTGAAATGCCATTTGGATCGACTCCTCGAATGTTAAGCCATTTATTGGAGGTACCGCTCCGGTACCAATTGTTGGAGCAATATTGGTCGGTATCGCCGTTTGGATATAGAGTTATAAAACTCTTTCGCGTTGCGGAAGCGATTTAAATAAAGTGCAGAAAATAAATCGACACAAGGATTTATAGAGGTTCGGCCAAACGTGCCTACTTCCTCTCTCGGTATCTTTTTCTATAGGCTTAAGATAAACCTCTGCACCTCTCTTCTATCGGTCGAGGGATAACCGTTACAAGCTCGTCTTCTATCGGTCCAAGTAAATCATTCTCTTACTTGTCTTTATGTCGGTCCAAGTTAAATTGTTTTTCTTTTCTATTGGACAAGGAATCAACCACTCTAGCTTTCTATCGGTACTAGATAAACCTCACTTACATATCGATTGTGATTCTAACAATGTCGGATCCTTGATCCTAATAACATCGAATCCAATCGTATCTTTTCTTTTACCTCTAGTGTATGTGTTGAATGTATAAACACTCAAATTATCAATATAGGCACAATTACAACAACAAGAATGTGTATAACAATATATGATCACTTAGTCGTTTGCTTTATGTTGTTGTATGATGAATACCATTAGAAGTGGTATTTATAGGCATTTCTCTTCCAACTAGCCGTTAGCCTTCTTTGCCTTCTTTACGTACGTTACGAGCCCTCTTTTACGTACGCTAGCTTTCTTAGGTACGTTAACATCAATATGTTACGTACGTTATACTCTTCACAAAACAGTCCAGTAGCCTTCGTTTTATGTGTTACGTACGTTAGCAAATTACCCATTATGTACGTTAACATTTGTCAACATATCCGTTGCTTGCTGACCTATGCCATGACGTCATCTCTAATGTTCTTCTTGTTTGAATACTGAAACACTTTGTTACGTACGTTATCATCATGTTGTTACATACGTTAAGCTCAGCATATTACGTACGTTATCTTTGTTCGATACGTATGTTAAACTTGGTCAGGCATCTTCCTTCTTGTCTGATCAGGTAACTTTCTGTCCCGTCTGATCAGGTAGGTTCGATCTCGTATGATCTGTAGGTAGGTTGCTTTTGACTGATTTGAACATATTCCTGGATTGCTACTTTTTGCGACTTCGACTTCGTCGTTGTTTTGTTTCGTTTCATTGTTGTTTTGCTTTGTTTAGCAACTTTAATCATCAAAACTCAATTAATGGATATTTGGAATAAAATATTCCCAACAATAGACTTGTCCCTTATTTTGTGGAGGCGCTTCTTGCTAGTTTTTCCATCGAAGGTTAGGGTGATCCCTCCATCCTGGGTTGTATGTGTTTGAGTATGGGTCGTTCTTCCTCCCATAAGAATTTTCGGTTCCAACCGCATTAGCGGGCGCCTCAATTTCATCAAGCAAAATTCGACAATTCTCCGTTGTATGCTCCGTGGTTTTCCAAAGGCGGCAGGGTACAAGTGGCGTGCTATTACCTACAGCAAGTTTTCTGACAAAGGAGGTTAATTCGGTCAGTTTAGCCTCAATAGACGAGTCATGTACCTCCGTCACCATTTTTAGGGGATTGTCACGAAAACAAAATTGTTGTGAATTGGCTGCCATGTTCGAGATGATGGCCTCCTCTTCTCCGTTTTCTTTTGTTCTTCGCCTGAAAACTCGATCTCATTTGATAATTTCTGGAAAATACTGCAAGTTTCTATCTCCACATAACCTTGTAATCATGCAAAACTTAAACAAAGCGGATTAGTGCACAACTGGCAATTATTATGAATTTTTAGAACTGACACTGAGTGACCCAGTGTCGAAATTGCAGAAAGTTTTTAACCCAAAATAAGTAAAATTAATTTAACACCATCCCGGCAACGACGCCAAAATTTTGACCGCGCTGTTGTGATGCGTCAAAATTAGTTATTTTTTATTTTTCCTCAGCTTACTTCTACTAGTAGTATCGGCAAGTAAGGGTCGATTCCACGAAGAACGGTAAATAAATTATGCTTTTTAAGAGTTAAATACTTTTAGCAATTAAAATAAAATAAAACGAGGGGGGATTTAGTTTACTTATTTTTACTAACAAATAATTTGCATAAAATAAATTAAATCAAAATAAACAAAGGAAATAAAAATCGAAAATATCAATTAAAGGAATAATCTAGCTCTTAGTTCCGTTATCCACCGTTTCGAATTAATTCATGCTTTAATGCAGCACTTATCTCTTCTCTAATCTCATGAACTCGTATTCCGAAGCCAACAACAAGCTCTGTTGACCCCAATTATTTCTTAAATTTATTTAACTAAAATAAGCTCTTTAATTAAACCTATCTAAGCGATGGATTCAAAACAAGCTCTTCAAATCTCGCTCGCTAGATGCATTAAAAATCAAAATAATGAAATAGGCAAGATATTAAGTTCATAAGCTCGACTTAAGGGATCTCGATTTTGTGTTACTCAATTGAGAAAATTCAATTGTTGCTACTTGTGAAATTAAAATTGCAACTTTTACGGATTACAACTTAATTTCTAGCATGAGACATAAAACTCCTAATCTAGTTGGCCAAACCAAATCAAGAAATTATATGGCATAATAATGAATTCAATAACACAAAAGTAATTCAAGAGACTTCGAGTTAAGAAAACTCTACAGGATTAAAACATGAATCATTCAAATATGGTTTCAAACTGTTGGGATTCGGTGCCTAAAACGAAGGCCCAGCGGAAGCGGTAAAATGAAAATTAATTCGATCCGAATCCCTACGAGGATCGATCGAGCTACATATATACGAATATAAAACAAAACATAAGAAGATACGAGAAAACATACCCTCGTAGTTCGTTGATTAAATGGTGATATCCGAGAAAGCGTTTCCCCAAGCTTTAGGCGATCTCCCTACGATTCCAATCTGCTCCAAGCTCTTGGATGACCCAACGCCAAAAGTACCATGTCTCTACTTGCCACGCGCCGGAGAAACAAATGGAACGACTATACCTCGTTATCCTCCAAGGATACGGCTAGAACAGTGTTATAGGAGCTAATCTAAAATGTGATTATAACACTCCAAGTATATAACTCACAATCTCTCAATATGTCTTGAATTGTCTCCAAGAAAAAATAAGAAGAAATGAAGAAGAAGAAGAAGAAGAAGAAGAAGAAGAAAAAGGCTTGGAGAAAATATTTTTCTCTCTCTCTTGCTTGTCTGAACTGTGAATCAAGTGCCAAGAAGAGTGAGATGGTGTTCTCTTTTATTCTGCAACCCATATGATACAACTCATTACACATGAGAGATTTCCCTACAAATGTCATTGTCTTCCATTATAAAATGGAAACAAAGACTAAGTGGAAGGTAGGTGGAAGGGGCGCGGCCATCATGAAGAAATCGGACGAGTTTGGTTCATATCGGACTCCCGTGGGTCCAAACAGATAAACTCCAATTTCGTTCCGATGTATTTATATCAATTAATTAATCCAATTAATTAATCATATCAAATACAAAATAATATAATTAATTTCTCCAAGAAATAATTATATCTACGAATTGAATTAATCACCCAGTAATTTATTTAATTTTTGCCGTAAATTAATTTATTCAATAAATCAATTTAGACATCCATGTCCCAATAATTAGATATCCAATATCTAATATTCATAATGAGAGAATAAGCTCGATTCATTCCGTCGTCAATCCTATTGCGCGACTCGGTAGGTCCGTCTCAGTTAGCAATGGGAGGAACCAAAGAGAAGTAGCACCACCTAGCCAGCCTGACGGTCTACACTGTACCCCAACTGAGAACGAATGATGGGATCATTCAAGAACCATTCTGTCGTGAATACTAGTATACGTATTAACCCTTCTTTCAAATGTCCCGATCAAGTTATAGGGTCACGGTCAGTCAAACCCGATCTATACTTGACGCTATGCATGAGTTAATGCAAATCGAGATCATCGAGCTCTCGTGTATCTAATACAACTAGCTCCAATGCTGTGGCCAAAGACTTATGATCTCATCTGCCAATAACCGCATAAGACATATAACCCGTTAACTAACAGGAGAAAGAATTCTATCTTGATATTTAGTAGGACCTGCTACTTGACCGTCAAGATGCACATCGAGGTTGACCCTTGCCTTCCGGTTTATAGGGTCGAACTACTCTAATGAAAATCTTGACGTCACAAGCACATCCCTACTAAATCCTCAAGTCGAAGGTTCACGAATACCTATCACAACCTTTCGATTCCGTCATTGATTGTCCCGGAGTGAAATTCATGTGACGAATCGAGGGTGAGTCGGTTTGAGTATACTAATACAATTAGCATACCTATAACGTGTGCTCCCACTAACCATTAGTGTTCGACAGGCACTCTCCATGTCATAGAACACGTCATACAAGTCTTCACATAAACTTAACGCCCAGTCAAGTTTCATCGACTTGCGAACGATTAAGTATTTGAGCTATAAACCTTTCCAGTGCCGACCCCCTTAACCAATAAGGAGTGGAATGTTTTGCTCTCAAATACACGAACTATTTTCTATATATATTTACGAGTTAGGAATGCCAGTAACTACCAGTAAATAAAGAAACATCCATTTGCCTTATGATAATGAATTACATAATAACAAGTACAATGCCCTCACTCATACATCCCCTGAGTGGCATTCGAGAGAATAATCCTAACAATCTCCCACTTGCACTCAATGCCACCCACTGTGGTATCTAATACCCATGTTCTCCAGATGACACTCCAAGCTAATCTGAGGAAGTGGCTTGGTTAGTGGATCAGCGACGTTGTAGGCTGAGTCTACTCTATGCAGCACAATGTATCCCTTTGCGAACAAATTCTCTTACGAGATGATATTTTCTCTCAATGTGTTTGGTACCGTTGTGAAACCTCGGCTACTTGGCCTGTGCTACAGCTCCGTCGTTGTCACAGAACAGCGGAACAGGCAGCTCAGCACATGGTATCACTTGAAGTTCTCCCAGAAACTTCTTAATCCAAAACCCTTCCTTAGAGCCTCCGAGGCTGCTTGATACTCAGCCTGACAGGTGGAATCAGCAGTCGCGCTTTGTTTGGCACTACGCCAAGATACTGCTCCTCCATTAAGAGTAAATATGTAGCTAGAAGTAGACATCGAATCGTCTTTCTGTCCTTGGAAGTCCGAATCAGTGAATCCCACCACATTCAGTTCTCCACCTCCATACATAAGAACCATATCTCTAGTCCTTCTCAAGTACTTGAGAACGTTCTTTAGGACAGTCCAATGTTCCCTACCTGGGTTTTCCTGAAACCTACTTACCATGCTCACAGCATGCGCAATGTCAGGTCTCGTACACAACATAGCATACATAAGGCTACCCACGGCCGAGGCATATGGTATATTACTCATTTCCTTTCGTTGTTCCTCACTTTGAGGACACATCTTCAAGGAGAGTTTTATTCCATGTCGCATCGGAAGGAACCCTCTTTTATAATCATCCATCTTAAATCGCATTAAGATTTTATCTATATAGAGGGCTTGGGAAAGACCTATCATTCTCTTCGCTCTATCCCGGTAGAGTCAAATACCAAGAATATAGGTTGCTTCTCCCAAGTCTTTCATGGAGACATTACTCGAAATCCAAGCTTTCATAGAACTGAGCATTCCCACATCTTTCCTATAGTAGAATGTCATCTACATATAGTACTAAGAATGCGATCTTGATCCCACTAACCCTCTTGTATACACAAGGTTCCTCTTCATTTTACACGAAGTCAAACTCTATAACTGCCTCGTCAAAATGAAGGTTCCAACTATGCGACGCTTGCTTCAGTCCATAAATGGAGCGCTGAAGTTTGCACACTTTCTTAATATCGACCTCGGACACAAAGCCTTTAGGCTGCTCTATATAGATTTCCTCCTCGAGGAATCTATTAAGAAAATCCGTCTTTACGTCCATTTGCCATATCTCATAATCGTGGTAGGCAGCTATAGCAAGCATCATGCGAATAGACTTGATCATAGCTACGGGCGAGAAGGTACAGTGGTAATCAATCCCTTCATTTTGGGTATAACCCTTTGCCACAAGCTTGGCCTTATAGGCGTCAACCTTACCATCCCCATCAGTCTTCCTCTTGTAGATCCACTTGTTCCCAATAGGCACTATGCCTTCGTGGTGATCTACTAGAATCTAAGCCTGATTCACATGCATCGAGTCTATCTCAGCTTCCATAGCTTCACGCCATTTCGTGGAGTCTACATCCACCATCGCTTGGTCATAGGTCATTGGGTCGGTCTCTTGGCTATCACTTGGAACCTCATGGAGACCTGGCTCCTCCAAGTGTACAAGGCCATACCTCTCAGGTAAATGTGACACCCTACTAGACCTACGAGGTGGTTATACTTGTGTTTCAGAAGGTTCGGTTGTATTTTCTTGCACAGGTGTCTCCTGAGGAGTTTCATTATATTCTTCCAAAGAAATACTTCTACCTGCTCCGCCTTCCTGAATGAACTCATCTTCCAGAAAGTGTGCTTGTAAAGTAACAACGATCTTTCGATCTTCGGGCATGTAGAATAGATAACCTATCATCCCAGACACTAATCTAATGAAAAGTCCCTTCGCGGACCTCTCTTCCAACTTTTCTACATTAGTCTTCTTGACATAGGCGGGACATACCCAAATACTAATGTGATTAAGACTTGGTTTCCTGCCCTCCCACATCTCATGTGGAGTTTTAGGAATGGATTCGGAAGGATATCTATTCAAGATATAAGCGGCAGTCAGGAGTGCATACCCCTACAGGTAATAAGTCAGTATAGCCTAGCATGGAATGGACCATGTTCAACAAGGTCCGGTTCCTTCTTTCTAACACACCATTTAACTGAGGAGTACCTAGAGGTGTTAGTTGTGATACTATTCCATGTTTCTTAAGGAAATCGTCAAACTCCATACTCATATACTCACCACCTCGGTCTGACCAAAGTGCTTTGATATGATTTCCAGTTTGTTTCTCGACTAGGGCCTTAAATTCCTGGAATTTCTCAAAGGCCTCGAATTTATGTTTCATTAAGTATACATAACTATACCTGGTATGATCATCTGTAAACGTAATGAAATACTGATATCCATCATGTGCTGCTTCCAAAGCACCACATACGTCGGTATGGATTAATCCTAGTTTATCAGTGGCTCTTTCAAAAGTCCCTGTGAAGGGGGACTTAGTCATTTTGCCTTTAAGGCAAGATTCACAAGTAGGAAAGGGATCCGATCCAATGGACCCATAAATCCATCCTTTTCCATTTTGTAAACCTTGGTCTGACCAACATGACCAAGTCTAATATGCCATCTCAAAACTTGATTACTTTCATCCCTACCACGCTTCCTAGTCATAATATTCACGACGACTTTGTTACTGAGGTTTAGATGATACAGTCCATTTAACAATGTAGCATTGCCCACTAGTTTATTTCCAAAATAAATTTTGCAGAAACCATCACCAATGAAAAATGAAAAGCCTTTCCAATCCATCACCGGAATGGATACAATGTTTTTATGCCCCTTGGGCAAAACAGGTACATCTTCTAAAGTCAGAACAAAACCAAATTCTAAACCCAAAAGAAGTGATCCTAGGTCGGTTGCCTATACACTATGCCCACTTCCGACAGTGATCATCACTTCCCCAGCTCCAAGCTTCCTACTTTGTTCCGGATCCTGATTCACGGTACAAATATGAGAACTAGTACCAGAATCCAGTATCCATGAAGTAGAAAATACAGTAGCAGAACAATTTGTTTCTAAAACTAAAAGTTATGTACCTGAAGTGCCATGAAGAATTGGACAGTCTCTAGCCTAGTGGCCCAACTCACCGCATTTGAGACAAACATCCTTCTTCTTGCTCTTCGGAACCATCGGGGCCTTGCCCTTACCCTTAAAGTCCTCGACTTGTGGTCCCATCTGCTTCTTGGTCTTTTTCTTCTTATTCTTATTCTTAGACCTTCGAGGTCCAGAATAAATCACAAGGGCAGACTCCTTCATCCGCGGAGTCTTCATTTGAGATTGAGCGGTTACCAGTTTGTTCATTAGCCCAGCTAAGTTGCACGCAATCTCATTGCAGTTGAAGTTCATAACAAACTATGAGAAGGAATTAGGGAGACACTGTAGGATAAGGTCGGTTTGAAGAGAAGCATCCATCTTAAAATCAAGAGCCTCCAATCTCTCGATCATAGATATTATTTTGAGGATGTGGTCCCCAAACTTCTCACCTTCCTTCATCCTTGCACCGAATAGTTGCTTGAACATCTCATATCTAGCAGTTCGACTGTGCTCACCATAAAGCTCGGTTAAGTGAGATAGAATCTGCCTAGCAGAAGTCATTTTCTCATGAGCTCTCTGAAGCTCATTAGACATAGAAGCCATCATTTAAGCACGGACTTTTACGTCATCCTTAACCCACTTTTCGTGGTTTTCAATCTCTTCCTGATTGGCTCTTGTCCATACTGGAGGCATCGAAATGTCTGTCTCCAAGATGTATCCCAGTGCCTCTATACTAAGGATTATCATCAGATTGTGGAGCCAATCTACAAAGTTAGGTCCGATCAAGGTGTTCTTTTAGAGTAGAATTGCGAGAGGGTTCATTGTCATATTGAGAGTTATGTCTGCATTAAGTACGACAGATTAATTAGTGACTCGTTTAATTATGATCTGAGTATAGAACTAAGGTTTTTTCTATTCTTGTTACCCATCTCCCACTATTTTTATCGGAATAACACACTCCTATGTGAAATCCGGAAGTATCGTTCGCTCTACTTCATAGTGGTGATCGAGTTCTTTATAAATCTTAATAGAGGGCAACCAAACAGGTTCTTAGTCTATCAATTTTCATAAAGTGGTGTCCAACACCAACCCATCTAATGGATGATTCGATCTTCTTTTTCCCCTTGTTCACTCCCCTCAACCTATATGGTTTCTATGGTTCGTGAACAAGTTAAGCTTATACCATCGATGCAAATTAGTTTCACAATTGGATCTTATCCGGCAACTAAACAGGTTTCTAGGGATAAAATTTGCTCCAACCGAAAGCATCCAATGCGCTCCCGGTAATTTATCCATCCTCCCCGAACGACTACCCCGATAACTCGGAAGCATAGAACATCCGGTTTGGATTTCAATTTTCTGAAAGCTCGATAGAGGGAAGGAATACCTTGAAACCTTATAAACTTAATAATTTGTCGAGGGAGAATTTTTGTGATTAATGTTACACTTTGCACATTAATTCATTTAAGCGCATTTGTAGCATTCATACCATATGAATAAACATTCACAACTAGTTGCTACCAACATGTAGTTCGTGGACCGTTCCTAGAATCAAAAACTCCGTAATCTAATTACAAGTCTTCGGTCTTGAATCTTCCTCTTCTCCAACGGATCTTCCTCCGGTCTTCGTCATTACATATAAATTTTACATTAAAAAATTGCATCCTATATACAAATATTTCTAGTAAAATAAATAGGCTCAAAACGGCCTTTACAACCCAATCGAATAAAACCGAATGATTCAAAACTAAGTCCGTGAACCACATCCCCATTCAAAAGCATTCATCCAATAAATACTATATAAATGGATTGCGTAGAGATACATTGATCCAATAAACATATAAACAATAAATAGAATCGATCCAATCAATTCACACAACCGGTAATATGAAAACATTCAAAATAATTCGGTCGTCAACAAGTATTCTAATCAATCAATACTCCCTTATAAAATGAAATACCATAAATCATTTAATCATATTAAATCTAATTTAATACGCGGGAAATTAATTTTCTGGAATACACGAAAAAATCGAGCGATTTAAATCGCTGCCGGACACGGCCCATGCGATTAACGCAGTCGGGTTACTCGGCTAGTTCCTAATCGATCGATTGGCACGTGCCGAATAACGCAGTCGGGTTACCCGGCGATCTCAAGACTAGCTTTGCGACACGGCCCATGCCGAATGGCACTGTCAGTTACCGACCGATCTCAGACCCGACTGCACACTGCACGGGTTATATTTAGACACAAACGAAAAATACAACTACAACGAACGAAAACATATACCACGATTATGACTATAAATGATTCTAAATCATTCACCATCCAATCAAGCATTTCAAATGCAAATATCGTATATACGATCGCAAGACCTATGCTCCGATACCACTATTGGGACTCGGTGCCTAAAACGAAGGCCCAGCGGAAGCGTTACAATGAAAATTAATTCGATCCGAATCCCTACGAGGATCTATCGAGCTACATATATACAAATATAAAATAAAACATAAGAAGATACGAGAAAATATACCCTCGTAGTTTGTTAATTAAATGGTGATATCCGAGAAACCGTTTCCCCAAGCTTTAGGTGATCTCCCTATGATTACAATCCGCTCCAAGCTCTTGGATGACCCAACGTCTAAAGTACCGCGTCTCTACTTGCCACGCGCCAGAGAAACAAACAGACCGACTATACCTCGTTATCCTTCAAGGATACGGCTAGAACAAGGTTATAGGAGCTAATCTAAAATCTGATTATAATACTCCAAGTGTATAACTCACAATCTCTCAATATGTCTTGAATTTTCTCCAAGAAAAACAAGAAGAAATGAAGAAGAAGAAGGCTTGGAGAAAATGTTTTTCTCTCTCTCTCCTACTTGTTTGAACCGTGAATCAAGTGCCAAGAAGAGTGAGATGGTCTTCACTTTTATTCTTCAACCCACATGACACAACTCATTACACATGAGAGATTCCCCTACAAAAGTCATTGTATTCCATTATAAAATGGAAACAAAGACTAAGTGGAAGGTCAGTGGAAGCGGGGGCGGCCATCATGAAGAAATCGGACAAGTTCGGTTCGTATCGGACTCCCGTGAATCCAAACAGATAAACTCCAATTTCGTTTCGATGTATTTATATCAATTAATTAATCATATCAAATACAAAATAATATAATTAATTTCTCCAAGAAATAATTATATCTACGAATTAAATTAATCACCTAGAAATTTATTTAATTCATTTGGCCGTAAATTAATTTATACGATAAATCAATTTAGACATCCAATGTCCCAATAATTAGATATCAAATATCTAATATTCATAATGAGAGAATAAGCTCGATTCATTCCGTCATCAATCCCATTGCGCGACTCGGTAGGTTTGTCTCAGTTAGCAATAGGAGGAACCAAAGAGTAGTAGCACCACCTATCCAGCCTGGCGGCCTACACTGTACCCCAACTGAGAATGAATGATGGGATCATTCAAGAATCATTCTGTTGTGAATACCAGTATACGTATAAACCCTTCTTTCAAATGTCCCGATCAAGTTGTAGGGTCACGGTCAGTAAAACCCTATATGTACTTGACGCTATGCATGAGTTAATGCAAATCGAGATCATCGAGCTCCCGTGTATCAAATACAACTAGCTCCAATGCTTTGGCCAAAGACTTATGACGTCATTTGCCAATAACCACATAGGACATATAACCCGTTCACTAACAGGAGAAAGAATTCTATCTTGGTATTCAGTAGGACCTGCTACTTGCCCGTCAAGTCGCACGTCGAGATTGACCCACGCCTTACGGTTTACAGGGTCGATCTACTCTAATGAAAATCTTGACGTCACAAGCACATCCCTACTAAATCCTCAAGTCGAAGGTTCACGAATACCTATCACAACCTTTCGATTCCGTCATTGACTGTCTCGGAGTGAAATTCATGTGACGAATCGAGGGTGAGTCGGTTTGAGTATATACTAATCGAATTATCATACCTATAACGTGTGCTCCCACTAACTATTAGTGTTCGATAGGCACTCTCCATGTCAAAGAACACGTCATACAAGTCTACACATAAACTTAAGGCCCAGTCAAGTTTCATCGACTTGCGAACGATTAAGTATTTGAGCTATAAACCTTTCTAATGCCGACCCCCTTATCCAATAAGGAGTGGAATGTTTTGCTCTCAAATACACGAACTATTTTCTATATATATATTTACGAGTTAGGAATGCCAGTAACTACCAGTAAATAAAGAAACATCTATTTGCCTTATGATAATGAATTACATAATAACAACTACAATGCCCTCACTCATACATCCCCTGAGTGGCATTCGAGGGCATACTCCTAACACGAACTCCCCTAAGAACTAGAATGAGAAGGTTAGTGATACTTGTTGGCTTTAGAAGATAAATAGTAATTTAGAATATGCATAAGAAAAGAAAGTAGAATTCTTCTCTCTTCCTCGTCGGAAAATAAGCTCGGTAGCCTTCTTCTTTGTCTGTCAGAAATATAATCTCAGACCTTTCTTTGATAATACTCCCTTATCTCTTAGTTTCCTTCTTTAATTAGATCTCCTTCATTCTTATCCTTCTTGAGTTTTTATTCTTTTGGAGTCTTTCCTTCAAAGTCAATTAAAATTCTTTTCTCTAGCATAGGGGATCGATTTTCACCTTATGGAACAAATTGGATGGATTTTAGTCATTTCTTGGGCACCACGTAAGAGGATTTTTGGGTCAGGGCCGACACTGGGTCACCCAGTGTGTGCGGCAGTTTCTTCATTAAAACCCAAATCACATTGACATGGTCCGTTTGATGACCCAAACTATTCTTTAAGCCTAAAAACTCCACCAAACACCTAAATTGAACAACAAATTGCCAAATGAAGTAAATTGCACATAAAATATAAATAGGTTAAAAATAACCGAGTGTGCCAACATAAAATTCATTAAAACCCAATAATTAACAATATTATTTGCACACTATTTTCGACCTATCAGTATGCTAATCACATTTTCAAAACAACTTTGAAATCATATAATCTCATAAATAAAATACCCATATTGAAAGTTCTTTCAAGAATTTCAAAACTCAAACCATGTGTATATTCGTAAGACTAAAATTAATTTTCTAAAAGTTAAACCGACTCGATCATGTCAAGTTCTCGATGACAATTCTTTTCGAATACACGCGGTTAAATAAAATGAAATTATGCAAATGATTGACTACATCCATACTCATGTATACCAGTTCGGCTCGTCACCAATTCCACTGATATTCGGTCAGAAAATCACACAATACAATCCAAAATCTTATTGTATAGACTTTAAAATCATCTTTTCCACATATGACTTGATATATCGACCATTATTCCGTTCTGCAACACTTCAACTATGCCATGATGAAACATGTTTTTTAAAGACAACTATACTGTCTCTCGAAATAAATTTAAGAAAATACATTTTCATGACAGCGAGCAAAATAGTTTATTCAAAATATATCATGTTGAAAAGTATAATTTTTAAATGTTCAAAAACAGTTTCATATATCTCAAAATAAACTAGCATGACTATATGTTTCTTTCAACAGTCCACAACATTTCTCCCAAATACACAACTCCATTTTCCAAGTTTAACCGACATATTGATTTTCCATAATCATAGTTTCTCAAGATCATCGGTTTTGTCCCAACTATTATATTTTATTACCTCATAATGTAACACATAATATTCTTCCGAATGTTTCTCAAAGTACATCAACTTATAACTGCAAATAACCTCAATGATATCCAAAAATCCAAATACTTACAGATCGTGAAGCTGACGATTCCCTGTGATACTGGCACATGTCTCAGCTCTAGAAAATACTAGATACAGATAATTTCAAAACATAGATTTTGCAAAATTAGTTCAACTCAAAATACGACATATCTCTTTCCAAAGAATCACGTTAATGCCATTTTGATAAGTTTAAAACAACCACAGTACCACACTGGTAAACTACATAACACACAAGCCCAAGTGAACGACAAAAACTTAGGGCTCTAATACTTGCCAACCGACAACTCAAATGACGTGACAAAAACACGACTCGACTCGACTCGACAACCTAGGTTTCCACAACCAAAGCTCCGATACCATATTCTTTAACACCCCCAGAGCCATTCGAGAGTATTACAGCGCCGTGGGCCCGAAAACGGTGCATAGAAGGCTAAAAGATATTTTTACAAACATTTTAAATACGTCTTAGCGGCGATGACGGTAATATCTTTTAAAATATTCAAAGACTTTATAAAATCTATTTATCAATACCGTCGTAAAATTTCATTTGGAAGTACAAGGCCAAAACGCCAAAACTCAATAGTTTCAAAAGTCTATGTTAAGCCACTGCTTGTACGTATCGACAAAATAGTTTAGAAAGGATTTTCCAAAATAAACCCAAATTCGCAAAATACTAAAAACCCATTTTAATACACACTCGTAGCGGATATAACAAATAACTAAAAATACTTTTGCAGCGGAAAAGTAACAACTAGTCCAAGTACTCAATTCATAAACACACGTCATAGCCAGTATCCTCCGGGAAGCTCATCTCTTCACGACCGCTACAAGCTCAAACTCCGAGTATTTAAAAATAAAGCCAACGACGGGGTCAGTCATAATACTCGGCAATCATAACGATAACATCACATCAATAATTACATACCAATGAAATTACAAAGTAAGAATATGACTAATGTAATATTACTGCTATAACTTTACCAACTCGTGATAATCCTTACCATATTGCACATCTCGTATTCTCGATTAAACAATGAACTCATACAAAACATCTGTATTTTACCTCAAACAATACCCAAGATCCTTAAAACATCATCATAACTCACCAATACGAAATATTCCAACTCTGTCCAACCTAATCCATCGGATAATATCATCAAGTCTCAGCATGATAATCGATTTCCAATCAACAGACAAGTACCAAGAAGAAAATACAGAACATACCTTAAGATACGCAATGCCACGACAATTCATGTCAGTCTAATCCGAGATCAGATAATACAACATACGGACATGGTCCTATAAAAGACTTATAAATGCATACTCACATGACAACATCAATATGCCCACAACAATAACAACAATGTATACTCATAGAAATCCGATGATCTAGTGCACACAGCATAGATCCCAAGACGATCCTGTTAGATCAACACGAGGTGGATAACCAACAATATACATATGCACAACAACACATGGGAATACAACGATCCAACGCACACAGCATAGATTCCCACGATGATCCTATCGGACCAACACGTGGTGGAAAACCTGTCCAACGATCCACCACACACAGCATAGATACCCAAGATGACCCCGTCGGACCAACACATGGTGGACATATGACAACTGTAATACCCGTAATTTCGATTTCCGGTAATTTCTTCTTTTTCGGCGAAAGTCCGTTTTGACGACTTGCTCATGACCGTTCCATCATTCTGAGAATGATTAATTCTGCACTTTTCGACATCCGAGTTCGTTTCGGTGCTGCTTTGTTGAGTTCCGTGCTTTTTAGCGACTTTTCCGCGCTTGAGTTCGGTTCTTACGAATCTCGTTCGAAACTGTCGTTTGGGGTTTTTCGTAAGTTCATTTAACGTTGTTATACGTGTTGTGAGCTTCGGTTTGATTATTCGTTGTCGTATGGTGATTTTCGGGTATTTGGGCCATTTTCGTAATTTCCTAAAGTTTGGGGTAATTACTTTCCGTTGTCGAATTTCGAGCCTTCGGGTGGTCAGAATCGTGTGTTCTACTAGCTCTTAGATTCGTATTTGTGAGTACTTCGTAACCGTATCTTCGGTTCGTATTCAGGTTCGGGTTTCTGTGTCGTTTTGTTGAGTTCAGGGTTACTAAACGACTTTTCTAAGTATGAGTTCGGCTTTGTAAAAATCACCATAAATTCTTGGAAACTCCAAAAATTCTGAATCTTTGCAATATTATAAAGCATCAAGTTAGATTTCCAATGGTTCAAACGGTGAGTCAATCGGAGTCCGGACGAAGGAGTTATGGTCGAAATAGCTAAGACTGCACGATGTGCCTTTTTGGTGTTAGGTGGGTATCAGTGTGCCGCGGCACACTTCAGGTATGCCGCGGAACTAAGCCGGTGCTGGGCAGTTTTTTTGGCCGTGGGCGCGGCACACTTGTCTGTGCCGCGGCACACGGTGCGAATCGGCTATTTAATGGCCTGGACCGAGTCATCCGGCCATTTCTCATTTTTCCCTTCGTTCCTTCGCGATTTCTTCAGCATAAGTGGATGGATTTGAGTAAGAGAATCATAGAACAACACGTTTTGGAAGTTTGATTCATGGATTAACATCATATTCCACCCGGATCGAAGGTAAGAACACCTAAACTCTTGGTTTTGGGAATTTTTGAGGTTTCTTGATGTTTTGGCCGATTTAATTCGTTTTAGTTTAGATTATTGTTAGAACATGGTTGTATACTCGAAATCATTCATTACCCCTGAAGTTTTGTGGAACGAATTTGAGTATTACCTTGAATAATCGATTGAATTGGACTATGCCCTCAAGATGTCTGATAAAATGCTTCAATGAGTAGAACTTGGGAAGTTCCATACGTTTTCGTAGAATTGTGGTTGAATTGATATCGTTGTGACTTAGGAACGAATTCTTGTGAAGAACTCGAGTCGGAACCCTTCCGTTCGTTCCCTTCTTTGGGATCCGAGCTTCCCGGTCGAACCGTGTTCTTCGGAGCATTCGGTAGCGGTTAGTAAGGCAAGTATCTTACTATACGACTTGTATCTTGCGACTAGTAATCACGTATGATATTTATGATGATTTTGCTTGCCTTCGTAAATATGTTCCGTTTGAATCGGTTGTGTATTCCGTAATTTGAAGGCTTTGTGATAATAGTGCTATGTTGGTATACATGTTAGGTGTTGTGCCATTTGTGCAGGATTTCGACGTACATATGGATGGTTGTGCACTTGGTTGTGCAATGTATCGTGTACCAAACGTGCGATATGTTGATTGATGATAGTTTTTTTGAGAGTATTGAGATTGTGTTATGTGCGTATGATGTACGATTTTGTGGTGATCAACGTGATTGACTAACTGTGCTCATTATCGCATGTAATGTGAATGTGAATGTGGTGTGCTGGAACGCTAAGTTCACTCGTGCGGGTTCGACGGCGCCTACGAGGATTCATGGCACAGGTCCATGGGATCAGAACTTAGTGTGTGGTGCTGAGGTCCAATCGTGCGGGTCTGACGAGGCCTACGATGATTCATGGCACAGGTCCATGGGATCAGGACACAGTACGTCCAACCGTGCGGGCTCGACGGGGCTTACGGTGAGACGTGGCAGTGGACTACGGTGTTGGGACTCTTTGTTGTGATTGTTGCGTTTGCTCAATCCGTGTGGGTTGTTGAACCTACGGAGACTCGTGGCAAGCGATCACGGAGTCATGAGCATGATTGATTGTTGTGATTGTTGTGTTTGCTCAATCCGTGTGGGTTGTTGAACCTACGGAGACTCGTGGCAAGCGATCACGGAGTCATGAGCATGATTGATTGTTGTGATTGTTGTGTTTGCTCAATACGTGTGGGTTGTTGAACCTACGGAGACTCGTGGCAAGCGATCACGGAGTCATGAGCATGATTGATTGTTGTGATTGTTGTGTTTGCTCAATCCGTGTGGGTTGTTGAACCTACGGAGACTCGTGGCAAGCGATCACGGAGTCATGAGCATGATTGATTGTTGTGATTGTTGTGATTGGTTAAGTCCGTGCGAGTTATTGAACCTACGGAGACACGTGACAGGGGATCACGGTGTCACGAATCATGTTTTGTAAATCAAACTCTTTGTAAGAAAGTTTTAAGAAAAGAATGTTGGGACGAGCCCTATGAGATTTATGGAGATGTTTTCGTACCGTAAATTGTTGAAATACAATTTTGAGATTTGGTTAAGACCCTAAGATTTTCGAAAGTTTTTGAAATTCTAAAAATTCCCGAGATGATAATCTTATTTTCGAATGCTTCATAGCTTGTATTTCCTTGTGAAAACCTCCCGAGGATATTTTGATACTTGATCGTTATATTTCATTCACGATTATTACTTTCTTGTTATATTTCGTATGATTTGATACTTGCACTAGTAAAACAGTGGAGTTTTACTAACCCCCGAGTAATCGGGGGGTGGATGTCTGTTTTGCGTCCAGGTACATGCAGATTTAGGGAGCAGTCACAGGATTGGCACAAGAGGATGACGAGCTGCGATACTAATCAAGAGTCGAGAGTTGGTAGAGTTTGGTTGTATTATTGGAGTTGATTCAGTCTTCCGCTGTATTGTGTTTCGACCCCTGTGTGGGTAATGTTGTTAGTCAGTTCTGTTGATAGAGTTGTGTGACCTCATCGGTCCGTGTGTTTATGTGTAAGTGACTTTAACGGTATGTATTATTATATTGTTTGACCCTGGCCAGGCAAGCATTTGGTTGTTTATGGATGTTTAGCCTGGTAGATCCTTGTGGAAAGGGTCTACGGCGTGTAATATTCCCATGCGGTTTTGGGGGTGTTACATTTATGGTATCGGAGCTTAGGTTGCGGAAACCTAAGCTGTCGGGTCGAGTTGAGTCGTGGTTTGTCGTGTAACGTGTTGTCTTGTCGTTCGAGTCGTCAGGTGACAAGTTGAGTTGTGCGTAGTCACAACGTGTCGGATATGTTGTCGGATGAGATTAGTATCGTGGGCAACCGTCATCTCCGTGCGGCCTGTGTACGTAAGTCTCCTCCTTTATGCGTAATACCTGTGTATCTCGATTTTATCTTAGTGAGTTAATTGCGGTGCATGATTTTGTTTACACAGCATTGTGTGATGTAGTCGTGTTTAATACTTGTGGCACATGGTATGAGTATAGCTGAGCGTATTGTTGTTTTACTTTTGAACCACCGCGTGGGGTGGTATGGTGTGAAGGTTGTAAACCTCGATGGGTTCTGTGAAGATATCAACGGTAGAGTTTGTGAGAAACTCCGATGAATGATCTTGTTGTGCGTTTAAACTTGAGACCACGAGATGTATTTGATTGAATTGGCGACCGTGGTTGCCATTTGTGTATGTGGTTTTAAATTCGACTATTTTTGGAATGTTGTAATTTTTGTCCAGTTTGAGAATATCTTCTGTAGGACTTTACAGTTTGAGAATTTTGTAGAAATCGATTTTTGGAAAATATTTTGGTGGTGCGGTCAAACCACGGTTTATGTGGATTTTTAAAATTTGTTAAACTTTGACAAATGGGCCGTGTATTTTCAAATGACACAATCAGACGGTATTTGAAAAATGTGTTTTGAAGTACTTCGGACATTGTAAAATATTACCGTCGTCTTGGTTATGAACTAAAGGATTTTGAAAATCTTTTTTTTATTTTGCAGAACGATTTTTGGTTTTTGGAATTTTGAACTTCATATGTCCACGTGTTGGGGCAAGTGGTTGTGATAAGTTTGTGGTGTTGTTGTGCTCGCCGGAGAATGTTTCAGTGTTTTCTAAATGTTGAGATACATGGTTTTGATTGGACGATCGGGGTATTAAAAGTGTTTTCAAAAAAAATTCATTTCACCAAATTTTTCAAACTTGAGAATTTTAAAAAAAATTATCATTTGAATAATACCCCGGAAATATTTTTTTTTTTTTTTTTTGCTGCGAGTGTTTGATCCCTACGATACGTGTGTGGTTTTGACTGTGTTTGGTTGGGTAGAATCCAAACACCTCTGTTGATGTGACTGTGCGAATTATTTTTGAATGAAGTTCTTAAATTACAGTGTTAGTTCATGCACATGTGTGATGACTTGGAGTTGATGCTTTATCGTGCTGCTATTATCGTCCTATGTGGACGTTGTGACGTTTGTATGGTTGCGTTATTCTGTTTGGTCGTCCGTTCAGTATGCCGAGAGGTCGTGGCCGAGGACGTGGTCGTAGTCGTGGTCGTAGTCGTGGTCGTGATCAAGAGCGTGAGAGGGCGACTCCCTCCTTGCCAAGTACCGATCAGCTCAGTACAGATCAGGGACATTCGACTAGCGTTAATGTTGACATTGGCGCCGCCACCATCCTTCGTCAGGTGGTTGATCAGTTAGTGCAGATGAATTAGGTCGTACATCAGAATGAGAACCCGGATGGGGATAACGGGTCTAGTAAGTGGATTCGAGATGTGATGAGGATGCAGCCGCCCCGTTTTGTGGGTTCATCTGTCTCGTTAGGTTGGGAAGGCTGGCTCTTCCAGTTGGACAGAACATTTGATGTTGTAGCTTGTCCGGATGAGAAGAGGGTACCCATTGCTCAGTACTTGCTTGACAAAGAAGCTGCAGACTGGTGGCAGGCTGTAGTGCCTGCCGATCGCACACCTACATGGGCTGAGTTTAAGACCGCCATGGAGGCAGAGTATTGCCCGTTTCCTGTTCGTGAATGCAGGATCGTTGAGTTTTTCTCAGCTGCGCCCCAGGATGTGTCGATATCCCAGGCCATAGTCGGTTTTAATCGACAGCTGGCTTATGTTCGTGATCAAGTGAGAAGTGAAGCGGACAAAGTTCGATACTTCAATATGCGCATGAAACCCCATATCCGTGAGAGTATGGCTCCGTTCATGTGTACCACCCTGAAGGAATATCAGGACCGAGCTTTAGCCATTGAGATGGCCGTTTCGGTATCGGAATCTGGTTCAGAGAGTAAGAGACAGAAGACCTCGAGTAACTTTTCAAGAGGCCAGAGAAGTGAGATCCGTGAGCCTGTTACTTCACAGTTTCCTTCTGGGAGCACTCCTCGTTCGGTTGACCAGTCTAAGAATCCTACTCATGAGCCGAGTAAGACAAGCGGCGTGAAATTATGTTTCAATTGTAGCCGTGTGGGCCATACTCGTAAGAATTGTCGCTCGCCCCAAGTTAACTGTTTCAAATGTGGACATGTGGGACATCAGGCGGTACACTGCAAGACCGTCGTTGAGATGTTCGGGAGCCGAGATCCCGCCCCTACACGTGGAGAGATCAGTGGTGCCCAATAGCATAGTTGCGTGTTGTATTTGTGTTGTAATTCGAGTACAGATTGATATTTGTTGTGTGAACTTTTTGGTTTTGTTTGTAGTCTACCCTGATGTTTTATTTTAAGTTTCGGGACGAAACTTATTTTTTGTGAGATAGAATGTAATATCCGGTACCTTCGTTTTCCGTTATCTTGAATTGTTTGTGTTTTGACATCAGACATTTTCTTGTTGATGAGAATCGGAATGATTTCTATCGTAATACTCTATTTGTTTCTATCGCATAGCCGTTTTAGTTGGGTGCAACTTATTGTCGTATACGTTTCTTTGACTAAATGTGTGCATATGATGTGGTATGTGATGCGTCGTTAATTGCTCGTTATTGCTTTGAATCATTGTCGGTGGCGTTGTGTTGGTCGTCGTGGAGCGTGTATTCACGCCGTATGTCTCCTTGCATTTCTTGCAGCGTTTCGCCGTTGGGCATGAGTTTTAGGTTTTTGTGTATCTCGTCGAGTTGTCCTGGCAGGGATATCGCTTCTCCCTACTTGTTTTAAGTTTCGGGACGAAACTTCTTTTAAGGGGGGTATAATGTAATACCCGTAATTTCGATTTCCGGTAATTTCTTCTTTTTCGGCGAAAGTCCATTTTGACGACTCGCTCATGACCGTTCCATCATTCTGAGAATGATTAATTCTGCACTTTTCGACATCCGAGTTCGTTTCGGTGCTGCTTTGTTGAGTTCCGTGCTTTTTAGCGACTTTTCCGCGCTTGAGTTCGGTTCTTACGAATCTCGTTCGAAACTGTCATTTGGGGTTTTTCGTAAGTTCATTTAACGTTGTTATACGTGTTGTGAGCTTCGGTTTGATTATTCGTTGTCGTATGGTGATTTTCGGGCATTTGGGCCATTTTCGTAATTTCCTAAAGTTTGGGGTAATTACCTTCTGTTGTCGAATTTCGAGCCTTCGGGTGGTCGGAATCGTGTGTTCTACTATCTCTTAGATTCGTATTTGTGAGTACTTCGTAACCGTATCTTCGGTTCGTATTCAGGTTCGGGTTTCGGTGTCGTTTTGTTGAGTTCAGGGTTACTAAACGACTTTTCTAAGTATGAGTTCGGCTTTGTAAAAATCACCATAAATTCTTGGAAACTCCAAAAATTCTGAATCTTTGCAATATTATAAAGCATCAAGTTAGATTTCCAATGGTTCAAACGGTGAGTCAATCGGAGTCCGGACGAAGGAGTTATGGTCGAAATAGCTAAGACTGCACGATGTGCCTTTTTGGTGTTGGAGTGGACTGTACCGTGTGCCGCGGCACACTTCAGCTGTGCCGCGGAACTAAGCCAGTGCTGGGCAGTTTTTTTGGCCGTGGGCCGCGGCACACTTGTCCTGTGCCGCGGCACACAGTGCAGATCAGCCTATTTAATGGCCTGGACCGAGTCATCCGGCCATTTCTCATTTTTCCCTTCGTTCCTTCGCGATTTCTTCAGCATAAGTGGATGGATTTGAGTAAGAGAATCATAGAACAACACGTTTTGGAAGTTTGATTCATGGATTAACATCATATTCCACCCGGATCGAAGGTAAGAACACCTAAACTCTTGGTTTTGGGAATTTTTGAGGTTTCTTGATGTTTTGGCCGATTTGATTCGTTTTAGTTTAGATTATTGTTAGAACATGGTTGTATACTCGAAATCATTCATTAACCCTAAAGTTTTGTGGAACGAATTTGAGTATTACCTTGAATGATCGATTGAATTGGACTATGCCCTCAAGGTGTCTGATAAAATGCTTCAATGAGTAGAACTTGGGAAGTTCCATACGTTTTCGTAGAATTGTGATTGAATTGATATCGTTGTGACTTAGGAACGAATTCTTGTGAAGAACTCGAGTCGGAACCCTTCCGTTCGTTGCCTTCTTTGGGATCCGAGCTTCCCGGTCGAACCGTGTTCTTCGGAGCATTCGGTAGCGGTTAGTAAGGCAAGTATCTTACTATACGACTTGTATCTTGCGACTAGTAATCACGTATGATATTTATGATGATTTTGCTTGCCTTCGTAAATATGTTCCGTTTGAATCGGTTGTGTATTCCGTAATTTGAAGGCTTTGTGATAATAGTGCTATGTTGGTATACATGTTAGGTGTTGTGCCATTTGTGCAGGATTGCGACGTACATATGGATGGTTGTGCACTTGGTTGTGCAATGTATCGTGTACCAAACGTGCGATATGTTGATTGATGATAGTTTTTTTGAGAGTATTGAGATTGTGTTATGTGCGTATGATGTACGATTTTGTGGTGATCAACGTGATTGACTAACTGTGCTCATTATCGCATGTAATGTGAATGTGAATGTGGTGTGCTGGAACGCTAAGTTCACTCGTGCGGGTTCGACGGGGCCTACGAGGATTCATGGCACAGGTCCATGGGATCAGAACTTAGTGTGTGGTGCTGAGGTCCAATCGTGCGGGTCTGACGAGGCCTACGATGATTCATGGCATAGGTCCATGGGATCAGGACACAGTACGTCCAACCGTGCGGGCTCGATGGGGCTTACGGTGACACGTGGCAGTGGACTACGGTGTCGGGACTCTTTGTTGTGATTGTTGCGTTTGCTCAATCCGTGTGGGTTGTTGAACCTACGGAGACTCGTGGCAAGCGATCACGGAGTCATGAGCATGATTGATTGTTGTGATTGTTGTGTTTGCTCAATCCGTGTGGGTTGTTGAACCTACGGAGACTCGTGGCAAGCGATCACAGAGTCATGAGCATGATTGATTGTTGTGATTGTTGTGTTTGCTCAATCTGTGTGGGTTGTTGAACCTACGGAGACTCGTGGCAAGCGATCACGGAGTCATGAGCATGATTGATTGTTGTGATTGTTGTGTTTGCTCAATCCGTGTGGGTTGTTGAACCTACGGAGACTCGTGGCAAGCGATCACGGAGACATGAGCATGAGTGTTTGTTGTGATTGTTGTGTTTGCTCAACTGTGTGGGTTGTTGAACCTACGGAGACTCGTGGCAAGCGATCACGGAGTCATGAGCATGATTGATTGTTGTGATTGTTGTGTTTGCTCAATCCGTGTGGGTTGTTGAACCTACGGAGACTCGTGGCAAGCGATCACGGAGTCATGAGCATGATTGATTGTTGTGATTGTTGTGATTGGTTAAGTCCGTGCGGGTTATTGAACCTACGGAGACACGTGACAGGGGATCACGGTGTCACGAATCATGTTTTGTAAATCAAACTCTTTGTAAGAAAGTTTTAAGAAAAGAATGTTGGGACGAGCCCCATGAGATTTATGGAGATGTTTTTGTACCATAAATTGTTGAAATACAATTTTGAGATTTGGTTAAGACCCTAAGATTTTCGAAAGGTTTTGAAATTCTAAAAATTCCCGAGATGATAATCTTATTTTCGAATGCTTCATAGCTTGTATTTCCTTGTGAAAACCTCCCGTGGATATTTTGATACTTGATCGTTATATTTGATTCACGATTATTACTTGCTTGTTATATTTCGTATGATTTGATACTTGTACTAGTAAAATAGTGGAGTTTTACTAACCCCCGAGTAATCGGGGGGTGGATGTCTGTTTTGCGTCCAGGTACATGCAGATTTAGGGAGCAGTCACACGATTGGCACAAGAGGATGATGAGCTGCGATACTAATCAAGAGTCGAGAGTTGGTAGAGTTTGGTTGTATTATTAGAGTTGATTCAGTCTTCCGCTGTATTGTGTTTCGACCCCTGTGTGGGTAATGTTGTTAGTCAGTTCTGTTGATAGAGTTGTGTGACCTCATCGGTCCGTGTGTTTATGTGTAAGTGACTTTAACGGTATATATTATTATATTGTTTGACCCTGTCCGGGCAAGCATTTGGTTGTTTATGGATGTTTAGCCTGGTAGATCCTTGTGGAAAGGGTCTACGGCGTGTAATATTCCCATGCGGTTTTGGGGGTGTTACAACAACGATGCCCAAATTCATGTTAGCAACAATACACAAATGCATGACAACAACAATACATGAATATGTCACAACATGATCGACATAAAATGACAAAATGATTAGAGTATTTGCTCTGAGTCCTTTGATAGAAATCTCGATGTCAAAACCTTCACCAATGCTTATCCTCAATATTCGATGATCCAAAATATCATGGACTGTAGATAACTCATATCCTCATCTTTACCACAATGTATCCTCGATATCCAAGTATACCAGTAACGAAGGTAAATCATATACATTATGATTTAACTCCCAAAATAGGAAAACAACAGACAATCCAATCTCCATAATCCACAATTATATTGATTGATATATGAATTATAAAAGAAATGAAACCGAAATCATTTATTGAATATTATAAACTGAACAAGTAATAACTTGCCTCGATACCGATACGATGAAGCCATTACCAATTTCCTTGCCTTCGTCTACAAGCTCCCCGGCCCTGACCAAAGCAATTCACGAACATCCTCGAACTCGACTGCAACATATTATTCTAATCAACGATCAATCCTCACAACCTATTGTAATAATCGATAACAACTAGTTCGATAACAACCAATATAGCCAATCAACAAACCCAATGGTTCCACAATATCTCGATTAAACACTAATCCGAATAACTCAATCAATCAATCACGAATCTATAACCATAATACGATTCCGCAATCCGATAAACAACATATCAACAATTAATCTAATATGTTCGAACATCTAAATCGTCACATCACCATCTTTCTCAACAAGCTTCAAGCAACACCAAGAATCACAATAACACTTACATATTCGCCATCATACGAAGTAAACAACGACAACAACATCAAGAATCTGAAATAAAGGAAGGGATTACATCAACACACCCCTTCAACACAATCCAAAACCGCTACAATCATATCAATACCCATATATCAATAACAATATCAACATGATTCGGAAATCCATCTTACAAGCATGTTCGAACGAATCACCATTCTCGCAACATGAAGAATCTTAACCAATATCTTAAATCTCTTATCACAATTACATTTAATCACGTATAACATCATCATACATAATAGGATAAACCAATATATTTCCTAACATGTAAACATCCTTCTAAAACGAACTACTATCGAATGTATATAATTATTACCTTTTATTGGCGAACTATGGTGAAGAACAATCAAACTCCCTCCAAGAATCATTAACAAATTTAAGAACAAAGCTCTAATCCATGCTCTCAAGCTTAATGTTGTTAATGGTGATCATTTCTACAAACACTCAAGTGTTTGGAACCTCAAAACCTCGCCCAAGAACTCTCTCTATCGGATGAAGGGAAGAAATGGCCGAAATGAATAACCATACCCAACTGCACATATTTATAGACTCAAAAATTACGTACGCTACATGAACAACCTAACATCCATAACATCCCTTACGTACGTTATCCAACCCTGATAGCGTACGTAACAATAATCAAAAGGCTACTGCCTCATTTCCTTGCATACGCAACATGCAACACCAACATACGCAACAAAGCCTTACGTATGTTATCTGACCTTGATAGCGTACGTAACAACAGTCCAGAGGCTACTGCCTCAATTCGTTCAATGACTTACATATGCAAATCTCATGTCATAGCGTACGTAATATAGTCGTTGACTTGCTACAGTAGTAAACTCATTTAACGTACGTAATCCGCAATCCATAACATACGTTAACTTCGATGTTTGACTTGCCTTGTCCACACCCGCGCCAAAAGTTGCCGACCACGGGACCCACTTGTCGGTCATAGCCTGATCCTCTCCACTATGATCTTACGTACGTTAACTGTCCTTCTTAACGTATGTAAGATTTGCACATTAACGTGCGTTAAGTTCGTACGTTAGCGCGCGTTAATCAGGTTTTACTTAGCCAATTCCAACTGTTCATGTCCGTATCGACATACTGGATACGTATACACAACATATTAAATACGTATACTCGTTCCAATAATATTCTTATACGATACACGCTATCCTCAAATACAATTGCCGACCAACTATGACAATTACACTAATATAACTGTCTCAATCCTTTAATTATTATATCTATAATATACAGATTCTACACTGTGTAATATAACTCGGGTAAAATAACATTAAGGAACCATAGCAGAAATTCAGGATATTACATTCTACCCCACTTAAAATAAGTTTCATCCTAGAAACTTGCAATCTGGTCGCTATCAAAAGTTCAACCACAATATCCAGAATCATCACGAAAACGATCAATCATCATCGTTAACGAGTAACAAAAATAGTATACTCAAAATGCGTGAAGTTGATGATTTCCTACGATACTAGCAAATGACTCCACTTCAAAGCCTCAATTCGCTTACAATCACAATTTCACAACAAAATATATCGTTATAACTCAATTATGGAATAATCTATCCGTGCCAAAGCTTGTCTGCCTGATCGCATACAATAAAGTCCCAATCCTGATAAAAACCAATAATACACGATACATCTGTGAAACAACTGCCCAAAATAATGGAAACAAATCCCGAAACATCGACACAAAGTCTGAACGCTCATACGATCAATAACAATGATCAACCAATAAATTAACCGAGAATATCATCGACATGATAAACTCCAATACGACCAACCAAAGGTCAAAACACAACTGATAATATCATCCACATGATAAACTCCAATACTACCAATGAACGATCAACAATAACCGAGAATACCCTCACATGGTAAGCTCCAACACGATCAATACAGAACCACAGGGACAGATATACGAAAGAGTAAAATTCTCAAAATATTACACAAATCACATATAGTGGATCTCAAAGAAACACGCCCAACTTTTGAAAATACTCCTCGGCGCATGAACAATCACTCATGAACCGACGAACATACCCAATCATATATGGAGTATGAACGATTGATCAATATGGCTCAAAAGTAAAAAAATCACTATAGCAAAATCACGCTACTACCACACCAATAGAGTCACATAGCACATATGCCCAGGTTTTACGAAACCCCAAGTTCCAAAATCATATTCTGTACTGAATCTATAACACGCGATGTTTTTCTGTTATCTGGTCAACCAACCGGTCATCCCTGGATAACCAAACTACCATACTGAATTTCGAATCTTTTTTCATCGTACCATTGATGTGTTATCCAGTTTGTGAGTCTCACTCAGAACTCCACCATGATATGCATTATGCACTACGTTTGTACGTATGCTAATCACATTTTCAAAACAGCTTTGAAATTATATAATCTAGTCAATAAAATACCCATTTTGAAAGTTCTTTCAAGAATTTCATAACTCAAAACATGTATGTATATTCGTAAGACTAAAATTAATTTTTGAAAAGTTAAACTGGCTCGCTCATGTCAAGTTCTCGATGACAATTCTTTTCGAATACACGAGGTTAAATAAAATGAAATTATGCAAATGATTGACCACATGCATACTCCTGTATACCAGTTCGGCTCGTCACCAATTCCACTGACATTCAGTCAAAAAATCACATGAGAGAATCTAAAATTTTATTGTATAGACTTTGTTAAATCATCTTTTCCACATATGACTTGCTATATCGACCATTATTCTGTTCTGCAACACTTCAATGATGCCATGATTAAACATGTTTTTAAGGACAACTATAATGTCTCTCAAAATAAATTTAAGAAAATACATTTTCATGACAGTGAGCAAAATAGTTTATTCAAAATATATCATGTTGAAAAGTATCATTTCAAATGTTCAAAAACAGTTTCATATATCTCAAAATAAACTAGCATGACTACATGTTCCTTTCAATAGTCCACAACATTTCTCCCAAATACACAACTCCGTTTTCCAAGTTTAACCGACATATTGATTTTCCATAGTTTCTCAAGATCATCGGTTTTGTCCCAACTATTATATTCTGTTACCTTATAATGTAACACATAATATTCTTCCGAATGTTTCTCAAAGTACATCAACTTATAACTGCAAATAACCTCAATGCTATCCAAAAATCTAAATACTTACAGATCGTGAAGCTGACGATTCCCCGTGATACTGGCACATGTCTCAACTCTAGAAAATACTCGATATATATAATTTCAAAACATACATTTTGCAAAATTAGTTCAATGCAAAATACGACACATCTCTTTCCAAAGAATCACGTTAATGCCATTTGGATAAGTTTCAAACAACCACAGTACCAAACTGGTAAACCACATAACACACAAGCCCGAGTGAACAACAAAAACCCATGGCTCTAATACTTACCAACCGACAACTCAAATGACGTGACAAAAACACGACTCGACTCGACCCGACAGCCTACGTTTCCACAACCAAAGCTCCGATACCATATTCTGTAACACCCCCAGAGCCATCCGAGAATATTACAGCGTCGTGGGCCCCAAAACGGAACACACAGCTTTACAAACATTTCAAATACGCCTAAGCGGCGATGATGGTAATATCTTTTCAAATATTCAAATACTTTATAAATTCTATTTATCATACCATCGTAAAATCTCATCTGAAAGTACAAGGCCAAAATACCAAAACTCAATAGTCTCAAAAGTATACGTTAAGCCAGCGGTTGCATGTATCGAAAAAATAGTTTAGAAAGCGATTTTCCAAAACAAACCCAAAATCGCAAAATACTAACAACCCATTTTAAAACACAGTAGCAGCGGATATAGCAAATAACTAAAAATACTTTTGCAGCGGAAAAGTAACAACTAGTCCAAGTACTTAATTCATAAACACACATCATAGCCAGTATCCTCCGGGAAGCTCACTCTTATGACCGCTACAATCTCAAACTCCGAGTACCTAAAAATAAAGCCCACGACGGGGTCAGCCATAATACTAAACAATGATAAAGATCACATCACATCATTAATTACATACCAATGAAATTACAAAGTAAGAATACGACCAATGTAATCTTACCGCCATAACTTTACCAACCCGTGATAATCCTTGCCAAAGTAAGCATTACCATATTGCACATCTCGTGTTCTCAATTAAACAATGAAGTCATACATAACATCTATACTGTACCTCAAACAAAACCCAAGATCCTTAAAACATCATCATAACTCACCAATACGAAATATTCCAACTCTGTCCAACCTAATCCATTAGATAATATCATCAAGTCTCAGCATGATAATCGATTGCCAATCAACAGACAAGTACCAAGAAGAAAATACGGAACATACCTTAAGATACGCAATGCCACGACAATTCATGTCAGTCTAATCCGAGATCAGATAATACAACATACGGACATGGTCCTGCAAAAGACTTACAAATGCATATTCACATGACAACATCAATATGCCCACAACAATAACAACAATGATACTCATAGAAATCCGATGATCCAGCGCACACAGCATAGATCCTAAGATGATCCTGTTAGATCAACACGAGGTGGATAACCAACAATATACATATGCACAACAACACTTGGGAATCCAACGATCCAGCACACACGGCATAGATTCCCACGATGATCCCATCGGACCAATACGTGGTGGAAAACCCGTCCAACGATCCAGCGTACACAACATAGATACCTAAGATGATCCCATCGGACCAACACATGGTGGACATACGACAACGATGCACAAATGCATGTTAACAACAATACACAAATGCATGACAACAACAATACACGAATGTGTCACAACATGATCGACACAAAATGACAAAATGAATAGAGTACTTGTCCCGAGTCCTTCGAGAGCAATCTCGATGTCAAAAACCATCACCAATGCTTATCCTCAATATTCGATGATCCAAAATATCATGGACTGTAGATAACTCATATCCTCGTCTTTACCACAATGTATCCTCGATATCTAAGTATACCAATAACGAATGTAAATCATATACATTATGATTTAACTCCCAAAATAGGAAAAAAAACATACAGTCCAATCTCCAGAATCCACAATTATATTCATTGCTATATGAACTATAAACGAAATGAAACTGAAATCATTTATTGAATATTATAAACTGAACAAGAAATAACTTGCCTCGATACCGATACCATGAAGCTGTTACCAATTTCCTTGCCTTCATCTACAAGCTCCTCGGCCCTGACCAAAGCAATTCACGAACATCCTCGATCTCGACTGCAACATATTATTCTAATCAACGATCAATCCTCACAACCTATTGTAATAATCGATAACAACTAGTTCGATAACAATTAATATAACCAATCAACAAACCCAATGGTTCCACAATATCTCGATTAAACACTAATCCGAATAACTCAATCAATCAATCACGAATCCATAACCATAACACGATTCCACGATCCGATAAACATATCAACAATTAATCCAATACGTTCGAACATCTAAATCATCACATCACCATATTCCTCAACAAGCTTCAAGCAACACAAACATTCACAACAACACTTACATATTCGCCATCATATGAAGTAGACAACGACAACAACATCAAGACCGAGATGAAGAAAGGGATTACATCAACACACCTCTTCAATAAAATCCAAAACCACTACAATCATATCAATACCCATATATCAATAACAATATCAACATGATTAGGAAATTCATCTTACAAGCACGTTCGAACGAATCACCATTCTCACAACATGAAGAATCTTAACCAACATCTTAAATCTCTTGTCACAATTCCATTTAATCACGTTTAACATCATCATACATAATAGGATAAACCAACATGTTTCCTAACATGTAAACATCCTTGTAAATCGAACTGCTATCGAATGGATATGATTATTATCTTGTATTGACGAACTATGGTGAAGAACAATCAAACTCCCTCCAAGAATCATTAACAACTTTAACAGCAAAGCTCTAATCCATGCTCTCAAGCTTAATGTTGTTAAAGGTGATCATTTCTACAAACACTCAAGTGTTTGAAACCTCAAAACCTCGCCCAAGAACTCTCTCTATCGGATGAAAGGAAGAAACGGCCGAAATGAATAACAATACCTAACTGCACATATTTATAGACTCAGACATTACATGCGCTACATGAACAACCTAACGTCCGTAACATCCCTTACGTACGTTATCCGATCCTGATAGCGTACATCACAATAATCTAGAGGCCAGTGCCTCATTTCCTTTCGTACGCAACATGCAACACCAACGTACGCAACCAAGCCTTACGTACGTTATCTGATCTTGATAGCGTACGTAACAACAATTCATAGGCTACTGTCTCAATTCGTTCAATGACTTACGTACGCAAAGCCCATGCCATAGCGTACGTAATATAGTCGTTGACTTGATAACGTAGTATACTCATTTAACGTACGTAATCCTCAATCCATAACGTACGTAAACTTCGAAGTTTGACATTCCTTGTCCATACCCATGCCGAAAGTTGCCGACCACGGGATCCACTTGTCGGTCATAGCCTGATCCTGTCCGCTATGATCTTACGTAAGTTAATTGTCCTTCTTAACGTATGTAAGATTTGCACATTGACGTGCATTAAGTCCTTACGTTAGCGCACGTTAATCAGGTTACTTAGCCAATTCCAACTATTCCTGTCCGTCTCGACATACTGGATATGTATACACAACATACTGAATAAGTATTCTCGTTCCAATAATATTCTCATACGATACACGCTATCCTCAAATGCAATTGTCGATCAACTACGACAATTATACTAATATAACTGTCTCAATCCTTTAATTATTATATCCATAATGTACAGATTATACATTGTGCAATATAACTCGGGTAAAATAACATTAAACAATCATAGTAGAAGTTCAGGATATTACATTCTACCCCACTTAAGATAAGTTTCGTCCTCGAAACTTGCAATGCGGTCGTAATCAAAAGTACAACCACAATATCCAAAATCATCAAGAAACCGATCAATCATCATCGTTAACGAGTAACCAAAACAGTATACTTACAAATGCGTGAAGTTGATGATCTCCTACGATACTAGCAAATGACTCCACTTCAAATCCTCAATTCGCTTACAATCACAATTTCACAACAAAATACATCGTTATAACTCAATTATGGAATAATCCATCCATGCCAAAGCATGTCTGCCTGATCGCACAATCAAGTCCCAATCTTGATAAAAACCAATAATACACAATACATCTGTGAAACAACTGCCCAAAACAATGGCAACAAATCCGGAAACATCGACACAAAGTTTGAACGCTCATACGATCAATAACAATGACAAACCAATAAATTAACCGAGAACAGCATCGACATGATAAACTCCAATACGATCAACCAAAGGTCAAAACACAACGGAGAATATCATCCACATGATAAACTCCAATACTACCAATGAACGATCAACAATAACTGAGAATACCCTCACATGGTAAGCTCCAACACAGAACCACAGAGACAGATATACGAAAGAGTAAAATCCTCAAAATGTTACACAAATGACATATAGTGGATCTCAGAGAAACACGCCCAACTGTTGAATATACTCCTCGGCGTATGAACAACTAGTCACGAACCGACGAACGTACCCAATCATACATGGAGTATGAATAACAAATCAATATGGCTCACTGTAAAAAAATCACTATAGCAAAATCACGCTACTACCACACCAATAGAGTCACATAGCACATATGCCCCAGTTTCATGAAACCCCAAGTTCCAAAATCATATTCTGTACTGAATCTACAACACGCGATGTTTTTCTTTTATCTGGTCAACCAACCGGTCATCCCTGGATAACCAAACTACCATACTGAAGTTCGAATCTTTTTTCATCGTACCATTGATGTGTTATCCAGTTTGTGAGTCTCAGTCAGAACTCCACCATGATATGCATTATGAACTACGTTTGTACGTATGCTAATCACATTTTCAAAACAGCTTTGAAATTATATAATCTAGTCAATAAAATACCCATTTTGAAAGTTCTTTCAAGAATTTCATAACTCAAAACATGCATGTATATTCGTAAGACTAAAATTAATTTTTGAAAAGTTAAACTGGCTCGCTCATGTCAAGTTCTCGATGACAATTCTTTTCGAATACACGAGGTTAAATAAAATGAAATTATGCAAATGATTGACCACATGCATACTCCTGTATACCAGTTCGGCTCATCACCAATTCCACTGACATTCAGTCAAAAAATCACATGAGAGAATCCAAAATTTTATTGTATAGACTTTGTTAAAATCATCTTTTCCACATATGACTTGCTATATCGACCATTATTCCGTTCTGCAACACTTCAACGATGCCATGGTTAAACATGTTTTTAAGGACAACTATAATGTCTCTCAAAATAAATTTAAGAAAATACATTTTCATGACAGCGAGCAAAATAGTTTATTCAAAATATATCATGTTGAAAAGTATCATTTCAAATGTTCAAAAACAGTTTCATATATCTCAAAATAAACTAGCATGACTACATGTTCCTTTCAATAGTCCACAACATTTCTCCCAAATACACAACTCCGTTTTCCAAGTTTAACCGACATATTGATTTTCCATAGTTTCTCAAGATCATCGGTTTTGTCCCAACTATTATATTCTGTTACCTCATAATGTAACACATAATATTCTTCCGAATGTTTCTCAAAGTACATCAACTTATAACTGCAAATAACCTCAATGCTATCCAAAAATCTAAATACTTACAGATCGTGAAGCTGACGATTCCCCGTGATACTGGCACATGTCTCAACTCTAGAAAATACTCGATACATATAATTTCAAAACATACATTTTGCAAAATTAGTTCAACGCAAAATACGACACATCTCTTTCCAAAGAATCACGTTAATGCCATTTGGATAAGTTTCAAACAACCACAGTACCACACTGGTAAACCACGTAACACACAAGCCCAAGTGAACAACAAAAACCCATGGCTCTAATACTTACCAACCAACAACTCAAATGACGTGACAAAAACACGACTCGACTCGACCCGAAAGCCTACGTTTCCACAACCAAATCTACGATACCATATTCTGTAACACCCCCAGAGGCATCCGAGAATATTACAGCGTCGTTGTAATACCCGTGATTTCGATTTCCGGTAATTTCTTTTTTTTCGGCGGAGGTCCGTTTTGACGACTCGCTCATGACCGTTTCGTCATTCTGAGAATGATTAATTCTGCACTTTTTGTCATCCGAGTTCGTTTCGGTGTCGTTTTGTTGAGTTCCGTGCTTTTTAGCGGTTTTTCCGCACTTGAGTTCGATTCTTGCGAATCTCGTCCGAAACTGTTGTTTCGACTTTCTCGTAAGTTCATTTAATGTTAATATTCATGTTTCAAGCTTTGGCTTGGTGTTTCGATCACGTATCGTGATTTTCGGGCGTTTTGGGCCATTTTCGTAATTTCCCAAAGTTTGGGGTAATTACTTTCCATTGTCGAATTTCGAGCCTTCGGGTAGTCGGAATCGTGAGTTCTATTAGTGCTCGGATTCGTCTTTGCGAGTACTTCGTAACCGTATCTTCGATTCATACTCAGGTTCGGGTTTCGGGATCGTTCGGGCCGTCGGAGTTGGTCCCGGCCGAGTCATGGCCGGGCATGCCGGGCGAGCCACCGCCGAGTAACGTGCGGTAGTGATCGGCGATTCGCACGTAAGGCCGGTTACGTACGTAAAGCCCTGGCCGGTAACGTACGTAACGCTTCCGGCATTTCCAGGCAGTGCGTTCGGCCATGGCCGGTTACGTACGTAAGCCATGGCCGGTTACGTACGTAACCCGGTCGGCAGTCGGCCTATTTAAGGCCTGTCAGCGTTTTTCTTCAGCCATTTCTCATTCTTTTTCTTCCCGTACGTGGCTGTGGGTGTGTGAATCATCTAGAGATGTTGTTGGACAATGAATCCATGAAGTGTTGAGGTTCATATCATCAATCATCCGTCCTATAACATCCTCCGATCTACCGAATCAGGTCAGATTTTCTAGAAATCTAGTTTTGGGGAATTTGGGTGTTTTGGTTGTTTTCGTCCGATTAATACGATTTAACTTATGATTATGATGGATTGATGATTATTTAGATGTTTTATATCTTTTCCCTTGTTATTCCATGGTTGGATCGTATCGATTCGTTGTTTTGGTCGAGTTCTTGACCGACGCCTTGAAGGTGTCCGGTAAAATGTCTTAGAGGGATTTTCGGGCGTTCTACGATTATTCTTCATCGTATGATCGTTGATTTATTGATTATATGTTGTTAGGGTCGAGTTTCTTGCGAAGAAACCGTGTTGAACCCTTCCGTTCGTTGTCATCTTCCTTTTCGTTAGCATCGGGCGTTCCGAAGCTTTCCGGTTGAGCCGTGTTCGTCGGAATACTTGCGTGCCGATTTCGAGGCAAGTACCTTGTCCATATAATTCTTGTTTTGTGGATACGATAATTAGTGATCGTCTCTATATGTTTATTTGATCGTTTGATTTGAACTTTCAAAAGATTCGGTTTAGCCCTGTTAAAGGCTTGCTTTCAAAACGCGTGTGTTTTGTGAATGGTGTGGTTTGAGAATGACTATGTGAACTCTATGGATATGTTTGGTGTTGATGTTGCACTTGGTATTGCGTGTGGACGTATATTATTTTATTTCGGTGCGTTGTGGTTTGATGTGGTGTTTGGCTAAGTGTTGATGCCTCTAGATGAATTATTTGGATATCTTTGTTGCATTGTGATATGTGTGTGATTGTGTGAATGTGGGCGGGGCCTACGGTGGCACATGGCATGTGATCATGTGGCCAGGATGCAACAAGCGATTGATCCAACCGTGAGAGCCTAAGGAAAACTACGGTGGCACATGGCATGTGATCATGTGGCCAGGATGCAACAAGTGATTGATCCAACCGTGAGCGCCAAAGTTAATCTACGGTGGCACATGGCATGCGATCTTGTGGCCAGGATGCAACAAGTGATTGATCCAACCGTGAGATGTTTTGATTTGTTTAGCTAGACAGTGCGGGATGGTCCTTAGAGGCCTCGTGCGGGAATCTATGATATGACTCTGTTCCCAAGGCGATGCATGTGTTGTGAGTTGTTTAGCTAGCCAGCTCGGGAGGGTCCTTCGAGGCCTCGGGTGGGATGTCTGTGGTAGCGTCCCGGTCCTAGGCGATGCACGTGCGTGATTATGTTTCGTTGATTTTATGTCCGTTGAGGACACGTGATGTTGGGCTCTGGCCCTGTGAATTGTTGTTGGTTTTCTATTTGCGAAAATAAAACCTTTGGGCTGTGACCCTGTTGATTTTGGAAAGATTAGGATTTGAAAATCCTAAATTGTTTTCTATTAAAACTCTCGATGGCATTTTAAACTGTTTTACAAACTGTTTCCCCTTAATTGTGGTCTTTCGCTTTCGGAATGTTTTACCCAAACTCTTGCCTCGGGAAGTACTTTTCGTTACGTTTGAATCTTTGAGGATTTCCTGGTTATTGTTATTCGTGGAATGTGAATTATATGGCTCGTATTTTTGCACTTGTACTTGCACTAGCAAAACAGTAGAGTTTTGCTAACCCCCGAGTATTCGGGGGGTGGATGTCTATTTTTGCATTCAGGTTTTGGAGCAGAGCACAGGGTCGGCACGAAGGATGATGAAAGATGAACGATACTAATCACACGAGGATCTGTTGATGTCGTATTGGTCTAGTTGTATTTTCTTTTCCGCTGCAGTATCTTTTCCCCATTGTACGGGAGTTTATTGTATTTTGACCCCTGCGTGGGTATGTGTTTGGAATTGAGTTGTATGTTATTATTGAAAGACCAAGTCGGTCTACTGAGTCATTTTAGCCTTAAAGGCGATGTTTAGATGTTTGATTTTAGTTATCAGCCTGGTAGATCCTCGAGGAGGGGGTCTACGGCGTGTAATATCCCTGAGTGGATTGGGGGTGTTACATAAATGGTATCGGAGCTTAGGTTGTGGAAACCTAGGCTGTCGGGTCAGTGGTGTCTATTGAGTTTTTGTCTCGTCGGATTTTATCTGACTGAGTCGTGTCGCGACGCGTCATCTGAGTTGGTTTGTTGTGATTAGTATCGTGGGGCGATCATCATCTTCGTGCGACCTGTGGATGTAAGTCTCCCTTCTTTGTGTTGTGCCTCGTGTGACACGAGCTATTTTTATGATTATGAGTTAATTGACGGAATCCTCTTATGGACTTTGATTTCGTGATATGTGATTATTTGACTCCCATTTTTCGTTCATATGAGGAGTAGTGTTGCTGTCTTGTGCATGTTTGACTTTATTTCTTTTATCCGCTGCGTGAGTTCTTTTGTAATGGCTTTCGGTATTTTACCGACTGAGTTTTATTTCGAAAACCAATTCCCTTAACCGAGTTTTTGGCATTATGGCCTTGATCGTTTTGGCGAAATTCTTATGACGGTATTTAGTATTTTCTAAATGACTTTTGTAAGTTTTTTAAATAATATCGTCATCAGTCTTTTTGGCGTTTTTGTAAAAGGTTTTTAGCCTGGTGGGTTCCGGCGCGGGACCCACGGCGCTATATTGTTCCTTGTAATTACCTGAAATTTTTGGGCATTCTAGCCCATTGAATTATTTTTGAAAACCTTGAGTATCTTAGAAAATTAAAATTCGAGACGTACTTTTAAAACGAATTATTTTCTTGCGGTGTTTTCAAGGTGTTTTCTAATGCCGCAATACATTTCAAAAATTTTCCGGTTGAGGACCAAAAATATTTTGAGATATTTTCAAATGTAGTTGCTTAGACCCAAGGGTCGAATATTTTTGAAAGTTTTTCACTAAGAGAAGGTGTCCTCATTTTTGTTCAAACGCAAGATGATTTTCAAAGTCTCGAAAATGATGTTTGTTTAACTTTTTGTAAAATGATACTCAAGATCAACTGGTGTTTCCAAACTGTTTTCAAAAGGTGGTTTTCGTTTTTAAAGACCTATCATTCCTGTTTGCGGACCGGAAATGCATGTATGGTTTTCGAACTTTCGCTACGGTGTTAATCCCGATTTGTGATTGAATTGGTGGTGTGAGCGTTGAGTTGTTGCCACGCATATGTTTTGTTAACCCTTTGTGGGAGGTGTGATGACGATCTTTAATGTTGTCATTTCGTGGTGGCTTGCGTGTTATCGCACCTGTGTGAGCTGTTAAATCTTAGGTTTGTACGTTTGTGTACATGTGTGATTGTTTCATGATGATTGTAATTATGTGCTGGTTATTGTTCGGGCCGTTAAGGTCGCCGAATGATACCGTCGTTGTAGTTGTGTTTGTGTGTATTACTCTACGATAGTAATCGTTGTATACGATATGTGTTATGATTCCTTGTTGTGCTGAGTTGGCATCTCCGCTATGTTGTTTTGCGACGTTATGCCCCATTGTATCTAGCATTTGTATTTTCGGTATGTCGAGCCGAGGCGTTTCAATCGCGATGTGCCGGGGCATGCACGTGTAAATTGTCCTTCTCGTCGATAACACATTTCAAGTGTGGACTCGAGGGACACCGAATTCAGTTTTGCGAATTGGCTACCGAGACTTTCGGAGTTCGCGCTCCAGTAGCTTATCGAGAATCGGCTTTGAGAGGCCTTTGAAGGATGTTTCTGTCGGTTGCTTGTTGTGTTGTCGCCTTGATTTCGTTGTTGTGAGTTTCGGGGACGACACTTCTCTTAGAAGAGGTCGAATATAATACCCGTATTATATTTGGCTCCTGCATTTTCTCTTTCTCAATTCTATCAGCTCGCTCGTGTTCATTGATACTTTCTGAACTTGTCCTGTATTTCGGTTTCATCGTTCGAACGAGCTGTGATCTTGTTTTGGGTCGATCTGGTTATCGCTGTAACTTTTCCGAGTTCGGTTCGATTCTTGTGAACCTTGTTCGGAAGTAACATCCTTTGGTTCTACTAATTTCTTTTATTGGAAGTGGATCGGATTTGGAACACTTGTGTTTTCAACTCTGTCGACTCGTTTATGTTCGTTGACATTTCTGAGCTTGTCCTGCCCCTTGCTTTTGTTGATCGAACGAGTGTGGTATTATTTCGGAATAACTCGTTTGTCGTTGTGACTTTTCTATTGCTATTCCCTTTCCTGTGGATCTTATGTGAATCACATCTTGTTGCTTTTACCGGATCATATATTGTCTCGAGCCGAGACGTGAGCCTGAGTTGTTGTTTGAATTTTATTATTCTTCGTGATTTGAACATGATTGTTCGATTTTTGTTGTCTCGACTGTTGTGGTTCGATCGTTTGATTGTTTGGTTTTTGTTGATCTCGTTTCGTGATTGTTGAGCATTCAGACTCCTTCCTAATTTCCTTATATTCGGGAAATTTGTCTCGTTTTCGATCTTCCAACCCTTGAGCGGTGGAATTCCGTATTTCTTCAGCGATTGGCTCACGTTTTGATTGATGTACCGTTGGGGTGGTCAATCATATTGATTTTCGTTCGTTGTGTTTTGTGATTGTTCGGATAATTGACTTGGTTGTATTACCTGTTTGATGACGCTTGTCACTTGTTGGTTTTATTATTTCTCTATCGGTGGCGTTGTGTTGGTCGTCGTGGAGCGTGTTTTCACGCCGTATGTTCCGTTGCATTTCTTGCAACGTTTCGCCGTCGGGCGCGAGTTTTCGGTTTTTGGGTATCTCGTCGAGTTTTCCTGACAGTGGATATTGCTTCTCCCTACTTATTTTAAGTTTCGGGACGAAACTTCTTTTAAGGAGGGTAGAATGTAATACCCGTGATTTCGATTTCCGGTAATTTCTTTTTTTCGGCGGAGGTCCGTTTTGACGACTCGCTCATGACCGTTTCGTCATTCTGAGAATGATTAATTCTGCACTTTTTGTCATCCGAGTTCGTTTCGGTGTCGTTTTGTAGAGTTCCGTGCTTTTTAGCGGTTTTTCCGCACTTGAGTTCGATTCTTGCGAATCTCGTCTGAAACTGTTGTTTTGACTTTCTCGTAAGTTCATTTAATGTTAATATTCATGTTGCGAGCTTTGGCTTGGTGTTTCGATCACGTATCGTGATTTTCGGGCGTTTTGGGCCATTTTCATAATTTCCCAAAGTTTGGGGTAATTACTTTCCGTTGTCGAATTTCGAGCCTTCGGGTAGTCGGAATCGTGAGTTCTATTAGTGATCGGATTCGTCTTTGCGAGTACTTCGTAACCGTATCTTCGATTCATACTCAGGTTCGGGTTTCGGGGTCGTTCGGGCCGTCGGAGTTGGTCCCAGCCGAGTCATGGCCGGGCATCTTGAGGCGGGCCACTCGCCGAGTAACGTGCGGTAGTGATCGGCGATTACGTCGTAAGGCCGGTTACGTCGTAAGGCCTGGACGGTAACGTCATTAACGCCCGGCATTTCAGTGCGATGCGTTCGGCCATGGCGATTACGTCGTAAGCCATGGCGATTACGTCGTAACCCGGCACTGATCGGCCTATTTAAGGCCTGGCAGCGTTTTTCTTCAGCCATTTCTCATTCTTTTTCTTCCCGTACGCGGTTGTGGGTGTGTGAATCATCTAGAGATGTTGTTGTACAATGAATCCATGAAGTGTTGAGGTTCATATCATCAATCATCCGTCCTATAACATCCTCCGATCTACCGAATCAGGTCAGATTTCCTAGAAATCTAGTTTTGGGGAATTTGGGTGTTTTGGTTTTTTTCGTCCGATTAATCCGATTTAACTTAGGATTATGATAAATTGATGATTATTTAGATGTTTTATATCTTTTCCCTTGTTATTCCATGGTTGGATCGTATCGATTCGTTGTTTTGGTCGAGTTCTTGACCGACGCCTTGAAGGTGTCCGGTAAAATGTCTTAGAGGGGTTTTCGGGCGTTCTACGATTATTCTTCATCGTATGATCGTTGATTTATTGATTATATGTTGTTAGGGTCGAGTTTCTTGCGAAGAAACCGTGTTGAACCCTTCCGTTCGTTGTCATCTTCCTTTTCGTTAGCATCGGGCGTTCCGAAGCTTTCCGGTTGAGCCGTGTTCGTCGGAATACTTGCGTGCCGATTTCGAGGCAAGTACCTTGTCCATATAATTCTTGTTTTGTGGATACGATAATTAGTGATCGTCTCTATGTGTTTATTTGATCGTTTGATTTGAACTTTTAAAAGATTCGGTTTAGCCCTGTTAAAGGCTTGCTTTCAAAATGCGTGTGTTTTGTGAATTGTGTGGTTTGAGAATGACTATGCGAACTCTATGGATATGTTTGGTGTTCATGTTGCACTTGGTATTGCGTGTGGACGTATATTATTTCATTTCGGTGCGTTGTGGTTTGACGTGGTGTTTGGCTAAGTGTTGATGCCTCTAGATGAATTATTTGGATATCTTTGTTGCATTGTGATATGTGTGTGATTGTGTGAATGTGGGCGGGGCCTACGGTGGCACATGGCATGTGATCATGTGGCCAGGATGCAACAAGCGATTGATCCAACCGTGAGAGCCTAAGGAAAACTACGGTGGCACATGGCATGTGATCATGTGGCCACGATGCAACAAGTGATTGATCCAACCGTGAGCGCCAAAGTTAATCTACGGTGGCACATGGCATGCGATCATGTGGCCAGGATGCAACAAGTGATTGATCCAACCGTGAGATGTTGTGATTTGTTTAGCTAGCCAGTGCGGGAGGGTCCTTAGAGGCCTCGTGCGGGAATCTATGATATGACTTTGTTCCCAAGGCAATGCATGTGTTGTGATTTGTTTAGCTAGCCAGCTCGGGAGGGTCCTTCGAGGCCTCGGGTGGGATGTCTGTGGTAGCGTCCCGGTCCTAGGCGATGCACGTGCGTGATTATGTTTCGTTGATTTTATGTCCGTTGAGGACACGTGATGTTGGGCTCTGGCCCTGTGAATTGTTGTTGGTTTTCTATTTGCGAAAATAAAACCTTTGGGCTGTGACCCTGTTGATTTTGGAAAGATTAGGATTTGAAAATCCTAAATTGTTTTCTATTAAAACTCTCGATGGCATTTTAAACTGTTTTACAAATTGTTTCCCCTTAATTGTGGTCTTTCGCTTTCGGAATGTTTTACCCAAACTCTTGCCTCGGGAAGTACTTTTCGTTACGTTTGAATCTTTGAGGATTTCCTGGTTATTGTTATTCGTGGAATGTGAATTATATGGCTCGTATTTTTGCACTTGTACTTGCACTAGCAAAACAGTGGAGTTTTGCTAACCCCCGAGTATTCGGGGGGTGGATGTCTATTTTTGCATTCAGGTTTTGGAGCAGAGCACAGGGTCGGCACGAAGGATGATGAAAGATGAACGATACTAATCACACGAGGATCTGTTGATGTCGTATTGGTCTAGTTGTATTTTCTTTTCCGCTGCAGTATCTTCTCCCCATTGTACGGGAGTTTATTGTATTTTGACCCCTGCGTGGGTATGTGTTTGGAATTGAGTTGTATGTTATTATTGAAAGACCAAGTCGGTCTACTGAGTCATTTTAGCCTTAAAGGCGATGTTTAGATGTTTGATTTTAGTTATCAGCCTGGTAGATCCTTGAGGAGGGGGTCTACGGCGTGTAATATCCCTGAGTGGATTGGGGGTGTTACAGTCGTGGGCCCCAAAACGGAACACACAGGCTAAAATACATTTTTACAAACATTTCAAATACGCCTAAGCGGCGATGATGGTAATATCTTTTCAAATATTCAAATACTTTATAAAATCTATTTATCATACCATCGTAAAATCTTATCTGAAAGTACAAGGCCAAAATACCAAAACTCAATAGTCTCAAAAGTATACGTTAAGCCAGCGGTTGCACGTATCGACAAAATAGTTTAGAAAGCGATTTTCCAAAACAAACCCAAAATCGCAAAATACTAACAACCCATTTTAAAACACAGTAGCAACGGATATAGCAAATAACTAAAAATACTTTTGCAGCGGAAAAGTACCAACTAGTCCAAGTACTTAATTCATAAACACACATCATAGCCAGTATCCTCCGGGAAGCTCACTCTTATGACCGCTACAATCTCAAACTCCGAGTACCTAAAAATAAAGCCCACGACGGGGTCAGCCATAATACTAAACAATGATAAAGATCATATCACATCATTAATTAAATACCAATGAAATTACAAAGTAAGAATACGACCAATGTAATCTTACCACCATAACTTTACCAACCCGTGATAATCCTTGCCAAAGTAATCATTACCATATTGCACTTCTCGTATTCTCAATTAAACAATGAAGTCATACATAACATCTATACTGTACCTCAAACAAAACCCAAGATCCTTAAAACATCATCATAACTCACCAATACGAAATACTCCAACTCTGTCCAACCTAATCCATCAAATAATATCATCAAGTCTCAGCATGATAATCGATTGCCAATCAACAGACAAGTACCAAGAAGAAAATACGGAACTTACCTTAAGATACGCAATGCCACGACAATTCATGTCAGTCTAATCCGAGATCAGATAATACAACATACGGACATGGTCCTGCAAAAGACTTACAAATGCATATTCACATGACAACATCAATATGCCCACAACAATAACAACAATGATACTCATAGAAATCCGATGATCCAGCGTACAGAGCATAGATCCTAAGATGATCCTGTTAGATCAACACGAGGTGGATATACAACAATATACATATGCACAACAACACTTGGGAATCCAACGATCCAGCACACACGGCATAGATTCCCACGATGATCCCATCGGACCAACACGTGGTGGAAAACCCGTCCAACGATCCAGCGTACACAACATAGATACCTAAGATGATCCCGTCGGACCAACACATGGTGGACATACGACAACGATGCACAAATGCATGTTAACAACAATACACAAATGCATGACAACAACAATACACGAATGTGTCACAACATGATCGACACAAAATGACAAAATGAATAGAGTACTTGCCCCGAGTCCTTCGAGAGCAATCTCGATGTCAAAAACCATCACCAATGCTTATCCTCAACGACAACAACTCGCCCAAGAACTCTCTCTATCGGATGAAAGGAAGAAACGGCTGAAATGAATAACAATACCCAACTGCACATATTTATAGACTCAGACATTACATGCACTACATGAACAACCTAACGTCCGTAACATCCCTTACGTACGTTATCCGATCCTGATAGCGTACGTAACAATAATCCAGAGGCCAGTGCCTCATTTCCTTATGTACGCAACATGCAACACCAATGTACGCAACAAAGCCTTATGTACGTTATCTGACCTTGATAGCGTACGTAACAACAGTCCATAGGCTACTGCCTCAATTCGTTCAATGACTTATGTACGCAAAGCCCATGCCATAGCGTACGTAATATAGTCGTTGACTTGCTACCGTAGTATACTCATTTAACGTACGTAATCTGCAATCCATAACGTACGTAAACTTCGATGTTTGACTTTTCTTGTCCACACCCACGCCGAAAGTTGCTGACCACGGGACTCACTTATCGGTCATATCCTGATCCTGTCCACTATGATCTTACGTACGTTAACTATCCTTCTTAACGTACGTAAGATTTGCACATTGACGTGCATTAAGTCCTTACGTTAGCGCACGTTAATCAAGTTACTTAGCCAATTTCAACTGTTCTTGTCCGTCTCGACATACTGGATATGTATACACAACATACTGAATATGTATACTCGTTCCAATAATATTCTCGTACGATACATGCTATCCTCAAATGCAATTGTCGACCAACTACGATAATTATACTAATATAATTGTCTCAATCCTTTAATTATTATATCCATAATGTACAGATTCTACAATGTGCAATATAACTCGGGTAAAATAACCATAGTAGAAATTCAGGATATTACATATACCTGTCAAGCCAAAAATATATCCCAAGATTGACTTGGATTTATCTTTGTCTGACTGAAATTCATAATCGATATAACCCAATGGATAGAGACCATCCAACTGATAAACCAACATATGCTCCCTAGTCCTTATTTGGCCATTTCTTTGCAATGATTACTGCAAGTGTACGGGTTGATTGCTATAATAGTGGTGAGCAAGGTCGTTTTCTACATAGACTAAATAATTTTTAGTGTACTTAGTACTTGATTGTAGTATTATCGGTTCCACCTAGACTATCAAAATTTTAGATGATTGAATAAACTAAATTTAATGCTAAAATAAATAAAACTAATCGAACAAGTTGCGGGATTTTAAAGAATGGAATTTAATGATATAACAAGTAGATTTCAAGACTAGATTTTTATTGATTGTTACAGTTATCTGATTTAACTTAGTTAATGTTCTACTTATCTTCATGATATGAAAGTCATGAAAGTTATTTAAAGCCTCTCTCGAGATCAATTAGAAATGTAGATCAAATAACCTGTAATGATTTTTCCATCTATTATAAATTATCTAACTTCAAAACGTCCACAAGACCATTACTCATCATAATCAATCATCGATTTCTCAATGTTGCAATTAATCATGTAAAATAATTGAGACATATTTACGCCCTCATCTCTCAGATTATGAAAAATAATGTTAGACATCTAAAAGCATTGATCAAGTTTTCAAACATGAATCAAAGCCAATTATTTGAAAAGACAAATCAAGGTAGATGTATTTTAATATTAAATCCTCAAAAACCCTCACAATCACTATACTTCCTTATCGGGGATCTAACAAACTTAGCTGGATAAGGTGAAATAGGAATAAGAAAAGATAATAATATTCATCATATTCAACCAAGGAAAACAAAGTACAAGTGAAGAAGAAGAGATAAAACTCGGGCTTTTCAACCGTTAGGCCTAGAAAATTTGGCATGGCATTAGGCCGATACTAAAATTACATATTTGTTCGGTTTACTCATTCAGATTTATATATTCTTCTTGTTAATGACGAACTGTGCGAACTAGAATCAGCAAATGTGAAAAATATGCAGTTTTAGTACCGACCTAATATGAGACCAAGTTTTCTCACCTAACGATAAAAAAATACATTTTAATTAACTAATATTGTATGGTTTGGTATTACCAAAATCGCATAATTCAATCATAAAAATAGGAATATACAAATTGAAATTAGTAAATATGAACAAATATATAATTTTAGTATCGAAATAATGTCAGGCCAAGTTTTGCAGGCACAGTGGTAGAAAATGGGGTATTGGATGTTCTCTCTATCAATCTTGAGTCCTTATTTTGGATCCTTTTGATACCTTGACTTCCTTTGTTCTAATGTTTTTATGCCCCTCAGATAAATGTTAAAACTGATGACCTCAAAAATTAGCCTTTGAGGGTCTTTTATAAATGTCAAATTGAGTCCAGAGGGGAAAAAAATGTAAAACCCCATCAAAACAAGGAAACTGCACTGCCCAACGACACGAATTGTGTCGTACTCTCATAGAAATGTTGTTGTTTTTATCTAGGAGGTGTAACATCCGGAGCCACAACCGTGTCATCGGACACGACCTATGCTGTATGACACGGTCCCGATCATTTTACTATGTATAGATTCATTTTTCTCACTTTTTCCGCTTGTTTTATCCTTTGTTCATTGTCTATTCTTGTCGGGGTCGGGACATCTTTCACACATGTGATTGGCCTCAAAATTACCTACAAATATCACTAACAACACCAAACTGTAATTGAGTCCGAGAATTAAGCGCAACACAGCAACTTGTTACATATTCACGAACAATTTCTCAAAGGATACTTATGCAATTTCTCAATAGGCATTAATGAAGACACCAAGTTCTTAAAATTATTCGACTTTTTTTTTTTCCCACACACGCACACAAGGAGGATCGTCCCCTGTCCTGAGTCCTCCCCCAAGAGGCTCGAGCTCACCCCCGGTCTAGAGATAAGTTTGCCAGCATGACCTGATCGCCTCATTGTCCCCCGCTTGGGTTACAGGCCCGCGCTTACTGGGCCCGGGCAGGGTTAACGGTTTCATCCCCGGACATTACCTAAGGGCTCCATCCGTTCCCCCATAACGGGACATCCCCGGACATTACCTAATGGTTTCATCGACTTTAAAGATGTCTTCTTGACATCGTGAATAATAATCCATAAATATGAACATCGTCAATTAAGTGTATCACGTGTATGTGTTCGTAGTTAATTTGATGAAACAAAAACCACCATAGGGTCGCCTATCATCTGACATCTCTATCACTATTGTGCATGCAACTTCGTGAATCAAAAATGTCCTTTTATTTGGTTGTAATGTCGGTTCTTTTGTCGGGATAGAATAATTATGGCTACGTTGACTTGGGCAAATTAGAATTAAATGACAAAACAATCATTTTCATCAATCACTAAGTATCTTAGAAGCTTTTAAAGGTGAAACAATTTTTTTTCAACCACCCTCAAATCACAATAAATACAAGAACCAATTTCAGAATGAAAATGAACGACTTTATTCCGACATATTCATTCACTTTCGAAATCAATATGCCATATTTTATTTCGTTCAAGTCTCCCCTTTATTTCACCACAGAAATTTTTGTATCCTTCTACAAGATTAGTCTAAAAGTTCAACTATAGAATAAAATGATATAAAGGGAACGAAAGTGGCATTATGTGGTTAACAATAAGGTTTATAGGCACGAGGTTGACTAGGGAGTAAATTACTTTAGGTTGGGCCAAAGAACTTGAAGGGTTTAACAAAAAAATCGTCTAAGATCACTTTCACTAATTTCATGCACTTGTGCTTTTAAGTAATACACCAATACAAGTTCTAGAATTTACAACATGAATGAAACAGTAAACAACAAATACTTGCATAAGAATGACGCAATTTTAAGGCTAAAAAATCTCACAAGTTTATGTTGTCCATAAATCCAAGATCTTAAACCACTTATTCAATTCCACGACTATCAATCATCAGAAAGAAAATATTCTTAGCAAATCCTTCAAATTTAACATCAAAGTAACACAAGACCTTCAAGGCGAGTTTTGGGCAAAGTTTATCCATTAAGTTTTTCTCAAAACACAAACACAAAGAAAGTGATAAATATGTTAAAGCAATAAATTTAAAATGCAAACTACATACAATGCAAAAATTAAAAAATACAATTATTTTCTTGACCCAAAAGTTTACCCTCCTCCCAAACTTAAATTAAATTATATGACTACCTGCAAGAGCATAGAATATAACAACATAGGTCAAGAAATACTGACAAGTGGATCTATAGAAGATGAGGTGTGTAGTGGCCTTCACGGATATGCCACTCATACTTAAGGGCATTGGAGGTGGAGTAATTCTTCTTTTCGCCTATCGAAATTCGTCATCTAATCTTTTATCTCGTCTTTGAAGGCCACAAATTCGGACCATCGTATGTAAGTTTACTGTATCAGTAACGAGGGACACCCTTTTCCTCGATCTTTATGAGCGTTCCATGCAAACTTTTTACACATCTGCATCCTTGTTTGGGCATATTTCATAAGAAGTTTCCTCTCCTAATCGGTCAGAAATGTCCTCATCAACATCGTGGCTATGTCGGACATTTCAAACCGGCACATTTTGGTCTGATGTGAGGAAACCAACATAAACATGGTCCTGTCTAAGAGCACTCATGGCCATATAGATTTTTCCTAAGTCTCAAATACTACCAATCATCATTAGCTGTAAGTTTTGGATAAGGACATCATCATCTTTTTGCAGAAAAATAAGGCACAGCCCGTAGGTACTGATCTGCATGATCTTCATTATGGGGATAGAAAGTAACATATTGATGGGCAAGGGGCTTAAATTCACCATAAAGTGTCATGTGATAGGGGTAATCAAGCCCCCTACCCATATCTCCCCCACTTTAGTCACCACTGTTATACCCGTACTTTTTGTAAATTTCCATTCTGGTACTCCTGTAATCTTGTCACTCATGGTAATTATTTAGTAAGTTGATTTTGATCTTGGAGTTCATATCATGTCGAATTTACTCTTTCTTGTTTGGATCGTGCTACTTTGTTGAGGCGATTCTATCACCTGTGTGTGAGGTGTAGCGCACGCTACGTACCCTTTATAGCGCACGCTATTTGAGTACAGGTAGCACACGCTATCTGTCAACATTAGCACACGCTACTAGTGTATTTGAGGCAGACAGTCCAGTAGGTACTGGACTGAAATGCAGAATTCGTAGCGCACGCTATGAGTAGGTGATAGCGCACGCTAGCTGTATTAGTAGCGCACGCTAAACAACCGTAGTAGCACGCGCTAAGGCTCGAGCAGGCGGTGGACAGCAGGTTCTGGACTCTAATTTTCTGGATACCAACTATTAGGTAGCGCACGTTAACACCCGGTTAATGTACGCTAAGAGTAAGGCATTAGTGCATGCTACAACATATGTAGCGCACGCTAACGATGCAGGCAGAGTTCACTGGACTATCCGGTGAACCCGCTAGCGCACGCTATTCTTAGAAAATAGCGCACGCTAAGTTTCCTTTAGTATAAATAGGACATTTCAGCCCCATTTCGTCATTTTCCACTTCTCCTCCTTCCTTGGGCAATTTCGGGCGATTTTGGGCAGTTTTTGAAGATACCTTCGAGCTACTATCATCTATCAACATCTTCAAGCCTCTAGTTCGGATTATTCAACGTTTAATCCTCTCCACCACTCCAAATCAAGGTAAACTTTGCATAACCCGAGAATTTCGGTATTTGGGGGTTTTATTTTCGATCTCTTCGAGTTAGCTTGCTACTGTGTTGGAATATGTTGAGTATGGATTATCTACCTTGGATACATGTGTTCCAATGGATTTATTTGTATATTTCTGGAATTGTTGAGTATTTGGGATGGTTGAGTGTGATTCATCATCTAGAGATTTTATTACTGGAATACATGTATCATGGGTAGTATTTGCGGGTGGATTCCAACTTATTTTCCTACCGATGGGTTATTGATAGTTGATTACGAACTTGTCTAGGTTCGGAATTGTCAATTCCTTCAACCTTGGTACCTCGTCGTTTATACCCTTTCCTCTTGTTCCAGGCAAGTTAATTCTTACTCAGTTAAAAGGATAATCATTTCTTTCGTTATTGTTCATTTATACATATAATTCGTTCATAGTATATAATTCATGTTGAGACTTGTAATTATCAAACTAATCATTTAATTCACGAGGAACGACGGTTCCAATCATTTCATTTGAGCTATCACTCATTGCGTTATTATTTCACCTCGGTGAGTCATTCTTGACCCTTATCGGATTTCGATTCATTCTTATTCATCATGGTCACTTTTGTTCTTGTGACCTTTCGGGAACATATTGCCTTGTCGGATGGTTATGTGTGGAATTTTTAGTCGGGCACACTATGGTCATGTGTTATGCGGGTAATTCGACACATTGGACTATGCACACAGTAATGTGCCTCCGTGAGACTAATTAGGCACAAGTGCGTGTGTTTATGCGGGTTTTTCGAACACTCGGCGACTTGTGTACTTGCACGTCCCATTTCGGGCATACTATGATGCCCCTCTTTCAGACCTGAGTTCATAACTAAGACATGTGTTTATTGTATTTGTTCAAATATTGAGGATTGTTGTTTTGTGTAACTGACCCCGCTGGGGATGTTGGTTTTAGCTCATGGCATGGCAAAGGCACGGGAAGAGCATGGTGACAGCGAGGAGTCCCAGTGATACTAGTAGGGGGCCAGTGTTTCCTTCATGTGTGTTTTCCGCTGCATTTCCGTTTGGACTTTCATTTTAATTTGGTGTTGTATATTTCATCTTCATATGAAATATATATGTATTCTGTAATCCTGGGTGTATTGTACTTGAAACTCCTCATCGGAGAAATTGGTAATATAATGTGGTTCGGTACTACAGTTATATTATTTAAATTATTGTATTTCATTTGCCTGGTAGGTCCCAGTTGGGGGTCCACGGCACTGTGATAGCCGCCTAGTTTGGGGTGTTACAACCACTTTCTTAAATGATCGGCTAGCAACTTCTCGGTGGCTGACGTTGTTCTGTCGAGCATGTGAGCTAAAATATAGAGGTCCTTTTGAGAGATTGGCTCCATCTCCTTTCAGTCGTAGATGGTCCACGTAGTGTCCTTGTGAAGATATCAAAGAACCGGACTGTGAAGGCACGATCTTTTGGCCCTCTTCAATACATAAGGCTGCTATATACTTTCTGGAAACGCGACCATCATCCTTCAGTAGCTTTCACATTGGAACTTGTTAAGATCAAATTCGCCCGTGTACAAGATTTCCTCCAATTCCTTCATGGAAATGTGTCAGTTTTTGTTGTTTAACCGGGAGGAGAAGAATACAGGATGATGGTCAAATGGGCTCCTTTACAAGCTAAAAGTGCTAAAAAACTCTAATGTGAGGCAACCGTAAGTCGACCACTACTATCTCATCATTCAATCCCACTCGACGTCTTAAGAGCTTGTTGACATCTTTTTTGATCCCCATGGCCCTTATGCAATCATCACTGAGCTATCGGGTTGGGAGCATCTTCTTATGCCTGAGCATCTCTCCCAGGCTTTAGTGTGAGTCTAGCGGGAGATTAACTCTGTAACTAGGCGGTGTCTCGACCACCTGACAAGTGGGATCGAAACTGGATCAAGCTTGTTCACTTGGTTACGCCTTTCTCGACCGTGTTGACCATCTCCTCGTGCCACGGCACCTACAAAAATTCATAAATTAGAAAATATGCAAAGCACTTAACTAGAAAAAACACTATTTCTTCAAGAGCACAATTTGCCCTCCCAAACTTGGATGAAATTCACATTTGTCCTCAAATTTCTAATTCACCCCCAAAAATTGATACCCATTCAAAATTGGCTACCTTAGTCCGCTTTAGTTATACAATTACATAATCCCCAACACTCGAACTCCAAAGAAAAATTCAACAACTCCATTAAAATCATATTCTTCAATGAATTAAGAAAATTTTCAAATTTCAACAAAAACACTCAAACCTATGATGAATTTCGAATACCACCTCATTACACATGCTGATATACAAGAGTTAAATCACAAATCAAAAAATTTACCCTAAGTATTTTTGAAGCAGTCTTGTATATTACGGGCAGAAAGCCCTAAGAATTTTGTTCACAAAAAAACTGCCAGAGATATTTTAAAGTGTTTTCTCTTATTTTCCTAAAAGCTACTCCCTACGTCTCATTAGTATTGACACATTTGATTTTTTCTGGTCAATTTCTTTTAATTTTGACCATAAATTTATGAAAAATATATTTAATTATGATATGACATTAATAAAAATAGATTTATCATGAAATATATTTTTCAAAATATTATAATTTTATTATTTTTATAATTATAAAATTATAAATAATTATAGTCAAAGTGTTGTAAATTTGACTAGAAAAAAGTCCCAATTTTAATGGGATGAAGTGAGTAATTTACAAATGATTTGGACTTTTAGTAAACACTATTTAACACTATTGTGGTCGCAAAGCATGTTACTTGATATTTGTCTTGACCGTGAGTTTTGTGAAATGATTGCAATGATTGCTTGACCTGTATGGATTGCTGGTTCATATTTAGGAATATATTTTCTATATCATGTACTTGCACTAGCGATTTGAGCCTAACTCAATTGAGGTAAATGTCTTTTATGCATTTTCTTTGTTGAGTTGATTTTTTTTTCGCTATTGTATTCTACACTTTCATGGGTACATTGTTGTATTTTAGGTGACACTGACTATGTACCTAGGGTACATATGTATTGTTTGTTGAAATTTTAATAATTGATTTTGTACAATTATCTAACACCCCAAAAACAGCAGCTATTCCAGTGTCGTGGACCTCATACTGAGACCCACCAGGCGTCAACCATAATATATTTGTAGTGCCGAACCATAAAATATTAACCACCACTCCGACGAGTTTTTACATCATCCGACTATAATTGCCACAAGACACACGGTTCAAATACAAGTATAATTTATATGAAGATGGAGTATACCCAAAATAATACAACTGAAAAAGAATACTACAATGCGAAAATAGAAAATACACGGTTTAATCATAACTAGAGAAAAGAAGACCGGGCCCCCAGACTAGTATCCTTCAAATCCTTCACCGTTACAATACTTTCCCGTGCCTTAGCCTTCCCTCGACCTAAAATACAAATCAAACTGTCGAACATACCCCTCGGGCGTACAAACAATCCATCGTAAACCGTCGAACATACCCAATTACACATGGTGTATGAACGACTAATCAGTATGGCTCAAGAGAGACATCACAGTATGTCCGATCCGGAAATGTATCCGTGTACATGTTCACCCCGTATACGGAATCCAAGATATACGTGGGACAATGTACCTAATTTGTCTCACAAAGTAATTGTCTCGTGTGTACTAAATGTGGAAACATCAACACGTGATCATATGAGCCCGACTAAAAATCCTACACATGACCAATCTGCACACAGATATGATTCCAGAAATATCACAATACAACGTGACAATAAAACTCAAATAATCAACATATCCAACGAGGATCAAGGAACTTCACCGAAGTGACAACAACGACCAACGAAATCAACAATATCAAAGGTAACGAACATGAGATTTCAGTACAACAACGAAACGACCGACACGATCGGCAACAACATCTCAATATGAATCATAGATTCATAAATCATACACATAAATGAAATGTATAATATTCACAAGAATCATTTATCATTATAACCAAGCAAGATAACTTGTCTCTATTCCAAAGATAAAAAGTAGACTTCTTCGAACTAACGAAAGAAAGACGTCCCCAACAACACTCACTCGGGCGAGCAACCTTGAATGAAATACAATCCATTCTAGAATTGACAATTCTCGACACGACACGACAACGCGATACGAACTGACACGAAATTAATGGGTTAATGTTTCATCTTATCAGGTTCGGATTTTTATGTGGTCGACCCGATAAGAACCCGAAATTTCTGGGTTGGGCTCCAGTTGGGTTCGCATTGACCTGTTATTATTATATATTATATTTTATATATATATTTTTAAGGGATATTTTGATAATGCAACCCACATTTTACCCCATAATTTGAGATTGCAACCCATATTTTAAAATAGGGCTTCCTGCAACCCTCTGTTAGATAAATCCGTTTGCCAATGTTAATTATTTGCCAAAGTGACATTTTTGCCCTCGTGAACTGTGATTCAGGTACACGGGTTCGGATCTAGTATGCGGGTCAGGAACCTCTTCAATTCGGGCGAGGTCCATTTGGGGCACCGGAATTCGCCTTTGTATATTTTCCTGTACATGGCCATCAAATTGGTGTCGTGAAATGGCAAATAACCTGCGTTCAAAACGTACAGGATAACCCCGCAGGACCAGACGTCAACCTTAGCCCCGTCGTACCCCTTCTTCGCGAGGATTTCCGGTGCCACATAAGCAGGGGTGCCGCACAATGTATGGAGCAGGCCGTCGGTTCGGATCTGACCCGCTACCGCGCTGAGCCCGAAGTCGGTGAGTTTCAGTTCCCAGTTTTCGTCCAACAACAGGTTCTCCGGCTTCAGATCACGGTGGAATACGCCGTCGAGTGGCAGTAATTGACGGCGGAGATTAATTCCTGGAAGTACTTGCGGCTTAGATCTTCCAGGGACAAAAATATCACTTTGGCAAATAATTAACGTTGTCAAACGGATTTATCTAACAGAGGGTTGCAAGAAGCCCTATTTTAAAATGTGGGTTGCAATCTCAAATTATGGGATAAAATGTGGGTTGCATTCTCAAAATATCTCTATTTTTAATAAAAAAACAAACCAAACATACCCAGTATATCCCGCTCCGAGCAGGGTCTAGGGAGGGTAAGATGTACGTAGACCATGCCCCTACTTATTACGGTAGGGAGGCTGTTTCCGTGAAGACCCCCAGCTTAGTGCACAGCAGAATCTTGTGTGATAAATACAAAGGAAGACATATGATTCGAAAAAGCTCGAGACCATACCTGAGCCCATGGCTTAATCCACATGGGACTTACCTAAGCGGGATTTGGCCACTTCACTCCCGATGAACGCTGCTCTAACAAAAGAGAGGTTGACTCTGCGGACATCTCCCTGTCAAAAATACACCACACTCAAAGACAATAGGATAAAATATACAATAAAAATAAAAATGCAATGCTCTGGATCAAAGCTAACCGAGACAACCCAACCCTGAGGCTCTCAACTACAGCACCACTCCCTACAAAAAAATCCACAACTCTGATCTGGCGCCTCCAGGCGCACCTATCAACAGTCATGGTCTCGGAAAGGTTTAAGGCCTTCAAATCTAATCTCAGTTGCTCCTCCCACGTTTACCTCGATCTGCCTCTCCTCCTCTCCCCGACAACCAATAAACTCTCGACCCTCCTCACCGGAGCAGATGTCTGCCTCCTGCGGACGTGGCCAAACCATCTCAATCTCTCTTCCCTAACTTTCGCTGAAATGGGCGCCACTTCCAGCGCATTCCTGAAAACCCCGTTCGCGATTCTATTTAACATTGTGCGACCACACGACTGACGTAACATTCCTGAAATCCCTATTTTTAATACATCATTCTTTAATTTTGGGGTTACACTCTTACTCCAAATGAAAATCTCCCACTCTTCTTTCCTCTTCAGCGCCGCTTTTCTACTTTCTCTCTTCTTCGCGGTTCACATCTTTCCTTTCTGCAGAGTGAAGAGTGAAGACTATATTTCTTCAATTTTTCAAGAATTATGTCGCACTTTTCAAAATTCAGCCTAAAGTGTTTTTCCGTTCAGTGGTTCAGGTAATTAATTTTAATTATATCACTCCATCTCATGATTAAAATTTTAAATTGCTTTCTTGAATTAACATTCTGCAAAACTATTTTCATGTATTTCTTGGATTTAACAAAACTATTATCATGTATTTCTTGGATTTAACATTTTGCAAAACTATTGTCATATGTATTTCTTAGATTTAAAATCAGTAGTGGCGTAACTAAAATCAGGTTGCGGTTCGGTCCGTGTCAACCTGAAAAAATTCGGGTCAAATACGGGTTCGTGTCGTGTTCGAGTCGGGTTCGGGTTTAGATCTTTCGTGTCCGGTTCATGTTGGTTTGACAAATTCTTAGTGGGTTGGGTTCAAGTATGGCCTTATCAGGTTGGGTCGTTATCGGTCGGCCCGATAACGACCCAACCTAACCCGATTGCCAGCCTTAATTCATTCAATAACACAATTTCATAATATCGGTATCGAATTCATGGAAATCGATATCCATAATTCAATACGAATAATTCACACTATTATAATGAACACCAAAATCCTAATTTACGAATCCCGACATCCTCAATACATCTAATCAAGCTAACATGTTCATAATGTTCTTCTAATCCATTTTACAAGGATTATCAAGAACAATATATATATAATTATCCAATTATGATAATATCATCATTATCTTTTCAAGAACATTACCAACATTTAAGCATGATGTCTTAAACAATCATCAATCACCAATTCATTAAGAATCTCAAATTTAATCCTCGAGTTTAATTTAACCATTTGAAAACTATGATAATTATCTCATAACTCAACATAATCTTTCATTAAGTGGTTATACCCTCCTAAGGTCATTAATGCTATCAACAGTCACCTCCAAACTATGTTAATCGTCTAACAATCATAATATAATCATTCCAAAACATGATTATAACATCTAAGTATTTCTAAACATCAAGAACACACTCATTCTCATATTATAATCAACAAGTTCTTCATCATGTGTTCATAAAAACCAATAATAAACTTGATATCATCCATCCAGCAACATATGAAGTAATCCTGAATAATAACATTGTCATCTCGGAATTAATCACAAGTTAAGACAACATACCTTTTGAAGATGAAGAACAAGTGTTTCCTTGGTGAAATGAAAGGAATCCCAAGGTTGAATCTGCTTCCAATCGCTTCCCAAACGTTAAGAATGATTAATCCCACGATCAATCAGGTGTTTGGGTCTCAAAAATCACTCTAAGGGCTCTCCCTCTCGGATAAAATGAAAGTATGGCCGAAGTGACCGCAAAAGTTCTATTCTGCATGTACATATAATATACATTGCTAGCGTGCTATAAGAGTACATTAGCGGGGCGCAGCAAACCTTGGTACAAGACTGGGTTTTTTGACCTCATTAGAGTATGCTAGTGACATGACTTAGCATGCGCTAATCACCCATATCAAACGTGCGCAAACATCTATTGACTCGATCCATGCATGCGCCGAAAACATCCGGGACAACACGATAGATTCCCTTGGACTGATATGCATTTAGCATGCGCTAGTCCACAGCATTAGCGTGTGCTAAACACCTGTTGACTCAGCCATGCACATTCACGCCGAAATCTGCCGGCCGCTGGACCCACCTGTAGGCCACCGCCTGGATCTTTGTCTGGTTAGGCCTAACGTGAGCTAATATTGACCATTAGCGTATGCTACATTTATAATCTAGCATTTGTTAAGTCTCTACATAACACGCGCTAGTTATGCTTAACTTAGCCAAAAATATACAACTCACCAAGTAACATCCAACAGACAAAACAATACGAATGCCAAACATGAATAATTTAATTCCGTAATATCTCAATACAATGAACGTTGAATAAATCCAAATACAATACAATGATACTTGTACAATACATATGATACATCAATATATATAAAAAAATAAAAATTGACAAACGAATATTACAACTTAGACCTTGTCCGTCAATTGATTTATGATCTGTATTATATATAGTCTGTAGATCCTCATGAAAAGGGTCTATGGCCCTTAATATTTCCGAACGTTTTTTGCGGGGTTCCAATTTGTGGTTCTCGTAGCTTCTTCACGTGATTGAAATCCGGACATCCCATTTTTGATTTCGTTCCTGATTTTCAAGAGTCAACTGTAACACCCCCAAGTTATTAAGGGAATATTATAGCGCCGTGAGCCCCACCGTGGGACCCACAAGGTTAAACATACGCTGAACTATAAATTTTGATCGAGAAGGTCTACATACCATGGGATGAAGAACAATACAAATGGTATTCGAAACATGTCCAATGTATCCAAAGACATCAAAATACAAATCAATACTTCGGCAACTACAGGCCGAAACATCAAGAAAAATGGAAAACAATACTCGAGTATTCAATAACCATTCCAGTACAACAACGCTGAATGGAGAACACAAAACATAACCAGAGGAAAGACACAGTATCACACTTGCCCACCATCTTCATGCCGACTCGATACCTGCCTGTCCGCTCTCCTGGAACCTGAAATACATAAAAAGTATTTCCCCCATAAAGGGGTTAGCCGTCGAATAGCTAGTGCAAGTATATCAAGTATGAAACACAATACTCCTAGACAATAAAGTAAAGGTAACCATCAATTCATCAATTAAAGACTAGTATTCCGGAACAACTAAATCTCATAGAATCACATTAATACATATATGAATACCGTGGAACCGCACCAGAGGCTACGGAACCATCAGAGGACTCGTCGGTCCATCCCAGAGTGGTTCGTTCATATCATCCGTGGAATCGCACCAGAGGCTACGAAACCCTCAGGGGACCCGTCGGCCTGCCCTAGAGTGGATATAAATAATCATGCCGTTAATATATCATACTTTCAAAGACGAGAACGTACAATCATAAATATATACTTGCCTTTGAGACATCGAGAAATTGAATGGAAAAAGGGTATGAGTTCGGTAGGTCCAAGAACACGCTTTTGGCACCTAAACGATTCGCAAGGAATATGATAATCAATTATCCATACTCAAATTACACGAAGAAACTCCCGAAACCGGTCTACGATTCATGAAAATACACAGATAAACAACTAGAGGTTGGAAAATCGTCTAAGCCCTCACAAGTCCGAAAACGGCACAATCCAATCCGTAAAATCGTAGGAAAAGCATGCATACGGGATAGATATATCATAATCTCAAGGTCCTCAAGCTTCAAAACGGATAAATTGGATGAATCTACGAAAAACCCCAAAACTCCCAAAATAGGGTTCTAAGAATTTTTACCTTGATTTGGACGTTGGGATGGATTAGATGTTGTGAAATCCTTGTTTTCCAACCAAATATGTTGTTGTTAGAAGAAAGATCACTTCCAAACGCCCAAAATCGTCTCTCCCGAGCTGCTCCCTTCGTAAATGGGTGAAGAGGATGAAAAATGACGAAATGGAAGTCAACTGTCCAATATATATCCGCCCAGTCTAGCGCACGCTATGACTCCTTCATTAACGTGCGCTAGAAAGGACACCGGGTAGTCCAGTGTCTTCTGCCGGCCCTGTTAGCGTGCGCTAATCGCCTTCCTCTAGCGTGCGCTAGCCAAAAAGTGGCGTCCAGTAACTGGAGTCCAGAACCTACTGTCCTCTGCCCTGCTCAAGCCTTAGCGTGCGCTACCGCTATGGCTTAGCATGCGTTATGCGACAGCTTTAGCGTGCGCTAGCCGAAGCCTAGCGTACGTTACCTGATGGTCCAGAAAACCTGACAACCTCACTGCCTCTGTCAACCAGCCTGTTAGCATGCGCTACGGACGGATTTTAGCATGGGCTACTAACCACGAATAGCGTGCGCTAACAAACTCCTAGCGCGCGTTAATCCGCCAGTCCAGAGAGCAGTCCGAGTTACTGGTTCTGACCTGACTGGTCCCTTAGCACGTGCTACGGCTCAAAGCTAGCGTACGCTATTCATACAAAATTAGCGTGCGTTAGCCTAGGCCTAGCGTGCGCTATTTCTCTGGCCCAGAACACTTCCGTAAGATCTAAACAACACGATCGTTACCCAAACAAGATACGAAACTCAATAACAATATCAACAACATCACCAAGAGTTTACAGAGCAGCATAATAAGAAGAACGGCAAGGTCAAACAGTCAATAAAAAGTACGGGTATTACATTCTCCTTCTCTAAAAAGAAGTTTCGTCCCGAAACTTAAGAAGTAAAAAGTTCGGGGTACTCCGACCGTATCTTATTTTCCGTTTCCCAAGTCGCCTCCACGACTCCATGTCTCGACCATTGCACTTTAACCAGTGGAATGGTCTTATGCCGAAGTTTTTTCTCGCGACGCTCAAGGATCTTCACGGGTCTCTCAGGAAAGGTAATGTCCTCAGCTACGTCAATCTCACTGTAGTCGATAACGTGGCTCAGATCCGGCACGTATTTTCTCAACTAAGACACATGAAAAACACTATGGACGTGACTCAAAGCTGGAGGCAACGCCAAGCGATAAGCTAAATCTCCAACTCTGTCCAAAATCTCGAAAGGTCCGATATACCTCAGACTAAGTTTCCCCTTTTTCCCGAAGCGGAAAACTCCTCTGGTCGGCGACACCTTGAGCAAGACATGATCCCCCACTTAGAACTCTAAGGGTCGACGACGAGTATCAGCATAAGATTTCTGAAGACTCTGGGCAGTCAGCAATCGGTCCCGGATAATAGAAATCTTTTCCTTAGTCTCCATCAACATATCCGATTTTGTTCCAATTAGCTCAGAAGCCTCGTCCGAATATAATGGTGACCTACATCGCCTACCATAAAGTGCCTTGAACGGTGCCATTTTGATCGACGCATGCCAACTATTATTGTAAGCAAACTCGATCAACGACAAGTGAAGCTCCCAATCATTACTCCAGTCTAAGGCACAAGCTCGTAACATATCTTCCAACGTCTGAATCGTCCTCTCTGTATGACCGTCCGACTGAGGATGAAAGGAAGTGCTCAATCTCAACTCAGCACCCAAAGCCTGATGAACGGCCTGCCAAAAATGCGATACGAAATGGCCGTCTCGATCAGAGACAATGGTCTTGGGGGCACCATGCAACCTTACGATCTCAACTATAAAAGTTCGAGCCAATCTCTCCGATCCCCAAGTATCCTTAATACCCAAGAAGTGTGCAGATTTGGTCAATCGATCGACAATTACCCAGATCATATTCATTCCGGCTCGAGTTCTCGGCATGCCAGTGATGAAATCCATAGAGATGTCTTCCCACTTCCACTCGAGAATGGGAAGCGGTTTCAACAATCCCGCTGGTCGTTGATGTTCGATCTTGACTTGTTGACACGTCAAGCACCGTAGTAAAAACTTCGTGACATCCTTCTTCATGTTATTCCACCAAAAATTGCGCTTCAAATCTTTGTACATCTTACTCGTCCCGGGGTGGATTGAGTATGGCGTAGCATGAGCTTATCGGAGAATTCTATGCCTCAACTCTTAATCATTCGGAACACAAAGCCTGTCCTGAAATCTCATAATACTATCCTCATGAACCATAAAGCCAGAAGCTTTTCCTTTAATTACATCTTCCTTCAGTTGAGAAATCATCGGGTCACTCCACTGCTTCCCTTTGATGTCGTCAACCAAGGACGAAGAAATATCGAGAGTACACAACTGTACATGTACTCGTTGAAGCCAAACTTCTATCCCTTGCTCAATTAAATCCTGATGAATTTTCATCTGAGATGTAAGAACCTCGAGCATTTGAAGAGATGCCGATTTGCGGCTCAAAGCATCCACGACGACATTGGCTTTCCCGGGGTGGTAAAGAATTTCCAAGTCGTAATCCTTTATTAACTCTAACCAGAGTCTCTGTCTCATACTCAGCTCCTTCTGACTGAAAATATACTTCAGGCTCTTGTGATTGGTGTAAATCCGACACGGAGAACCATACAAATAATGCCGCCAAATCTTGAGTGCGAAGACAATTGCGGCCAACTCTAAATCGTGAGTAGGATAATTCATCTCATACGGCTTTAGTTGTCGTGACGCAAAAGCTATCGTCTTATCATGCTGCATAAGCACACATCCAAGACCTTGACCCGAATCGTCACTATAAACTGCAAAGCCCTCACTACCATGTGGCAAAGTTAAAATCGGCGCTGAAGTCAAACGTCTCTTCAGTTCATCGAAGCTCTGTTGTCTCTCATCCGACCAAACAAACTTTTCGGTCCTCCGGAGTAATTTCGTAAGCAGCCGAACGAGTTTCGAGAACCCCTCCACAAACCGATGGTAATACCCAGCAAGGCCCAAAAAGCTACGAACTTCCTTAACATTTTTAGGCGGTGCCCAATCTAGCACTGCCTCAATCTTCTGCGGGTCTACACGAACCCCTTCGGCCGAAATCACATGGCCTAGAAACATAACTTCTTCCAACCAGAATTCACATTTTGAGAATTTTGCATAGAGGTGCTCGGTTCTCAAAATATCTAGTACCAAACGCAAGTGTCGGGCATGTTCCTCTTTATCTCGAGAATAGATCAAAATGTCGTCAATAAAGACGACTACACATCTGTCGAGATACTCGATGAAAATTTTATTCATTAACTGCATGAATACTGTCGGTGCATTAGTCAACCCAAAAGGCATAACTACAAATTCATAATGCCCATATCTCTTCCGAAATGCTATCTTCGGAATGTCGGACTCTCTCACCCTAAGTTGATAATACCCTGATCTTAAATCAATTTTCGAGAAAACTGCAGCCCCTTGCAATTGATCAAATAAATCGTCTATACGAGGCAAAGGATACTCGTTCTTGATGGTCACTTTGTTTAGCTCACGGTAGTCGATGCATAAACGTAGTGAAGCATCTTTCTTTCTCACAAAAAGGACCGGTGCGTCCCAAGGCGAAGCGCTTGGTCTGATGTACCCTTTCTCTATGAGTTCTCTCAATTGATTCTTCAATTCTTGCATCTCAGAAGGTCCCATCCGATAAGGTGCTTTAGAAATCGGAGTCGCATCTGGCTCTAAGTCCACGGTAAATTCTATCTCCCGATCGGGCGGTAATTGGGGGAGATCATCCGGAAAAACATCGGGATACTCCTTAACAACCGGAATCGAAGAGAAATCGACTTCGTTTCCTTCCGTTTTCAAAGAATAACACCAATAGCCCGTACAACCTTTATTCAAAAGTTTGACGGCCTTCATGGCACTGGTAAGCAACTTGGATTGGCCCGACTTACGTCCCAAAAATGAGTACTCAGATCCGCCTTTAGTCATCATGGTGATAACCTTGGTACGGTAATTCATAATCGCTTGGTGATTATCTACTCAATCCTCGCCGAGGATCACGTCCTCACCATCCATATCAACTATAATTAAATTCGATAACCAATCCATATTGGATATAATCACCGGGAAATATCTAATCTCCCGGTTCCTCACAATTCTATCCCCGCTAGGCAGTTTCACAATGAAGGGATCGCAAGCAGTCATACAAGTTATATTCAAACGGCGTACACACTCCAAGGAAATAAAAGAATGTGTAGCACCCGTATAAAAAAGCACACGGACTGGATGAGATAAAATATGAATGGTACCTGAAGCCACCGTCGCGTCTGGTTCGTCTGTTCGACGCATCTCATAAACTCGTGGTTGTACCGAACCGACACTAGAGTTTTCCCCTCCAGCGTTCTGACCCCATCCCCGTCCCCTGCCGAAATTCTGCTGAGGTTGACCAAAAGATTATCGCTGATTTATACCTTGGTCAAGTGGTGCTGGGGCAGAAGCCCGAGTGTCCAAAGTCTGACTCTGCTCGGAACAATAAGACGCTCTATGTCCCAATTGTCCGCACGTGTGACACTTCAATGGTGGAAAGTTGCATTCCAAATTAGCGTGGCCTGGACGGACACAATTATAGCAAGTCACCGCGCGATTTGTGGTACCCGGAGTAGAATGGTAACCCCTCTTTCCCTTATTAGAACGTGACGACTGTCCGGCAGAACGGTTAGTCGTCTGTGACCTCTGAAAGTTGCCACTCTGAGAGCCAGAAAAATTTCCCACGACCTTCTGCTTCTTTGATTCTTCAATGGTATCGTTGTCGGGGCTCAACATATCGTGGGCTAAAGCTCTGTCCTGATATTCCTTCAGTGTGGTGCAAGAAAATCCGGCCATGTACCGCCGTAAGTCCATGTTCATCCGCATATCAAAGTAACGGATCTTATCACGCTCGTTTCGCACTTGATCCTTCACGTGGATCAATTGTTGGTTGTATTCCACGATCGCCTGCGAAACGGGAATATCCTGTGGTTTAGCCTCTAAAAAGGCTCGGATTCGGCCTTCTCGCACCGGCCAAGAACAAAACTCGGCTTCCAAAAGCTTTTTAAATTCATCCCACGTGGCAACACGATCCTGTGGTTTGATGACTTTCCACCACGTAGCGGCCTCCTTGGTAAGGAAATACTGAGCAATCGGTACTTTCCTCACTTCGGGGCAATCAACCGCTTCGAAATTCTTTTCCAATTCTGCTAGCCAATCCTCCCAACCTAACGGGTCTGTGGCACCGCCAAACTGTGGAGGGTGCATACGGATTACATTCTGAAGCAAGGCATCCGTGTTCGGGTTCGGATTATTCAGCTGAACAGTTTGGGCTAAAATGCTCATCTGGGTAGCCAATTGTTGAAGTACATTCGCAACTCCAACGTCCGCGCTGTTCCCTTGGCCATTCGACTGGTCGTGCTGACTTTCGGTGTCAGGATGCACTGAGTTCGACAAACTGGGGTTGGTTGACCCCACAACATAACTGAGGGAAACGGCGGAGCCACGTCCTCGTCTACGTCCACGGCCACGACCACGACCTCGTCCCCTACCAGCTGACATACTGAAGAACACACAAGGTACGTAAGTACAATTCAATCGCACGTCATTGAAGTGACCGATTCTCAAGAATACCAAAAATAGAGGCAAAATGAATAAGGAAACACCAGAAGAGTAAGAGGTCTTACAAGTACTGGTCGCACTGTGATGATGGCAAAATAGTGATACTGTGGACAAATGACGACTCAATCGACCCAAAAGACCGACAACCTAGGTATCCATATACCTAAGCTCTGATACCATATTCTGTAATACCCCCAAGTTATTCAGGGAATATTACAGCGCCGTGAGCCCCACCGTGGGTCCCACAAGGCTAAACATACGCGGAACTATAAATTTCGATAGAGAAGGTCTACATACCATGGGATGAAGAACAATACAAATGGTATTCGAAACATGTCCAATGTATTCAGAGACATCAAAACACAAGTCAATACTTCGGCAACTACAGGCCGGAACATCAAGGAAAATGGAAAACAATACTCGAGTATTCAATAACCATTCCAGTACAACAACACTGAATGGAGAACACAAAACATAACCAGAGGAAAGACACAGTATCACACTTGCCCACCATCTTCATGCCAACCCGATACCTGCCTGTCCGCTCTCCTGGAACCTAAAATACATAAAAAATATTTCCCCCATAAAGGGGTTAGCCATCGAATAGCTAGTGCAAGTATATCAAGTATAAAACACAATACTCCTCGACAATAAAGTAAAGGTAACCATCAATTCATCAATTCAAGACTAGTATTCTGGAATAATTAAATCTCATAGCATCACATCAATACATATATGAATACCGTGGAACCGAACCAGAGGCTACGGAACCCTCAGAGGACTCGTCGGTCCATCCCAGAGTGGTTCATTCATATCATCCGTGGAATCGCACCAGAGGCTACGAAACCCTCATGGGACCCGTCGTCCCGCCCCAGAGTGGATATAAATAATCATGCCGTTAATATATCATACTTTCAAAGTCGAGAACGTACAATCATAAATATATACTTGCCTTTGAGACATCGAGAAATTGAAAGGATAAAGGATATGAGTTCGGTAGGTCCAAGAACGTGCTTCCGGCACCTAAACGATTCGCAAGGAATATGATAATCAATTATCCATACTCAAATTACATGAAGAAACTCTCGAAACCCATCTACGATTCATGAAAATACATGAATAAATAACTAGAGGTTGGAAAATCGTCTAAGCCCTCACAAGTCCGAAAACGGCACAATCCAATTCATAAAATCATAGGAAAAGCACGCATACGGGATAGATACATCATAATCTCAAGGTCCTCAAGCTTCAAAATGGATAAATTGGACGAATCTACGAAAAACCCCAAAACTCCCAAAATAGGGTTCTAAGGATTTTTACCTTGATTCGGACGTTGGGATGGATTAGATGTTGTGAAATCCTTGTTCTCCAACCAAATATGTTGTTGTTAGAAGAAAGATCGCTTCCAAACGCCCAAAATTGTCTCTCCCGAGCTGCTCCCATCGGAAATGGGTGAAGAGGATGAAAAATAATGAAATGGAAGTCAACTGTCCAATATATATCCGCCCAGTCTAGTGCATGCTACGCCTCCTTCATTAGCGTGCGCTAGCGAGGACACCGGGTAGTCCAGTGGCTTCTTCCGGACCCGTTAGCGTGCGCTAATCGCCTTCCTCTAGCGTGCGCTAGCCAAAAAGTGGCGTCCAGTAACTGGAGTCCAGAACCTACTGTCCTCTGCCCGGCTCAAGCCTTAGCGTGCGCTACCACTATGGCTCAGCGTGCGTTATGCAACAGCTTTAGCGTGCGCTAGCCAAAGCCTACCGTACGTTACCTGATGGTCTAGAAAACCTGACAACCTCACTGCCTCTGTCAACCAGCCTATTAGCGTGCGCTACGGACGGATGTTAGCGTGCGCTACTAACCACGAATAGCGTGCACTAACAAACTCCTAGCGCGCGTTAATCTGTCAGTCCAAAGAGCAGTCCGAGTTACTGGTTCTGACATGACTGGTCCCTTAGCGCGCGCTACGGCTCAAAGCTAGCATGCGCTATTCATACAAAATTAGCGCGCGTTAGCCTAGGCCTAGCGAGCGCTATTTCTCTAGCCCAGAACACTTCCGCAAGGTCTAAACAACACGATCGTGACCCAAACAAGATACGAAACTCAATAACAGTATCAACAACATCACCAAGAGTTTACAGAGCAGCATAATAAGAAGAACGGCAAGGTCAAACAGTCAATAAAAAGTACGGGTATTACATTAACATCCTTAACTTGCATAACCTTATCATAGATTCGGGTATCTGATTCATCTTCACCCAGGGGTAGTCTCAAGACTCTCTCACAAACTTGAATCCCTCAAGTTAACGAATAAGCCTCCCAATACAACCAAACATGCCATGAGCTTATGATAAATGTTATTATGTTGTGCAGTAATATGTGTTGTTTGTACAATTGGTATAGACGATATCTCACCTCTTAACTTCTCTAAAATGGTTACGCACGTGGGTTTGTGACTTACAACATATTCCTCTTCCAAGAATCAGGCATTGGTGCTAATAATGACATGTTTAACCTCTCATTCCCATAAGATGTCCTACAAACAATCGTACTTCCATACGAGGTGTCAACTTACTAGTGTCCCTGTACAACATATATGCGGGAGAACCCTAAATTCGAGCTTGTCCAAGATTGGGTTTTCCGCCAGTCCATAGTTCAGAATGTATGTCGCGGTTTCTAAGCCATATCAGTAAAATGAGATTGGCAAATCAGATATTCTGATCATTGATCTAACCATTTCGAAGAGAATTCATCTCCTTCGATCTGCACCACTGTTTTGTTACGGAGTTCGAGGTGCAGTCAGCTGGGATGTGATCTCTTTCATGAGCCAAGAGGTCCAAAAACTCTCAACTGAGGTATTATCCATTATGATCGAATCATAATAACGTGATATACTCATACAATGATGTTTCTCTGTTTCAGCATTAAAAGTCTCTCAACTTGTCAAAGGACTTGGATTTACGCCACATCAAATTGACATATCCACATCTCGAGTAATCATCTGTGAATGTGATGAAATACTCAAAACCACCTCTCCCCCGCATGTTCATTGGACCACAAACATCCGTATGAACCAACTCCAACACATATTGGGTCCCATTTTTCTTAGCTTTGGAAGCTCTTTTAGTTATTTCACCTTCTAGATAAGATTCACACATTAAAAGTGACTCGATTTGAGTGAATCAAGCGGGCCATTTGTTAGGAGTATGCCCTCGAATGCCACTCAGAGGTTGTTGAGTGAGGGCATTGTACTTGTAATTATGTAAACCATTTATATAAGGCAAATGATTGTTTCTTTATTTACTGGTAGTTACTGGCATTCCTAACTCGTAAATAAACATATAGAAACTAGTCCGTGTATTTGAGAGCAAAACGTTCCACTCCTTATTGGATAAGGGGTCGGCCTTTGGAAAGGTTTATAGCTCAAATACTTAATCGTTCGCAAGTCGATGAAACTTGGTAGGCGTTAAGTTTATGTAAAGACTTGTATGACGTGTTCTTTGACATGGAGAGTGCACATCGAACACTAATAGTTAGTGGGAGCACACGTTATAGGTATGCTAATTAGATTAGTATACTCGAACCGACTCACCCTCGATTCGTCACATGGATTTCACTCGGGACGATCAATGACGGAATCGAAAGGTTGTGATAGGTATTCGTGAACCTTCGACTTGAGGATTTAGTAGGGATGTGCTTGTGACGTCAAGATTTTCATTAGAGTAGTTCGACCACAAACCGGAAGGCGGGGTCAACCTCGACGTGCATCTTAACGGGCAAGTAGCGAGTCCTATCAATACCAAGATAGAATTTTTCTCCCGTTAGTGAGCGGGTTATATGTCCTATGCGGTTATTGGCGAGATGAGATCATAAGTCTTTGGCAAAGCATTGGAGCTAGTTGTATTAGATACCACGACTCGATGATCTCGATTTGCATTAACGCATGCATAGCGTCAAGTACGAGATAGGGTTTGGTGACCGTGACCTAAAACTTGATCGGGACATTCGAAAGAAGGGTTTATACGTTCTTGGTATTCACGACAGAATGGTTCTTGAATGATCCCAATCATTCGTTCTCGGTTAGAGTGCAGTGTAGGCCGCCAGTGGCTAGGTGGTGCTACTACTCTTTGGTTCCTCTCATTCTTGTCGAGACGGACCTACCGAGTCGCGCATTAGGATTGACGGAATGAATCGAGCTTAATCTCTCATTATAAATATTAGATATTGGATATCTAATTTGGGACATTGGATGTCTAAATCGATTTATTGGATAAATTGATTTACGGCCTAATGGATTAAATAAATTCTTGGGTGATTAATTTAATTCGTGAATATAATTATTTCTTGGAGAAATTAATTATATTATTATGTATTTAATGTGATTAATTGATTGGATTAATTAATCGACACAAATACATCGGAACGGACTAGGAGTTTATCTGTTTGGACTCACGGAGTCGAAGCGAATCGAACTCATCTGATTCCTTCTAGATGGCCACCCCATCACCTACTCCCTTACTTTGTCTTGGTCTACACTTTCTAGGATGGTGGACTAGTGACCAAGACAAGGGGACAAATATCACACCTTGGTGATATTGTCTAAAGTAGGAGATCATGGGAGTTGAATAAGAATATAAGTGGAGACAAACTCTCACTTGCAAGGAATGAATTCCAGCCGTGAGCTTTGAAGGAGTGAGAGAGAAAATTATTTTTCCTAGTCTTCATCTTGATCTTCTTCTTCACTTTGATTCTTGAGTTTTCTTGGAGAAAATTCAAGATACATTAAGAGAGATATATTATACACTTAGAGTGTAATAACAAAAGCTTCACCACTTGATTCTAGCCGTAACCTTAGAGGTTAATCAAGTGTTGTTGTTCCGGTCGTTTTTCCGGCGCGTGGCAAGTAGAGACGCGGTGTTTTCGGCGTTGGATCGTTCAAGGGCTTGGAGCGGATTGAACTCGTAGAGATCAAACTAAAGCTTGGGGAATAGCTCAAGAGAAGGTTTCCATTTAATCAACGGACTTGAGGGTTAGTTTCTTACGACTCTTGCTTTTCGTTTATATATTCGTATATACGTAGCTCGATCGATTCTCGTAGGGATTCGGATCGAATTAATTTTCGTTTACCGCTTCGGGCCTTCGTTTTAGGCACCGAATCCCAACAAGTGGTATCGGAGCGTAGGTCTTGCGATCGTATATACGATATTGGCATTTGGAATGCTCGATTAAATGGTGAATGATTTGGAATCATTTTAGTCATAATCGTGGTATATGTTTTTCGCTCGTAATAATTGTATTTTTCGTAAGTTTATGTCTAAATATAAATCTTAAATTTCGGGAAATATGATTTATATTGAAGATATGAAAGTCGGAAAATGTTGATATTGGATATCCGGTCGAAAATCTAGCCCCGAATTGTCGTCGGACGATTTTTTGGACAAAAAGGGTATTTTGGCCGAGGATGACTCGACCGTGTCCTGGGTGACACGGCCGTGTCCGGCAGATGTGGCGAGCCATGCACAGAGACCCGACCGTGTCGAGACACGGGCGTGTCTGGCCGAAGTGACTCGGCCGTGTCTGGATGACACGGTCGTGTCAGCGATCTGCCAAGTCATCTGCCGGCGACCCGACCGTGTCTGGGTGACTCGGTCGTGTCTGGCCGGCATCTTCCGAGGGTGACTCGGCCAAGCCGGAGTGATCGCGGTAAGCCGAGGGTGACTCGGTCATGCTGGCCCGTTTTCACCCCGGCTCGATTTTTCCGTGTATTCTTAAAAATTAATCTCCCGCATGTTAAATTGGATTTAATATGATTAAAATGATTTATGGTATTTCATTTTATAAGGGAAATATGATTAATTGGAATATTTATGTTCGACCGAATTATTTTGAACGTTATTATATTATCGGTTGTGTGAATCGATTGGATCGGTTCGTATTGTTGATTGGATCAATGTATCTCTACGCTTTCCATTTATATAGTATTTATTGAATGAATGCTTTTGAATGGGGATGTGGTTCGTGGACTTAGTTTTGAATCGTTCGTTTTATTCGATTGGGTTGTAAAGGCCGTTTTGAGCCTATCTATTTTACTAGAAAAATTTGTATCTAGGATGCAATTTTCAATGTAAAATTTATATGTAATGACGAAGACCGGAGGAAGATCCATTTCGAGAAGACGAAGATTCAAGACGAAGACTTGTAATTAGATTACGGAGTTTTTGTTTTCTAGGAACGGTCCATGAACCACATGTTGGTAGCAACTAGGTTGTGATTGGTTGTTTCATATTGTATGAATGCCACAAACGCGCTTAAACGATTAATGTGCAAAGTGTAACGTTAATCGCGATAATTCTCCCACAACAAATAATTAAGTTTATAAGGTTTCAAGGTTTTCCTTCCCTCCATCGAGTTTTTCGGGAAATTGAAATCCAAACCGGATGTGCTATGCTTCCGAGTTATCGGGGTAGTCGTTCGGGGAGGACGGATAAATTACCGGGAGCGCATTGGATGCCTTCGGTTGGAGCAAATTTTATCCCTAGAAACCTGATAGGTTGCCGGATAAGATTCAATTGTGAAACTGATTTGCGTCGATGGTATAAACTTAACTTGTTCACGAACCATAGAAACCGTATAGGTTGAGGGGAGTGAACAAGGGGAAAAAGAAGATCGAATCATCCATTAGATGGGTTGGTGTTGGACACCACTTTATGAAAATTAATAGACTAGAAACCATTCGGTTGCCCTCTATTAAGATTTATAAAGAACTCGATCACCACTATGAAGTAGAGCGACGATACTTCGGATTTCACATGGGAGTGTGTTATTCCGATAAAAATAGTGGGAGTGGGTAACAAGAATAGAAAGGACCTTAATTCTATACTCGGATCATAATATAACAAGTCACTAATTAACTGTTATACTTAATGCGGACATAACTCAATATGACAATGAATCCACTCGCAATTCTACTCGAAAGAACACCTTAATGGGACCTAACTTTGTGGATTGGCTCCATGTCGATGATTGTCCTCGGTATAGAGGCTTTGGGATACGTCTTGGAGACGGACATTCCGGCGCCTCCTATGCGGACTCGAGCCAATCGGAAGAGATTGAAAACCACGAAAAGTGGGTTAAGGATGACGTGAAAGTCCGTGCTTATATGATGGCTTCCATGTCTAATGAGCTTCGGAGAGCTCATGAGAAAATGACTTCGCTGGCGATTCTATCTCACTTAACCGAGCTTTATGGTGAGCACAAGTGAATCGCTAGATATGAGATATCCAAGCAAGCTGTTCGGTGCAAGGATGAAGGAAGGTGAGAAGGTTGGGAACACGTCCTCAAAATGATATCCATGATCGAGAGATTGGAGGCTCTTGATTTTAAAATGGATACTTCTCTCAAACCGACCTTATCCTACAGTCTCTCCCGATTCCTTCTCACGGTTTGTTATGAACTTCAAGCAATGAGATTGCATGTAATTTAGCCGGGCTAATGAACAAACTTGTGACCGCTCGGTCTCAAATAAAGACTCGCGGATGAAGGAGTCTGCTCTTGTGATTTCTTACGGACCTCGGAGGTCTAAGAATAAGAAGAAAAAGACCAAGAAGCGGTGGACCACAAGCTAAGGACCTTAAGGGTAAGGGCAAGGCCCCAATGGTTCCGAAGAACAAGAAGAAAAAGGATACTTGTCTCAAGTGCGGTAAGTTGGGCCCTTTGGGCTAGAGACTGTCCGATTCTTCATGGCACTTGGTCTGAGAACTTTTAGTTTTGGAAACAAATTGTTACGCTCTTGTATTTTCTACTTCTGAATCTTGGATTACGGTGCTAGTTCTCATATTTGTACCGTGAATCGGGATCTGAACAAAGTAGGAAGCTTGGAGGTGGAGAAGTTATGATCACGGTCGGAAGCGGGCATAGTGTCGAGGCGACCGACATAGGATCACTTCTTTTGGGTTTAGAATCCGGCTTTGTTTTGACTTTAGAAGATGTACTTGTTTTGCCCAAGGGGCACAAAAACATTGTATCCATTCGGTCATGGACCGAAAAGGCTTTTCATTTTCATTGGTGATGGTTCTGCAAAATTTATTTTAGAAATAAACTAGTAGTCTTGCTACATTGTTGAATGGATTGTATCATCTAAATCTCGGCAACAAAGTAGTTGTGAATACTATGACTAGAAAACGTGGTAGGGATGAAACCAATCAAGTTTTGAAATGGCATCTTAGACTTGGTCATGTTGGTCGGACCAAGGTTTACAAGATGGAAAAGATGGACTTATGGGTCCATTGGGATCGGATCCCTTTCCTACTTGTGAATCTTGCCTTAAAGGCAAAATGACTAAGTCCCCCTTCACGGGGACTTTTGAAAGAGCCGATAAAGCGGGATTAATCCATACCGACGTATGTGGTGCTTTAGAAGCGAGACGTGACGGATATCAATATTTCATTACGTTCTGAGATGATCATACTAGGTATGGTTATGTATACTTAATGAAACATAAATCCGAGGCCTTTGAGAAATTCCAGAATTCAAGGCCCTAGTCGAAACAAAGCGGTAATCATATCAAAGCACTTCGGTCGGACCGAGGTGGCGAGTATATGAGTACAGAGTTTGACGAGTTCCTTAAGGAACATGGAATAGTTTCACAACTAACACCTCCAGTACTCCTCGGTTAAATGGTGTGTCGAAAGAAGGCAGGACCACTGTTGAACATGGTCCGTTCCATCTTGAGCTATCTTGACTTGCCGATTTACACGTGGGGTATGCACTCTGACTGCGCGTATATCTTGAATAGATGTCCTTCCAAATCCGTTCCTAAAACTCCACATGAGATGTGGGAGGAAGGAAACCAAGTCTTAATCATATTAAGATTTGGGGATGTCGCCTATGTCAAGAAGACTAAGGTGGAAAAGTTGGAAGCTAGGTGCGAAGGGCGTTTCATTGGATTCCCGTGCAGGACGATGGGATATCTATTCTACATGCCCGAAGATCGAAGGATCATTGTTGCTTTACAAGCACACTTCTGGAAGATGAGTTCATTCGGAAGGCGGAGCGGTAGAAGTATTTCTTTAGAAGAATACAATGAAACTCCTCGAGAGACACTGTGCAAGAAACTGGAACCGAACTTTCGAAACACAAGTACAACCACCTCGTAGGTCTAGTAGGGTGTCTCATTTACGAGAGGTATGGGCTTGTGCACTTGGAGGAGCCGGGTCTCCATGAGGTTCCAAGTGATAGCCAAGAGACCGACCCGACGACCTATGACCAAGCGATGGTGGATGTAGACTCCGCGAAATGGCGTGAAGCTATGGAAGGCCGAGATAGACTCGATGCATGTCAATCAGTGCGGACTCTAGTAGACCGCCCCAAGGGCATAGTGCCTATTGGGAACAAGTGGATCTACAAGAGAAAGACCGATGGTGATGGCAAGGTTGACGCCTATAAGGCCGGGCTAGTGGCAAAGGGTTATACCCGGAAGGAAGGAATCGATTACCACGATACCTTCTCGCCCGTAGCCATGATCAAGTCTATTCGCATGATGCTTGCTATAGCCGCCTACCACGATTATGAGATATGGCAAATGGACGTAAAGACGGCTTTCCTTAATGGATTCCTCGGAGAAATCTATATGGAGCGACCTAAAGGCTTTGTATCCGAAGTCGATATTCGAGAAAGTGTGCAAGCTTGACGTTCCATTTATGGATCAAGCAAGCGTCGCGTAGTTGGAATCTTCGTTTTGACGAGGCGGTCAAAGAGTTTGACTTCGTGCAAAATGAAGAGGAACCTTGTGTATACAAGAGGGTTAGTGGGAGCAAGATCGCATTCTTAGTACTATATGTAGATGACATTCTACTAATAGGAAATGATGTGGGAATGCTCGATTACGAAAGCTTGGCTTTGAGTAATTTCTCCATGAAAGACTTGGGAGAAGCTACCTATATTCTTGGTATTCGACTCTCTGGGATAGAGCGAAGAGAACAATAGGTCTTTCCCAAGCCCTCTATATAGATAAAATCTTAAAGCGATTTAAGATGGATGATTCTAAAGAGGGTTCCTACCGATGCGACATGGAATAAAACTCACCTTGAAGATGTGTCCTCAAAATGAGGAACAACGAAAGGAAATGAGTAATATACCATATGCTTCGGTGGGTAACCTTATGTATGCTATGTTGTGTACAAGACTGACATTGCGCATGCCGTAAGCGTGGTGAGTAGGTTTCGAGCAAACCCGGGTAGGGAACATTGGGTGCCGTAAGAACGTTCTCAAGTACTTGAGAAGGACTAGAGATATGGTTCGATGTATGGTGGTGGAGAATTGGATGTGGTGGGATTCACCGATTCGGACTTCCAAGGACCGAAGGACGACTCGATGTCCACTTCTGCTACATATTTACTCTTAATGGAGGAGCAGTATCTTGGCGTAGTGCCAAGCAAAGCGCGATCGCCGATTCCACTGTCAGCCGAGTATCAAGCGGCCTCGGAGGCTTCCAAGGAAGGGTTACGGATTAAGAAGTTTCGGGAGAACTTCAAGTGATACCATGTGCCGAGCCGCTGTCTACTGCATCGCGACAACGACGAGCCGTAGCGCGAGCCAAGGAGCCGAGGTTTCACAACAAAGACCAAACATATTGAGAGGAAGTATCATCTCGTAAGAGAATTTGTTCGCAAGGGATACATTGTCTTTGCATAGAGTAGACTCGGCCGACAACGTCGCCGATCCATCGACCAAGCCACTATCTCGGACTAGCTTGGAGCGTCATCGGAGAACATGGGTATTAGATACCATAGTGTGGCATTGAGTGCAAGTGGGAGATTGTTAGGAGTATGCCCTCGAATGCCACTCGGAGGTTGTTGAGTGAGGGCATTGTACTTGTAATTATGTAAACCATTTATATAAGGCAAATGATTGTTTCTTTATTTACAGGTAGTTACTGGCATTCCTAACTCGTAAATAAACATATAGAAACTAGTCCGTGTATTTGAGAGCAAAACGTTCCACTCCTTATTGGATAAGGGGGTCGGCACTGGAAAGGTTTATAGCTCAAATACTTAATCGTTCGCAAGTCGATGAAACTTGGTAGGCGTTAAGTTTATGTAAAGACTTGTATGACGTGTTCTTTGACATGGAGAGTGCCTGTCGAACACTAATAGTTAGTGGGAGCACACGTTATAGGTATGCTAATTAGATTAGTATACTCGAACCGACTCACCCTCGATTCGTCACATGGATTTCACTCCGGACGACCAATGACGGAATCGAAAGGTTGTGATAGGTATTCGTGAACCTTCGACTTGAGGATTTAGTAGGGATGTGCTTGTGACGTCAAGATTTTCATTAGAGTAGTTCGACCTCGTAAACCGGAAGGCGGGGTCAACCTCGGCGTGCATCTTAACGGCAAGTAGCAGTCCTATCAATACCAAGATAGAATTTTTCTCCCGTTAGTGAGCGGGTTATATGTCCTATGCGGTTATTGGCGGATGAGATCATAAGTCTTTGGCCAAAGCATTGGAGCTAGTTGTATTAGATACACGGCGGCTCGATGATCTCGATTTGCATTAACGCATGCATAGCGTCAAGTACAGATAGGGTTTGGTGACCGTGACCCTAAAACTTGATCGGGACATTCGAAAGAAGGGTTTATACGTTCTTGGTATTCACGACAGAATGGTTCTTGAATGATCCCAATCATTCGTTCTCAGTTGGGGTACAGTGTAGGCCGCCAGGCTGGCTAGGTGGTGCTACTACTCTTTGGTTCCTCTCATTGCTGACTGAGACGGACCTACCGAGTCGCGCATTAGGATTGACGACGGAATGAATCGAGCTTAATCTCTCATTATAAATATTAGATATTGGATATCTAATTTGGGACATTGGATGTCTAAATCGATTTATTGGATAAATTGATTTACGGCCTAATGGATTAAATAAATTACTGGGTGATTAATTTAATTCGTGAATATAATTATTTCTTGGAGAAATTAATTATATTATTATGTATTTAATGTGATTAATTGATTGGATTAATTAATCGACACAAATACATCGGAGCGGAATAGGAGTTTATCTGTTTGGACTCACGGAGTCCAAACGAATCGAACTCATCGATTCCTTCTAGATGGCCACCCCATCACCTACTCCCTTACTTTGTCTTGGTCTACACTTTCTAGGATGGTGGACTAGTGACCAAGACAAGGGGACAAATATCACACCTTGGTGATATTGTCTAAAGTAGGAGATCATGGGAGTTGAATAAGAATATAAGTGGAGACAAACTCTCACTTGCAAGGAATGAATTCCAGCCGTGAGCTTTGAAGGAGTGAGAGAGAAAATTATTTTTCCTAGTCTTCATCTTGATCTTCTTCTTCACTTTGATTCTTGAGTTTTCTTGGAGAAAATTCAAGATACATTAAGAGAGATATATTATACACTTAGAGTGTAATAACAAAAGCTTCACCACTTGATTCTAGCCGTAACCTTAGAGGTTAATCAAGTGTTGTTGTTCGCGTTTTTCCGGCGCGTGGCAAGTAGAGACGCGGTGTTTTCGGCGTTGGATCGTTCAAGGGCTTGGAGCGGATTGAACTCGTAGAGATCAAACTAAAGCTTGGGGAATAGCTCAAGAGAAGGTTTCCATTTAATCAACGGACTTCGAGGGTTAGTTTCTTACGACTCTTGCTTTTCGTTTATATATTCGTATATACGTAGCTCGATCGATTCTCGTAGGGATTCAGATCGAATTAATTTTCGTTTTACCGCTTCCGCTGGGCCTTCGTTTTAGGCACCGAATCCCAACACCATTATCCATCGATGTTTGGATCTTATAACGTTTACCTAATCTTAATTGCCACAAAGTATGGTTCACACTTGATAGTTCTTTTCTTTTCTTAGGGTTGGTCAATGTGTTAAATGATTGTTTATCATGTGTGGGAATTTGTACAATATTAATGATATATGGTTCATCTATTAAATTACATTGACAAACAAATTCACAATTTCTTATAATAATAGGAAAATCGTAAAAAGAAACCGAATATCCATCACCAATTTAAAAACTAAAATTAGAAACAATCAAAATCTGGTACTAGTAAAATATTTTAAAATATATCGCCAAAAGATAACTGCAACCAACCATCAGTTTTGACTAATCACCCTTATTGATGGCAATTTCGCCCGTACTAAGTCATCTAGTTACTTGAAAACTCTGTCAATTAAAACAAATATGATCTGTGATACCTGATTTTACTATCCACGAAGTGATAGAACAAGCCGACAAACATATTTTGACTACAAGTGCGCGAGATGTGTTTTTACTGTTCTTTATCGGAGGGCAATGTCGTACAAGGTTCTTTATTTTCTTTATCAATTTTTATGAATTAAAACAAGTTTGTATATGAAGCGTAATCTTTCCTTATTTTCTTAAAAGATTTCATATTTGTTTATCTTTTATAAATGAATTCTTTCCAAAATATTTTTCCATAATATCAACTCTATGAATTCTTTACCCAAAATCAATAATCAATAGTAGTTTAATTTACGTAGCGATATCGAGAGTAAAAAGTAATAAAATATTAAATATTATTTGCTTGGACAAATAGAGAACAATCAATAATAAAATCATAAATATAATGTATAGGAAAATGCATAAATATAATGTATAAGAAAGCGTATTCAATTATATTTTAGACATAATGCAAACTTTTGTACAAATAATACTTTATTGTTTTAGTATTAAAATTGTGTAAAGATAAGCAGAAATAATATTGAGAATTATTTTATTATGGAATATTTCATAATTTTTTAGTTAAGAAATTACGCAATTATTGTCAAGTGGACAGGTCAACAAGTTTAACACTAGTTCCTCGACTAATCCTATTACGAAAACAACCCCTCGTTTAGGGGTGAGCAGAAAAACCGACAAAAACCGATAATACCGAAAATACCGAAAAAACCGAAACCGAAAAACCGAACCAATAAGATATTGGTATGGTACGGTTCTTAAAATTTTGAAAACCGAATTATGCGGTTCGGTTTCGGTTTTAGATATGGATCCCGACTTTAAAAACCGAACCGAACCGATAAAACAGATGACTATTCTGCGAATTTGTTTTTTCTTTGTGCGAGTTGTTATGAATTGATGGACCTGTCTTGAGGAGGAAATTCAAGACTTCTGTTTAATCTGATATTGGATTTTTTGAATCCTTAGTTATTATCATGTTATTGAAGTAGATTTTATTTTTATTCAAGCTTTGAAGTGGATTAATTATGTATAAATCCTTCTATTTTAACTTACAATTTTATGATTTAGTCCAAGTAGTTCAATTTGGAGTGCAGTGCAAGCCCAACTTAAGTGGCCCATTTAATTAGCCCATTGACACTGAACCGCTACCGAACCGACACCGAAACCGATCACACCGAGCCGATTTAAAACCGAATCATTTCGGTACTCAAATGCTAGATACCGATAAGATACGGTTCGGTATCGGTTTTAGCTAGAAACCGTACCAAACCGAACCGAGCTCACCCCTACCCTCGTTAATGAGCTTATAAGAGTCATAATAAATGTAATGAAATTAGACGAAATTTAAGACATATTTGTAATATGCAACGTAATGTGAGTAGATAATGATAATACTATAAAAGAAGATCTCAAAAAAAAAAGAAAACTATAAAAGAATTATTCATTTTGGGCCTCAACCAGAATCGTTTTTATACGCGGCTACCTAATGTTTGGACAACTTTCTTCGGTTTAATTAAGTAAAAAGTATCCCTACCTTAAATACAACCAAATTCTAAAACAAATTTGTAAACTTGCACTATTTGCTTAATTGGGTTAGGGATGGCAACCCAATCCCTGCTGCCCCGTCCTCTCCCGTGACTTATGAATCGCTCCGTTTCGTAATTTGTAATGGGGAGGGGTTGTATGGGGCGAGTTAGGGTATCAGTTTTATCCCGTGGGTACCCGTCCCGATCCACCTAATATTTTTGTTTCTTAAATATATCTAATATATATTTTATGTATATACCATATGTAATTTATATATTTATTCATATACCTTATATATTTATATTAATAATTATTAGTTCTATTATGTATTATAAAAATAAAATACTAGATAAAACTTGTAAAAAAAATATTTTGTCAACTTTAAAATAATATTTTTTTTATGTAGTTCGATCTGTCCCCGCAACCCGCAGTGGGTAGCCCGGCCCCAATCCTCCGGCCCCGTTCCTATGTGTTCACCTTGTGGTCCAGGTTTGAATCTTTAAGTACCCGCTCAATCAGTCTCAGTGGCATCCCTAAATTGGGTTCTATTCGCAACAAGAAGTAATATTAATGCTATGCAATGTAAGGGTCTTCTCCGTTATGACACATTTAACATGTACAAGTTCTAACTCGAGAACCGGGCCCAATAAGCGTGGACCTGTAACCCAAGTCGGGGACCATGAGGCGAACAAGTCATGCTGAAAAACTTACCTCTAGATCGGGGGTGAGGTCGAGCCTCCTGGGATATTCAGGACAGGGACAATCCCCCTCTTCCAAAAAAAAAAAAACATGTACAAGTTCTACACTTCTGATTATTAGTGCAATTGCCACTTATATTTCTCCGTCTGCCTGTCGAGTAGGGGTGGACTCGGTTCCATTCGGTTCGGTTTTTGACCGAAACCGAGAGTCGAACCAAATATTCGGTTTCGGTTTGGTTCGGTTCTTTTTGAAGTTCGGTTCGGTTAAGTTCGGTTTTATAAATATTCGGTTCGGTTTCGATTTGGTTTGATGTTTTTTCGGTTCTTCACAATATAAATTCAAATATTATATGCAATAGAATAAGTTATATATAACAACAAGCCAACAAGAATTATATATATATATATATATGTTCAAGATAAAAGCTAGAGTTGCATAGCAATTTCCAAATATCTCAAAATATATAACAATCGTAAACCACAGTAGCTCATTCTCTCAACCTAAATTAATTGAATCACAAATTCATGAGCATATTATCGGTCCTTCTTGGACCCATGAGGGTCTTACAAAAGGAAAACGAATTATACTAAAATTCGAAACACACCAAAATCACAAAAACAAGGTCATTTTAGTATGTTGAAATTTGACTTCGGTCCATTTCGGTCCGGTTCGGTTCCGCTCTACCCCGAACCAAGAACCGAACCAAATTAGTTCGGTTCGGTTCTGTTTTTTTGTTTTTCGGTTCGATTTTCTTCGGTTTCGGTTTTTCGGTTATTTTTTCGGGTTTTTTCGGTTCGGTTTTGGATTTTCGGTTCCGAAATGCCACCCCTACTGTCGAGGGACAAAAGAAAATATGTAATTTAAGTGCATAAAATTTATTTACTTCAAGTTAATTTTTGAGTTAATCTGTTGTATACTTCAAGGGGCTATCCTGGGCGGGGTGGGGCGGGGCGGGGCCGGATATTAAAATAAAAAAAACATCAATTTAAAAATTTTATTTTGAATTAAAAAAATTGTTAACATTAAATTAAAAATTTCATTTAAGAAAATTCATTTTGAATTTTTAAAATATGTTAACATTAAATTAAACAGGGAGAAAAGAGGAAAAATTAGACTTTGACTTAATTTGTAAAAATTAGATTATTTTTAGAAATTTAATTTAATTTTTAAAATTAAGTTGCTTACGTTACCTAAGGAATCAAAGTCCACGTAGTTCTTTTTACTTACCTCTTTACTTACCTGGAACTTGAAGGTATATATGTGCTCAATCGTCGTGTTGGCCACTCGCCGAAGCTCCTGATTCGGATGGAGAATCCATCATCATCCACGGTCACCATCCTCGTTCTGTTCGTCTTCTTCTTCCGCCCGTCCTTGTTGACGTTTTTTTGTTTGTTCCCAATATTTTTTACAGACCAGAATCTTCACAACGTTGGGCGATAAAGATGTCCGTTTATCTATTGTAACTCTTCTACCTGCACTAAAATTGGACTCCGAAGCAATTGTAGAGGCTGGAACGACAAGGAGATCCCTTGTAATTCTAGTCAATATAGGATATTGTTCTTCATGTAGTTTCCATCGTTTTAAAATCTCAAAATCGGCATCAAGCTCATGCGAACACGTAGAATACTTATTTAAGATTTGACTAGAAGAAGTTGAAGAAGTAGAGCTTGATCCCAATTTTGGTTCTCTGAACGGAATTGAAGATAGAAATTGATCAAATCTACCTTTATTTGTTGAAGTTGACTGAGAGGCTGGAACCTCTGATTTATATTTTTTAATGTACAAATCAACTAGGAAAGCTAATATTTTGACGCACTCGTTTACTTACCCCTCATTAACAAAAGAAGTGTTACCTAATACATTATAATAATCAAGGAGATTATCAAGTGCTGCTTTTTTCACACTCAGGTCAAGAAGACATGCAACACCATATATGTAAAGAAATTTGTCCAAATACTCTAAGTTTTTTTCTTGCATTTTAGAAATAACTTGAAATAAATATATATTACTTTTGTGTTCACTTAAAGAATCAACAATTTTACAACATTATGAAATAATCAAATGCACATTAGGTTCATAAACATAAGAAAATAAATATGTAGAATTATTATAAGCATATAGTATACTATGAATGACCGTAACAAGTTCCCAATGAACCTCAGTTATGAGGTCTTGCTCGGCTAAATATTTAGGATCGGAGTTATATAATTAGTAATAATTTCCTTATAAGGAATACCATTATCAAGTAATTTAAAAGTAGAATTACAACGTGTGTATCAATGCTCCATTTTTTTCAGTTCTAAATTATGTTGCTTATGTAGATATTTATAATGTCTCCTAATATGTTGACTCAGTCTTAGTATTTTAATTGATTTTCTAATCGGATTTAAAAGAGGTAAAATCATATCAATTTCTTTTTAGCTGAAAAATTCAAGATAGGAGCACAACATATGATATGCATAAAATACCATTTGCAAGTAAAGACAATTTGTCCAACAAATATTCCATACAATTATTATTTGCGGCCGTATTATCGAGAGAGAGAGAAAGTACTTTAGCAAATATATTAAATTCCTTACAACATTTAGTTATTCCATCTTTAGTTTTTTAGCGGTATGTGATTCCTCTATAATATCAAAAGCAGTAATACATTTTCTATCACATATTCAGTTCCAATCAAATGAACCGTAATGCAAAGATAAGGTTCACCAGTTGGAGAAGTCCAACAAAAATTGAGCACGTTGAATATAAGCTTCGGCCGTAGGTTCGGATGGAGGTGGCATGGTAGTACAATCTTGAGAGAGATTGTGAACTAATAATAATTTATAATAATAAGTACTAAATAAATAAACTCTAGTAAGCGTAAAAAAATAATACAAAGTAAAAATAGTAAACTTACCGAAATGCAAGTGCGGAATCATGTCGTCGGTTCCTTCATGATGAAAATTTCTTGATCCGTCCGCCATAGTAATTTTTTTTAATAAAGATAGATTTATATTAATACAATTTTACAAAGTTACTTAACAAAAATTAATAGTACGCATTATGAAAACTTGAGAATTGTGAAAATTTAAGAGTTGTGAAAACTTAAGAATTAATGAGAAAAGAGAATAGGGTTGGTGGTTTGGAAAAATGGATAAGAGCAGGTGGGTATTTATAGGATGACTTAAAAATAAACTAAAAAATAAAACTCTGGCCGTTAACCTGGCCCGGCCAAGCCCACCCCATGGGTTGGTGTTGGGCAATGGATAGTGCACCAACCAACCGGTTGGTGCCACATGGCATGGTTCACGACCAATCCCATTTAAATTTGAATGGTAGACTAGGATGGGCTTGGAGTCGACTGCGGGTGGGCTGGGGGCGGGCTGGGGGGCTGCGGGTGGGCTAGGGGGCGGGCTGCAGGCTGGGCTGGGTCTGGGCTGGACAGTTCGGGACTGGGACTGCCCGAGTGTCCAGGGGGTTGGGCTCGATTGGGCTGGCCCGTGCGGCCTGCGGGCCTAGAAAATCCGGGATTGGACCGTGCCAGCCCAGCCCACTTACCACCTCTAATTACATAGCATGTGCTCCTATTTATACTAGTAGGATACCAAAGGGTAGTCTCTACATTTTTCATGAAATAATGGATATTGAATATCATTCATAACCATGACCGTAATGGAGTTACACTGTCATCTGAAAGATCAATAGACATTCAAAAATAAATGTTGATAATATTCCCCCTTTAATGTCCACTGACCGAAGAATATGCTTAATGATGCCTCGTTAAAAAAAACCTTTATAAAAAAAAACCATTGGGAAGAACCTGACAAAGGGATAAAAAGTACAACATCTATTCTTATCATCCCGCACCATGTAAGATCTCTGAGCCACCACATTCCAATCTTATGAACAAGTTTCTCAAATGTTGAAGTATGAAGTGCTTTGTGAACAAATCTACCAAATTGTCACATGTACGAATTTGGTGAAGAACGATTTCGCCAGCCTTTGGAATGTCATGAGTATAAAATAATCTTGGCGAGATATGTTTCATTCGATCACCTTTTATGTATCCCTCTTTTAACTGGACGATGAGTGCTGTATTTGTTGTGTCACGATTTATTCATCCCGACAGGCGATCGACTATAAGGCCGAGCGACCAAGTCAACTCCAGTCAAACCATGACTAGCTCGCCAAGTCGAAGATATCAAACCACCATCAGGTACCTAGCGATCGACTCCCAGGGCGATCGCCCTTTGGCAGCTGGCGATCTGCTCTAGTGACCGGCTAAGGGCAATCGACCTACGCCCCGAGCAGGGATGATCGTCCGCCAAAGTCATCAAGGACTGGATCTCAGAAAAGCACCCTCGTGCAGATCCACCAAAAGCGCTGACAAGATCTTCGCCAGCAGATAAAGATCTTTTGCTGACAGACAAGACCAAAAGACCACAGCCTGTCACCTACCTCACCTACCAAAGATGCGCGCCGAAAGTTGTCGTGGGACCGCCCGCGGCAAAGAACTCAGACGCGTAAGCTCCCATTGGACCGCACATTGGCCGCCAAAGAACTCCTGCAGACTTTGAGGGGACAGCCCATGTGCTAAAAGACGATCGCCCGATTATTATATTGCGGTAAAGGCGATCGCCCGGCGTATCCAAGCCCTATAAATAGAGAACCTCCTCCTACTGGAAAAAGGTTCCCGATTCATGAATATACGGTTCGAATTCATTTGACTTACGTCCGAAATACATTCCACCAAAAGTTCACATTCTCTCACATTCCGATACATCCACGGAAATCTTGAAGAACACACATATCATCAAGCTCCGGCTATCTCACGGAATCCATCTCGGGACTTCTCTCTCCAAATCTCTCGTCCCGTAAGACGATCGGCGAAGCAAGTCTCCACTAGATGATTCCAAGGGATTCACAAGCCCAGAAGCCCAAACATCCAGCTAAATACTCGCCGTGAGAGGCGGTCGATCTCTCACCGCCGCGACTGTTCATCACCTTTGTTACAAGAACTCACAGAGCATCAAATCTGGTTCTTCCGGCAATCTGCACGCTCACTAGCTAAGATAACAAGAAACTTTACACTCATTGTAATTGTATTCTTACATTAGTACTTGTATCCCCGAATATCGGTATTAATAATATCTCGCGAGAGCATTCAAGCCCGGGACTAACAACCCCGGCAAATCTTGTGTTATTTATCCTTCTCACGGAAGTGCTCTTGCATTTGTTTGCTATCCCATCCATTCCAGCAATATCTATCTCCGGATAATATTTTGGGTAGCAACAATTGGCGCTAGAGGAAGGGGGGCAATCTAACCCTCAAACTTTTATTTCTACCGTCCCGAAGAACACTCACTGTTCTCGGGGCATATACTTGAAGTGACACTCACTGCACTTCAAATAAAACCTTCAGAATCATGACATCCGCCGGTCCATCGAAGAAAGCTGCTCTCCGAACCGCCGGACACCACATCCCGGCTCAATCCGAACCCCAGCCGACGACAGGGGGAAGCCGCGGCAACGCGAGACTCTCGATCCCGCATCCGAGAGATGGCCCCAACCTCTCACTCGATCAATTCCAAACCGAGGAACAGATCGAGGAGGCTATGGCCATCCTGGAGGAGCGACGGAGAGCATGCGCGCCACCCGCGATAACTCCCTCGATCATCCGCCGCATGGGAAAACGGAAATTGATGGGCTACCGAACGAGCGATCGTCAAGAAGCCCCACTCGCGAGGAAAGGCTCGCACGGCCGGGACGGATCCATATTCGATCGCTTGGGACGCGACCCATCCCGGCGACCGGGGCACTCTGTTTCCAACCTTGAAAAGACGGAATCCGAATCCATCCCCAGGAGTTCGGCCTACTCACCTCACAGCCGAACGCATATCAGCCATCTGACTCCCGCCCCGATCGCCAGGGACTCAGTACTCAATCGCCTCGGCTCCCGCTCCAATCGCCGAGCCGCTAACAGTCAGGCCACGGCGATGGCCGCCATGCAACGCCAGCTCGACGAGATGAGAGAACTCTTGGACACTGGGGCAAGCACCAGCAAGAAGATCGCCGGTCCGACCGAGCCACTCGCGGTCCACATCGAGCTTGCCCCCATACAACCAACGATCGCTCCTCCTAAAACACCTCTGTATAAGGGGAGATCGGACCCCGAAACCCACCTGAGTGTAACACCCCAAACTAGGCGGATATTACAGTGCCGTAGATCCCCAACTGGGACCCACCAGGCAAAAGAAAATGAATGAATTACACAAGATAAATGTAGTACCGAACTACATTACAGCAATAATTACTCCGATGAGGAGTTTAGTTACAACACACCAGGACAATACTGACACGGTGTATTTTATATGAAGATAAAATACACAACACCGAATGAAACGGAGTATTCAAATGAAAGTCTGCAGCGGAAAATAAAGGACAATAACATGAATAATCAAAGATCGGGGCCCCCTACTAGTATCACTAGGACTCCTCGACATCAACATGCTATTCCCGTGCGTTTGCCTTGCCATGACACGAAAAACAAAATCCCCAAACGGGCCGCCATAAAGAACAACAATCCTCAAGAGTTGAAAATACACAATCATGATTATATCCGAAGTTATGAAATATCCTGCCGAAACATACGCAATCAAACATGCTATATGAATCGACTAATCGATCGGCTCAAAGGAATGGCGCCACACTACGTCCGGGATGGAAATGTGTCCGTGCACAAGCCACCAACGATCAAACACGCGTGGTCTTGTACCTAATCGGTCTCACGAGCAATCGACTCGTGTGCACGATCAATGTGAGGCCACCAACCAACACACGACTATAATGTGCCCGACATGAAAATCCTACACATACCAACTGCACGCCAAGATGACCCGAATGCCACAATATGACAAAAGTGACAATGAAAATGAATAATGACTCACCAAGATTGAATGATAGTGACATGAATGATAGCTCAATGAAATGATCGGAACCGTCGTTCCTTATGGCTGAGGTGATTAATTGACAATGACGAGTTTTGACACGATTAATACAATGATGAATGAGTTATGATTATGAATGAACAACGACAAAAGGAATGAATATCCTTTTAACCGAGTAAGAATTAACTTACACAACGCCGGTGACAATTATCCTTCCACGAACAATGTCCTAATTGAGATATCGGTCGCTCGAACAACCTTGAACAATTCAATTACCAACAATCCGTTCAATATACGAATCAAACACGAATATAACGAACTCAAAATGCCAATACGACTAAACCAAGTCCATTGAGGCATTAAATCAAACACGTTGCGTCCGAACTCCGATTGTTTACAATCAAACCTCAATATACCAATATCAAATCCCTCAAGAAAGGTTTCAAACCCACAAAACATCTTCAATACGATTAATAATCCAAAACGAATATCCAAAACGTGATTATAACGACAATTAATCGAAACCCCCAATTTCAACTCGATATTCAAAGTGTTCTTGAGTAATCCTTCAATAATCCAATGAATCTTTATACAAACTTATAATCATATACATATCCCTTCATATAACATGATTATAACGTCCAAAACATCTTATCTCAACACAAAATCGAAATCCAAGGTGTTGAAGAATATTACCTTTGAAGATCCAAACACTTCGATCCGATGAAAACGTGTTAAATCGACTATCCAAGCTTCCCAACGAAATAAGATGATGAAATCCGAATACACAAGTGATTGAGGATGGAAAAATACCTCTCTCAAGTCTCTCTTTCGGAACAAGAAGAAGAAGAGGATGAAAATGAGTAAAAATGTCGGCCGAGTACTTAAATCTGCCGGAAGTTACGGCCGTAACTCGGCCCTCTTACGGCCGTAACTTTCCAAGTCAACGGCCTTACGGCCGTAATCGGCCAACTCGTGCGGCCGTAACTCGGCTTCGTCCAAAGCTCGCCGGCAGACTTACGGCCAGAACCGCTCTGAGTTACGGCGTAACCCGCCGTCAAAAACACCCGTCGACAGCCTTACGGCCGTACCGCACACCTTACGGCCGTAACTCGAATGATACGGCCGTATCCGGCCAACCTTACGGGCGTAACCCGCCCACGTCAAAAATAGCCAGACATCCTTCCTGCAGCGTACGGCCGTATCCGGCCAAGCCTTACGGCCGTACCTGCCTCGACTTACGGCCGTATGCCGCAACCCTTACGGCCGTAAGTCACCCTTGGTCGACAACACCCGAAATTAACGAACACCACTTACGGCCGTATCTCACCTTCCTTACGGCCGTAACTCACCTTCGGCCAAAATGCATGGGCAGCCTGCTGGACCACTTACGGCCGTAACCGGCCAGCCTTACGGCCGTACCCGCTGGACTTACGGCCGTATCCCAGAACCTTACGGCCGTAACTCAATGTTGGCCAAGGTGAATAAATCCGATGATTCCGATTCCTCGATACGACTGATGAATGATCCGACAAATCATACGAATGTGGAAATGAACAAGTCTAACACATGCCAAGGAATGATACTCCAGCACAAGACTACCAATCACGATGATAATGATAATACTCCCGTTCCGACACTCAAACGGAGATGAAATGACGATCGGTAACTGATACACGGTTACAACATGCCAACATTGAACGCAATTGAGTGATTCATGAATGATGAGTGATTATTAATGAGTGAGAATTACTGAGTGACAAATACAGACTGATAATTACCGAATGAAAATGACTGAGTTACAACCGGGTATTACATACTCCCCCCCTTAAAAGAGTTTCGTCCCCGAAACTAAGGGTCAAACAATTCGGGACAACTCTCCCGCATATTCTCCTCGGTTTCCCAAGTAGCCTCTTCGACTCCGTGTCTAGACCACTGAATCTGACCAAAGGAATCATCTTGTTCCTCAAATGTTTGATTTGCCGCTCCAACACTCGTACAGGACGCTCCTCGTACGGATGATCATCCGCGATCTCGATTTCGTCAAACTGAAGTATGTGAGAGACGTGAAACACATTATGAATTCGGCCCAACAACAGAGGTAAAGCCAATCGATGAGCTAACTCGCTTACTCGATTCAAAATCTCACACGGTCCAATGAATCTCGAACTCAACTTCCCCCGTTTTCCGAAACGGAAAATACCTCGACTCAGGAATACCTTGACCAAAACGGGATCACCCGTATCGAACTCTCGTGGTCGATGACGACACTGCATATGATTTACGCCGACTCGAGCAACAGATGTCTCCTGATCAAAGCTACCTTCTCCCGGCGGCTATAAGTATATCGGGCTCGGTGTCGATTGACTCGATGGGTCGTCCCAACACAATGGAGATCGACAACCGTAATAGAATTGGGCTTCCCGATCCTCTACTAATCGAGGACGCATGCCCTCAACATGTCCTCCACTGCCCGAAAAGTCCTCTCTCGATTGTCCGTCGGACCGAGGATGAAAAACGGTAATGATATTAAGCCGAGTTCTCAAAGCACGATGAATCGTTCCCTAAACGAGACACGAATCGCCCGACACGATCGAAACAAAACTCTTAGGAGTTCCGTGCAATCTCACTAACTCTCTGGCGATTGGGTAAGTCTCTCGGGACCCCACGTATCCTTGATCTCAAGGGAATGAGCTGATTTAGATAGCGATCCACGACCACCCAGATCGTACTCATGCCACGACGACTCGTCGGCAAACTTGTGAAGAAATCCATAGAAATGTCTTCCCACTTCCATCCTGGAATAGGAAGCGATATCAAGCATACTCACCGGTCGCCGATTTTCAATCTTGACTTGCTAATAGGCTAAACATCTCGAAACAAATTCCGCGACTCCTCGCTACATATTATTCCACGAAATGTTGTTTCATATCCTGTACACTGCTAGACCCGGATGAACCGGATAAGGGGTAGCATGAGCTTCTCTCAAGATCGAGCTCTTCAACTCATCATTCGCCGGTACGCACAACCGATTCTCAAAACTCAAGAGTCCATCCTCGTGGACCACAATTTCAGGGGCTTTCCCCTGTACCACATCCTCGCGGATGAGCAGCAAAATGAATCTGAACCCTGATTTCCTCCTCAAGTGATGATGAAATCTCTAACATACAAAGCTGTCCCTGAACTTGCTGAAGTCGGACCTCGATCTCGGGTCTAAGGAATTCCTGCTGAAGCTCCTTCTGAACTCTTAAATGAGTAAGCATCTGCTCCTGAACGGACTTACGACTCAAGGCGTCGGCGACAACGTTCGCCTTGCCCGGGTGGTAAAGGATCTCGAGATCAAAATCTTTGATTAGTTCCAACCACCGCCCCTGTCGCATATTTAACTCCTTGTGAGTAAATATATACTTCATTCATTTCATTATTACTCTCATCTCGGTGATTGGTGAATGACTGACAGGTGACGCCATAAAGGTAATGACGCCAAAATTCCAACGCGAAAACCACGGTTGTTAGCTCCGGTCGTGGGTTGGATAATAAATCATCTAATCCGGGGGAACTTCGGATTTACTTAACATCTTTCGGAGGTTGCCAATCTCGGATAGCCTCCGTCTTCTGAGGGTCGACACGAACTCTGTCAGATGAAATTACATGCCCAAGAAGAGTCACTTCGGACATCCAGAACTCACATTAAGAAAACTTCCATAAAATTGCTCGCGTCTCAACACTTCGAGAACCTGAAGAAGATGAACCTCGTGTTCCTCTCGGCTAAGAGAATAAATCAAAATGTCGTCGATGAAGACAACAACAACTGATCTAAAAAGTCGATGAAAACCCGATTCATTAACTCCATGAATACTGCAGGTGCAATAGATAGCCCGAACGGCATAATTACGAACTCATAATGACCATAGCGTGTATGAAACGCTGTCCTCGCGATATCCGATTCTCGAATCCGCAACTGGTGATGTCCAGATCTTAAGTCGATCCTGGAAAAAAAATACTGAGGCTCCCTGAAGTTGATCTAAAAGATCATCAATACGGGGTAAGGGATACTACTCTTGATCATTACCCTGATCAACTTCTGGTAATTAATACACACACGAGACGAGCCATCCTTCTCCTTGACAGATCACACTGGTGCTCCTCACGGGGACGCAATCGGTCGGAGATAACCTTTCTCGAACTACTCCTCAAGTTGAATCTTCACCTCTTGCATTCTGGTCGGGGCCATCCGATACGGTGCCTTCGATAAAGGGAACGTGCTTCCAACTCACTCCCGAATTCCACTACTCTATGTGAAGGCAACCGGATAACTCGTGCAGAATACATCGTCAATCGATGACAATGATACCACGAATGATTGAACATTTCGATTGTCCTAGAATGGTCAATCGATAAAAAGAGATACCAATAATGATTGAACAACTCGATTGCCTTAGAAAGGCCAATCGATGAAGATGACACAATGAATGTTTGAATAACTCGATTGCCCTAGAAAGACCAATCAATGAAAATGATACAATGAATGATTGAATAACTCGATTGCCCTAGAAAGGCCAATCGATGAAAATGATACAATGAATGATTGAATAACTCGATTGCCCTAGAAAGGCCAATCGATGAAAATGATACAATGAATGATTGAATAACTCGATTGCCCTAGAAAGGCCAATCGATGAAAATGATACAATGAATGATTGAATAGTTCGATCGCGGAATCTCTCTGCCTCTGTCATAATAAAAATTCTACTGGAACAACGGGGATCACTTCCCTGAAGCACACAATCGACAACCAACGATGGAAAGATAGTGACCAAACGCTAACAATCACTGAGGATAGTATCAAGACGGTTGAACCAACAAATACTGAAAATTACATCGTCCTAAGGTAAGTTCACCACGATTAGATCCATCAACCAATCGCGGTCATTAAGCTTAATTTGGTAAAATTCCGAAAATTCTTCCATCGTCAGGTAGACCGATGGTATGAAGTCCACAAGCAATGGGACTATTCCGAAATAAGTCTATTCAAGCATGATTCGAAAATGAATGAATGCGGTGTACCAGCATCAAAAGGTACACACAAGTTGAAATAAAATTACGAGTATACCTGAAATCATTCGGACCACCGATCGTCGATCCTCCTCATCATATGAATCTGGGACTTGCCGGCCACCGAACCGGACGCTCCGTCCCGATAAGTACGAGCTCCAACTCTATTTGCTTCCATTGTCTTAAATGACGTTGACAAAGCAGTCTGATTCTGAAACGCTGATTGCTTCGGGGCCTGAGATGCCGCCGGGGCCGACTTGGAGTCCTTTCGGCAAAAACGGGCCTTATGTCCAAAATTCCCACAATTATAGCACGTGATAGACGGTTTCAGACACTCAGTGCTGAAATGACCCGGCGTTCCACAATTGAAACAGGTGATGGCCGAACTGGCCGCTCGGGAATGAGGTCCCGCACGATTATGCGCCGTAGAAGGTCGCTCAGAAACGATAGGGCTCACACGAGGCTTCTTGAAGGTTGACTGACCGCCTTCGGATTGATTACGCTTCGTTGATTTCTTGTTGACAAATGAAGGTTGTTGTTCAGCACTTTCCTTAGCAGATGGCTCATACGGAAGAGTTCTCTCGATTAATCCGTTCAGAGTGGCACAATGATGATTGAGCAACTGCACATGGGTCATCATGGCCTGCATAAAAGTGAGTGGATCAACCCGAACATCTTCTGATCGAGCCGAGTCCTGGGCACGATTTCCCGACAGCGAGTGATTATTCCTCGGGTTTCGGCCCGCACCGCGCCTCTTCCCGCATCCTCGATGACTCTCTCGATACTGAAGTAGGAAGGTCGCATAATGATTATATTACCCGCATGATTATCACGTTATGATTACGTCATGAGATGATGAAAATGAGTATACATGCTCTAACTTAGTGATTATATGAATGATTGACTGAAGTGAGATGAATATCTGATGAAATTCTTGAAATGATTATTTTGAATAACTTAACAAGATTTATAATATGATCATCTAGATCGGCAACCGAGTAATGAAATGAATTAAGTGATTAATGAATTAACATGGTCGTCACGATCATTAAGCGAGTAATGAAATGAATTAAGTGATTAATGAGTTAACATGATCGTCTTAATCATAATAAATGATGATGTTGAGGATTGTGAAATGATAAATGATGAATGAATGACTATTGCCAGAAATTATACCATGGCGTTAGAAATCTTACAGTTCTTCCGGTCTGATTGGCTCGGCATTTGCACAGTTCACACGTGACGCGAAAGTCCTATGATACTAGTCTGATGACGATGATTTCAAATGAGACATGACTCGGAAGGTAGTATTCAAAACCACGCTCCGATACCAACTCTGTAACACCCCAAACTAGGCGGATATTACGGTCCGTAGATCCCCAACCGGGACCCACCGAGCAAAAGAAAATGAATGAATTACACAAGATAAATGTAGTACCGAACTACATTACGGCAATAATTACTCCGATGAGGAGTTTAGTTACAACACACCAGACAATACCGAATCTTGGTGTATTTTATATGAAGATAAAATACACAACACTGAATGAAACGGAGTATTCAAATGAAAGTCTGCGGAAAATAAAGGACAATAACATGAATAATCGAAAGATCGGGGCCCCTACTAGTATCACTAGGACTCCTCGACATCAACATGCTATTCCCGTGCGTTTGCCTTGCCATGACACGAAAAACAAAATCCCCAAACGGGTCGATAAAGAACAACAATCCTCAAGAGTTGAAAATACACAATCATGATTATATCAAGTTATGAAATATCTGTCGAAACATACGCAATCAAACATGCTATATGAATCGACTAATCAAGACGGCTCAAAGGAATGGCGCCACACTACGTCCGGATGGAAATGTGTCCGTGCACAAGCCACCAACGATCAAACACGCGTGGTCTTGTACCTAATCGGTCTCACGAGCAATCGACTCGTGTGCACGATCAATGTGAGGCCACCAACCAACACACGACTATAATGTGCCCGACATGAAAATCCTACACATACCAACCGGCACGCCAGTATGACCCGGAATGCCACAATATGACAAAAGTGACAATGAAAATGAATAATGACTCACCAAGATTGAATGATAGTGACATGAATGATAGCTCAATGAAATGATCGGAACCGTCGTTCCTTATGGCTGAGGTGATTAATTGACAATGACGAGTTTTGACACGATTAATACAATGAAGAATGAGTTATGATTATGAATGAACAACGACAAAAGGAATGAATATCCTTTTAACCGAGTAAGAATTAACTTACACAACGCCGGTGACAATTATCCTTCCACGAACAATGTCCTAATTGAGATATCGGTCGCTCGAACAACCTTGAACAATTCAATTACCAACAATCCGTTCAATATACGAATCAAACACGAATATAACGAACTCAAAACGCCAATACGACTAAACCAAGTCCATTGAGGCATTAAATCAAACACGTTGCGTCCGAACTCCGATTGTTTACAATCAAACCTCAATATACCAATATCAAATCCCTCAAGAAAGGTTTCAAACCCACAAAACATCTTCAATACGATTAATAATCCAAAACGAATATCCAACAACGTGATTATAACGACAATTAAGCGAAACCCCCAATTTCAACTCGATATTCAAAGTGTTCTTGAGTAATCCTTCAATAATCCAATGAATCTTTATACAAACTTATAATCATATACATATCCCTTCATATAACATGATTATAACGTCCAAAACATCTTATCTCAACACAAAATCAAAATCCAAGGTGTTGAAGAATATTACCTTTGAAGATCCAAACACTTCGATCCGATGAAAACGTGTTAAATCGACTATCCAAGCTTCCCAACGAAATAAGATGATGAAATCCGAATACACAAGTGATTGAGGATGGAAAAATACCTCTCTCAAGTCTCTCTTTCGAACAAGAAGAAGAAGAGGATGAAAATGAGTAAAAATGTCCCGCCGAGTACTTAAATATCGCCATAAGTTACGGCGTAACTCGCCCTCTTACGGCCGTAACTTTCCAAGTCAACGGCCTTACGGCCAGAATCGCCAACTCAGACGGCCGTAACTCAGCTTCGTAAAGCTCGCCGGCAGACTTACGGCCGTAATCGCTTCGAGTTACGGCGTAACCCGCCGTCAAAAACACCCGTCGACAGCCTTACGGCCGTACCGCACACCTTACGGCCGTAACTCGAATGATACGGCCGTATCCGCCAACCTTACGGCGTAACCCGCCACGTCAAAAAATAGCCGGACATCCTTCTGCAGCGTACGGCCGTATCCGGCCAAGCCTTACGGCCGTACTGCCTCGACTTACGGCCGTATGCCGCAACCCTACGGCCGTAAGTCACCCTTGGTCGACAACACCCGAAATTAACGAACACCACTTACGGCCGTATCTCACCTTCCTTACGGCCGTAACTCACCTTCGGCCAAAATGCAGGCGACTGGCCGGACCACTTACGTCGTAATCGGCCACTTTACGGCCGTATCTACTGGACTTACGGCCGTATCCCGTAACCTTACGGCCGTAACTCAATGTTGGCCAAGGTGAATAAATCCGATGATTCCGATTCCTCGATACGACTGATGAATGATCCGACAAATCATACGAATGTGGAAATGAACAAGTCTAACACATGCCAAGGAATGATACTCCAGCACAAGACTACCAATCACGATGATAATGATAATACTCCCGTTCCGACACTCAAACGGAGATGAAATGACGATCGGTAACTGATACACAGTTACAACATGCCAACATTGAACGCAATTGAGTGATTCATGAATGATGAGTGATTATTAATGAGTGAGAATTACTGAGTGACAAATACAGACTGATAATTACCGAATGAAAATGACTGAGTTACAACCGGGTATTACACTGAGTAAATTCCGAATTTACATGACTGGGTGTGGGGCATCTGATGCAACCAAGTGCCGGATCTTCCCGCTGACATTGGGCGAGCTGGCCCATAAGTGGTACGTCTCACTACCACCACGATCGGTCACCTGTTTTAAGAAACTGGCGAATGACTTCACGTCATACTTGGCCAGCAAGGTCGCCAGACCAGAAGGCCCCCACCCCATGATAAAAATCAAGCAGGGGAAGGACGAAACTGACGCAGATTACATCGACCGGGTAGACGAAATCATCCTCACCGGCGAACCCGTCAGTGATGAGCTCGCTCTCTATTCGGTCATGGGGGATTCCACGGTCACTCTCCCATGTTCAGACATCTCTCCAAGGATATTCCCCCAACTTACACGATCTTCCGCGCTAAAGCTGCCAACTTCCTGGCCAGGCAAAGGCTACTCACCCTCCACTTAGACGAGGAAACGCCACCTCTTGCCCAGAAGATAGCGATCGCCAAAGCAAAGAAGGCTATCGCCAAGACACCCGAAGATCTCAAGGCTTTCGAGGACATGGAAGCCCATCTCCTCCATACGTTCAACAGAACTCCGGCACATATTTTCTATGCCATCAAGGGGCACGAAGAGCTCAAAAAGCCAAAGGCGATAAGGGACCACGGTCACCTGGACAACAATCAATATTGTGCCTACCACAAGAGTCCCGGCCACAGCACCAACAATTGCCGCGACCTCCTCAAACAGCTCTGGAGATTGTTCGAGGAGGGCAAGTTGGACAGCTTATTGGTTTAGCCGAAGCCCCCGCCTATCTCTATAGACGATCGTCCGAGTTGAACACAAAACAGGCTAGAAAGCTCATACGAGCCGACCCCTAGATCAACCTCGACGACCGTCTCTGCATGCTTCAATAAAGAAAAGGAGACCTCGGAAGTCTCCCCGATCTCCCTCCTTATTCAAGAAACCGGAGGACTCGATCGCCATCTACAGTTCACCATATAACATGATGGACTAAGGCACGAGATCGCCTCCCCCGCACAACGTACACCATCGAAGATCGACATCTACATGACGATCCAAGGTGAAAGAGTGCCATGGTCCACGGTGGTCGATGGAACCATTCGCTTAGGCCATGCAAGGTCCCTTTAGGCCAAGATCGCCCGCCCTTCGTTTAAATACGAGGCCGGCGTAGTCCGAGGCCCTCCAAAATAAATCGATGGACACGATCGCTCGCCCTCAAAGGTTCATCATCTAACATGGTGAACCCGACAATGCGACGTGCCATAACCCCGTCTCAACGCACACCGCCGAGGTCGGCCATCTCCATGGTGGCCGAGGTGAAAGCAGAGCTAACAAGCCGCGGGCGCGAGTTGATTCATCCGACGCCGCCCTACGCAAGGACTCCTCTAGACCGAGACCGCACGCCCTTCGTTTAAATACGAGGCGAGGCGCAGCCTAACGGAGGACCCTCATAATAAAGTGAGTCACGAGACACTCAATGTCTTCGCGCATCAAGACATGATCAAGGAGTCTGGTCCATCGAACTCCGCGATCGTGCACGGTTCCTCAAGACGGACGACCGTCCCTGAGGATTCGACAAAGTTAAAGACCGCTCACTCAAGGAATTATTTTCATCCCCTTACTTCCACTAAGTGAATAAAAACAAGGGGCAAGAAGAGTGCGGACTACCTACACGACGATCGTCGCTATTCAACCACATACGGAGATCGTCATTTTTTCAGATGTAGTGCAGCGATCGAACTTGTTGTAAAATGTTGTCTTATGAGTTTATCAATTCATTTGGAACTACCCTCGCAACGATCTCTCCTCACGCATTTGTACAAAGTCAAACAAAGACTCAAAAATAACCATTCAATCAAGTGATAAGTCAGAAATCCAAATGCTCATTTCATTACTTGAAAAATAGAGTACACGGTCGCCCGAAGGCCTAAGTACTACAAAAAGAAAACTACAAAACTACAAGGAAGTAAGCTAAAAGCGTCAAAAAAGGAAGTGCCTCAGGCCCCTGCCTGGCCTTCGCCATCAGCATCCGGCGCGGTCCCCTCATCTTCCGGAGCGTCGGGATGAGCAAGACTGTCCGGAGACGGATACCAGCTCAAATCCACACCGATGTCCGCCAGGTCCAAGATCGGCAAGGAGAAAGCCGAATTGAGAGGATGCTCCAATGCATATGACTTGAACTTCTCGGCAAGAGGACCGACCTCCAAGCCTCCCTTCTTAGCCGCTCGGATCGAGTCGGCAAACGCCAAATAATAGGCGAACTCGCTGACATACTCCAAGTTTTGGAATGGATCGGCCTTGGTCGCCTCAACCTCTCCTATCAGCTCGGCCATCGCCTGCTGCGATCCCTGGAGCTCGGCCTCCCTCACAGCAACCTTCTCTTTCGCCTCCGCCAGCTCGCTGGTCAGCCGAGCGATCGTCACCTTCTGGCGATCGGCCTCCTTCTTAGCAACATTCCTCGCCTGGACGGCACTCTGCATCTGGTCCCGAAATCGGTCGACCGCCATTCGGAATTTCTCAGTCTCCTTCTTCTCCAGCTCAAGCTCATGGCTCGCCCGCTTGGCCGCCTCCAAGGAGTCCTTCTCCATCGCCACGATCTTGTCAGCAAACTCGGCGTTCTCTTTCCGAGCCGCCTCGAGATCCTCCTGAAGGCGAATAGTGGAGGGCCTCCCCTCAAACTCCTGAGCAGCCTGGAGGGCCATGGTCGCCGTCTGAAGAGAAAGGGCGACAACAGCATGCATCGAACTCGACGATCGCTGCCGAGCGATCGCATCCAGATCAGTTGTCCACGCCTTCGGCAGGGCGGAAGCAGCCTTGCTAACATAGGGAGGAATATCACAGGAATGGCGAGGAGATCGGCTCGCCAGGAAATCCACGACCATCGGTGGGCAAGAAGGATCTGCGCGACGGATCCTGCATCAAAACAGCTAGGTTAGTACAACTCCTACGCAGATGCAATTGTCAACACAGAAATGCTATCTACCTCTCAGCCTTCTCGGGATCCCGACCAAAAAACGGCTTCCCTCGAGGAGTCTCTGCATCCGCGATCGCCGTCTCCCGCAGAAAAGCCGCAGAGGGCGGCTCGCGCTCCGGAGCAACGATGGTGATCGGAGGCGCGGCGATCGGCACTTCATCGCCCGGGGCAGGAAACGAAGTTTCTTGCGGCCTCGGCCTCTTGCGATTCGCCCGAAGACCCTCCTCCGGAATTTCCTCCTCAACCACGACCTGCTCCACGCGAGGCTCCGCCTCCGGAACTATAGGCAATGCAACGGGTGGAACCCGAGTCGACCTCTTCGCGTGAAGACGGCCTAGGACTCCTGGGTTCGACATAGCGATCTCCGCCGGAGGCTCCAAAAAGCGAGGGAAACGAACCTCTGCAATTAAAGAACGATCGACTAACGGTCAGACACTATCTTCAAGTAAGGCGATCGCCTAGAAATTGAAGGTCGCATAAAGTCATACCTGGCACCGCGAGATGTCTCGGGAAGCGGAATAGTCGAGCCGACAACCAGCGACTCTCCTTGTTGATCCGATGGCGTCTAGGTCGTCGTCCGACAAGCTCCTAATTCGCTCCCAAACAACGAGGAAGTCGAAGGCGCCTCGATCGCCGGGATATGAAAGCCTGCAAAACAGAAATCAAATTAGATCAGTCCAAAACGCATCCAAACGAAGGGAGAGTCTAAACCCTTACCGGGATTCCTCTCCCGAAATTCAGTGGGGATCTCCAGTTCGCCTGTGGGATTGTCGCTCGCCGAAGCTCTCCACTTGCCAGCGACCCAGAACCACTTCGTCTGATCGCCCCGTATCTTATTCGGAACTCCATGAATCACCCGGCCAGATCGGCCTTGAATATGGTAACCGCCGACCAACCCTCTATGAGCCGTCAGTTTAAACAAATGGTTCATCTCCAACGGCGGCAGTACGACAGCGATGACCGCCGAATAGGGTGAAAGTGCGTATGATTTGGAGCGGGCGTTCGGCGTCACCAAGTGGCGCCACATTCCAAGAGGCCAACAGATGGGAGACCGCAAAGGATGAGGGAAGCGTAGCCGGCCTCCATAACGGCCTCACTCACTGCGACCATACCCATCGGAGGCCGGGTCGGCTCGTTCATTCTCCGCGGGCGCGAACATGTCCACATCTCAAGGAACATGGAATCTTGTCCTCCAGACGGCCAGATCTCTCCTGGTCGTCGAGCTCCGTATTTGGCCGAGCGACCACAACGATCGCTGCGCGGCACGATACTGCGACCGCTTGGGGAGCACATAGGGATAAGCGACCAAATATCTCCTGAAATCGAATCGCGGAGTAGGACCGGCCAATCTCTCCATTATTTCAGCAAAGGCCCTATAGGCCCGTCCAAAATCACTATGTTGCTCCCGAAGCCCCGATCGCGGATCTCTCTCGATCTGCGATCGTCTCTCCTCGGCCCGACTCCCTAGCAACATCGGCCTCATTGAACAAAGCCTCAACTTCAGCCTGCCGATTCCGGCCGAATGGCACCATTGCCTCTCAGTGGAAGACGGAAGAAGTTTCTCCCCGGGCAGCCGATGTCCCGGCGGCAGAACTAGTTCCCGCTCCAAACGATGATGAGGTTCCGGCCATTTTCAGAGTTAGAAAGGAAGAGAAGGATTTTTCTTACCCTAAAGTGAAATCGATCGACGATCGGCACTTAGATCTTCAGAAAATTCGGCGGCAGGTCCTTCTTTCTCCAAAAAAGCACGCGTGAGTGAGACTGCAGCCCCGCGCCCCCTTTTATAGGAGAAGGCAGGGACCCGATTGAAATAAGAGAAAACCTCAAGGGTCGGATCTCAAACGGCGCACCAGTTGACCCCCTCGAGACCCGCATACGCGTCTTTTCGAGGACGCGTCAGCCGAGGAGTCATTAATGACCGTTGGCGTCCTCCAATAGAAGCCCGACACGTGCGTGGAGACTTTTCAACGCCCGTTGCTTTTTCCCGCGATTCGGCCAACCAGTCGTCCGAAACTCAGGATATATCAGCTCAAAGACGATCGCCAGTTCAATAAAACACTTAGTCGCTCGTCAAAAATTCAGCGATCGCCAAGAAAGCCACCTCACCCCACGTTTCCAACGTATGAGCGAGCTGGGGGGCAATTGTTGTGTCACGATTTATTCATCCCGACAGGCGATCGACTATAAGGCCGAGCGACCAAGTCAACTCCAGTCAAACCATGACTAGCTCGCCAAGTCGAAGATATCAAACCACCATCAGGTACCTAGCGATCGACTCCCAGGGCGATCGCCCTTTGGCAGCTGGCGATCTGCTCTAGTGACCGGCTAAGGGCAATCGACCTACGCCCCGAGCAGGGACGATCGTCCGCCAAAGTCATCAAGGACTGGATCTCAGAAAAGCACCCTCGTGCAGATCCACCAAAAGCGCTGACAAGATCTTCGCCAGCAGATAAAGATCTTTTGCTGACAGACAAGACCAAAAGACCACAGCCTGTCACCTACCTCACCTACCAGCATGCGCGCCGAAAGTTGTCAGTGGGACCGCCCGCGACAGCAACTCAGGACGCGTGTAAGCTCCCCATTGGACCGCACAGTTGACTGCCAGCAACTCCTGCAGACTTTGAGGGGACAGGCCCATGTGCTAAAAGACGATCGCCCGATTATTATATTGCAGTAAAGGCGATCGCCCGGCGTATCCAAGCCCTATAAATAGAGAACCTCCTCCTACTGGAAAAAGGTTCCCGATTCATCGAATATACGGTTCGAATTCATTTGACTTACGTCCGAAATACATTCCACCAAAAGTTCACATTCTCTCACATTCCGATACATCCACTAAATATGAAGAACACACATATCATCAAGCTCCGGCTATCTCACCTAATCCATCTCGGGACTTCTCTCTCCAAATCTCTCGTCCGTAAGACGATCGGCGGCGTAAGTCTCCACTAGACAGATTCCAAGGGATTCACAAGCCCAGAAGCCCAAACATCCAGCTAAATACTCGCCGTGAGAGGCGGTCGATCTCTCACCGCCGCGACTGTTCATCACCTTTGTTACAAGAACTCACAGAGCATCAAATCTGGTTCTTCCGCAACTGCACGCTCACAAGCAAAGATAACAAGAAACTTTACACTCATTGTAATTGTATTCTTACATTAGTACTTGTATCACCGAATATCGGTATTAATAATATCTCGCGAGAGCATTCAAGCCCGGGACTAACAACCCCGGCAAATCTTGTGTTATTTATCCTTCTCACGGAAGTGCTCTTGCATTTGTTTGATATCCCATCCATTCCAAAGAATATCTATCTCCTGATAATATTTTGGGTAGCAACAATTAGCGCTAGAGGAAGGGGGCAATCTAACCCTCAAACTTTTATTTCTACCGTCCCGAAGAACACTCACTGTTCTCGGGGCATATACTGAAGTGACACTCACCGCACTTCAAATAAAACCTTGAGAATCATGACATCCGCCGGTCCATCAAGAAAGCTGCTCTCGAACCGCGGACACCACATCCGGCTCAATCCGAACCCGGCCGACGACGGGAAGCCGCGGCAACGCGAGACTCTCGATCCCGCATCCGAGAGATGGCCCCAACCTCTCACTCGATCAATTCCAAACCGAGGAACAGATCGAGGAGGCTATGGCCATCTGGAGGAGCGACGAGAGCATGCGCGCCACCGCGATAACTCCCTCGATCATCCGCCGCATGGGAAAATGGAAATTGATGGGCTCTTGAACGAGCGATCGTCAAGAAGCCCCAATTCGCGAGGAAAGGCTCTCGCACGGCCGGACGGATCCATATTCGATCGCTTGGGACGCGACCCATCCGGCGGCCGGGCACTCTGTTTCCAACCTTGAAAAGACGGAATCGAATCCGTCCCGGGAGTTCGGCCTACTCACCTCACGGCCGACGCATATCAGCCCGTCGACTCCCGCCCGATCGCTGGGGACTCGGTACTCAATCGCCTCGGCTCCGCTCCAATCGCGAGCCGCTAACAGTCGAGCCACGCGATGGCCGCCATAACGCCACTCGGCGAGATGAGAGCACTCTTGACACCTGGGCAAGCACCGGCAAGAAGATCGCCGGTCGACTGAGCCACTCGCGGTCCACATCGAGCTTGCCCCCATACAACCAACGATCGCTCCTCCTAAAACACCTCTGTATAAGGGGAGATCGGACCGAAACCCACGAGTAAATTCCGAATTTACATGGTAGGTGTGGGGCATCTGATGCAACCAAGTGCCGGATCTTCCCGCCGACATTGGGCGAGCCGCCCATAAGTGGTACGTCTCACTACCACCACGATCGGTCACCTCTTTTAAGAAACTGGCGAATGACTTCACGTCATACTTCGCCAGCAAGGTCGCCAGACCAGAAGGCCCCCACCCCATGATAAAAATCAAGCAGGGGAAGGACGAAACTGACGCAGATTACATCGACCGGGTAGACGAAATCATCCTCACCGGCGAACCCGTCAGTGATGAGCTCGCTCTCTATTCGGTCATGGGGGGATTCCACGGTCACTCTCCCATGTTCAGACATCTCTCCAAGGATATTCCCCAAACTTACACGATCTTCCGCGCTAAAGCTGCCAACTTCCTGGCCAGGCAAAGGCTACTCACCCTCCACTTAGACGAGGAAACGCCACCTCTTGCCCAGAAGATAGCGATCGCCAAAGCAAAGAAGGCTATCGCCAAGACACCCGGAGATCTCAAGGCTTTCGAGGACATGGAAGCCCATCTCCTCCATACGTTCAACAGAACTCCGGCACATATTTTCTATGCCATCAAGGGGCACGAAGAGCTCAAAAAGCCAAAGGCGATAAGGGACCACGGTCACCTGGACAACAATCAATATTGTGCCTACCACAAGAGTCCCGGCCACAGCACCAACAATTGCCGCGACCTCCTCAAACAGCTCTGGAGATTGTTCGAGGAGGGCAAGTTGGACAGCTTATTGGTTTAGCCGAAGCCCCCGCCTATCTCTATAGACGATCGTCCGAGTTGAACACAAAACAGGCTGGAAAGCTCATACGAGCCGACCCCTAGATCAACCTCGACGACCGTCTCTGCATGCTTCAATCAAGAAAAGGAGACCTCGGAAGTCTCCCCGATCTCCCTCCTTATTCAAGAAACCGGAGGACTCGATCTCCATCTACAGTTCACCATATAACATGATGGACTAAGGCACGAGATCGCCTCCCCCGCACAACGTACACCGTCGAAGATCGACATCTACATGACGATCCAAGGTGAAAGAGTGCAGCCATGGTCCTGGTGGTCGATGGAACCGACTACTTAGGCCATGCAAGGTCCCTTTAGGCCAAGATCGACCGCCCTTCGTTTAAATACGAGGCCGGCGTAGTCTGAGGGCCCTCCAAAATAAATCAGTGGACACGATCGCTCGCCCTCAAAGGTTCATCATCTAACATGGTGAACCCGGACAATGCGACGTGCCACAACCCCGTCTCAACGTACACCGTCGAGGTCGGCCATCTCCATGGCTGGCCGAGGTGAAAGCAGAGCTAACAAGCCGCGGGCGCGGAGTTGATTCATCCGACGCTGCCCCGCGCAAGGACTCCTCTAGACCGAGACCGCACGCCCTTCGTTTAAATACGAGGCGAGGCGCAGCCTAACGGAGGACCCTCATAATAAAGTGAGTCACGATACACTCAATGTCTTCGCGCATCAAGACATGATCAAGGAGTCTGGTCCATCGAACTCCGCGATCGTGCACGGTTCCTCAAGACGGACGACCGTCCCCGAGGATTCGACAAAGTTAAAGACCGCTCACTCAAGGAATTATTTTCATCCCCTTACTTCCACTAAGTGAATAAAAACAAGGGGCAAGAAGAGTGCGGACTACCTACACGACGATCGTCGCTATTCAACCACATACGGAGATCGTCATTTTTTCAGATGTAGTGCAGCGATCGAACTTGTTGTAAAATGTTGTCTTATGAGTTTATCAATTCATTTGGAACTACCCTCGCAACGATCTCTCCTCACGCATTTGTACAAAGTCAAACAAAGACTCAAAAATAACCATTCAATCAAGTGATAAGTCAGAAATCCAAATGCTCATTTCATTACTTGAAAAATAGAGTACACGGTCGCCCGAAGGCCTAAGTACTACAAAAAGAAAACTACAAAACTACAAGGAAGTAAGCTAAAAGCGTCAAAAAAGGAAGTGCCTCAGGCCCCTGCTCGGCGCCATCGGCATCCGGCGCGGTCCCCTCATCTTCGGAGCGTCGGGATGAGCAAGGCTGTCAGGAGACGGATACCGGCTCAAATCCACACCGATGTCGCCGAGTCCAAGATCGGCAAGGAGAAAGCCGAATTGAGAGGATGCTCCAATGCATATGACTTGAACTTCTCGGCAAGAGGACCGACCTCCAAGCCTCCCTTCTTAGCCGCTCGGATCGAGTCGGCGAATGCCAAATAATAGGCGAACTCGCTGACATACTCCAAGTTTTGGAAGGGATCGGCCTTGGTCGCCTCAACCTCTCCTCTCAGCTCGGCCATCGCCTGCTGCGATCCACAGCTCGGCCTCCCTCGCGGCAACCTTCTCTTTCGCCTCCGCCCGGCTCATTTGATCGAGCGATCGTCACCTTCTGGCGATCGGCCTCCTCCTCAGCAACATTCCTCGCCTGGATGGCACTCTGCATCTGGTCCCGAAATCGGTCGACCGCCATTCGGAATTTCTCAGTCTCCTTCTTCTCCAGCTCAAGCTCATGGCTCGCCCGCTTGGCCGCCTCCAAGGAGTCCTTCTCCATCGCCACGATCTTGTCAGCAAACTCGGCGTTCTCTTTCCGAGCCGCCTCGAGATCCTCCTGAAGGCGAATAGTGGAGGGCCTCCCCTCAAACTCCTGAGCAGCCTGGAGGGCCATGGTCGCCGTCTGAAGATAAAGGGCGACAACAGCATGCATCGAACTCGACGATCGCTGCCGAGCGATCGCATCCAGATCAGTTGTCCATGCCTTGGCGGGCGGAAGCACCTTGCTAACATAGGGAGGAATATCACGGGAATGGCGAGAGATCGGCTCGCCAGAAATCCACGACCATCGGTGGGCAAGAAGGATCTGCGCGACGGATCACGCATCAAAGCAACTAGGTTAGTACAACTCCTACGCAGATGCAATTGTCAACACGAAATGCTATCTACCTCTCGGCCTTCTCGGGATCCCGACCAAAAACGGCTTCCCTCGAGGAGTCTCGCATCCGCGATCACCGTCTCCGCGAAAAGCCGCAGAGGGCGGCTCGCGCTCCGGAGCAACGATGGTGATCGGAGGCGCGGCGATCGGCACTTCATCGCCCGGGGCAGGAAACGAAGTTTCTTGCGGCCTCGGCCTCTTGCGATTCGCCCGAAGACCCTCCTCCGGAATTTCCTCCTCAACCACGACCTGCTCCACGCGAGGCTCCGCCTCCGGAACTATAGGCAATGCAACGGGTGGAACCCGAGTCGACCTCTTCGCGTGAAGACGGACTAGGACTCCTGGGTTCGACATAGCGATCTCCGCCGGAGGCTCCAAAAAGCAAGGGAAACGAACCTCTGCAATTAAAGAACGATCGACTAACGGTCAGACACTATCTTCAAGTAAGGCGATCGCCTAGAAATTGAAGGTCGCATAAAGTCATACCTGGCACCGCGAGATGTCTCGGGAAGCGGAATAGTCGAGCCGACAACCAACGACTCTCCTTGTTGATCCGATGGCGTCTAGGTCGTCGTCCGACAAGCTCCTAATTCGCTCCCAAACAACGAGGAAGTCGAAAGGCAGCTCCTCGATCGCCGGGATATGAAAGCCTGCAAAACAGAAATCAAATTAGATCAGTCCAAAACGCATCCAAACGAAGGGAGAGTCTAAACCCTTACCGGGATTCCTCTCCCGAAATTCAGTGGGGATCTCGATTCGCGTGGGATTGTCGCTCGCGAAGCTCTCCACTTGCGGCGACCCCGAGAACCACTTCGTCGATCGCCCGTATCTTATTCGAACTCCATGAATCACCGGCCAGATCGGCCTTGAATATGGTAACCGCCGACCAACCCTCTATGAGCCGTCAGTTTAAACAAATGGTTCATCTCCAACGGCGACGGAGGCAGTACGGGCGATGACCGCGAATAGGGTGAAAGTGCGAGATGATTTGGAGCCGGGCGTTCGGCGTCGGTGAAGTGGCGCCACATTCAAGCGGCCAACGGATGGGAGACCGCAAGGACGAGAGGAAGCGTAGCCGGCCTCCATAACGGCCTCACTCACTGCGACCATACCCATCGGAGGCTGGTCGGCTCGTTCATTCTCCGCGGCGCGAACATGTCCACATCGAAGGAACATGGAATCTTGTCCTCCAGACGGCGGATTTCTCACGGTCGCCGAGCTCCGTGTTGGCGAGCGACCATAACGATCGGCTGCGCGGCACGATCTGCGACCGCTTGGGAGCGCATAGGGATAAGCGACCGAATATCCCCGAAATCGAATCGCGGAGTAGGACCGCCAATCTCTCCATTATTTCGGCGAAGGCCCTATAGGCCCGTCCAAAATCACTATGTTGCTCCCGGTAAGCCCCGATCGCGGATCTCTCTCGATCTGCGATCGTCTCTCCTCGGCAGCCGACTCCCTAGCAACATCGGCCTCATTGAACAAAGCCTCAACTTCAGCCGGGTCGATTCCGGCTCGAATGGCAACCATGCCGCCGTCTCCAGTGGAAGACGGAAGAAGTTTCTCCCAGGCGGCCGATGTCCGTGGCGGGAACTAGTTCCCGCTCCAAACGATGATGAGGTTCCGCCATTTTCGAGTTAGAAAGGAATAGAAGGATTTTTCTTACCCTAAAGTGAAATCGATCGACGATCGGCACTTAGATCTTCGAAAATTCGGCGGCGGGTCCTTCTTTCTCCAAAAAGCACGCGTGAGTGAGGCTGCAGCCCCGCGCCCCCTTTTATAGGAGAAGGCGGGGACCCGATTGCAATAAGAGAAAACCTCGGGGTCGGATCTCAAACGGCGCACCGGTTGACCCCTCGAGACCCGCATACGCGTCTTTTCGAGGACGCGTCACCGAGGAGTCATTAATGACCGTTGGCGTCCTCCAATAGAAGCCCGACACGTGCGTGGAGACTTTTCAACGCCGTTGCTTTTTCCATGTGATTCGGCCAACAGTCGTCGAAACTCGGGATATATCACCAAAGACGATCGCCGATTCAATAAAACACTTAGTCGCTCGTCAAAAATTCGGCGATCGCCGAAAGCCACCTCACCCCACGTTTCCAACGTATGAGCGGTGAGGGCAATTGTTGTGTCACGATTTATTCATCCCGACGGGCGATCGACTATAAGGCCGAGCGACCAAGTCAACTCGATCAAACCATGACTAGCTCGCCAAGTCGAAGATATCAAACCACCATCGGTACCTAGCGATCGACTCCCGGGCGATCGCCCTTTGCGGTGGCGATCTGCTCTAGTGACCGGCTAAGGGCAATCGACCTACGCCCGAGAGGGCGATCGTCGCCAAAGTCATCAAGGCTGGATCTCGAAAAGCACCCTCGTGCGAGATCCACCAAAAGCGCCGACAAGATCTTCGCGGCGAGATAAAGATCTTTCTTGTGAGACAAGACCAAAAGACCCACGGCTGTCACCTACCTCACCTACCGGCATGCGCGCCGAAAGTTGTCGGTGGGACCGCCGCGCAGCGGCAACTCGGGACGCGTGTAAGCTCCCATTGGACGCACTGATTGGCCCGGCAACTCCTGCAGACTTTGAGGGACATGCCCATGTGCTAAAAGACGATCGCCCGATTATTATATTGCGGTAAAGCGATCGCCGGCGTATCAAGCCCTATAAATAGAGAACCTCCTCCCTACTGGAAAAGGTTCCCGATTCACTGAATATACGGTTCGAATTCATTTGACTTACGTCAAATACATTCCACCAAAAGTTCACATTTTCTCACATTCCGATACATCCACGAAATCTTGAAGAACACACATATCATCAAGCTCCGGCTATCTCACGGAATCCATCTCGGGACTTCTCTCTCCAAATCTCTCGTCCGTAAGACGATCGGCGAAAGCAAGTCTCCACTAGACATATTCCAAGGGATTCACAAGCCCAGAAGCCCAAACATCCAGCTAAATACTCGCCGTGAGAGGCGGTCGATCTCTCACCGCCGCGACTGTTCATCACCTTTGTTACAAGAACTCACAGAGCATCAAATCTGGTTCTTCCGGCAATCTGCACGCTCACTAGCTAAGATAACAAGAAACTTTACACTCATTGTAATTGTATTCTTACATTAGTACTTGTATCCCCGAATATCGGTATTAATAATATCTCGCGAGAGCATTCAAGCCCGGGACTAACAACCCCGGCAAATCTTGTGTTATTTATCCTTCTCACGGAAGTGCTCTTGCATTTGTTTGCTATCCCATCCATTCCAGCAATATCTATCTCCGGATAATATTTTGGGTAGCAACAGTATTATCTTCATACATCGTGGTCGGTGCATTTTTGTCAAACGACAAACCATATGTCTCTCGGATGTAATTGATTAAATATCGAAGCCACACATATTCACGACTTGCTTCATGAGCTGCTAGAATCTCCACATGATTTGAAGAAGTAGCTGATATAGTTTGCTTTGTAGAGCACCAAGAAATTGTTGTACCTCTGTAGGTAAACAAATAGCCAGTCTGTGATCGTCCATTATGAGGATCAGATAGATACCATGCATATGCATAACTAATTAAGCTTAATGGTGTTGAGCTAGTCCCATATCATCGTACCTCGAAGATATTGGAGTATATTTTTTACTTCATTCCAATGCCTTTTTGTTGGAGAAAAACTAAAATTTGCTAATAAATTCATAGAAAATGAAAGATCAGGCCGAGTGTGATTAGCAAGACACATCAGTGTGCCAAACGCACTGAGATATGGTACTTCAGGACCAATAAGTTCTTCATTTTTTTCTCGAGATCGGAAAGGGTCCTTGAGTACATCAAGTGACCTTACGAACTCAATGGATAAGCTTTGTCCATATGAAATCGCTTCAACACTTATTCTATAAAAGTTGTCTCATGCACAAAAATACCATTCTCGAAATGTTCGATCTGCAGGCTGAGACGAAACTTAGTCTTTTCGAGATCCTTCATCTTAAATGATCATCAACATCAGTTTCATATCATTCATGACTTGTAGCGCTACATTATAAGCAAAATGATAATCAACATCAATTTCATCTAAGTTCCATCTTTGTCCAGACATGACGTGATTCATCGATATCTCTTCATTTTCATTACCATAAGGTACCTGAGGTTCCTTTGGAACTCTTTCATTTGTCATGTCTAGGAACTCTTCCATAGTTGTAATTTCCTTGATATCATCATCTTGATGTTTTACCTTTTTTCTCTTTTGAGGATTCTTATCCTTAGAATTGATTGGTTTTCCATGCTTCAGACGTGTCTTAGACTCATTAGACTTTCCATCTTGGACATCTATCTTGACAGGGGCATTAATAGCAGGTACATGTGACTTAGTTATGCTCTTTAAATTAGTGAATGAGTCACGCAACCGTATTGCTGAATTTTAAAATGAATTGTTCCTTAAACATCTTGATTGTTTTCAAAATAAAGATGGATCATTCGAACAAATATTATTATCCCGCTGGCATTCTCGTTTTCTCCCCCTAATAATGGGAAGTATGACTCATCGAACTGACAATCAGCAAATCGTGCTTTGAATAAATCTCCAGTTGATGGTTCTAAGTGCTTAATTATGGATGAAGATCATATCCAACATATATTCCCAATCTCCTTTGAGAGCCCATCTTGAAACGTTGTGGTGGATCAATCAGAACATACTGCACATCCAAAAATTCTCAGATGGCAAATATTTGGCTCCTTACCAAAAACCAATTGCAAAGGATAAAACTCATGATAAAATTCTTGGTCTTAACCTTATCAGTGTTGCTGCATGTAAAATTGCATGTCCCCAAGCTGATACTAGGAGTTTCGATCTCATAATTAATGGCCTAGCAATCAATTGCAGACATTTTATGAATGATTCAGCAAGACCATTTTGTGTATGTACATGAGTCATAAGGTGCTCAACTATTATTCCAGTAGACATACAATAATCATCAAAATCTTGAGATGTAAATTCACCAGCATTATCAAGGCGAATTGTCTTAATACACTACCAAAAAAAGTACTTTAGCCGACGACACGAAAAAAAATGGCCGACGACTATAAAGTGTCGTCGGCTAAACTGTGCACTTTAGCCGATGACTCGGGTTTCCATCGGCTAAAGGGTTTTAGCCGACGACTTGACCGAAGTCGTCGGCTAAAGTGCAAAATATTCGTCGGCTATAGTAAAGAGGTTTAGCCGACGACCGAGATAACGTTTAGCCGACCGAAAAAAAAATACATTTTAGCCGACGACTTGATCTCGGTCGTCGGCTAAACCCCTTTCGAAAAAAAAATAATATTGCAATGGTTTAGCCGACGACCTAGATCAAGTCGTCGGCTAAACACTTTTTCAAAAAAAAAAAATAATATAGGTTTAGCCGACGACTTGATCTAGGTCATCGGCTAAACCCCTTCCAAAAAAATAATAATATTGCAATGGTTTAGCCGACCACCTAGATCAAGTCGTCGGCTAAATACTTTTTCAAAAAAAAAAATAATATACTTTAGCCGACGACTTGATCTAGGTCGTCGGTTAAACCTCCAAGTGAAAATTATATATAGTTCAGGGAACACCAACCCAAAAGCGCACATTTATATTCCCGATCCTGTCAGTTATTCCTGAAAAAAGCTTGTGAGTTGCTACTTTGAGTTGTGTTAGCTGGAGTGACGAAGGTTTCTACCGATTGTTATAATCACCATTTCGATTAAGGTACGTATTTTATTGTATTTTTATTGTGATTTCGAAACTTTGTATTATTCATGTTACATTCGATAGCTTTTATGTAAAACGATTAAGTTTTATGATGATAATCATTATGATTAATTGTTTGTTGTGATTTCATTTATAATTTGAACAATATTAGTTAGTTGGATTAATATTGGAAAATGTATACATTTTCAGGATGGACAAGAGTTGGATTGGGTTACGAAAATGGGATCCAAGTGTAATAGATGGGATGAAGCAGTTTATGAGATTTGTAAAAGAGCACGACAGTGGTAATACGTTGCACTACTGTCCGTGTAATAAATGTAGATGTCGCAGTGATATGTTTCGTTTTCCATTTGATGAGGTCTGGGAACACCTAAAGAAGAATGGTTTTTGGAGTAAATATACATGTTGGATATACCACGGTGAAGCACCAAATTCTGTTATTTCGTATGATCACGGACAATTTAGTGGTAACGACGGGTTCACCGATCCGAAGAGGAGGTTGATTGATGACGTGTTTGGTTTTTCCGAGACGTTTGTACCAACTGATCCAATCCCACGACCCCGTAGACCGTTGTCTTGCAATACTGCTGGGCTTGATAGGTACAACAAGCTAATTCAACTCCAACAGACCCCTTATACCCAGGGTGTAACATGACTGTTCTTGATTGTGTCATGGAAACGATGAGATTAAAGGTGGAAAACAAATCATCCATCAAGTCTGTAGATGATTACTTGGAGTTTACGAGTAATATGCTTCCACAGGGTCATCATCTTCCTAATACATATTCAAAAATGAGACGAATTTTGAAAGATCTTGGTCTTTCCTACATTAAGATCCACGTCTGCATGTATGATTGTGTTCTATTCTGGGGGCATCCTAATGAAGACCTCACGAGATGTCCTGTATGTGATACATAGAGATATAGGATCACTCCTTCTGGAAAAGAGAAACCGGTGAAGGTACTTTGGTATTTTCCACTGAAGGACAGGTTGGAACGGCTTTTTATGTCTCCTCAAACGGCAAAAGCAATGAGATGGCATGCCGGGCCGCGCACTAATGACAGGGATACTATGATACATCCTTCGGATGGAGAGGCGTGGAAGCATATAGATAGGGAGTATCCGATTTTTTCTTCAGATATCTGAAATGTGAGGCTCGAGATTGCATCTGATGGTTTCAACCCTTTTGGTAACATGAGTTTTTCATATACCATATGGCCTGTTGTAGTGATTCCTTACAATCTTCCTCCGTGGATGTGTATGCGGAAGGAGTATAATATGTTGACCTTGTTAGTCCCGGGGCCGGGATATCCGGGAAAATATATCGATGTGTATATGAGACCTTTGATAGAGGAGCTGAAATTGTTGTGGGAGCAAGGTCATCCCACGTACGACAGTTATTCGTTCGAGACGTTCTACTTGCACGCCATGTGTATCGGCACTATTAGTGATTTTCCTGCATATGGAATGCTGTCTGGATCTGTTGTTAGTGGATATAGAGGTTGTCCAGTGTGTTTGAATGCAGATTGTGCTAGGTACCACTGTAGGAAAGTCTATCAAGTAAGTCATTTTAATTTATTTTGTATCTACATTGTTTGCGTAATTTTTTTTCTTACGAATGATATATGTTGTGCAACGTGTGTTGTAGGTACAAATCTTGGAAAAATGAGATGCACATGTTCAGGACAGCCCAGGGTGATACCCGAGAGGCTATTCCGGAAGAATTCAAGTTCCGGGAGTACGAGTGGAAGTGGCTACGCGCCCATTTTCGCGACCCAGAGTTCATGGTATGACTAAAATACCCTCATTTCATGCTTTCTCTTTCAGTTTTTATTTTTTTGAATTCTAAATACAAACTCGATTTTTTTAAATTAATGTTTCAGAATTTAAAAAATACTTGAAGTTCCGATTTTTTTAAACTAGAAAAAATCGGAACTCCAGGTATTTTTTTAAATTCTGGAATATTATTAATATTAAAAAATCGGAATTTTTTATTCAAAAGTGGAAATAAATTGTTTTAATAAAAATAAAAACTAGAATATTATTTTTTTGAATTCTAAATATAAACTCGATTCTAAATAATATTTTTTTGAAGGCGATTAGCTTGACCAACATGACCAATCGTGCTGGTTTGACTGACCATCACAGTCTGGGTTCCCGGTCGTTAGCCAGAGTTGCACACGAGGCCATTTCTTCTGATTCGTTGGACGCATTTGCCTACGTGACTCAGAAAGCATTTCCGAACCGTCCCGAGGAGCATGCAAGTCTTTTTTTATTTTATTTTGGTAATAAAATAAATGCCTTTGTATCATACTTTTATTGATATTGAAATTTTTATTTTCATATTAACTTAGGAGCGTGTGCGGGAGGAGTCTCAAAGGATGCTTGCTGAGATTGCTTGGGAGCAGTATCCGGACTTAGCGGAGACCGATCTCGATTCTGCCATTGGACAGATCGATCAGGCCGATCCTTATGTTCGCGCTAGGGTGTGGGGTACCGTCTACCCTCCTAGAGGTAGTCGGTACCGCACTAAGATGATGGGAGCCGAGGGTCACCATGTATTGAAAGATACCCCCAGCTTCCAGCGCCCTCGCGGACGGGATGCACAGACTGCCTATCTCGAGGAGCAGTTGAGGGCGGAGAGGGAGCTCCAAGCTGAGAATGAAAGGAGGACTCAGACGCGGTTACATGAGAGCGAGCAGAGGACTGAGTCACGGTTAGAGAGTTTCCAGAGACAGCAGCATGCCATGATGGACTATATGATGACGTTAACTCAGACCATTACTCAGGCTGGACTGCAGGCACCTGCTCCACCGCCTTCTCTCTTCGGACATACCCCATCTTCACAGCCTCGTGACGAGGATCTAGGGGATGGTGGTAATCCTTCTACTACTACGTTTCGACATTTAGATGATTTTGGCAGTGGATTGTAGTTGTGTTGTTGTAGCACTCTTGTATATTTATATTTGTGTTACAATTGTGTAAGTGATTTTATTGACGCTACTAGTATGTTGATGAAATTAATGTTCTTGAATGTGTTGTGCGTTGTGTTGCATATAATGTTGGGCATATTATTGATGGTATTAGTTGAATGTGTTGCGCGTTGATTGTTGTTGATAATGAGAGCTGGTGTATAAAAATTGCAGGTGCAAAAAATACAGGATTTGGGATCCCAAAATCTGAATTAATTTTTTTTATATTAGGTTTGAGCCGATGACTTTATAAAGGTCGTCGGCTAAAGTAATTTATTTTTTTTTCTAAAAAAGGGTTTTAGCCGACGACATATAAGACGGTCGTCGGCTAAAGTAATTTATTTTTTTTTAAAAAAGGGTTTTAGCCGACGACATATAAGACGGTCGTCGGCTAAAGTCTATTTTTTTAAGAACAGGTTTTAGCCGACGACATATCTAAAAGTCGTCGGCTAAAGTTTTTTTTATTTTTTTAATTATCAGGTTTTAGCCGACCGACTAGATAAGGTCGTCGGCTAAAGTTTTTTTATTTTTTTTAATAATTAGGTTTTAGCCGACCGACTCGATAAGGTCGTCGGCTAAGTTTTTTTTTTCCAACAGGTTTAGCCGATGACCTTGCTGTAGTGATCGGCTAAACTTTGAACTTTAACCGACGACCATCAAAAAAGTCGTCGGCTAAACCTTGGCCGACGAATATTGGCCCATGGTTTTTTAGCCAACGGCTGGCGTGATTAGCCGACGACTTTGGGGTTTAGCCGACCACTTTAAGTCGTCGGCTAAAGTGTGATTTTTGGTAGTGATAAGATAATCTGGAAAATGGGCTCTCAATCCAATCAAGTGAGCTAACAATCTTGCAACTGCTAGGTTACGTGGTGATAATAAACTCATATTTGACTATCTAGTTGGCGCATCAATCAAAACCATAAAATACTAAAAGGTCCACATGGAGGAAAAGTCGGCCCAAATATATCCCCTTTGATATGACCCAAAATATTCCTACCCGGTTTATTGCGGTTTATCTCGGAATAGCGGAACAAATTTCAATTACTAAAGACCCAGCTTATTGTGTGAAGTTCCAGTAGGTCCTACCGACCTAGTATACAACTTGGAGAGTGGAGATCAGAACCTAGCTCTACTAGGTGCAGCTCGGTCCCTACAAGTCTACTCCCAACAGGTGTAGACCTGTCAAGTCTAAACCGACAAATTTGGAGAGTGGAGCTCAGAGCCTAGCTCTACTAGGTGCAGCTCGGTCCCTACAAGTCTACCCCTAACAGGTGTAGACCTGACAAGTCTAGACGAGCAAACTTGGAGAGTGGAGCTCAGAGCCTAGCTCTACTAGGTGCAGCTCGGTCCCTACAAGTCTACCCCCAACAGGTGTAGACCTGCCAGGTCTAGACTAGCAGGTCATCCCACAGGTCAGCTCTCCTAGATGACATCATATTCAGGTCTGTTAAAGAACTTGGCCCAATAAGCCCAGCTCTTAAGCAAACCCAACTGAACTACCGACCTGGAGTAGGTCGGAGGGCGGATGAGCTCGGCATTCCTAGAGAAGAACTTTCCCGAAAAGAATATCCGACCTCCAAGTCTATTTTCTGAGCTCATAACTAGATAGACATCAGAATCATCAATTAGGCTAGCTATAAAGAGTCCATCTCAAATAGGACAAGGTCCCTGGAAAGCTGGGATTTCATCATAAAATTAGAATCCCTGATTTTCAGGGACATACCCCTGAAAATCAGGAATCTCCCCCAATCAAAGGCAGGATTTCAGGGACAAGTTTCCCTCTCTTCTATAAATATCAGAAGGCCTGTCCTCCTTCAGGGGCAAGAGAAGAAACACACATACACACATTACATTTGGATTTCTCCAAAAACATGTTCCAGATTAAGCATCAGAGAGTTTATGACGGGATCATTCCGGCGTCTTCTGTAGGAACTCTGGTGGTTTTCGAGCTCGGAACAGAGGGAGCAATCCGATTCTTGGTGACCGATCAGCTCGGACATATCAAGTGGCGCCGTCTGTGGGAATGAGTGACATCGAGTCATTCAATGAGTTGAGATGTGAGACTTATTATGCATACCTGGATTCAACCAAACACGGATCCTTTCATTAGCTGCAAAGATAAGTTTTTATCAACCATGAATTTTCCTTGGAGATAAGTAATCATTGTCCATTGCTGCAAGGTGAAATTCTTCGAGAAAATTTCATATCTTCTTATAGTTATGGGTTATACGTCAGCTTTATTTCGGGTGAAGTGCCACAAATTTGAAGATTGGGTGACCTGCCCAAAAATTTGATCGGGTGAACTGTCCTCAAATTTGAAGACTGGGTGACCTGCCCATAAATTTGATCGGGTGAACTCCCCTCAAATTTGAAGACTGGGTGACTTGCCCATAAATTTAATCGGGTGAACTGCCCACAATTTTGAAGATTGGGTGACCTGCCCAAAAATTTGATCAGGTGAACTGCCGACAAATTTGAAGATTGGATTGTAACATCCCCAAAACCATATGGGAATATTACACGCCGTAGACCCTTTCCACAAGGATCTACCAGGCTAAACATCCATAAACAACCAAATGCTTGCCCGACCAGGGTCAAACAATAAAATGATACGGACCGATATGGTCACCTACACGTGAATACACAGACCGATGAGGTCACACAACCCAATCGATAAAACTGACTTAAATAACATTACCCACACAGGGGTCGAAATACAATCTGACGGAAGACTCAAATCAACTCGACAACACAACAAAAATCAAAATAACTCTCGACTCATGATTAGTATCGCACTCGTCATCCTCTTGTGCCAATCCTGTGTTGCTCCCTCAGATACTGCATGTACACAGGCCTTAAAACATACATCCACCCCCCGATTACTTGGGGGTTAGTAAAACTCCACTGTTTTACTAGTGCAAGTATCAAATCATACGAAATATAACAAGCAATTAATAATCGTGATCAAATATAATAATCAAGTATCAAATATTCCTGGGAGGTTTTCACAAGAGAAGATAAGCTATGAAGCATTCGAAAATAAGATTATCATCTCGGGAATTTTTAGAATTTCAAAACCTTAAGACCTCAAGTCCTGATTCACAAAACCTTTCGAAAAACTTAAGGGCCTTAACCCAAAACTTGTTTCATAATTCAACAGTTTACAATACCGAAAACATTTCCATAAATTTCGTGGGGCTCGGCCCAACATTCTTTCTTAAAACTTTTCCTTTAAAAACTTTGATTTGAAAAGTATCATGCTCATGACACCGTGATCCACTGTCACGTGTCTCCGTAGGTTCAACAACCCGCACGGACAACATCACGCACAATTAAACAAACATAATCAATTCCGACACCGTGATCCACTGTCACGTGTCTCCGTAGGTTCAACAACCCACACGGACTATTAACCAACCATAACCAATTCCGACACCGTGATCCACTGTCACGTGTCTCCGTAGGCATAACAACCCGCACGGACTATATCAATAACAACAATCACACACACAGTCCTGACACCGTAGTCCACTGCCACGTGTCACCGTAAGCCCCGTCGAGCTCACCCGGTTGGACGCACTGTGTCCGAAACTCATGGTCCACTACCATGCGTTATCGTAGGCCTCGTCAGACCAGCACGATTGGACCTCAGTACCTCACTAAGTTCTGATCCCGTAGTCCACTGCCACGAATCCTCGTAGGTTCCGTCGAACCAACACGAGTGAACTTAGCGGTCACACACATATTCACATTCACATTACATACAACAATGAGCACAATTAATCAATCACCTTGATCACCACAAAATCGTACATTGCACGCACATACACAACCTCGACACTCGCAACAACTATCATCAATCAATGACATTTAACCAACATAACACACATTCGGTACACAATACATTGTACAACCATCCCATATGTACGTCGCATTCCTGCACAAATGGCACAACGCCTAACACGTATACTGATATAACACTATTATCACAAAGCCTTCAAATTGCGGAAAACACAACCAACTCAAACGGAACATATTCACGAAGGCAAGCAAAGTCATCATACATCTCATACGTAATTACTAGTCGCAAGATACAAGTCGTATAGTAAGATACTTGCCTTAATAACCGCTACCGAACGCTCCGAATAACACGGTTTGACCGGGAAGCTCGGACCCCAAAGAAGGCAACGAACGGAAGGGTTCCGACTCGAGTTCTTCACAAGAATTCGCTCCTAAGTCACAACGATATCAATTCAATCACAATTCTACGAAAACGTATGGAACTTCCCAAGTTCTACCCATTGAAGCATTTTATCGGACACTTTGAGGGCGTAGTCCAATTTAATCGATTATTCAAAGAAATACTCAAATCCGTTCCACAAAACTTCAAGGGTATTGAATGCTTACGAGTTTACAATTAAGTTCTAACAATAATATGAATCAAAACGAAGCAAATCGGCCAAAACACCAAGAAACCTCAAGAACATCCAAAAACCAAAGTTTAGGTGTTCTTACCTTCGATCCGGGTGGAAGATGATGTTAATCCATGATTCCAACTTCCAAAACATGTTTATATAAGTTGATTCTACTCAAAACCATTAATCTAGGGTGAAAAATCGCGGGAGGAACGAAGAAAAGATGAGAAATGGCCGGATGACTCGGTCCAGGCCTATAAATAGCCGACCCTGGCCGGCCGCTTACGTACGTAATCGGCGAGGCCTACGTCATGTCGACCAAGGCGAACTCCTGGTGATTCTCCGGACATGTTACGTGCGTAAGGAAAGGCTGTTACGTCGTAACGGCATTACGGCCGTTACTGCCGGGCCATTACGGCCGTTACTCGGCCAGGCCTGGCCAGCCAGGCCTCGGTCGATCCGACGGTCCGAAAAATCCCGAAACTCCGACCTGAACGTAAACCGAAAACACGATTATGAAGTACTCGCAAAGAAGAATCCGAATACTAAGAGAACACCCGATTCCGACCACCCGAGGGCTCGAAATTCGACAACGAAAGTAATTACCCCAAACTTTGGGAAATTACGAAAATGGCCCAAAATGTCCGAAATACCTGATACACGATTGAAACACCAAACCGAAACTTACAACATGAATAATAACATTAAATGAACTTCCGAGAAACTCGAAACAACAGTTTCCGACGAGATTTGCGAGAATCGAACTCAAGTGCGGAAAAGTCATTTAAGAACACAAAACTCATCCAAATGATACCGAAACGAACTCGGATGACAAAAAGTGTAGAATTAAATATTCTCAGAATGACGAAACGGTCGAAAGCGAGTCGTCGAAACGGACCTCCGCCGAAAAATGAAAATTACCGGAAATCCGAAATTGCGGATATTACATTCTACCCTCCTTAAAAGAAGTTTCGTCCCGAAACTTAAAACAAGTAGGGAGAAGCAATACCCCGACAGGAAAACTCAACAAGATACACAAGAAACGCGTAACTTTCATCCATTGGCGAAACGTTACAAGCAACGCGAAAGAATATACAGCGTGACAACACGCCACACGACGACCAACCCAACGCCACCGATAGAGAAATAATAAAACCAACAAGTGACAAGCGTCATCAAACAGGTAATACAACCAAATCGATTATCCGAGCAATCACAAAACACAACGAACGAAAATCAATATGATTGACCACCCCAACGGTACATCAATCAAAACGCGAGCCAATCGCTGAAGAAATACGGAATTCCACCGCTCAAGGGTTGAAAGATCGAAAACGAGACAAATTTCCCGAATATAAGAAAATTAGGAACGAGTCTGAACGCTCAACAATCATGAAACGAGATCAACAAAAACCGAACAATCAAACGATCGAACCACAACGGTCGAGACAACAAAAATCAAGCAATCATGTTCGAATCACGAAGAACAATAAAATTCAAACAACAACTCCCAGGTTCACGTCTCGGCTCGAGACAATATATGATCTGGTAAAAGCAACAAGATGTGATTCACTTAAGGTCCACAGGAAAGGGAACAGCAAAGATGTGATTCACTTAAGGTCCACAGGAAAGGGAACTGGCAATTAAATGGGAGGATATTTCTATGGATTTCATTACTAATATGCCTAGGACTCGGAATGGAATGAACATGATTTGGGTTATTGTCGATCGACTAACCAAATCAGCTCACTTTTTGGGTATTAAGGACACTTGGGGCCCAGAGAGACTAGCACGAGTATTTATTGCAGAGGTCGTGAGATTGCATGGGACTCCTAAGAGTATTGTTTCGGATCGTGATGGCCGGTTCGTGTCACATTTCTGGCAGGCTGTTCACCAAGCTTTGGGGACTGAGTTGAGACTCAGTACATCTTATCACCCTCAGACTGACGGGCAAACAGAGCGGACGATCCAGACGTTAGAGGATATGTTGAGAGCCTGTGCCCTAGAATGGAAGGATGATTGGGAGTTGCACTTGCCATTGATCGAAGTTGGCACGCCTCGATCAAGATGGCACCATTCGAGGCATTGTATGGGAGGAGGTGCAGATCGCCGTTGTGTTGGGATGATGTGTCCGAGCTGATTGGTACCGAGCCTGATATGGTAGTTGAGACGAGAGAGAAGATTACTCTGATCCGTGATAGATTGTTGACGGCCCAGAGTCGACAGAAGTCTTATGCCGATACACGTCGCCGTCCGTTGGAGTTTGAGGTGGGAGATCATGTTTTGCTTAAGGTGTCGCCGACACGGGGAGTTTACCGCTTCGGCCGGAAGGGTAAACTTAGTCCGAGGTTTATTGGGCCGTTTGAGATTTTAGAGAGAGTGGGAGAGCTTGCCTATCGGCTAGGCTTACCGCCGTCCCTGAGCCACGTTCATAACGTATTTCATGTTTCTCAGCTTAGGAGGTACATATCGGACCCTAGCCATATTATCGATTTTGGAGAGATCGAATTGGGACCCGACCTTACCATCGAGGAGAGGCCGATTCAGATTTTAGAGCGTCGGGTGAAGCAACTTCGTCATAAAACCATCCCTCTGGTTAAAGTTCAATGGTCGAGACATGGGTCCGAAGAATCCACATGGGAGACGGAGGAGAGTATGCAGTCGAGATACCCCGAGTTGTTCGCGTTGTAAGTTTCGGGACGAAACTTATTTTTAGGGGGAGATAATGTAATATCCGCGTTTTCTATTTTCGGTAATTTCTATTTTTGATGTATGTTCGTTTCGGACAACTCGCTTAGCACTGTTTTGGAATTATGAATCTATTTTGTTCTTGGAGTTTTTCCGTCTGGCCGAGTTTCGAGGATGTTTTTGCATAATTTCATTTTGAATTATATATTGTCGCATGTGTATTCGATTCTTGTTAAACTCGTTCGACTTCGTAATTTTCCTATTTCCATGAGTTCGTATGGTTGAGTAGAGTATGTTGCGAGTTTCGGATTGTTAATCCGACGTTGTATCGTGAATTTTCGATTGTTTGGGCCATTTTGTAATTTCTTAAGAGTTTAGGGTGTCTTTACCCTCCTTGTCGTATTGTGGATTCCTCGGTAGTTAGAAGTGCATTTTCTTTCAGCACTCAGCTTCGTTGTTTTGAACGCCTCGTAACTACACCTTTAATTCTATCCTCGTGTCGTGTTCCATCGTTGTATCGACTGTGCTGAATGTGATTGTTCAGAACTGGGGACTGCTGCATGCATAACGTACGTTATGCATGATCCATAACGTACGTTATGGCCTTCGCATTTTAGTTCAGGCAGTTTGTTACGTACGTTAACCAGTGTTGGGTTACGTACGTAACCCTCGTTACGTACGTTAACAGCTTGCGTTAACGTACGTAACGCGCTGTCAGGCCTTTTAATCCCTGACTTATCCTCAGTCGCCTCATTTCGTTTCTTTTCTTTCCTTCTCGCGACGTGAGTTCCCTTTGAGCGATTTGGTGCGATTTGTCCGGTGCAATCCGTAGAAACCCTCTGTAGGCTGATTATTGCGTTCCAAGGAAGATTAATCATCATCATTCTCCGTCTGAATTGAGGTATATTTCTTTAGAACCCTAGTTTTTGGGGATTTCGGGATTTTGGCATAATTCTTCCTTTTAATCCGATTTAGCTTCAACGACTTGTTAGATTACGATTGTGTAGTCGTAAATCCCTTGTTTCCATTATAGTTTAATGGATTTAACCTAGTAAATTCTCCATTGTTAGATTTTAACCGTCTTGGACTTCGTAATGACCGGCAAATCGTTCCAAGGGGTAGAATTAGGATTAATTCTTACCTTACCACATTATTGAGACTTGTGTATACCGTTATTGTGTTAGGAGCGGATTTGGGAAAATTGTTCGGACCGAAACCTATTCCTTCGTCGTTCCTTCGTTTCGTCTTATTCCAGGCAAGTACATGTATTACATTCCGTTATGTGTATATGATTTTGATGCGAATGATGTAAATGGTGTTATCGAACGAATGTGATTGTTTCTCTTCCACCTGGGGATGGCGTGTGGCCTCTGGGGGCCGATACTAATGGGTACGGCCATGGAAGTGGAATTGGGTGCGTGTGTTGATGTTCTTCCACCTGGGGACGGTTCGACGGGACCTCTGGGGGCCGATACTAATGGGTACGGCCGCGGAAGTGGTTTCTCACCTGGGGACGGTCCAACGGGACCTCTGGGGACCGATACTAATGGGTACGGTCGCGAGTTACCAAGCGTGGATAATTGTGATGTGGGAAACTTGTTAATACACTGCTTTGGTGTTAATGTGATATTCCGGAATATTGATTTTCAAAATGATTTATCCTAACGATTTACTTGCGTTGAATTATGTATGTATATAATGTTGTGTAATTATGTACTTGCACTAGCTATTCGAATGCTAACCCCTTAAATGGGGGAAATGCGTCTTATGCATTTAGTCTTGGTCAGTGAGGAGCTGGCACGGGATGCGCATGCAAAGGATGGGTTGGCATGATGATGTGGCTCGAGTCTGTATTTTTTTCTGTTTTGTCATTGCATCGGTTGATTACTGGAGTTAGACTGTTTATTTTTCTTTATATGGTTTAAGTCCCCTGCGTGGGCAATAAATTGGTATTCAACTTATGACTCATGTACTCCGTTAAAATGTTTTGGTCGAGGCCACGGCCTTATTTACTTTTGGGTGCATCTTTTGGGTTATCATTGTGGTTTACGTGTCATGAGTTAGCCTGGTAGACCTCACGGGGGTTCTACGGTATGTAATGTTCCATTTGTGAATTGGGATGTTAAATTCGACAACGAAAGTAATTACCCCAAACTTTGGGAAATTACGAAAATGACCCAAAACGTCCGAAATACCTGATACACGATCGAAACACCATACCGAAACTTACAACATGAATAATAACATTAAATGAACTTCCGAGAAACTCGAAACAACAGTTTCGGACGAGATTTGCGAGAATCAAACTCAAGTGCGGAAAAGTCATTTAAGAACACGAAACTCAACAAAACGATACCGAAACGAACTCGGATGACAAAAAGTGTAGAATTAAATATTCTCATAATGACGAAATGGTCGAAAGAGAGTCGTCGAAACGGACCTCCGCCGAAAAATGAAAATTACCGGAAATCCGAAATTGCGGATATTACATGGATGACCTGCCCTTAAATTTGATCAATAGCATTTACTATTATTTGTTCGTTTGGAATATTGGTTTGAATTAACTCAACGTGTGGTCCGGAGTTTCGCCTTTCTGTAAAAATTGTTTGGTTTTGTGTTAGCTTTTAATGGGATAATTATGTGAATTAGAGACATGAAAATTGCAACACTGCTAGAAAAGACAAGAAGGAAGCTTATAATTAAAATTTCACTTGTGATTTGTACTTGGTCATATATCCTCTTCTTAAAATTTGGTTGGTCGTTGCATTTTTTAGGGCTTACTGCATGCATAATCGTTTTGAAAGGAGGTTAGTTGAAAAAAAAAGGAGAGGTGTTGAGCAGCAACAGTTGCCCAATTTTGGGGGTCCTAAAATATTGTGAAAAAAGTAATAACAAAAATTAAAGGACTAACCCACTGTTGGTGCATAGCTGCCGTCTCACACGAAAAAAAAGTGTTGGTGAAAAGAGCTACACGTTAGCAAATAACGGTGTGAAAGCTATCACCTAAAAAAAAGAGAAAAAAAGAGGGAAAATGTGTTGGTGAAAAGAGCTACACATTAGCAAATAATGGTTTGAAAGCTATCACCTATGAAATATGATAAAGCTTGTGGATAGTGCATTCGTGTAAGTCTCTATCGATAAACAACCAATTGAAGTAATAAGTTTGGGGAGATGATTAAAGTTATCAAAAGTTGGAATTTTTATACCATACTTCTCTTCTTGGAACTATTTAATAGGATTGCGTTTTTATTTGTGATAATCCTATGTAACTTTCATTAATTGCCTATGGAAAGCAAGTTTTTAATTATGCAGAAGAGGCGTTTATTACACCACTGTTTGAGTTAATGAAGGTTGAATATTTCAAGGCGTGATCATATTACTACTTTTGTTATCGCTTCGATCAACTCATTCTAAATTGCTTGAGGACAATCATTGTTATAAGTTTGGGGAGATTTGATAGGTCGAAAATAGTGTGCAAATATTATTGTTAATTATTGGGTTTTAATGAATTTTATGTTGGCACACTGGGTTATTTTCAACCTATTTATATTTTGGATGCAATTTACTTCACTTTACAATTTGTTGCTTAATTTAGGTGTTTGGTGGAGTTTTTAAGCTTAAAGAATAGTTTGGGCCATCAAATGGATCATGCCAAGGTGATTTAGGCTTTAATGAAGAAACTGTCACACACACCCCAGTGTCGGCCCTGACACGAAAATCCTCTTACTTGGGGCCCAAGAAACGACTCAAATGCGTCCCGATTAGTTCCATAAGGTGAAAATCGGTCCCCTAGGCTGGAGAAAGGAATTTGAATTGACTTGGAAGGAAAGACTCCCAAAGAATAAAAACTCAAGGAGGATAAGAAGGAAGGAGATCTAATTAAAGAAGAAAACTGAGATGTAAGGGAGTATTATAAAAGAAAGGGCTGAGATTATTTTTCTGGGGAGAATACACGCTGAAACACGAGAGGGGGCAAAAACACGGCTGGGAGATGGACAAAGAAGAAGGCTATCGAGCTTATTTGCCGACGAGACAGAGAGAAGAATTCTACATTCTTTTCTTATGCATATTCTAAATTACTATTTGTCTTCTAAAGCCAACATGTCTTGCTAACCTTTTCATTCTAGTTCTTAGGGAAGTTTGAAACCATATTTGAATGATCCATGTTTTAATCCCATAGCGTATTCTTAACTTGAAGTCTCTTGAATTACTTTTGTGTTATTGAATTCATTATTATGCCATATAATTTCTTGATTTGGTTTGGCCAACTAGATTAGAAGTTTTATGTCTCATGCAAGAAATTAAGTTGTAATCCGTATTTGTTGCAATTTTAATTTCACAAGTAGCAACAATTGAATTTTCTCAATTGAGTAACACAAAATCGAGATCCCTTAAGTCGAGCTTATGAACTTAATATCTTGTCTATTTCATTATTTGGGTTTTTAATGCATCTAGCGAGCGAGATTTGAAGAGATTGTTTTGAATTCATCGCTTAGATAGGTTTAATTAAAGAGCTTATTTTAGTTAAATAAATTTAAGAAATAATTGGGGTCAACAGAGCTTGTTGTTTGATAAGTGCCAGTTTTGTACATTTATTCATGGTTTGTATCGATAAAATTCACCCATAATTGAGCTAGTCTACTCATTTTTTGCTTTTAATTTATTAGTTTTAATAATTTTATTTTTATCGGATGATGATCGGATTAAATAACTGAATTACTCAAGAAACAACATGTTTATTTTCTCAATTGAGTAACACAAAATCGAGATCCCTTAAGTCGAGCTTATGAACTTAATATCTTGTCTATTTCATTATTTGGGTTTTTAATGCATCTAGCGAGCGAGATTTGAAGAGATTGTTTTGAATTCATCGCTTAGATAGGTTTAATTAAAGAGCTTATTTTAGTTAAATAAATTTAAGAAATAATTGGGGTCAACAGAGCTTGTTGTTTGATAAGTGCCAGTTTTGTACATTTATTCATGGTTTGTATCGATAAAATTCACCCATAATTGAGCTAGTCTACTCATTTTTTGCTTTTAATTTATTAGTTTTAATAATTTTATTTTTATCGGATGATGATCGGATTAAATAACTGAATTACTCAAGAAACAACATGTTTATTGAATTTTGAGATCGGATAAAACTCAATATTTTTATCGGATGATGATCGATAAATATTCTCTTTATTGAATTTTGATATATTCATGTTGTAGGGCTTTCCGAGACGAATTCGGCAGTCTTTCCGAATTCAAAATCAGAGTTATATATCAAAAGTTATCATCCGAAGAAGATCTGGGGCAAAAACGCAAAGTCTGAGAAATTTTAGGCTGAAAACGTAACTATCCAAGCTTCAAATGAGCAAATTTACGAAGCCACGTTACGGCCGTAACATTCAGGAGTTACGGCCGTAAGTCACCCTAGTTACGGCCGTAACTCCTGAATGTTACGACCGTAACTCTTGACAGATTGCTATGATTTGTCTAATTTTTTATACTTTTTGTGTATTATTGAGGGGATGGCTGGCATTGATCCGATCTAATGTAATAATGCTGGAGTTTTGGAGCTATTAGATGACTTTATGTGTATAAATAGACCCCTTAGACCCTTCATCATTCATCATTCATCTTATAATTTTCCATTTTCTTGTAAACTTTTCTTTTTGTGTGAAGAACACACTTGTGTTCTTGAGTGATCTTTGTAAGTGTGGTATAACATATTGTAACACCCCGAGATATTCGGAATAATTACAGCACCGTAAACCCTTTAAGTAAGGATTTACAAGGCTAATTTAAAAGAAAGGTAAATATAAGACATCATCATCATTGGAAATTCAAGTTTACAAACCGAACAACTGGTTCAACGAGTAATTTATACAACCATATCGAAATAATATTAATACGACACGCGTACTCGAGTACTGAAATCAAAACAAGAAAACAATTCACCAACAACAACAAACATCACTGAACCCCTTCGTCGTCACGTCGGTACTGTGGCTGTTTCCCTGCTCCTCGGCTACCTGAACATCAAAACAAATGTCCACCCCCGAAGGGGTTAGCAAAATGATGATAGTACAAGTATCATATTAAACAATTCGAATATGCATCAACAATACATAACAAGATACACCACACGGACTTCCGCTACCAGAATCCGACAATGCGAATCCACAAGATTCCATTAACACAGCAAGGGTATTCCAATGATCCAGCGCCCTCAGCATAGATCCCAAGATGATCCCGTCGGACTAACACGAGGTGGAAATAACCCATCCAATGATCCAGCGCCCTCAGCCTAGATCCCAAGATGATCCCGTCGGACCAACACGAGGTGGACATCCGATCCAGCGCCCTCAGTATAGATCGTACAACGTACACAAACACAACTCATGCATACACATATGCCAAATCATTATGTTCATCAACATGAACATACAAACACTAGATAACGAATATCATGACAATTCAACGAAATAAATCTCATGTTCAACAACATAAATAATCACACGCATGCTCAAAATACCAATATTAACATATTACGATACTTGCCTCGAAGATGGAAAGAACGAAATACTTCAATGATCTCAACACACTCGAAGGCCGCCTCCTTCGATCAACGTAGCAAGCTCGAACCTTAACAAAAGGAATGATATACAAATCATCTCAAGTCGAACGATGGCCTAACAATTTGGTCTACGGCCCAAAAGCTCAATTTAAACAATTCTGCCTGGACTGCTTAACGTGCGCTACGTACTCTACGTAACGTGCGCTAAGCCTGCCTGTTAGCGTACGCTATCGTATAAGCCTAGCGTACGCTAGCCACGGACTGACAGTTTGATTCGGATGATCTCATAACGTACGTTACGCACGTATCGTGCGTTAACTTAACCCCGATAGCGCACGTTAACTTACATATGTTAGCGTGCGCTAATCTTGCATGGCAGAATACTGCTAACAGAAAAACTGGGTTGAATGGTGATGAACTCACGAATTCTATGGTGATAATACAAGTCATCCTCGAGCATATCATGCTAATAAGGTTTGTGGAAGTTTTATGATTATGAGATACAAATATATGGATAATCATCTCAACATCATAATTCATCTTAGATCTTCAAGAAATATTCTAAGTTCCGTTCGTCCTACGTTCCAAAACGCATGATTCCAATGTGTAAAACGTAACAATCTAGGTAATATCCGATTATTGATCATAAATCGATTGAAAATGCTTAGGAGTCCATATACTAAGATGGTTCAAAGGTTCATACGATATATAGTGCCGATACGTCATAAGTATCCTTCTAACATGTGATGACCGATTATAAACGAAATAACTGGCTATCAAAACATGATCAAACGTCCTTAAGAACATTACTAACATCGGTGAAGAATCACCTACCTCAAAGTAGTGAAGAACACGGAGGAAATCGAAGCAATCCAACACCGAAGGCTTGAACACCAATCTCCAACGATATACGAACTTCAATCACGAGCTAGGATGTTGATATGAAGTGTTTAGGATGAAGGAAATTATGCTCTAAGTGTAAGAATTTGGGTTATGGGAGAAAAAGAACTGAAATCACGAATAGGATGTTGTCCTATTTATAAGAAATGGCTATTAGCGCGCGCTAGTCCCTGCTCGTAGCGTGCGCTAGCGGCTCACTGACTTAACTGTATTCAGCACTTAGCATGCGCTACGCATATACCTGTAGCGTGCGCTAAGGCGTTGACTTGGTTTTTCCCGAAAGCCGTCCAGGTTCATACCGACACGATCCGACAGGGGTCCCCCGGCCAGATCTCACCTACCGCACGTCACAATCAAATTGACCACGCATAGCGTGCGCTAATAATCCTTTGTAGCGCACGCTATTGAGTCCATGTTAGCGTACGCTACACATAGCCGATAGCGTGCGCTACGTGCGCAGAATTACAATTTCTAAATCACATACACGAAATCATACGCTCGACAACATCGGATTATGAAATACGGAGAATAATACTCAGATAAAAGTACTATAATTACATTATCACAAGTTCCAAATACAAGTCAGAAATCTCGGGTATTACACATATGTTGTTCAGAGAGTTTATTGTTTCTATCTCCTTTATCTACTAAGGGAGTTAGGATCAATTCTTTCTCTTGATTCAACTAAACATGACCACCAAAGCTTGTAATATGTGTAATAAACCCTTAATGGGCTAAGTAATCTTTAGTTGGGATTATAAACAAGGTTAGTCATGTTATTTATATTTGTATAAAGATCTATTGTGAATTACTTATTATTGTGTGTGATTTTCATTGTTTTAACAATCTTTATTTATTTGGCCAATTAATGAAGATATTTATGGTCTTCATATGTTTCGAAAGAAAATATGTTTGATTAAATCAAATGATCTTCACTCTAAGTTGTTCTAGGGGATAGAAATATACCCCTAGTCCTTAGATGATTCTTTGAGTTATTTTCATAAATCCTAATGCTATGTATTGAAGCCAATCAACATAGAAATATAGTGGATTGATTCAATATGTAAGGGGCGTTTTATAGTTCGAAAGAGAAACCGTCTTTTTAAGGAAAATCGAATCTACACAACATAATAAGTAAATTCATCTTATGATCTCCAATACATCTTTTATAATTAATGACGAACTAAGTTTGTAATCCCAACTATTTCATTATATCGATAATCAATCTATTATTATTGCTATCTTTTTATTTCCTTATAATTTAGAACTATTATTGCAATTTCTTTGCAATTATTAAACCAAAATTTTTAATTGTGTGTTTCACTCATCTTAAGTATCTATAAAAATAGACTAATAGTGTATAATTCAAATTATAACAAAATTTCCTTGTGGGATCGATAAACCGGACTCAAAAAGTCCACTTTACTACTTGATACGATATCGTGCACTTGCGATAGTTACACTAAAAGCGTGTCAAGTTTTTGGCGCCGTTGCCGGGGAAATATAAGTTATATTTGAAATCTTACATTGTAAACTATTTTTATAGGTACAAATTTCTCGATGTTGTAACTTAGTACTAAATTGTGTTTGCCCGGTCAAGTGGTGGATAACGGTACTTCGTGACTATTAAAGTCGGATTTTTCAGTTTCCCACAACAACTGATATTTGTAGATATTTTATTCAATTATTTTCATTGTCTTTTTATTTTTTTTATTTTTTTTATCATGGACGAAAAATTGTTTAAAATTGAAAAAAGATTTCCCTTTCTAAGCAAAAATGCAATTTTAAAAATTTATAAGACAAGGCTTGAAAGGATGAGGTTGCTTACGAATAAAAGCATACCTTTTGACATAAGATTCATTATTGAATCCAAAGTAAGAATAGAAGGTGAATTCACAGAAACACCAACTAGATTTTACAGGCTTGGAAAAGTTCATATGCCAAGAAACGACGAGCAAAGATGCTAGCCGTTTGCTATAAATGTGCTAGATGGAACTGTAATGAAAAATGTCTATCTTTAGGAAATCCATCTACAAACAGAGAAGATAAAATTCAGTTCATTAATGATGGTCTGAATAAGGAGAATTTAGATAATATCGAAATTTCTCTTGACACGCATCCTAGTGGACTTGTATATTACGGAATTCAATGTTTGTGGAATAAATTCAAACCAGAATATGAACAACGTCTTGGGAATCTGACGTTAAAAAACCCTGTTTGCCAATTTGTAAGAAAATTGGATGGGAAGCTTCTCCCCGACTCATAGAAGGCGTTTAGGCCGTTTCTGAACGTAAAATCAGAGGAAGATGTGAGCCAAAATCACAACTCACGTACATACGCGTAAGTATCTTTTATTTTTGTCGTGTGGTGAGATTTTGAATAAAAATGTGATACGCGATAAAAGCTTTCATTATTCTATTGAGTAGTTGAAGCACAATCAAACGCAATCACAAACTTGAAAAACAAAAATTACCTTCTTTTTCTTCTATAAATAAACTTTCTACTGGTTTCTTTCATTCATCCCTCAAACTTGCACTTTTCTCTGTTTCTCTCTAATTTTTTTTTTCTCTTTTCAAAAATGGAGTCATCATCTTCAACAAAAAATTTAACACGGTATGCATTTTTGGTGGAGCTAATTCTGTAAAAGAGGCATGCTTTACTGAAGCAGCCCACAACTTGGGTCGTACCTTAGGAGAAAAATGCATTCTTGTAGTTTACGGAGGAGGAAGTCTAGGATTAATGGGACGAGCTGCTGCTTCTGCCTATATGGAAGGAGTAAGAGTGTTGGGAATAATCCCAAAACCTCTGGCTGAAAGTAAAATCACCGGGTCAACTATTGGAGATGAATTTAGATCAATATGCAAGATCGCATAACTCACATGATAAATAATTCTGGCACCTTTATCGCCCTTCCCGGTGGTTTTGGCACCCTTGAGGAACTTTTTCATGTGGTTACCAGAGCCCAGCTAAATGTTCATAAAAAACCAATAGGTGTGCTTAATGTCAATGGTTTCTTTGATGGTTTACTGTCTTTCATCGACTACTCTGCTGAAAACGGCTTTATTTCCGAGCGTGCAAAACGAATCATAGTCGTTGCAACAACACCAGAAGAACTAATCAAAAAACTCAATGAATTTGTTTCTCAACCAGATCCAGCTCTAGCTAAAATTGTGTGGGTAGAAGATTTTACCGTGAGAAAACGAAAAGTGGATTCATTCCTCTCCCTTTGATAACCCATGTCGGACCTCTTGTATTTTTACTTTCTGTCGTGTGTAATAATCGTGCTAAATGATGGCAGCTTAAGGAGTTTCTTCTTGATCTCTTGACGCGCATCTATTCGCGATTTATGTATTGCTGTAATTTTTATTTCGTGTTTTGCTTTTATAAAAACTTTGATGGCAGCGTAAGGCGACTCTTCGGACTTTCTTGATGCGCATCTTAAAAATTGTGTTATACTTACGAGTATATTTTATTTTCTTTTGTTGTGTGCCTCGTATATTTATTCTCTTGCAGATTCTAAAAAGCGTTAGCTCAAATATCAACTTTCTTAACAGAGAGTATTCTGCTTTTTCTGTATTTTTTTTTATTTTATTTTATTTTTTTAAAAACTGAGGACAGTTTTATTTTCAAGTTTGGGGGTGGTTTGTTTTAGTATTTTGGTGTGTTGTAATTTTGGTGTGTTTTGATTGATTTGGTTATTTGCCTTAATTTTTATATATATATATATATATGTATTTATAGTATTTTGATTTATGAGATTTCTAGATCTGGCCATAACACCAATAAATTAGCTATATACATGCTTCTTAAATCGTTTTAACTGGTAAAAAAAAAAATTTGTATATTCCAAAATTTTTTGAGCCTTAATCTCTCTTTCCAAGCCTTGTAATTATCATATAAAATCGAGTCATTCGTTACCTTGAGAAAAGAAGAATCAATTGGTTGATGAAAAATAAAACTGAAATTTACTTAATTTGTGGAGTTTTTGATTTTTCATGCTTAACTAAAAAATGATTTTCTGCAAAAATTCTATTCCCTAAAAAAAAAGGAGTCATTGGTGAAAAGAGCTACACGTTAGCAAATAACGGTGTGAAAGCTATCACCTAAAAAAATGACGAAAAGGAGAAGCATTGAGCAGCAACAGCTGCCTAATTTTGGAAGTCTTAAATTTTGCAAAAAAAATAAAGGACTAACCATTGTTGGTGCGTAGCTGCCGTCTTAGAAAAATTGGTGAAAAGAGCTACACGTTAGCAAATAACGGTGTGAAAGCTATCACCTTTTTACGAAAGAAAAATAATGAGATAGAAATTGTGTTAGTGAAAAGAGCTACACGTTAGCAAATAACGGTGTGAAAGCTATCACTTAAAGGGATGTAGTTTATGAGCAGATTTGAATTAATTAGCAGCTGAATTTCAATACACTCAATTTTGTGAAAATCACAATATTTGATGACGTCAATGGAATTCTTCTTCATATTGAGTCGAAAAATAAACGAGTGATCGAGAGCAACCATTAAAGAGAGTCATGTGTATCACGAGTGGGAAAGAAATAATCAACCTATTGGGGGGAAACCTTACATTTTGGAATTACAAAATAAAAACCGCGTTTTAACTTCAAAAACATTAGTAGATTTATTTTGAATCTTGATTCATTTCTATCTACTGTATAAAGCTGGTTGTTGTTTATTAATGGCATTTTGATCTCCTTTTCTCTTTTTATATTTTAATGTGTGTATTAATTTTCTTATTTTTGTTTTATTTTTTATTTTATTTTTAGAGTGTGAATAATAAAGAGTCTTGCTCGGGACTAGCAAGAATTCAAGTTTGGGGGTGTGATAAGTGCCAGTTTTGTACACTTATTCATGGTTTGTATCGATAAAATTCACCCATAATTGAGCTAGTCTACTCGTTTTTTGCTTTAAATTTATTAGTTTTAATAATTTTATTTTTATCGGATGATGATCGGATTAAATAACTGAATTACTCAAGAAACAACATGTTTAATAAATATTCTCTTTATTGAATTTTGATATATTCATGTTGTAGGGCTTTCCGAGACGAATTCGGCGATCTTTCCGATTCAAAATCGAGTTATATATCAAAAGTTATCATCCGAAGAAGATGCAGGGCAAAACGCAAAGTCGAGAAATTGCAGGCTGAAAACGTAACTATCCAAGCTTCAAATGAGCAAATTTACGAAGCCACGTTATGGACGTAACATTCGGGAGTTACGGCCGTAAGTCACTACAGTTACGTAGTAACTCACAGATGTTACTAGTAACTCTTGACAGATTGCTATGATTTGTCTAATTTTTTATAATTTTTGTGTATTATTGAGGGGATGGCTGGCATTGATCCGATCTTGTAACACCCCCAAGTTATTCAGGGAATATTACAGCGCCGTAAGCCCCGCCGTGGGACCCACAAGGCTAAACATACGCGGAACTATAAATTTTGACCGAGGAGGTCTAAGTACAATGGAATTAAGAACAACACAAAGGTATTCAAAACATAACCAATGTATTCACAACATCACAACTCGAATCAATACTTCGGCAAACACAGGCCGGAACATCAAGGAAAAGGGAAAACAATACTCGAGTATTCAATAGCCAATCCAGTACAACAATACTAAATGGGAAACTCCAAACATAACTGGGAGAAAGACACAGTATCACACTTGCCCACCATCTTCGTGCCGACCCGATACTTGCCCGTCCGCTCTCCTGGAACCTGAAATACATAAAACGTATTTCCCCCATAAAGGGGTTAGCCGTCGAATAGCTAGTGCAAGTATATCAAGTATGAAACACAATACTTCTCAACAATAAAGTAAGGGTAACCGTCAATTCATCAATTCAAGACTAGTATTCCGGAATAACTAAAATCTCATAAGACGTATGTGAATGTCGTAGAAACGGTTCGTTCACCTCATACGCCGTTACGTATGTGAATGCCGTAAAAACGGTTCGTTCACCTCATACGCCGATACATGTAGGAATGCCGTCAAAACGGTTCGTTCATTACATGCCAACAATATATCTATGAATTCCGTAAAAACGGTTCGTTCATGATATGCCATCAATATTTCTTACTTTCAAAGTCGAGAACGTACAATCATGAATGTATACTTGCCTTTGAGACATCGACAATTCGAATGGAAAAAGGTATGGGTTCGGTAGGTCCAAGAACACGCTTCCGGCACCTAAACGATTCGCAAGGAATATGATAATCAATTATCCATATTCAAATTACACGAAGAAACCCCCGAAACCCGTCTACGATTCATAAAGAAATACGGATAATCAACTAGAGGTTGGAAACTCGTCCAAAATCTTACAAGTCCGAAAACGGCACAATCCAAACCATAAAATCGTAGGAAGAGCATGCATACGGTATAGATACATCATAATCTCAAGGTTCTCAAGCTTCCAAACGGATAGATCGGACGAATCTACGAAAATCCCCAAAATTCCCAAAAAGTAGGGTTCTAAGGATTTTTACCTTGATTCGGACGCTAGGAGGAATTAGATGTTGAGAAATCCTTGTTCTCCAACCAAATATGTTGTTGTTGGAAGGAAGATTGCTTCCAATCGCCCAAGATCGTCTCTCCCGAGCAATTTCCGTCGAAAAGGAGTGAAGTAGGTGAGAAATGACGAAATGGAAGTCAACTGTCATATTTATATCTGCCCAGTCTAGCGCACGCTACGCCTCTTTCATTAGCGTGCGCTAGCGAAGTTACCGGGTAGTCCAGTGGCTACTGTCATAAGATGTTAGTGCGCGCTAAGAAGTATCCTTTGCGTGCGCTAACTGTTGCCGTGCCAAAATCTCAGCTTACTGCCTCGGTCCGCTAGCGTGCGTTAATACTGAGCACTAGCGTGCGTTACACAACACATGTAGCGTACGCTAGCCGCTGCCTAGCGTGGGCTACCTGCTAGTCCAGACAATCTGAAACTCCACTGCTTCTACCGACCAAAACATTAGCGTGCGCTACCATTATGCCTTAACGTGCGCTACGTAACAGTTTTAGCGTGCGCTAGCCGAAGCATAGCGTGCGCTACCTGATAGTCCAGAAACCTGACAACCTCACTGCCTCTGCCGACCCGGACATTAGCGTGTGCTACGGACGGATGTTAGCGTGCGCTACTAACCACGAATAGCGCGTGCTAACGAACTCCTAGCATGCGTTAATCCGCCAGTCCAGAGAGCAGTCTGAGTTACTGGTTCTGACCTGACTGGTCCCTTAGCGCGCGCTACGGTTCAAAGCTAGCGTGCGCTAATCAAGCTGAATTAGCGTGCGTTAGCCTAGACCTAGCGTGCGCTATTCCTCTGGCCCAGAACACTTCCGAAAGGTCTAAATAATATGATCGTGGCCTAAACAAGGCACGAAACTTAATAACAATATCAACAACATCTCTACGCGTTTACAGCGCGACAAAATAAGGGGAACGGAAAGGTCAAACGGTCAATAAAAGTACGGGTATTACATTCTACCCCTCTAAAATGAAGTTTCGTCCCGAAACTTAAGAAATAAATAATTCGGGGTATTCCACCCGCATCTTCTCTTCCGTCTCCCAAGTTGCTTCCTCGACTCCATGTCTCGACCATTGCACTTTAACCAGTGGAATGGTCTTATGCCGAAGTTGTTTCTCGCGATGCTCAAGGATCTTCACGGGTTTCTCCGGAAAGGTAACATCCTCGGCTACGTCAATCTCGCTGTAGTCGATAATGTGGCTCGGATCCGGTACGTACTTCCTCAACTGAGACACATGAAAAACACTGTGGACGTGACTCAAAGCTGGAGGCAACGCCAATCGATAAGCTAGATCCCCAACTCTATCCAAAATCTCGAAGGGCCCGATATACCTCGGACTAAGTTTCCCCTTTTTCCCAAAGCGAAAGACCCCTCTGGTCGGCGACACCTTGAGTAAGACATGATCTCCCACTTCAAACTCCAAGGGTCGACGACGAGTATCAGCATAAGATTTCTGACGACTCTGGGCAGTCAGCAATCGGTCCCGGATGATAGAAATCTTTTCCTTAGTCTCTATCAACATATCCAGCTCCGTCCCAACTAGCTCAGAAGCCTCGTCCCAACATAATGGCGACCTACGTCGCCTACCATAAAGTGCCTCGAAGGGTGCCATTTTGATTGACGCGTGCCAACTATTATTGTAAGCAAACTCGATCAATGGCAAATGAAGCTCCCAATCATTACTCCAATCTAAGGCACAAGCTCGTAACATATCTTCCAACGTCTGAATCGTCCTCTCTGTCTGACCGTCCGACTGAGGATGAAAAGAAGTGCTCAATCTCAACTCCGTACCCAACGCCTGATGAACGGCCTGCCAAAAATGCGATACGAAACGGCCGTCTCGATCAGAAACAATGGTCTTGGGGGCACCGTGTAGCCTCACAATCTCAGCAATAAAAGTTCGAGCTAGTCTATCCGGTCCCCAAGTATCCTTAACACCCAGAAAGTGTGCAGATTTGGTCAGCCGATCGACAATTACCCAAATCATATTCATTCCGACCCGAGTTCTCGGCATGCCAGCGATGAAATCCATAGAAATGTCTTCCCACTTCCACTCGGGAATGGGAAGCGGTTTCAACAACCCCGCTGGTCGTTGATGTTCGATCTTGACTTGTTGACACGTCAAGCACCGTAGTACAAACTCCGTAACATCCTTCTTCATGTTATTCCACCAAAAATTACGCTTCAAATCTTTGTACATCTTACTCGTCCCGGGGTGGATTGAGTAAGGCGTAGCATGCGCTTCTCGGAGAATTCTCTGTCTCAACTCTAAATCGTTCGGAACACAAAGCCTGCCCTGAAATCTCAGAATACTATCCTCGTGTACCATAAAGCCAGGAGCTTTTCCTTTAATTACATCTTCCTTCAGTTGAGAAATCATCGGGTCACTCCACTGCTTCCCTTTGATGTCATCAACTAAAGACGAAGTAATTTCGAGAGTACACAGCTGCCCCTGTACTTGTTGAAGCCAAACTTCTATCCCTTGCTCAATTAAGTCCTGACGAATTTTCGTCTGAGGTGTAAGAACCTCGAGCATTTGAAGAGATGCCGATTTGCGGCTCAAAGCATCCGCAACGACATTAGCTTTTCCGGGGTGGTAAAGAATTTCCAATTCATAATCCTTTATCAACTCTAACCAACGCCTCTGTCTCATATTCAGTTCCTTACATTGAAAATATATTTGAGCTCTTGATCGGTATAAATCCGGCACGGCGAACCATACAAATAATGTCGCCAAATCTTGAGTGCGAAGACAATTGCGGCCAACTCTAAATCATGAGTAGGATAATTCATCTCATAAGGCTTTAATTGTCGAGACGCAAAAGCTATCGTCTTATCATGCTGCATGAGCACACAGCCCAGGCCTTGACTCGAAGCGTCACTATAAACTGCAAAGCCCTCGCTACCATGTGGTAAGGTTAAAATCGGTGCTGAAGTCAAACGTTTCTTCAGTTCATCGAAGCTCTGCTGTCTCTCATTCGTCCAAACAAACTTTTCGGTCTTCTGGAGTAATTTCGTAAGCGGTCGAGCGAGTTTCGAGAACCCCTCGACAAACCGACGGTAATACCCAGCAAGGACCAAAAAGCTACGAACCTCCTTAACATTTTTAGGCGGTGCCCAATCTAGCTTGCCTCGATCTTCTCATGGTCTACACGAACCCCTTGGCCGAAATCACATGGCGAGAAACATAACTTCTTCCAACCAAAATTCACATTTCGAGAATTTTGCATAGAGGTGCTCGGTTCTCAAAATGTCTAATATCAAACGCAGGTGTCGGGCATGTTCCTCCTTATCTCGAGAGTAGATCAAGATGTCGTCAATAAAGACGACTACACATCTGTCGATTTACTCGATGAATATCATAATCATTAAGCGCATGAAAAGCTGCGGTGCATTAGTCAACCCAAAAGGCATAACTACAAATTCATAATGCCCATATCTCATCCAAATGCCGTCTTGGGCGTCGACTCCCTCACCCCGAGTTGATAATACCCGGATCTTAAATCAATTTTCGAAAAGCTGCCCCTTGCAATTGATCAAATAAATCGTCTATACGTGGCAAAGGATACTTGTTTTTGATGGTTACTTTGTTCAGCTCACGGTAGTCAATGCACAAACGTAGTGAACCATCCTTCTTCCTCACAAAAGAACAGCGCGCCCCAAGGCGAGGCGCTCGGTCTGATGTACCCTTTTTCCGTAAGTTCTCCCAACTGATTCTTGATTCTTGCATCTCGGAAGGTGCCATCCGGTAAGGTGCTTTAGAAATCGGAGCCGCATCGGCTCCAAGTCCACGATAAATTCTATCTCTCGATCGGCGGTAATCCCGGAGGTCATTCGGAAAAACATCGGTACTAACTAACAACCGGAATCGAAGAGAAATCGATTTCATTTCCTTAGTTTTGAGGGCATAACACCAATAGCCCGCACAACCTTTATTCAAAAGTTTACGGCCTTCATGGCGATAAGTAACTTGGATAGTCGACTTACGCCCCAAAAATGAGTACTCAGATCCGTCTTTAGTCATCATGGTGATAACCTTAGTACGGTAGTTCATAATCGCTTGATGACTATCAAGCCAATCCTCGCCGAGGATCACGTCCTCGCCTTCCATATCAACTACAATTAAATTCGATAACCAATCCATACCGGATATAATCACTGGAAAATCTCTAATCTCCCGGTTCCCCACAATTCTATCCCCGTCAGACAAGTTATATTCAAACGGCGTACACACTCCAAAGAAATAAAAGAGTGTGTAGCACCCGAATCAAAAAGTACACGGACTGGATGAGATAGGATATGAATGGTACCTGAAGCCACCGCCGCGTCGGGTTCGTCTGCTCGACGCATCTCATAAACTCGTGGTTGCACCGAACCGATGCTAGAGTTTCCCCTTTCAGCATTCTGACCCCATCCCCGGCCCCTGCCAAAATTCTGTTGAGGTTGACCAAAAGATTGTCGCTGGTTAATACCTTGATCAAGAGGTGTTGGGGCAGAAGCCCGAGTGTCCAGAGTCTGGTTCGGCTCGGAACAATAAACCGCTCTATGCCCCATCTGACCACATGTGTGACACTTCAATGGTGGAAAGTAGCATTCCGAACTAAAGTGGCCTGGACGACCACAATTATAGCAAGTCACTGTGCGATTTGAGGTACCCGGAGTGGGACGGTAACCCCTCTTCCCTTTATTAGAACGTGACGACTGTCCGGCAAAACGGTTAGTCGTCTGTGACTTCTGAAAGTTGCCACCCTTAGAGCCAGAAAAATTTCCCCCGACTTTCTGCTTCTTCGGTTCTTCAACGGTATCATTGTCGGGGCTCAACATATCATGGGCCAAAGCTCTGTCTTGATACTCTTTTAGCGTGGTACAAGCAAATCCGGCCATGTACCGCCGTAAATCCAAATTCATCCGCATATCAAAATAACGGATCTTATCACGCTCGTTCCGTACTTGATCCTTCACGTGGATCAGTTGTTGGTTGTACTCAACAATCGCTTGCGAAACAGGAATGTTTTGCGGTTTAGCCTCGAAAAAGGCTCGGATTCGGCTCTCTCGCACCGGCCAAGGACAAAACTCGGCCTCCAAAAGCTCCTTAAGTTCCTCCCATGTGGCAATGTGATCATGTGGCTTGATGACCTTCCACCAGGTAGCGGCCTCCTTGGTGAGGAAATACTGAGCAATCGGTACTTTCCTCACTTCGGGGCAGTCAACCGCCTCGAAAATCTTTTCCAATTCCGCTAGCCAGTCTTCCCATCCTAACGGATCTGTGGCACCGCCAAACTGTGGAGGGTGCATACGAATTACATTCTGAAGCAAGGCATCCGTGTTCGGGTTCGGATTATTCAGCTGAACTGTTTGGGCTAAAATGGTCATCTGGGCGGCCAATTGTTGAAGTACATTCGCAACTCCAACGTCCGCGTTGTTCCCTTGGCCATTCGACTGGTCGTGCTAACTTTCGGTGTCGGGATGCACCGAGTTTGACAAGCTGGGGTTGGTTGACCCCGCAACAGAACTGATGGAAACGGCCGCGCCACGACCTCGTCCACGTCCACGACCACGACCACGGCCACGACCCCTACCAGCTGACATACTGAAGAGCACACAAGTCACGCAAGCACAATTAAATTACACGTCATCAAAGTGACCGATTCTCACGAATACTAACAAAACGAAGCAAAACGAACAAGGAAACACCAGAAGAGTAAGAGGTCTTACAAGTACCGGTCGCACTGTGATGATGGAAAAGTAGTGATACTGCGGACAAATGACAACTCGATCGACCCAAAAGACCGACAACCTAGGTATCCATAGACCTAAGCTCTGATACCATATTCTGTAACACCCCCAAGTTATTCAGGGAATATTACAGCGCCGTAAGCCCCGCCGTGGGACCCACAAGGCTAAACATACGCGGAACTATAAATTTTGACCGAGGAGGTCTACGTACAATGGAATTAAGAACAACACAAAGGTATTCAAAACATAACCAATGTATTCACAACATCACAACTCGAATCAATACTTCGGCAAACACAGGCCGGAACATCAAGGAAAAGGGAAAACAATACTCGAGTATTCAATAGCCAATCCAGTACAACAATACTAAATGGGTAACTCCAAACATAACTGGGAGAAAGACACAGTATCACACTTGCCCACCATCTTCGTGCCGACCCGATACTTGCCCGTCCGCTCTCCTGGAACCTGAAATACATAAAACGTATTTCCCCCATAAAGGGGTTAGCCGTCGAATAGCTAGTGCAAGTATATCAAGTATGAAACACAATACTTCTCAACAATAAAGTAAGGGTAACCGTCAATTCATCAATTCAAGACTAGTATTCCGGAATAACTAAAATCTCATAAGACGTATGTGAATGCCGTAGAAACGGTTCGTTCACCTCATACGCCGTTACGTATGTGAATGCCGTAAAAATGGTTCGTTCACCTCATACGCCGATACATGTAGGAATGCCGTCAAAACGGTTCGTTCATTACATGCCAACAATATATCTATGAATGCCGTAAAAATGGTTCGTTCATGATATGCCATCAATATTTCTTACTTTCAAAGTCGAGAACGTACAATCATGAATGTATACTTGCCTTTGAGACATCGACAATTCGAATGGAAAAAGGTATGGGTTCGGTAGGTCCAAGAACACGCTTCCGGCACCTAAACGATTCGCAAGGAATATGATAATCAATTATCCATATTCAAATTACACGAAGAAACCCCCGAAACCCATCTACGATTCATAAAGAAATACGGATAATCAACTAGAGGTTGGAAACTCGTCCAAAATCTCACAAGTCCGAAAACGGCACAATCCAAACCATAAAATCATAGGAAGAGCATGCATACGGTATAGATACATCATAATCTCAAGGTTCTCAAGCTTCCAAACGGATAGATCGGACGAATCTACGAAAATCCCCAAAATTCCCAAAAAGTAGGGTTCTAAGGATTTTTACCTTGATTCGGACGCTAGGAGGAATTAGATGTTGAGAAATCCTTGTTCTCCAACCAAATATGTTGTTGTTGGAAGGAAGATTGCTTCCAATCGCCCAAGATCATCTCTCCCGAGCAATTTCCATCGAAAAGGAGTGAAGTAGGTGAGAAATGACGAAATGGAAGTCAACTGTCATATTTATATCTGCCCAGTCTAGCGCACGCTACGCCTCTTTCATTAGCGTGCGCTAGCGAAGTTACCGGGTAGTCCAGTGGCTACTGTCATAAGATGTTAGCGCGCGCTAAGAAGTATCCTTTGCGTGCGCTAACTGTTGCCCTGCCAAAATCTCAGCTTACTGCCTCGGTCCACTAGCGTGCGTTAATACTGAGCACTAGCATGCGTTACACAACACATATAGCGTACGCTAGCCGCTGCCTAGCGTGCGCTACCTGCTAGTCCAGACAATCTGAAACTCCACTGCTTCTACCGACCAAAACATTAGCGTGCGCTACCATTATGCCTTAACGTGCGCTACGTAACAGTTTTAGCGTGCGCTAGCCGAAGCATAGCGTGCGCTACCTGATAGTCCAGAAACCTGACAACCTCACTGCCTCTGCCGACCCGGACATTAGCGTGCGCTACGGACGGATGTTAGCGTGCGCTACTAACCACGAATAGCGCGCGCTAACGAACTCCTAGCGTGCGTTAATCCGCCAGTCCAGAAGCGATCGGATTCTGGTTACGACTGATAGTCCCTTAGCGCGCGCTACGGTTCAAAGATAGCGTGCGCTAATCAAGCTGAATTAGCGTGCGTTAGCCTAGACCTAGCGTGCGCTATTCCTCTGGCCCAGAACACTTCCGAAAGGTCTAAATAATATGATCGTGGCCTAAACAAGGCACGAAACTTAATAACAATATCAACAACATCTCTACGCGTTTACAGAGCGACAAAATAAGGGGAACGGAAAGGTCAAACGGTCAAAAAAAGTACGGGTATTACAGATCTAATGTAATAATGCTGGAGTTTTAGAGCTATTAGATGACTTTATGTGTATAAATAGACCCCTTAGATCCTTCATCATTCATCATTCATCATATAATTTTCCATTTTCTTGTAAACTTTTCTTTTTGTGTGAAGAACACACTTGTGTTCTTGAGTGATCTTTGTAAGTGTGGTATAACATATGTTTTTCAGAGAGTTTATCGTTTCTATCTCCTTTATCTACTAAGGGAGTTAGGATCAATTCTTTCTCTTGATTCAACTAAACATGACCACCAAAGCTTGTAATATGTGTAATAAACCCTTAATGGGCTAAGTAATCTTTAGTTGGGATTATAAACAAGGTTAGTCATGTTATTTATATTTGTATAAAGATCTATTGTGAATTACTTATTATTGTGTGTGATTTTCATTGTTTTAACAATCTTTATTTATTTGGCCAATTAATGAAGATATTTATGGTCTTCATATATTTCGAAAAAAAATATGTTTGATTAGATCAAATGATCTTCACTCTAAGTTGTTCTAGGGGATAGAAATATACCCCTAGTCCTTAGATGATTCTTTGAGTTATTTTCATAAATCCTAATGTTATGTATTGAAGCCAATCAACATAGAAATATAGTGGATTGATTCAATATGTAAGGGGCATTTTATAGTTCGAAAGAGAAACCGTCTTTTTAAGGAAAATCGAATCTACACAACATAATAAGTAAATTCATCTTATGATCTCCAATACATCTTTTATAATTAATGACGAACTAAGTTTGTAATCCCAACTATTTCATTATATCGATAATCAATCAATTATTATTGCTATCTTTTTATTTCCTTATAATATTAGAACTATTATTGCAATTTCTTTGCAATTATTAAACCAAACTGTTTAATTGTGTGTTTCACTCATCTTAAGTATCTATAAAAATAGACTAATAGTGTATAATTCAAATTATAACAAAATTTCCTTGTGGGATCGATAAACCGGACTCAAAAAGTCCACTTTACTACTTGATACGATATCGTGCACTTGCGATAGTTACACTAAAAACGTGTCATTGTTGGCCTCGGAATAGGAGTTCATGAGATTAGAGAAGAGATAAGCGCTGCATTAAAGCATGAATTAATTCAAAAGGGTGGATAACGGAACTAAGAGTTAGATTATTCCTTTAATTGATATTTTCAATTTTTATTTCCTTTGTTTATTTTGACTGAATTTATTTTGGCAAATTATTTGTTAGTAAATATCAGTAAACTAAATCCCCCCTCATTTTATTTTATTTTAATTTCTAAAAGTATTTAACTCTTAAAAAGCATAATTGGTTTACCGTTCTCCGTGGAATCGACCCTTACTTGCTGATACCAATTGTTGGATTGGTACCACCACTAGAAGGGGGGGTTGAATAGTGCGGAATAGAGTTTTGAACTTTTTTTGTGCGGAAGCTATTAATCAGAGTAATAGAAGTGCGGAAAAGAAGGAACACACGAAATTGTTCGAGAGGTTTGGCTATAAACCAGCCTACGTCCCCTACCTAGTGTTATCGACTAGGACTTTTCTAAAACATTGAATGCACTTTCTAGTTTAGTGCGAACTCTTACAATAGCACTTAGATTAGTGCCGAACATTATAGTTTCTTGATTTCCAGGCTCAAGAACAACCTCACTATAATCTCAACAAAAGTTGCGAGTAAGGAAACTCGTCTTTACAAAAGATAGCTCACGTTGATACAAGAATGTAGATATCGTATTGATAGAATAATTCTTCTCGTATCAGAATAATCTTTTCAGAGTATAATGATAGCTTGATATTCTCAGAAATTGCTTGTGTATGCTTGTAAGGAGATCGCCTAAAGCTTGGGAAAACGCTTTCTTGGATATCACCATTTAATCAACGAACTACGAGGATATGTTTTCTCGTATCTTCTTATGTTTCGTTTTATATTCATATATATGTAGCTCGATCGATCCTCGTAGGGATTCAGATCGAATTAATTTTTATTTTACCGCTTCCGCCGGGCCTTCGTTTTAGGCATCAAATCCCAATAGTTTGAAACCATATTTGAATGATTCATGTTTTAATCCTGTAGCGTATTCTTAACTCGAAGTCTCTTGAATTACTTTTGTGTTATTGAATTCATTATTATGCCATATAATTTCTTGATTTGGTTTGGCCAACTAGATTAGGAGTTTTATGTCTCATGCTAGAAATTAAGTTGTAATCCGTAATTGTTGCAATTTTAATTTCACAAGTAGCAACAATTGAATTTTCTCAATTGAGTAACACAAAATTGAGATCCCTTAAGTCGAGCTTATGAACTTAATATCTTGCCTATTTCATTATTTTGGTTTTTAATGCATCTAGCGAGCGAGATTTGAAGAACTTGTTTTGAATCTATTGCTTAGATATGTTTAATTAAAGAGCTTATTTTAGTTAAATAAACTTAAGAAATAATTGGGGTCAACAGAGCTTGTTGTTGGCTTCGAAATAGGAGTTCATGAGATTAGAGAAGAGATAAGTGCTGCATTAAAGCATAAATTAATTTGAAACGGTGGATAACGAAACTAAGAGCTAGATTATTCCTTTAATTGATATTTTCGATTTTTATTTCCTTTGTTTATTTTGATTTACTTTATTTTATGCAAATTATTTGTTAGTAAAAATAAGTAAACTAAATCCCCTCTCGTTTTATTTTATTTTAATTACTAAAAGTATTTAACTCTTAAAAAGCATAATTGATTTACCGTTCTCCGTGGATCGACCCTTACTTGCCGATACTACTAGTAGAAGTAAGCTGAGGAAAAATAAAAATAACTAATTTTAACGCATCACAACAGCGCGGTCAAAATTTTGGCGCCGTTGCGGGGGAACGGTATTAAATTAATTTTACTTATTTTGGGTTAAAAACTTTCTGCAATTTCGACACTGGGTCACTTAGTGTCAGTTCTAAAAATTCATAATAATTGCCAGTTGTGCACTAATCCACTTTGTTTAAGTTTTGCATGATTATACGGTCACGTGGACATAGAAACTTGCAGTATTTTCCACAAATTACCAAACGAGATCGAGTTTTCAGGCGAAGAACAAAAGAAAACAGAGAAGCGGAGGCCATCATCTCGAACATGGCCACCAATTCACAACAATTTTGTTTCCGTGATAATCCCGTGAAAATGGTGAAGAAGGTACATGACTCGTCTATTAAGGCTAAGCTGACCGAATTAACTTCCTTTGTCATAAAACTTGCTGTAGGTAATAGCACGCCACTTGTACCCTGCCGCCTTTGCAAAACCACGGAGCATACAATAGAGAATTGTCGAATTTTGCTTGATGAAATTGAGGCGCACGCTAATGCGGTTGGAACCGAAAATTCTTATGGGAGGAAGAACGACCCATACTCAAACACATACAACCCAGGATGGAGGGATCACCCTAACCTTCGATGGAAAAACCAGCAAGAAGCGCCTCCACGAAATAAGGGACAAGTCTACTGTTAGAATATTTTATTCCAAATATCCATTAATTGAGTTTTGATGATTAAAGTTGCTAAACAAAGTAAAACAACAATGAAAAGAAACAAAACAACGACGAGGTTGAAGTCGCAAAAAGTCGCAATTCAGGAATATGTTCAGATCAGTCAAAAGCAACCTACCTTCAGATCAGACGAGATCGAACCTACCTGATCAGACGGGACGGAAAGTTACCGGATCAGACAAGAAGGAAGCTGCCTGACCAAGTTTAACGTACGTATCGAACAAAGATAACGTACGTAATATGCTGAGCTTAACGTACCTAACAACATGATGATAACGTACGTAACGAAGTGTTTCAGTATTCAAACAAGAAGAACATTGGAGATGACATCATGGCATAGGTCAGCAAGCAATGGATATGTTGACAAATGTTAACGTACGTAATGGGTAATTTGCTAACGTACGTAACACATAAAACGAAGGCTACTGGACTGTTTTGTGAAGAGTATAACATACCTAACATATTGATGTTAATGTACGTAGGGAAGCTAACGTACGTAAGAGAGGGCTTGTAATTTATGTAAAGAAGGCATAGAAGGCTAACGGCTAGTTGGAAGAGATATACCTATAAATACCACTTCTAATGGTATTCATCATACAACAACGCAAAGCAAACGACTAAGTGATCATATATTGTTATACACATTCTTGTTGTTGTAATTGTGCTTATATTGATAGTTTGAGTGTTTATACATTCAACACATACACGAGAGGTAAAAGAAAAGATACGATTGGATTCAGTGTTATTAGGATCAAGGATCCGACGTTGTTAGAATCGCAATCGATATCTAAGTGAGGTTTATCTAGTACCGATAGAAAGTTAGAGTGGTTGATTCCTAGTCCAATAGAAAAGAAAAACAGTTTAACTTGGACCGACATAAAGGCAAGTAAGAGAATGGTTTACTCAGACCGGTAGAAGATGAACTTGTAACGGTTATCCCTCGACCGATAGAAGAGAGGTGCAGATAAGCCTATAGAAAAAGATACCGAGAGAGGACGTAGGCACGTTTGGCCGAACCTCTAAAAATCCTTGTGTCGATTTATTTTCTGCACTTTATTTAAATCGCTTCCGCAACGTGGAAGAGTTTTATAACTCTATTCCCAAACGGCGATACCGACCAGTATTGCTCCAACAATTGGTACTGGAGCGGTACCTCCAATAAACGGCTTAACATCTAAGGAGTCGATCCAAATGGCATTTCAAATTATGCCAGTCGAAGGCCTTGCTCTTAACCGACCACCATTTTTTGATGGCTCGAACTTTATGACGTGGAAGAAAAAGATGTCAATATTCATACGAGCATATGGCATCGAGCTTTAGAAGGTAATATGTCTTGGTACCAAAAATTCCGACGAACTCAAACGGAACTCTCAAAACCTTTGAAGAGTATGATGATGCGGATTAGAAAAATGACCATTACTGTAGCGACCACTTTTCTAAATATGATTCTTCAAATTTTAAGACGAATAAATAAAAATACTGCAGCGGAAATACATAAAAAAAAGACAAACTTAATAATTGCAAGTAATATTCTCGAGTCATTGTTAAAACAAAACATACCTTGACGTAAAAATAAAACAAATTGAACACTTGTTCATAAACATAGTTTGAGAGAAATAACATTAAATAAATAAACATCTAATCATAGGCTTGATCATCCCACTCTCAATCGCATGCCACATCGAGCTCCTCAACCTGAAAGGGGTTAAGTAGTGGGGTGAGCTTCCAACTCGCTCAGTGTGGAGAGTACGCAATATGTCTACGTTGATTACTAAATATATTAGCAAGTATAAACAACATGACTGATAAATTCTGAAGCCCGTAGGCTAGCCCAAAGGCTTTATGCACAATTAAGTGCTTCTGACTGATTTGCACATTTAAGTGCTTCTGACTGATTTGCACATTTAAGTGCTTCTGACTGATTTCACGTGCACATACGAGACAATATATAAAGAAATTAAAATAAGCAAAAGCGTAATAAATCCCCACACCTGGATAAAATTGCAGTTCGGAACTTGAATGTGATGAAATGCTTGACTCGACGATTCTAGGCCCGTAAATTCTTGATATTATCTACATTTAATAATAATAATCTATTATTATTATAATTTGTAAATATATAATAACTGAGAATAAAATGCTGAGGCATAGATTAAAATTGAATTATTAGTGGAAATCTAAATAGAGTAACACTTAAAGAATTAAACATTGAGGACTGAAATTGAAGCAATTATAAATGTGATGGGGTTAATTTGAGATGATTGGAGACTGAGTGGACTTAAATAAAGAGGCTGAAAAGAAAACCCGGCGGTCACTCTGACAAAGTTCAAAAGATTGGGACTTAGGTGGAAATTAACTGAAAATAAGGGTATAAAAACCCTTAACACCTAACCTCAGCCGACAAACTCATTTCCTCCCTCTTTCCTCCCTTGCACCCCCTCCATCTCTCTCTGCCCTCTTCTCTCTCTTTCTCTAAAATTCACCTCTCGGCCGGAAATAAATTCTTCTTCCCTCATCTCACTTATAAATCCTCTCTGTAACACACACACACACACACACACAAACGCCATTCACACCAATTCACACACCACACAATCAGAGAACTCACACACACAGCGAAAGAACGGCTGCGCTCCAGAGAAGGGATGGCGGCGGCGGTGTCCGGAGCGAGTAAGTTTCCGACCGGTATACCGCGGGTTTTGAAGTCATCTTGTGAAGTAAGGTTTGAATGCGGTTCGACGAACTAGGTTTCGTCCGATGGGGAAATCGGGCGAACTCAGATGAAAGGTATGTCGGTTGGAAGGGTTATCGGATGAAGTCTGACTTAGAGATTGAAACAATCGAGATGGAGTTAATGGCTGAGCAAAGTGGTTTTATGAGAAATAGAGAAATTCAACAGGACAGAACTGACAAAAAGGATTACTGATATTAAAGAAAGGGTTGTAGAAGATTGTTTACCTTTGGAGAAACTGATAATTTTGTAGAAGACGAGAGGGAGCAGATGATCCGCAGAAGACACAAGTGTTGTGTTGCGGCTACAGTGAGCTTATGTGTATTGTGTATTCTAGCTGTATTATACAGTATTTATACTGAAAGAATTGTAACCAACCACCCACAATGTAAAACTGCCCCCCCACTACCTCCATTAAGGAGATTAATGAAGGTGCAGAAAACTCCACCATCTAATCGTGTATGTGTGGGAGAGGATGTTGGGCTTGGATGAAAATTAATAGGATAATTATTGTTAATGGATTGGGCTTGGTAAATGATTGTAGGAGTTGGACTTATAATATTTGGGCTTAATATTATAATGGGTTTGGCTTAGGCCGGCCCAAAATGAATGGATTAAAATTAATTAAAAGAATTTGTGAAATTTTATGGGTGACGATTAATATTCCTTAAATTTGACTTGGGCCTAGAAACGACGAGATGAAACAATGAATTAAAATGAGAAATGCAACGAAACGAATCACATGACTTGTCATGAATAATAATGGTATAAATGAATTTGCATGATTATGAAATAAAATGAATTAATGATAAATTATTCGGGCAATAATTTAATAAAATTGAACATGTTTTCTATAATTCACAATAAATGTATGTGCGAAATCGGGGCGTTACAACCTACCCCCCTTTAACAAATTTTCGTCCTCGAAAATTAAGTTGCGTACCTTGAAAAATAAATGTTGGATACCTAGAACGGATCTCCTCTTCACGTTCCCAAGTTGCCTCATTTGGTCTATGACGAATCCATTGAACTTTCACCAATTTAATCTCTTTATTTCGCAACTGGTGTACCTTACGCTCCAAAATAGCTATAGGTACCTCCTCGTAAGTCAGATTCTTGGCTACATGCAACTCTTTGAAATTGCATACGTGATCAGGATCATGTACGTATTTTCTCAGCATGGAGACGTGAAAGACATTGTGCACTCCTGATAATTCCATCGGCAATGCCAAACTATAAGCAAGATCACCAACACGACCCAAAATCTCAAAAGGTCCGATATAACGAGGCTGTAGTTTTCCTTTCTTACCGAATCGTATTACTCCTTTCATCGGCGCTACTTTCAGGAACACCTTCTCTCCAATCTCAAATTGGATATCTTTCCTCCGTTTATCCGCATAAGACTTCTGCCGATCCTGGGCAGTCTTAATTCTACTTCTGATTTCGGCTATCTTCTCTACAGTCTGCTCGATCAATTCTTGACCCAAAATTTTTCCTTCTCCAACCTCACTCCAATAAAGGTGCGATCGACATTTCCTTCCGTACAGAGCCTCATACGGGGCCATTTGTATAGTTGCTTGGTAACTATTGTTATAAGCAAACTCCACTAACGGCAAAATATTCTCCCAATTCTCACCAGTATCAAGAACACATGCCCTCAACAAGTCTTCAAGTGTCTTGATAGTCCGCTCAGATTGACCATCGGTTTGCGGATGATATGCGATCGAAATTCAACTTAGTGCCCAAAGCACTCTGAAGACTCTTCCAAAATTTCGACGTAAATCGCGGATCTCTATCTGATACGATCGACACTGGAACACCATGTAGCCTCAAAATCTCCCGGATATAAATCTGTGCATATTGTTCCATACTGTAAGTCATCCTCACAGGTAGAAAATGAGATGACTTCGTCAAACGATCTACTATCACCCAGATAGCGTCGTTCTTCCTCACGGTTCGTGGCAGACCAACCACGAAATCGATTGTGATATGCTCCCATTTCCATTCTGGGATTTCCAACGGTTGAAGTAAACCTCCTGTCCGTTGGTGTTCTGCCTTCACCTGTTGACATATCATACACCTCTCCACAAATACACCAATGTCCCGTTTCATTCCTCTCCACCAAAAGAACTTCTTCAGGTCGTGGTACATCTTTGTACCTCCCGGGTGAGCGGAGTATGGTGCATTGTGAGCTTCTTCAAGGATTTGCTTCCTAAGGGATGGATCCTTAGGAACACATAACCTCCCATCATAAGTCAAAACGTCGTCTGCGGAAACGACCAACTTCTCAATACTCCCAGCTTGTGCTCGATCCTTCATCTTGCACAAGAACTTATCACGTGGTTGAGCCTCCTTAATCTTATCCCTCAAGTTTGGTTGCAAGACCAAAGATGATAGGATTGCTTTCGAATGTTTTGAAGACTCAACTACCTCAATCCTCAACTGGGAGAACTTCTTTATCAAACTCTCCTGATCGGTCAGGCAAGCTAACTCGCCTCTAGTCTTCCGACTCAAGGCATCAGCTACCACATTAGCCTTACCCGGATGGTAATGAATAGTACAATCATAGTCCTTCACCAATTCTAGCCATCGCCTTTGTCTCATGTTAAGGTCCTTCTATGTGAAAAGATACTTCAAACTTTTATGGTCAGTGTATATCTCACACTTCCCTCCGTAGAGATAGTGCCGCCAAATCTTCAGCGCATGTACTACAACAGCCAACTCCAGATCATGCGTTGGATAGTTCAACTCATGTGGTTTAAGCTGTCTCGATGCATAGGCTACTACTTTACCATGTTTCATCAGGACACAACCCAACCCCTGCTTTGAGGCATCACTATAAATAACAAAGTCTTCCGTCGGATCAGGAATCGTTAATACTGGTGCCGAGGTTAGTCTCCTTTTCAACTTTTGAAAATTTTCTTCGCACTTATCGTTCCATTCAGACCTCACGCCTTTCCTTGTTAACTGGGTCATAGGAGTGGCGATTTTCGAAAATCCTTCGATAAATCTCCTATAATAGCCAGCTAGGCCCAGAAAGCTACGGACTTCGCTCGCATTCTTGGGTATTCCCCAACTACTCACTGCTACAACTTTATCGGGATCAACCTCAATCCCTTTTGAAGTCACCACATGTCCAAGGAATCCAACTCTGTTTAACCAAAACTCACATTTCTTGAACTTAGCATATAACTTCTCCTTGCGAAGTGTCTCCAATGTAATCCTCAAATGTTCTTGGTGTTGTTCCTTGTCCTTAGAATACACCAAGATGTCATCTATAAAGACGATCAGGAACTTATCTAAGTAAGGTTGGAACACCCTGTTCATCAAATTCATAAAGACTGCCGGTGCATTACTCAAGCCAAAAGGCATCACTACAAATTCAAAATGTCCATAACGGGTTCTGAAGGCCGTCCTGGGAATGTCAAACTCCCTAATCTTCAGTTGGTGATACCCCAACCGTAAATCAATCTTCGAAAAGGTTCCGACTCCCCTCAACTGATCGAATAGATCCTCGATTCTCGGTAGTGGGTACTTGTTCTTCAACGTGAGTCGGTTCAGCTCTCTGTAATCTATACACATCCGAAGTGACCCATCCTTCTTTCTTACAAACAGTACTGGTGCACCCCAGGGTGACACGCTAGGACGAACAAATTCGAGCTCCAGTAGCTCTTGAATCTGGACCTTCAATTCTTGAAGTTCCTTCAGAGCCATTCTATATGGCGCTTTGGATGTAGGGGCCGCCCCAGGGACCAAATCAATGCGAAACTCCACTTGTCGGTCGGGTGGGACTCCCGGCAAATCTTCTGGAAACACATCCAGAAACTCTCGTACTATAGGTAAATGCCTAGGGGACACCTCATTGAAATGCAGTGTCGACCAAACTCACCAAGTAACCCCGACATTTCTCCTTCCTCGGACCTCTCAATGCTTTCATGTTTGTGATTACTCTTGTCTTGTCCTACTCTTAGTACCATAAAAGGTGATCGACTCGCCTTCGGAACACCTCAATGTTACCTTCTTCTCACGGCAGCTTATATCGGCATCATGTCTATCGAGCCAGTCCATACCAAGGATCACATCAAAATCCATCGAGTTAATTAAATACAGGCTAGCGTCAAATTCTCTACCTTCTATCTCAATATTCATGTCAATCATTGTATTAGTGAGGATCGTATTTCCTGACGGTAAGCTAACCTCAAGAGACTCAACGATTCTAATGCTTCTATGACCAATAGCATGATAAAACTTTGTAGACATAAAAGTATGTGTGGCACCAGTGTCAAATAAATCAAAAGCAGGCACATTAGATATCATAAGCATACTTGACACTGTGCCGGGATTCTCATCTGTGTCCTTTTGGGTCAAAGAATAAATACGAGCCTTTCCTCCAGCACCTTGACCTTTGGCCCTTTGGAGATGACAATTCGAAGCTGCATGCCCTGGCTCCTTACATCATGTGAGACACCTTTTCCATACAAACACTCCCCGCCATGATTCTTACCACACTTCGAGCACTCTGGCTTACTGGTTTGAGGCTTAGGTCCCGACCTTTGATCAACCTTTGCTTGCTTATTAGAGACCATGGCCTTATTTTGGTTTCCATTCCAATGCCTCTTACCGATATTAGGCTTCGTAGACTGTTGTTGATCCAGATTATGGCTAGCCTCAACCTCTTGAGCTTGAAAAACCGTCTCGGTATAGGGTAGCACCCCATGACCAGCCACGATGTGGCGAATACTCGGGCGTAAACCACTCCGGAACTTAAGGGCCCTCTTTCGATCTGTGTCCACCATGTGCTCCACAAAGAAGCTGATTTGGTTGAATTTTCTCTCATATTCTTCAACCGTCATTCCTCCTTGTTCAAGGTTCCAAAACTCTCTCTCCATCTTCTCTCGGTAGTGCTGTGGGTAGTACTGTTCCATCACTATTTCCTTGAACCGATCCCATGTTAATGCAGCACGCTCGGCCGCCGACCTCAAACGCCAATAGCTTATCCACCAGCGTCCAGCATCCTCCACCATTTGATATTGGCCACAAATAATTCTTTGCGCATCGGTGCACCCAATGAGCTCAAAGGTGCGCTCAAGCGACATGAACCATTCATCAACGAAAGCTGGTCCTTCTCGACCGTTGAATGTGGGTGGAGTGAAACGTCGGAATTGTTGCACAACTTGTGCCTGAGTTGGAGCTGGCACGTTATTGTTGTGGTTATCCTGACCTCCGTCACCACCACCAAGGTTAGCATTCTGACCACCGAGATTATCTGCACCTCGGTTAGCTGGGCGTCCACGTCCACGAGTTGCCATTATTCTAAGGCATACCACACGCAACGATCCTTTAGTACTTACCCAACGAGAGGGAGAAATAAAATGGAGGCATTACACTGCATCTATAGGTTGAGCACCAGAGATTTCTAGCAATGATGACTTTCGCATGTCACACATATACTTATGAATTTATTAGAAAACAATTTCATGCCCAAATATTTTATCATAAAATTCTTATATACAAAATAGACTGAAGATGCATCTTTAATGCATGAATCATGGTTGATCTGGTAAACTGCATTTATCACATAATGAATAATAATAACTTAATGTACCTTGGAGTCGACGCGGAGCGGCAGAGGTGGATGATCATAATTGCTAAAGAAATATTTGACTACTTGCGAAAATGAAATTTTAGTTTAGAAAAAGAAACCATTTTAACGAGTCTACAGAATCGTAGACCCGCTCTGATACCACTTATGTAGCGACCACTTTTCTAAATATGATTCTTCAAATTTTAAGAAGAATAAATAAAAAATACTGCAGCGGAAATACATAAAAAAAAGACAAACTTAATAATTGCAAGTAATATTCTCGAGTCATTGTTAAAACAAAACATACCTTGACGTAAAAATAAAACAAATTGAACACTTGTTCATAAACATAGTTTAAGAGAAATAACATTAAATAAATAAACATCTAATCATAGGCTTGATCATCCCACTCTCAATCGCATGCCACATCGAGCTCCTCAACCTGAAAGGGGTTAAGTAGTGGGGTGAGCTTCCAACTCGCTCAGTGTGGAGAGTACGCAATATGTCTACGTTAATTACTAAATATATTAGCAAGTATAAACAACATGACTGATAAATTCTGAAGCCCGTCGGCTAGCCCGAAGGCTTTATGCACAATTAAGTGCTTCTGACTGATTTGCACATTTAAGTGCTTCTGACTGATTTGCACATTTAAGTGCTTCTGACTGATTGCACATTTAAGTGCTTCTGACTGATTTCACGTGCACATATATAAAGCAATTAAAATAAACAAAAGCGTAATAAATCCCCACACCTAGATAAAATTGCAGTTCAGAACTTGAATGTGATGAAATGCTTGACTCGACGATTCTAGGCCCGTAAATTCTTGATATTATCTACATTTAATAATAATAATCTATTATTATTATAATTTGTAAATATATAATAACTGAGAATAAAATGCTGAGGCATAGATTAAAATTGAATTATTAGTGGAAATCTAAATAGAGTAACACTTAAAGAATTAAACATTGAGGACTGAAATTGAAGCAATTATAAATGTGATGGGGTTAATTTGAGATGATTGGAGACTGAGTGGACAGAAATAAAGAGGCTGAAAAGAAAACCCGGGGTCACTCTGACAAAGTTCAAAAGATTGGGACTTAGGTGGAAATTCAGTGAAAATAAGGGTATAAAAACCCTTAACACCTAACCTCAGCCGACAAACTCATTTCCTCCCTCTTTCCTCCCTTGCACCCCCTCCCTCTCTCTCTGCCCTCTTCTCTCTCTTTCTCTAAAATTCACCTCTCGGCCGGAAATAAATTCTTCTTCCCTCATCTCACTTATAAATCCTCTCTGTAACACACACACACACACAAACGCCATTCACCAATTCACACACCACACAATCAGAGAACTCACACACACGGCGAAAGAACGGCTGCGCTCCAGAGAAGGGACGGCGGCGGCGGTGTCCGGAGCGAGTAAGTTTCCGACCGGTATACTGCGGGTTTTGAAGTCATGCTGACGAAGTAAGGTTTCAAATCCGGTTCGACGAACTAGGTTTCGTCCGATGGGGAAATCGGGCGAACTCAGATGAAAGGTATGTCGGTTGGAAGGGTTATCGGATGAAGTCTGACTTAGAGATTGAAACAATCGAGATGGAGTTAATGGCTGAGCAAAGTGGTTTTATGAGAAATTGAGAAATTCAACAGGACAGAACTGACAAAAAGTATTACTGATATTAAAGAAAGGGTTGTAGAAGATTGTTTACCTTTGGAGAAACTGATAATTTTGTAGAAGACGAGAGGGAGCAGATGATCCGCAGAAGATACAAGTGTTGTGTTGCGGCTACAGTGAGCTTATGTGTATTGTGTATTCTAGCTGTATTATACAGTATTTATACTGAAAGAATTGTAACCATCCACGATGTAAAACTGCCCCCCCACTACCTCCATTAAGGAGATTAATGAAGGTGCAGAAAACTCCACCATATAATCGTGTGTGTGTGTGGGAGAGGATGTTGGGCTTGGATGAAAATTAATAGGATAATTATTGTTAATGGATTGGGCTTGGTAAATGATTGTAGGAGTTGGACTTATAATATTTGGGCTTAATATTATAATGGGTTTGGCTTAGGCCGGCCCAAAATGAATGGATTAAAATTAATTAAAAGAATTTGTGAAATTTTATGGGTGACGATTAATATTCCTTAAATTTGACTTGGGCCTAGAAACGACGAGATGAAACAATGAATTAAAATGAGAAATGCAACGAAACGAATCACATGACTTGTCATGAATAATAATGGTATAAATGAATTTGCATGATTATGAAATAAAATGAATTAATGATAAATTATTCGGGCATTAATTTAATAAAATTGAACATGTTTTCTATAATTCACAATAAATGTATATGCGAAATCGGGGCGTTACAATTACAATTGTAAGGCAACTCAACTCCTATTTTTTCTGCCTTAAATCCGTAAGAACACAACCGGATATCTTCTTGTGATAGTGCCAAAGAAATTTGGAAAATGTTAGAAATCACACACGAAGTCATAAATCAAGTCAAGGAGACGAAGATCAATATGCTTCTCCATGACTATGAATTATTCATGATGAAGGGTGACGAGTCCATCACCAACATGCTCGATCAATTTTTGTTCATCGCCAATGGGCTAGCTTCATTCGAAAACCATTATCTAGTAGTGAAAAAGTCAAGAAAATTTTACGATCACTACCTAGCGAATAGGACGGCACCGTGACTGTGATCATGGAATCTAAAGATCCCAATACGCTTGATTTTAGCGCCCTCGTTGGTTTGCTAATTAATTATGATATAGCTTTAAAATCACAAAGTGTCAAGCCAAAGTCGAAGGAACGATCAATAGCCATGAAGGCTAAGATGTCAAAGACAAAAGAAATTCCGGTGGATGATAGCGACGAAGAATCGGCATATTATGCCAAGAATATTAATAAGTTCCAACACTTATTAAACTGGAGAAAGAAAGACATCTCGGGCGGAATGAAGAAATTCGACAACAACTGTCGAGTCTATGGTAAACCAGGCCACTTTGCAAAAATTTGCCGAGCAAACCCCAAGAAGGAGGTTTTAATAGCAACATGGAGCGATGGAGAAGAAGATGATGATTTTATCAATCAAAATAATCTCGCTCTTATGGCTCGAAGTTCATTCGACGATAGCGACGTCGAAAGTCAAGTAAGTACATCCTCTCACGATGAGTTATTTGAAATATTTGAATTATTGCATACGGATTTTCAAAATTCTTTATCCGAGATTAAATCCCTACAATCGAAAAATAAATTATTGGAAACCGAGATTTCCAAAATTCTTGAAAAGGGAAAATTCATCGAGACCGATCATTCAAAATGCATTGAAAATGAAAATATTTTGAAGAATGATCTTTTGAAAAGTCAAACCGAGCTGAAAAATCTAACGAAAAATTCTTGTGTGGAAACGAGAAATTTGAACAAATGCTCTCGGTGCAAAAGTTTACTGTGAACAAACAGGGGTTAGGATTCAAACCAAATTCTAAAAACGAATACGTAAATTTCAAAATACCCCGATGTGAAAAATGTTTGAAAATTGGGCATCATTTTACGAATTGCAAAAGCCCAAGACGGACGATTAAAATAAAAAGATTTGGATTCCAAAAGGAACTTTTATTCCGAATATCATATATATCTCTAAACAAAAACCAACTCCCGGTTGGATCCCCAAAAATTAATTCTCATTAATAAATATTTTACTCTGGGGGAGTAATTTTTTAAACGGATATTTTTGTCAAGGGGAGTTATACCCTTTTATGCATATCATATCATATTTTATCATCAATTGGTATTTTATTCACACTTTTTGCCGATAACAAAAAGGGGGAGAAGAAAGTTGAATAGGATAAAAAGCGTCATGGAAGAATGACGAGAAAAATAAAAGTGAAAAAGGGGGAGAAAAGAATACTTGAAAACCTGAAAAATCGGAGAAGTTGAAAATTAAAAAGAAGAAGTTGAGAAGGAAAAAAGAAAAAATGGGTGAAACTAACGAAATGGACAAAGTCAAACTTTGATATATATATATATATATATAAAATTTATTTTTGCAGGTTTTATCCATTCAAGGTGTTGTTTTGTAATCATCAAAAAGGGGGAGATTGTTGGAATATTTTATTCCAAATATCCATTAATTTAGTTTTGATGATTAAAGTTGCTAAACAAAGCAAAACAACAATGAAACGAAACAAAACAACAACGAAGTCGAAGTCGCAAAAAGTCGCAATCCTGGAATATGTTCACATCAGTCAAAAGCAACCTACCTGCAGATTAGATGATATCGAACCTACCTGATCAGACGGGACAGAAAGTTACCTGATCAGACAAGAAGGAAGCTGCCTGGCCAAGTTTTGTAATATCCGGATTTATTATTGTGTATTTCATCTGTATTCGAACCCTGTATTATGCGGATTTATGATCTCGATAATTAGAGTATGTTATTTCTCGCATTGGTATCTTTGTACATAAGTATATCATCATGCAAATTTTCTCATGCAAACTCGTGATAGCACACGCTAAGAATGTAGCTTAACGCACGTTATCGGCTACTACTAACGCACGCTATGAATGTAGGACTTGCGTGCGCTAGGTAATCAATTATTGAGCTAGGCGGCTAACACATGCGCCAGCCGGACGTAGGACCGGATAAGATTCCCGCGGATGAACCTGGACAATTTTGTAGTCAACTCTTATTAGCGCGCGCTAAGGATTCATGGTAGTGTGCGCTAATCTGCTATGAACAGAAAGTTTATATATGGGCCATCACTCCATTTTTGTTCTCATTTCCTTCGTTTATCTTTCGTTTTTGAGAGACCAGAGAGCATATCATCTTCCTTAGATACACTTATAACACATCCACTTGATTATTGGACATTGGATACTTCTTGTGATTGATCATTGAAGAGAATTAGCACATTGGAGTGGCATATAACCAACCGGAGTCAGATTCTACCTTTGGGGTTCAGTGATTTCGTCATATTAAGGTATGTTGATTCTACCTCCTACTCTAGATTCGTGTTATGGAGAATAAGATGATCATGCTAGCAAAATATTGAGTTTCTTGGGTGAATTGTCCAAACCACATCATGTTTAGAATATTGAGATGATTATGCCTTAAGTACCTTGATTATGAACATCATGATTCGAATCTTATTACAATGAACAAGTAGAGGAAGCTTCTATCATTGGTAATCCGAATCTAGTAGGTGTCTTCATAGCAATCATGGACTTGACTTTAACATCATTATTGTTAGACGAATCTAAGGGATTGATCATGGAAGGATTTATCTTGTAAAGATGGAATGTTAATCAAACTACAAAATGATAGTTTTGATTGATATAAAGGTGTTGATATCGACCGTTAGGCCTTCTAAAGTATCACATGAAGAATTGTAATCGAAATGGAATATGGTTTTATTATAGTATACATATTCTTGAATCCGAAGTTGTTGTTATCCTTAAGATCATTCATAACCGTATGAACATGATATTCATGGAGGTAACATGAATTAACACTGAAGATTTCATTGGTTTGATCATGATGAGATCAGTCTACTACCCAGTAGTGAACTGCCATGCACAGTTAGCGCACGCTAAGCTATGTAGATTAACGTGTGCTATTGAGCATGAGTTAACGTACGCTATGTTTGGTACGTAACGTACGTTAGGCCATCAGAAGAGTCAGTTGGCTGATCAGTGAGGTACTGACCATGCATAGTTATCGTACGCTAGGCTTCGTTGTTTGCGTGCGCTATCGAGCAGACTTAACGCACGCTACACAGAATACTTCGCGTACGCTAAGAAGTTCAAGCAAATTGTGTTTTATGAACTCTCGGCCGTAAATTGAATTGGTAGACATTCGTACGACGTGAGATAAATTCTATATTATTTCTTTTGTTAAGGTTCGAGATTGTTACGTGATTGATTGAAGGGGCGACCTTCGAGTGTTTCGTTTCGTGGAAGTATTGTTCTTATCTTCGAATCGAGGCAAGTACCTTATTTGTTTTATGTATTCATGTTATACATATTGTCGTGCATGTATGTCGTTGTTGTATGTCCACCTCGTGTTGGTCCGACGGGATCATCGGGGGATCTATGCTAGCGTGCACTGGATCATCGGACGGGTTTTTCCACCACGGGTTGGTCTGACGGGATCATCGTGGGTTCTAGGCAGTGAACGCTGGATCGTCGGAATTACCATGTGTATGTTATGATATCATGTTGTGATTATCAGTTGTGTATGTTATGTATGAGTTTCTCGTAGTAGAAGACTCGTTTGATATTTTATCATTTACGTTATTATTATTTTGCGTGTGATGTTGAATAATATGTTGTGGTACTTGTATTAGCATCGTTGTGCTAACCCCTTTGGGGGTGAACATTTTGTTTATGTTCAGGATCCAGAAGAGCGAGAAAACAACCACCGGAGCTGCATGACGACGAGGGTGCAGAGTGATGTTCCGGCCGGGTTTATTTGTCTGTTGTTTGTTGGTTATTTCAATAAGTACTCGAGTATGTAATCATTTATGATGAATTTGAATTTGGTGATGTATTAATAATTTTCTGTTGAACATTCGTATTTTCAGTATTTGGTCAGAACTGTTGTATCTTAATTCCGTTATTATCATTCGTTGGCACCTGTTAATGTCTTTTCAATTCTTCAACCTTGTAAATCCTTATGTAAAAGATTTATGGCGCTGTAATATTCCTGAATATATTAGGGGTGTTACAGAATATGGTATCGGAGCTAAGATTATGGATATCTTGACCATTGGGTTAAAATAGGGGTCATATACGACTTTTAAGGTAACCAGCCGTGAATAACATCACTGTACTGCCAACGTATTCATGCAAACGGTGGTTGTAAGTTCCTAAACTCTATCCCATTCTTTTCATGTTGTATTTCTTTATACTTGAACATTAGAACGATATTGTTTCCTGTATATTGAGTAACTATGCTTACAGTATGTTGAGAGGCGGACGTGGACGTGGTCGAGGTCGTGGACGCGGACGAAGGAATGTCGAAAGAGAAGCTTCGCCTTCTAATCAGGCCAGCCACAGTTCAGGCGAGCCACAGAGATCTATCAATAACGAACCGGAACCTGTTGTACCAGAGATCCTTCGTCAGGTGGTGAACCGGATGACTCAGTTCGCCCAGGTCGTGGACCGAATGCAAGTGGCGGTGGGACTACAGTAGGGAGAGAGACAACAAGGGATCCCGGACATGGGAAATCGGGGTGACCGATGGCTGCAAGAGGTGGCAAAGATGCAACCACCCAAATTCGACGGTATTTATGAGATTCCCACCTGGGACCATTGGTTGAAGGAACTGGAGAAAATCTTTGCCGGAATTAACTGCCTAGAAGACCGGAGAGCCTCTACCGCTCAATACTTTCTGATAGGGGAAGTGTCCGAATGGTGGGAAGCCATACGACCTGTAGACCATGATGCTGATTGGACAGAGTTTAAATTGATGATGGAAGCTCAGTACTGCCCTCGTCCTATGAGGGAAGCCAAGGTTCGGGAGTTTTTCTCCGCTCAGCCTTCAGATATGCCAGTATCTCAGGCAATTAAGACGTTTAACCAACAACTGGCATTTGTTCGACATCTGGTCAGAATGGATGCAGAAATGATGATCCATTTTGATATGAGGATGAAACCAGAAAACCAGAGGTACATGTCCGGTTTTGAATGTACCACACTCCGTCAATACCAGGATAAGGCGTTGGCGTATGAGATCAAGGAAGCAGCTGTGGAGAAATTTACGGAATCCAAGAAGAAGAAAGTCTATGGTACTTTTACAGAGCACAAGAATAGCGGGCCCCGCAAGGCCCATTCATCCTTTCACTCTTTCAAGAAACCTCCGCACCCAATTAGGAGTGGAAAGAACTTCGGAGCAACATCAACTATGACTGATGTTACTAGGAAATGCTTCAACTGCGCCCAGACGGGGCACTATCGACGGAATTACCCCCTACCTGCCGTGGCTTGTTTTGATTATGGTCGAGAGGGACATCGTGCGGTGTTCTGTGAAGAGGCTGCAAAGTCTTTTAGAGCCCGTACACCACAGCCGGTCTAGAAGGAAGCCAGTATCCAACAGACGCAACAAAGTGTTCAGATGCCTCAGAATTTTGGCCGCGGGCGAGGCATAGGACAGTGGGACCGAAAGGGTACATCGAGTGCCGGATCTGTTCCCCCACGTCTGTACGAGATGAGGAAAATAGACGATCAGGATGCTGCTGTCGCATCAGGTATTATCCAGATTCTTTCCCAGCAGCGTTTTATTCGATACAGGAGCTACACATTCTTTTATATCTTTGTCTTGTGTAAATCATTTGAATGTTTCTGGTTTTCATAATTGTGAACCTTATGTTGTTGGTTTACCGAGTGGAGAGAGGATTGTTGGAAACTTAGAAACTAGAGATTTCCCTGTATCATTGGAGGCAGAGAGTGGCTCTCAAATCTGATTGTAATAGAAATGCAAGGAGACGATCTGATACTCGGAGACGATTGGCTTAATCGATATGGAGCTATTGTAAACTACCGAAGGAGGAATATCTCGCTGATCGCTGATGATGGTTCCGAAATACTGTTTGAGGGATGGAAACCGGGAAGCTCAGGAAAGTTGATCAAAGCGATGAAAGCTGTCAAATTGTTGAAACAGGGCTGTACCGGATACTGGTGTTATGCAATGAAGAAAGAAGACGAAATTGTGGAACTTTCATCCATTCCTGTTGTGAACGAATTTCCAGATGTATTTCCTGACGAGTTACCTGGACTACCTCCACGAAGGGATGTGGAATTCACCATTGAACTGGAACCCGGAGCTACATCAATTTCTAAGGCGCCGTATCGTATGGTACTTACTGAGATGTATGAACTGAAAAAGTAGCTAGAGGAGCTACTGGACAAAGGTTATATTCGGCCAAGCGTTTCGCCCTGGGGAGCACCGGTTCTTTTTGTCCGAAAGAAGGATGGATCGCTTCGATTGTGTATTGATTATCGAGAGCTGAACAAGATGACGATTAAGAACAAGTATACGTTCCCACGGATTGATGATCTGTTTGACCAGCTGCAAGGAGCAACAATATTTTCTAAAATCGATCTGAGATCAGGGTATCATCAGCTAAGGATTAAGGAATCTGATGTTCCGAAATCAGCGTTCAGAACTCGCTACGGACACTATGAGTTTGTAGTGATGCCGTTTGGTCTCACTAATGCACCTGCTGTATTCATGCAGTTGATGAACCGAGTGTTCATCGAATATTTGGATAAATTTTTGGTCGTGTTCATTGATGACATTCTGGTGTATTATAAGAGCCCGGAAGAGCATGCACAGCATTTGCGGATTGTATTAGAACTTTTGAGAAGCGAGCAACTGTACGCCAAACTCTCTAAGTGTGAATTCTGGCTAAAGGAAGTAATGTTCCTCGGTCATGTAGTACCAGCTGAAGGAGTCCGAGTAGATCCTCAGAAGATTGAAGCGGTTTTGGAGTGGAAGCCTCCTAAGAACGTGAAAGAAGTCCGAAGTTTCTTAGGACTTGCTGGGTATTATCGTCGGTTCGTGGAAGGGTTTTCCAAAATTTCCCGCCCACTTACTCGACTCCTATATAAAACTCAAAAGTTTGAGTGGAATGAGTTGTGTCAGGTTAGCTTTGATGAATTGAAGAAGAGATTGACGACGACACCGATTCTATCACTTCCACAGGGAACTGGAGGATTTATAATTTACAGTGATGCTTCGAACCAAGGAATCAGATGTGTATTAATGCAGAATGACAAGGTGATCGCTTATGCGTCGCGATAGCTGAAACCTTATGAAGTGAATTACCCAACACATGATTTGGAGCTAGCGGCAGTAGTTTTTGCTTTGAAGATCTGGAGGCATTATCTGTACGGGACTCACTGTCAGATCTTTACGGATCACAAGAGTCTCAAATACATCTTCAGTTAGAAAGAGTTGAACATGCGGCAAAGAAGATGGTTAGAATTGATTAAGGACTACGAATTGGAAATTTTGTATCATCCAGGCAAAGCGAATGTAGTGACCGATGCACTCAGCCGCAAGCCTATTTCTATTCAGATGCTGGAGACTCTGACCTCCCAACTTAGCCTTCAACGAGAGATGATTCGAGAAGGAATTGATGTATGGTTACAAAGAGTCCAAGGACAACTGTGCGTGGTGGAAATAACTTCATCATTAACCGAAGAAATCAAATCTAGACAGGCATATGATCCTCTGATGATTCGGTTACGTGATGAAGTGATCAAGGGGAAAGCCCCCGGATTTGTAATTCATGATGATGGAGTTTTGAGATTTCAGAACCGACTCTGCGTTCCCAATGCCGATGTTCTGAAATAGATGATTCTGAAGGAAGCTCACAGTTCGCCATATTCTATCTACCCAGGCACCAGTAAGATGTATAAGGACTTGAAGCAGAATTTCTGGTGGGGCAACATGAAGAAAGATGTAGCGGACTATGTTTCAAAATGCTTGACTTGCTAGCAGGTTAAGATCGAGCATCAACGTCCTGCTGGGATGTTGAAGTCGCTCCCGATTCCTGAATGGAAGTGGGAGGACATATCGATGGACTTTATCACTAGTATGCCAAGAACCAAGACTTGAATGACCATGATTTGGGTGATAGTTGATCGTTTAACCAAATCAGCTCATTTTCTAGGCATTAAGGATACGTGGGGACCAGAGAGGTTGGCACGAGTATTTATTTCGGAGATAGTTCGATTGCATGGTACACCAAAGACCATTATTTCTGATCGAGACGGCCGTTTTGTGTCTCACTTTTGGAAAGCAGTTCATAAGGCCTTGGGGACCGAATTGAACTTCAGCACAGCTTATCACCCGCAGACTGATGGACAATCCGAGAGGACTATTTAAATGGTGGAAGATATGCTGAGGGCTTGTGCCTTAGATTGGTCAACTGATTGGGAAGTTCATCTACCGTTGATTGAATTTACCTACAACAATAGTTGGCATGCTTCCATTAAGATGGCACCGTTTGAGGCATTATACGGGAGAAGATGTAGATCGCCCCTATGTTGGGATGATTCATCAGACTTAATCGGTACAGAACCAGAGTTGATCGTACAGACTCGAGAGAAGATAGCCTTGATTCGTGAAAGGTTGTTGACCGCCCAGAGTCGCCAGAAATCTTATGCAGACGTATGTCGTCGCCCTTTGGAGTTCAGTACGGGAGACCACGTACTTTTAAAAGTTTCTTCTACTCGAGGAATTTTTCGTTTTGGAAGGACGGGAAAGCTGAGTCCGAGATATATCGGACCATTTGAGATCCTTGAAAGAGTTGGGGAGAGTTGGCATACAGATTGGCATTGCCGCCGTCGTTGAGCCATGTTCATAACGTGTTCCACGTATCCCAGTTACGGAGATATATACCGGAACCTAGTCATGTCATTGATTTCGGGGAGATTGAAGTCGCTCAGGATGGGACGTTTGAAGAAAGACCGGTCAAGATACTCGAGAGTCGAGTTAAGCAGTTGAGGAACAAACCAATCGCTTTGGTCAAAGTTCAGTGGTCACGTCATGGAGTGGAAGAAGCCACATGGGAAACGTAAAATAGTATGAAGTCCAGATATCCAGAGTTATTTTCGTCTTGAGTTTCGGGACGAAACTCATTTTTAGTAGGAGAGTATGTAATATCCGGATTTATTATTGTGTATTTCATCTGTATTCGAACCCTGTATTATTCAGATTTATGATCTCGATAATTGGAGTATGTTATTTCTCACATTGGTATCTTTGTACATAAGTATATCATCATGCAAATTTTCTCATGCAAACTCGTGATAGCGCACGCTAAGAATGTAGCTTAACGCACGCTATCGGCTACTACTAGCGCACGCTATGAATGTCGGACTTGCGTGCGCTAGGTAATCAATTATTGAGCTAGGCGGCTAACACATGCGCCAGCCGAACGTATGACCGGATAAGATTCCCGCGGATGAACCTGGACAATTTTGGAGTCAACTCTTATTAGCGCGCGCTAAGGATTCATGGTAGCGTGCGCTAATCTGCTATGAACAGAAAGTTTATATATGGGCCAGCACTCCATTTTTGTTCTCATTTCCTTCGTTTATCTTTCGTTTTTGAGAGACCAGAGAGCATATCATCTTCCTTAGATACACTTATAACACATCCACTTGATCATTAGACATTGGATACTTTTTGTGATTGATCATTGAAGAGAAGTAGCACCTTGGAGTGGCATATAACCAACCGGAGTCAGATTCTACCTTTGAGGTTCAGCGATTTCCTCAAATTAAGGTATGTTGATTCTACCTCCAACTCTAGATTCGTGTTATGGAGAATAAGATGATCATGCTAGCAAAATATTGAGTTTCTTGGGTGAATTGTCCAAACCATATCATGTTTAGAATATTGAGATGATTATGCCTTAAGTACCTTGATTATGAACACCATGATTTGAATCTTATTACAATGAACAAGTAGAGTAAGCTTCTATCATTGGTAATCCGAATCTAGTTGGTGTCTTTATAGTAATCATGGACTTGATTTTAACATCATTATTGTTAGACGAATCTAAGGGATTGATCATGGAAGGATTTATCTTGTAAAGATGTAATGTTAATCAAACTACAAAATGATAGTTTTGATTGATATAAAGGTGTTGATATCGACTGTTAGGCCTTCTAAAGTATCGCATGAAGAATTATAATCGAAATGGAATATGGTTTTATTATAGTATACATATTCTTGAATCCGAAGTTGTTGTTATCCGTAAGATCATTCATAACCGTATGAACATGATATTCATGGAGGTAACATGAATTAACACCGAAGATTTCATTGGTTTGATCATGATGAGATCAGTCTACTGCCCAGTAGTGAACCGCCATGCACAGTTAGCGCACGCTAAGCTATGTAGATTAACGTGCGATATCGAGCATGAGTTAACGTACGCTACGTTTGGTACGTAACGTACGTTAGGCCATCAGACGAGTCAGTCGGCTGATCAGTGAGGTACTGACCATGCATAGTTAGCGTACGCTAGGCTTCGTTGTTTGCGTGCACTATCAAGTAGACTTAACGCATGCTACACAGAATACTTAGCATACGCTAAGAAGTTCAGGCAGTTTGCGTTTTATGAACTTTCGGCCGTAAATTGAATTGGTAGACATTCGTACGACGTGAGATAAATTCTATATTATTTCTTTTGTTAAGGTTCAAGCTTGTTACGTGATTGATTGAAGGGGCGACCTTCGAGTGTTTCGTTTCGTGGAAGTATTGTTCTTATCTTCGAATCGAGGCAAGTACCTTATTTGTTTTACGTATTGATGTTATACATATTGTCGTGCATGTATGTCGTTGTTGTATGTCCACCTCGTGTTGGTCCGAAGGGATCATCGGGGGATCTATTCTAGCGTGCGCTGGATCATCGGACGGGTTTTTCCACCACGGGTTGGTCTGACGGGATCATCGTGGGTTCTAGGCAGTGAACGCTGGATCGTCGGAATTACCATGTGTATGTTATGATATCATGTTGTGATTATCAGTTGTGTATGTTATGTATGAGTTTCTCGCAGGAGAAGACTCGTTTGATATTTTATCATTTACGTTGTTATTATTCTGCGTGTGATGTTGAATAATATGTTGTGGTACTTGTACTAGCATCGTTGTGCTAACCCCTTTGGGGGTGAACATTTTGTTTATGTTCAGGATCCAGGAGAGCGGGAAAACAACCACTGGAGCTGCATGACGACGAGGGTGCAGAGTGATGTTCTGGCCGGGTTTATTTGTCTGTTGTTTGTTGGTTATTTCAATAAGTACTCGAGTACGTAGTCGTTTATAATGAATTTGAATTTGGTGATGTATTAATAATTTTCTGTTGAACATTCGTATTTTCAGTATTTGGTCAGAATTGTTGTATCTTAATTCCGTTATTATCATTCGTTGGCACCTGTTAATGTCTTTTCAATTCTTCAGCCTTGTAAATCCTTATATAAAGGATTTACGGCGCTGTAAGATTCCTGAATATATCGGGGGTGTTACAAGTTTAACGTACGTATCGAACAAAGATAACGTACGTAATATGCTGAGCTTAACGTACGTAACAACATGATGATAACGTACGTAACGAAGTGTTTCAATATTCAAACAAGAAGAACGTTGGAGATGACGTCATGGCATAGGTCAGCAAGCAACGGATATATTGACAAATGTTAACGTACGTAATGGGTAATTTGCTAATGTACGTAACACATAAAACGAAGGCTACTCGACTGTTTTGTGAAGAGTATAACGTACGTAACATATTGATGTTAATGTACGTAAGGAAGCTAACGTACGTAAGAGAGGGCTTGTAATGTATGTAAAGAAGGCACAGAAGGCTAATGTAATACCCCCAAAATCTCTCAAGGCATTAGAGTGCCGTGAATCCCACGTGGGACCCACAAGTCTAGTCAGAAAAATAGTCAATTTAAGAAAATCGCGATAAAACATTAAGTTCAAGGTTTACATAACGTGAGTCGAAAGATTTTAATGAAAAATGTAATTCGAAGTCCAATTATTACACAACAGAGGTTTTTCAAAAGAAAACAAATTCATTTCAATTTAAGCAGCAACTAGAGATAATTCCAACACCGCTCAAGTCTGACCGGACCCCTCGGGAATGTCCTGCACATGATGAACAATTTTACCTGGTACGACGAATCATACCAGGTAACCAGGGTCAGAGAATGCATACCAATTAACAGCTACTAACAACAATATACGCCATTTTTACAATCACAGTATCTAGTAATCAACAGGGAATATTTCATCATTCAACCGACATTGTCTCTCTCTTTTATCACATAAGCTCCAAGGTCACAACCAAGGGTCACGAAAGTATCCACACGGGAATACCCCGGAACGTAGGCGTCCAATTCGGGTCTTACCCCCTAACACATTTCCACACGGATACCATACAGGTTTTATCCCCAACACATCGGCCCATTTATAACATATTTTTAGAGAAAGACAAACGTCGGCATTCATTAAAATGGCACATATGCACATACGGTATAACATTAGTATTAGAAAATTCTCGAGCAAGATTTCACTTGCCTGTGATCCGATAGTAGGTGCTTTGCGATAAACAGAGTCCCCACGCCCGCTCGAGCTTAACCTAACCACGTAATATCCAATTAACACCTCGTGCGGATCATGATGAATAAAACTAGTCTCCCTTTCCTAATCGGATTCCTAGTGTAGTTTTAATTCTCGATATTAGTATCGTTTCTAAGTTCGTAAGTATTGTGTACCATTATTCCGTTCAATTCTATAGTTAACATTAGATATATATTGATTTTCTAAACAAGATTATCCCTATCATTTTTCGGTTGTCGACAAATGATTATATCATAATCGAATCTCATGCTTTCTAATTCTATTCTATATTCCGAATACTACGATCGACGGATTCGATTACACAATAACTTTGGTGGTTTGATATCCAATAATGTTTATACTATCGAATTGTTTTCCTTAGTTCACTAAGTGTCAAAAATCACAAGGTAAGGGTGGCTACAACAATGGAATATACGGTGACGGATTACTACGAATTCTCCTACAATTGATTAGTCAAATTTTACATTCCTAGTGATGATTTGAAATGAAATTTCGTGTGATAGATATGATTTGCATGAAACGAAACATATGAGAAACGATAACTCCGGTTACCATACTTCCATTCGAAAGGTTGTCTACGAAGGTTGGCAAAAATCTACCCAATACCCGCAATTTAATAAATATAGATAAGAGAACATCGAAGATATAACTCCAGGGATTGGTGGCTTACCTTATTGGAAGAAGAATAATGAAGAGAGTTGGCGAATCCACAAGAACTATGAGGAGAAACGAGAAGTGACTTGAACAACTTGGATAATCTTCACCGAAGCTCAAGAAACCACTTCCTCAGTGTTAATTCAAGTATAAAAGAGGCTAAGAACCGAGTATAAGGCTAGGATGCTCTCCAAGGGTGTTATCTTGTAGTGTTGGGTCGTGCAAATGAAGAAGGGAATTGTCATTTTATAAAACTTGATTTTGCTAACCTACGTTAATGATACTGGTGTTACGTACGTAAGGCTTCTTACGTACGTAACAGTTCAATGACAACGTACGTAAGGACCGCCACTGCCCGAAATGTGCCCAAGTGTTACGTACGTTAAATTTGGGACATAACGTACGTTACGAAGAGTTGACTCGTTTGTCCTCTAGCCCGCCGAAAGTAGCTCCATCCTTGTCAAAACAAAGATTCTGGTCGGAAGATTGACTCACCTGTTACGTACGTAATATAGCTTCCTTAACGTACGTAACAATCGAAGTATAGCGTACGTTAGGCATAAGTTGTAGCGCGCGTTAGACAAAACTCTAACGTGCGTTAGACATAAACTCTAGCGTGCGTTAGACATAAACTCTTTAGCCACATATCACATTCTATCCATCTCGGGGTGACCATCCTTTCCACTCGTCAACAATTATCGGGGAACAAGACGTTGGCCACCGTCATATTCGCACCGACGATCGTCCCACGGTGTCAAGGCGTGTCACCTCCGTTTCATTTAAATCGCACAATTATATAGCACTTAATGGAATACATAAATAGAAATGATGTCACATTACAAAAATTCACACAGTACAAAGTAATCAAGCATGAAATACCGGAGGTATTACATATCACCCCCCTTAAAAATAGTTTCGTCACGAAACTTAAGAAAATAACTCGGGATGACTCTCTTTCATGCTCGACTCGGTTTCCCAAGTCGCTTCTTCCGTGCCGTGGTGTGACCACTGAATCTTCACGAGGGGTATGGCTTTATTTCTTAACATCTTCACACGCCGATCCAAAATGGCGATCGGTACCTCTCTAAAGGTAGCGTCATCGGAAATTTCAACTTCTTCGAAATTGAGCTTATAACTCGGGTCATAGACATACTTCCTTAGCTGGGAGACGTGAAAGACGTTATGCACTCCATCCAGATGCGGCGGTAGAGCTAATCGATATGCGAGCTTCCCTACCCGGTCCAATATCTCAAATGGACCTATAAATCTCGAGCTTAACTTGCCCTTCTGGCCGAAACGCCGGATACCCCGCATAGGTGATACTTTGACCCAAACATGATCCCCGACCGTAAACTCTAACGGTCACTGTCGGTTTTCGGCATAAGATTTCTGCCGGCTCTGTGCGGCTAGCATGTGCTTCCGAACGGTAGAGATCTTCTTAATGGATTCCTGGATAAGATCTAACTCGGTAACCGCTGTGTCAGAGGCATCATCCCAGCATAACGGCGACTTGCATCTTCGCCCATATAGGGCCTCAAATGGTGTCGTGCCTATACTTGCATGCCAGCTGTTGTTGTACGAGAACTCCACTAATCCCAAATGTCTAGCCCAATCCTTACCCCAATCGAACACACATGCCCTCAACATATCTTCCAAGGTTTGAATTGTATGCTCGGTCTGTCCATCTGTCTGAGGGTGATAAGCCGTGCTAAAGTGTATTTAGGTCCCCATAGCTTTATGGATGGCTTTCCAAAAACGAGAATATGGTGTCCCTATCCGAAATGATGGATGAGGGAACGCCATGTAGCCTTACGATCTCTCTGATGAAAATGACGGCCAATTGCTCTGTCCCGGTTGTCTCTTGAATAGAAATGAAATGTGTTGATTTTGTCAATCGATCAACAATGACCCAAATTGTATCCTTTCCTCCCACCGCCATAGGTAGCTTAGTGACGAAATCCATTGATATTCTCTCCCACTTCCACTCCGGGATGGGTAGGGGTTGCATAATTCCGGCTGGTCTGCGGTGTTCAATCTTTACTTGCTGGCACGTCATACATCGGGCGACGAACCTAGAAACTTCCCATTTCATATTCTTCCACCAAAAACTCTGTCGCAAATCTTTGTACATCTTGCTTGCTCCGGGGTGAATAGAATAGGGAGTGGAGTGCGCCTCCTTTAGTATAGTTTGCTTCAGCCCGTCATTCGGTGGAATACAGATCCTGTTCTTGAACCTCACCAAATCACCCTGAATCTTATAATCGGAAACATCTCCTTCCTCGATTCTTGCACCAATCGCACGTAATTCAGGATCTTCCATATGTGCTAGACGTATCTCGTCTAGTAAGGACGAAAGTATGTTGATTGAGCATAATTGTCCTTGCCTACGTTGTATCCATACTTCGGTGTTGCTTCTCCTGATGTCTTGCTGCAGTTTGGGCTGAACTGTTATGCTGGATACCATTACCTCTTGTGTAGTTTTCTGACTAAGAGCATCGGCTACCACATTGGCTTTTCCGGGATGATAAGAGATTTCCACATCGTAGTCCTTGATTAGCACCAACCAACGCCTCTGCCTCATGTTTAATTCTCTCTGAGTGAAGATATATTTCAAACTCTTATGATCCGTGAAAACTTTGCAAGTAACTCCGTAAAGATAGTGCCTCCAAATCTTGAGGGCATGCACCACTGTGGCTAGCTCTAAGTCATGCGTTGGGTAATTTACTTCGTACGGCTTCAGTTGTCGGGATGCGTACGCAACGACTCTGCCATTCTGCATGAAGACACACCCTAGTCCATGCTTGGATGCATCCGTGTATATAATGAATCCTTCTGTACCCTGTGGTAACATTAGTACTGGGGCAGTAGTTAGCCTACTCTTGAGCTCGTCGAAGCTCTTCTGGCAGTCTGCAGTCCATACAAATTTGGTGCTCTTTCTCAGTAGGTTCGTTAACGGTCGGGCGATACAAGAAAAGGCCTCGACGAATCTTTGATAGTAACCCGCCAGTCCTAGGAAACTCCTAACCTCTTTGACGTTCTTCGGCTGTTCCCAACTAGTTATCGTCTCGATCTTTTGTGGGTCGACCTTGACACCTGCTGCCGAGACAACGTGTCCGAGAAAAATTGCCTTCGGCATCCAGAATTCGCACTTGGACAGTTTCTCATAAAGTTGGTGTTGCCTTAACACGCTCAGCACTTGCCTCAAGTGTTCCTCGTGTTCCTGTCGGCTTCGAGAATATATCAGGATGTCATCGATAAAAACCACCACGCATTTATCGAGGAAATCAATCAAAACTCTATTCATCAGTTCCATGAAAACGGCTGGGGCATTAGTCAACCCGAGTGATACCACGATATACTCGTAGTGCCCATATCTCGACCGAAATGCAGTCTTGGGTATATCTTCCTCCCGAATCCTCAATTAGTGATATCCGGACTATAAATCGATCTTTGAAAACACGACTGCCCCTTGTAATTGATCCAAGAGGTCATCAATTCTTGGTAGCGGATAACGATTCTTGATAGTAACCTTATTCAGCTCCCTGTAGTCGATGCACAAGCGTAGAGAGTTGTCTTTCTTCTTAACGAAAAGTACCGGTGCGCCCCACGGCGAGGTGCTTGGGCGGATCAACCCTTTCTCCAACAGATCTTCGAGCTGTATTTTTAATTCCTTCATCTCGGCCGGTGCCATCCTGTAAGGAGCTTTGGAAATAGGTCTCGTCCCCGGCTCGAGTTCAATGGAAAGGTCAACTTCTCGGTGCGGTGGCACAGTAGTTCATCGGGAAAAACGTCTGGAAACTCATTCACCACCGGAATGTTTGTGATTGTAAGTTGTGAAGTATCCTCTCGAAGAACATAACACCAATAGTACTCACTTCGAGGGCTGCAGGAGGCTTCTGATGTGATAATACTGAGAGACCCTTTCGTACTAAAGTGTTCACGTCCGCTGATGACATGGGTGGTACCGTCATGAGCCGAAATGGAAATAGTCAAGTGGTAGGTATCCAAGATCGTTCTGTGCAATGGCATCCAGTCCATACATAATATGATATCTTCATTCTGGAGCGGAAAGACCATAAGATTAGCGGTCCAACTGTGATTGTTGATGCAGATCCGACAGTCTCGAACCCTTTGATCGCCACCTAGTCTACTACCCTCGGGTAGTTTAACAGTAAAGGGCTCACAAGGTACACAAACAAGATTTAAGCGTTCAACACATTCCACAGATATAAACGAATGGGTGGCTCCGGTATCAAATAGTATATGCACTGGCTGAGAGTTAACAAGAAGAGTACCTGAGATAGCTGGCACAAACTGACCATCCGTAGCCCTCAGCTCAAATAAACGGGACGGCACTGACTCTGAAAGGGATGAAGTACCTCCGCCGTGCCCACGGCCTCATCCGGCACCATGTAGCGGTGGTTGATTCTGGTGGGATAGAGCTCGGTAGTTGGAAACAGCAGACGTCCTAGGGGATTGCACAGAGCCTTGTTGACTTGGTTGGGAAGCTGGGTTCTGAGTGGGATTGGCCCGCCAGCAGTAACGAGACATGTGTCCACTCTTTCCGCAAGTGAAACATTTGGTAGCCGTCTTCTGACACCGATCCTTAGTATGCCTAGTCACGCCACAATTGAAACAGTCCCTACGATAAGGCCGATCAGATACACCCTTCTGTTGGTAGGAAACCGCCGACTTAAAAGAAGATGCGGGCCCCGAATTCGCCTTGTTGTTGCTCCCAGGCTGAATTGATGTCTTCTGCTTCTTTGAGTTATGCCCGGTGTCGGTATTAACAACTGTACCGGCATATGCTGTGACTACGTATTCGTATGCCCTCAGGGTCGTGCAGTGAAATCCGGCGGCATAGCGTTGTACATCCTCCGGCAACCTCTGTGAAAGATGGCATATTCGTTGATCTTCTGATGGAACCATCTGGGAGATGTAACTTAGCTCGGTTCGGTAGGCCCGAATGATCTCTCGCAATCGCATGTTACGAGGTCCGCATCAAAAGTCTCGTGCGCGAGCAGTTCGGGCTGATCTGGGACAGTACTCGCTCCGTAGTAGTCGGGCAAATTCGGTCCACCCGACCACTCGGTCCTCTGGCATGTAAGTCCTCCACCAACGTGCAGCAGTGTCACGGAGTTGATTAATCCCGAGCGGCACCTTACGGTTCTCTGGGCATCTGATCACTTCGAAGACAGTCTCCATTTCAGAAATCCAGTCGTCCACGTGTTTCTCTCCTGTCCCGTCAAATAATGGAGGCCTAGCCTTCAGCATCTCTCCCAACCATCGGTCTCTTCCTGTGTTTTCTTCCACATTGATGACCGGTATCCGTTCCGCCTGGTTGACCTGAGCAATTCCCATGGCGATATCCTGGGCAAGGGCCTGAACAAAAGCTGGGTCCATGCCCCCCGGGTTGTTATTCTGGCGTTCCGCCTCCTGATCGTTTTGATTAACTAGTGGCGGCTGGTCCCCAGCAGGTTGGGTCTCGGCAGTGTTCCCGTCCTCATTGTGGTTCGCGGCGGAACCCTGAGCGTCATTCACCACCCTCCTAGCTCCTCGGCGTGCCATCACTGACGGTATTAATCTAAAGCCAGTCCCATAGACAGTTTACAATTAAATGTAGTACATAGACAGAAACACACATATCACTTACTTTGCATTCCCATGAGGAGTTTCGATCGCTTGGGGTGTTGGACTTTGAAAAAAATTAGGAGAAATTTTATTCAAACCAGAAGGTTCTCTCTGATACCATTTTCTGTAACACCCCCAAAATCTCTCGAGGTATTACAGTGCCGTGAATCCCACGTGGGACCCACAAGGCTAGTTAGAAAAATAGGCAATTTAAGAAAATCCCGATAAAACATTAAGTTCAAGGTTTACATAACGTGAGTCGAAAGATTTTAAGGAAAAATGTAATTCGAAGTCCAATTATTACACAACAGAGGTTTTTCAAAAGAAAACAAATTCATTTCAATTTAAGCAGCGACTAGAGATAATTCCAACACCGCTCAAGTCTGACCGGACCCCTTGGGAATGTCCTGCACATGATGAACAATTTTACCTGGTACGACGAATCATACCAGGTAACCAGGGTCAGAGAATGCATACCAATTAACAGCTACTAACAACGATATATGCCATTTTTACAATCACAGTATCTAGTAATCAACAGGGAATATTTCATCATTCAACCGACGTTGTCTCTCTCTTTTATCACATAAGCCCCAAGGTCGCAACCAAGGGTCACATAAGTATCCACACGGGAATACCCCGGAACGTAGGCGCCCAATTCGGGTCTTACCCCCTAACACATTTCCACACGGGTACCATACAAGTTTTATCCCCAACACATCAGCCCATTTATAACATATTTTTAGAGAAAGACAAACGTCGGCATTCATCAAAATGGCACATACGCACATACGGTATAACATTAATATTAGAAAATTCTCAAGCAAGATTTCACTTGCCTGTGATCCGATAGTAGGTGCTTTGCGATAAACGGAGTCCCCACGCCCGCTCGAGCTTAACCTAACCATGTAATATACAATTAACACCTCGTGCGGATCATGATGAATAAAACTAGTCTCCCTTGCCTAATCAGATTCCTAGCGTAGTTTTAATTGTCGATATTAGTATCGTTTCTAAGTTCGTAAGTATTGTGTACCATTATTCCGTTCAATTCTACAGTTAACATTAGATATATATTGATTTTCTCAACAAGATTATCCCTATCATTTTTCAGTTGTCGACAAATGATTATAGCATAATCGAATCTCATGCTTTCTAATTCTATTCTATATTCCGAATACTGCGATCGACGGATTCTATTACACAATAACTTTGGTGGTTTGATATCCAATAATGTTTATACTATCGAATTGTTTTCCTTAGTTCACTAAGTGTCAAAAATCACAAGGTAAGGGTGGCTACAACAATGGAATATACGGTGACGGATTACTACAAATTCTCCTACAATTGATTAGTCAAATTTTACATTCCTAGTGATGATTTGAAATGAAATTTCGTGTGATAGATATGATTTGCATGAAACGAAACATATGAGAAACGATAACTCCGGTTACCATACTTCCATTCGAAAGGTTGTCTACGAAGGTTGGCAAAAATCTACCCAATACCCGCAATTTAATAAATATAGATAAGAGAACATCGAAGATATAACTCCAGGGATTGGTGGCTTACCTTATTGGAAGAAGAATAATGAAGAGAGTTGGTGAATCCACAAGAACTACGAGGAGAAACGAGAAGTGACTTGAACAACTTAGATAATCTTCACCGGAGCTCAAGAAACCACTTCCTCAGTGTTAATTCAAGTATAAAAGAGGCTAAGAACCGAGTATAAGGCTAGGATGCTCTCCAAGGGTGTTATCTTGTAGTGTTGGGTCGTGCAAATGAAGAAGGGAATTGTCATTTTATAAAACTTGATTTTGCTAACGTACGTTAATGATACTGGTGTTACGTATGTAACAGTTCAATGACAACGTACGTAAGGACCGCCACTGCCCGAAATGTGCCCAAGTGTTACGTACGTTAAATTTGGGGCATAACGTACGTTACGAAGAGTTGACTCGTTTGTCCTCTATCCCGACGAAAGTAGCTCCGTCCTTGTCAAAAGAAAGATTCTGGTCGGAAGATTGACTCACCTGTTATGTACGTAATATAGCTTCCTTAACGTACGTAACAATCAAAGTATAGCGTACGTTAGGCATAATTTGTAGTGAGCGTTAGACAAAACTCTAACGTGCGTTAGACATAAACTCTAGCGTGCGTTAGACATAAACTCTTTAGCCACATATCACATTCTAACCATCTCGGGGTGACCATCCTTTCCACTCGTCAACAATTATCGGGGAACAAGACGTTGGCCACCATCATATTCGCACCGACGATCGTCTCACGGTGTCAAGGCGTGTCACCTCCGTTTCATTTAAATCGCACAATTATATAGCACTTAATGGAATACATAAATAGAAATGACGTCACATTACAGAAATTCACATAGTACAAAGTAATCAAGCATGAAATACCGGAGGTATTACAGCTAACGGCTAGTTGGAAGAGAAATACCTATAAATACCACTTCTAATGGTATTCATCATACAACAACGCAAAGCAAACGACTAAGTGATCATATATTGTTATACGCATTCTTGTTGTTGTAATTGTGCTTATATTGATAGTTTGAGTGTTTATACATTCAACACATACACGATAGGTAAAAGCAAAGATACGATTGGATTAAGTGTTATTAGGATCAAGGATCCGGCGTTGTTAGAATCGCAATCGATATCTAAGTGAGGTTTATGTAGTACCGATAGAAAGCTAGAGTGGTTGATTCCTAGTCCAATAGAAAAGAAAAACGGTTTAACTTGGACCGACATAAAGGCAAGTAAGAGAACGGTTTACTCAGACCGATAGAAGACGAACTTGTAACGGTTATCCCTCGACCGATAGAAGAGAGGTGTAGAGGTTTATCTTAAGCCTATATAAGAAGATATCGAGAGAGCATGTAGGCACGTTTGGCCGAACCTCTATAAATCCTTGTGTCGATTTTTTTTTGCACTTTATTTAAATCGCTTCCGCAACGCGAAAGAGTTTTATAACTCTATTCCCAAACGGCGATACCGACCAGTATTGCTCCAACAATTGGTACTGGAGCGGTACCTCCAATAAACGGCTTAACATCTAAGGAGTCGATCCAAATGGCATTTCAAATTGCGCCAGTCGAAGGCCTTGCTCTTAACCGACCACCATTTTCTGATGGCTCGAACTTTATGACATGGAAGAAAAAGATGTCAATATTCATCCGAGCATATGGCATCGAGCTTTGGAAGGTAATATGTCTTGGTACCAAAAATTCCGACGAACTCAAACGGAACTCTCAAAACCTTTGAAGAGTATGATGATGCGGATTAGAAAAACGACCATTACAATTATAAGGCAACTCAACTACTATTTTTTTTGTCTTAAATCCATAAGAACACAACCGGATATCTTCTTGTGATAGTGCCAAAGAAATTTGGAAAATGTTAGAAATCACACACGAAGTCATAAATCAAGTCAAGGAGACGAAGATCAATATGCTTCTCCATGACTATGAATTATTCATGATGAAGGGTGACGAGTCCATCACCAACATGCTCGATCAATTTTCGGTCATCACCAATGGGCTAGCTTCATTCGGAAAACCAGTATCTAGTAGTGAAAAAGTCAAAGAAAATTTTACGATCACTACCTAGCGAATGGGACGGCACCGTGACTGCGATCATGGAATCTAAAGATCTCAATACGCTTGATTTTAGCGGCCTCGTTGGTTTGCTAATTAATTATGAGATAGTCTTAAAATCACAAAGTGTCAAGCCAAAGCCGAAGGAACGATCAATAGCCATGAAGGCTAAGATGTCAAAGACAATAGAAATTCCGGTGGATGATTGCGACGAAGAATCGGTATATTATGCCAAGAATATTAATAAGTTCCAACACTTATTAAACCGGAGAAAGAAAGACATCTCGGGGGGAATGAAGAAATTCGACAACAACTGTCGAGTCTGTGGTAAACCAGGCCACTTTGCGAAAAATTGCTGAGCAAACCTCAAGAAGGAGGTTTTAATAGCAACATGGAGCGATGGAGAAGAAGATGATGATTTTATCAATCAAAATAATCTCGCTCTTATGGCTTGAAGTTCATTCGACGATAGCAACGTCGAAAGTCACGTAAGTACATCCTCTCACGACGAGTTATTTGAAACATTTGAATTATTCCATACAGATTTTCAAAATGCTTTATCCGAGATTAAATCCGTACAATCGAAAAATAAATTATTGAAAACCGAGATTTCCAAAATTCTTGAAAAGGGAAAATTCATCGAGACCGATCATTCAAAATGCGTTGAAAATGAAAATATTTTGAAGAATGATCTTTTGAAAAGTCAAACCGAGCTGAAAAATTTAACGAAAAATTCTCGTGTGGAAACGAGAAATTTGAACAAATACTCTCGGTGCAAAAGTTTACTTTGAAGAAACAGGGGTTAGGATTCAAACCAAATTCTAAAAACGAATCCGTAAATTTCAAAATACCCCGATGTGAAAAATGTTTGAAAATTGGGCATCATTTTACGAATTGCAAAAGCCCAAGACGGACGATTAAAATGAAAAGATTTGGATTCTAAAAGGAACTTTTATTCCGAATATCATATATGTCTCTAAACAAAAACCAACTCCCGGTTGGATCCCCAAAAATTAATTCTCATTAATAATATTTTACTCTGGGGGAGTAATTTTTTAAACGGATATTTTTGTCAGGGGGAGTTATACCCTTTTATGCATATCATATCATATTTTATCATCAATTGGTATTTTATTCACACTTTTTGCTGATAACAAAAAGGGGGAGAATAAAGTTGAATAGGATAAAAAGCGTCATGGAAGAATGACGAGAAAAATAAAAGTGAAAAAGGGGGAGAAAAGAATACTTGAAAACCTGAAAAATCGGAAAAGTTGAAAATTAAAAAGAAGAAGTCGAGAAGGAGAAAAAGAAAAGATGGGTGAAACTAACGAAATGGACAAAGTCGAACTTTGATCTGTATATATATATATATATATATATATATATATATATATATAGGTTTTATCCATTCAAGGTGTTGTTTTTAATTATCAGAACTCAATTAATGGATATTTGGAATAAAATATTCCAACAATCTCCCCCTTTTTGACCCGAAAAATCGGAGAACTTGAAAATTAAAAAGAAGAAATCGAAAAGGAGAAAAAGAAAAGATGGGTGAAACTAACAAAACGGATAAAGTCGAAAACTTTGATCTGTATATATATATATATATATATATATATATATATATATAAAATTTATTTTTGCAGGTTTTATCCATTCAAGGTGTTGTTTTGTAATCATCAAAAAGGGGGAGATTGTTGGAATATTTTATTCCAAATATCCATTAATTGAGTTTTGATGATTAAAGTTGTTAAACAAAGCAAAACAACAATGAAACGAAAGAAAACAACAACGAAGTCGGCAAAAAGTCGCAATCCTGGAATATGTTCAGATCAGTCAAAAGCAACCTACCTGCAGATCAGATGATATCGAACCTACCTGATCAGATGGGACAGAAAGTTACCTGATCAGACAAGAAGGAAGTTGCCTGGCCAAGTTTAACGTACGTATCGAACAAAGATAACGTACGTAATATGTTGAGCTTAACGTACGTAACAACATAATGATAACGTATGTAACGAAGTGTTTCAATATTCAAACAAGAAGAACGTTGGAGATGACGTCATGGCATAGGTCAGCAAGCAACGGATATGTTGACAAATGTTAACGTACGTAATGGGTAATTTGCTAACGTACGTAACACATAAAACGAAGGCTACTGGACTGTTTTGTGAAGAGTATAACGTACGTAACATATTGATGTTAACGTACATAAGGAAGCTAACGTACATAAGAGAGGGCTTGTAACGTACGTAAAGAATGCACAGAAGGCTAACGGCTAGTTGGAAGAGAAATGCCTATAAATACCACTTCTAATGGTATTCATCATACAACAACGCAAAGCAAATGACTAAGTGATCATATATTGTTATACACATTTTTGTTGTTGTAATTGTGCTTATATTGATAGTTTGAGTGTTTATACATTCAACACATACACGAGAGGTAAAAGAAGAGATACGATTGGATTCGGAGTTATTAGGATCAAGGATCCGGCATTGTTAGAATCGCAATCGTATCTAAGTGAGATTTATCTAGTACCGATAGAAAGCTAGAGTGGTTGATTCCTTGTCCAATAGAAAAGTAAAACGGTTTAACTTGGACCGACATAAATACAAGTAAGAGAACGGTTTACTCGGACCGATAGAAGATGAGCTTGTAACGGTTATCCCTCGACCGATAGAAGAGAGGTGCAGAGGTTTATCCTAAGCCTATAGAAAAAGATACCGAGAGAGGACGTAGGCACGTTTAGCCGAACCTATATAAATCCTTGTGTCGATTTATTTTCTGCACTTCATTTAAATCGCTTCCACAACGCGAAAGAGTTTTATAACTCTATCTCCAAACGGGGATACCGACCAATATTGCTCCAACATCTACAAGTTACCCGCCAAAAATTCGACGCAATATTTAGAGGAGATGATGAAGACTCTCATGGTAAATACTATGCAACTACAGCAGGGCATGATTCAGTTCCAGCAGTGCATGAATCAGTTCCAGCATGACTCTAAGTCGAGTATCAAAATTCTCAAAAATCAAGTGACTCAACTGGCCACCACCGTGAGCCGTTTGGAGAGCCAAAATAGTGGGAAATTGCCATCCCAACCTGAGCTGAACCCAAGGAACGTGAGTGCTGTAACTTTAAGGAGTGGGAAGCAGCTTGAGGAGCCTAAGAAGCCTAAGCAAGTGGTCGAAGCTGAAAACGGGGAGGAAAAACCCACTGAACAGATCGACACTGGGATACCCAGTGCTGAATCGGCACCCATTGCAGAACCGTTGGACAACAAAGTAATAATATCTAATTCTTATCATATTGGCGCTGCCAGCATACCTTTTCCTTCCAGGATAAAGAAGGCTCCAATGGACAACAAGGAAAATCAAGATTTAGATGTGTCTCATAAAGTGGAAATCCATATACCATCCAGCGATGCAATTAAGCGAATTTTGAGTGACAAGGTTGAAGAAGTACTCTTGATTGACGAGATCAATAATACATATGTGCTCTATGAGATCATACCAAGACTTCAACTATTCTCTATTGCATGGTCCCTATATATTTAGAAAGAGTATGAGTGTAATTAGAATTCCTTACACTAATGGGTTGAAGTGGTGCAAAAGAACAAAAATAATGGTGTATGTACTTGCTTTAAGACCTATACCAAAATCTCCCTGGTGTCTAGTCGAGCCAAGGACTTAAAATAAAGGCGCTAGCTAGGAGGCAACCCAGCATTTATTTATTTTGTTTTTTATTTTTTAGTTGTAGAACCAAATCAAATTTTCGTTTAGTTCTTTTTGTTTTTCGTAGGTAACAGAGGGTCTTGGATATGGTTGGTCAATAACAATGGAATTTGAATCAAGCTTGGGGAGGTCGACTGTTGTGCAGAAAAATGACACTGGGCGACCCAGTGCCGCAAATATGTCCCAGTGTGAGAATTTACAAGAAAGCTACTTTCTCTCCAAGACTAACACACTGCACTAGCCCGATGAACTCTTTCCTTTACCGTACTTGATTTGCACCTTTTTTTAATACTTTTCGTGTTGTCTCTAAAATTGTGTTTCCCCGCACCTTGATTTAGATTTGTAATGATTGTCCTTTAGTTAATTGAGGATAATTGGTGAAAAGCGTAATAGCATTTAGTATCATTTGCTCGTTTGGAATATTGGTTTGTATTAATTCAATGTGTGGTTCGGAGTTTTGCCTTTCTGTGAAAATTGTTTGGTTTTGTGTTAGCTTTTAATGGGATAATGATGTGAATTAGAGACATGAAAATTACAACACTGCTAGAAAAGACAAGAAGGAAGCTTATAATTAAAATTTCACTTGTGATTTGTACTTGGTCATATACCCTCTTCTTAAAATTTCGTTGGTCGTTGCATTTTTTATGGCTTACCGCATGCATAATCGTTCTGAAAGGAGGTTAGTTGAAAAAAAATGGGAGAGGTGTTGAGCAGCAACAGCTGCCTAATTTTGGGGGTCCTAAAATATTGTGAAAAAAGTAATAACGAAAAATAAAGGACTAACCCACTGTTGGTGCGTAGCTGCCGTCTCACACGAAAAAAACGGTGTGGAAGCTATCACTTAAAAAAAATGAGAAAAAAAAGAGGGAAAATATGTTGGTGAAAAGAGCTACACGTTAGCAAATAACGGTTTGAAAGCTGTCACCTACGAAATATGACGAAGCTTGTGGATAGTGCATTCACATAAGTCCCTATCGATAAACAACCAATTTAAGTAATAAGTTTGGGGAGATGATTAAAGTCTTTATCATAAGTTGGAAATTTTTTACCATACTTATCTTCTTGGGACTATTTAATAGGATTGCGTTTTTATGTGTGATAATTCTATGTAACTTTCATTAATTGCCTATGCAAAGCATGTTTTTAATTATGCAGAAGAGGTGTTTATTACACCACTGTTTGAGTTAATGAAGGTTGAATATTTCATGGCGTGATCATAATACTACTTTTGTTATCGCTTCGATCAACTCATTCTAAATTGCTTGAGGACAATCATTGTTATAAGTTTGGGGAGATTTGATAGGTCGAAAATAGTGTGCAAATATTATTGTTAATTATTGGGTTTTAATGAATTTTATGTTGGCACAGTGGGTTATTTTCAACCTATTTATATTTTGGATGCAATTTACTTCACTTGGCAATTTGTTGTTTAATTTAGGTGTTTGGTGGAGTTTTTAAGCTTAAAGAATAGTTTGGGCCATCAAACGGACCATGTCAAGGTGATTTGGTCTTTAATGAAGAAACTGCCGCACACACCCCAGTGTCGGCCCTGACACGAAAATCCTGTTACTTGGGGCCCAAGAAACGACTCAAATGTGCCCCGATTAGTTCCATAAGGTGAAAATCGGTCCCCTAGGCTGGAGAAAGGAATTTTAATTGACTTGGAAGGAAAGACTCCCAAAGAATAAAAACTCAAGAAGGATAAGAAGGAATGAGATCTAATTAAAGAAGGAAAGTAAGATATAAGGGAGTATTCTAAAAGAAAGGGCTGAGATTATTTTTCTGGGGAGAATACACGCTGAAACACGAGAGGGGGCAGAAACACGGCTGGGAGACGGACAAAGAAGAAGGCTACCGAGCTTATTTTCAAACAAGGAAGAGAGAAGAATTCTACATTCTTTTCTTATGCATATTCTAAATTACTATTTGTCTTCTAAAGCCAACATGTCTCGCAAACCTTCTCATTCTAGTTCTTACACTACCAAAAATAACACTTTAGCCGACGACTAGCCATAGAACGGCCGACGGCCAGCCGAAGTCGTCGGCTAATGTCAGCAAATTTAGCCGACGACTTTACTATTGGTCGTCGGCTAAAGTCAAGTTAGTCGTCGGCTAAAGTTGTAACACCCCCAAATCCTATTGGGTTATTACAGTGCCGTGGACCCCACACCAGGAGATCCACCAGGCTAACACGACCAAAAATACAACTAACTGACCAAAAGGGGAATCACAATCCCTACACTGACATCCAACATAATATTCCGATATGGAATTTCAATGACAACAGTGGGCCTACATGGCCCAAATACAATACAACGACATCCACGAGCCTTGCTCGGATAATACAAAATGACAATAACTGACAAAACTGGAGTACTCCAACTGCCTGACTGACATGAACACCAAAACATCTCGGACTAGTATCGCTTGAATGCCTCGTCGCCACCGTCATGCCCCTGTGTCTCAACTCTCTCCTCGCAAACACCTAAAACATGAAAACATGTTCCGCCACTGGGGTCACCATCCAGATAATGATTATCAAATACATGTACAACATGATATGCATCCAAAGGGCATAATGAATAGTATAGTAATGGTAATACGAGATGCTCACAAACCAAAGTAAGAATCGAGCATTCGTGGAATACTATGCCCACGGCATCCGATCAATACCTGCTCAACAGGTTAGAACACAAGTGCCCAACGACGAATCATCAATACAGAACACAACAATACATCACCCGAAGGTAACCCAAGCCAAACACTGAAATAGATACGAATCACAATGCCCGAAGGCTCCGACAGGAATACCGATACATCACAATGGCCTTAACAATGTACGGCCCAAAGCTGTTTATCATCATAATACCCTGAATGTCACTCAGCCGAAGCTGTCAATCACCACAATGGCCCGAAGCCAAAACAGCCCGAAGCTGTACCAATGAGGGCCGAAGCCACGGCACGAAGCCGTATCACAATGAGATCATCCAATGACCGTGACCTGCTGAATTGCAGGTGCTGGGAAACCAACCGCGAGGGTTCAAGCCCCAGACTTACCCATAATGAGATCATTAACATGACCGTGACCTACTGAATTGTAGGTGTTGGGAAACCAACCACGAAGGTTCAAGCCCCAAGCTTACCCATAATGAGATCATTAACATGACCGTGACTCATCGAATCGTAGGTGTTGGGAAACCAACCGCGAAGGTTCAAGCCCCAAGCTTACCCATAATGAGATCATTAACATGACCGTGACTCATCAATCAGTAGGTGTTGGGAAACCAACCGCGAAGGTTCAAGCCCCAAGCTTACCCATCGAGCACTAGCCGAGACTAGCCTCCAAAACATAATTAATCACAACAGTAACAATCCCAAGATTACCAAATTCACAAGAGTAATAGCGTGCTGCCTTGAGTCGGCCAACACGACGACAACAACTCATGGATGGGCACCGTCCACGGCGGTCCCAATTCAAATACCTCGACTGCCTTGGAATGGCCAATCGATCACAACAACTTAACGGATGGAAATTATCCTTAACAATCCCAATTCAATACGTCGATTACCTTAGAACGGTTAATCGATAACAATGACACAACGGATGGGAATTATCTTCGATAATCCCAATTAAATATGTCGATTGCCTTAGAACGGTGAATCGATAACCAATGATACGGTAGAATAGATATCCTGGCGTTCTAAACCGACCACCGAAACAGATATGATAACGAATATATCAAACGCCTTCAATCGGCCAATGAAACATCATAGTAACGATGCCTCAGAACGACATTAGCGTCAACAATAATAATCGATACATCGATACCGCGAACCGGCTATCGACAACAAGAATCTCAATGCCTTAAACCGGCCGTTAACGAATAACAATCACAACTGGTAAAATCACCGAAGGGTATTGTATCAAACAATCCCCAAATATCAATAAATCACGAAGAGACTATGTCTCGAAATGATACAACACATTCATACACATATATGATAACATTAATCTCATTGACCAGTACAAGTATAAAACTTGCCTCAAATCGAAGGCGAGAAAGTCCTTCCACGATCTACGTCCTGGAACGAAACGACGAACGGCGCCTCCCGACGATCACAAACACTCGAACAACCTTGAATGAAAATGATTCATTCAAAAACACAAAATTAATAGAAAACAACGACAAGGACAAAGCCCGATTCAAACACGAATCGATCACACCGCACGAACGAATATCATAGTCCTCAACTATGAATTCTAACATTCTCCAACACCTCGATGATCAATTAACATGATCATTACGTTCTTAACACTTGTGAAATCCATTCAACAAGATTCATTTAAGAACAATCATCAAAACAAACATCTCAAAGTGATAATATCACCAATATCATCAAATTAATCCTCCTACAATGATAATATTATCAATATTATCATTATCACCCCAAGAACATCATCAACTCAATAACTATGATGTTTGAAATAAAAATCCTTCATCATAACCTCATGAATTCGGATTAAACCACAAGATTCACTCAACCATTTCCAAATTATGATAATCATCTCCTAAATCATCATAAATCCTTACTAAAATGGTTAAAATCTTTCAAGAACACCACCAACAACAATAATCATCTCAAGACTTATGTTAATCATATAACAATCTTAACATAATCCTTCCTAGACATGATTAAAAACCTCCCAACAATCTAAAACATCAAGAAAATAATCATACTCAAGCTATACCAACATGTTCTTCATCAAAAGTTTATCAAAACCATGAAGAATCATGATATACTCCATGAATCAGACAATACCCGAAGAAAACAACAACAACAACTCGAAAATCACTTGAAGAACAAGAGATTGAGGGAACTTACCAAAGAAGAACAAGAAGAAGCCTCCAAACACCAAAGGGGCACCAACAAGCTTCCAACTTCAAGCTTCAATCCAAGCTAGGATGATCAAGATCGAGTTGGAAGAGGCTAAACATCAATAACAAGTCCAAACGGACAGTTCTAGGGAGAGAAAAAGTGTTTTGGTTCGTGAGGAAATGAAAGACGAAACCAAGATAAATAGACTGACCAATTCATTACGTACATTATACACTATGGTTAACGCACGTAAGAGGCATTACGTACGCTATACTAAGACATTAACGTACGTAACGAAAAATCCAGAACTAACTGGACTAAAATACGAAGGCCTTAACGTACGTAAACAAGAACTTATTACGTACGTTAACAATACCTACATTACGTACGTAGAGCTCACCTCTTAACGTACGTAAGGGTCCGTTGACTGCAATAGTGAGATCCGATCGGAAGATGCTCGGGACCCACCGGCCGAAAGTGACTACGAGGAAGGTTCCTGTCACCTACCAAGCATTACGTACGTAACCTTATAGGCATAACATACGTAATACTCAGCCCATAACGTACGTAAGTCTACCTATGTAGCGTATGTTAAGGCTAGTGTACTTAGCCAAAAATCCAAACTCTCCTACCATCATTCAAACGACGAAACTAACCCGACGACAAGTATAATATTTCGATCCCGAAATATTCCAATACAATATACATTGTATCAGTCCAAAACAACAACACTTGTACAATTCCAAATGAATATGTACAACTCAACAGTAACACGAAAAAAAAATTAACCCCAGATATTACAAAAGTTTTGTAATTTAGCCAACGACTTGTATTGTAAAACCCGCAATTTTTGATTTCCAGTAATTTATTTTTTTTTCGGCGGAAGTCCGTTTTGATGACTCGCTCATGACCGTTTCATTATTCTGAGAATGATTAATTCTACACTTTTTGACATCCGAGTTCGTTTCGGTGTCGTTTTGTTGAGTTCCGTGCTTTTTAGCGACTTTTCCGCACTTGAGTTCGATTCTTGCGAATCCCGATCGAAACTGCTGTTTCGAGTTTCCCGTAAGTTCGTTTAACTTTGTTATACGTGTTGTGAACTTCATTTTGGTTATTCGATCACGTATCGTGATTTTTGGGTGTTTTGGGCCATTTTGTAATTTCTTAAAAGTTACGGGTATCCGTACCTGTAATTATTGTCGACCCGTTTCTTGGCCGCGTATAATTAATTATTGCATTATGTTTTCATTTCGGGTCGTTGATGTCGTCCGCGAACTTTTCGTCGTGTTCGCCTGCGGCGCTTTCAAATCGAGTCGTCGCCATGCCATGTCGGCCGAAAGTACCGGCCGGACGGCATGGTCCTGGCCGGACGGCTATGGCACCGCCGGGCTGACGCGGAAGGAACCGGCATAGCGTACGCTACGGCCGGAAGTCTGCGCGCGCTAGCTCGGCAGGTATAGCGCACGCTAGCTTGGTCGACCAACGCACGCTATCGCACCGGACAGTGGGGTTTCTGGGGTTCTGGATTCGGGAAGGATCGGCAGGTAGCGCACGCTACGCCGAGCATAGCGCGCGCTAGTCAGCAGGCGTAGCGCACGCTGTCGGCCGGCTAGCGTACGTTACTGCCGGGCGGTCACCTGCAGGGTTCTCGACAGACGGGCTAGCGCACGCCTTGTCCACCGCAGCGCGCGCTATCGCGGTCGGGCAGGCAGGATCCGGACGGCAGATTGAGTCTTTAGTACAGGGCCTTGCAGGCCCCGGCCGAGGGTTATCGGCCGAGGCTGCCCGTTAGCGCGCGCTAGTCCGGAAGGTGTAGCGCACGCTAGGCCGTGCCTGTATAAATATGACAGAGTAGCCATATTTTCACCCGTTTTTCATTTCCATTTTTTCCTCTCCGTGGTTGGAGACTTGGCGATCCAGGAGACATGTTGTCAAGAAACTAATCCACGAAGATTGGGAGTTCATATCATCGATTAATCCCTCCATAACCTACTTTGATCCAGCGAATCAAGGTGAGATTTCGTAGAACCCTATTTTGGGAAAATTTGGGGTTTTTAGGTTTTTGTCCGATTCGTTCCGTGTTGTTGATTGATACACGATGTGTATGATTAATCTTGGTAGTATTCTTGTGTTTAACATCATTTAATCTATTGTTCTCGTCGAATCGAAGTATATTTCTTGATTTCCTTCGAATCGACTTTTTGGGGGATTTGTTCTCGATCTCGTTTTCCCATCCGTTTTTGATGGATCGATTGTGGTTAAATGATGTTGTTAAACATATTTTATGGATTTTATATCCATATTTCGACTTGGAATTCCGTTTTCGTGTTTTGACGGGACGAATCGTGTTCTTGGCCGTTTTGGGGGAAATCCTTGAACTTTCGTCATTTTTTCTTTGAATTCAGCGGCTTTGGGTCGTACCTTGGAATTCATTTTCGTTGTTATTGTTTTCGTTCCTAGTTCATTGTTGCAGATTGTCGTTCGGTGGAGTCGGCGAATTCGTAGTCGGTTCGTGCCAACCTACTTCGACCGATTCTCCGCGTTGTGGTTATTCGAGGCAAGTACCTTGCCCATACTATTCTTGTTTTATGGATATGATAATTAGTGATCGTCTAAATGTGGTTGTTTGGTCGTTTGAATTGAACTTTCAAAAGATTAGGTTTAGCCTTGTTAAAGGCTTGCTTTCAAAACGTGTGTGTTTTGTGAATGATGTATCTTGTAAATGACTATGTGAATCCTATGGATATATTTGGTGTTGATGATGCACTTGGTATTTTCGTGTGGACGTATATTATTTCATTTCGGTGCGTTTTGGTTTGACGTGGTGTTTTGCTAAGTGTTTGATGCCTCTGAGTGAATTGTTTGGATATCTTTGTTGCATTGTGTTATTTGTGTGAATGTGTGGATATGGTTAAAGGTCTACGATGACACATGGCACGTGATCATGTGGTCAGGATGCAACAAGTGATTGATCCAACCGTGAGAGCCTGAGATAATCTACAGTGGCACATGGCATGCGATCATGTGGCCAGGATGCAACAAGCGATTGATCCAACCGTAAGATGTGTGCGATTTGTTTCGCTAGCCAGCTCGGGAGGGTCATTCGAGGCCTCGGGCGGGATCAATGGTATTACCCTGTTCCCAAGGCGATGCGCGTGCGCGATTATGTTTTGTTGGCTTTTATGTCCGTCGAGGACACGTGATGTTGGGCTCTGGCCCTGTGAATTATTGTCGGTTTTCTATTTGTGAAAACAAAACCTTTGGGCTGTGACCCTGTTGATTTTTGGAAAGATAAGGATTTGATAATCCTAAGTTGTTTTCTATCAAAACTCTCGATGGCATTTAAACGGTTTTATAAATTGCTTTCCCTTGATTTGTGACCTTTCGGTTTTAGAATATTTTACCAAACTCTTGCCTCGGGAAGTGCTTTTCGTTACGTTTGGATTTTTGAGGATTCCTGGTTATTGTTATTCGTGGAATGTGAATTGTATGGCTCGTATTTGCACTTTGTTCTTGCACTAGCAAAACAGTGGAGTTTTGCTAACCCCCGAGTATTCGGGGGGTGGATGTCTATTTTTGCATTCAGGTTTTGGAGCATAGCATAGGGTCGGCACGAAGGATGATGAAAGATGAACGATACTAATCACACGAGGATCCATTGATGTCGTATTGGTCTAGTTGTATTTTATTTTCCGCTATAGTATCTTTTCCCCGTTGTACGGGAGTTTATTGTATTTTGACCCCTGCGTGGGTATGTGTTTGGAATTGAGTTGTATGTTATTATTGAAAGACCAAATCGGTCTACTGAGTCATTTTAGCCTTAGAGGCGATGTTTAGATGTTTGAGTTTAGTTATCAGCCTGGTAGATCCTCGAGGGGAGGGTCTACGGCGTGTAATATCCCTGAGCGGATTGGGGGTGTTACATAAATGGTATCGAAGCTTAGGTTGTGGAAACCTAGGCTGTCGGGTCAGTGGTGTCTGTTGAGTTTTGTCTCGTCGGATTTTATCTGACTGAGTCGTGTCGCGACGCGTCGTCTGAGTTTGTTGGTCGTGATTAGTATCGTGGGCGATCATCATCTTCGTGCGACCTGTGGATGTAAGTCTCCCTTCTTTGTGTTGTGCCTTGTGTGACACGAGCTATTTTTATGATTATTTGTTAAGTGACGGAATCCTCTTATGGATTTTGATTTCGTGATATATGGTTATTTGACTCTAATATTTCGTTCATATGAGGAGTAGTGTTGCTGGATTGTGCATGTTTGACTTTATTTCTTTTATCCGCCGCGAGAGTTCTTTCAAATGGCTCTCGGCCTTTTGCCAACTGAGTTTGATTTCGAAAACCGATTTCTTTAACCGAGTTTTTGGCGTTATGGCCTTGATCGTTTTGGCAAAATTCTTGTGACGGTACTTAGTATTTTGTAGATGGCTTTTGTGAGTTTTTGAAATATTACCGTCATCGACCTTTTTGGCGTTTTTGTAAATGGTTCTTAGCCTGGTGGGTTTCGACGCAGGATCCACGGCGCTATAGAGTTTCGTGTAATTACCTGAAATTTTTGGGCATTATAGCCCATTGAATTATCCTTGAAAACCTTGAGTATCTTAGAAAATAAATTTCGAGACGTACTTTTAAAATAAATTATTTTCTCGTGGTACATCCAAGGTGCCACAATATGTTTCCAAATCCTTCTACCTCGATGACCAAAATGTTTTGAGATATTTTCAATGTTTTAGAAACACTTTTATTTAGACCCGAGGGTCGAATATTCTGAAAGTTTTCACTAAGAGAAAGTGTCCTCATTTTTATCAAATGCGACTCCAAAGTCTCGATAACGATGTTTCACGTTTGTACTTTTTTGAAAGGTGATACTCAAGATCAACCGGTGTTCTTCTAAAATTATTTTCAAAATGAGGTTTTCATTTTTTAGAACCTATTCATTCCCGTTTGAGGGCTGGGTATGTATGTATGATGTTCGCGTTGTCATTTTGATATTTGCTCCCGAGTATGATCGAATTGGCAGTGTGAGCGTTGAGTCGTTTTCCACACATTTGTTGTGTTAGCCCCCTGTGAGAGGCGGGATGTTGGTGTTGAATGTTGTCGCCTCGTGGTGATTTCTGCGTTGTCGCGCATGTACGAGCTGTTAGCGCCTGGTTTGGTATGACCGTATGCATCGGTGATGGTTCCGTTATGTGTCAGTTGTTTAATGTCTTGTTACCTTGCTCCCGTTTTTGTGAATTTCGTGGACGAGGTCGGAGGTAATGCCCGTACTATTTTGACTTCTGTATTTTCTCTTTCTCCAGCCTATCGATTCGCTCATGTTCGTTGATACTTTATGAATTTTGTTCTGTATTTCGGTTTCATCGTCCGAACGAGCTGTGATCTTGTTGTGGGTCGATCTGGTTATCGCTGTGACTTTTTTCGAGTTCGGTTTGATTCTTGTGAACCTTGTTCGGAGATGACATCATTTGGTTCTATTAGTTCTTTTATTCGAAGTGGATCGGATTTGGAACTCCTGTGTTTTCGACTCTGTCGACTCGTTTATGCTCGTTAACTTTTTCCGAACTTTCCCTACACCTTGCTTTTATTGATCGAGCGAGGGTGGTATTGTTTCGGAATAACTCGTTTGTCGTTGTGACTTTTCAATCGTTATTCCCTTTCCTGTGGATCTTATGGGAATGCACGTCTTGTTGTTCTCACCAGATCATCCTGGGAGTTGTTGTTTGAATTTTATTATCCTTCGTGTTTCGGATATGATTGTTCGATTTTTGTTGTCTCGATCGTTTGTTTGTTCGGTTTTTGTTCTCGTTTCGTGATTTTTGAGCGTTCAGGCCCCTTCGTAATTCCCTTAAGTTCGGGAAATTAGTCTCGTTTTCGATCTTCCAACCCTTAGACGGTGGAATTCCGTATTTGTTCAGCGTTTGGCTCGCGTTTTGATTGATGAACCGTTGGGTTGGTCAATCGTATTGATTTTCATTCGTGTGTTTTGTGACTGTTCGGATAATCGACTCGATTGTATTGTCTGTTTGATGACGCTTGCCACTTGTTGTTTTTGTTATGCCTCTATCGGTGGCGTTGTGTTAGTCGCCGTGGAGCGTATTTTCACGTCGTATGTCTCTTTGCGTTTCTTGCAGCGTTTCACCGTCGGGCGCGAGTTTTTGGTTTTTGTGTATCTCGTCGAATTTTCCTGGCAGGGGATATTGCTTCTCCCTACTTATTTTAAGTTTCGGGACGAAACTTCTTTTAAGGAGGGTAGAATGTAAAACCCGTAATTTTCGATTTTCAGTAATTTCTTTTTTTTTCGGCGGAAGTCCGTTTTGATGACTCGCTCATGACCGTTTCATTATTCTGAGAATGATTAATTCTACACTTTTTGACATCCGAGTTCGTTTCGGTGTCGTTTTGTTGAGTTCCGTGCTTTTTAGCGACTTTTCCGCACTTGAGTTCGATTCTTGCGAATCTCGGTCGAAACTGCTGTTTCGAGTTTCCCGTAAGTTCGTTTAACTTTGTTATACGTGTTGTGAACTTCAGATTGGTTATTCGATCACATATCGTGATTTTGGGGCGTTTTGGGCCATTTTGTAATTTCTTAAAAGTTACGGGTATCCGTATCTGTAATTGTTGTCTCGAACCGTTTCTTGGTCGCGTATAATTAATTATTGCATTATGTTTTCATTTCGGGTCGTTGATGTCGTCCGCGAACTTTTCGTCGTGTTTGTTCCGTGCGTTTTCGGAAATCGAGTCGTCGGGCCATGTCGGCCGAAAGTACTGGCCGGACGGTGGGTCTGGCCGACGGTTATGGCATCGCCGGGCTGACGCGGCAGGAACCGGCGTAGCGTACGCTACGTCCGGAAGTCTGCGCGCGCTAGCTCGGCAGGTATAGCGCACGCTAGCTTGGTCGACCAACGCACGCTATCGGACCGGACATTGGGGTTTCTGGGGTTCTGGATTCGGGAAGGATCGGCAGGTAGCGCACGCTACGCCGAGCGTAGCGCGCGCTAGTCGGCAGGCGTAGCGCACGCCGCTACCGCTAGCGTCGTTACTGCCGGGCGCCGATCGCAGAGGTTCTGGACAGATCGGCTAGCGCACGCTAGCGTCCGCGCAGCGCGCGCTATCGCGGTCGGGCAGGCAGGATCCGGACGGCAGATTGAGTCTTCAGTACAGGGCCTTGCGGGCCCCGGCCGAGGGTTATCGGCCGAGGCTGCCCGTTAGCGCGCGCTAGTCCGGAAGGTGTAGCGCACGCTAGGCTGCGGCTCGTATAAATATGACAGAGTAGCCATATTTTCACCCGTTTTTCATTTCCATCTTTTCCTCTCCGCGGCTGGAGACTTGGCGATCCAGGAGACATGTTGTCAAGCAACTAATACACGAAGATTGGGAGTTCATATCATCGATTAATCCCTCCATAACCTACTTTGATCCAGCGAATCAAGGTGAGATTTCCTAGAACCCTATTTTGGGAAAATTTGGTTTTTGCGTTTTTGTCCGATTCGTTCCGTGTTGTTGATTGATACACGATGGGTATGATTAATCTTGGTAGTATTCTTGTGTTTAACATCATTTAATCCATTGTTCTCGTCGAATCGAAGTATATTTTTTGATTTCCTTCGAATCGACTTTTTGGGGGATTTGTTCTCGATCTCGTTTTCCCATCCGTTTTTGATGGATCGATTGTGGTTAAATGATGTTGTTAAACATATTCTATGGATTGTATATCCATATTTCGACTTGGAATTCCGTTTTCGTGTTTTGACGGGACGAATCGTGTTCTTGGCCGTTTTGGGGGAAATCCTTGAACTTTCGTCATTTGTTCTTTGAATTCAGTGGCTTTGGGTCGTACCTTGGAATTCATTTTCGTTGTTATTATTTTCATTCTTAGTTCATTGTTGCGGATTGTCGTTCGGTGGAGTCGGCGAGTTCGTAGTCGGTTCGTGCCAACCTACTTCGGCCAATTCTCCGCGTTGTGGTTATTCGAGGCAAGTACCTTGCCCATACTATTATTGTTTTATGGATATGATAATTAGTGATCGTCTAAATGTGGTTGTTTGGTCGTTTGAATTGAACTTTCAAAAGATTCGGTTTAGCCTTGTTAAAGGCTTGCTTTCAAAACGTGTGTGTTTTGTGAATGGTGTGTCTTGTAAATGACTATGTGAATCCTATGGATATATTTGGTGTTGATGATGCACTTGGTATTTGCGTGTGGACATATATTATTTCATTTCGGTGCGTTGTGGTTTGACGTGGTGTTTTGCTAAGTGTTTGATGCCTCTGAGTGAATTGTTTGGATATCTTTGTTGCATTGTGTTATTTGTGTGAATGTGTGGATATGGTTAAAGGTCTACGGGGACACATGGCACGTGATCATGTGGTCAGGATGCAACAAGTGATTGATCCAACCATGAGAGCCTGAGATAATCTACGGTGGCACATGGCATGCGATCATGTGGCCAGGATGCAACAAGCGATTGATCCAACCGTGAGATGTGTGTGATTTGTTTCGCTAGCCAGCTCGGGAGGGTCCTTCGAGGCCTCGGGCGGGATCAATGGTATTGCCCTGTTCCCAAGGCGATGCGCGTGCGCGATTATGTTTTGTTGACTTTTATGTCCGTCGAGGACACGTGATGTTGGGCTCTGGCCCTGTGAATTATTGTCGGTTTTCTATTTGTGAAAACAAAACCTTTGGGCTGTGACCCTGTTGATTTTTGGAAAGATAAGGATTTGATAATCCTAAGTTGTTTTCTATCAAAACTCTCGATGGCATTTAAACGGTTTTATAAATTGCTTTCCCTTGATTTGTGACCTTTCGGTTTTAGAATATTTTACCAAACTCTTGCCTCGGGAAGTGCTTTTCGTTACGTTTGGATTTTTGAGGATTCCTGGTTATTGTTATTCGTGGAATGTGAATTGTATGGCTCGTATTTGCACTTTGTTCTTGCACTAGCAAAACAGTGGAGTTTTGCTAACCCCCGAGTATTCGGGGGGTGGATGTCTATTTTTGCATTCAGGTTTTGGAGCATAGCACAGGGTCGGCACGAAGGATGATGAAAGATGAACGATACTAATCACACGAGGATCCATTGATGTCGTATTGGTCTAGTTGTATTTTCTTTTCCGCTGCAGTATCTTTTCCCCGTTGTACGGGAGTTTATTGTATTTTGACCCCTGCGTGGGTATGTGTTTGGAATTGAGTTGTATGTTATTATTGAAAGACCAAATCGGTCTACTGAGTCATTTTAGCCTTAGAGGCGATGTTTAGATGTTTGATTTTAGTTATCAGCCTGGTAGATCCTCGAGGGGAGGGTCTACGGCGTGTAATATCCCTGAGCAGATTGGGGGTGTTACATAAGTGGTATCGAAGCTTAGGTTGTGGAAACCTAGGTTGTCGGGTCAGTGGTGTCTGTTGAGTTTTGTCTCGTCGGATTTTATCTGACTGAGTCGTGTCGCGACGCGTCGTCTGAGTTTGTTGGTCGTGATTAGTATCGTGGTCGATCATCATCTTCGTGCGACCTGTGGATGTAAGTCTCCCTTCTTTGTGTTGTGCCTCGTGTGACACGAGCTATTTTTATGATTATTTGTTAAGTGACGGAATCCTCTTATGGATTTTGATTTCGTGATATGTGGTTATTTGACTCTAATATTTCGTTCATATGAGGAGTAGTGTTGCTGGATTGTACATGTTTGACTTTATTTCTTTTATCCGCCGCGTGAGTTCTTTCAAATGGCTTTCGGCCTTTTGCCAACTGAGTTTGATTTCGAAAATCGATTTCTTTAACCGAGTTTTTGGCGTTATGGCCTTGATCGTTTTGGCAAAATTCTTGTGACGGTACTTAGTATTTTGTAAATGTCTTTTGTGAGTTTTTGAAATATTACCGTCATCGACCTTTTTGGCGTTTTTGTAAATGGTTATTAGCCTGGTGGGTTTCGACGCGGGATCCACGGCGCTATAGAGTTTCGTGTAATTACCTGAAATTTTTGGGCATTCTAGCCCATTGAATTATCCTTGAAAACCTTGAGTATCTTAGAAAATAAATTTCGAGACGTACTTTTAAAATGAATTATTTTCCCGTGGTACATCCAAGGTGCCACAATATGTTTCCAAATCCTTCTACCTCGAGGACCAAAATGTTTTGAGATATTTTCAATGTTTTAGAAACACTTTTATTTAGACCCGAGGGTCGAATATTCTGAAAGTTTTCACTAAGAGAAAGTGTCCTCATTTTTATCAAATGCGAAATGGTTCTCCAAAGTCTCGATAACGATGTTTCACGTTTGTACTTTTTTTGAAAGGTGATACTCAAGATCAACCGGTGTTCTTCTAAAATTATTTTCAAAATGAGGTTTTCATTTTTTAGAACCTATCCATTCCCGTTTGAGGGCTGGGTATGTATGTATGATGTCCGCGTTGTCATTTTGATATTTGCTCCCGAGTATGATCGAATTGGCAGTGTGAGCGTTGAGTCGTTTTCCACACATTTGTTGTGTTAGCCCCCTGTGAGAGGCGGGATGTTGGTGTTGAATGTTGTCGCCTCGTGGTGATTTTTGCGTTGTCGCGCATGTACGAGCTGTTAGAGCCTGGTTTGGTATGACCGTATGCATCGGTGATGGTTCCGTTATGTGTCGGTTGTTTAATGTCTTGTTACCTTGCTCCCGTTTTTGTGAATTTCGTGGACGAGGTCGGAGGTAATGCCCGTACTATTTTGACTTCTGTATTTTCTCTTTCTCCAGCCTATCGATTCGCTCATGTTCGTTGATACTTTATGAATTTTGTTCTGTATTTCGGTTTCATCATCCGAACGAGCTGTGATCTTGTTGTGGGTCGATCTGGTTATCGTTGTGACTTTTTTCGAGTTCGGTTCGATTCTTGTGAACCTTGTTCGGAGATGACATCATTTGGTTCTATTAGTTCTTTTATTCGAAGTGGATCGGATTTAGAACTCCTGTGTTTTCGACTCTGTCGACTCGTTTATGCTCGTTAACTTTTTCCGAACTTTCCCTATCCCTTGCTTTTATTGATCGAGCGAGGGTGGTATTGTTTCGGAATAACTCGTTTGTCGTTGTGACTTTTCAATCGATATTCCCTTTCCTATGGATCTTATGGGAATGCACGTCTTGTTGTTCTCACCAGATCATCCTGGGAGTTGTTGTTTGAATTTTATTATACTTCGTGTTTCAGACATGATTGTTCGATTTTTGTTGTCTCGATCGTTTGTTTGTTCGGTTTTTGTTCTCGTTTCGTGATTTTTGAGCATTCAGGCCCCTTCGTAATTCCCTTAAGTTCGGGAAATTAGTCTCGTTTTCGATCTTCTAACCCTTAGGCGGTGGAATTCCGTATTTGTTCAGCGTTTGGCTCGCATTTTGATTGTTGGGTTGGTCAATCGTATTGATTTTCATTTGTGTGTTTTGTGACTGTTCGGATAATCGACTCGATTGTATTGTCTATTTGATGACGCTTGTCACTTGTTGTTTTTGTTATGCCTCTATCGGTGGCGTTGTGTTAGTCGCCGTGGAGCGTATTTTCACGCCGTATGTCTCTTTGCGTTTCTTGCAGCGTTTCACCGTCGGGCGCGAGTTTTTGGTTTTTGTGTATCTCGTCGAGTTTTCCTGGCAGGGGATATTGCTTCTCCCTACTTATTTTAAGTTTCGGGACGAAACTTCTTTTAAGGAGGGTAGAATGTAAAACCCGTAATTTTTGATTTCCGGTAATTTCTTTTTTTTTCGGCGGAAGTCCGTTTTGATGACTCGCTCATGACCGTTTCATTATTCTGAGAATGATTAATTCTACACTTTTTGACATCCGAGTTCGTTTCGGTGTCGTTTTGTTGAGTTCCGTGCTTTTTAGCGACTTTTCCGCACTTGAGTTCGATTCTTGCGAATCTCGGTCGAAACTGCTGTTTCGAGTTTCCCGTAAGTTCGTTTAACTTTGTTATACGTGTTGTGAACTTCAGTTTGGTTATTCGATCACATATCGTGATTTTCGGGCATTTTGGGCCATTTTGTAATTTCTTAAAAGTTACGGGTATCCGTATCTGTAATTGTTGTCTCGACCCGTTTCTTGGTCACGTATAATTAATTATTGCATTATGTTTTCATTTCGGGTCGTTGATTGTAACATCCCAATTCACAAATGGGACATTACACGCCGTAGAACCCCCGTGAGGTCTAACAGGCTAACTCGTGACACATGAACCACAATGGTAACCCAAATGGTGCATCCAAAAAGTAAATAAGGCCGTGGCCTCGGCCAAAACATTTTAACGAAGTACATGAGACATAAGTTAAATACCAAATCGTTGCCCACGCAGGGGACTTAAACCATGTTTAAAAATAAACAATCTATCTCCAGTACTCAACAGATGCAATGACAAAACAGAAAAATGCAGACTCGAGCCACATCATCATGCCAACCCATCCTTCGCATGCGCATCCCGTGCCAGCTCCTCAGCTCGACCAGTACCTGAAATGCATAAGACGATTTCCCCATTTAAGGGGTTAGCTTTCGAATAGCTAGTGCAAGGACATAATTACACAACATGATATACATACACGATTCAACGCAAATAAATCGTTAGGAAAAATCATTTTGAAAATCAATATTCCGAATATCACATTAACACCAAAACAGTATATCAACAAGTTTTCCACAAAACAATTATCCACCCTTGGTAACTCGCGACCGTACCCAGTAGTATCGGTCCCCAGAGGTCCCGTCGGACCGTCCCCAGGTGAGAAACCACTTCTGTGGCCGTACCCATTAGTATCGGCCCCCAGAGGTCCCGTCGAACCGTCCCCAGGTGGAAGAACATCAACACACGCACCCCAGTCCATTTCCATGGCCGTACCCATTAGTATCGGCCCCCAGAGGCCACACGCCATCCCCAGGTGGAAGAGAAACAATCACATTCGTTCAATAACACCATTTACATCATTCGCATCAAAATCATATGCACATAACGGAATGTAATACATGTACTTGCCTGATTAATACTACGTGAAGGAAAACAGCGAACGGAAAGGTTTTGGCCTGAACAACCTTCACAAATCCGATCCTAACACAATAACGATGGACAACAATCTTAAAACTACGTAAATGATGGAATACATCCTAGTTCTACCCGCTGAAACCCTTAGTCGAACAAAACTTGGGTATCGTCGACTATAAGTGACGAACAATGGAGAACTTGGAGGTTAAAACCACAAATCATCAATAAAATGAAGGATTACAAGTACACGATCGAAGTCTAGCGATAACCCAGTAATAATTCGGACTAAAAGAGTCAAATCCCAAGAAATCCCCAAAATTCCCCCAAAATCTCAAAACAAGGGTTTTGGGAATATTTACCTTGATTCGGATGGTGGAAAGTGATTAGGAACTTGAAGAATTCACGCAAGGAACGCACGGTGGTAGTGAATGATGATCTACAGTCGGAATCGGCCCTAACCCCTTTGGAATCGCTCAAAGCCGAGAAGGATAGGAAATGAAGGAAAAATGGCGAAGTTATCTGCTGTCTATTTATATTTAACGAGACTTAGCGCACGCTACGCACAAGCATTAGCGTGCGCTAGCGAGGCATGGCGAACGATCAGCCTCTTGTCCTCCGTTAGCTTACGCAAGCTAACATGTTTAGCTTGCGCTAGTATCTTGAGGATTAGCATGCGTTATGGCCCGATTAGCGTCTGTTGCACAGTCGATGCAATCTTGAACCCGCCTAAATCGCTTGAAATCGATAGCACACGCTACGAACCCCGTGTTAGCGTCGCTAACCACACAATGATAGCGCACGCAAGTAAATCCTGAGTAGCGTGCGCTACTCAGGCAGCAGCTCTGCACAGTACACTGCTGCCAACAGCGCAAAAGTGCCGAAAAACGAAGCAAGACCAGAATCCAGAATCATAAACACGTAATAATCAAGATGACAAAGTTGAGCGTTGAAAGGGAATATAATCTCGATTACTAGAGAGTTTGAAACGAAGCAAACAAAGCAAAATTCCCCAAACTTATGAAAATTACAAAAACGGCCCAATTGCCCGAAAAATCGCGATACATCGACGGATTAACAAACCGAAAGTTCCAGCACGACCAACTCAACCATACAAACTTATACGAATCGAGAAACAACGAAAACGAACAAGTTTTACAAGAATCGAACGCACATGCGGCAAGATATAATTCAAAATGAAATTATGCAAAAACATCCTCGAAACTCGACCAGACGGAAAAACTCCAAGAACAAAATAGATTCAGAAATCCAAAACAGTGCTAAGCGAGTTGTCTGAAACGAACATACACCAAAAATAGAAATTACCGAAAATAGAAAACGCGGATATTACATTATCTCCCCCTAAAAATAAGTTTCGTCCCGAAACTTACAACGCGAACAACTCGGGGTATCTCGACTGCATACTCTCCTCCGTATCCCATGTGGCTTCCTCGGACCCATGTCTCGACCATTGAACTTTAACCAGAGGGATGGTTTTATGACGAAGTTGCTTCACCCGACGCTCTAAAATCTGAATCGGCCTCTCCTCGATGGTAAGGTCGGGTCCCAATTCGATCTCTCCAAAATCGATAATATGGCTAGGGTCCGATATGTACCTCCTAAGTTGGGAAACATGAAATACGTTATGAACGTGGCTCAGGGACGGCGGTAAGCCTAGCCGATAGGCAAGCTCTCCCACTCTCTCTAAAATCTCAAACGGCCCAATAAACCTCGGACTAAGTTTACCCTTCCGGCCGAAGCGGTAAACTCCCCGTGTCGGCGACACCTTAAGCAAAACATGATCTCCCACCTCAAACTCCAACGGACGGCGACGCGTGTCGGCATAAGACTTCTGCCGACTCTGGGCCGTTAATAATCTATCACGAATTAGAGTAATCTTCTCTCTCGTCTCAACTACCATATCGGGCTCGGTACCAATCAGCTCGGACGCATCGTCCCAACACAACGGAGATCTACACCTCCTCCCATACAACGCCTCAAATGGCGCCATTTTGATCGAGGCGTGCCAACTATTGTTGTACGTGAACTCGATCAATGGCAAGTGCGACTCCCAATCATCCTTCCATTCTAGGGCACAGGCTCTCAACATGTCCTCTAACGTCTGGATCGTCCGCTCTGACTGCCCGTCAGTCTGAGGGTGATAAGATGCACTGAGTCTCAACTCAGTCCCCAAAGCTCGATGAACAGCCTGCCAAAAATGTGACACGAACCGGCCATCACGATCCGAAACAATACTCTTAGGAGTCCCATGCAATCTCACGACCTCTGCAATAAATACTCGTGCCAGTCTCTCCGGGCCCCAAGTGTCCTTAATACCCGTGCCGAGCTGATTTGGTCAGTCGATCGACAATAACCCAAATCATGTTCATTCCATTTCGAGTCCTAGGCATATTAGTAATGAAGTCCATAGAAATATCCTCCCATTTCCACTCCGGGAAAGAAAGTGGTCGCAAAAACCCTGCGGGTCGCTGATGCTCGATCTTAACCTGCTGACAGGTCAAACACTTCGACACAAACTCGCTAACATCTGTCTTCAAATTACTCCACCAGTAGTTGCTCCTCACATCATTGTACATTTTATTCGTACCAGGATGTATGGAGTAAGGTGTGGTATGAGCTTCACTCAAGATCTTCTGTCTCAGCTCAATAACATTCGGTACACATAGTCTGCTGCGAAATCTCAGAACGCCATCATCCTGAACCACAAATCCAGGGGCTTTACCCTGCCTCACATCCTCCCTCAACTGGACCAAACACGGATCATCAAACTGTTTCGCCTTGATATCATCAGTCAAGGACGAAGTGATCTCTAATGCACATAACTGGCCCTGAATTCTCTGAACCCAAACCTCAATATTCTGACAAATAAGATCTCGCTGGATCCTACTCTGTGGTGTAAGTACCTCTAACATACATGCGTTATCGGCTTACGGCTCAAAGCATCAGCCACTACGTTAGCCTTACCCGGATGGTAAAGTATCTCGAGGTCGTAATCTTTAATTAGCTCCAACCACCTACGCTGTCTCATATTTAACTCTTTCTGACTGAAGATATACTTCAAACTCTTGTGATCTGTAAAAATCTTACACGACGACCCATAGAGATAATGTCTCCAGATTTTTAAGGCGAAAACGACCGCAGCTAACTCTAAATCATGCGTGGGGTAATTCACCTCATACGGTTTCAACTGGCGGGATGCATACGCAATCACTCTGTCTCTCTGCATCAAAACACATCCTAGACCAAGGCCCGAAGCATCACTGTACACTACGAAATCCTCGTTCCCCTGAGGCAACGCTAACACGGGTGCGGTAGTCAAACGTCTCTTTAACTCGTCAAAACTGTCCTGCCTGTCTGCAGTCCACTCGAACTTCTGAGTTTTCTGGAGCAACTGAGTGAGTGGTCTAGCGATCTTAGAAAATCCCTCCACGAATCTACGGTAATATCCGGCAAGACCCAGAAAACTCCTCACCTCCTTCACATTCTTAGGCGGCTCCCAAGTCATCACTGCCTCTATCTTCTGCGGATCTACCCGAACTCCCTCTGCTGAAATCACATGCCCGAGTAACGTCACTTCCTCAAGCCAAAACTCACACTTAGAGAACTTCGCGTACAACTGCTCAGCCCTCAAAGTGTCTAATACAATCCGGAGATGTAAGGCGTGCTCCTCCCGACTCCGTGAATAGATAAGGATATCGTCGATAAAAACGACTACGAATTTGTCCAGATACTCAATAAAAACTTTGTTCATCAACTGCATGAACACTGCTGGGGCATTGGTTAGCCCGAAAGGCATAACCACAAACTCGTAATGGCCATATCTCGTCCGAAAGGCGACTTTGAATATCGACGTCCGAATCCTCAATCGTAGTAGCCCGATCGCAAATCAATCTTGAAAAGACTGTCGCCCCCTGGCGATCAAACAAATCGTCAATCACAGGCAAAGGGAAATTATTTTTGATGGAAAGATTGTTTAATTCTCGATAGTCGATGCATAAACGAATCGATCCATCCTTCTTCTTGAAAAAAAGTACAGGCGCACCCAAAGTCGATGAGCTCTGTCGAATATACAATTTATCTAACAAATCTCCCAACTGATTATTAAACTCAAGCATCTCCGACGGTGCCATACGGTGCGGTGCTCGAGAAATAGGGTGCATTCGGCTCAAGGTCAATAGGAAACTCCACCTCTCGATGTGGTGGTAATCCCGACAAGTCATCCGAAATACATCGGGATACTCGCTAACAAGCTGGAATCGGTATGTCAACCCCACCACCTTCCGCTGCAGAGCGAAACACCGATGGCCGACACAACCTTGGTTCAAAAGTTTCATCGCCTTCAAGGCGCTAATCACACACCCGATCTACCGGCTTACGGTAGGAGAGTATGCTCGGTGCCGTCTCGGCAACTATCGTGATGGTACGAGTCGATAGTTCATGATAGCACCATGACGATCCAACTAATCGTCCCGAGGATCAAATCCTCACCCTTAAGGTCTATAACAATGAGATTCGAGGGCCAATCCGGCTCCCAATCCTCACCGGGCAATCCCTAACTTCCCGGTCCCCAACCATACGATCCCCATTGGCGTACCCACTACAAACGGCTCACACTCAAACAAGCGGTCAAAACCAATACGACTCACATAATCCGAAGCTATAAAGGAATGGGTCGCACCCGAATCAAAAGCACTTTGGCTGGATGAGAAAGGATCGAGTGGTACACACGCCACCGAAATGTCTGCCTCCTCGTGCGCCTCATCGATATAATCGGGGATGGATCGAGCCCGAACTCGGCCGCGCGGCGATCGGTGACTCCGACCTCTACCACGACTCGAACCTGCGGAACATGAGTAGGCGGTGAGCGTGATCCTCGATCGGCGGTGGTAGTCGTAAATCTAGCGGCCACAGTGGCCCTCTCACAATGATTTGCTCGATGCCGAGTGCATCGCAAGTAAAGCAAGTAACTAACGGAAGTGGGCAATCCTTCACAGCGTGCTCGGTGTGCAATTAAAACAAACTCTCCCGCCAGTGTGCAATTGGGTGAGCAGTTACCACCGAGATCCACCGGCTTTGATGAAACGGCCTCTTCCCAGTGTAGGAGCGAGCGAGACCTCGCCCGACCACCTTTTCCGGCCGAGAACCCACCCGGTAGTCTTCGCTTCTTAGTTTCGAAACCGACTCGATTCCGGACAGACCATCTCGATCGCGGAGCGCGATCACAGTATTCCTTCAAAGTGGCACACATGAGCGGCGCCATACTGTCTAATATGCGGCTTCATGCGCATATTGAAGTAACGGATTTTATCGGCCTCCGTTCTCACTTGATCTCTCCACGAAACCCAATTCTTGATTGTAAGAAATGATGGCACGAGAAATAGGCACATCACGAGGTGTAGCGGTGAAGAACTCCACATTCTGCGCTCCTTGGTAGCGGCGGATAATATTACGCTTCCATAGCAGCCCACGAACTCATCCCAAGTGGCCCGACGGTCTCTGGGTGCAACGGCCTCCCACCATTCCGCAGACTTCCTTATCCGGGAGGTCTTGGGCAATATGTACCCTCTGTCTTCGGGACAAGCTACGGCATCAAAGGTCTGGACAACTGAAAGAGCGATTCTCCCAACCAGGGAGTCGGAAGATCCGGAGAAACGAGGTGGGTGCATCTTAGTCACCGTCTGAAGCCACTTACTAGCCTCCTCCTCCGGTGTCGGGGCGGATTAAGCGTCCACCACGAGCTATCTCGAGTAAGTTGGGCTACCAAGCTGGCAATCTGGATAGCCCAGCGTCGGCATTGTTACCCGACGGCACCGAGTGAGAGGCCGAGTCCGCAGAGGGCGAGAAAGTGAGCCCTCCTCATTATCAGCACCATGGCCACGGCCTCGGCCGCGTCCCCTAGCCGGTCTACCACGACCTCTCAACATACTGAAGGAAAATAAGAAAAGAACAAGATCAGAAAGATTCACAATTCACAAGGTTGGTAACACAAGTCACGATTCCGAACAGCGCAAGAAAACGAATTACAGAAATATAAGAGTTCGAGGAGACTTACAGCCACGGGTCGCACGAAAAGACGGTAGCATGATGATATTAGGCTCAACGACTGACTCTAATGACGCAACTGACAGACCCAAATTTCACCGACAGCCTAGGTATTCAAACCTAAGCTCTGATACCATAATTGTAACGTCCCAATTCACAAATGGGACATTACACGCCGTAGAACCCCCGTGAGGTCTAACAGGCTAACTCGTGACACATGAACCACAATGGTAACCCAAATGGTGCATCCAAAAAGTAAATAAGGCCGTGGCCTCGACCAAAACATTTTAATGAAGTACATGAGACATAAGTTAAATACCAAATCGTTGCCCACGCAGGGGACTTAAACCATGTTTAAAAATAAACAATCTATCTCCAGTACTCAACAGATGCAATGACAAAACAGAAAAATGCAGACTCGAGCCACATCATCATGCCAACCCATCCTTCGCATGCGCATCCCGTGCCAGCTCCTCAGCTCGACCAGTACCTGAAATGCATAAGACGCATTTCCCCCATTTAAGGGGTTATCATTCGAATAGCTAGTGCAAGTACATAATTACACAACATTATATACATACACGATTCAACGCAAATAAATCGTTAGGAAAAATCATTTTGAAAATCAATATTCCGGAATATCACATTAACACCAAAACAGTATATCAACAAGTTTTCCACATCACAATTATCCACGCTTGGTAACTCGCGACCGTACCGATTAGTATCGGTCCCCAGAGGTCCCGTCGGACCGTCCCCAGGTGAGAAACCACTTCCGCGGCCGTACCCATTAGTATCGGCCCCCAGAGGTCCCGTCGAACCGTCCCCAGGTGGAAGAACATCAACACACGCACCCCAGTCCATTTCCATGGCCGTACCCATTAGTATCGGCCCCCAGAGGCCACACGCCATCCCTAGGTGGAAGAGAAACAATCACATTCATTCAATAACACCATTTACATCATTCGCATCAAAATCATATGCACATAACGGAATGTAATACATGTACTTGCCTGATTAATACTACGTGAAGGAAAACAGCAAACGGAAAGGTTTTGGCCTGAACAACCTTCACAAATCCGATCCTATCACAATAACGATGGACAACAATCTTAAAGCTACGTAAATGATGGAATACATCCTAGTTCTACCCGCTGAAACCCTTAGTCGAACAAAACTTGGGTATCGTCTAAGTGACGAACAATGGAGAACTTGGAGGTTAAAACCACAAATCATCAATAAAATGAAGGATTACAAGTACACGATCGAAGTCTAGCGATAACCCAGTAATAATTCGGACTAAAAGAGTCAAATCCCAAGAAATCCCCAAAATTCCCCCAAAATCTCAAAACAAGGGTTTTGGGAATATTTACCTTGATTCGGATGGTGCAAAGTGATTAGGAACTTGAAGAATTCACGCAAGAAACGCACGGTGGTAGTGAATGATGATTTACAGTCGGAATCGGCCCTAACCCCCGCCTGGAATCGCTCAAAGCCGAGAAGGATAGGAAATGAAGGAAAAATGGCGAAGTTATTTGCTGCATCTATTTATATTTAACGAGACTTAGTGCACGCTACGCACAAGCATTAGCGTGCGCTAGCGAGGCATGGCGAGCAGATCGCCTCTTGTCCTCCGTTAGCGTCGCAAGCTAACATGGTTAGCGTGCGCTAATCTTGAGGATTAGCGTGCGTTAACGGCTGATTAGCGTCTGTTGCACAGTCGATGCAATCTTGAACCAGCTGCCCAGCGCTTGAAATCGATGGCGCCGCTACGAACCCCGAGTTAGCGTCGCTAACACAATGATAAGCGCCGCAAGTAAATCTGAGTGGCGTGCGCTACTCGGCGGCGATTACGCACGATGCGCTCTTTGCCAGCGGCGCAAAAGTGCCAAAAGCGAAGCAAGACCGTAATCCAGAATCATAAACACGTAATAATCAAGATGACAAAGTTGAGCGTTGAAAGGGAATATAATCTCGATTACTAGAGAGTTTGAAACGAAGCAAATAAAGCAAAATTCCCCAAACTTATGAAAATTACAAAAACGGCCCAATTGCCCGAAAAATCGCGATACATCGACGGATTAACAAACCGAAAGTTCCAGCACGACCAACTCAACCATACAAACTTATACGAATCGAGAAACAACGAAAACGAACAAGTTTTACAAGAATCAAACGCACATGCGGCAAGATATAATTCAAAATGAAATTATGCAAAAACATCCTCGAAACTCGACCAGACGGAAAAACTCCAAGAACAAAAACAGTGCTAAGCGAGTTGTCTGAAACGAACATACACCAAAAATAGAAATTACCGAAAATAGAAAACGCGGATATTACATTGATGTCGTCCGCGAACTTTTCGTCGTGTTCGTTCCGTGCGTTTTCGGAAATCGAGTCGTCGGGCCATGTCGGCTGAGCAGCTGGCCGGACGGTGGCGGGTCCTGGCCGGACGGTTGCGGGCACTGGCCAGGCTGACGTGGCAGGAACCAGCGTAGCGTACGCTACGGCCGGAAGTCTGCGCGCGCTAGCTCGGCAGGTATAGCGCACGCTAGCTTGGTCGACCAACGCATGCTATCGGACCGGACATTGGGGTTTCTGGGGTTCTAGATTCGGGAAGGATCGGCAGGTAGCACACGCTACGCCGAGCGTAGCGCGCGCTAGTCGGCAGGCGTAGCGCACGCTGTCGGCCGGCTAGCGTACGTTACTGCCGGCGATTCCGCAGGGTTCTGGACAGATCGGCTAGCGCACGCTAGCGTCCGCGCAGCGCGCGCTATCGCGGTCGGGCAGGTAGGATCCGGACGGCAGATTGAGTCTTCAGTACAGGGCCTTGCGGGCCCCGACCGAGGGTTATCGGCCGAGGCTGCCCGTTAGCGCGCGCTAGTCCGGAAGGTGTAGCGCACGCTAGGCCGTGCCTGTATAAATATGACAGAGTAGCCATATTTTCACCCGTTTTTCATTTCCATCTTTTCCTCTCCGCGGCTGGAGACTTGGCGATCCAGGAGACATGTTGTCAAGCAACTAATCCACGAAGATTGGGAGTTCATATCATCGATTAATCCCTCCATAACCTACTTTGATCCAGCGAATCAAGGTGAGATTTCCTAGAACCCTATTTTGGGAAAATTTGGGGTTTTTGCGTTTTTATCCGATTCGTTCCGTGTTGTTGATTAATACATGATGGGTATGATTAATCTTGGTAGTATTCTTGTGTTTAACATCATTTAATCCATTGTTCTCGTCGAATCGAAGTATATTTCTTGATTTCCTTCGAATCGACTTTTTGGGGGATTTGTTCTCGATCTCATTTTCCCATCCATTTTTGATGGATCGATTGTGGTTAAATGATGTTGTTAAACATATTCTATGGATTGTATATCCATATTTCGACTTGGAATTCCGTTTTCGTGTTTTGACGGGATGAATCGTGTTCTTGGCCGTTTTGGGGGAAATCCTTGAACTTTCGTCATTTGTTCTTTGAATTCAGCGGCTTTGGGTCGTACCTTGGAATTCATTTTCATTGTTATTGTTTTCGTTCCTAGTTCATTGTTGCGGATTGTCGTTCGGTGGAGTCGGCGAGTTCTTAGTCGGTTCGTGCCAACCTACTTCGGCCGATTCTCCGCGTTGTGGTTATTCGAGGCAAGTACCTTGCCCATACTATTCTTGTTTTATGGATATGATAATTAGTGATCGTCTAAATGTGGTTGTTTGGTCGTTTGAATTGAACTTTCAAAAGATTCGGTTTAGCCTTGTTAAAGGCTTGCTTTCAAAACGTGTGTGTTTTGTGAATGGTGTGTCTTGTAAATGACTATATGAATCCTATGGATATATTTGGTGTTGATGATGCACTTGGTATTTGCGTGTGGACGTATATTATTTCATTTCGGTGCGTTGTGGTTTGACGTGGTGTTTTGCTAAGTGTTTGATGCCTCTGAGTAAATTGTTTGGATATCTTTGTTGCATTGTGTTATTTGTGTGAATGTGTGGATATGGTTAAAGGTCTACGGTGACACATGGCACTTGATCATGTGGTCAGGATGCAACAAGTGATTGATCCAACTGTGAGAGCCTGAGATAATCTACGGTGGCACATGGCATGCGATCTTGTGGCCAGGATGCAACAAGCGATTGATCCAACCGTGAGATGTGTGTGATTTGTTTCGCTAGCCAGCTCGGGAGGGTCCTTCGAGGCCTCGGGCGGGATCAATGGTATTACCCTGTTCCCAAGGCGATGCGCGTGCGCGATTATGTTTTGTTGACTTTTATGTCCGTCGAGGACACGTGATGTTGGGCTCTGGCCCTGTGAATTATTGTCGGTTTTCTATTTGTGAAAACAAAACCTTTAGCTTGTGACCCTGTTGATTTTTGGAAAGATAAGGATTTGATAATCCTAAGTTGTTTTCTATCAAAACTCTCGATGGCATTTAAATGGTTTTATAAATTGCTTTGCCTTGATTTGTGACCTTTCGGTTTTAGAATATTTTACCAAACTCTTGCCTCGGGAAGTGCTTTTCGTTATGTTTGGATTTTTGAGGATTCCTGGTTATTGTTATTCGTGGAATGTGAATTGTATGGCTCGTATTTGCACTTTGTTCTTGCACTAGCAAAACAGTGGGGTTTTGCTAACCCCCGAGTATTCGGGGGGTGGATGTCTATTTTTGCATTCAGGTTTTGGAGCATAGCATAGGATCGGCACGAAGGATGATGAAAGATGAACGATACTAATCACACGAGGATCCATTGATGTCGTATTGGTCTAGTTTTATTTTCTTTTCCGCTGCAGTATCTTTTCCCCGTTGTTCGGGAGTTTATTGTATTTTGACCCCTGCGTGGGTATGTGTTTGGAATTGAGTTGTATGTTATTATTGAAAGACCAAATCGGTCTACTGAGTCATTTTAGCCTTAGAGGCGATGTTTAGATGTTTGAGTTTAGTTATCAGCCTGGTAGATCCTCGAGGGGAGGGTCTATGGCGTGTAATATCCCTGAGCGGATTGGGGGTGTTACATGTATAGTTTAGCCAACGACATGCCGTCGGCTAAAGTCAAGTTTAGCCGACGGCTAGTATACTTTATCCGACGACATGCCATCAGCTAAAGTCTTACATGTTTTTTTATGCAGAATATATCACCATCTAACACTTGAAGAGACCATTTACAACACATTCGAAATTACAGAACAAGAAAACGAAAAACAGTTATTTTCTCTGGTTTGATCATTCAAGAAATCATATTGAAGGTATGTTTATTGAATTTTAATATCAGTTAGTTCGTTTTCTCGAATATCTCTTGGTGTGTGTGTGTGTGTATATATATATATATATATATATATATATGGATTTGACATCTTGAATTCGAGCTATATATGATGATTTTAGTCGTAATTTTTGTATGTTTTTGATAAATACGATGTGTAATATTGTTGTTATTTTTGTTATAGGATGGATAAAAGTTGGATTGGTCTGCAAAAATGGGATCCAAGGGTCATAGATGGAATGTGAGGGTTTATTCGATTTGTAAAGGCGCATGATGATAGTGATAGTATGATTCATTACTGTCCTTGCAATAAATGTAAATGCCGCAGCGATATGTACTGATTTACACTTGATGTCATGTGGGAGCACTTGAAAAAAAAATGGATTTTGGGATAAATATACATGTTGGATTTACCACGGTGAAAGATCGAATTCAATTATTCACCATGATCACGGACAGTATAGTGGTAGCACATCCAATGACCCCACAAGAAGGTTGATTGACGACGTGTTTGGTTATTACGACAGGGACGTATCGGATGAAGGTCCAGAATACCATATAGCTGATCAACCAGTCATCCGAATGCCTACATTGATACCCGTTAACACAATTTCTCTTGATAGATATAACAAGCTAATCCAGCTCCAACAGACTCTTTTTTATCCTGGTTGTCACATGACGGTTCTTGATAGTGTCATAGAGACTATGAGAGTCAATGCGGAGAACAAAACCTCGATTAAAGCTGTGGATGATTATTTGGAACTTTCAGCGAAAATGCTCCCAAAAGGTCTTCATCTTCCCAGTAATTGTTAGGCGTATTTTTATATGCTTATTTATCATTATTCTGTATTCTTTTCTTGAGTAAATCTACATAAATGAGCCTTTAATGCCCTATTATTTTATGTTTTGCAGAAAATTGGAGTCCGAAAGCCGAAACGATGAAAACGGGCGAAAACGGCAAATTTTGGCCTGGGGCCGCGGCACAAGGCAAGCGGGCCGCGGCACACGCAGAGGACCAGCGACCCCCCGAGTAAACTGTACTCTGAGACGCGGCACAAGTATAGTGAGCCGCGGCCCACGAGGCGGTTTTGACACAAAGTGCCGCGTTTTTGGGCCGTTTTGGAGCCTGTCTTGACCTAATTACACGGACGCGTTTTTGAGGCAAAAGAGGATTATAAATAAGGGTTTAAGGTCATAAGGAGATAATCTTGGAATCTTGGAATCTTGGAATCAGAGGAGAATCGCAGAAGAGAGGAACCAAGAAAAGAAGCAGAAGACACCAATAGCAGAGGGCGGAAGCCAGAAGAACGGAGGATCCGAGCTCTTCATCTGCGTTTGATTTCAATGCTTTAATTTATTAATTCTGTATTTTTATCTTTTAGCATGTCAGGCTAAAACCCTGTTCTAGGATTTTGATGAAACCAAAGTTTTGACGAATTGCTTTTGATTATCTATATAATTCCCTTTTCTGTTGAGTTTTCCCAATCGATTTTAATGTTTTCAATTGTCTGGCCAATAATTGGATTGTTTTAATTACGCAACTCGAATCGGGAGAGGAGAGTTGGTAACGAACTATTGGTGAGAACCGTTTTATCTTGTGAGATAGGAATATACTCATAGGAACTACGTGGCCTTTTGAGGATTTTGTGCTTTTTGCCTATTGTCGAATTAATTCACCTAGGGATAGTGTGCGTTATTCGCTTTTAGAAAAATCTACTGACCTCGGGAGAGGCGGTAGAGTATTTTAGCAATCTTCGCCTTCAATAAATTGGGGAAATCATTAACTTCAGATAATCGAGAGTAAATTCGGATAAACCAAGGTGGATTCACAATCCTAGACTATTTCATTATTTGATTTTCTTTCTTCGAGCGATCGTTTTTCTGTTTATTATTGATTTTCTTTAGTCATTAATTGCAACCCAAATTTCGACTGTGCAAATAAAATTAGAATACATATAAATCGGTACTTAGTGATTCAGTCCTCGTGGGAACGATACTCACTCATCATTTTATTACTTGTCTACGATAACGTGCACTTGCGTTTAACGAAATATCGCAACAAGTTTTTGGCGCCGTTGTCGGGGACTGATTTTTTACTAATATCGATTTCAGTATTTCTAGTCTTAGTTTGAACATTTTTTTTATTTGTTTTTGTGTAATTTTATTTATTTGTTTTTCCTTTCAGGAGTTTCCGGTTAGTGCATAAGAAAATTCGGTAACGAAGGCCTACTACCTTTGGATACCGAACTCGAGCGCACTCTTCGGAGAAATAAGAAGGAGAAACGAGAGCTACCAACAATAGTCACCATGGCCGATAACACGGAAAATCACGAAGTGGAAAACCCCATGGTGCAAGCTCAACAGGCATTAGCACTCCGCGATTATGCTATGCCTCAAATTAATGCGAACTTTTTGGGGATTCGGTATCTGAAAATTCAGGCAAACAATTTCGAAATCAAGCCTGCGATCATTCAGATGGTGCAAGAGAGCCAGTTTTGTGGTCTGCCGAACGATGACCCCAACGCGTATATCGTGTCTTTTCTCGAGATTTGTGACACCTTTAAAAACAACAGTGTCACCGATGATGCCATCCGTCTAAGGCTTTTCCCTTTCTCTTTGAGGGACAAAGCCAAATTTTGGTTGCATTCTTTACCGCCGGGCTCGATCACAACATGGGCAGAATTAGCGCAAACCTTTCTGGCCAAATTCTTCCCACCTTCAAAGACGGCAAGGTTAAGGAACGAGATCACTTCCTTTGGGCAGTTCGATATGGAGTCGCTTCACGAGGCTTGGGAGCGATACAAAGATTTATTGAGGAGATGCCCACACCACGGCCTACCGGATTGGCTCCAAATACAAACGTTTTACAACGGATTGAGTGCTTCTACACGCACTCTCGTCGATGCGGCCTCTGGAGGAGCCTTAATGGGAAAAACTATGGCCGAGGCACACTCTCTATTGGAAGCTATGGCTGCGAATGCTTATCAATGGCCGGCCGAACGAGTAAACCCGAAACTAGTAATAGAAATCTTAAATAATGATCCAATCTCTACATTATCAGCTCAAGTCGCCGCCTTGACGCAGCAACTTCAAGCCTTTTCACATGATCCATCTCCCGTTACCATTGAATCGTGCAATTGGTGTAATGGATCTCATCCTAGTGCAGAGTGTCAAGTCGGAAACCCTTTCGAGCAACCGTCGATGGAACAAGCTCAGTTCGTTGGGAACGGGAACCGGCAAAATAATCCTTACTCCAGCACTTATAATCAAGGGTGGCGAAATCACCAAAAATTTTCGTGGAGGAACGGGCAAGCTTTAAAACCTCCACAAGCTCAATTCGCGCAGCCCCCACAGCAGCCCCCTCAATCACCAAAGGTATCCTTGGAAGATGCTCTTGCTCAATTGGCGGCTAACACGAGCCAATTCATGACCCGCACTGAGACTACCCTTCATCATTCCGCCTCCATCCGAAACTTGGAAGCACAAATGGGGCAGATTGCAAGTCTATTGTCCTCTCGACCTCAAGGTGCATTACCCAGCGCAACCGAATTAAATCCCCAGGGAAACGTGCAAGCAATCGAACTACGAAGTGGAAAGGAGTTGAAAGCGCAGCCTATCAATGACAAGGACAAAATCGAGCAAAGTGAGAAAGAAAAGGACAAGGCGCCTAAGCTAAAGGCAGTGTCGCCTACACAGCCCACCCCTCAAATTCCATTCCCACAGCGTTTGCAAAAGCAAAAATTAGATAAGCAATTTTCCAAGTTCCTCGATGTCTTCAAGAAACTGCACATAAATATTCCATTTGCCGACGCATTGGAGCAAATGCCGAGTTACGTAAAATTCATGAAAGAAGTCTTGTCAAACAAAAGAAAGCTCGAGGAGTATGAGACAGTCGCATTGACGGAGGAGTGCAGTGCTATTTTACAAAAGAAGCTCCCACCTAAATTGAGAGATCCGGGAAGTTTTACCATTCCTTGCATCATTGGGAATTCGTCTTTTGAAAGAGCCCTATGCGATCTCGGAGCCAGCATAAACCTTATGCCCCTTTCTATTTTTAAAAAGCTGGATATTGGGGAAGCCAAGCCGACGACGGTCTCCTTACAATTGGCCGATAGATCCATCAAATATCCGAGGGGAGTGATAGAGGACGTCTTAGTCAAAGTCGATAAGTTCATCTTTCCGGCCGATTTCATTGTGCTTGACATGGAGGAGGACCACGACATCCCAATTATCTTGGGAAGACCATTTTTGGCAACCATCCGAACTTTGATCGATGTGGAAAAAGGGATGCTTACTCTACGAGTTCAAGAGGAGCAAGTAACGTTCAATATCTTTCGATCCTTAAAATATCCGAGTGATGCTGAAAATTGTTTCCAAGTTGACATCATTGACTCGTGTGTAAATAGAGCCTTTCGAGAGAATTATCCACCCGATCCATTGGAGTCCATTTTGATGGGGTTTGCTTCCGAATTAAATTCAGAGCATGCAGCCTACGTTCGACACATGGATGCTTCCCCGCCAATTTTCATTCGTCAACCGTATGAGGAACTCGGAAATTCACTAACTCGACCCGTCTCTTCAATCGAGAAACCTTCAAAGTTGGAACTCAAGAAGCTGCCATCTCATTTAAAATATGCATTTTTGGGACCCGACGATTCCCTGCCAGTTATTCTTTCCGCCACTTTAGCGGGGGATCAAGAGGCGAAATTATTGAGAGTTTTGAGGGAATATAAATCTGCTCTTGGATGGTCTATTGCGGATATTAAGGGGACCAGCCCGTCCATTTGCATGCACAAGATTTTGATGGAGGAAGACTACAAACCATCCGTGGAGCATCAACGCCGTTTGAATCCAAACATGAAGGAGGTGGTAAAAGTCGAGGTTTTAAAACTCCTCGACGCAGGTATGATCTTTCTGATTTCTGATAGCAAGTGGGTAAGTCCGGTCCAAGTTGTGTCAAAGAAGGGTGGGATAACGGTTATTCAAAATGATAATAATGAATTAATTCCCACTAGGATTGTCACGGGGTGGCGTATGTGCATAGATTATAGGAAGTTAAATAAAGCCACTAGAAAAGACCATTTCCCCTTTCCTTTTATTGACCAAATGTTAGATAGATTAGCCGGACACGATTTTTATTGCTTTCTTGATGGTTATTCTGGGTATAATCAGATTTATATAGCCCCAGAAGACCAAGAGAAAACGACGTTTACATGTCCATACGGCATTTTCGCTTATAGGCGCATGCCTTTTGGATTATGTAATGCGCCGGCTACTTTTCAACGGTGTATGATGGCTATTTTTTTTGACATGGTAGAGCATTGCATTGAGATTTTTATGGATGATTTTTCTGTTTTCGGTGATTCGTTTGACATTTGTTTGAAAAATTTTCAGAAAGTCCTAAAAAGATGCGAAGAGACCAATTTGGTCTTGAACTGGGAGAAGTGTCACTTTATGGTTCAGGAGGGCATAGTACTTGGCCATCGAATATCCTCACATGGAATTGAATTCGAACGGGCGAAAATTGAAACAATCGAGAAGATGCCTCCGCCTACTTCGGTTAAAGGGATTAGAAGCTTTTTGGGACATGCCGGTTTCTATCGCCGATTTATTAAGGATTTTTTGCAGATCACGAAGCCGTTGTGCAATCTACTCATGAAGGATGTTCCGTTTAATTTTGACGAGTCGTGTAAAGAAAGTTTCGATTTATTGAAGAAAGCTCTAAGCACGGCACCGGTGATAGTCACTCCAGACTGGGACCTTCCGTTCGAATTAATGTGTGATGCGAGTGATTTTGCCATTGGGGCTGTTTTGGGACAAAGACGAGGGAAAGTGTTCCACGTCGTGTATTATGCGAGCCGAACACTCGACGACGCCCAAAGAAATTATGCCACAACGGAAAAAGAATTGTTGGCGGTAATCTTTGCATTTGATAAATTCCGGGCGTATCTACTAGGGATGAAGGTGATAGTGTGGACCGACCATTCAGCAATAAAATACCTTTTGTAAAAGAAGGATGCTAAACCAAGGTTGATTAGGTGGGTACTTCTCCTTCAAGAATTCAACTTGGAAATTCGGGATAAAAAGGGGACTGAGAATGTTATAGCCGATCACCTTTCACGGTTAAAGAGTCCCCTCGAGCGAGGAGAAAGTCATCCGCAAATCATGGAAACCTTTCCCGACGAGCAGCTCTACAAGTTGGGTTCGCAACACGTGCCTTGGTATGTTGATCTAGTGAACTACTTGGCAAGCAAAACAATTCCAATCGACCTCTCACGCCATCAAAAGAAGAAGCTGATCTCAGACGCTAAGTATTATTTGTGGGACGATCCTTTTCTATTCAAAAGATGCCCCGATCAAATCATTCGCAGATGTATTCCGGATGAGGAAATCCACAGTGTGCTGAACCATTGTCATGCATCTTCTTACGGTGGACATTTTAGTGGAAATAGAACAGCGGCAAAGGTCTTACAATCGGGGTTCTATTGGACATCATTATTCAAGGATGCTCACTCCTTTGTGTCCATATGTGATCGATGTCAACGGACAGGAAGCATCTCAAGACGACACGAAATGCCGCTGAACACCATACTTGAGGTTGAATTGTTCGACGTGTGGGGGATCGACTTCATGGGTCCATTTCCTCCATCCAATAAGAATCTCTATATTTTGGTAGCCGTGGACTACGTCTAAAAGTGGGTTGAAGCGGTGGCACTACCAACGAATGGTTCAAATGTCGTAATCAAATTTATAAAAAAATACATTTTCACGCGTTTTGGGACTCCACGTGCTATTATCAGTGATGGTGGTTCACACTTCGACAACAAGTTCCTTGATGTGGTCTTGAGAAAATACGGAGTCACTCATCGTGTTTCTACAGCCTACCATCCTCAGACGAGCGGTCAAGTCGAGATATCAAATCGAGAGCTGAAGTGGATCCTAGAAAAAACAGTCAGCTCGTCTCAAAAAAATTGGTCTTTTAAACTCGATGATGCACTTTGGGCATACCGTACTGCATATAAAACACCTATCGAGATGTCGCCTTACAGATTAGTTTATGGGAAAAGTTGCCATTTGCCCGTAGAGATGGAACATCTTGCTTATTGGGCGATAAAGAAATTAAACTTTGATCTGAAGTCTGCGGGTGAGAAGCATTGTTTACAGCTGAACGAGTTAGAGGAAATTCACCACGACGCATACGGAAATACGAAACTTTATAAGGAGCGAACAAAGATTTGGCATGATAAGCACATCAAACAGAGAGAGTTTGTCCCGGGTCAAGAAGTGTTGTTATTTAATTCTCGCTTAAGGTTATTCCCCGGGAAATTGCGTTCACGATGGTCGGGACCGTTCACCGTAGTTCAAGTGTTCCCACATGGTGCGGTGGAAGTACAAAAAGACGACCGCAAATTCAAAGTTAATGGACAGCAGTTGAAGGCCTATTTGGGAAATCCAATAGACGCGCAGAAGACGAGTGTCGTCTTATCCACCGCCGGATGAATGCTAGAAAAGTCCGGCTGAAGACTATAAACTTAGCGCTTCTCGGGAGGCAACCCGAGTATTAGTTGTAGAATTTTTATTTTTTAGTGTTTTCTTGCATTTTAGAGTCTTTATTTTTCGTCATTTTGGCTTTGATTTGCTTATCCCTCTCGTTCTTGATGTTTTCCTTTAAAAATTCTGTGCAGGAATCACCCCAGGGGAAGAAATCAATGATGGGCCGCGGCACAAGAATAGTGAGCCGCGGCACACACCAGTTGCAGGAAAAAGCCAAAACAGACTGTACTCTGTGCCGCGACACGATCTTACTGAGCCGCGGCACACAGGACATATGAGCTGTGGCACGTCACTGCTGAGCCGCGGCACGCCAATTGCCAAAAAATCTGCCCAGAAGGATGTACTCTGTGCCGCGGAAAATATGTGCTGAGCCGCGGCACATTAACATTATGAGCCGCGGCACCCGTATGCTGAGCCACGGCACCCGGCGACATCACAAAAAGTCCCAGGACGACTGTACTATGGGCCGCGGCTCACTTAGGCTGTGCCGCGGCCCCCGTCGCAAATAAGAAAGCCCAGGTATCCTTCTTATACTCGATCGGCCGGGATTCAGGTAAACTTCTTCCCTTCCTTCCTTCACACAAGCACTCGGCCGATATCTTTTTCTGCTCCTTCTTCTTACATTCTTCATTCCAAGTCAGGTAATTTTCGACCTCTTAATCATAATTGATACATGATTTGAAAAGTGAATTGAAGTTATAAGTTGCTAGTTGTTCTTCAAAGTTTTCTCAAAAATGGAGTTGGAATATGGTGAATATGGTGTTTGATTGTGATGGTATTGGTGATTATGAACGAATTGGTGATGTTAGTTGTCGTTTTTCATGGCTATATATCTGTGTTATTAATTTTTGGGAATTGGAGTTAGCCATTAAACTTCTTGTTCTTCATTTTGACTTGTGCATACCAAGTGTTTGATAAATTGCAGCAATGAAAAATTGTTAAGGCAAGCATTTTCAAACTATATGCAACGAATCATTTTATCGGATTATATTGTCTCCCAACCCTTACATCATGTTTAAACTTGAGAGCTCATCCTAAATTTCCTCTTTGTTGTTGCAAGCTCACTCATTCACATTCCGCATGGTGTAGTCGAGATACGTGCAGGCTCGCCGGATGACGCCGGCACCAGTTCGTGAGCTGACTGTAGAGGAGTACTTGACCTTTTTCTTTTATTGCATATTACATTTTGTCCATTGAGGTCAATATACATCCTAAGTGGGGGGGGGTCACTTTCTGTTGCTATTATTATTGTTTTACTTATTCGTTTGCACTTTTGTTATTTTTAGTTATATTTTTGTTGCTAACCTTGCTTGTCGTGTTTTTAATTGCATTCGTGAATTTTTCGTGCTTCTCTTTGTGTAAAACTGATGTTACGATACTGATTTCTCTCTGAAGAAACGTTTGAGTTTTAGTTGAGTTGTAGTCAGCGATATCTGTTTCTGTTAAGTCTTCATTTAGGTCCGAAATTTTTTCGTTTTTGTAGAAATCTTAGCGGATAAGAGAGGAGACATATGTGTTTTCAAATCGCCGCCTATACGTTTGGTTACATTTCTCCCAATAGCTAGTCGTCCAGTAACATAAGTCGTGTTGGCACTTAATGTGAGTCTAGAGTCGGACAGTTTTTTTCCCAAAAGTCGAGATATTATTTGTTCTATGATGGGAAGTCTAGTAACCGGGGGTATTCGCGTGACCCGTTGTTTACTATCACGTAAAACGACAACCCGGATTAGACTAGTGGTTTAGAGATTTCGCATGTGCCGATTATGGGGAGCCTAGTAACCGGGGATATTCACGTGACCCGTTGTCTACTCTCGCGTAAAACAACAACCTTGAATCGGACATGCAGAAATAGCTATTCGAGTTGTTTCTCCGCTGTGGAAGGGAACTTAGTAACTAGAAGCATCCATGTGCCCCATAAGTGTCTTTTACATAAAACGGTTCCCCAATACATGAGAATGGAATTCCACCCTAGGATTATCCCGATGAAACATCCCGAGATCCAAACCTAGTGGTCAACTCGAATCAATTTATTGATCGTATATAAGGGAATACTGTCCGAGGGTTATATTTGATGATGAAACTCTTGAAATTTTGGCCACTAGACTGTGGGATTGGGCGAGTTAGCTTGTTTATTTTAACCCTTCATATTGACGGTCGGTTAAACTCACGATTGTTAATCTTTGAGCTTGATTTTCTTCATGAACGATTGATTAGGACTGAAATTGGTTACTTTGTGGAATCAATGTCCTGAACGTGGCTCACTATTACGATACTTGTACTATTCTTTGAGATTTTCAGAGTAGTATTGATTAGGTTGAGCACTATGGACTTGCATGATTATTCACGATACATTTTGTTTAAAATTGATAATTTTTGCTTGAGGACAAGCAAAGGATCAAGTTTGGAGGTATTTGTTAGGCGTATTTTTATACGCTTATTTATCATTATTCTGTATTCTTTTCATGAGTAAATCTGCATAAATGAGCCTTTAATGCCCTATTATTTTATGTTTTGCAGAAAATTAGAGTCCGAAAGCTGAAACGATGAAAACGGGCGAAAACGGCAAATTTTGGCCTGGGGCCACGGCACAAGGCAAGCGGGACGTGGCACACGCAGAGGACCAGCGACCCCCCGAGTAAACTGTACTCTGAGACTCGGCACAAGTATAGTGAGCCGCGGCCCAGAAGAAAAAAATAGCGCCCAGGTTTTAATCTGAGCACCGTGAGCCGCGGCACAGATTAAGTGAGCCGCGGCCCACGGGGCGGTTTTGACACAAAGTGCCGCGTTTTTGGGCCGTTTTGGAGCCTGTCTTGACCTAATTACACGGACGCGTTTTTGAGGCAAAAGAGGATTATAAATAAGGGTTTAAGGTCATAAGGAGATAATCTTGGAATCTTGGAATCTTGGAATCAGAGGAGAATCGCAGAAGAGAGGAACCAAGAAAAGAAGCAGAAGACACCAATAGCAGAGGGCGGAAGCCAGAAGAACGGAGGAATCCGAGCTCTTCATCTGCGTTTGATTTCAATGCTTTAATTCATTAATTCTGTATTTTTATCTTTTAGCATGTCAGGCTAAAACCCTGTTCTAGGATTTTGATGAAACCAAAGTTTTGACGAATGCTTTTGATTATCTATATAATTCCCTTTTCTGTTGAGATTTCCCAATCGATTTTAATGTTTTCAATTGTCTGGCCAATAATTGGATTGTTTTAATTACGCAACTCGAATCGGGATAGGAGAGTTGGTAACGAACTATTGGTGAGAACCGTTTTATCTTGTGAGATAGGAATATACTCTTAGGAACTACGTGGCCTTTTGAGGATTTTGTGCTTTTTGCCTATTGTAGAATTAATTCACCTAGGGATAGTGTGCGTTCTTCGCCTTTAGAAAAATCTACTGACCTCGGGAGAGGCGGTAGAGTATTTTAGCAATCTTCGCCTTCAATAAATTGGGGAAATCATTAACTTCAGATAATCGAGAGTAAATTCGGATAAACCAAGGCGGATTCATAATCCTAGACTATTTCATTATTTGATTTTCTTTCTTCGAGCGATCGTTTTTCTGTTTATTATTGATTTTCTTTAGTCATTAATTGCAACCCAAATTTCGACTGTTCAAATAAAATTAGAATACATATAAATCGGTATTTAGTGATTCAGTCCTCGTGGGAACAATACTCACTCATCACTTTATTACTTGTCTACGATAACGTGCACTTGCGTTTAACGAAATATCGCAACAGTAATCACAGTAAAATGGAGACGTATCCTAAAAGGTCTTGGGCTATCGTACCTCAAGATCCACGTATGCATATATGATTGTGCTTTATTTTGGGGAAAGTCTAATGAAGACCTAAAGAGATGTCCGGTATGTGACACAGAGAGGTATAAGTTCACTCCTTCTGGTAAAGAGAAAGCTATGAAGGTTCTTTGGTATTTCCCTCTGAAGGATAGATTGGAGAGACTTTTCATGTCTCCTCACACAGCCAAGGCGATGAGATGGCACGCTGAGCCTCGGGTGACTGACGATGATATTATGATGCAACCTTCTGATGGAGAGGCTTGGAAGCATATAGATAGGGAGTTTCCAGGATGTGCATCAGATGTCCGAAATGTAAGACTCAGACTTGCATCTTGGAAAGACATTCACCTTTCATGTGATGCTGTGAATGGAGACATTAGATTCGACAATGAAACATTTTCTGATTATTTCGGACAATGGGTAAGTTTTTAATTACTGTTTACTTAATTTGCTTACATAATTTACTTAATTATGACATTCACCTTAATTAATATCCAGATGACGTACATACAAAGTGATGGTTACCCGATGTGGTCATGTGAGTTGATGCTTCTTTTAATGAAGCCTGTTACATCTAGAGTTTATTCAATGGCGAAGGTAAATGGTGTGACATTTGTATGTATCGAAAGAGAATAAAGAAGGAGGTGTCAAAATTCTGGGGTTATGATTGACGGTGGATATTACGGTGTTCTTCTCGAAGTAGTGGAACTAATTTATGGAGAAGGCTTGACAGTTTACTTGTTCAAGTGTAGGTGGTTTGATACAAATCCTCAAATCGAAAGGGAGGATAATTATGGACTATTATCTGTTGATACTTCTACGAGTTGGTATGAAGGTGATCCTTTTGTTTTTGCAACATCTGCTAAACCAGTTTACTATCTCGATGACTTGGTAAAAAAAGGAGCATGGAAGATCGTGAATCATGTGGCTACGAGAAATATATATAGTGCGGCTACACTTGTACAAGCAGTCGATAAGGATGATAATAAGGCATACCAAGAGCCGGATACAACTAATATTCCACCATCCTCCACAATACTACTGGATAATGTTGTAGAAGGTAGAGTGGTTCGACTACATGGTGAAGATCGTGTGTTCATAGATGTATGTACAAATGAATTACGTGCAGACTCTGATGAAGATGATGAGGATGAGTTCAGACATATGCTGCCAGTTATTTACTCCGACACAGAGACAGACTCAAGTAGTGATTCTGACTACGAACCTTAGAAGGACATATCATTTGTAAAAGTTCCTTAAATATTTATTGTTGTGTACCGCTCGAACGAATCGAAAAAGTGATATTATTATATACCTGATTTTTTTTATTTTGTTATATATTCATTCTCCCATATATAAAAAACAAGTATAAATTTATAAAATATTATTATATAAAAACTGTAAAAATTAATATACATATATATAATCATGTTTAAATAGTTATAAGATATATTTATAATTAAATTCAAATATATATATATATATATAATATTATTATATAAAAACATGTCTAAATATATAAAATATTATTATACATATATTTATAATTAAATTCAAATATGTAAAATATTATGTTATATAAAAGACATATATAAATATAAAAACTGGGTTAAAATGTTTGAATGATAAACGTGACCCAGTGGCAAAATGCCATATTACTTACATAAATGGCCCGAGGTTCGAACCTCGGCAGCCACTGGGTCTTTTTTTTCGGTATTTACTTTAGCCGACGGCGATCGTCGGGTAAAGTGAACTGCCGACCGTGTCGATCGACACGGTCGAGTCGTTGTGGTCTACATTCGCAAAAAGTTTCTGGACGGATAACTCGGCTGTGTCGATTGACACGGTCGAGTCAGGCTGGTGTTTTGGCCAAAGGCGATCGTCGGCTAAAGTGTGCCGACCGTGTCGATCAACGCGGCCGAGTCGTTGTGGTCTACATTCACAAAAGTTTCTGGAAGGATAACCTGACCGTGTCGACAGACACGGTCGAGTGGGGCTGGTGTTTTAGCCGATGGCGATCGCCAGCTAAAGTCCTTAAACGTATAGCCGACGACGGCCTTTGTCGTCGGCTAAAGTTTCCTTATAAAAAAAATGCCTTTCTTCCTCATTTCTTCCTTTTCTTCCCCAAACCTCCGCCGCCGCCCCCCATTTTTTTTTCCTTTCTTCCCCAGAATCTCCGCCGCCCCTCCGCCGCTCTTCCCATCATCTGTCCGCATCCGCCTCGTCTCGTTCGTTCGCCTCGTCCCGTCTGGCCGCCTCCCTCGTCCGACTGTCCGTTTGGAACCCTCGTCCGACCGTCCGACGCTAGCTCATCATCTACTGCCAGCTCGTCGTCCGCCGCCAGCTCGTCATCCGCCGCCTTTCCTAGGTAAGTTTTTTTGATTTCTGTTTTTTTTTTCATTTTTTCAGTTTTGATTTCTGTTTTTTTTTTCATTTTCTCGGATGTTTTTATTTGCTGGTTTTGGTTATCGGGGCTGGTACTGCTTATCTTGTTAACGTCTGGGATAAATGATTCAAGTTGTTACTACAACCGATTGTCATTTTTTTCTGCGGTTATCCATGTATTCAATTATATTAAATGAGTGATGCGTTCTTTATTCCCTGAGGTTCTTAGTTTTGGAATGATTAGTTATCACTGTTTTTGGTTTAGTGGAAGTTGCATTTGTTCGATGGAGCATTAGTTATCGATTAGTTATCGCTGTTTTTTAATGCTTCTTGATGATGACAACCGATTGATTTTTTCAATAGGCAATGTCTTGTTATAATTTCGTTGCCTGTGAATTTTCAAAAATAATTGCTCATTAGTACTTATTAATTCAAAATGATCTTTAGGGTTTATGATGTTTTATGATGTAAAAATAATTGATTTATGTTTTTGAATTTGTACAGGTTAAATGGATAAAATTAAGAGACTAGCGTGTGGTAAGAAAAAATCGAAGACTCCGGAGTCGGGAGATAGTTCCGCAGCTTCCAATCGTGCGGATGCTGTCGGTAAATATTTGGATCAGAGTAACGCTCGCATACGTGGACTAGTAGAGAATAGTGGACTGAAGTATAAGGATGGGAACTTGTATCCGGCGGATGACACACATACTATTGCTAGGCGCTTATCGTATCAGACTCCCAGATCGCGGACGACCCCCACTACTGTCGAGACGACTCAACCTCGTATGCCTCTTATACACCGCATTCCCACCCCTCCTACTACATCTGGGAGTGGCCGATCTACACCGAGCACATCATCCGAGGTGCCTTCCGGTCCACCATCGACTTCATTTATGCCCCTTATGGTACCATCGATTCCAGGGGTCGATGAGGAAGGAGTCCGCCGGCCATATAACTTGGTTATCCCGACAGAGGCGTATGTGTTCCAGGCGTGGCCTGAGAAAATGATTTGGCGGACATGTCGGATATCTAAGACGAAGTTGTACGCGTCGCTTGCGCAGCTTGAGAATGAGGAGGGTTGTACCGAAGACGAACCAAAAAAGAAGAAGAAGACTCGTGGCCCATCGAAGGGTCTAACACTTGACACATATGTTTCAAAAAATGGCCGTCACAAGATAACAGTTGATGAAAAGTATCAACGACCCATTTTGGCTTCGGATGCTTGTACGGCATATTATCGTAATGTTGGATTTGTCATACGCGATAGAGTTCCGGTACTGTGGGCTGAGTGAAAGGATGTGCCACAAAGTGTGAAGGATGCATTGAACAATGCTATGTCGGTAAGTTTATCTCAATTCCGAAAGCTACTTTGTGTATTTAAATTCAGAAAAAATTTAGTAATATATATTATATGCTAATTGTAGGTTTGGTTTGAGGTTCCTTCTCTACTACTACGTACTTGGTGTGATGAGGTGCAAACAACCAAGTAAGTAATTTTCACAATACGTAGTTGAGTAATTACTCGAGAATTTTTTGCATTGTTTTTGTTATTGTTAAAAATATGTATTTGTCAAATGTTTTAATAATTTATTTATTAATACAAAACAATTTGTAATTTAACATAATCACTAAACTTAAATCTTAACACTCAACTGCATAATAACAACTGTATACATGTAACACCCCCAATCCGCTCAGGGATATTACACGCCGTAGAACCTTTCCTCAAGGATCTACCAGGCTGGTAACGACATATAACAACTCAACCATGCCTTTCAGGCTAAAATGACTCAGTAGACCGATTTGGTCTTTCCACAAATACATACAACTCAAATACAACTCATGCCCACGCAGGGGACAAAATACAACCACACCCGTACAACGGGAACAATATAGCAGCGGAAAATAAAGTACAACTGAACCAACACACGATGTACGGTTCCTCATTTGATTAGTATCGATCATCTTTCATCTTCCTTCGTACAACCCCGTGTTATGCTCCAAAACACGAATGCAAAAACAGACATCCACCCCCGAATACTGGGGTTAGCAAAACTCCACCGTTTTGCTAGTGCAAGAACAAAGTGCAAATACGAGCCATACAATTCACATTCCACGAATAACAATAACCAAGGATCCTCAAAGATCCAAACGAAACGAAAAGTACTTCCCGAGGCAAGGGTTTGAGAAAACATTTCAAAATCGAAATATCATAAATCAATGGAAGTAATTTATAAAACGGTTTAGAATGCCATCGAGAGTTTTAATAGAAAACAATTTAGGATTATCAAATCCTACTTTTCAAAATCCAAAAGACAAAAGGGGTCACCGCCCCAAATCTTTACTTTCCGAAAAATGACATTTACCAACCCGTTGGGATTTTAGCCCCAAATCCATAAAACGACTTTTACAAAACCATTGGGATTTTAGCCCCAAATCTCATCAACTCACAGTACACAAGAACGACCACAAGGCTCGTCTCCCAACATCAAAATCCACAAATAAAGGATTTAAAACAAACAACAAAATACTTCAGTGCCATCCTAGCCATGTAAGCCAAACGAACACTTACCTCTTACACACTTAGTCGATGCATGAAATCATGAAAACACAGTTCCAAAGCACTCATTTCCGGAAATGCCAATATCGAATCACATTTGTAAAATGCACCACAATTAACCGCGGACCCACAGCTTCGTGGATCCCTGCCGAGACCCCGTCGGATCTAACCCACAGTGGTTAAAAGCAAGCTCGCGGTTCCACAGCTTCGTGGAGCCCTACCGAGACCCCGTCGGATCTAACCCGCAGTGAGCATACACACACACACGTTACTCATGCAATACTAACATGCTAAGAATGTAAGTTCATTAAGAATACTCACTAGAGATGGCCATTAACTCAACACCATTACCAAACTCTTCAAAAATACAATAACAAGATTAAATACGGAATACACGATTCCATAACTTAAACAATAGGAGTATCATCATAAAATCCTTCAACGTTCAAAATAACCAAATCATAATCAATTCTCAAAACACCGTTCACAAATCACACTCGTTTTGAAAGAAAGCCTTTAACGAGGCCAAACCGAAATCCTTTGAAACTTCATTTCAAATAACCAAACAAACACATCAAGACGACCACCGATCATCATATCCATAAAACGAGAAAAGTATGGGCAAGGTACTTGCCTCGATATCACGAGAAATGGAAAAGCGAACGGATACGGAAGAGTTGAACACGACCGCAAGGAACCGGCGGAAATGAACCTAACGATTCGAATAGCACAATCACAACCACTTCTAAACGATTACGGAAATGGAATACACCCGGAAACCCGCCTACGATTCATGTATATTCGCACAAAAATAACAACGAGGGCGGACCACAACCAAACCCTCTCGATTCCGCAAAACTATGAAAATATACCATGAATCCGTAGGAAAACTAATGATATCAACAAGATTAATCATATTCATCAAGAATCCATCAACAAAACGGAAAGAATCGGACAAAACCCCAAAATCCCCAATTATCCAAAAAGGTAGGGTTTCAAGAGATATTACCTTGAGTGATTCAAGTATTTAGATTCGTAGAACACGCGTTGGATTGATTGTCCGGGCTTCACAACCGAAGAAGAATGATGAAAATCAACCCTCCAAATGATAATGATGAGAAGCTCTCCTCCTCTCTCACTCTCTCTCGTCTAAGGAAAAAGAAGAAGGAAATGAGTCTTTCACGCTCAAAACAACACATTTATAGTGTAACACAAAGAACCTATCGGCCACCTATCGGCCGATAGCCCAACCGATACCCATACGGAATGCCGGCAGAGAGTCTATCGACCCCCTATCGGCCGAAAGGCTCCCGGAAGTGATCGGCCAAAATCAAACGACCATAACTCTCTCGTCCGACTCGATTGACTCACCGTTTGAACCATTGGAAAGCTAACTCGATGTTCTACAATATTGCAAAGATTTATAATTTTTGGAGTTTCCAAGAATTAATGGTGACTTTACAAAGTCGAACTCCCACTTGAAAAAGTCGATTAAGGACACGGAACTCAACAAAACGACACCAAACGAACTCGGATGACAAAAGTGCAATTAATCATTCTCGGAATGACGAAACGTTCATGATAGAGTTGTCAAAACGAACTTACTCCGAAAAGAAAATTACCGAATTCAAAATTGCGGATATTACATTCTACCCTTTTCTAAAAGAAGTTTCGTCCCGAAACTTAAAACAAGTAGGGGGGAGCAATATACCCGCCAGGAAAACTCAACGAGATACACAAAAATAGAAAACTCGCGCCCAACGGCGAAACGCTGCAAGAAACGCAAAGAGACATACGGCGTGAAAACACGCTCCACGACGACCAACACAACGTCGCCGTTAGGGATATAATAAAACCAACAAGTGACAAGCGTCATCAAACGGATAATATAGCCAAGTCAATTATCCGACAATCACAAATCACAACGAACGAAAGTCAGTACGATTGACCAACCCAACGGTACATCAATCAAAACGCAAGTCAATCGCTGAACAAATACGGAATTCCACCGCCCAAGGGTTGGAAGATCGAAAACGAGACTAATTTCCCAAACTTAAGGGAATTAGGAATGAGCCTGAATGATCAACGATCACGAAACGAGGACAAAAACCGAACAAACAAACGACCGAACCACAACGGTCGAGACAACAAAAAGCGAACAATCATGTTTGAATCACGAAGAACAATAAAAATTCAAACAACAACTCCAAGGTTCACATCTCGACTCGAGACAATATATGATCCGGTGAAAACAACAACGTATGCATTCACATAAGATCCACATGAAAGGGAATAGAAATTGAAAAGTCACAACGACAAACGAGTTATTCCGAAATGATGCCACACCCGTTCGATAAACAAAAACAAGGGGCAGGACAAGCTCAGAAATGTCAACGAACATAAATGAGTCGACAAAGTAGAATATACAGAAGTTCAAAATCCGATCCCTTCGAATAAAAGGACTAGTAGAACCAAATGATGTTACTCCCGAACAAGGTTCACAAGAATCGAACCGAACTCAAAAAAATCACAACAATAACCAGATCGACCCACAACAGGATCACAGTTCGTTCGGACGATGAAACCGAAATACAGAACAATTTCATAAAGTCTCAACGAACGTGAGCGAATCGATAGACTGGAGAAAGAGAAAATACAGAAGTCAAAATAGTACGGGTATTACCCCCGACCTCATCCACGAAATTCACAAAACAGGAGCAAGGTAACAAGACGTTAAACAACCGACACGTAACGGAACGATCACCGATGCACACGACCATACCAACCCAAGCTCTAACAGCTCGCACATGCGCGACAACGCAGAAATCACCACGAGGCGACAATATTCAACACCAACATCCCACCTCTCACAAGGGGCTAACACAACAAATGTGTGGAAAACGACTCAACGCTCACACTACCAATTCGGTCATACTCGGGAGCAACCATAAAAATGACAACGCGAACATCATACATATATACCCAGCCCTCAAACGGGAATGGATAGGTTTTAAAAACGAAAACCTCATTTTGAAAATAATTTAGAAGAACACCGATTGATCTTGAGTATCACCTTTCAAAAAGTACAAACGTGAAACATCGTTATCGAGACTTTGGAGAACCGTTTCGCATTTGATAAAAAAAATGAGGACACCTTCTCTTAGTGAAAACTTTCAGAATATTCGACCCTCGGGTCTAAATAAAAGTGTTTCTAAAACATTAAAAATATCTCAAAACATTTTGGTCCCCGAGGCAGAAAATTTTTGAAATATATTGTGGCACCTTGATGTACCACAATAAAATAGCTCATTTGAAAAAAAATATGTCTCGAAATTTATTTCTAAGATACTCAAGTTTTCGAAAATAATTCAATGCCAAAAAGGACGATGCCAAAAAGGCTGATGACGGTAATATTTCAAAAACTCACAGAGGCCATTTACAAAATGCTAAATACCGTCATAAGAATTTCGCCAAAATGATCAAGGCCATAATGCCAAAAACTCAGTTAAGGGAATCGGTTTTCGAAATAAAACTCGGTCGGTAAAATATCGAAAGTCATTACAAAAGAACTCACGCGGCGGATAAAAGAAATACAACAACATGCACAATCCAAAGAACACAACTCCTCATAAGAACAAAATATTAGAGTCAAATAACCACATTCGTAACAAAACCATCGGCCCCATTCGAGGCCTCTAAGGACCCTCACGCACCGGCTAGTGAACAAGTCGAACGCGTATAAGCACAAAGCTTCCACAAGAGAACTTGTAAAACGTGCAAATCGATTCGAAAATCATCAGCAACGGACAAAAACAATAATAAAAAGACATCACAAGTGACGACACTCCTCGTATAAATCAAATACGAGAGTCGATTAAATACATATCGTGAAATCAAAATCCACATAAAGATTCCATCACTTAACAAATAATCATAAAAATAGCTCGTGTCACACGAGGCACAACACGAAGAAGGGAGACTTACTTCCACAGGTCGCACGAAGATGATGATCGCCCCACGATACTAATCACGACCAACAAACTCAAACGACGCGTCGCGACACGACTCAGTCAGACTAAATCCGACGAGACAAAACTCAATAGACACCACTGACCCGACAGCCTAGGTTTCCACAACCTAAGCTCCGATACCATTTATGTAACACCCCCAATCCGCTCAGGGATATTACACGCCGTAGAACCTTTCCTCAAGGATCTACCAGGCTGGTAACGACATATAACAACTCAACCATGCCTTTCAGGCTAAAATGACTCAGTAGACCGATTTGGTCTTTCCACAAATACATACAACTCAAATACAACTCATGCCCACGCAGGGGACAAAATACAACCACACCCGTACAACGGGAACAATATAGCAGCGGAAAATAAAGTACAACTGAACCAACACACGATGTACGGTTCCTCATGTGATTAGTATCGATCATCTTTCATCATCCTTCATGCCAACCCTGTGTTATGCTCCAAAACCTGAATGCAAAAACAGACATCCACCCCCCGAATACTCGGGGGTTAGCAAAACTCCACTGTTTTGCTAGTGCAAGAACAAAGTGCAAATACGAGCCATACAATTCACATTCCACGAATAACAATAACCAAGGATCCTCAAAGATCCAAACGAAACGAAAAGTACTTCCCGAGGCAAGGGTTTGAGAAAACATTTCAAAATCGAAATATCATAAATCAATGGAAGTAATTTATAAAACGGTTTAGAATGCCATCGAGAGTTTTAATAGAAAACAATTTAGGATTATCAAATCCTACTTTTCAAAATCCAAAAGACAAAAGGGGTCACCGCCCCAAATCTTTACTTTCCGAAAAATGACATTTACCAACCCGTTGGGATTTTAGCCCCAAATCCATAAAACGACTTTTACAAAACCATTGGGATTTTAGCCCCAAATCTCATCAACTCACAGTACACAAGAACGACCACAAGGCTCGTCTCCCAACATCAAAATCCACAAATAAAAGATTTAAAACAAACAACAAAATACTTCAGTGCCATCCTAGCCAAGTAAGCCAAACGAACACTTACCTCTTACACACTTAGTCGATGCATGAAATCATGAAAACACAGTTCCAAAGCACTCATTTCCGGAAATGCCAATATCGAATCACATTTGTAAAATGCACCACAATTAACCGCGGACCGACAGCTTCGTGGATCCCTGCCGAGACCCCGTCGGATCTAACCCACAGTGGTTAAAAGCAAGCTCGCGGTTCCACAGCTTCGTGGAGCCCTACCGAGACCCCGTCGGATCTAACCCGCAGTGAGCATACACACACACGTTACTCATGCAATACTAACATGCTAAGAATGTAAGTTCATTAAGAATACTCACTAGAGATGGCCATTAACTCAACACCATTACCAAACTCTTCAAAAATACAATAACAAGATTAAATACGGAATACACGATTCCATAACTTAAACAATAGGAGTATCATCATAAAATCCTTCAACGTTCAAAATAACCAAATCATAATCAATTCTCAAAACACCGTTCACAAATCACACTCGTTTTGAAAGAAAGCCTTTAACGAGGCCAAATCAAATCCTTTGAAACTTCATTTCAAATAACCAAACAAACACATCAAGAAGACCACCGATAATCATATCCATAACACGTGAAAAGTATGGGCAAGGTACTTGCCTCGATATCACGAGAAATGGAAAAGCGAACGGATACGGAAGAGTTGAACACGACCGCAAGGAACCGGCGGAAATGAACCTAACGATTCGAATAGCACAATCACAACCACTTCTAAACGATTACGGAAATGGAATACACCCGGAAACCCGCCTACGATTCATGTATATTCGCACAAAAATAACAACGAGGGCGGACCACAACCAAACCCTCTCGATTCCGCAAAACTATGAAAATATACCATGAATCCGTAGGAAAACTAATGATATCAACAAGATTAATCATATTCATCAAGAATCCATCAACAAAACGGAAAGAATCGGACAAAACCCCAAAATCCCCAATTATCCAAAAAGGTAGGGTTTCAAGAGATATTACCTTGAGTGATTCAAGTATTTAGATTCGTAGAACACGCGTTGGATTGATTGTCCGGGCTTCACAACCGAAGAAGAATGATGAAAATCAACCCTCCAAATGATAATGATGAGAAGCTCTCCTCCTCTCTCACTCTCTCTCGCGTCTAAGGAAAAAGAAGAAGGAAATGAGCTGTTCACGCTCAAAACAACACATTTATAGTGTAACACAAACAGAACCTATCGGCCAGCCTATCGGCCGATAGGCCAACCGATACCCATACGGAATGCCGCGGTAGAGTCTATCGACCCCCTATCGACCAAAGGCTCACGGAAGTGATCGCCAAAATCAAACGACCATAACTCTCTCGTCCGGACTCCGATTGACTCACCGTTTGAACCATTGGAAAGCTAACTCGATGTTCTACAATATTGCAAAGATTTATAATTTTTGGAGTTTCCAAGAATTAATGGTGACTTTACAAAGTCGAACTCCCACTTGAAAAAGTCGATTAAGGACACGGAACTCAACAAAACGACACCGAAACGAACTCGGATGACAAAAAGTGCAGAATTAATCATTCTCGGAATGACGAAACGGTCATGATAGAGTTGTCAAAACGAACTTACTCCGAAAAAAGAAAATTACCGAAATTCAAAATTGCGGATATTACAATACACACAACAGATTATTTATAAATAACATAATAAATAAATAACATTATGAATTAGAATAAAACATTAACACAAATCACATTAAATAAATACATAAAATTTACAAAATACTTTACAAATATATTTGACTAATGTTTGATTATTATTTATAAATATTTGTTATAGGTACAAATCTTGAAAAAATGAGCTACACATGTTTTGGTCAGCTTGGGGTAATTCCCGCGAGGCTACTACCGAGGAGTTCAAGTATCGGGAGTACGAGTGGAGGTGGCTATGCGCACATTTTAGCGACCCGGACTATATTGTATGTAATCGAGCTCTAAATATTGTCGTAATGCTATTGTTGTTTAAAGATATGTAACATATATGAAACTTACTTGTGGTAATTTTTCTCCTTGTTAAATGAAAATTACATGTTTCTATGTGTAGGCGAGCAGTTCAACCAACACTGTTAACTGTAAGGGTTTGACGGAACACCACAGCTTAGGTTCGCGGTCGTTAGCGAGAGTCTCGCACGAGGCAACTTCTGATGAAAATGTGGCAAATGCCTTTGTCTACGTAACTGAGAAGGCATATCCTAACTATCCGGATAGACTTGTAAGTTGTAAATGTATCCTAACCATTTTAATATTGCTATCAGTCTTTACCTCTGAACTTTATTAATATTCGGTTACTTTTTTTGTTCCCACTTAATTAGGAGAGAGTGACTGAAGAGTCTGAGAGGATGTTGATAGAGATGGCGAGGGAGGAGCATCCGGAGTTGGACGAGACTGGTCTCGAGTTAGCACGCCGAGAGATCGATCAGGCCGATCCCTATATTAGGGTAAGGGTGTGGGCTAACATTTACCCTCCTAAAGGGAGTCATCACCGGACGCCGATGATGGGAGCTGAAGGCACCTGATTATTGAAGAATACTACAGAGTTTCAGCGCAATCAAAGGGGCAACACTCAAAAGGCCTATTTAGAGGAGCAATTGAGGATCGAGAGGAAGCTCCGAGCTGAGGAGCAAAGGAAGTCTCAAGACCAGTTCCAGAAATTCCAAGAGGAACAAAGGAAGGTTCAACAAGAGATGTTAGCTCAGCAGCAGGCCATGATGCAGTATATGATGTCATTGAGTCAGACCGTGTGTCAATCGGGAATTTCGGTACCACCACCTCAATTCTTCAATTCACAAACACCCCCCTCTTCTTCACAGCCTCGGGACGACGACATACAAGATGGTAGTAATCCTTCTTCTATCTTTGAGAATTTGACGGATCTTTGAGGATTTTTTTTGTCATTGTAGTAGTTCTTTTGCTAAATATTTTTTATTTAGACTCGTGTTCGTTAACGTTGTTGTTTGTAGTGCTTTTGTTGATGTTGCTACATGACATGTTGATATGGTTTGTTTTTAAATTATGCTTTTCGTAATTGATTTATGTTGATTGTGATGTATGGTGGTGTATTGTACATTTGGAATAAGAGGTTATTTGAACAGGTTTGGTGATTTCGAAATCTGATTTTTTTTCACTGGACTTTAGCCGACGGCATTTGCACAGACCGTCGGCTAAAGTATTTATTTAAAAAAATAAAATAAAAAACTTTAGCCGACAACTATAAATCGTTTGGCTAAAGTATTTATTTAAAAAAAATAAAAAACACTTTAGCCGACGGCTATGTAGCCGTCGGCTAAAACATTTACATTTTAGCCGACAACTATGTACCTGCCGGCTAAAACTGGAGAACTTTAGCCGACAAAAGTGTATCCGTCTGCTAAACCTGGAACTATTTTAGCCGACGACTGTCTAACCGTCGGCTAAACTCGAACTTTAGCCGACGACCTTCTCTATTTGTCGTCGGCTAAACTTTAGCCGACCGACCGGCTTTTAGCCGACAACTGGCCACTTTAGCCGACGGTTTTCGACTTTAGCCGACGACTTTTTGCTGTCGGCTAAAGTATAAACATTGGTAGTGTTAGGGAAGTTTAAAACCATATTTGAATGATTCATGTTTTAATCCCGTAGCGTATTCTTAACTCGAAGTCTCTTGAATTACTTTTGTGTTATTGAATTCATTATTATGCCATATAATTTTTTGATTTGCTTTGGCCAACTAGATTAGGAGTTTTATGTCTCATGCTAGTTGTAATCCGTAATTATTGCAATTTTAATTTCACAAGTAGCAACAACTGAATTTTCTCAATTGAGTAACACAAAATCGAGATCCCTTAAGTCGAGCTTATGTACTTAATATCTTGCCTATTTCATTATTTTGATTTTTAATGCATCTAGCGAGCGAGATTTGAAGAGCTTGGTTTGAATCCATCACTTAGATAGGTTTAATTAAAGATCTTATTTTAGTTAAATAAATTTAAGAAATAATTGGGGTCAACAAAGCTTGTTGTTGGCTTCGGAATAGGAGTTCATGAGATTAGAGAAGAGATAAGCACTGCATTAAAGCATGAATTAATTCGAAATGGTGGATAACGGAACTAAGAGCTAGATTATTCCTTTAATTGATATTTTCGATTTTTATTTCCTTTGTTTATTTTGATTTAATTTATTTTACGCAAATTATTTGTTAGTAAAAATCAGTAAACTAAATCCCCCCTCGTTTTATTTTATTTTAATTGCTAAAAGTATTTAACTCTTAAAAAGCATAATTGATTTACCGTTCTCCGTGGGATCGACCCTTACTTGCTGATACCAATTATTGGATTGGTACCGCCACTAGAAGGGGGGTTGAATAATGCGGAGTAGAGTTTTGAACTTTTTTATGCGTAAGCTATTAATTGGAGTAATAGAAGTGCGGAAAAGAAGGAACACACGAAATTGTTCGAGAGGTTCGGGTATAAACCAGCCTACGTCCCCTACCTAGTGTTATCGACTAGGACTTTTCTAAAACTTTGAATGCACTTTCTAGTTTAGTGCGAACTCTTACAATAGCACTTAGATTAGTGCCGAACTTTATAGTTTCTTGATATCCAGGCTCAAGAACAACCTCACTATAATCTCAACAAAAGTTGCGAGTAAGGAAACTCGTGTTTACAAAAGATAGCTCACGTTGATACACGAATGTAGATATCATATTAATAGAATAATTCTTCTCGTATCAGATTAATCTTTTCAGAGTATAATGATAGCTTGATATGCTCAGAAATTGCTTGTGTATGCTTGTATATTCTTGTGTATTCTTGTGGCTCTCGAACACCTTGGATGTCATGTATTTATAGCCTCTTGGAGCCATTTTCCCATTGAAATAGTAGGCCTATGTTACGTATGCTAGATAACCTATGTTACGTACGTAAGCCATGTAACGTACGTTACACCTTATGTGTAATGGTCGTAATTTTGCATAAGAAAATGCGCAGACTCCTGGTTGAATCCTGTTACGTACGTTATGCATCAACGCATTACGTACGTTATGTTTGGTCTCATATCCGTTGGATCAGATGACTTTATTGCAACGTTCGATGACTTACTTTGTTGACTCCTTGCAACGGGATGATTTTCGAATATTACGTACCTTATACGATATGTATTACGTACGTTACTTGTATTCAAAACACTTAAAACAAATGTTAGTGTTACGTATGTTATGAACTGTTTGTTACGTACATTCTGTAATGAAAATATGGAATGTTAATTTTGCCTTTTAACACATCATCAAAATATTCAAAATGTGTTTTGAAAAATATTGTTCCAACAATCTCCCCCTTTTTGATGATGACAAAATTACGTAGGAGTTTTTGAAGACAAAATTTTGAGGGTCGATACAATTTTGAAAATCAATACAAAAAGCCTCCCTGACAATATTTCTCCCCTTGTATTGAACAATAGATAATATTTCAAAGATTTCAAAAACTCAACATATTTTCTCCCCCTTTTTGTCATTAACAAAAAGATAAGAGAACCTGCAATACGTATAACTCAAGGCAGAAGATCATGGTTAATAAAGCATGAGATAAGGTAAGCAAATCACGAAAAATATCCAACCATACAGACATAATGACCAAATCACGAATTCAAACATACCAACCAAATCATGAAATCAAGTATCCAGAAAGATAAAAAGAGAGATGCATGATGAAAATGTCGGTCTTAAGAAAACTGGATAATCATCAACGTGAATAACGATCAACTAAGCAAAGGCCAACGTCGGGAGGCGAAGGTGGAATGTCAAAGTGAGTGCAGATACCCTGAACCATGAGTTTGATTTCTTTCATCTCTTTTCTAGTCTCTTCATTCGCATTTCCATCTGAGATGAGGAGCTCGCCCGACTGACTCGTGAAGGACTTGGCTGGGAAGACTGAGAGCGTAGATGAGGCCTCTCTGACTGAGTGCCTCTAGATGAGACTCTGTCCTCCGGACGAGGAAACACCCCACCGTCAACCAAAACATCATCATCCTTCAGGTAAGCAAAGTAAATCCACCCTCGATTACGGGTCTGTAGATACTTCATGGTACGGATGGTTCCTTCATGAACCAAGCTACCCTTCAGAATAGGCACTCCCTGTAACCATGATAAGTCGACCCCTGCTTTCTCAAACACTTCGGTCAGAATTGAACCAAAAGGCATCCCAGATTTCCTTTCACGATCAACCTTAGCATACCATTTCTTGTGAAAAATCTGTCCTTTTTTCACAAGCCATTTCATCACGATTTTCGAGAAATTTACTTCTTTATCCTTTAGAACATGGTAAATAATTTCCATATCTAAATTCACAAGCCATTTTGTGCGTTCACCTTCGGCATTAGGATTCTAGTAATAGCGTCATGAAGGAGTCGGATATTCAAACTAAAGTCATTGTTCTCGAATTTGTCGGTATTAACTTCCAGCACGGCTTTGGATATCAAGAAATTTCTTACAACTATCTCATTCAAGGGTTCGTACTCAGCATCATAGATATTGATTATTGGATTTTCATCATAAGGAACAAAGTTTCCACTACATATGAAACCATCATTAGGTAACCCAATAATCTCAGATAATTTACCCGCATCAAGTTCAATATATTTTCCACGAACAACAGAATGAACAACATGGACCCTCGAGCATTGTAGGAAATCCAAAAATTCACATAGAATTCACATACACAATCGACATAAACAGGCCTCGCTAAACTAACAAACTTTGTGATTCCAAGCAAGTCAAAGAATTCATCTATGTTGCTATTAACAGATTTCAATGACTCAAAATCGAAGTGGTGACTGGGAGTTACCTCTTCATCGATCAATATGTCGTAGATTTTCATCGCCTGAAGATTACGGAAATGAGGACCATCGGTCGGATTGGATGAAGATTGGGGTGTTTCACCTCTTCTTTTCTTGGATGTTCTTGTATTCATGATAGAATCTGAGGTAATGATGTGTTTGATTGATGAAATATGGTGAATCGATCGGTTTTATGTGGAAAGCTTTTGACAGAGGCGATCGGGAGTAGGATTTTGAATTTGGGGGAAGTGAGGAAGGATATGACAGATCGGGAATTAAAAACCCAGATTACAGCACGTAACATACGTTATGTTGTATTACGTCCGTAATAAGGGGTTTATAATGTACGTTATAAAAGATTATAGCTGTCGTAATGGAATATCAAAAGCTTCTGCCCAAAAAACTGTGATGCATACCGTACGTAACCAAAAACTGCATAACGTACGTAATACTCTTTACGTACGTAATTTTCCGCCTATAGTGGCCGTAACTCTGACCAAATGAATATTGATATTCTTCTGATGATATCTATTCGTTTTTCATGACCATTTGTTGTGTATAATGAATATGCAAAATTAAAAATGATCAACATGTCTAATTCCTAAATTTATTCGAATAAAGTTAAAAGCATCTTCGGGTAATGGACATTCTCATTTTGGACATGGTCACGGATAAAATAATGGCAAATTTCAATGTGTTTTGTCCTACTATGCAAGATAGGGTTTTTGCTTAAATTTAGGGCACTTGTATTGTCACAAAAAATAGGTGTATTTTTAAGCTCAATGCCATAATCTTGTAATTGATTTTTTAATCCACAAAACCTGTGTACATGCACTCCCCGCAGCCACATATTCTGCTTCGGCCGTGGAAGTAGCTACACTAGTTTGTTTCTTACTACCCCATGAAATTAGACACGAACTCATGAAATGACAAGTTCCAATGGTGCTTTTTCTATCAATTTTGCATGCACCGAAATCAGCATCACCGCATGCAAAAAGTTAAAAATTGATGCTTGATGGATACCACAGACCTAAACCAGCAGTACCTTTTAAATATTGAAAAATGCGTTTGCAAGCAATAAGATGAGACTCTACCGGATTGGCTTGAAATCTAGCACAAAGACGAGTAGCGAACATGATGTCTGGTCTAGAAGCAGTTGAATAAATCTTACCTCGATACTGTTTCGGGTCAACAGACTTACCTTTCTCGTCTTTGTTGAGTTTAAGAGTGGAAGACATAGGAGTAGAAATTTCTTTGCATCCTTCCATTTTAAATTTCTTTAGAAGCTCATTGACATTGGTGAATGAATATTCCGTCTTTGAGTTGCTTAATTTGGAGTCCGAGAAAGCATTTTAACTCTCCCATCATACTCATTTCGAATTCTCCCTTCATATGATTTAAAAATTCTAGGGACAGAGATTCGTTAGTTGCACCAAAAATAATATTGTCGACATAAATCTGACATATAAGCAAATTATCATCATATTTTTTGATAAATAGGGCATTATCAACATTACCTTTCTTATACCATTAGAAATAAGAAAAGAGCTTAGACGTTCATATCATTCTCTCGGAGCCTGTTTTAATCTATAGAGAGCTTTATGGAGTTTGTATACATGATCTGGATGATCATAGTCTTCAAATCCCGGCGGTTGCTTGACATACACTTCCTCCTGGATGACACCATTTAGAAACGCGCTTTTTACATCCATTTGATGGAGTTTGATCTTCTTGTAGGAAGCAAAGGCACATAGAAGGCGAATAGCCTCAAGACGAGCAACAGAAGCGAATGTTTCTTCATAATCCAATCCTTCCTCTTGATTGTATCCTTGAGCAACCAATCTTGATATGTTCTTCACTGGAAGACCATTATCGTCTATTTTTATTTTGTGAACCCATTTTGTTCCGATGATTGTTTAGTCCGCCGGAGCCGGAACCAATTCCCATACTTTGTTTCTCTCAAATTGATTGAGTTCTTCTTGCATAGCAATAGCCCAATTTTCGTCACTCATAGCTTCGTCGATGTTCTTTGGTTCTATAAAAGAAATGAATGCAATATTGTTTAGGCAATCATTTACATTTCTCATTGTTCGCACACTATCATCGATTTTCCCAAGAATTTGCTCCATATGACGATCTTTCACATTGGCCAATTCCTTAGGAAGGTTGAAAGGATTATCCTCCTGCTTATCCGATCTTAAGTCAAGCTTTTCCAATTCCTTCGATGCTTCTAACACTTCATTTGCTGGGACTACATCTGCATCATCATCAAAAACAACCTTTCTCGGGGGTAAAACTGTATCATCGAATTTGATATGAATCGACTCTTCTACTGAGCCTCTTCTACAATTAAAAACACGATAAGCTTTACTATTAGTAGAATATCCAAGGAATATACCAATATCTTATTTAGAATCAATTTTCCCAGATTATCTTTACCATTATTATGAATAAAGACTTTGCAACCACTCGGATGAGAGTAAGATAAATTGGGCTTTTTACTTTTGAATATCTCATATGGAGTCATCATCTTGTTTCTCCGAAGATGGACTCGATTAATAACATAACAGGTGGTGTTAACAGCTTCGGCCCAGAAATATTTTGGTAGCCCGTATTCATTGAGCATTGTTCGGCTCATTTCTTCTAAAGAGCGATTCTTCCTCTCGACAACTCCATTTTGATGAGGTGTCCGAGGTGCCGAAAAGTTGTACCCAATACCATATCTATCACACCAATCTTCTAAATTATTAAAATCGAATTTTCCATCGTGATCGGATCTGATGGCGATAATTGGTAATTCCTTTTCTTTCTGGGTAACCTTACACCACTTAACAAACTCATTAAAAGCATCACTTTTTTTGCTAAGAATTTTACCCAAGTATATCTTGAAAAATCATCAACAAGCACCAATTTATAAAGATTACCACTCAAGCTAGCATGCCGAGATGGTCCAATTAATCCATATGAATTAATTCAAGAATACGGCTAGTAGAGGTTTCCATTTTGGGTTTAAACGAGCCTCTAGAATGTTTATCTTTCATGCAGGCTTCACAAATGTGGTCTTTCTGAAGTTAAGTTTTGGTAGACCACGAACAATATCATTTTTAGCTAATTTCGAAATAAGAGGTGAAGAGGGATGACCCAATTTATGGTGCCAAATAACAGCATTTTCATCATAGGAAATGGAGCACTTTTCATTAAACGAGGATTCGTCTTGAAGATCAACAATATAAATATTTCCATAACGTAAATCAATAAAAGCAATTTGGTCTTTTCTCATTGCCGTGCAATGTGTAATTTCAAAAATTAGTTTGAGCCCAGTATCACATAATTGGGAAACACTGAGAAGATTATGACAAATGCCATCAACAAAAAAAACATTTTCTATACTTGGTAAAGGTTTCTTACCTACCTTACTTGTTCCTTTGATTTTGCCCTTTTTATTATCACCAAAGGTGACACAATCTCTATCTTTCTTTTTCATCTCTTTGAAAAGATGCTCGTTCCCACTCACATGGTTTGAACATCTACATTCAATATACCATTTATTTGATAATGTTGTTGTCCTTGCTTGTACCTACAAAGAAAATTTTCTTCCGTTTTATAGGTACCCAAGCTAATTTGGGTCCTGTAGAGTTAGACGTAAAAACTTGATTTGGAACAATTGTCCCTTTAGGCACCCAAATTTGTTTTACTTTTATAGTTCGTCTGGAACTTCTACAAAAAGTTTCGGTATGTCCTGGTTTTAAACATTTTGGACATGATAAAATTCCCATTTTTAAATTATCCAAATCCTTCGTGGTAATATCTAAGGACCTTTTAACTAGAAATGCATTATACCCGAGTCCTTATTTTGAAAGAGAGAATTTTACAAAATAAGAGTTGTTCAAATTTATCATTACCACATGAGAATTTTCTAACGTAAAGCTTGAGTTCTTTCTGAGTTTTGTGTAAATCATCTCTCGGAATTTTCTCGGTTTCCAAGCAATTAGTATGATCAGTAGACACATCTTTGCCTTTATTCAATAATTTTGAATTTTCATTTTCAAGAACCTTTATTTTCTTTTTCAAATCTTTATTAGTATTGCAAACCTTTTCATACTCGTTATTTAAATATTCGAAAGCATCAAGAAGTTCTTCATGAGAAGAATCAATTGGTTTGGATTTGTGGTTCATCATCCTCATCATCATCGCTCCATGTAGCAACATAGACTTATTTCTTTTTGAATTTCTCATGAGGTGGTTTTGACGAACTCATAGGCGCAGCAGCACGACAATCTTTAGCAAAGTGTCCTGGAACACCGCACCTTCGACAAGTATTGTCGAACTTTTTATTTTGCGGGAAGTGAATCTTTTTAGATTCATCCCTGGGTTCTTGTTTGATATCTCTCTGGCGCCTTTATAAGAGATTTTTTAGGTTCTTTATATTTTTGGCATAGAAAGCCATTTCTTCATCCTCGTCCTCGATCGGTTTATCTTTTGGATCACTATCCTCATTGGCCTTGAATGCGACCGACCTTTATCTTTCTTTGGTCTTTGGTTTCGAATTCCAAGAATTAATGACAATCTCGTAATTGATAAGGGATCCAATAAGAGCACTGAATTCCATCGTGTTTAGATCTTTCAACTCCATAATAGCCGTAATTGTTGCATCCCATTCTCTTGGTAGTGATCGTAGGATTTTCTTTGCTTTATCACTACTTGAGATAGGTTTGGCAAACGAGGCTAGACCATTTGTAATAGCCGAGAAACGGTCAAGCATAGCAGTAATGCTTTCTTCTTCTTTCATAGTGAAAAGTTCATAATCATGAAGAGGCATATTAATTTTCGTTTCGTTGACTTGACTCGTACCTTCGTGAGTAATCTCGAGCATCTTCCAAATTTCTTTGGCCATTTCGCATGAAGAGATTCTGTTGTGATCTTCAACATTAAGAGCACAGTAAAGCAGCTGAGTAGCTTTACTATTGAAATGATCATTCTTCCAATCGCTCTCGTCGTACTATTCAAAACTTTTGAGTGAGACATCAGCCTTCTTTAAAATAGTAGGTCTAAGAGCAATGACCTTCCAAATTTCGATATTGTGGGCTCGGATGAAGATAGACATTTTCTTCTTCCACGTCATAAAATTTGAACCATCGAAGAAGGGAGGGCAATTGAGAGCGTTACCTTCAAGTGAAGAGTGGATGTAGGCCATATTTGGATCTTTTCTTTAGCGGGTGTTAGACCAATGAAAAAGAGACCGCTCCGATACCAATTGTTGGATTGGTACTGCCATTAGAAGGGGGGTTGAATAGTGCGGAGTAGAGTTTTGAACTCTTTTTGTGCGGAAGCTATTAATCGGAGTAATAGAAGTGCGGAAAAGAAGGAACACACGAAATTGTTCGAGAGGTTCGGCTATAAACCAGCCTACGTCCCCTACCTAGTGTTATCAACTAGGACTTCCTAAAACTTTGAATGCACTTTCTAGTTTAGTGCCAACTCTTACAATAGCACTTAGATTACTGCCGAACTTTATAGTTTCTTCATTTTAGGGCTCAAGAACAACCTCACTATAATCTCAACAAAAGTTGCAAGTAAGTAAACTCGTCTTTACAAAAGATAGCTCACGTTGATATAAGAATGTAGATATCGTATTGATAGAATAATTCTTCTCGTATTAGAATAATCTTTTCAGAGTATAATGATAGCTTGATATGCTCAGAAATTGCTAGTGTATGCTTGTATATTCTTGTGTATTCTTGTGTCTCTCCAACACCTTGGATGTCATGTATTTATAGCCTCTTGGAGCCATTTTCCCGTTGGAATAGTAGGCCTATGTTACGTACGCTAAGTAACCTATGTTACGTACGTAAGCCATGTAACGTACGTTACACCTTACGTGTAACGGCCATAATGTTGCATAAGAAAATGGGCAGACTCCTGACTAAATCCTGTTAGGTACGTTATACATCAACACATTACGTATGTTATGTTTGGTGTCATATCCGTTGGATCAGATGACTTTATTGCAATGGTCGATGACTTACTTTGTTGACTCCTTGCAACGGGCTGATTTTCGAATATTACGTGCATTATATGATATATATTACATATGTTACCTGTATTCAAAACACTTAATACAAATGTTAGTGTTATGTATGTTATGAATTATTTGTTACGAACATTATGTAATGAAAATAGGGAATGTTAATTTTGCCTTTTAACACATCATCAAAATATTCAAAATGTGTTATGAAAAATATTGTTCCAACACAATGTTGCTGCTCACATTCTATGGCTTACACATCTACTTCGTGATCTCCGTGTGTAACTTGTTTCATATCATTTGTTGTTCTATGACAATAAAAGTGCCATTATATTAGCAGCAATCCTATCTCACATGAACGTGCGTGCCACATTGAGCTTGATTATCATTTCATATGGGAACTTGTTATGTCTAGACAATTAATCACCCAGTTTATCCCCTCGTATCTAAATGTGGATTATATCTTCTCCACGAGTCTCTTCAAGCCTTTGTTTCAACTCTTTCGATCCAAGCTATGTGTTCGATCAAATCCCATGTTTCGTTGAGAGGAGTGTTAAGGATATTACCAAATATTAGAATCTATTTGTAGATATCTTAGAATATTGTAGACTGTCTTGTACCCTTCATTTTGTATCTTGTATATATTTCAATACACATCACCACTCTAAATTGAGGTGGATCTATTTATCTCTATGAAAATCTTGGTTTAGCAAGTTAATAGCCTTCATGGCACTAATGACAGTATCAGGACTATCTGACTCACAGCACAAAGTAAGCTCAATGCCATCCTCAACTACTGTCGAAAAGTTCGATATTTCATGATAGCACCATGATGATCTAACCAATCATCTTCGGGGATTAAATCATCACATTTTAAATCTACCACAATAAGATTTGAAGGTCAATCTCTATTACATATTATCAATATATAATCTTTAGTCTCTTGATTCTCCATGCGGTCCCCTTTCAGCATACTCACAACAAATATTTTGCAAGCATGGAAATAATCAAAACACGAACGAGTCAAATAATACAAAGCAATAAACGAATGGGTAGCACTAGAGTTAAAAAATATAGATACTCGTTAATAGAGTATCTGAGTGGTGCATGAGACTATGGGTGGATATGTCTAATCAGCATGTTTCATCTAGTGAGTACGTGGGACCCCAAACTAGAAACAACATGATGGTCCAGTTGACCTCTGTCCCAACCCCTTCCAGCACTCGGCTGGGGCTGACTAACTATATGTCTTTTATTGCCACTTGGTTCCCTCATATCCAGAGTTGCACTTTAAGTCCCAAACAATCTACATACTATCTCACAGTGAACATCTCGATGACCTTTTTTACCTCAAGTGAAACAAGTGACCAATGGAAATGGACTATCATTAAAGAGATGATTGCCATGGCTATAATTAAAAAAGTTCCTCTATCCGGCAGTAAATTTTGTGCTAGCCTGGAAACCCTGAAGTTGCCAATTGATTGGAATTGCCTCTCTGTCGACTGATAAGAAGATTGTGGCTTCTGAAAACCACTACCTTTTTTGGCACGAGAAACTAGCTGATGTCTTATATATATTTCTTCCATTTGGAAGCAGTCTTTGTCACCGAACATGACATATCATAAACTAGAGCTCAATCCTGGTACTCCCCCAGACTAGCACACACGGAACCCAACATGTGACGGCAGATTTTGGGATTTATCCACATATTAAAGTGATGGATCTTATCCTCCTAGTCTCTCACTTGGTTATGAATGTAGACAACCTGCTGATACTAAGTGATGATGGCCTTTAATATATGCACCTCTTGAGGCTTCGCCAAAAAACTCCAAAATTGTACTCTCTCTGACAGGCTAACGACAGTATTTAGCCTCTATTAGAATCTTAAACACAGCCCAGATGGTTGCACGATCCATAGATCCCACTGCCTCCCATCAGTCAGTGGCTCTTTATCGAGGAGGTACTGAGCGCTAGGTACCCTCCTCTCCTCGCAACAATCCACGACACTGAATATCTAACCAAAATGAAACAACCAAATCTACCAACCATAGCATCACCAAAACTGGCAAAATCACGAAGAATGCATTTTTATCACTTCATTGCTCCAGTGCACTCAACAGGAGGCTGATTATGATGGATAGCTTCGGCCAGCTGTGCCATTGAAGAATAGTCGCAACTCCAATATCAGCGTTATTACCAGTCAATTGCTCCTCACTCAAGGACTGGTCTTGATGACTATTAGAATCAAGTGAAATAGTGCTCAACACCATACGAGATGCTAAATCACTGAATAAGAAGGTGTAACCATCTTGTTGGCAGTGCCACAACCACAGACTCGTTCGAATCTAATACCACATCTACCTTTCAACATATTGAAGATAAGAAAAACATAATTGACCAGCACAATTCACAACTCACGCAGTTCTTCACACCAATTTCCAACTCTCATGTAGTTCTAAACGACAAGGAAAATAAATAAATTAGTGAGTCTTACAGTCACAAGTTATATGGTATAACAACAACGGGATGATGTTGTACGCATACGATCGACCAACTCATATGTCACAGCGGACCCAACAAGAGTGACCGCCTAGATATCCATAAATTTTAGGCGCTGGTACCATAAATATAACACTCCAATATCTTCAGGGTGGTTACACAGCGAAGAACATTTTAAAAAGGTATACCTGACTAACACATTATATATCACGACTCAGACAATGCCCTAGACTAACATGACACATGATTTAGACATGTAATTCCCCAGAGCGAAATATATAATAAATCTACAAATATCAATAAGTAACCAAAGTATGACAGAAGGAAAGCTCTATTCAAATTTATTTGAAAATTCAACTGAATTCCCACGCAGGGGTCTCAGCCAACAGAAAAGATTGAAAGCGTACTTGAGTACTTGACTTTCAAAAAAGGACGACAAGACACGAGCCTTAACATCACTACTGCCCGTCACATTCATGAACATCTGATATCTACTCTCTGGCTGATATTCTCCTGGAATAAATAAAAGGTATTCACTCCTAAAGGGGTTAGTGCTGGAATAGCACAGAGCAAATACATAATCACATCAATTAAAATATTTCAACATGTTCACTTTCAGTTTCAAAATACTTTTAAATATTATTTTTTAGTATTATAATTCAACGAAAACAACAACAAGAAACACCAAAATATAACACCTGAAGGTAATTCAATGACCAGGCGCAAGGTCCTTGAGGTCCCGCTGAAATGATTCCCAAGTGGGAAAACCATGTTTGCGACCATCCCTTACCAATGTCCCGAATGTTCCGTAGATCGATCCCTGGATAGACAACCAACTCATAACGCTCATCATATAACCATAATTCACGATTCAAAATGAAAAAACATAAAATATAATAAAACATAACTAAGTATTTGCTTAATAATTACTATGCGAAGAAAACAGCGAATGAGGAGGTTTCGGCCGAATTTCGTAAGAAATATTCTAACTTAATTACATAAAGATGCCAGATTACTAAATACACGACCCTTCCCAATCGGACACCGATTCGAAATCGCATACGGTGTCGAATACTTTGCCCTTGAGTTATGACAGACATCAGGACTTTTCAGTTAGCCAGGGCCAACCATCGGGTAATAATGCAACACTGGCTCAGATTTCTCAAGGTGGACGTCAGCATCCATCTCCAACCGTGGAAGACGAGGCTAGCAAATGGCTCCAGAACATGACAACGATGCATCCCCCTCGTTTGCTGGTTCTACTGATCCTTGGGTTGGAAAATTGGCTCTTCCAGTTAGGAAGAAATTTTGATCTCGTGGCTTGTCCGGATGATATAAGGGTACCTATTGCTCAATACCTCCTAGAGAAGGAAGCCGCAGATTGGTGGGAGGCAGTGGCGCCCAGAGATTGTGTAGCCACTTGAGATGAGTTTAAGACTGCTATGGAGGCAGAATATTGTCTGCAGTCAGTTCAGGAGCGCAGGATCGTCAAGTTCTTTGCAGCTACACTGCAGGATATATCGATATCTCAAGCCATTATCAACTACAACTAACAGTTGAGTTATTTGAAAGATCAAGTAAGAACTGAGGCGGATATGTTCCGCTACTTTAACATGTATATCAATTAGCATATCCGTCAGAGTATGACACCTCTTATGTGTGCTACGTCTTCCATTGAATTATGTTTAGACCTCATCAGTCAAACTTCATGGTTCCGCGTATGTATAGTCTTGTGGGTCCCATGGCGGGACCCACGGCACTGTAATATACCCCGAATAACTTGGGGGTGTTACAGAATATGGTATCAGAGCTTAGGTTTATGGTTATGGATACCTAGGTTGTCGGTCTTTTGGGTCAATTGAGTCATCGTTTGTATACAGTATCACCACTTTGCCATCATCACAGTACGACCGGTACTAGTACGTCATTTTACTCTTCTTGTATTTTTTCCTAATCACTTCACTTTTAATTTGATATTCTTGGGAATCGGTCACTTCTATGACGTGCGATTTAAATTGTACTTATGTACTTTGTGTGTCCTTCAGAATGTCTGCTGACAGGGGACAGAGGCGAGGCCGCGGTTGTGCATGCAGATGAGGACAAGGCGCGGCCGCTTCCCTCAGTTCCGTTGCGGGGTCGACTACCCCTAGTTTATCTAACTCAGTGCATCCCAATACCGAGAGTCAACATGACCAGTCGATCGGTCAGGGGAATAATGCAGATGTTGGATCTACGAATGTTCTTCAATAGTTGTCAAATCAGATGACTATCCTAGCCCAAGCTGTTCAGTTGAATAATCCAAATACGACGGTGGACGTTCTGCTCCAAAATGTGGTCCGTATGCATCCTCCGTAGTTTAACGGTGCTACCGACCCGAATGATTGGGAGAACCGGCTCTTCGAGTTGGAAAAAGTGTTCGAGGTTGTTGACTGCCCTGAAAGGAGGAAAGGTACCTATTGTTCAGTACTTTCTTACTAAAGAAGCCGCGACTTGGTGGAAAGTTGTTAAAACACAAGGTCGTATTGTTACTTGGGGCGAATTTAAAGAGCTACTAGAGGCTGAGTTTTGTCCTTGGCCAGTGTAAGAAGGCAGAATCCGAGACTTTTTCGAGGCTAAGCCATAGAACATTCCAGTCTCGCAGGCGATAATGGAATACAACCAACAACTGATCCATGTGAAGAATCAAGTGCGTGATGAGCGTGTGACAAGATCTGCCACTTCGACATATGGATGAACATAGATTTACGGCGTTACATGGCCGGGTTTGCTTGCACTACTCTGAAGGAATACCAAGACAGGGCTTTGGCATATGACATGTTAAGTTCCCACAATGATACCACAGAAGAGCCGAAGAAGCAAAAGACCGTTGGTAATTTTTCTGGATCTAAAGGTGGCAACTTCCAGAGACCTCGGGCGGCTAACTGTTCTGTTGGGCAATCGTCACGTTCTTTTAAAGGGAAGTAGAGTTTTCGTTCTACTTCGGGAACCTCAACTCGCCGAGTAACATGTTTTAATTGTGGTCGTCCAGGCCACATCAATCTGGAGTGCAATTTCCCACCTCTGAAGTGTCACACTTGTGGTCAGATAGGACACAAGGGAGTTTATTGCCCCGAGCAAGATCAGACTTTGGACACACGAGTTTCTGGCCCAGCACCTATAGATCAGAGTATGAATCAGCGGCAATCACTTAGTCAGTCACAGCATAGTTACGGCAGAGGCCGGGGATGGAGTCAGAATGCTAGAAGGGGAGATTCTAGCGTCGGTTCGGCACACCCATGAGTCTATGAGATGCGTCGAGCAGATGAACCTGATGTCGCGGTGGCCTCAGGTGCCAATCATATCCTATCTCATCCAGTTCGTTTATTTTTTGATTCGGGTGCTACACATTCTTTCATCTCCTTGGATTGTGTACGCTATTTGAATATAAATTGTATGACTGCTTGCGATCCTTTCATTTTGAAACTACCTAGCGGGGATAGAATCGTGGGGAATCGGGAGATTAGAGATTTTCCGGTGAGCACAGCCGATATTGATTGGTTATCGAATTTGATTGTGGTTGATATCGAGGGCGAGGATGTGATCCTCGGTGAAGACTGGCTTGACAGTCACCAAGAGATTATGAATTATCGCACTAAGGTTATACTATGTTGTATAAAGATGGTTCCGAGTACTCGTTCATGGGGCGTAAATCGGTCCAACCTAAGTTGCTTATCAGCGCCATGAAGACCGTAAAACCCTTGAATAAAGGGTGCATGGGCTATTAGTGTTATGCTTTGAAGTAGGAAGGGGACGAAGTCGATTTCTCTTTGATTTTAATTGTTAATGAGTATCCAGATGTTTTTCCCGATGATCTTTCGGGATTACTGCCAGATCAAGAGATCAAATTTTTTGTAGATTTAGAGCCTGATGCGGATCCGATTTCTAAGGCGCCTTATCGAATGACACCTTCCGAGATGCAAGAATTGAAGAATCAATTGGGAGAACTATTGGAGAGAGGGTACATTAGACCGAGCGCTTCGCCCTAGGGCGCGCCTGTTCTTTTTGTGAGGAATAAGGATGGTTCACTACGTTTATGCATTGATTATCGTGAGCTAAACAAAGTGACCATCAAGAACAAGTATCCATTGCCTCGTATAGATAATTTATTTGATCAGTTACAGGGAGCCGCGGTATTCTCAGAAATTGATTTGAGATCAGGATACTACCAGCTCCGGGTGAAAGAGTCTGACGTTCTGAAAACTGCATTTTGGATGAGATATGTACATTATGAATTTGTGGTCATGCCTTTTGGATTGACTAATGCACCGGCAGTATTCATGCAACTAATGAACAAGATATTCATCTAGTTCCTTGACAGAAGTGTGGTCGTCTTTATTGATGACATCTTGATTTATTCTCGGGATAAGGAGGAACATGCCCGGCACTTGCATTTGATACTAGATATTTTGAGAGCCGAACACCTCTATGCGAAATTCTCGAAATGTGAGTTCTGGATGTAAGAAGTTATGTTTCTTGGCCATATGGTTTCGGCCGAAGGGGTTCGTGTAGACCCGCAGAAGATTGAGGCAGTGCTAGATTGGGCACTGCCTAATAATGTTAAGGAAATTCGTAGCTTTTTGGGTCTTGCTGGGTATTACCATCGGTTTGTCGAGGGATTCTCGAAACTCACTCGGCCGCTTACGCAATTTCTTCAAAATACAGAAAAGTTTGTTTGGACTACTGAGAGACAGCAGAGCCTCGATGAGATGAATAGACGTTTGGCCTAAGCGCCGATTTTAGCTTTACCACAGGGTAGTGAAGGATTTGCAGTTTATAACGACACTTCAGGACAAGGGCTTGGATGTGTGCTTATGCAGCATGATAAAACGATAGCCTTTGCATCACGGCAGTTGAAGCCGTATGAGATGAACTATCCTACTCATGATTTTGAATTGGCCGCAATTGTTTTCGCACCTAAGATTTGGCGGCATTATTTGTATGGCTCTCCGTGTCGGATTTATACCGATCACAAGAGTTTGAAGTATATTTTAAGTCAGAAAGAGTTGAATATGAGGCAGCGATGTTGGTTGGAATTGATCAAGGATTATGATTTGGAAATTCTTTCCCATCCGGGGAAGGTCAATGTCGTCGCGGACGCTTTGAGCCACAAATCGGCATCGCTTCAGAAGCTCGAGGTTCTTACATCTCAAACAAAGATTCGTCAGGATCTAATTGAGCAAGTAATAGAAGGTTGGCTTCAAAGAGTGCAGGGACAGTTGTGTACTCTCGAAATTACTTCGTCCTTGGTTGATGACATCAAAGGGAAACAGTGGAGTGACCCGATGATCTCTCAACTGAAGGAAGATGTGACTAAAGGAAAAGCCCCTGGTTTTATGGTCCATGAGGATAGTATTTTGAGATTTCAGGGCAGGATTTGTGTTCCGAATGATCTAGAGTTGAGGCAGAGAATTCTTGGAGAAGCACATGCTACGCCTTACTCAATCCACCCCGGAACGAGTAAGATGTACAAGGACTTGAAGCGAAATTTTTGGTGGAATAATATCAAGAAAGACGTCACAAAATTCGTATTGCAATATTTGACATGTCAGCAAGTCAAGATTGAACATCAACGCCCAATGGGGTTGTTGAAGCCGCTCCCCATTCCCGAGTGGAAGTGGGAAGACATTTCTATGGATTTTATCACTGGGATGCCGAGAACTAGAGGTGGAATGAATATGATTTGGGTAATAGTCGATCGGTTAACCAAGTCTGCACACTTCCTGGGTATTAAGGATACTTGGGGACCGGAGAGATTGGCTCGAACTTTTATAGCTGAGATTGTGAGACTGTATGGTGCCCGTAAACTATTGTTTCCGATCGAGATGGTCGCATCGTATCGCATTTTTGGCAAGCCGTCCATCAGTCTTTGGGCACCGAGTTGAGATTGAGGATGTCTTTTCATCCTTAGTCAGACGGTCAGATTGAGGGGATGATTCAGACGTTGGAGGATATGTTGCGGGCTTGTGCCTTAGACTGGAGTAACGATTGGGACTTCATTTGCCGTTGATCGAGTTTGCCTACAATAATAGTTGGCATGCGTCGATCAAAATGGCACCTTGTGAAGCACTTTATGGTAGGCGGTGTAGATCGCCATTATGTTGGGACGAGGCTTCGGAGCTAGTCGGAATGGAACCGGATATGTTATTCGTCATTATTCTTCATTAAGGGCACAGTATATAAGGGCGGTCAGCCCTGTTATTCTTCATTATTCTTCCCTTTTCTTCATTTCCGACGAGAGGGCATGAGAGGGGCGATTGGGAGCGGATAATCATCACATATCATCATATTAGGTGGAATAACAAAGATTATACAACATCTAATCCGTTTCTACCTTTCAAATCAGGGTAAATTCCTTCGAACCCTAGTTTGGGGAATTTTTGGGGACTTTCTTAGATCCGTCCGATTTATCCATTTTGGAGCTTGAAATCTTTGTGATTATGATGTATCTACCCCATACCCACGTTTCCCCTACAATTATATGGATGTTTATGTACTTTGTTCGGACTTGAGAGGATTTGGGTGATTCCCAAACCTCTAGGTGCTTATCCTTGGAGTTTTGTGAATCGTAGGAGGGTTTCAAGAGTTTCCCCATGTGATTTGAGCATAGATTATTAATTATCGTATTCCTTACGAATCGTTTAGGTGCCGGAAGTGCATTCTTGGACCTAACGAACTTGTATACCTTTCCTTCCGATTCTCGATGTCTCAAAGGCAAGTATATGTTTATGATTGTACGTTCTCGACTCTAAAAGTAAGGTATATGAATTGTATGAATGTATATATTCACTCTGGGACGAACCGACAGGTCCTCTGAGGGTTCTGTTGCCTTTGGTGCGGTTCCGCGAATATTTTAGGTTAACCGCTCTGGGAGGGTCCGACGGGGCCTCTAGGGTTCCGTTGACTTTGGTGTGGTTCCATGGTTAATCACGTATGTATTGAAATGTAGTGCTATGAGATTTAGTTATCCCAGAATACTAGTCTTGAGTTGATGATATGATGATTATGTTTACTTTATTGTCGAGAAGTATTGTGTTTCATATTCGATATACTTGTACTAGCTATTCGACGGCTAACCCCTTTTTGGGAGAAGTACCTTTCATGTATTTCAGGATCGAGGAGAGCGGATAGGCGTGTACCGGGTCGGCATGAAGATGAGGGGCAAGTGTGATGCTGTGTCTTGTCTTTGGTTATATTTTGTATTTCATCCATTCAGGAATTTGTACTTGAAATAGTTATGAGTACTCGAGTACTGTTTCTGGCTTTCTTGACGTTTTGGCCTGTGTTGCCTCGGGATTGATTTCTGATGTATTGTATTTGGTCTATTTGGATATCGTCTTGGTCGTCAATTTTATTGTCTTCCATTGGATTATGTTTAGACCTCACCGGTTAAACTTCATGGTTCCGCGTATGTATAGCCTTGTGGGTCCCATGGCGGGGCTCACGGTGCTGTAATATACCCCGAATAACTTGGGGTGTTACAGATGACATCTAGAAGGTCAACAAATCAAACGTATAACTTAGGAGATCATAACGTACGCAAATATGATGCCTAATGTACGCAAAAGGAAGAGCCATAAGCTACTGCCTGAAACTGGACCAAGTGTTGTGGACGTTACATCAATGAAATAATGTACGCTATGGCCTTAATGTACAGAACTCACGATACATAACGTGCGTTAAAAAGGACAACTATACCAACTGGAGAGAGACTCTTAAATGATATAAATAGAGGCATTTGGAGGTGTTTAAAAACACAAGAATTCTCTGAATTTATCAAGCAATTACCTTATTCGTTTGAGCTTCATTTTAGCATATACTTTGAGAGATAATACTTATTGCAACCGATTCAAGAAGAATTGTTCTAACAATCTTCTATATATATGCTTGTATCACTCTGAGCGATTATTCTGTAAGTCGAGTAACTGTACTTGCAAAAAACTTTGTAACTTTGTGAGGTTGTATTGTATCTCGAGAAACAAGAGTGCTTATAGTTGTGGTTGTTCTTGAGTCCATAAATCAAGAAATTGAAGTTCGATACCTATCTTGAAAGTTCTACTGTAAATAGTTGGCACTAAACTATAAAGTGCATTTAAGTTTTAAGAAAAATCCTAGTCGATAACACTAGGTAGGGGACGTAGGCTTTTGGATAGCCAAACCTCTCGAACAATTTCTTATAACTTTTTATTTCTTCACTTTGTCTTTACTTCTAATATTTGCTTCCGCATAAAAAGAGTTCAAAACTCTATTGTGCACTATTCAAACCCCCTTCTAGTGGTGATACCAACCTAAGACACTAAAACAGCAATAACTCCTTCGTTAAGAAGTCTGTGGATGAACGATCAGTTGTTCTAGAAACTAGACTTTCGTATCTTTCCATCCATGGTCGTGCACTTTCTGGATCATTAAACTCAGATCATAGTGCTCGTTTCAAGTTGCTATTTTGGTATTTTCCTATTTTTGAGTGATAGCGCATGGTTGAAGCCTTTTCAAATGCTTAATGTTGATGCAAAAATATGGCCATGATGGCCATAAGAGCTTATAAACATGTTAAAATGCAATGGGGTGTTCGATTTCTATATCGACCAATGATCCTTTTGCTAACTCCAACTTGGTAGACTTTCAGAGCAAGTAGGAATGTCGGTACAACTAAGGCTATTTAAAAACCACTGATTCTGTTTGAAATATCAAAAGTATAAAAAAATACCAAGGAGGATGCGTCTATTCATGATTAAAAGTTTTTGATAAAATCCACGTAGTATATCAAAGTAACCAAGCGATTCTTACTGAGCAATTATTTTGTAAAAACCAAACCAAACATGCTATTTTGAGGGGAAAATAAAATTCGTTTTTGCACAATCATATCAACTAATCGAATCTTATTCATCATGACTAGATTTATTACATTCATAGAAAATCCCAAAGCAGTTCTCAAACGAAACTAGAAACAAGACAAAACATAAACCAAAGCGTAAAAGCTAGTCAAACTACGATGATCTAGTCAAAGTCAGCAACATCCAAATATTGATATTTGTTAGCGATGGTGAGATGAGGGTCTTAATGGTGGAACTCCATACTCTCATTATCTTCCACCATGTAATTCAACTCTTGGTTCAAATACTGTATACTACTTGCAGTGGGCTTGAATGTTCTTTGGCGCTTTGCAGTTGTGGTAAGTATGCTTCTTTGAACCACAAGTATAGCAATTCCGGCCTTCCCTTGGAGTGGGTTCCTTCCCTGCGGTAGGAGCTGGTCTACGTGGTTGGGCATCACTAGGACCGGCGGCCGAGCCACCTTGCCTCTTCCACACTTTGGAACGACAACCTCGTCTTTTCCCCCGCTTGCTCGAGTCATGCATCTGCGGTGCTTGCAAAAACTGAGCAAAATTGCCTTTTCCATATTCTCGTGGTACCTTCCTGTGGGCAGCCTGATTCACTTCCGGAATCAGCTTCATACCAGTTGGGCGAGCATTGCTACTAAGAATAATCTCATGATTCACGAGGTGGGACATAAGGTCGCTAAAATTTTTAATTCTCCCTTCCTCATAAGCAACGCACAGCTAATGAGTAATCACATTTGCTCCCACATGAAACGTGTGAAGAGCTTTTTCGATCCAGTATTGATCGGACTTCTTGGCACCGTAAAAACCAAGATCAATGCTAGGATCGAGGACGGCTTGATTATAGGCCTCTACATTCACATAATCTAAGAATCATATTTGCTCCCATTGAAGTTGCAATTCGTGGAAGCGCTGATCATACACATTACTAAAACATTGTTCAAGTGTATCCCATAGTTCTTTGGGAGCTTTCAAATTCATATAACACTTTTTCAACAATGGATGTACATGTCTAGGCAAGTACATCAGTGCGTTAGCCTTCCTCGCTCGATTCCTGAGTGGAGGGCTCATTAGAGGGAAATATGGTGGTAGTAAATATCTTATCGAAGAACTCCAAACGAACGTCTAAGACAAACCTATGGTACTCCTTACCAGCGTGGACAAGGATTTCGAACTCCGGGTGAATATTGGAGCTTTGTGCCATCTACGGGATATAAACAAGAGGAAGTTACTCTTGTTGGATTTCTAGTGACAATGTAAACGGTCACAATCGAATGCTTTATTTATTTTTTAAAAGCGTGTATCATAACCATTACTCGATAAACTTCCCTTAATTGTTTTTTTCTTTTTTTTTAAAAAATGTACATTGGGTACGGGGGGTTTAGGTGGGACCCACCAACATGTGAGATAAAGATATTATCGAGAAGTACAGGCAATCAGTCCCGAATTATGACAAAAAATGGGCCATAATCCGGATCTTAAATCTAAAAAACGAAGTACCTATGGCCCGCTAAATAAATATAAAGTGCACCACTAAAGTCGTGGGCTAATGTGCGGAATGGTGGGTAAAAAAGCACTTCCGAATTATGACAAAAAAAGGGCCATAATCCGGATCCTAGAAACAAAAATGTCGGCGGCCCGCTAGTGAAATACAAGGTGCACCACTAAAATCGTGGGCTAATGTGCGGATCCATAGCAATAAATCAACCAATGATGAAGTACTACCTAAATCTGAAAGAAAGGTAACCAAGCTGATCCATCCGTATAAGAAAGAGAAGAAACAGAGGAGCAGTATCATATATATAAGTCTGGATACCGAGATAATGAGCCGGCCTGTTGCCCTCTCAGAAAATGTGAGTGACTCTGTACTGAATGTCTCGGAGAATGTGTCGGATACGCATAAGGGTGTGACGAACCTGCCAAGAGCCCCGATGGCCAGATGAGAGCAGGGTCACCATAGCAGCAGCATCAAGCTCGATCCAAACATGTCTCGATCTCTGGAAAGCTAAAATCAGTCCTACATCAAGCGCCTGGATCTCTGCATCAAAGCTCGAAGAGGCCTGAAAAGAAGAGTGGAAAGCAAGAAGGAGCTCTCCGTGATGATCTCTAATCAGACCCCCACCACCAACAATCTGAGTATCTCTATCAAAGGAGCCATCCGTGTTCAGCTTGATCCAAGGGGTCTCGGGTCGAAGCCAAACCACCGGAATGGGACAATGAGTCTGAGCGGGGGAAGGAGGAGCTCGCTGAAAACGGTTAGGAGATGAGCACCCCGCCCAAAACTCTGAAGAAATAAGCCCCGTAACAGCTAATAAAGAAACATGGCGCTCCACCTGCACAATAACATGAGAAGCAAGAAAAGTAACTGCCCTATGCTTTACACTATTCCTCGCCGTTCAGATGAACTAAAGGATCAGACAAGAAATAATGAAAACTGCGTGCCATGTGAGAAAAAACTCATGAGCTCAAAGATATTATCTGTATGGGGTAAGGATAAATGTGTCCATGCGCCAGAAAACTCCCACACGTCACGAGCCACGTGTCTCTCCAAGAAAATGTGGACTAGGGTCCCGGTATGGTAGGTATGGGTAGGGGTATGGGAACAACATAAGCATCTGGAAGCCAAAGAAACGCCCCTCCTCTATAAGACATCATCAGTCGGGATCCGTCGCAGTAGAAGTCGCCAAATGAACACCGATATCCTAGGTCTAAGTAAGGCAGTCCAGATGGCCCCAAAAATGAGATTAGCCTGATCCCTCACCCTGATGTGAGACCAAGCTGACGACAATGAGAAAGCACCCGAAGATGTAAGAGTCCAACACATGCTATCTGAATCCTCCTCGGCGATGGGAGTCGCGAAAATCTCCTGTATGAACTGAGGGATAAATCCTAGCTCATGTCCCACAATGGACTCTAACCTACCCCTGTCCCAACCCCCATCAGCCCAGAGCTCATTAATCCTAAGGTGGGGTCTACCAGTAATCTGAAAATAAGATGAAATAGGCCTATCCCCAATCCAAATGTCGTCCCAAAAACTCACCTCCACGCTGCCTCTACCAAGAGTCCAACAAATGAACTCCTGAGCCTGAATACCCATGCGGAGGAGACGACGCCAAGAGTGGCTGGCATGAGCTTTAAGAGCAGTACGCATAGGCGTAAAAAGGCCAGCAAAGCAGTATTTGTGGAGCATAAACTGCGCCCACAAAGACGTGCCTGCGCGAAGGCTCCACCAGATCTTATAACTAAAAGCTCTCGCCATATCCGAAAGGCTCCGGATCCCGAGGCCTCCCTCAGAGATCGGGCGGCAGATCTGCCGCCAACGGACCCAATGCATCTTCCTCTTAGGACCAACAGTGTAATATCCGCATTTTTCTTTTCCCGGTACTTTCTCGATTTGGTGTTTTTTTGTCTTGGTGGATCGTGTGTAACCGTATGTGTATTTCGAGAATACTTATTTTCGGATTTATTTTACTCAATTCCGCAATTGTTGGCTTCTCCGTCGCTTATTGATCCGATTCTCGTAATTGTTGTTCGGAACCACCATTTCGGGGTTTCCGTAAATCTATTGTATGTTATCATGTGTATTGTGTTGTTCCGTTTGATGCTTCGGTCGTGTTTCGGTGTTTAGGACCGTTGTTATCCTGTGCATAATGCGCGCTAATATTATTGTATAGCGCACGCTAAGCATCCTTCAGTAGCGCACGCTATGCTTGTTGGTAGCGCGCGCTAGCGAGTTGAGCCCTGGCACTGGCAGTGAGCCTATTTCTGATCTCAGTCCTCTGGATTAACGGTTTAGCGCATGCTATGTTTGTCTAGCGCACGTTATTTTTGAGGTCTACCGCGCGCTAAGTGTCCGTGCGCGCGCTTCTTGACGATCGATCTTGGGCTTTACTCTGACTCGGTCGGAGTGCCCAGGTAGCGCATGCTATAGCCCGATAGCGCGCGCTACCAAGACACTGTTAGGGCACGCAGAGTGGCCGGTTGCGCACGCTAACGCGGTCAAGTGAGAACTGGGCAGTTTAATTCTGGACTCGGCTGATGTCCAGGTAGCGCACGCTATGGCCCGATAGCGCGCGCTACCGTGAGGCTGTTAGCGCACGCTAACGGTCCAGAACTTTAAATTCTGAACTGGGGTGTTAGCATTCTGGATTGGGTTATTATTCGATAGCGCACGCTAACTTGTAATTTTTAGCGCACGGTAATAACCCTCTAGTTATAAAAACCAGAGAGTTGCCTGAAATAGTACATTTCTTCTCCTTTTCTTTTCTCTGCCGAGAGTTGGGCGATTTGGGCGATTGGAAACTTGGAAGTGGGGCGATTTTCATCATCTATTCAATATCGTGAGTCTCTAACACCAGATTATCATCATTTAATCATCTTCGACCTCTTGAATCAAGGTAAATCTTCTAGAACCCTATTTTTGGGGGGAGATTTGGGGTTTTCACGTTTTCGTCCGATTCGTTCCGTTTTGTTGGTTAATTCATGATGAATATGATTAATCTTGTTGATATTCTTAATTTTTCTACGGATTCATGGTATATTTTGTGGTTTTTGCGTAATCGGGAGGGTTTGGTTGTGGTCCGCCCTCGTTGTTCTTGTACGAATATACATGAATCGTAGGTGGGTTTTCGGGTATATTCCATTTCCGTATTCATTTTGAAATGGTTGTGATTGTATTCTTTGAATCGTTAGGTTCGGTTTCATTGGTTCCTCGCGGTCGTATTTGATTCTTCCTTTCTATTCATGTCACCGTCTTTTGATCGAGGCAAGTACCCTTATGAACTTACAATATTGACATGGTAGTATTGCATGAGAAATTGTGTGTGTGTATCCTCACTATGGGTTAGATCTGACGGGGTCTCGGTATGGGTCCACGGAGGGGTGGATCGGCGAGCTTGCTTTTAACCAGTACGGGTTAGATCCGACGGGGTCTTGGTATGGGTCCACGGAGGGGTGGGTCCGCTATTAATTGTGGTGCATTTTACAAATGTGTTTTGGATTATGGCGTTTCCGGAAATGTGTGTTTCAACCGATATTTTTCATGATTGCATGCTTTGAATATATGTGTAAGGTGTAAGATGTTCATTTGGTTAGTGTACTAGCTGCTAACCCATTTGGGAGACCCGTTTCGGGGAAATTCATTTTATGAATTTCAGGTCAGGTTCATCGATACGAATAAGCGATGGACCAGTACGCGGATGAAGGCCATGCGTGATGATTGTGCATGAGTGTGCTTTTATGGTTTTCTGTCTTTTGATGCGATTATCTATTTGTAAACTAATAGAAGTACTCGAGTACTTAGGAGTTTTGATTTGTTTGGATTGAAATGTTTGTCTATTATGTTGGTGTTGGATGGTTGGGTTGTGTTTGACCGGTTGAACCGGGTGGACTATTTTGTTTTGCGTCTTTATGACGAGGTGTTATTTTGTTGATTCCGCGAGTCGATGAGTATGTTGGCTGTTTAGCCTGGTGGGTCCCACGTAGAAATTCACGGCGCTGTAATATACCTCAAATATCTTGGGGGTATTACAGAAAATGGTATCGGAGCTCTAGCTTTATGGATACCTAGGCTTGTCGGTTAATTGGGTCATGTTGTGTTTTGTTTTGCACATCGTCGTCATGCTGTCATGATTCCGGTGCTTCCAGTGCCCGTAAGTTTCTCCCTACTATGTTCCTTGTTTCCTTATATCACACCTTTGATTCTTGATTTGTGATTATTTTCTTCTTGTACTTACCATCGTATGGCTTTTGCTACTTACTTAACACCAATATGGATGCCGGAAGAGGTCGTGGTCGTGGTCGTGGACGCGGCCGGGGACGTGGGGTAGCCGGTGAGACGGCCACGTCGCATTCTTTTGGAGCCGGCAGTACCGGTGATCGTCATAGCCATGCTTCTACTCAGGATGGCGCCGACCTTGGTGTTGCGGATGTTATGCAACAAATGGTGAATCAGATGGCGGCGATAGCTCAGGCGGTTCAGAACCCGAATCCAGTCCATGCTACTCAGGACAGAGCAGACTGTTGGCTTCAGGATGTCATCAAGATGCATTCTCCTCAGTTTTCAGGAGCCTCAGACCCGATTGGCTGGGAGGGGTGGATCAAGGAGATATCCAAGGTTTTTATTGCCACCAACTGTCCCGAGGACCGTAAGGTCCCTATTGCCCAGTATTTTCTCACTGGGGATGCTACTGACTGGTGGGAGGCCGTTGAGCCCAGGGACCGCGTTGCTACATGGGATGAGTTTAAGGACTTGATGGAGACTGAATACTGTCCGTGGCCGGTCAAGGAGGCTCGAGTCCATGCCTTCTTTGACGCTCAGCCTCGGGATATTCCTGTTTCTCAGGCTATTGCTGATTTCAACCGGGAGTTGGGCTTCGTGAGGGCCCAGGTTAGAGAAGAGAGCGACAGGATTTTCCATTTCTCCAGGCGGATGAAATTATCGATTCGTGACTATATGTCTGGGCTCGTCTGCACTACCTTGAAGGATTATCAGAGCAGAGCCCTTACTTACGATATGTTGACGGCCAGCGAGGCGGTCCGTGTAATATCCGGATTTATTACTGTGTATTTTACCTGTATTCGAACCCTGTATTATTCGGATTTGTGATTTTGACTATTGGAGTATGATATTTCTTGCATTGGCATCCTTGTACTTAAGTATAACATCATGCAAAATTTCTCATGCAAACTCGTGATAGCGCACGCTAAGAATGTAGCTTAACGCGCGCTATCGGGCTACTACTAGCGCACGCTATGCATGTAGGAGTTGCGTGCGCTAAGAACTCAATTATTGAGCGGGATGGCTAGCACATGCGCCAGCCGGGACATGGGTCCGGATAAGATTCCCGCGGATGAACACAGGCGATTAAAGTCAACTCTTATTAGCGCACGCTAAGGAAAGCTTAGTAGCGTGCGCTAACTTGTTAAAATGCAGAATATTATAAATGGGACAACAACCCGTTTTGGCTTTCATTTATTTCGCCCATTCTTCATTCTTGAGAGGCCAGAGAGCTTTAATCACCCCTCTAACACATTGAGAACATATATTAGTGATCCTTGAATATTGTTTATCACTTGTGAATGATCATTGAAGAGAAGTAACACCTTGGAGTGGCACATAACCAACCGGAGTCGGATTATACCTTGTGGTTCAGTGATTTCGGCATATTAAGGTATGTTCAACCTATCACCAGTCCTAGATTTGGATTCCAAGGGATATGATGATCATGTTAACGAGATATTGAATTTCATTAGTGAATTATTCAACAACATCATGTTTAGAAGATTGGAATGTCTATAATTACGATATTATTGTTAGAACCTTGAAGTCAGCATCCTAGTACTTCAAATGATGAGAGAAACATTCTGAAGTTAACAATCCGTATGATTTATGTTATCTTTGTGATCATGAATTGGAGGAGATGTTATAAGAACTTAAGGGAAGAATCATCTTAGTAAATATTCTTTCGTATAAGTTGGAATTGTTAGTTCACCTCAAGATGAAGTCTGAATATGTATAATGATAGTAGAATCTAATACATCAACCGGAGATCACCAACTTCGCATGAGGATTGTAATCAAGATGGATTATGGTGTTATGACTATTATACGTATACTTGCATCTCGAAGTTGTTATTATCCTTGAGATCATTCATAAGGGTTATGAACATAACATGAAGTCGGATAACAAACATCAAATCACCGAGGAATTCGTTTACTTCATCACCATTTGTAAAACCTGCTGCCCTCCAGTGAACTGCCATGCACTCTTAGCGTGCGCTGAGCTACGTTAATTAACGTGCGCTATCGTGTATGTTTAGCGTACGCCACATTTGCAACTTAGCGTGCGCTAAGTCATCAGGCGAAGTCGATTGGTGACGGTGAAATCTTGGCCGTGCATGATTAGCGTCGCTAGGCTATGTGTATTGCGTGCGCTAACGAGTAGCATTAACGTACGCTACATAGGATGCGTAGCGTGCGTTAATCTATCGAGCGGTGCATATTAAGGACTTCCTACCGTAATTGTTGAATTGTTAGGCGTTAAATGCGGCATGAAATGAATTCTGCTATTTCTTTTGTTAAGGTTCGAGCTTAACACGTGATTGATCGAAGGGCGACCTTGAGTATTTTGATATTCGTGGAAGTTTATTCTTGTCAACGAACCGAGGCAAGTACTCTAATTAGAATTGTTTATATTATGACAATTATGATGTGATTGTATCGTGTAAATATGTTGTGAATATATGTCCACCATGCGTTGATCCGACGGGAATCATCATGGGAATCTATAGCTGTGTGCGTTGGATCGTTGGACAGGTAGTTCCACCATGTGTTGGTCCGACGGGATTATCATGGGAATCTATAGCTGTGTGCGCTGGATCGTTGGAATACCATCAGTATGTTGAAACTGTTATGATATGATATGTGTTGTGGATATTCTCGTTGGAGAAACTTGTTCTGATAGAAGTGTTGATTATATCACCGTTGTATGATTATTGTACTTGTACTAGCATCGTTGTGCTAACCCCTTCGGGGTGAACATTTGTGTATGTTCAGATCCAGAGAGCGGAAACAACCACGGAGATGCATGACGACGAGGGTGCAGTGATGTTCGGTCGGGTTTCTTATCATTATTTGTTGGTTATTTTAATAAGTACTCGAGTACGTCGTCAATTTATAATGTTTGGATTTTAGTGATGTAATAATAACTCTTCTTGGAATATTTGTAATTTCGGTTTTGAACGATCGGTTGAATTTTATTTGAAATTTCATAAAGCGGTATCTGTTATTGTCATTTCCTTTATTCACCTTGTAAATTCTTATGTAAAGGATTTACGGTATTTGTAATATTCCCGAATATATCGGGGTGTTACGAATATGGTATCGGAGCTAAGATTTTGGATATCTTGGCCATTGGGTTAAAATAGGGGTCATTTACGTCTTTTGAGGTAAGGCCGTGAATGACATCAGCATGCGGCTACGTCTTCATGCGAACGGTGGTTGTAAGTTCCTAAACTCTATCTCGTTCTTTACATGTTGTACTTTTTATACTTGAACATTAGAACAATGTTGTTTCTGTATATTAAGTACTTGTGCTTCTGATATGTTGAGAGGCGGACGTGGGACGTGGTCACGGTCGTGGGCGGACGAATGAATCTTTGAAAGGGGCGTCGCCTTCTAATCGAGCTAGTCATAGCTCGGGCGAGCCGCAACAATCCATCAATAACGAATCGAACTGGTGTACCGAAATCCTTCGTCAAGTCGTGAACCGGATGACTCGGTTCGCTCGTGTCGTGGACCGAATGCAAGTGGCGGCGAATTGGCGAGGAGATGGACAACAAAGGATTCGAAATGGGAAATCGAGGTGACCGATGGTTACAAGAGGTGGCAAAGATGCAACCACCCAAATTTGACGGTTTTTAGAGACTCCCACTTGGGACCATTGGTTGAAAGGCGGAGAAAATTTTCTTGGAATTAATTGCCGGACGACAGAGAGCTCCTATTGCCCAATACTTTACGATAGGGGAAGCATCAAGTGGTGGGAAGCTATCCGACTGCAGATCATGATGCCGATTGACGGAATTTAAAATGATGATGGAAGCTCGATTGCCCTCGTCTGTGAGGAAGCCAAAATTCGAGAATTTTTCTCCGCTCGGCCATCGGATGAACCCGTATCCCAGACGATTAAGGCGTTTAACCAAAGAATTAGCATTTGTTCGACATCGTGAGCAGAGATGCGGAGATGATGATTCATTTTGAAATGAGAATGAAAACTGAAATCCAGAGGTACATGTCCGGTTTTGAATGTACCACTCTCACTTGATACCAGGATAAGGCGTTGGCGTACGAAATAAAAGAAGCGGCAATGGAGAAGTTTATGGAGTCGAAGAAACAGAAAGTCTCTGGTACTTTTACAGAGCACAAGAGCAGTGGGCCCCGCAAGGCCCAGTCTTCTTTTTCTTTCAAGAAACCTCTGCACCCATCTAAGAGCGGAAAGAATTACGGAACAGTGTCAGCCACGACGGATACAGCTAGGAAGTGCTTTAATTGTGGTCGCCCAGGCCACCTTTGGCGCGATTGTTTGCGCACCCCAGTTACATGTTTTGACTGCGGACAGGAAGGGCACCGTGCGACGTTTTGCAAGGACGCCACCAAATACAATGGAACCCGTTCATCACAGCCAGTTCAGAAGGAAGCTAGTATCCAACAGACGCAGCAAAGTGTTCAGATGCCTCAAAATTTTGGCCGCGGACGAGGCAGAGGACAATGGGACCGAAAGGGGACATCGAGTGCCGGATCTGTTCCCCCACATCTGTATGAGATGAGGAGGACATACGATCAGGATGATGCTATCGCATCAGGTACTGTCCAGATTCTTTCCCAGCCAGTTAGCGTTTTATTCGATACAGGATCTACGCATTCTTTTATATCTTTGTCTTGTGTAAATCGTTTGAATATTTCTGGTTTTCATACTTGTGAACCTTATGTTGTTGGTTTACCGAGTGGAGAGAGGATTGTTGGGAACTTAGAGACTAGAGATTTTCCTGTATTATTTGGGGGTAGGGAGTGGCTCTCAAATCTAATTGTGATAGAAATGCAAGGAGATGACCTAATACTCGGAGACGATTGGCTTAATCGATATGGAGCAATTGTAAATTACCGAAGTAGGAATATTTCGCTGATCGCTGATGATGGCTCAAATCTTGTTTGAAGGATGGAAACCAGAAGCTCGGGAAAGTTGATCAAAGCAATGAAAGTGTCAAATTGTTGAAGCAGTGTATCGAATCTGGTGCTATCTGATGAAGAAAGAAGGCGAAATTGTGGAACTTTCATCTATTCTGTTGTGAGAATTTCGGATGTATTTCTGACGAGTTACAGGCTACCTCCACGAAGGGATGTAGAATTTACCATTGGTAGGAACCGGAGCTACACCAATTTCTAAGGCGCCGTATCGTATGGCACCTCTTGAAATGTATGAACTCGAAGAAGCAATGGAGGAATTCTTGGACAAAGGCTATATTGACCAAGTGTTTCACCACGGGAGCGCCATCCTTTTTGTCGAAAGAAGGATGGATCGCTTATTTGTGTATCGACTATCGAGAGCTGAACAAGATGACGATTAAGAACAAGTATTCGTTACCACGGATTGATGATCTGTTTGACCAGTTGCAAGGAGCAACAGTGTTTTCTAAAATCGATCTGAGATCAGGATACCATCAGCTGAGGATTAAGGAATCTGATGTTCCAAAGTCAGCATTCAGAACTCGCTACGGACACTATGAGTTTGTAGTGATGCCATTTGGTCTCACTAATGCACCTGCTGTATTCATGCAGTTGATGAACCGAGTGTTCATCGAATATTTGGATAAATTTGTGGTCGTGTTCATTGATGACATTCTGGTGTATTCTAAGAACCCGGAAGAGCATGCACAGCATTTGCGGATTGTACTAGAACTTTTGAAAAGCGAGCAACTGTACGCCAAACTCTCTAAGTGTGAATTCTGGCTAAAAGAAGTAATGTTCCTCGGTCATTGCGTATCAGCAGAAGGAGTCCGAGTAGATCCGTAGAAAATCGAAGCAATTATGGATTGGAAACCTCCAAAGAACGTGAAAGAAGCCCGAAGTTTCTTAGGACTTGCTGGGTATTATCGTCGGTTCGTGGAAGGGTTTTCCAAAATCTCCCGCCCACTTACTCGACTCCTGCAGAAAACTCAAAAGTTCGAGTGGAGCAGTCGTGTCGAACTAGTTTTGGACGAATTAAAGAAGAGATTGACGACGGCACCGATTCTATCACTTCCACGAGGTGGAGGATTCATAGTTTATAGTGATGCTTGAACCAAGGACTCGGATGCGTATTAATGCGTAATGACAAGGTGATCGCTTATGCTTCACGGCACCTGAAACCTTATGAAGTGAATTACCCAACACATGATTTGGAGCTAGCGGCAGTAGTTTTGCTTTGAAGATGCGGAGGCATTATGCATGCAGGACTCACCGTCGGATCTTTACGGATCACAAGAGTCTCAAATACATCTTGATTAGAAGGAATTGAACATGCGGCAAAGAAGATGGTTAGAGCCGATTAAGGACTATGACTTGGAGATTTTGTATCATCCAGCAAAGCGAATGTAGTAGCCGATGCACTCGGCCACAAGCGTGTTTCTATTCGGATGCTAGAAACGTTGACCTCCCAACTTAGCACAACGAGAGATGATTCGAGAAGGAATTGAAGTGTGGTTACAAAGAGTCAAGGACAAGCGTGCATAATGGAATTAACTTCATCATTAACCGAAGAAATCAAATCTAGACAGCGGATGATCCTCTCGATGATTCGGTTACGTGATGAAGTAATCAAGGAAAGGCCCCATTCCTAATTCATGATGATGGAATTTTGAGATTCGAACCGACTCTGCGTTCGATATCGATGTTACAAGCAGACGATTATGAAGGAAGCTCACGATTCCTATTCTATCCACCGGGCACCAAGAAATGTATAAGGACTTGAAGCAAAATTTCTGGTGGGGCAACATGAAGAAAGATGTAGCGGACTATGTTTCGAAATGCTTGACTTGTCAGCAGGTTAAGATCGAGCATCAACGGCCTGTCGGAATGTTGAAGCCGCTCCCGATTCCTGAATGGAAGTGGGAGGACATATCGATGGACTTTATCACTAATATGCCGAGAACCAATACGGGAATGAACATGATTTGGGTGATAGTTGATCGTTTAACCAAATCAGCTCATTTCCTAGGCATTAAGGACACATGGGGACCAGAGAAATTGGCACGAGTATTTATTTCGGAGATAGTTCGATTGCATGGTACGCCGAAAACCATTGTTTCTGATCGAGACGGCCGTTTTGTGACTCACTTTTGGAAAGCAGTTCATAAGGCCTTGGGGACCGAATTGAACTTCAGCATAGCTTATCACCCACAGACTGATGGACAATCAGAGAGGACTATTCAAATAGTGGAAGATATGCTGAGGGCTTGTGCCTTAGATTGGTCAACTAATTGGGAAGTTCACCTACCGTTGATTGAATTTACCTACAATAATAGTTGGCATGCTTCCATTAAGATGGCACCGTTTGAGGCATTATACGGGAGGAGATGTAGATCGCCCTTATGTTGGGATGATTCATCAGACTTGATCGGGACAGAACCAGAGATGATCGTACAGACTCGAGAGAAGATAGCCTTGATTCGTGAAAGGCTTTTAACCGCCCAAAGTCGCCAGAAATCTTACGCAGACGTACGTCGTCGCCCATTGGAGTTCAGTACTGGAGACCACGTACTGTTGAAGGTTTCTCCTACTTGAGGGATCTTTCGTTTCGGAAGGAAAGGAAAGCTGAGTCCGAGGTATATCGGACCATTTGAGATCCTTGAGAGAGTTGGAGAGTTAGCATACAGATTGGCATTGCCGCCGTCATTGTGCCATGTTCATAACGTGTTCCACATATCCCAGTTACGGAGGTATATACCAGATCCTAGTCATGTCATTGATTTCAGCGAGATCGAAGTTGCTCAAGATGGGACGTTTGAAGAAAGACCGGTCAAGATACTCGAGAGTCGAGTTAAGCAATTGAGGAACAAACCAATCGTTTTGGTCAAAGTTCAATTGTCACGCCATGGAGTGGAAGAAGCCACATGGGAAACGGAAGATGGCATGAAGTCCAGATATCCCGAGTTATTTCCGTCTTGAGTTTCGGGACGAAACTCCTTTTTAGTAGGAGAGTATGTAATATCCGGATTTATTACTGTGTATTTTACCTGTATTCGAACCCTGTATTATTCGGATTTGTGATTTTGACTATTGGAGTATGATATTTCTTGCATTGGCATCCTTGTACTTAAGTATAACATCATGCAAAATTTCTCATGCAAACTCGTGATAGCGCACGCTAAGAATGTAGCTTAACGCGCGCTATCGGGCTACTACTAGCGCACGCTATGCATGTAGGAGTTGCGTGCGCTAAGAACTCAATTATTGAGCGGGATGGCTAGCACATGCGCCAGCCGGGACATGGGTCCGGATAAGATTCTGGATGAACACAGGCAGCTGAAGTCAACTCTTATTAGCGCACGCTAAGAAAGCTTAGTAGCGTGCGCTAACTTGTTAAAATGCAGAATATTATAAATGGGACAACAACCCGTTTTGGCTTTCATTTCTTTCGCCCATTCTTCATTCTTGAGAGGCCAGAGAGCTTTAATCACCCCTCTAACACATTGAGAACATATATTAGTGATCCTTGAATATTGGTTATCACTTGTGAATGATCATTGAAGAGAAGTAACACCTTGGAGTGGCACATAACCAACCAGAGTCGGATTCTACCTTGTGGTTCAGTGATTTCGGCATATTAAGGTATGTTCAACCTATCACCAGTCCTAGATTTGGATTCCAAGGGATATGATGATCATGTTAACGAGATATTGAATTTCATTAGTGAATTATTCAACAACATCATGTTTAGAAGATTGGAATGTCTACAATTACGATATTATTGTTAGAACCTTGAAGTCAGCATCCTAGTACTTCAAATGATGAGAGAAACATTATGAAGTTAACATTCCGTATGATTTATGTTATCTTTGTGATCATGAATTGGAGGAGATGTTATAAGAACTTAAGGGAAGAATCATCTTAGGAAATATTCTTTCGTATAAGTTGGAATTGTTAGTTCACCTCAAGATGAAGTCTGAATATGTATAATGATAGTAGAATCTAATACATCAACCGGAGATCACCAACTTCGCATGAGGATTGTAATCAAGATGGATTATGGTGTTATGATTATTATACGTATACTTGCATCTCGAAGTTGTTATTATCCTTGAGATCATTCATAAGGGTTATGAACATAACATGAAGTCGGATAACAAACATCAAATCACCGAGGAATTCGTTTACTTCATCACCATTTGTAAAATCTGCTGCTCTCCGGTGAGCGCCATGCACTCTTAGCGTGCGCTAAGCTACGTTAAGTGCGTGCGCTATCGTGTATGTTTAGCGTCGCCACATTTGCAACTTAGCGTGCGCTAAGTCATCGAGCGAAATCGATTGGTGACGGTGAAATCTTGATCGTGCATGATTAGCGTCGCTAAGTGTGTGTATTGCGTGCGCTAACGAGTAGCATTAACGTACGCTACATAGGATGCGTAGCGTGCGTTAATCTATCGAGCGGATTGCATATTAAGGACTTCCTACCGTAATTGTTGAATTGTTAGACGTTAAATGCGGCATGAAATGAAGTCTGCTATTTCTTTTGTTATGGTTCGAGCTTAACGTGATTGATCGAAGGGGACGACCTTGAGTATTTTGATATTCGTGGAAGTTTATTCTTGTCAACGAACCGAGGCAAGTACTCTAATTAGAATTGTTTATATTATGACAATTATGATGTGATTGTATCGTGTAAATATGTTGTGAATATATGTCCACCATGCGTTGATCCGACGGAATCATCATGGGAATCTATAGTGTGTCTGCTGGATCGTTGGACGAGTAGTTCCACCATGTGTTGGTCCGACGGATTATCATGGGAATCTATAGTTGTGTCGCTTGGATCGTTGGAATACCATCGGTATGTTGAAAGCTGTTATGATATGATATGTGTTGTGGATATTCTCGTTGGAGAAACTTGTTATGATATAATTGTTGATTATATCAACATTGTATGATTATTGTACTTGTACTAGCATCGTTGTGCTAACCCCTTCGGGGTGAACATTTGTGTATGTTCGGGATCCAGAGAGCGGGAAACAACCACTGGAGATGCATGGCACGAGGGTGCAGTGATGTTCCGTCGGGTTCTTGCATTATTTGTTGGTCATTTTAATAAGTACTCGAGTACGTCGTCAATTTATAATGTTTGGATTTTAGTGATGTAATAATAACTCTTCTTGGAATATTTGTAATTTCGGTTTTGAACCAGTCGGTTGAATTTTATTTCAGAAATTTCATAAACTGGTATCTGTTATTGTCATTTCCTTTATTCACCTTGTAAATTCTTATGTAAAGGATTCTGTACTGTAATATTCCTGAATATATCGGGGGTGTTACAGAATATGGTATCGGAGCTAAGATTTTGGATATCTTGGCCATTGGGTTAAAATAGGGGTCATTTACGTCTTTTGAGGTAACCGGCCGTGAATGACATCACTGTACGGCCTACGTCTTCATGCGAACGGTGGTTGTAAGTTCCTAAACTCTATCTCGTTCTTTACATGTTGTACTTTTTATACTTGAACATTAGAACAATGTTGTTTCCTGTATATTAAGTACTTGTGCTTACAGTATGTTGAGAGGCGGACGTGGACGTGGTCACGGTCGTGGACGCGGACGAAGGAATGCTGAAAGGGAGGCGTCGCCTTCTAATCTGGCTAGTCATAGCTCAGGCGAGCCGCAACAATCCATCAATAACGAACTGGAACCTGGTGTACCAGAAATCCTTCGTCAAGTCGTGAACCAGATGACTCAGTTCGCTCAGGTCGTGGACCGAATGCAAGTGGCGGCAGGAATTCAGCAGGGAGATGGACAACAAAGGATTCCATAAATGGGAAATCGAGGTGACCGATGGTTACAAGAGGTGGCAAAGATGCAACCTGTAATACCCGGTTGTAATTCATTCATTTTCATTCAGTAATTATCAGTCTGTAATTGTCACTCAGTGTATTTTCACTCAATTATAATCATTCATCAATCATGTTCATTCACCGTGTTCACCGTTCGGAAAAACTTCGAGTTGTGTATCATTATTGTTCATTGTTTCAACTTTCCTCTTATGAGTTCGACTTTGTTAGATCACCATTAATTTTTGGTAACTCCAAAAATTCTAAATCTTTGCAATATTATAGAGCATCGAATTAGCTTTCCAATGGTTCAAACGGTGAGTCAATCGGAGTCCGGACGAGAGAGTTATGGTCGTTTTAGCTCACTCGCTCATTTTTTTCAGTTATTGGCGATCATCGCCGACCTCGGCCGTGTCGTCCGACACGGCCCGTGCCGTACTCGTCCGAAATGCCAAGTCTCGCCTCGAGACCCGACCGTGTCGGGCACGGCCGAGTCGAACTCTTCCGGATAAGCCGTAACCGATCGCTTAGACGCCCGACCGTGTTCCAGACACGGCCGAGTCATGCCGAGTCATTCTTGACGGTCACTATCGGAAGGCCCCTCCGCGCCGCGACCGTGTCTAGCAGACACGGTCGAGTCCTCGCCACCAGCAGTGCCGCGACCGTGTCAAAGTGACACGGCCGAGTCTGCTGACGAGTCAACCCCTATAAATTCGTTTTTGAGCATTTCACTCATTTCTTTCCCTTTTCTTCACCTACAACCGAGAGAGAGAGCTTGAGGGAGGGTTTTTCCTTCACAAATCATTTGAGTGTTTTATTTTCTTCATCCTCCTTCGATCGTGTAGCTCGGATTGTGGATCTAGCACGTGTTCTTCGGATTATAGGGCTTGAATCTTCAAGAGGTAAGAACTCCTTCAACCCTAGTATGATTTTGGGGAGGGTTTTGTGGTGATCTTGTGTTTTAATTGAATTAACCGATGTTGTTATTAGATTTTGATAGTATTCACGCGACCCATGGTTTTCTTGTTTTTGATTGGGATGAAATCCCGTTGTTATACCATTGACCGATTTCATTTCCTTATGCACTCTTGGTGTCCGATGAATTGTCCCAACGGGTAGAATTAGGATTAATTCTTACCTTTCCGCATTATTGAGACTTGTTGTATACCGTTGTTGTGTTAGGAGCGGATTTGGGAGGATTGTTCGACCAAAACCTATTCCTTCGTTGTTTCCCTTGTTTCATCGTGTTCAAGGCAAGTACATGTATTACATTTCGTTATGTATATTGTGATTCTCGAAATGAATGATGAATGGTGATTTTTGGGTGCGTGAGTTGTGTTCCTTCCACCGGAGTGTCCGACGGATGTCCGGGGTCGATACTAAGGGGTACGGCCGCGAAGTGAACTTGGGTGCGTGCGTGATTGAACTTCCACCCGGAGTGTCCGACGGATGTCCGGGGTCGATACTAAGGGGTACGGCCGCGAAGTGGTATCCCACCCGGAGTGTTCGACGGATGTCCGGGGTCGATACTAAGGGGTATGGCCACGGGATACCAGTTGTGATATTGTGATATCGTGATGACTGAAAATAGATTTGATAGCCAAGGTATTATTCCGGAATATATATGTGGCAAATGACTTATGTTTGAGATGATTGTGTAAAACCGTTTTTGTATATAATGTTGTGTAATTGTGTACTTGCACTAGCCATTCGAATGCTAACCCCTTAAATGGGGGAAATGCGTCTTATGCATTTCAGTGCAAGGAGGGCCGAGGAGCAGCACGGGACACGCACGCAAAGAATGGGCTGGCTTGATGATGTGGCTCGAGTCTGCATTTTTATGTTTTGTCATTGCATGGTCGAGTATTGAAGTTAGACTGTCCATTTTAAAACTTGGTTTAAGTCCCCTGCGTGGGCAATAAATTCGTATTTAACCTCTGTTCATGTATTACGTCAAAAATGTTTTGGCCGAGGCCACGGCCTTATTTACTTTTGAGTGCATTATTCGGGACTACATTGTGGTTTATATGTCATGTGTTAGCCTGGTAGACCTCACGAGGGTTCTACGGCGTGTAATGTCCCAGTTGTGAATTGGGGTGTTACATTTATGGTATCGGAGCTTAGGTTTTGAATACCTAGGCTGTCGGTGAATTTTGGGTCCTGCATTGCGTCATTAGAGTCAGTCGTTGAGCCTAATATCATCATGCTACCGTCTTTTCGTGCGACCCGTGGCTGTAAGTCTCCTCGAACTCTTATATCTCTGTAATTCGTTTTCTTGCGTTGTTCGGAATAGTGACTTGTGTTACCAACTTTGTGAATTGTGAATCTTTCTGATCTTGTCCTTTTCTTATTTTCATTCAGTATGTTGAGAGGTCGTGGTAGACCGGCTAGGGGACGCGGCCGAGGCCGTGGTCGGGGTGATGATAATGAGGAGGGCTCACTTTCTCCTCTGCGGACTCGGCCTCTCACTCGGTGCCGTCGGGTAATAATGCCGACGCAGGCTCTCACCGATTTCCAGCTTGGTAGCCCAACTTACTCGAGATAGCTCGGGGTGGACGCGAATCCGCCCCGACACCTAAGAGGAGGCTAGTAAGTGGCTTCAAACGGTGACTAAGATGCACCCTCCTCATTTCTCCGGATCCTCGACTCCCTCGGTTGGGAGAATTGGCTCTTTCGATTGTCCAGACCTTCGATGCCGTAGCTTGTCCCGAAGACAGAGGGTACATATTGCCCAAGACCTCTGGATAAGGAAGGCTGCGGAATGGTGGGAGGCCGTTGTGCCCGAGACCGTCGAGCTACTTGGGAGGAATTCAAGGCCGCTATGGAAGCAGTATTGTCCGCCGCGATCAAGGAGCGCAGACTGTGGAATTCTTCACCGCTACACCTCGGGATGTGCCTATTTCTCGTGCCATCATTTCTTACAATCAGCGATTGGGGTTCGTAAGAGATCAAGTGAGATCGGAGGTGATAAAATCCGTTACTTCAATATGCGCATGAAACCGCATATTAGGCGAGTATGGCACCGCTCATGTGTGCCACTTTGAAGGAATACCGAGATCGCGCCTAGCGATCGAGATGGCGGTTCGGAATCGAGTTGGTTTCGGAAGTTAAGAAGCGAAGACTAGGTGGATTCTCGGCCAAGGAAGGGTGGTCGATTTTCGAGTCTCGTTCTTCTCCCATAGGGAAGAGGCCGTTCCATCGAGCCGGTGGATCTCGGGGTAACCGTTCGATTGAGCCGTTGCTTGGTGGCGGGGTTTGTTTTAACGCAACCAATATGAGCATTTGATGAAGGATTGTCCTTTTCCTCCGATTACTTGCTACACTTGCGGGCGAGCCGGACATCGGGCGACTCATTGTGAGAGAGCCACGGGGCCGCTATAGTTCCGACTACCACTACCGTCGGAGGGATCATAACACTCCGGCTATTCGGGTTCGCAGGTTCGGGTCGCGGTAGAGGTCGGGACGGCCGGATCGCCGCGCGACCTCGAGCTCGGGTTGATCCACCCCGATTGTACGGATAGGCGCACATAGGAGGCGGACATTCGGTGGCGTCAGTACCACTCATATCCTTACTCATCCGGTTTAGTGCTTTTTGATTGGTGCTACCCACTCCTTTATTGCTTCGGATTGTGTGAATCGTATTGGCTTTAACTTGCTTGTTTGAGTGTGAACCGTTTGTGGTGGGTACGCTAGCGAGATCGTATGGTTGGGGACCGGAAGTTAGGGATTGCCCGGTGAGGATCGGGAGCCGAGATTGGCCCTCGAACCTCATTGTTATCGACCTTAAGGGTGAGGATTTAATCCTCGGGGACGATTAGTTAGAGCGTCACGGTGCTATCATGAACTATCGGACTCGTACTATCTCGATCGTGGTGAGGATGGCACCAGGCATACTCTCGTCGGTATGGCCGTAGATCGAGGCGTGATTAACGCCTTGAAGGCGATGAAACTTCCGAACCGGGGTTGTGTCGGCTCGGTGTTACGCTCTGAAGGCGGAAGATGGTGGAGTTGACATGTCGTCAATTCCAGTTGTTGGTGAGTATCCCGATGTTTTCCCAGACGACTTGCCGGGGTTACCACCGCAGCGAGAGGTGGAGTTTCCTATCGATCTTGAGCCGAATGCAGCCCCTATTTCTCGAGCACCGTACCGTATGGCACCGTTGGAGATGTTAGAGTTGAAGAATCAGTTGGGAGAATTGTTAGATAAAGGGTATATTCGACCGAGTGCATCGCCTTGGGGTGAGCCTGTACTCTTTGTTAAGAAAAAGGATGGGTCGCTTCGTTTATGCATCGATTTTCGAGAATTAAACAAGTTGACAATCAAAAATAAATACCCTTTGCCCAGGATTGACGATTTGTTTGATCATCTTCAAGGGGCGACAGTCTTTTCGAAGATTGATTTGCGATCGGGCTACTACCAGTTGAGGATTCGGGACGTCGATATTAGAAAGCGCCTTTGGACGAGATATGGCCATTACGAGTTTGTGGTTATGCCTTTCGGGCCAACCAATGCCCAAGTTGTTCATGCGATTGATGAACAAAGTTTTCATTGAGTATCTAGACAAATTCGTAGTCGTTTTTATCGGCGATATTCTTATCTATTCACGGAATCGGGAGCACGCCTTACATCTCCGGATTGTATTAGACACTTTGAGGAGGCGGCGGTTATGCGAAGTTCTCTAAGTGTGATTTTAACTCGAGGAAGTAGCGTTCCTCGGGCATGTGATTCAGCGAGAGGAGTTCGGGTAGATCCGCAGAAGATAGAGGCGGTGATGGCTTGGGAGCCGCCTAAGAATGTGAAGGAGGTGAGGAATTTTATGGGTCTTGCCGGCTATTACCATGAGATTCGTTGAAGGATTTTCTAAGATCGCTAGACCACTCACTCGGTTGCTCCAGAAACTTCGAAGTTCGAGTGGGTGCAGACAGCGGGGCGGCTTTGACGAGTTAAAAAAGGCGTCGACTACCGCACCGTTTAGCATTGCCTCGGGGAACAAGGATTTCGTAGTGTATAGTGATGCTTCGGGCCTTGGTCTAGGATGTGTTTTGATGCGAGAGACAGTGATTGCTTATGCGTCCCGCCAATTGAAACCTTATGAAGTAAATTATCCCACGCACGATTTGGAGTTAGGCTGCGGTCGTTTCGCCTTAAAGATCTGGAGGCATTACCTCTATGGGTCATCGTGTAAGATTTTTACGGATCACAAGAGTCAAGTACATCTTGACGAGAAAGAGTTGAATATGAGGCGTAGGTGGTTAGAGCTAATTAAAGATTACGACCTCGAGATACTTTACCATCCGGTAAGGCCAACGTAGTGGTGATGCGTTGAGCCGAAACCGATGGCTTTGCGAGATGTTAGAAGTACTTACACCGCGAGTAGGATCGGCGAGATTTCATCTGTCAGAATATTGAGGTTTGGGTTCGAGAGTTCAGGCCGATTATGTGCGTTAGAGATCACTTCGTCCTTGGCCCGATGATATCGGGCGAAGCTTGATATGACGATCCGTTTTGGTCCATTGAGGGAGGATGTGAGGAAAGGGAAAGCCCCTGGATTTGTGGTTCACGATGATGGAGTTTTGAGGTTTCGCGGCAGACTTTGTGTACCGAGTGATATTGGTGAGACAGAAAATCTTGAGTGAAGCTCATGCTACACCTTACTCCATACATCCTGATACGAGTAAAATGTACAAGGATGTGAGGAGCAACTACCGGTGGAGTAATTTGAAGACAGACGTTAGTGAGTTTGTGTCGAGGTGTCGACCTGTCGGCGAGTTAAGATCGAGCATCGGCGACACGCGGGGCTATTACGACCACTTCCTATCCCGGAGTGGAAATGGGAGGATATCTCTATGGATTTCATTAGGTATGCCTAAGACTCGGACGGAATGAACATGATTTGGGTCGTTGTTGATCGACTAACTAAATCGACTCATTTTCTAAGTATTAAGGACACTTGGGGGCCGGAGAGGCTTGCACGAGTGTTTGTTGCGGAAATAGTGAGATTGCATGGGACCCCTAAGAGTATTGTTTCGGATCGTGATGGCGGTTCATATCACATTTTTGGCAGCCGTTCATAGAGCTTTGGGAACCGAGTTGAGACTTAGTACATCCTACCACCCTCGAGCAGACGGACGATCGAGCGGGACGATCTGACGCTAGAGGATATGTTACGAGCCCGTGCTTTAGATTGGAAGGATGATTGGGAGACACACTTGCCGTTGATCGAGTTCACGTACAACAATAGTTGGCATGCCTCGATCAAAATGGCACCATTCAAGCGTTGTATGGGAGGAGGTGCAAATCGCCGTTGTGTTGGGATGATACGTGCAGGCTAATCGGTGCAGGCGACATGATAGTTGAGACGAGGGAGAAGGTTACCACGATTCGTGGTAGATTGTCGACGGCCCGAGTCGGCGAAGTCTTATGCCGATACACGTCGCCGGCCGTTGGAGTTTGAGGTGGGAGATCACGTCTTGCTTAAGGTGTCGCCGACACGGGAGTTTACCGCCCGGTCGGAAGGGTAAACTTAGTCCGAGATATATCGGGCCGTTTGAGATTTTAGATAGAGTTGGAGAGCTTGCGTATCGGTTAGGCTTGCCGCCGTCCCTGAGCCACGTGCATAACGTATTTCATGTTTCCTAGCTTAGGAAGTACGTATCGGACCCTAGCCATATTATTGATTTTGGAGAGATCGAGTTGGGGCCCGACATTACCTTCGAGGAGAGGCCGATTCAGATCTTAGAGCGTCGAGTGAAGCAACTCAGGCACAAAACCACTCCTTTGGTCAAAGTGCAGTGGTCGAGGCATGGATCCGAGGAAGCCACGTGGGAAACGGAGGAGAGTATGAGGTCGAGATACCCCGAGTTATTCGTGTTGTAAGTTCCGGGACGAAACTTATTTTTAGGGGGAGGTGATGTAATACCCGGTTGTAATTCATTCATTTTCATTCAGTAATTATCAGTCTGTAATTGTCACTCAGTGTATTTTCACTCAATTATAATCATTCATCAATCATGTTCATTCACCGTGTTCACCGTTCGGAAAAACTTCGAGTTGTGTATCATTATTGTTCATTGTTTCAACTTTCCTCTTATGAGTTCGACTTTGTTAGATCACCATTAATTTTTGGTAACTCCAAAAATTCTAAATCTTTGCAATATTATAGAGCATCGAATTAGCTTTCCAATGGTTCAAACGGTGAGTCAATCGAGTCAGACGAGAGAGTTATGGTCGTTTTAGCTCACCCGCTCATTTTTGATTATTGGCGATCACTTGCGCCGAACTTCGGCCGTGTCGTCCGACACACCGGCCGTACTCGTCCGTAAATGCCGAAGTCTCGCCTCGGGACCCGGACTGTGTCGTCGCACGGCAGAGTCGAACTCTTCGGATAAGCGAGCCGATCGCCAGACGCCCGCCGTGTTCGAGGACACGGTCGAGTCATCTTGAGTCAGCGTCGGATGGGTCACTATCGGAAGGCCCCTCCGCGCCGCGGCCGTGTCTAGCGAGACACGGTCGAGTCCCTGCTGCCACCAGCCCGCGACCGTGTCGGCGGACACGGTCGAGTCTGTCGACGAGTCAAACCCTATAAATTAGTATTTTGAGCATTTCATCTCATATCTTTCCCTTATCTTCACCTACAACCGAGAGAGAGAGCTTGAGGGAGGGTTTTTCCTTCACAAATCATTTGAGTGTTTTATTTTCTTCATCCTCCTTCGATCATGTAGCTCGGATTGTGGATCTAGCACGTGTTCTTCGGATTATAGGGCTTGAATCTTCAAGAGGTAAGAACTCCTTCAACCCTAGTATGATTTTGGGGAGGGTTTGGTGGTGATCTTGTGTTTTAATTCGAATTAACCGATGTTGTTATTATATTTTGATAGTATTCACGCGACCCATGGTTTTCTTGTTTTTGATTGGGATGAAATCCCGTTGTTATACCATTGACCGATTTCATTTCCTTATGCACTCTTGGTGTCCGATGAATTGTCCCAACGGGTAGAATTAGGATTAATTCTTACCTTTCCACATTATTGAGACTTGTTGTATACCGTTGTTGTGTTAGGAGCGGATTTGGGAGGATTGTTCGGACCAAAACCTATTCCTTCGTTGTTTCCCTTGTTTCATCGTGTTCAAGGCAAGTACATGTATTACATTTCGTTATGTATATTGTGATTCTCGAAATGAATGATGAATGGTGATTTTTGGGTGCGTGAGTTGTGTTCCTTCCACCGGAGTGTCCGACGGGATGTCCGGGGTCGATACTAAGTACGGCGCGGAAGTGGACTTGGGTGCGTGCGTGATTGAACTTCCACCACGAGTGTCCGACGGGATGTCCGGGGTCGATACTAAGGGTACGGCGCGGAAGTGGTATCCCACCCGAGTGTTCGACGGGATGTCCGGGGTCGATACTAAGGGGTACGGCCACGGGATACCATTGTGATTTTGTGATATCGTGATGACTGAAAATCGATGTGATTGCCAATGTAGTATTAGGAATATATATGTGGCAAATGACTTATGTTTGAGATGATTGTGTAAAACCGTTTTTGTATATAATGTTGTGTAATTGTGTACTTGCACTAGCCATTCGAATGCTAACCCCTTAAATGGGGGAAATGCGTCTTATGCATTTCAGTGCAGGAGAAGTGAGGCGAGGCACGGGACACGCACGCAAAGAATGGGCTGGCTTGATGATGTGGCTCGAGTCTGCATTTTTATGTTTTGTCATTGCATGGTCGAGTATTGAAGTTAGACTGTCCATTTTAAAACTTGGTTTAAGTCCCCTGCGTGGGCAATAAATTGATATTTAACCTCTGTTCATGTATTACGTTAAAAATGTTTTGGCCGAGGCCACGACCTTATTTACTTTTGAGTGCATTATTCGGGACTACATTGTGGTTTATATGTCATGTGTTAGCCTGGTAGACCTCACGAGGGTTCTACGGCGTGTAATGTCCCAGTTGTGAATTGGGGTGTTACACAACCACCCAAATTTGACGGTTTTTCCGAGACTCCCACTTGGGACCATTGGTTGAAGGAACTGGAGAAAATTTTTGCTGGAATTAATTGCCCGGACGACAGGAGAGCTCCTATTGCCCAATACTTTCTGATAGGGGAAGCATCCGAGTGGTGGGAAGCTATCCGACCTGCAGATCATGATGCCGATTGGACGGAATTTAAAATGATGATGGAAGCTCAGTATTGCCCTCGTCCTGTGAGGGAAGCTAAAATTCGAGAATTTTTCTCCGCTCAGCCATCAGATGAACCCGTATCCCAGACGATTAAGACGTTTAACCAGCAATTAGCATTTGTTCGACATCCGGTCGTAATGATGCGGAGATGATGATTCATTTTGAAATGAGAATGAAACCGAGAAATCCAGTACATGTCCGGTTTTGAATGTACCACTCTCACTTGATACCAGGATAAGGCGTTGGCGTACGAAATAAAAGAAGCGGCAATGGAGAAGTTTATGGAGTCGAAGAAACAGAAAGTCTCTCGGTACTTTTACGAGCACAAGAGCAATGGGCCCCGCAAGGCCCAGTCTTCTTTTTCTTTCAAGAAACCTCTGCACCCATCTAAGAGCGGAAAGAATTACTAAGGCAGTGTCAGCCACGACGGATACAGCTAGGAAGTGCTTTAATTGTGGTCGCCCAGGCCACCTTTGGCGCGATTGTTTGCGCACCCCAGTTACATGTTTTGACTGCGGACAGGAAGGGCACCGTGCGACGTTTTGCAAGGACGCCACCAAATACAATGGAACCCGTTCATCACAGCCAGTTCAGAAGGAAGCTAGTATCCAACAGACGCAGCAAAGTGTTCAGATGCCTCAAAATTTTGGCCGCGGACGAGGCAGAGGACAATGGGACCGAAAGGGGACATCGAGTGCCGGATCTGTTCCCCCACGTCTGTATGAGATGAGGAGGACAGACGATCAGGATGATCTTTGTCGCATCGTGCATCGAGATCCTTTCCCGGCCGATTAGCGTTTTATTCGATACAGATCTACGCATTCTTTTATATCTTTGTCTTGTGTAAATCGTTTGAATATTTTGGTTTTCATACTTGTGAACCTTATGTTGTTGGTTTACCGAGTGGAGAGAGGATTGTTGGGAACTTAGAGACTAGAGATTTTCTGTATTATTTGGGGGTAGGAGTGGCTCTCAAATCTAATTGTGATAGAAATGCAAGGAGATGACCTAATACTCGGAGACGATTGGCTTAATCGATATGGAGCAATTGTAAATTACCGAAGTAGGAATATTTCGATCGATCGATGATGGCTCAATCTTGTTTGAAGGATGGAAACCAGAAGCTCAGAAAGTTGATCAAAGCAATGAAAGTCATCAAATTGTTGAAACAGTGTATCGGGTCTTGGTGCTATGCTGATGAAGAAAGAAGACGAAATTGTGGAACTTTCATCTATTCCTGTTGTGAACGAATTTCCGATGTATTTCTGACGAGTTACAGGCTACCTCCACGAAGGGATGTAGAATTTACCATTGAGTGGAACCGGAGCTACACCAATTTCTAAGGCGCCGTATCGTATGGCACCTCTTGAAATGTATGAATCGAAGAAGCAATGGAGGAATTCTTGGACAAAGGCTATATTGACCAAGTGTTTCACCACAGGGAGCGCCGATCCTTTTTGTCGAAAGAAGGATGGATCGCTTCGATGTATCGACTATCGAGAGTGAACAAGATGACGATTAAGAACAAGTATTCGTTGCCACGGATTGATGATCTGTTTGACGATTGCAAGGAACAAGTGTTTTCTAAAATCGATCCGAGATCGTGATACCATCACCGAGGATTAAGGAATCGATGTTCCAAAGTCGGCATTCGTAACTCGCTACGGACACTATGAGTTTGTAGTGATGCCATTTGGTCTCACTAATGCACTGCCGTATTCATGCGGTTGATGAACCGAGTGTTCATCGAATATTTGGATAAATTTGTGGTCGTGTTCATTGATGACATTCGTGTATTCTAAGAACCGGAAGAGCATGCACGGCATTTGCGGATTGTACTAGAACTTTTGAGAAGCGAGCAAGCGTACGCCAAACTCTCTAAGTGTGAATTCGCTAAAAGAAGTAATGTTCCTCGGTCATGTCGTATCGTGAAGAGTCCGAGTAGATCCGCAGAAAATCGAAGCAATTATGGATTGGAAACCTCAAAGAACGTGAAAGAAGTCCAAGTTTCTTAGGACTTGCCGGGTATTATCGTCGGTTCGTGGAAGGGTTTTCCAAAATCTCCGCCCACTTACTCGACTCTGCGTAAAACTCGAAAGTTCGAGTGGAGCAGTCGTGTCGACTAGTTTTGACGAATTAAAGAAGAGATTGACGACGGCACCGATTCTATCACTTCCACAGGGGACTGGAGGATTCATAGTTTATAGTGATGCTTCGAACCAAGGACTCGGATGCGTATTAATGCAGAATGACAAGGTGATCGCTTATGCTTCACGGCAGCTGAAACCTTATGAAGTGAATTACCCAACACATGATTTGGAGCTAGCAGCAGTAGTTTTTGCTTTGAAGATCTGGAGGCATTATCTGTACGGGACTCACTGTCAGATCTTTACGGATCACAAGAGTCTCAAATACATCTTCAGTTAGAAGGAATTGAACATGCGGCAAAGAAGATGGTTAGAGCTGATTAAGGACTATGACTTGGAGATTTTGTATCATCCAGGCAAAGCGAATGTAGTAGCCGATGCACTCAGCCACAAGCGTGTTTCTATTCAGATGCTAGAAACGTTGACCTCCCAACTTAGCCTGCAACGAGAGATGATTCGAGAAGGAATTGAAGTGTGGTTACAAAGAGTCCAAGGACAACTGTGCATAATGGAATTAACTTCATCATTAACCGAAGAAATCAAATCTAGACAGGCGGATGATCCTCTGATGATTCGGTTACGTGATGAAGTAATCAAGGGAAAGGCCCCCGGATTCCTAATTCATGATGATGGAATTTTGAGATTCCAGAACCGACTCTGCGTTCCTGATATCGATGTTCTGAAACAGACGATTATGAAGGAAGCTCACAGTTCGCCCTATTCTATCCACCCGGGCACCAGTAAAATGTATAAGGACTTGAAGCAAAATTTCTGGTGGGGCAACATGAAGAAAGATGTAGCGGACTATGTTTCGAAATGCTTGACTTGTCAGCAGGTTAAGATCGAGCATCAACGGCCTGCCGGAATGTTGAAGCCGCTCCCGATTCCTGAATGGAAGTGGGAGGACATATCGATGGACTTTATCACTAATATGCCGAGAACCAAGACGGGAATGAACATGATTTGGGTGATAGTTGATCGTTTAACCAAATCAGCTCATTTCCTAGGCATTAAGGACACATGGGGACCAGAGAAATTGGCACGAGTATTTATTTCGGAGATAGTTCGATTGCATGGTACGCCGAAAACCATTGTTTCTGATCGAGACGGCCGTTTTGTGACTCACTTTTGGAAAGCAGTTCATAAGGCCTTGGGGACCGGTGAACTTGAGATAGCTTATCACCCACGGTGATGGACAATCGAGAGGACTATTCAAATAGTGGAAGATATCTTTGAGGGCTTGTGCCTTAGATTGGTCAACTAATTGGGAAGTTCACCTACCGTTGATTGAATTTACCTACAATAATAGTTGGCATGCTTCCATTAAGATGGCACCGTTTGAGGCATTATACGGGAGGAGATGTAGATCGCCCCTATGTTGGGATGATTCATCAGACTTGATCGGGACAGAACCAGAGATGATCGTACAGACTCGAGAGAAGATAGCCTTGATTCGTGAAAGGCCGTTAACCGCCCAAAGTCGCCAGAAATCTTACGCAGACGTCGTGCCGCCCATTGGAGTTCGATCTTGGAGACCACGTCTTGTTGAAGGTTTCTCCTACTTGAGGATCTTTCGTTTCGGAAGGAAAGGAAAGGCCGAGTCCGAGGTATATCGGACCATTTGAGATCCTTGAGAGAGTTGGAGAGTTAGCATCTGATTGGCATTGCCGCCGTCATTGTGCCATGTTCATAACGTGTTCCACGTATCCCGATTCTGAGGTATATACCAGATCCTAGTCATGTCATTGATTTCAGCGAGATCGAAGTTGCTCAAGATGGGACGTTTGAAGAAAGACCGGTCAAGATACTCGAGAGTCGAGTTAAGCAGTTGAGGAACAAACCAATCGTTTTGGTCAAAGTTCAATGGTCACGCCATGGAGTGGAAGAAGCCACATGGGAAATGGAAGATGGCATGAAGTCCAGATATCCCGAGTTATTTCCGTCTTGAGTTTCGGGACGAAACTCCTTTTTAGTAGGAGAGTATGTAATATCCGGATTTATTACTGTGTATTTTACCTGTATTCGAACCCTGTATTATTCGGATTTGTGATTTTGACTATTGGAGTATGATATTTCTTGCATTGGCATCCTTGTACTTAAGTATAACATCATGCAAAATTTCTCATGCAAACTCGTGATAGCGCACGCTAAAAATGTAGCTTAACGCGCGCTATCGGGCTACTACTAGCGCACGCTATGCATGTAGGAGTTGCGTGCGCTAAGAACTCAATTATTGAGCGGGATGGCTAGCACATGCGCCAGCCGGGACATGGGTCCGGATAAGATTCCCGCGGATGAACAGGCGATTAAAGTCAACTCTTATTAGCGCACGCTAAGGAAAGCTTAGTAGCGTGCGCTAACTTGTTAAAATGCGGAATATTATAAATGGGACAACAACCCGTTTTATCTTTCATTTCTTTCGCCCATTCTTCATTCTTGAGAGGCCAGAGAGCTTTAATCACCCCTCTAACACACTGAGAACATATATTAGTGATCCTTGAATATTGGTTATCACTTGTGAATGATCATTGAAGAGAAGTAACACCTTGGAGTGGCACATAACCAACCAGAGTCGGATTCTACCTTGTGGTTCAGTGATTTCGGCATATTAAGGTATGTTCAACCTATCACCAGTCCTAGATTTGGATTCCAAGGGATATGATGATCATGTTAACGAGATATTGAATTTCATTAGTGAATTATTCAACAACATCATGTTTAGAAGATTGGAATGTCTACAATTACGATATTATTGTTAGAACCTTGAAGTCAGCATCCTAGTACTTCAAATGATGAGAGAATCATTCAAGTTAACATTAGTATGATTTATGTTATCTTTGTGATCATGAAGTGGAGGAGATGTTATAAGAACTTAAGGGAAGAATCATCTTAGGAAATATTCTTTCGTATAAGTTGGAATTGTTAGTTCACCTCAAGATGAAGTCTGAATATGTATAATGATAGTAGAATCTAATACATCAATAGGAGATCACCAACTTCGCATGAGGATTGTAATCAAGATGGATTATGGTGTTATGACTATTATACGTATACTTGCATCTCGAAGTTGTTATTATCCTTGAGATCATTCATAAGGGTTATGAACATAACATGAAGTCGGATAACAAACATCAAATCACCGAGGAATTCGTTTACTTCATCACCATTTGTAAAATCTGCGCCCTCGGTGGCGCCATGCACTCTTAGCGTGCGCTAAGCTACGTTAATTAACGTGCGCTATCATGTATGTTTAGCGTCGCCACATTTGCAACTTAGCGTGCGCTAAGTCATCAAAGCGAGTCGATTGGTGACTTGGTGAAATCTTGGCCGTGCATGATTAGCGTCGCTAGCCGTGTGTATTGCGTGCGCTAACGAGTAGCATTAACGTACGCTACATAGGATGCGTAGCGTGCGTTAATCTATCCAGCGGTGCATATTAAGGACTTCCTACCGTAATTGTTGAATTGTTAGACGTTAAATGCGGCATGAAATGAATTCTGCTATTTCTTTTGTTAAGGTTCGAGCTTAACACGTGATTGATCGAAGGGGACGACCTTCGAGTATTTTGATATTTGTGGAAGTTTATTCTTGTCAACGAACCGAGGCAAGTACTCTAATTAGAATTGTTTATATTATGACAATTATGATGTGATTGTATCGTGTAAATATGTTGTGAATATATGTCCACCATGCGTTGATCCGACGGGAATCATCATGGGAATCTATAGGCGTGTGCTGGATCGTTGGGACAGTAGTTCCACCATGTGTTGGTCCGACGGATTATCATGGGAATCTATAGGCTGTGTCTTGTTGGATCGTTGGAATACCATCAGTATGTTGAAACTGTTATGATATGATATGTGTTGTGAATATTCTCGTTGGAGAAACTTGTTATGATATAATTGTTGATTATATCACTGTTGTATGATTATTGTACTTGTACTAGCATCGTTGTGCTAACCCCTTCGGGGGTGAACATTTGTGTATGTTCAGGATCCAGAGAGCGAAACAACCACCGGAGATGCATGGCACGAGGTGCAGTGATGTTCCTAGGGTTTCTTTATGCATTATTTGTTGGTTATTTTAATAAGTACTCGAGTACGTCGTCAATTTATAATGTTTGGATTTTAGTGATGTAATAATAACTCTTCTTGGAATATTTGTAATTTCGGTTTTGAACCAGTCGGTTGAATTTTATTTCAGAAATTTCATAAATTGGTATCTGTTATTGTCATTTCCTTTATTCAGCCTTGTAAATTCTTATGTAAAGGATTTACGGCGCTGTAATATTCCTGAATATATCGGGGGTGTTACAGTCCGTGAGAGCAAGAAGCAGAAATACACCGGGAACTTTTTGGGCCACAAGGGTGGGGGTCAGCAGAAATCCCATTCTGCTAACTTTCCCGCTGGTGGTGGTCCAGCTCGTTCTACTGGGGGTTTCTGGGGAACTACCAGTACTCCTTCTTGGGATGTGAAGGGTTTTAACTGTGGCCAGCCGGGCCACATCAGTCGTAATTGTCCGAGCCCTTTGCTGACGTGTAATCGGTGTGGCCAGCCGAGCCGCAAAGCTGCTTTTTGTGCCGAGAGAGAGAGAATTCTTGGTTCCCGGGTTTCCATTCCAGCGCCTAGGGAACCAAGTGTGAATCAAGGATCGTTTGCTTCTCAATCTCCGCCGAGTGCTAGTAGAGGGAGAGGTCGGGGTCAGCCCGCTAAGGGGGGAGCTTCCAGTGTCGGCTCCGTCCACCCGCGTGCCTACGAGATGAGGAGGGTCGATGATCCAGTCGCCACCGTAGCTACAGGTACTGTTCACATTCATTCTCATCCTGTTAGTGTGCTTTTCGATTCGGGTGCTACGTATTCATCCATCTCCTTGGATTATGTGCGTTGTTTGGGTCTCGACAGTTTGACGCCTTGTGAACCTTTCATCATTAAGCTTCCTAGCGGTGATAGGATCGTTGGTGATTAGGAGGTTCGAGACTGTTCTGTGTTTATTTGCGAGAGGGCTTGGCTCTTTGATCTTATTGTTGTGGGTATTGAGGGTGAGGATTTAATTCTCGGGGATGATTGGCTCGAGCGACGTGGTGCGATCATGAACTACCGCATGAGAATCATCACTATGTTAGCCAAGGACGGCACCGAGCACTCTTTCGCAGGGCGAAAGAGGGGAAACCAGAAGTTTGTTATTAATGCCTTGAAGGCGATGAGACTCCTGCGAAAGGGGTGTATTGGTTATTGGTGCTATGCCTTGAAGGCAGAGAGTGGTGGAGTCGAGCTTTCGTCAATTCCAGTTGTTAGTGAATTTCCTGACGTTTTTCCTGACGAGTTACCGGGTTTGCCACCAAACCGTGAGGTAGAGTTTGCTATCGAGTTAGAGCCGAGTGCGGCTCCGATTTCAAAGGCGCAGTATCGTATGGCACCTTCCGAGATGGCCGAGTTGAAGAAGCAGTTGAGTGAGCTTCTTGAGTCGGGATATATTCGACCGAGCGCTTCGCCTTGGAGCGCACCAGTTCTATTTGTGCGGAAGAATGATGGTTCACTGCGTTTATGTATCGACCATCGCGAGCTAAACAAGGTGACCATCAAGAACAAGTATCCCTTACCGAGGATTGATGACTTGTTCGATCAGTTGCAGGGAGCGGCAGTATTCTCGAAGATTGACTTGGGATCGGAGTACTATCAACTTCGGGTGAAGGAGTCCGATGTTCCGAAAACAGCTTTTCGGACGAGATACGGACACTTTGAGTTTGTGGTCATGCCATTCGGGTTAACCAACGCGACGGCGGTGTTCGGATAAATGTGTCGTCGTCTTCATTGACGATATCCTTATTTATTCGAGGAATGAGGAGGAGCACGCGCATCATCTGCGAGTGGTATTAGACATTTTGAGGACCGAGCAACTCTATGCAAAGTTCTCGAAATGTGAGTTCTGGCTGAAGGAGGTGATGTTTCTAGGTCACGTGATTTCAGTCGAGGGAGTCCATGTGGATCCGCAGAAGATCGAGGCAGTGTTGGATTAGGCACTGCCTGAGAACGTGAAGGAAGTCCGTAGTTTCTTGGGTTTGGCTGGATACTACCGTAGGTTCGTCGAGGGATTCTCGAAACTAGCTCGGCCACTTAGACAGTTGCTCCAGAAGTCCAAGACGTTCGTCTGGAATGACTAGAGGCAGGCGAGTTTTGAGGAGCTGTAGAGGCGTTTAACTTCAGCCCCACTGTTGGCGTTGCCGTGTGGCAACGAGGGTTTTGTTGTTTATAATGATGCTTCGGGTCAGGGTCTTGGGTGCGTATTGATGCAGCACGGCAAGACCATTGTGTATGCGTTGAGACAGTTGAGGCTGTACGAGCTCAACTACCCTTCTCATGATTTGGAGTTAGCGGCAGTTGTTTTTGCGCTCAAGATTTGGTGTCACTATCTTTTTGGCTCTGTATGTTAGATTTTTACCGATCATAAAAGTCTAAAGTACATATTCACTCAGCGGGAGTTGAATATGAGGCATAGGAGGTGGTTGGAGTTGATTAAGGATTATGACCTCGAAATCCTTTATCATCCGGGCAAGGCGAACGTCGTTGCCGATGCCTTGAGTCGGAAACCGATTGCGTTGAGGACACTTGAGATCCTTACGTCTCGATCTGAGCTTCAACGGGTTTTGATAGAGTTGGATGTTGAGATTTTATTGCCGGGAGCGGTCAGTCAACTTTGCGCTTTAGAAATTTCGTCGTCGCTGGTCGATAAAATTAAACTAAAGCAATTACAGGATCCGATGATTTCTGAGATTCGGGAAAATGTTCTCAAGGGAAAGTCCACCGGGTTTGTGATTCACGAAGCTGGTGTGTTGAGATTCCAGATTCGGCTCTGTGTACCGAACGACTTGGAATTGAGGCAGAGTATTTTGCGAGAGGCCCATGCTAGACCTTACTTCGTTCATCCTGGTTCGAGTAATATGTACAAGGACCTGAGGAGGAATTTTTGGTGGAATGATATGAATGAGGAGGTCGCACGGTTTTTAGCGAGATGTTTGACTTGTCAGCATGTCAAAATCGAGCATCAGGGACCGGCTGGGTTATTGCAGTCTCTTCCCGTCCCGGAATGGAAATGGGAGGATATTTCGATGGACTTCGTCACGAGCCTGCCGAGATCGACATCGGGCATGAATATGGTTTAGGTGATCATGGATCGTGTGACCAAGTCGGCACATTTTCTGGGCATCAAGGATACTTGGGGTCCGAAAAAGCTGGCTCGGGTGTTTATTGCACAGATTATGAGACTTCATGCTACTCCGAAGTCTATTGTTTCGGGTCGGGATGGTCGTTTCGTATCGCACTTTTGGCAGGCAGGGCATAAGGCGTTGGGTACTCGTTTGCGTCTGAGCACTTCTTTTCATCCTCAGTCGGATGGGCAGTCGGAGCGCACTATCCAGACGTTTGAGGATATGTTGTGCGCTTGTGCTCTCGATTGGAGCAGTAACTGGGAGGAGCATTTACCATTGATCGAGTTCACGCACAACAATAGTTGGCACGCGTCGATTCGCATGGCACCGTATGAGGCACTTTGTGGGCGGCATTGTCGATCACCGATTTGTTGGAATGACGCATTCGATCTGCTTGGGACCGAACCGAATATCGTTATGGAGACGAGGCGGAAGGTGGAATTGATTCGCGAGAGGATGTTGACTGCTCAGAGTCGATAGAAGTCGTATGCTGATGTTCGTCGTCGACCTTTGGAATTCGATGTGGAGGACCACGTTTTGCTAAAGGTGTCGCCGACGAAGGGGGTTTTCCGCTTCGGGAAGAAGGGAAAGTTGAGCTCGAGATTTATTGGGCCCTTTGAGATTCTCGGGAGAATCGGTGAATTGGCATACCGTTTGGCGTTACCTCCGGCCTTGAGTCACGTTCATAGCGTTTTCCATGTTTCCCAGTTGTAGAAATATGTTCCAGATCCTAGTCACATCATCGATTATGGTGAGATTGATATCGCTGAGGATATTACTTTCGAGGAGCGCCCCTTGAAGATTTTGGAGCACCGTGAGAAGCGGCTGAGGCATAAGACCATTCCCTTGGTCAAGGTGCAGTGGTCGAGGCATGGTGTCGGGGAGGCAACTTGGGAAACCGAGGATAGCATGCGTGCTAAGTACCCCGAGTTGTTTGTTTCTTAAGTTTCGGGACGAAACTTATTTTTAGAGGGGTAGAATGTAATATCCTCATTTTTATTTTCCCGGTACTTTCTCGATTTGGTGTTTTTCTTGTCTTGGTGTCTCGTGTGTAACCGTATGTGTATTTCGGGAATACTTATTTTCGGATTTATTTTACTCAATTCCACAATTGTTGGCTTCTTCATCGCTTATTGATCTGATTCTCGTAATTGTTGTTCGGAACCGCCATTTCGGGGTTGTCGTAAATCCATTGTATGTTATCATGCGTATTGTTTTGTTCCGTTTGATGCTTCGGTCGTGTTTCGGTGTTTAAGACCGTTGTTATTCTGTGCCTAACGCGCGCTAATATTATTGTATAGCGCACACTAAGCATCCTTCAGTAGCGCACGCTACGCTTGTTGGTAGCGCGCGCTAGCGAGTTGAGCCCTAGCAGTGGCAGTGAGCCTGTTTCTGATCTCAGTCCTCTGGATTAACGGTTTAGCGCACGCTACGTTTGTCTAACGCACGTTATTGTTGAGGTCTAGCACGCACTAAGTGTTCGGTAGCGCTTAACGCGGCGATCAAGATCTTGGACAGCTTTACTCTGACTCGGCCAGTGCCCTGTAGCGCACGCTATAGCCCGATAGCGCGCGCTACCGAGACGCTGTTAGCGCATGGTAGCGCACGCTAACGCGATCAGGTGAGTACTGAGCAGTTTACTTCTGGACTCGGCTGATGTCCAGGTAGCGCACGCTATGGCCCGATAGCACGCGCTACCGAGAGGCCGTTAGCGCACGCTAATGGTCCAGAACTTTAAATTCTGAACTGGGGTGTTAGCGTTCTAGACTGGGTTATTATTCGATAGCGCATGCTAACTTGTAATTGTTAGCGCACGCTAATAACCCTCTGGTTATAAAAACCAGAGAGTTGACCCGAAATAGTCCATTTCTTCTACTTTTCTTTTCTCTGCCGAGAGTTGGGCGATTGGAAACTTGGAAGTGTGGCGATTTTCATCATCTATTCAAGATCTTGAGTCTCTAACACCAGATTATCATCATTTAATCATCTTCTACCACTTGAATCGAGGTAAAACTTCTAGAACCCTATTTTGGGGGGCAGATTTGGGGGTTTTCACGTTTTCGTCCGATTCGTTCCGTTTTGTTGGTTAATTCATGATGAATATGATTAATCTTGTTGATATTCTTAGTTTTCCTACGGATTCATGGTATATTTCAAGGTTTTTGCGTAATCGAGAGGGTTTGGTTGTGGTTCGCCCTCGTTGTTGTTCTTGTACGAATATACATGAATCGTAGGTGGGTTTTCGGGTATATTCCATTTCTGTATTTGTTTAGAAATGGTTGTGATTGTATTCTTCGAATCGTTAGGTTCGGTTTCGCCGGTTCCTCGCGGTCGTGTTTGATTCTTCCTTTCCGTTCGTGTCACCGTCTTTTGATCGAGGCAAGTACCCTTATGGGCCAAAAGGATATTATCCGTAATAAGCCGCCCCTGAACGAATCCACTCTGGTTCGGAGAGATAACAAGGGGGAGGACAGAAGCGAGCCGAGTGTTGAGGATTTTCGAGATAATCTTATTGGTCACATTACACAGACTAATAGGCCGGTAATCTGACCAATCGCTCAGAACATGCTTCTTCGGGATCAAGACGACTGTGGTCGCCGTGAAGGCCATAGGCATGGGACGACCATCAAAGAACTCGAGAACAACCCCCTCCACATCGGAAGATACAATCTCCCAATAATGCTGAAAAAATAAAGAAGAAAACCCGTCGGGCCCAGAAGCGCTGTGTGGATCAATATCAAAAACCACAGCACGAATATCCTGGGAAAACGGGGGGACGCATAAACTATCAGAATCAAAATAAGGGGGGATAGAAGGGAAACAAGTGTCATACGGGGGGGCGAGAACATCACCATCGGATGTTAGCAGAGAGCTAAAGTAATTCACATCAGATGAACGGATGTCCGACTCTACAGCAAGTGTCGTACCATCATCCTAGATGCTGTGAATATGCGACTGGAAATGCTTCTGCTTCGCAAAACCCTGAAAGAAACGGGAGTTACGCTCGCCCTCAGCAACCCAACAAACTGCAGCCTTCTGTTTCCAGAAATCTTCCTCCATGGAGAGACGAAGTTGGTACTCAGCACGAAAACGGTGATAGCGGTTCTATTCTCCGGAGTAGGATCCGAATCATATCGCCGCTCGGCCTCGTCAATAGCCCTCAAGGCCTCATCCAACTTCGCATGAAGATTTCCAAAGACAGGCCAGTTCCACTGTTTCAGTCTGCGCTTAACCCTAAGGAGTTTAGCGTGTAGATTACACATGCCAACTAATCCAGTCGGGGTAAGCCAGACCTCCCTAACAGTGTCCAGGAATGTGTGATGATGGATCCACATACTCTGGAAACGGAATGACAACTTGTGACGAGTCGAGGAAAATCGACACTAGATAAGAAGGGGCGCATGGTCCGAATGAAGGCGAGGCAGGTGAGTAACAGTAGAAACTGCAAACACGTTCAACCATGCTTCATTAAATAAAGCACGGTCTAGCCTTTCCCTCAAACCATTACGCTCCCAAGTGAAAATATCGCCCTCACAGCCCGCGTCAATCAACTCACAGTCAGCAATAGCCTCTGCGAAGTCAAGGATCTCAGGTGTGCGGTAGGTGGACCTACCCCCGCGTTCATGCGAATGCGGGAAGATGTTGAAGTCACCACTAAGTAACCATGGCAACCCCTCTACTTCCAAAGCAATCTCATAGAGGGTGTCCCAAAGGGCGTAACGACCAGCACGGACGGTGCTGGCATAGACATTAGTGATATAAATAGACTGGGGGAGAAGGAGAGAAGAAATAGAAAGATGAAGGACTTGATCGGTGTCCAACAGAACCTGGTACTGAAAGCCAGAAGAGGAGAAGAACCATGTCTTATTAGATCGGTTAAAAAATCCCGACGCAAAGCCTAAAGACGAGTATGAAAAAAAAGCTAGCATTGGAACCTAGGTTCCCAAATGCCAATAAAAGAAAATCTATGAGAACGGTGGAGATGTCTAATACGCTTCTGTGCTCCGGTGTTAGCCAGACCACGAGCGTTACATGTCAAAATGAGGATCGACATGACTAACCAACCGACTTAGACGGAAGCCTAGAACGCTGATTGGAGCGGCCCCGTCTCTAGGGTATGCCCTGCCGAGCAGATGTGCCCTCATTCGAAGGCGATGCAGATCGCACCTTGATAGGGGAGAGGATCCATGAGACGCTGCCCTTTCTCGTGTGGGGGTCGAGGATTCAGAGGCAGCTTTACCCCTTGTCGTGACTCCAGGGGCAGCAGAAGAAGGCAACAGTCATCTCTTAACAGGGGGCTTTGGTGCCCTCGGGAGAGGCACCATAGCCGACGAAGAGATACTGGACTCAGAAACCTCAAGCTGAGTACGGTTAGGAGCGCACTCAGTTTGAGAAATAGAGGGAAGAGAGGGGAAAAAATAAATGGAGGGAGGGGGAAGCTCATAGACCACCATGGCCAAGGTATCAGGCTCCCCGATGATCGGCTCATCGCGGCGACCCTCACTGGCATGGAGCGAAGGGGAAGACTCACGGAGTCTTGATGGTAAAGGAACAGTGGAAGACTCTGTGTCGTCATCAATGACAAGCTCCTCATCAATACTGCATCCACTAACATCGCTACCCAAAATACTCTCCTTATCACACACACTAATAATATCATCGCTCCCTACTAAATCTTCCTCCTCTCTAGAAGAGGAGGCCAAAGATACAAAATATGAATGCTGTCCAGTGACAATCGTACCCTTGGGGATAACCCCGTATATTTAGGCCCTTTAGAGGCCTTAGGAGCTGTCGGTAAAACAGGAGACTTAGGGGCTATAGGAGGGGCCGGTTGCGCCTTCTGTTTCTTAGGGGGAGCAGCAGAAGGCTTCTTACGCTGGGGTGGCAGAGGTCGTTCTTTGTTGCCATCTATGTAGCAACTAGAGGGCTCGTGCCCCACATGTGAGCAGAGAGAGCAATATAACGGATCTCTCTTGTAAATCACACGCTGCGTGAGAACGTGTTCATCAAACTCGGTCTCAGTCTCAGGAACTCTGGGCGCCAGGAGATCAATCTCGACGCACACACGAGCGACATAGAGTGGTCAGTGTGTAGCTGTCGGCGCATCCACTAAGATAGGGTTGCCAATAGCCTTGGCAATCATATATAGAGCACGTGGATGGAATAAATGAATCGGGAGGCCCGGGAGCCTACTCCAAATCGGGCAAATCGAAGTCTCGGTCTTAACAAAAAATCTAGGGGTCCACTTAAATACACGGGAGGGGCATCCTGAAAAGTTCCAATTAGATCCTAACCACAATCGTCTATAGTCTTCTTCATTTTCAAATTTAATAGCAATATGACAATAATTAAGCCAACTCCAACTGCATTTACCCCTCAGTTTCATATTAGTCAATCCAGCGGACACATCTCGAGGGGTGGGAATAATATGTGAAAACTTAAGAATTAAGGTACGTTCCCACGATGCAGCTAAAGTACACATATCAGAAGTAGAAAAGAATACACGCAATTTCTCATTAACGGAGGAGAGAGAACCAAAAGGACATACCTTCGCTCCGTCAAAATTAAAAGATTTCACTGTCGAGCCGGACTGTTGAAGATTTACGGGCATCTGAACCAATCCCGTCGGATTATTCACCATATGAGCATAAGAGGCTTTCGGCCGGAATACCTTGGCATTCTCGATCACTGGAGGACGATTGACCGTGGAGGCTAAAGTCGGGTTTGGGTGGTTCCCGACAGCAGCTTCGGGTATTTTGGATGATGGGTCAGTTTGATTCTGATTGGGTTGAAAAGTAATATGGTTGGGCTGGGGAGTAGGTGGGGCGGGTTGAGTATGTGGGCTGGGGGGTTGGGTAAAAAAAGAGGTTTGGGGCTGGGAGAAAATCGAGCCAGGTGTGGGCTGGGAAATAAAGGTTATAGGCTGAGTGTGTGGGCTAGAGGGCTGGGAATTAATGGGGGTTGTAGGCTGGCGGATGGGTTGTGTAATGGCTGGGCCGGGAAAATTAATGGGATTGGTATGGTTGGGCCGGGAAAATTAATGGGATTGGTATGGCTGGGCTGAATGGGGTCGAATTGTATTATTTTGTGGGGCTTATAGTAATTTAGGATGGTATTTTGCTTGGGTTTAGGATAGGGGTGGGCATGGGACGGGATGGGACGGGCCTGGGGTCATCCCACGTCTCGTCCCGTGTAATAACAAGTGAGACGGGATTGGTGATTTCATAATTTCATCCCGCGCGGGCCTTATCCCGATTGGGACGAGACGGAACGGGACGGGACGGGTTTAGTCCCGCATAAAAAAGTTCAAACTATAAATTAAAAAAAAGTAAGAAAATCTACATCTAAATTCGAGAAAAATATCCAACAAACAATTTAATAGTCTAAATTAAACTTTTAAAATATCAATTCTTAACATTGAATACAACATATCCATTTTTTTTTTGAAAAAACATCAGTTACTAACTTTATATCGGTTGATTAGATTTGTGTATCATTATAATATACATATAGTAAAAAATAAAAATAGTTTATTGTTAAAAATTAATTAAAAAAGGGTTACAAATAATAAAAATATATAGTTTTAAAAAGAATTAAAACTAGCGGGACGGCAGGCGCTTACAGGCCTCAGTTTTTGTCCCGTGTCCCGTCCCGTAGTTACTCTAATGGGATGGGACGGGACGGGCCTAGTGTTTTCAATTTTGAATTCCGTCCTATCCCGGATAATTTTGGAATGGAACCAAGACGGGATCGGGATTTTGATTTTTTGTTCCCACCCCTCTAGGATGCAGTGGTCCAATTAGAGAGGTTGGCTTAGCAGGGGTTGTGAAGGGTTTATTAGCAGGAGAAGGACCAGCGGCAGTGGGCTGGAATTAGGATATGGGTTGAGTAATAAGTTTGGGCCAAATAAGTGCCGGCCCAGAATGGTTTGGGATTAAATCAAGAGGACTAACCTCAGTTTCTTCTATCTGGGCCGTAGGCTGGACATATGTAGTTTGTGTGCATGTTGGGCCACTACTCACGGCCTGGACCGGGAAATCAGAGGTTGGCAACAGGCCCAAAATGAAAGGCAAGCCCGGAACCATCATCTTCCCTATATTACGGGTGTTTTCTGCAACTAGGGTTTCAAAGGGCAGTAACCCTAATTTTTGTGGCGCCTCCACTGCAGAAGACGAGCTGGCAATGGCGGTTGCTGACCGGATGATCGGAGCTTCATTTTCGGTAAGACTAGATTTAGGAAAACCTATGCTTTTCGAATTCATGGCGGAGCTATTATCTGCAAGGCGACGCTGTTCAGAATGAAAAGACAGCGACTGCTTTGGTGAAGACGATGGCGATGGCGATGGCGATGGCGATGGCGATGGCGACGGCGATGGTGATGATTCCGGGCTGTGGCGGACGACATCAGATGCTGCCGAAAACATTGATGTTGTCTTTTCGGGTGTTCGAGACGCCCGTTTTTTCCTCGGCATGTACGTAAACTGCTTCAGTCGCCAGAGAAGTCGACGGCAGACATGGGAAGAAGCAACTGGTGTATGTGGCTTGGAAAGGCGATAGCGGATCTGTGACCGATTGGTGAAGGCGACGTCAGAGCTGGTCGGGGAAGTGTAGGCGACCGAGCAGGCAATTTTCACCTTGAGTATGTGAAAATCGTCGGTCTCGCGGAGGCTGCTGTCGGCGTTGGTTCTAGCTGAAACTTGTTGGCGAAGGTTCGGGAGATGAAGGAGAATTGGCTGGTGGGTGAGATGGCCAGAGATGATGGCCGGGTGGTGGTGCAGTTGAGGAGGGAAATGGCGCCGTGTGTATAATTCCCTTAATTATTGTTAGTAAAGCCAATAAAAACAGCGATATCAAATCGCACCAAGATACGTGGTGTATGAAACAACCAAAAGTATCGACTTTCAACAATTCCGTGACTACCCTGGGATCATCACACAGTTTTCTTCAGCGCAAAGAGATATCAACTTTTCTCGTGGTCTCATCCACCGAAAAGTCTCGTGGGAGATACAGAACGAAGAACCTATGTCTCCGAAAGAATTCTCAAAAAGAGAATTAAAATAGGGACAAGTTTAGGTAATTACCTCGATTATTAATTGGGCAAATGATATGGAGCAATAGGTGGTGTGCTTCGATCTATCGATTGGTACTCGATGCAACGACGTGAAACCAGAGGCATAATTTTGGCGAGTCCGGAAAGTCACAAATTAATTCGATGTTCGGATCTTTGGACGGAAACTTTGAATCGGGTCGGATAAGCTGTGTTGGATTGGGTCACAGCTTCGGGCAGTGGGCGCTGGGCTGGATCGGGTCGGACTGCACGGCGAGAGGTGGAGCTCGGTGCGGGACTTACTGCGGCAAGTCGAGTCGGAGGGTCGGCGACGGAGGGATCAGACGAATCGGACTGCGGGTGGCGAGACTTGGCGTGGAGCGATATGGACTGCAACTTCGGTGGGGCTGGTCGGATAGGACGGTGGGAAAACCGGGCAGCTGTGTTCGGGGCTTGGTTGTGGCGGTCAATCGAGGCAGGGGCCAGGCAGGGATGGTCAGATAGCAGAGGCGGGGGCCTGGGCTGACGGGATCGGTTCAGCGGAAGGCGGCGGTGGATCGATGTTGATCAGTCGCGGCGGAAGGCGGCGATGCATGTCGCGGGGCTCGATCGGACGATCTGGACTGGCGCTGCTCGGGTTGGATCGCGTGGAGGTGTACGACAAGGGGTCCGGGCAGGTCGCGACTTCTGGCTTGGGACTTCGGCAGCAGTGGCGGCGGGTGGCGGGCGGGGGGTTCGGATAGGGTTTCAGCCGATTAGTTTTTTTTCCAGAATCCATAAAAAAATTTGGAGCAACATACTGATAATGTATTTCGGGAGATTGTGTAAAAGCTGTAAAAATAAATCAGTAAAGTAATCAACTGTATTCATAACACTGGTAGATGAGGCCTTTATATAGGTTTTACAATGAAAGTCCATCCATACATAGGATTCCTAATTAAGATAAGACACCTAATGTGATCCTACTACCTCTAAAATGATCTAGAACCCTTCTATCCATGTATCCTACTATAAACAATATTAGACAAGAGAAGGATTGAATCGTAATTCCCGAGACAATATTTATAATATATTTAGATTTTATGGTGGCATAGAGTAGAAGAAAAAACAAAATTACAATATTAAAAACAATTAAATTTCGAAGAAAGACCATTAGACCAACATTATGAGTTAGTTACTCAACATTCACTGCAAACACTACCCTGACGACGTGTGTGCCATCAGACAACCTTATGTCTCCATAATTATAGCCCTTTGATGCTTGCTTACCATCAAAGAAAACTTTAAAAGATGCCGTCCTCAGACCTTCTGTAAAGACAATCGTTTTCGGGACAATGTTAACTTTCAAACCTGGAGGAGCATTTACAGATGAAACATATGTTGCATTGAGCGATGATCCCATGTTGGTGGCCACTCTTTTCACCTTTCTTGGCCCCTCGTGTTGGTTTAGTCTGCCTATGGAAATGGAAGGATAGTTGATACTCGAAATGAGTTGATCGTTCGGCTTCTTTGGGCACGTAAATTTCGTATTGGACGTCATTGACCTTATGTCTTTCTGTTTGTAGCCATAGCAACAGAGGAAATATAGATGGTCACTGATGGTGGTCTCAAATGCTAGGCCAGGATCAAGAGCTTTGATTGGACGAATTTGTCCTGCTCCAACTTCGTGAGGATTCGCAGAAAACCCGGAGGTGTTTGTCAATGTTTTCCCCATGTTGTTTGATGTGGATGCTGAATGATTGAAATTATGGACAAATATGAGGAAATATAAATGACGGAAGCTTTTGATACAAATTATGGATAATTACAAAAACTACCCCTGAGCTTTAGTCTAGTTACCAAAAAAAAAATAGGAAAGGAAAATTTTTATGAGATATTGTAGGTATACTTAGCTAGCTTTTGAGCTTGGTTGTGCAAGAGAAATTCAAAGGACATGAAAGGTGGGTCAAAATTCGTCCAATGGGTTTAATTATTTATATTTATTTTCTTGAGGAAGAAAATGAGTTCGAAACTTCAAAATAGCATTTGTTTAGAAATACAGATATCCCCTTCACGTGCGTAGGTTGCATTCATCATCCATATTGATGGTCCATTTACGTAAGATAAACAAATATCAAGGGCGATTTGTAATTTCAGTAGATAAGTAGGCCATTCTTGCAATTAGACTAAACTTCAGGTGTAGACGTGTAGTTTTTATAATTAACCTTCCATGTTGTAACGATATCTCTTCATATGATTTTTCATCTCACAAGAGGTTGTTTTAGTAGAATACGCGTTGCATTACTTAACACGCAATCTGTTGTTCGATTTTTATGGTGCAACGAATTCGAGAGACAAACATATGCAACTATACGGTTGTGAGTAAAATCACGGCCACACACAATTACTTCCATACTTCACAGTTGTATGTACATTTATATCGTTCCGTTAATGTTTTACCTGTTGTCATCAGTGCTGACTTGATGACGGAGAAACTCCACTGAGGATGCACCGATTTGATGAAAGCCATAGCACCAGTAACATGAGGACAAGCCATTGATGTTCCAGACCTAATGCCGAATGATGATGGCTTATTATCAGGTGCACTGTACTCTGATCGTATCTTTGGTACAATTGCTGCTATAATGGCCACCCCAGGTGCTGTAATATCTGGCTGTATAAATACTAACAACATGTGTGAAATGGCGGCAGAGTTATCGGATATCGAAAAAAAAATGGGCTAAGTTACTATAACTTCCACCTTGAGGATATTTTCGGTGAGTCCGCCAGGGCCTCTCGAAGAGAAAGACGCAACAATTGGAGATGGCTTGAACGGTTTTGTTTCTTTTGCTTCAAGAATTGTTGCAGTAGGGTTCCTGAGTGAAATAAGTCATAATGCGAGTAAATAACTACTTTTGATGAAATTAAAAAAAAGAAGAAGAAGAAGGTACTATTCATTTTCTTTGTCTTCATCAGTTGGAGAAGTGGTAGGTAGGAGGGCAGCAAATAATCTCAAGAAAAACTGTTAGAATCAGGCCGAACCTTGAGTAAACACCGTGTAAATGGTGAGCTGATATTACAAGGCTCGTGGTAAATAGTTGTTTTTTGTTGAAGTTTCTGAAATTGGTTATACTTTTTCATGATTGTATGTATGTCGAACAGACAACACTTTTTGTGTTATTCGTTCTACGATAATATCAATGAACTAAATATACTTACTTAGTGGAGCTGATGTAATGGAGGATCTGAGAGCCTACAGTTTGTCCAACTTGTGCAAAGGGATATGTGCCTGAATCAAATGGTGCAATATCTCCTTGCCCGTCTATTATGATTATTCCTTTTCCTTTTGCATCTTCCACAACTAATCTCTTTATCGTCCTTGAGACATCCGGCTCGTCATTCATACACACTACAATCTTTCCGGCTACTTTCCTCGAATCTAAAGATCCCGGTATACAGTTCCTGCATTATACATGGAATCAAAATTTCTATTTTGTGAGCTTTAAGACGGAAGAACAGATGCATACATGATTTTTAGAAGATACATTTTTCAGGATATCTTTGCAACTTGAAAATCTTTGAAGATTTTCTTTACCTCTTTGGAGGTGGTACTATTATCAAAGGGCAAACCATATGCGCTAAAGCGCTCACCGAGACTAGTGTGGGTGGGTGGGGTGGGAGGGGGGTACGGTACATAAAATAAGTATTTTTTTTCGGAATGTTTCCAGTTATATCTTAATTAATAGTTGGAAAATAATTTTGGACCATACATATTCATATAAGTAAGGGAATGAGATGTAACAAGATAGAAGTATGACTTTCTATGTGATGAAATCATTTATTAGAATAGGACTTTTAAGTGGGAATGAAATTTTTCGCAAACCATATTAGCCGTAATTTAACAACTACAAGCATTAAAGCGTGCGAATGATGCTTTATATTGCAGAAAACACTCCCCAAAAAAAACCCACCTAGCATCAGATGCTGAAGTGAAAGTTGTCCCAACCTTTTCCCCCAAAGCCAGAGGATATCTCTTACCATGTCTCAGTTGAGAGAAATTGATAGCCATTCCCTGCATCCACACGACAAGTAAATCAAAATTACACACATTAATCAAAAACCAGTTGAAGTGATTTTATGTTACCTGGTGTGATTTGTTATTTCCCAGCATTATAGTCGACTGGAAATCCCTGTCGATACTGGATGCCGCAACAGTGAATATCCAAGGAGCAGTGTTCACAACAGTGTACGCCTCAGGCCCGTCGTTTCCAGCCGAACAAACTACCATGACTCCTCTTTGTTCTGCATGGAAAGCTCCAATCGCAATAGTGTCGCCAAGAAAATCAGACTGGAATATCGAACTCATGCCGATAGAAATAGAGATTATATCAACCCCATCCTTAACAGCATCATCAAATGCTTTTAGTATGGTTGAACCAGCACAGCCTGCCTCTGTACATGCCTTGTAGCACGCTATCCTGGCCGATGGCAGACCACCTCGGGCTGTGCCACGTGCAAGGCCATAATAACTGGCATTACCTACTGTTGCTCCCCCTGCAATTGATGCAGTGTGAGTTCCATGGCCAACAAGATCCCTCGGCGAGCCCTGAGATTCATCAGAATAGAATCTCGCGCCTACCAACTTCCTATATTGGATGAACAACATTCTTAATTAAATAATAGTAATAAAAAAAAAAAAAAGGTGTCTTGTCAGTCTGTTCCAGCTACAAAGGTTGATTATAATGCACTAGCTTCTGAAATTGGTATACCTATTGCAATTGGCCTTGTTGAAATCTGAACCTTCCATACAAACTCCTCTCCACTTTGATGGAATCTTGCCGATATGACGATCGTCGAAACTCAGTGACTCGGGCCATATACCTGAAACAACTCAACCGATAAAAACGTACGTTACTTTGGAATTTTTCTGGTAATTTATAATAAAAAAATGTGCAAGATATGAATATTAATTATTAAATCACGCGTTACATGAGTGTCCATATTATTCATCTCTAGTAATAATATTTGCATCAACATGTAAATATTGTTTTTACAACATCAGTCATGCAATGCAACATGATTATCGCAATTATCCGAGCTCGTCCCCCTCTCATGATGGAAAAACTTATGATGATGACAGTTTTGGAATTCCATCTTATTTTTTCGAAAGTTGCGACAGAAAGGGCATTCGACGTAAAACTTCGTTGTTTTACTTTTTACATGTACAAAAAAAATGTGAACATTAGTGTTACATAACTAATTTTAGACCATAAGTTATTGACTTTTTACATGTACAAAAAAAATGTGAACATTAGTTGGGCTTATGGTTCGGTTGATGATGGTGATTATAGTGATGGTGAGTATTAATATTATTAATTTGCATCCACTAATGAATGTTGTAGAACATACTTACAGTATGTAAAGATAGAAAAATTAAGTTTGTTTCATGGACCTGTGTCTATGATTCCAATGATAAGGTCATCAACCGAATTTCGCGCATAGGATCCGAATTTGGAATCTGAAGCTTCAAGAAAATCCCAGGAACGTGTTGTGTGAAGGTTTAGAACCGGATCAGGAAAGACAGAGACGACCTCATCATAACCTGTTTTTTTCATCGTTACTTGGGCAATCAGAAGCCTTCTCATGCTTGTGTTCAATAGAATTAACAGCCAGCATTAATCAATTTATTAATTTGAGCCACCATTCTATATATGATCAAGTAAAGGAACAAAAAAAAAAATTTTAATTACCAGATAAGATAGATGCTTCATTTTCTGTAAGCATGGCAGAGAAGCCCTTGAAAGCATGACTGTAGGACTTCAGCAAAACTTTTCTCTCACTCTCTTCACTGCCAAAACCAAATTCTAAGTTAATATATATATATATATATATATATATATATATATATATATATTTGTTCTGGTGAAAATGAGTTTTAAGTTAATGATTTGAATGAGTTTGGTACATGGATCTTGGTTAAATGGATGAGCAAAAATTTATTCACATGAAAACTTATGCATGGAATACATTTTTTTAATGCATCCATATTTCGATACATATAATGCATAATTAATGCTTGACATTTTATTGCATGAAACGCATATTTTTTATGCATAATCTAATCTGAAGTAGATCATACAAAGATCAATGATTCATATTTATTCTTATTTCTTACTCAAGAAATCGTTCTCATTTGATCCATCTTATATATATATATATATATATAGATAAAGATTTATACATAAGTCTATTAAAAAATAATGTAACCTTGGAATTAAGGAAGCCAAGAGTTGGACATGGGACAGATCATCAACTCCACCGGCATCCGAAGAACCGATCCCCATATAAACAATGTAAGGCTGCAAAGTAACATATTGAAAGAAAATTGAGACTCTATTGTGTATTATATGTTTATGGAACTGTGTTTCCTTAAAACACAGTACAAAAATAATCCGACATGGTACGTATGTGTTAATTAGGTATTATACTTGCCTTGGGGCTTGGTCGATCTAGTGCCATACAGCACATGATAATAAAGGAAAAATGTAGCATTGAGAACAACTCAAAGTGCAGCAGAGACGCCATCCCCATATTATTGTGTGTGTTTGTGTGTGTGTGTGTGTGTGTGTGTGTGTCTGTGTGTGTGTGTGTGTGTGAGGGTTATCATGCAAGTAATTTCCTTATCACAAAGCCAGTAAATACAGACAGCTAGGGAATTAAGTATATATATATATATATATATATATATATATATATATATATATATATATATATATATATATATATATATATATACACAACATACACGCACACAACGGACCTGGATCCTCTGCTATACACAGCCGTTTGATTACACACACTCGCACGGGTGGGTGGGTGCCTGGCGGATCCAACACATAGCAGTGCACCGTAGAGGATCCAGGTTCCCCCCCACACACACACACACACAAATTGCTTTTCTTAAACAACACTTGATTTAAAGAAACATGATTTATAAGAGTCAAATAAAGAACACTGTAATTGTCTTAGGGGGAGGGAGTAGTTCTATCACTCACTCTCCCTTCACTCACTCCTAACCAATCTCCTTACGCCACATCATTCCCCACTTTTTCCTTCACTCGCTCATATTTTTACATGCGTCACTTCACTCACCTTTCACTCACTTCTTTTTTTTTCTTTTTTCTTTTTTAAATTCCATTAAAATTTATTAAAAACTAAAATTTCATTAAAATATTAATAAAAAACATAAAATAACATTACATAATACTAAAATACTAAAATTCATCAGTGAGCTCCTCACTCAAAATACTCTCCCCGTGCGTGAGCTCCTCACTCAAAATACCCTCCCCGTGCGTGAGAGACATACCGACGACGGTGTTCCCGTGAGTGAGCCACCCCGCACCGCATGCTCACATACCCACTCCCTCCCCCCTTATAACTATGTCAATCTTCATTCCGATTAGAAGATATGATTAGTGCGGGAAAAATATTTTTTAGGACATAACTTAGGGGTGTTGTGTTTTAAGTCCAATATTTTTTCGGGCCTTTAAATGTAGGACAATATCTTTTAAATGTTGTAAATGTAGGACAATATCTTTTAAAATCTGTAATTGTAGGAAAAAATTAAGCCCGAATCAATCTAAATCAAATTGAAATCAAGTCCTTTGCTTGTGTGTACTCCACCTCAGCGCCACCTCCATGTCAAATAATAAAACTAATTAAAAAAATTAAATAAAATCAATATTTTTAGTAATTATAATTATTAAAGTAAGTAAAATAAGTCTTAAAATTGTCACTTTCTTAGAAAAAAATAAAATTTATATTCTAATTGAAAAAACTTAAGAAATATAGTTTATTTAAACCAAAATCAAACCAAACATACCCAAGAAATCGGAGGCGAGTGCAGGGAGGGTAAGATGTCTGTGAGACCATGCCCCTACTTTTTACGGTAGGGAGGTTGTTTCCGTGAAGACCCCAGCTTAGTGCACAACAAAGTATTGAGTGATAATTATGAAGAAGCATATGATACGAAAAGGCTCAAACCATACCTGAAGTCATGGCTTAATTCACATGAGACTTACCTAAGAGGACTTTGGCAACTGCACTCTCAATAAACGCTGCTCTAACAGAAAAAAAGGTAGACTCTGAGCACAGCTCCTTGTCAAAAATACATCACACGCAAAAGGCAATAGGATAAATAAAAAATATAATTTATTTAATTAATCTAAATATTAAATAATTTGATTTACTTAGAATTCAAATAATAGTAGTTTAATTAAATGTACTTGATTGATTATAATTACTAAAAATGGATTTTATTTAATAGACCAATTAAATTATTTGAATTCTTATTTGAATTTATTTATTTTTTGCCCGGTTAAATTATTCTCCCATGCTCAATAGTTTGTTGTGTACGAGAATAGAGGGTTGAGGGGACATTACTAGGGGTGGTATACCGTATTGTACCGAACTTTTTTGCCAATAGCATATATCGTACCGAAAATTTCGGTACAATAAAATTCATACTGATACCGTACTGAAAGTTTCGGTATACCAAAATTCGGTATACCAAAATTTCGGTATGGCTTTCAGTCCATACCGATATACCGTACCGAAATTTTGATATACCGAATTTTATTTCGGTATCGGTATATACCGAACTTATCCAAATACCGAATTACCAAAATATCGAAAAAATCTTAATATACCAATATATATATTGAAATACCGATTTTTATTGGTATTTCGGTATATACCGAAGTACCGAAAATAAAAAAATTTCATACTATTACCGTACCGAAAAATAGGTATACCAAAATTTTCGATAATTTTATTAATTTTTCGGTACGGTAAATTCGATATTTCGGTACTTTGGTATATTTGTCACCCCTAGACATTACCATCTTTTTTCGAAAAAAGCCAACAACATCATTTGCTTCACCAATCGAGCTAAAATCTATTGTAAAAATGCGTTAAAAGCACCCCTTTGATGGATTTAATTATATTTCATTTTTTTGTAATTATAATTTAATTGGGTAATTAAATAAATTTATTTCCTGATAATTTAAATGAAACAAGCCAACAACATCATTTACTTCTCATCATATAATATATAACATTATTGTATCAATAAATTCAGATTATTGCAAGATAATTTAATATTAGCAATATCTCATTTCAAATCACGAATGCACAAAAGTGAAGTAATAGTAAAATGTATTGTGTATTGATCAATTGTTTCAATGATGTGAGGCACGGATACTTCTATAAATATGACGTACCAACATACTTTATTCGATATTTCGTAAATAGATATATGTATATTACCTAGAAAGTTATAAATTAAAAAGCCAAGAGATAATTCATTTATTGCTGATTACCAACATGCTTTTACTGTATTTTTTTTAGACTTGTCACATTTTAGATTTAGGTATTTAAAGTTTTACATAAATATAGGTAAAACACTTTTAAGTGTGCTTAATAAATATATTTTCAATAATTTAAGAAAACTATATATATATATATATATATCATACTGGTATCCTTTAATTTTCAAAATATTGCCGTTTCAATGTTTTGTTTAACTTTATTACAAGATTGATCAATAAGTGAATGATCAATATCTATTAATGGTGTCCAATAAAAAACCTATTTCTTCATTATTTAATGTTTTTAATATCATTGTTGATGTTGATCAAGAATATAATCCTCAAAGCAATGTGCTCTATTCTTTTGTATTTAGCTTTGCTTCTTTATACTTTTTAGGGAGTATCTTGTGCTTTATTCTTATTTGCTTTTTTTTTATCTACCTCATCCCATCTCTTCTCATCCAGAGGATGCATTGCGTGTTAGATTGTGACAGCCTTGAATTGAAACCACGTTTCTCATCGGCTTTATATTGTATGCTTGATCTTTTCCAATATTCCGTTCAGCTTCGCATCTCTCTCCTATGTATTAATTAATACAATATACAGTAGAAACTCGATAATTTAATACTCGATTATTTAATAAACTCTTTAAGATAATAGTTTTGGCCGGTCCCGACTCAGGGATATGGTGCTAAATAATAATTCGCTAAAATTATAAGATAATACATTTTTGATAATTTCTATAGGTCCCATATAAAATATAAATTAATAATTCCTTATATATTGTACATATTATAGGAATAATTTATGAAGGTTTCTTAAAAAATTACTCAATTGTATTTCTTTTTTGTTGGAATCAATTTCATCTTAAATCGCATCTCTAATTTTCCTTATCACTATAAGAACTTCTAGTGTTGTATTCTCATATAGCCAAAGATAAATTATTCAATATGATGGCCGCTTTAATGTTCGCATATTTTGATTTTGTATTTATAGAAAAAATATACACTGATATATTCAACACAGAACGCATAATAAGATGAAAGATTGAAGGGTTATTTAAATTGGACCCTTCATTTGATATGTACATGCATTGTACAATAATTAAGTGAAAGTTTGAAAGTTGTTTGTAAATTAAGTATTTCATTATAAATTAATAAATATTAATTAATATATAAATTAATAATTATTAATTTATCGATTAATTAATAACTCTTTTAATTAATAAATTTTGGTTGTCCCAACAGTATTAATTTATAGAGTTTCTACTGTATGCCGAGTTTTTGTTGAAGGTCATTGCCACCTAACAAAATCAACATCATCTAGAATGTCATCAACAAAATCAACATTTAGAAGTCATCTACCTTTGAACAATTAGTTGGCAAGTTTGATAAGAAAATAATGGGAAACTTCACAATACCCACCATGGTTGATCGTTTCACACCACCCTTTCACACCATGGTTTCACACCATGTTTACTACATATAAATAAGACATTGTTGGTCCTCTTTTCAAGTATACTGGATACAGTTTGAAAAGTATGTTTTAAACCACAAACTGTATTGATTTACTAATTTGAGTGCTTAGCGGAAGTCTTTAATACAGTAAGTTGTCGTCGATACAGCAACTCGGTCTAATCTCCTGTTAGCTTGGTGCGTACAGGGTTTTGCAGTGTATACTTGTATAAATCACAGTTATGAAAACAGTAACGGCGAAAGGTAAATAACACAGTATTTAAGTGGTTCGAGGTAACCCCTCTACGTCCACTGGTCCTCCACACTGGAGTAAAATGTTTATTATAAATACTGCGTACACAACTATGTATTTATAATCAAACCTATCCTTGTATCGTTCACACAGATTGATACAAAGAATGTCGCTTTCAACCGTTCACACAGATTGGTTAAAGCTTCCTTCTTGACTTGCTTCTTCACACACAGTTCCAAAGCTTCGTCCTCTTATTCGTCCCACACAGGTCAGAATAACTTTGTTGAGTTCACACAGAGCTCGGGTTTTACACAAAGGTAAAATGGTAGGTAAGGGTAAGAACAAAGTGACTTTGAATATGAAGTTCTTGAGCTGATGATGGCTGTTCAAGATGTTGAGCACTGTATATCTCTTTTGATCTGATTTGCAGAAAGATTCTGGAGAAATGTTTTGCTCTGATGTATATAATAATAGCTTCTTCACTTGGTAACTGATTTCCGTTGTTTGAGTTTCAAACTCTGGGTATATATATAGCCTTCTTGGATATATCCGTTGAGATAGATCCGTTGAGCAATATTCTGTGACAACTTGATAGTTGACTTGAATAGACCAGGATCCGGATATTGCGGGATTTGAAGATCTCTGACAGTTTCAGTATTTAAATACTTTATCCTTTCAGTATTTAAATACTTCTTTATCGAACGAGACTTGACTTTAGCGAATACTAAAGATTCCTTTTCAAACGGTCTTCAGTCCTGTTCCGATGTGAATGCTGTATCCACTTGTGCTGTAGGCATATTGGAGTAGTCTGGTGCTGTATGGAAGGGTGCTGTATTGAGATTCGAGACAGCTTCCATACTTGGCGATTTAACTAAGACTTTGTTGCTGTATCTTGGTAGCGTGAGAGCTTGCTGTATGCTGGCGGTATGAGAAGGTCTTCGATACAGGATTGACAGCTTCGATCGACTTTCGATACAGGGCTTGCTGTATCAAGCTTTGTTGTTTGGTAATTATCAAAACAACACAAAACAACATTATTTTTCCCAACAATTTCCCCCTTTTTGATAATTTCCAAAACTTCTTGATGATTCCAAAACTTTTTGATCATGCCAAGGTTTTGATACGAAAACCTCTTCAAGCTAAAACAATTTCCCTTGTTTTTCGATAATCATTTGTTGGCAATTTGAGAGGACTTCGATACAGGAGATGTTTATCCCCACTGATTCCCTCTCCTTTTGATAATGTCATGAGCACACTTCTTGATCTTCTGTCAAATGATCTGGTCTTCAGCACTTAGTCTAAAAGAAATGTGAACTGCTCGCAGGCAAGTTCTAAAATGATAGCATCTAATAGGGAAGTGTATTACATCTTAAACTTATGATTGGCGCGCAGGCACAATCTTACATTGTGATCTAGTTGAGTACAACTTAACCTATGAAGTGTTCGCAGACGAGTTCTTACAGCAATACACAATAAAATAAAATTATCAATCATAATTAATGTCATGTAGTGAAAATACTGTATCCGCGAATAATATAGCGTTCCCCCTTAAAAGGTACATACAGAATTCAGTTCTTACATTAATGTTTGGATTAACACTGTATTCATGGGTCGTACTGTATTCCCCCTTAATTAATGCACACGTCAGCTGTAGGGAGGTTTCATGCCTTCTTTGTCCTACAGTGTTGTCTTGACTGTTCTGAGTGTACAGTTAATTAATGGCAGATACTGTATTCTTGGGTCTTACAGCATTCCCCCTCACTTAATGAGTAAAAGCATAAAAACTTACAGGGATTTCTGGCTGTAGCGTTTCCCGATTCATGTCGACGCATAGGTATCAAGTAAATTTGGGTCCTGGTGTGATAGTGCCTTTCGGTACCCAAATTTGCTGGGCAACAATTGGTTTGTTGTAGGCTACTTTTAGTCCATTATTTCGATATCTACGTGGGGCAGGCACGTAGTCGTTGTAATCATGATAATTATAATGCATGAAAAATCTAGAATTATAGTTGTTATTCCAGTACGATTGTCGTCTCGGAGGTGGAGGCATTTTCTTTGGCCTAACATCTTGCCTTCTGGGTCTCCAGTTGGATTCCCAACGCTGTTGTTGATACTGCGCTGCGACCTGTTTTCTTGATGGATAACGGGGCTCCTGTATCCAATATCTAGGCACGCTGTACTGAGAGTACTGCCGTATGGGCCTTGGATAATTCGATACAGCTTTCCCTCTGAACGGCTGTTGGCGCTGTTGATATGCTCGGGGAGCATCCTGTTGATTGTGCCTTATAGGTCTGAATGGCTGAGGATTCCGCTGTCTGGAATAGGATTGCGGGGTCGGAATAGCAACCTTTGCTTTTCGCGGTGCAACGGGTTCCTTCACAGGACTTGGAATTTCCTTCGATACAGGAATGGGTTCCTCACTCCTGACGAATACCGTACTAGATTTTTCTTTGTTGGAGAACGAGTTGTACCCTAAGCCACGTTTATCATGAGCATGTTGCCCAGTGCTTAGGATCTCTTCCATTCTATTAGAGGATTTCTCGAAAGAATTCAAGATTGTCTCTAATTCTCCTTCACGTTTCTCGAGAGATTTTACTTTGGCTTCGAGTAGAGCCAAATCATTTGTCTTGCTTTCAAGATGAGATTTAGTCTCATTTAGATCGTGAGCAAGTTGATGATTGCTCTCCATGAGTTTTTCTAAATTGACTTTGCTGTTTTCGCAATCGACTGACATATTTTCGTAATTATCCTTCAGCAAGTCGTTTTCTTCCTTCAGCTCTAAGTTGGAAATTTCAAGCTGGGTGTTTTCTCTTTTCAATATCTCATGGGCCTTTTGAATGTTATTAAATTCATTCAACATGTTTTCAAAAGTACGAGATGCATTTATAGGAATAGTTGAGGTAGAGCTTACCTCATCATCATCGCCGACTTCATTTTCTTCTTTAACTTCGGCCATAGAGCACACATAGGCTCGATCTTCTAGCTCATCATCTGACGAGTCACTATCAGTGACCACCTGAAGACATTCTTCGGTCTTTGTTGATGCGAGCGGAGCTTTTGATTCTCCAATGAAGGCCTTGAGTTTGTTCTTCATCCTGTTTCTCCAGTCATCAAACTCGTTAATGTGAAACATAGATATCTTATTAGACATAAAGGTATCCATATTAGAAGATGGGAATTACAAAGACTGTTTTCGAAAATAAGTATTTTTAAGGATCTGATTCAGTTAAAAATGCGACTGATTCTTTTTAGAATCAACCGCTCCGATACCAATTGTTGGTCCTCTTTTCAAGTATACTGGATACAGTTTGGAAAGTATGTTTTAAACCACAAACTGTATTGATTTACTAATTTGAGTGCTTAGCGGAAGTCTTTAATACAGTAAGTTGCCGTCGATACCGCAACTCGGTCTAATCTCCTGTTAGCTTGGTGCGTACAGGGTTTTGCAGTGTATACTTGTATAAATCACAGTTATGAAAACAGTAACGGCGAAAGGTAAATAACACAGTATTTAAGTGGTTCGAGGTAAACCCATCTACGTCCACTGGTCCTCCACACAGGAGTAAAATGTTTATTATAAATACTGCGTACACAACTATGTATTTATAATCAAACCTATCCTTGTATCATTCACACAGATTGATACAAAGAATGTCGCTTTCAACCGTTCACACAGATTGGTTAAAGCTTCCTTCTTGACTTGCTTCTTCACACACAGTTCCAAAGCTTCGTCCTCTTATTCGTCCCACACAGGTCAGAATAACTTTGTTGAGTTCACACAGAGCTCAGTTTTTACACAAAGGTAAAATGGTAGGTAACCGGGTAAGAACAGCAGCTTTGAATATGAAGTTCTTGAGCTGATGATGGCTGTTCAAGATGTTGAGCACTGTATATCTCTTTTGATCTGATTTGCAGAAAGATTCTGGAGATATGTTTTGCTCTGATGTATATAATAATAGCTTCTTCACTTGGTAACTGATTTCCGTTGTTTGAGTTTCAAACTCTGGGGATATATATAGCCTTCTTGGATATATCCGTTGAGATAGATCCGTTGAGCAATATTCTGTGACAACTTGATAGTTGACTTGAATAGACCAGGATCCGGATATTGCGGGATTTGAAGATCTCTGACAGCTTCAATATTTAAATACTTTATCCTTTCAGTATTTAAATACTTCTTTATCGAACGAGACTTGACTTTAGCGAATACTAAATATTCCTTTTCAAACGGTCTTCAGTCCTGTTCCGATGTGAATGCTGTATCCACTTGTGCTGTAGGCATATTGGAGTAGTCCGGTGCTGTATGGAAGGGTGCTATATTGAGATTCGAGACAGCTTCCATACTTGGCGATTTAACTAAGACTTTGTTGCGTATCTTGGTAGCGTGAGAGCTAGCTGTATGCTGGCGGTATGAGAAGGTCTTCGATACAGGATTGACAGCTTCGATCGACTTTCGATACAGGGCTTGCTGTATCAAGCTTTGTTGTTTGGTAATTATCAAAACAACACAAAACAACATTATTTTTCCCAACAGACATGGTTGTAGTATTTGTAATCATCTCATCTCCAAGAGTGAGTTCAAAGAGTGAATAACAATCCAAGTTGATATTGAGTAAGTTTGAGAGTTTTTTATTTTGTGAGTTTGTATTCTATTCTTGAGTGATAATAGAATAAATATTTTTCTCTCAAATCATCGGTAATTCACTATAATGATCCTTTGATATCTCAACAAGTGGTATCGGAGAAAGGTTTTGGAGTGCTAGCCGGAAGTGGTAGAGGAGCTGAAAATTTCGAGTTTTATAAAGGTGCTCGAAAATCAATTTTGAGGATACCGTTAGATTCCTCGCGTCGAGACGAGTTCAGTGGTATTTTCAGAATACAAAATCGACGTCAGACGAAGCCGTACGGGCTGCCGAAAGAATTATCTCAAGGTTGAAGACGATGAAAAATAAATTTTCCAAAAATTACATACTGGTCCCTGAACTTCTTGGAAGATTTTAATTCAGTCCCTAAACTTCTGAAATATTTTATTTTGACCCCAAAAGTTTCAAAAATTGTACTTTCGGCCCCAGAAGTTTTGTTAAAATCATGGCTGATTTTACTACCTCTATTGAGAAACTCAATAACAATAATTATGGGTCATGTTGTACTCGTATGAAGTTTTACCTGCTCGGGTAGGAGTTATGGGATATCGTGAACGGAGCTGAGACAACGCCACCAAGGGAGGCCAAAAGCATAAACACAACCTCCGACATCTCAACCTCAACACTGGTACGACCAGATGCTGCACATCAAAAGCCAGCTGCCGACCCTGATGCTTTAAAGAAATGGAAGGTTAAGGCAGACAAAGCTATGTATGCCTTAACTGTAGCTCTAGAAGATGAATTTCTCCAGCGGATCAAAGATGTCTGAACACCGAAGGAAGCTTGGGATACATTGGCGGCTATTTTCGCGAAGAAAAATGATGCAAAATTACAAAGGCTTGAAAATGAGCTTTTGTCGATCTCTCAGAGAAATATGTCTCTGAGTCAATATTTCTCAAAGGTGAAATCTCTTTGTGATGAGATTTCTAAACTAGATCCTGAAAATGGCATTACACAAACCAGGATGAAAAGAATTATCATCCACGGATTGAAGCCGGAGTATAAGAGTATTATCACGGCAACTCGGGGCTGGGCCACCGAGCCAACTTTAGCAGATCTGGAGAATTTGCTAATTAATGAAGATGATCTAGACAAACCCATGTCTAGTCGACCAACCAATGGTGAAGAGACAGCCATTTTCACTAATAGAAGAGACAATCAAGGACGCGGACGAGGACGTGGTTTCGGGAGATTCAATAGTCAAGAAAGAGATGTTCGAGGAAACCAAGTTAGAGGTTTCCAGTCTGTGGGAGCTCGAGGAGCTCAACATAATCTAAATGGTCAGAACTGGTGGCAACAAAAGGATCGTCAAAGTGACGAATGTTTCAATTGCGGCAAGAAAGGACATTATGCAAAAAATTGCTGGTCCAAGAGAGTTGAAGGAAATGCAGCAACAACATCTAAGGACAAGGCTCCAGGAGAAGAAGATTGGGATTTAGAGACTTCCTTCTATGCCGAGGAGGTAGATACTGCTGATACACGAGGGAAAGGCCCAACAGAGGAATTCGCACTTACTGCGGTATGTGAGCAGTTAGTCGATTACAAGAATGATTGGATCGTTGACTCTGGTTGTTCCAATCATATGACCGGAGATGAGTTGAAACTTGTAAGTATGACCAAGTATAATGGAGATCGAGTTTTTGTGACAGATGATAACACACAATTACTAATAACCCATGTTGGCAAGACACAACTGCCACAAAGGTACGGACATAAAGAAGTATAACTCGGGGATGAAGAAGAACCTGTTGTCAGTACCACAATTAACTGTTTCAGGTAATTATGTGTTTTTAGCCCGAACGATGTGAAAGTGTATCATGAATTGGAAGTCATAGGTACACCGTTCGTGGAAGGACCAAAAATGAAGGCTATCTATGTGATGTCAGCTGAAGAAGCCTACGTTGAGAAGGCTAGGATAAGTGACACTGGATACCTCTACATTGAGAAGGCTAGGATAAGTGACACTGGATACCTATGGCATGCACGACTTGGACATGTCAATTACGGCAAACTGAAGATTATGATGCAGAAGTCCATGCTGAGGGGACTTCCTCAAATCGAGATCCAACATGACACTGTGTGTGCTGGATGTCAATATGGTAAGGCACATAAACTGCCTTACAAAGAGTCAAAGTTCAGAGCAAGAGAGCCGTTGGAATTAGTCCACTCAGATGTGCTTGGGAAGATCAAACTAAAGTCAACAAGCGGTTATCAATATTTGATAACCTTTATTGATGATTTCTCAAGGTATGTATGGGTATATTTCTTGAAGCATAAAGATGAAGCTTTTGAAAAATTCAGGAAATTCAAGGATACGGTAGAATGTGAGTTTGGGAGGAAGATCAAGTGCCTCCATACTAATAATGGAGGAGAATACACTTCAAATGAGTTCAATAACTACCTCAAGGAGTGCAACATCCAAAGGCAACTGACTTGTGCAAAAACTCCACAGCAAAATAGAGTAGCGGAGAGGAAGAACCGCCACCTAGCATAGACATGTAGAAGTCTTCTACATGCAAAGAATATTGATACAAGATTTTGGGCAGAATGCATGAAGACAGTAGTCTATATCACCAACAGGCTACCATAACCGAGGCTGGAATTTATTTCACCATTTCAAAAATTGTATAATGTAAAACCAACGGTCAATTATTTTCGAGTATTTGGTTATGTATGTTATGTGTTTATTGCAGATGAAGATCGCAGCAAGTTCGACAAGAAAGATGTCCGCTGCATATTCATTGGATATGATGAACAAAAGAAAGGCTGGAGATGCTGCGATCCAAATACAAACAAGATCTATATCTCACGAAATGTTGTATTCGATGAGACATCTTCATGGTGGGAAAACAAGGTGGCATTACTATATACACATGAGCTGCAAGAAAAGCTACAAACCAAGTTGCAGCTACATTCCTCTCAAGACAACAATGACATAGAAGAACCAAGATCCCTGTCGGATCAAGTTGAGGTACGGTCCAAATCAAGAAGCCCTTGGAGAACAGGTGTACATGAAACACCAGATGAAGTACAGACTAGTCAAGCGGAAGAGCAGGAACCTTCACAACCTCAAGTGCGAAGGTCAACCAGAGAAAGACGGCCAAATCCAATCTATGTAGATGCTGCCTATGCTGAAGTTAAAGAGCCAAGTACATTTGAAGAAGCATCAAACAGTCCAAAATGGAGAAATGCCATGGAAGAAGAGATTTTGGCATTAAAACAAAATCAAACTTGGAATTTAGTGCCAAAACCTGAAAGTGTTAGACCCATATCCTGCAAAAGGGTTTACAAGTTGAAGATTTGTCCAAATGGTACAATTGAGCAGTACAAGGCTCGATTAGTTGTTCGTGTATTCTTTCAAGAGTATGGCATAGACTATGACGAGACGTTTAGTCCAGTTGCAAAGATTACTACAGTTCGTGTCTTACTAGCCTTAGCAGCAAGTAAGTCTTGGAAATTATGGCAAATGGATGTGAAGAATGCATTTTTACATGGGAAACTTGATCGTGATATCTATATTGATCAACCCAAAGGATTTGTGAATCATGAAAAGCCTGAGTACGTGTGCAATTTGAAGAAGGCGTTGTATGGCTTGAAGCAGGCACCCCGAGCATGGTACGGGAAAATTGATGAGTTTCTAGTCCAAAGTGGTTATCATGTTGCCCCAGCAGATTCAAGCTTATTCGGGAAAACTCAAGGAGGCAAGCTATCAGTAGTTCTTGTATATGCGGATGATCTAATCATCACTGGCAATGACGAAGACGAGATTCAACGAACAAGGGAAAACTTGTCAGTCCAATTTCAAATGAAGGAACTTGGTGAACTGAAACACTTCCTAGGATTGGAAGTCGAAAGAACAGATGATGGTATATTTATTGGTCAGGAGAAATATGCAAAGGATTTAATCGAGAAGTTTGGGCTAACTGACTTCAAGCCAATATCTACCCCAATGGAGCCAAACTTAAAGCTGTGTGCCTACGATGGGAAAGACTTGGAGGACACAAGAATGTACCGACAGATAGTAGGTAGTCTTATCTATCTAACTCTTTCCAGACCTGACATAGCATTCGCTGTAGGTGTTGTTAGCAGGTTCATGCAGAAACCGAAGAAGTCACATCTTGAAACAGTTAAAAGAATCCTCAAATATGTTAAAGGCACAATTGATTGGGGACTTTTCTACAAGAAGGGAGTACAAAGCAAGGTCAGTGGCTATTGTGATGCTGACTATGCCGGAGACCATGACACACTACGCCATAGATGGCCTATCGCCACCTCATGGCATGGTGTTGCCTTCTTAGGTGTTGCAGTAGCTATGAAATTTTTGCCTTATCGCAACCTTGTAACCTTGGTGTTACCTTAGACATAAATATGTATTGCTGTAGCTATAAATAGGTGTTACACACTGCAACACTATGCCTGTGTTGCCTTAGACTATTAATAAATAAATAGATAAATTTCTTTCAAAATAAAAATTACACTTTAAGACTATTTAAAATTTAATAAAACCAAAAAAGATATTTTATATAAAATATGTCTCCATTAAATAAATACTATATTTATTTTATAAATAGTAGTATTTTTTTCAGAATTTGCTTATAATATATAATTTTATTATAAATTAAAAAATATATACAAATTTATTAAAACAAAAAAAGATATTTATACAAAATATGTCTTCGTTAAATAAATACTTTTTTTTTCAAAATTTCTTACAATATGTAATTATTAAAAAATTAAAAAAAAAATATGAAAATTATTAAATTTTGAGTGAAATCATTTAAACTGTATAAAAAAAGATATTTTATAGTACAAAATATGCCTTCAGCAATGTTTTTAGGTGAGCGGCAAAACAAAAATATTACAATTGGGCGCTGAGCCGCAATGAATAATTAGGTTACGAGGGAAGAAGAGCTCTGTAGCTACTGCTTCTCTTTCTGATTCATGTGAAACCCCCGTCTAACTCACCTAACCAGAAAGCGACAAAGCCCTCGGGGCAAAGTCCTAAAAATTTTCCGACTGAACCATTCTGAACATCGCTTCGGTTGGAATTAGAGAAACTAGGTCCCGCTCTCGAAACCAAAACGATAGCAAGATGATCATTCCACTTCTTCGCCGCGGGTCTCCTTCTCACTTCACTCTCTCGTAATCAATTGGGATGCAAGGCTTTGATAAACAGGGATTCAAGGGTTCGAGTTATTCAAGGTTGAAATCAATTGAAGGGGTTCAAATATTCAATTAGGGCTTGAGTTCAAGACTTTGGGTGTTATTCAAGGGGTTCAAGCTTCTTTAGATTTCGTTTTAGATATAAACCTCTCTTATCTCTCTGTCTAATTGATCTCTCTCCCCCTTCTTTTACTCTCTCTCTATTTATTTAGTGTTGTTAAAATCTCGATAAAGTAAAGTGTGTTAATATATTGTATGTGCAATTTGTAGTTGTTTGTAAGTTGATTTCTGTGCATTATATAGGATTACGATCAACATTAAACTTTGATGTTAGTTAAACTTTGATTATTTGTATAATTACTTGGGTCTTGATAATTAGCTAAATTCTTAAACTCATTTTATGGACTAGGTTATTATCAACACACACTTATCTTCTTATACAACCATCGTCAACAGTTAGCCTTTTCAACATATTACGTAGCCCTAAATAGTAATATATATTATAATTATTTGTATAATTACTTAGATCTTGATATATACTGTAGTGATGGATGAGGAGGAAAATAGGTGGACTGAACTTCCAAACTTCAGTGACGGGTATATCAGCGGGGTAAAAGCTTTCATACAAAATGCAGTTGCTAAATTCGTCGTAGGTGAAGAAATTATGTGCCCTTGTAAGAAATGTAAAAATGACAAGTGGTATCGTCAAGATATAATATACAACCATCCCATCTACAATGGTCCATCTCCATTGTATATGAAATGGATGTGTGAGGTTTCTCGACTAAGGAGTGACGAATATATGGACTTTGAGGCTGGTCTAGGTTTTGGAGATAATCTAGGTGACATGTTGCACTGTACTCATCGAATGAAGAATGATGATGAGAACAAGCAGAATGATGATGATGAGAACAAGCAGAATGGTGAAGATGAGAACACTGATTTACCCAATTCGGATGCTAGAAATTTTTATCGCCATCTTGAGGACGGAAAGCAACCGTTATATACAGGCTGTTTAAAATTTTCGCGATTAAGTTTTATCATAAGGCTTTACTCTTTAAAATGTGTACATGGAATTATGGAGGCTGCATTCGGGGATTTACTAGAGTTAATGAGAGAGGCTTTTCCACAAGCCCACATACCTTTATCTTTGAATGCTGCTAAGAATATCATTAAAGATTTAGGCCTTGATTACCAAAAAAATACACGCATGTCCAAACGATTGCATGTTGTATTGGGCAGAAAACAAAGATAAAGAGGTTTGTAAAACTTGTGGATTCTCGAGATGGGAAGTAGTGGAAAAAGAGGCCAACAGTTACAATGATCCAAAGAAGGTGATTCGCAAAGTCCCGGTAAAAGTTATGCGATATTTTCCCTTTAAACCAAGGCTGCAAAGGATGTTTATGTCCAAAGAGTACTCACAACTTATGTTATGGCATACCGTTGGAAGAAAAAAAAGATGGGAAACTTAGACATCCAGTTGATGCCGAGGCTTGGAAGGCGATGGATGCAAGATATCCTCATTTTTCGGCAGAAAGTAGAAATATCATATTTGGTGTAGCCGCTGACGGCTTCAATCCTTATCGTACAATGAGTTCAACTCACACCACATGGCCAATTGTTTTGGTAAACTACAACCTCCCACCTTGGCTAAGCATGAAGCCTGAAAATTTGATTCTTTCAACAATCATCTCCGGTCCAAAATCTCCAAATAATAATATTGATGTATTTATGCAGCCTCTAATTGAAGAATTGAAAGAATTATGGGATGTTGGTATAGAAACCTATGATGCCTTGTCCAATCAAAATTTTAGGCTACGTGCAAGTGTGTTGTGGACTATTAGCGATTGTCCGGGATATGCGATGTTGTCCGGTTGTAGCACAAAGGGTAAATTGGTGTGTCCTGTATGCCATTATGAGACATTTTCAATGTACTTGAAACATAGTAAGAAAATGTGCTACATGTGCCATAGAAAATTTCTAGATCACTATACCAAAAACTGACATTTATGACTTTTTATCTCGCTAATTTTGTGACTGCCAATAGCTGTCACAATTGTTATGACTGTTTCCAACAGTCACAAATCTTGATTTGTCATAATACTAAATATTTGTGACTTTTCACTGCAGTCACAAATTATAATGTACTTTGTGACTGTTTCTAGCAGTCACAAATTTTAATTACAGCCAATTTATTAAAAATGTTATATTTTTTGCGTTGGAACCCTAGGCAAGATCGTATGACTTTTATCATTACACTGGAGCACAGTTTCTCCCTCATATTTCTGTCTCTGAAGCGCTCTCTCTCCCTCTCTCAGTTTCTCGCCCATTTCCACTCTCTTGAAGCTCAAATCATAGAACCCTAAATCTTCATCTTCATCATCTGCCATAAAATCATATGCACATTAGGTGGTACGTTTGTTGGTGTCATCTTCTTGTCTCACGTAAGAGAAACCTTCTGCCAGGACTCAACCCTTAAATAGCTGATTTAGAAGTCCGAAGTTGATCTGGTGAGTTCCTATTTCTAGTTTCCTGATTATAAATTCTTTGTGTTTTTATCAAATTTTAATCTTAGTTTTTAACTGTTGTTTTGGAACAGAATGGGATTTTAATTTTTTGCCGTGAAGTTTGTTTCCTATTTCTTCCCAAATTCTTTATTTGCATCAATCGTTGTTTTGCATAGTTGCTGAATTCTGTGTTTGCAAGTTGTTATTTTTGTTGTTTCCTGATTCAACGACTGCTGAAATGTGTTTGGAAGTAGTTATTTTTGTTGTTTTCTCGTTATGTGCTTGTTGAATTTGAAGCTGCAATCCTTTAAGTGTGTGGTAATTTGAAATTCACATGGGTAATATGAATTTTTGAGCTATTTTGCATGGGTGTTGTTTCTGTTATAGAAGTCTTTAATGGGGAGATACTCTAAAACTTGGCAATCTTGGCAAACTAATAACATGACATAGTAGTAGCAGCAACAACATTTGTGTTTCAATGATCTAAAAATTCACATTTGGGGACTTGTATTAATTTGTGTACTTGGTAGTACTTTGGGTTTTTGTATGTACTTGTAGTAAGTCGTGGACTTGATAGTACTTTGGATTATATATGAAACTTGTAATATATTGTGGACTTGGTGGTATTGTGAGTTTAAGCTATTCTGGTTGCATTTTGGAGCAGTTCCAAATTATTATGGCTGTATTTCTTGCTGTGTTTTTAACAGGCTGTGATTGATTGAATAGGCTGTATCTCTTGGTGGACTTGTGTGTTTTTAACAGGCTGTATCTCTTGCTGTGTTTTTGGGTCTATATTGATTGATTCTGTTTGTGACTGTCTTTAACAGTCACAAACATTGTAGATTTCTTACTGTCAACGACAGTAACAAAATCGCAAATTTGTGACCGTCCCGGACAGTCACTAAACAGTCACAAACATTGTATATTTCTTACTGTCAACGACAGTAACAAAATCGCCAATTTGTGACCATCCCGGACAGTCACTAAAAGCTATGTTTGTGACTGTCTTTAACAGTCACAAACATTGCATATTTCTTACTGTCAGCGACAGTAACAAAATCGCCAATTTGTGACCGTCCCAGACACTCACTAAAAGCCTTTGTGACTGCCATTAAAAGTGGGATTATAAAGTCAGAAAATCAAGTTCTTGTGACTTTTTTGTTACTGTTTTTGACAGTCACATAATAAATTGTGACTGTTGTTTATGTGACAATCATTTGTGACTTTTTGTGCCTTTTGTGACTGCTTTTGGCAGTCACAAATCCCGAGTTTTGGTGTAGTGGATCCGGAGCACAAGTGGAGGTTTGACAAAAAAAGGTTCAATGGTGAGGTTGAAATGGGACATGTTCCACCAATTTTAACGGGAACAGATGTACTTGATGTATTGGCGGGCTTTCAAAGTGAATCTGGGACGGACATAAGCAAGAAAAAAGGCGAAAAGCATAAAAGGGGTCAAAAGAAGAAAAAAGCTTACCCATTCAAGAAGAAGTCAATATTTTTTAATCTACAATATTGGCGTCATAATTTATTGCGGCATAACCTTGATGTTATGCATATTGAAAAAAACATTTGTGATAATATACTTAGTACTTTGCTGAATATTGGCAGTAGGTCGAAAGACCATTTGAATGCTCGTTTGGACCTACAAGAAATGGGTATTAAGAAAGATCTTCATCCTTTTCAGTCAAGTGATGGAAAAAACCTTGAGATTAGGGCTGCCGTTTTTGACATGACGAACCAAGAGAAAGAAATATTTTGCTCAGTGCTCGAGAAGGCTAAATTACCATATGGATGTGCATCTAATATCAGTCGCTATGTTCACACGAAGAAAAGACAAATCTCAAGGTATAAGAGTCACGATGCTGCAATAGGTAGTTAGTGTGTTGCAATTGGTTAGTATTTTGCAATAAACATTGGGTTGCAGTTGTCATTATTTGGTGTTGCATTAGACAGAACAATGTTGCCACAATATGGGCCCCACACAATCTGGTATCTATTTTATTAAATTATAATATATATTGCAACACAGATAAAATGTTGCAATAGGGTGTCAAGTATGTTGCCATAGGCTCCTATGGTAACATGAGAACAGGGTGTTACCTTAGGTAGTTCGCATGTTAACTTTGTGGTCAAAGGCAACTACTGAGAACACAACACACTTTTGGTGTTACCTTTGCCCTTTTGGGGGCTAAGGCAACACTAAATCAGGTCAATGGTGACACCATTTCAGGGTTGTTGTAGGCCATCTATGGCGTAGTGACACCCGGAGATCAACTACAGGATATATATTCAATCTTGGTTCAGGAGCTATATCATGGTGCAGTAAGAGACAACCTATCGTTTCTCTTTCAACTAGTGAAGTGGAATATAGAGCAGGGGCGATGGCAGCACTAGAGTGTGCTTGGTTGACTCAACTCATGAAGGATTTAAATCAACCAATAGAAGAAGGAGTTGCATTACACTGTGATAATCTGTCAGCAGTTCGTTTGGCTGAGAATCCAGTATTTCATGCTCGGACCAAACATGTGGAAGTACACTATCATTTCTTACGTGAGAAAGTACTTAAAGGAGACATTGACATGAAGCCAGTCAGGACCAAATACCAGGTTGCAGACATATTTACGAACAACTTATGTGCAACAAAGATTTTCGAATTCCGAGACCTACTTGGAATGGTATTACGTATCAGGAGTGTCGGCAATGAGGGAGAGTGTTGAAGGTCATTGCCACCTAACAAAATCAACACAATCTAGAAGGTCATCAACAAAATCAACATCTAGAAGCCATCTAACTTTGAACAATTAGTTGGCAAGTTTGATAAGAAAATGATTGGAAACTTCACAATACCCACCATGGTTGATCCTTTCACACTACCCTTTCACACCATGGTTTCACACCATGTTTACTACCTATAAATAAGGCATGGTTGTAGCATTTGTAATCATCTCATCTCCAAGAGTGAGTTCAAATAGTGAATAACAATCTAAGTTGAGATTGAGTAAGTTTGAGAGTTTTTTATTTTGTGAGTTTGTAATTCTATTCTTGAGTGATAATAGAATAAATATTTTTCTCTCAAACCATCGGTAATTCACTATAATGATCCTTTGATATCTCAACAGTTTTAATGTCTTGTTTCTCATGCTCTCTTGCATGCCTAGTTACGGCGTTTTATATGCTTGCGTATTAATCTCGCATGTTTCGATCGATACATATTCTTCAATTAATGAAAATGAAAAGTCAAACTTGTGGCCCGTAGGATTCAAACTCTAGCTGGAACAAAATACTTTTTCGTCCTATTTGAAGGTGGTGACTTCGTTAAGGTAAATTTTTTATTTTAATTTGAGCGGGGGTATAACTCATTATGAACCATCTATTCTCACTCATTTTTAAGTTATATTTTAATTAATTAAAATTATAATTTATATGACGAAAAACTAATTTTAAGGAGTATTCTATAAAATTTAATTATTTTTTTAAGATTTTATCTTGAAAGTACTCTCTTCAAGTGGAACAAAATCATATTTTGAAATCACCTTCCTCAAATGGGACGAAGAAAAATTTCATGTTATCCCTACTTAAAAATCATCATATCTTAACTCTATCTAAAATAATGTATAAACCTATCTAAGATTAAATCCTAATTCCACTTAAATTGTAACACATAATATTAAAAAAATAAGAAACAATTGTCATTTTACGCTTCCCAAAATAATCGTTCGTCTTTTGCGTTTTCCTAATGTCTATTCTTATTACCAAAAATCTATGTTAAGATTAAATTATTCGCAGAAAATATAATTAATGTCAAGATTATTATTTGTACTTTGAAAATAACAACCGTATTGACGGAAAATTGTTTTTTAAGGACCGTAATTTTAGGGGTGGTAAAAGTAGGACTGTAACTTTTTGAGCTGGCAAAAGTAGGACTGTAACTTTTCGGGCTGTCAAAAGTAGGACCGTAACTTTTTAAAAGTAGCAAAAATAGGTCTGTCACTTTTTAAAATAGCAATTTAATGTCAAATCAAGCCCAGATTACCCTCTTGCGGGCTCAAATTGCACATATGGGAATTTTTATTAATATAAACATACTTTTAAATTATACGTCACTTTTTACTAATTTCATTTTTTTAAAGTTAAATTCCATGTCATTTTTTTAAAGATTTTTTTGACATAATAATGAAAAATGTGTTTCTGGAAAACTAATCTTGTCGTTTTTTTTCCTTAAAAATTACACATATTTTGTTCTTTTTTGGACATTCCACCTCTTTAATTACTATGCATAAAAGTAATCTTTTGCAATAATTAAAATATAAAATACAACATAAAAAGCTAAATAAACTCGTTTTAGTCATTCCGTTAAGTATATTTATTTTATTATTTGAAAATAATATATATATATATATTATCATTATATTATATTATATTATATTATATTATATTATATTATATTGACTAATTATATTTTTAAATTGTATTTAATAGAAGAAAATTATTTTCCAACTTGCATAATTTCGTTTTAATTTTTATACAAACTTCTCCGTATTAATTATAATTTTTTTATGTTCTAAAAATTAAAAAAAAAAAACAAATTTCAATGGTTAAATTTAAAATTTTGCCACTCGTGGGCCTGTTTTAAGGAAAAAATATTTTTAATGGTTAAATTTAAAAATTATAACTACTAAATTTAAAATTAAATATTTTTAATTAATATAACAAGGCTATATTGGTCTCCCTTTAAATTATAAACTAATAATAAGATATATAATTATGATATTAATATAATGGGACATATTTATAAATTACCCATTAATTTGAAATATATTATACAAATTTCCTTTTAATTTAGTTTTTTTGTTTTTTTTCTTAAATTTTATTTTTCTGAATTTTTTTCTGAAAAATTCCCATGAAAGTATTATTTTTCTGAATTTTTTTATTTTTAGAACATAAAACATAGAAAATTATAATAAGAATTTAACTTTAAAAAAATGAAATTAGTAAAAAATGATGTAAAATTTAAAAAGTATGTTTATATTAATAAGAATTCCCACATGTGAAATTTGAGCCCGCAAGAGGGCAATCTGGGCTTGATTTGGCCTTAAATTGCTATTTTAAAAAGTTATAGGCCTATTTTTGCTACTTTTAAAAAGTTACGGTCCTACTTTTGCCAGCCCGAAAAGTTACAGTCCTACTTTTGCCACCCCCTAAAGTTACCGTCCTTAAAAAAAAATTCCCCTGTATTGACTATTATTTATGTTCTATATTTGAATGTTTTTTATTTTTAGTTTATTATGATTATACTATGAATGTTAAGGATTTTGGATTGATTGCTTATATATAAATTGCATTTTCAAAGCTTCTTGCAATCTTTCCCAAGACAATGGTGTGAAACGGGTATCTCTATATAGAGACTGACACTTCATGCAACTTTACAATCTCACTGATGTAGATTTGAGCATATTGATCCATCCGAAAAATCATCTTCACGAGAATAAAATGGTTAACTTTGTGAGTCTATCCAAAATAATCTAATAATCTATTGCATGGTTCATTCTTTCGATTCGAGACAAATCTACCATAAAGTAGTTCATCGTGATATATCCCAACTTCCACTCTGGAATATGGAACTATTTCAGTAATTCAAAGTGACGTTGATGTTCTGCCTTCACCTGCTGACAGACTGTACACCTCTAGACAAAGTCTGTTGTTACGTGTTTTTCGTGAAGGCATGTGCACTTATCATATTCAAGTAATAAATAGTGTGTAAAAATATCGTTCCCACGAGGATTGACGTACTAAGTACCAACTCAATTAGTATTTCTAATTTTATTTGAATGGATCGATCTTGGATTTTATTTAGAAATTACTGAAGTGATCAAATTAATAAAAGAAGATAAATTTCTAATGATTAATAGTAGTGATAATAATAATACTGAGAAAGTTCCAGGGTTATGATTTCTGTCTTGATTAATTTCATCTGTTTATAATACAAGTTTGTACAATAATTACTTAATCAATTGAAAACAAGAATCTCGAATAAGTGTCTATCTTATCTTCCAACTTCAATAGAAAATACTATAATCATAATTTGTAATTGTGAAATTTATAGATTCTCCAGTAAGAGTTACACAATTTATAAGAGTACATTCTTATCTCAAATATAATTATGGTTTTCTTCATGCAATTCCCTAATTGATTATGATTTTTCAAATCAATAAAATTAATAATAATTCAACTATTGGTCAAATAATTGAAAGCATTAAGAATAATGAATAAAACTCAATCACACAAGGTAAATGTTACATAAAACCAAATTAAAACCAGATGTTAAAACCAGATGTTTGGAACAAAGTAAGCATTTATTCCAGTAATACAATGAAGTTCATCAACTCATTACATGACTAAGCAAAAACTAAGATCAGAAAGATTGGCTACTTAAACAGGACATCACACTTAGTCTAAAAGAATTACAAAATCACTAGCTACAACTGGGGATAATCTGCAATCTTCCAGCAGAATATATGCACTTTGGGGTCCCTCGGGCATCTTCCCACTGCAGCTCGAACTACATCACAAAGAATAGCTTGAAATCTCTAATTTCCCCATGAAAGATCCTATTGTTCCTTTCCCAATATATCAACTCAGAACACAATGCTTTGAAAAACCTGGCCTTAGCAATTTTCCCTCTTGTTTTGAGAGCAAGAACATTTCTTGTGTCCTCCCAGTTGACAATATTGTGCACATAACCACACCATCTCAGCAAGGCAGTCCAAACAGGCTTTATACAGGAACAATTGAAAAATAGATGATCAAGATTTTCATCAGCAACAGTACGAAAAATACATTTTGCTTCAAGATCAATATTCATTATAATGAGTCTATCTTTTGTAGCTAGGCGGCCCCAAATAGCTAACCAGGTTATAAATCTGGCTTTGGGAGTAGCTAAGTTATTGAGAACCAACTCCCTCCACCCAACTTTGTCCACATTAGGCCTCAAGACTTAATATAGCTGCTGAGTGTTGAGTCTCCTCCGCTGAACCTGCTGCCTCCAAATATCATCACTCAAAATAGACTGCCTTAATTTCATGAGCTTCTTAAATAGTAAAGAAGCATCAATAGGTGAATTCATACTCATTACATCATCCCCTTTCATATAATAAATATGCATCTACTTCACCCATAATTTCTCTTCTTTAAGGTCAAGGCCCAGAGTAATTTAAGAAAGCAAGTTTTATTCCAAGTAGGAAGATGCACTAAGCCTAAACCCCCCATAGATCTAGACCTGCAGAGTTCAGACCAAGTAACCAAAGATTTCTTAGAGCTACCCATATCACCAGACCACAGAAACTGTCTACATATAGTTTCTATAGCTGTCATCACTTTCTTTTGAAAGGGGAATATGTGGCACCAATAACCCTGAACAGCAAACAAGACACTCTGAATTAATTGTAGTCTACCCCTATAGCTCAATGTCTTTGCAGTCCAATGTCTTATCTTGGATACCATCTTCTCAAACAATGGTTGATACTGAGCTAGTGACAATCTTTTTGCATTCAATGGGATTCCTAAATATCTAAAAGGGAGCCCACCTTCTTTGAGTTGCACATGTTCTGTGATTGCTGCTTTCACTTGTGGCTTAACCCCACCATAATAGATCTCACTCTTCATTTTGTTAGAAATCAATCCCGATGTATTGCTAAAAAGTTCAAACTTCTCCATAATAACAGAAAATGATGAGATGTTGCCTCTTGAGAAGAACAACAAATCATCTGCAAATATGAGATGGGAGATCTTCAACAAGTCACATTTAGGATGATACCTGAAAGTTGGATGATCTTTGAGATACTGCATAATTCTAGACAAGTAATCCTTTCTCAGAACAAATAGAACAGGAGACATGGGGTCTCCTTGTCAGAGACCCTTCTTTCCCTAAAAAGGCAATGTCAGTTGACCATTGATACACACTTGGTAGGTCATAGTTGACATACACAACATCACCCAGTTGACAAACTTACCAGGAAACCCCAAACTTCTAAGAAGTTGCTCAATGAAACACCACTGCACAGAGTCATAAGCTTTTTTCAAATGCATTTTAATCATGCATCTAGCAGATAACCCTTTCCTACCATATCCTCTGATGATTTCTTGTGCTAGGATTGTATTATCATGTATAAATCTACCTGGCACAAAAGCTGCTTGTTCTGCACTAACCAAATAATTCATAACTTTGCTCATTCTGTTTGTGATAACCTTAGAGATGATTTTGTATAAGACTGTACAGCAAGCAATTGGCCTGTAGTCTTTTGTATATGTAGCATTGGAGTGTAACACCCCCAAGACGTTCAGGGCATATTACAGCGCCGTGGACCCCACCCTTTGGAATCCACCAGGCTAACGTACCAACCCGACATTACGACAAAAGACAAACATCATCGACATAAGCACGATTCCATAATTCTAGACATTCAAAAGAAAAGACTGAACTCAATAATACCATTCAATATCAAATCTTCCCCAAAACGAATACACGACGATAATAAATTCAAGAAGGAAGTACTCGAGTACTTAAGCAAATGACATGATAAATAAATTTAAAAAGACATGACACTACACGGACGACCACTGAACAGAATCACTCTTGCCCATCATCCTCGTACGGCCCGCATGCTTGTTCACCTTTATGACCTGTACCTGAAATACAAAAGTATTTCCCCCATTTAAGGGGTTAGCGAGAACTGCTAGTGCAAGTACAATCCATTTGAACTACCATTCTAATCAGATGAAATATGTGCCAAAATCATTTTAGAAAACATTTATATTCTGTAATATTACGGTGCACAAGCGCAAAACACATTTCTCCGACAAAACATTTCAAAGGTTAACCGTTGGTACGAGACTCATGACCACCGTACCCCGCAGAGGCCCCGTCGGACCATCCTTGGGTGGTTAACCCAGTTCGTGATACGCACACACACGGCAATATGTATCCCCAGAGGCCCCATCAGACCATCCCTGGGTGAACATACACATATACATCCACAACATACATGGAAAGCCATAAACGAAATACTAGAATATGCAAACAAATGTAAAGTACTTGCCTTTGAGACATCTTCGACGAAACGGGAACGAACAATGACTATGATTGACCCAGAGGGAACACGACTGTTCCTAAACGAAGGATTAACACAACTCACTCCTATACGATAACAATAATCGAATGGAATACGCCCACAACCCCGATTACAAGCTATGACGACATACGTACAATTGATACGGGCGAGGGTTTTCACAAAACCTCCCCGAATCGAAAATCCACGGAATAAACATGACAGAATTGGATTGGGAATCACCCAATAACAATAATCCATAAGGAATATTACAACAAAACTGAACAATTCGAGTTTGAACAAGCAAAACCCAAAAAACCCAAAAATTAACAAAGTTAGGGTTTTAGATGAAAATACCTTGAATTTGGATGGAGGAAGATGATTACGTTGAAGATGATGTGCTCCTACGATCTCACGGTGATGAAGGGTGAAAATTACACGGATTGAAAGTGATGGAAATCGCCCTGGAGGTTCTGGTATTGCCCGACGAAGAAAAACAAAAGGAAGGATGAAAATGAGGTTTCTAACCTGTGCCTGCTGTTTTAAAACAGTGGGCTGTTACGGTCGTAACAGGGGTGACTTACGGCCGTAACATGGCCAACTTACGGCCTTAACGAATGGGGTGTTCCGGCCGTAACACCCTACTGGACAGCAGTCTGAGAAGCTGCTGTTCAAACCATCCCGAACGACCCCGAAACCCGGACCTGCTAACGAACCAAAAATATGGTTACGAAGTATTCTCGATGACGAATCTAAGCGCTAAAAGGAAACACAATTCCGGCTTCCCGAAGGTTCGGAATTCGACGACGGAAGTAAACTTCCCTTAAATTTAAGGAAATTACAAAACGGCTTGAATGTTCGAAAATCACGATACGGCATCGGATTAACAAACTGAAACTCACAACACGAAAAACTCAACCATACGAACTCATGTAAACAAAGAAACAATGAAAACGAACGAGTTTTATAAGAATCGAACGTACATACGACAAGATCATAACATAAGGTAAAATCACGTAAAAACACATCCGAAACTCCATTAAATGGAAAAACACCAAGAACAAAATAGTTTCAAAACGTCGAAACAGTTACAAGCGAGTCGATAAGAATAGACATACACCAAAAATAGAAACTGCTAAAAATGGAAAAGTACGTATATTACATTCTCCCCCTTTAAAAAGAAGTTTCATCCCGAAACATAAGAATCAAAAAGCTCAGGGTCTCTCGCACGCATATCCTCCTCCAATTCCCATGTTGCTTCTTCCACTCCATGCCTCGACCATTGCACTTTAACCAAGGGAATGGTTTTGTGCCTTAACTGTTTGTACCGTCGCTCCAAAATTCTCACCGGCCTCTCCTCAAACGTAACATTCTTCTCAATCTCCACGTCCCTGAAGTCAATAACATGAGTCGGGTCTGGAACATACTTCCTTAACTGAGAGACGTGAAATACACTATGCACATGACTCAGCCACGGAGGCAAATCCAAACGATACGCTAACTAACTCGCCAACTCTCTCTAATATCTCGAAAGGTCCAATATAGCTTGGACTAAGCTTCCCCTTTTTCCCAAAACGGAAAACTCCCTTCGACGGAGACACTCTCAACAAAACATGATCCCCTACCTCAAACTCCAAAGGTCGACGCCTAACATCCGCATAAGACTTTTGTCGACTCTGAGCCGCCAACATCCTATCTCGAATCAACTCAACTTTCTTCCTCGTATCTAACACAAGATCCGACTCGGTGCCAACTAAATCGGACGGCTCATCCCAACATATCGGTGATCGACACCATCGGCCATAAAGCATCTCGTATGGTGCCATCTTAATCGATGCGTGGCAGCTATTATTATAAGTAAACTCGATCAGGGCCAGATGCTACTCCCAATCGCTACTTCAGTCTAGCGCACACACGCGCAGCATATCCTTGAACGTCTGAATGGTACGTTCGGACTGCCCGTCGGTCTGAGGATGGAAAGATGTGCTCAAATGCAAACGTACCCATAATGCCTTATGTACCGCCTGGCAAAAATACGATACAAACCGGCCATCTCTGTTCGAAATAATAGACTTCGGCGTACCATGAAGTCTCATAATCTGTACGAAAAAAATACGAGCCAATTTTTCTGGACCCCAAGTGTCCATGATGCCCAGAAAATGTGCCGACTTAGTCAGTCGGTCCACGATCACCCACACCATATTCATTTCGGTCTTCTTCCTCGGCAAATTCGTGACAAAATCCATAGAGATATCTTCCCACTTCCATTCCGGGACGAGAAGCGGTTTCAACAACCTGGCTGGCCACTGATGCTCGATTTTGACTTGCTGACAAGTCAAACACTTAGCCAAAAACTGAACTACCTCATTTTTCATGTCATTCCACCAAAAACTCTTCATCAGATCCTTATACATTTTACTCGAGCCCGGATGGACTGAGTAAGGTGACACATGAGCCTCTCGCATAATACCCTCTCGCAATTCCAAGTCGTTCGGAGCACACAACCAACCTTGGAATCTCAATACACCATCCTCATGAATCACGAATCCGGGGCTTTCCCCTTCACCACATTCTCGCGGAGCTGAATAAACATCGGGCCTTCCAACTATCTCGATTTAATGTCGTCGACTAGAGACGAAGAGATCTCAAGAGTGCGCAACTGCTCAGCACTCCCTGGTAGCACAACCCTCGATTTAATGTCGTCGACTAGAGATGAAGAGATCTCAAGAGTGCGCAACTGCCTGGAACTCCCTGGTAGCACAACCTCAATGCTCAACCCCATCAACTCTCGCTGGAGCCCTGGCTGGGCCGTGAGTAACTCAAGTGCCCGGAGTGATACTGATTTCCGGCTCAAGGCATCTGCCACCACATTTGCCTTGCCCGGATGATAAAGGATCTCAAGGTCGTAATCCTTAATTAACTCCAACCACCTTCTCTATCTCATAGTCAGTTCTTTCTGCGTGAAAATATACTTCAGACTCTTGTGATCGGTGAAAATCTGACACGACGATCCGTACAAATAATAACACCAAATCTTCAATGCAAACACAACTGCGGCCAACTCAAGATCGTGGTAGGGTAATTCAACTCGTACGATTTCAACTGACGGGAAGCATAGGCAATCTTCTTTCGGTGCTGCATGAGTACACATCCAAGCCCTTGGCCTGAGCGTCGCTATAAATGGAGAAACCCTCATTACTATCTTTCTGAGCTCGGCATGTCGTCCCTCGGCATTCAGACTTATACTTACGATACTGCTCCTCCATTTCTTCTCTCCCTTATACGGATGGATCAGCTTGGTTATCCGTCTTTTAGATTTAGATAGGTTTTTATTTTATTGATTGCTTTTTGCCATTGGTCCGCACATTAGCCCACAGTTTTAGTGGTGCACCTTGTATTAATCTAGCGGTCCATAGGCAATTTAGATTTTAGGTTCCGGATTATGGCCCACTTTTGGTCATTATTCGGAGTTTGAGTTATTCTAGTATGCGGGTCCGCACATTAGCCCACGGTTTGTGGTGCACTTTGTATTTCTTTAGCGGGCCGTAGATTTCTTTGATGTTTGGATCCGAATTATGGCCCATTTTTTGTCATAATTCGGGGTTGATACTTTGTATATCTTGATCTCTTCTTATCTACAGGTTGGTGGGTCCCGCCTCAACCCCCCGTCCACTCTGGACGTTTTTTCCAAAAAAAAAAAAGCCATTACGGGGGCGGTCGTCAACCGCTTCTTCAACTCCTCGAAACTCTTCTGCCTCTTTTCGGTCCACACAAAATTCTCTGACTTCTGTAGTAACTGAAGCGGTCGAGCGAGTTTAGAGAACCCCTCGACAAACCTACGATAATATCCAGCTAAACCCAGAAAACTATGGATCTCCTTCACGTTCTTGGGCGGCGCCCAATCCAATACTGCCTCTATCTTGTGTGGGTCCACACGAATACCCTCGGCCGAGATCACGTGGCCGAGAAACATAACCTCCCGCAACCAAAACTCACACTTTGAGAACTTCGCATAAAGGTGTCGAGTCCTCAAGATTCCCAACACGATATGCAAATGACGTGCATGCTCCTCCTCACCCCTCGAGTAAATTAGGATATCGTCGATAAAGACGACTACACACTTATCGAGATATTCGATAAAAACCTTGTTCATTAACTGCATGAACACGGCTGGGGTGTTGGTTATCCCAAAAGGCATAACCACAAACTCGTAGTGGTCGTATCTCGTCCGAAAGGCCGTCTTCGGAATATCGGAATCCTTCACTCGGAGTTGGTAATACCCCGATCTCAAATCAATCTTCGAAAATACGGTTGCCCCTTGCAATTGGTCAAACAAATCATCAATCCTCGGGAGCAAATACTTGTTTTTGATAGTCACTTTGTTCAACTCTCAATAGTCGATACATAGACGGAGTGACCCATCCTTCTTCTTTACAAACAAGACTGGTGCGCCCCAAGGCGAAGCGCTCGGTCGAATATAACCCATGTCTAGCAACTCTCCCAACTTTTTCTTCAACTCAAGCATCTCGGCAGGCGCTATGAGGTATGGCGTCTTAGAAATCGGTGCCGCACCCGACTCTAAATCAACAGTAAACTCAACCTCACGGTCTGGTGGCAAACCCATCAACTCGTCTGGAAATACGTTAGGATACTCACTCACTACCAGAATAGACGAGAACTCGACTCTACCTTCTTCCGATCTCAAGGCATAGCACCAGTAACTAGTGCAACCTCCTCGAAGAAGTCTTACCGCCTTGATAGCGCTGATCAGAAATCTCTCACTACCCTGCTTACGTCCCACAAAAGAATGTTCGGTACCGGCAGAGGCTAACATAGTAATGGCTCTCGTTGTATAATTCATGATCGCCCCATGACGGTGTAGCCAATCCTCAACAAGAATCAGATCCTCATCCTTAATGTCTACCGCAATTAAATTAGGAGGCCAAACCATCCCCGTGATACTCCCCGGAAAATCTCTAATCTCACGATCTCCCACGATACTATCTCCACTAGGCAATTTAACAATAAACGGTTCACATGCAACTAGACAATAAACATGCAGACGACGCACACAATCCAGAGATATGAAAGAATGCGTGCACGAGAATTGAATAACACGGAAATAAGATGGTCAAGGATGTGAATGGTACCTGTAGCCACCGTCGTGTCAGGATCTCTCGCTCGTCTCATTTCATATACATGGGGTGAAACAGACCCCGCACTAGAAGCTTCCCCTCTAGAAGGATGCCCACGTCCTCGACCTCTGCCAAAACTCTGCTGAGGTTGATTAACTGTCGGTGTTTGATTCACACTCGGTTCTCTCGTAGCTGGGGCTGACACCTGAGTAACTGGTGCCCGACTCGCATCTCCACAAAACTTAGCATGATGCCCCATCCGACCGCAAGAAAGACCCTGAATCGGAGGCCTGTCACACTCACTCATCATGTGTCCGGGACGACCACAGTTAAAGCAGGTCGGACCACAAACGGAAACAGTCGGAGCATACTTAGAATCATTTCCTCGCCCAAATGATGGGGACTGATTCCCGAAGACTCGCGAACCAGACTGAGCCTTCTGATACCCGCCAGACTTACCTCCTAAAAATTGACCGGAGGTCTTCTGTTTCTTACCCTCGGTTGTTGTCTCTGTCGCAGAAAACGACATCTCACAAGCCATTACTTTGTTCTGATAATCCTTCAAAGTTGTGCACCCGAGACCAGACATGTAGTGACGAACCCTCGGCTTCATCCGCATATCAAAGTGGCGGATCTTATCTAACTCATCCCGGATCTGATTTCTCACATAATGAAGCTGCTGATTGTAGTCCTTGATCGCCTGTGAAATAGGAACATCCTGGGATTTTCCCTCAAAGAAGGCTCGAATCCTCCCCTATTTTAGCAGCCACGGACAATATTCGTCCTCCATTAACTCTCGGAACTCTTCCCACGTGGCTGCCTGGTCACGTGGTTTCACTGCTTGCCACTACGTTGTCGCCTCCTTGGTGAGGAAGTACTGAGCGATGGGTACCTTCCTCTCCTCGGAGCAGTTAGCCGTCTCCAATACCTTCTCCATCTCGAATAACCAACTCTCCCAACCAGACGGGTCGGAAGTACCATCGAACTGCGGGGGACGCATACGGATCACGTCCTGAAGTAGCTTATCGGTGCCAGAACCAGTAGGCGGAACCAGGTTAGCATTAGCTTGGTTGACTAAAACGGCCTGAGTCAGTAGCGTCATCTGGTTCGCTACTTGCTGAAGAATGTTCGCTACTCCAACATTATCATGAGCATTGCCGAAACTAGCAGACTGATCCTGCTGGCCCTCGATGTTAAGCGGGATACTGTTCGACAAAGAAGGTGTTGCCGAACCATCCCCTGAGCTTTCGAACATGGCCGCCCCACCTGCTGCACCATATCCCCTACCACATCCGCGACCGCGTCCGCATCCTCTACCGACAGGCATTCTGAAGAAGTAACGGGTAAGTACATTCAAACACAAAACACAACACGACACTAAGAAAGGAACATAACATGATAACGTAACGAGTCGAGTTAGGAAAAACTTAAGAGCACCGGCATGCTGAAATGAAGGCGTAGTAGTGATACTGTTCAAAATCGACACTCAACTAGACCCAAATAACCGACAGTCTAGGTATCTATAAACTTAAGCTCCGATACCATATTCTGTAACACCCCCAAGACGTTCAGGGCATATTACAGCGCCGTGGACCCCACCCTTTGGAATCCACCAGGCTAACGTACCAACCCGATATTACGACAAAAGACAAACATCATCGACATACACACGTTCCATAATTCAAGACATTCAAAATAAAAGACTGAACTCAACAATACCATTCAATATCAAATCTTCCCCAAAACAGGTACACGACGATAATAAATCCAAGAAGGAAGTACTCGAGTACTTAAGCAAATGACATGATAAATAAATTTAAAAAGACATGACACCAAACGGATGACCACTGAACATAAACACTCTTGCCCATCATCCTCGTACGGCACGCATGCTCGTTCGCCTCCATTACCTGTACCTGAAATACAAAAGTATTTCCCCCATTTAAGGGGTTAGCGACAACTGCTAGTTCAAGTACAATCCATTTGAACTACCATTCTAATCAGATGAAATATGCACCAAAATCATTTTAGAAAACATTTCTATTCCGGAATATTACGGTGCACAAGCACAAAACACATTTCTCCAACAAAACATTTCAAAGGTTAACCGTTGGTACGAGACTCACGGCCACAGTACCCCGCAGAGGCCCCGTCGAACCATCTCTGGGTGGTTAACCCCAGTTCGTGATACGCACACACAAGGCAATATGTATCCCCAGAGGCCCCGTCAGACCATCCCTGGGTAAACATACACATATACATCCACAACATACACGGAAAGACATAAACCAAATACTAAAATATGCAAACAAATGTAAAGTACTTGCCTTTGAGACATCTTCGACGAAACAGGAACGAACAATGACTACGATTGACACGGAGGGAACACGACCGTTCCTAAACGAAAGATTAACACAACTCAGTCCTATAACAATAATCAAATTGGATACGCCCACAACCCCGATTACAAGCTATGGCGACATACGTACAATTGATATGGGCGAGGGTTTTCAAAAAACCTCCCCGAATCGACAATCCACGGAATAAACACGACAGAATATGATTTGGAATCACCCAATAAGAATAATCGATAAGGAATATTACAACATAACTGAACAATTCGAGTTTAAACAAGCAAAACCCGAAAAAACCCCAAAATTGACAAAGTTAGGGTTCTAGGCGAAAATACCTTGAATTCGGATGAAGGAAGATGATTACGTTGAAGATGATGTGCTCCTACGATCTCACGGTGATGAAGGATGAAAATTACATGGATTGAAAATGATGGAAATCGCCCTGGAGGTTCTGGTGTCGCCCGACGAAGAAAAACAAAAGGAAGGATGAAAATGAGATTTGTGACCTTTGCCTGCTGTTTTAAAACAGCGGGCTGTTACAGCCGAAACAGGGGTGACTTATGGCCATAACATGGCCAACTTACAGCCTTAACGAATGGGGTGTTTCGGCCGTAACACCCTACTGGACAGTAGTCTGAGAAGTTGTTGTCCAAACCGTCCCGAACGGCCCCGAAACCCAGACCTGCTAACGAACCAAAAATATGGTTACGAAGTATTCTCGATGACGAATCTAAGCGCTAAAAGGAAACAAAATTACAACGACGGAAGTAAACAAAATTCCGACTTCCCGAAGGTTCGGAATTCAACGACGGAAGTAAACTTCCCTTAAGTTTAAGAAAATTACAAAACGGGCCGAATGTTCGAAAATTACAATACGGCGTCGGATTAACAAACTGAAACTCACAACACGATCAAATCAACCATACGAACTCATGTAAACAAAGAAACAATGAAAACGAACGAGTTTTATAAGAATCGAACGCACATACGACAAGATCATAACATTAGGCAAAATCACGTAAAAACACATCTGAAACTCCACTAAATGGAAAAACACCAAGAACAGAATAGTTTCAAAACGTCGAAATGGTTACAAGCGAGTCGATAATAATAGACCTACACCAAAAATGGAAACTGCTAAAAATGGAAAAGTACGTATATTACATTCTCCCCCTTTAAAAAGAAGTTTCATCCCGAAACATAAGAATCAAAAAGATCCGGGTGTGTCGCACGCATATCCTCCTCCAATTCCCATGTTGCTTCTTCCATTCCATGCCTCGACCATTGCACGTTAACCAAGGGAATGGTTTTGTGCCTTAACTGTTTGTCCCGTCGTTCCAAAATTCTCACTGGCCTCTCCTCAAACGTACGTTCTTCTCAATCTCCACGTCCCTGAAGTCAATAACATAAGTGAGGTCTGGAACATACTTCCTCAACTGAGAGACGTGAAATACACTATGCACATGACTCAGCCACAGAGGCAAATCCAAACGGTACGCTAACTCGCCAACTCTCTCTAATATCTCGGAAGGTCCAATATACCTTGGACTAAGCTTCCCCTTTTTCCCAAATTGAAAAACTCCCTTTGACGGAGACACTCTCAACAAAACATGATCCCCTACCTCAAACTCCAAAGGTCGACGCCTAACATCCACATAAGACTTTTGTCGACTCTGAGCCGCCAACATCCTATCTCGAATCAACTCAACTTTCTTCCTCGTCTCTAACACAAGATCCGGCTTGGTGCCAACTAAATCGGATGGCTCATCCCAACATATCGGTGATCGACACTGTCGGCCATAAAGCACCTCGTATGGTGCCATCTTAATCGACGCGTGGTAGCTATTATTATAAGTAAACTCGATCAGGGCCAGATGCTCCTCCCAATCGCTACTCCAGTCTAGCGCACACACGCGCAGCATATCTTCGAACGTCTGAATGGTACGCTCGGACTTCCCGTCAGTCTGAGGATGGAAATATGTGCTCAAACGCAAACGTATCCACAATGCCTTATGTACCGCCTGGCAAAAATACGATACAAACCGGCCATCTCTGTCCGAAATAATAGACTTTGGCGTACCATGAAGTCTCACGATCTGTACGACAAAAATACGAGCCAATTTTTCTGGACCCCAAGTGTCCATGATGCCCAGAAAATGTGCCGTCTTAGTCAGTCGGTCCACGATCACCCATACCATATTCATTTCGGTCTTCGTCCTTGGCAAATTCGTGACAAAATCCATAGAGATATCTTCCCACTTCCATTCCGGGATGGGAAGTGGTTTCAACAACGCGGCTGGCCACTGATGCTCGATTTTGACTTGCTGACAAGTCAAACACTTAGCCACAAACTGAACTACCTCATTTTTCATGTCATTCCACCAAAAACTCTTCCTCAGATCCTTATACATTTTACTCGAGCCCGGATGGACTGAGTAAGGTGATGCCTGAGCCTCTCGCATAATACCCTCTCGCAATTCCAAGTCGTTCGGAACACACAACCAACCTTGGAATCTCAATACACCATCCTCATGAATCACGAATCCCGGGGCTTTCCCCTTCACCACATTCTCGCGGAGCTGAATAAACATCATAGCTTCCAACTATCTCGATTGAATGTCGTCGACTAGAGACGAAGAGATCTCAAGAGTGTGCAACTGCCCGGCACTCCCTGGTAGCACAACCCTCGATTTAATGTCGTCGACTAGAGATGAAGCGATCTCAAGAGTGCGCAACTGCCTGGAACTCCCTGGTAGCACAACCTCAATGCTCAACCCCATCAACTCTCGCTGGACCCCTGGCTGGGCCATGAGTAACTCAAGTGCCCGGAGTGATACCGATTTCCGGCTCAAGGCATCTGCCACCACATTTGCCTTGCCCGGATGATAAAGGATCTCAAGGTCGTAATCCTTAATTAACTCCAACCACCTTCTCTGTCTCATATTTAGTTCTTTGTGTGTGAAAATATACTTCAGACTCTTGTGATCGGTGAAAATCTGACACGACGAGCCGTACAAATAGTGACGCCAAATCTTCAATGCAAACACAACTGCGGCCAACTCAAGATCGTGGTAGGGTAATTCAACTCGTACGGTTTCAACTGGCGGGAAGCATAGGCAATCGTCTTCCCGTTCTGCATGAGTACACATCCAAGCCCTTGGCCTGAGCGTCGCTATAAAGGGAGAAACCCTCATTACCACTCGGTAAAGCCAATACGGGGGCGGTCCTCAACCGCTTCTTCAACTCCTCGAAACTCTTCTGCCTCTTGTCGGTCCACACAAACTTCTCTGACTTCTGCAGTAACTAAAGCGGTCGAACGAGTTTAGAGAACCCCTCGACAAACCTACGATAATATCCGGCTAAACCCAGAAAACTATGGACCTCCTTCACGTTCTTGGGCGGCACCCAATCTAATACTGCCTCTATCTTGTGTGGGTCCACATGAACACCCTCGACCGAGATCACGTGGCCGAGAAACATAACCTCCCGCAACCCAAACTCACACTTTGAGAACTTCGCATAAAGGTGCTGAGTCCTCAAGATTCCCAACACGATATGCAAATGACGTGCATGCTCCTCCTCGCCCCTCGAGTAAATCAGGATATCGTCGATAAAGACGACTGCACACTTATCGAGATATTCGATAAAGACCCTGTTCATTAACTGCATGAACACGGCTGGGGTGTTGGTTATCCCAAAAGGCATAACCACAAACTCGTAGTGGTCGTATCTCGTCCGAAAGGCCGTTTTCGGAATATCGGAATCCTTCACTCGGAGTTGGTAATACCCCGATCTCAAATCAATCTTCGAAAACACAGTTGACCCTTGCAATTGGTCAAACAAATCATTAATCCTAGGGAGCAGATACTTGTTTTTTATAGTCATTTTGTTCAACTCTCGATAGTCGATACATAGACGGAGTGACCCATCCTTCTTCTTTACAAACAAGACCGGTGCGCCCCAAGGCGAAGCGCTCGGTCGAATATAACCCATGTCTAGCAACTCTCCCAACTTTTTCTTCAACTAAAGCATCTCGGAAGGCGCCATGCGGTATGGCGTCTTAGAAATCGGTGCTGCACCCGTCTCTAAATCAACAGTAAACTCAACCTCACGGTCTGGTGGCAAACTCGTCAACTCGTCTGGAAAGGCGTCAGGATACTCACTCACTACCAGAATAGACGAGAACTCGACTCTCCCTTCTTCCGATCTCAAGGCATAGCACCAGTAACCAGTGCAACCTCCTCGAATAAGTCTTACCGCCTTCAAAGCGCTGATCAGAAATCTCTGACTACCCCGCTTACGTCCCACAAAAGAATGTTTGGTACCGTCAGAGGCTAACATCGAAATGGCTCCCACTGTATAATTCATGATCGCCCCATGACGGTCCAGCCAATCCTCACCAAGAATCAAATCCTCATCCTTAATGTCTACCACAATTAAATTAGAAGGCCAAACCCTCCCCGTGATACTCACCGGAAAAATCTCTAATCTCACGATCCCCCACGATACTATCACCACTAGACAATTTAACAATAAACGGTTCACATGTAACTTTACAATCAACATGCAGACGGCGCACACAATCCAGAGATATGAAAGAATGCGTAGCACCATAATCGAATAACACGGAAATAAGATGATCAAGGATGTGAACGGTACCTGTAGCCACCGTCATGTCAGGATCTCTCGCTCGTCTCATTTCATATACACGGGGTGGAACAGACCCCGCACTAGAAGCTTCCCCTCTAGAAGGCTGCCCACGTCCTCGACCTCTGCCCACGTCCTCGACCGCTGAGGTTGATTAACTGTCGGCGTTTGATTCACACTCGGTTCTCTCGTAGCTGGGGCTGACACCTGAGTAACTGGTTCCTAGCTCGCATCTCCACAAAACTTAGCACGATGCCCCATCCGACCGCAAGTAAGACACTGAATTGGAGGCCTGTCACACTCACTCATCATGTGTCCAGGACGACCACAGTTAAACTAGGTAGGACCACGAATGAAAACAGTCGGAGCAGACTTAGAATCATTTCCTCGCCCAAATGACGGGGACTGATTCCCGAAGACTCACGAACCAGACTGAGCCTTCTGATACCCGCCAGACTCACCTCCCGAAAACTGACCGGAGGTCTTCTGTTTCTTACCCTCTGTTGTTGTATATGTCGCAAAAAATGACATCTCATAAGCCATCGCTTTGTTCTGATAATCCTTCAAAGTTGTGCACCCGAGACCAGACATGTAGTGACGAACCCTCGGCTTCATCCGCATATCAAAGTGGCAGATCTTATCTAACTCATCCCGGACCTGATTTCTCACAAAATGAAGCTGCTGATTGTAGTCCTTGATCGCCTGTGAAATATGAACATCCTGGGGTTTTGCCTCAAAGAAGGCCTGAATCCTCCCCTATTTTAGCGGCTACGGACAATATTCGTCCTCCATCAACTCTCGGAACTCTTCCCACGTGGCTGCCCGGTCACGTGGTTTCACTGCTTGCCACCACGTCGCCGCCTCCTTGGCGAGGAAGAACTGAGCGATGGGTACCTTCCTCTCCTCGGAGCAGTTAGCCGTCTCGAATACCTTCTCCATCTCGAATAACCAACTCTCCCAACTAGATGGGTCGGAAGTACCATCGAACTATGGGGGACGCATACGGATCACGTCCTGAAGTAGCTTATCGGTGCCGGAACCAGTAGGCGGAACCAGGTTAGCATTAGCTTGGTTGACTAAAACGGCCTGAGTCAGTAGCGTCATCTGGTTCGCTAATTGCTGGAGAATGTTCGCTACTCCAACATTATCATGAGCATTGCCGAAACTAGCAGACTGGTCCTGCTGGCCCTCGATGTTATGCAGGACACTATTCGACAAAGAAGGTGTTGTCGAACCAGCCCCTGAGCTTTCGGACATGGCCGCCCCACATGCTGCGCCATGCCCCCTACCGCGTCCACGACCGCATCCGCATCCTCTACCGGCAGGCATTCTGAAGAAGTAACGGGTAAGTACATTCAAACGCAAAACACAACACGACACTAAGAAAGAAACAGAACATGATAACGTAACAAGTCGAGTTAGGAAAAACTTACGAGCACCGGCGTACTGAGATGATGGCGTAGTAGTGATACTGTTTAAAATAGACACTCAACTAGACCCAAATAACCGACAGTCTAGGTATCCAAAAACTTAAGCTCCGATACCACATTCTGTAACACCCCCAAGACGTTCAGGGCATATTACAGCGCCGTGGACCCCACCCTTTGGAATCCACCAGGCTAACGTACCAACCCGATATTACGACAAAAGACAGACATCATCGACATACACACGTTCCATAATTCAAGATATTCAAAATAAAAGACTGAACTCAACAATACCATTCAATATCAAATCTTCCCCAAAACGGGTACACGACGATAATAAATCCAAGAAGGAAGTACTCGAGTACTTAAGCAAATGACATGATAAATAAATTTAAAAAGACATGACACCAAACGGACGACCACTGAACAGAAACACTCTTGCCCATCATCCTCGTATGGCCCGCATGCTCGTTCGCCTCCATGACCTGTACCTGAAATACAAAAGTATTTCCCCCATTTAAGGGGTTAGCGACAACTGCTAGTGCAAGTACACTCCAATTGAACTACCATTCTAATCAGATGAAATATGCGCCAAAATCATTTCTGAAAACATTTCTATTCCAGAATATTACGGTGCACAAGCACAAAACACATTTATCCGACAAAACATTTCAAAGGTTAACCGTTGGTACGAGACTCATGGCCACCGTACCCCGCAGACCATCTCTGGGTGGTTAACCCCAGTTCGTGATATGCACACACACGGCAATACGTATCTCCAAAGGGCCCGTCAGACCATCCCTGGGTGAACATACACATATACATCCACAACATACACGGAAAGCCATAAACCAAATACTAAAATATGCAAACAAATGTAAATTACTTGCCTTTGAGACATCTTCGACGAAACGGGAACGAACAACAACTACGATTGACTCGGAGGGAACACGACCATTCTTAAACGAAGGATTAATACAACTCAGCCCTATACTATAACAATATTCGAATGGAATACGCCCACAACCCCGATTACAAGCTATGACGACATACATACAATTGATATGGGCGAGGGTTTTCACAAAACCTCCCCGAATCAAAAATCCACAGAATAAACACGACAGAATCTGATTTGGAATCACCCAATAACAATAATCGATAAGGAATATTACAACTTAACTGAACAATTCGAGTTTAAACAAGCAAAACCCGAAAAAATCCCAAATTGACAAAGTTAGGGTTCTAGACGAAAATACCTTGGATTCGGATGAAGGAAAATGATTACATTGAAGATGATGTGCTCCTAAGATCTCACGGTGATGAAGGATGAAAATTACATGGATTGAAAGTGATGGAAATCGCCCTGGAGGTTCTGGTGTCGCCCGACGAAGAAAAACAAAAGGAAGGATGAAAATGAGGTTTGTGACCTCTGCCTGCTGTTTTAAAACAGCGGGCTGTTACAGCCGTAATAGGGGTGACTTACGGCCGTAACATGGCCAACTTACGGCCTTAACGAATGGGGTGTTATGGTCGTAACACCCTACTGGACAGTAGTCTGAGAAGTTGTTGTCCAAACTGTCCCGAACGGCCCCAAAACCCAGACCTGCTAACGAACCAAAAATATGGTTACAAAGTATTCTCGATGATGAATCTAAGCGCTAAAAGGAAACAAAATTCCGACTTCCCGAAGGTTCGGAATTCGACGACGGAAGTAAACTTCCCTTAAGTTTAAGGAAATTACAAAACGACCCAAACGTTCGAAAATCACGATACGACGTCGGATTAACAAACCGAAACTCACAACACGAACAACTCAACCATACGAACTCATGTAAATAAAGAAACAACGAAAATGAACGAGTTTTATAGAATCGAACGTAGATACGACAAGATCATAACATAAGGCAAAATCACGTAAAAACACATCCGAAACTCCACTAAATGGAAAAACACCAAGAACAAAATAGTTTCAAAACGTCGAAACAGTTACAAGCGAGTCGATAAGAATAGACAGACACCAAAAATGGGAACTGCTAAAAATGAAAAAGTACGGATATTACATGGAGTTCTTAGATATCACAGTTATCAAAGTGGTATTAACATCTTTGAGGATTTTACCTGAGTTGAAGAAATCCATAATAACTTGTGTTGTTTCATCCCCAACTACATCCCAGGCCTTCTTGAAAAACCTAGAAGTGTAACCATCCACTCCGGGTGCTTTATCCTCCCCTATGGATTGCAATGCTTCAAAAACCTCAAGTGAACTCACTTCCTTCACGAGTTCTCTTCTGTGTTCATATTGAAGAATATTACACTGTTGCACCATCTGAATATCAACTGCTCTAGTTGTTTGAGCAGCAGTACCCAAAAAAGTCTTATAAAATGAGATAATCTCCTCCTTGATATCCTTTTCTTCAGTGAGCTTCCTCACTTGTGCATTATAGAGAACTGATATACCACTATTCCTCTTTGCCTTTAGACTGGCATGGAAAAACCTATTATTCCCATCACCACAAGCCAACCAGTGGACCTTGTCCATTTGCTTCAATATCTGTTCCTCAATGAGCAACCACTTTTCATACTCCTTTTGTTATTTACTCATTTCAGCAAACAAATTCCTATCTAGAGGGTTTAACTTGAGAGCATCCTGTAATTGATTCACTTTAAGTTTCCCAGTATCCAACTTGAATTGAACATGGGAGTAGTGTCTTGTAAGGCTCCTCAGAGGTGATTTAAGTGCTTTCAATTTCATCCATAATCTATATATTCTCTCCCTCCACAGGCATGTTCCAAATAGCCTCAATTGTTTGCTTGAATTCTGAATGATCAGTCATACAGTTCAAAAATTTAAATCTTCTAAGCTTGTTTTCTTTCTTTTGCCACATTTGAATCATGAGTGGTGAATGGTCAGAGCTCCCTGGGTGCAAAACCTCCACCAATGTGTTATTATATACATGTTGCCAAAGTATATTTAAAAAGCTTCTATCAATTTTGTAATAGATCAGATTATCCCCTTGCTTGTTACACCAGGTATATGGCCACCCTATATAGTTGAGTTCCTGCAGCTCTGTGCTCATAACAGCTTCTCTAAAGTCTTTGATCTTAGCTTCGGTGACCATATACCTCCAATCCTATCATATGTACATAAGACACTGTTAAAATCCCCAAGAATTAACCAAGGTTGCTGCATATCTGTAATATTCGTACCTTTCCATTTTTAGCAGTTTCTATTTTTGGTGCATGTCTATTTTTATCGACTCGCTTATAACCGTTTCGACATTTTAAATCTCTTTTGTTCTTGGAGTTTTTCCATTTGGACGAGTTTCGAAGGTGTTTTTACGTAATTTCACCTTATGATATGTTTTGTCGCATGTATGTTCGATTCTCGTAAAACTCATTCGATTTCATTGTTTCTTTGCTTACACAAGTTCGTATGGTTAAGTTGTTCAAGTTGTGAGTTTAGGTTTGTTAATCCGACGTTGTATCGTGATTTTCGGACGTTTGGGCCGTTTTAATTTCCTATAAGTTTGGGGAATTTTATCTTCTATTGTCGTATTTCAGATTCCCCGATAGTCGGCATTGTATTTTCTTTCAGCACTTAGCTTTGTCATCGCGAATCCTCGTATTTATGTTTTTGGACTCTGGCCTTGCGTTGCGTTTCGAATTCGTACCTTCCTCAGCAGTGAACTGCACTCAGCAGTACTGGACTACTGCATAAATAGCGGAAGCTATTTATGGTTTCTTGCATACGCTATCGGTGTGCAGTTAATGCACGCTAACTCATTGTTATAGCATGCGTTGACATCTTCAGCGTTCTGGGTAGTGGGATTCTGGACTCAGAATCCTGGGTTCTGACTATCAGGTAGCGCGCGCTAAGCTTTCGTAGGACACGCTATCGAGTAGCAGGTAGCGCGCGTTAAACTTGTATAGCGCACGCTAGCGACACCGGGCAGTATCTACTGGACTGTTGGTGACCCCGTTAGCGCGCACTATCTTTATAGATTAGCGCACGCTAATTATACCTGTTATAAATAGGACATCGGCCCCCTTTTTCGTCATGTTTCCTCCTTTTCTCATCCTTTGGATGATTCCGGTGATTTTGGAGCGATTTCTAGAAAGTAATCTACAGAGTTCCGTGATAGACTGATTATTGTGCTCTAAACATAGTACATCATCACCTTAATCCGTCTTCTCCACTTAAATCCAAGGTATTTTGCTTAGAACCCTACTTTTATCCATTTCGGTGTTTTTCGGGATTTGTCTAGATTAACTCGAATTGTTCGTTTATGTTGTGATATTTCTTATCGATTATTGTTGTTGGGTGATTCCCAATCCGTTTCTATCGTGTTTAATCCATGGATTGTTGATTCGGGGAGGTTTTGTGAAAACCCACGCCCGTATGTGTCGTCCGTGTATGCTATGATTGTTAGTCGTGGTTGTGGGCGTATTCCTTTCGATTATTGTTATCGTTTAGGACTGAGTTATGTTAATCCTTTGTTTAGGAACAGTTGTGTACCCTCTGGGTAATTCCTAGTCGTTGTTTGTTCCCGTTTCGTCGAAGATGTATCAAAGCAAGTATTTTACGTTTGTTTGCATATTCTAGTATTTAGATTATGGCTTCCGTGTATGTTGTGGATGTGTATGTGTATGTTCACCAAGGGACGGTCCGATGGGGCCTCTGGGATACCTAATTTCATGTGTGTGCGTATCACGAACTGTGCTTAACCACCCAGGGATGGTCTGACAGGGCCTTTGCGGGGTGCGGTGGCCGTGAGTCTCGTACCAATGGTTAACCTTTGAAATGTTTTATTGGAGAAATGTGTTTTGTGCTCGTGCACCATAATATTTCGAAATATAAATGTTTTCTAAAATGATTTCGGCACATATTTCATCTGATTAGAATGGTAGTTCAAATGGATTGTACTTGCACTAGCAGTTGTCGCTAACCCCTTAAATGAGGGAAATACTTGTGTATTTCAGGTACAGGTCTTGGAGGCGAATGAGCATGCGGGCAGTACGAGGATGATGGGCAAGAGTGAATCTATTCAATGGTCGTTCGTTGATGTCATGTCTTTTAAATTTTATTAATCATGTCGTTTGCTTCAGTACTCGAGTACTTCTTTATTTTGGAACATTGTGAATGTTGTGTACCCGATTTGGGTTTTGGTTGATGTTGTATTGCATTGTTGAGTCCGGTTTACTTTTTTGTATGTCTTGGATTGAGAAATTATTTGTATGTTGATGATGTCTATCACTGTTTTCATGTCCAGCTCGTGTGTTAGCCTGGTGGATTCCAAGGAGTGGGGTCCACAGCGCTGTAATATGCCCTGAATGTCTTGGGGGTGTTATAAATATGGTATCGGAGCTTAGGTTTATGGATACCTAGGATGTCGGTTATTTGGGTCTAGTTGAGTGTCGTTTTGAACAGTATCACTACTACGCCATCATCTCAGTACGCCGGTACTCGTAAGTTTTTCCTAACTCGACTCGTTACGTTATCATGTTCTATTCCTTTCTTAATATCGTGTTGTGTTTTGCATTTGAATTGTACTCACCTGTTACTTCTTCAGAATGCCTGCTGGTAGAGGACGTGGACGCGGTCGCGGAGATGGTAGGGGACGTGGCGCAACTGGTGTGGCGGCCGTGTCTGATATCTCAGGGGCTGGTTCGGCAACGCCTTCTTTGTCGAACAGTGTCCCGCTTAGTGCCGACGGCCAGCAGGATCAGTCTACTAGCTTCGGCAATGATCATGATAACTTTGGAGTAGCGAACATTCTCCAGCATGTAGCGAATTAGATGATGCTACTGACTCAGGCTGTTCTGTTCAACCAAGCTAATGCAAACCCGGTTCCGCCTACTGGTTCCGGCACCGACAAGCTACTTCAGGACGTGATCCGTATGCATCCCCCGCAGTTCGATGGTACTTCCGACCCTTCTGGTTGGGAGAGTTGGTTATTCAAGATGAAGAAGGTGTTTGAGGCAGCTAACTGCTCCGAGGAGAGGAAAATGCCAATCGCTCGAGTACTTCCTTCTTGGATTTATTATCGTCGTGTACCCATTTTGGGGAAGATTTGATATTGAATGGTATTGTTGAGTTCAGTCTTTTATTTTGAATGTCTTGAATTATGGAACGTGTGTATGTCGATGATGTTTGTCTTTTGTCGTAATATCGGGTTGGTACGTTAGCTTGGTAGATTCCAAAGGGTGGGGTCCACGGCGCTGTAATATGCCCTGAACGTCTTGGGGTGTTACAGAATATGGTATCAGAGCTTAAGTTTATGGATACCTAGACTTTCGGTTATTTGGGTCTAGTTGAGTGTCGATTTTGAACAGTATCACTACTACGCTATCATCTCAGTACGCCGGTGCTCGTAAGTTTTTCCTAACTCGACTCATTACGTTATCATGTTCTGTTTCTTTCTTAGTGTCGTGTTGTGTTTTGCGTTTGAATGTACTTACCCATTACTTCTTCAGAATGCCTGCCGGTAGAGGATGCGGATGCGGTCGCGGACGCGGTAGGGGGCATGGCGCAGCAGGTGGGGCGGCCATGTCCGAAAGCTCAGGGGCTGGTTCGGCAACACCTTCTTTGTCGAACAGTGTCCCGCTTAACATCGAGGGCCAGCAGGATCAGTCTGCTAGTTTCGGCAATGCTCATGATAATGTTGGAGTAGCGAACATTCTCCAGCAAGTAGTGAACCAGATAACGCTACTGACTCAGGCCATTTTAGTCAACCAAGCTAATGCTAACCCGGTTCCGCCTACTGGTTCCGGCACCGATAAGCTACTTCAGGACGTGATCCGTATGCGTCCCGCACAGTTCGATGGTACTTCCGACCCATCTGGTTGGGAGAGTTGGTTATTCGAGATGGAGAAGGTATTCGAGACGGCTAACTGCTCCGAGGAGAGGAAGGTACCCATCGCTCAGTATTTCCTCGCCAAGGAGGCGGCGACGTGGTGGCAAGCAGTGAAACCGCGTGACTGGGTTGCTACGTGGGACGAGTTCTGAGAGTTGATGGAGGACGAATATTGCCCATAGCCGGTAAAAGAAGGGAGGATTCGAGCCTTCTTTGAATCAGAACCCCAGGATGTTCCCATTTCGCAGGCGATCAAAGACTACAATCAGCAGCTACATTATGTGAGAAATCAGGTCTGAGATGAGCTAGATAAGATCCGCCATGTTGACATGCTGGTGAATCAGAGGGTTCGTCACTACATGTCTGGTCTCGGGTCTACAACTTTGAAGGATTATCAGAACAAGGCGATGGCTTATGAGATGTCGTTTTCTGCGACAGAGGTGGCAACCGAGGGTAAGAAACAGAAGACCTCCGGTCAGTTTTCTGGAGGTAAGTCTGGCGTGCATCAGAAGGCTCAGTATGGTTCGCGAGTCTTCGAGAATAAGTCCCCGTCATTTGGGCGAGGAGATGGTTCTAAGTCTGCTCCATCCGTCCCTACTCGTGGCCACACTTGTTTTAACTGTAGTCATCCAGGACAAATGATGAGTGAGTGTGACAAGCCGCCGCTATAGTGTCTTACTTGTGCTCGTATGGGGCATCGTGCTAGGTATCGTTGATATGCAAGCCAGGCACTAGTTACTCAGGTGTCAGCCCCAGCTACGGGAGAGCTGAGTGTGAATCAGGCGCCGATAGGTAGTCAGCCCCAGCAAAGTTTTGGCAGAGGCTGGGGACGTGGGCAGCCTTCTAGAGGAGGAGCTTCGAGTGCGGGGTCTATTACGCCCCGTATATATGAGATGAGACGAGCGGGAGATCCTGACGCGACAGTGGCTACACGCATCGTTCGCATCCTTGACCATCATGTTTCTGTGTTACTCAATTCTGGTGCTACGCATTCTTTCATCTATTTGGATTATATACGACGTCTGCATGTTGATTCTCTAGTTGTATGTGAACCGTTTGTTGTTAAACTGCCTAGTGGAGATAGTATTGTGGGGGATCGTGAGATTAGAGATTTTCCGGTGAGTATCGCAAGGAGGGATTGGTCTTCTAATCTAATTGTGGTAGATATTAAGGATGAGGATTTGATTATTGGTGAGGATTGACTAGATCGACATGGAGCGATCATGAATTATAGAGCAAGGACCATTTTGATGTTAGCCTCTGACGGTACCGAGTATTCCTTTGTGGGACGTAAGCGGAGTAGTCAGAGATTTCTGATCAGCGCTATGAAAGCGGTGAGACTTCTTCGAGGAGGTTGCATTGGTTACTGGTGTTATGCTTTGAGATTGGAAGAAGGGGGAGTCGAGCTCTCATATATTCCGGTAGTGAGTGAGTATCCTGACGTCTTTACAGACGAGTTGCCGGGTTTGCCACCAGATCGTGAGGTTGAGTTCACTATTGATTTAGAGCCGGGTGCGGCTCCGATTTCGAAGACGCCGTACCGCATGGCGCCTGCCGAGATGCTTGAGTTGAAGAAACAGTTGGAAGAGTTTCTAGACACGGGTTATATTCGACCGAGCGCTTCGGCTTGGGGTGCACTGATAACACTCATTTTTACACATATTTTTGCAAAGATTTTCCGGGTTTTAAGATCCTAAAATGTGTAGAATTGTGTCGTTTATGCTCATATTGTGTTTATTGGACTCGATCAGGCTTGGGTACGTTTTATTGATTTTATAGGTAGTTTATGGTCATTAATCAAGCAAGAACGAAGTCTCAAACCCCAATACATATCAAGCAATGCGGAAACGAGAGACCGAGCCTAAAAAGGAGCCAAAATGGAGTCAAAAGGGACCAACACGGGCTCGGCCGTGTCATTTGACACGGGCCGTGTCAATAGCTTGGTCGTGCCATATTGACATGGTCGGGTTTCACGTCCAGGCGATTGTGTCATTTTTAGAGGAGTATGACACGGGCCGTGTCATTCGACACGACCGTGTCACTTGATCGGCCGTGTCAGCTGACACGGTTGAGTTCCCTGTCCAGCAACCATTGATGTTTCTAGAGCACTATGACACGGGTCGTGTCACTTTTTGGTGGAAAAATCACCTTTTGACATTTTTGCAAGATTTGAGCATGGAAAATGGTATTTTTCGCCTTATAAAAAAGGATCTTGTGCTAGACTTGGAGATATGCTGATTTTGAGAGAGGATTGGAGAGATTAGAGAGAGAAAAATACAATATTGAGAACTTTTTCATACAAAAAGAAGGAGATTTGAAGGGAATTCTTGAAGAACACTTCAAGAACATTTGCAGGCTTCAACCGGGATCAATCAAGACACCATCCGAGTTTTATCTTCTTCCTATCTTTTATTCATTTTGTTGTTTTATTTAGCATGAACATGATGAACATGATGATTATTAATCTTTCTTTCTTTACCATGTCCGGATAAACTCGTTAGATTCCGGACATGAGAGTACGTTGATTTGCTATGGTTTTGAGGGATTGATGATTATATATTTTTAGTGTGATTTCTTTATCAAATACTTGGTTTTGATTCATGTTTAGACACTTGATCAATGTTTTTACATGGTAAACTTAATTGCTCATAATTCGAGAGAAGAGGGCATTAATAGGTTTTGAATATTTGACGTAGTAAATTACGAGATTGAGAAATCGGTGATGAACTATGATGATGTTTAATCTTATGAACATTTTGGAGTTAAATAATTTATAATAGACGGAGACGTTGTTATAGGTTGTTTAATCTACGTTTTAATGCATCTCGAGAGAGACTTTAGAATATTATTGTGATTATCATTTTGGAAACATACGTAGAACTTTTGGAACCAATTCCGACTAAACTTAGTAATCAACGGAAACCTAGCCTTGGAATCTACCTTTCTAAACTCTTGAAATTCGCTTTAATTCGGATATTTTTAATTGTTTTCTTTTATTGTCATCATTTTATTTTATTTCGTTAACCAACCATTAAATTTTCGATCGTCTAGATAAAATCGGAATCATTATAATCTAGTACTAAACACAATACGAATATTTAGTCTCTGTGGAATACGACCTTGCTCGCCGCTTTCTACACTTGCGGATTGTTTAAAAATATAGCGAACAAGTTTTTGGCACTGTTGCCGGGGACTAAATTATTTTTATTAGTGTTGATATTACGATAAGTGTTTCTAGTCTTACTTTGGACATTTTCTTATTTGTTACTTATCATGTTATACATTTTTTACTCAGGGAGTGCATGAACACTCGTTCATCTAGAGTGTCTTTAGAAACTTTCATCCCGGAAGTAGAAGCATTTGCTCGAAGAACAAGTGGTACCTCAAGGAAACTAAGAATGGATCTTTTTGAAGACATGGAGAGAGCGGGAGATAACGTGGAAAGGGACAACAAGAACGAGAATGCAATAATCCAAGACAACAAGGGCGGAAGGATTGAAAATCCAACAACTAGGGTGCAATCAATTCGGGATGGATTCTGACCAAAACTAGACCGAAACTTTGGAGGAATCACTCATGTTCCAATCAACACCCTAAATTTTGATTTGAAGCCCGCCTTAATTTCAATGGTTCAACAAAATCAATTTGGAGGATTTGCTGTCGAAGATCCACATGCCCATCTCACTCATTTCATGCAAATATGTGATACTATCAAAATGAATGGAGTCTCGGATGATGCAAAATGCTTACAATTGTTTCCATTCTCTTTGAGAGAGAAAGCAAGAAATTGCTTGGAACTTTAGCTCCCGGAAGTATAAAGACATGGGAAGAATTGAGCGAAAAATTTTTGTTCAAATTTTTCCCACCAAACATGACAATGAAGCTAAAAAGTGAGATTACTAAATTTCATCAATTGGACTCCGAACCGTTATATGAAGCTTGGGAACCTTTCAAAGATCTACTAAGGCGATGCCCTCGACATGGTTTCCCCAAAGACCAACAAATGTGTTTCTTTTACAATGGTCTTATGGGAGAAACAAGAAATTTTATTGATGCTTCCGCGGGAGGAGCATTGCTAGCAAGGAGTGCTGAAGAAGCTTATGGATTGATCGAAGAAATGGATATGAATAGCTATCAATGGCCGATGGAAAGAGCAAATATTAGAAGGGTGGCTGAGATATCCGATTCGGATCCTATAAAGGCACTTACCGCGCAAATGACGATGTTAACTACTCAATTGGGGGCTCTAACAAAAGGAGGTGATTCGAAGGGAGCTTCTCAAGGAAGTTCAAGTTCACTACCATCCGATCCATTGGAGGAGGCACATTACATTAATAATCGGAGTTACAACAATTTCCAGAATAATCCACCACCAGGCTTCTATCATCCCTCCAATCGAAATCATGAAAATTTTAGCTATGCTAATCCAAAGAATGCTTTGCAACCACCGTCCGGATTCAAAGTGTCGAATGGTGAGATAATTGAAGAAGCAAAGCCGACGTCAAATCTCGAGAATATTCTAGCTACCTTCATGATGGAGACAAAAAGCCGATTTAGTCGAGATGAGGAGAAATTAGACAAAATCGAAGGCCATGTCACTCAATTAGCTACCACCATGGGAGCTCAAATGAAAAATCTCGAAACTCAAATTGGACAATTAGCTAAAGTTGTCGGGAGTCAACATCACCGGGGACAATTTCCGAGCAATACCAAAGTGAATCCAAAAGAGTCTTGTCAAGCGATCACCTTAAGAAGCGGTATGAATTATGAAGGGCCAAAGATTCCAATGGACCAACAAAAAGAGGGAGTCAATGAGGATCAAATTGAAATTTTAGAGGGATAAGGGAAGCATGATACATCCAAGGGGGATGAGGAGCCTAAAATATCTCCTAACTCTACTCCTAACGTTCCTCTCCCTTTTCCTCAATGTTTCAAAAAGAAAAAGTTAGATGCACAATTCGCAAAGTTTTTAGATATCTTGAAAAAAATTAATATCAATATTCCTTTTGCAGATGCTTTGGAACAAATGCCTAACTATGCAAAATTCTTGAAGGATGTGATGTCAAGAAAAATAAAGATGGAAGAGCATGAGACAGTTAAACTAACCGAAGAATGTAGCGCTATTATCCAACGCAAATTACCTCAAAAGCTTAAGGATCCCGGAAGCTTTACCGTTCCATGCACCATTGGAAACGTCTCATTCGATAAAGCTTTGTGTGATTTAGGTGCTTCGATTAACCTTATGACTTTATCTATTTTCAGGAAATTAGGTGTCGTATAAATGAAAGCCATAATGGTTATGCTACAATTGGCGGATCAATCCATAACACACCCCAAGGGGATTGTTGAAGATGTGCTTGTAAAAGTCGACAAATTTATATTTCCAGTGGATTTTGTCGTTCTTGATATGGAAGAAGATGAAGATCTACCACTTATCTTCGGACGTCCATTTTTAGCAACGGGAAAGGCTCTTATTGATGTTGAAAGGGGAGAATTAACACTACGTGTTAACAATCAGCATGTTCTATTTTTTATATTTAAAGCTATGAAATTTCATGATGATACGGAATATTGCAATGTTATTGACCATATAAGCTCGTATGGAAAGAAAAAAATCTTACACTCATTATCTTCGGATCCGTTAGAGTTTGCTCTTACGAACTTATGCTTTTCTAGTGATTCAACTTTGGAGTTTGACGATTCTGACTTGTTTGATTATGTTTGTGAATTAAATTCTCTACAGGAAGAAACGCAAATAAATAAATACGATGATTTTGACAAAGAAGAGCATGAAGTAGTCGCGGAAATCAAGCTGACGGACAACTCGAACGTGTCGAATGACACGGTTCAAAATTTTGGGTTTGTTTCATGTCAATCGGATATATCTCAACCAAGTTTGGACCTTAAAGCCCTCCCGGAACACCTCAAGTATACATTTCTAGATGATAACAATACCAATCCGGTAATTATATCCTCTTCACTTTCATCCACTCAACTAGATAAATTGCTTCGTGTATTGAGAGCACATAAGTCGGCTATAGGATGGTCTATCTCAGATTTGAAGGGAATTAGCCCTTCCATATGCATGCATAGGATTTTGCTTGAAGAAAATTTTAAACCTAAAGTGCAAAATCAACGAAGACCTAATCTCATAATGAAAGAAGTGGTGAAAAAGGAAGTACTCAAACTATTAGATGCCGGAATGATATATCCAATTTCTGATAGTGAGTGGGTGAGTCCTACGCAAGTTGTATCAAAAAATGAGAGATGACCGTAACCAAAGCGAGAAAGATGAATTAATTGCTATGAGGGTAGTTACGGGGTGACGAGTGTGTATAGACTATAGGGCTTTAAATGCGGTCACTCGCAAAGACCATTTTCCCCTACCCTTTATTGATCAAATGCTTGATAGATTGGTGGGGCATGAATTTTTCTATTTTCTTGATGGATATTCAGGGTATAATCAAATCTACATAACACCGGAAGATCAAGAAAAAACGGATTTTACATGTCCTTATGGAATTTATGCTTATCGTAGAATGCCGTTTGGTTTATGTAATGCCCCAACCACTTTTCAATGTTGCATGATGGCTATCTTTCATGGTTTGATCGAAAATATAATGGAAATTTTCATGGATGATTTTTCGGTGTTTGGAAATTCATTTGATCATTGCTTGCATAATATCACTTTAGTTTTGCAGCGATGTGAAGACACTAATCTCGTGCTGAATTGGGAGAAATTCCACTTTATGGTGCAAGAAGGAATTGTCCTAGGTCATAGAGTGTCCACCGCCAGTTTGGAGGTTGATAGGGCGAAAATTGTCGCCATTAAGAAACTTCCCCCACCGAAGAATGAAAAAGCAATTAGGAGTTTTCTTGGGCACGCGGGTTTTTATAGGAGATTCATAAAAGACTTTTCAAAAACCACTAAACCTTTGAGTAAATTGTTAGAAAAAGATATCACTTTCATCCTTTCTAATGAATGTTTGCAGGCATTTGAGACTCTAACGAAGGCATTAGTGAGTGCTCCTATCCTCGTGGTACCGAATTGGTCTTAACCTTTTGAGATCATGTGTGATGCAAGTGATTATGCGGTCGGAGCTATGTTGGGACAACGTCGTGAGAAACTCTTTCGGGCTATTTATTATGCAAGCAAAACATTGGACGGAGCCCAACAAAATTACACAACTATGGAGAAAGAAATGCTCGCCGTGGTATTTGCTTTTGATAAGTTCCGATCATACTTAATTGGGACAAAGACGATAGTACACACGGACCACGCAGCTATCAAATACTAGTTCAAAAAGAAAGATTCTAAACCTTGCCTAATTCGATGGATTCTTCTTTTACAAGAGTTTGACATGGAAGTTCGAGACAGGAAAGGTTGTGAAAATGTGGTAGCTGACCACTTATCTCGCCTCGAGTACAAAAAGGAGGAGGAGCCCGAGATCGAAGGGATTAAAGAAGAGTTTCCGGACGAGCGGCTTTTTATGGTAGAAGCTAAATTTTCGTGGTTTGCTGACATTGTTAATTTTTTAGTCGCAGGTGTGCTACCCCCGGATTTATCTCATTATCAAAAGAAGAAATTTCTATATGATATCAAGTTCTATATGTGGGATGATCCACTACTTTTTAAGAGATGTGCCGACATGATCGTGAGGAGATGTGTATCGCAAGAGGAATGGGATGAAATTCTTCAACAATGTCATTCGTCACCAACCGGAGGACATTTCGGAGCAACACGGACTGCTGCAAAGGTGTTGCAAAGTGGATTTTATTGGCCTATATTATACAAAGATTGCTATCTCTTCATTCAACAATGCGATATATGCCAACAAATGGGGAATATTTCAAGACGTCATGAGATGCCCCTGACCAACGTAATTGAGGTTGAACTATTTGACGTTTGGGGTATCGACTTCATGGGTCCATTTTCCTCATCATTCGGGAATAAGTACATTCTACTAGCAGTTGAGTACGTATCTCGGTGGGTCGAGGCAATTTCTTCCCCAACAAATGATGCTCAAGTTGTAATGAAATTTTTAAAGAAGAACATCTTTTGCCGATTCGGAACTCCAAGAGCGTTAATCAGTGATCGGGGATCGCATTTGTCAACAAAATCATGGATAAACTCCTTCATAAATATGGGGTCCGATCAAAGAAATCATTAGCCTATCATCCACAATCAAATGGACAAGCCGAAGCGGCCAACAAAGAGATTAAATTAATCCTGGAAAAGAGGGTGAGTACATCTCGGAAAGATTGGTCATCCAAGCTCGACGATGCACTTTGGGCTTATCATACGGCCTATAAAACGCCTTTGGGAACATCTCCCTATCAACTCATATTTGGGAAATCATGTCACCTACCTTTGGAATTGGAGCATAAAGCGATGTGGGCGGTGAAAAGAATAAATTTGGATTTTGAGGCCGCGGGAAAGAAAAGATTGCTAGAGCTAAATGAGTTGGAAGAATTCCGAGATGAATGCTACGAAAACTCTCGAATCTACAAAGAGAGATCTAAAAGATGGCATGACAAGATGATCGTAAAACGTGAATTTATGCTGGGGCAACAAGTACTTCTCTATAATTCAAAATTAAAATTGTTTCCCGGAAAATTAAAATCAAAATGGTCAGGTCCATTCGTGATTAAAAAAGTACTTCCACCCAGAATAGTCGAGCTCATGAGCAGAGACGGAGAGTTATTTAAAGTTAACGGACAATGAGTCAAACACTACTATCATCCCAATCAAAATGAACCGTATCCGTAATAACTTTGATCGAGCCATAAAAACTTTCAGTTAAAGACGTCCGGCTGAAGACGTTAAACTTAGCGCTAATTGGGAGGCAACCCAATAGTTTTTATTTTTTATGTTTTGATTTTTTTTTTGCACTTTCTTTGTATTTTTACTTGTTGTAGAACTAACCGGTTCAACTATTGGTGCTCAATTCACAGGAAAAAGACCCGAGGACAAAACTGCAATTTCCAGGCCAGTACGACACTAGCCATGTCATTTGACACGGTCGGGTTGTGCAGGCAGATCATATATCACGTTCCATGCAGGTACGACATGGGTCGTGTCATTTGACACGGTCGGGTCTGGGGTCCAGTCAATTTTCACATTCCACGCCAGTACGACACGGGCCGTGTTATTTGACACGGTCGAGTCAGGTATTCAGGTGTTTTTTTCCTTTTCTGGGCTAGTTGAGCACGGGCCGTGTCATTTGACACGGCCGAGTTAGGCGGACAGAGAGTTTTAATAGAATTGAGACAGGTATGACACGGCCGTGTCATTTGACATGGGCCGTGTCAGTCGTGCGGTATAAAAAGCTGAACGGGCCGACTTCAACCGTTATCTTCTTCCCCAAATTTCTTTCTTCCCCAAATACGAAACACTAACCCCGAATTCCCTACAATATGCCAAAATCAAGCAAGAATCGTGGTAAATCTTTCATAATAACAAAGTGTTCATCATTATTCTACAATCCTAGAGCTTGAAAGGGTAAGGATCGGACGAAATCATCCAGTTTTTGGGCCGCAATTTTTCGGAAATTTTCTTCAATTTTTACTCCAAATTCAAGGTATGATTCATGATTTTGGATGGTTTAATTCTTCATTGCATTGAGATTATGTGAAATATGATTTATTGAGCAATTTAGGGTTCTTAAGTGGATTTTTGTTGGAATTTTTCGCGAGAAAAAAAATATGTTGAAATTTTGTTGGTGATTTTCGTGAATTACATGTTGGACTTATATGATTGATAGATTTTATTACATGTTTGAAATTGTTGGGATGTTATATACAATGACGATTGGAGTTGAAATTTACGGTTGTGGTATTTTTGAAGAAACACTTATTGTGGGGAAAATGTGCAATTAGTAATAAGTTTGGGGGAGCGTATATTATCGATAAATAGTGACTTTGAGCTTTTGTGAAACAAATGATAATCGATTAATCTCTTGCAGAGAAATGGCCAGAGGTTGAGGATGAGGAAATGCCCAACAGGGACATGGTACGGCTCAAAGGGGACGAGGAAGACCCACAATGGAAATTGAGCAACCAGCGAGAATACCGACTCAAGGGGCTGTCGAGACGCCCGAGACTTATGGAATTGAACTCCCTCCAAGCCGCCTAGCACGATGGGAGATATTGGGGCAGAAAAAAATGCTTCCCACTCGATGGCCGGACGAAGAATGCATGACGGCGATGGGAATAAAAGACGATGTCATGAAGCTGCTGGAAAGAATATGTTGGACGATGTTAATGACACAACATTGGGCCACCTACCGCTGTCTCACGTTGGAAATCCTTAGCACGCTTACTATTAAAAGAGACCCGATCACCCATGAGCCGACTGCTTTGGAATTCCGTCTAAATAACAAGAACGAAAAACTATCTCCCGGTGAATTGGATGCTATATACGACACTCGAAGGTACGGAGAATACCGAATCAATCGGTTCGAGTGTGAGACATATTGGCGGGCAATGGTTGAGTATCCGGGGAGCGATGCACATCCCTACATCCCAAAGTCGGCAAAAGGATCCTCACTTCGCAATCCTATCCTCCGCTATCTACACAAGGTAATTGCGAGCACTATCTTTGGCCAGAAAGAAACAGGGACAATCACTCAACAAGAGTTGTACGTTCTATCTCATATACTCAACGGAACGGATCCACCAACCGGAGCTATTTTAATGGATCATTTTGAGGATGTTGCTACTAAACCGAGAGGGGAGATTTGGTTAGGGGGTTTAATTACCCCTATCACACTTCGTCTTGATGTACCACTAGAAAACCGAACTCCCCTTCCGGGAAATATGCTCCTATCTTTCGAAGTCATAAAGTTGATGAATATCCTCGACTACAACTCTCATGTTATATTCCTCCAGAATGACAACGATCATTTCCTACTCCCGAATACAACTTTGACAACTATTGATAGTATTCGGGATTTAGGAAATCTATAAATAGCCACGGAGGCGCATAAATTGGTTCGGGAAGCAGCTGGATTGATCTCTCCTAGTGATAGACACTTTGCTTGGAATGTTCGTCCTAGGCGTACGGAAAATGAGGATAGAACCGAGAGGATGCGAGAAGAAGATAGAGCGGAAAGAATGGAGGAGGAATTTGCCTATGAGAGAGGCCCTGAAGACGAAAGAGAGGCAGAAGAGAAAGAAGAAAGAGAGAGGGAACAGCCCGAGTCATCGAGACAGGCCGAATCAAGACATGCCACATCTCGGTCATCACTTAAAGCGGAATTTGAGGCATTCTGAGAGGAGACCCGACAAAAGATTGATGAGATGGGACAGAAACAAGACGAGATGCTGGACTTAATGCGAAAAATGCACGAATGGCATTTCCAACAAGGCCACTACCCTCCACCAAATCAGTAAAACCGGTTGTAAGTATTTCTTGACCCAAAGTTTTTATCGTTTAAATACTATACCCCCTTCGTGTGTATACTCTTTAATTCTAGTTTGGGGGGAGATATTGGGTCAAGAAATACTTATATTGTTTGTTTGTTTTTATTTTGTTTTTTGGATTTTGGTTTGGATTTTGGTGGGATTTTGATTTGCGTTTTTGGTGTGATTTTTTTTATTTTGGTGTGTTTTATTTTGAACTCGTTGTGTTTGGAGTATGATGAACTTAGATGAAACTCGAAAGAATGAACTCTTGTCTTGGATGACTCGGGATTTATTTTGTTATTTTGATATGCAAATCGAGGATAATTTTAAGAGGAAAAATTGTAGAATAATCAAAAGGGTGTGAAATTGAATAAATAGTTTAATACCTTGGAAATATGAACAAATCTAACGTGTAAGCTTTTGAGCCTTCGTGCATCATTAAATATGCAAGTTTCATTGTTGATGTATCATTCATGTTTTAAGACTATATAACTTGCCTTGGTATCTTATTCAAAACTACAAACGTGTGTGCAAATTAGTGAAAGTGATTTTAGGCGATTTTTTTTATTAGCTCTTCATACCTTTTGGCCAACCCAAAAATTATTTCCCTAGTTAACCCAATTGAGCTTAAAGCCTATTTCTTGTTAGCCACATTATGAGCTTTCCGTTCCCATTATAAATTCTTTTTCCCTATACTTGATCTTGTTAGAACAAAAAAATTGGTAAAGAATGGAATAATATGTGTGGAAATGAATGGGAAAAGATTATCATGGTTCAAGATGAAGTTGGTTCTAAATGATTTATCAAAATAAACGGTGAGGTAGAAATGCTGTGATGATGATGTTGTCTGCTCTATGAAAAATCACACGGAGCTTACATGAATAAAAAAGGCAATAAAGATGAAGAGGCGAAAATAAAAATTAAATGGAGCGATAAGAAGAAAATAAAATAAATGGAGCGATAAGGGGGAATGAGGTTGCGATTTCTACTTTCGAAAAAAGGCGCTTATTGCGAATCAAGAGGTTGAAGGAAGTAAATTCCAGGGGAAACAAATTTGAGAAGTTCAAATTGAGCGAAGTGATTACCGAGATGATGTTCTAATTTGCTCAAGTTAAGTCACTTTAAGCCATATTTGTCCTACCCCGACCAAAAAGCCTATATTACAACCGATAAAGTCCTTTTTGATTCAACAAATTTGCATGCACAACCAGTGGTAGAGATGTAGACGATCGGGAAGCTTATGGGGGTTCTTATTTCATTGGATGAGTTTTGAGCGTCACTTAATCCCATTATATACTTTGAGAGTGAGGGAATACTATTGACTGGCGAGGTTCGTATTATTCAAGTATTAGCTATGATGTTAAGGAAGCACCCCAGAGATTTGCATACTTTATAGAACTCGACTTATTTATTTCTTGAGGCGTATTGATGAATTTTCAAAATGATCTTTTGAGGTATGTTGAGGGACGAGTTCCCTTAAGAGTGGTTATTTTGAAGTGCATTACTCGGGACGATCAACGTTCAAGTTTGGGGGATTTTGATTACACATATTTTTGCAAAGATTTTTCGGGTTTTAAGATCCTAAAATATGTAGAATTGTGTCGTTTATGCTCATATTGTGTTTATTAGACTCGATCACGCTTGGGCACGTTTTATTGATTTTATAGGTACTTTATGGACATTAATCAAGCAAGAACGAAGTCTCAAACCCCAATACATATCAAGCAATGCGGAAACGAGAGACCGAGCCTAAAAATGAGTCAAAACGGACCAACACGGGCTCGGCCGTGTCATTTGACATGGGCCGTGTCAATAGCTTGGCCGTGCTATATTTCCATGGTCGGGTTTCACGTCCAGGCGGTTGTGTCATTTTTAGAGGAGTATGACACGGGTCGTGTCATTTGACACGACCGTGTCACTTGCTCGGTTGTGTCAGCTGACACGGTCGAGTTCCCTGTCCAGCAACCATTGATGTTTCTAGAGCACTATGACACGGGCCGTGTCATTTGACATGGGCCGTGTCACTTTTCGGTGGAAAAATCACCTTTTGACATTTTTGCAAGATTTGAGCATGGAAAATGGTATTTTTGGCCTTATAAAAAAGGATCTTGGGCTAGACTTGGAGATATGCTGATTTTGAGAGAGGATTGGAGAGATTAGAGAGAGAAAAACATAAGATTGAGAACTTTTTCATCCAAAAAGAAGGAGATTTGAAGGGAATTCTTGAAGAACACTTCAAGAACATTTGAAGTCTTCAACCGGGATCAATCAAGACACCATCCGAGTTTTATCTTATTCCTATATTTTATTCATTGTGTTGTTTTATTTAGCATGAACATGATGAACATGATGATTATTAATCTTTCTACCATGTCCGGATAAACTCGTTAGATTCCGGGCATGGGAGTACGTTGATTTGCTATGGTTTTGAGGGATTGATGATTATATATATCTAGTGTGATTTCTTTATCAAATACTTGGTTTTCATTCATGTTTAGACACTTGATCAATGTTTTTATATGTTAAACTTAATTGGTCATAATTCGAGAGAAAAGGGCATTAATAGGTTTCGAATATTTGACGTAGTAAATTACGAGATTGAGAAATCGGTGATGAACTATGATGATGTTTAATCTTATGAACATTTTGGAGTTAAATAATTTATAATAGATGAAGACGTTATTATAAGTTGTTTAATCTACGTTTTAGTGCATCTCGAGAGAGACTTTAGAAAATTATTGTGATTATCATTTTGGAAACATACGTAGAACTTTTGGAACCAATTCCGACTAAACTTAGTAATCAACGGAAACCTAGCCTTGGAATATACCTTTCTAAACTCTTGCAATTCGCTTTAATTCAGATATTTTCAATTATTTTCTTTTATTATCATCACGCACCGGTCTTGTTTGTGAAGAAGAATGACAGGTCACTTCGTCTATGTATCGACTATCGAGAGTTGAACAAGGTGACTATCAAAAGCAAGTATCCGTGTTCGAGGATTGACAACTTGTTTGACCAATTATAGGGAGCGACTGTGTTTTCGAAGATTGATTTGAAATCGGGGTATTACCAACTCCGAGTGAAGGATTTCGATATTCCAAAGACGGCCTTCCTGATGAGATACAACCACTATGAGTTTGTGGTTATGCCTTTTAGGCTAACCAACGCCCCAACCGTGTTCATGCAGCTAATGAACAAGGTCTTTATCGAATATCTCGATAAGTGTGTAGTCTTTATCGATGATATCCTGATTTACTCAAGGAGCAAGGAGGAGCATGCACGTCATTTGCATATTGTGTTGGGAATCTTGAGAACTCAGCGCCTTTATGCGAAGTTCTCAAAGTGTGAGTTTTGGTTGCGGAAGGTTATGTTTCTCGCCCACGTGAGCCGGTACATAAAGTATCAAAATGATGCTGATAGAGTACCCCACCAGTAATGGTGTAGAGACAGCTGATCGGGGCTACCAGGAGAGACATCAAGTGATGGTTGTTGTATCCACGAACTTCCTTGTCCAGATCACACCCAGGACACGAGCAGAGATGACTACTTCAATCGTTGTTTGAAGGTGATCTTGCACGACGAGTTTGAGACAGGATTTCTTGCTCGAGTTTCTCGCCGGGTCCTTTATAGGATCATAGATTTCTTTGGACCCACTCATATCCATTCTGGGAGCCCCCTGCATTACTCTATTGGGTGCCAAGATAGGTTTCCCGATCGGCCTCATCACTTTGCATCAGTTAGCAGCACCCATAGGAGGATTCCTGACCCTCCACGTCACTCACCCTCCGCTGCAGCCCACAATCACCATTCTCAGAGTTAGCCCAATCAACATTTCTCAAAGTCAGCACAACCATCATTCTCAGATTCGGCATTCTTTCAAGCAGACTGAGTAGCCTCTTCAGCCGAATCTGTGGTTTTAGGATTTTGAGCATCGGTACCAACCATTTGACGTTTCAGTAGTATGGTACGATATTCGATTGGTTTCAGGACCAGCATCATTACAGTATGATGTTTCACAGCCAGAGTAGTAGTTCTTGGCAGACAGCCTAGCAGCAGTCTGTATTTCAGATTGAGCAGACAGTTTTTCAGATCGAGCAGTCTATTGTTCAGATCTCTAATTGTTATAGTTGTGAGAGGGATGATGAGTATGATGAGGTTGGTAAGAGTGCCGGACCGCAGCAGTTGGCTGAGCATAGTCTTCCACCGCGAGTGAGTCGACCCCATGCTGCTCTTCGAGAGCCTTTTGTGGTGGCGTCTCCAAGAAATAGTGAGGCTTTGAAGAAGATGTACCTAGCGTTTAGTGAGTAGCCACGTGATTCTATCGTGCGGGTTTTATAGACTGGCACGTGCTCACCCAGGCATTATTTGACCATATTAAGTCATACCATGAAGACTTTAATGCAGAGGTAATAGATTGTTATATGTTGTCCACTCGAGCGAGGCTTCGGAAGGGAGTCCACAGTGTTGGTGTTTGTAGAGTTGGCATGGTGGTTGTCGGCTCCCAGTTTTATGTAAGTTCTATAACTTTTTCCTTATATCATTAGTGTGGTGTGGAAGTCTTTTTTTTTATTCTGTGGTTCAGCTTTTTGTAGTTAATGATGGCCATAGATATTGCAAAACTCCATCGGAATGATCCACTCGGTATCAAGGTCACAGGGAGCTGGTTTACAAGGGATGGAAATTACCTAAACTCATAGAAGACTTCATGGCATGTCTTGATACACTAAATGCAATGCCATGGTTAAATTGCGATGAAGTAAGTTTGAAATTAATATTTATGAATAATTCACTATGTTCGATGTGATAATCTTGTGTTTACATATTTTCTTTCTACATATTATAGCCATTTATTGTATCGACAGCAGCCACACGGTGACTATCAAGATTAACATCATAACATGGACCATGGAGTTGTACGCTTTCTTGTCACACCAACATCAAGAAGATCGGAACTGATTCAACCAATTATGACACGTTACTCATCTCATGCCTCGTGTACTAACTCAATCTAGGTACTAGCAGAATAAAAAATTGAATAAAAAGTACGACACAGAGATGACTTTCAAAATAATTCCACAAGAACTGCAGTTCATACAAACTGACACTCACAGTTATGGCCCCTTCAAATGCATGTACTTGGATCTTCTTATCTCTTCAAACCCAGCAGGAAGGCACCAAAGCAATGAAATGACTGAGAAATACATTCAAAATATCGATATGGTTTAGATGCTAAGATATTTATGCTGTCGTTGGACCTAGCATAGGGTAATGTATTTTTGATACTGATGACTATGTATTTTAATATAATTCAGATATATTTGGGCAAGTTTGAAGTGTTGTGTTGCTAAATTGGAAAAAAGCAGGTTTATGGTGCAGTTGGTAGATGGAGCCCAACTCTGTAATGCACACATGTGCAGCCATCATGTGTTACCATCGTTTGTATCCTGCCCACGATCATGGGCTAATGCTATCGTGTGCCCACGATGGCTGCCATGACTGAGTGCACACGATGATCAGTTCCAAATGCAACAAACATGTGCAAAAATCACTCCCTCATGAGTTGTCTGCAAGTCATAAATCATCCCTGGATTATGATATTTCAACAAATACATATAAGATGGGAGCCTCTGATATGACTCATCAAAGCCTCTGTATATATTCACTATCACTATATTCTTCATTCGGAGAGGGAAATTGTATAGCATGTCGTTGTCGTACTCCCTACGCATCTCTGCAATCATCTCCTTTGGCCTTAAAGTGACCCCCTCACCGGTCAATCTTTTATGAAAATAATGGGCGGCAACTTCAAAAGTGACCGACCGTACGGCAGCACGGTTCAAGTCAGGGTGATAGTCGTGATCTAAGGTCAACTTAGTAATTCTCCAAATGGTTGCACCCTCAATAGGTACAACCTAAACTGACAATTGTTTCTCCCACTCCTACAGAGGAACACTATAAGTTTATCGGTAGAATGATCGGTGATACACTATAACATGTTCTCCAAATGATACATTCCTACAGTTATCCTCAATGATACAATCTGAACGATCAGCGATACACTGTAACATGTTCTCCAAATGATACATTCCTACAGTTCTCCTACCACTATCTGATCGGTGACAGGAGGAGGCTGCACTAACTAACCCAAAGTCTCGGCACTACAAGGATCGGGAAATGGAATGATCCAATTACACATTGCATGTTGATGCTCATGCTCGCTTGCAGATTGATGGTCGGATGAGAAGTCCTGACGACTCATAATCTTATCCATTTGGGTAGGTTGGCGAACCTAAGCAAGAAACTCCATCGACAGTGACTCAAGCAAGTCTTTACAATGATCTTCCTCTTCGTATTTGGACATATGCACCTCCCCACCTTCTTCATCTTCCTCGTCTTCCTCACCTCGTGAATATCTTTGGAAGGCATGCCATAACATATGTTGTCGGGCTCTACTCGCAAGCTGTTACATCCCTTATTAACCTCGGGGGCAGAGGAGCTGCCATTCTCAACATAGACCTACGGATCCTCTTTTATTCCACTGGCAATCGAAGTATCTTGGTATCGCCCAATAATAGGACTTTTACTTTGTTGCCCTTGGAAAAATGTGTCAACTACCATATTTTGTAATCGGACTCATATAGACCACCCAAACCCTCTCTGATAACTCACGAGGTTATCACGACTAATTTTTCTCGCGTCGATGTAGAGAAAAAAGGACTTCTCGTCTACATATGTCGATCCCTCCCACTGACCACCGTGATGTATCAAAATACGCTGCCACGATATCTAATTACAAAAAGATGAATAACTTATCAGAAAATTGATCGAACATTGTTCTAGCACACGGTCGCTGCCTTGGACACGAGCGATGCATACGGTCGGATGATACCTTGTGCAGCAATCGTGGGCAGTTTTCTTAGCCATGAAATGGCCTTGAACACGATCGCTGCACACGATATTAGATGATCGTGTGCAACAACCATGGACATGTTAGTTGTGCACAAGAAATATCAAGGCCGTTGGACATGACCATTGCACACTGTTAGTTGCCATCATGTGCAGCCATCGTGTTCGGAAGAACTTGTCAAAAACAAAATCCAATGTTAAGATATAGCTGTATACCTTCTTCATGAACCCAGAAGCACGAGAAATGAAGCCCTATTTGAACGTCAACTTCTCTTTTTTATAATAATCATGTGATTTTTGTATGGATTTTGATAGACTCATTTGTCAAAAAAATGGCGTGGTGTACTCTGATTTGTTGTACTTAAATTTTAGTTGTTGGACATTAATTTTGGTTGTTATAAATGGAAGAGATGTGGAATAAAAGAAAAGAAAAAGAGTTTAATTTAAATAAAATACAAAAAGAAAAGAAAGTCAACATCAACAACTTTTTGAAGGATATTTTAGTCTTTTTGAGAATAACTTATACTTTTTTGAATGAGGATATATAACTTTTCAATTTTACGGTTTGGTATTAAAAAATCGATTCCCACTAAAACTATTGACTATTAGTATAGAAAATAAGTGGTAATTTAATTTAAATATTGATATTAAATTTTGTATATGCACCATTATTTTATAGGACTTTATAATTGAAAATTATTTTATTAGAATTGAGATTTTCATAAATCTGGAAGATAGTTTTTAGGAGTTAAAGAATTCTCGTAGATAAGTAATTGACATTTTAACTAAAAATTAAAAACAAATCTTGCTAATGTGGATTGTTAAATTTTAAAAACTACTTTTTTTGGAAATTCTAAAATTTTCTTAGATTAAAATTTGAGATCAAAATTCTATAAAAGTAAGAGAACAAAAATATTTGCTCGTAAGTGCTAACTTAATTAGTCTCTTTATAAATATAAACAATTATTCTGGCATATGAATCGCGGTTTTTTGCAGGATTTTTGTAAATATAATTATTCAATAGGGCTAAAATTTTAAGAATTCTGAAACGATGTTCTTAAGAATTCAAAACTTCCTGCACCCCAGTCGCGCTCCTCCAACCTGTAATAGCTCCACCGGTCCTGGCTACAATGATTTACACACAGCGTCGCACAAGATCTGACCATGAACAAGCTATGAGCCACCACAAGGTGGCCTCCGCCCTGCACGGTCTTGTAACACCCCCCAAATCCCACTAAGTTATTGCAGTGTCGTGGACCCCATACAAGAAATCCACTAGGATAATACGACTAAAAGTACCCGACACTAACCAAAAAAAGAAAATCACAGTACTATGATATCCAACACAATATTTTGATATAAAATTTCAATGACAAGATGGGCCTATATGGCCAAAAGTACAAATATAACAACATCCACGAGCCTTGATCGGATAACACAAAATAACAACACTAATAACTTGGAGAATACTCCAACAATACTGACCAACCAATATGAACCCTGATAACAACTCAGTACTAGTATCGCTCGAACGCCTCGTTGCCATCCTCATGCCCCTCTGGCTTAACTCCTTCATCGCAAGTACCTAGAATAGATAAACATGTTCCGGATCCAAGGGGTCAGTTATCCAGATAATAAATACCAAAACATATGCATAACATGATATGCATCCCAATAAAGTCAAGCTGTATAACAATAATACGAGATGCTCCCCAAAACCTCATTGTGACATTTAATAACACTACAGAGGCACAATTCTTGCTAAAAACTCAATACTCGATTAATATACGACCAAAGCCCGCAAAGCCACCGCAAACACGAATGAATATGATATAATACTCATTATCTCATAATAATAACAATTAGTTCAGATTAAATTGACAAACTAGAGTTCTAGAGGAAGATTACCTTGATTCAATGAAAACGAAGAATGATTTGATGACATGATGCTTCAAAATATTCATAGATGATGATATCAAGTCCAAAAGTTAGCCCTCTACCAAAAAGCCAAATGTTGGTAATCTGTGTTACAAACTTGCTGGGCGGAAAAAAAGAAATTACAACTGGACTACAAAATTACAACTCGAAAACAGAAACTACAAACTCGTACGTAAATGAAAAAATACAAAACTCGAAACAGAATTGAAAATACACGAAAATAAATTATAAAACCGTAAACTAATGCCGAGTCGAGGAATCCTCTATCCGCAAGACGAAATACGCCCCAGTAGTGCTCTCGGTTCTGACGTATCGCCCCCAAAGATAAAACGGCAACGTCTCGTAGGTAGTAGCACCACAAGACCTACGAGCTCCGGCGAACTGGAAGAGGTGAGGACAGAGCTCCGACTTATGATATGCAGAGAATGCTCAAAACTGATTGACTATATTGAGTTCGAAAAATTGCATGTCTGATGCAAATGAGATGCATGCCTATTTATAGGCCATCTCACACACCTGCAGGTATCAGGATTTAATACAGCCACTAATGGCTATCATAATGCAGTCATTTATGCTACATTATGGTCAGGAGTTACGAATTTCAAACAAATAGCACGGGTTACGAAATTCAAACCTGTCATTAACTCCTCCTCATAACACCTGGGAGGTTACTTCCGGGTTGGACTGAATTTGAAACAGTCAGGACGCACATGGACTGTATTCAGCTCCTTAACCATTTGACGGATGTACCTGGACATCCTTATGTGCACATACGAGCCCAACTACGTTGTTGAGCTTGTCCAAAAAATTCTTTAAGCTATCTCAAGGCCTAGCTCACGGCCAAGCCCACGAACAGGCCCAAAGACCAATTGCCAAGATCCAAGTCCAAGTCCAAGTCCAAGTCCAAGGTCCAAGATCCAAGTCCAAGGTCCAAGGTCCACGGTCCACGGTCCACGGCACGCGGCTCGCGGCTCGCGGCTTGCGGCCGCGGCCGCGGCCGAGGTCGAGGCGACGGCGGCGCGCGCGTGTGCGCGCGTGTGGGCTTTAAGCCCATACACATGTACCATTAATTATTATATGCATAAAGGTAACTCCTTATATACTAGAATAATGATGGTTCATTATTCAATGTGGGATTCCATCCCTTCACAATTAAGTGACAAACTTTAATTCACTATTTCTCACTCACCGGGAATCGGTTTAGAGAAAGTGAATATACCACGATCATCTACACGGAACGTAGATCGATACTATGACATTTAATTTTACAAAATAAAATTAAAATCATTAACGATTCCAACAATCCCCCACATGAGTGAAAATAGCCCAAATGCAATATGCATACTCAAGCTCAGTCCTCAAGAGGCGTTAAAGTATAAGGATAGGTAGTTCGTGACTTTGAACCTTCCATAGTTAACATCATCGGGTACACAGGCGGATTAGTGGCTTGATGCTTTGAACTATTTCCCCACGGCGTGCACCGAGACAATGGTGCTAACACTTGAACACCTCAACCTCATCCGTTCTCACGTTTTGTGTCCTTTGCGGGCCTTGGACACCCCTTTGGATTCATAAGTGATTTTCATGAAGCGGCCCCCACTTCTCACTTATATAGGTGATTCTTTACCGAGTATCTTGCCATACTCAACCTCCTCGAGGTCTTTAGGAATCATTAAAAGTCATAGACTTAACCTCACCAGTAGGCAAGCTTTTCAACACTCAATTGCTCTATAGGGGATAAACTTAGATGAGTGTTTCACACGAACTCTCATAGCTTAGTTCTCCCATTGAACCAAGTTCTTGGGATCTTCAGTCATCTTGGTTAGGTTACCACTATGATAATTCTCAATTTGTGGATTTTAAACCCATTCCCTCTAGCAATTTATTCATTTGATCACGGTTTAACCCTTTGGTTAGCGGATCCGCTAGATTATCCAATGACCTCACATAGTCAATAGAGATAACCCCACTTTTGATCAAATGTCTCACGGTATTATGGCGTCGACGAATATGTCGAGACTTTCCATTATACACGTTACTTCTCGCCCTACCAATAGCAGCTTGGCTATCACAGTGAATCATCACTGCAGGCACTGGCTTGGACCAACATGGAATATCTTCTAGAAAGTTTCTGAGCCATTCGGCTTCTTCACCATCTTTGTCCAATGCTATGAATTCCAATTCCATGGTGGATCGGGCTATACACGTTTGTTTCACGGACTTCCACGAGACAGTTCCACCCCCAATGGTGAACACGTAACCACTTGTATAAAATAAACTTTTCGTATCGGATATCCAATTCGCATCACAGTACCCTTCAAGTACCGGGGGGTATCTCGAATAGTGTAGTCCAAGGTTTTGAGTATACTTTAAGTACCTCAAAACTCTAACGAGAGCTTTCCAGTGCTCCTTGCTTGGATTGCTCGTGTAACGACTCAATTTGTTCACAGCGCAAGCTAAATTGGGTCGAGTGCAATTTGTAAGATACATTAAACACCCAATAACTCATGCATATTCTTCTTGTGCAATGGGGTCCCCTCGATTTTTGCTCAAGTGATCATTTAAATCTATTGGGGTCTTAGCCGGCAAGCTATCAAAAGCATTAAACTTCTTGAGAACTTTCTCGGCATAGTGAGATTGTGTCAAGATGATTCCATCTGATTTTCTCAAAATTTTCATTCCAAGAATCACATCGGCTAGCCCCATGTCTTTCATGTCAAAATTTCTTTTTAACATGTTTTTAGTATCGTTAATCACTTGTATATTGTTACCCATGATTAACATGTCATCTATATAAAGACACACAATAACATAACCGTTATTAGTGTTCTTAATATAAACACATTTATCACACTCGTTTATTTTAAAATCATTTGATAACATTACATTATCAAATTTCAAGTGTCACTGTAGTGGAGCTTGTTTCAATCCATATAGAGACTTAACCAGTTTGCAAACCTTTTTCTCTTGTCCAGGTACTACAAACCCTTCAGGTTGTTCCATATAGATCTCTTCATCCAGATCACCATTCAGAAAAGCAGTCTTAACATCCATTTGATGAATCTCAAGATCGTGAAAAGCAGCAATCACGAGAAGCACTCGAATAGATGTAATTCTCGTTACAGGTGAATAGGTATCTAAAAAATCGTACCCTTCCTTCTGTTTGAAACCTTTGACTACTAAACGAGCTTTATACTTGTCAATTGACCCATCAGCCTTGTACATTCTTTTAAGGATCCATTTGCATCCTAAGGGCTTACAACCTTCAGGTAAATCAACCAAAACCCAAGTTTGGTTTTGTAAAATTGAGTCAATTTCACTCGAGCGACTTCTTTCGAGCAACCCGTGCAGTGCGGCATAAGCTACTTTGATCGACGTTGGTTCTTCATCCAACATGAATGCTATGTAGTCAGGTCCAAATGTCTTTGGTGTCCTAACCCTACTACCACGTCTCGGTTCTACATCTTCCAGATTAGATCTCGATCGCTTACGTGACTTTGGATCTACATCCACAGGTTTTGAACTTGTTCCTTGATCTTCAACTCTATTGCTAGAATTGTTCTCAACTTTATCATTATCCTTACAAGGATATATGTTTCAAAGAATACAGCATTCCTCGATTCAATTGTTGTTCCCACAGTCATTTCAGGTACTTCTGACCTGTGGATAACAAACCGATAGGCACTACTGTTCAGTGCATACCCAATAAAGATACAATCAACCGTCTTAGGTCCGATTTTAACTTGTTTATGTAGAGGTACCTCAACCTTAGCCAAACACCCCCACACTTTGAGATATTTGTATGAAGGTTTTATACCTTTCCACAACTCATAAGGGGTAATATCCTTACCTTTGCGTGGAATCTTGTTCAATATGTAGTTGGCTGTCAAGATAGCTTCCCCCCACATATTCTGGGGCAACCCTGAACTAATCAATAAGGCATTCATCATATCTTTAAGGGTTCGATTCTTACGTTCAGCAATGCCATTAGATTGTGGTGCATATGGAGCTGTTGTTTGATGAATTATACCACTTTCGTTGCATAATTCCTCAAACGGGGCTACATATTCGCCACCTCTATCGCTTCGAACCATCTTGATACGGCAGCCTAATTGATTTTCGGCTTCATTCTTGAAGTTCTTAAAAGCTTCAATAGCCTCATCTTTACTTCTCAAAAGATAAAGATAACAATATCTTGTGCAGTCATCGATAAAAGTTATAAAGTACTTCTTACCACCTCTAGTTTGCACAAAATTTAAATCACACACATCTGTGTGAATTAATTCAACGGGTTGTGTGTTTCGTTTTACCGAATGAAACGGAAGTTTCTTCATTTTTGCTTCAACACAAATCTTACATTTGTTTTGAGTATTGACTTCATTTAATTTTAGTAAATCTAAGTTTACTAATCTTTTTATAGCATTTAGATTCACATGACCTAATCTACAATGCCATAAATCAGAACACTCAGTCAAGTAAGAGGAAGCAGTAGCATTTTCATTAGCATTACTGGACTTGGTTACATGGCGTTTAGCCAAAGCATTAAGTTTAAAGAGTCCCTCCGTGAGGTAACCCTTACCAAGAAACCTATCAAACTTTTTTAGGATAATTCTATCCGACTCAAACACTAGTTTAAACCCCTTTTTAACTAGTATAGAGCCTGAGATCAAATTCTTCCTCATGTCCGGAACATGAAGCACATTCTTCAAGGTGAGTGTCTGTCCGGATGTAAGTTTGAGGTCCACTTCTCCAACTCCGATAATTTCAGATGAAGCTGGATTCCCCATGTTGAGCTCCCTCCCCTCAACAGCTTGATAGTTCTTAAACTGGCTCTTATCGGCACCAACGTAGGCGGTCGCACCGGTGTCGACGTACCAACCACCTTGGTTCTCAATGTGGTTGACTTCTTCGGTGACCACAGCAGCAAGGTCATCCTCTTTCCATTCGCCGTTAGTCTCGGCGATATTGGCAACATGTTTCTTCTTATTGTTGGCCTTCGGTCGACAGTCTTTCGCCGTATGCCCATGTTTGCCACAGTTGAAGCAATCGCCATCAAACTTCTTGACTGGTTGCTTCCCTTTGCTCTTGTTTTGGACACTTGGACGAGCCCTTTTATTGGAGGGTCCGCCATGCTCCAACAGATTGGCCTTAGCATCAATCAGACCTTTTGGTTTGTGGTCATTTTTGCATACGTCGGACTCGATACGCAATTTCACAATCAAATCTTCAAGAGTCATCTCCTTTCGCTTGTGCTTAAGGTAGCTCTTGAAGTCTTTCCAACTGGGGGCAACTTCTCGATCACAGTTGCAACAGTAAAAGCGTCTGGTAGGACCATTCCCTCGGCATTGATATCATGAACGATGAGTTGGAATTCTTGTACTTGTTACATGACACGCCTTGAGTAAACCATCTTGTAGTCCAGATATTTGGCGACTACAAACTTCTTTGTACCTGCATCATCACTACGGTACTTCTTTTCAAGTGCTTCCCACATATCTTTTGATGTGTTTACAACAGAGTATACATTGTACAAATTATCCTCTAAAGAATTCAGAATAAAGTTTTTACAAAGATAGTCTCCATTGTGCCAGTTGTCATAGGCAGCTCGGACTGTAAAACTAGTCTCTTGAGCACTTGGCACTGGTGGTGCATCTTCCTTAAGGAAGTTAGCAAATCCCAATGTTGTCAAATAGAACAACATCTTTTGTTGCCACCTTTTAAAGTCGGCACCACCAAACTTTGGTGGCTTCTCGGCGGTAGGCATCATCCTAGGCCCCGAGGTTGTTCCAAAAAAGGAACCACTCGTGTTGAACCCGTAGGCTTCAATACTAGATCCTAACATGGATCTCACGGTACCACTAAAAGTGGAACCTACGGTGCCACTCGAGGTGGATCCACCGGTAGTCAGAAATGGGTTCGAAAACACCTATGGAGTTGTTGAGGAGGTAGTCGAGCTCATCATGATGGACAAGGTTGCGGCAATTGTGTTTGCCACGGTCGAAGCTTCGGTCGCGGAGGCAAAGGCAACGGTGGTGGCGGATACGGTGGCAACAACGGTCGTCATCTCCAGTTGTAGGATTTAGCAAGTAATATTTCTTATTGCGCTTGTTGGTAATCTGTGTTACAAACTTGCTGGGCGGAAAAAAAGAAATTACAACTGGACTACAAAATTACAACTCGAAAACAGAAACTACAAACTCGTACGTAAATGAAAAAAATACAAAACTCGAAACAGAATTGAAAATACACGAAAATAAATTATAAAACCGTAAACTAATGCCGAGTCGAGGAATCCTCTATCCGCAAGATGAAATACGCCCCGGTAGTGCTCTCGGTTCTCACGTATCGCCCCCAAAGATAAAACGGCAACATCTCGTAGGTAGTAGCACCACAAGACCTACGAGCTCCGGCGAACTGGATGAGGTGAGGACAGAGCTCCGACTTATAATATGCAGAGAATGCTCAAAACTGATTGACTATATTGAGTTCGAAAAATTGCATGTCTGATGCAAATGAGATGCATGCCTATTTATAGGCCATCTCACACACTGAGGATCGATTTAATCTGACCACTAATGGCTATCATAATGCAGTCATTTATGCTGCATTATGGTCAGGAGTTACGAATTTCAAACAAATGGCAGGGGTTACGAAATTCAAACATGTCATTAACTCCTCCTCATAACACCTGGGAGGTTACTTGCGGGTTGGACTGAATTTGAAACAGTCAGGACGCACATGGACTGTATTCAGCTCCTTAACCATTTGACGGATGTACCTGGACATCCTTATGTGCACATACGAGCCCAACTACGTTGTTGAGCTTGTCCAAAAGATTCTTTAAGCTAGCTCAAGGCCTAGCTCACGGCCAAGCCCACGAACAGGCCCAAAGACCAGTCCAAAGACCAATTGCCAAGATCCAAGTCCAAGGTCCAAGGTCCGTGGCTCGCGGCTCGCGGCCGCGGCGGAGGCCGAGGCGAGGCGGGCGGGCGGCGGCGGCGGCGCGCGCGTGTGCGCGCATGTGGGCTTTAAGCCCATACACATGTGCCATTAATTATTACATGCATAAAGGTAACTCCTTATATACTAGAATAATGATGGTTCATTATTCAATGTGAGATTCCATCCCTTCACAATTAAGTGACAAACTTTAATTCACTATTTCTCACTCACTGGGAATCGGTTTAGAGAAAGTGAATATACCACGATCATCTACATGGAACGTAGATCGATACTATGACATTTAATTTTACAAAATAAAATTAAAATCATTAACGATTCCAACACCAAATCCCATGGGAGGAGAGAAGATGAAGTCGTAACTCGGCCTCACGAATACAACTCAAATTGACACTCTATTATGGTCGTAACACATGTATAGTACGGTCGTAACTCTAAGTAGCTTACAGCTATAACACTCTCCAGTTTGCGGCCATAAATATGCTACTAGAAATAGAAAAAGAGGAGCACAGTCCCCCGTTTCGGCTCGACACCCGATAACACCTCAGAAACATGAGAAACCACAAACTCAACTACGATACAATGATCCACGACATTCCGCAATAAACCAACGACAATGAAAAGCCCACATTGCACGATGAATGATAACAACAAAAAGACGTGATACTAAAAAAATACGAAAATGTATCGAAACATCCGAAAAATAGTACTCTTGGACCATAGTCTTAGAATCACGTGGATAAAAGACGATTTTCCCGTAAATTTTCGGTCAATGGACCATAGTAATAAGTTGGGTAAAGATCGAAGATGGGATTTGTGTAGAACTCAAATTACCACTCAATGGAGATGAAGAAGATGGGCTCTAGTGTTTCAATCGAAGTGTGTACTATTTTAGTTGACACTCTACAATGGATGGACTATTTTAGTTGACACTAACTTCGTGGATGGAGGGAGTATATCAATAAAGTCAAGTATAAGCGATTCACAAAGTATGAAATAAATCAAAAATAAAGTGTGCATTAGATGAACCCACCCAATTTTGCGCCTGGACTGAAGTTCGTAAATTACTTCTTAGTTTCATTTCATATATATATTATGATTTATCTGAGAAGATTACGTAAACAGTAACTACAATAATAAAGAAAGAAAGTAGATTGCACTGCACCTCTAAGTTTTACCTTATAAATTTCAATATGACCAATGTTGATACTTTCAAAATCATAGGTTTGAGATAGTCAAATGACATAAATAAAATCTAGTTTTTTAATTTATTTTACACGTATCCACCTCGAAAACATTTCATATTGTTGTGAGGAAATCCCTCACACTAATGTCGCAAGTGCACGGTGTCAACAAGTAATAAAGTGATAAGTAAGATATCGTTCCCTCGAGGACTGATTTCACTAAGTACCAAAATATAGTCAACTCGCAATTTTATTTGAAGAACAATTATATAGAATTTATTTCTAAATTAATTGCAGAAAAATAAATAGAAAACAATAATAGTAATAATAAAAATAATAATAATAAGGGCGTAGGATTATGATTTTTACCTCAAACAATCAGGATTAATTTTTAATTAATTCAATTCACTTTTATTCAATTGATTGTAAGCCAGGAATTCCGAAATTATTCTAAAGCCTTTCCCAAGGTCGATAGAAAATACTAAGAATTATTAACTCGATATATTCCTATTCGAATTAGATAATTAATAGCTAAACTGTTCATGAATTCCCACAATAAACAGGCTTCACAATTCCCATGAGTATATCCCTATCTCACGAAAATCATGATTTTTCTCACAAGAACTATGCCTAAATTTCATCTACCGAATCCATAAAGACATTCAAATCAATTCAACTATTGGCCAGACAATTGAAAGCATTGAGAACAGTGAGAAAAATCCAACTCAATACGAATAATGAGTGAATTGAAATAAAGATAAATAACTCAAACCGTCATGTAATCGGCTACAATCACAATCCTACTCGAACAGATCTAGAAAATAAGATGCGGAAAAATTAAGAAAAAACGTAAGGGATCCGTGGTCTTGTCATCGCCCACAAATCTCTTCGTTTCCGCTCTCCCCGGATTCTTATGTTCTTCGATCCCGTCCTACGATGTCTTCGACCCCCCCTTTTTCTGACCTTCAATGTTTATTTATAGCTATCATTAGCCTCCAAAACGCGTCCGTGAATTAGGTTGAAAACGGGCTTCAGAAACGGCCCAGAACCGCGACAAATCCATCAAAACCGCCCCGTGGGCCGCGACTCACTTAATCTGTGCCGCGGCCCCTAATGTTCAGCGCCTCTATACCTGGGCGCATTTTCTTCATGGGCCGCGGCTCAGCATCCTTGTGTCGCGGCCCCCGATACAGTTGGTGCGACGCCCTGCTAGTCACCTTCGTGTGCCGCGGCCGGGCCTTGGTGTGCCGCGGCCCCAGGCTAAAAATTATCGTTTTGGCCCGTTTTTTTCCGTTCGAGCTTTCGGACTCCAATTTCCTACAAAACATATAAAGATAGCGCATTAAAAGCTCATTTAAGCAGATTTAGACTTCAAATGGATAAAAATAATGATAAATAAGCGCATAAAAATACGCCTAACAAATAACCCCAAACTTGAGCCTTTGCTTGTCCTCAAGCAAAAATCAATTTTCAAATAAAAAGTATCGTGAATGATTGTGCAAATCCATAGTGCTCAACTTAATCAATACTACCCTGAAAATCTCAAAGAATAATACGAGTATCGTAATAGTGAGTCACATCAAGGACACTGATTCCACAAAGTAACCATTTTTAGTGCTAATCAATCGTTTATGAGGAAAGTCAAGCTCAAAGATTAACAAGCGTGAATTTAACCGACCGCCAATATGAAGGGTTAGAGTAAACAAGCTAACTCGCCCAGCCCCACAGTCTAGTGGCAAAATTCAAGAGTTTCATCATCAAAATTACTCCTTGGACAGCATTCCCTTATGTATGATCATAATAAAGATTCGAGTTAACCACTAGGTTCGGATCTCAGGATGTTTCATCGGGATAATCCTAGGGTGGATTTCCATTCTCATGTATTGGGGAACCGTTTGACGTAAAAGACACTCATGAGGCACATGGATGTTTCTAGTTACTAAGTCCCCCTCTACAGCGGAGAAAAAACTCGAATAGCAATTCCCGCATGTCAAGGTTGCTGTTTTATGCGAGAGTAAACGGGTCACGTGAATACCCCCGGTTACTAGGCTTCCCATCATTATTATGATATTATTATATTTAATTCCCATAGATCTTACTAGTTATTAATTAGGATATGTATTATTATTATTATTATTATTATTATTATTTATTAGGGTTTATTTCTTGTTCACCAAATTTCTTTGATATTGTAAATAAATAGGTCTACTATTCTTATGAGGGAGTTGAATATTGAATAAAAAAGTATTGGGTTCATCCTTTTTCTTTATTTGTGTTATTTCGATATTCATCTTGAAACAATGGAATAATTACGTTAATCACATTTGCGTACAATTATCTGGGTATTTTCAGAATCAACGGACGTTTGTGCATCACAATTGATACTCAATTTTTTTCATTCCCTCCATATATTTAATCCACGCTTTATAATGGTGAATTTACCATTTACATATGTGGACATCTAATTATCTGCGATAAACGATGTTTATCTTTTAGGTTCTGGATCCTCTGCTTTGCACCTGCTGCACAGCACGGTGCTGTGCAAGTGCACAACCATTTGATTACACACACTCGTGGATGTGTGTGTGCGTGGCGGATCGTACGCACAGCAGTGCACAATATCGTGCTGTGCACTGCAGAGGATCCAGATCCTATCTTTTATCCCAAAGCACGTGACATTGTGTAAAATTTATTATATACTTGTGTGTTTTTTATAAGATAACTTTATATACATTTCAATTACCATATAATCCTTCCGTTTAAAAATATTATCCACTTTAATTATTTTTTAATTTTTAAAAGTAGTCTAATTTGACCATTTTTACATGAAGTAATGGAGTAAAATTAAAATATAACACTAACTTCTTAAATATTTGAAAAGATCAAAATTGGACAATCTTTTTGAAATGGAGATAGTAAAACGTTAAGTGATGAAAAGACGATAGAGTGAAGCTTAAAATATGTTTGACGAGCACGGTTAAAAACTAACTGATAGCTGATAAGTTAATTAAACGTTGATAATTGATAAATGTTTGACATAATTAAAAGATAAACTAGCTTAAAATACATATTACACGAGATAAATGTATAATAATTGAAGTTTAAAAAAAAAAAAAAAAAAAGCTCCATGAGCTTATTGAAACAGTTATAGTACAAACATATCAGATGAGCCCATAACTTTTCAAAAAAGTTCTTGAAATCAAACAATTGTTATTTCATTACAAATGATTATAAGCTTTTCAAGTTAGATATAAGTTGGCTTAGTCTGCTCCCTAAATATACTTTTAGTAACTAGATGAGATTTCGAATTAGCATGCATAATGGAAAGAAAACGTAAATGGTCGCATAGAGCCTAGAGTTTGAACTAAGTGTCGTTAGTGTTGGAAATATCTATGCTAAATGGAGTTTGACATGTTTCTTTTGTCCCACATTGGAAGAAGTAAGATACAAAAGGGAGTTTATAAGGTCTTTCTCTACTTAGGCTCCCAAAGGCCTTAGTAGATTAGAGATGGGCCAAGCCCACACGCGCGTCGAGCCGGGCCGTGGACGCGAGGTTCGCGGAATTGGCGCATTGTAGGCGCACTTTGCACTTCACGAGGAGCTGAGGAGCTTATAATTTTAACGGAGCTCGGGTTCAGTCGGGTCGGGCTGACCCGAATCGGATACGGATCTGGAAGGTTCCAGAACTGGGTTTGCTTGGTGAAAAAAACCCTAGCCGTTTTTTTATGCATCCCTAGGGTTCTGCATCTATAAATACAGCTCCATAGGAGCCGTATTAATCTATCCAAAAATCGGTATCTGCTGCCTCCTCTCTCTCTCGTGTTTTTTATTCTCTCTTTGAGTTTCCAAGTAGTCGCCTTTGCATTTGTCGATCATTCTGTTGCTGTTGGAATGACGATAAAGCTGCATCAAATCCTGGGGTTCTACGCTGAAGCTTACACCGTTGAAGCGGGTAAAAACCTTTAAGGACATGAGTTTCTTCTCCGTGCGGTTTTCTTCAACTACGAGATCCAAGAAACAGGTTGGTATTTAACAATATTTTTTTTTGTTGTGCATTCAATTCGTCCCTCAACCGGACAGTCTGCTTCTCTCCCCCTTCTTACTATCGGATCTGATCGTGAAGGATCATCTCGATTTTAGTTGATAAACTCAGTAATATAATAATAATAAAATTATTTAGAAAAAGACTATTCTATTTTTTCTATCTTCCTTATTGTTTGTTTTTGAATAATTATATAATTCGGTATTAGTTTTCAATACTACTTACCGGATTATGTGTCCATGTAGTGAAATTTTCAACATTCTTAAAGGTTTTTAAGTTTGTTAAATCGTGTTTAACAGTAACAATCAAATGGACACTGAAATTTCATCTGCGAATTTCCGTCTGATGAACCAAGAGTTTGCCCGACTTGACCGATTCGATGGATAGAACTATACCCGCTGGGCTGATAAGGTCAAGTTCATGCTTGCTGTGCTGAAACTTGGCTATGTCTTGGACCCAGAACTTGCACCAATTTCCGCTGATCCAATTCCCGAAGCGGGAAAGGCTGTGGATCCAAAAGAGATTTCAGATCTGGAAAAGCTAAGGGCTCTGCGTAGAGAGTCTGAGGAACTGTGTGTTGGCCACATCAAGAATTCCTTGTCGGATCGCCTCTATGATCTGTACGCGTCGGTCACAGATCCACGAGAGCTTTGGAAAGCCTTGGAACTCAAGTACAAAGCACATGAGGAAGGTACTAACAAGTATCTTGTGTCCAAGTATGTAGAGTTTCAAATGGTTGATGACAAACCCATAATGGAGCAAGTGCATGAACTCCAGGTTATGGTCAACAAAGTGAATTCGCTTTCCATCCCTCTGCCGGAACTCTTCCAGGTTGGTGTGATTATCACAAAACTGCCACCCTCCTGGAAAAACTTCTCTAAGAGGATGATGCACAAATCCGAGGACTACTCCTTGGACGATCTGTTGAAGCACCTCCGCATTGAGGAGGAGACTCGCAACAGGGACAAGCGTGGTAAAGTTGGATCGAGTGTGCATCAAGTGACAGCTGGGGGTTCTGAAAATAAGGGAAAATGAGGGGGACAAAACCGAAAGAATTTTGGGCCCAAGAAACCTAACTTCAAAAGGCCTGGTAATCAACAACAAAAGAATCCTATCTCAAAGCCTAAGAGGTCCGGAGCATGCCACGTCTGCGGAAAGACTGGCCATTATGCACGCGAGTGTAAAGATCGCAAATCTGGTCCCGTGGTACATGCTGTCGAGGATGTTACTAATATGGTAGCAAGCGTGAACCTTGGAGAGGTGTTCATGATCTCTTCTCTGACACGTGCAATAGCGAGTCGAGGGTGGTTCGTTGATACGGGAGCCACCGTGCATATCTGTGGACAACGAACTCGCTTCCGTACTTACGATCCAGCAGCTCCAGGGACGGTTGTGGTTTGTGCGGATGGCCACAAAGATGATGTTTTAGGAAGAGGAGATGTTTTCTTGAAGTTCATAAGTGGTTGTTGGGTTACCCTTCGTGATGTTTTACATGTTCCTGCCATCTCGAAGGGATTGGTTTTTGCGGACAAGTTTGACAAAGCCGGGTTCAAGATGGAGCTCGAGAATGGCAAGATTGAGATTACTAAGAATGGACAGTATGTGGGAAAGGCGGACAACTGTAAGGGTATGTACCGTCTCTACCTTAGTGATGAGGGCAGTAAGAGTAGTTCAGATGGTAATGGTCCTAGTGTTTGTATTGTGTCTGATGTTGCCAACTTTGATGTGTTTAATGAAAATGTTGCTAATGAAATAAGTTTTTCTGGTTACTTTGTTTGTCCAATTTCTTTATGGCATAAACGATTAGCACACACAAATGTTAAAAATATTGAAAAGATGCAATCTAAAGTAATGGTAAAATATGACGCAAAAGATTTTGAAAAATGTGAAACGTGTGTAAAATCAAAGTTTACTAAGAAACCATTTCCATCAGTAAAGAGAAACACATCATTACTTGAGTTGATTCATAGTGATTTATGTGAATTTAATGGAATACTTACTCAAGGAGGAAAAAGGTATTTCATCACATTTTGTGATGACTTTAGTCGATATCTATATGTTTATCTACTAGGATCAAAAGATGAAGCTTTTGATGCATTTAAACGATATAAAGCTGAAGTCGAAAATCAACTCGAAAGACACATTAAAATTCTTCGCTCAGACAGAGGCGGAGAATATTTCAACACGGAATTTGACACATTCTGCGAAGAGAATGGTATCAAACATGAACGAACCGCACCATATAGCCCTCAACAGAATGGTTTGGCTGAGAGAAAGAACCAAACTTTAACTGAGATGGTAAATTGCATGTTGAACCAATCGGGTCTGCCAAACAATATGTGGGGGGAAGCACTATTGACTGCTTGCTACATTCACAATAGGATCACTAGTCGTGTGATCCCTACAAGTCCATATGAATTGTGGAAAGGAAGAAAACCAAACCTAGACTATTTGAGAGTGTGGGGGTGTGTTGCTTATTATCGGACTCCCGATCCTAAGCGATCCAAATTGGGAGCACGAGCTATGAAGAGTGTGTTCATTGGATATGCTCATAATAGCAAGGCTTACCGATTATTGGATATTGAATCTGTAATATCCGCAATTTCGAATTTCGGTAATTTTCTTTTTTTCGGAGGAATTTCGTTTTGACAACTCTATCATGACCGTTTCGTCATTCCGAGAATGATTAATTCTGCACTTTTTGTCATCCGAGTTCGTTTCGGTGTCGTTTTGTTGAGTTCCGTGTCCTTAATCGACTTTTTCACGTGGGGAGTTCGACTTTGTAAAGTCACCATTAATTCTTGGAAACTCCAAAAATTCTGAATCTTTGCAACATTATAGAGAATCAAGTTAGCTTTCCAATGGTTCAAACGGTGAGTCAATCGAAGTCCAGACGAAGGAGTTATGGTCGAAATAGCGAAGACTGCACGGTGTGCCTTTTTGGTGTTGAAGGGGGCTGTACCGTGTGCCGCGGCACACTCAGGCTGGGCCGCGGCACTAAGCTGATTCCCTGGCGTTTTTGGTGGCCCCGGGCCGCGGCACACTTGTCTGTGCCGCGGCACACGGGCTTTTTCTCGCGTTTTTAGCGGTTGCGAGGAGAAAAACTTCATTTTTTCTCCTCTCTTCTTCCTCCTTCATCTTAGGCGATTGTGGGCGATTCTTGGGCGATTTGAGTGCTCCAAAACTTGTAGAGATCATCTACCTCAAGTCTTGTTGTAGATTTTCGACCTCTACTTGAATTCTTCATCCAAATCAAGGTATATTTCTTGATTATCCTTCAAGTTGACTTTTTGGAGAAATTGTTCTTGATTTCGTTTCTAATCCGATTTTGATACATCGATTGGTGTAGTATGATGTTATTAATCATGTTCTATGGGTTGTATATCCATATATCAAGTTTGTTTAACTCGATCGACGATTCGAGTGTTCTTGGGAATTATTGACCATTTAGTGTTCGATTAAATGTCCCAATGAGTTTCCCTTCGATAGTTTGTTGGGATTTCCGTTGTTTTGGACTTGATTCTCGTCGTAACCATGTGTTATTGTTACTTCCGGAGGTTTATAGGTGTCCGAGGATTCGATGTTGAATTCCGTTTGGTGATTGATGATTCGTGTGGTGTTATTCTCGTAATACTCGTGGTGCTATCGCGTTCTTGATATTGTTCGGGGTTCGGGCTATTCGACCGCGTCTATCCGTCGTCTCGTTGCGATTGTGATTTCGAGGCAAGTACCTTGCCCATACTTTTCTAATTTTGTGGATATGATGATCGGTGATCGTATTAGTGTGTTTGTTTGTTTTTTTGAAACGAATTTTCAAAAGATTTCTTGGCCTCGTTAAAGGCTTTCTTTCAAATGCGTGTGTGTTTTGTGAACGGTGTGTTTTGGGAATTGATTATGATTTGATTATTTTGAACGTTGAAGGATTTGATGATGATACTCCTCTTGTTTAAAGTTATGGAATCGTGTATTCCGTATTTAATCTTGTTATTGTGTTTTGAAGAGTTTGATAATGGTGTCGAGTTAATGGCCATCTCTAGTGAGTATTCTTAATGAACTTACATTCTTAGCATGTTAGTATTGCATGAGTAATGTGTGTGTGTATATGCTCACTGCGGGTTAGATCCGACGGGGTCTCGGTAGGGCTCCACGAAGCTGTGGAACCGCGAGCTTGCTTTTAACCACTGTGGGTTAGATCCGACGGGGTCTCGGCAGGGATCCACGAAGCTGTGGGTCCGCGGTTAATTGTGGTGCATTTTACAAATGTGGTTTGATCATTGGCATTTCCGGAAATGAGTGCTTTTGAACAGTTTTCATGATTGCATGCATTGACTAAGTGTGTAAGAGGTAAGTTGTTCGTTTGGCCTACTTGGCTAGGATGGCTCTAGAGTATTTTGTTGTTTGTTTTAAATCCTTTATTTGTGGATTTTGATGTTGGGAGACGAACCTTGTGGTCGTTCTTGTGTACTGTGAGTTGATGAGATTTGGGGCTAAAATCCCAATGGTTTTGTAAAAGTCATTTTATGGATTGGGGCTAAAATCCCAACATTTTTGTAAAAGTCATTTTACGGATTTGGGGCTAAAATCCCAACGGTTTGGTAAAGGTGATTTTACGGAAAGTAAACTTTTGGGGCGGTGACCCCTTTTGTCTTGTGGATTTTGAAAAGTAGGATTTGATAATCCTAAATGGTTTTCTATTAAAACTCTCGATGGCATTCTAAACCGTCTTATAAATTATTTCCATTGGTTTATGGTATTTCGATTTTGAAATGTTTTCTCAAACCCTTGCCTCGAGAAGTACTTTTCGCTTTGTTTGGATCTTTGAGGATTCCTGGTTATTGTTATTCGTGGAATGTGAATTGTATGGCTCGTATTTGCACTTTGTATTTGCACTAGCAAAACAAAGGAGTTTTGCTAACCCCAGTATTCGGGGGTGGATGTCTATTTTGCATTCAGTTTTGGAGCATAACACGAGGTCGGCCACGAAGGATGATGAAAGATGAACGATACTAATCACACAAGGATCCGTTGATGTCGTATTGGTCTAGTTGTATTTTCTTTTCCACGCAGATCTTTTCCCGTTGTGCGGGAGTTTATTGTACTTTTAACCCTGAGTGGGTATATGTTGTAATTGAGTTGTATATTTTATTGAAAGACCAAATCGGTCTACTGAGTCATTTAGCCTTGAAGGCATTGTCGAGATGTTAAATGTTGTTACCAGCCTGGTAGATCTTCGAGGAGAGGGTCTACGGCGTGTAATATCCCTGAGTGGATTGGGGGTGTTACATAAATGGTATCAGAGCTTAGGTTGTGAAAACCTAGGCTGTCGGGTCAGTGGTGTCTATTGAGTTTTGTCTCGTCGGATTTAGTCTGACTGAGTCGTGTCGCGACGCGTCGTTTGAGTTTGTTGGTCGTGATTAGTATCGTGGGGCGATCATCATCTTCGTGCGACCTGTGGAAGTAAGTCTCCCTTCTTTGTGTTGTGCCTCGTGTGACACGAGCTATTTTTATGATTATTTTTTAAGTGATGGAATCCTTATGTGGATTTTGATTTCACGATATGTATTTAATCGACTCTCGTATTTGATTTATACGAGGAGTGTCGTGGCTTGTGATGTTTTTTTTATTGTTGTTTTTGTCCGTTGCTGATGATTTTCGAATCGATTTGCACGTTTTACAAGTTCTCTTGTGGAAGCTTTGTGCTTATACACGTTCGACTTGTTCACTAGCCAGTGCGGTAGGGTCTTTAGAGGCCTCGAATGGGGCCAGTGGTTTTGATCCGAATGTGGTTATTTGACTCTAATATTTTATTCTTATGAGGAGTAGTGTTGCTGGATTGTGCATGTTGAACTGTATTTCTTTTATCCGCTGAGTGAGTTCTTTTGTAATGACTTTCGGTATTTTACCGACCGAGTTTTATTTCGATAACCGCTTCCCTTAACCGAGTTTTTGGCATTATGGCCTTGATCGCGTTGGCGAAATTCTTTTGACGGTATTTAGTATTTTGTAAATGGCTTTCGTGAGTTTTTGAAATATTACCGTCATCAGCCTTTTTGGCATTTTTGTAAATGGTTTTAGCACAGGGTTCCGACGGGACCCACAACGCTATGATGTTCCGTGTGATTACCGAAATTTTTGGGCATTCTAGCCTTTTTGGCATCGTCCTTTTGGCATTGAATTATTTTCGAAAACTTGAGTATCTTAGAAATAAATCTCGAGACGTACTTTCAAAATGAATCATTTTCTCGTGGTACATCCAAGATGCCAGAATATGTTTCAAAATTCTTCTACCGCGAGGACCCAAAATGTTTTGAGATATTTTTAATGTTTTATAAACACTTTTACTTAGACCCGAGGGTCGAATATTCTGAAAGCTTTTCACTAAAAGAAAGTGTCCTCATTTTTACCAAATGTGAAATGGTTCTCCAAAGTCTCAATAACAATGTTTCACGTTTGTACTTTTTGAAGGGTGATACTCAAGATCAACCGGTGTTCTTCTAAATTATTTTCAAAATGAGGTTTTCGTTTTTTTAAAAACCTATCCATTACCGAATGAGGGAGTGGTATGTATGTATGATGTTCGCGTTGTCATTATGATGTTTACTCCCGAGTATGATCGAATTGGCGGTGTGAGCGTTGAGTCGCTTTCCACACATTTGTTGTGCTAGCCCCCTGTGAGAGGTGGGATGTTGGTGTTGAATGTTGTCGTCTCGTGGTGATTTCTGTGTTGTCGCGCATGTGCGAGCTGTTAGAGCTTGGGTTGGTATGGCCGTGTGCATCGGTGATCGTTCCGTTATGTGTCGGTTGTTTAATGTCTTGTTACCTTGCTCCTGTTTTTGTGAATTTCGTGGATGAGGTCGGGGGTAATACCCGTATTGTGTTTGGCTTCTGTATTTTCTCTCTCTCAATTCTATAGACTCGCTCGTGTTCGTTGATACTTTCTGAACTTATTCTGTATTCCGGTTTCATCGTTCGAACGAGCTGTGATCTTGTTGTGGGCCGATCTGGTTATCGTTGTGACTTTTTCGAGTTCGGTTCGATTCTTGTGAACCTTGTTCGGAAGTGACATCATTTGGTTCTATTAGTTCTTTTATTCAAAGTGGATCGGATTTGGAACTCCTGTGTTTTCGACTCTGTCGTCTCGTTTATGCTCGTTAACATTTTCTGAACTTTCCCTGTCCCTTGCTTTTGTTGATCGAACGAGGGTGGTATTGTTCCGGAATAACTCGTTTGTCGTTGTAACTTTTCAAATCGCTATTCCCTTTCATGTGGATCTTATGTGAATGCATACGTTGTTGTTTTCACCGGATCATATACTGTCTCGAGTCGAGATGTGAACCTTGGAGTTGTTGTTTGAATTTTATTGTTCTTCGTGATTCGAACATGATTGTTCGCTTTTTGTTGTCTCGACCGTTGTGGTTCGGTCGTTTGTTTGTTCGGTTTTTGTCCTCGTTTCGTGATCGTTGAGCATTCAGCTCCTTCCTAATTCCCTTAAGTTTGGGAAATTAGTCTCGTTTCGATCTTCCAACCCTTGGGCGGTGGAATTCGTATTTGTTCAGCGATTGGCTCGCGTTTTGATTGATGTACCGTTGGGTTGGTCAATCATACTGACTTTCGTTCGTTGTGTTTTGTGATTGTCGGATAATTGACTTGGCTATATTATCCGTTTGATGACGCTTGTCATTTGTTGGTTTTATTATATCCCTAACGGCGACGTTGTGTTGGTCGTCGTGGAGCGTGTTTTCACGCCGTATGTCTCTTTGCGTTTCTTGCAGCATTTCGCCGTTGGGCGCGAGTTTTCTATTTTTGTGTATCTCGTCGAGTCTTCCTGGCGGGTATATTGCTCCCCCCTACTTGTTTTAAGTTTCGGGACGAAACTTCTTTTAAGGAGGGTAGAATGTAATATCCGCAATTTCGAATTTCGGTAATTTTCTTTTTTTCGGAGGAATTTCGTTTTGACAACTCTATCATGACCGTTTCGTCATTCCGAGAATGATTAATTCTGCACTTTTTGTCATCCGAGTTCGTTTCGGTGTCGTTTTGTTGAGTTCCGTGTCCTTAATCGACTTTTTCACGTGGGGAGTTCGACTTTGTAAAGTCACCATTAATTCTTGGAAACTCCAAAAATTCTGAATCTTTGCAACATTATATAGAATCAAGTTAGCTTTCCAATGGTTCAAACGGTGAGTCAATCGGAGTCCATACGAAGGAGTTATGGTCGAAATAGCGAAGACTGCACGGTGTGCCTTTTTGGTGTTGAAGGGGCTGCACGTGTGCCGCGGCACACTCGGGCTGTGCCGCGGCACTAAGCTGATTCCTGGCGTTTTGGTGGCCCCGGGCCGCGGCACACTTGTCTGTGCCGCGGCACACGGGCTTTTCTGCGTTTTTAGCGGATTTGCAGGAGAAAAACTTCATTTTTCTCCTCTCTTCTTCCTCCTTCATCTTAGGCGATTGTGGGCGATTCTTGGGCGATTTGAGTGCTCCAAAACTTGTAGAGATCATCTACCTCAAGTCTTGTTGTAGATTTTCGACCTCTACTTGAATCCTTCATCCAAATCAAGGTATATTTCTTGATTATCCTTCAAGTTGACTTTTTGGAGAAATTGTTCTTGATTTCGTTTCTAATCCGATTTTGATACATCGATTGGTGTAGTATGATGTTATTAATCATGTTCTATGGGTTGTATATCCATATATCAAGTTTGTTTAACTCGATCGACGATTCGAGTGTTCTTGGGAATTATTGACCATTTAGTGTTCGATTAAATGTCCCAATGAGTTTCCCTTCGATAGTTTGTTGGGATTTCCGTTGTTTTGGACTTGATTCTCGTCGTAACCATGTGTTATTGTTACTTCCGGAGGTTTATAGGTGTCCGAGGATTCCGATGTTGAATTCCGTTTGGTGATTGATGATTCGTGTGGTGTTATTCTCGTAATACTCGTGGTGCTATCGCGTTCTTGATATTGTTCGGGGGTTCGGGGCTATTCGACCGCGTCCTATCCGTCGTCTCGTTGCGATTGTGATTTCGAGGCAAGTACCTTGCCCATACTTTTCTTATTTTGTGGATATGATGATCGGTGATCGTATTAGTGTGTTTGTTTGGTTGTTTGAAACGAAGTTTCAAAAGATTTCGGTTTGGCCTCGTTAAAGGCTTTCTTTCAAATGCGTGTGTGTTTTGTGAACGGTGTGTTTTGGGAATTGATTATGATTTGATTATTTTGAACGTTGAAGGATTTGATGATGATACTCCTCTTGTTTAAAGTTATGGAATCGTGTATTCCGTATTTAATCTTGTTATTGTGTTTTGAAGAGTTTGATAATGGTGTCGAGTTAATGGCCATCTCTAGTGAGTATTCTTAATGAACTTACATTCTTAGCATGTTAGTATTGCATGAGTAACGTGTGTGTGTGTATGCTCACTGCGGGTTAGATCCGACGGGTCTCGGTAGGGCTCCACGAAGGCTGTGGAACCGCGAGCTTGCTTTAACCCACTGTGGGTTAGATCCGACGGGGTCTCGGCGAGGATCCACGAAGTGTGGGTCCGCGTTAATTGTGGTGCATTTACAAATGTGGTTTGATCATTGGCATTTCCGAAATGAGTGCTTTTGAACAGTTTTCAGGATTGCATGCATTGACTAAGTGTGTAAGAGCTAAGTTGTTCGTTTGGACTACGTGGCTAGTATGGCTCTAGAGTATTTTGTTGTTTGTTTTAAATCATTTATTTTTGGATTTTGAGTTGTGGAGACGAACCTTGTGGTCGTTCTTGTGTCTTGTGAGTTGATTAGATTTGGGTCTAAAATCCCAATTGTTTTGTAAAAGTCATTTTATGGATTGGGGCTAAAATCCCAACATTTTTGTAAAAGTCATTTTACGGATTTGGGGCTAAAATCCCAACGGTTTGGTAAAGGTGATTTTACGGAAAGTAAACTTTTGGGGTGGTGACCCCTTTTGTCTTGTGGATTTTGAAAAGTAGGATTTGATAATCCTAAATGGTTTTCTATTAAAACTCTCGATGGCATTCTAAACCGTCTTATAAATTATTTCCATTGGTTTATGGTATTTCGATTTTGAAATGTTTTCTCAAACCCTTGCCTCGAGAAGTACTTTTCGTTTTGTTTGGATCTTTGAGGATTCCTGGTTAGTGTTATTCGTGGAATGTGAATTGTATGGCTCGTATTTGCACTTTGTATTTGCACTAGCAAAACAGTGGAGTTTTGCTAACCCCCGAGTATTCAGGGGTGGATGTCTATTTTTGCATTCAGGTTTTGGAGCATAACACAGGGTCGGCACGAAGGATGATGAAAGATGAACGATACTAATCACACGAGGATCCGTTGATGTCGTATTGGTCTAGTTGTATTTTCTTTTCCGCTGTAGTATCTTTTCCCCGTTGTACGGGAGTTTATTGTACTTTGACCCCTGCGTGGGTATATGTTGTAATTGAGTTGTATATTTTATTGAAAGACCAAATCGGTCTACTGAGTCATTTAGCCTTGAAGGCATTGTCGAGATGTTAAATGTTGTTACCAGCCTGGTAGATCTTCGAGGAGAGGGTCTACGGCGTGTAATATCCCTGAGTGGATTGGGGGTGTTACAGAATCAGGTTTGTTGTAGAATCCAGAGATGTAGAATTCTTCGAGGATAAGTTTTCTAGAGATGATGAAAACCCTAATCCCACAACACCTCCAAGTACTTCTCGAGAAATACACCCACCTCCGATTGTAGAGGAACCAAGAAGAAGTACTAGAATCAGAAAAGAGAAAACCTTTGGAGAAGATTTTTTCGCTTATTTGGTTGAAGGAAATCAAAAGAAAGTGATGAGAGAGGTCATTTCTGACATTAACTTGGATGATAATCCTAAGACCTTCAATGAAGCCATGTCATCAAGAGATGCTCCTCTGTGGAAGGAAGCTGTCAATGATGAAATGGATTCAATTATGGAAAATGGAACTTGGGAGTTAGTTGATCTACCCAAGGGAAAGAGACCCATAGGATCCAAATGGATTTTCAAGAGAAAGTTTCATCGAGATGGACCCATATCAGCCTATAAAGCAATATTAGTCGCCAAGGGGTACATGCAGCGAGAGGGTATTGATTATTTTGATACATATGCTCCTGTTGCTAGAATTAGTTCTATTAGAACCCTTATAACAGTCTCAGCATTGAAAGGTCTATACATTCATCAAATGGATGTGAAGACAGCCTTTCTGAATGGATATCTCAACGAGGAGATATATTTGGAGCAACCTGAAGGTTTCGTGATACCTGGACAGGAAAACAAAGTGTGTAGACTTATTAAATCCCTGTACGGTTTGAAACAATCTCCTAAACAGTGGCATGAGAGATTTGACACCACTATAATTGCATTCGGATTTCAACACAATAGTGCTGACAGGTGTATTTATTCTAAATACACAACCGAATACACTGTCATTATTTGTCTATATGTCGATGATATGTTGATCATTGGAACTCACCTAGAAGGTATTCTTGAGATGAAGAAATACCTATCCTCGAACTTTAAAATGAAAGATTTAGGAGAAGTCGATACCATTCTTGGTATCAAAGTGAAAAGGACAAGTAGTCAGATTTCTCTATGTCAATCTCATTACATAGAGAAAATACTGACAAAGTTTCAACACTTGAATATTAAGGAATTCAACACTCCTTTTGATTCTAGTGTAAAACTTAATGTGAACTCTGGTCGGGCAGTATCTCAACTAGAATATGCAAGTACAATCGGTAGCATGATGTATGCCACACACTGTACTCGACCTGACATCGCTTTTGCTGTAAGCAAATTAAGTCGATAATCGTCAATCCCGCACGGAGCACTGGAAGGCGGTGGGCGAGTACTAGGGTACCTGAAAAGGACGAGTACTCTTGAGTTGACTTACACGTCATCTTCTGGAATACTAGAAGGTTATTCCGATGCCAGCTGGATAGATCACAAGAGTGATTCTAAATCCACAAGTGGGTGGATTTATACTCTTGCTGGAGGAGCTATTTCTTGGGCGAGCAAGAAACAGACATGTATAGCTCACTCAACGATGGAGGCTGAGCTTATTGCCTTAGCCGCAGCAGGCAAAGAGGCAGAGTGGATCAGAGATCTACTATTGGATATCCGTCTGTGGGATACTCCTATGCCGAGTATTCCCATGTATTGTGACAGTGAGGCCACACTGTCAGCAATATACAATACTGTGTATAATGGGAAGTCTAGACATATTGTTCTACGACACAATTGTTTGAGACATCTTATTGATAATGGTACCATCAAAGTTGTCTATGTCAAGACGAGTAGGAACTTGGCAGATCCGTTTACCAAACCTCTGACGAGAGATTTTGTTACATCTACCGTGAGAGTCATGGGTCTAAAACCACAATAGAATCATTAGTGATGGAAACCCAACTTGACATTAGTACTCCTAATTCTCAAGTTTAAAGGGTAATAACGAAGTCACTAATGATAGAAGGTACTATCATATGATGATAGATCCATGTGAGGGAGGATAGTACGTTGTTGCCGAGAACAAGGTTGAGTTGAGGCTCTTAACAAATTATAGAGACATATATGCAACAAAGATGTTATAAAACTTTGCCTATATGATCTAGAGGTGGTGCCGTCTCAAATGAAGACTAGTGGTTTGTCTTCTAGAGGGTCATGAAAAGGATTTTAGCGCATGGCCAAAATTAGCGCTCAGAGAGAATGCAAAGCTGACATGTGATGTGTGGGGGTAAACCGGAGAAGTCAAAAGATTATTGGTTTAAGCCTATAAGGATACCATTGAATCGGTCTCTTCTTGTTTATTCTCATAATGCTGGGGTTTGTTGGAAATATCTATGCTAAATGGAGTTTGGCATGTTTCTTTTGTCCCACATTGGAAGAAGTAAGATACAAAAGGGAGTTTATAAGGTCTTTCTTTAGTTAAGCTCTCAAAGGCCTTAGTAGACTAGAGATGGGCCAAGCCCACACGCGCGCCGAGCCGGGCTGTGGACGCGAGACGCGAGGTTCGCGAAATTGGCGCGTTGTAGGCGCACTTTGCACTTTGCACGCCGCATCGATCGCGAGGAGCTGAGGAGCCTTTAATTTTAACGGAGCTCGGGTTCAGTCGGGTCGGGCTGACCCGAATCGGATACGGATCTGGAAGGTTCCAGAACTGGGTTTGCTTGGTGGAAAAGTTGGGCCTGAAAACCCTAGCCGCCAACAAAGAAAAAAAACCATAGCCGTTTTTTTTATGCATCCCTAGGGTTCTGCATCTATAAATACAGCTCCATAGGAGTCGTATTAATCTATCCGAAAATCGGTATCTGCTGCCTCCTCTCTCTCTCGTGTTTTTTATTCTTTCTTTGAGTTTCCAAGTAGTCGCCTTTGCATTTATCGATCCTTCCGTTGCTGTTGGAATGACGATAAAGCTGCATCAAATCCTGGGGTTCTACGTTGAAGCTTACAGCCGTTGAAGTGCGTAAAAACCTTTAAGGATATGAGTTTTTTCTCCGTGCGGTTTTCTTCAACTACGAGATCCAAGAAACAGGTTGGCATTTTACAATATTTTTTTTTGTTGTGCATTCAATTCGTCCCTCAACCGGACAGTCTGCTTCTCTCCCCCTTTCTTACTATAGGATCTGATCGTGAAGGATCATCTCGATTTTGGTTGATAAACTCAGTAATATAATAATAATAAAATTATTTAGAAAAAGACTATTCTATTTTTTCTATCTTCCTTATTGTTTGTTTTTGAATAATTATATAATTCGGTATTAGTTTTCAGTACTACTTACCGGATTATGTGTCCATGTAGTGAAATTTTCAACAGTTAGATACTATAATGATTAGCGTTGATGACTCGTTGATCAACAAACACATACTGGTTTTTATAGATGAAATAGTTAAATGAATTCATGTATAATCAAACCAAACCAAATATACCCAGTATATCCCGCTCAGAGCAGGGTCTGGGGAGGGTAAGATGTACGCAGACCATGTCCTTACTTTTTACTCTAGGGAGGCTGTTTCTGTGAAGACTCTCAGCTTAGTGCACAGCAAATTATTGATTGATATATACAAAGAAGCATACGATACGAAAAAGCTCAAGACCATACCTGAGCCCATGGTTTAATTCACATGAGACTTACCTACGTGGACTTTGGCACCTGCACTCTCGCTGAACGCTGCTCTAACAGAAAAGAGGTTGACTCTGCGCACAGCTCCCTGTCAAAAATACACCACACGTAAAAGGCAATAGGATAAAATATACAATAAAAGTAAAAAAAAAATGCAATGCTCTAGGTCAAAGGTAACCGAGACAACCCAACCCTGACGCTCTCAACTGCAGCACCGCTCCCTACAAACGAATCCACAACTCTGATCTGGCACTTTCAAGAGCACCTATCAACAGTCATGTATGTTCTCTCCAAATTAAATGAATTCATGTATGAAAAAGCTAATAAAAGAAATTGTGTGGAAGTGGACTTTTTATTGCTTTTTACTCCCCCGTTCCATAAAACTATGCTCATTTATTTTGATCGGTCTCTCCAAATACATCTTTGACCGTTAATAATTTCAATTATATATGAATAAAAATTATAAAAAAAATAGAATTCGGAAAATAATCAAATAAGTACTTTGTTGTAATTCATGGTCAAAGTTTACGAATGTTGACCAGTAAAAATCAAAATGAGCCAGTTTTGTGGGATGGAGGAGTATTAATTTCTGACCGAACTAGAGTTTAGTTGGTTCTGATCGTCTCTTTAGTGGCTCTCAAGTTTGTCCATTAATAGCATCGGTAGAACCCTTGTTGCCGGCTCGATCATGATCCGATTAGAGGATTATATTTAGCTGAAGTCTGGTTTGATACCACATTGGCTTCTATCTCCCACATAAATACCAGGTCAGAGCAGCTATCACCTATCGTTATTTTTATAATATTGGTTTAAGTTTTGTTTTTTTAGACTTAATTTTAACCAATGTTGTGAAAATTAGTATTTGGTCCTACTCGGTTTCGTTTTTAAAAAATGAGTACTCGAATAATCGGAGAGTACTCAGAGAACTAATCGGCATAAAAAATTAAATTCTTATATATAATAAAAAATAACTTTTATTTATTTATTTAGACATTATCAGTTTAATTCATTTTTATTTATAAATAGATAAAATTTAATACTTTAAAATAATAAAATAAAAAAAATTAAATGAATTTCAACATATTTAAAATTATAAATTATCTCTATATGTACATGCGTATGTATTCAGCTATAAGGTTATCTGAATAATTTTAGTAGAATATATATCTTTATATCGTAGTTTTTTTATTAAGATAAATTGATATGTAGTCATATTGATATATAACTTTATAAAAAAAACTTAATTTGATTGAATAAAAAAATAAGTATTTTTAATGAAATACAACAAAATTCGAGTACTCTTCGATTAGTCCAAATTTGACCGAGTATGACCGAGTTTGAGCTGAATTTGGTGAAAAAAGATTTCTGATCCGAATAGCCTTAAATCGACTCGGTTGAGGACCAATTTCCGAGTACTCATCCGAGTTGACCGATTTTTACAACACAGATTTTAACACATTCAGTTCAGTTCAGTTCAGTTCAACAAACTTCAGTTAAGTTAAGTTCAATTCAACACAGTTCAGTTCAACTTAGCTTTAGAATCATATTATTAATTAATATTATTATTTATAATATCATATATAATAATTATTATAATTGTTTAGTTTTTATTATTATTGCATTGTTGTTGTAATATAAATAATAATTATTATATTGTATATTATTTTTTAATAATTACTAGGAAAATTATTGCTATTAATTAATAACAATAATATTATATATAATTATTAATAATAATAATATTAATATTATTATTATTACTATTATTTTGTTGTTGTATTATCATATTAACGCTATTAGGGCATACAGCATTCTCAAAAGGGTAGCGGATTATAAATAATTATTATTAGTGTTGTATATATCGTTATTATATTATTATCTAATTTTATGATATATGTTATTATCTAATTTGTTATTTAATTATTGTATTTATTAATATCAAGATTATCGATAGTTCTATATATAATTTGTAGTATTATTAATAATGTTATTATTATTGTTGTTAATAATTTATGATATTAATATTATAATTAACATTATATATAATTTATAGTATTATGAATAATTTATTATTATTAGTGTAATATAAATAATTCTATTATTGCTGTATCTATGGTTATGTGATGTTATTTTATTATTCTTTATATTAATATTTTCAATAATATTATGTATAATTATTATTATATTTTATTATTATTGTGATTATTATTGTTATAAAATTTATTATTACTATTGTTGCTATATACATATTTGTTATCTAACAATAATAATAACAATTTTTAATAATAATAATAATAATAATAATAATAATAATATTAGTAAGGAACTCATAGGGTTTACAAGAAATTAGTGGGGAGCCGAGAGACAATCTGAGCCCCCACTACTCTAGCTATAGCAAAGCTAACCCTACTAAAAATATGAGCAGCAGCACGACCCGGCACAAAATCAACCATGCTAGTTTGCATCAAGGGCGATGACCCTGTCAGATCAACACAAACCTTCAATTTAGTTGGAGGTCAGAGGTTCAATTCCTAGTGGCAACACATTGGAATTGAATTTCTCAAGGTCCAATGATCCTTTAGTCTTTGACTAAGGGTTAGGGCCTAGCCCTCCGGGATATGTTGGTGGAACAATTAAATATTGAGGGCTTCAAGCGGCAGTGTGGGAGGCCAGATCTCGGTGGGAACCTGCGGTTGGAATTGGGGGGTCCAGCATGGAGCAATCACTTGGGGGACGACTCCTTGTGCGCGGTAGTTGAGGATATTTAAGAACCTGGGAGCCAGATACACATCTCGCGATTTAACTGATAAACGATCTTGTAGAGTTTGAGTTATCCTTAGTGACTAAGTTTGGAGCAACCTCTGTATCAAAAAAAAAAAGTAACATATCAACTGGACGTAAGGGTTTGTCCCTTTCCCCAATAAACCCAATAATAACAGTTATTATTATTATTATTATTATTATTATTATTATTATTATTATCATTCAGTAACTTTACTTTAATTCAATTTAGCATAATTCAGTTCAGTTTAATTTAGTTCATTCAGTAAATTTAGTTCAACAAAATTCAGCTCAAAAGAGCAGAGCCTTAATCATCTTTTTTAGAACTATATTTTGAAAGGAATTTATATAAAACGCTATTTTCAACGAAAATTTATATTGTGCAACATGTTGTACCGCATATGGTACATTAGTTATGATTATGTTATACATCAGTTGTTGTTATATTACTGCATCATATTTTTACTATAATTATATTATTCATAATTATAATTATATCATATACTAATTATAATTTTTAGTAATTACAAGTGTTATCTATCTTGGACGGTGATATTTTGTGGGATATACGACTCTTCGACGATTTCCATGCTATACATCACATCCCTAAGGTCATTCTAGTAATTTAAGACCTTGAGCAGATAAATTTGGGCTCAACATGGCATGTCCGAAACGAGATATGTCTTCCGTGGAACTAATTTGTCTTTCTCTCTCCTCGTCCTGTGTCATCTTTCTCCACCCTCTCTCTCACACACAAACACACACGTTTTGGCCCTATTACTTTCATTTCCCCAGAAGGTATCAGTGCTTCTCATTAATACACAGATTATAAAAAAAAAAAAAAAATCTCTTTTTACTCTTCCTCCTTAAGCTGCTCTCTAAAATTTCCAACTTTCAAAGAAAGATGCTTGAAGTGAACTCATGCTCTTGCTTGAAGTAAACCCTCTCTCGTTTTTTCATGATACATGGATTTTGGGGTGGTGGGCCACAAGCAAACCTCTCCGGATGCATCTTGTCTGGGTTCAAGTGAGCCCAGAGACGACAAGGGCCATGGATCTTCGAATCTGAAAAACCAAAGATCTCTGCTCGTTGAAGATAACAATACCTGGAGGTTGTCTAAGATGCCTAGGCCTGGCGAACTTGGTTTCTCTTTCAAGAAAGCTAGTGAAGGTTTTAGTACTCCGTTTGGGAGATCCACTATGTGGCCGTCGCCGGAGGATGATGACGGGCAGAGAATGCTTTCGTTTTCATCGGAGGCGCCTCATTGCATCGGCGGTGGTGGTTCGACCAGGAGTATAGCGTTCTCAATTTGCCAGGATGAACATTATAGTAGAGCAGGAGGTATATCACAAAAAAACTAAAATAAATACCTGTATTATCTTTGATATCTAGTCTTTTAATTTTTTTTCCATAGTACTGTTTCACGTTGTTTATGCTGAATTTGTGATTTTTGGTTTTATTATTTTATTTTTAAAATGGTGATTCATTTTCTGTATGCAGTTAAAGTAAAATATAATGTTAAAGAAGGCGATTGTTTAACAGCGTGTGTGTGTGTGGCATTATCTTCTAGTACTGGATGCTAAATAATGGAGGGTCTTTGTGGAGAAACTAAAAAAAAAAATAGGAATTAAATTGTCATATTTTAGGTAGCAGGTACTGTTAAAGAATCAAAGAACAAATATTTAGGCATTTCATTTGATCTTTATAGTTTCCGAGTTTTGCCCGATTTTCTGTTTAAAAGAGAAAAACGATTCCAACTTCTGTGTTTTTTTTTTTTTTTTTTTTTGGCTTCAGGAGGAGGGCTAAGTGGAGGCATCCGTGGGCCTTCGGCGAGGCTGAAAGGACCATTTACTCCCTCCCAGTGGATGGAACTGGAGCATCAGGCTTTGATCTATAAACACATTATTGCAAATGTGCCTGTTCCGTCCAACTTACTTGTACCTCTCAAGAGATCTCTCTACACATACGGACCTCCGAGATCCTATGCCTCTAATTTACGTACGCTCTTCCTTTTCCTGATTATGATTATCACGGCTTATAACCCATTGGGAATCTTTAAATCGTAATTTAATTATGAGAACCCTGTTTTCTTGCCGTGCTGGAGTCGTTTTGCGTTTTCTCGTATGTAATATATTCAGTGTAATATATTCTCCTGAAGAATAACATTTAGGTTTAGTCTTATTACAAGAGCATTAGGCTAAACCTGAAGGATAGTTTTTTTCTTTTACCCTACCAATATTATCGTTGTTCTTTGTTTCTCAAGAAAAAGATGTTCAAAGCAATATGGCAAATGCAAAATGAGTTTTATCACTCGAGGACCATATTACAATTCTGTTTTTAAATTTTTTTCCCTTGCACAACGGTACCTGTTTTCGAATTTCCAACTCTTTATCTGCTGTTCTTTATTTTTAATGCGTGCATGAGAAGTGGGATGGGGTCCGTTCCATCTAGGTTACTCCGGCAGCAGCAACGACCCCGAGCCAGGTAGATGTAGGAGAACAGATGGAAAAAAGTGGCGGTGCTCTAGAGATGCTGTCCCCGATCAGAAGTACTGTGAAAGGCACATTAACAGAGGCCGTCACCGTTCAAGAAAGCCTGTGGAAGGCCAAACTGGCCATAATGCTTCGAAGGTGCCACCGATTAATGCTCCTTCCCCACCAGCGGCACTAGTGATGTCGAGCAGCAATGCAACCAACAACTTCAGTGCGATGCAAAATCAGTTTAGTTCCTTGCAGCATCCCAGTTCTCATAGTGCTCCGACTGACCATCTTGTCAGCAGGTGGACCTGATGATTTTTAATGCTCGTTTTTTCGGAAAATTATACCGTGCAACATGATTTACCGTGAATGGCACATAAGTTCTAATTATATTGTATTTCTAATTGGATTATGTGATACACCATTTGTGATACACCGTGCGTTATTTTTTCACTGTGCTTATGTGACGTAATTATGTGATGCACCAGTTGTGATTATGTTGTATTTTCGACGTGATCATGTTATACTCTAATTGTGATTATGCTACTAAACCATAACTGATATGTATCTTGCACGGTACATCATCTTGTGAGACATACCAACTCGTTTTTTCCATTTACTTTTATATCACTTCCATATGGAATACAAAGTGGAATAGGAAATCTGAAGCCATTTCTGTTGACACTTTATTGTGCTTAAAATGAAAGCAAGATTTTATATGGCAGATCACAAGGATTTCAACAACTATCACTGAAGCCTAAAGACGCACCATTCTCCGTACAAAAGCAGCAACACGCGACATACGAAGAATCATCTAACTCGGAGTTCGGAATCGTCCCCTCGGATTCCCTTGTTAATCCTTCCAGTTCCGGAAGGATCTCCTACATGAATAGCAATAACTCCGATTCTTTCCTACAATTTGATGTCAAAGAAGCAAACAACCAACAACATCCCGTCCACCATTTCATCGACGATTGGTCGCCCAAGGACCAATCAGGTCGCACCACCTCAGGTCGCTGGCTGGAGGAACCGAAATCTGACTGGACTCAGCTTTCGATGTCGATCCCCGTGGCTCCCGATTTCCCTTGCTCCTCGAGCTCACCTGTACAAGCAAAATCCATCCCGACTCTGAAGCTGTCTTCCCATGAGCCCGACCCGATCCACATGGGCCTGGGTGTGGGTTGCTGTTTTAACGACCCGATTCAAAAGCAGCCATCTTGGTTACCCGTTGCTTGGGGGAACCACATGGGTGGCCCGTTGGGAGAGGTGTTGAGCTCACAGCTGGGATCGTCTCCGACCGGCGTTTTGCAGAAATCGACGTTTGTTTCGCTTTCTAACAGCAGTACGGGAAGTAGTTCGACGAGTGGTGACAATAAGAAGGCTTCTGAGAATGGTAGTCTTTGCAACGATCTGGTTGGGTCGGCACTTGTGAGTTCGGCAGCTATTCCGTCTCTGTACGAGGGATGAATGGTGAGATGACAAGATCTACGCGTTCTCTCCTCTTTTTTTAGTTATCTAATTTTGTATTTACAAGTCCTGGACCTATTATGCTTTGTGACTTGCTTTGATGTTTGATTTATCTAATCCTGTAGCCTTTTTAACTGAAGAGGTGTCATGTTTGTTCTTGTGCAATTCTGAGTCTGAATTAATTGGTAGCCAACACAATTCCGTTGATTTCAGTTGCACACTGTTTAGGAGCGATCCAGACAAGGCTGGTGTTAGCTGAAAGTTACAGAAATTGTAGCAGCTATGTTTTTTTTTTTTTTTTTTTTTTTGTGATCAGGCAAAGAAGAACTTTAGTAAGAAAGGTATAAGTAGGCGTCTAAATCAATACAAAATCAATACAAATGAGTCGGAGTTGAATGTATATCTGTTCAAGTTTTTTTTTTTTATATATTTTATGGAGTTTTAAATACTATGTTTCAACTTAAATTGATTAGCATAATCTTGAACAAGATTTAATCGAGTCCAACACGAATCGAGCCTGAGTAATTTGATTTGTTTTATATGTATTTTATAATTTTTATTCAAATAGGTCTGAGTTCGAGCCTAGTTATCTTATCAAACAAAATTTTGGTTCAAATTTGGTTTGTCATATTAACGAACCAAGCTCAAATGTGCTTTTCGCTAGTTGAGTTTAAATTGAGCATCAAGTAGTTTGGTTTGTTTTCAGCCCTAAATATAGGTCATATATACAAATTGCAGTTTGCATGATCAACAATGGAACTGAAACTTGCCTCTTTAGCCGAGAACCAACGCCAAAGCCTTCATTTGATTCCGTCCACAACCGGGTCAATATTGAAAGTGTCGACTTGAAAAACAATCCTATTCCTCAATTTCTAAATGGCCCAGATGATGCAAATCATGAACCAGTTGCAAACAAACTTCCTTTCGTACAAAGTAAAATTCCGCGGTACAAGTGCAAATGATAGGTCATCTTGTTATGCAACATCACGGGCACAAAAAGCCATTTATAGGAAGTGTTCCGCACCTCGAGCGGAAGATTGCATACCGAGGAAAAGTGGTTTTCAGTTTCCACTTGAACTCCACAGAAGGGACATTTCACACCATCCGAAACTGAATTATTACTTTACGAAGCAGGTTTCACCGAATTAGTAGTCTCTTCCATAAAACTCTCCATGCCGTAGTCGCTGCTTTTACCGGTGTGTATTTGTTCCACATCATTCCATCTCTTTTTCGGTTACCCGATCTGGACGGCCTGCATTGCTTCCCGAAGCCAGAATATCACAAGTGGCTTTTGTTGTATATTTGCCTTTCGAATTTCCCAGTAAGACATCAAGGAAGCTCCATTCCTCGTAGTCGTAAGCTTCTGCAAAATCGATCTTAAAGAAGATTCTCTCAAGCTCTCTCTTTTTGGCTTCCTCAATAGCCTCATTAGTCATTAAGAATAACAACTCGATCACGAATACGTGGGTCGCCCATAAAAGCACTTCGTATTGGAATATTCTATTCCATATAATCATAAATTGATTTTGATGATGAGTTGATGTTGTTATCGATCAAAGAAAACAACAATGGAACAAAGCAAAACAACAAATAAGTCGAAGACGCTCGAAACGGACAGAAAAGCAAGCAAGTGATGATTAACGAAGATAGCGTATGCTATATCAAATGTATAACGTACGTAATAGGTAGTCACCTGAAGACTCACTTGAAATGTCACCTGATGTTTTAACGTACGCAACCGAAACAAGATAACGTACGCAATCGGAAGAAGATTAACGTACGTAACACAATGTTGTTAACGTACGTAATGCAGTTTGAATCTGAGTTCAAACAAATGAACTGTTGGAAGATTCGTAGTCAAAGTCAAAAGGATGCAAATGCACGCAATGACGTCATATTAGCGCACGCTACAATGTATATTAGCGCACGCTAAAGAAAGAGCAGAAAGCTACTGGACTACTTCGTATGAAGCTTAACGTACGTAACCAGAAGTCTTAACATACGTAACGAAGCTTAACGTACGCAATGGTGGTACATAACGTACGTAAGAGAGGCAGCAGAGGCTAACTGCTAGTTGAGAGAATTTGCCTATAAATACCAAGTCATTTAGTATCATTCATAACAGCAACTCTCAAAAAATCATAAATACGTTTGATCATTGTATACACTATCGTTGTTGTAATTGTGCTTAATTGATAAGTGTTCGAGTGTTCATACACAAAAACATACACAAGAGAAAAGATACGGATTGTAGATTGATTCAGTGTTATTAGGATCGTTGATCCGGCATTATTAGAATCATATCTAAATCCAAGAGAGGTTTGTCTAGTACCAATAGAAAGCTAGATAGGTTTCTTCCTTGTCCAATAGAAAAAGAAAACGGTTTATCTTGGACCGACATAAAAGACAAGAGTGTAAGGGTTTATCTCGGACCGATAGAAGATGAGATTGTAACGGTTTACCTCGGACCGATAGAAGACAAGGCGGAAAATGTTGATCTTGAGCCTATAGAAAAAGATACGGAGAGAGAACTAGGCATGTTTGGCTGAACCTCTATAAATCTTGTGTCATTTACTTTCCGCAAGTTATTTACGCTTCTGCAATAAAAAGAGTATGAAAACTCTACTCCGCGATATTATCCACCATTCCAAGTGGGGTGCTGATTTCCCAACACTTCAATTCTCCTAAATGATACTCTCCATAACCTTGCTTAGTCTCCCAGCCAATACCTTTGAGAGTATTTTATACGCACCTCCGACGAGAGAAATCGGAAAATATTCATCGAGTGAGCATGCGTCCTATTTTTTTCGGAATCAAAACTATGTATGATGGATTGAAGCCACACACCAATTTGCCATTCTGATAGATGGAACTAATTCATGATTTTGCACAAATCTTCCTTTATAACTTCCAAGAACTTCTTGTAAAACCTGAAATTAAAGGGGAGTTTACATAAATATACATCAGTTAGGTTTAATTTACACAAATCAAGCAGAGGTAAAATAATTACAAATATGTAACATCTAACCATAAACGTGTGAGGCTATAGAAAAGGAAAACAAATTAATTACCGATTATATGCGCCGGTTTTATTGGAGAAGAAACAACTACCCAACCCATGATTCTCTATATTCAGTTACCAAAAATATGAATCTCCATCAAGTATAAACGACACTTCTGAAACAGAAATGTTCAGAAAAATCTTCAGATACTATCAAGCCAAATCCAAGAAATTTCACGACTACAACATCTAAGAGAAGGGACTATTATTTTCCGATTGTTAAATTTTAATTTGAGTTTGTATAAAAGTGCGATCAGTTGTTTCAAATCTGCCGCGTCTTGATAGTTGTCAATGAATCACGAAAAAAATCTCTGAGTCCTAATAGTTGTTCATCCGATATTTTTTGAATTTTTTTTGGATGAAACTTATTACATCTTAAACGGTTACTGCAGTACCTTACGTACTACATAAAAATATATTCTGGTAACCATATCAATACTGTTTGTTCGTGCACAGGGAAAAAAAGTTCGTACATGGTTACCATTTACATTTGTTCCGTTACCATGTTGCATATAATTGGATACGTTATTTCTGAATAATTATGTTGAAAACCAAAACGAATGTGGAATAACATAACCAATAAAGCAGGTTCATACATTTCAATGGGTAACTATACCGTTTTTAAGAAAATAGTTTTGTTGCCATATTCAGTATGACTCGATACTGGTATAGAGAAGTGTTTAGGCTGGTTTATTCTTATTTATAAATATTAATGTAAAAAAGTAAACTAGTAGATGAACTCAAAAAAGATATATTGGTTACCCCATTAATCTGTATGATTACGTTATGTCTAGTATCTTCATGTTGGTAAAGTAGTATTTTAATAATGATCTCAAATTAACTTTATAGATGATGGTGGTTCCAGTAGTATTGTATTATAATAGCACTTGGATGGATGAATACGAATACAAGAACTTTCAGGTTACAATCATCTTGCTCCCGCAAACGAATACCCTATCGGACTTGCAGTATTTAATACAAAGCACTCTGAACAAGTTGGACCGCTCATCATTGACATTGAAATTCCAGATGCAAAGCAAAATTCCGCCAATTGTTATTACAAATGAGTCAACCTTCAAATTTTACATGGAGATTTGTAAATATAATTCTGATCATGGAAGGTATCCACTCATTTAAAAAAAAAAAAATTAAATGGAGATTTTACATCATGGAAGGTATCCAATCATATTTGTGTTTGTGATAATTTAAATATATTAAATGCATTCGTGCACATTGTGATGGGATACATCATTTTTAGTATCCAAATATGCTGAAACAATCATCAATATTTTTTTTTTGCAATTACTGAATATTCAACTGCTTCACACAAAAGTATATTGTAAACTTAACATATTAAAAAAGACTAGCTACGGTGCACAGTCGATGCCTGTGCGGCTTAATTTCTAGTTGATATTTTTAATTGGTAACTAAATGATTGTTAGGAGGTATCTATGTTCACAAATAAGTTGGCCAGAATAGGTAACTTATTTGTCATCGTGCTTATTTTAACAATAATAATATGGTAACTAAGTCTGTGGGACAGGGTAACTAGTTGAATTTAAAATAGTATTTGTATAACTACATGTCCCTTGGAAGTATCTAAGGTATGAACGGTAACATATATGATGAGCCAGTATTGGTAACTTATTTGACAATATTTGGTAACAAAATCGTTCGGCCAACGTATCTACAAAAACCTCAATCGAGTAACCTACCACGTTAAAATAAGTATTTTTAATTGGTAACTAAATGATTGTTAGGAGGTATCTATGTTCACAAATAAAGTTTACCAGAATAGTTAACTTATTTGACATCGTGCTTATTTTAACAATAATAATATGTAACTAATTTAGTGAGAAAAGATAACTAGTTGAACTTAAAATAGTATATTTATAACTACATGTGCCTATGGAAGTATTTAGGGTCTATTCGGTAACAAAAAAATCTGTTTGTCAGTATTTGAAACTTAATCGATAACGTAGGTTACCAAATCATCCGGCCAACCTATCTACATTAACCTAGATCGAGTAATATACCAATTAAAAATTAAATTTTTGTACTTGGTAACTAAATGATTGAAAAAAGGTGTCTATGTTCAGAAATAGGATGGACTAGTAATGGTAACTTATCTTACATTATGCTTATTTTAACAGTAATACTGTAACCAATTTACTCGGCCAAGGTAACCAGATGAACCTAAATTGGTATTTATATAACTACATGCACCTGTAAAATTATCTAGGGTATATGCGTCAACAAATACGGCTGTCCAGTATTGATAACTTATTTGACAATGTCTGGCAACCAAAGCGTTCGGCCGACTTATCTACAGTGACCTCAGATGAGTAACATACAAATAAAATAAATATATTAAACCGGTAACTAAATGATTGTAAGAAGGTATCTATATTCACATACCCGGTTATTAATATAGGTTAACCTATAAAGTTAACAAAGCTATCTTGAGTATTGTGAATCAGGTAACAACAAGTTTAAATGTTGAGATAATTCGCCATCATAGAGCACTTAATAATAATAATAATAAAAAATGCACAAAAATCATATATAAACTAACATTGGTAAATAAATATGCATGTGAATTAAATTGGTAACTACAATTCGTAAATCCCGGTTCACATACTACTTGATTCATGGTTACTATAATTTTGAATATTTTCCAATAAAAAATTAAGTACCAAACAATCAGAATTGGTAGCCAGTCATGTCAAATACATAACACATCCGATAACACATGGAAATATACAACATAAATAAACACTGAGTTGATATAAGAAAACATCATTAAAATAAGCGAATCACCATTATAGTTAACAAGTGCTCAACATACTACTGCAATGCACGACATGTATCATAACTACTCAACCAATCAATCGAGAAAGATAACCATAAAAGACTTGTATCATAACTAAAATCTATGAGAAAAGCATCAACATATCATAAAAATAACTTGTATCCGCTGACAAGCAACATATTAACCAAACATTCATTTATAAGTATCATTGTACATACTTAGAAAAGTAAAAATCTCTTACAAACCTATTGATCAAATATACCAGAATAAGTAGAAATTAACAAAATCATGTATATTTTCAGATTCATTTTAAAAAGGTATTCGATCAAATATCATACATAAATAAAAAATAATATGGAGGTAATGCAAACTTCAAATCACAAGTAACAAAAATTACCCAAAATTACCATGTCAACTAAAAATAAGGTGACATGAGCTCCACTCAGTTGAAGAATATATGTGGATACCATAAAAAACATATTGACATATTCAGATACCTTTAAAACACAAAAATTCAGATTACATTTCAGAATTTAAAAATATCAAAAAGTACAAACTTAATTTAGCGGCCACGCCGCAGCTGACGTTGACACACCCATCTAATTGCAATATTCACCAAAAGCTTGTTAATCATAATCCAGATCCGAACCATCTTTCCAATCCGAACTCGCTGCAACCTCCGATTAACTCCGGCTTGCACCTCTCGAATTGAAAGAAATAAACATGAATCTGTCAAATTGAAAGAAAAAAAACGAATCTGCAAATAATAACTACTTTCTTGTCCAGAATAACAACGTTCTCTGATAACTCAGTTCCCATAATATATTGGAGAGACGACAATTGCTTCATAATGTATTGGACAAGACAAGTGATTCCTATATTTTTTTTCAGAGATACATTAGTGGACAACTGATTCATAATATTTTTCGTAAATTGATTAATGACTAGACAAAAAAAAATTAAAACGTGAATATTAGCAGTATGGAAATTAAAATTAAAAAAAACTTAGTTGGTAAGATCAAAAGGGAATTTGAATACTGATAAAATAAAACTACTAGGTAACTTAATGAAATGAAATTTAGTTAAACGAATGATTGAGATCCCCAGCAGTTCTTTCTCTTTCATAAAATTCATTTTTTTTTCCAGATTTTTTTGGGAAAAGATGTAGGCCAAATGCGACGGATGGTTGGGATGAGGGTTTTACCTTCTCTTCCATGACCTTTATACATAGTTTTAGCACTTCAGAATACCGCACTATTGAAATCCGCGGTGGATGGTGGCTGGCTACCGATAATTATTACTGAGGTGTGTATATATATCTGATTTGTGATAAAGAAAAGATACAAGTTAGAGAATAAAACAAGATCTGCAATTATATGAAGAAGAAAAAGAAACGATGGAAATAGAGAGAGAAACATATTAATTATGAGATTTTTTTCTAATAAATAATTGCTCTTTCCCAATTTAAGGGATCAACGAGATCTATATTTATATAAATATATTACTTAAAAATTGTTACTAATGCAATTATTTTATCTTTGTGTTATTATTGTAATATTTTAGTAAAATGTACTAATAAATGTAATTTTCCCGAAATTAAATACATATGGGTCGGACTTTTTGACCCGTTCCAATTCCACTTCCTATATTCATTCTTCTCCAATTTTCGCCCCAGCGAACTCATTTTTTTTCACCTATAATTTATGATCCTGTCTAAATGGCTAAAATTCGCGTCTCCCTTCTTAAGCCATCGTGATCTTGCCTTCTGTGCATAAAAATCGTTTTTTAGACAACTTCTAAAAAGTTCAGCTGTGGCCCGATTTCTGATGATCCACTCGTCTTCAGCTGGCCCAAAAAGATTATCCATGGTGTCTAGCATGCAGCATTTAAACCCTCGATTTATCCCTCGATACAGCTGAAAGTATTATGGTTCTATCTTTTGAGATCTATTTAATGTATATGAAACTTACTTATGGTAATTTTGTTCATTATCAAATAAAATTTATATGTTTCTATGTATAGGCGAGCAGTTCAACCAATATTACTAACCGTAAGGGTTTGACAGAACACCACAACTTAGGTTCGCGGTTGTTAGAGAGAGTTTCGCATGCCACTTCTGATAAATATATGGTGAATGCCTTTATCTACGTGACTCAGAAGGCATATCTGAACTGTCCGGATAGATATGTAAGTATCCTAAACATTTAAATACTGCTATCAATCTTTATCTCTGAACTTTATTAATATTCAGGTACTTATTTTGTTCTCGCTTAATTAGGAGAGAGTGATGGAGGAATCTAAAAGGATGTTGATAGAGATGGTGAGGGATGAGCATCCGGATTTAGACGACACCGGCCTTGATTTAGCCATTAGAGAGATCGATGAGGCCGATCCCTACATTAAGGCAAGGGTGTGGCCTACCATAATAAATTATCAACAAGGCAAAGGCGGAGTCAATGCCTTATGTTGGGATTCGGTCCAGCATCCTGCCTGCATGGGCTTAAAAATGCGCGAGGTGCGGCTTGCGATTCGACCTGTGAGATCTGCACTAGAAAGTGGTTAAATGATATGATTTGGACTACTCATACCAACAAGATGCATCTTATTTTCTGGTAGCCATCTCATAGAAGCTCCAAAGTTAAGCGTGTTTGGCCTTGAGTAGTTATGGGATGGGTGACCCCCTGGAAAGTTTATCAGGTGCGCGTGAGTGAGGACAAAACGCGCTAGAAAAGACTCATGTTGGTACATTGAGGATAGTCTTCATTATTTTCAGGGACCAACGATTGGTATCAGAGCAGGTCACGGGTGCGGATTCCCTCGGAGTATCCTATAGTGGAGGCTGCCAGAGTGTTGGAACTGAGAGGCGGGCATGCAACAAATTGCCAGTTGCCCGGAACTAAGATGTTGGCGCGGTGGAGGTTGTCAGGTGCTGGAGGGCTATATGATCAAATCTAGTATGCTGGAACTGAGATACTGGCGCAGCGGAAGTAAACGGAGCTGAAACAGATGTTGATGTCAAGTGTTGGATGATTGTGTGAATGAATCCAGCCGCTAGAGGACTGTGTGATCAAATCTAGTTCGCGGAGGTTTCCAGACTATGGGGCTGAGATGCTGGCAGGTACTGGGAGTGTAACATCCTAATTTTATTTAATATTTAAATCTTGAAAACATCCATATTTTTTTTTAAATTATCTTAATTTAAAATTTTACTTTAAATAAAATAATAATATGCGGAAGCTATATAATATCACATAAATTTCATTTAAAAGAAAAACTATATATTTTTTTAACAAATTTTCAAAGTCAAATTTAGTGATTAAATAAGTATAAGGAATTAACTAAAACTCCAATTTAAAATGCAACCAAAATATTAAGTACAAAATTTATACTACGTCTAATTACGTAAAATTATACCAAACAATAATCATTTAATGAAAATAAGGCAATTGTTAACGTTCGCAAAGCATTCAAATTACAATTTGAAATATTCTTCGTAAATTAAAATATAATTAATAATATTGAGAGTTCGATAATTATATTGATACCATCATCCACCAGTACCACGCCTGCTTCATTAACCTGAAAATATTTTAAAAATTCGGGGTAAGCTTGAGCTTAGTGAGGCTATACATGTCACATATGAATATATCACGAATAATTGAACATATAAATATTTCTGTTCTGTTTTTACGTGTATTTCTACATGGAGTACTCGGAGCCCGGAGGCGATCTGAGCCCGAAGGCTAAATGTTCTGTGTACTGGAAGTACAATTTTTCTGTTCTGTCTGTATGACATGATAAATCACATCATAAATAATATATGCTAAATAACATGTAATATACATACGAGACATGTAATTTTGTAGAAAATAAGTAAAAATAAAACCCCCACCTCAAATGCAGCGTTTGACTAAGTATGGATGCTCGACTCGTGAAATCTTAGACCCAAAAGTTCTCGTCGTTATCTACAATAAAATAATTTAATATTATTATTAAAGTAGGAAAATATAACAATACAAACTAAATTAAAATATTTGAACTTGGTAAAAAAAATGTAATTTGGGATGTTTAGAAATTAAATAGGGGTAAAATTAAAAGATAAAAAATTAAGGGGTTAATTTGAAATTTAGATTAAAGTGTTGGATATAAAATCCAACGCTTAGGTTTTATTTCTTCCCTTTCTTTCCATCCACCGCCCCTCTCTCTTCTCTCCCTCTTCTCCTGCTCTCGTTCTTTATCTTCTTCTCTTTTTTTTTTTTTTCTTTCTCTCTCCACCTCTCTTTTCTTTTCTGCTAACACACACACACACACAGATACACGCACGACACACAATACACACACACACGCCTAACTGAAAAAAAAAGACTGGAACAGCCGGCCGAGCGACGACTGGATCCAGACGGCGGCAACGGCGGATGCAGCGCCGGAGCGCGGCGATTCGATAATTTCGGCCCGACAATTCGAACGGGTTGAAGGGTTGTTTCCGCCGCTGCTGTTCATCTTCTTCGCTGCTCTCTCTTTTTTTTTTTTTATGTGCTACAAAGAAAATGGCAAAGATGAAAAAAATATTACAGAAAGAAAAAAAAATCGGGACTTTTGATCTTTTCTTACTTTTCTGCTGGAGATGTTTGGAATGAAAAATTCTGAAGTTGATTATATATTGTTTAGGAGAAGAATTAGAAAAGACACAATTTAATTGTCTTAATTTGGTTAATAATTGAGTGATGAATGCTGTGAATTCATAACAGAAGAGAAAATTAATAGTGAGATGCGTCCGTCCGTTTCATAAGAGAGAAGAGAGGTGAAAGGACAAATAGTTGGGCTGGGCCAAATGAATGATAATTGGGTTGAAATTTAATAGAGTAGTTAATATATAATTGGGTTGGACTAATAAATGGGTTCTCAATTAAAATTAAATCTGTAAATAATTTAACATCAAAAATAATAATAATAATAATAAAATTTATGGATATTACATTCTACCCTCCTTGAAAAATTTTCGTCCTCGAAAATTAGTATCATACCTTGATTATAGAAATCAGGATAACGAGCTCGAAATTCTTCCTCGCGCTCCCAAGTAGCTTCGTCTTTTCCATGACGATTCCACTGTACTTTAATCAATGTGATATCTTTGTTTCTCAATTTGTGAACCTTCTTCTCGAGTATTGCACTCGGTAGCTCCTCATATGTTAAATCGCTGTTAACGTCCAAATTCGCGTAGCTAATTACATGACTCGGATCGTGCGCATATTTTCTGAGCATAGAGACATGGAATACATTGTGTACTGAAGCAAATTCGGTTGGTAAAGCAAGACGATATGCTAAATCTCCAATTCGTTCAAGAATTTCGAATGGCCCAATAAATCTCGGTCGAAGTTTTCCCCTTTTTCCAAAACGAAAAATTCCTTTTATTGGGGCCACCTTTAAAAATACTTTATCTCCAACATCAAAATGTAACTCCTTCCTACGCTTATCAGCATATGACTTCTGTCGGTCCTGAGCAATTTTAATTCTCTCTCGGATCATCTTAATTTTTCTGACTGTTTCCTCAACTAACTCAGGTCCCAATACTTTTCTTTCTCCAACTTCATCCCAATACAATGGAGATCTGCATTTTCTTCCATATAGAGCTTCGTATGGTGCCATCCCAATTGTGGCTTGATAACTATTATTGTAGGCAAATTCAACCAAAGGTAGTAGTGATTCCCAATCACCATTTGCATCCAGTATGCATGCTCTCAGCATATCTTCAAGAATTTGATTCGTTCGTTCCGTTTGACCATCTGTTTGAGGATGGTAAGCAGTGCTGAAATTTAACTTTGTTCCCATAGCTTCATGCAAAATTTTCCAAAATCTTGAAGTAAAACGAGGGTCTTTATCTGACACTATTGATGTCGGAATTCCATGTAATCTCACTATCTCATTGATATACATTTGTGCGAACTGATTCATCTTAAACGTCATCTTGACTGGCAGAAGATGAGCAGATTTTGTCATTCTGTCGACAATCACCCAAACCGCAGTATTTCCTTTAACAGTTGTGGGTAAACCGACTACGAAACCCATGGCTATATGTTCCCACTTCCATTCTGGAATTTCAAGCGGTTTGAGTAATCCTGATGGTCGTTGATGTTCGGACTTGACTTGTTGACAAGTCAAACAACTCTCCACAAATTTCCCTATATCATTCTTCATTCTTTTCCACCAAAATATTTTCTTGAGATCTTGGTACATTTTCGTACTGCCTGGGTGGGCAGTATATGGCGTACTGTGAGCCTCGATTAAAATCTCCTTTATCATACTCTCATTTCTGGGCACACAAATTCTCCCTTCGTACATCAAGATACCATCACTTGCTATTCCAAAACCCTTATTGTCTGCAGATATGGCCAACTCTTTCATTCTACTTAATATCTCATCCTGGGATTGAGCTCTCTTAATTCTTTCCCGTAAGGTTGGTTGAACCACTAGAGCTGATAAAATTGATGTTGTTCCCTTTGGTCTAACAACTTCAATATTCAATCTCGAAAAATATTGGATGAGTTGCTCTTGAGTAGTGATCATATTGCACAATTCTCCTCTCGTCTTGCGACTTAAGGCATCTGCAACTACGTTGGCCTTGCCTGGATGATACTGGATCGTGCAATCATAATCTTTCACCAACTCAAGCCACCTTCTTTACCTCATGTTTAGCTCCTTCTGAGTAAACAAATACTTCAAACTTTTATGATCGGTAAAAATTTCACACTTTCCTCCGTACAAGTAATGCCTCCAAATCTTTAGCGCATGAACTACGGCGGCTAATTCTAGATCATGAGTAGGATAGTTTAACTCATGTTGTTTAAGCTGTCTCGAGGCGTATGCAACCACCTTGCCATGCTGCATCAGAACACATCCAAGACCTTGCTTCGACGCATCACTGTATATTACAAAATCCTTGGTAGGGTCTAGAATCGTTAGCACAGGTGCTGTCGTCAACCTTTTCTTTAATTCTTGGAAACTCACTTCACACTTATCATTCCATAAGAATTTATCCCCTTTTCGAGTCAACTTCGTCATAGGTGCTGCTATCTTTGAGAAGCCCTCGATAAATCTCCGGTAGTAACCGGCTAAACCTAGGAAACTTCGAACTTCATTCGCATTCGTAGGTGCTTCCCGACTGTTTATTGCTTCGATCTTGACTGGATCGACTTCAATCCCCTGAGCGGTCACCACATGACCGAGAAATACTACTCGATCAATCCAAAACTCACATTTCTTAAACTTCGCGTATAATTTCTCATTGCGAAGAGTCTCCAATACTATTCTTAAATGTTCCTCATGCTGTTTCTCATCTTTAGAATACACCAAGATATCATCAATAAATACAGTAACAAATTTATCCAAGTATTGGTGAAATACTCGATTCATCAAATCCATAAATACGGTTGGGGCATTACTTAGTCCAAAGGGCATTACAACAAATTCGTAGTGCCCATATCTTGTCCGAAAGGCCGTCTTAGAAATATCCTCCTCCTTTATTTTCAATTGATGATATCCCGATCTCAGGTCGATCTTAGAGAAAATTCCTACTCCTCTAAGTTGGTCAAATAAATCCTCGATCCTTGGCAACGGATACTTATTTTTAATTGTGAGTCGATTTAACTCACGATAATCGATACACATCTTTAATGTACCATCTTTCTTCTTGACAAAAAGAACCGGTGCTCCCCATGGGGAAACACTTGGATGAATAAAATTTAAGTCCAGCAACTCTTGCAGTTGAACCTTCAATTCCTGCAATTCTTTTGGCGCCATCCGATAAGGAGCCTTTGATACCGGTGTTGCTCTAGGTATCAAATCAATTGTGAACTCTACTTGTCTATCAGGTGGAATTCCTGGCAAATCTTCAGGAAACACATCTGGAAATTCCTTCACAATTGATACGTCTGAGACTGACAATTCTTGTCTTTCTGTACTGTAATATCCGGAATTTCTATTACTGTTGTTTAATATTATTTTATCCGAGTTATATTGTACAGCGTGGAATCTGTACAGTAGAGATAAAATAAATAAAGGACTGAGATATCAGTATCGGTATAATTGTCGTATTTGGTCGACAATTACATTTGAGGATATTGTGTATCAGGTTGTCGTACTTTTGATATTGGGTATATCGTATGATGATATTATTGGATTCAGTGTTTGTGTTCAGTGTGTCTTATGTTCGCTTTTGGTATGTCGAGACGTTGTACAAGAACTCAGGAAAAATGCTAAGTATAGCCTTATTAGCGCACGCCGATATTCATGCATAACGACGCTATCGCGGGATTAGCGACGCTACGTTTATAGGTTAGCGTACGCTAGTGCGCATGCATCGGAAGGAATCTGCGTGTGGACCGCTTTCGGCGCACGCTCGTAAGTCAACGGTTGTTGTCTGAAGTATTAGCGCACGCTAAAATATTAGGCTTAGCGCACGCTAACTATGTATCAGTCAACAAGGAATCTTATCCTTGCCAGATGCTGTCGGAATGTGGGGGCGAGTGGTAGGTGAACACTGTAGCAAGTCAACTTCGGATAGCGCACGCTAAGATAAATGACTTGCGTACGCTAAGCAGGATGTTTTACGTACGTTAATGCATGGGTATTACGTACGTAAGTTAGTTTACGAAGCAAGGCAGTAGCCTTTGGGCTTCGATAGCGCACGCTAACAAAGTCAGTTAGCGCACGCTAAGGCTAGCGCACGCTAAACATAAGGGTTTAGCGCACGCTAGTGGTGCATTCTATATAAAGGGACAAACGGGTGTCATGAAACATTTCGTCCATTTCTTTCCTTTCACCCGATAGAGACAACCTTGTGAGAACATTTGGAGTTCCTAAACACCGAGGGATGATCCTATTTAACAAGATTAAAGATGGGAATCATGGAGTGAAGCTTTGTTCTTGAAATCATTGGTGATTCTTGGAAATCAATCCTTTCCTTCAAAAAAAAAGGTAATTACTCTTCACTTTGAGATTTCGTTTTGGATTGTATATGATGTTCTTGGGTTGATGATTATCATATAAACAAGTGATGAGCATGACAACGAGTTGGATTACCGTACTAAGTTAGTGTTGTTATCAATATATGAGTATTGATATGTTTCGTATGGTTTTGGATGGAATTCAAGATATATGTTGATGTAATTCCCTTCTTCAATTCGGATTTTTGATGTTTTGTCGTTGGTTACTTCGTATGGTAACGATTATGGTGATGCTACTGTGATTCTTGAAGTTATATGAATTGTATGTCGAAGAACATGATGAATAAGGATTTTTAGATGTTAGAACACATCGGATTTTATCATTTTATGGATCATGAACGTGAATTTGGATAATTCGTGTTCTTGAAGAGCTATTAAATTATATGTCATGATTGTTATGAAATCCTTAATCTCAAGATGAGTTGATCATTGTCATGATGGAAGTGTTAGACGATGCTTGAAATGCATGCCACTGCACAGCATTAGCGCACGCTACGTTCTTCGCTAGCGCGCTTAACGGAGCAACTTAGCGCACGCTACGTTAGGTGATTAACGTGCGCTAAGTAGGCAGACAGTGCAGTATTTTTGTGTTTTGATTAGGAATTCGTGATGGTTTGACTTGGTTGGTTCTGACTGTGTTTATTCGAGGTTGTGTTGAACCGTGAGTTCGATTGATTAGTTTTCTCAGTTGTTGACCGTTATCGGATATGTGTTACTTGGTTTCTTCGATAGGTTGAGATTATTGATCGGTGATTATAACCGGATATTGCGGTCGTGTTCGAGTATGTCCATTGTATTGCGTTTGATCGAGGCTGAGGAGCTCGTAGATAAAGGCAATGTGTTCGGCAATGACTTCGTGGTATCGGTATCGAGGCAAGTTATTACTTGCTCGATTATAATATTTAATGAATGGTTTCGATTTCATTTCGTTTATAATGCATATAGCGATGATTATTATTGTGAACTCGGGTATTCGGATCGCATATCGTTCTTTCGATTCTGGAGATAAATCATAATGTATATGCTTATCTCGCTTATTGGTATGTTCGAGTATCAAGGTTACATTATGGTAAAGACGAGGATATGAGTATCTATAGTTCATTGTTCGTTTGGATCGCCGAGCATTGAGGATAATCGTCGGTGATGATTGGACATCGAGATTTCTCCCGAAGGACTCGGGCAAGTATCTTATATCGATTCAGTTAGAGTTAGTGATTTGATCATGCGTATTATCATTCATGTTGTCGAACATGAGGTCGTCTTAATTGATTTGTCATATTGTCGTTCATGTTGCGTTGTTCATGATGATGAACATATTGTTTTGCATATGTGTATGCATATTGTGTTGATCCGATGGGATCGCGCGATCTATGCTGAGGGCGCTGGATCGGATGTCCACCTCGTGTTGGTCCGACGGGATCATCTTGGGATCTATGCTGAGGGCGCTGGATCATTGGACGGGTTTTTCCACCTCGTGTTGGTCCGACGGGATCATCTTGGGATCTATGCTGAGGGCGCTGGATCGTTGGATTACCCAGTATTGTGTTATTGTTGTGCATATGTATATTGTTGGTTATCCACCTCGTGTTGATCTTGTAGGATCATCTTGGGATCTATGCTGAGGGCGCTGGATCATGGGATTTCCATTGAGTATACATAGTTGTTATTGTTTTTGAGCATATTGACGTTGTCATATGAGTATGCATTTGTAGGTCTTGTGTTAGGACCTTGTCCGCATTGCATTGTTCTGATATCGGATTAGACTGATATGATTGTCGTGGCACATCATATCTCGAGGTATGTTCCATATTTTCTTTGGTCTTGTCTTTGGTGGACAATCGGTTATTGTCTCGGGATTTGATGATATTATTCGATGGACCGTATTGGTCAGATATGGTAGATTTCCGTATCGTGAGTTGGTTCTGATAGTTTGAGGATCTTGAGTATTGTTTGAGGTACAATACAGATATTATGTTCGAGTTTATTGGTTAATCGAGTACAGGATGTGAAATGTGATAATGGCTACTCTGATGAGAATCACTTGAGTAAGCAAAGTTATGGCGGTAAGATTACATTGGTCGTATTCTTATGTTGTATTCTCATTAGTATGTTATTATTAATGTGATGTGACAGTTATCATTGTTGGATATTATGGCTGACCCCGTCGTGGGATTTCTTTTAGGTTCTCGGAGTATCGAGCTTGTAGCGGTCGTGAAGAGATGAGCTTCCCGGAGGATACTGGCTAGGATATGTTCTGTACATTGAGTTTCTTGATTGGTTCTTGTTTTCCGCTGCTAGAGTATCGTTTTGGTTGGTCTTTTTCCGCTGCGTGAGTATTTTGAGACGCACATTTGGTATCTGGTAACTGAGGTTACTTTGGAAATCGTTTTCTAAACTTTTGAGTTTTGGCTGTTTGGTCTTGCGATTTCAAATGAGTTTTACGACGGTTTTTGATAAATGGATTTTATATGTCTTTGTGAATTTTTAAAGATAGTAACGTCGTTGGCCTCTTGGGCATTTGTAAATGTTTGCGAAAATTTATTTTAGCCTTGTGGGTTCCATCTCGGGGCCCACGGCGCTGTAATATTTCCGATTAAATCTGGGGGTGTTACAGAATATGGTATCGGAGCTTAGGTTGAGAAAACCTAGGCATTTGGGTCGAGTTGGGTCGTGTTTTTGTTGCGTCATTCGAGTTGTCGATTGACAAATACTAGAGCCGTGAGTCTTTGTTGTTCACTCAGGCTTGTGCGTTATCGGATTTGCCAGTATCATACTGGGCTTGTTATAACTTTTCCAAATGGTGTTTACGTGATATATTGTGTTCTTAAGTTGCACTGAGTTTGCAAAACGTGAGTTTTGAAATTACCTGTGTCGAGTATTTTCTTGAGTCTAGACATGTGCCAGTATCACGGGGAATCGTCGGCTTCACGATCTGTAAGTATTCGGATTTTTGAATTTCATTGAGATTTACTGCCGTTCTAAGTTGATATGTTTTGAGATTCAGCAGATATTATGCATTTGAATATAAGGTGACAGAGTTGGGATAGGATTGATGATCTTGAGAAGTTATGATTTTGGAAATCAGTATATCAGCTAGATTTTGGAACGGAATTGTGTAATCGGGAGAAGGACTATGGATTGTTGAGAAGAACATGTAGCATGTTAATTCATTTGAGATACATGAACTGTTTTGAGCATTTGAAAATGATACTTTTCAAACTGAATATTTTACGGATGTTTTACGGAAAATGATTTTGGGCCGAGACCCAATCGATTTTGAAATGGTTTTATAACTCAGGACTTGAAGTCCGAAAAGGGGTTTTCTACTTTTTAAACTTTTTGTAATGCGGAACGAGTTACGGGCTAAGACCCTAATGTTTCAAACGGCTTTTTTGTTTTCTTAAAACTCCCGAGACTTGTAAAACACTTTACCAATCGTTTACCTATGTTATTTCCGCCTTTCGAGGCTTTGGTTTACTTGTTCAAATTGAACCTCTCAGGAAGTCTTTCATTGTGAGGATTTGTTTCAATATTTTGTCATATCATATTTAAGGTGATCCAGGATGGGTTAATGACTGACGTTGCAAGTCATGTGTGGAAAAGGAGTTTAGTCGGAATTTATATATTGAGATTTTGGAACTCGATCGTGTGGTTTTCCGATGGAATATCAGTGGATATTGGTGACGAACCGAATTGGTATACATGAGTATGGATATAGTCGAGCATTTGCATACTTTTCATTTTAAAACTTCGAAATCGTGTGGATTCGAAGGAAATCATATCAAATACTTGGCACCATCGAGCCAAGTTAATTTTTCGAAAATTGATGTTGTGGTCTTACCAAAATTTATGTTTTTAGTTTTGAAATTTTTGAAAGAACTTTCGAAAATTTGTATTCTTGACGAGACTTTATGATTTCAAACTGGTTTTGAAAATGTGATTGATATACATACGCATTTAGTGCATAGTGCATATCATATTGATGGTACGATGGAAAAGGAATTCGAACTTGGATGTTAGTTTGATTATCCGGTGATGATCGGTTGAGTTATCGAGATAAGAGAAATATGTTGCGTGTTGTAGATTCATGCACATAATATTATTCTCGAAACTTGGGATTTTGTGAAACCGAACATATGTGCTATGTGATTCCATTGGTATGGTAGTAGCGCGATTTTACCTTACCGATTCTGGAATGATTTCCTTGTAAGCGTAGATTTGGGGATGGTGACCCCATCTTGGTTGTTTTAGATAGTGAGTGGTCGTTTCCACTCCGTGTATGATTGGGTATGTTCGTCAGTTTGTGATTGGTTGTTCATATGCCGAGGGGTATGTTCGCCAGTCGGATATGTTTATTGAGATCCACTGTATGTGATCGGTGTGTCGTTTTGAGAATTTTGCTTTTTTCGTATATCTGATTCTGTGGTTCTGTGTTGATAGTGTTGGAGTTTACCGTGTGAAGGTATTCTCGATTTCCGTTGATCGTTCGTTGGTTGTATTGGAGTTTATCACGTTGATGATATTCTCGATTGTGTTTTGACCTCTGGTTGGTCAGATTGGAATTTATCATGTCGATGATAAATTCGGTTGATTGTTGATCATTGTTGGTGATCATCTGAGCGTTCAGATTGTCTATCTATGTTTCGGGATTCGTTGCCATTGTATTGAGCAGTTGTTTCACAGATACATCGGATATTATTCGTTTTATCAGAATTGAGACTTGATTATGTAATCAGACAGACAGGATTTGATTCGGGCAGATTGTTTGATCCGAAGATGATATATTTTGTTGAGAATCAGGGAATTGTGATCATAAGCGTATTGAGACTGTACCATGAGAACGCTGGCTAGTATCTCCGGAGATCGTCGACCTGCGTATTTGTAAGTATGCGGTTTTGGCTATTCAGAATAATGATGATTGATCAGTGTCGTGATGGTTTTGAGATATTTTGGGTTGAACAGTATGGTTGTTCGTTTTATGATGGATTGCAAGTTTCGAGGACGAAACTTATTTTAAGGGGTGTAGAATGTAATATCCGGAATTTCTATTACTGTTGTTTAATATTATTTTATCCGAGTTATATTGTACAGCGTGGAATCATGCAGAGAGATAAAATAAATAAAGGACCGAGATATCAAGATCGGTATAATTGTCGTATTTGGTCGACAATTACATTTGAGGATATTGTGTATCGGGTTGTCGTACTTTTGATATCGGGTATATCGTATGATGATATTATGGATTCGGTGTTTGTGTTCGGTGTGTCTTATGTTCGCTTTTGGTATGTCGAGACGTTGGACAAGAATCTGGAAAATGGCTAAGTATAGCCTTATTAGCGCACGCCGATATTCATGCATAACGCACGCTATCGCAGGTGATTAGCGCACGCTACGTTTATAGGTTAGCGTCGCTAGTGCGCATGATCGGAAGGAATCGCGTGTGGACCTACCGCTTTCGGCGCACGTTCTGGTAAGTCAACGGTTGTTGTCCTGAAGTATTAGCGCACGCTAAAATATTAGGCTTAGCGCACGCTAACTATGTATCAGTCAACAAGGAATCTTATCCTTGCCAGATGCTGTCGGAATGTGGGGGCGAGTGGTAGGTGAACACTGTAGCAAGTCAACTTCGGATAGCGCACGCTAAGATAAATGACTTGCGTACGCTAAGCAGGATGTTTTACGTACGTTAATGCATGGGTATTACGTACGTAAGTTAGTTTACGAAGCAAGGCAGTAGCCTTTGGGCTTCGATAGCGCACGCTAACAAAGTCAGTTAGCGCACGCTAAGGCTAGCGCACGCTAAACATAAGGGTTTAGCGCACGCTAGTGGTGCATTCTATATAAAGGGACAAACGGGTGTCATGAAACATTTCGTCCATTTCTTTCCTTTCACCCGATAGAGACAACCTTGTGAGAACATTTGGAGTTCCTAAACACCGAGGGATGATCCTCTTTAACAAGATTAATGATGGGAATCATGGAGTGAAGCTTTGTTCTTGAAATCATTGGTGATTCTTGGAAATCAATCCTTTCCTTCAAAAAAAAAAAGGTAATTACTCTTCACTTTGAGATTTCGTTTTGGATTGTATATGATGTTCTTGGGTTGATGATTATCATATAAACAAGTGATGAGCATGACAACGAGTTGGATTACCGTACTAAGTTAGTGTTGTTATCAATATATGAGTATTGATATGTTTCGTATGGTTTTGGATGGAATTCAAGATATATGTTGATGTAATTCCCTTCTTCAATTCGGATTTTTGATGTTTTGTCGTTGGTTACTTCGTATGGTAACGATTATGGTGATGCTACTGTGATTCTTGAAGTTATATGAATTGTATGTCGAAGAACATGATGAATAAGGATTTTTAGATGTTAGAACACATCGGATTTTATCATTTTATGGATCATGAACGTGAATTTGGATAATTCGTGTTCTTGAAGAGCTATTAAATTATATGTCATGATTGTTATGAAATCCTTAATCTCAAGATGAGTTGATCATTGTCATGATGGAAGTGTTAGACGATGCTTGAAATGCATGCCACTGTACAGCATTAGCGCACGCTACGTTTACTGCCTAGCGCGCGCTAACGGGAGCAACTTAGCGCACGCTACGTTAGGTGATTAACGTGCGCTAAGTAGGCAGACAGTGCAGTATTTTTGTGTTTTGATTAGGAATTCGTGATGGTTTGACTTGGTTGGTTCTGACTGTGTTTATTCGAGGTTGTGTTGAACCGTGAGTTCGATTGATTAGTTTTCTCAGTTGTTGACCGTTATCGGATATGTGTTACTTGGTTTCTTCGATAGGTTGAGATTATTAATCGGTGATTATAACCGGATATTGCGGTCGTGTTCGAGTATGTCCATTGTATTGCGTTTGATCGAGGCTGAGGAGCTCGTAGATAAAGGCAATGTGTTCGGCAGCAGCTTCGTGGTATCGGTATCGAGGCAAGTTATTACTTGCTCAGTTATAATATTTAATGAATGGTTTCAGTTTCATTTCGTTTATAATGCATATAGCGATGATTATTATTGTGAACTCTGGGTATTCGGATCGCATATCGTTCTTTCGATTCTAGGAGATAAATCATAATGTATATGCTTATCTCAGTTATTGGTATGTTCGAGTATCAAGGTTACATTATGGTAAAGACGAGGATATGAGTATCTATAGTTCATTGTTCGTTTGGATCGCCGAGCATTGAGGATAATCGTCGGTGATGATTGGACATCGAGATTTCTCCCGAAGGACTCGGGCAAGTATCTTATATCGATTCAGTTAGAGTTAGTGATTTGATCATGCGTATTATCATTCATGTTGTCGAACATGAGGTCGTCTTAATTGATTTGTCATATTGTCGTTCATGTTGCGTTGTTCATGATGATGAACATATTGTTTTGCATATGTGTATGCATATTGTGTTGATCCGATGGGATCGCGCGATCTATGCTGAGGGCGCTGGATCGGATGTCCACCTCGTGTTGGTCCGACGGGATCATCTTGGGATCTATGCTGAGGGCGCTGGATCATTGGACGGGTTTTTCCACCTCGTGTTGGTCCGACGGATCATCTTGGGATCTATCCGAGGGCGCTGGATCGTTGGATTACCCAGTATTGTGTTATTGTTGTGCATATGTATATTGTTGGTTATCCACCTCGTGTTGATCTTGTAGGATCATCTTGGGATCTATGCTGAGGGCGCTGGATCATGGGATTTCCATTGAGTATACATAGTTGTTATTGTTTTTGAGCATATTGACGTTGTCATATGAGTATGCATTTGTAGGTCTTGTGTTAGGACCTTGTCCGCATTGCATTGTTCTGATATCGGATTAGACTGATATGATTGTCGTGGCACATCATATCTCGAGGTATGTTCCATATTTTCTTTGGTCTTGTCTTTGGTGGACAATCGGTTATCGTCTCGGGATTTGATGATATTATTCGATGGACCGTATTGGTCAGATATGGTAGATTTCCGTATCGTGAGTTGGTTCTGATAGTTTGAGGATCTTGAGTATTGTTTGAGGTACAATACAGATATTATGTTCGAGTTTATTGGTTAATCGAGTACAGGATGTGAAATGTGATAATGGCTACTCTGATGAGAATCACTTGAGTAAGCAAAGTTATGGCGGTAAGATTACATTGGTCGTATTCTTATGTTGTATTCTCATTGGTATGTTATTATTAATGTGATGTGACAGTTATCATTGTTGGATATTATGGCTGACCCCGTCGTGGGATTTCTTTTAGGTTCTCGGAGTATCGAGCTTGTAGCGGTCGTGAAGAGATGAGCTTCCCGGAGGATACTGGATAGGATATGTTCTGTACATTGAGTTTCTTGATTGGTTCTTGTTTTCCGCTGCTAGAGTATCGTTTTGGTTGGTCTTTTTCCGCTGCGTGAGTATTTTGAGACGCACATTTGGTATCTGGTAACTGAGGTTACTTTGGAAATCGTTTTCTAAACTTTTGAGTTTTGGCTGTTTGGTCTTGCGATTTCAAATGAGTTTTACGACGGTTTTTGATAAATGGATTTTATATGTCTTTGTGAATTTTTAAAGATAGTACCGTCGTTGGCCTCTTGGGCATTTGTAAATGTTTGCGAAAATTTCTTTTAGCCTTGTGGGTTCCATCTCGGGGACCACGGCGCTGTAATATTTCCGATTAAATCTGGGGGTGTTACATGTACTAACTATGTTCACCAGGTATCCTTGACATTTGCCTCTTTTAAGCAATTTAATTGCTTTCATGGCAGATATAAACCTATGTGAGGTACAAGTCTTTGCTCCGAAAAATGTAGTTTCCTTATTCCCAGGCAAGACTAGAGTTATTTCTCTCTCATAACATTTAATGATAGCTCGGTACTTTTTCAACCAATCCATCCCTAGGATTATGTCGAAATCTTTCATATTAATCACATATAGATCCGCATCCAAGTTATTCTCATTCAAATCTATAGGTGTATTTCTAACCATAGAATCAGCACATATTATTTTACCGGATGGTACGCTAACCTCTAATGGTTCTTTTACTCTAATATCTTTACTTCCAGTTAGAGCATGAAACTTCTTAGACATGAATAAATGGGTAGCGCTAGTATCAAAAAATACTAATGCAGGTATATTAAATATTGTCAACATACCTGCCATTGTATCTGGGTTTCCTTCAGCATCTTTCAGGCTCATGGCAAACACTCGTGCCCTACCCCCGGAAGTCTGACCTTGTTTTCCGACTGGGCAATCATAAGATGTATGCCCTGATTTCTTGCATCTATAGCATTTTCCCTGACCCGCCAGGCATACTCCTCCATGGTTCTTTCCACAATTTGTACATGAAGGTTTCTCGGCCTTGACGTTGGGCTTCACTTTTCCTTCAATTCTGCCTTGCTTACTCTGGCTTTGAATGGCATTCTGACTTCCAGTCTTACCTTGGTTATGGCCTTGCTACTTCCTCTTACCAGAGCTCTCAACCAGTTTACGGTCCACATCCTGACTCGAGGAAATCTCTTGAGCTCTCTTGACAGTTTCTGCATAAGATAGATCACCGTGGCTCTTGAGAATATGCCTTATTCCTGGTCGGAGACCATCCAGGAACTTGCGAGATTTTTCCATGTCAGTGGACACAAAATGTGTCGCAAATTAGCTCATGTCGGTAAATTTCCATTCGTATTCAGTCACAGACATTCCTTCTTGCTTGAGATCCCAAAATTCCCGCTGTTTTTGTTCACGATAATGCCTCGGGTAATACTGTTCTCTGATTATAACCTTGAACTCGTTCCAAGTTAGGGCTGCACGCTCCTCTTCTGGCCGAGTCCTCCAGTAGCTCTCATACCAACGGTCGGCTCCTTCCGTAAGCTGATATTCAGCACAGATTACTCGTTGTGCATCTGTGCATCCGATCAGCCTAAAAGTTCGTTCTAACGATTGAATCCATTTTTCCATGAAAGTCGGTTCTTCCTTTCCAGTGAATGCTGGGGGTCCGAAGCGACGGAATTGTTCCACCACTTGGTATTGGTTTACAGCAGGTATCTCAGCGTTGTTTTCTCGTTCTCTACGCCCTCCATTCATAGCACCTTCGTTTCCTCCTCTCCCAGTGCGTGGCCTCCTTGGAAACATTTTCCTAATGTTCAAAATTGTGATTACTGGTAAGATTCTGCGTCTATATATTATTGCAAAATTTTTATGAATATAGGCCATATTCGTGACTGAAAAAAAAGATACATGTGAAATATAATCCCACTATTATTTGTATAATTATTTTAAATGGGAAATAAAGTACAATGTTGTACTCATAAATAAGATTAAAATATCGGGATGCCCAAACTACGACAATTAATACTAAATAATCGTATTTTATTCTCCAATATAGATTATAACTTAGTTTGAATTCATGCCGAAGATGCCGAAGCCACACTGGCATCTTCACTTGGATCTTCTTCCTCTTCATCACTGTCGGAAACATCATCCAGACCACAGCGTTCTCGGAGCCACATTCGATGTAGCTCGGCCGAGAACTCCACAAAGTCGATCACTGGCGTATCTGAGGTCGAGGTAAAGTCCACCAAATTTAAGAATAGCATCCTAGCTCGGAGGCTCCAAGCAGGGGGAAGAGTCTCCATAAGCTTTACAACGGCAAGGTAGTCGGAAACTCCATCCCGCCTAACACGTACGAACTTTCTCGCCATAGTGTTAATATGATCGCCTACGTCGTGATGGTCTGGCCTTTAGTATTCTCGAAAATTCCGAACTCTCGTGGTTCTCAACACCAATGAACATGAAGTTGATTTTCTAGCTGTTAATCTCGTGCGAGCCATCTACTCACATGAATTATTCTCTAATGTGTAAATGCATTGCCCAATATACAAACAATATCGAACAATAATATTAACTGAGTAATCAAGTATATCCACAATTTACAAAAATGAGAATAATTCAAGATATATGCATATCTGAATTTTTGAATTAAAATATGTACCTGTTGAAGCTGGCGAAGTACCGTGGAATGGTATTACTGAATAATATTTTCATATAGAAGAGTATGCAGAATCATAAACTTCTCTGATACCACAATGTAAGATGCGAATTTTATTTAATATTTAAATCTTGAAAACATCCATATTTTTTTAATTACCTTAATTTAAAATTTTACTTTAAATAAAATAATAATATGCGGAAGCTATATAATATCACATAAATTTCATTTAAAAGAAGAACTATATATTTTTTTAACAAATTTTCAAATCCAATTTAGTGATTAAATAAGTATAAGGAATTAACTAAAACTCCAATTTAAAATGCAACCAAAATATTAAGTACAGAATTTATACTACGTCTAATTACGTAAAATTATACAAAACAATAATCATTTAATGAAAATAAGGCAATTGTTAACGTTCGCAAAGCATTCAAATTACAATTTGAAATATTCTTCGTAAATTAAAATATAATTAATAATATTGAGAGTTCGATAATTATATTGATACCATCATCCACCAGTACCACGCCTGCTTCATTAACCTGAAAATATTTTAAAAATTCGGGGTAAGCTTGAGCTTATTGAGGCTATACATGTCACATATGAATATATCACGAATAATTGAACATATAAATATTTCTGTTCTGTTTTTACGTGTATTTCTACACGGAGTACTCGGAGCCCGGAGGCGATCTGAGCCCGAAGGCTAAATGTTCTGTGTACTGGAAGTACAATTTTTCTGTTATGTCTGTATGACATGATAAATCACATCATAAATAATATATGCTAAATAACATGTAATATACATACGAGACATGTAATTTTGTAGAAAATAAGTAAAAATAAAACTCCCACCTCAAATGCAGTGTTTGACTAAGTATGGATGCTCGACTCGTGAAATCTTAGACCCGAAAGTTCTCATTGTTATCTACAATAAAATAATTTAATATTATTATTAAAGTTGGAAAATATAACAATACAAACTAAATTAAAATATTTGAACTTGGTAAAAAAAATATAATTTGGGATGTTTAGAAATTAAATAGGGGTAAAATTAAAGATAAAAAATTAAGGGGTTAATTTGAAATTTAGATTAAAGTGTTGGATATAAAATCCAACACTTAGGTTTTATTTCTTCCCTTTCTTTCCATCCGCCGCCCCTCTCTCTTCTCTCCCTCTTCTCCTGCTCTCGTTCTTCTTCTTCTTCTCTCCTTTTTTTTTCTTCTTTCTGTCTCCACCTCTCTTTTCTTTTCTGCTAACACACACACACAGACACATGCACGACACACAATACACATACACGCCTAACTGAAAAAAAAAAGACTGGAACACCCGGCCGAGCGACGACTGGATCCAGACGGCGGCAACGACAGATGCAGCGCCGGAGCGCGGCGATTCGATAATTTCGGCCCGACAATTCGAACGGATTGAAGGGCTGTTTCCGCCGCTGCTGTTCATCTTCTTCGCTGGTCTCTTTCTTTTTTTTTCTATATGCTACGAAGAAAATGACAAAGATGAAAAAATATTACAGAAAGAAAAAAAATCGGTACTTTTGATCTTTTCTTACCTTTCTGCTGGAGATGTTTGGAATGAAAATTTTTGAAGATGATTATATATTGTTTAGAAGAAGAATTATAAAAGACACAATTTAATTGTCTTAATTTGGTTAATAATTGAGTGATGAATGCTGTGAATTCATAACAGAAGAGAAAATTAATAGTGAGATGCGTCCGTCTGTTTCATAAGAGAGAAGAGAGGTGAAAGGACAAATAGTTGGGCTGGGCCAAATGAATGATAATTGGGTTGAAATTTAATAGAGTAGTTAATATATAATTGGGTTGGACTAATAAATGGGTTCTCAATTAAAATTAAATCTCTAAATAATTTAACAACAAAAATAATAATAATAATAATAATAATAAAATTTATGGATATTACAGGGAGGGGGTACGCTAATGGGTGTTGCTTACGTACGTAACCTGATGGTGTAGCGTACGTAATCGAGTACAGAACGAGACAGTAAGCTATCCTTGGATGATAGCATACGCTAAGGAGAACAGATAGGATGCGCTAAGAGGATTACGTACGTTATGCATGAAGGCTAACGTACGTAAAGTTAGAAAGTTATAAATGGGACATCACCCCATTCCAATTCATTTCGTTCCTTTTCACTTGGCCATCAACTTATCTCATTCCAGAGAGTTCCCAGCCTCCTTAAACACATATAGACAATCTATGATCATTGAAGTGGAGAATCATTTTGGATTGGCACACAAGCAACCGGAGTTGGATTCTACCTATTGTCTCGGTGTTTTCTTCATCTTAAGTATGTTATACTATCTCCAACCTTGGATTCGTATTCTTAAGGATATCATGATCATGCTATCAAGATATTAAGTTCCATAGATGATTTATTCAACCAAACATCATGTCTTGGAAGTTGAGATGATTATGCTTTAAGTACCTTGGTTAAGAACATCATAATTTGAATCTTGATAAGATGAACAAGTAAAGGAAGTTTTTTGAGATTGATAGTCCACAATTGGAAGGTGTCTTCGTAGTAATCACGGATTTGGTATTAACATCACTCTTGTTAGACGACCCTAGGAGGTTGATCATGGAAGGATTTGTTGTATCTTGTAAAGGTGGATTGTTAACCCATCTTCATGATGATAGTTTGAATGTAATAATGATATTGATAACAACCATAGACCTTCCGAACTACATTTGAGATTGGAGTATGGTATTATGATGATATGCTTATCCTTGAAGTTGTAATACATTGAACACCATTAGATCATTCAAGTTTTCATGAGTGTAACATGTATGGAGTTAACGTACGTTAACACTGAGAATTTCGTGCGGCGAGTCAGTTGTCTGATCAGGGAGGAGACTGTTGGATGCATGTTTAGCGTGTGCTAGGCTCTGTAGCTTATGTATGCTAATGGGCAGAATTAACGTATGCTATGTTGGGTACGTAACGTGCGTTATATCATCAGACAAGTCAGTCGTCTGATCCGAGAGGAACTATCAAGTGCATGATTAGCGTACGCAAGGCTTCGTAGATTACGTACGCTAATGAACCGACTTAACGTACGCTACGCTGTGTAAGTAACGTACGTTAGGAAGGTCAGCCAGGATACGTTTTGTTGAACTTTCGGCCGTAATTTGGATTGTAGATGTTCGTACGTTAGTTATTCAACGTGAGATGAACTCTATAATATTTCTTTTGTTTAAGATTCGAGCTTTGCAACGTGATTGATCGAAGGGGCGACCTTCGAGTGTATTGATATTCATCGAAGTTTTATTCTTGTCATCAATTCGAGGCAAGTACTTTAATTAGAATTGTTCGTATTATGTCGGTTATACTATGATTGTATTGTGTACATGTGTTGTGATTAATTGTCCACCATGTGTTGATCCGACGGGAATCATCATGGGAAATCTATAGCTCTGTGCGCTGGATCATTGGACAGGTAGTTCCACCATACGTTGGTCCGACGGGATCATCATAAGAATCTATAGCTGTGTGCGCTGGATCGTTGGAATACCATGAGTATGTTGAGACTGTCATGATGTGTTGTGTTGTTATTTTACTCGTTGGAGAAACTTGTTATGATTATTGTTGATTAAATCTTTGTTGTATAATTATCGTACTTGTACTAGCATCGTTGTGCTAACCCCTTCGGGGGTGAATATTTGTTTATGTTCAGGATTCAAGAGAGCTGGAAAACAACCATTGGAGGCGCATGACGACGAGGGTGCAGAGTGATGTTCCGGCCGTACTTATTTGTCAGATGTTTGTGTCATTTTTAATAAGTACTCGAGTACATTGTCTTTGTGATGTTGGGTTTGATTATGTATCAATGTTTTTCGTGGGACGTTTGCATTTTCTGTACTGGTCCAGAACTGTTGTAATTTTTATTTCAGTTATTGTCATTTATGGGTATTTGTTATTGTCTTTTTGATTCATCCGCCTTGTAAATTCTTACGTAAAGGATTTACGGCGCTGTAATATCCCTGAACGTATCGGGGGTGTTACAAACGGGGCGTCTGGGGGCCGATACTAAGGGGTACGGCCGCGGAAGTGGTTTCTCACCCGGAGCGTTCGACGGGGCGTCTGGGGGCGATGCTAAGGGGCACGACCGTGGGTTACCAAGTGTGCTTTCTTTGATATTGATGTTGATGTTTTCGTTAATTGTGATATTGTCCGGAGTATCACAATGCTTTGTGCTCGGGGTCGAGCTACATTATATATCGAGTCTTGGTGTTTGGCTAGAATGGCATTTTAATGTAATATGTGTAATGTGTCCTTGTGAGTGAATTGAAGTGAATGATCGGTTCGTGGACCCTATGTTTTGTGACCGGAAGGGTTGGGTCGTGGACCCCGTGTTTTGTTAACGGATTTGCATTTTGAAAAATGGACTTTGAGGCTGTGACCCTAAGTGGCTTTCGAGAGGTTAAGAACTTTTTAATTTCCAATGTTTTCAAAACTCCCGAGATTTGGAAGTGTTTTCAAAGTGCTTACTTGCTTCATTCCTACTTTCAAGACTTGAACTATTTTAACTAAATGAAATATCTCGGGAAGTCTTTCGTTTTATTCTCGGAATGTATTGTGTATGGCTTGTGTTTGCACTTTATACTTGTACTAGCAAAACAGTGGAGTTTTGATAACCCCAGAGTAGCCGAGGGGTGGATGTCTGTTCTGCGTCCAGGTACATGCAGGTCTTGGGAGCAAAATACAGGATTGGTGCGAAGGATGATGGAAGATGATCGATACTGATCACACGAAGGCTAGTTTTGGGTGCAGCCAGTCGGAGTTCATTGCATAGTCTTTTCCACTGTCGTACTTTTTGTTATGAGTATATTTTACCCTTCCACGGGTATGAGTCGAGATAGAAATGTGTATATTTTGACTTGTATGTTAGTGATGAAGGACCAAATCGGTCTATTGGTTTGTTCTTTTAATTAGGTTGGTATGTACTCTAATGTGTTGTTTCGATGTCTAGCCTGGTGGATCCTCACGGAGAGGGTCTGCGGCGTGTAATATTTCCAGTTTGATTCTGGGAGTGTTACATTTATGGTATCAGAGCTTAGGTTGCGGAAACCTAGGCTGTCAGGTTGAGTTGTGTGTTATCGGGTCTTGTCTTGTATTGTTTTGTCAGATTTTGTCTGACTGAGTCGTGTCGCGATACGTCGTCTGAGGTTTTGGTCGTGATTAGTATCGAGGTGCAACCATCATCTTCGTGCGATCTGTGGATGTAAGTCTCCCTACGTTGTTGTGTCTCGTGTTATATGAGCTTGTGTGATTTTCGTGTTATAATGTGGAGTTAAATGTGAATTGTGAATCCGTGCTTGTTTATTCTCGTACTGTGCTGGAATGAAGAGTGGTGCCGGTTTATATATATATATATATATATAAATATAAATATATATCTTTGTATAAATCGTTTTTAAAGGAGTAATGTTTTGGTTTGGTTACTCAATGAAAGTTTATCGATGTGATATTTTAAAACTTCAAATGTTTTGGGAAGTCGCGTAAATTGTCATTTTAAAACATCATTCAAGAAAAGAAAAAGGTTTGATTTTCCTTTAATGACCTCGAGACCGAAAATTTTGAGAATTCAAACTACTTATATTTTATGTTCATCTTGCGTTGCAAATTCTCAAAATTTGATTTTAAAAACTCAAATGAGGTCTACCAAAAGAATTTACTTGAAACACGACTCTCGCTTTCAACTTTTTGATTTCACGATCGTCGGTTCGGAGGCATGTAGTGATGTTGACGTTATTGATTGAGCAATAATGCTCAAAATTGTGATTAAGTTGGTGGTGTGAACGTTAAGTCGTTCTAGATGCACTTGTTGTGAGAGTCCTCATTACTGAGAGGTAGGATTTCAGTTTTCGATGTTAATTATCTTTTGATGGTTGCTTGTGTGATACTGTAATTATATGGACAGATGGTGTTGACGTGTGATTGGATTTCATGGTAAAGGATTGTGTTTGATGAAGTGATAAATTATGTCTGTTGTGGGTGTGTTCGAAAACGCTTTCCTGAAAATTTCATAAACTTGAGCAAGTTGTGGAAAATGAATTTTCAAAAATGTTTTGATGGTGCGATTACTCGGCGGCCTCGTGTGGATTTTGAAAATTATTTGAAATTGGCGAGCCGGCCATGAATTTTCTAATAGAACCCCGAGGGTATTGAAAGTGTCGTTTTAAAGTACCTTTGAACATTTTGTAAAAAGTTACCATCGTTGATTATTGTTTAGTGTTGAGAGGATTTTCGAAAATGATTTTTGACGTACTGTTGTATTTTCAAATAATTCGAGTACATGATTTTCAGAAATCTTTCACATCATAAAAAAAATTTTATTTTCAAAAACCAATACAATTTTTATTTGCAACAATATATTGTGGAAGATAAAGAATCTTAATCGATTTAAACTTCAAACTCAGGTTTAGAAAAGTTTTCTGTACTGAGCCAGTTATCGTGCGTGATCTTGAATCACTCCAAAATGATGATGTGTAGTGGCATGGTAATTTTGATAGTGCCGGTTGTAAGGAAATATTATTTCGCAAATAATTTCAAACTGAGACGGTTAAAGTCCGTTGTTTACAAGTTTTGATATAACAACAGCCCGAGGTATCAAAAATATTTTCAAATTTTTATTTCGGAGAAATATATATATGAATTCCAAAGGTTTTCAAATGATATTATCTATATGGATACCTCATGGGGATTTGAGAAGAACGTTATAAATGGTTAATTATATTGGTGTATAGTTATTACGGTCGTGTTCGAACCGGTATGGGTCTTAAGACTTTTGTTGATGTGATTATTTAAATGGTTGGTTATGATAGCAGGTTCCGAGTATCGCAATTGTAAATTTTGTATTCGTGTAATTATCCAGAGTGGGCACTCTTATCGTGTTGCTATTAGATACCTTATGTCGATATGTTGTGCCATCGTATTGAGTGAGTATTCGCTTAGTATGCCGAAGGGCAGAGGACGGGGTCATGACCGCGGTACAAATAGTCATGGAGACCAGATGCGGGACCAAGAGAATATTGTCAGGAAGGTTGCTATTCTAGCGCTTCGTTCTCGTTGTTTAGGTTTCGGGGACGAAACCTCTTTTAAAGGTGATATGGTGTAATACCCATATTTTTTTCCTTTTCGCTTCCGTTTTGTTCGACTCTATCGACTCGTTTGTGTTCGTTGATATTTTTTGGACTTGTTCTACTCTTCACTTTTTGTTGTTCAAACGAGTTGCGGTATTGTTTCAGTTAATCCGTTTGTCGTTGTGACTTTTACCGAATTCGGTTCCACTCCTGTGAATCTTATGTAAATGCATATCTTGTCGTTTTTACCGGATCATATATTGTCTTGAGTCGAGCTGTGAACTATGGGGATGCTATTCGATTCCTATTCGATATTTGTTATTCGTTATGATTCGGATATGGTTGTTCAACCGTTGTTGTCTCGATTGTTGTTGTTCGATCGTTGTTGTCCGGTATTTGTTGATCTCATATCGTGGTTGTTGAGCGTTCAGACTCCTTCATAATTTCTCCAAGTTCGGGAAATTAGATTCGTATTCAATCTTCCACACATTCGGGTTGTTGGAATTTCATATTTGTTCAGCGATAAACCCGTGTTTTGATTGCCGTGCTGTTCGGGTTGGTCAACCATATTGATTTTGTTCGTTGTGTTTTGTTATCGTTCTGGTGTAGCGATATGAATGGTAGCAGCTACGTGCTGCATGTGGTTCATTGCAGGTCGTTGGCAACGGATAGCGTGTTATCTGAGATTGTTATACGTTGATCATTTTATGTTTTAAGTTTTGGGGAGGAAACTTCTTTTAAGGGGGGTAAAATGTAATACCCGAGATCTTCGTTCCGGTTTCTTCGAATTTTTCTTCGGTCGAGCGGAGTGTTGTCGTCTGCGTCCTTGGAATCGTGTGCTTGCACGGTGGTACGTTGAGTTTTGTAGCCTGCTCGTTATCGTGTTGGATCTTAGTCGGTGCGTTTGCGTGATCGAGATGTCGTCGAGTCTCGAGTCGGACGGTCGGGTGTTGGCTGAGTCGAGTTATGGTCGTATGGCCTGGCCGATTACGACCGTAAGACTCCCACATAGCCTGGCCTGGGAGGACTCGGTTACGGCCATAATGCTTCATTACGGCCGCAAAGCATTGGCCGGTTACAGCCGTAATGCATCAGCAGATTTCGGGCAGTGGCCCTGGGGACCTGGTTACGGCCATTAGGCCGCGTCGAGTACGGCCGTAAGGCGTACTCGTTACGTACGTAAGGCAGCGGCCGTTACGCACGTAAAGGGAGTTGACCGAGTTACGGCCGTAAGGCACTGCCGGTTACGGCCGTAACGTTGTTGGCGATATATAGGCCTGGGTGTCGGCTAGACCTCATTTGCTTCGTTTTTCATCTCTTGTGGCGGCTGTTGGACAGGAGAGACAAGGAGTGGAGTTTTTGGTCGATTCCACTCGATTTCTAGGCGTTCTGGGAAGATCCTTTTCGATTTTATCATCACCGAATCCTTTTTCTTCGTCGAATCGAGGTATTTTCTTCCTTAGAACCCTAGTTATTCGATTTTTGGGGGTTTCTTCGTGATTTTTCAATTTAGTCTGTGGTTGATGAATCGATTATGGTATTATTGTAGTATTGGTCATGATCTTCGGGTTTTGTAACTCGTTTATCTATTTTTATCACCTGGAACTTGATTCTTGATTGTCTTGAAGAAACCCTCGGATTCTTGTTGTTTTTTGGGTTGATTCGGATTCCGTTTGCGTTATTGATTCGTGTTGATAATATTTTCGTAGTTTTCATGGAGTTGACGAGTTATTGGTCGTTCTTGGGAGTTCCGGGGCTACCCGACCATGTCCGTTCGGTGTTCCATTGCTCGTGGATTCAAGGCAAGTATCTTGCCCATACATTACGTGTTTTGTGGATTTAATAATTGGTAATCGACGATATGTGCTGAATGAATGTCTATAATTAACTTTCAAAGGAATCAATATGTTTTTCAATATTTCCTTAAAGATGACTCGTATGTTTTCGTTGCTAAATGTGCTTGTCTAAGTATGTGTATTAGTGTTGAGTATAAGAATACCTTACTCTCGTAGGGTATCATTTTGTGTGATTATGTCGTTTGTAGATTTAAAGTTTAACCCTTCAATGAGGTATGTGTGGGGAAACATGTGTTTATTGATGATCATGTGACATTGTGTGATAAAGGTGGTAACTACTTTATGAGGAGGTTGTGCCGTTCGGCGTGGTTGGAAAGGTATTTTCTCCCGTTGCTATGTGATTGGTACTAGTTGCATCGTTGAATTCTAGTGTTAATTGTATCGTTACTTGGTCGTGAGTATGTGTTGAATGAACTGGCCATTCTAGTAAGGTACCTCGACTATATATACTGTGATTGACCTTCGAGGCTTGCGGTTTGCAACTATGAATTGTGGAACACGTGTGTGTGTGTGTGTTGTTGTTCTTCCACCCGGAGCGTTCGACGGGGCGTCTGGGGGCCGATACTAAGGAGTACGGCCGCGGAAGTGGTTTCCCACCCGGAGCGTTCGACGGGGCATCTGGGGGCCGATACTAAGGGGCATGGCCATGGGTTACCAAGTGTGGTTTCTGTGATATTGATGTTGATGTTTTCGTTAATTGTGATATCATCCGGAGTATCACAATGCTTTGTGCTTGGGGTCGAGATACATTATATATCGAGTCTTGGTGTTTGGCTAGAATGGTATTTTAATGTAATATGTGTAATGTGTCCTTGTGAGTGAATTGAAGTGAATGATCGGGTCGTGGACCCTGTGTTTTGTGACCGGAAGGGTTGGGTCGTGGACCCCATGTTTTGTTAACGGATTTGCATTTTGAATAATGGACTTTGGGGCTGTGATCTTAATTGGCTTTCGAGAGATTAAGAACTTTTCAATTTCCAATGTTTTCAAAACTCCCGAAATTTGGAAGTGTTTTCAAAGTGCTTACTTGCTTCGTTCCTACTTTCAAGACTTGAACTATTTTAACTAAATAAAATATCTCGGGAAGTCTTTCATTTTATTCTCGGAATGTGTTGTGTATGGCTCTTATTTGCACTTTATACTTGTACTAGCAAAACAGTGGAGTTTTGCTAACCTCCGAGTATCTGGGGAGTGGATGTCTGTTCTGCGTCCAGGTACATGCATGTCTTGGGAGCAAAACACAGGATCGGTGCGAAGGATGATGGAAGACGATCGATACTAATCACATGAAAGCCAGTTTTAGGTGCAGTCAGTCGGAGTTGGTTGCATAGTCTTTTCCGCTGTCGTACTTTTTGTTATGAGAGTATTTTACCCTTCCACTAGTATGAGTCGAGATAGAAATGTGTATATTTTGACTTGTATGTTAGTGATGAAAGACCAAATCGATCTATTAGTTCGTTCTTTTAATTAGGTTGGTATGTAATGTAATGTGTTGTTTCCATGTCTAGCCTGGTAGATCCTTACGGAGAGGGTTTGTGGCGTGTAATATTCCCGGTTTGATTCTGGGGGTGTTACATCGACCCCCATGGATTTTACTGCGAAATGGCTGCGTGAAATGAAACTGATTCATGTATGTGAATCATCCTCACAAGGGTTCCAATTTGCACATTGGCCCTTCGGGGTCAAAATTGAAAAAAAAATTCAGTTGAGTCCACAATTTTTAATTTTGGGTGCCCCAAGAACGCTATAAGCCTTAAGTTCGATTACGTATGGGGGAACATGGTGAAGCAGTAATTTCACGTCAGGACGATACAAACTTTGCCTTTAATATATACAAAAATTATAAAACTATTTCTCTTATTGTTAATTTATTTTGAGATGAAAGCACAAAATTTTAACAAATCAAACTACTCTAAATTAACTATCTGTTGTAAATAAGTCACGTATTTCGTGAATAACTAATATGTCCCTGAAACCCTAGATGTGTACCTATAAATAGAGGCATATGGCCTTAATAATGATATACACTATTTCATTGGTGTCTCCCATCTTCTCTCATATTTCCTCTTTCTTTTAATGTTTATAACACGTTATCAACATGATACTCTACTAGTAAATTTTTTATTTCTCTCCAATTTTCGGAATTCATAAAAAGTTAAAAATCCGCGAGTAAATTTTCTGCACTGCGAGACCGCGCTAAAATTGCGATTCTGCTTTGTTAACCATCAGATCAGCATGAAATTTTAACAGTACCTTCTTGTCAAAACAGATCTACAAATTGAACGGTGGAGATCGGATTCTAAAACATATTGCATACAAAAAAGGCCAGAATAGAAATAGTCTTTTTTTACATTGATGAATTCTATTTGCTCCTTCAAATACTTTCTTACATATGATGATTTTGAGGAAAAATTATATTCTTTAGTTATTGAATACTATGTTTCTGTGTGCATCATATATAAATAATATATATGATGACCTATAAATCTATTATCAAATCATATTCCTCTTTAAAACACGATTCAACAATATCTAATAATCTAGAAGATTATTAAGATAACAGATTCCTTGTAGTTTTTGAAGAAGCACAATTTTATGTCATCATATTCTAATTGAATTTGATGTGTTCATGAAGAACGTTATGAGATCTAAGAATTTGTATAAATTCCTAATGAAAAACACAAATATTTCTGAAAAATATTGTAAATGCTCTTGAAAAAGCAATTATTTTAATATAGTCATTTTGGGCTTTACTTAATGTTCATATTATTTTATTTCCCTTTATATAATCAATTATGTCTCGTAAAATTATTGCTCCCGATGTAACACAATTAATTATAATATTCTTGAAGAATATTATTATTCTAAATGAATAATTCTTATTTAAATATAACTTGTGTGATAATACAATATTCCTCGAGAATATTGATTTGTTACTTATAAATATAATAGCATAATTAAATCATTATATTCTTGATGGAGCACGATATTATCTCTGATGGATATATAACTTATATCTCAAATAAAAAATATTAATATGATTTGAGAATATTCTCTATCGAGATCGTATAAAATATGATTTACTCCACAATCATACCCGATTGTGCTCCAATGGTAGCAAAATTAGTGAGTGGTTGTATATTCTTATCATATTTATTGATAGTTGTTCCCGGAAGTGAATAATATTAAATTATAAACTTTAATATTACATGGCTCAAATACTAATAATACGTAGAAATTATCTCCAGAAGTAGATAATATCAGTAGAAATTATCTCCTTAAGTAGATAAAATTTAGAGTTTATCCTTGTAGGGGATAATTACTTATAAATTTTATCCCTTGGAGTGGATATTATCAACTGTTAATGATAAGGATACGGAAATGATAATCTTAAGATTATATTTTAAATATATAATTTTAATCTATTGCGTAGTTTAATAGTTTATTATCTCTTGTAATATATTATGAGTGTTTATCAATATGAGATATGATGTCATACCTGAAGTATGATTTTAATCGATTGTTGCTACATAATTAGTGATAAAAATGTCAAATATCCTGAAGATATTTGTATCATTCAAATTCTTGGCTTATCTTATTTATTCCTTTTATGAATCGAATTTCAAATTCTTGGGATTACATAGTGGCCATAATTTATTATCTCATCAAAGTCCAAATATGCATGATATCTTTAAAAACAAATGATACTTTCTGTGTGAAAAAAAGGTAGTGCCAAATTTATTGACAGTTCGTGAAGAACCACTAAATATATTACTAAATGGTTGAATATTATGCACTATTATCTTCTAAGTATCAATAAATTTATGGATTTCTAAAGTATCGCTTGAAATATTTATGATAACGAGATAACAAGTGAGAAAAATGACACATACAATTTATGAAGAAAAGAAATTGAGATTAGAGAAAGAGAAAATTATCAAATTGGTTCCGTATATGGGACCAATTGGCCAAAAAGCCCCGTCTGTCTCCGACGGACCAAAAAACCCCCACATCTCCCCCCGTTTTCGCCAATTTAGTCCTTCATCACCGGTCGGAGTATTTTCCGGCCATCGCAGCAAACGCGGACGACACGTGACTGATATGTGGCAAAAATAGTGGGTCCATGTCAAGCCACGTGGCATCCACGTCAGCAAGGACTTGGGGCACCCAAAATTAAAAATTGTGGACTCAATTGATTTTTTTTCAATTTTGACCCCGAAGGTCCAATATGCAAATTGGAAGGAAAAGAAACTCTTGAACCTTGTGAGGATGATTCACAGACGTGAATCAGTTTCGCCTCACGCAGCCTCTCCAAAAATTCCGTTTTTCACGGCTTTAATTGGAGAAATTTACCATCGAACTTGGATGAATCTATAATGTCGGCCAGTGGTGGAGGCGACGCTTGTGGTGGTGGCTGCTCCGACAAACTGAGGCGGGCATTTGATTTGGATGATGAGGTAAGGGAGGAGTTAGATGATGATGATAATGATGGGAGTGGGGATTTGGATATTCTGGTTGGTGTTGATGGAGAGGATGATTTACTAGACAATGACAAAGAATATGAGGACATGTTTGATAGTGATAAGAAGAAAGATATGCACTACCAATTTCCTGGGTACAATAGTGGTCCGGGCGTCCCCGAGTTCGAGATAGGGATGAGATTCACCACTAGGAAAGTGTTCAAAGAAGCCATCCAGAACTACGCAATTTTGATGGAAGAGAGTATCTAGTTTAGTAAATGTGATAAAATTAGGGTTTATGCTGTGTGCGAGGACCCGAATTGTGAATGGAAGCTACACGCCAGAAAGATGATAAGTGAATCATTGTTTCAAATCAATTTCTTCAGTTGGGAGCACACATGTGACGAGACATTTAATGTCAAGAATATGAAGTCCAGATGGATAAGCAAGAAGGGTTATTGAGCTTCGTCCCCCTTGAATTTTACTGAGAAATGGCTGCGTGAGGTGAAACTGATTCATGTCTGTGAATCATCCTCACAAGGGTAAAGGGTTTCTTTCCCTTCCAATTTGCACATTGGCCCTTCGGGGTCAAAATTGAAAAAAAATTCAGTTGAGTCCACAATTTTTAATTTTGGGTGCCCCAAGAACGCTATAAGCCTTAAGTTCGATTACGCATGAGGGAACGTGTTGAAGCAGTAATTCCACGTTAGGACAATACAAACTTCCTTTAATATATACAAAAATTATAAAACTATTTCTCTTATTGTTAATTTATTTTGAGATGAAAGCACAAAAGTTTAACAAATCACACTACTCTAAATTAACTATCTGTTGTAAATAAGTCATGTATTTTGTGAATAACTAATATGCCCCTGAAACCCTAGATGTGTACCTATAAATAGAGGCATATGGCCTTAATAATGATATACACTATTTCGTTGGTGTCTCCCATCTTCTCTCATATTTCCTATTTCTTTTAAAGTTTATAACACGTTATCATCATGATACTCTACTAGTAAATTTTTTATTTCTCTCCAATTTTCGAAATTCATAAAAAGTGAAAAATCCACGAGCAAATTTTTTGCACTGCGAGAGCGCACTAAAATTGCGATTCTGCTTTGTTAACCACCGGATCAGCATGAAATTTTAATAATGCATTCCTAACAAAATAGATCTACAAATTGAACGGTGGAGATCGGATTCTAAAACTGTAATATTCGACAATAATTTCTTATCTACTGTTGTACTGTTCGGATAATTTGAGTATCATTGTAGTCATGTTACATCAGTTAATGTTTATTTCGGGATATATATATATATCAGAATAGACTTGATTATGACTATCATTCGCATTGTGGTTGAATTCTTGACGTTGTGTAGATTGTTACATTTTTGGGCTAGAATTTCTGGGTTTAACGTACGCTAAGGCTTTAACCTAGCGTACGCTATTTCAATGTATTTATGTACGTAATATAGTTTTGGTTACGTACATAATGCTTTTAATCTTATCTGATCTCACTTTCGGCGTGGGGGGCCGGACATGATCCGAATAGATGGCCTTTTTGAGGCAGCCAGGTTGACCTACATTACGTACGTAATGCCGTGGCCCGTAACATACATAATGATGTTAGTGTTTTGAGACAGTAACATCTGGAGGCAGATTACGTATGTAACACTGTTCGGTGTAGCGTACGTAAAGGGGTTAACGTACGTTATCTCCATGCGATAACGTACGTAACGAGCTGTGCAGTTTATAAAAAGATAGCTTGTGTCTTTCTATTGCACGTCCAAACTCCGATTTTTCTCTCCAACAATCGTCCCTCAGCCTCACTAGACCGTTTTTACACCCTTCCAACTTGTGTTTGAGCTTTGCATCTTGGATTGGAGCTTGTTGATTGGAAGTTTAGAGTTGTTCTTGTAGCTTGGAGTGTGTTCTTGTGTTCTCGGTGGTTGATCTTCGTTTCTGAAGGTATGTTGTACGATTCTACTCTACATTTTCGTAGTTATGATGTTAGTAATATAGTATACTACACCTAATGTTGAATTAGTCAAGTAAAACATGTTTGTAGTTAAGCTTTTTAACACTTATTGATGAATATGTAACTAAGGGTTTGGAATGAGATGTTCTTGATGTTTTGATGGTAATGGTCATGTTTAGTAGAACCAAACTCTTCCTACTAGATTGTTAACATCATTAAGACAATAATAATCCTTAGTTTCATCATAGTTAAGTGTAATCAATGGAATTGTTGGCATAAAATGTATTAGAACACCTTGATGAATGTTACAAATTAGAGTGTTGTTCTTGAACCTAAACTTCAATTTCATTTCTGTTTTTGGCTTAGCCAAGCCTTTGTAAAATGATACAAGATATTGTTGAATACAACCAAACTCTTATATGTTCATGATAATCGGTCGTATTAATGCCTTAGGAATATATTGAACATCATAATAAGTTGATAAAATTCTTAGGAAGATATTGTTGATCTTTGGTGATGTTCTTGGAGAGTTAAACGATATAAGATGATATGAACGAACATAAATGATGGTTTAACATGTTCTTGATAAATTCCTATTCATAAAGAATCATGCGAGTATTTGAGAATATCTTGTAAACCGATCATAAAAATGAATTTAGGTAAGTAGAGTTCTTGGAATAGAATTTTGATATCTTGAGATTGTTGAACATTTCAAATTGAATTTAGGATGTCGTCCCACTGAATTCGATATTAATGATTATATGGATGTGTTATTGAGTGAAATATATTTCATTCAAGGTCGATTGTTCGAGTAACCGATATTAGTTGAGGACCGTCCGTTCGTTCGACAAGGGAGGATTATTCTTGTCTCCGTATTGAGGCAAGTTATCTTGCTTGGTTATAATGATGATTGAATTTTTGTGATGGTTATACGTTTCGTGTATATGAAACACTTATTGAATCCATGATTCGTAGTTCGATATTGTTCTTGATGATGTTCTGTTTCTCATCATGGGATTACATTCCCAAGTTCGTCAGTTGATCTCATTAATCCTTGTTGTCACTTCGGTGAGTTTCTTGATCCTTAATCGGATATGCGATTTATTGAATTGGTTGTCATGTTGTATTGTGACATATCTAGAATCATATCTGCGTGCCGATTGGTTATTGTGTAGGATTTTTAGCCAGGCACATATATAGTCATACATGGATGTTTCCGTATTGGACTGTGCACACGAGACGTAGTTCGTGAGGCTAATTAGGTACATTGTCACACGTATATTCTGGATTCCGTATACGGGGTGGACATGTAAACGGACACATTTCCGGATTGAGCGTACTGTTATGTTCATCTTGAGACATATTGTTTGATCGTTCATAGTCCATGTATGATTGGATATGTTCGACAATGTGTGACTGATTGTTCATACACCCGAGGGGTATGTTCAATAGTCGGGATGTTTTCTTTGAGATCTAATATATGTGAATTGTATAATGTCGGGAGAATTATTTATCATGTATATCTGACCCTGTGTTTTGGGCGAAATACTTGTGTTATATTTTAGGTCGAGGCAAAGGCAAGACACAAGAAGAGCATGGTGACGGCGAAGGGTTCGAAGGATAATAGTTCGGGGGGCCCAAGACTTTTGTTGTCCGGTTATGTTCAAATGTGTAATGTTACTTTATTTCGCTTTATTTAAACGATTGTCCTATTGTATTGATATTTGAAGTATATTCCATCTCCATATGGTTTATACTTGTATTTCGGATCCTGTTTATAATAAGGCCGTTGGCCATACCATTAATAAACTCCTAATCGGAGTAATGACTATTTATTGTGGTTCGGTATCACAAGGTAATCCTTATTTAATCTATATTTTGGTATCGCCTGGTGGGTCCCAGTGTGAGGTTTACGGCACTGTAATAGCCACCTTTTGGGGTGTTACAGAAGATGGTATCCGAGCCACTCGGCCGTGTAGTGCGAGTGTGCCGACGAGGACGTCGGGCCCCTTGAGGGGGGTGGATTGTGATATCCCACATCGACTAACGGAGAGGGGGAGAAGTGCCTTATATGTGCATGCCCGCCTCCAAATAGCATGAGGCCTTTTGGGAGCCCAGTGGCTTCGAAGAGATGAGAACTCCGAAGTTAAGAGTGTTCGGGCGAGAGTAATCTTAGGATGGATGACCTCTTGGGAAGCTGCTCGCGGGCTCCCAGAAACAAAACCGTGAGGGCCAGCTCCGAGAAGAGTGCCCATAGCGGACAATATCATGCTACGGCGGAGCGGTCCTGGGATGTGACAATATGGTATCGGAGAGTCATTTTCTCTTTAAGAGTCGTTTTGAAATGAACTAGTATCAAGAGACCTTCGTGTCACGTGTGACCTGTGCAAGCGCCTGACTCTACGAGCCAAATACGGTATGTACCTTACGAGTCATGATTTAATTACTGGCATGATATTGATATCGGAATGGATCTCTTTGTTGCTCTTGATATTTCGAGGATCTGTGGAAGGATTTATCTGATTGATAATTCGAGGTAAATTCTGAATTGATTATGTGATTGAAATTTTTTGACTCGACATCGATATGGTATTTTTTGTGGCACTAGTAGTGCCGATTCATTATGAACGTTTTCTTATGTAGTTCCTTGTTGCTATTAACTTAGCATGAATTTTGATTAGTCAAAGACGGTCATGAACTGTGCTTATGGTTATTATTATTGTTTGATTCCTTCAGTATGGAAAGAAATCTGAGAGGTCTTGGCAGAGGGGGACGAGGCCGCGGTAGGGGCCAAATCCCGATACCACGAGCCAACACGCGCTCAAATGTGGAGAAGAGTTCCGCTGGCAGTGATTCGCCTTCTAGGGACCAATCGCACCACACTAGACGCGAGGATGCGCGTGTCGATCCTTACGTTGTTATGCAGGGCATGATGGCTCAGATGACCCAGATGGGTCAACTAATGGAAGCTATGCAGAGAGCTACTACTGGCCAGCAACAGGGGCCTCATCCTCCACCTCTTGTGCTTGGCGGGCCCGTGAGTCGGATCATCAGTGACATCTCTCGCCAGCGACCCCCAACCTTTGAAGGCTTCTCTGAGCCTGCTGGCATTTTACATTGGATTGAACACTTTGAGAAATTCTTCGAGATGGTGGACTGCTCCGAAGAGAATCATTTCTCCGTAGCAGCTGACTATCTTAGCAAGGGCGCTCACACCTGGTGGCTTTCTGTAAGGCTAGCTGATGGTGTATATACTTGGGAGGAATTTAAAAACCTCATGCTAGACCGTTACTATCCAGGGCCACTCCGTGAGGCCAAGCTGTCAGAATTGCTGACCTGGACCCGTCTGAAGACGATGACGTACTATCTGTTGCCGAGAAATTTCAGGCACTTATTCCTTTTGCCTAGTCGATTGTCCGAACGGAGGCCGATAAGATCAAATAATCTCTCAAGAGGCTTAAACCCCGAATGAGAATGCAGCTGTTGAACCACCACTGTACGACCCTACTGGAGTTCATCGAGAAAGCTCTGGAATACGAACTCACCGCGAAGGAGATTTCCAAGAAGCAACCACAGTCCAACAACAAAAGATTCAGGAACCAAAACCAGATTGATAGTAACCGGGGGACATTCAGGAAGCCCCAGTCGTTGCCAAACCCTTGTGATCGACCACCAATGGCATTGAAGCCAGCCAGATCGCACTCTCGAACGGTCAACTCATTTGTTGTGTGCTATAACTGTGGGAACCAGGGCACATCAGCTCCAAATGCCCGAAGCCGGCCGTTGCATGCCATACTTGTGGGAAGAATGGGCATCATGCTCGTTATTGCAGGAATAGACCGGGACATGATCCAGTAGCATCTCATGCTCCAGTTCAATCTTCTGTCTTGGACCGAGTACCTCCGTCCGCTTCTTATCAGACTACCGGGGCGAACAGAGGGATAGGCCGTGGAAATCAAGCTTGTACATCTGGTGCCGGAACTGCAAAACCTAGGATTTACGAGATGAAGAAGGCGGACGATCCCAAAGCCAGCATGATTGCAGGTACTCTCGAGATTCGATCTCAGTCTGTCTGTGTTCTTTTTGATACTGGTGCTTCACACTCCTTTTTACCTACTTCTTGTTTGAGTTGTTTGCAATTAGATCATGTTACCAATTGTGAACCTTATGTAATTGGTCTACCAAATGGTAGAAGAATTGTTGATAATCGTGAAGTGCAGAACTGTCCGATTCGCATGAACAACCGTGAGTGGTTGTCAAACTTAATTGTGGTCGATTTACCTAAAAATGATGTAATATTGGGTATCGATTGGATGGATTGTCATGATGTCATACTTAGCGTCCGCAAGCGGATAGGGACCGTCACATCTGATGATGGCGTTGAGTATATTTTTCAGGGTGACAATCCCAGCCATTCCGGGAGAGTCATCAGCGCTATTAAAGCAGTGAAACTGCTTAATCAAGGATGTATTGGTTATTGGTGTTACATGACCAAAATAGCGGATCGAACAGTTGAATTGGCCTATATTCCCGTAGTCCGAGACTACCCAGATGTATTTCCAGATGAGTTGCCAGGCTTGCCTCCACATCGTGATGTAGAGTTTACTATTGAGTTAGATCCAGGTACGTCCCCACTTTCGAAAGCACCGTATTGTATGGATCCGATCGAGATGCAGGAGTTGAAGAACCAGCTTAAGAAGTTGACTGAGAAAGGCTATATTCGACCTAGTGCGTCCCCTTGGGGAGCACCAGTGCTATTATGAGTTTGTAGTGATGCCTTTTGGACTGACTAATGCACTGGCGGTATTCATGGAGTTCATGAATCGAGTTTTTATTAATTATCTGGATCACTTTGTAGTAGTTTTTATTAATAACATTCTGATTTACTCTCGTGACCATGAAGAGCATGAGCGTCATCTCCATCAAGTTCTCGATGCGTTGAGGCGTGAACAACTTTATGGGAAGTTTTCTAAATGTGAATTCTGGATGTCTGAGGTTATCTTTCTTGGGCATGTGATATCAGCCGAAGGGGTGAGAGTAGACCCACAAAAGACAGAAGCTATCCCAGATTGGCTACCACCGAAGAACGTAAAGGAAGTTCGCAGTTTCCTGGGTCTAACAGGTTACTACCTATGGTTCGTGGAAGATTTTTCCAAGATTGCACAACCAATGACTAACCTGTTGAGAAAGGATAAGAAGTATGTCTGGTAAGAGGCATGTCAGCAATGTTTTGATGAACTCAAGAGTCGATTGATTTCAGTACCTGTTTTGATTCTACCAAAAGGAACGGAGGGATTCGTGGTGTATAGTGACACATCGAGACAGGGCCTTGGATGTGTACTGATGTAGGAAGGGAAGGTGATTTCCTATGCATCGAGATAATTGCGACCCTATGAAGTTAATTATCCAAACCATGATTTGGAGCTAGCAACCGTGGTGTTTGCTTTGAAAATCTGGCGTCACTATCTGTATGGAGTCACCTGTCAGATCTTTACTGATCACAAGAGCCTGAAGTACATTTTTACTCAGAAGGAGTTGAACATGAGACAGAGAAGGTGGATAGAACTAATCAAAGACTATGATATCTAGATCCTTTATGTTGAGTACGGGATCAGATATTTGCGCCGTTTGCGGAAGCGTAAATAAAACTTGCGGAAAATAAATGACACAAGGATTTATAGAGGTTCGGATATAAACAAGCCTACGTCCTCTCTTTATCTTTTTCAATAGGTTAAAGATAACAACCTCTACGCCTCTCTTCTATCGGTCGAGGTATAACCGTTACAATCATGTCTTCTATTGGTCCGTGATAAACCACTCGTACTTGTCTTTGCGTCGGTCCAAGTTAAACCATTTTCCTTTTCTATCGGACAAGGAATCAACCGCTCTAGCTTTCTATGGGTACTAGATAAACCTCACTTAGATATCGATTGTGATTCTAATAATGCCGGATCCTTGATCCTAATAACACCGAATCCAATCGTATCTTTTCTTTTACCACTCGTGTATGATTTTGTGTATAACACTCAATCACTCAATGTAAGCTCAATATTACAACAACAATAGTATCAATATGATTCTCAGATGTATGTCTCGTTTGCTTGAGTTGTTGTATTTGATCAATACCATAAACATGGTATTTATAGGCTTCTTGATCAAACTAGCCGTTAGCTTCCAGACTGCTCATTACGTACGCTATATGCTCTCCATTACGTACGTAAGGTCCTTTACGTACGTTAACCCTGCCTGGTTACGTACGTTAGCATCTTCACAAAATAGACCAGTGAGTTTCGTCATTTGAGTTACGTACGTTAACCTTTCCTTTGTTACGTACGTTAACATTACGTCACTGCTGACGTCATATATCCGTTGGATGCTTTTCTGACTTTGACTCCTCCAACGTTCATCTGGTTTGAACTTGTTTACGTACGTTAACTACATACTATTACGTACGTTAATTGCCATACATTACGTGCGTTAATGATCACATATTACGTACGTTAGCTTTGTGTTCTTCAGCATTTTGCACTTCGTTTTCCTTCGTTGCTAGCTTCGTCTCTTCGTTGTTTTGTTTTGTTTAGCAACTTTAATCATCAAAACATTATTAATTTATGTATGGAACAAAATGTTCCAACAATCTCCCCCTTTTTGATGATTACAAAACAACAATACGCCAATGGGATTTACCTGCAAAAATACAAATATATGTATATTTTTACAGACCAAAGTTTTCGACTTTGTCCGTTTCGTTAGAATCTTCTCCCATTTATTTTTCGACTCCTTCTTTTCTTTTCTCCATTTCTTTTCTCATTTTCAAATTTTCATCGTCTTTTCGACGTCTCCGCATTTTTCTTTTTCTGTCATTTTCGACTTCTCCTTTTCATTTTTCGATTTTCTCCCCCTTTTAGGGTTAATCCCATTTTCGACTTCTTTTTCTCATTCTCCATTCTCTCCCCCTTTTTGTATTCATCAAAAAAATGCAATAAAATGCCAATAAAAGAATTCAATAAATATGAAATATGCAAAAATAACTACAAGGGTATTAACTCCCCCTGAAAATATTATCCGTATTAAAAAAAATTACTCCCCCTGAGTAAAATACCAAAAATCAATATTTGGGGATCCAACCTACAGTTGGTTTTTGTTTAGAAACGTAGACGATATTTGAAACGATTGTTCCTTTAGGAACCCAAATTTTCTTAATTTTTATTGTCCGTCTCGGGCTTTTGCAACTTGAAATATGATGCCCGATTTTTAAACACTTTTTGCAATGGGGTATTTTAAAATTAACGGATTCGTTTTTCGAACGTGGTTTGAATCCTAACCCCTCTTTATTTAAACTATATTTTTGAACACATAACATTTGTTCAAATTTATCATTGCCGCACGAGAAGTTTCTTGTCAAAGATTTTAGTTCATCTTGAACTTTTAAAAGATCATTCTTCAAAATATTCTCATTTTCAATGCACTTTGAATGATCGATTTCAACAAATTTTCCCTTTTCGATAATTTTGGAATTTTCAATTTCCAAAGATTTAATTTTAGACTTAAGGGATTTTATTTCGGATAAAGCGTTTTGAAAATCCGTATGTAATAATTCAAATGCATCAAAAAGTTCATCACAGGAGGATGTACTAACCTGGCTTTCGACGTCGCTGTCGTCGAACGAACTTCAGGCCATGAGAGCGAGATTATTTTGATTGATGAATTCATCATCTTCGTCTTCATCGCTCCAAGTATCCACGAGGACCTCCTTCTTGGGTTTGGCACGACAATGCTTAGCGAAGTGGCCTGGTTTTCCACATAGTCGACAAGAGTTGTCGAATTTCTTCATTTCGCTCGAGATATCCTTCTTCCTCCGGTTTAATAAAGTTTGGAATTTATTAATATTCTTGGCATAGTATGCCGCTTCTTCGTCGCTTTCCTCCACCGGGATTTCTTCTTTCTTCCTCGATATCTTAGCCTTCATGGCTAACGATCGTTCCTTCGGTTTCGGCTTGACACTTCATGATTTTAAAACAATCTCATAATTGATTAGTGAACCAACAAGGGCACTAAAATCGAGCGTGTTGAGATCTTTAGATTCCATAATTGCGGTCACGGTGCCGTCCCATTCGCTAGGATGGTTTTCCGAATGACGCAAGTCCATTTGTGATGACTGAGAATCGGTCGAGCATATTGGTGATGGACTCGTCACCTTTCATCATAAATAACTCGTAGTCATGGAGAATCATATTGATCTTCGTCTCCTTGACTTGAGTTGTCCCTTCGTGTGTGATTTCAAGAATTTTCCATATTTCTTTCGCACTCTCACACGACGAGATTCGATTGACCTCTTCGGGATTTAAGGCACAAAATAAAAGTTGGGTCGCCTTACAATTTAGATGGTCATTTTCCAATCGGCATCGTCGTATTCTTCGAAAGATTTGAGCGTACCGTCGGATTTGATAGGAACTTTCGGGCCAAGGCAAATAATCTTCCAAATCTCGATGTCGTATGCTCGAATGAATATCGACATCTTCTTCTTCCATGTCAAATAATTTGAGCCATCAAAGAATGGTGGTCGGTTGAGAGCAAGGCCTTCGACTGGAGAGAATTGAAACGCCATTTTTGGATCTTTTCTCCTCGGATGTTAAGCCGCGTATTGGAGAACCGCTCCGATACCAATTGTTGAGTACGGGATCGGATATTTGCGCCGTTTGCGGAAGCGTAAATAAAACTTGCGGAAAATAAATGACACAAGGATTTATAGAGGTTCGGCTATAAACGAGCCTACGTCCTCTATTTATCTTTTTCAATAGGTTAAAGATAGCAACCTCTACGCCTCTCTTCTATTGGTCGAGGTATAACCGTTACAATCACGTCTTCTATTGGTCCGTGATAAACCACTCGTACTTGTCTTTGCGTCGGTCCAAGTTAAACCGTTTTCCTTTTCTATCGGACAAGGAATCAACCGCTCTAGCTTTCTATGGGTACTAGATAAACCTCACTTAGATATCGATTGTGATTCTAATAATGCCGTATCCTTGATCCTAATAACACCGAATCCAATCGTATCTTTTCTTTTACCACTCGTGTATGATTTTGTGTATAACACTCAATCACTCAATGTGAGCTCAATATTACAACAACAATAGTATCAATATGATTCTCAGATGTATGTATCGTTTGCTTGAGTTGTTGTATTTGATCAATACCATAGACATGGTATTTATAGGCTTCTTGATCAAACTAGCCGTTAGCTGCCAGACTGCTCATTACGTACGCTATATGCTCTCCATTACGTACGTAAGGTCCTTTACGTACGTTAACCCTGCCTGGTTACGTACGTTAGCATCTTCACAAAATAGACCAGTGAGTTTCGTCATTTGACTTACGTACGTTAACCTTTCCTTTGTTACGTACGTTAACATTACGTCACTGCTGACGTCATATATCCGTTGGATGCTTTTCTGACTTTGACTCCTCCAACGTTTATCTGGTTTGAACTTGTTTACATACGTTAACAACATACTATTACATACGTTAATTGCCATACATTACGTACGTTAATGATCACATATTACGTACGTTAGCTTTGTGTTCTTCAGCATTTTGCACTTCGTTTTCCTTCGATGCTAGCTTCGTATCTTCGTTGTTTTGTTTTGTTTAGCAACTTTAATCATCAAAACATTATTAATTTATGTATGGAACAAAATGTTCCAACACTTTATCATCCGGGCAAAGCAAATATGGTTGCTGACGCCTTGAGTCGTAAGAAAGTACAGGAGCAGATGCTTGCCGCTTGACAGTTCAGAGAGAATTGCAGTTGGAGTTCGTGAGGCCGGAAATTGAAGTCTGGTTATATTGTATTCAGGGATAAATCTGCACGCTTGAGATTCCCTCATCCCTTGATGATATAATCAGATCAAAGCAGGTTACGGACCCATTCTTATCTCGAGTTCGGGAAGACGTAACTCAAGGGAAAGCCCCTGGATTTGTGATCCATGAGGATGGATTAATACGCTTCAGGAATCGAGTTTGTGTACCCACAGACGAAGAGTTGAGGAACTCTATCGTGAAAAAGGCTCATGTTACCCCGTACTCCATTCACCCGGGATCTAGCAAGATGTATAAGGATTTGAAGCAATGTTATTAGTGGGGGAATATGAAGCATGGAGTTGCAGAGTTCGTTTTGAGATGTTTAAACTGCAGCAGGTTAAGATTGAGCATCAGCAACCCGCAGGAATGCTGAAACCGCTCCCGATTCCCGAGTGGAAATAGGAGGACTTATCGATGGATTTTATCACTAGCTTGCTGATGAGTCGTCGAGTGATGAATACGATCTGGGTGATTGTGGACCATCTAACCAAATCAGCCCATTTTTTGGAGATTAAAGACACATGGGGACCCAAGAGATTGGCTCAGCTGTTTATTAAAGAGATTGTAATGTTACATGGTACCCCCAAGAGTATTGTATCGGATCGTGATGGGCGATTTGTGTCTCACTTCTCGAAAGCAGTTCATCGTGCGATAGGTGCACAATTGAACTTCAGTACGACATTTCATCTGCAGACTGATGGTCAGTCTGAAAGGACTATCCAAACTCTAGAGGATATGCTGAGGGCATGCGTTCTTGATCGGAAGGACGATTGGGAAGCCCAACCGTCTTTGGTGGAATTCACTTACAATAATAGTTGGTACGCTTCGATTCAGATGGCACCTTATGAAGCATTGTATGGTCGTCATTGTAGGTCTCCTTTGTGTTGGGACGACCTGTCTGAATTTTTGTATACGGAACCCGATATGCTGTTAGCAGCCCGTGAGAAGATCGCCCTGATTAGGAGTCATTTGTTAACGGCTCAAAGCCGACTGAAGTTACGCAGAGAACCATCGACGACCGCTTGAGTTTGAGGCTTGCGACCATGTGCTAATGAAGGTGTCCCCTACTCGAGGTGTTTTTCGTTTTGGGAAGAGAGTCAAGATGAGTCCGAGGTACATCAGGCCGTTTGAGGTTTTGGAACGAATAGGAGATCTTGCCTATCATCTGGATTTGCCGCCAGCTCTAAGTCGGATTCATAACATGTTCCATGTCTCCCAGTTGAGGAAATATGTTGCTGATCCGAGTCATATACTTCAGTTCGACGAGATCGAGATAGCGAAGGATCATTCGTACGAGGAGCATCCCGTACAGATACTTGAGAGGAGGATCAAACATTTGCGGAACAAGAAGATTCCCCTACTGAAGGTTCAGTGGTCATGACACGGAGTCGAGGAGGCTACGTGGGAGATGGAGAGCAGCATGCGAGAGAGGTATCCCGAGTTGTTTACCCCTTAGTTTCGAGGACGAAACTCCTTTTAAGGGGGGAGTATGTAATATCCGATAGTAATTTCTTATCTACTATTGTACTGTTCGGATAATATGAGTATTATTGTAATCATGTTACATCCAGTTATTGTTTATTTCGGGATATATGTCAGAATAGACTTAATTATGACTATCATTCGCATTGTGGTTGAATTCTTGACGTTGTGTAGATTGTTACATTTTTGGGCTAGAATTTTTGGGTTTAACGTACACGAAGGCTTTAACCTAACGTATGCTATTTCTTTGTATTTACGTACGTAATATAGTGCTGGTTATGTACGTAATGCTTGGAATCTTATCTGATCTCACTTTCGGCATCGGGGGCCGGACATGATCCGGATAAATGGCCTTTTGAGGTAGCCAGGTTGACCTACATTACGTATGTAATGCCGTGGCCTGTAACGTATGTAATAATGTTAGTGTTTTAAGACAGTAACATCTAGAGGCAAATTACGTACGTAACACTATTCGGTGTAGCATACGTAAAGGGGTTAACGTACGTTATCTCCATGCGATAACAAACGTAACGAGTTGTGCGGTTTATAAAAAGACAGCTTGTGTCTTTCTTTTGCACATCCAAGCTCCGATTTTTCTCTCCAACAATCGTCCCTCTGCCTCCCTAGACCGTTTTTACACCCTTCCAACTTGTGTTTGAGCTTTGCATCTTGGATTGGAGCTTGTTGATTGGAAGTTTAGAGTTGTTCTTGTAGCTTGGAGTGTGTTCTTGTGTTCTCGGTGGTTGATCTTCGTTTCTGAAGGTATGTTGTACGATTCTACTCTACATTTTCGTAGTTATGATGTTAGTAATATAGTATACTACACCTAATGTTGAATTAGTCAAGTAAAACATGTTTGTAGTTAAGCTTTTTAACACTTATTGATGAATATGTAACTAAGGGTTTGGAATGAGATGTTCTTGATGTTTTGATGGTAATGGTCATGTTTAGTAGAACCAAACTCTTCCTACTAGATTGTTAACATCATTAAGACAATAATAATCCTTAGTTTCATCATAGTTAAGTGTAATCAATGGAATTGTTGGCATAAAATGTATTAGAACACCTTGATGAATGTTACAAATTAGAGTGTTGTTCTTGAACCTAAACTTCAATTTCATTTCTGTTTTTGGCTTAGCCAAGCCTTTGTAAAATGATACAAGATATTGTTGAAGACAACCAAACTCTTATATGTTCATGATAATCGGTCGTATTAATGCCTTAGGAATATATTAAACATCATAATAAGTTGATAAAATTCTTAGGAAGATATTGTTGATCTTTGGTGATGTTCTTGGAGAGTTAAATGATATAAGATGATATGAACGAACATAAATGATGGTTTAACATGTTCTTGATAAATTCTTGTACATAAAGAATCATGCGAATATTTGAGAATATCTTGTAAACCGATCATAAAAATAAATTGAGGTAAGTAGAGTAATGAATTGAGGTAAGTAGAGTTCTTGGAATAGAATTTCGATATCTTGAGATAGTTGAACATTTCAAGTTAAATTTAGGATGTTGTCCCAGTGAATTCGATATCAATGATTATATGGATGTGTTATTGAGTGAAATGTATTTCATTCAAGGTCGATTGTTCGAGTAACCGATATTAGTCGAGGACCGTCCGTTCGTTCGACAAGGGAGGATTATTCTCGTCTCCATATTGAGGCAAGTTATCTTGCTTGGTTATAATGGTGATTGAATTCATGTGATGGTTATACATTTCGTGTATATGAAACACTTGGTGAATCTGTGATTCGTAGTTCGATATTGTTCTAGATGATGTTCCGTTTCTCATCATGGGATTGCATTCCCAAGTTCGTCACTTTGAATCGTTGATCACGTTAATCCTTATTGTCACTTCAGTGAGTTTCTTGATCCTTAATCGGATATGCGAATTGTTGAATTGGTTGTCATGTTGTATCGTGACATATCTGGAATCATATCTGCGTGCCGATTGGTTATTGTGTAGGATTTTTGTCCAGGCACATATATAGTCATACGTGGATGTTTCTGTATTGGATTGTGCACACGAGATGTAGTTCGTGAGGCTAATTAGGTACATTGTTACACGTATATTCTGGATTCCGTATACGGGGTGGACATGTACACGAACACATTTCCGGATCTGGCATACTGTGATGTCCATCTTGAACCATATTGTTTCACCGTTCATAGTCCATGTGTAAAATCCCCGAGATATTCGAGGTATATTACAGTGCCGTGTACCCCTACATGGGACCCACTAGGCTAAACAAGAAAAAAAACACCACTCGACTAACCGTCTCGGTTAGCGAGGAAACATATATTAACAATACGCACATATGATAACACGCCCGGTGCAACCGGCGTAATAAACATCAACTGACAAATATAGCAAATTCAACGAATACAAACCACAACCCGGAGTGAAAAGCCTAAGTACTCGCGAGTACATTCTGTAAGTTTATAAAATTGAAAACAACCACATCGAAAGAGACAACATAAATAAGGAGACCCCAATGCACACGTCAACGACCCTGGTCAGCATCCTCGTACTGTCCCAGCGCCCGCTCGTCCGGCTGAACATGACCTGAGATCCATAACAAGAATTTCCCCAAAACGGGTCCCACAAAGGGGTTAGCAATTACGCTAGTACAAGGAATCAAGGCAAACCAATCGCTTACACATTTCATAGTACATGCACCATTCATTTCGAAAACCAAAACCAGACATATCTTTTCCGGAAACAAACAGTCAATCAACAATTTGCCTTGGAACCGGGGCTATACCACTGGTCCCACTCGAGGCCTCTAAGGACCCTCCCGAGGTGGACATATCATAAAACAAATCACGCACAGGAATCGCGTTGGGTACGAGGCTATACCATTGATCCCACTCGAGGCCTCTAAGGACCCTCCCGAGCTGGCTAGCGAGTCAAACTCGTGAATCCAGGGCTATACCATTGGATTCCCTCGAGGCCCTGTCGGACCCTCCCTAGGTGAGCAAAGCACACACAATATACATCACCATTTCATGTTAAGCATAAAGGTTTTCAAAAATACTTGCCTTGAGTAATTGACGACGACACGAACGGAAGGAAATCAACACGACCGCTAGGAACCAATGAAACTGCACCTAGCGATTCGAAGAATACAATCACAACCATTTCTAAATGAATACGGAAACAGAATACACCCAAAAACCTGCCTACGATTCATGTGTATGCATACAAAACAACAACGAGGGCGGATCGCAACCAAACCCTCTCGATTACATAAATACCACGAAATACACTATGAATTCGTAGGGAATGGAACGAATTGAACAATAACACCGAAAACCCCCAAATCACCCAAAAGTAGGGTTCTAAGAGATTACCTTGGATTAGGAGGAAGGATTCAAGTAGAGGTCGATAATCTACAATAAAAACTCGAGGTGGATGATCTCTCCAAGTTTGAATATGCCAAAATCGCCCAAAAGTCGCCCCTAAATCGCCCAAAACGATAGGAAGAAGAAGATAGGAGAGGAAATGAAACCCTCTACCAAAATCCCGCTGAAATAGTGCAGACTGACCCGCGTGCCGCGGACCAGGTTGAGTGTGCCGCGGCCCGCGGCTGAAATGAAGTAGCAGGATTTTGGGTCAAGCCTGGTCATTGCGTGCCACGGCACGCAGCATGCCCGACCAGTGCTCCTCCGTGCTGGCCAAGCTGCAAGACAGTCCTCTGTGCCGCGGCACACACTGTTTGAGCCCAAAATTGATGAAAAACGACCCCCAGACATGATATAATCGATCGACACATAATCCCAACCATTTAAAGGTCTGAATGAACTATCATGAATCCTCGTGTGGTGACTTCACGCCAAACACGGTCGGTCCAAACACGACGGTAACATCAAATGATCCAAAAAGAGAACAAACGCAATGAAAACCCAAAACTTTGGAATATAACGGAATGATCCAACACGACACTCGATCGAAACACCAATAAAGTTCACAACATCCATAATAACATGAAATGGTTTTGCCGGAACCCCAAAACGGCGGTTCCAAACAATGATTACAAGAATTGAACCCAACGGCAACAAAGGTGACATCCAACACGTAAATGAGTAAAACAAGTTCGAAACATGCTCGGATGATGAGAAGTTTAGTATTACATATTCTCAAAATACTAAAACGGTTACAAGCGAGTCACTAGGAACAAAAATACACCAAAATGAAAATACCGGAAAAAGGAAAAATACGGATATTACATTCTCCTCCTCTAAAAACAAGTTTCGTCCCGAAACTTAAGAAACAAACAACTCGGGGTACCTAGCACACATGTTATCCTCGGTTTCCCAAGTTGCCTCCTCGACACTATGCCTCGACCACTGCACTTTGACCAAAGGGATGGTCTTATGCCTCAGTCGCTTCTCACGGTGCTCTAAAATCTTCAAGGGACGCTCCTCGAAAGTAATATCCTCGGCAATATCGATCTCACCATAGTCGATGACATGACTAGGATCCGGGACATATTTCCTCAGTTGGGAAATATGGAAAATGCTATGAACATGGCTCAAAGCCGGAGGCAACGCCAGACGATACGCCAACTCGCCGACCCTCTCAGGAATCTCAAAGGGCCCAATAAATCTCGGACTCAATTTTCCCTTCTCCCCGAAGCGAAAAACTCCCATCGTCGGCGACACCTTTAGCAAAACGTGGTATCCCACCTCGAATTCCAAAGGTCGACGACGGACGTCATCATTGGATTTCTGTCGACTCTGAGCAGTCAACATCCTTTCCTGAATCAATTCCACCTTCCGCCTTGTCTCTAAGGCGATATCTGGTTCGGTCCCGACCAAATCGGATGCCTCGTTCCAACAAATCGGCGATCTTAAACACCAACGGTCGAACAACCATGATCGAACAACAACGATCGAAGTTCACAGTTCAACTCAAGACATTAAAATTACTTGTAGAGACTAAAAGACGTTAATTTCGAACAAGATTCATAAGAATCGAACCGAACTCAGAAAGGTCACAACGATAAATGGATCGATCCGTAACGATATCACAACTTGTTCGAATGATAAAAACCGAAGAACAGAACAAGTTCAGAAGGTATCAACGAACACGCACGAGTCGATAGGATTGAAAAAAAAACTCTTTTAAAAAAAGTGTCGTCCCCCAGACTCATAACAACGAAAGCAAGGTATCAACAATAATCGGGAATACCATTGACAAGTTAAACTCCAAACACGATCAACAATAATGGACCTCGAAGAAATAACCCCAACTGTCGAACATACCCCTCGGGCGTATGAACAACCAGTCGCAAACCATCAAACATACCCCACCATAAATGGAGGATGAACGACCAATCCATATGGCTCAAAGACGGATGTCACAGTACGCCCGATCCAGAAATGTGTCCGTGTAAATGTCCATCCCATATACGGAATCCAGAATATACGTGGGACATGTACCTAATTAGCCTCATGAAGTAACGTCTCGTGTGCACGGTCCAATGCGGAAATATCCACGCATGATCATCGTGTGCCCGGATAAAAATCCTACACAATAACCAATCGGCACGTAAATATGATTCCAGATATGTCATGATGCAACATGACAATGAAACTCTAAGAATCACATATCCAATAAGAATCAAAAGACTTACCAAAGTGAATAATGACAAACTGACAATGAAAAGTCGACACGACCAACCAATATCTAAAACAACAATCCTGGGATCACAATCCCCAAAGAATGATCAACACGATCAACAATCTCAACACAACCATCTTGTGATCATCATCCCTCAACGAACAACCAACACGAATCTCATTATACAAATCCTCAACATACAACATATACAACAACCCAATAGAAATAATTATCCTCATAACTGAACAATACTAAACTTACCTCCATGCGGAAGACAATATTCTTTCCACAAACAAACATCCCTGAACGAATACACAGTTATTCGAATAATCTCGAATGAGGTACAATCCATTAACATCAATAAACCACCATCCCCACATCAATGTCGACACGATAACATATCCTCTAAATCCGACATTACATATCACAGACCAAAGATAACTCAAATCTCCGTCTTCACTAAACACATTTAAATCATATACATTATGATTTATCCCAAACCAAAGCATAATATACAAACCATCATCCCGACAATGTATATTTATAATATCATTGCTGTATGAATTATAAATGAAATGAAACTAAACCATTCATTAAATATGATAACTAAGCAAGTAAAAACTTGCCTTGATACCGATGCAATGAAGTCGTTACCAATTCTATTGCCTTCGTCTACGGACTCCTCTGTCCCGACCAAAAGCAATCTACGAACTCTTCAGCCTCAACCGCAATACAACGGTCATAATCAACGATGAATTATCACGACCCATTACAATAATCTCTACACCAGGTAACCACATGCTATCATTTAGCATCATCACAATTAACAACATGTAGGGTATCTTGTGGCATGCTTTCTTAACATCGACCCCCATAGGTCTCCCCGAATGTCCCCGGGTGGACAACCCATTCATACTCGTACTAACTATTTCTATGGCTTCTCAATCACAACGGAATAACATTATACAAGTCACAAAACAAATCTAGCGTATTCAACACAACAATTGGGCACCCACCCAAAATTCTTCAACAAGAACGGAAACATGACAAATACGTCACAACGGCTTGACACCTCACGGTTCAACTCTGACCGATCACCTTAAGCGATAATTCACATTACGCACCTACTGTGGCTTAACGCGCGCTAAGCCTACGATCGGCGTGCGATAATAAGTTGAAATAATCAAATACTCTGTCCAGGTTAGTTAGTGTGAACTAACTGATTCGTCTCGTATAATATTCCAAATCGAATTTAGAGTTTATAAATCAAGTAAAATTTTTCATCTTTCACTATTTATTTTCCGAAAATAAAAATCACCTTTTTGTTTTAAAATACCAAAAATTTATGGCATGAAAGATTTTTAAAATTGTATACTCTAGTTATTTGAAAAATAAAAACCGATAAGTTAAAATCATTTTCAAAATCCTTTCAAACATGACAAGGTTTATGGCGGTAGCATTTTATAAAATGTCCCTAAATACTTTTAAACGCAACTTTCAAATACCGTCACAAGATTTTATTTGAAAATACAAGGATGGCTCGCCAAAATTCATACCACCTTTCAAAACTCATAACACGCTGCCATTGACCGCGCCATCAAAATATTTCCTAAAACTGATTTTCCACAATACAATCAGGTCTATTTTTTTTATATAGCATGCACGCCGTAGGTATAATTATTAATAGGAGCACATTGGTTCTAAATAACAACAATTATCCAAGTACCATCAATTCTCGAACACATGCATATACATCATTCAATAATCGCCAATTCAACAAGCTCAACTCGGAAACACTAATTTCAAACATACGTCAAACCATCTCTCCAAGCCTAACAATATAACTAATGAACACCGATTCGAACATATGTCGAAACCATCTTTATGAGTTTCTCAACAAACTCTACCGTCAAAACATTTCCTGGAACATATCAATGTTCAAAACTTCCATATCATGCTGCACCCCTCGGTGTCCAAACCATCAGTACATTTAGTTTAACATACATGTAGTACATCACAAGTACCAAACACAGATTCCATCACACAACATACACATAATAAAATCAATCCCACGGTCCGGTGGTAACCCCGACAACTTGCCAGGAAAGGCATCTAGAGACTCACTAACGACTGGAATCGATGAAAGCTCGACTCCACCATCCTCCACCTTCAAGGCGTAACACCAATAACCCGAACACCCCTCCCGCAGGAGTCTCATATCCTTCAAGGCATTAATTACGAACCCCTGGTTTCCCCCTCATTTGCCCCATGAAAGAGTGTTCGATGCCGTCCTCGGCTAACTTGGTGATGATCCTCGAGCGGTAGTTCACACCATGCTGTTCGAGCCAATCATCCCCGAGAATTGAATCCTCACCTCAATATCCACAACAAAAGATTTGAGAGTCAAGACCTCTCACAATATACCACAGAGCAAATCTCGGATCTTCCGATCACCAACGATCCTACCACTGCTAGGAAGTTTAGCGATAAAAGGCTCACAGGACGACAAACAGTCAAGTCCTGAACGGCGCACACACCCCAGAGAGATAAACGAATGCATAACACCAGAATCGAAAAGCAATTCGATGATAAGTAAGAGAGGAAAACATCCACAGTTCAGGAAATGGAAATACGGTACGAGAAAATAAGGAATTGAGTAAGGAAAACTTACGAGCACTGGAAGTACCGAGATGCTGGCAACAGTGTGACGATGTGCAAAACAAAACACAACTAGACCCAAATAACTGACAAGCCTAGGTATCCATAAACCTAGTGCTCTGATGCCATTTTCTGTAACACTCCCGAGATATTCGAGGTATGTTACAGTGTCGTGGACCCCTACATGGGACCCACCAGGCTAAACAAGAAAAAAACATCACTCGACTAACCGTCTCGATTAGCGAGGAAACATATATTAACAATACGAACATATGATAACACGCCCGGTGCAACCGACGTAATAAACATCAACCTACAAATATAGCAACTTCAACGAATACAAACCACAACCCAGAGTGAAAAGCCTAAGTACTCGCGAGTACATTCTATAAGTTTATAAAATTGAAAATAACCACATCGAAAGAGATAACAGAAATAAGGAGACCCCAATGCACACGTCAACGACCCTAGTCAGCATCCTCGTACTGTCCCAGCGCCCGCTCGTCCGGCTGAACATGACCTGAAATCCATAACAAAAATTTCTCCAAACTGGGTCCCCAAAGGAGTTAGCAATTACACTAGTAGAAGTAATCAAGGCAAACCAATCACTTACACATTTCATACTACATGTACCGATTCATTTCGAAAACCAAAACCAGACATGTCTTTTCCGGAAACAAATAGTCAATCAACAATTTGCCTTGGAACCGGGGCTATACCACTGGTCCCACTCGAGGCCTCTAAGGACCCTCCCGAGCTGGACATATCATAAAACAAATCACACACAGGAATCGCCTTGGGAATGGGGCTATACCACTGATCCCACTTGAGGCCTCTAAGGACCCTCTCGAGCTGGCTAGCGAATCAAACTCGTGAATCCAGGGCTATACCATTGAATTCCCTCGAGGCCCTGTCGGACCCTCCCGAGGTGAGCAAAGCACACACAATATACATCACCATTTCATGTTAAGCATAAAGGTTTCCAAAAATACTTGCCTTGAGTAATTGACGACGACACGAACGGAAGGAAATCAACACGCCGCTAGGAACCAACAAAACCGAACCTAATGATTCGAAGAATATAATCACAACTATTTCTAAATGAATACGGAAATGGAATACACCCGAAAACCTTCCTACGATTCATGTGTATTCGTACAAAACAACGAGGGCATATCGCAACCAAACCCTCTCGATTACACAAATACCACGAAATACACCATGAATATGTAGGGAAACTAAGAATACCAACAAGATTAATTATATTCATTATGCATTAATCAACAACACGGAACGAATCGAACAATAACACTGAAAACCCTCAAATCACCCAAAAGTAGGGTTCTAAGAGATTACCTTGGATTAGGAGGAAAGATTCAAGTAGAAGTCGATAATCTACAACAAAAACTTGAGGTGGATGATCTCTCCAAGTTTGAAGATGCCAAAATTGCCCAAAAGTCGCCCCTAAATTTCCTAAAACGAGAGGAAGAAGAAGAGAGGAGAGGAAATGAAACCCTCTCCCAAAATCCCGCTGAAATAGTGCAGACTGACCCGCGTGCCGTGGCCCAGGTTGAGTGTGTCGCGGCCCGCGACTGAAATGAAGTAGCAGGATTTTGGCTGAGGCGGCAGCCCGGACTGCTGCGTGCCGCGGCACGCAGTACAGCCGAACCAGGCTCCCTCTTTGCCAAGGCTGTGCCGCGGCACACTCTGTTTGAGCCCAAAATTGATGAAAAACGACCTCCAAACATGATATAATCGATCGACGCATAATCCCAACCATTTAAAGGCCTGAATGAACTATCACGAACCCTCGTGTGGTGACTTTACGTCAAACACGGTCGGTCCAAACACGACGGTAACATCAAATGATCCGAAAAGAGAACAAACGCAATGAAAACCCAAAACTTTGGAATATAATGGAATGACCCAACACGACACTCGATCGAAGCACCAATAAAAGTTCACAACATCCATAATAACATTAAATGGTTTTGCGGAAACCCCAAAACGGCGGTTCCAAACAATGATTACGAGAATTGAAACCAACGGCGACAAAGGTGACATCCAACACGGAAATGAGTAAATCAAGTTCGAAACATGCTCGGATGATGAGAAGTTTAGTATTACATATTCTCAAAATACTCATACGGTTACAAGCGAGTCACTAAGAACGAAAATACACCAAAATGAAAATACCGGAAAAAGGAAAAACGCGGATATTACACCATGTATGATTGGATATGTTCGACAGTGTGTGACTGATTGTTCATACGCCCGAGGGGTATATTCAATTGTCGGGATGTTTTCTTTGAGATCTAATATATATGAATTGTATAATGTCGGGAGAATCATTTTTCATGTATATCTGACCCTATGTTTTGGGCGAGATACTTGTGTTGTATTTTAGGTCGAGGCAAAGGCAAGGCACGGGAAGAGCATGGTGACGGCAAAGGGTTCGAAGGATACAAGTTCGGAGGCCCCAAGTCTTTTGTTGTCCGGTAATGTTCAAATGTGCAATGTTACTTTATTTCGCTTTATTTAAACTATTGTCCTATTGTATTGATATTTGAAGTATATTCCATCTCCATATGATTTATATTTGTATTTCAGATCTTGTGTATAATAAGTGTAACACCCCCAATCCGCTCAGGGATATTACACGTCGTAGAAGCTTTCCTCAAGGATCTACCAGGCTGGTAACAAAATCATACATCTCAACTGTAACACCCCCAAAACCATCCGGGATATTATAGCACCGTAGGTCCCGCGCCTGAGCCCACCAGGCTAAAAAACATTTCAAAAACATTTAAAAATGCCAAAAGGTCGATGACGGTAATATTTTAAATACCCAAACATTTGCCAAGCATAGTTCTCAAATACCATAATAAAATACCATTTGAAAATACAAGGCGAAATGCCAAATCTCGACAGTTCCAAATATACGCTGAGTCACCACTAAAACGTACTGACAAAAATAGTTGGGGAAAAAGGTTTAACGAAATAACCCAAGTTCGAAAAATACCAAAAAGGCTATTTGAAATACACAGGAGTTGGTAAAACTACCGGAAAGTCATTTTGAAATACACACGCAGCGGATAAAAACACAGTTAAAAAATACACAATTGCAGCGGAATAAAACAACCAGAAAGGAATACTCGATTCTAAAAAATAAGCCACAGCCAGTATCACCCGGGAGGCTCACCCCTTCACGACCGCTACTAGCTCGATCTCCGAGTACCTAAAAATAAAGCCCACGGCGGGGTCAGCCACAATACTCAACAATGATAATGATCACATCATCGTGAATAATTACATACAAATGTTATAATTTAGTAAGAATACTACTAACGTAATCTTACCACCATAACCTTACCAATTCATAGCAATCCATATCAAATCGATCCTTACCATAATTCACATTTCGCATTCTCAAATGATGAAATGAACTCAACAACAATTATCTATACTATAATCAAACAATACCAAGAATCCCTAAAACATCATCATAACTCACAAGTACGGAATAATCCTGTGACAAGTCCTGTCCGTCGGATTACACAATCAAATCTCAACCTGGATAAACCAATAGCATACCACATAACTGTAGATCAACTACCACAACACAATGAATACAAGTCCCGAAACATTCAACGTACAATCTGTAATACCCGAGATTTCTGATATGAATTTGGAACTTGTGATATTCTAATTGTTGCACTTTGATCTGAGTATTATTCTCCGTATTTCATTATCCGGTGTAGTTGAGCGTATGATTTCGTGAATGGGATTTATAAATTATGTTTCTGCGCTTGTAGCGCACGCTATCATCTAAGTGTAGCGTACGCTAACTTGGATTCATAGCGCACACTACGAAGGAACCATAGCGCACGCTATACGTGGTCAATATGATTGAGACGTGTGGTAGGTGAGATCAGGCCGGGGATCTTGGTCGGATTGTGTCGGGATGAACCTGGACGGCTTTCGGGAAAAAGCCAAGTCAACGCGTTAGCGCACGCTACTCACATGAGGGTAGCGCACGCTAAAGGCTGAGTACAGTGAAATCAGTAACGTTTCAAATAGCCGTTAGCGCACTCTATGAATATGGACTAGCGCGCGCTAATAACCATTTTCTATATATAGGACAACATCCTTTTTCATATTTTCAGATTTTTCACTCCCCCATTCGAATTCTTGAACTTAGAAAGACATTCTCTTCATCCTAAACACTTCTTGCCGGCATCCTACCTCATGTTGAAGATTGTAGATCATTGGAGGGTGGTGTTCAAACCTTCGGCGTTGGATTGCTTCGAATTTCCTCCTTGTTCTTCACTACTTTGAGGTAGGTGATTCTTCACCAATATTAGTAGTATTCTGAAGGACGTTTGATCATGTTTATCTAGTCAGTTAAATTCATTAATAGTCGATCATCATGTGTTAGAAGGATATTTTGACGCTTTGGCACTTATTCATCGTATGATCCATTGAACCTTTTTAGTATGTGGACTCCTAAGCATATTTTGTATCTTCAGAACCGATCATGTCCAGTGTATGGAGATTACCTAGTTCTTATGTTTTGCGTAAGGGATCATATGTTTTGGGACTTGGAATGAATTGAACTTAGGATATTTTCTTGAAGATCAAGATAAATTATGGTGTAATAATGATGATACGTATCTTTATGTCTCGTAGTCATTTAATCCATAAAGATCTTTCATAAACCGTATGAGCATGATATGCACGGAGTTGGCATGTATTAACACTGAGGATTTCATGAGTTTTCATCACCTTTAGCTCAAATTCTATCCAGTAGTGACTGCCATGCACGATTAGCGCACGCTAGGATGCATATATTAACGTGCGCTATCGGGAATGAGTAACGTGCGCTACGTTGAATACGTAACGTACGTTATATCATCGAGCGGCGATCGGTACATTGAGAGAAGATCGATACCACGGCTAGCGCACGCTAAACACAGTCATTTGCGTACGTTAGCAGGCGGGCTTAGCGCACGTTACGTAGAGTACGTAGCGCGCGCTAAGTAGTTCGTGCGATTGATTTTTAGAGCTTGCGGCCGTAAACCGGATTGTTAGACGTTCGTACGAATTGAGAGGAATTATTTATTATTTCTTAGGTCCGAGCCTTTCATAGGGGACGATCGAGGGGCGGTGACATACGGACGCATGTCATTTGTTGGAGTATTTCCATTCTTGCCATTTTCGAGGCAAGTATCATATGTTGAGTTCGATTTATATTGGAACCTTGATCATGCTTATGGTTTTGTTCATGTTGTCAAATATGAGATGTATTTCTGTAATTTCTCGTGATATTCGTTGTTAATTGTTCGTATTGATGAACATATTGAAATGCATATATGTATGCATAATTGATTGGTTTATGGTATAAATGATCCGAGGGGATCATGAGGATCTATGCTGAGGGCGCTGGATCGAATGTCCACCATGCGTTGGTCCGACGGGATCATCATGGGGATCTATGCTGAGGGCGCTAGATCGCTGGATGGGTTTTCCACCATGCGTTGGTCCGACGGGATCATCATGGGGATCTATACCAAGGGCGCAGGATCATCGTGGGGATCTCATTATACGGAACCCTAACATACAATACATACAATAATTCAACAAAATAATATCCTCATAAATGAATAATACTTACCTCAAAGTCGAAGAAAACATCCTTTCCACGAACCAACATCCCTGAACGAATATAGAGTCATACGAATAATCCCGAAATAGGTATAAGCCATTTATACCAACAAACCACCATCCCGACATCAATGTCGACACGGTAAACCAGCCTCGATATCCGACATTCCATATCACTGACCAAATATAACTCACATCTCCGTATTCACCAACACATTTAAACCATGTACATTATGATTTAATCCAAACTAAGGCACAATATACAAACTATCATCCCGACAATTATATTTATAATATCATTGCTATATGAATTATAAATGAAATGAAATCAAAATCAATCATTGAATATTATAAACTGAACAAGTATAACTTGCCTCGATACCGATACCACGAAGCTGTTACCAATCCCATTGCCTTTGCCCACGAGCTCCTCAGCCCCGACCAAAGCAATCTACAAACCCTTCAACCTCAACCGCAACACAACGGTCATAATCCACGATCAAACATCTCAACCTATTGAAGTAATCAATCAACAACAATCCGATAACAATCAATAACAGACATAGCCAACCAATCAAACTCAATGGCTCAACAATACCTCGATCATACACAAAACCGAACAATACAACTCAAACAAATACAAACTCATATCCACAATAGAAGCCGCAACCCGATAATCAATGTAACCGATCAATAAATCCAACGGTTCCACAATATCCCGATTAAATACAAATCCAACAACCCAAACCAATTAATCATGAACTCATAACCATAATACGATTCCACATTCCGAAAATCATATCAATAATCATATTAAACCAACAAGGGTAACATTACCGACTCCAAATTCAATCTTACATATGAATACGGGTTTCCTCCTTGTAAATTCATAATCGAAACCAATTATCGATTATTATTATCAATTCGGACAATCCAATTGATTCAACATTATAGATAATCATATTCCAAGGGTTTCAAATAACTCAATCATTCGATTTGAACACTTGTTCAATACGTATGAATTTCCAAATTCAAAGATGAATAATAATCTTATCAACCTCTGAATCATATTCGTATTCCTATACGAATATTGTACCAAAACACATGACTTAGTTTGAGATATGAATATTCCATATTCATATTCAAAATACCAACACCTCCTAAACATATTCATCAAACCATATTATCCAAGAGTTCCTTAAGAACACAATTTATTCCGAAATCATGTTCATAATCCATAAAACGACATAATCCGATGTGTTCTAACATCTAGACAATCTTTATTCATATTTCAGGATGCATGTTATCATGTTCTTCAACATACAGTTCTTCTAACATCAGGAATCGAAACATTATTACTAAGAACACCAAGAACACTATGATTCTATAATCATAACCAACATAATCAATGCATAGATTATCATATCATCATCCTCCTTTAACAAAATTCCCGTGAATACCAAGAATCATCACAACTACTCCATAAACTAGCACCATAGGAATTAATCATCAACAATAACATCAAAAATCCGAATTGAAAGAGAGGATTATCCAACATACCTCTTAGAAGATGAAAAACACAAGTAACCACCTCAAGAATCATCAATATCTCTTCTTCTCAAGCTCCAAATCCAAGTCCTTAAGCTCATAACCCATTTAGAAGGACCAAGAATCCATCTCTGGGTGTTGAAGGGTGAAAAACGAAATGAAACTCTGAAGAAAAATGAAATGACGGGCGTCCACTTTTATAAACTTCCAGCTCGTTACGTACGTAACATGCCAAAGTTAACGTACGTAACCAACATTTACATATGCTATCTGACTTTGGTAGCGTATGTAACGACAGTCCAGAGGCTCCTTACTCATTACGTACGTAACACATTCTCCACCGAAAGCTACCGACACAGGGCCCCACATGCCGACCATAGCTCGGTCCTGTCTGATTCCCTTTGTTACGTATGTAATGCCTTATGCACAACGTACGTAAAACAAAGAAATTAGCGTACGTAAGTCCTTGCCCTTAGCGTACGTTAAGGGCTCTATACTTAGCCAAATCCAACTGTTCCGGTCCGTCTCGACATACTAGATACGTATACTCACATACTGAATACATATACTCATCCCAAAAATATTCTCATACGATACACCTGATGTCCAAATCAGTTCAACCTGATACACCATATCCTCAATATAACTGTCAATCAAACACGTCAATTACACAACTATAACTGTATCGGTTCTCAATTTATTTTATCCATACTGTATAGACACCAAGCTATGCAGTATATCTCAAATAAAATAACGCGAAAAATTTATACTGAGAATCTGGGTATTACATACTACCCCCCTTAAAATAAGTTTCGTCCTCGAAACTTGCAACCCTATCACAAACAACAGATCAACCAAAAATTTCCAAAGTCATCACAAATGCAATCAATCGTCGCCACAAGCGAATAACCAAAACGATATACTTACAGGTGCGTGAAGCAGATGATCTCCCGTTATACTAGCACACGACTCTCATACGAAGTCCCAACACAATACCAACACACACTAATATCACAATTATCAATTTGAAAAGATCTCAAAAATTTTGGAACCTCCAAAATCGATTTGACTCAAAAGTCAGGAAAATCATTTTCAAAAGTCACGCTACTACCGTACTGGTAGAGCCACATAACACATATGACCGGGTTTCACAAAACCCAAGCTCTGATACCATCTTCTGTAACACCCCCAAAACCATCCGGGATATCACAGCGCCGTGCGTCCCGCGCCGGAACCCACCAAGCTAAAAAACATTTCAAAAACATTTAAAAATGCCAAAAGGCCGATGACGCTAATATTTTAAATACCCAAACATTTTCTAAAAGCATAGTTCTCAAATACCGTCATAAAATACCATTTGAAAATACAAGGCGAAATGCCAAATCTCGACAGTTCAAAATATACGCTGAGTCACCACTAAAACATACTGACAAAAATAGTTGGGAAAAAAGGTTTAACGAAATAACCCAGGTTCGCAAAATGCCAAAAAGGCTATTTGAAATACACACGAGTTGGTAAAACTACCGGAAAGCCATTTTGAAATACACATGCAGCGGATAAAAATACAGTTGAAAAATACACAATTGCAGCGGAATAAAAACCACAGAAAGGAATACTCGATTCTCAAAAATAAGCCACAGCCAATATCACCCGGGAAGCTCACCCCATCACGACTGCTACTAGCTCGATCTTCGAGTACCTAAAAATAAAGCACACGACGGGGTCAGCCACAATACTCAACAATGATAATGATCACATCATCATGAATAATTACATACCAATGTAATAATATAGTAAGAATACTACCAACGTAATCTTACCACCATAACCTTACCAATTCATAGCAATCCATATTAAATAGATCCTTACCATAATTCACATTTCGCATTCTCAAAAGACGAAATGAACTCAACAACAATTATCTGTACTGTAATCAAATAATACCAAGAATCCCTAAAACATCATCATAACTCACAAGTACGGAATAATCATGTGCCAAGTCATGTCCGTCGGATTATACAATCAAATCTCAACCTGGATAAACCAATAGCATACCACATAACTGTAGATCAACTACCGCAATACAATGAATACAAGTCCCAAAACATTCAACGTACAGTCCGAATGCTCATACGATCTGTTGTTGCCCAAAATATTTATCCGAAGACTAATACTGCTGGAAGACGGACAACAAACAACAATTGCGGGAGCACTTCCGAGAGAAGATAAATAATACAAGATTTGCCGGGTTTGTTAGGCCCGGGCTTGAATGCTCTCGCGAGATGTTATTAAATATTCGTGGATACAAGTATTAAAGTGAGAAATCTAGATACAATGGGTGTAAAAAGACTCTGTTAATCCGGCTCTTGAGCGAAGCTCGATGTTCTTCTCCCCCGCCGATAATCTGCTGGATGAGATAGGCCGGGAGAAGAAGGACCGAATGATAGCTGTTGCCAAGAGTTGGAGATTAGCCAAGTGCTGTATATTGTTTCTGTATTGTATGCTCAAATCGCGATAATGCCGAAGAAGTGGCCGAGAGCAGGGTGCCTTGTTTATATAGGGACAGCCGGGTCTTGTCCTTAGGTGGGCGATCGCCTTCCGGCCATTATAATAATGGGGCGATCGTCTGCCAATACTATAATGGGCGACCTCACTGTATCGGGCTAAAGTCGAGGAAGAGGTCTTTGGCGCCAGCTGGGCTATCCAATGAGGAGCCAGCACGCGTCCAGAGTCAATGTCACATGTGGCCCTACTGACAGCTTTCGGCGGCTTGTCGGCTGGTGGAGAGATTCTGCCAGGCTGTGGTCAATGGCCCGAGATTCGCGGATCTTGTCTCGGCTCTTGCACGTGGTGTCAGTCTTGAGGCTCGGCCTTTGCCGACTGGATGGCCATCGATGCTGATCGACATGAAGCGGTCGTCTCTAGTTGATCATCTGAGGTCGCCATCGGCCAGTGGATGAGGGTCGGCAATGGTCGGTCACCAAGGGTCGGTCGGCAGGTGCCGAGAGATGGTCGGTCTCCAAGGGTAGGTCGGCAGTCTTTGAGGATGGTCGTCCGCTTGCCGGTCGCCGAGTCGATCGCCGAGTACGAGAGGCGATCGTCTTTGATGTCGATCGCTCGGCACCGGGTAGTCCTGAGACCTTGATCGGTCGATGTAGCTTGTCCCATTGGGCTAAGGCTCGGTCGCTGATCGGCGTCGGCGAATCTGCCTCAACCGCTCGCGGTGACTCGGTCGCCCGACCTCCGAGGCGATCGCCGGTCGGAAGGTGTTAATTCTTGACACAACAATTGCCCCGGCTTGCTCCTATGTTGAAGACATGGGGCGAGGTGGTTCTTCTTTGGCGATCGTGTCGGATGAGGGCGACGTCCGAGCCGACTTAGGATTCGGACTTGGGCTATCATGGTCGATTGGCTAGCTATCTTTCGGTCTTGTACCGCAAAAACAACATTGGCGATCCCCACGGAAACTTGGTGGTTTCGCTTGTTTGAGAATCGTGCACGATCGCGGAGATCGATGGACCGACTCCATGACCGTGTCTTGGTGCGCGAAGACATTGAGTGTCTCGTGACTCACTTTATTATGAGGGTCCTCTGTTAGGCTGCGCCTCGCCTCGTATTTAAACGAAGGGCGTGCGGTCTCGGTCTAGAGGAGTCCTTGCGCGGGGCAGCGTCGGATGAATCAACTCCATGCCCGCGGCTTGTTAGCTCTGCTTCCACCTCGGCCAGCCATGGAGATGGCCGACCTCGACGGTGTACGTTGAGACGGGGGTTGTGGCACGTGTCCACTGATTAATGTTGGAGAGCCCTTAGACTACGCCGGCCTCGTATTTAAACGATGGGCGGGCGATCTCGGCCGAAAGGGACCTTGCATGGCCGAAGCAGCCGGTTCCATCGACTGCCAGGACCATGGCTTTATGATGTGCGGTGGAGGCGATCTTATGCCTTAGTCCGTCATGTTATATGCTGGACTGTAGATGGCGATCGTGTCCACCGGGTTGCTGATGATGTAGCGTGATGATCGGCGATCGGGCCGGAAGACTGGCGATCGCCGCTCGGCAGCCGATCGCTTTATTCGTAGGTCGATATCGGCGATCGGGCGGGAGTTAGTCCCTCATTTTAAATGGTGGACTGTATGCGGTGAGCGAGTCCTCCGGCCCTGCTGGATAGTAGCGGTCGGGCTGGTGGACTGGAGGTCGTCGCGCGGGCGCCGATCGCTCTACTCCTAGGCCAAGAAGAAGCCTTTGCCTGGACAGGAAATCTGCGGCTCTAGCCCGGAAGGCTGCGTAGGTCGTCGGTAGGGTCTTCGTGAGATGCCTGAACATAGGCGAGAAGCCCTGAAAACCTCCTAGGACCGCGTAGAGGGCGGTCTCATCGCTTACGGGCTCGCCGTTGAGGATGATCATGTCAACCCGGTCGATGTAGTCCGAGTCGGACTCCTCTTCCCCTTGCCTGATCCGCCACATGCGATGGGGACCTTCTGGCCGAGCGGCCCTGGTGGCGAAGTATTCTGTGAAGACGTGCGCCAGCTCGTTAAAGGAGCCAATGGACCGAGGTGGCAATGAGGTGTACCACCGGTGGGCGAGGTCGTCCAGCGTCAGAGGGAACATTCGGCACCGGGTCGCGTCTGATGCCCCACACCCGGTCATGTAGATGTTGAACTTGTGCAGGTGTATTTGGGGGTCCGATCGCCCCTGGTACACGGGTGTCTGAGGAGGAGCGATCTTGTGCTGCACCGGGGCGAGCTCGATGTCGATCGCGAGCGGCTCGCTTGGCGCGGCGATCGTCTTCACGGCGCCTGCCCCGGATTGCAGGAGCGCCTTCACGTCGTCGAGCTGACGTTGCAATGCGGCAATCGCCGCGGCTCGGCTGCTTGCGGATCGGCTTTGGGAGCGGGGGCCGAGGCGATCGTGTACCGATCTCCGGACTCCGCTGCTGCCGACCTCGGGAATTTGGCGAGCGGGAGCCAGGCGGCTGGATCGCCTTTCTGGAGCCGGGTAGGCCGAGCTCCTGGTGAGGGACTCAGACTCCGTCGTCTCGTAGCTGGGGCCGGACTGCCCCGGTCGCCAGGTCGGGTCACTGCCCAAGCGATCGAAGACAGAGATGCCCCGGCTACCGAGCACCTCTTCTTGCGGGCGAGAGCCTTCTAGCGATCGCTCGGCCAGTAATGCCTTGAGCTTCCGCTTGGACTTCCGGCGGGAGATCGAGGGGGTGATAGCAGGAGGCGCGTCAAGAGTACTCTGTCGCTCCTGAAGGACGGCTATGGCCTCTTCGATCTGTTCATTGGTTCGGAACTGATCGAGCGAGAGGCTCGGGCCGCCGTCCCGGGATGGGATCGAGCGTCTCTGACCGCGGCGGCTACCTTCCACCATCGGCTGCGGCTCGGGCCCGGGGCCAGGCAGAAGTCAGCCGGCTGATCAGCGGCTTTCTTCGACGCGGAGGCAGAAGACATGATTTCTGAGGGATTTCTTTGAAGCGCAGTGAGTGTCACTTCAAGTATCTGCCCCGAGAACAGTGAGTGTTCTTCGGGACGGTAGGTATAAAAATTCGAGGGTTGGATGCCCTCCTTCTAGTGCCAATTGTTGTTGCCCAAAATATTTATCCGAAGACTAATACTGCTGGAAGACGGACAATAAACAACAATTGCGGGAGCACTTCCGAGAGAAGATAAATAATACAAGATTTGCCGGGTTTGTTAGGCCCGGGCTTGAATGCTCTCGCGAGATGTTATTAATACAAATATTCGTGGATACAAGTATTAAAGTGAGAAATCTAGATACAATGGGTGTAAAAAGACTCTGTTAATCCGGCTCTTGAGCGAAGCTCGATGTTCTTCGCCCCCGCCGATAATCTGCTGGATGAGATAGGCCGGGAGAAGAAGGACCGAATGATAGCTGTTGCCAAGAGTTGGAGATTAGCCAAGTGCTGTATATTGTTTCTGTATTGTATGCTCAAATTGTGATAATGCCGAAGAAGTGGCCGAGAGCAGGGTGCCTTGTTTATATAGGGACAGCCGGGTCTTGTCCTTAGGTGGGCGATCACCTTCCGGCCATTATAATAATGGGGCGATCGTCTGCCGGCCAATACTATAATGGGGCGACCTCCTGGGCTGTCGGGCTAAAGTCCAAGGAAGAGGTCTTTGGCGCCACAGGCTATCGATGAGGAGCCGGCACGCGTCAGTCAATGTCACATGTGGCCCCTGCGCGGCTTTCGGCTTGTCATTTGGTGGAGAGATTACGCCGGTGTGGTCAATGGCCCGAGATTCGCGGATCTTGTATCGGCTCTTGCACGTGGTGTCAGTCTTGAGGCTCGGCCTTTGCCGACTGGATGGCCATCGATGCTGATCGACATGAAGCGGTCGTCTCTAGTTGATCATCCGAGGTCGCCATCGGCCAGTGGATGAGGGTCGGCAATGGTCGGTCACCAAGGGTCGGTCGGCAGGTGCCGAGTGTAATATCCGCAATTTCGAATTTCGGTAATTTTCTTTTTTCGGAGGAAGTTCATTTTGACGACTCGCTCATGACCTTTCGTCATTTCGAGAATGATTAATTCCGCACTTTTTGTCATCCGAGTTCGTTTCGGTGTCGTTTTATTGAGTTCCGTGTCCTTAATCGACTTTTTCACGTGGGAGTTCGACTTTGTAAAGTCACCATTAATTTTTGGTAACTCCAAAAATTCTGAATCTTTGCAATATTATAGAGCATCGAGTTAGCTTTCCAATGGTTCGAACGGTGAGTCAATCGGAGTCCGGACGAGAGAGTTATGGTCGTTTTAGCTCACCCGCTCGTTATTGGCGATCACCGGCCGAACTCGCCGTGTCGTCCGACACGGCCCGTGCCGTGCTCGTCCGGATAAGCCGGAAGTTTCGTCTCGGGGCCCGGCCGTGTCGTCCGACACGGCCCGTGCCGAACTCTTCCGGATAAGCTCGAGATGATCGCCGACACGCCCGACCGTGTTCCGAGACACGGTCGAGTCGTGCCGAGTCGCTTTCGACGGCCACTGCCGGAAGGCCCCTCCGCCGCGACCGTGTCTAGCAGACACGGTCGAGTCCCTCGCCGGCCGATTGCGCGCCACGACCGTGTCATGTCGGACACGGTCGAGTCTGTCAGCTATTTAAAGCCCAGCAATGCTTTTTCGCCATTTTTCTCCTTCTTCCACTTCTCTTGAATTGGGCGTGTTCCAAGATTGTAGCCATGTTGTTTAACAACATATACATGAAGTTTGGAGGTTCATATCATCAATCATCCGTCCTATAACATCCTTTGATCGAAGGACCGTCGATTTCCTAGAAATCTAGTTTTGGGGAATTTGGGGGTTTTTGTTGTTTTCGTCCGATTAATCCGATTTAACTTAGGATTTTGATGGATTGATGATTATTTAGATGTATTATATCATTTCCTTTATTATTCCATGGTTGGATCGTATCGATTCGTTGTTTGAGTCGAGTTCTTGACCGACGCCTTGAAGGTGTCCTTTAAAATGTCATAGAGTGGTTTTCGGGCGTTCTACGATTATCCTTCCTCGTATGATTGTTGATTTATGGATTATATGTTGTTAGGGTCGAGTTTCTTGCGAAGAAACCAAGTTGAACCCTTCCGTTCGTTGTCGTTTTCCTTTTCGAAAACATCGGGCGTTTCGAAGCTTTCCGGTTGAGCCGTGTTCGTCGGAATACTTGCGTGCCGATTTCGAGGCAAGTACCTTGTCCATACTATTCTTGTTTTGTGAATATGATAATTGGTGATCGTCTTTATGTGGTTGTTTGATTGTTTGAAATGAGTTTTCAAAAGATTCGGTTTAGCCTTGTTAAAGGCTTGCTTTCAAAACGCGTGTGTTTTATGAATGGTGTGGTTTGAGAATGATTATGTGAACTCTATGGATATGTTTGGCGTTGATGTTGCACTTGGTATTTGCGTGTGGACGTATATTGTTTCATTTCGGTGCATTGTGGTTTGACGTGGTGTTTTGCTAAGTGTTTGATGCTCTGGGTGAATTGTTTGAATATCCTTGATGTGATATGTTATTTGTGTGAATGTGTGGATACGGTTGAAGGTCTACGGTGACACATGGCACGTGATCATGTGGTCGAGGATGCAACAAGTGATTGATCCAACCGTGAGAGCACGAGATAATCTACGGTGGCACATGGCATGCGATCATGTGGCCAGGATGCAACAAGCGATTGATCCAACCGTGAGATGTGTGTGATTTGTTTCGCTAGCCACTCGAGAGGGTCCTTCGAGGCCACGGGTGGGGCGTCGGTGGTATCGTCCCGGTCTAGGCGATGCGCGTGCATGATTATGTTTCGTTGATTTTACGTCCGTTGAGGACACGTGATGTTGGGCTCGACCTGTAAATTGTTGGTGATTTCCTATTTGCGAAAACAAAACATTTGGGTGTGACCCTATTGATCTTTTGGAAAGAGAAGGATTTTATAATCCTAAATTGTTTTCTATTAAAACTCTCGATGGCATTCTAAACCGTTTTATAAATTATTCCCATTGATTTATGATATTTCGTTTTCGAGATGTTTTCTCAAACCCTTGCCTCGGGAAGTACTTTTCGCTTCGTTTGGATCTTTGAGGATCCTCGGTTATTGTTATTCGTGGAATGTGAATTGTATGGCTCGTATTTGCACTTTGTATTTGCACTAGCAAAACAGTGGAGTTTTGCTAACCCCCGAGTAATCGGGGGGTGGATGTCTGTTTTTGCATTCAGGTTTTGGAGCATAGCACAGGGTCGGCACGAAGGATGATGAAAGATGAACGATACTAATCACACGAGGTTCCATTGATGTCGTATTGGTCCAGTTGTATTTTTTTTTCCGCTGCGGTATCTTTTCCCCGTTGTACGGGAGTTTATTTTATTTTGACCCCTGCGTGGGTATGTGTTTGGGAATGAGTTGTATGTTATTATTGAAAGACCAAGTCGGTCTACTGAGTCATTTTAGCCTTAAAGGCGATGTTTAGATGTTTGATTTTAGTTATCAGCCTGGTAGATCCTCGAGGAGAGGGTCTACGGCGTGTAATATCCCTGAGTGGATTGGGGGTGTTACATAAATGGTATCGGAGCTTTAGGTTGTGGAAACCTAGGCTGTCGGGTTAGTGGTGTCTATTGAGTTTTTGTCTCGTCGGATTTTGTCTAACTAAGTCGTGTCGCGACGCGTCGTCTGAGTTTGTTAGTCGTGATTAGTATCGTGGGCGATCATCATCTTCGTGCGACCTGTGAATGTAAGTCTCCCTTCTTTGTGTTGTGCCTCGTGTGACACGAGCTATTTTTATGATTATTTGTTAAGTGACGGAATCCTCTTATGGATTTTGATTTTGTGATATGGGGTTATTTGACTCTCATATTTCGTTCATACGAGGAGTAGTGTTGCTCGATTGTGTATGTTGAACCGTATTTCTTTTATCCGCTGCGTGAGTTCTTTTGCAATGACTTTCGGTATTTTACCGACCGAGTTTTATTTCGAAAACCAATTCCTTAACCGAGTTTTTGGCATTATGGCCTTGATCGCTTTGGCGAAATTCTTATGACGGTATTTAGCATGTTGTAAAATGGCTTTTGTGAGTTTTTGAAACATTACCGTCATCGGCCTTTTTGGCATTTTTGTAAATGGTTTTTAGTCTGGTGGGTTCCGGCGTGGGACCACGGCGCTATAATGTTATGTGTAATTACAGAAATTTTTGGGCATTCTAGCCCATTGAATTATTTTGAAAACCTTGAGTATCTTAGAAAATTAAAATTCGAGACGTACTTTTAAAACGAATTATTTTCTCGCAGTACTTTCAAGGTGCCTTCTAGTACCGTAATATGTTTCAAAATCATTCCAATTGAGGACCAAAATATTTTGAGATATTTTCAATTACTTTTAGAAATTCAGTTGCTTAGACCCAAGTGTCGATTATTCTGAAAGTTTTTCACTACGAGAAGGTGTCCTCATTTTTGTTCAAACGCAAGATGATTTTCAAAGTCTCGAAAATGATGTTTGTTCAACTTTTTGTAAAATGATACTCAAGATCAACTGGTGTTTCCAAACTGTCTTCAAAGGTGGTTTTCGTTTTTAAAACCTATCATTCCTGTTTGCGGACCGGAAATGCGTGTATGGTTTTCGAACTTTTGTTACGGTGCCAACCCCAAATTGTGATTGAATTGGTGGCGTGAGCGTCGAGTCGTTCGCCACGCATACGTTTTGTTGGCCCTCTGTGAGAGGTGTGAACTGGTGTTTACTGTTTATCGCCTCGTGGTGATTTGCGTGTTGTCGCACTAGTGTGAGTTGTTAAAGCCTGGATTTTTGTGCGTTATACACATGGGTGATTGTTTCATGATGTTTGTGATTGTGTGCTGGCTGTCGTTCGGGATGTTGTAATCGTCGAATGATGCCGTTGTTGTTGTGATTTTTGTATGCGTTGATATGTTATGCTGAGTTGGCATCTCCGGTATGTTGTTTTGCGGTGTTTCGATCCATTGTATCGAGCATTTGTATTTTCGGTATGCCGAGCCGAGACGTTTCAACCGTAATGTGCCGGGGCATGCACGTGTATATTGTCCTTCTCGTCGGTAACACATTTCAAGTGTGGACTCGAGGGACACCGAATTCAATTTTGCGAATTGGCTACCGAGACTTTTGGAGTTCGCGCTTCAGCACAAGTATCAGAATCGACTTTGAGAGGCCTTCGAAGGATGTTTCTGTCGGTTGCTTGTTGTGTCGTCACCTTGATTTCGCTGTTGTGAGTTGCGGGGGCGACCTTCTTTTATAAGAGGTCGAATGTAGTACCCGTGTTGTTTTTAGACTCCTGCATTTTCTCTTTCTCGAGTCTATCGACTCGCTCGTGTTCGTTGATACTTTCTGAACTTGTTCTGTATTTCGGTTTCGTCGTTCGAACGAGCTGTGATCTTGTTTTGGGTCAATCTGGTTATCGCTGTGACTTTTTCGAGTTCGGTTCGATTCTTGTGAACCTTGTTCGGAAGTGACATCATCTGGTTTTACTAGTTCTCTTATTCGAAGTGGATCGGATTTGGAACTTCTGTATTTTCGACTCTGTCGACTCGTTTATGTTCGTTGACATTTCTGAGCTTGTCCTGCCCCTTGTTTTTGTTTATCGAACGAGTGTGGCATCATTTCGGAATAACTAGTTTGTCGTTGTGACTTTTCAATTTCTATTCCCTTTCATGTGGATCTTATGTGAATGCATACGTTGTTGTTTTCACCGGATCTTTTTTTGTCTCGAGTCGAGATGTGAACCTCGGAGTTGTCGGTTGAACCTTATTGTCCTTCGTGTTTCGGACATGATTGTTCGATTTTTGTTGTCTCGATCGTTTGTTTGTTCGGTTTTTGTTCTCGTTTCGTGATTATTGAGCATTCAGACTCCTTCGTAATTCCCTTGATTCGGGAAATTAGTTTCGTTTCGATCTTCCATCCCTTAGGCGGTGGGATTCCGTGTTTGTTCGGTTGGCTCGCGTTTTGATTGATGCACCGTTGGGTTGGTCAATCATATTGATTTTCGTTCGTTGTGTTTTGTGATTGTCGGATAATTGACTTGGCTATATTATCCGTTTGATGACGCTTGTCATTTGTTGGTTTTATTATATCCCTAACAGCGACGTTGTATTGGTCGCCGTGGAGCGTGTTTTCACGCCGTATGTTCCGTTGCGTTGTATGTAACGTTTCGCCGTTTGGCATTAATTACGCGTTTCTTGCGTATCTCATTGAGTTTTCCTGGCGGAATATTGCTTCTCCCTACTTGTTTTAAGTTTCGGGACGAAACTTCTTTTAAGGAGGGTAGAATGTAATATCCGCAATTTCGAATTTCGGTAATTTTCTTTTTTCGGAGGAAGTTCATTTTGACGACTCGCTCATGACCTTTCGTCATTTCGAGAATGATTAATTCCGCACTTTTTGTCATCCGAGTTCGTTTCGGTGTCGTTTTATTGAGTTAGTGTCCTTAATCGACTTTTCACGTGGGAGTTCGACTTTGTAAAGTCACCATGAATTTTTGGTAACTCCAAAAATTCTAAATCTTTGCAATATTAGAGAGCATCGAGTTAGCTGTCCAATTGTTCGAACGGTGAGTCAATCGGAGTCCGCACGAGAGAGTTATGGTCGTTTTAGCTCACCCGATCGTTATTGGCGATCATCGCGGCCGAACTTCGGCCGTGTCGTCCGACACGGCCCGTGCCGTGCTCGTCCGGATAAGCCGGAAGTTTCGTCTCGGGGCCCGACCGTGTCGTCCGACACGGCCCGTGCCGAACTCTTCCGGATAAGCTGAGATGATCGACACGCCCGGCCGTGTTCCAGACACGGCCGAGTAAATCGTGCCGAGTCGCTTTGACGGTCATCGCCGGAAGGCCCCTCCGCGCCGCGTCCGTGTCTAGCAGGACCCGGTCGAGTACCAGCCGGCCGATTGAGCGCCACGACCGTGTCATGTCGGCCACGGGCGAGTCAGTCAGGCGATTTAAAGCCCAGTGATCGTTTTTCGCCATTTTTCTCCTTCTTCCACTTCTCTTGGCCATGGGCGTGTTCCAAGATTGTAGCCATGTTGTTTAACAACATATACATGAAGTTTGGAGGTTCATATCATCAATCATCCGTCCTATAACATCCTTTGATCGAGCGAATCAGGTCAGATTTCCTAGAAATCTAGTTTTGGGGAATTTGGGGGTTTTTGTTGTTTTCGTCCGATTAATCCGATTTAACTTAGGATTTTGATGGATTGATGATTATTTAGATGTATTATATCATTTCCTTTATTATTCCATGGTTGGATCGTATCGATTCGTTGTTTGAGTCGAGTTCTTGACCGACGCCTTGAAGGTGTCCGGTAAAATGTCATAGAGGGGTTTTCGGGCGTTCTACGATTATCCTTCCTCGTATGATTGTTGATTTATGGATTATATGTTGTTAGGGTCGAGTTTCTTGCGAAGAAACCAAGTTGAACCCTTCCGTTCGTTGTCGTTTTCCTTTTCGAAAACATCGGGCGTTTCGAAGCTTTCCGGTTGAGCCGTGTTCGTCGGAATACTTGCGTGCCGATTTCGAGGCAAGTACCTTGTCCATACTATTCTTGTTTTGTGAATATGATAATTGGTGATCGTCTTTATGTGGTTGTTTGATTGTTTGAAATGAGTTTTCAAAAGATTCGGTTTAGCCTTGTTAAAGGCTTGCTTTCAAAACGCGTGTGTTTTATGAATGGTGTGGTTTGAGAATGATTATGTGAACTCTATGGATATGTTTGGCGTTGATGTTGCACTTGGTATTTGCGTGTGGACGTATATTGTTTCATTTCGGTGCATTGTGGTTTGACGTGGTGTTTTGCTAAGTGTTTGATGCTCTGGGTGAATTGTTTGAATATCCTTGATGTGATATGTTATTTGTGTGAATGTGTGGATACGGTTGAAGGTCTACGGTGACACATGGCACGTGATCATGTGGTCGATGCAACAAGTGATTGATCCAACCGTGAGAGCACGAGATAATCTACGGTGGCACATGGCATGCGATCATGTGGCCAGGATGCAACAAGCGATTGATCCAACCGTGAGATGTGTGTGATTTGTTTCGCTAGCCACTCGAGAGGGTCCTTCGAGGCCACGGGTGGGACGTCGGTGGTATCGTCCCGGTCCTAGGCGATGCGCGTGCATGATTATGTTTCGTTGATTTTACGTCCGTTGAGGACACGTGATGTTGGGCTCTGACCCTGTAAATTGTTGGTGATTTCCTATTTGCGAAAACAAAACATTTGGGCTGTGACCCTATTGATCTTTTGGAAAGAGAAGGATTTTATAATCCTAAATTGTTTTCTATTAAAACTCTCGATGGCATTCTAAACCGTTTTATAAATTATTCCCATTGATTTATGATATTTCGTTTCTGAGATGTTTTCTCAAACCCTTGCCTCGGGAAGTACTTTTCGTTTCGTTTGGATCTTTGAGGATCCTCGGTTATTGTTATTCGTGGAATGTGAATTGTATGGCTCGTATTTGCACTTTGTATTTGCACTAGCAAAACAGTGGAGTTTTGCTAACCCCCGAGTAATCGGGGGGTAGATGTCTGTTTTTGCATTCAGGTTTTGGAGCATAGCACAGGGTCGGCACGAAGGATGATGAAAGATGAACGATACTAATCACACGAGGTTCCGTTGATGTCGTATTGGTCCAGTTGTATTTTTTTTTCCGCTGCGGTATCTTTTCCCCGTTGTACGGGAGTTTATTTTATTTTGACCCCTGCGTGGGTATGTGTTTGGGAATGAGTTGTATGTTATTATTGAAAGACCAAGTCGGTCTACTGAGTCATTTTAGCCTTAAAGGCGATGTTTAGATGTTTGATTTTAGTTATCAGCCTGGTAGATCCTCGAGGAGAGGGTCTACGGCGTGTAATATCCCTGAGTGGATTGGGGGTGTTACACCGAGAGACGGTCGGTATCCAAGGGTAGGTCGGCAGGTGCTGAGGGATGGTCGTCCGCTTGTCGGTCTCCAGGAGTTGGTCGCCGAGTACCGAGAGGCGATCGTCTTTGATGTCGATCGCTCGGCACCGGGACTGGTCCTGAGACCTTCGGTCGGTCGATGTAGCTTGTCCGCTGGGCTAAGGCTCGGTCGCCTGATCGCTGGTCGGCAGATCTGCCTCGACCGCTCGGCAGTGACTCGGTCGCCCGACCTCCGAGGCGATCGCCGGTCGGAAGGTGTTAATTCTTGACACAACACGATCAATAACAATGATCAACCAATACATCAACCGAGAATATCATCGACATGATAACTCCAATACGACCAACAAAGGATTAATGATAATCGAGAATACCATCAATATGATAAACTCCGACACGATCAATGAAGGATCAACAATAACCGAGAATACCTTCAACCGGGTAAACTCCAAACGATCAACAAAGGATCAACAATAACCGAGAATACCCTCAACAAGGTAAAGTCCAAACGATCAACAAAGATCAACAACGACCGGGAGTACCATCAACAAGGTAAACTCTAAATGATCAACAATAATGGATCTCAAAGAAATATCACCGACTGTCGAACATACCCCTCGGGCGTATGAACAACCAGTCGCAAACCGTCGAACATATCCAATCATACATGGACTATGAACGACCAAACAATATGGCTCAAAGATGGAAGTCACAGTACGCCCGATCTGAAAATGTGTCCGTGCACATGTCCACCCCGTATACGGAATCCAGGATATACGTGGGACATGTACCTAATTAGCCTCACGAACTACGTCTCGTGTGCACGGTCCAATGTGGAAATATCAACACATGACCATAGTGTGCCCAGCTAAAAATCCTACATAATAACCAATAGGCACGCAGATATGACTCCAGATATTTCACGATGCAACATGACAACAAAACTCAAAGAATCACGCTCCCAATAAGGATCAAGAGACTCACCGAAGTGAACAAAGACACACGGATAATGAAAGATCGACACGACCGACAATATCCGAAACAACCATCCTGGGATCACAATCCCCAAAGGATAATTCATACGATCAACAATCTCAGGCAACAGTTCTGGGATCAACATCCCTCAATGAAACAATCAACACAACCATTAATACCAACAATAGTCCTGGGATCAGCACCCCTCGACGAAACAACCAATACGAATCTCATTATACGGAACCCTAACATACAATACATACAATAATTCAACAAAATAATATCCTCATAACTGAACAATACTTAAATTACCTCAAAGTCGAAGACAACATCCTTTCCACAAACCAACATCCCTGAACGAATAAACAGTCATATGAATAATCCCGAAATAGGTATATGCCATTTATACCAACAAACCACCATCCCGACATCAATATCGACACGGTAAACCAGCCTCGATATACGACATTCCATATCACTGACCAAATATAACTCACATCTACGTATTCACCAACACATTTAAACCATATACATTATGATTTAATCCAAACCAAGGCACAATATACAAACCATCATCCCGACAATTATATTTATAATATCATTGCTATATAAATTATAAATGAAATGAAATCAAAATCATTCATTAAATATTATAAACTGAACAAGTATAACTTGCCTCGATACCGATACCACGAAGCCGTTACCAATCCCATTGCCTTTGCCCACGAGCTCCTCAGCCCCGACCAAAGCAATCTACGAACTCTTCAACCTCAACCGCAACACAACGGTCATAATCCACGATCAAACATCTCAACCTATTGAAGTAATCAATCAACAACAATCCGATAACAATCAATAACCGACATTAGGGGTGTAAATGATGCGAGTCGAGCTCGAGTATCAGTATACTCGACTCGAATTCGATAGCAATATCTCAAGCTCGAACTCGACTCGAAAACTCTCGAGTAATTGAAGTCCAAACTCGACTCGAACTCGATAAAAATTTTCTAAACTCGAACTCGAACTCGAGCTCGAACTCGTTTGAAGCTCGAAAAAAGCTCGAACTCAAGCTCGAAAAAAGCTAGAACTCAAGCTCGAAAAAAAAAAAGCTCGAGCTCAGAACTCGAATCAAGCTCGATCAAGGTCCCAAGCACCATTTATATAGAGATTTATAAGGTTGGAACGGTTATTCCTAGCCGATGTGGGAATAAGTGAAACGCCCCTTTATATAATAGCTCATATCAAGTCCAAACTCGAACTCGATAAAAATTTTCTAAACTCGAACTCGAGCTCGAAATCGTTTGAAGCTCGAAAAAGCTCGAACTCAATCTCGAAAAAAGATCGAACTTAGAACTCGAATCAAGTTCTATCAAGGTTCCAAGCACCATTTATATAGAGATTTATAAGGTTGGAACTATTATTCCTAGCCGATGTGGGAATAAGTAGAACGCCCCTTAATATAAGAGCTCATATGAAGTCCAAACTCGACTCGAACTCGATAACAATTTTCTAAACTCGAACTCGAGCTCGAACTGACGCTCGTTTGAAGCTTGAAAAAAGCTCGAACTCAAGCTCGAACTCAGAACTCGAATCAAGCTCGATCAAGGTACCACGCTCCATTTATATAGAGATTTATAAGGTTGGGACTATTATTCTTTGCCGGTGTGGGAATAAGTGGGCTGTCCCTTTATTATGTGTATTATATTAGTTACCAATGTAAATAGTCGTCATTATTTGTATTTTAACAACATATATGCATTTACAAACAAAACATGAAATCAGAAAAAAATTGAGTTCAATTTTTTTACAAATAGTCTCTTTACAATTCAATTTATTTATTAATAATTTTTACATTATATTTTACAAATATTTATAAAACTAATTATATATAAAAAAAAATCGAGTATCTCACGAGCTTATCGAGTCGAGTATTGGGTAGCTCAACTCGACTCGTTAGTATGTCGAGCCGAGCTCGAGTTCGAGTCGAGCCCACTCGAGTCGAGTGTTGACCGAGTTTTGACCGAGTCGATCTTGAGTACCTCGCGAGTTGTCTCGTCTCGTTTACACCCCTAACCGACATAGCCAACCAATCAAACTCAACGGCTCAACAATACCTCGATCATACATAAAACCGAACAATACAACTCAAACAAATACGAACTCATATCCAAAATACAAGCCGCAACCCGATAATTAATGTAACCGATCAATAAACCCAACGGTTCCACAATATCCCGATTACACACAAATCCAACAACCCAAACCAATCAATCATGAACTCATAACCATAATACGATTCCACAATCCGAAAATCATATCAACAATCATATTAAACCAACAAGGGTCTAACATTAACGACTCCAAATTCAATCTTACATACGAACGAGTTTCCTCCTTGTAAATTCATAATCAAAACCAATTACCGATTATTATCATCAATTCGGACAATCCAATTGATTCAACATTATAGATAATCATATTCCAAGGGTTTCAAATAACTCAGTCATTCGATTTGAACACTTGTTCAATACGTATGAATTTCCAAATTCAAAGATGAATAATAATCTTATCAACCTCGGAATCATATTCGTATTCCTATACGAATATTGTACCAAAACACATGACTTATTTTGAGATATGAATATTCCATATTCATATTCAAAACACCAACACCTCCTAAACATATTCATCAAACCATATAATCCAAGAGTTCCTTAAGAACACAATTTATTCCGAAATCATGTTCATAATCCATAAAACAACATAATCCGATGTGTTCTAACATCTAGACAATCCGTATTCGTACTTCAAGATGCATATTATCATGTTCTTCAACATACAGTTCTTCTAACATCAAGAATCGAAACATTACTACTAAGAACACCAAGAACACTATGATTCTATAATCATAACCAATATAATCAAGGCATAGATTATCATATCATCATCCTCCTTTAACAAAATTCCCGTGAATATCAAGAATCATCACAACAACTCCATAAACTAGCACCATACGAATTAATCATCAACAATAACATCAAAAATCCGAATTGAAAGAGAGGATTATCCAACATACCTCTTAGAAGATGAAAAACACAAGTAACCACCTCAAGAATCATCAATATCTCTTCTTCTCAAGCTCCAAATCCAAGTCCTTAAGCTCATAATCCACTTAGAAGGACCAAGAATCCATCTCTGGGTGTTGAAGGGCGAAAAACGAAATGAAACTCCGAAGAAAAATGAAATAATGGGCATCCACTTTTATAAACTTCCAGCTCATTACGTACGTAACATGCCAAAGTTAACATACGTAACCAACATTTACGTACGCTATCTGACTTTGGTAGCGTACGTAACGACAGTCCAGAGGCTCCTGACTCATTTCTTTCACATCCTTACGTACGTAACACATTCTCCATAATGTAAGTAATACATACGTTGACTTGCTACAGTAACATACTCGTTAACGTACGTAACTTACTACTCATAACGTACGTTAACCAAGGGTTTACTCGCCCATGCACGTTCTCCGCCGAAAGCTACCGACACAGGGCCCCACATGCCGACCACAACTCGGTCCTGTCCGATTCCCTTTGTTACGTATGTAATGCCTTATGCACAACGTACGTAAAACATAGAAATTAGAGTACATAAGTCCTTACCCTTAGCGTATGTTAAGGGCTCTATACTTAGCCAAATCCAGCTTTTCCAGTCCATTTCGACATACTGGATACGTATACTCACATACTGAATACATATACTCATCCCAAAAATATTCTCATACGATACTCCTGATGTCCAAATCAGTTCAACCTGATACACCATATCCTCAATATAACTGTCAATCAAACACGTCAATTACACAACTATAACTGTCTCGGTTCTCAATTTATTTTATCCATACTATATAGACACCAAGCTATGCAGTATATTTCAAATAAAATAACGCGAAAAATTTATACTGAAAATCTGGGTATTACATCAACAACGCCTTTAAGGCTAAAAGACTCAGTAGACTGATTTGGTCTTTCAATAAATATATACAACTCAATCTCAATGCATGCCCACGCAGGGGTCAAATACAACACACTCCCATACAACGGGGAAAAAATACTGCAGCGGAAATAAAATACGACTGAACCAATACAACAATGTATGGGTCCTCATGTGATTAGTATCGTTCATCTTTTATCATCCTTCATGCCGATCCTGTGCTATGCTCTCCAAAACCTGAATGCAATACAGACATCCACCCCCCGATTACTCGGGGATTAGCAAAATTCCACTATTTTTCTAGTGCAAGTATATAACCATATGAAATGTAACAAACAATTGGAAATCACGAATCGGGTACGACAATTAACTACAAAAGCCTTACCGAGAAGTTTTATTAATTAGAAAGCAATCACTGGAGTGTTTGAAAATAAATTCCTCATCTCGGGGATTTTAAAAGTAGAAACCTTGTTGGACCTCAAGTCCTTAGTTAAAAAATAACCATTTCAAGATGAATAGGTCTCAGCCCAAAATCACTTTCCGTAAAATGACCTTTACAAAAACCGTTGGGATCTCAACCCAATTCTCATCAATTCACAGTACACGAGAATGATAGCAAGGTCCGTTTTCCAACATCAAAACCCACGACTAAAGGACTAAACAAAAATGACAAATATTCCAGTGTCATCCTAGCCGAGTAGGCCAATGAACAACTTACCTCTTACACATCTAGTTAATGCATGCAAAAATTATGAAACCACCGTTCAAAAACACTCGTTTCCGGAAACGCCATAACCAAAACACATTTGTAAAAATGCACCACCATTAACCGTCGATCCACCCCTCCGTGGACCCCTACCGAGACCCCGTAGGATCTAACCCATAGTGGTTAAAAGTAAAGTTCGTCGATCCACCCCTCTGTGGACCCCTACCGAGATCCCGTCGGATCTAACCCGTAGCGAGCATACACACACACCCATCACTCATGCAATACTAATATGCTAAGAATGTAAGTTCATTAGGAATACTTGCTAGAAATGGACACTTACCCGATGCAATTGTTATACTCAACACAATACCTCCATCATGAACAATCAATCACAATATAACAATACAATTAATGCTGAATAACCTAACTTGATGAACTCATAACCGATGAACATAGTATTAATTTTACAAACTCATGATTCGTTGAACAATGATAATCACCGAGTAACCTTCGTTTTAACCAATGTTTTATGAAACGTAGTTGTTCGGATTATATCTTTCAAAATATTTATGTTGTTTTAAGAAATTCTATCAGCATATCAATTTTTGAGAAGTTCTCCTTGATGATTGTTCTTGATAAATTCTCATCCGTTTGAACCATATGAATAATTGAGAACACCTTGAATGATAACCAATAATGAGTATAAATTGAAGTTAGTATGAATCTTTGAAATGGAATTAATACAAAGATAGTCGAATTAAGTGAATTGAATTTAGGATATCGATTCGCTGAACTAGACATCGATAGTTATGAGAATGTGTTATTGAATGGATTGTATCCATTACAAGATTGATTGTTCGAGTTTCGTTCATTTGACAAGGAAGGACAATTCTCGCCTCCGTATTGAGGCAAGTTATCTTGCTTGGTTATAATGATATTTGGATTCTTGTGATGATTATGCATTTCGTGTATGTGAAACACTTATAAATTTGTGATCCGTGGTTTGATATTATTCTTGATGATGTTTCGTTTTCATCGTGGGATTACATTCCCAAGTTCGTCACTTTCGAACCATTGATATCATTAATCCTTATTGTCATTTCGGTAAGTTTCTTGATCCTTAATCGGATATGTGATTTATTGAATTCGTTGTCATATTATATCGTGACATCTCCGGAATCATATCTGCATTCTGATTGGTCATTATGTAGGATTTTTAGCCAGGCACATATATAGTCATGCATGGATGTTTCCGTATTGGACTGTGCACACTAGACGTAGTTCGTGAGGCTAATTAGGTACATTGTCCCACGTATATCCTGGATTCCGTATACGGGGTGGACATGTGGGCGTACTGTGATGTCCATCATTGAGCCATACTATTTTGGTCGTTCATAGTCCATATATATTTGGATCTGTTCGACGTTTTGTGACTAACCGTTCATACGCCCGAGGGGTATGTTTGTTAGTTGGGTTGTTTTCCTTGAAATCTAATATATATGAATTGTATAATATCTTGAGAAATCATTTAGCATGTATATGTGACCCTGTGTTGGGCGAAATACTTGTGTTGTATTTTAGGCTGAGGAAAAGGCAAGGCACAGGAAGATCATGGTGACGACGAAGGGTTCGAAGGATACTAGTTTGGGGGCCCCAAGTCTTTTATTGTCCGATTTTGTTCGAACCGTGTAATTTTATCTTTCCGCTTTATTTTAATTGTGGACTATGTATTGTTATTTAAGGTATATTCCATCTCCATATGGATTATACTCGTATTTCGGATCCTGTGTGTAATGAGCCCGTTGGCCATACTACTGTGAACTCCTAATCGGAGTAAGTACTATGTATTGTGTTTCGATATCAAATTTATTATGTATTTAATCTGTATTTTGGGTATGGCCTGGTGGGTCCCAGTGTGGGGTCCACGGCACTATAATAGCCGCCTTTTTGGGGTGTTACAGAAGATGGTATCAAAGAGCACTGTCGTTTTTCTTTTTATTTTGAGTCTTTATGTATTGAGCTAGTATCAAGAGACCTTTGTGTCACGTGTGACCTGTGCAAGCGCCTGATCCTACGAGCCAAATGCGGTACGTACTTTTTGAGCCATGATTTAACTACTGGCATGATATTGATATCGGAATGGATCTCTTTGTTGATCTTGATATTTTGAGGATTTGTGGCAGGATTTATCTGATTGATAATTCGAAGTAAATTTTGGATTGATTATAGAATTGGAATTGTTCGATTCAAAGTCGATATGATATTCTGTGTGACACTCGTAGTGTCGATAATTCATTATGAATTGTTTTCTTGAATATGTAATTTCTTGTTGCTATTAACTTAGCATGAAATTGGATTGGTATCATAAACTGTACTTATGGTTATCTTTACGAATTGATTCTTTCAGTATGGAAAGAAATTTTAGAGGTTGTGGCAGACGGGGACGAGGCCGCGTAAGGGGCCGAATCCCAATACCACGAGCCAACAGGCGTGCGAATGCAGAGCATAGTTCCGTAGGTAGTGATTCGCCTTCTAGAGACCAATCGCACCACACTGGACGCGAGGATGCTCGTGTCGGTCCTTAGGCTGTGATGCAGGGCATGATGGCTCATATGACTCTGATGGGGCAGTAAATAGAAACTATGCAGAGAGCTGCTACCGACCAGCATCAGGGGCCACCTCCTGTACATGGCGGACCGGTGAGTCGGATCATCAGCGACATCTCTCGCCAGCGACCCCCGATCTTTGAAGGTTCCTCTGAGCCTGCTGATATCGTGAATTGGATTGAACACTTCGAGAAATTGTTCAATATGGTAGACAGTCCAATAGAGAATCACGTCTCCGTAGCAGCTTACTACCTGGGTAAGGGCGCCCACACTTGGTGGCTTTCGGTGAGGCCAGCTGATGGCGTATGTACTTGGGAGGAATTTAAGAAACTCATGCTAGACCGTTACTATCCGGGTCCTCTCCGCGAGGCAAACTATCAGAGTTGCTGAATCCAGACCCGTCCGAAGATGATGACGTACTATCTGCTGCCGAGAAATTCTAGGCACTTCTTCATTTTGCCGCGACGATTGTCCGAACAGAGGCCGATAAGATCAAATACTTTCTCAAAAGGCTTAAACCCCGAATGAGAATGCAGCTGTTGAACCATCATTGTGCGACCCTACCGGAGTTCATCGAGAAAGCTCTGGAGTATGAACTGACCGTGAAAGAAATTTCCAAGAAGCAACTGCAGTCCAACAACAAGAAATTCAGGAACCAGAACCAAACTGATAACCACCGGGGAACATTCAAGAGTCCCCAACTAGTGCCAAATCCTTCTGAACGGCAACCCATGGCGTCGAAGCCAACCGGATCGCAACCTCGAGCGGTCAGCCTATCTATTGTGTGTTATAACTGTGGAGACCATGGGCACATAAATTCTAAATGCCCAAGGCCATCCGTTGCATGCCATACTTGTGGAAAGAATGGACATCGTGCTCGTTATTGTAGGAGTGGACCAGGATGTACTCCAGCAGCACCTCATGCTCCAGTTCAGTCTTCCGTCCAGGACCGTGTACCTCCATCTGCTTCTTATCAGACTACCGTGGCAAACAGAGGGATGGGCCGTGGAAATCAAGCTGGTGCATCTAGTACCGGGGCTGCAAAACCCAGGGTCTACGAGATGAAGAAGGCCGACGATCCCGAAGCCAGCATGATTGCAGGTACTCTCAAGATCCGATCTCAGCCTGTCTGTGTTCTTTTTGATACTGGTGCTTCACACTCCTTTTTATCTACTTCTTGTTTGAGTCGCTTGCAATTAGATCATGTTACCAATTGTGAACCTTATATAATTGGTCTACCCGATGGTAGAAGAATTGTTGGGAATCGTGAAGTGCATAACTGTCCGATTCGAATGAACGACCGTGAGTGGTTGTCGAATTTAATTGTGGTCGATTTACCTAAAGATGATGTAATCTTGGGTATCGATTGGATGGACCGTCATGATGCCATACTTAGTGTCCGCAAACGAACAGTGACCGTCACATCTGATTATGGTGTTGAGTGTACTTTCCAAGGGTGACAATCCCAGCCATTCCGGGAGAGTCATTAGCGCTATGAAAGCAGTGAAACTGCTTAATAAGGGATGTATTGGCTATTGGTGTTTCATGACCAAAACAGTAGATCGACCAGTCGAATTGGCCAATATTCCAGTAGTCCGAGACTACCCAGACGTATTTCCAGATGAGTTTCCAGGCTTACCTCCACATCGTGATGTAGAGTTCAATATTGAGTTAGAGCCTGGTACGTCCCCGCTTTCAAAAGCATCGTATCATATGGCTCCGACTGAGATGTAGGAGCTGAAGAGCCAACTTGAGGATTTGACCAAGAAGGGATATATTCGACCTAGTGCGTCCCCTTGGGGAGCACCAGTGCTATTTGTATGAATGAAAGATAGATCCCTACGTCTGTGTATTGATTATTGTGAGTTGTACAGGATAACCATTAAGAACAAATATCCATTGCCACGTATTCATGACTTATTGGATCAGCTTCAGGGAGCTGCTATGTTTTCTAAGATCGACATGAGGTCCGGTTACCATCAGCTGAGGATTCGTGAGTCTGACATCTCGAAGACCGCTTTTTGTACTCGCTATGGGCATTATGAGTTCGTAGTGATGCCTTTTGGACTGGCTAATGCACCGGCAGTATTCATGGAGTTGATGAATCGAGTCTTTATTAATTATCTGGATCACTTTGTAGTCGTTTTTATTTACGACATTCTGATCTACTCTCATGACCATGAAGAGCATGAGCGTCATCTCCATCTAGTTCTCGAGGCGTTAAGGTGGGAGCAACTTTATGGAAAATTTTCTAAATGTGAGTTCTGGATGCGTGAAGTTATCTTTCTCGGACATGTGATATCAGTTGATGGAGTGCGAGTATACCCACAGAAGACAGAATCTATCCGAGACTGGCTACCACCAAAGAACGTTAAGGAAGTACGCAGTTTCTTGGGACTAGCAGGTTATTACTGACGGTTCGTGGAAGGTTTTTCCAAGATTGCGCAACCGATGACTAATCTGTTGAGGGAGGATAAGAAGTATTTATGGTCAGAGGCATGTCAGCGGAGTTTTGATGAACTCAAGAGTCGGTTGATTTCGGCACCTATTTTGGTTCTACCGAAAGGAACGGAAGGATTCGTGGTGCATAGTGACGCTTCTAAACAGGGCCTTGGATGTGTACTAATGCAGAACGGGAAGGTGATCTCCTATGCATCGAGACAGCTACGACCTTACGAGGTCAACTACCCCACCCATGATTTAGAACTTGTAGCCGTGGTGTTTGCTTTAAAAATCTGGCGTCACTATCTGTATGGAGTTACCTGGCAGATTTTTACCGATCATATTTTTACTCAGAAGGAGTTAAACATGAGGCAGAGAAGGTGGCTAGAACTCATCAAAGATTACGATATTGATATCCTTTATCATCCGAGCAAAGCAAATGTAGTTGCCGACGCGTTGAGTCGCAAAACAGTACAGGAGCAGATGCTTACCCGCTTGACAATTCAGCGAAAATTGCAATTAGAGTTGGTGAGGCCATAAATTGAAGTCTGGTTACAACGTATTCAAGGACAACTATGTACACTTGAGATTTCATTGTCCCTTGAGAATATAATTAAATCGAAGCAAGTTACGGATCCATTCTTATCTCGAATTCGGGATGAAGTAACTCAAGGGAAAGCACCTTCATTTGTGATCCACGAGGATGGATTGATATGCTTCAGGAATCGAGTTTGTGTACCCGCAGACGACTAATTAAGGAACTCTATCCTGAGAGAAGTTCATGCTACCCCGTACTCCATTCACGCGGGGTCTAGCAAAATGTATAAGGATTTAAAACAATATTATTGGTGGGGAAGTATGAAACGTGAAGTTGCAGAGTTCGTTTCGAGGTGTTTAACCTGTCAACAAGTTAAGATTGAGCATCAGCGACCCGCAGGAATGCTGAAACTGCTCCCGATTCCCGAGTGGAAATGGGAGGACATATCGATGGATTTTATCACTAGCTTGCCGACGAGTCGTCGGGGGATGAATGCGATTTGGGTGATTGTGGACCGTCTGACCAAATCAGCCCACTTTTTGGAGATAAAAGACACATGGGGACCCGAGATATTAGCCCAGCTATTTATCAAAGAGATTGTAAGGTTACATGGTACCCCTAAGAGTATTGTATCAGATCATGAAGGGCGATTCGTGTCACATTTTTTGAAAGCAGTTCATCCTGCGATGGGTACGCAATTTAACTTCAGCACAGCATTTCATCCATAGACGGATGGTCAGACTGAGAGGACTATCCAGACTCTAGAATATATGTTAAGGGCGTGCGCTCTTGACTGCAAATATGATTGGGAGGCCCAACTACCTTTTGTGGAATTCACTTATAATAATAGCTGGCACGCTTCGATTCAGATGGCACCTTATGAAGCATTGTATGGCCATCGTTGTAGTTTCCCTCTGTGTTGGGACGATCCATCTGAAACCTTGGGTACGGAACCCGATATGTTGTTAGCAGCCCATGAGAAGATCGCTCTAATTAGGAGTCGTTTGTTGACGGCTCAAAGCCGACAGAAGTCTTACGCAGACAACCGCCGATGACCACTTGAGTTCAAGGTCGACGACCATGTTCTAATGAAGGTGTCTCCTACTCGAGGTGTTTTTCGCTTTGGGAAGAGAGGTAAGCTGAGTCCGAGATATGTCGGGCCGTTTGAGATTTTTGAACGAGTAGGCAATCTAGCCTATCGCCTGGCATTGCCACCAGCTCTGAGCCGGATTCATAATGTGTTCCATGTCTCCCAGTTAAGGAAATATGTTGCTGATCTGAGTCATATACTTCAGTTCGATGAGATTGATATAGCAGAGGATCATTCGTACGAGGAGCGCCCCGTACGGATACTTGAGAGGAGGATCAAACAATTGCGGAACAAGACGATTCCCCTACTGAAAGTTCAGTGGTCACGACATGAAGTCGAGGAGGACACGTGGGAGACGGAGAGCAATATGCAAGAGAGGTATCCTGAATTGTTTACCCCTTAGTTTTGGGGACGAAACTCCTTTTAAGGGGGGGGGGGGGGGAGTATGTAATATCCGACGGAAATTCTTACCTATTGTTGTATTATTCGGATGATTCAATACTGTTGTAGTCTTGCTGCGTTTGTTTAATGTTTGTTGATGTTGAAATATATCATAATAGACTTGATAATAACTATCACTCGCTCTATGATTTGATTTCTCAACGTTGTATATATACGAGCATTTTTGGGCTAGTAATTCTGTGCTTAACGTACGCTAACCCTTTAGCATAACGTACGCTATAGTGTGAGATTTACGTACGTAAGGAGGTGCATTTTACGTACGTAATACTTGTAGTCATATCCGATCTCAACTTTCGGCGTGTGGGGTCGGCGTGATTCGAATATCTGATCTTTTGTAGGCAACCTAGTTGACCCACATTACGTACGTAAGGCTTCAAGCCATAACGTACGTAATGATGTTCATATTTCTGTTCAGTAACCTGTGATAGTGTATTACGTACATACACATTTAGTATAGCGTACGTAATGAGGCTAACATACGTTATCTGCATATGATAATGTACGTAGTGAACTGTGCTGTTATAAAAAGACAACTTGTGTCTTTCATTTTGCACGTCCAACTTCGATATTTCTCCAGTATAAACATCCCCCTGCCTCCCTAGATCACTTCTACCTTCTTCCAACTTGTGTTTGAGCTATACATCTTGGTTTGGAGCTTGTTGATTGGAAGTTTGGAGTCATTCTTGAAGCTCAGAGTGTGTTCTTGTGATTTTGGTGTAGTGTTCTTCATTTCTGAAGGTATGCTATATGATTCCACCCTATAGTTTCATAGTTAAACTGTTAGTGTTAGAGTATACTTCACCTAGTGATGAATTAATCAAGCTAAACATGTTTATAGTTGAACTTTTAACAACTTAATGATGAATATAATGATTAAGGGTTTTGTAGTGATGTATTCTTGATGCTTTAAATGGTAGTAATCATGGTTAATAGAAACTCACTCTTCTTGCTGAACTATTATCATCATTAAGACAATAATGATCCTTAGTTTCGTTGTAGATAGGTTGAGTTGTAGGATTGTTATCATTATATTGAAGCAAACCATCATGTTTAGGAAGATTCTAAAATAAATGAACTTAAGATCATCATCTAAATTGGTTGAACATTGAATCATATCAACATAAGATTTAATTCAGAGGTGTTTAATCCACCTTGATGATGATTTCATGATAGTCTTGTGATGAATAAATCGACTATATCATTAACCTAACTTGGTGAACTCATAACCGATGAACATAGTATTAATTTTACAAACTCATGATTCGTTGAACAATGATAATCACCGAGTAACCTTCGTTTTAACCAATGTTTTATGAAACGTAGTTGTTCGGATTATATCTTTCAAAATATTGATGTTGTTTTAAGAAATTCTATCGGCATATCAATTTTTGAGAGTTCTCCTTGATGTTTGTTCTTGATAAATTCTCATCCGTTTGAACCATACGAATAATTGAGAACACCTTGAATGATAACTAATAATGAGTATAAATTGAAGTTAGTATGAATCTTTGAAATGGAATTAATACAAAGATAGTCGGACTAAGTGAATTGAATTTAGGATATCGATTCGCTGAACTAGACATCGATAGTTATGAGAATGTGTTATTGAATGGATTGTATCCCTTACAAGGTTGATTGTTCGAGTAATCGATATTAAGTCGAGGACCGTTCGTTCGTTTGACAAGGAAGGACTATTCTCGCCTCCGTATTGAGGCAAGTTATCTTGCTTGGTTATAATGATGTTTGGATTCTTGTGATGATTATGCATTTCGTGTATGTGAAACACTTATAAATTTGTGATCCGTGGTTTGATATTATTCTTGATGATGTTCCATTTTCATCGTGGGATTACATTCCTAAGTTCGTCACTTTCGAACCATTGATATCATTGATCCTTATTGTCATTTCGGTAAGTTTCTTGATCCTTAATCGGATATGTGATTTATTGAATTCGTTGTCATGTTGTATCGTGACATCTCCGGAATCATATCTGCGTTCCGATTGGTCATTGTGTAGGATTTTTAGCCAGGCACATATATAGTCATGCGTGGATGTTTCCGTATTGGACTATGCACACGAGACGTAGTTCGTGAGGCTAATTAGGTACATTGTCCCACATATATCCTGGATTCCGTATACGGGGTGGACATGTGCACTGACACATTTCCAGATCGGGCGTACGGTGATGTCCATCATTGAGCCATACTATTTTGGTCGTTCATAGTCCATATATATATTTGGATGTGTTCGACGTTTTGTGACTAACCGTTCATATGCCCGAGGGGTATGTTCGTTAGTCGGGTTGTTTTCCTTGAAATCTAATATATGTGAATTGTATAATATCTTGAGAAATCATTTATCATGTATATCTGACCCTGTGTTTGGCGAAATACTTGTGTTGTATTTTAGGTCGAGGAAAAGGCAAGGCACGAGAAGATCATGGTGACGGCGAAGGGTTTGAAGGATACTAGTTCGGGGGACCCCAAGTCTTTTATCGTCCGGTTTTGTTCGAATCGTGTAATGTTATCTTTCCACTTTATTTTAATTGTGGACTATGTATTGTTATTTAAGGTATATTCCATCTCCATATGGATTATACTCGTATTTCGGATCCTGTGTGTAATGAGGCCGTTGGCCATACTACTGTGAACTCCTAATCGGAGTAAGTACTATGTATTGTGGTTCGGTATCACATTTATTATGTATTTAATCTGTATTTTGGGTATCGCCTGGTGGGTCCCAGTATGGGGTCCACGGCACTGTAATGGCCGCCTTTTTGGGGTGTTACAGTGTGTGTTCGAAAATGCTTTCCTGAAAATTTCATAAACTTGAGCAAGTTGTGGAAAATCAATTTTCGAAAATGTTTTGACTGTGCAATTAATCGGCGGCGTCGTGTGGACTTTGAAAATTGTTTGAAATTGGCGAGCCGCCCTTGAATTTTCAAATGGAACCCCAACGGTATTTGAAAGGGTTGTTTTAAAATACCTTGGACATTTTGTAAAATGTTACCGTCGTTGATTTTTTTGTAGTGTTGAGAGGATTTTCGAAAATAATTTTTAACGTATTGTTTTATTTTCAAATAATTCGACTACATGATTTTAAAAATCTTTCACACCATAAAATTTTTTATATTTCAAAGTACAATGCGATTTTTATTTTCAAAAATAAATAGTGAAAGATTAAGAATCTTACTCGGTTTATTGTTAGCGCACTTTAAGATGCAATGTGTGCGTAACGTGGATTTATCACTTAGAGTAAGAGACTAGAGATTAAACTAAAATGATTGCTTGTGAGGCTGAGTGATTTGATTTATCGTCGTGCTACCTTTCTTGCTAAGGAATTTTGGTTGAGTATTCAATTGTGTTTGGCATGAGTTGGACCTGCCTTCTAGCTCGTATGATGTTATTTGAATGAGATTGTTAGTTGTGGAAGTGATTAGTGCTAATAAGAATGGTTTGCCCAATTGAGAGCAGTTCGGAAAAACCTTCGAGGGTCATCTCGATGATGTCGAGTTCGAGGAACCTTGTTGTCTCGAATTACTATTTTTGTAAAGGTTTTTAAAACAAACGATTATGAACTATGGTTCTAGTCTTAATAAAACGGTCGAGGTATCAAAAGTACTTTCAAAATTTTATATTCGAATAAACATACAAACTCAAAGATTTTTAAATGATATTATTTAAATAGATACTACGTGAAGTTTTGAAAAGAATGGTAAAAATAATTGGCTACCATGTGTAGTATACTGTGTTCGTGATCGTAACGATTATGGTCGTTAATTTTCTGTTGATATGGCTATGTGATCCGTTAGTTACGACTGTAAGTTTCATTTGTTGCGATTGTAATTTTGAATTCGTGTAATTATCCGGAGTGGGCATTTTTATCGTGTTGCTATTAGATGCCTTATGTCGATATGTTGTGTTGCGTTGGCATTTTAGTGTATCGATTTGAGATGTTGGGTTTCATCGTGCTGAGTGGTTACTTGTTTAATATGCCGAGGGGCAGAGGTCGTGGTCGTGACCATGGTACATATGGTCATGGAGATCAAATGCGGGACCAAGAATATATTGTCGGTAAGTTTGCTATTCTAGCACCTCGCTCTCATTGTTTTGGTTTCACGGACGAAACCTCTTTTAATAGTGATAGAGTGTGATAACCATTTTTTTCGCTTCCGTATTGTTCGACTCTATCGACTCGTTTGTGTTCGTTGATACGTCTGACCTTGTGTTGTTTTTCGCCTTTGTCATTCGAGCGAGATTTGATATTGTTCCGGATTGATCTATTTATCGTTGTGATCTTTCCAAGTTCGGTTCGATTTCCTGTGAACCTTGTGCAAAATTGACACCTCGTGGTTCCTACAAGCTTATTGATGTCTTGATTTGAGGTGTGAACTTTAGAGTTGTTGTTTGATTGTTGCTGTTCGATCATTATTATTCGATCGTTGTTGTCCGATTGTTATTATTTGATCTCGTATTGTGATTATTGTGCGTCTGGGCCACTTCGTAATTTTCTTAAATTTTGGGAAATTATCTTCGTATTTGATCTTCCAATCTTTGCTTTATTGAAATTTCATACTTTTTCAGCGTTAGACTCGTGTTTTGATTGTTGTACTGCTCGGGTTAATAAACAGTAGTAATTCATGTTCGTTGCATTTCGAAAACATTCCTGCGTATTGAATCGGACTATAGTAGTTCTGTACTGCATGGAGCTTTTGTACACTATCACCACCCGATAACATGTGTTATCTAGGGTTGCCTTTATAACACACCCTATCCGCTCACGGATATTACACGCCGTAGAACCTTTCCTCGAGGATCTACCAGGGTGGTAACAACATCGAACATCTCAACAATGCCTTTAAGAATAAAATGACTCAGTAGACCGATTTGGTATTTCAATAAATAAATACAACTCAAACACATTACATACCCACGCAGGGGTCAAATACAACACGCTCCCGTACAACGGGAAAGAATACTGCAGCGGAAATAAAATACAACTAAACCAAACAATAATGTACGGGCCCTCATATGATTAGTATCAATCATCTTTCATCATCCTTCGTGTCGACCCTATGTTATGCTCCCAAAACCTGAATGCAAAGACAGACATCCATCCCCCGAATACTCGGGAGTTAGAAAAACTCCATTGTTTTGCTAGTGCAAGTACAAAGTGCAAAATACGAGTCATACAATTCACATTCCATGAATAACAATAACCACGAATCCTCAAAAAGCCAAACGTAACGAAAAGTACTTTCCGAGGCAAGAGTTTGGAAAAAACATTCTAAAACATAAAGATCACAGATCAAGGGAAAGAATTTACAAGACGGTTTAATAACCCATCGGGAGTTTTAGTAGAAAACAATTTAGGATTATCGAATCCTTCTCTTTCCAAAGTCAACAGGGGTCACAGCCCAAAGGTTTTTGTTTTCACAAATAGAAAACTGACAACAATTCACAAGGCCAAAACCCAAGTCACGTGTCCTCGACGGACATAAAATCAACACTGCATAATCACACACAAGCATCGCCTAGGACCGGGACGAAGCCACGAATCCCACTCGAGGCCTCTAAGGACCCTCCTGAGCTGGCCATATCATAAAACATATCAAGCACATGCATTGCCTAGGACCGGGACGAAGCCACAAATCCCACTCGAGGCCTCTAAGGACCCTCCCGAGCTGGCTAGCTAAACAAATCACAACATCTCACGGTTAGATAAATTACTTGTTGCATCCTGGCCACATGATCACATGCCATGTGCCACCGTAGATTATCTTTGGCGCTCACAGTTGGATCAATCACTTGTTACATCTTGACCACATGATCGCATGCCATGTGTCACCGTAGTTTATCTTAGGCTCTCTTAGTTGGATCAATCGCTTGTTGCATCCTGGCCACATGATCACATGCCATGTGCCACCGTAGGCCCCGCCCACATCCACACAATCACACACATAGCACAATGCAACAAAGATATCCAAACAATTCACCCACTGGCATCAAACACTAAGAAAAACACCACGTCAAACCACAATGCACCGAAATGAAGCCATATACGTACACACGCATTACCAAGCATAACATCAACACCAAACATATCCAAAGGATTCACGTAGTCGCTTACAACCCACACAATTTACAAAGCACGCGCGTTTTGAAAGTGAGCCGTTAACGAGGCTAAACCTAATCTTTTGAAAGTTCAAATCTAACGATCAAACAAACACATAGAGACGATCACTAATTATCATATCCACAAAACAAGAATTGTATGGACAAGGTATTTGCCTAGGAATCGGCACGCAAGTATTCCAACGAATGCAGTTCAACCGGGAAGCTTCGAAACGCCCGATGCCATCGAAAAGGAAGATGAGGACGAACGGAAGGGTTCAACACAGTTTCTTCGCAAGAAACTCGACCCTAACATCATATAATTAATAAATCAATGATCATAGAAGGAAGAATAATCGTAGAACGCCCGAAAACCCCTCTATGACATTCTACCGGACACCTTCAAGGCGTCGATCAAGAACTCGACCAAAACAACGAATCGATATGATCCAACCATTGAATAACAAGGGAAATGATATAATACATATAAATAATCATCAATCCATCACAATCCTAAGTTAAATCGGATTAAAGGGATGAAAACAACCAAAACACCCAAATTCTCCAAAACTAGATTTCTAGATAATCTGACCTGATTTGCTCCATCAAAGGATGTTATAGGATGCATGATTGATGATATGAACTCCAAGACTTCGTGGATTTAACACCTGACATCATCCCTCCATGATCATCAAAGCTCCAGCTGTTAGGCGTATTTTTATACGCTTATTTATCATTATTTAGTATTATTTTGGCGAGTAAATTTGCATAAATGAGCTCTTAATGCCTTAATCTTGTATGTTTGTCAGAAGATTAGAGTTCGGATGCTAAAACGAGGTGAAACGGGCGAAAACGGCGAATTTTGGCCGTGGGCGCAAAGACAGAAGGCAACCGGCGGGCACGAGTAGATCGCCTCTGTGCCGCGGCCTGATCCCAGTGAGCCGCGGCCCCGGACGTAACACTGGGCCTTGATTTTAACACAGACGCCATGTGCCGCGGCACAGATTAAGTGAGCCGCGGCACACAAGGCGGTTTTGGTGTGCTCCGCGCGGATTTGGGCCGTTTTGAAGCCAGTTCTCGACCTACTCACACGGACGCGTTTTAGAGGCTGAGGACGACTATAAATAAAGTTTTTGGCACTGTCGCCGGGGACTGAAATTTTTGCTAATATCGATTTCAGTATTTCTAGTCTTAGTTTGAACGTTTTTATTTACTTATTTTCATGTATTTAATTTTATTTATTTAATTGTTTTTCCTTTCAGGATTTTTTTCGGGTAGTGCATGAGAAAACTCGGTAACAAAGGCCTACTACCTTTGAATTCCGAACTCGAGCGCACTCTTAGGAGAAATAAGAAGGAGAAACGAGAGCTACCGACAAAAGTCAACATGGCCGAAAATATCGAAATTCATGGAGGAAATAATATTGTGCAGCAAGCTCAACCGGAAATGGCACTTCGAGATTATGCTATGCCGCAGATCAACGCGAACTTTTCGGGGATTCGGCGTCCCACTATCCAGGCGAACAATTTCGAAATCAAGCCTGCTATTATTCAGATGGTGCAGGCGAGACAATTCTGTGGATTGCCGAATGATGACCCAAACGCACATATTACTTCTTTTCTCGAGATTTGTGATACGTTCAAGAACAATGGTGTCACCGACGATGCTATCCGATTACGGCTTTTCCATTTCTCTTTGAGGGATAAAGCGAAATTTTGGCTGAATTCCTTACCGCCGGGGTCGATCACAACATGGGCAGAGTTAGCGCAAGCCTTCCTTGCCAAATTCTTCCCACCTTCTAAGACGGCGAGACTGAGGAACGAGATCACTACTTTTGGTCAGTATGACATGGAATCGCTCCACGAGGCGTGGGAGCGATACAAAGATTTGTTACGGAGATGCCCACATCACGGCCTTCCAGACTGGCTTCAAATTCAGACGTTCTACAATGGTTTGAGTGCCTCTACACGCACTCTCGTGGATGCAGCCGCCGGTGGAGCTTTGATGGGAAAGACGATGGCTGAAGCACACTCGTTGTTGGAAGCTATGGCCGCTAATGCTTATCAATGGCCATCCGAACGAATAACGCCGAAGCGAGTTATGGAAATTTCGAGTAATGACCCGATATCTACATTGTCAGCCCAAGTCGCAGCATTAACGCAGCAGCTTCAAGCATTTTCGCATGCTCCTTCCCCCGTTACCATTGAGTCTTGCAATTGGTGTAACGGATCTCACCCTAGCACGGAGTGCCAAGTCGGAAACCCGTTTGAGCAGCCCCAAATTGAACAAGCTCAGTTCGTAGGGAACGGAAACCGGCAAAATAATCCGTACTCCAACACATATAATCCGGGATGGCGTAATCATCCCAACTTCTCATGGAGAAACGGACAGAACTCGAACCAGCCTCCGTTCACTCAAAACCAATAGCAGCCTCCTCCCACTCCAAAAGTTTCTCTCGAGGAAGCAATTGCGAAATTGGCAGCGAATACGAGTCAATTCATGTCCCTTACTGAAGCAACATTGCAAAATCATTCCGCCTCCATTCGCAACTTGGAAGTCCAGCTGGGCCAGACTGCTAATGTGTTGACAGCCCGCCCGGAGGGAGCATTGCCAAGTACAATCGAGACAAATCCTAGAGAAAGTCTAAATGCGATCAGTTTGAGAAGCGGGAAGGAGGTGTTTGACCAGCCCGAGAGGAGTGAAAAGAGAAGTGAAATTGAGGAGAAGAAAAATTTAGCGACGGAGAAATCACAAGATTGGAGACCTTCGATAACGTTTCCGGATAACCCGAAGGCATATGTGCCACCCGTCCCGTTTCCGCAGAGATTACAGCAGAAAAAGGCGGACAAGCAATTCTCTAAGTTCCTCGACGTGTTCAAGAAGCTTCATATTAACATTCCATTTGCCGACGCGTTGGAACAAATGCCAAGCTACGTTAAATTCATGAAAGAGATCTTGTCAAAGAAAAGAAAACTCGAGGAGTTTGAGACAGTCGCCTTGATGGAGGAATGCAGCGCGATTCTTCAGAAGAAGCTTCCACCAAAATTGAAAGATCCAGGAAGTTTCAACATACCGTGCACCATGGGAAATCTCTCTTTTAATAAGGCGTTGTGCGATCTCGGTGCTAGTGTTAACCTCATGCCTCTGTCCATTTTCAAAAAGCTGGGAGTTGGAGAAGCAAAGCCGAAGACGGTCTCCTTGCAATTAGCGGATCGATCTATTAAGTATCCGAGAGGAGTGATTGAGGACGTGCTAGTAAAAGTGGATAAATTTATCTTTCCAGCGGATTTCATTGTTCTCGACATGGAGGAAGATCAAGATATCCCGATTATCTTGGGACGACCATTTTTAGCGACCGGCCGAACTCTTATAGACGTGGAAAAAGGGGAATTAACTCTGAGGGTTCAAGATGAGCATGTCACGTTCCAAGTGTTCAAATCTTTTCCATGTCCGGGAGGTGTTGATAAAAGCTCACAAATTGGAAGTGTAGATGCCGTTGCTAAAGAAAGACACCAGAAGAATCGTCGGTCGAAAGACTCATTTTCGGATGGTCCGACTTCTGAGAAAGATGTAGAAAGAGTCGCATATCTCAAGCATGTGGACATGCCATCATCGCCATCAGACCAACCACACTCGGACAAGTCTGCTGCTGTCATAAAGTCATTTTTGAAAGAGGGAAATAAGCCGGAAATCAAACGGACATCTAGTCATGAGAAAAACAGGTGTTTCGGGAAGTTGTTCTCGTCAAAACCTTTCCGCAACCAACATTGGGTGTCCGAACCGGAAATCAAATCGTTAATGACCGATGGTCAAAATTTTAAAAACCATATTAACGGTTCGATGAACGGGGCGGAGATCAAATGGAGTTTGCGAAAAGCGAACTGATTTTTTTTAATAGGTCCGGCTGAAGACTATAAACTTAGCGCTTCTCGGGAGGCAACCCGAGTTCGTAGTTGTAGATTTTTGAGTTTCTGTATTTTTCTTGCATTCTTGAATTTTTATTTTTCATCATTTTGTGCTTTGATTTTCTTTTACCTCTCGCTCTTGACGTGTTCTTCTTAAAATTCTGTGGAGGAAAAGTCCCAGTGGAGAAATTCATTACTGAGCCGCGGCACACACAAATCGAAAGGGAGAGCTAAACTTTCTGTACTCTGTGCCGCGGCACAACATTACTGAGCCGCGGCACACTTGAGTCCTGAGCCGCGGCACACGAAAGCTAAGCCGTGGCCCACAACAAAACAAATGAGCAGGTAAAAGGAACTGTACTCGGTGCCGCGGCTCACTTGAGTTGTGCCGCGGCACACCATGCGGAATTTGAAGATCCCATGTATCTTATAACTCTCATTCGGCCGACTACCCAGGTAAGTTTCCCTTTTCTTCCTTTCCCTCCCCTTGCGCGCGCGATCGGCCAAGAGACCTTCTTCTTCTTCTCGTTCTCTTCTTGCAATTTTCTTGCACTTTTCGCAATCCAAGCAAGGTATGTCCAAATCTCTAATCTCAAATTGTTCTATGAATTTAAATGTGAAGTTGTGTTATGCATTTGATGGTTGAATATGTTTATTTCCTTCAAAAGTTCTATGATGGTTAAGTGGAGGACATGATGTTTTGATCGATTTTTCATGATTATTTTGGATTATGAATGAGTTGAATGTGTCGTTTGTCACGACGAATGAGTCGTGTTTTTGTTCTTGGGGATTTAATGGAGGTATTGCCATATTTGTTCTTCAAGTGAACTCTTGCCCTTTAAGTGTTCGATGAAATGTCTGAATGAAAGATTTTCTTTGTTAAGGCAATATTTTGAATCTATGTGCAACGTATTCGTTCTGGAATTACAGCAACCCCAACCCGTACGTCTAGTGTAAACGTTATGATTCAATTTCATTTTTCTCTCACGGATGTGCTATCTTGTTAAATTCTTGATTTACGGCTGGATATCTTTAGCCGAGTGTGTGAGAGCAGGCCCGCCGGGCCAACCGGCGTGAGGCGAGGCGTCTGGCAGCGAGGGACGCCTACCATCAGGATCACCTTGCCACATGGACGGCCCACATTTTGCATCCGGACGGGCCATTTATTGCACCTGCTCGGACAGCCACACCACCCTCCTCGCCGGATGATGCCAGCACCAGCTCGTGAGAGGACTGGAGGGGAGTACTTGACCTTTTTATTCTATTGCATATTATATTTTGTCCATTGAGGTCAATGTACGTCCTAAGTTTGGGGGGGTTTACTTTCTGTCGCTACATTCATTGCTGTACTTATTTCGTTACACTTTTCATTACTTTTCGTTATTTTTTTTGTCGATAGCCTTGCTTGTCTTGATTTTACTCTATTCGTGAATTTTTCGTGCTTCTATTTGTGTAATACTGATGTTACGACACTGTTTTTCTCTCTGAAGAAACGGTCGAGTTTTAGTCGAGTTGTAGTCAGTGATTTCTGTTTCTGCTAAGTCGTCATTTAGGTCTGAAATTTTTTCGTGATTGTAGAGGTCTTGGCGGATAAGAGAAGATACATACGTGTTTTAAAATCACTGTCGATACGTTTGGTTATATTTTTCGGTTAGCTAGTCGTCCAGTTACATAAGTCGTGTTGGCGCTTAGATTGAGTTTAGAGTCGGTCAGTTTTTCCCAAAAGTCGAGATAATATTTGTTCTATGATGGGAAGTCTAGTAACCGGGGGTATTCACGTGACCCGTTGTTCACTCTCGCGTAAAACGATGACCCTGATTAGACTTGATTTAGAAATTTCACATGTGCCGATGATAGGGAGCCTAGTAACCGGGGGTACTCGCGTGACCCGTTGTTTACTCTCGCGTAAAACAGCGACCTTGATTCGGACATGCGGGAATTAGCTATTCGAGTTGTTTCTCCACTGTGGAGGGGAACTTAGTAACTAGAAGCATCCATGTGCCCCATGAGTGTCTTTTACGTCAAACAGTTTCCCAATACATGAGAATGGAAGTTCCACCCTAGGATTATCCCGATGAAACATCCCGAGATCCGAACCTAGTGGTCAACTCGAATCAATTTCTTGAGCGTATATATAAGGGAATATTGTCCGAGGGTTATTTGTTATGAAACTCGTGAAAATTTTGCCATTAGACTGTGGAACGGGGTGAACTAGCTTGTTTATTTTAACCTTTCATATTGACGGTCGATTTGATTCGCTTTTGTTAATCTTTGAGCTGGATTTTCTTCATGAACGAGTGATTAGGACTGAACTTGGTTACTTTGTGGAATCAGTGTTCTGAGTGTAGCCCGCTATTACGATACTCGTATTATTCTGAGAGAATTTCAGGATAGTATTGATTAGGTTGAGCACTATGAGTTGCACGATTATTCAAGATATTCTTTTGATGAAATTAATTCTTTTTGCTTGAGGACAAGCAAAGACTTAAGTTTGGGGGTATTTGTTAGGCATATTTTTATACGCTTATTTATCATTATTTAGTATTATTTTGGCGAGTAAATTTGCATAAATGAGCTCTTAATGCCTTAATCTTATATGTTTGTCAGGAGATTGGAGTCCCGATGATAAAACGAGGCGAAACGGGCGAAAATGGCGAATTTTGGCCGTGGGCCGCGGCACAGGAAGGCAACCAGCGGGCACCAGAGTAGACTGTACTCTATGCCGCGGCACAGTCCAGGTGAGCCGCGGCCCAGACGTAACACACAGCACCTAGTTTTTAACCTAGACGCCATGTGTCGCGGCACAGATTAAGTGAGCCGCGGCACACAAGGCGGTTTTGGTGTGCTCCGCGCGGATTTGGGCCGTTTTGAAGCCAGTTCTCGACCTACTCACACGGACGCGATTTGGAGACTGTTGAGAGCTATAAATAAGGGTTTAAGACCCTAATTAATTATCTTTGGAATCTTTGGAGGCTGGGGAAAAGAAGGAACACAGAAGATTATCACAGAAGAGAGATCAAGGGCAGAGGGCGGAAGCCAGAAGAACGGAGGAATCCGAGCTCTTCATCTGCGTTTGATTTTCATGCTTTTATTTATTAATTATGTATTTTCATTATTTAGCATGTCAGGTTAAAACCCTAATCTAGGAATTTGATGAAACCTACGTTTTGACGGATTTACTTGAGATTATCTATTTAATTCCCTTTTTGTTGAGTTTTCCCAATTGTGTTTAATGCTTTCAATTATCTGGCCAATAGTTGTATTGTTTTAATCATTCAATTCGAATCGGGAGAGGAGAGTTGGTGAGGAACTATTGGTGAGGACCGTTTTATCTTGTGAGATAGGAATATACTCATAGGAACTACGTGGCCTTTTGGAGATTTTATGCTTTTTGCCTATTGACGAATTAATTCACCTAGGGATAGAGTGCGTTATTCGCCTTTAGAAAAATCTATTGACCTCGGGAGAGGCGGTAGAGTATATTAGCAATCTTCGCCTTCAATAAATTGGGAAAATCATTAATTTCAGATAATCGAGAGTAAATTCGGATAAACCAAGGTGGATTCAGAATCCTAGACTTATTCATCATTTGATTCTCTTTCTTCAGCGATCATTTTTACTGTTTAATCTTTTATTAATTTTCTTTAGTAATTAATTGCTACCCAAAGTTCGATTGTTCAAATAAAACTGGAATACATAAAAATCGGTAGTTAGTGATTCAGTCCTCGTGGGAACGATACTCACTCATCACTCTATTACTTGTATACGATAACGTGCACTTGCGTTCAAGAAAAATCGCAACACCAGCCGCGGAAGAGGATGAAACGGGTGAGAAAAATGATGAAAAACCCGTCTGCTGGGACTTAAATACACAGTCTGCCGGACGCCTTACGAACGTAATCGGTCATGGCTTATGTACGTAACCATCCATGGCCGAACTAACTGCCCAGAAATGCCGGCATCGTTACGTACGTAATTGTCGGGACCTTCCGGCCGTAACTCAGCCAGGGCTGGCCTGGGCCCAACCTGCCCGGCCACGACTCGGCCGGGACCAACACCGACGGCCCGGACGACCCCGAAACCCGAACCTGAATACGAATCGAAGATACGGTTACGAAGTACTCGCAAAGACGAATTCGAGCACTATGAGAACACACGATTCCGACCACCCGAAGGCTCGAAATTCGACAACGGAAAGTAATTACCCCAAACTTTGGGAAATTATGAAAATGGCCCAACACGTCCGAAATACACGATACACGATCGAAACACCAAGCCGAAGCTCGCAACATGAATAATAACATTAAATGAACTTACGAGAAACTCGAAACAACAGTTTCGGAGGAGATTCGCAAAAATCGAACTCAAGTGCGGAAAAACCGCTTAAGAACACGGAACTCAACAAAACGATACCGAAACGAACTCGGATGACAAAAAGTGCTGAATTAAATACTCTCGGAATGACGAGCGAGTCGTCAAAACGGGCTCCCGCCGAAAAAAAAAAAGAAAATCACAGAAATCCGAAATTGCGGGTATTACATTCTACCCTCCTTAAAAGAAGTTTCGTCCCGAAACTTAAAACAAGTAGGGAGAAGCAATATACCACCAGAAATATTTCAATGAGATACACAAGAATGCGTAACTAACGCCCAATGGCGAAACATTACAAACAACGTAAAAAAATATACGGCGTGCACACACGCTGCAAGACGACCAACACAACACCACCGATAGAGACATAATAAAACCAACAAGCGACAAGCGTCATCAAACAGATAATACAACCAAGTCTATTATCCGAACAATCACAAAACACAAAGCACCCATTACAAGAAAACGCGCACAGTCAAGAAAACAGAAATAAACACACAAACGATCCACAAGGACAACCACAAACAATTCGGACTACGCCGAAATCCTCAAAAACTACACTAGGCATTTCTGTGTCCTTTCGGAGCAGAGACGCAACCTCAATCCCCAAATCTCTCAGTTACCATCTCGCAATGCACGGCTCGGTGACCCACCCGGCCACACTCGAAATAGCTGACTAACGGTGAACGACAATTCTTCGCGGTACGAGATCAGGCAACAAGAGTCAGACAACCCCGATCGAACAACAACAACCGAACAACAATGATCGAACAACAACGATCAAATAACAATGATCGAACAACAACGATCGAATAACAATGATCGAACAACAATGATCAAATAACAATGATCGAACAACAACGACCGAACAACAATGATCGAATGACAACAGTCGAACAATGACTTCGAAGTCCCCACTTCAACTCCAGACATTAAAAGAACTGGTAGAAAGTGAAAGATGTTACTTCCGAACAAGGTTCACAAGAATCGAACCGAACTCGAAAAAGTCACAATGATAAACAGATCGATCTAAAACAAGGTCACAACCAGTTCAAACGATGACAACCGAGACATCAAACAAGTTCAAAAAGTATCGACGAACACGTGCAAGTCGATAGAATTTAGAAGGAGAAACTGCAGAAGTCAAAAATAGTACGGGTATTGCATCCGACCTCTTATAAAAGAAATGTCGTCCCTGCAACTCACAACAACGGAAACAAGGTAACAACACAAAAAGCAACCGACAGAAAAATCTCCCATGGGCCTCTCAGAGCCGATCCTGATATCTGTGCTGAAGCGCGAACTCCAAAAGTCTCGGTAGCCAATTCGCAAAACTGAATTATGTATCCCTCAAGTCCACACTTGAAATGCGTTACTGACGAGAAGGACAGTTTACACATGCATGGCCCGACACATCACGGTTGAAACACCTCGGCTCGGCATACTGAAAATACAAATGCTAGATACAATGGGGCATAGCGTCGCAAAACAACATAGCGGAGATGCCAACTCAGCACAACAAAGAATCATAACACATATCATATACAACGATTACCATCGTAAAGTAATACACACACAAACACTACAGCAACGACGATATCGTTTGGCGACCTCAACGACCCGAATGATAACCAGCACATAATTACAAACATCATGAAATAATCACACATGTACACAAACATACAAATCCAAGCTTTAACAGCTCACACAGGTGCGATAACATGCAAACCACCACGAAATGACAACATTAAAGATCATCATCACACCTCCCACAAAGGGCTAACAAAACATATGTGTGGCGAACGATTCAACGTTCACACCACCAATTCAATTATAACTCGGAGGGCTCACACCCTAACGACAATACTAACATCATAAACACCTTCTCAGACCACAAGCAGGAAGTGATAGGTTTTAAAAACGAAAACCACCTTTTTGAAAACAATTTGGAAACACCGGTAGATCTTGAGTATCACCTTACAAAAAGTAGTACAAACACCATTATCGAGACTTGAAAACCATTTTGCATTCGATAAAAATGAGGACACTTTCTTTTCGTGAAAAACTTTCGGAAATGTTCGACCCTCGGGCCTAAGCAAAAGCATTTCTAAATCATTGAAAATATCTCAAAACATTTTTGGGCATTCTTGCCCATCGAGGTAGAAGAATTTTGAAACATATTGTGGCACCTTGGAAGTACCACAAGAAAACAATTCATTTTAAAAGTACGTCTCGAAATTTATTTTCTATGATACTCAAGGTTTTCAAAAATAACTCAATGGGCAAGAATGCCCAAAAATGCTCATGTAACAATATTCGTTTAAACATATTATAATATACGCATCAAATCATACAAAATCAAGACAATACATGTCTTTTACCGGAAAACAGACAATCACATCGCAGTTCAAACTTGCTTAGGACCGGGGCTAAACCACTGGTCCAGTTGAAGCCCCTATGGACTGAGTAAATCGCACCCATATACATTTCCATACCATATTGAGCACAAGGTTTCACGAAAACACTTGCAAAAAAACAAATCAGTTTGAAATATACACGCAGCGGACGAAACCAACAGTCAAGAATACATAATCAGCGACACCATTCCTCATATAAACAAAATATGAGAGTCAAATAACCACATATCACGAAATAAAAATCCATATGAGGATTCCGTCACTTAACACATAATCATACCAGTAGCTCGCATCAGACGAGGCACAATAACAAAGCAGGGAGACTTACATTCACAGGTCGCACGAAGATGATGATCGCCCCATGATACTAATCACGACCAACCAACTCAGACGACGCGTCACGACACGACTCAGTCAGACAAAATCCAACGAGACAAAACTCAACAGATACAACTTGACGCGACAGCCTAGGTTTCCACAACCTAAGCTCTGATACCATTTATGTAACACCCACAATCCGCTCAGGGATATTACACGCCGTGGAACCTTTCCTCAAGGATCTACCAGGCTGGAAACAACATCGAACATCTCAACAATGCCTTTAAGGGTAAAATGACTCAGTAGACCGATTTGGTCTTTCAATAAATACATACAACTCAAACACATTACATGCCCACGCAGGGGTCGAATACAACACGCTCCCATACAACGGGAAGGAATACTGTAGCGGAAATAAAATACAACTAAACCAAACAATAATGTACGGGCCCTCATGTGATTAATATCGATCATCTTTCATCAACCTTCGTGCCGACCCTGTGTTATGCTCCCAAAACGTGAATGCAAAGATAGACATCCACCCCCCGAATACTTGGGGGTTAGCAAAACTCCATGTTTTGCTAGTGTAAGTACAAAGTGCAAAATACGAGTCCTACAATTCACATTCCACGAATAACAATAACCAGGAATCCTCAAAAAACCAAACGTAACGAAAAGTACTTCCCGAGGCAAGAGTTTGGGAAAAACATTCCAAAACCGAAAGATCAGAGATCAAGGGAAACAATTTACAAAACAGCTTAATAAACCATCAGGAGTTTTAGTAGAAAACAATTTAGGATTATCGAATCCTTCTCTTACCAAAATCAACAGGGGTCATAACCCAAAGGTTTTTGTTTTCACAAATAGAAAACCGACAACAATTCACACGGCCAAAACTCAAGTCACGTGTCCTCGACGGACATAAAATCAACACGGCATAATCACACACAAGCATCGCCTATGACCGGGACGAAGCCACGAATCCCACTCGAGGCCTCTAAGGACCTTCTCGAGCTGTCCATATCATAAAACAAATCACGCACATGCATCGCCTAGGACCGGGACGAAGCCACAAATCCCACTCGAGGCCTCTCAGGACCCTCCAGAGCTGGCTAGCTAAACAAATCACAACATCTCACGGTTAGATCAATCACTTGTGGCATCCTGGCCACATGATCACATGCCATGTGCCACCGTAGATTATCTTTGGCGCTCACGGTTGGATCAATCAGTTGTTGCATCCTGACCACATGATCGCATGCCATGTGTCACCGTAGTTTATCTTAGGCTCTCACGGTTGGATCAATCGCTTGTTGCATCCTAGACACATGATCACATGCCATGTGCCACCGTAGGCCCCGCCCACATCCACACAATCACACACACAGCACAATGCAATAAAGATATCCAAATAATTCACCCAGAGGCATCAAACACTAAGAAAAACACCACGTCAAACCACAATGCACCGAAATGAAGCCATATACGTACACACGCATTACCAAGAATAACATCAACACCAAACATATCCAAAGGATTCACGTAGTCGCTTACAACCCACACAATTTACAAAGCACACGCGTTTTGAAAGTGAGTCATTAACGAGGCTAAACCGAATCTTTTGAAAGTTCAGATCAAACGATCAAACAAACACATAGAGACGATCACTAATTATCATATCCACAAAACAAGAATTGTATGGACAAGGTACTTGCCTAGAAATCGGCACACAAGTATTCCAACGAACGCGGTTCAACCGGGAAGCTTCGAAACGCCCGATGCCATCGAAAAGGAAGACGACGACGAACGGAAGGGTTCAACATGGTTTCTTCGCAAGAAACTCGACCCTGACATCATATAATTAATAAATCAATGATCATACGAGGAAGAATAATCGTAGAACGCCCGAAAACCCCTCTATGACATTCTACCAGACACCTTCAAGGCGTCGATCAAGAACTCGACCAAAACAGCGAATCGATACGATCCAACCATGGAATAACAAGGGAAATGATATAATACATCTAAATAATCATCAATCCATTACAATCCTAAGTTAAATCGGATTAAACGGATGAAAACAACCAAAACACCTAAATTCCCCAAAACTAGATTTCTAGAAAATCTGACCTGATTCACTCGATCAAATGATGTTATAGGATGGATGATTGATGATATGAACTCCAAGACTTCATGTATTTAACACCTGACATCATCCCTCCATGATCATCAAATCTCCAGCCGCGGAAGAGGATGAAACGGGTGAGAAAAATGATGAAAAACCCGTCTGCTGGGTCTTAAATACACAGCCTGCCGGACGCCTTACGTACGGAATCGGCCATGGCTTACGTACGTAACCGGCCATGGCCGAACTAACTGCCCATAAATGCCGGCATCGTTACGTACGTAACCGGCCAAGACTTACGTACGTAACCGGCCTTACGTACGTAACTGCCAGGCCCTTTCGGCCGTAACTCGGCCAGGGCTGGCCTGGGCCCAACCTGCCCGGCCACGACTCGGCCGGGACCATCTCCGACGGCCCGGACGACCCTGAAACCCGAACCCAAATACGAGTCGAAGATACGGTTATGTAGTACTCGCAAATACGAATTCGAGCACTAAGAGAACACACGATTCCGACCACCCGAAGGCTCGGAATTCGACAACGGAAAGTAATTACCCCAAACTTTGAGAAATTACGAAAATGGCCCAAATCGTCCGAGATACACGATATAAGATCGAAACACCAAGACGAAGCTCGCAACATGAATAATAACATTAAATGAACTTACGAGAAACTCGAAACAACAGTTTCGGACGAGATTCGCAAGAATCGAACTCAAGTGCGGAAAAACCGCTTAAGAACACGGAACTCAACAAAATGATACTGAAATGAACTCGTATGACCAAAAGTGCTGAATTAAATACTCTCGGAAATACGAAACGATCACGAGCGAGTCGTCAAAATGGGCTCCCGCCGAAAAAAAAATCACCGAAATCCGAAATTGCGGGTATTACAGCCTTGCTCTGATTGTTTCTTGTTTTAGTTTCGGGACGAAACTTATTTTTAGTGGGGTAGTATGTAATACCCGAGATTTTCATTTCCGGTTATTTTAAATTATTTGTCGGTTGTGCCGGTTATTTTGTTCTGTTGGATTCTTGTTGCGATCCTACTGCTTGTGCAGTAGGCATAGCGCACGCTATGCTGCTTCATAGCATGCGCTACCGAGGCATTATTAGCGCACGCTATCGAGTGTTGTAGCACACGCTACGTCGTGGGTGCAGATCTGTCCAAAATCTATTGGACTGGGACTGGAGATCTCGTTTGTAACACCCCCGATAAATTCAGGAATATTACAGCGCCGTAAATCCTTTACATAAGAATTTACAAGGCTAAATAAATGAAAAGACAATGACAGATACCAAAATGTGAAATCACTGAAATACAATATGATAGTTCTGGTTCAATACCAAAAATACAAATATCCAAATGAAGAATATTAATACACCACTGAAATCCAAACATCACAAATTACGACGTACTCGAGTACTTATTAAAATATCCAACAACAAATAATAAACCCGGCCAGAACATCACTCTGCACCCTCGTCGTCATGCAGCTCTAGTGGTTGTTTCCCCGCTCTCCTGGATCCTGAACATAAACAAATGTTCACCCCCGAAGGGGTTAGCACAACAATGCCAGTACAAGTACAATAATCATACAATAGTGATGTAATCAAACAATCATCATAACAAGTTTCTCCAACAAGAAACAACAACACATATCACATCATAATAGTCTCAACATACTAATGGTATTCCAACGATCCAGCTCACATAGCTATAGATTCCCATGATGATCCCGTCGGACCAACGCATGGTGGAACTACATGTCCAACGATCCAACGCACAAAGCTATAGATTTCCATAATGATTCCCATCGGATCAACGCATGGTGGACATTTAATCACAACACATGTACATAATATAATCACAATATTAGTGACACAATATAAACAATTTTAATTAAAGTACTTGCCTCGGTTCGATGACAAGAATAAAGCTTCCACGAATATCAAAACACTCGAACGTCGCCCCCTTCGATCAATCACGATGCTAAGCTCGAACCTTAACAAAAGAAATAATATAGAATTCATCTCAAGTCGTACGGACATCTAACAATCCAAAATATGGTTGGAAGTTCATAAAACGTAATGTGCCTGGCTTGCTTAATGCACGCTACGTATCCTATGTAGCGTACGTTAAGGCTACTCATTAGCGCACGCAATTATACGAAGTCTAGTGTACGCTAACCATACACTATCAGTACCTCACTGATCAGTCGATTGACTCATCTGATGATATAACGCACGTTACGTTCCAAGCGTAGCGTACGTTAACTTATGCGCGATAGCACACGTTAATCTACATAGCTTAGCGTACGCTAAGCGTGCATGGCAGTTTCACTTCTGGGCAGATGACTTTTCTAACGGTGATGAAACTTACGAACTCCTCAGTGATTAATATACGTTATCCCTATGCATATCACGTTCATCTCATTACAAATGATCTCACGGATTCAAACATCTTCGAGATACAAGAATATGCATACTTATCACAATACCATATTCCATCTTGATTACAATTCTTATGCGAAGTTCGGTGTTCTTAAGATCGATGCACTAGATTCCATTACTATTATCACATTCAGACTTCATCTGAAAGGTGAACTAACAATCCCAATGAAAAGATACAACCTAAGATGATTCTTTCTTAAGTCCTTACAACAAAAATGATATCAACTCCAAGTTTACGATCAATATGGCAACGTTAATCATACGGATAATCAATCTCAGAATATTCCTCTCATTATTTGACGTACTAGGATTCCAACTACGATATTTTCAACGACGATATCATAAGAATAATCATTCCGACTTCTAAACATGATGTTTGTTTGAATAATTCATCAATGGAACTCAATATCTTGGTAGCATGATCATCTTATTCTAAAGAACACGAATTTAAGGCTGGAGAGAATTAACATACCTTAAGGGCTTGTTTGCTATGTGTGATTAAGGTGTATAATATATCCAATACACCTTTATATCTTGTTTGATATAAAGTATAGGGCCCTTGATAAAATTCGGGCCCGTATAAATAATATTGATTTTTGGTATTATGTATGCCACCTAAGAGGTGGTATTAGGTCATATTAAACAATTACAACTAATAAATTCAATAAACTACCATGATATCTATACTTTGTAGAGAATTTAATACATCGTACCAAATATGATATTAATTTCTTATATTAAATAACGAATCCCAGTCAATCTTATCAAGCTTTATCCCATACAACTTAGCAAACGAGCCCTAAGATGAAGAAAACACATATTCAAAAAGGTAGAATCTAACTCCGGTTGTTTGAATGTCAATCCAAGATGCTTCTCCACTTCAACGATCAATCACAAGTGACATACAATCTCCAATGATCGAGTAGAGGTGGTCTATGTGTGTTTAAGAAAGATATGAGGCTCTCTGGTCTCTCAAGAATGAAGGACAAGTGAAGAGAGTGTAAACTAAGTAAAATGGGGTGTTGTCCCTTTATAACATTTCTGTTCGTATGTTATTTAGCACACGCTATCACAGTATCCTCAGCGCACGCTAACAAGCGTTGACTCCAAATCTGTCCAGGTTCCCCCGAAGGAATCTTATTCGGACCCATGTCCGGCTGGCGCATGTGCTAGCCGCCTACCTCAATAATTGACTGCCTAATGCACGCAATTCTTCATTCGTAGCGTGCGCTAGTTTTAGCCGATAATGCACGTTGAGCTACATTCTTAGCGTGCGTTATCACGAGTCTACATGAGAAAATTTACATGATGCTATACTCATGTACAAAGATACAAATATGAGAAATATTATATTCCAAATATCGAGATCACAATTCCGAATAGTACAGGTTTCAACAACAGATGAAATACTCAATAATAAATCCGGATATTACATACTCTCCTACTAAAAAGGAGTTTCGTCCTGAAACTCAAGACGAAAATAACTTTAGATATCTGGACTTCATGCTATCTTCCGTTTCCCAAGTGGCTTCTTCCACTCCGTGGCGTGACCACTAAACTTTGACCAAAGCGATTGGTTTGTTCCTCAACTGCTTAACTCGACTCTTGTGTATCCTGACTGGTCTTTCTTTAAACGTTCCATCCTGAGCGACTTCAATCTCGCCGAAATCAATGACATGACTAGGATCCGGTATATATCTCCGTAACTGGGATACGTGGAACACGTTATGAACATGGCTCAATGACGACAGTAATGCTAATTTGTATGCCAACTCTCCAACTCTCTCAAGGATCTCGAATGGTCCGATAACTCTCGGATTAAGCTTTCCTTTTCTCCCAAAACGAAAGATTCCCCAAGTAGGAGAAACTTTTAAAAGCACGTGATCTCCAATACTGAACTCTAATGGACGACAGCGTACATCTGCATAAGATTTCTGTCTACTCTGGGCGGTCAACAGCCTTTCGCGAATCAAAGCTATTTTCTCTCGAGTTTGCACGATCAACTCTGGTTCCGTTCCGATCAAATCTGATGAATCGTCCCAACATAGGGGTGATCTGCATCTTCTCCTGTATAATGCCTCAAACGGTGCCATCTTAATAGAAGCATGCCAACTATTGTTGTAGGTAAATTCAATCAACAGTAGATGAACTTCCCATTCAGTTGACCAATCTAAGGCACAAGCCCTTAGCATATCTTCCACTGTTTGAATAGTCCTCTCGGATTATCCATCTGTCTGCGGGTGATAAGCTGTGCTGAAGTTCAACTCGGTCCCTAAGGCCTTATGAATTGCTTTCCAAAAATGAGACACAAAGCGACCGTCTCTGTCAGAAATAATGGTCTTCGGCGTACCATGCAATCGGACTATCTCTGAAATAAATACTCGTTCCAACCTCTCTGGTCCCCACGTGTCCTTAATGCCTAGAAAATGAGCTGATTTGGTTAAACGATCAACTATCACTCAAATCATGTTCATTCCTATCTTGGTTCTCGGCATATTAGTAATAAAGTCCATCGATATGTCCTCCCACATCCATTCAGGAATTGGGAGCGGCTTCAGCATCCCGACAGGTCGTTGATGCTCGATCTTAACCTGCTGACAAGTCAAACACTTCGAGACATACTCCGCTACATCTTTCTTCATGTTGCCCCACCAAAAGTTCTGTTTCAGGTCCTTATACATATTACTGGTGCCCGGGTGGATAGAATAAGGCATGCTGTGAGCTTCCTTCATAATTGCCTGTTTCAGAACATCGACATCGGGAACGCAAAGTCGGTTCTGAAATCTCAAAACTCCATCATCATAAATTACGAATCCGGGGGCCTTTCCCTTGATCACTTCATCACGTAACCGAATCATCAGAGGATCATCTACTTGCTTAGATTTGATTTCTTCGGTTAACGATGAAGTTATTTCCATCATGCACAGTTATCCTTGGACTCTTTGTAACCACACTTCAATTCCTTCACGAATCATTTCTCGTTGAATGCTGAGCTGGGAGGTCAGAGTTTCCAGCATCTGAATAGAAACAGGCTTGCGGCTAAGTACATCAGCCACTACATTTGCTTTGCCTGGATGATAAAGAATCTCCAAGTCATAGTCCTTAATAAGTTCCAGCCATCTCCTTTGCCGCATATTCAACTCTTTCTGACTGAATATGTATTTGAGACTCTTGTGATCCGTAAAGATCTGACAATGAGTCCCGTACAGGTAATGTCTCCAGATTTTCAAAGCAAAAACTACTGCTGCTAGCTCAATCATGTGTTGGGTAATTCATTTCATAAGGTTTCAGCTGTCGTGATGCATAAGCGATCACCTTATCATTCTGCATCAACACGCATCCGAGTCCTTGGTTTGAAGCATCACTGTAAACTATGAATCCTCCAGTTCCCTGTGGAAGTGTTAAAATCGGTGCTGTCGTCAATCTCCTCTTCAATTCATCAAAGCTTTTCTGACACATTTCATTCTACTCAAACTTTTGAGTTTTTTGCAGGAGTCGAGTCAGTGGGCGGGAAATTTTGGAAAACCCTTCCACGAATCGACGATAATATCCAGCAAGTCCTAAGAAACTTCGGACTTCTTTCACGTTCTTAGGAGGCTTCCAATCCATAACTGCTTCAATTTTCTGGGGGTCTACTCGTACTCCTTCATCTGATACCACATGACCGAGGAACATTACTTCCTTTAGCCAGAATTCACACTTAGAGAGCTTGGCGTACAATTGCTCGCTTCTCAAAAGTTCTAATACAATCCGCAAATGTTGCGCATGTTCTTTCGGGCTCTTGGAATAAATTAGAATGTCATCAATGAACACAACCACAAACTTGTCCAAATACTCTATGAACACACGATTCATCAATTGCATAAACACTGCAGGTGCATTAGTGAGACCAAACGGCATCACTACAAACTCATAATGTCCGTAACGAGTTCTGAATGCTGACTTTAGAACATCAGATTTCTTAATCCTCAGCTGATGATATCCTGATCTCAGGTCGATTTTAGAAAATACTGTTGCTCCTTGCAACTGGTCAAACAAATCATCAATCCGTGGCAACGGATACTTGTTCTTAATCGTCATCTTGTTCAGCTCTCGATAGTCAATATACAGTCGAAGCAATCCATCCTTCTTCTGGGCAAAAAGAACTCGTGCTCCCCAGGGCGAAACGCTTGGCTGGATATAGCCTTTGTCCAGTAACTCCTCCAGTTGATTTTTCAACTCGTACATCTCAGTAGGTGCCATACAATACGGCGCCTTAGAAATTGGTGTAGCTCCAGGTTCTAGCTCGATGGTGAATTCTACATCCCGTCGTGGAGGTAGTCCAGGTAACTCGTCAGGAAATACATCCGAAAATTCATTCACAACAGGAATGGATGAAAGTTTCACAATTTCGTCTTCTTTCTTCATTGCATATCACCAATATGCCGTACAGTCCTGTTTCAACAATTTGACAGCTTTCATCGCCTTGATCAACTTTCCTGAGCTCCCTGGTTTCCATCCTTCAAACATTTTTCTGAACCATCGTCAGTGATCAGCGAGATATTCCTCTTTCGGTAGTTTACAATAGATCCATATCGATTAAGCCAATCATCTCCGAGTATCAGGTCGTCTCCTTGCATTTCTATCACAATCAGATTTAAGAGCCACTCTCTGCCTCCAAATGATACAGGGAAATCTCTAGTTTCTAGGTTTCCAACAATCCTCTCTCCGCTCGGTAAACCCACAACATAAGATTCACAATTATGGAAACCAGAAATATTCAAGCAATTTACACAAGACAAGGATATAAATGAATGCGTAGCTCCTGTATCGAATAAAACGCTAACTGGCTGGGAAAGGATCTGAACAGTACCTGATGCGACAGCAGCATCCTGATCATCTGTTCTCCTCATCTCGCATGCACGTGGGAAGCAGATCGCTCATTTGTACTCTTTTGGTCCCACTGTCCTTTGCCTCGTCCGCGGCCAAAATTCTGAGGCATCTGAACACTTTGCTGCGTCTGTTGGATACTGGCTTCTCTCTGAGCTGGCTGTGATGTACGGGTTCCATTGATCTTGGTGGCATCCTTGCAAAATGTCGCACGGTGCCCTTCCTGTCCGCAATCAAAAAATGTAACTGTAGTACGCAAATAATCGCGCCAAAGGTGGCCTGGGCGACCACAGTTAAAGCACTTCCTAGATGTATCCATCGTGGCTGACACTGCTCCGAAATTCTTTCCGCTCTTAGATGGGTGCGGAGGTTTCTTGAAAGAGTGAAAGGATGACTTGGCCTTGCGGGGCCCACTGCTCTTGTGCTCTGTGAAACTACCAGAGACTTTCTGCTTCTTGGATTCTGCAAACTTTTCCATCGCTGCTTCTTTGATCTCATACGCCAATGCTTTATCCTCATATTGACGAAGAGTGGTACATTCAAAACCGGACATGTACCTCTGGATTTCTGGTTTTATTCTCATATCAAAATGGATCATCATTTCTGCATCTGTTCTGACCAGATGTCGAACAAATGCCAGCTACTGGTTAAACATCTTAATTGCCTGAGATACTGGCACAACTGAAGGCTGAGCGGAGAAAAACTCCCGAACTTTGGCTTCCCTCACAGGACGAGGGCAGTACTGAGCTTCCATTATCAATTTAAATTCTGTCCAGTCAGCATCATGGTCTACAGGTTGGATGGATTCCCACCACTCGGATCCTTCCCTAATCAGAAAGTACTGAGCAATAGAGGCTCTACGGTCGTCTGGGCAATTAATTCCGGCAAAAATTTTCTCCAATTCCTTCAACCAACGTTCCCATGTGGGAGTCTCAGAAAAGCCGTCGAATTTAGGTGGTTGCATCTTTTCCACCTCCTGCATCCATCGGTCACCTCGATTTCCCATGTATGGGATACCTTGTTGTCGATCTCCCTGTTGTAACCCTACTGCCACCTGCATTCGGTCTACGACTTGCGCGAACTGAGTCATCTGGTTCACCACCTGACGAAGGATTTCGGGCACAGCAGGTTCCGATTCATTATTAATAGATCTATGTGGCTCGCCTGAGCTGTGGCTGGCCTGATTAGAAGGCGAAGCTTCTCTTTCGGCATTCCTTCGTCCGCGACCGCGACCACGTCCATGTCCACCTCTCAACATACTATAAGCATAAATACTCAATATACATGAAAAAATATCGTTCTAATGTTCGAGTATAAAGAGATACAACATGTAAAGAACGAGATAGAGTTTAGGAACTTACAACCACCGTTCGCATGAAGACGTAGGCAGTACAGTGATGTTATTCACGGCCGGTTACCTCAAAAGACATATATGACCCCTATTTTAACCCAATGGACAAGATATCCATAATCTTAGCTCCGATACCATATTCTGTAACACCCCCGATATATTCAGGAATATTACAGCGCCGTAAATCCTTTATATAAGAATTTACAAGGCTAAGTAAATGAAAAGACAATGACAGATACCAAAATGTGAAATCACTGAAATACAATACGACAGTTCTAGTTCAATACCGAAAATACAAATATCCAAATGAAGAATATCAATACACCACTGAAATCCAAACATCACAAATTACGACGTACTCGAGTACTTATTAAAATATCCAACAACAGATAATAAACCCGGCCAGAACATCACTCTGCACCCTTGTCGTCATGCAGCTCCAGTGGTTGTTTCCCCGCTCTCCTGGATTCTGAACATAAACAAATGTTCACCCCCGAAGGGGTTAGCACAACAATGCCAGTACAAGTATAATAATCATACAACAGTGATGTAATCAAACAATCATCATAACAAGTTTCTCCAACGAGAAACAACAACAACACATATCACATCATAACAGTCTCAACATACTGATGGTATTCCAACGATCCAGCACACACAGCTATAGATTCCCATGATGATCCCGTCGGACCAATGCATGGTGGAACTACCTGTCCAACAATCCAGCGCACACAGCTATAGATTCCCATGATGATTCCCGTCGGATCAACGCATGGTGGACATTAATCACAACACATGTACATAATGCAATCACAATATTACTGACATAATATAAACAATTTTAATTAAAGTACTTGCCTCGGTTCGATGATAAGAATAAAGCTTCCACGAATATCAAAACACTCGAAGGTCATCCCCTTCGATCAATCACTATGCTAAGCTCGAACCTTAATAAAAGAAACAATATAGAATTCATCTCAAGTCGTACGGACATCTAATAATCCAAAATACTATCGGAAGTTCATAAAATGTAATCTGCCTGGCTTGCTTAACGCACGCTATGTATCCTATGTAGCGTACGTTAAGGCTACTCGTTAGCGCACGCAATTATACGAAGTATAGCGTACGCTAACTATACACTGTCAGTACCTCACTGATCAGTCGATTGACTCGTCTGATGATATGACGACGTTACGTTCCAAGCGTAGCGTACGTTAACTTATGCCCGATAGCGCACGATAATCTACATAGCTTAGCATACGCTAAGCATGCATGGCAGTTTCACTTCTGGGCAGATGACTGTTCTAACGGTGATGAAACTTACGAAATCCTCACTGACTAATATACGTTATCCCCATGCATATCACGTTCATCTAATTACAAATGATCTCATGGATTCAAACATCTTCGAGATACAAGAATACGCATACTTATCATAATACCATATTCCATCTTGATTACAATTCTTATGCGAAGTTCGGTGTTCTTAAGATCGATGCACTAGATTCCATTACTATTATCACATTGAGACTTCATCTTAAAGGTGAACTAACAATCCCAATGAAAAGATACAACCTAAGATGATTCTTTCTTAAGTCCTTACAACAAAAGTGATATCAACTCCAAGTTTACGATCAATATGGCAACGTTAATGATACAGATAATCAATCTCAGAATATTCCTCTCATCATTTGACGTGCTAGGATTCCAACTACGATGTTTTCAACGACGATATCATAAGCATAATCATTCTGACTTCTAAACATGATGTTTGTTTGAATAATTCATCAATGGAACTCAATATATTGGTAGCATGATCATCTTATTCTCAAGAACACGAATTTAAGGCTGGTGAGAATTAACATACCTTAAGATGAAGAAAACTCCGAGTCAAAAAGGTATAATCCAACTCCGGTTGTTTGAATGTCAATCCAAGGTTCTTCTCCACTTCATCGATCAATCACAAATGACATCCAATCTCAAATGATCGCGTAGAGGTGGTCTATGTGTGTTTAAGGAAGATATGAGGCTCTTTGGTCTCTCAAGAACGAAGGACAAGTGAAGAGAGTGTAAACCAAGTAAAATGGGGTGTTGTCCCTTTATAACATTTGTGTTCGTATGTTATTTACCGCACGCTATCACAGTATCCTTAGCGCGCGCTAACAAGCGTTGACTCCAAATCTGTCCAGGTTCGCCCGTGGGAATATTATCAGGACCCATGTCCGGCTGGCGCATGTGCTAGCCGCCTACCTCAATAATTGACTGCCTAACGCATGCAATTCTTCATTCGTAGCGTGCGCTCGTTTTAGCCGATAACGCACGTTGAGCTACATTCTTAGCGTGCGTTATCACGAGTTTGCATGAGAAAATTTACATGATGTTATACTCATGTACAAAGATACAAATATGAGAAATATTATATTCCAATTATCGAGATCACAATTCCGAATAGTACAGGTTTCAACAACAGATGAAATACTCAATAATAAATCCGGATATTACATTGTTAGCGCATGCTAACGCTTGTAGTTAGTGCACGCTACCGTCTGTCTTATCGCATGGTATCCTATGCCTTGGCGCACGTTACCTGGAAGTTTCGGAACTATCCAGAAACTACTGGACTGAACTCATGACCGTTAGTGGGTGCTAAGGGGGAGATGTAGCGCACGCTAACTGTCTAGTATAAATACTGGACAACAGCCCGCTTTTTCGTCATTTCTCATTTTTCTTCATGTTTATCCATCGGGAGCGAGTTCCTAAGGTGATCTGGGGCGATTTTATCCACCTAGCTTCATTATGGGGCAATTTCTTGTTCAGATCGAGGTAATTTCTTCTTAAAACCCTAGTTTCATTGAATTTGGGGGGTTTTCCTTTGTTTCGTGATTCTTACCCGATTCCATCCAATCAATTATGTATTCTTGTTGTTTTGGTTGTAACCTATGGACTAAAAACTCGTTTATTAATTTCATTTCACCCAAAACATGATTTTGGTTTCCTTGGGAAACCCTTGAACCCTTGTTGTTCTTAATGTCGATTTGGATTCCGTTTAGTGTTGTTGATTCGTGGTGGTGTCACTCTCGTAGTGTTCGTGGGATTCGTGATTGTTCTTAGAAGTTCAGGGGCTGCTTGGCCGTGTCCGTTCGTTGTTCCATTGCTCGTGGTTTCGAGGCAAGTATCTTGCCCATACACTACATATTTTGGTGAATCTAATCGTTGGTAATCGATGATGTGTGCTAAATGAATTTCTATAATTTGCTTTCAAAAGAATCGATACGTTTTTCAATAAAAAATTTCCTTAAATACAACTCGTGTGTTTTGTGGTTAAAGGTGATTATCTAAGTGTGTGATTATGTCGTTTGTAGATTTAAAGTCTTAACCTTTTGTTAAAGTGTGTGTCAGGATACATGTGTTTATTGATTATCAAATGACGTTGTGTGATAAAGGTGGTAACTTCTTTATGAGAAGGTTCTGCCGTTCGGCATGGTCGGAAAGATATTCTTTCTCGTTGCTTTGTGATTGGTACTAGTTGCATCGTTGGATTCTAGTATTGATGGTATTGTTTCCTGGTAGTGAGTATGTGTCGGATATATGGCCATTCTAGCAAGTTACCTCGACAATATGTATTGTGATTGACTTGCAAGGTTTGTGGTTTTGAAACTGTGAATTGTGGGATTTGCGATTTTTGTACGATGTGAGGATGTTCTCGGGGTACTCTCACCTGGGGATTCGCTCGACGGGGTCACACAGGACTTGGACGACGGTGCCTTGTCGCAAGAGTTACCTTCGAGGTGGCGGTATTCTCCCCTGGGGATTTTTCGATAAGTTGAGAATTATTCAATCCCAAATGTTTTCAAAACCCCCAAGATCTTGAATTGATTTTCAAAATGACCACTCGTTTCATTTATACTTTTACGGTTTGAAATATATTATTCGAATGAGAAATCTAGGGAAGCCTTTTGTTCTGACTGAGCTGTGGATTATTCAAGTTATTGTATTCTCGGAATGTGTTGTGTATAGCTCGTATTTGCACTTTACACTTGTACTAGCAAAACAGTGGAGTTTTGCTAACCCCCGAGAAATCGGGGGTGGATGTCTGTATTGCGTCCAGGTACATGCAGGTTTTGGGGAGTAAAACACAGGACCAATACGAAGGATGATGGAAGACGAATGATACTAATCACATGAAGGCCATTTTTGAGTACAGTTAGTTGGAACTCGTTGGATGGTCTTTCGTGCTATCGTACTTTCTGTTTGTGAGTGTATTTTACCCTTTCATGGGTATGAGTCCGGACAGAGTTATGGATATTTGAGTTGTATGTTAATGATGAAAGAGCAAATCGGTCTATTGGTTCGTTATTTTGTTACGTCGGCATGTAATGTATTATGTTGTTTCTGTAATATCCGCAATTTCGATTTCCGGTAATTTTCTTTTTTTCGGCGAGAGTCCGTTTTTGATGACTCGCTTGTGACCGTTTTGTCATTTCGAGAATGATTAATTCTACACTTTTTGACATCCGAGTTCGTTTCAGTGTCGTTCTGTTGAGTTCCGTGCTTCTTAGAGACTTTTTCGCACTTGAGTTTGATTCTTGTGAATCTTGTTTGAAACTGTTGTTTCGAGTTTTCCGTAAGTCCGTTTAACTTTGTTAGACGTGTTGTGAACTTCAGTTTGGTTATTTGATCACGTATCGTGAATTTCGGGCATTTTGGGCCATTTTGTAAATTCCTAAAAGTTATGAATATCCGTATTCGTATTTGTTATCTCGACCCTTTTCTTGCTCGCGTATGATTAATTATTGCGTTAGGTTTTCATTTTGGATCGTTGATACTATCTGCGAGCATTTCGTCGTGTTCGTTCCGTGCATTTTCGGAAATCGAGTCGTCGGGTCATGGCGGCTGAGCACTGGCCGGACAGGTGCGGCACTGGCCGAGCAGGCACGGCAGGAACCGGCGTAGCACACGCTACTACCGGAATGCTGTGCGCGCTAACTCGGCACGTGTAGCGCATGCTGTCGGCCGGCCAACGTACGCTATCGGATTTGGGCAGGGGGGTTTCGGAGGTTCTAGACTCGGGTAGGATCGGCAGGTAGCGCACGCTACTATCGGTCGTGGCGCATGCTAACCGGCAGGTGTAGCGCACGCTGTCGGCCAACTAGCGCACGTTACCTGGCCGAGCTGTTTAGTCCAGAGGGTACTGGACAGGTCGGCTAGCGCACGCTATCGGGGTCGGGCGGGCATGTCACGGTGGGCAGGTTTTGTCAGCAGTGCCGGGTCGTGCGGGCCCCGGCCGAAGGTTCTGGGCCGATACTGGCCGATAGCGCACGCTAGTCCGGGAAGGCTAGCGCACGCTAGTCCGGCCCAGTATATATATGACAGAGCAGCCTCATTTTCACTCGTTTTTCATTTCCTTTTTTTCTGTCCGCGGCTGGAGGTTCGTAGGAGGCGAAGCCATGTTGTTAGACAACGAATCCACGAAGTTCTAGAGGTTATATCATTGATCAATCATCCTTTAACATCCTTTGATCAAGCGAATCAAGGTTAGATCTCTAGAACCCTACTTTTGGGGAGATTTGGGGGTTTTCGCGTTTTTGTCCAATTCGTTCCATTTTGTTGAATAATTCACGATGAATATGATTAATCTTGTTGGTATTCTTGGTTTCCCTACGGATTCATTGTATATTTCGTGGTTTTTACATAATCGGGAGGGTTTGGTTGTGGTCCACCCTGGTTGTCGTTTTTATACGAATATACATGAATCGTAGGAGGGTTTTCGGGTGTATTCCAATTCCTTATTCGTTTAGAAATGGTCGTGATTGTATTATTCGAATCGTTAGGTTCGGTTTCTTCGGTTACTAGCGTTCGTCGGTGATTTTCCTTCCGTTCGTTGCGTCGTCAATTATTCAAGGTAAGTATTTTTGGAAACCTTTATGCTTAACGTGAAATGGTAATGTATATTGTGTGTGATTTGCTCACCTCGGGAGGGTCCGACGGGATCACAGAGGGAATCCAATGGTTTTAGCCCAGGATTCATGAGTTTGTTTAGCTAGCCAGCTCGGGAGGGTCCTTAGAGGCCTCGAGTGGGATTTGTGGCTTCGTCCCAGTCCTAGGCGATGCATGTGCGTGATTTGTTTTATGATATGGCCAGCTCGAGAGGGTCCTTAGAGGCCACAAGTGGGATTTGTGGGTTCGTCCCGGTCTTAGGAAAATATGATTGACTTTTTGTTTCCGGAAAAGACATGTCTGGTTTTGGTTTTGAAATGATTTGGTGCATTGTACTATGAAATGTGTCAGCGATTGGTTTGACTTGAATACTTGTACTATCGTAATTGCTAACCCCTTTGGGGACCCGTTTTGGGAAAATTCTTGTTATGGATTTCAGGTTATGTTAAGCCAGACGAGCGGGCGCTGGGACGGTACGAGGATGTCGGCCAAGGTTGTTGACATGTGCAATTGAGTCTTATTATTCCTATTGTCTCTTTTGATATGGTTGTTTTCCAAATTATAAACTTATAGATTGTACTCGCGAGTACTTAGGCTTTTCCTTTCGGATTGTGATTGGTCTTCGTTAAAGTTACTATATTTGGCAGTTAATGTTAATTATGCCGGTTGCACCGGACGAGTTATTTTATGTTCGTGTTGTTAACATTTGTTTCCTTGCTAACTGAGACGGTTAGTCAAGTGGTGTTTTCTTGTTTTAGCCTAGTGAGTCCCATGTAGGGGTCCACGGCGCTGTAATACACCTCAAATATCTCGGGGGCATTACAGAAAATGGTATCAGAGAAACTAGGTTTATGGATACCTAGGCTTGTCGGTTATTTGGGTCTAGTTGTGTTTTGCTTTGCAAATTGTCACACCGCTGCCGGCATCTCAGTACATCCAGTGCTCGTAAGTTTTCCTTACTCGATTCTCTTGTTTTCTCGTATTGTATTTCCACTTCTTAAACTGTGATTATCTCTCTCGTACTTATCGTCGAGTTGTTTTTTTCGATCCATCCGGTCAGTGTACTTTTTTATTCTGGTATTGCGCAATCGTTTATCTCTCTGGTGTATGTGCGTCGTTCTGGGCTTGACCGTTTGTCGTCTTGTGAGCCTTCCATCGCTAAACTTCCTAGCGTTGGTAGGATCGTTGGTGATTGAAAGATCCGAGATTTGCTCTGTGGTATATTGTGAGAGGGCTTGACTCTCTAGTCTTTTGTTGTATGATGGAATCTGTGTTTGGTAATTGCGATATCCTAAATGTATGTTGAACTGAATGTACTGATAGTTTGGACACTGAGGGGTGCAGTATGATGTGGAAGTTTTAAATATTGATATGTTCCGGGAAAGGTATCGATGGCAGAGTTTGTTGAGAAACTCACATAGATGGTTTCGACATGTGTTCGAATCGGTGTTCATTAGTTGTGCTGTTAAACTTGAAGAGATAGTTTGACATATGCTTGAAATTAGTGTTTCCGAGTTGCGCTTGTTGAACTGGTGATTTTTGAATGCCGTATGTGCGTGTGTTCGGGAATTGATGGTACTTGGCTAATTGTTGTTATTTACAACCAATGTGTTCCTATCAATAATAATACATGCGGCGTGCATGCTTGAAAATTTCTTAGGCTTGATCGTATTGTGGGTTTTTGAAAAGTGGCATGAATTTGGGCGAGCCAGCCTTGTATTTTCAAATAAAACCTTGTGTCGTACTTGAAAGTTGTGTTTAAAAGTGTTTTGGGACATTTTATAAAATGTCACCGCTGTTAAACCCTTTTTGTGTTTGAAAAGATCTTGAAAACGATTTTTAACTTATCGGTTTTATTTTCGAATAACTAAAGTATACAATTTTAAAAATCAGATTAGGTTGTGAAAACCTAGGCTGTCGGGTCAAGTTGTGTTTGTTGAGTTTTGTCTTGTCGGATTTTGTCTGACTTAGTCGCGTCGCGACGCGTCGTCTGAGTTCATTGGTCGTGATTAGTATCGAGGGGCGATCGTCATTTACGTGTGACCTATGGATGTAAGACTCCCTTCTTTGTGTTGTGCCTCGTGTGACACGAGTTATTTGTATGATTAGTTGTTAAATGATGGAATCCTTCTATGGATTTTGATTTCATGATATGTGTTTATTCGACTCTCGTATTTGGTTTATACGAGGAGTGTCGTCGGTGCTGATGTATTTTCGAACCGCATTTTATCCGCTGCGTGAGTTCTTTCAAAATGGCTTTCGGTATTTTGCAAACTGAGTTTTTTTTCGTAAAACTGATTCCGTAAATCGAGTTTTGGCATTTTAACCTTGAACTTTTTATGACGGTTTAACAAATGATTTTGTGAGTTTTGGAAAATATTACCGTCATCGGTCTTTTTGGCATTTTTGAAATGACATGGAAAATTGTGTTTAGCCTGGTAAATCCTTGTGAGAAGGGTTTACGGAGTGTAATATTCCCAGGAGGATCTAGGGGTGTTACTTTTTTCCGGTAAAATATATGCAATGTCTTGATTTTGAACAATTTGATGCGTGTGCTATGATGTGTTTAAAGTGAATGTTGATACGTGTGAATTTTGGGAATTTTGGCCTATTGTACTTCTAAAAAAACATTGAGTATCTTAAAAAATAAATCTCGAGACGTACTTTTAAAATGGATTATTATATCGCAGTGTTCTCAAGATGCCTACTAGTGCCACACTATGTTTCAAAATTATTCTACTTTGAGGACCAAAATATTTTGAGATATTTCTAATGATTTAGAAGCGCATTTGCTTAGACCCTAAGGTCGAATATTGCTGAAAAGTTTTAATTTAAAGAAAGGTGTCCTCATTTTTATCAAACGCAAGATGTTTTTTTTTTCAAAGTCTCGATGACGATGTTTGTACTACTTTTTTTGATATATGATACTCAAGATCAATTGGTGTTTCCAAATTATTTTCAAAAGGTGGTTTTCATTTTTAAAACCTACCGTTCCTGTTTGCAGTCTGGGAATATATGTGTGATGTTCATACTCTCGTTAGGGTGTTAACCCCCGAGTTGTGATTGAATTGGTGGTGTGAGCGTTGAGTCGTTCGCCACGCAGTTGTTATGGTAGCCCTCTGTGAGAGGTGTGATGTTGGTATTGAATGTTGTCGCCTCGTAGTGATTTGTGCGTTATCGCATATATGCGAGCTGTTAGAGCTTGGGTTGGTATGATTGTGTGCATCGGTGATTGTTCCGCGTTGTGTCGGTTGCTTGTCGTATTGTTACTTTGGTTCTGTTGTTGTGAGTTTCGGGGGCGAGGTCGAAGGTAATACCCGTATTATTTTTGACTTATGCATTTTCTCTTTCCCAATTCTATCGACTCGCTTGTGTTCGTTGATACTCTCTGAACTTGTTCTGTATTTCAGTTTTTATCGTTCGAACAAGCAATGATCTTATTTTGGTTCGATCTAGTTATTGCTGTGACTTTTCCGAGTTGGTTCGATTCTTCTGAACCTTGTTCGAAAGTAACATCTCTTAGTTCCTACCAGCTCTTTTAACGTCTTGAGTTGAAGTGTGAACTTCGGAGTATTATTCGATCATTGTTTTTCGATCGTTGTTGTTCGATCATTGTTGTTCGATCATTGTTTTTCGATCGTTGTTTTTTGATCTTTGTTTTTGGATCGTTGTTGTTCGATCATTGTTTTTCGATCATTGTTGTTCGATCATTATTGATTCTATCGTTGTTGTTCAATCATTGTTGTTGGATCATTGTTGTTCGATCATTGTTGATTCGATCGGGTCACCTTTGCAGATTGCTATACGCATCATTTCTATTTTTCGACTGTTCGTGCTTCCTTGTAATAGGTGCCTTGTGTTTTGCGACTGTTCAGATAATTGACTTGATGATATTATCTATTTGATGACGTTTGTCACTTGTTGGTTTTATTATGTCTCTACCTGTAGCGTTGTGTTGGTCGTCGTGGAGCGCATTTTCACGCCGTATGTTTCTTTGCGTTGTTCGTAACGTTTCGCCGTTTGGGCGTGAGTTTTCGGTTCTTGTGTACCTCATTGAGTTTTCCTGGTGGGATATTGTTTCTCCCTACTTGTTTTATGTTTCGGGACGAAACTTCTTTTAAGGAGGGTAGTATGTAATATCCGCAATTTTGATTTCCGGTAATTTTCTTTTTTTTGGCGAGAGTCCATTTTTGACGACTCGCTTGTGACCGTTTCGTCATTTTGAGAATGATTAATTATACACTTTTTGATATCCGAGTTCGTTTCGGTGTCGTTCTGTTGAGTTCCGTGTTTCTTAGCGACTTTTCCGCACTTGAGTTTGATTTTTGTGAATCTCGTTTGAAACTGTTGTTTCGAGTTTTCCGTAAGTTTGTTTAACTTTGTTAGACGTGTTGTGAACTTCGGTTTAGTTATTCGATCACGTATCGTGAATTTCGAGCATTTTGGACCATTTTGTAAATTCTTAAAAGTTATTAATATCTCTATCCGTATTTGTTGTCTCGACCATTTTCTTGGTCGCGTATGATTAATTATTGCGTTATGTTTTCATTTCGAATCGTTGATGCTGTCCGCGAGCATTTCGTCGTGTTCGTTCCGTGCGTTTTCGGAAATCGAGTCGTCGGGTCATGGCGGCTGAGCACTTGCCGGACAGGTGCGGCCGGCGGCGAGCACGGCGAGAACCGTGGCGCACGCCATCTGCCCGAAGGCTGCGTGCGCTAACTCGGCAGTGTAAGCGTCTGTTGTCGGGTGGCTTGTCTGTGCTCGGATTTGGGCAGGGGGGTTTCAGAGGTTTTGGACTCGGGTAGGATCGGCAGGTAGCGCACGCTACTGTCGGTCGTGGCGCACGCTAACCGGCAGGTGTAGCGCACGCTGTCGGCCGACTAGTGCACGTTACCTGGCCGAGTTGTTTAGTCCAGAGGGTACTGGATAGGTCGGCTGGCGCGTGCTAGCGTCCACACAGCGCACGCTATCGGGGTCGGGCGGGCAGGTCACGGTCGGCAGGTTTTATCAGCAGTGCCGGGTCGGGCGGGACCCGACCGAGGGTTCTGGGCCGATACTGGCCGATAGCGCACGCTATTCCGGGAAGGCTAGCGCACGCTAGTCCGACCCAGTATATATATGACAGAGCAGCCTCATTTTCACTCGTTTTTCATGTCCTTTCTTTTCTGTCCGCGGTTGGAGGTTCAGAGGAGGCGAAGCCATGTTGTTAGACAACGAATCCACGAAGTTCTAGAGGTTATATCATTTATCAATCATCCTATAACATCCTTTGATCCAGTGAATCAAGGTTAGATCTCTAGAACCCTACTTTTGGGGAGATTTGGGGGTTTTCGCATTTTTGTCCGATTCGTTCCGTTTTGTTTATTAATTCACGATGAATATGATTAATCTTTTTGGTATTCTTGGTTTCCCTACGGATTCATGGTATATTTTGTGGTTTTTACGTAATCGGGAGAGTTTGGTTGTGGTCCGCCCTCGTTGTCGTTCTTATACGAGTATACATGAATCGTAGAAGGGTTTTCGGGTGTATTCCAATTCCGTATTCAATTAGAAATGGTTGTGATTGTATTATTCGAATCGTTAGGTTCGGTTTCTTTAGTTCCTAGCATTCGTCGGTGATTCTCCTTCCGTTCGTTGCGTCGTCAATTATTCAAGACAAGTATTTTTAGAAACCTTTATGCTTAACGTAAAATGGTAATGTATATTGTGTGTGATTTGCTCACCTCAGGAGGGTCCGACGGGATCACGGAGGGAATCCAATGGTTTTAGCCCTGGATTCATGAGTTTGTTTAGCTAGCCAGCTCGGGAGGGTCCTTAGAGGCCTCGAGTGGGATTTGTGGCTTCATCCCGGTCCTAGGCGATGCATGTGCGTGATTTGTTTTATGATATGGCCAGCTCGGGAGGGTCCTTAGAGGCCTCGAGTGGGATTTGTGGGTTCGTCCCGGTCCTAGGCAAATATGATTGACTTTTTATTTCCGGAAAAGACATGTCTGGTTTTGGTTTTGAAATGATTTGGTGCATTGTACTATGAAATGTGTAAGCGATTGGTTTGCCTTGAATACTTGTACTATCGTAATTGCTAACCCCTTTGGGGACCCATTTTGGGGAAATTCTTGTTATGGATTTCAGGTTATGTTCATCCAGACGAGCGGGCGCTGGGACGGTACGAGGATGCCGTCCAAGGTTGTTGACATGTGCAATTGAGTCTTATTATTCCTATTGTCTCTTTTGATATGGTTGTTTCCCAAATTATAAACTTATAGATTGTACTCGTGAGTACTTAGGCTTTTCCTTTCGGATTGTGATTGGTCTTCATTAAAGTTACTATATTTGGCAATTGATGTTTATTATGCCGGTTGCACCAGACAAGTTATTTTATGTTCGTGTTGTTAACATTTGTTTCCTTGCTAACCGAGATGGTTAGTCGAGTGGTGTTTTCTTGTTTTAGCCTGGTGGGTCCCATGTAGGGGTCCACGGCGCTGTAATACACCTCGAATATCTCGGGGGCGTTACAGAAAATGGTATCAGAGAAACTAGGTTTATGGATACCTAGGCTTGTTGGTTATTTGGGTCTAGTTGTGTTTTGTTTTGCACATTGTCACACCGCTGCCGGCATCTCAGTACATCCAGTGCTCGTAAGTTTTCCTTACTCGATTCTCTTGTTTTCTCATATTGTATTTCCACTTCTTGAACTGTGATTATCTCTCTCGTACTTATCGTCGAGTTGTTTTTTTCGATCCATCCGGTCAGTGTACTTTTTGATTCTGGTATTGCGCAATCGTTTATCTCTCTGGTGTATGTGCGCCGTTCTGGGCTTGACCGTTTGTCGTCTTGTGAGCCTTCCATCGCTAAACTTCCTAGCGTTGGTAGGATCGTTGGTGATCGAAAGATCCGAGATTTGCTCCGTGGTATATTGTGAGAGGGCTTGACTCTCTAGTCTTTTGTTGTATGATGGAATTTGTGTTTGGTAATTGCGATATCCTAAATGTATGTTGAACTGGATGTACTGATAGTTTGGACACTGAGGGGTGCAGTATGATGTGGAAGTTTTGAATATTGATATGTTTCGGGAAAGGTATCGATGGCAGAGTTTGTTGAGAAACTCACATAGATGGTTTCGACATGTGTTCGAATCGGTGTTCATTAGTTATGCTGTTAAACTTGAAGAGATAGTTTGACATATGCTTGAAATTAGTGTTTCCGAGTTGCGCTTGTTGAACTGGTGATTTTTGAATGCCGTATGTGCGTGTGTTCGGGAATTGATGGTACTTGGCTAATTGTTGTTATTTACAACCAATGTGTTCCTATCAATAATAATACATGCGGCGTGCATGCTTGAAAATTTCTTAGACTTGATCGTATTGTGGGTTTTTGAAAAGTGGCATGAATTTGGGCGAGCCAGCCTTGTACTTTCAAATAAAACCTTGTGTCGGTACTTGAAAGTTGTGTTTAAAAGTGTTTTGGGACATTTTATAAAATGCCACCGCTGTTCAACCCTTGTCGTGTTTGAAAGGATCTTGAAAACGACTTTTAACTTATCGGTTTTATTTTCGAATAACTAAAGTATACAATTTTAAAAATCAGATTAGGTTGTGAAAACCTAGGTTGTCGGGTCAAGTTGTGTTTGTTGAGTTTTGTCTTGTCGGATTTTGTCTGACTTAGTCGCATCGCGACGCGTCATCTGAGTTCATTAGTCGTGATTAGTATCGAGGGGCGATCGTCATTTACGTGCGACCTATGGATGTAAGACTCCCTTCTTTGTGTTGTGCCTCGTGTGACACGAGTTATTTGTATGATTATTTGTTAAATGATGGAATCCTTCTATGGATTTTGATTTCACGATATGTGTTTATTCGACTCTCGTATTTGGTTTATACGAGGAGTGTCGTCGCTGCTGATGTATTTTCGAACTGCATTTTATCCTCTGCGTGAGTTCTTTCAAAATGACTTTCGGTATTTTGCAAACTGAGTTTTTTTTCGTAAAACCGATTCCCTAAATCGAGTTTTGGCATTTTGACCTTGAACATTTTATGACGGTTTAACAAATGATTTTGTGAGTTTTGAAAAATATTACCGTCATCGGTCTTTTTGGCATTTTTGAAATGACATGGAAAATTATGTTTAGCCTGGTAAATCCTTGTGAGAAGGGTTTACGGCGTGTAATATTCCCAGGAGGATCTGGGAGTGTTACTTGTTTCCGGTAAAATATATGCACTATCTTGATTTTGAACAATTTGATGCGTGTGCTATGATGTGTTTAAAGTGAATGTTGATACGTGTGAATTTTGGGAATTTTGGCCTATTGTACTTCTAAAAAAACCTTGAGTATCTTAGAAAATAAATCTCGAGACGTACTTTTAAAATGGATTATTATATCGCAGTGTTCTCAAGATGCCTACTAGTGCCACACTATGTTTCAAAATTATTCTACTTTGAGGACCAAAATATTTTGAGATATTTCTAATGATTTAGAAGCGCATTTGCTTAGACCCTAAGGTCGAATATTGCTGAAAAGTTTTAATTTAAAGAAAGGTGTCCTCATTTTTATCAAACACAAGATGTTTTTTTTTCAAAGTCTCGATGACGATGTTTGTACTACTTTTTTTGATATATGATACTCAAGATCAATTGGTGTTTCCAAATTATTTTCAAAAGGTGGTTTTCGTTTTTAAAACCTATCGTTCCTGTTTGCAGTCTGGGAATATATGTGTGATGTTCATACTCTCGTTAGGGTGTTAAGCCCCGAGTTGTGATTGAATTGGTGGTGTGAGCGTTGAGTCGTTCGCCACGCAGTTGTTGTGGTAGCCCTCTGTGAGAGGTGTGATGTTGGTATTGAATGTTGTCGCCTCGTAGTGATTTGTGCGTTATCGCATATATGCGAGCTGTTAGAGCTTGGGTTGGTATGATTGTGTGCATCGGTGATTGTTCCGCGTTGTGTCGGTTGCTTGTTGTATTGTTACTTTGGTTCCGTTGTTCTGAGTTTCGGGAGCGAGGTCGAAGGTAATACCCGTATTATTTTTGACTTATGCATTTTCTCTTTCCCAATTCTATCGACTCGCTCGTGTTCGTTGATACTCTCTGAACTTGTTCTGTATTTCAGTTTTTATCGTTCGAACAAGCCATGATCTTATTTTGGTTCGATCTGGTTATTGTTGTGACTTTTCCGAGTTGGTTTGATTCTTGTGAACCTTGTTCGAAAGTAACATCTTTTAGTTCCTACCAGCTCTTTTAACGTCTTGAGTTGAAGTGTGAACTTCGGAGTATTGTTCGATCATTGTTGTTCGATCATTGTTGTTCGATCATTGTTTTTCAATCTTTATTTTTGGATCGTTGTTGTTCGATCATTGTTTTTCGATCGTTATTGTTCAATCATTGTTGATTCTATCGTTGTTGTTCAATCATTGTTGATTCTATCGTTGTTGTTCAATCATTGTTGTTGGATCATTGTTGTTCGATCATTGTTGATTCGATCGGGTCACCTTTGCAGATTGCTATACGCATCATTTCTATTTTTCGACTGTTCGTGCTTCCTTGTAATAGGTGCCTTGTGTTTTGCGACTGTTCAGATAATTGACTTGATGATATTATCTATTTGATGACGCTTGTCACTTGTTGGTTTTATTATGTCTCTACCTGTAGCGTCGTGTTGGTCGTCGTGGAGCGCGTTTTCACGCCGTATGTTCCTTTGCGTTGTTCGTAACGTTTTGCCGTTTGGGCGTGAGTTTTCGGTTCTTGTGTACCTCGTTGAGTTTTCCTGGAGGGATATTTCTTCTCCCTACTTGTTTTAAGTTTCGGGACGAAACTTCTTTTAAGGAGGGTAGTATGTAATATCAGCAATTTCGATTTCCGGTAATTTTCTTTTTTGGCGGGAGTCCATTTTTGACGACTCGCTTGTGAACGTTTCGTCATTTCGAGAATGATTAATTCTACACCTTTTGACATCGGAGTTCGTTTCGGTGTCGTTCTGTTGAGTTCCGTGTTTCTTATCGACTTTTCCGCACTTGAGTTTGATTTTTGTGAATCTCGTTTCCGTAAGTTCGATTAACTTTTTTAGACGTGTTGTGAACTTCGGTTTAGTTATTCGATCACGTATCGTGAATTTCGAGCATTTTGGGCCATTTTGTAAATTTTTAAAAGTTATGAATATCTGTATCCGTATTTGTTGTCTCGACCATTTTCTTGGTCGCGTATGATTAATTATTGCGTTACGTTTTCATTTCGGATCGTTGATGCTGTCCGCGAGCATTTCATCGTGTTCGTTCCGTGCGTTTTCGGAAATCGAGTCGTCGGGTCATGGCGGCTGAGCACTGGACGGACAGGTGCGGCACTGGCCGAGCAGGCACGACAGAAACCGGCGTAGCGCACGCTACTGCCGGAAGGCTGCGTGCGCTAACTCGGCAGGTGTAGCGCACGCTGTCGGCCGGCCAGCATACGCTATCGAATTTGGGCAGGGGGGTTTCAGAAGTTCTGGACTCGGGTAGGATTGGCAGGTAGCGCACGCTACTGTCGGTCGTGGCGCACGCTAACCGGCAGGTGTAGCGCACGTTACCTGGCCGAGCTGTTTATTCCAGAGGGTACTGGACAGGTCGGCTAGCGCGCGCTAGCGACCACGCAGCGCACGCTATCGGGGTCGGGCGGGCAGGTCACGGTCGGCAGGTTTTGTCAGCACTGTCGGGTCGTGCGGGACCCGACCGAGGGTTCTGGGCCGATAGTGCACGCTATTCCGGGATGGCTAGAGCACGCTAGTCCGGCCCAGTATATATATGACAGAGCAGACTCATTTTCACTCGTTTTTCATTTCCTTTCTTTTCTGTCCGCGGTTGGAGGTTCGGAGGAGGCGAAGCCATGCTGTTAGACAATGAATCCACGAAGTTCTAGAGGTTATATCATTGATCAATCATCCTATAACGTCCTTTGATCCAGTGAATCAAGGTTAGATCTCTAGAACCCTACTTTTGGGGAGATTTGGGGGTTTTCGCGTTTTTGTCCGATTCGTTCTGTTTTGTTGATTAATTCACGATGAATATGATTAATCTTTTTGGTATTCTTGGTTTCCCTACGGATTCATGGTATATTTCGTGGTTTTTATGTAATCGGGAGAGTTTGGTTGTGGTCCGCCCTCGTTGTCGTTTTTATACAAATATACATGAATCGTAAGAGGGTTTTCGGGTGTATTCCAATTCCGTATTCAACTAGAAATGGTTGTGATTGTATTATTCGAATCGTTAGGTTCGGTTTCTTCGGTTCCTAGCATTCGTCGGTGTTGCGTCGTCAATTATTCAAGGCAAGTATTTTTAGAAACCTTTATGCTTAACATGAAATGGTAATGTATATTGTGTGTGATTTGCTCACCTCGGGAGGGTCCGACGGGATCACGGAGGGAATCCAATGGTTTTAGCCCTGGATTCATGAGTTTGTTTAGCTAGCCAGCTCGGGAGGCTCCTTAGAGGCCTCGAGTGGGATTTGTGGCTTCGTCCCGGTCCTAGGCGATGCATGTGCGTGATTTGTTTTATGATATGGCCAGCTCGGGAGGGTCCTTAGAGGCCTCGAGTGGGATTTGTGGGTTCGTCCCTGTCCTAGGAAAATATGATTGACTTTTTATTTCCGGAAAAGACATGTCTGGTTTTGGTTTTGAAATGATTTGGTGCATTGTACTATGAAATGTGTAAGCGATTGGTTTGCCTTGAATACTTGTACTAGCGTAATTGCTAACCCCTTTGGGGACCCGTTTTGGGGAAATTCTTGTTATGGATTTCAGGTTATGTTCATCCAGACGAGCGGGCGCTGGGACGGTACGAGGATGCCGGCCAAGGTTGTTGACATGTGGAATTGAGTCTTATTATTCCTATTGTCTCTTTTGATATGGTTGTTTCCCAAATTATAAACTTATAGATTGTACTCGTGAGTACTTAGGCTTTTCCTTTCGGATTGTGATTGATCTTCGTTAAAGTTACTATATTTGGCAATTGATGTTTATTATGCCGGTTGCACCAGACGAGTTATTTTATGTTCGTGTTGTTAACATTTGTTTCATTGATAACCGAGACGGTTAGTCGAGTGGTGTTTTCTTGTTTTAGCCTGGTGGGTCCCATGTAGGGGTCCACGGCGCTGTAATACACCTCGAATATCTCGGGGGTGTTACAGTTTCGGTGTCTAGCCTGGCAGATCCTCAAGGAGAGGGTCTGCGGCGTGTAATATTCCCGATTAGATTTTGGGGGTGTTACAATAGGGAGGTTAGAGATTGTCCAGTGATAATTGTAGATAGAGTGTGGCCTTCGAATTTGATCGTCGTTGATATCATTGATGAGGATTTGCTCCTCGGTGACGACTGACTTGATAGACATGGAGCGGCAATGACTGATCGCACGAGGGTTATATCGATGTTGGCCGAGGACGGTACCGAGCATTCATTTACGGGACACAGGAGGACGGGTCAGAAACTTATAATCAGCGCCATGAAGGCGACGAAACTCATTAGGGTTGGTTTTGTGGGGTATTGGTGTTATGCTACGAGAGCAGAGGACGGGAAAGTTGAAATTTCCTCGATTCCAGTGGTGAACGAGTTTTTGGATGTTTTTCCAGATGATTTGCCAAGACTACCACTGGAGTGTGAGATCGAGTTCACAGTTGATTTAGAACCGAGTGCAGACCCGAATTATAAAGCGTCGTACCGTATGGCACCTTCAGAAATGCAGGATCTGAACAGTCAGTTAGGGGAATTATTAGAGATGGGATATATCAGACCTAGCACCTCACCTTGGGGTGCGCCAATCTTGTTTGTAAGGAAGAAATATGGTTCACTACGTTTATGTATCGATCATCGGGAACTGAACAAAGTGACCATTAATAATAAATATCTCTTGCCTCGCATAGATGATTTGTTTGACCAGTTGTAGGGAGCTATGGTGTTCTCGAAGATCGACTTGAGATCTGGATACTACCAGCTCCGGGTGAGGTAGTCTGATATTCCTAAGACCGCTTTTCGTACGAGGTACGGGCATTATGAGTTTGTGGTTATGCCATTCGGGCTAACCAACGTGCCGGCGGTATTTATGCAGCTGATGAATAAAATATTTATCGAGCATCTTGATAAGTGTGTAGTCATTTTTATCGACGATATCCTAGTCTATTCTCGTGATGACGAGGAACACGCTCAGCATTTGCAATTAGTGTTGATTGAGAGCTCAGCGTATCTATGCAAAGTTCTCGAAATGTGAGTTTTGATTGAAGAAATCAATGTTTCTCGGACATGTTATTTCAGCTGAAGGGGTCCGTGTAGGTCCCCAGAAGATCGAGGCTGTGTTAGATTCGGCATCGCCTAAGAACGTGAAGGAGGTTCGTAGCCTTTTGGGTCTTGTTGGGTACTATAGACGATTCGTTTAGGGGTTCTCTAAACTTGCTCGACCACTTACTCAGTTACTCTAGAAGTCCAAAAAGTTCGAATGGAATGACGAAAGGCAATAGAGTTTCGAAGAACTGAAAAGGCATTTGACTACGGCACCGGTTCTAGCCCTCCTTCAGGTAATTGGTGGGTATTCAGTTTATTATGACGCTTCAAGCTAGGGACTTAGGTACTTACTCCTACAGCACGATAAGACTATAGTTTTTGCTTCACGATAGTTGAAACCGTACGAGATGAACTATCCTACCTACGATTCAGAGTTGACTACAGTCGTGTTCACGCTAAAGATTTGGCGCCACTATTTATACGGCTCTTCATGTCGGATTTATACTGACCATGAGAGTTTAAAATACATTTTCATCCAGAAGGAACTGAATATGAGACAACGTCGTTGGTTGGAGTTGATAAAGGATTATGACCTGGAGATCCTTTACCATCCGGGAAAAGCCAATTTGGTAGGAGACACATTGAGTCGGAAGCCGGTATCGCTTCAGATTCTTGAGGTTCTAACACCACAAGAGAAGATTCGACAGGAGTTTATTGAATAGGAAATCGAGGTATGGATTAAGCATGTGCTGGGTCAGTTGTGTGCCCTCGAGATTACATCGTTCTTAGTTGATGACATCAAATGGGAGAAGATGAATGAGCCGATGATCAGTCGATTGAAGGCGGATACATAAAAAGGGAAAGCCACAGGTTTTATGGTTCATGGGAACAGCATTTTGAGATTTTAGGGAAGACTCTGCATCCCCAATGATTTAGAACTGAGGCAGAGAATACTTCGAGAAGCCCATGCTACTCCTTACTCCATCCATTCTGAAACGAGTAAGATGTATAAAGACCTTAAGAGAAATTTTTGGTGGAATAATATGAAGAAGGATGTCACTGAGTTCGTTGCACGGTGTTTGACATGCCAACAAGTCAAGGTTGAGCGTCAGCGACTGGCCGGGCTGTTGAAACTGCTTCCTATTCCCGAGTGGAAGTGGGAAGATATTTCAATGGATTTTATCACTAGAATGCCGAGAACGAAAACTGGAATGAATATGATTTGGGTGATTGTCGATCGACTAACCAAGTCAGTGTATTTTATTGGTACTAAGAACACTTGGGGGCTGGACATGATGGCTCGGACATTTATAACGGAGATAGTACGGTTACACGGTATGCCTAACACTATTGTCTCTGATTGGGATGGCCGTTTTGTGTTGCATTTTTGGCAATCGGTCCATCAGTCTTTGGGTACCGAGTTGAAGTTGAGTACATCTTTTCACCCGCAGTCAGACGGTCAGACTGAGCAGACGATTCAGACATTGGAGGATATATTGCGGGCGTGTGCCCTAGACTGGAATAGTGATTGAGAGTTGCATCGACCGTTGACCGAGTTTACTTACAATAATAGTTGGCACACATCGATTAAAATGCCACCTTTCGAAGCATTATATGGTAGACGGTGTAGATCCCCTCTTGGTTGGGATGAGGCCTCGGAGCTAGTTGGAACGGAGCCAGATATGTTGATGAAACCACAGAGAAAATTTCTACCATTCGAGACAGATTGTTGAGTGCTCAGAGTCGACAAAAAACCTATGCTGATATCCGTCGTCAACCGTTGGAGTTTGAGGTGGGAGATCATGTTCTACTCAAGGTATCGCCGATGAAAGGGGTCTACCGTTTCGGAAAGAAAGGAAAGCTTAGCCCGAGGTATATTGGGTCGTTTGAGATTCTAGACAGAATCGGTGAGTTGGCTATCGATTGGCATTACCCCAGCCCTTAATCACGTTCACGATGTGTTTCACGTCTCTCAGCTTAGAAAGTACGTTCCGGACCGGAGTTATATCATTGATTATGGGAATATTGAGGTAGCGGATGGTGTCACGTTTGAAGAAAGGCTGGTGAAAATCCTTGAGCATCATGATAAACAACTTTGGCACAAAACCATTTTGTTGCCCATTGGTTAAAGTACAGTGGTCGAGGCATGGAGTTGAAGAGGCGACTCAAGAAACCGAATATCGTATTCGTGCTAAATATCCGAAATTATTTATCTCTTAAGTTTCGGGACAAAACTTGTTTTTAGAGGGGGAGAATGTAATATTCGTACTTTTCTATTCTTAATAATTTCCATTTTGGTGTATTTTTCGTTTTCAGTGAGTCGTTTGTAATTGTTTTGATATTTTGAGAATGTTTATTTCTGCATATTCTGACATCTGAGCCTGTTTCGGAATTATTTTACTCGATTTCGTGTTTATTAAGTTTCTGAAATGAAAGCTTATCCTGAGGTATATTGGGTCGTTTGAGATTCTAGACAGAGTCGGTGAGTTGGCTTATCGGTTGGCGTTACCCCAGCCCTTAATCACGTCTCTCAGCTTAGAAAGTACGTTCCGGACCGGAGTCATATCATTGATTATGGGAATATTGAGGTAGCGGGTAGTGTCACGTTTGAAGAAAGGCTGGTGAAAATCCTTGAGCATCATGAAAAACAACTTCGGCACAAAACCATTTTGTTGCCCATTGATTAAAGTACAGCGGTCGAGGCATGGAGTTGAAGAGGCGACTTGGGAAACCGAATATCGCATTGGTGCTAAATATCCGAAATTATTTCTCTTAAGTTTCGGGACAAAACTTGTTTTTAGAGGGGGAGAATGTAATATTCGTACTTTTCTATTCTTAGTAATTTCCATTTTGGTGTATTTTTTGTTTTCAGCGACTCGTTTGTAATTGTTTTGATATTTTGAGAATGTTTAGTTCTGCATATTCTAACATCCGAGCCTGTTACGGAATTATTTTACTCGATTTCGTGTTTATTAGCAATCTTTCCGCTTTTTGGTTCGTTTGACATAATCGTGGTTCGAAATTGTTGTATTATGTTTTCTATAAGTTCATTTAACATTGGGAGACGTGTTGTGAGCTTCGGTTTGGTTGTTCGACCTCATATCGTGTTTTTCGAATATTTTGGGCCGTTTGATAATTTTCTAAAGTTTAGGGTAATTACTTTAGTTATCGTTTGCCGAACCTTCGGGTAGTCGGATTCGTATTTTCTTTTAGCACTTAATTTCGTCGTCTTGAATCCTTCGTAAGCGTGTTTCGGACTTTGTAGATCGTCATGTTTCGACTCGGTGATATTCATTTACAGAATATTCAGCTCTAGGCAGTTCTGGACTATTTGAGACTTGCATATGTTATCATTGCTATATAATGTACATTAATCTCATCTTGCTTACGTACGTAAGTGCTTCAATAGCGTACGTTATGGCCTACAGAGGATCGGGCAGAGACTTCTGCCAGGCCATTGCATACGTAACAGGTAGTGCGTAGTGCATGTTAGGTGCTTAACGTACGTTAAGTTCCCTGACTTACGTACGTTAACGCAGACAGATTTATATACCTTGTTCAGCATTTTCAGTATGGGTTTCTCTCATTTTTTTCTCTCCTTCTCCCCCCCTTTGACGATTTCTGGCGATTCGCGAAGATCCCAGCTAGATATCATCATTTATCATCATCTTAAAGCTATTAGTCTGGATTATACAACATCTAATCTTCATCACCGTTCCAAATCGAGGTAATCTTCTAGAACCCTAATTTTCTGGGATTTGGGGGTTTCTTCGTAATTTCTCCGATTTAGCTTATGGTTGTGGTGGAATTATGTGGAGTATGGATTATGTACTTCCGATACATATTTTTCCTACGAGATTATTGGTGTATTCTTGGTGTTGTTGAGAAACGAGAGGGTTTGTTCGTGAGTCACCCTTTAGGCGTTATGTTGTTGGATTACATGTATCGTAGGCGGTGTTTTCGGGCGTATTTCAAATTCCATTCCAGTCGTATTGTTGTTGATAGTTGTTTTTACGAATCATCTATGTTTGAAATCTCTGAGTTCCTTCAACGGTGGTTGTTTACCGTCTCAAAACATCCCGACATGTCTCAAATGCAAGTAATTCTTATGAACTTACATTCTTAAATGTGCAAAGTGATGTATATGAGTGTTAGAACGTATACGTTCACTCCGAGAGGATCCGACGGGGTCTCGGAGGGATCCACGTTTGGTTGGGTCCACAAACATTTGGGTTAACCACTCCGAGAGGGTTTAACGGGGCCTCGGAGGGATCCGCGCATGGTTGGGTCCACGGTTAATCGGGAGGATTTACATTTATGTGGTACTTTTATAGATATTGCATTTCCGGAAATCATTATCTTAATTGCTTTTGAAAACTATTGATGCATGTACTTTGATATTGTAAGATGTAAGAGTTCGTTTGTATTACTTGTACTAACTATTCCATGGATAACCCCATTTGGGGGAAATACGTTTCATGTATTTCAGGTACGAAGAATGCGGCTGGATGAGTACCGGGTCAGTACGACGATGACGGCCATGCGTGATACTATGGAGAGTTATTGTGGTCTTCTTGAGTCTGGTCATTGAGATTTTCGTTTTGGCACAAACTGTTAGTTGGTACTCGAGTACTATAGGGGGTTGTTTTCTGATGTTAGTTATATTGAACTTATCGTTTATTGTGGATTAAAATATTATCGTTGGAATTTCATCGGTTAACCCAATAAGTGAGTGATGATTTTTGATGTTCTTTTGTTATAGATTTTGTATGAACTTAGCTTTGTGAGTTCCAGATGGGATTCACGATGCCGTGACATACTCTGAATATCTTGGGGTGTTACATGGAGAATTAAATAAATCAAAGTTAGAAACAAAATTGTCATTTTAAAATTTTGATAAATCTTAGTTACTTTAAGAGAAAATGTAAAAAACAAATTTTATTGATTACTTAAATCAATAAACATGACAACCACTAAAATATGAAACTACTAAATTAAACGTTATTCTTTTACACATTATTTCCTTAAAAAGATGGCATAAAACTGCAAAATAAAAATCATTTCTGGAGAATCTCATCACCAATCAAATGATCAATTCCTCCTTCGGGATGGAGAAGAAATCAGCAACATCCAAAGATATTATGTCAACATGGCCGCCACTAAAATTATGCCCTTGCATAGAGTTTGTCTCCATCCTCTTTTCTTTTTTCTTCAATGATTTTTGATAAAGATCAACAAGATATTTTGGTGTGAGACAAGTACACTATCATTAACCTTTCATACCACAACAATGACATAAATTTCCTCCATTCAAGTAGTTATTATCATTTTTCCCCGTATTTTTCTGCTATTTTCGTTGGCTTGACTCATATTTCGTACGACCACCATGGTAATTAGAGCGATTATGACCACGTCCTTGCCATGACCTTTAACGTGGTTCTTATCATGATTGTACTCGCTCACATTTGCTTCAGGAAATGGAGCAGATCCTGTTGGACGGGACACATGATTTTCATCAAAAGCTCATTGTTTTGCTCCGCCACAAGAAGGCACGAAAGCAATTCGGAATATTTATTAAAGCCTTTTTCATGATATTGGAGCTGCAGGAGCATATTAAATGCATGAAAATTGGAGAATATCCTTTCTAATATGTCAGTGTTATTAATTTTTTCGCCACATAATTTTAATTGAGAAGTAATTTTGAATAGAGCAGACTTATATTCACTTACAGTATTTAAATCCTGAAACCTTAAATGCATCCAATCATAACGAGTTTTTGAAAGAATTATAATTTTCTGATGGTCATATCTTTCCTTCAAATTTATCCATAAAACCAGAGGGTCTTTCACCATTAGATATTCTATTTTTAGTTTCTCAAAAAGATGATGACAGAGGAAAATCGTTGTCGTGTTTTTTTCTTGATTAATTGTTGCATTCCCATTCTTGGTGGTGCTTCCAAGTCCATTTGCATCTAAAGGATTTCAGCATCCAATACCCATGATAAATAATTTTTTCCCGAGATGTCATGTTCAACAAATTCAAGCTTTGAAAGATTTGACATGTTGCTATGATAGTAAGAATATAATATGGATTAGGAATAAAAACACTATGAAAACTAGGAAAGAATATTTGTGAGAAATGAGGTGAGACATATAAACCGAATAACACACCTGAGATGTTCAGAGTTTCGTGCTGATAATATTTTAGAAAAGTAAAGTAACAAGAACAAGAGTTAGGAGGAGGAGAAGGAGAAGGAGAATGAGTATTTCATTAGAATAAAATAATCATTACATAGCATGTACTCCTATTTAAACTAGTAGGATATCAAAGGGATAGTCTCTATTTTTTCTATGAAATAATGAATATTGAATATCATCCATAACCATGACCTTAATGGAGTTACAAGGTCATTTGAAAGATCAATGGGCATTCACAAATAAATGTTCATATTAAATATTTCGGTTGTTTTTAATTTAAATACTGGATTTTTGATTTTTTGGGTACTTGAAATTAAAAAAATCAATACCCATTACCCAAAATTCTGTTTGAAAGGAGGACCCAATTTCACAAATATTTTTCAATAACCAAACCAAATCGTTTTCACCAATTCAGTTCGGCTAATCGGGTATTCTTCTCTTAAGTTCGAGCTCTACATAAAGTTAAATGAATATGAGTCTTGACATGTACACCTACATGAGAGAGTGTCTAATCATGGCAAAACACATACCGAGTGAAAATTATTGTTTTTAATTTTAATGATAATCTGCTATCTGTCGAGCTTAATATCATTTGTGACATAAATACACTACTCCTAAATTATATGATTTAATATAATTATAAGTACTTATTTGTATCTAAATGCTACTATAATAATTGTATAAAAAAAAGTAAAAATATGCATAATGCAAAATATATTTAGAAAATAGAATAACAGAGCTAAATTCTTTCATTGAAACAATTTTTAATGTACAAATAATTTATTTTTTCTCATACAAATTTTTTATTTTTTGAATGATTGAAATTTAAGCAAATTAAAATACTTATCCAATAACATTTCAAAATAGTACACATCTGTAAAAAGACGATTCTATTGTTTAATGCTATAGTAAAAATTAGTTCATTATATACTTAGAAATAAACCAATAAAAATTTGTAGGAATATGTAATTTGTAATCTAACATAATTAAATTACAAACATGTATATATAGATACAATAGGGCAATAATTGTATAAAAAATATAAACATATATCATCCAAATATACTAGAATAGAATAACAAAGTTTAACTTTCTCACAAAACTATTTATTATTGCCATAACATAACAAGTACGTTTTCCATTTTTTGAACCAATAATGTTTTAAGTTAATTAAATTAACTATTCAATCATATTTAAAATTATTTATATTTAATTTTTTATTTTTTTAAAAAAATTATTTCTGTTGATTCATACCTTATTTGAACCAATAAATGTTTTTTTAACCAATAAATATTATTTTTAAACCAATGCATATTTTTTTAAAATATTTACATTCTTATAAAAAAAATTATCGAACTTTAGAGAAGATCCGATGAGGTTACAGCTGGCACCGGTTCGGTAATTTAACCGCATCAATAAAAACGCAAATCGAACCTATTTAAATCAGTTTTCAATAATAGTAATGCAAACCTTGTGACGTCCCGATTTTCGAACATGCATTTATTTTATAATTTATAGAAAGCGTATGGATAATTTTAAATGTCCAACAATTTATTTACAAAATTTATTCTATTTATTAAATAAGATCCAATTTTTCCTTATTTGCATATCATGATTGTAGTTCTGCACTGTTCAATCCATTTCTCGTATTATTATAGTAAGAATATTTATTTTATAAATTGTCCAAGTAGAATTTTATTTAATTATGCCAAAATATTATTTAGCCTAATTACTATAATAATTATTATTAATAATAATATTACTATTATTATAATTATTATTATTATTATTTTAGTTGATTGAAGCCCAATTATTTTATTTTAAATTCAATTTAATGGGTTGGCCCAAACTCTTTTTCTAGCCCAATTGAGATTTTTTCTAAAACCTAAGCCCATAACTTTTATCCTAAACCTAACTCCAACAGTATAAATACTGTATTTTATACTGCAACCAAAATACAGTACACAAAAAAAACATTTTACTCCTCTGCCAACAATCCATCGTCCGATCGCCCTCTTCTGCAGAAAGGTAAAATCCAAAACTGAAATTCTATGCCTTCTTTTCCATCGATTCATCCAGATTTTAGAGTTTCACAATACCACCCTGCCATCTGTGCGTACCAAAAAGAAGGCTTCTGAGAAGAAATCAGCATCCGAAGCACCTGTTTAAGTGATATTCGGCGTTCACTGGAAAATCAATTTGCCCGTCCGATCACCTCGAAGTAACGCTTCGATAGTGAGGTAAACAGCAAAATTCTCATTCTTCAATCGGTTCTTTTCCACTTCTTATGTCTTATTATGTCAATCAATTATCCATGTCCCGACGAAAATATTTCCCTCATTATTTATACTGAATCTAAACTAGAAAGTTTTCACAAGTCTCCACAATCTGGTATACAAAAAAAAAAAAAAAAAAGATCACCGCTCAAACCAGAGCGACCCAAACACAAATCAAAAACTCATAATTTCACCCTTACACGCATATTTTTTTCAAGTGTGTCGTATGAATCTGAGCCCGTACATAACCTCAATCCCTAGCCCCAAATTCTACAAATTCCAACCAAACCCGATTTTATTCGAGTAAAGGTCAATTTCGACAATTTGGGTTTCAAAAGAGTTGTTGCTAAACTTGGGCAGAAAAGAATAATACGTCAATTCCGACAATTTGGGTTTCAAAAGAGTTGTTGCTAAACTTGGGGCAGAAAAGAATAATACTATATATAAAAGGGCAAAACATGTTTTCTCCCCACTTATTAAAGAAAAATGATTTATAAACCTACATAATAGACCTACAAAGAGGCCTACAACTATGATTGGTGAAATAAAAAAATTGATTGGTTAATATGAAGAGAGAGAAAAAGTGTTTGAAATTTGTCAAAATGTGAATGGTGTAAGCCTATTCGTAGGTCTATTATGTAGGTCTATATATCATAACTCCTTATTAAATTATGTCCCTAAAAAATTGCTAATGTCGTCCAAGTTTTTTGAAGAATATAATAATTCCTTCCTCTCATAAGTGAGTGCTTACTTTTTGTGAACACGAGTTTGTGAATATAATAAAAAAATAAATAGTGGTGATTATGAGTGGAGAATCTCATTTTTTGTTGTAGGGGTATATTAGTTATTGTTGTTGATTAATTAAAAGATAAAGTGTGTGGTCATCCTTGATATTGTTGTAAATAAGTTGAAAAGATGAAACAAAAATATAAAGGGTATTTTTTAAAAATGGAGTGAACACAATCTATAGAACAGATGAAAATAGCATATTGAGCATACTCTTACGGTACGGAGTGAGTATTACATATAGAAACATATTTTTAGTTCTCTAGTATGTCAAAGTTATCAACTTGTCTCCTCTATTAAAAAGCACATGAGCCCTCGCCCCTCTATTTGTCTGTCATTTATCAAATTGGTCCCAATTCCCAGTGATTTCTTGAGTTATTTATCAAATTTCTAAATATTTTTTACTCCTTTTTATAAAGATTGATTTATCAAAGGGGTGTAGTCTTAAAAAAATATTTACATTATATGTGTACTTTCAAACATATTTACCAAATAGGTATAATTTTCTATTTAAGTGGGTTTTTTTACTTTTTTTACTTTTTTAAAATCATTATTTTTATGCTTTTTTCAATTATTTTTTACTGCTTTTTTAAACTGTTTTTTAAGAAAAAATATTTGTAATATTAATATTAAAATCTGGAAGTTCTTATTTAAAATTCGTAAATAAAAATAAATTCAAAAAAATGATTTTGAAATTAATTTGTAAACTATTTTAATAAAAAACGGGAATATTATTCTACATGAAGAAATAAAAAGTTGAATAATTTTTTTAAAACTTGCTAGTTTATTTTCATAAAAAATTATTATGTTCTTAAAAAAAAAAATCTAAAAATCTAAAAAACAGACAGATTAAGATTTTTTTACTGATTTTTTAACTGTTTTTTAAAAATCAGTAAAAAAAAGGAAGTAAAAAAATAATTTAGTAAAGACATTAAAAACAGTTAAAAAACTAGTAAAAAAATCTTAATTTGTCTGTTTTTTAGATTTTTAGATTTTTTTTAAGAACATAACATTTTTTTATGAAAATAAACTAGCAGGTTTTAAAAAAATTATTCAACTTTTTATTTCTTCATGTAGAATAATATTCCAATTTTTTTTATTAAAACAGTTTACAAATAAATTTCAAAAAAAAAAATTCACTTTTTTTTATTTACGAATTTTAATAAGAACTTTTGGCTTTTAATATTAATATTACAAATATTTTTTTCTTAAAAAATAGTTTAAAAAAGCAGTAAAAAATAGTTGAAAAAAGCAGAAAAAATAATGATTTTAAAAAGGTAAAAAAAAATAATAAAAACCCACTTAAATAGAAAATTATACTTATTTGGTAACCACTTAAATATAAAACTATACATATTTGGTAAATATGTTTGAAAGTACACCTATAATGTAAATATATTTTAAAACTACACCCCTTTGGTAAATCACTCTTTATAAAAAGCAGTAAAAAATATTTAAGGCAGAGATAATTCACAGTAAAAAGCATTAAATTGAAAAAAATAAAACAAAAACTCATTTAAATTAAAAAAAACACATAAATAGTAAATATGTTCAAAACTACACCAAAAAGGTAAATATGTTTTATAAATAACCTATTTGGTAAATGAGTCGTGATTTCTTCATCTAAATTTGTCTAACTGTTATTGACTCATGGTCCACCTCTCCACCTCTCCACCCACGACACGTCGCTCAATAATTTTTCAAGTAATAATATTTTGAAAAGTTACAAATTGCTACCAAAGATAAAAGACGGATTTTTCCAGGCTTAATTATGTACAAATCTGTCGTATAAAATAATCTGGTTAGTTTTTTAGATTTTGTCTTATATTCTTTTAGTTTAATAATTTGACAGATCAAGAATATAGAAAATCTCAAAAATAAACATCTGAAAAAAGAAAGAAATTTTTCTAAAAAAAAAAAAAAAGAGAAAATACGAAATCTGAAAATTCCAAAAAAGGCTATTGAATCGGGATTAAAAGGAAAGTGAATTTCTAGTCATTTAGTTTTTGATGCCAGTTTCCTATTTTTAAGAAAATAATCTTGCTTTTTCAAATTATTTTACAATTTTTTATTTTTTTTATTTTTGTATATTATTTAATCTGTCTTATTATTAAATAAAAGGGATGAAACAAAATCTGAAAAATTCGCCCTTTTAATTATCTGTGGCAGTTTTGTTATTCTTTACAATATTGTTGCGAGAAAAATGCTGAGCGAAAATGTGATCTGGACAGAAAGGTGGGCGCTGAATCAACAGTTAACGAGATTTGAACGCAAAATTAAGGACCAGTTTGATAAGCGACGATAAATAGAGGGGTTAAATTCGTATGTGTTTTAGTATAGTGGGTAAGTTGATAACTTCACATGGTAGAAGGTTAAAAGTATAGTTTCATTTTTTTTAAAACTTAAAATTAAGGTGATTTGGACGGAAAAAATGACTTCCGGAGCCGATTTGATAAAAGCCGATAAATAAAAGAGCTACATTTGTGTGGTTTTTAACTAGAGTGGATAATTTAATAATTTGTCATAGTGGGGGTTAAAAGTAGTATGATTTTTCCTATTACATATAGTAGTTACTGTATCTCGTCCGTCGAACCCAACATCCTCACTACTTCTCTCGCTCTCTCTTTATATATATATATATATATATATATATATATATATATAGGAGAGCTTTATTTTCAGAACTCTCTTAAGTGCGAGAACTGCGAGAACTCCTCTAAACCAATTAGATTTTTTTTAATATTAAAAAATATTATTAATTCAAAAGGGTATTATAGTAAAATACAATTTTTATTACGGGAGATAACCCCTACTATATATATAACCCCTACTATATAGTAGGAGTTATGATCAGTAGGGGTTGTATGCATTTACATGATGTACATTATGTATTGCTAGGAGTACAAAAGGTGGTTCTCGCAGTTCTCGCACTTAACAGGGTTCTGAAAATAAACTATATATATATATATATATACTTATATGGGTGGGTTATGGAGTGAAATGGTTTAAGTGTAAGAAATAAGAATGTATCCTAACCTTACATCTATAAAGAATTAAGGGTTCAGATTTAACTAGATTTGATGCTGACATCATCATTGATTCACCCGATTTTAACAATAAGGGTATTTGTGAAATGAAATTTTTTTCTCACTCCTTTCCATTCATCTTATCCATCTTTTAAGGGATTCTGAATTTATTTTCAAAATTAATTTTCTCTCCCCTCATTTCAATCTATCCCAATTTCGTCCGCTCATTTTCTCTCCCCCCATTTCTTCTCATTACTGCTCCCCCATTCCAGAATTCTGCCGCCGTCGCCGCTGTATATTAGCACGATTATTCTGAGTAGTTAGCACAATCTTTGTAATTAGTAAGCACATTTAATATTATTTTGCAGCATAAGTGTGTTTATTATCAGCACAATTAGCTGATTGTTTCTGCACATTTATAATAATTTTTCAGCACATTTAGCTGATGGTTTCTGCACATTTAGAAAAAAATAAGCAGTAATATTTGTGCTAAGTAGTGTAATGTGATTTATTAGTAAGCACAATAAATATAATTTTATTTTATTTTTTGCAATCTGTAAATTTCTTGAGAGCTTAAGTTATTATTATTATTATTATTATTATTATATTTTTTTTACAGATAATGATAAGGGTAAAGCAAATGGAGATAAGGGTATAAATGATGGAGGAAGGATGAAGGGTGAATGAAAGAGATAAAAGGATGGAGGAAAGAAAAACAAAATCACCACGTTGGGAAGAGATGGGAAAGTGGGATATGAAATTCCATGATTATAGGAAATACCAAACATACAATCTGTATAATTATAAATATATCCCCATAAAAATATTCCGCGTAGCACACTTAGGCTAAATTCTTAGCACAACGTGACCAAATCGCAGCCATTGATCACCAAAGATCAAAGGCCCAAAATCATTCTTATTTCTTACGGAAAAAAGCTTTCCTATATATATATATATATATATATATATATAGTGGCGCGTTCTATGCAGTACCAATATTAGATGCAGTACTTTACAGTACTAATTTATGCATGAGTTTTGTACTAATTATGCATTGAAATTTTGATGCACGAAATACATATATTTCATGCATAATTAGTACAAAACTCATGCATAAATTAGTCTCAGAAATCTTGCATCTAATATTAGTCTTGCATCGCATGTAACGCGCCTCTCTATATATATATGGTGAGAATAAAATTTAAATTAAGAAATAAGAATGAATTTGATACGTATATTGATTAAATGTATGATCAAGATTTATTCTCATTAAAAATTATATGTGGAATGCATTTTTTTGATGCACCAATATTTTTATGCATATAATGCATACTCTTAATGCATTAGTATTTTTTATGCATGAAATGCATATGTTCTATACATACACTGATATATAGTGTATCTTTATTTTTTACATATTCTTAGCATGCACTATACATCTTAAACTGTAAATCATGAAATATAATTAATTTAATATATTTTTTAAATAGATAAAAAACGAGTAAGTCATCATATTTCCAAAGAAGGACAATTTGATATGAAATGATAGAAACCACCCTTAGAGCTTAAAAAATCCACACTATCCTTATTTTTTATTTATTGATCATGATGGGTGTTGACGTCTGGTTTGGTCAACGTCACGTGTGCTGATCTGGACAAATGGATCGAAGACACGTAGAAAATAATAAATAAGATGGAAGATGTTTGATCACTAAATTTTATTAATGACCTTTTGATGGAATAGAGCCGAGCAGAATAATGTGTGCCGGTCTATCTTGTTTGCTTGTTAATTACAAGTCTTTATCATTCTTTTACAATCTCTCTCAAATCTCTCCTTTTTCTCTCTCTTATTAATGCTCAAAATCCAAAGATCCCCTTTTCACTGTACATTTCTTCTATATATAGACAATATGGGCCAGTGGAGAGATGACAGCTGGCGAATGTTCGGGGAATATGCCCATAACACTTGTCAGTCTGCATTTAAGTCTTGGACACGTGGCGGCCTCTAAGGAGTGCCTTGGGAAGGGGCGTGACTGCATGCGTTAATTGGCATGCGGGTCTGTCTTGCCGACTTTCGGTGATGTTTATCCGATGGGGTCGGTCCTCGGGTCCCCCGCCGTTCAGGTCGGCCTTGTTATAATCTTGGATCGGAGCGTTCTTGTCCCCTCTCTGCTCGGCCTTCCTAGATCAGATACCGGGTCGGCCTTGGAGTCACCGTCCGGTTCGGTTTTTAGTGAGCCCGGGTGGAGATCGGGTTTTGTCGGTCAGGCTTCGAGTTACGCTCGGCCGGTTTAGCCGCTGGAGCGCCTACGTGGTCCCGAGTAGGATGGGCTACCAACAAGGGCCCCGAGTCAGTGGTCGTCTTGCGGCCAGAAGTGGAGTCGTTTCATGTTGTGACCGATCCGGTTTGTGGGAGGATAAGATCTCTCGAATAGACGTCTCTTCGGGAGTCGCGTCGAATCGATTCCCTGGTCTTTAAGTGTCATCATATGGGGGACGCGTGGCACAAGCAGACTGGGCGGCGCTCTCACGCGCCCTCGATCTTCGCGACGGTTCAGTAGGATTTCTCGCTTCACGCGCCTGGCATTTAATGCCTACATTTCCCTATAAATAGAGCCTGTCTTCTCTTTCAGTGTTCCTTCCGCCATTTTTACGTGTTGTTGCAGAGAGAAAGAAATTTTTCCCGCGATTTTTTCTTCTTTTCCGATTTCACAGACCTTCCCGGTAAGCTCGCTTTTCTTTCTCTTTTCCTTCTCTATTTAAGATGTCGGAGACAAGGGACGAGATGGAGGTGGTTTTGACTGTGTCGCCGGATCGCACGGGTGTGGCGGATCTATCGATAGGCGAAGCTCCTGTTGACTGGAGTGTTGAGGAAGAAGGAGACGAATTTGTGAAGTCGCCGGAATCTGGGGAAGTGGAGATGGTGGCGCCGCTGACAGTTGTCGGAGAAACTCCGGCGGAGGAGAGAGTCGAGCCGGTGGTGGCTCGGGCTCGCCCTCGTCCGTCCCCTTTCGTGGAGGCGAACTGGGATACAGCTTCGATTCCGAGTACCGTTACGGAGGAACAATTGGCGGCCTGGCGGCTGCGATTTAAAATTCCGGCGAGGGTGCGGATGTTTGCTCCGAATCCTGAGGAGAGGCCCCACAGTCCGCCCGTCGGTTGTACGGCGGTGTATTACCGCTCTCTACTGGCTGGGCTTCGGTTTCCGCTTCCGTTGACTTTTTCCCGGTGGCTAAGGCAGTGGGGCCTTCCTGTCCCCCAGATTCATCCGAATTCCTGGGCTCGGGTGGTGGGCCTTTTATTCTTTTTAATCAGCACGGCTGGCCCGAGCCCAGCTTTGAGGAGTTCAACAGCCTCTATCTATGGAGGTCGGTTGGTAGGTCCGGCTCGGGCTGGTTTTATCTGACGGCCCGGCATGCTATGCACAAGGAGTTAGTGGGGGTACCCGAGACCATCCATAGCTGGAAGGAACAGTGGTTCTTTATTGGGGAGCCGTGGAGGAGCTCTTTGGATGAGTGGGAGCCGGGGGTGATAGATGCTGAGCTGCGGGTCCCTGTGCTTTTTACGACCAAAATGAGTGAGTGTCGTATTTTCTGCTCTTGTTCCTTTTTTGTCTAACGCTCATCATTTGTTGCCTGCGCAGAACGCATCCCGGCGTCAGAGACTTCTTCCGATTTCGACGACCGAGTCGAGCAACTTTTGGACCTTCCTCTGGAACAAAGGAAGTCTCATCTTTTAGTGACCGAGGAGAACCTTTGGGCGGTCGGACTTAGATCGACCGATCCGAGTACAATGTCTTCTTCAGGTATCCTTCTTTTCCGATTTTTTTTTTTTGATATGTCTTCCTTTTCCAGCTCCTAAGGCAAAGACTTCATCCGGTCGGAAGGAGACGCCCGCACAGCGTGTGGCAAGGCTGGCAGCTGAGGCCGCCGAGCGGAGGGAGCGGGCCGGCAAGCGCAAGAGGATGGAGACTGGGCCTGAGGACAGCGCGAACAAGGCCGAGGGTTCGTCTGCCCCTGAAGTCGTAGTGTCCGCCCCGACTCCTGTCCGGGCGGGTCGGGAGGAGCCCGTCATTGACTTGGAGGGCCATTATCTCCCGGTCAACCAGGAGCGGGTGGAGCCGTGCGACCAGATGAAGGGGAGGCGACCGCGCTGGTTCCTTGACTATGTCCGAGCGGCTACCCCAACTCCTGAGATGCTCAACCGGGTTCCTCCTGTGGTGGCCGTCTCGGCCATATCCGTCGGGGGTTGGGCCTGCAGGAAATGATGACTAATGATATGGATCCGGTTGAGCAGATCCAGTTCGGAAATGCGCTGGTCGGCCGTGCCATGTGCACCTATGTGAAGGCTTCCAATGAGTTTCTGGCCTCGATCGAGAAGCATAAGAAGACGGAGGCCGACCTCAAAGCCCTACAGGAGGAGCATCACCTATGCCCTTCTTTGATCAAGTCTCTAGAGGGGGAGATAACCTCCATGAGGAGCGAGATGGAGCTCACAGACGATCGGGCCCTCCCGGTAGGACATATGGAGGCTGAAGGCCGAGGAGATGACCGATGCGGCCGATCAGGCGCAAAAGCAGTGCTTGGATATCCGGGCCGAGCACGAGGCTTATTTGAAGGAGACCAAGGCCCAGGTTGAAAGTCTGACCGAGCGTATCAACACTTGCGAGGCTTCGAGCTACGCTAGGGGCCGTGCCGAAGGGGTGGAGGCCTTCAAGAAGACACCTACCTTTGAGGAGCTGATCAATCTGAACTACATCTCCACTTGTTACGAGATTTTAGATCTCATGAAGGGTGGTAAGACCGTTCAGGAGATTGAGGCTTACATCACATCTCAAGCGGCCGATCTTCATGTTGACATTGATGGAGCCGACGAGCCAAAGGTTGTTGAGGAGGAGGATGTCGGTCGGGGTCCGCACGGCGAAGGCGAGGGGCAATCCTTTCAGATGACCGGCCAGGATGGCGGGGCCGAGTAGTTTCCTTGGATTTTTGCTTCTAGCATGGCCTGCGTGCCCCTTTTTGTCTCTCTTTTGTTTCATCTGATGTATGGCCTGCGTGCCAACCTGCCTTGGTTTTTTGTTACCATTTGTATTTTGCAGCATCGACTTGATTAAATAAAATCTTCCTTGCAGTTTTCGTTGTTCTTTTTATTGTTCTTGGTTGATCGCGCTGAGACGAGATCGGTCTTATAGTGCCGGAGGAGCTGGTCTTATGAGGTGCCGAGACGAGCTCGGTCTTATAGTGCTGGGGGAGCCAGTCTTATGAGGTGCCGAGACGAGCTCGGTCTTATAGTGCCGGGGGAGCCGGTCTTATGAGGTGCCGAGACGAGCTCGGTCTTATAGTGCCGGGGGAGCCGGTCTTATGAGTGCGAGGCAGGCTCGGTCTTATAGTGCAGAGGCCCGGTCATTCGAGGTGCGAGGCGAGCTCGGTCTTATAGTGTCGGGAGGCCGGTCTTATGAGGTGCGAGGCAGGCTCGATCTTATAGTCTTGAGGCGGTCATTCGAGTCGAGGCGAGCTCGATCTTATAGTGCGGGAGGCCGGTCTTATGAGTGCCGAGGCGAGCTCGGTCTTATAGTCTTGGGAGGCCCGGTCTTATGAGTCTTGAGACGAGCTCGATCTTATAGTGCCGGGGGAGCCGGTCATTCGAGGTGTACCAATATTAAAAAATGGAATAACATCAAATTTTTATTGATAATACCTTTTTAAATACATAGCGTTCCACGGGTAAGTTAATCTTTGGTCGTTCAGATATTCCAGCCGGTAGGCTCCATTCTGAAGGACTTCACTAACTTTATACGGTCCTTCCCATTTGGGCCTGAGCGGTCCGGGATCCGGGCCCAACAGCCTCTTCAGGACTAGGTCGCCGACCTGGAAGCTTCTCGGGTGAACCTTGGAGTTGTAATATTTTTCACTCCTCTTTTGTAGACGGCGTTTCGTATTTCTGCCTGAGCTCGTTTTTCGGCAAGGAGGTCCAGGTTCACTTGGAGGGCCAAGTCGTTATCCTGTTCTTCAAAATGTGCTACTCGGTAGGTAGGTGCCCCGATTTCAACCGGGATAACGGCTTTAGAGCCGAAAGCCAAGGAGAAAGGCGTTTCCCCGGTGGCGGATCTATGCGTTGTTCGGTAGGCCCATAGGGTCCCGGGGAGCTCCTCTGGCCAAGAACCCTTGAGTTCCTTGAGGCGAGTCTTGATATGTTGCTTTAAGATCTTGTTGACTGCCTCGACCTGCCCGTTGGATTGTGGATAGTACGGCGTGGAAACGTTATTTCGTATTTGGAGGCCGTCGCAGAAAGCTCAGAACTTCTTATTGTCAAATTGTTTCGCATTATCAGACAATGGATTGAGATCGAGCAGGCATATGATTAACTTCCATATAAGTCGACTATCTTTTGTTCGGTTGTTCGTGCCATAGGTTCGGCCTCGGCCCATTTCGTAAAATAATCGACAGCGACGATTGCATATTGCACTCCTCCCGTCCCTTAGGCGGAGGCCGATCAAGTCGATTCCCCACTTGGCGAATGGCCATGGACAATATACGGACGTGAGGGTTTCGGTGGGGATCGGATCTGCGGAGCAAAGATTTGGCACGGACGCACTTCCGCCTGAGCGCAATGGCATCTTTTTGAGATTGGGCCAATAGTAGCCTTGTCGGATTAACTTATAGGCCAATGCCTGGCCGCCGGAGTGGTTTCCGCATATACCCTCGTGCACCTCCTTGAGGGCATATTCGGCTTCTGATTCAGACAGGCACTTCAGCCGCGGAACCGAATATCCTCTTTTATATAATGCCCCGTCCACAATAGTGAACCGGGCAGACTGAGTTCGTAAGGATCTTGCTTGAGCTCGGTCTTCGGGTAAAATGACGCTTTGAAGGTATTGCATTATAGGCTGCATCCACCCTCGCGGTTCTGACTGTTCTGCTGCTCGGATTTCGGCCATTTCCAGGGCTGATGAGGCGTGATACCCTATGCTGACCTCATCCATATGCTCGGCCGGAGCTAGATGCGAGTTTGGCCAAAGAGTCGGCTGGATGTTTTCCGTTACGGGAATATCTTTGTATTGTTCCCTGAAAATCTTGCAGTCGGGCCCGTGCCAGGCTGAGGTACTTAACCAGTTTGGGCTCTTTGGCTTCGTATTCGCCGTTGATCTGGTTGACCACCAACTGAGAATCACTCAGGATGGTGAGGCGGGTAAGGCCGAGGGAGGTCGCCATTTCTAGACCAGCCAAGAGAGCTTCGTATTCTGCCTCATTATTGGTGGTTGGGAAACTTAGGCGAATAGCCGAGCAGAACAGGCGTTGGTCGGGACTAACGAGGACTATTCCCGCACCCGATCGGTCAGCGGTAGAGGATCCATCCACATAGAGTGACCATTCTTCCGATCGGTCGTCCTCCTGAGCTGTAACACCCCCAATCCGCTCAGGGATATTACACGCCGTAGAACCTTTCCTCAAGGATCTACCAGGCTGGTAACGACATTTAACAACTCGACAATGCCTTCGAGGCTACAATGACTCGATGAAGCCATTTGGTCTTTCCACAAATACATACAACTCAAATACAACTCATGCCCACGCAGGGACAAAATACAACTACACCGTCTGCGGGAACAATACAGCGACGGAAAATAAAGTACAAGCTGGCCGACACACGATGTACGGTTCCTCATGTGATTAGTATCGATCATCTTTCATCATCCTTCGTGCCGACCATGTTATGCTCAAACACTGAATGCAGGACATCCACCCCGAATACTCGGGGGTTAGCAAAACTCCTTTGTTTTGCTAGTGCAAATACAAAGTGCAAATACGAGCCATACAATTCACATTCCACGAATAACAATAGCAGGGATCCTCAAAGATCGAAGCGAAGCGAAAAGCACTTCCCGAGGCAAGGGTTTGAGAAAACATTTCAAAAGCGAAATATCATAAATCAATGGAAGTAATTTATAAAGCAGTTTAGAATGCCATCGAGAGTTTTAATAGAAAACAATTTAGGATTATCAAATCCTACTTTTGAAAACCGAAAGACAAAGGGTCACCGCCCCGAGGTTTACTTTACGAAAAAATGACATTAACCACCGTTGGGATTTTAGCCCCAAATCAGTAAAGCGACTTTTACAAAACCATTGGGATTTTAGCCCCAAATCTCATCAACTCACGGTACACAAGAGCGACCGGGAGGTTCGTATCCCAACATCAAAGTCCACAAATAAAGGATTTAAAACAAACAACAAAATACTCGGTGCCATCCAGCGAGTAAGCGACGAACACTTACCTCTTACACACTTAGTCAATGCATGCAATCATGAAAACCGTTCGAAAGCACTCATTTAGGAAATAAACAATCCACAATTAGCCTCGAGAACGGCGGCGGATACATTCTCGCTCGAGGCCTCATAGGGACCCTAGGTTGGCTACAATTACGAAAAACAAACCACGCACACGCTAAGCCGTGAGAACAGGCGGCGGCATACATTCTCACTCGAGGCCTTGCAAGGACCCTAACGAGTTGGCTAGCGATGCGAAACTCGTGAAATCCGGGCGGCATAGATTTCCCTCCTTGACCCCGTCTGGCCAACACGAGGTGAGTTACACACAAACACGTTACTCATGCAATACTAGCATGCTAAGAATGTAAGTTCATTAAGAATACCCACTAGAGATGGCCATTAACTCGACACCATTACCAAACTCTTCAAAAATACAATAACAAGCTTAAATAAGGAATACACGATTCCATAACTGAAACAATAGGAGTATCATCATAAAATCCTTCAATGTTCAAGATAATCAAGTCATAATCAATTCTCAAAACACCGTTCACAAAACACGCGTTTTGAAAGAAAGCCTTTAACGAGGCCAAACGAAATCCTTTTGAAACTTCATTTCAAATAACCAAACAAACACATCAAGGCGACCATCGATCATCATATACATGAAGCGAGAAAAGTATGGGCAAGGTACTTGCCTCAAAATCGGTATGCAAGTATTAGGCGAACACGGCTCAGCCGAAAGCTTGAAACGCCCAATGTTATCGAAGCGGGAGGCGGCGGCGAGCGAAAGGGTTCAACACGGTTTCTTCGCAAGAAACACGACCCTAACATCATACAATCAATAAATCATCGACCATACGAGGAAGAATAATCGTAGAACGCCCGAAAACCCCTAAGACATTTCTGGACACCTTCAAGGCGTCGGTCAAGAACTCGACCAAAACAACGAATCGATACGATCCAAACATGGAATAACGGGGTAAAAGATATAAAACATCTAAATAATCATCAATCCATCATAATCCTAAGTTAGATCGGATTAATCGGACGAAAACAACAAAAACCCCAAATCTCCCAAAATGAGTTCTTAGAAGATTACCTCGGATCGCAGACGAAGGACAAGTGTTGGTGTTGTTAATATACATCAAGAACTCAAGGAAGAGGATAGCTTGAAGTTAGAAGACTTGAATCGCACGGAATTTGCCCAAGAATCGCTCGAAACGGAGAAGGAGAAAGGATGGATGGAAATGACCGAACTCGGTCAACTCACGGTACTTATACCCGTGCGATATAGTGAAACACGGCGGGACCTATCGGCCACCTATCGGCGATAAATGCCCAAATAGCCATAGAGAAATGCCGTGATTGAGTCTTTCGGCCCACCCTATCGGCCGAAAGGCTTCCTGACGTGATCGGCCGATACCCATACGTAAATGCCGGCGGTTGAGTCTTTCGGCCCACCCTATCGTGAAAGGCTCTGGGACAGTGCCGACAGTGACAGTCTTCCCTAAAACGACCATAACTCTCGTCAGGACTCAGATTGACTCACCGTTTGAACCATTGGAAAGCTAACGCGATGTTCTATAATATTGCAAAGATTTATAATTTTGGAGTCACCAAAAATTAATGGTGATCTAACAAAGTCGAACTCATACTTAGAAAAGTCGTTTAGTAATCCTGAATTCAACAAAAGCGACAGAAACCCGAGCACGAATACGAACCAGAAGATACGGTTACGAAGTACTCACAAAGACGAATCTAAGAGCTAGTAGAACACACGATTCCGACCACCCGAAGGTTCGAAATTTGACAACGGAAGGTAATTACCCCAAACTTTGGGAAATTACGAAAATGGCCCAATTGCCGAAAATCACCATACGACAACGAATAATCAAACCGAAGCTCTCAACACGTCTAACGAAGTTAAGCGGACTTGCGAAACTCGAAACAACGGTTTGAGGCGAGATTCGCAAGAATCGAACTCAAGTGCGGAAAAGTCGCTAAAAGCACAGAACTCAACGAAAGCGACACGAAGCGAACTCGGATGTCAAAAAGTGTAGAATTAATCATTCTCGGAATGACGAAGCGGTCATGAGCGAGTCGTCAAAGCAGGACTTCCGCAAAAAGAAATTAGGAAATCGAAAATTGCGGATATTACATTCTACCCTCCTTAAAAGAAGTTTCGTCCGAAACTTAAATCAAGTAGGGAGAAGAAATATTCCAGAAAAACTCAACGAGATACACAAGAATGCGTAACTAACGCCCAACGGCGAAATGTTACAAACAACGCAAAGGAGTATACGGCGTGAAAACACGCTCCACGGCGACCAACACAACGTCGCCGTTAGGGATATAATAAAAACCAACAAGTGACAACGTCATCAAGCGGATAATATAGCCAAGTCAATTATCCGACAATCACAAAACACAACGACGAAAATCAATATGATTGACCAACCCAACGGTTCATCAATCAAAACGCGAGTCAACCGAACAAACACGAAATCCCACCGCTAAAGTGGAAGATCAGCGAAACTAATTTCCCGAATCAAGGAATTACGAAGGAGCACGAATGTTCGCGATCACGAGCGAGGTCAATATAAACCGAACAATCAAGCGGTCAAACCACAACGATCGAGACAACAAAGATCGAAGAATCATGTTCGAATCACAAAGAACAATAAAGTTCAAACAACAACTCCCGTGATGATCTGGTGAGAACTACAAAACATGCATTAGAAGATCCACAGGAAAGGGAATAGCGATTGAAAAGTCACAACGACAACGAGTTATTCCGAAATAACACCACACTCGTTCGAATGATGAACCCGAAATACAAAACAAGTTCATAAAGTGCCAACGAACATGAGCGAATCGATAGACTGGGGAAAGGGAAAAATACCGAAGTCAAAATAGTACGGGCATTACCACCGACCTCGTCCACGAAATTCACAAAAACGGGAGCAAGGTAACAAAACATTAAACAACCGACACAAAACGGAACCATCACCGATGCACACGGTCATACCAAACCAAGCTCTAACAGCTCGCACATGCGCGACAACGCAGAAATCACCACGAGGCGACAACATTCAACACCAACATCCCGCCTCTCACAGGGGGCTAGCACAACCCATGTGTGGAAAGCGACTCAACGCTCACACCGCCAATTCGATCATACTCGGGAGAAAGTATCAAAATGACAACGCAAACATCATACATTCATACCCAGCCCTCAAACGGGAATGGATAGGTTTTAAAAACGAAAACCTCATTTTGAAAATAATTTAGAAGAACACCGGTTGATCTTGAGTATCACCTTTCAAAAAGTACAAACTTGAAACATCGTTATCGAGACATTGGAGAACCATTTCGCATTTGATAAAAATGAGGACACTTTCTCTTAGTGAAAACTTTCAAAATATTCGACCCTCGGGTCTAAATAAAAGTGTAGAAAATATCTCAAAACATTTTGGTCCTCGATTTCAACCGGGATAACGGCTTTAGAGCCGAAAGCCAAGGAGAAAGGCGTTTCCCCGGTGGCGGATCTATGCGTTGTTCGGTAGGCCCATAGGGTCCCGGGGAGCTCCTCTGGCCAAGAACCCTTGAGTTCCTTGAGGCGAGTCTTGATATGTTGCTTTAAGATCTTGTTGACTGCCTCGACCTGCCCGTTGGATTGTGGATAGTACGGCGTGGAAACGTTATTTCGTATTTGGAGGCCGTCGCAGAAAGCTCAGAACTTCTTATTGTCAAATTGTTTCGCATTATCCGAGACAATGGATTGAGGGATCCCGAACCGGCATATGATTAACTTCCATATAAGTCGACTATCTTTTGTTCGGTTGTTCGTGCCATAGGTTCGGCCTCGGCCCATTTCGTAAAATAATCGACAGCGACGATTGCATATTGCACTCCTCCCCGTCCCTTAGGCAGAGGGCCGATCAAGTCGATTCCCCACTTGGCGAATGGCCATGGACAATATACGGACGTGAGGGTTTCCGGTGGGGATCGGATCTGCGGAGCAAAGATTTGGCACCGGACGCACTTCCGCACGAGCGCAATGGCATCTTTTTTGAGATTGGGCCAATAGTAGCCTTGTCGGATTAACTTATAGGCCAATGCCTGGCCGCCGGAGTGGTTTCCGCATATACCCTCGTGCACCTCCTTGAGGGCATATTCGGCTTCTGATTCAGACAGGCACTTCAGCCGCGGAACCGAATATCCTCTTTTATATAATGCCCCGTCCACAATAGTGAACCGGGCAGACTGAGTTCGTAAGGATCTTGCTTGAGCTCGGTCTTCGGGTAAAATGACGCTTTGAAGGTATTGCATTATAGGCTGCATCCACCCTCGCGGTTCTGACTGTTCTGCTGCTCGGATTTCGGCCATTTCCAGGGCTGATGAGGCGTGATACCCTATGCTGACCTCATCCATATGCTCGGCCCCGGAGCTAGATGCGAGTTTGGCCAAAGAGTCGGCCTGGATGTTTTCCGTTCTGGGAATATGCTGTATTGTTCCCTGAAAATCTTGCAGTCGGGCCCGTGCCAGGCTGAGGTACTTAACCAGTTTGGGCTCTTTGGCTTCGTATTCGCCGTTGATCTGGTTGACCACCAACTGAGAATCACTCAGGATGGTGAGGCGGGTAAGGCCGAGGGAGGTCGCCATTTCTAGACCAGCCAAGAGAGCTTCGTATTCTGCCTCATTATTGGTGGTTGGGAAACTTAGGCGAATAGCCGAGCAGAACAGGCGTTGGTCGGGACTAACGAGGACTATTCCCGCACCCGATCGGTCAGCGGTAGAGGATCCATCCACATAGAGTGACCATTCTTCCGATCGGTCGTCCTCCTGAGCGATCGCGGGAGTGAACTCTGCAATGAAGTCCACAAGGGCTTCTCCCTTTATAGCAGTGCGTGATTCGTAAGCTATGTCAAACTGTCCGAGTTCGACGGCCCATTTTACCATCCGGCCGGAAGCATCAGGTCGGTGCATAACCTGTTTTAATGGATAGTTGGTTAAGACGACTACCTGATGTTCCAAAAAGTAGGGCCTCAACTTCCGGGATGCCATTATGAGCGCATAGGCCAATTTTTCCATTGGGGCATATATGAGCCCGGCATCATGAAGGGCCTGACTCACATAATAAACCGGATGTTGCACCGCATTCTCCGTTCGAATTAGAGCGGCGCTGATTGCGGAGTCGGAGACCGCGAGATATAGGTTAAGAAGTTCCCCTCGGGTCGGTCTCTGCAAGGTCGGGGCTTCCGCTAGGACTTTCTTGATAACTTCGAAGGCTTTTTGGCAAGGTTCTGTCCATTGAAAATCCTTCTTCTTTTTTATCGCCTCAAAGAAAGGTTTGCATTTATCCGTTGAACGAGAGATAAAACGGCTCAGTGCGGCTAGGCGGCCAGTTAGGCTTTGCACCTTTTTGACCGAGTTTGGAGGAACAAGCTCGGCTACTGCCTTAATTTTATCGGGGTTGGATTCAATCCCTCTTTGGCTTACCATGTAGCCGAGGAATTTTCCCGAACCTACCCCGAATGAACATTTCTTCGGATTTAACTTCATCTTATACTCCCGCAAAATAGCAAACATTTTATTGAGGTCATGTACATGGTCGGCCAAGCGTAGAGATTTAACTAACATGTCATCTACATATACTTCCATAGTATGACCTATCAAGCTATTGAACATTTTATTTACCAGGCGTTGATATGTCGCGCCGGCATTCTTGAGCCCGAAAGGCATCATCCGGTAGCAGTATAAGCCGCGGGCCGAGTAGAAGGAGGTGTTTTCCTCAACAGCGGGATGCATTGGGATCTGGTTGTATCTAGAATACGCATCCATAAAGCTCATTAGCTCGTGCCCGGCCGTTGCATCCACCATGTAGTCGATATGGGGGAGCGGGTAGCTATCTTTCGGGCAGGCTTTGTTCAGGTTGGAGAAGTCAATGCAGAGCCTCCATAGCCCGGTCGACTTTTTTACCAGGACCGGGTTGGCTACCCAGGTCGGGTATTGGGCTTCCCGAATAAAGCCATTATCGATTAGCTTTTCTACCTCCTCCTCCAGCCCTTTCTGTCGTTCCGGCCCCATTTTCCTTCTATTCTGAACAACCGGCTTTGAGCTGGGGTCGATGTTCAGTCAGTGGCATGCCAGTTCCGGATCAATCCCCGACATATCAGAATGGGTCCAAGCAAAGACATCTAGATTTTGTCTCAGATGGAAGATTAGTTCGGAGCGAATCGGCTCTTGGAGGTTGTGGCCGATCTTTAGCCGTCGGGTTGGATTAGATGAATCCACGTCGACCAGGTCCAATTCTTCTGTTGGCTCAGCGTGGCGGATTTTTCCTTTTGGATTTTGATACCGCGGGTCGACGGGATCTTTTTCTAAGATCGGCTCTTTTTCGGGCCTGCGGCCATGGTCCGTTTCCTGTCTGATTCCCATTTCGGGGGTTTGCGCGGCCCCGGGACCGTCGGGTCCCCGGTCAAGCAGGGTGTTTCCCGTCTGTTGTTCGGAGCTGGTAGTCTCCATTTCTTCCGGCAAATTTTTCGGGATGGCTTCTGCGGTGTTGATCTCGTGAGCCCGGATGCTGAGATTACATTCCCGGGCAGCCCTTTGATCCCCTCTGTGTACCCCGACGCCGTCCGGGGTGGGGAATTTCATGCACAGGTGGTAGGTGGACTGAGTGGCTCTCTGCCTCGACATCACAGGTCGGCCTATGATGGCATTGTAGTCGCTGTGCACGTCGATGATCTTAAAGGTTGTGATCATCGTTCTTCTGATCGGCCCCTGACCAAATTCCAGGGCGAGGTCGATTTCCCCCAGCGGGGAGGTACGGCAGTTGGCAAATCCCCGGATATCCTCATTGCAGGGCCGGACGTAAGATTGGTCTATCTTCATCCTACGAAGGGTATGAAGGTAGATGATGCTTGCGTAGGCCCCGGAGTCCACCAATATCCTGTGGACCGGGATCCCCATTATGGGCAGAATGATGACAAGGGCGTCTGAATGGGGATGGTCCAAGCCGTCCGCGTCGGCCTCCTCAAAAGTAACGGTCAGCTGGGGGTTTTGGGGGGCTTCTTCGGCCACCGATAGGAACCCTTCTGCTCGGCGTTCGGTCCGTTGATAGGAGGTGGTGGCTTCTCGGATGGATGCCTTTTTCTGGCGCTTGGACCGATGATCATCGACATCGCGTTAGAATTTCCCGAGGGGATTTGGGGGCCGTAGGCACCCGATCATTCTTGGCTCTCGTCGGGTCGGCCCTATCCTGGCGATCCCGAGGCGGGTTCCGGGTAAACTGCCTCAAGCCTGTCTCGTCGCATACCGCGATTAGGGCGGCGACGAGGTCTCGGCACTGTTCGGTGTTGTGACCCGCTGATTCATGATATTTACAAAAGCGGAGTGCAGTCCATGTCCTTCGATCTTTGTAGATCGACCAGGGGACCGGGAGCGGAGTTTGACTTTTATTTGATCGAATATCGCGCAGCTCAGATGGAATATATTTCGGTGAAATTGGCCATGAGCTCGGGCCGGCGATAGCTTTGAGTGGCCGGGACTGTCGAGGAAGAGGCAGGGGTTTTATTTTCCCGTCGAGGTTCTTGACGGGTCTCTTTGTAGTCACGCCTTTCTTCTTTCTTTTTATACGATCCTTTCTGATCGGAGGGCATGACTAACATTGGTGCCGGCATGGCTTCCTCGGCAGCTATGTGGGAGCTAGCGCGCTCCAAAAATTCCTGGTAGGTGTGTGGGACATTCTGGCACACCGTCCAGCGAAAGAAAGAACTTTTGAGAAGGCCGGCCTGGGCAATAATGGCCAGCGCATCGTCGGACATAGGTTCCGTCTCTAATATCCGTTTATTGAAATGAGATATATAATCTTTAAGGGACTCGTTCGGCCCCTGGACCACGGAAGCAATGGATGAGCGTGGGGCGACCCGCACAAGGGACCCCATGAAGTGGGATCGGAACGTCGCCGAAAGCTGAGCCCACGTTTGAACCGAATGATGGGGCAGCGTCCGATACCACCTCTGGGCCCTCTCTCCTAGAGTTAGGGAAAACATTCGGCATCGGAACGCGTCCTGAGACCCGTGTAGATCCATCCAGAAATTATAATGCCCAAGATGGGCGTTGGGGTCTGTTTCTCCGTTGTATGGCGGAATTTGAGGAATTTTGAACTTCTCCGGGAGGGGTTCCGCCAGAACGCTAGGGGCCAGGGGACTCTCCTGGCTGTTGAGCCACTCCGAACTTTGGGATGGCTGGAGTTGTTTATTTTCGAGCTCCGTAAGGCGCCTTTTTAGAAACTTGATTTCGCTCAAATTATCGCCCGGAGTTGGAGGTAATACTTGCGTTGGATTTAGGGACGGGCGGGGAGCTTTTTCTTCCTTACGGCTCTGACTCTGGACAGTAGGAGCCGGCGCTGCCTTCTCGATTTTCCTCCCTACCCCGAGGCGATCAAAAACGGATGGGGGGCGTGAAAGCTTACTTTTCCGGGAGGGATGTGAGCTTTCGCCGTGGCTTTCCGCCCTTTCTCCGGCGGCCCCAGAGGCCGTCCTTTTCCTGTTTCGTCCCGAGGCAGCTGGGCGGGTCGTCTGGGATTCTGCCTCGACATGTTCTTCGGGTTTTTGAAGGGTCCCGCCCCCTGTAACTCTTGCCATAAGGGCCGCCATGCCCTGGATAAAGGCAAGGTGTTTAAAGCACTCTACCACCTTAAGGAGGTTTTCTTCCTCCGTCGCGGGCTGGGGGTTTTTCGAACTATCGTGAGACATCTCCGGTGAGCGGTATATATCTATCTTTTTTATCGAAGGTTCGAGGCCCCTTCTTCTAGCGCCAATCTGTTGACGTCTGGTTTGGTCAACGTCACGTGTGCTGATCTGGACAAATGGATCGAAGACATGTAGAAAATAATAAATAAGATGGAAGATGTTTGATCACTAAATTTTATTAATGACCTTTTGATGGAATAGAGCCGAGCAGAATAATGTCTGCCGGTCTATCTTGTTTGCTTGTTAATTACAAGTCTTTATCGTTCTTTTACAATCTCTCTCAAATCTCTCCTTTTTCTCTCTCTCTCTCTTATTAATGCTCAAAATCCAAAGATCCCCTTTTCACTGTACATTTCTTCTATATATAAACAATCTGGGCCAGTGGAGAGATGACAGCTGGCGAATGTTTGGGAAATATGCCCATAACACTTGTCAGTCTGCATTTAAGTCTTGGACACGTGGCGGCCTCTAAGGAGTGCCTTGGGAAGGGGCGTGACTGCATGCGTTAATTGGCATGCGGGTCTGTCTTGCCGACTTTCGGTGATGTTTATCCGATGGGGTTGGTCCTCGGGTCCCCCGCCGTTCAGGTCGGCCTTGTTATAATCTTGGATCGGAGCGTTCTTGTCCCCTCTCTGCTCGGCCTTCCTGGATCAGATACCGGGTCGGCCTTGGAGTCACCGTCCGGTTCGGTTTTTAGTGAGCCCGGGTGGAGATCGGGTTTTTTGTCCGGTCCGACTTCAGGTTCTGCTCGGCCGGTTTAGCTGCTTGGAGCGCCTACGTGGATTCTGAGTAGGATGGGCTACCAACAATGGGTTCCAAATTCTTACATCACGAATGATTCCCACCGAAACTATATCATGATAGATTTTTAATTCTCACATCAGGAATGGTTCCTACCGTATATATATATATAAATATATATATATATATATATATATATATATATATAGAGAGAGAGAGAGAGAGAATTAAATGAGAGTGACTTTGAGTAAGAAATATGAATAGATCTGAACCATTAATATTTTGTGATCAACACTCCAGATTATCGTATGTATAAAATATATGCATTTCATGCCTCGAAAAGCTAATGCATTAAAATTATTTATATGCTTTAAATATCAATACTTTAAAATAATGCATTCCGTACATAATTTCTTGTGAGAATAAATTGGTCATCCATTTAATTAAGATATAAAGATCAAAATCATTCACATTTCTTAACGTAGACCGATATATATATATATATATATATATATATATATATATATATATATATATATATATATATATTGTCAACATCTCATACCTTGATTTCATGTGATGGATGGTCCGAATTGTATGAATACTTGGATAGTTTCTTAATTAATGACTGCTTCCTCATTTGGTAAAATCATCTTTAATATGTGGAAATGATCTTTTCCTCATTTCATGCATTTAATCTGGATTATTAAAACTAGTTAAATCAATGATATTGATGTATTCTTATTTTTGAACAAGAAATCTATTCTCACCAGAGCTCACCCTATATATATAATATGTCCCACATAAATTGATATCGCGTCCAAAATTTTTGAAAAATATATTACGTATCGCCCTCCATATTTTTTTGATATTATTTTTTGTAACACCTCAATAATCATAAGGATCATTACATGCCGTAGAACCTTTCACTAGGTCTACCAGACTAACCAATACTTACAACCACGCACGCCACATATACATAAACTATATAATCACGTAAATTAGGTCGTGGCCTCGGCCAAAATATCTGACTTGAACACAATAAGACAGAATCTAATATAAATCCATTGCCCAAGCAAGGGACTTCAACAAGTAACTTTCGGATAGAAAAACCTCTCTTTAACCGACTCCAACAGATTACAATAACATACAAAAATTGTAATATCCGGATTTATTACGGTGTATTTCATATGTATTCAAACCCTGTATTATTCAGATTTGTGGTTTTGATTATTGGAGTATGATATTTCTTGCATTGATATCTTTGTACATAAGTATAACAACATGCAAAATTTCTCATGCAAACTCGTGATAGCGCACGCTAAGAATGTAGCTTAACGCGCGCTATCGAGCTACTACTAGCGCACGCTATGCATGTAGGAGTTGCGTGCGCTACTCAATTATTGAACTGGACGGCTAGCACATGCGCCAGCCGGGACATGGGTCCGAATAAGATTCCCGTGGACGAACCTGGACAGTATTGAAGTCAACTCTTATTAGCGCGCGCTAAGGAAAGCTGAGTAGCGTGCGCTAATTAGTTAAAATGCAGAATATTATAAATGGGACAACAACCCGTTTTGGCTCACATTTCATTCGTCCATTCTTCATTTTTGAGAGGCCAGAGAGCTATAATAATCCTTCTACACACTTAGAACACATCTTATTGATCCTTGTATATTGGTTATCACTTGTGAGTGATCATTGGAGTGGAATAGCACCTTGGAGTGGCATACAACCAACCGGAGTCGGATTCTACCTTACGGTTCAGTAATTTTCGTCATATTAAGGTATGTTCAACCTATCTCCAGACTTAGAGTTGGATTCTAAAGAATTAGATGATCGTGTTAACAATATATTGATTTTTCATTAGTGAATTGTTCAACATGCATCATGTTTGGAATATAGAGATGGTTATGCCTCAAGTACCTTGATTATGAACATCATGATTCGAATCTTATTACATTGAACAAGTAGAGGAAGCTTCTATCATTGGTAATCCGAATCTAGTAGATGACTTCATAACAACCATGGACTTGACTTTAACATCATTATTGTTAGATGAATCTAAGGGATTGATCATGGAAGGATTTATCTAGTATAGATGGAATGTTAAACAACTACAGTATGATAATTTTGATTGGTATAAAGGTGTCGATATCAACCGTTAAGCCTTTCGAATTGTCGTATGAAGATTTGTAGTCGAAATGGAATATGGTTTTCTAATGGTATACATATCCCTGAATCCGAAGTTGTTGTTAGCCGTAAGATCATTCATAATCGTATGAACATGATATTCATGGAGGTAACATGAATTATCACGGAAGATTTCATTGTTTTGATCATGATGAGAACAGTCTACTGCCCAGCAGTAAACTGCCATGCACAGATAGCGCACGCTAAGCTTTGTAGATTAACGTGCACTATCGAGCACGAGTTAGCGTACGCTACGTTTGGTACGTAACGTACGCTAGGCCATCGAGCAAGTCGATCGGTGATCGATGAAATCTTGACCATGCATAGTTAGCGTCGCTAGGCCTTGTTGTTTGCGTGCGCTATCGAGCGGACTTAACGCACGCTACAGAGTACTTAGCGTCGCTAAGCGGTCAGCGATTACATTTTATGAGCTTTTGGCCATAAATCGAATTGTTAGACATTCGTACGACGTGAGATAAATCCTATATTATTTCTTTTGTTAAGGTTTGAGCTTGTTACGTGATTGATTGAGGAGGACGACCTTCGAGTGTTCGTTTTCGTGGAAGTATTGTTCTTGTCTTCGAATCGAGGCAAGTACCTTAATTGTTTTATGTATTGATATATACATATTGTCGTGCACGTATGTCGTTGTTGTATGTCCACCTCGTGTTGGTCCGACGGGATCATCGGGGGATCTATGCTAGCGTGCGCTGGATCATCGGACGGGTTTTTCCACCACGGGTTGATGCAGCGGGATCATCGTGGGTTCTAGGCAGTGAACGCTGGATCGTCGGAATTACCATGTGTATGTTATGATATCATGTTGTGATTATCAGTTGTGTATGTTATGTTTGAGTTTCTCGCAGGAGAAGACTCGTTTGACATTTTATCATTTACGTTATTATTATTATTCTACGTGTGACGTTGAATAATATATTGTGGTACTTGTACTAGCATCGTTGTGCTAACCCTATGGGGGTGAACATTTTGTTTATGTTCAGGATCCAGGAGAGCAGGAAAACAACCACTGGAGCTGCATGACGACGAGGGTGCAGAGTGATGTTTAGTAGGGTTCATTTATGCATTGTTTATTGGTTATTTCAATAAGTACTCGAGTAGGAAGTCATTTATGATGGATTTGAATTTGGTGATGTATTATTGAGTTTCTGTTGAACAATTGTATCATTTTTAGTATTTGGTCAGAACTGTTGTATCGTAATTCCATTATTTTTATTCGTTAGTACCTTTTAATGTCTGGTCAATTCTTCAGCCTTGTAAATCCTTATGTAAAGGATTTACGGCGCTGTAATATTCCTGAATATATCAGGGGTGTTACAGAATACGGTATCGGAGATAAGATTATGGATATCTTGGCCGTTGGGTTAAAATAGGGGTCATTTATGTCTTTTGAGGTAACCGGCCGTGAATGACATCACTGCACTGCCTACGTCTTCATGCGAACGGTGGTTGTAAGTTCCTAAACTCTATCTCGTTCTTTACATGTTGTGTCTCTTTATACTCGAATATTAGAACGATGTTGTTTCCTGTATATTGAGTATTTATGCTTACAGTATGTTGAGAGGCGGACGTGGACGTGGTCGCGGTCGTGGACGCGGACGAAGAAATGCTGAAAGGGAAGCGTCGCCTTCTAATCAGGCCAGTCATAGCTCAGGCGAGCCGCAACAATCTATTAATAACGAACCGGAACCTGCTGTACCAGAGATCCTTCGTCAAGTGGTGAACCAGATGACTCAGTTCGCCCAAGTCGTGGACCGAATGCAAGTGGCGGTGGGACTACAGCAGGGAGAGAGGCAAGGGATCCCGGACATGGGAAATCGAGGTGATCGGTGGTCGCAAGAGGTAGCGAAGATGCAACCACCCAAATTCAACGGTATTTCGAGACTCACACAGGACCATTGGTTGAAGGAACTGGAGAAAATCTTTGCGGAATTAAGCGCCTGCAATAGGAGAGCCTCTATCGCGCAATACTTTACGATAGGGAAGCGTCGAATGGTGGGAAGCCATCCTACTGTAGACCATGATCTTGATTGGATAGAGTTTAGATTGATGATGGAAGCTCGGTATTGCCCTCGTCTGTGAGGGAAGCCAAAGTTCGGGAGTTTTTCTCGCTCGGCCTTCGATGTGCCGGTATCCTGCAATTAAGACGTTTAACCAAAGAATCGAATTTGTTCGACATCCGGTGAGCAGATGCAGAAATGATGATCCATTTCGATATGAGGATGAAACCATAAATCCAGAGGTACATGTCCGGATTTGAATGTACCACACTCCGTCAATACCAGGATAAGGCGTTGGCGTATGAGATCAAGGAAGCAGCTATGGAGAAATTTTCGGAATCCAAGAAACAGAAAGTCTCTGGTACTTTTACAGAGCACAAGAACAGCGGGCCCCGTAAGGCCCAATCATCCTTTCACTCTTTCAAGAAACCTCCGCACCCGGTTAGGATCGGAAAGAACTTCAGAACGACATCAACTATTACTGATGTTACCAGGAAATGCTTTAATTGCGCCCAGACGGGGCACTATCGACGGAATTGCCCCCTACCTGCCGTAACTTGTTTTGATTGTGGATGGGAGGGACATCAGGTAGTGTTTTGTGAAGAGGCTGCAAAGTCTTTTAGAGCCCGTACACCACAGCCAGTCCAAAAGGAAACTAGTATCCAACAGACGCAGCAAAGTGTTCAGATGCCTCAAATTTTTGGCCGCGGACGAGGCAGAGGACAATGGGACCGAAAGGGGACATCGAGTGCCGGATATGCTCCCCCACGTCTGTACGAGATGAGGAGGACAGACGATCAGGATGCTGCTGTCGCATCAGGTACTGTCCAGATCCTTTCCCAGCCAGTTAGCGTTTTATTCGATACAGGAGCTACGCATTCTTTTATATCTTTATCTTGTGTAAATCGTTTGAATATTTCTGGTTTTCATACTTGTGAACCTTATGTTATTGGTTTACCGAGTGGAGAGAGGATTGTCGGGAACTTAGAAACTAGAAATTTCCCTGTATCATTTGGAGGCAGAGAATGGCTCTCAAATTTGATTGTAATAGAAATGCAAGGAGACGACCTGATACTCGGAGACGATTGGCTTAATCGATATGGAGAAATTGTAAACTACCGAAGGAGGAATATCTCGCTGATCGCTGACGATGGTTCGAAATTACATTTGAGGATGGAAAGCCAAGGCGACTCAGGAAAATTGATCAAAGCGATGAAAGCTGTTAAATTGTTGAAACAGGGCTGTATCGGATACTAGTGCTATGCAATGAATAAAGAAGACGAAATTGTGGAACTTTCATCCATTCCTGTTGTGAACGAATTTCCAGATGTATTTCCTGACGAGTTACCTGGACTACCTCCACGAAGGGATGTAGAATTTACCATTGGTGGAACCGGAGCTACACCAATTTCTAAGGCGCCGTATCGTATGGCACCCTCTTGAGATGTCTGAATCAAGAAGCAACTGGAGGATTCTTGGACAAAGGCTATATTCGAAGCGTTTCACCACAGGAGCGCCGATTCTTTTTCCGAAAGATGGATGGATCGCTTATTTGTGTATTGACTATCGAGAGCTGAACAAGATGACGATTAAGAATAAGTATCCGTTGCCACGGATTGATGATCTGTTTGACCAGTTGCAAGGGGCAACAGTATTTTCTAAAATCGATCTGAGATCAGGGTATCATCAGCTGAAGATTAAGGAATCTGATGTTCCGAAATCAGCGTTCAGAACTCGCTACGGACATTATGAGTTTGTAGTGATGCCGTTTGGTCTCACTAACGCACCTGCTGTATTTATGCAATTGATGAACCGAGTGTTCATCGAATTTTTGGATAAATTTGTGATCGTATTCATTGATGACATTCTGGTGTATTCTAAGAGCCCGGAAGAACATGCGCAACATTTGCGGATTGTATTGGAACTTTTGAGAAGCGAGCAATTGTACACCAAACTTTCTAAGTGTGAATTCTGGCTAAAGGAAGTAATGTTCCTCGGCCATGTGGTGTTAGCTAAAGGAGTCCGAGTAGATCCTCAGAAGATCGAAGCAATTATGGATTGGAAGCCTCCAAAGAACGTGAAAGAAGTCCGAAGCTTCTTAGGACTTGCTGGATATTATCGTCGATTCGTGGAAGGGTTTTCTAAAATCTCCCGCCCACTTACTCGAATCCTGCAGAAAACTCAAAAGTTTGAGTGGAATGAGTTGTGTCAGGTTAGCTTTTATGAATTGAAGAAGAGATTGACGACGGCACCGATTCTATCACTTCCACAGGGAACTGGAGGATTTATAGTTTACATTGATGCTTCGAACCAAGGGCTCGGATGCGTATTGATACAGAATGATAAGGTGATCGCTTATGCGTCGCGACAGCTGAAACCTTATGAAGTGAATTACCCAACACATGATTTGGAGCTAGCAGCAGTAGTTTTTGCTTTAAAGATCTGGAGGCATTATGCATGACGGACTCACCGCCGATCTTTACGGATCACAAAAGTCTCAAATACATCTTCAGTCAGAAAGAATTGAACATGCGGCAAAGAAGATGGTTAGAAATGATTAAGGACTATGACTTGGAGATTTTGTATCATCCAGGCAAAGCGAATGTAGTGGTCGATGCACTCAGCCGCAAGCCTGTTTCTATTCAGATGCTGGAGACTCTGACCTCCCAACTTAGCCTTCAACGAGAGATGATTCGAGCAGGAATTGAAGTGTGGTTACAAAGAGTCCAAGGACAACAGTGCGTGATGACCGAAGAAATCAAATCTAGACAGGCAGATGATCCTCTGATGATTCGGTTACGTGATGAAGTGATCAAGGGAAAGGCCCCCGGATTCATAATTCATGATGATGGAGTTTTGAGATTTCAGAACCGACTCTGTGTTCCCAATGTCGATGTTCTGAAACAGACAATTATGAAGGAAGCTCACAGTTCGCCCTATTCTATCCACCCAGGCACCAGTAAGATGTATAAGGACTTGAAGCAGAATTTCTGGTGGGGCAACATGAAGAAAGATGTAACGGACTATGTTTCGAAATGCTTGACTTGTCAGCAGGTTAAGATCGAGCATCAAGGGCCTGCCGGAATGTTGAAGCCACTCCCGATTCCTGAATGGAAGTGGGAGGACATATCGATGGACTTTATTACTAGTATGCCTAGAACCAGGACAGGAATGAACATGATTTGGGTGATAGTTGATCGTTTAACCAAATCAGCTCATTTTCTGGGCATTAAGGACATGTGGGGACCAGAGAGGTTGGCACGAGTATTTATTTCGGAGATAGTTCGACTACATGGTACGCCGAAAACCATTGTTTCTGATCGAGACGGTCGTTTTGTGTCTCACTTTTGGAAAGCAGTTCATTAGGCCTTGGGGAACGAATTGAACTTCAGCACAGCTTATCACCCGCAGACTGACGGACAATCTAAGAGGACCATTCAAACGGTGGAAGATATCCGAGGGCACATGCCTTAGGTAGTCAACTGATTGGGAAGTTCATCTACCGTTGATTGAATTTACCTACAACAATAGTTGGCATGCTTCCATTAAGATGGCACCATTCGAGGCATTATACGGGAGGAGATGTAGATCGCCCCTATGTTGGGACGACTCATCAGACTTAATCGGGACAGAACCAGAGTTGATCGTGCAGACTCGAGAAAAGATAGCCTTGATTCGTAAAAGGCTGTTGACCGCCCAGAGTCGCCAGAAATCTTACGCAGACGTACGCCGTCACCCATTGGAGTTCAGTACTGGAGATCACATACTTTTGAAGGTTTCTCCTACTCGAGGAATCTTTCGTTTCGGAAGGAAAGGAAAGCTGAGTCCGAGATATATCGGACCATTTGAGATCCTTGAGAGAGTTGGGGAGTTGGCATACAGATTGGCATTGCCGCCGTCATTGTGCCATGTTCATAACGTGTTCCACGTATCCCGATTCAGAGGTATATACCAGATCCCAGTCATATCATTGATTTCGGCGAGATCGAAGTCACGCAGGATGGGACGTTTGAAGAAAGACCGGTCAAGATACTCGAGAGCCGAGTTAAGCAGTTGAGGAACAAACCAATCGTTTTGGTCAAAGTTCAATGGTCACGCCACGGAATTGAAGAAGCCACATGGGAAACGGAAGCTGATATGAAGTCCAGATATCCCGAGTTATTTTCGTCTTGAGTTTCGGGACGAAACTCCTTTTTAGTAGGAGAGTATGTAATATCCGGATTTATTACGGTGTATTTCATCTGTATTCAAACCCTATATTATTCGGATTTGTGGTTTTGATTATTGGAGTATGATATTTCTTGCATTGATATCTTTGTACATAAGTATAACAACATGCAAAATTTCTCATGCAAACTCGTGATAGCGCACGCTAAGAATGTAGCTTAACGCGCGCTATCGGGCTACTACTAGCGCACGCTATGCATGTAGGAGTTGCGTGCGCTAAGAACTCAATTATTGAACTGGACGGCTAGCACATGCGCCAGCCGGGACATGGGTCCGGATAAGATTCCCGCAGACGAACCTGGACAGTATTGAAGTCAACTCTTATTAGCGCGCGCTAAGGAAATCTGAGTAGCGTGCGCTAATTAGTTAAAATGCAGAATATTATAAATGGGACAACAACCCGTTTTGGCTCACATTTCATTCGTCCATTCTTCATTTTTGAGAGGACAGAGAGCTATAATAATCCTTCTACACACTTAGAACACATCTTATTGATCCTTGTATATTGGTTATCACTTGTGAGTGATCATTGGAGTGGAATAGCACCTTGGAGTGGCATACAACCAACCGGAGTCGGATTCTACCTTACGGTTCAGTAATTTTCGTCATATTAAGGTATGTTCAACCTATCTCCAGACTTAGAGTTGGATTCTAAAGAATTAGATGATCATGTTAACAAGATATTGATTTTTCATTAGTGAATTGTTCAACATGCATCATGTTTGGAATATAGAGATGGTTATGCCTCAAGTACCTTGATTATGAACATCATGATTCGAATCTTATTACATTGAACAAGTAGAGGAAGCTTCTATCATTGGTAATCCGAATCTAGTAGATGACTTCATAACAACCATGGACTTGACTTTAACATCATTATTGTTAGATGAATCTAAGGGATTGATCATGGAAGGATTTATCTAGTATAGATGGAATGTTAAACAACTACAGTATGATAATTTTGATTGGTATAAAGGTGTCGATATCAACCGTTAAGCCTTTCGAATTGTCGTATGAAGATTTGTAGTCGAAATGGAATATGGTTTTCTAATGGTATACATATCCCTGAATCCGAAGTTGTTGTTAGCCGTAAGATCATTCATAATCGTATGAACATGATATTCATGGAGGTAACATGAATTATCACGGAAGATTTCATTGTTTTGATCATGATGAGAACAGTCTACTGCCCAGCAGTAAACTGCCATGCACAGATAGCGCATGCTAAGCTTTGTAGATTAACGTGCGCTATCGAGCACGAGTTAGCGTACGCTACGTTTGGTACGTAATGTACGCTAGGCCATCAGACGAGTTAGTCGACTGATCAGTGAAGTACTGACCATGCATAGTTAGCGTACGCTAGGCCTTGTTGTTTGCGTGTGCTATCGAGCAGACTTAACGCACGCTACACAGAGTACTTATCGTGCGCTAAGCAGTTCAGGCAGATTACATTTTATGAGCTTTTGGCCATAAATCGAATTGTTAGACATTCGTACGACGTGAGATAAATCCTATATTATTTCTTTTGTTAAGGTTTGAGCTTGTTACGTGATTGATTGAGGAGGACGACCTTCGAGTGTTCGTTTTCGGGGAAGTATTGTTCTTGTCTTCGAATCGAGGCAAGTACCCTAATTGTTTTATGTATTGATGTTATACATATTGTCGTGCACGTATGTCGTTGTTGTATGTCCACCTCGTGTTGGTCCGACGGGATCATCGGGGGATCTATGCTAGCGTGCGCTGGATCATCGGACGGGTTTTTCCACCACGGGTTGGTCTGACGGGATCATCGTGGGTTCTAGGCAGTGAACGCTGGATCGTCGGAATTACCATGTGTATGTTATGATATCATGTTGTGATTATCAGTTGTGTATGTTATGTTTGAGTTTCTCGCAGGAGAAGACTCGTTTGACATTTTATCATTTACGTTATTATTATTATTCTGCGTGTGACGTTGAATAATATGTTATGGTACTTGTACTAGCATCGTTGTGCTAACCCCTACGGGGGTGAACATTTTGTTTATGTTCAGGATCCAGGAGAGCAGGAAAACAACCACTGGAGCTGCATGACGACGAGGGTGCAGAGTGATGTTTCGGCCGGGTTCATTTGTCTATTGTTTATTGGTTATTTCAATAAGTACTCGAGTACGAAGTCATTTATGATGGATTTGAATTTGGTGATGTATTATTGAGTTTCTGTTGAACAATTGTATCATTTTTAGTATTTGGTCAGAACTGTTGTATCGTAATTCCATTATTTTCATTCGTTAGTACCTTTTAATGTCTGTTCAATTCTTCAGCCTTGTAAATCCTTATGTAAAGGATTTACGGCGCTGTAATATTCCTGAATATATCGGGGGTGTTACAAAAATAAACACCCAAGACTCGAGCCTCATAATCATCATGCTTGACCATCCTCTCTGTGCGCATCCCGTACTGGCTCCTCGGATCGTCCAATAACTGAAATGCATGAAACGCAATTTCCCCATTTGAGGGGTTAGCATTTGAATGGCTAGTGCAAGTACACAATTACACTACAGTTTATACAAGTATAATCCAACATCACTTTTTCATTTTGAAACATTCGTAAAATAATATTCCGGAATATCAACTTTCATCGCAAACGTCATCATTCAGAAAAAACATATCATCACATATCATCATCACGATAAATCATACTTGGTAACCCGAGGCCGTGTCCATTAGCATCGACCCTCAGAGGTCCCGAACCGTCCCTAGGTGGAAGAACAACAACACACACACTTACGTTTTTCACAAAACATCAGTCATGTCGAATTCACATAATACATAACATAATGTAATACATGTACTTGCCTTGGTTATTATGACGTGAAGAAATGATGAACGGAAAGGGCTTCAGTCCGAACTCACTCCAAAGTTTCGTTTCTAGCACACAACGATACTTAATCAACTACAAACTACTGGAACATAATCCACAAAACATCAAGGAAAACGAAGGTTTATGATTACAAACAAAATCTAACACAAATCTAAGTTGAAATGGACTATAAAGACGAAATCCCAACAAAACCCAAAAATCTCCAAAATTAGGGTTCTAGCAATATTACCTTAATTAGAAAGGTGGAAGATGTTGTAATGTTGTTAAGTCCGTGTTAGGAACTCGAAAATGTTGATAGATTATGATATTCGACTAGAATCTGCACTACTCGTCTCAATTTGCCGCGGATCGCCAAGGGAAAAAGAAAGGTGGAAATGACGAAAGTTAACTGCTGCACTCGTATATATACTGATGTTAATTAGCGCGCGCTAGAAGCATATAGCGTGCGCTATCGAGCTGAAATAGAGTCTAAAAGTTTCTGCCTGGTCCCGTTAGCATGCGCTAATGATGGTGTTAGCATGCACTAACTGACTCAGTCCAGAATTCCTGAACCTTATGCCCAGCTCCAGAACATTATGACCAATCTCGTTAGCGTACGTTAATGGGACATTAGCGTTCGTTAACTTCTCAATTCTGTCTAGAGTCCAGACACCTGAACCTACTGCATCTCCTGCCCATTCTGATTAGTGCGCACGACTGACTATACTAGCGCTCGCTATTGTAACACAATTAGCGTGCGCTAGCCTTTCAATTAGCGTGCGCTAACTCCTCTGCCCAGCAGTACAGCTGTAAAGCTCGATCAGTCCGAACATGACCCAAAAGATAGAAAACTCGATGGTTACAAATAAACAACGAAGCGCTAGTGAAGACATCAAAACCCGGAGCTTAAGCGCTAAACAAACACATGATAGAGCGGAAAAATAATCACGAATATCGAATTCAATATTATGGAAAATTACGAAATAACCCAAACTCCCGAAAATCATGATTCGAGGTTGGACAACTATCCCCGAACTCATAATAGGTCTAAGTATATTAAACATACTCTTAGAAACAACAAAACGTCAGTTACGAACAATATTTACTAGAATCGGGCCTAAACGCGAAAAAGTTACACTAATATGCATGATCTCATAAAATAACTCTGAAACTCGTCCAGATGGCCAAGAATGCAGAACAAAATAGTTCCAAAATACCGAAACAAATTACAAGTGATTCGTCCAAAATAGAAATACATCAAAATAAAAATTACTAAAAATAGAAAGTGCGGATATTACATTCTCTCCCTCTAAAAAGAAGTTTCGTCCAGAAATTTACAAGAATAACTCGGGAGATCTCGCCTTCATATTATCTTTCGTCTCTCATATAGTCTCCTCTGATCCATCTCTCGACCATTGCACTTTAACCAAAGGAATGGTCTTGTGCCTAAGTTGCTTTACCCGACGTTCCAAATTTTAAATTGGTTTCTCCTCAAATGTGATGTCGGGGCCCAGCTCAATATCTCCAAAATCGATAATGTGACTAGGATCCAGTACATATATACTTAGCTAGGAGACATGAAGTATATTATGCACATGACTCAAGGATGGCGGCAAACCCAAACGATATGCAAGATCTCCGACTCGCTCTAAAATCTCGAAAGGTCTAATGTATCTCGAACTAAGTTTACCCTTCCGATCGAAGAGATAAACTCCTCGAGTCGGAGGTACCTTAAACAATACATGGTCCCCAACCTCAAATTCTAACGGGCGGTGATGTTTGTCGGCATAAGACTTCTGTCGACTCTGAGCAGTCAACAGTTTATCACGAGTCAAAGCGATCTCCTCTCTCGTCTCAACTAACAAATCCGGTTCGGTACCAACCATTTCGGATGTATCGTCCCAACAAAGTGGTGATCTACATCATCTACCGTATAAAGCCTCAAATGGTACCATCTTAACCGAGGCGTGCCAACTATTGTTGTACATAAACTCAATCAGTTATAGGTGTGACACCCATCATCTTTCCAGTCTAGGGCACAGGCTCTCAGCATATTCTCAAGTATCTGAATCGTCCGCTCTGACTGCCCATATGTCTGGGGATAGTATGATGTACTGAGTCTGAACTCGGTCCCCAAAGCTCGATGGACGGCCTGCCATAAATATGATCTGAATCAACCATCTTGGTCAGAAATAATACTCTTAGGAGTCCCATGCAACCTCACAATTTCTGCAACGAACACCCGGGCTAGTTTCTTCGGGCCTCAAGTATCCTTAATACCCAGAAAATGAGCAGATTTGGTTAGTCGATCGACAATGACCCAAATCATGTTCATCCCGGTCCGAGTCCTAGGCATGCTGGTTATAAAATCCATAGAAATATCCTCACACTTCCACATGGAATAGAAAGTGGTCGCAATAATCCCGTGGGTCACTGATGCTCGATCTTAACCTGCTGACAGGTCAAACACTTCGATACAAACTCATAGACATCCTTCTTCAAGTTACTCCACCAGAAGTTACTCCTTATATCCTTGTACATTTTACTTGTACCAGGATGTGTGGAATAAGGTATAGTGTGAGCTTTTCTCAAAATCTTCTGCCTCAACTCAATATCGTACGGTACACATAATCTTTCCCGAAATCTCAAAACTCCGTCATCTTGAATTACAAATCCAGGGGCTTTCCCCCTCTTCGCATCCTCCCTCAATTGAACTAAAAGTCGGTCCTCAAACTGCCTCGCCTTGATGTCATCGATCAAAGACGAGGTGATTTCTAACGCACATAACTGACCTTGAATTCTCTGAAGCCACACCTTGATGTTCTGACCAATTAAGTCTTGTCGGATCCTGCCTTGAGGTGTAAGTACCTCTAACATTTGAAGTGATATCGGTTTACGACTCAATGCATCCGCTACTACATTCGCCTTTCACGGATGGTAATGAATCCCAAGATCATAATCCTTAATTAATTATAACCATCTATGTTGTCTCATATTCAATTCTTTCCAGCTGAAAATATACTCCAGGCTTTTGTGGTCCGTATAAATCTTGCACGACGATCCGTAAAGATAATGCCTCCAAATATTTAAAGCAAACACAACCTCAACCAATTCCAAATCATGATTAAGGTAATTTGCTTAATACGGTTTCAACTGTCGAGATGCATAAGCAATCACCCTGTCCCTCTGCATCAAGACACAACCATGTCTGAGGCCTGAAGCATCACTATATGCTATAAAATCATCGGTCCCTTGTGGCAAAGCTAGAACTAGTGCGGTAGTCAAATGCCTCTTCAACTCATTGAAGCTATTCTGTCTATCCACGTTCCACTTAAGTTTCTGAGTTTCCCAAAGCAACTGCGTAAGTGGCCGAGCAATCTTGGAAAACTCCTCGATGAATCTACGGTAATACCCAACAAGTCCTAGAAAACTTCTCACTTATTTCACGTTCTTAGGTGGTTTCCATGCCAGTACCGCCTCTATCTTCTGCGGATCAACCCGAACTCCCTTAGCCGAGATCACATGTCCAAGGAATGTCACTTCCCCAAATCAAAACTCACACTTGGAAAACATCATATACAACTGCTCAGCTCTCAAAATATCTAACACAAAACGAAGGTGCTCAATGTGATCCTCCTAGTTACGGGAATAGATAAGAATATCGTCAATAAAGATAACTACGAATTTGTCTAAATACTTGATAAACACTTTGTTCATCAACTGCACGAACACTGCCGGGGCGTTGGTTAGCCTGAAAGGTATAAACTACAAACTCGTAATGGTCGTATCTCGTCCGAAACGCAGCTTTCGGTATATCGCTATCCTGAATCATCAACTGATAATAGCTCGATCGTAAATCAATCTTCGAAAAGACCATCGCTCCCTAAAGCTGATGAAACAAGTCATAAATCTGGGGTAAAGGCTATTCATTTTTTATGGTTAGCTTATTTAATTCTTGATAGTCGATACATAAACGAAGCGATCCATCTTTATTCTTAACAAATAGAACCGGTGCTCCCCAAGGTGATACACTTGATCGAATGTACCCTTCATCTAACAACTCTCCCAACTGCTTCTTCAACTCTAACAGCTCCGATGGTGCCATACAATACGGTGCCCGAGAAATAGGAGCTGCATTCGACTCTCGATCAATAAGAAACTCGATTTCTCGCTGCGGTGGTAATCCCAGTAAGTCATGTGGAAATATATTGGTATATTCATTAACGACTGGGATCGATGACATCTCAACTCCACCATCCTCTGCCTTCAAAGTGTAACACCAGCAGTGTACACAACCCTGGTTCAGGAGTTTCATCGCCTTGAAGACGTTGATCACACTCCACGATCTACCCAGTTTACGACCCATAAGAGTATGTTCTTTGCCATTCTCAACCACTATTGAGATAGTACGAGTTCGATAGTCCATGATAGCACCGTGACGATCCAGCCAATCATCCCCAAGGATCAAATCCTCGCCCTTTAAATCTACAACAATGAGGTTCAAAGGCCAGTCCCGGTTCCCGATCCTAATTGGACAATCTCTGACTTCCTGATTCCCAACCATATTATCCCCACTAGGCATACCCACAACGAACGGCTCACACTCAAATAAACAGTCAATACCAATACAATGTATACAATCTCATGCAATAAAATGATGGGTAGCACCCGAATCAAATAGCAACAAAACTAGATGAGAAAGGATCTGAGTGGTACCTAATGTCACTGGAGCATCTGTCTCCTCTGTGCATCTCATATGGTATAGTCGGGGATCTACTGATCCCGAACTCGACAATGCCCAACGGTCTGGTTGACCCCAACCCCTACCACGGCTCGAACTCCGAGGAGTCTGAGAAATTGGGGTCTTATGATTGACACTAAGCTCTTTCTGCACTGTAGTGGCTGTTGGAGCTCTGGCTGCTCTGGTCACCCTCTCACAATGAACTGCACGAAGCCCACTTTGCCCGCACGAGTAACAAGTAACCAAAGGAAACGAGCAATCCTTCACCACGTGTTCACTCTAGCTACAATTACAATAGACTCCGCCACTAGGTATAGAAGACCGAACCAAACGCTTACCATGGGAGCTACCATATTTAAACGATCTTATCCTTGACGCGAAAGTAGATTGCGACTTAGAAAATCTGCCACCCTTACGGGATGAGAAGTTGCCAGTAGTCTTCTGTTTCTTAGACTCGGAACCAAGCTCTGATTCTGGAATAGCCATATCTATCGCCAAATCACGATCCTGATATTCTTTCAACGTAGCACACATAAGAGGTGTCATACTTTGACGGATATGCGGATTGATATACATGTTAAAGTAGCGGACCATATCCGCCTCAGTTCTTACTTGATCTTTCACAAAACTCAATTGTTGGTTGTAGTTGATAGGCTAAAATACTCCTGGGGTCCCTTAACTTAATTTCAGATAACAATTTAGTCCTTCATCTTTTTTTTGTCCCAACTAAGTCCTTTATCTTTCTAATTTTAAGCAAAATTAGCCTTTTCCATTGGTCTCCGTTAACTGTTGTCCAGGTGGCTGTTAAGTTGCTGACTATCATCTTCTTCATTTAATTACGTCAATTCTAGAGAGAGAAACACATCTCAACTCTAAGTGAGAGAGAGCGGCGAAGGAATCAAACCAATCGGAAGATATTCCAATAAGATCATTCTCGAAATGGGTCCATCTCAATAGCTCTTCTTCTTTCTCTCTCTATCTCTCTCCTCCATCCTCTGCTCTTCCTCCTCCCACACCACAGACCTGGTGTTCAAAGGCTACTTCAGCCAAAGCCTACCGCACAACGACGTATACAAGAAAACACTCAAAACCCTTCTCGACACCTTAGTTTCTAAATCCTCCTCCGCAAACTTCAGCAGATCCAACCGGCGACGGTTCTACGCTCGTCATCGACGGGACCTTTCAATGCAGAGGCGATCTCTCGAACCACGACTGCCATGGTTGTGTTTGCAAACAGAAGACATGCGGGCAGGCGATTGCTGCGAGGGTACAACTGAGCAGGTGCTATTTGAGGTACGAGAGTTCCGGGTTCCCGCAGCGGACCAGGACCGATTTCCTGTACAATGTTTGCGGGTCGGATCGGATGGATGGGGACGGGTTTGGTGGTATCTTTGGTTCGGCTTTGGAGGAAATGGCCAATGGCGTAGGGAATCAGCTTGGGTTCTATGAAGGCATTTATGGGTTGGTTTGTATGTTGGGCCAGTGTGAAAGTGATTTAAGCGGTGGGGACTGTGTGAACTGTGTGAGAAATGCGACAGACCAGGCTAAGTCTAAATGCGGTAACTCTATTTCAGCACAGATTTATCTTCAGAAATGTTATATCAGCTTCACCTTTTATCCCCACGGTGTTCTATAAAAGCGCCACGACTCTTCATTTCCATCACCAGTTTCTGATTTCTATCTTGTTTTTAGGATCATCTGCATTCATAAAGATATAGTCGCCGCTCTCTCTCACTATGTAGAGTTGAGATGTGTTTCTCTCTCTAGAATTGACGTAATTAAATAAAGAAGATGATAGTCAGCAACTTAACAGCCACCTGGACAACAGTTATCGAAGACCAATGGAAAAGGCTAACTTTGCTTAAAATTGGAAAGATAAAGGACTTAGTTGGGACAAAAAAGGATAAAGGACTAAATCGTTATCTGAAATTAAGTTAAGGGACCCCAGGAGCATTTTAGCCTAGTTGATAATGGCCTGAGATATCGATATATCCTGCGGTGTAGCTGCAAAGAACTTGACGATCCTGCACTCCCGAACCAACGGTAGACAATATTCTGCCTGCATAGCAGTTTTAACTCATCTCAATTGGCTACACGATCTCTGGGCGCCACTGCCTCCCACCAATCTGCGGCTTCCTTCTCTAGGAGGTATTGAGTAATAGGTACCCTCATATCGTCCAGACAAGCCACGACATCAAAATTTCTTCCTAACTGGAAGAGCCAATTTTCCAACCCAAGGATCAGTAGAACTAGCAAACGAGGGGGATGCATCGTTATCACATTTTGGAGCCATTTGCTAGCCTCTTCTTCCACGGTCGAAGGTGGACGCTGACGTCCACCTTGAGAAATCTGAGCTAGTGTCGCCATTATTACCCGACGGTTGGCCCTGGCTAACTGAAAAGTTCTGATGTATGTCATAACTCAAGGGCAAAGTATTCGACACCGTATGCGATGTCGAATCGGTGGCCGACTGGGAAGATGCGATTCCCTCGTCAGCAGCACCACAACCACGACCTCAGCCGCGTCCCCGAGCTGGTCTACCACGACCTCTCAACATACTGAAGAATAAGAAATGAAATGAGACAAGATCATCGCAGTTCATTACATCGTCGGTACCCCAATTCACGATTCAAATTCACACAAAAAATAATAGAGAAGCATAGCGGTTTGAGGAGACTTAAAACCACGGGTCGCGCGAAGAGATGGTAGCACGATGATGTTAGGCTAAAAACTGACTCTTATGACTCAACGGACTGACCCAAATTTACCGACAACCTAGGTATTCGCAAAAGCTCTAATACCATAAATGTAACACCCCAATAATCATAAGGGCCATTACACGCCGTAGAACCTTTCACTAGGTCTACCAGGCTAACCAATACATACAACCACGCACGCTGCGTAGACATAAAATATATAATCATGTAAATTAGGCTGTGGCTTGGCCAAAATATTTGATGTGAACACATAAGACAAAATCTAATATAAATCCATTGCCCAAGCAGGGGACTTCAACAAGTAACTTTCGGATAGAAAAATATCTCTTTAACTGACTCCAACAGATTACAATAACATACTAAAATAAACACCCAAGACTCGAGCCTCATAATCATCATGCTTGACCATCATTTGCGTGCGCTTCTCGTGTTGTCTCCTCGGATCGTCCAATACCTGAAATGCATGAAACACATTTTCCCCATTTAAGGGGTTAGCATTTGAAACATTCATAAAACAATATTCGGATATCAAATTTTTCATTTTGAAACATTCGTAAAACAATATTTCGGAATATCAACTTTTGTCGAAAACATTATCATTAATAAAAAAACATATCATCATCACGATAAACCATACTTGGTAACCCACAGCCGCGCCCATAAGCATCGACCCCAGAGGTCCCGTCGAAACATCCCAGGTGGAAAACCACTTCCACGGTCGTGTCCATTAGCATCGGCCCCAGAGATCCCTCCGAACCGTTTCTAGGTGGAAGAACAACAAGACATACACACTTACGTTTTTCACAAAATATCAATCATGTCGAATTCACATAATACATAACATAGCGTAATACATGTACTTGTCTTGGTTATTATAATGTGAAGAAATGGTGAACAGAAAGGGCTTCGGTCCGAACTCACTCCAAAGTCCATTTCTACAATATACTTAATCAACTACAATACTACTTGAACATAAAGAATCACCCAAACTTCTACCCTTTGGAATGATTCATCGGATACTACGATGGCATAATCAATCATACTCGACTAATGGTGGAATTCACTGAATTTTATCCACAAAACCTCAAGGAAAATGAAGGTTTATGATTACACAATCATAATCTAACACCAACCTAAGCTAAAACGGACAAGAAAAATGAAATCCCAACAAAACCCCCAAATCCCCAAAAACTAGGGTTCTAGCAATATTACCTCGATTAGAACGGTGGAAGATGTTATAATGTTGTTAAATCCGTGTTAGGAACTCGAAAATATTGATAGATGATGATATTCGACCGGAATCTGCAATACTCATCTCAAGTTGCCGTGGTCGCCAAGGGAAGAAGAAGAAGGGTAGAAATGACGAGAGTTAACTGATGCACTCCTATATATACTGATGTTAATTAGCGCGTGCTAGAAGTATATATAGCGTGCGCTATCGGGCTGAAATACAGTCCAAAAGTTTCTGCCGGGTCCGTTAGCGTGCTCTAAAAATGGTGTTAGCATGCGCTAACTGACTCGGTCCAGAATTCCTGAACCTTCTGCCCAGCTCCAGAATGTTCTGACCTATCTTGTTAGCGTGCGTTAATAGGACATTAGCGTGCGTTAACTTCTTAATTCTATCCGGAGTCCAGAACCTGAACCTACTGCATCTCCTGCCCAGTCTGATTAGCGCGCGCTACTGAATATACTAGCACGCGCTATTGTAACACAATTAGCATGCTGTGGCCTTTTAATTAGCATGCGCTAACTCCTCTGCCAGCAGTACAACTGTAAAGCTCGATCAATACGAACATGACCCGAAAGATAGAAAACTCGATGGTTACAAACACATGATTCCAACCATCTGATAGAGCAGAAAAACAATCACAAATATCGATATTCAATATTATGAAAATTATAAAACAGCCCAAACTCCCGAAAAATCATGATTCGAGGTCGAACAATTATCCCCGAACTTATAACAGGTCCAAATATATTAAATGTACTCTTAGAAATAATAGCACGTCAGTCCGAACAAGATTTACGAGAATCGAGCCTAAAACGCAAAACAGTTACACTAATATGCATAATCACGTAAAACAACTCCGAAACTCGTCACGATGGCCAAGAATGCAGAACAAAATAGTTTCAGAATACCAAAACAGTTACAATCGAGTCGTCCAAAATAGAAATACACCAAAATATAAATTATTAAAAATAGAAAGTGTGGATATTACATTTTTTAGCTTCTCACCGACGAAATTTTGACCATGAATAAATCTATAATTAAATTATAAAAATATCAAATCAAAGAATATTTTAAAGTATCTTAAATAACAAAGCTAATAATATAAATTTTATATTTACAGGTACAGTACCTAAAATAAAATTAATGATCAATATTCAATTTTGAAAAATACAGGTAGTATATCTCATCCCTCAAACCCGACATCCTCACTACATCGCCCCCCACCCCTGTAACACCCCCAAATCCCATTGGTTATTACAGTTCCATGGACCCCACACCAGGAGATTCACCAGGCAAACACGACTAAATTACATCAAATTAACCAACAAGGGAAATCACAGTCCCTACTATGATATCCAACACAATATTCTGATAAGGAATTTCAATGACAATAAAGGGCCTACATGGCCAAAATAAAATACAACAACATCCACGAGCCCTGCTCGGATAACATAAAATAACGACAACTGACAAACTGGAGAATACTCCCAACTGACTGGCCAACATGAACCCCGGACAACTCGGGACTAGTATCGCTCGAATTCCTCATCGCCATCGTCATGCCCATGTGTCTTAACTCCCTCCTCACACATACCTAAAACATGAAAACATGTTCCGCCCCACGGGGTCAGTCATCCAGATAATGAATATCAAATACATGTACAACATGATATGCATCCAAAAGAAAAACAAGCGGTACAACAATGATAATACGAGACGCTCACAAACCAAGGTAATAACCGAGCATTTGTGAAACACTATGCCCACGGCATACGATCAATACCTGCTCAACATGTTAGAGTACAATTGCCCAACGACAAATAATCAATATAGAACACAACAACGAATTATCCGAAGGTAAACCAATTCAAAGGTGAAACAAAGAACAAGGACGATGCCCGGAGGCTCCAACTGAAATACCAATACATCGCACATGTCCTGAAAGCCCTCAGTCGAAGCTGAAAAATATCACGATGGCCTGAAAGCCCCTCATCCGAAGCTGCAAACAATGGCCTAAAAGCTCCTCATCCGAAGCTGCAATATAATAATGAGATGGCCTCAGCCAAAACTTACCCATCGAGCACTAGCCGATACTAGGTGTTGGGAAACCAACCGCGAAGGTTGAAGCCCCAAACTTACCCATCGAGCACTAGCCGATACTAGCCTCCAAAACACAATCAATCACAAACGGCAACAATTACAAAATTACCGAATTCACAAGAATGATAATGTGCTGCCTTGAGTCGGCTATAGGGCTGGGACCGGTTCGGTTCTTGGTAAAAAATTAAAGAACCAGAACCGGTTTTTAAATACATAAATCGGTTCAATTTTTGACCACTTTTTTCAGAAACCGAATTAGGAACCGAAACAAAAAAACGATTTTTTCTTCAGGAACCGAATTTGGAACCGGAACCGGAACCGAATTTAATGTGTAAAAACCGGGGTTTTTGGTTCTTTTAGGAACCGAATTGTGCAAAAAAAACCCGAATTTTGAGTAGAAATCGAATTTAATGTGTAATATTTTGAACAAAATACATTTAATTTGCTTTATTTAATACCTATATTATGTAAAAAAAATTATATATAATATTATTTGTATTATTATATATATATAATATATAGAACCATTTCCAAACCGGTTTTTTCTAACATCATAAAATAAGAACCAGAACCGAATTATTAAAAAGGAACCGAATTAAGAACCGGAACCGATTAATAATAAAAAAACCAGAACTGGAACCGAATTTTTCGGTTTGGTTCTTATTAAAATTCGGTTCTTCGGGTAAAAATCCCAGCCTTAGTCGGCCAACAACAACAATAACGCACGGATGGGCACCGTCCTCGGCGGCCTAGCCCAGCCCATGGGCTACAGATTTTTTCTTGCTTCCAACTTAATTAACCAAAATATGTTAAAAGTATCAATAATATGATAGAAATATATTTTCAACTATTTTAAAAAGTTCAAACATCCATTTCAATACTATAAACCGTTGATTCTTGCACTACAACCAGCGGTACGGAAAGTAGCTCATCACTTGGTCCATTATCTGTATTCGATAGCAAAATATCAATACAAAAATCTAAATAAAATCAACTTTAAATTGAAATAAGTTACGGTGTAAGGTTATACCCATTAACCTTAGCCTAATTAATTAATATTTATTAGTTATTAAATTTTTCACGGGCCTCTGGGCGCCCATGGGCTGGGCCAAAATCTGGGCGGGCCAAAAAGGCCCAAGTTTCTATGGGCTAAAAAAGTAAAGCCCAAAGCCCATTTATTCATGGGTGGACGGGCCGGCCCATGGGCCTGGACCACTTTTGCCAAGTCTATCGATTGCCTTGGAATGGCCAATCGATAACAACGACTCAGCGGATGGGAACTATCCTTGATAGTCCCAATTCAGTACCTCGATTGTCTTAGAACGACCAATCGATAACAACGACTCAGCGGATGGGAACTATCCTCGACAGTCCCAATTCAATACCTCGATTTTCTTAGAACGACCAATCGATAACAACGAATCAACAGACGGGAACTATCCTCGGCAATCCCAATTCAATATCTCAATTGTCTTAGAACGACCAATTGATAACAACGACTCAACGGATGCCTTAGTACCTTTAATTGGCTACTGACGACGGAAATGATAAGCAAATACGTCAACTCCTTCAATCGGCCAATACAACATCGATAGCGAAACACCAACATCAATAGCAACACTCATATCGATGTCTTAATTTAACATTAATATCAACAATAGCAATTGATACATCGATACCGCGAACCGGATACCGACAACAACAATAACAACAAGACGATCAACAATAACATTGGCATAATTACTGAAGGGTATCGATCAAACAATCCCCTGATATCAACGAAAATCATGAAGAGACTACGTCTAAAAATGATACAACACATTCATATACATATATGATAACATTAATCTCATTGACCAGTACAAGTATAAAACTTGCCTCAAACCAAAGGTGATGATGTCTTCCTACGAACGGCGTCTTCCGACAATGACAAGCACTCGAACAACCTTGAATGAAATACAATTCATTCAATAACACAACATCAATCGAAAGCAACACAATAGATAGCCCCGATTCCAACACGAATCGATCAAACCACACAAATGAATATCATAGTCCTCAACTATGAATTCTAACATCCTCCAATCATCTCAATGATCAATTAACATGATCATAATGTTCTTAACACTTGTGAAAAACAATTCAACAAGGATTATCAAAAACAACATCAAATTAATCATCCCATTATGATTATATCATCATATATCATCACAATTACCCCAAGAACATCATCAACACAACCAACATGATGTCCACACAATAATCAACCACCAATTCATCAAGAATTCGGATTAATCAACAAGACTAACTTAATCATTTCAAGATTATGATAATTATCTCAGAACTAATCATAATCCTACACTAAAATGGTTAAAATCTCCCAAGAACACAACCAACATCAATAATCATCTCAAAGCTATGTTAATCATCTAACAATCTTTACATAACCCTTAGACGTTCGCCAGAAACAAACGCTCACTATATTTAATCTTTGTAACAGGAACTCACAGAGCATTAACTTTGGTTCTTCCGGCAATCATCAGCACTCAAGAGCTAAACAAGTAGGGTTATTACACTCATTGTAATCGTACTCTAACATTAATAGTTGTACTCCAAAGCAGTATTCTTATTAATAATATCTCGCGAGAGCATTCAAGCTCTGGATTAACAACCCCAACAAATCTTGTGTTATTTACATTCCATCGTACTTGCTCTCGCATTTTATTTGTTACTCATCCGTATCCATATCCAGCAAATCATTCCGAATAATATTTTGGGTAACAACAATTGGCACTGGAAGGAGGGCGGGTTGAACCCTTACTTTCTCTCCGACCGTTTCGTAGAACACTCACTGTTCTCCGGAACATATACTTGAAGAAACACTCATTGTTCTTCAAAGAAAAACCCTCGAGATAATGACGTCTGTCACCACCTCGAAGAGAGCCACTTTACGGTCCGCTGGGCGCCTTATTCCGGCCCAAACCGAGTCCCAATCTACGGCGGAAGGCAGCCGCAGCGACGCCAGACTCTCCCTCCCACCCCCGAGGGACATCCCCAGCCTCTCACTCGATCAATTCCAATCGGCGGAACAGATCGAGGAGGACATGGCCATCCTAAGGGAGCGACGGAGAGCATGCGATGCGCCCACTATTACCCCCTCAGCCATTCGCCGCGCGGTCAAATGAAAGCTTAAGGGGTTATATGTCGAGCAATCGTCAGAAAACCCCGATTCACGAGAAAAGGCACTCGCGAGGTGGGACAGTTCCGTCTTCAGTCGCCTGTGAAGTGATCCTTCATGGAAACCTGGGCATTCTGGCCCCAGCCATGAGACGTCGGAGTCCGAATATGTCACCAGGATTTCGGCATACCCAACTCCCAAAAAACAGGTCAGCCATTTGGCTCCCACTCGCCAAAAATCGAGCTCGGTGGCAAAGACCTCGTCGCCTACAATGGAGCCAGGAGATCAGTACATGATCGCCTCGGCTCCCGCTCCGAGAGCCAGACCGCGAGCAGCTAGGATACGGCGATGGCCGCAATGCAACGCCAGCTCGACAATATGAAAGTGCTCCTAGAAACTGGGGCAGGCGCCAAGAGAAAGATCGCCGGACCAAGTGAGCCGCTCGCGGTACAGATCAAGCTTGCCCCCGTGTAACCAAAGATTGCTCCTCCTAAAACACCTTTGTATGAGGGGAGATCGGACCCCGAGACTCACTTAAGCAAGTTTCGGATCTACATGACTAGATACGGGGCGTCAGACACGACGAAATGCCGAATGTTCCCGTTAAAATTGGGCAATCTTGCACATAGGTGGTACATCTCATTGCCACCGCGCTCAATTAACTCTTTTGAAAAGCTGGCGAGCGACTTCATGTCGTACTTCGTCGCCAAGGTCGCTCGGCCAGAAGGTCCACACCGCATGATGAAGATCAGGTAGGGAAAAGATGAGCCCGATGAAGATTACATCGATCAGGTGGATGAAATAGTCCTCACTGGCGAGTCCATAAGCGACGAGCTCGCCCTCTACTCGGTCCTGGGGGGATTCGATGGTCTTTCGCCCATGTTCAGGCACCTCACAAAGGACATCCCCCCGACCTACGCGATCTTCCGCGCTAAGGCCGCCGACTTTCTGGCCAGGCAGAGGTTGCTCACCCTTCGTCTAGGCGAGGGGGCAACCGGAGAGAGGAAGGCGCCATCTCCCATCCCAAAAAAGGCGATCGCCAAGCCCAAAAAGGCGGTCGCGAAGCCACCCGGTGAGTTCAAGGCCTTCGAGGATGTGGAGGTCCACATCCTCTGCAATCTCAATCTATCTCCGGCCGATATCTTCAATGCTATCAAAGGGTGCGAATGGCTAAGCAAGGCAAAGGTGATGAGGGACAACGGTCATCTGGACCGCAATAAATTTTGTGCCTACCACAAAAGTCCCATCCACAACACCAGCCAATGCCACGACCTCCTCAGACAACTCTGAAGATTGTTCGAAGAAGGCAAGCTGGACAGTTTAATAACCAAGCCGGAGCCCCGGGCAGAAAGGACCGGGGGCCGCGATTGGCGACAGAACGACGACGTCAACCTCCTAATCCGGTCGCCAGGATCAAATGAAACGAGCCGAAGGACTCAGATGAGTTGATCCCTCCGACCAACCCCGGCGGCCGGGTCAATATGCTTCAATCAGGAGGTGGAAATCTCAGAGGTATTTCCCCGATTTCCACCATGTCAAACAAAAAACGGAAGTCCGAGCTAAGGGCATTCGCCGGAGTCCATGTCGTGATGCCCCCGGAGCCAACCATCTCCAAAGATGTGCTCATATCCTTCTCCAACAAGGATAGGGAGGCAGTGCAGTGCCCAAAGGACGATGCCTTGGTGATCTCTGCATGTATCCTTGGGAAAATGGTCGACCGCATGCTGGTTGACAATGGGAGTTCGGCAACCTGACCAAATTCATCAAGCCGTTAAAAACCGTGCTTCAAGGGTTCGTCGACAACACGGTCAAAGCCTATGGAAGGATCAAGTTCTCCGTCGAGCTAGTCTGCTGTTACGATCTTAAGGTTAAGATCACTAGGAACCTGAACTTTGTAATCATAGACATGCCCATCATCTATAATGGGTTCCTAGGTCGCCCCTTTTTAGAAACCTTTGAGGCGGCCGCCTCCTCTTTCTTTTATTGTATCAAGTTCCCCACTACCGAAGGGATAGTCGGTACTGTAAAAGGAGATCAGCTAATGGCAAAGAAGTGTTTGAACTACCCATGTGTTGTAGCTTTTCCTTTAAACATTTCTTGTCCGGTTTGTAACACTGGGACGATCGACAACCAACCAATGAAGATCGATGAGCCAAACACCTCATATCAGACCAACTGAGAAGACGGCATCTCACATCGATCATCGGACGACATCGAACCGAGGATCGGCTTTGAGCCAAGCCTCGATGTTGATCCAAGGATCGAGTCCGGTGATCGCTCCAAACGAGAAGAGACCGTCCCCATCAAAGAGTTGGAAAGTATAACAATCGATCCGGCTCGCCCGGAGCGGGAAGTGCAGATCGGCTCGAGCGTCGATCCCAAGCTAAAAGCCGATCTGATCAGTTTACTATGAAAGAACATCGGAATCTTTGTCTGGTCGTATCAAGATATGGTCAGCATCAATCCTGAACATTCTTGCCACTATCTGAAGATCGACCCGGCAAGGAAGCCTATTCACCAAAAACATAGGAAATTTGGTCCAGAAAAATATGCTGCGCTAGATGCAGAAGTCAAAAAGCTGCTCGACAAAAAACTGATCGGGGTAGCTACCGACGAGCCACAGTGGGTGTCCAATGCGGTGCTCGTCAAGAAGGCGAGCGACTCCTAGAGGTTATGCATCAATTTCACCGACCTCAACGCGGCTTGTCCGAAAGATCACTTTCCAATGCCTCACATTGGCCACTTGGTCCATAGCACGACAGGTTGCGAAATGATGTCGTTTATGGACGCCTTCGCCGGATACCATCAGATCCCAATGGCGGATAAATATGTAAAACACACATCATTCCACATGAAAAAAGACGTGTTCTTTTGGGTCTGAATGCCGTTCGGTCTGAAAAATACGGGGGCGACCTACCAACGCCTAATCAACGGGATGTTCGCCGATCAAATCGGCAAAAGCATGGAGGTTTACATTGACGACATTGTGGTCAAGAGCCTCAAAAAGGAAAATCACCTCAAAGACCTCGCCGAGACGTTCGCCATCCTCGAGAGTCTCAACATGAAGCTGAACCCCAAGAAATGCAACTTCGGAGTAAGCTCCGGAAAATTCATGGGGCACATCGTGAGCCAAAGGGGGGTCGAAGCAAACCCCACAAAGATCAAGGCGATCCTCGACATGCAAGAACCACGGAATGTCAAGCAGGTGCAACGACTCACGGGGTGTTTGGCAGCCCTTAATCATTTCATTTCGCGGCTCGAGGACAAAAGCAAGCCTTTCTTCGCCACCATAAAGGATAAAAAATTTGCGTGGACGAAAGAAAGTCAAATGGCGTTCGCCAAAATCAAGGAGTATCTTTCCAACCCCCAAATTTTGGCAAAACCAATCCCCAGCGAGAAGTTGTTCCTTTACCTAGCAGCCTCCGAGGTCGCGTTGAGCGCAGTATTAGTGCGAGCAGAGGGACAAACCCACTTGCCGATCTACTTCGTTAGTCAAGCGCTACATGACGCAGAGACACATTACAAGCCTCTGGAGAAGCTCGCCTACGCACTTGTCATGAGTGTTCGCAAGCTGCGAGCCTATTTCTTCGAACACCAAGTGGAGGTTCTGACGACTCTCCCTCTAAGGCAAGTTCTGCACCGGCCAGACACCAACAGACGACTCCTCAAGTGGTCACTGGAGATCGCCGAATACGGTGTCACATATGCTCCTCGCACGGCGATCAAGGGCTAAGCGCTGGCGGATTTTGTGGTGGAATTAACTTTCCCACCTAGCCCGACCCAAGTCGGCCGTCCCGCCTAGAAACTGTTCATAGACGGCTCGTCGACCAGCTCGCGAGCGGGGGCGGGGATTGTCCTCATCAGTCCCGACAGCCAGAGTTTCACAAATGTTGTGCATTTTGATTTCCGAGAAACTAACAATGAAGCCGAGTACGAAGCCTTAGGGGCGGGCTCGATCTAGCGCTCGCCGTGGGCGTTCGTCGCTTTCACGTCTTCATGGACTCCCTCTTGGTCGTGAACCAAGTCAAGGGAGAATATGAGGCGCGCTGTGAACAGATGATCAAATATCAAGAGTTGGGCGCTGAAATGTGCCCAAATTTCGAAGAAGTGCTGATCGAGCAAATCCCGAGAGAGCACAACTCCCATGCCGATACCCTATCCAAACTCGCATCGTCGGATGGGGCAGCGGATTTCTCTAACATCCAAATAACTAAATTGGCAAGATCGGCGATCGACAAAAGCTTGGTCGCCACAGTTGCCGTCGCCGAAGAAAACTGGATGACTCCGTTCATTGAATACATGAAGGACGGAACGGTCCCCACAGATTGGGTCAAGACTCGCCAGCTTCATCTCCGAGCGACCAGATACACCCTCTTGGACGACCGGCTTTAAAAATGATCTTTCAGCCTTCCTCTCCTCAAATGCATTACGCCGGAGGAAAGCCGACTTGTTTTAGCTGAAATCCATGACGGGATCTGTGGAAATCACGCGGGAGGGCAAGCCCTCATCCACAAGACGACCAGGCAAGGTTTTTTCTAGCCTACCCAGCGAAAGGACGCGATCGCATACGCCCAATCTTGTCACATGTGTCAAATAATGGGCCCGAACATCAAGCTCTCCCCCGAGCAGCTCACCTCTATGTATAGTTCGTGGCCGTTCGCCCAATGGGGCATCGACCTCATCGGTCCTTTGCCAACAGCACCGGGGGGATGTAGATTCGCCATCGTGGGGGTCGGCTACTTCACAAAATGGGCAGAGGCCGAACCACTCAACAAGATCGGCCAAGAGCAAGTAATTAAGTTCATTTGGAAAAATATCATCTGCCATTTCCGTCTACCTCAGGCTATCATCTCTGACAACAGAAAGCAGTTCGACGGTTTGGAAGTTATGCAATTCTGCGAGAAATGGGGAATAAAAAAGTTAATCTCGGCCCCTTACCACCCTCAAACAAACGGGCAGGTAGAGGCTGTAAACAAGATCCTCAAGCACACGATCTAAGCCAGACTCGAATCCAAGCAAGGGCGCTCGGCGAGCGAGCTCCCAGATGTTTTGTGGTCCTACGACGACAAGAAATTCAACCGGCGAAACCCCATTCACCCTCACTTTCGGAATAGAAGCAGTAACCCCATCGGAGATCGCCGTCCTCAGCCATCGAACTGCACAACAACTGACGGCGGACAATGATGTAGCTCGGCGAATCGACTTGGATATGCTCGAAGAGCGACGACTGACCTCGGAAATGAAGAACATTATCCACAAAAGGAAATCCGAAAGGTTCTCCAATTCAAAGGTCAAAGAAAGGCGATTCCAAGTGGGCGACCTAGTCCTCAAGAAGATCCAGACCCACACGGGAGTATTTGGTTCGAACTGGGAGGGCCCGTTCAGGATATCCAAGTGGCTAACCAAAGGAGCCTACGCGCTCCAACACCCAGACGGAACTCCGGACCAATATCCCTGGAACGCCGTCGAGGATCGAAGAAATACTATCAGTAGAAACACCCTGTATTCATTTACTTAAAGCGCAAAGTGCTTAACGATATTTTCCAATTCCCCCCAAGTGATTCGCTTCGGCAAAGCAAACCAAAGGCTACTGCCTCAGCAACGCCTCCAAAAAGAGGATGAATCGCTCGCCCTCTAAAGTTCGTCATCTAACATGATGGACCTAGGCAAGCGATCACCTCCCCCAGCACAACGTATACCGTCGAGGATCGCCATCTAACATGACGATCCCAGGTAGAAAAGTGCAGCCATGGTTGTGGAGGTCGATGGAACCGACAACCCATCCATGCAAGGTTCCTTTGGGCGAAGATCGCTCGCCCTTTCGTTTAAATACGAGGCGGGCGTAGCCGAAGGACCCTCCAAAATAGATCTGTATACACGCTCGCCCGACCTCAAAGGTCCATCATCTAACATGGTGAACCCGGACAATGCGACGCCCCCCATCACAATGTATGCCTTCGAAGGTCCGCCATATAACATGTCGGTCCCAGGCAGAAAAGTGTTAACAAGCCACGGTCGCGAAGCCGATTCATCCGACGGCGCTCCGTGCAAGGACTTCTCCAGGATGAGATCGTCCACCCATTGCTACATTGCGAGGCAAAACGTAGCCTATGGAGGACCCTCACAATTAAGTGAGTCGCGAGACATAGACCATCAGACAGAATGTCGCTCGCGCACAGGACATGGTCGCATAGGTCGGTTCCATCGAACTCCACGATCGTGCAAGGTTCCTCTAGGCCGAGATGTTCGGCCTTCCTCGAGAAATCTGAAAAATTGAAGATCGCAAGAACTAGACCAAAGATCGCTCGCTAAACGATTTATTTTCGTCCCCTTACTTTCACTAAGTAAACAAAAACAAAGGGGAGAGCGGAGCTATACATACGACGATTAGTGTCAGGTCAATGCGCGTGATTTGGAAAGACGAACATACAAACACAAGAAATTAGATAAAGAAACATTTTTTCATTTTATTTCATTTGGATCTGATGTACAAGCACGGTCGCCCGAGGGCAAAATATAACAAAAGCCTGGAAAATTACAAGTAAAAAAAGCAAGAAAAACTCAGAGATCGGCGATCGCTCCCTCGCCAGAAACAGGCACTGCACCCCCGTCCTCTGGGGCATCCGGGTGAACAAGGTTGTCCGACGACGGATACCAACTCAAGTCGACCCCATGATCCGAGGAGAGGTCGAGGATCGGCACGATGAAGGCTGGCTGCAGAGGGTGCTCAAGCACGTAGGCTTTGAAGTTATCAACCAAAGGGCCGACCTCGAGCCCTCCCTTCTTAGCATCGCGGATTGCGTCAGCATAAGCCATATAATAGGCAAATTCGCTGACATATTCCACGTTGAGATAGGGATCGGCCTCGGTTGCCTCCAGTTTCTCCCTCAGCCCCACGAGCGTTTGGTTCGCGCCTTGGAGCTCGGCAGCCTTAGCAGCCACCTCTTCCTTCGACGACGTCAGCTTGCCGGTTAACCGGTCGACGATCGCCTTCATCTCAGCGACCTCCTTCTGTGCGGCCGCATACGACCTGCGGGCATCCGTCATCTGATACCGCATCCGGTCGTTTGACCCCCGGGCCCGTTCAAGGTCATGGCTCGCCTTGTTGGCCGCCTCAATGGAGCTCTTCTCCATCGCCACGAGCCTGTCGGCAAGCTCGGAATTCTATTTTCGAGTAGCCTCGAGGTACGCCTGCAGACGAGCAGTGGAGGGCCACCCCTCATAGTCTTTCACAGCCTGGGAAGCCATCATCGCCATCTGAAAGGCTAAAGCGAAGGTCGCCTGCATCAGATCAGAGGATCGCCGGCGTGCGATCGCGTCCAAGTCGGTCGTCCAGGCCTTCGGCAGGGCGGTGGCAGCCCGAGTGACATAGTGGGGGACATCACAAGCCTCACGAGGAGCTCTGCTAGCAAGGAAATCCAACACCAGCGGCGAGCAGTTCGGGTCGCTGCGACGGAGCCTGTGCCAAGAACAAAAGAGTTGGTATATTTCCTACATAAGTGACATAACCCAGCAAAGTGACCAAGCTTACCTTGCGACCTTCTTTGGGTCGCGGACGAAGAACGGCCTCCCGCGCGGGGTCTCAGCATTGGCGGTTGCCATGGCTTCCAGGAAAGCCAAGGAGGGTGTGGACCCCTCCCCCGGAGAAATTGCGGAAAGCGAAGGCGCGGGGATCGGCGGCTCATCAACAGTAGCAGAGGCCGAGGGCTCCTCCGTCCTCCGTTTCTTGCGATTGAGCCGAAGTTATCCCTCTTCCCGATGGTCTTGTTCTTCAGCGACCGGCTCCAAGAGAGGCCTCGCCTCTGAGATAGGTCGGAGCATTGCAGCAGGGGCTCGGCTCATTTTCTTCCTTTGGCGAAGGCAACTCATAATCCCGGGATTTGAAATAGCGATCTCGGTCGAGGGATCTTGGTAGCAAGGGAAGCGGATTTCTGCAAAGAAAGCAATCGACAGAGGTTAGTCACATTCCTCAGTCAAGACGATCGTCAAGCAAATGAAGATCGTGAAAGTTAGTACCTGGAACCCCTAGGTGGCGAGGAAAACGAAGCAGCCAAGCGGCCAACCAGCAGGCTTCGTTTTTGATCTGGCGAGCGTCTATATGGTTGTCGGGAAGACTAAGTATCCGCTCCCAGACGATCGTGAAATCAAAAGCTAGCTCGCCTGCCGCCGGAACAAGGGCACCTGCCAAAAAGAAGGCCAAATCAGACCAGTTCAGGATATACCCGAATGAAGGGAGAGTCAAAACCCTTACTCGGATTACTCTCTCAGAAGCCGGTGGGGATATCCAACTCATCAGTAGGATTGTCACTCGCGGCCGACTTCCACGCACCGCTGACCCAGAACCACTTCGACAGATCGCCCCGAACTTTATTCGGGACCCCAAGAATCACCCGGCCTGAACGACCTTGGATGTGGTAGCCGCCAACGGAGCCCTTTTGAGCCGTCAGTTTGAAGAGATGGTTCATCTCCAGCGGCGAAGGAAGACGGTACAGCCGGTGATCGCCGAACAAAGTAAGGGTGCAGACGACTGTAGCCAGACGTTCGGCGTCAGTTGAAGTGGTGCCACATTCCAGGCGGTCAGCAGGTAGGAAACGGCGAATGGCAGTGGAAACCGCAGCCCGGACTCTATTATTGCCTCATTAACAGCGACCATGCCCTCAGGGGGTTGATCGGCATGCTCGTTCTCGGCGGGCACATAGAGGCAAACGTCAGAGGGGACATGGAACTTCGCCCTCCAGCGGTCCAAATCTTTCCTGGTCGCCGAGCTTCTAATCTGGCCAAGGGACCACGGGGAGCGGCACATGGCCCGGAACAGCATCCGCCTTTCGGGTTGATAGGGATGGGCGATAGAGTATTCGCGGAAGTCAAACTTGGGAATTGGGCCGGCCAAATTCTCCATAAGTTCGGCAAAGTTTGAAAAGGCTTTGCCGAATGCACTGTTTCGCTCCCACTATGCCTTCACTTCCATATCCTCTTCGGCCAGCGAACGCTTTCGCTCGGCCTACGCCGCCCTAGCCGCATCGGCTTCGTTAAAGAGTTCTTCGATCTCCGCGGGTTCAATCCCTGCGCGAATAGCCTCGACGGTCGTCTCCATGTGGAACTCCGCAGAGATTTCATCCCGGACGGTCGAAGTCCCGGCGGCGGAAGTGCTACCCATCTTATACACCGTTGGTTTTCCTCCAGATATCTTCAAACGGAAAAAGAGAGGGTGTTTTCTTACCTAAAAAGTCTGAGTCGAACGACGCTCGACAAACACAAAGCTTCAAAGGAATCCGGCAATATCTTCTTCTCAGACGAAAGTGCAAATGAAGTGTTAACCCAGAAACCCTAGCCCCTTTTTATAGGCGAAGGCAGGGGCTTCTGGGCAAATAACCAAAGTCTCGAGGGTCGAAGTGCAAAGGTCGGGAAAGACCGACTTTATTGCCGCCCTCAAGTCCTACATGCGCGTCATTTCGAGGGCACGCCAGAGGATAAGTCTGAAAAACCATCAGACTCCCCCAACAGGAGCGTGCCACGTGCCCCAATGACGTCTCATGTCAACTTTCACCTCCCGCTCTTTTCAGCGACCGAGTAGGTCGTCCGAATTCAAAATCGAAATCTGCTCGAGAAGACGATCACCTGTTCCATAAAGTGATGAGTCGCTCATAGTCCATTCAAGCAATCGCCAGTGGAACCACCTCACCCCACGTCTTTAACATCGGAGCGAGCTGGGGGGCAATTGTTGTGCGGCGATTAATACGCCTCGGAAGAGGCGATCACCTCAACCGCGATCGGCTGCCAAGAAGCATCAACAACCCGCCAACGGGCACAAAGGCCGGTCGGCCCAAGTTAGTGTCAAATAAACCAAAGTAGTCTTACCGAACAAAGATGTCAGATCGAGATCTAGTACCGAGCGATCGATGCCCAGGGTGATCGTCCTTAGGTACCTAGCGATCGTCCTACAAGGCGATCGCCTACCATGCCCATCCTAAGACGACCGTCTTATGCCACATGTAAAGCCGACCTCCGTCAAGTCTATGAAGACTGAATCTCGGGAAGAAGGCCCACGTGCAGACCCGCAAATGGCACAGCAGGAAAAGGCTTTTTTTTAGTGACAAGGACAGCCTCTGACCTACCGACAAGACCCGAAAACGGCGCCGTAGGAGCAGGCCCTGGTCACGCAATGGACTAGGTGGGACCTCACAAGACTGAGTCATGGGGCATGTGTTGTTTTCTCATTGGCTTACACGGTTGGATACCTATAGCAGCCACGGATTTTAAGAAAACTGACCCACGTGCTGGGACGATCACCCCGGTCGCCCTTAATGGCGTGTCAGAAGCATTAAATGAGCATTTAATGCAGGAGAGGCGATCGCCTGTTTGGGATTAAGACATCCCAACTACCTCTTCTTCTATAAATAGGAGACTTCCAGCATTTGGGAGAGGATGGTGGAATTCCCCTCAAGAGAAATCCCAGAGATAAGAAAGACGTTCGGCAGAAACGAACGCTCACTATATTTAATCTTTGTAACAAGAACTCACAGAGCATTAACTCTGCTTCTTCCGAAAATCATCAACACTCAGGAGCTAAACAACTAGGGTTATTACACACATTGTAATCGTACTCTAACATTAATAGTTGTACTCCAAAGCAGTATTCTTATTAATAATATCTCGCGAGAGCATTCAAGCCCGAGATTAACAACCCATCAAATCTTGTGTTATTTACATTCCATCGTACGTGCTCTCGCATTTTGTTTGTTACTCACCCATAGCCATATCCAGAAAATCATTCCGAATAATATTTTGGGTAAAACATCAGGTACAACACCAAAGAAAATCAAATCAGACAATCTCAAATCTCATGATTCTCAAATACTATTGTTACAAGATAGATCAACAATAAATGGTACACAACCACAATAGAGATTAAGTTAAACATTAATCCGAAAATCAAAGAAAGGAATACACAAATCAAGGCTACGTCTCAAATGTACCCGACATCAAGACCCTCCAGACCATCGATCTCCTCGACCTCATCGATTCGAGGGAGACCCAAACACAAACTCGCCGCTCTTCCTCGGCTATCTTTTTCTCTGGCTTCCGAAGTCCGATAAGACACCTTAAATAAAGTATGGACTGGAGTAATAAAATCTTTCGAGGCCCGTGAGCTCTCTCGAGATCTACTGGCACTAGGACTCCTGCAGTATTTCTGAAGGTGTTCCTGCCTCCCATATGAACGACAAACCAAAGCTAGCACCATACACCGAGTACTAACGTGCCCTGTTGAATCATAGCTAAAGCAAACAACAGTCAAACTAGTCATCTGAGAGGAAGATGCTTTCCCAGCATGAAGGCGACTAGAAAACGACCTCGTGGACGTTGGAGCCTGATGTCCCTCTGAATGAACCGGCATCCTAGTCCTTTCACCAGAAGTAACTAAAGGGTTCTTCCTAGGAAGCTCCTTGATCAAAAGATCTGATCCAAGAGCCTTCTCAATGAATTCACCAAGTGAGTTATAATTATGATTGAACAACTGCATCCTCAACTGTGGGTTTAGACTCTTTATAAAATACTTGATCTTATCCACCTCAGTACGGATAACAGACGAAGCAAACTAAAGAAGTCTATGAAACTTCTCAGCAATGACAACACACCCTCATCCTCGATGGATTCGGGGTTCAGAACCTCTGACAACTTGGCTTCACGAAGTGGATTGGGATAATACCTCTCTAGCATGAGAGTCTTGAACTCGACCCAAACACAATCACGATCGGTGGATTTCACATAAAGGCACCAAGAATAAGCGCCCTTACATAAATAGTAAGTTGCTAATGCCACCTTACTCTCTTTCGGACACTGAACCATGTCGAAGAGTTTATAAAAATGTTCAAGCCAATGAACAATCAGCTGGTTCCGACGAACCCTCAAAATTAGGCGGCCTCTGTCGAGCGATATCACCAATAATCTGACTCACACCCCCAACCAGCCCATGAAATGGCACCTGTAATCCCTGCTGCGGTGGACCACGGACCATCGAGGCCTGCATGGTCTCCACTATCTGTGTCATCTGGGCCATCATGCCCCTCATAAGCAAGAAAGGATTGACGTGTTCACGCTCAGTCTGAGCGACTTCTCGAGTATGGCATCCCGAAGGATAATCGATCACGTAGGTAACACCACCATCCGAACTCTGATCCATCTCGGCATCCGCATGTGCATTAGCATGAGGTTCTGGGTTCCGGTCCGCTCTGCAGCCTTTACCCCCTCTGTCACGTCCTCGGATTCCTCTTTCCATACTGAATGAATAACGTTCGATCATGATCGTAGCTCAAATATGCCTCAACGACCAATCCAGAATGCTAAGTCAATAGCCAAACACGAGTATACATACTCAACAGATAATCAATCATATCAATCGCGCTAATCATAGCCAATATAGAGCTCACACTCTCCAAAACAAACAATCATGAATCAATCGCACAACAAATATCACATACAGGTTTCAACAAAACATGTATAATCAATGACATAATAAATGTATGAATATAACAGAGAATAGAGTCCTTACACAGGTCATACGAAGCTTCGAGGTCTTGCGATACTAGTTCTCACTAACAAAGACTCGATGAAGGAATGACTCATATAGTCGTCCAACCATCACGACTCACATAACGCGACTGTCCAGATTGTCATAACCTGACAGCTCCGCTACTACCGCATCGGTAGAGCCACATAACTTACATATCAGGGTATCTCACAACCCATTCTCTGATACCATCTTCTGTAACACCCCCAAATCCCATTAGGTTATTACAGTGTCATGGACCCCACACCAAGAGATCTACCAGGCGAACACGACTAAATTACATCAAATTAAACAACAAGGGAAATCACAGTCCCTACTATGATATTCCGATAAGGAATTTCAATGACAATGAAGGGCCTACATGGCCAAAATAAAAATACAACAACAGCCACGAGCCCTGTTCGGATAACACAAAATAACGACAACTGACAAATTGGAGAATACTCCCAACTGACTGACCAACATGAACCCCGAGCAACTCGGGACTAGTATCGCTCGAATGCCTCGTCGCCATCATCATGCAACTATATCTTAACTCCCTCCTCGCACATACCTAAAACATGAAAACACGTTCCGCCCCACGGGGTCAGTCATCCAGATAATGAATATCAAATACTTGTGCAACATGATATGCATCCAAAGGCAAAACAAGCGGTACAACAATGATAATACGAGATGCTCACAAACCAAGGTAAGAACCGAGAATTCGTGAAACACTATGCCCACGACATACGATCAATACCTACTCAACAGGCTAGAATACAATTGCCCAACGGCGAATAATCAATATAGAATGCAACAACGAATTAGCCGAAGGTAAACCAATTCAAAGCTGAAATAGAGAACATCAACGATGCCCGAAGGATCCAACTGAAATACCAATACATCGCACATGGCCTGAAAGCCCTCAGCCGAAGCTGCAAAATATCACGATGGCCTGAAAGCCCCTCAGACAAAGCTGCAAATCATCACAATGGCCTGAAAGCCCCTCAACAGAAGCTGCAATATAATAATGAGATGGCCGAAGCCAAACAGCCCAAAACTGTATCACATGAGGTGGACTAACGCCACACAGCCGAAGCTGCATCACAATGAGGTGGATAATGCCTTACAACCGAAGCTGAATCACAATGAGGTGGACTAACGCCACACAACCAAAGCTGCATCACAATGAGGTGGACTAACACCACACAGCCGAAGCTGTATCACAATGAGGTGGACTAACGCCACACAACCGAAGATATATCACAATGAGGTCATCCAATGATCGTGGCCTACTAAACTCTAGGTGTTGAGAAACCAACCACGAAGGTTAAATCCCCAAACTTACCCATCGAGCACTAGTTGAGACTAGCCCCCAAAACACAATCAATCACAAACTGCAACGATCACAAAATTATCGAATTCATAAGAATGATAGTGTGCTGCCTTGAGCCGGCCAACACGACAACAATAACTCACGGATGGGCACGGTCCTCGACGGTCCCAATTCAAATACCTTTGATTGCCTTGGAATGGCCAATAGATAACAACGACTCAACGGATGGGAAATATCCTCGATAGTCCCAATTTAATATCTCGATTATCTTAGAACGACCAATCGATAACAACGACTCAGCAGATGGGAACTATCCTCGACAGTCCCAATTAAATACCTCGATTGTCTTAGAACGACCAATCGATAAAAACGAATCAATGGGTGGGAACTATCCTCAGCAATCCCAACTTAATACCTCGATTGTCTTAGAATGACGAATCGATAACAACGACTCGACGGATGCCTCAGTACCTTTAATTGTCTACAGACGACAGAAATGATAATCAAATACGTTAATGCCTTCAATCGGTCATTACATCGATAGAAAAACACCAACATCAATAGCAACACTCATATCGATGTCTTAATCGAACAACAATATCAACAATAACAATCGATACATCGATACCGCAAACTGGCTACCGACAACAACAATAACAACAAGACGATCAACAATAACATTTGCCATAATTACCAAAGGGTATCGTATCAAACAATCCCCTGATATCAACGAAAATTATGAATAGACTACGTCCCGAAATGATACAACACATTCATACACAAACATGATAACATTAATCTCATTGATGAGTACAAGTATAAAACTTGCCTCAAACCGAAGGCGATGAGATCTTCCCATGAACGACGAACGACGTATTCCGACAATCACAAGCACTCGAACAACCTTGAATGAAATACAATTCATTCAATAACACAACATCAATCTAAAACAACACAATAGATAGCCCCGATTCCAACATGAATCGATCAAACCACAAAAATGAATATCATAGACCTCAACTATGAATTCTAACATCCTCCAATCATCTCAATGATCAATTGACATGATCATAATGTTCTAACACTTGTGAAAAACAATTCAACAAGGATTATCAAAAACAACATCAAATTAGTCATCCCATTATGATGATATCATCATATATCATCACAATCACCCCAAGAACTTCATCAACACAACCAACATGATGTCCACATAATAATCAACCACCAATTCATCAAGAATTCGGATTAATCAATAAGACTAACTTAACCATTTTAAGATTATGATAATTATCTCAGAACTAATCATAATCGTACACTAAAATGGTTAAAATCTCCTAAGAACACAACCAACATCAATAATCATCTCAAAGCTATGTTAATCATATAACAATCTTAACATAACCCTTCCCAGACATGATTACAATCTCCAAGTATTCTTAAAACATCAAGAACACACTCATCCTCAAGTCATAATCACCAAGTTCTTAATATAAGTTATAAAAACTCATCAAGAATCATGCCATCCTCCAACAATCCATCAATACACGAACTAATCAACAACATCATCATAATCTCGAGATTAACACAAGATTAACCAACATACCTCTTGAAAAAAGAAGAAAAACCTCAAACCTTTCAAGAATCCACTCAATCTTCAGGTTCCCAAGCTCCAATCCAAATTATGAAGCTCCAAATCAAGTTGGAAGGGGCTGGAATACACTAAGGGATGCAGATGGATGATTTTTAGGGAGAGAAATCGGAAATGGATCGTGAAGAAATGAAAGACGAAGCATGTCTTTATAATCTGGACATCGTATTACAGCCGCTAACCTACAACACTAACGTACGTTATAGCCCTTACGTACGTTATCAGCACTACGTAGCGTATGCTATGTCCTTCCAGAGGCTATTGCCTCAACATAGACACATCCTTACGTACGTTGCCAAAATGACGTACGTAACGGCCTCAACATTACGTACGTTAGCAGCCATGCATAGCGTACGTAATGGTCGTTGACTTATCTGTCTCGATCAACTAAAATGATCCAATCACACTCGGCCTCACACGCCGAAAGTCAGATGTGATCTGATACCCTGTGTTACGTACGTAACCAACATGGTTTAACGTACGTAACCCTCCATCCATAGCGTATGTAATGTTATGCATGTAGCGTACGATAGGGCTAATATATTTAGCCAAAAATCAAATTCACCAAGCAACATCCAATCGGTAAAAACAATACCGATGACAAGCATAAATATTTCGATCCGAAATATCCCGAAACAATTTTGTTGGTCCCTTTACTTAAGTATACTCAATACAGCTTGGGAAATGTTTAAGCAACAGGCTGTATAGTTTTCGAATCTGAGTGCGTAGCGGAAGTCTTTAATATATTAAGTTGCTGTCGATACAACAACTCGGTCTAATCTCTTGTTAGCTTGGTGCGTACAGGGTTTTGCAGTGTATACTTGTATAAATCACAGTTATGAAAACAGTAACGGCGAAAGGTAAATAACACAGTATTTAAGTGGTTCGAGGTAAACCCCTCTACGTCCACTGGTCCTCCACACAGGAGTAAAACTTTCATTATAAATACTGCGTACACAACTATGTATTTATAATCAAACCTATTCTTGTATCGTTCACACAGATAGATACAAAGACTGTCGCTTTCAACCGTTCACACAGATTGGTTAAAGCTTCCTTCTTGACTAGCTTCCTCACACACAGTTCCAAAGCTTCGTCCTTTTATTCGTCCCACACAGGTCAGAATAACTTGGTTGAGTTCACACAGAGCTCGGTTTTTACACAAAGGTAAAAAGGTAGGTAACCGGGTAAGAACAGCAGTTTTGACTATGAAGCTCTTGAGCTGATAATGACTGTTCTTGATGTTGAGCATTGTATATCTCTCTGGATCTTAATTGCAGTAAGCTTTGGAGATATGTTTTGCTCTGATGTATATAATGATAGCTTCTTCACTTGGTAACTTCGGGTTATTGTATCTTCAACTCTCCTATGAGATATATATAGTCTTCTGAATAATATATCCGTTGTAATAGATCCATTGGGCAAGATTCTGTGATAACTTGTATAGACAAGGATCCGGATATTGCGGGATTTGAAGATCTCTGACAGCTTCAGTATTTAAATACTTTATCCTTTCAGTATTAAATACTTCTTTATCAAACGGTACTTGACTTTAGTGAGTACTAAAGATTCCTTTTAAAAACAATCTTCAATCCTGATCCGATGTGGATGCTGTATCCACTAGAGCTGTAGCCATATTGGAATAGTCAGGCGCTGTATGGAAGGGCGCTGTATTGAGGTTTCGAGACAGCTTCCATACTTGGTGCTTACTTAGACTTTGTTGTTGTATCTTGGTAGCGCGAGAGCTTGCTGTATGCTGGCGCTGTGATAAGGTCTTCGATACAGGATTGCAACTTCAACCGGCTTTCGATATAGGGCTAGCTGTATCAAGCTTTTGTTGTTTGGCAATTATCAAAACAAAATTATTTATCCCAACAATTTCCCCCTTTTTGATAATTTCCAAAACTTCTTGATAATTTCCAAGACTTCTTGATGATTCCAAGACTTCTTGATACCAAAAACCTCTTCAAGCTAAAACAATTTCCCCTTTTTCGATAACCACTTGATGGCAACTTCGATACAGGAGATGTTTATCCCACTGATTCCCTTTCTATTTGATAATTACTTGAGCAGGCTTCTTGATCTTCTGTTCGAATGATCTGGTCTTCAGCACTTGATTTAAAGGAAATGTGAACTGCTCGCAGGCAATTAAAAAAATGATAGGAAAGTTTATTACATCTTAAACTTATGATTGGCGCGCAGGCACAATCTTACATTTTTGATCTAGTTGAGTACAACTTAACCTATGAACTGTTCGTAGACGAGTTCTTACAGCAATACACAATAAAATAAATTTATCAATCATAATTGATGTCCTGTTGTGAAAATAGTATAGTGTTCTTCCTTAAAAGGTACATACAGGATTCAATTTATGTTCGGATCAACGCTGTATTCATGGCTCGTACTGTATTCCCCCTTAATTAATGCACACGTCAGCTGTAGGAAGGTTTCATGCCTTCTTTGTCCTACAGTGCTGTATTTGACGGTTCTGAGTGTACAGTTAATTAATGGTAGATGCTGTATTCATGGGTCTTACAGCATTCCCCCTTACTTAATGAGTAAAAGCATAAAAACTTACAGGGATTTCTGGCTGTAGTGTTTCCCGATAGTGCCTTTCGGTACCCAAATTTTCCGGGCAACAATTTGTTTGTTGTAGGCTACTTTTGGTCCATTATATCGATATCTACGTGGGGCAGGCACGTAGTCGTTGTAATCATGATAATTATAATGCATGAAAAATCGAGAATTATAGTTGTTATTCAAGTACGATTGTCGTCTCGGAGGTGGAGCCATTTCCTTTGGCCTAACATCTTGCCTTCTGGGTCTCCAGTTGGATTACCAACGATGTTGTTGATACTGCGCGGACACCTGCTTTCTTGATGGATAACGGGGCTCCTATATCCAGTGCTTAGGCGCGCTGTACTGAGAGTACTGCTGTACGGGCCTTTGTTGGTTAGATACAACCTTCTTTCTGAATGACTGCTGGCGTTTATGATATGCTTGTGGAGCATGATGTTGAGTACGCCTTCTGAGTGGTTGTTGGTTCCACTGTCTCGAATAGTATAGTTGCGGGGGTGGAATGGCAGCTTTTCCTGTTCGCGGTGCAACAGGTTCCTTCACAGGGCTCGGAACTTCTTTCGATACAGGGATGGATTCCTACCGTACTAGATTTTTCTTTGTTGGAGAACGAGTTGTACCCTAAGCCACGTTTATCATGAGCATGTTGCCCAGTGCTTAGGATCTCTTCCATTCTTTTAGAGGATTTCTCGAAAGATTTCAAGATTGTCTCTAATTCTCCTTCACGTTTCTCGAGAGATTTTACTTTGGCTTCGAGTAGAGCCAAATCATTTGTCTTGCTTTCAAGATGAGACTTAGTCTCATTTAGATTATGAGCAAGTTGATGATTGCTCTCCATGAGTTTTTCTAAATTGACTTTGCTGTTTTCGCAATCAACTGACATATTTTCGTAATTATTCTTCAGCAAGTCATTTTCTTCTTTCAGCTCTAAGTTAGAAATTTCAAGCTGTATGTTTTCTCCTTTAAATATCTCATGGGCCGTTTGAATGTTATTAAATTCATTCAGCATATTTTCAAAGGTATGAGATGCATTTATGGGAATAGTTGAGGTAGAGCTTACCTCATCATCATCACCGTCTTCATTTTCTTCTTTAACTTCGGCCATAGAGCACACATAGGCTCTATCTTCTAGCTCATCATCTGACGAGTCACTGTCAGTGACCGCATGAAGATATTCTTCGGTCTTTGTTGATGCGGGCGGAGCTTTTGATTCTCCAATGAAGGCTTTGAGTTTGTTCTTCATCCTGTTTCTCCAGTCATCAAACTCGTTAATGTGAAACATAGATATCTTATTAGTCATAAAGGTATCCATATTAGAAGATGGGAATTACAAAGACTGTTTTCGAAAATAAGTATTTTTAAGGATCTGATTCAGTTAAAAATGCGACTGATTCTTTTTAGAATCAACCGCTCCGATACCAATTGTTGGTCCCTTTACTTAAGTATACTCAATACAGCTTGGGAAATGTTTAAGCAACAGGCTGTATAGTTTTCGAATCTGAGTGCGTAGCGGAAGTCTTTAATATAGTAAGTTGCCGTCGTCTGACCTTCGGTCTAATCTCTGTTAGCTTGGTGCGTACGGGGTTTTGCGATGTATACTTGTATAAATCACGATTCTGAAACGATATGGCGAAAGGTAAATAACACAGTATTTAAGTGGTTCGAGGTAAACCCCTCTACGTCCACTGGTCCTCCACACAGGAGTAAAACGTTTATTATATATACTGCGTAAACAACTATGTATTTATAATCAAACCTATCCTTGTATCGTTCACACAGATAGATACAAAGACTGTCGCTTTCAACAGTTCACACAGATTGGTTAAAGCTTCCTTCTTGACTAGCTTCTTCACACGCAGTTCCAAAGCTTCGTCCTTTTATTCGTCCCACACAGGTCAGAATAACTTGGTTGAGTTCACACAGAGCTCGGTTTTTACACAAAGGTAAAAAGGTAGGTAACCGGGTAAGAACAGCAGTTTTGACTATGAAGTTCTTGAGCTGATAATGACTGTTCTTGATGTTGAGCACTGTATATCTCTCTGGCTCTTAATTGCAGTAAGCTTTGGAGATATGTTTTGCTCTGATGTATATAATGATAGCTTCTTCACTTGGTAACTTCGGGTTATTGTATCTTCAACTCTCCTATGAGATATATATAGTCTTCTGAATAATATATCCGTTGTAATAGATCCGTTGGGTAAGATTCTGTGATAACTTGTATAGACAAGGATCCGGATATTGCGAGATTTGAAGATCTCTGACAGCTTCAGTATTTAAATACTTTATCCTTTCAGTATTAAATACTTCTTTATCAAACGGTACTTGACTTTAGTGAGTACTAAAGATTCCTTTTAAAAACGATCTTCAATCCTGATCCGATGTGGATGTTGTATCCACTAGAGCTGTAGCCATATTGGAATAGTCAGGCGCTGTATGGAAGGGCGCTGTATTGAGGTTTCGAGACAGCTTCCATACTTGGTGCTTACTTAGACTTTGTTGCTGTATCTTGGTAGCGCGAGAGCTTGCTGTATGCTGGCGCTGTGATAAGGTCTTCGATACAGGATTGCAACTTCAACCGGCTTTCGATACAGGGCTAGCTGTATCAAGCTTTTGTTGTTTGGCAATTATCAAAACAAAATTATTTATCCCAACAAATTTACATTATATCAGCCAAATATGACAGCACTTGTACAATTCCAAATGAATACGTACAACGCAACACTAAAAATGAATAATATATATATATATATATATGTGTGTGTGTGTGTGTGTTAAAGGAATAATACCCATTGTGTGCCTAAGTCTGTTAGTTTATGGGTTTTCCTAGTTAGAGTTTGGCTAAGGCCTGTTTGTATGTATTTCTCCCTATTTAAAGAGATGTCATCAATGGAATAAGATACAACTTTTGCCCTATTTTCTGTCTCAGTTATTTTCCCTTCAACACGTTATCAGCACATAGTCTCCCCACCGAGCAAGAAACAAAAATTTTCGTCCATTTTTTTCTGCAAAATTTCGAGAAAAAAAAAACGAAAAATCGGCTGCCAGAAACCCTAGCCGCCACCGGTCATCTTCTTCACTGACTGAATCAGACGTCACCACCCGCAACCGTCTGCTGCATAGGAACCCGCGGCAATAACCCCAAATGAAACATCCGGTCGCCCGCCTCCCATCCAGTCCCGCCGCGAGTTCAAGCCCCGCCGCTTACTTGCACCAGATCGGACCATGCGCACCCAACCCCTCCGATTCTCGGTCTGATTCCAACCTCCAAGTCAGAAAAAGATTATGCTGATCCACCAACTAATGATGGTAAACCCTGTTATGTTGACGAGCCGAGTGAGGTGCTACAAGAATCGCATCTGCAGTCTGTTGCTTCACCAAATGAAATCCGTAATTCCTTGAAGGATGAAAAGCTTCAGAAACTCATATACAACATTGAGTCCTCTGCGGATCCCGGCGATGAGTTCGATAAAGCAATGTAGGATGAGTCATTTCGTTTATTTACTGAAAAGATTTTGTCTACGATTTGTCCCTGAAGCTGAGATCCTGTACAAGAAAGATAAAAAAAATGAAGACTGTGAGGTCCATTGATTCTTCAAAGCACCATATTTTATGTGGATTCTTGGTTTTTGAAGCTTATCCCAAAAGGAGCATGACGATCCCGATGGCGAGTGGAACGAAGAATACAATTTTATCTCAGAAAAATTGAAGGAGGTACTTTCCACACGGCGAATGGAACGAGGAAATATATTTTTATCCAAACAAATCGACGGTATGCCCTAGGAAAGAATTGTGTCTTTCCTGCAAGGTACACAATCCGAATAACCCTATTATTTGCAATGTGCGCGGTTTTACATGCTTTAATAACTTTAACTGCATATTTATATTTCATAAAATTTATCATGCTTAATTAAACCAATTAAAGCATAATGCATTTATAATTTTAATTAAATTAAAGTGAATTGGTTATAGCAATTTCAATTAAATTAAATTCACGCTGAATTAATAATTATTGCGGCATAAGACACCTCTTTGACTGCATATATACGTGTATAGATATACTCTTAGGATCACGTGTCTATATCTATAAATATACATATATTTGCATGCATATATAGATATGACATGCAATTAGGCTTCATTTTAGCAGACTTAAGAGGACTTATTTCTACTGCCTATATCAACTCGAACCGTGATAAAGTAATTTCATTGGTAATCCTCAAAAGCATCGAAAGTAATTTTGACCATATCTTGGTCTTTAGAAACGATTAAGTATTCATGTTGGATAAGAATCTCCACACGTTTATCCGCTATTTAGAACCTTCATAGTGATCTCTTTACCGCACGATTTGCGAATTTTCACTTTTATGAGATGACCTTCCCGTCGTTAGGGGGAGGAGAGAAAACGTAATTTCTCGGGGAACGACATGAATTTTCATGGTGTCCCCACTTTGTCTCATTATGATCCCCGAACTTCACAATATTACCGTGAAGCACAAAGAACACTCGATCTCCAGGATGTAGCAGATTCGATGCCTTATGCATTTACTGATATTGTTCAAGTGGCAAGATCTCACATTGCAGCTGCAAATATGTCTGTAAGGTTAGAAGTCCCCTCCAAGGGGCACATCACCAATGAACCGGGTGACACAACCGCACTTAGTGGAGGTGTGGTTGAGGTTGTGGCTCCCTGCGAAGAAAGGGGTGGAAGCCTCATGGTTCGATTAAATACTCACCCAAGAAAGAGGTAGAGTATGGCACAAATTCACATATTAACCATCAATGAACTCGTTTCATGAGATCATGTTTGATTTTATTATGTCCATGAATCATGGCGAGGGGGACGCCCCGAAGATATGATTCAAAAAATCAATAATCTCGATGAAATTATGAGGGTGTGGCCTGATCAACCACCCACTTTGATGACATGTCATGAATCATAAAGTACGATTATGTCGAACCTCGCTCGGTTGGACGAAATCAACATAGAGCTGATTGGCCTGTATGAAAAACATTCTAGGTAGAACTAGATTCTCTAACCAAGAGTCAGGTATTTGGTGTAGGTAGTGCTAACCTAACCAAGTGTAAAGCCTGTAGGACATAAACGAGTCTTTGTCGTAAAGCTTAGTGAGAATAATAGAGTCCTAATGTACAAGGATCATGAAGTAATGCTTCTCACAACGCCCTGGAATTGATTACGAGGAAATGTACTCCCACGTATACGTATCCGCTATTTGATTAGCGTAGTAATTTCTGAGGGACTGGAAATGCAGCTAAATGGATGTGGTTACTGCGTATCTCTATGGGGATCTAGATACGGAGATATATATGGAAGTGCACGATGGCATTCCATTATCCAAATCAAGTAACTCTAGACCACAGAGTGCGTTTGCATTTAGATTGAAATGCTCAACTTTACAGTTTTGAAGCAATCCCTAAGGATGTGGTATAACCGTCTAAGTGACTACTTGATTGGGAAGGGATATAAGAACAATGAATTGTGTCTACACATCTTCACAAATAAGTTCCGGATTCATGATCATCGCAATGTACATCGATGACATGAACATAATCGGTCTTGATGAAATAAGAGAAACCACCGGATACTAGAAATCTGAGTTTGAGATGAAAGATCTTGGGAAAACTCGGTTCTGTCGAGGCATTGACATAGAACATCGAGTTTGTGGAATTTATTCTACTGGTCTGCCTATGTCCAGAAGATTCTCAGGTACTTTAATATGGACAAGGTACACCTGACTAGCAATTCCATGATAGGTCGAACATTTGGATGCAAAGGAAAGATCCACCTCGTCTAAAGGAAAGTGACGAAGAGCTTTGGGAGCTGAAATTCCCTACTTGAGTGCAATAGCGCATTATTGTACTTGGCTCAATGTACATGGCCTGATATCACTCAGTTAAGTGCTTCTGACTGATTTGCACATTTAAGTGCTTCTGACTGGTTGCACATTTAAGTGCTTCTGACTGATTTGCACATTTAAATGCTTCTGACTGATTTCACGTGCACATACGAGACAATATATAAAGCAATTAAAATAAACAAAAGCGTAATAAATCCCACACCTGGATAAAATTGCAGTTCTGAACTTGAATGTGATGAAATGCTTGTCTCGATAATTCTAGGCCCGTAAATTCTTGTTATTATCTACAGATAATAATAATAATAATCTATTATTATTATATGACTGAAAATTAAATTATAAGTGAATAGTAATAGTAATTTAAAAGGTCAACATGTTAAAATCTTGGCTGAAAGGGACTGATTTGAGAATACAAAAAAACCAAATGGGTTCAATTCGAAATAATAGGTAAATTGGGGGTTAAATTAAAATAGTTGGAAACTGGAAATTAAAATTGAAAGTAGACCATAATAGTGGATATAAAATTCCATTTCATACGCTGATGGAGTCAGCCCCCAAACACCAATGAATGAGTGAGATCTCGATACTCTCTCTCCCAAACTATTTCTCAGATTCCGTCTCTTTCTCTTCATATACACACAAAGGGGCTCCACACAAATTGGAAAAGATAATCGACCGCCGAAGTGGTCGTAGTGCAGCAGTAATATGAACATAAGGGGACGAAGCAAGTCGAGTTCTGATTTAACTCCAATTTGAGTTTGATATCTGGTTTGTGGCTTCGAGTTTCAGGGTCTCGCCAGAGTCCGCAGGTAGATCTGGGTTGTACTGAAATTGGGGTTTTGTGGATTGAAAGGTGGTTTTGGGTAATTGGTGGTTCTGGTTTTAAAAGTGATGGTGGCTGGATTTTGGGCATGGTTTTGAGTTGTTCTGGTAGTTCTGATAGGTTGCCAAATGTTTGATTTCTGATTTGGAATGATGGTTGGGCCGATTGAACTTTGCAGATTGTAGTGTAGATATGAATGAATGCTCTGTCTTTCTTTTTATGGGAGGAGAAGACGTGCAGAAGATGAACTCTTCTGATGATTTACAGAAAGAAGAAGAAAATGTATTCTGCGTGTGTAGAGATATTTGTGTGTATAGGGACTGGGCTGATGTAGAAAAAAAAGGTATATATAGGTATACCGTATAGGCCTAGGTTGAGGGATTTTGGACTCTAGGAATTTTGAGAAGGTTCGAACTCTATTCGAAAGAGAACGGAACAAGAAAATCATTTGGACCATTTAAATAATAATCGGGTTAAAATAGTAATATTGAGCTTAATAATAAATTTGGAGTAGAAAATTGTTTCGGCCAAAATAATAATAATAATAATAATAATAATAATAATAATATGGTATGAGCTAATTAATAAGATGAATATAGTTTATATAATCGGGTCTAGAATTGACGAAATGTAAACATTGACTTGAATTGAAAATGAGAAAATCGAGTTGACATGAATTGCAATGAAATAAATGAATTTGCATGATCATGAAATTAAAATGGATTAAATGACACAATTATTCGGGCATTAATTTAATAAAATTGAACATGTTTGTTATAATTCACAATAAATGTATATGCGAAATTGGGGCGTTACAACCTACCCCCTTTAACAAAATTTTCGTCCTCGAAAATTAAGTTAAGTACCTTGAAAAATGAATGTTGGATACTTAGAACGGATCTCCTCTTCACGTTCCCAAGTTGCCTCATTTGGTCCATGACGACTCCATTGAACTTTCACCAATTTAACCTGTTTGTTTCGTAACTAATGTACCTTACGCTCCAAAACAGCTGTAGGTACCTCCTCATAAGTCAAGTTCTTGGCTACATGCAACTCTTGAAAATTGCATACATGACCAGGATCATGTACATATTTTCTCAGCATGGAGACGTGAAAGACATTGTGCACTCCCGATAACTCCAACGGCAGTGCCAAACTATAAGTAAGATCACCAACATGACCCAAAATTTCAAAAGGTTCGATATAACGAGGGTGTAGTTTTTCCTTTTTACCGAATCGTATCACTCCTTTCATTGGCGCTACCTTCAAGAACACCTTCTCTCCAATCTCAAATTGGATCTTTCCTTCGTTTATCAGCATAAGACTTCTGTCGATCCTGGGCAGTCTTAATTTTACTTCTGATTTCCGCTATCTTCTCTACAGTCTGCTCGATCAATTCTGGACCCAAAATCTTTCCTTCTCCATCCTCACTCCAATAAAGGGGCGATCGACATTTCCTTCCATATAGAGCCTCATACAGGGCTATTTGTATAGTCGTTTGGTAACTATTGTTATAAGCAAAGTCTACTAATGGCAAAATATTCTCCCAATTCTCACAAGTATCAAGAACATACGCCCTCAACAAATCTTGAAGTGTCTTGATAGTCTGTTCAGATTGACCATTAGTTTGCGGATGATATGCAGTACTGAAATTCAACTTAGTGCCCAATGCACTCTGAAGACTCTTCCAAAATTTTGACGTAAATCGTGGATCTCTATCCGATACGATCGACATTGGAACACCATGTAACCTCACAATCTCCCGAATATAAACCCTTGCATATTGTTCCATACTGTAAGTCATACTCACAGGTAGAAAATGAGATGACTTCGTCAAACAATCTACTATCACCCAGAAAGCATCGCTCTTCCTCACGGTTCGCGGCAAACCGACCACAAAATCCATTGTGATATGCTCCTATTTCCATTCTGGGATTTCCAATGGTTGAAGTAAACCTCCTGGCCGTTAGTGTTCTGCTTCACCTACTGACATATCATACACCTCTCCACAAATACACCAATGTCCCGTTTCGTTCCTCTCCACCAAAAGAACTACTTCAGGTCGTGGTACATCTTTGTACCTCCCGGGTGAGCGGAGTATGGTGCATTATGAGCTTCTTCAAGGATTTGTTTCCTAAGGGATGGATCCTTAGGAACACACAACCTCCTATCGTAAGTCAAAACGTCATCTACGGTAACAACAAATTTCTCAATACTCCCATCTTGTGCTCGATCTTTCATCTTACTCGAGAACTTATCACGTGGTTGAGCCTCCTTAATCTTATCCCTCAAGTTTGGTTGCAAGACCAAAGATGATAGGATTGCTTTCGAACTCTTTGAAGACTCAACTACCTCAATCCTCAACTAGGAGAACTCTTTTATCAAACTCTCCTGATCGGTCAAGCAAGCTAACTCGCCTCTAGTCTTCCGACTCAAGGCATCAGCTACCACATTAGCCTTACCCGGATGGTAATGGATGGTACAATCATAGTCCTTCACCAATTCTAACCATCGCCTTTGTCTCATGTTAATATCCTTCTGTGTGAAAAGGTACTTCAAACTTTTATGATCCGTATATATCTCACACTTCCCTCCGTAGAGATAGTGGCGCCAAATCTTCAGCGCATGTACTACAACAGCCAACTCCAGATCATACGTTGGATAGTTCAACTCATGTGGTTTAAGCTGTCTCGATGCATAGGCTACTACTTTACCATGTTGCATCCGAACACAACCCAAACCCTGTTTTGAGGCATCACTATAAATAACAAAGTCTTCCGTCGGATCAGGAATCATTAATACTGGTGCCGAGGTTAGTCTCCTTTTCAACTCTTGAAAACTTTCCACGCACCTCTCACTCCATCCAAATCTCATGCCCTTCCTTGTTAACTGGGTCCTAGGAGTGGAGACTTTAGAAAATCCTTCGATAAATCTTCTATAATAGCCACTTAGGCCCAGAAAGCTACGAACTTCGCTCGCATTCTTGGGTACTCCCCAACTACTCAATGCTACAACCTTATCAGGATCTACCTCAATTCCTTTTGAAGTCACCACATGTCCAAGAAATCCAACTCCGTTCAACCAAAACTCACATTTCTTGAACTTGGCATATAACTTCTCCTTGAGAAGTGTCTCCAACGTAATCCTCAAAAGCTCTTGGTGTTGGTCCTTGTCCTTAGAATACACCAAGATGTCATCTATAAAAACGATCGCGAACTTATCCAAGTAAGGTTGGAACACCCTGTTCATCAAATCCATAAAGACTGCTGGTGTATTACTCAGACCAAATGGCATCACTACAAATTCAAAATGTCCATAACGGGTCCTGAAAGCCGTCTTGGGAATGTCACACTCCCTAATCTTCAGTTTATGGTACCCCAATCACAAATCAATCTTCGAAAAGGTTCCAGCTCCCCTCAACTGATCGAATAGATACTCGATTCTCGGTAGTGGGTACTTATTCTTCACCGTGAGTTGATTCAACTCTCTGTAATCTATACACATCCGAAGTGACCCATCCTTCTTTCTTACAAATAGCACTGGTGCACCCCATGGTGACACAATAGGACGAACAAATCCGAGCTCCAACAGCTCTTGAATTTAGACCTTCAATTCTTGAAGTTCCTTCGGAGCCATTCTATATGGGGCTTTGGATGTTGGGGCCGCCTCATGGACCAAATCAATACTAAACTCCACTTTTCGGTTGGGTGGGACTCTCGGCAAATCTTCTGGAAACACATCCAAAAACTCCCGTACTATAGGTACGTCTGTAGAGGACACCTCATTAGTACGAGTGTCGACCAAACTCACCAAGTAACCCTGACATTTCTCCTTCCTTAGACTTCTTAGTGCTTTCATGGAAGTGATTATCCTGGGTGCTGTCTTACTCTTAGTACCATAAAAGGTGATCGACTCGCCTTCGGAACACCTCAATGTCACCTTCTTCTCATGACACCTTATATTGACATCATGTCTATCGAGCCAGTCCATACCAAGGATCACGTCAAAATCCATCAAATATAGGTTAACGTCAAATTCTCTTCTTCGTTCGAGATTTCAAAACTCTCTCTCCATTTTCTCTCGATAATTCTATGGGTAGTACTGCTCTATCACTATTTATTTGAAGCGATCCCAAGTTAATGCAACACGCGCGACTGCCGGTCTCAAACGCCAATAGCTTATCCACCAGCGTCCAGCATCCTCCACCATTTGATATTGGCCGCAAAGAATTCTTTGCGCATAAGTGCACCCAATGAGCTCAAAGGTGCGCTTGAGCGACATGAACCATTCATCAACAAAAGCTGGTCTTTCTCGACCGTTGAATGTTGGTGGGGTGAAACGCCGAAACCGTTGCCCAACTTGTGCCTGAGTAGGATATGGCACGTTATTATTGTGGTTATCCTGACCTCTGTCACCACCACCGAGGTTGGCATTCTGACCACCAAGATTATCTCCATCTCGATTAGTTGGGCATTCACATCTATGAGTTGCCATTATCCTAAGGCATATCATACTCAATGACCCCTCAGTGCTTACCCAACGAGAGGGAGAAATAAAATGGGGAGTTACATTGCATCTATAGGTTTAGAACCAGAGATTTCTAGCAATGATGATTTATGCATGTCCTACATATACTTATGATTTTATAAGAAAATAATTTCATACCCAAATACTTTATCATAAAATTCTTATATACAAAATAGACTGAAGATGCATCTTTAAAGCATGAATCAGGGTTGATCTGGCAAACTTCATTTATCACATAATGAATAATCATAACTTAATGTACCTTGGAGTCGACGTGGAGCGGTAGAGGTGGATGATCATAATTGCTAAAAATATTTGACTACTTGCGAGAATAAAATTTCAGTTTAGGAAAAAAAAAGAAATCATTTTAGCGAGTCTACAGAATCGTAGACCCGCTCCGATACCACTTATGTAACGACCACTTTTCTAGAAAAATAATTCTTCAAATTTTAAGAAGAATAAATAAAAAAAAATTGCAGCGGAAATACATTTTAAAAAGACAAACTTAATAATCGCAAGTAATATTCTCGAGTCATCGTTAAAACAAAACATAATTTGACGTGAAAATAAAACAAATCGAACACTTATTCATAAAACATAATTTGAAAGAAATAACATTAAATGGATAAACATGTAATCATGAGCTTGATCATCCCACACTCAAGCGCATGCCACATCGAGCTTCTCAACCTGAAAAGGGTAAATAGTGGGGTGAGCTTCCAACTCGCTCAGTGTGGAGAGTACGCAATATGTCTACGTTAATTACTAAATATATTAGCAAGTATAAACAACATGACTGATAAATTCTGAAGCCCGTTGGCTAGTCCGAAGGCTTTATGCACAATTAAGTGCTTCTGACTGATTTGCACATTTAAGTGCTTCTGATTGGTTGCACATTTAAGTGCTTCTGACTGATTTGCACATTTAAGTGCTTCTGACTGATTTCACGTGCACATACGAGACAATATATAAAGCAATTAAAATAAACAAAAATGTAATAAATCCCACACCTGGATAAAATTGCAGTTCTGAACTTGAATATGATGAAATGCTTGACTCGACAATTCTAGGCCCGTAAATTCTTGTTATTATCTACAGATAATAATAATAATCTATTATTATTATATGACTGAAAATTAAATTATAAGTGAATAATAATAGCAATTTAAAAGGTCAACATGTTAAAATCTTGGCCGAAAGGGACTGATTTGAGATACGAAAAAACCAAATGGGTTCAATTCGAAATAATAGGTAAATTGGGGGTTAAATTAAAATAGTTGGAAACTGGAAATTAAAATTGAAAGTAGACCATAATAGTGGATATAAAACTCCATTTCATACGCTGACGGAGTCAGCCCCCAAACACTAATGAATGAGTGAGATCTCGATACTCTCTCTCCCAAACTATTTCTCATATTCCGTCTCTTTCACTTCATATACACGCAAAGGGGCTCCACACAAATTGGAAAAGATAAACGACCGGCGAAGTGGTCGTAGTGCAGCGGCAATATGAACATAAGGGGACGGAGCAAGTCGAGTTCTGATTTAACTCAAATTTGAGTTTGATATCTGGTTTGTGGCTTCGAGTTTCTGGGCCTTGCCAGAGTCCGCAGGTAGATCTGGGTTGTACTGAAATTGGGGTTTTGTGGATTGAGAGGTGGTTTTGGGTAATTGGTGGTTCTGGTTTTAAAAGTGATGGTGGCTGGATTTTGGGCATGGTTTTCAGTTGTTCTGGTAGTTCTGATAGGTTGCCAAAGGTTTGATTTCTGATTTGGAATGCTGGTTGGGCCGATTGAACTTTGCAGATTGTAGTGTAGATATGAATGAATGCTCTGTCTTTTTTTATGGGAGGAGAAGACGTGCAGAAGATGAACTCTTCTGATGATTTACAGAAAGAAGAAGAAAATGTATTCTGCGTGTGTAGAGATATTTGTGCGTATAGGGACTGGGCTGATGTAGAAAAAAAAGGTATTTATAGGTGTAGGTCTAGGTTGATGGATTTTGGACTCTAGGAATTTTGAGAAGGTGCGAACTCTATTCGAAAGAGGAGAACGGAACAAGAAAATCATTTGGGCCATTTAAATAATAACCGGGTTAAAATAGTAATATTGAACTTAATAATAAATTTGGAGTAGAAAATTGTTTCGGCCAAAATAATAATAATAATAATAGAAATAATATGGTATGAGCTAATTAATAAGATGAATATAATTTATATAAGAATCGGGTCTAGAATTGACGAAATACAAACATTGACTTGAATTGAAAATGAGAAAATCGAGTTGACATGAATTGCAATGAAATAAATTAATTTGCATGATCATGAAATTAAAATGGATTAAATGAAAAAATTATTCGGGCGTTAATTTAATAAAATTGAACATGTTTGTTATAATTCACAATAAATGTATATGCGAAATCGGGGCGTTACAGGCATGGCAACGGGGCGGGGATGGGGCGGGGATCGCCACTCCCGGCCCTGGCCCCGGTTTGTAAAACACTCCCCCGGCCCCGCCCCGGTTTGTGATACCCGGCCCCGGTCAAACCCCGGTCAAACCCCGGTCAATCCCCGATCAACGTTCGATTTAATATAAAATATATAATTTTTTTAATATATATATATTTAGTAAAATATATCATTTTATTAATATATATATATATACCGGGTCCGGGGCGGGTCGGGGACCCCATCCCCGGACCCGTCCCCGGTTTTTTGAAATGGAGAATCCCGGCCCGGCCCAGGATTTGGTGGGAATTCCGGCCAGTCGGGTCGGGTGGAGTGGGTTTCGGGGCAGGGCGGGTCAAATTGTCATGCCACTGCATTAGGGGGAGCTGTAGAGTTTTTCGACTTCCGAAATTGATGTAAAGATCACAAAGAAATGGTGATTTATAAAGAAACTTAATCGCATGTGTTGTACTCTTTTCTTTGACCAAGGTTCATTTTCTCCCATTGGGTTTTGTTACTTGGCGAAGTTTTAATGAGGCAACAACTACTTAATTGACGTACAAATCAGGGGGAGTTGTAGACTTGATGTGTCTAGATGCTGTACTCTTTTCCCTACGATCAAGACATTTTTCCCACTGGGTTTTTGCTTGACGAGGTTTTAACGAGGCAACATGACATGCGCTTGTAGACTAGGCATAAGAGGGAGTGTTAAAGGAATAATACCGATTGTGTGCCTAGTTAAAGTTTGACTACGGCCTGTTTGTATTTATTTCTCCCTATTTAAAGGGTTGTCATCAATAGAATAAGATACAACTTTTGCCCTATTTTTTCTCTCAATTATTTTCCTTCAACAATATATATTTATATATATATATATATATATATATTATTGATTGGATATGTTGGGAACCTATCTTAAAATAAAAACATATGGTCAAATTACAACGGTTGATGGTTGAAATTGAATGATTAGAGATTAGTCGCTAAACAAATATTTAGTTTTTAAAATAATAATATTAAGAGAAATTGTGTAAACTTAGTTCATAAATTTAATTACGGCAATACACATAACTATTGTATGTGTGTATTTTAATTAAACTATATTTGAATATTCTAAACATACTTCTGGAAGATTGAATACTAAATATTTGTATTCAATTTGGACATAGCTATGCAAAATATAAATCAACCGTAGATGTATTTTATCGTGACAGCCCACTTAAAATTGTACTGTACTATTTTGTTTATATATTCAAAAAGTAAATTTTGGCTTTTATGAGTATCAAATAAAATATGAAAATAATGCACTGATATTTTACTAAATATGCATTACAGGACACTAAAATATGCATATAATCAAATGAAAAATTCAAACAAATAGTTATAAAATAGATTTAAATCCAACACTACGTTGAATTGGTGTTAAATATACATTTGAATTAATCTGAGAATGCATTAATTAAAGTTATAGAAAGATATAAATGCAAACAGAACATCGAAATTGTAGTAAATGTGAATTCGAATAAAATTAAAAATGCATTGAATTTATATGATAATCAAAGATTAAATATGTAACCATAAGAAATATTCTCTTCGTCTCGTATGAATGTGCTCACTATTTTTTGACACAAAAAGCCAAACCAAACCAAATATACTCAATATATCCATTCGGAGCGAGTGCAGGGAGGAGTAAGATGTCTGTGACCATGTCCCTACTTTTTACGGTATGGAAATTTGTTTAGTGAAGACCCGCAACTTAATGCGCAAAAGTATTGAGTGATATATACAAAGAAGCGTAAGATTCGAAAAGTGAAAACCAATCACAGGCTCATGGCTTAATTCACATGTGACTACCAAGGGACTTTGACAACTACACTCTCGATGAGCGTTGCTCTACAGAAGAGAGGTTTCTTTCTGCAGAACTTCTGTCAAAAATACACCATACGCAAAAGCCAATAGGATAAAATATACAATAAAAATAGAAAATGCAATGCTCTAGGTCAAAGCTAACCGAGATAACCCAACCCTGAGGGTCTCTACTACAGCACTGCTCTTGACAAAAGAATTCACAACTCTAATTTGGCGCCTCCAAGAGCACCTATCAATAGTCATGGTCTCGGGAAGGGGTATTTTCTAAAAATAGTATAAGGGGTATTTTCTAAAAATAGAATGGGCACACTGTTGTGCGACGAATGAAAATGCCAAATTGAGCATACTATTGTGGGACGGATGAAGTATATAAGTTCAAAAATTCCATCTCATCCAAACTAAAATGTGCAGTGAATTTAGTACTTCTAAGTGCATATTTAATTTTAGGTAAGTGCTCGTCTACATTTTAGAAAAAAGGTAATGATATTTTTTGTTGATGCGCGTTTAGTACTTATAAATGCATATTTAGTTTTAAATAAGTGCATTATTATGAGAACGATGGTCCAATAAAATAATGATGATGATTTTTTAATTAAAGTCATTAAGCAAAGTGGTTTTTAGTTACGAAATTGACTGATTTTTTATATTGTATTTAAAATATTGAATTGTGATATTAATATGAGATTTAAAATATATAGTAAGGGCACCCAGAGCTAATTTATGGAATATATGGAAAGTGCATCAATTGAAAAATAAATAGTAAGGACTTGTAGAGCTAATTTACGTTAGAGTAAATAGCAAAAATCGTCCTTGTGGTTTGGCCAAATTGCACGTTTCGTCCTTGAAGTTTATTAAGTGCAAAGATCGTCCTTAATTGGCACTGTTACGTGCACTTTTGGTCCTCCATCATTGCAAAAATCGTCCTTGTGGTTTGCCAAATTTCACTATTGAAGGACCAGAAATGCATGTAACAGTTCAAAATAAGGACGATCTTTGCACTTAATGAACCACAAGAACGAAACGTGCAATTTGACCAAACCACAAGGACGATTTTTGTAATTTACTCTTTACATTATTATCATTAATATAATTAATCTGATACCATATGCTAAAATTAAGGATAATCTTGATCATTCAATTTTGTTCATCAAGGGCCATGATTTGGCCCTATGTACCCATTATAAAGAGTATTTCCCATTTGAATCAATCTATATAGATACATCATATTTCAAGATAAGTCTTCTTTATAAATATTACATAAATATAGTTAGAGTTTGAGGTTCAACCTCAAAAATCAATTGATAAATAGAGAAGTAGTCCATAATATAAGATTTATATTTTCCTAATGTTGGACCGATGTTTCAACACGCCCCATCACGTGTAGCCGAACTCAAAACTTACAGTGTGAATCGTATTAATTGGTCAATACCATTATAAATTTTTGATGAGGGATATACTCCTAATCTGCCACTTCAATATGGCGGCTCCTTGGAGCAGACTAATATGAAGTTCGAATTTATGTGCTCACCTGAAATTTAACTAGATCATGCTCGTTTTAGCATAACAGGCTCCAATATCATTGTAAAGCTTGAGGTTTCACTATAAAAGATTAAACCAATATGAAGAGTTGATCAATTATTATATTAACTGGCTAATAACATTATAAATTTTCTATGTATAATACACTCTTATATATATATATATATTAACGTTCTCTTTTCTAGTCATATACCCTTGTACGAGGAACAAAGTCCGTGGCAAATGTCAATCTAAATAGACATGAAAGCCCGATAATTCTAAGGAGTTCTAACGAAGTTTCTTTTGGAGCTTCAATAACCATGTGACAGTAGATCCTATTAAGAATTTATGCCCTACTACATTAATGACCACTACTAGATAGTAGGGTCCACTAGATAGTAGGGTCCAATGCCAAATGGTCATTGAAGCTTCATAAAGAAGTCCATGGAGCTCCTTAGATTTACAGCATGAGAGGCTCCCTCCTCAACACAAAACAATTATAGATTTTATTGTTTTTAATTTTATTTTCTCAAAAAAAAAAAAGGAAGTTTACCCCACCAACTACTATTTGCAGTTGAATTGAAGGCTTTGTGCTGTATAGTTTCTCTTTTTCTTGTTTGTCTTGATCTAGTTTCAGGGCTAGGGAGGACCCTAGGATTGTGGGTATTTTTGTGAATCCCTTGAGATGCCTTAAAAAATAATGTTGTGTTTGTGTAGGCCTGATGTTGTACCCTCCTTTCACCGTACCGTCCATGGTACCGTCCATAAGATCTGTGCGCACGTTCCGCCGGATGCACGCTGCGTGGCGTGTATGGGCGATCAGATCGATCTTTCCCATCTAGTGCATCAATCTGCACCGTCCATACACGCCACGTGTAGTGCATCCGGTAGGGGATGCACTACATAGAGTCTCTCCATAGACGGAACCCTCCTTTCACTACTACTTGGAGCTTTCCTCTGTTTATGATGTTAAATACCTAGTTAGTGGGGGTCTATAATGTAATTTGAGTAATGCTACTTTCACAATTCACTTGACAACAAGGGTGATAATCTGTATACGTGGCACGATCCTGTAAAGTGAAATGTCACAATCACATTTATCTCACTTCACAGGATCGTGCCACGTACACAAATTGTCAACCTCGTTGTTATCCAGGTTGGGAAAGTAGCATTATTCATGTACTTTTTAAAGCCACGCGAGTAGGGGTGAGAATTTGGGACCGAGAATTGGGAAATTCCCCTCCCGTCCTGAGTTCCGTCCCAATTCCCGGTTCCGTCTCGAGTCCCGACGGAAATTGGGACCCCGAGTCTCGAATTTTTCGGGATTGGGACCGGGACCTGAGGTTTGGGGAATTTCGAGACTCGGGAGTCCCAACTCCCGATCGGAACTTCCCGATTTCCCGAATTAATTTCATATTTAATTATAAATTTAATTTTTAATCCCTAAAATTACTCCTATAACCCTAAATTATTGGTGTCCGCTGCATCTGCTCATGCCAGGCCCGATCTCTCGATCTCTCCATCTTGATCTTGAGGTAAATTCCCTTCCTCTGTTAATTACTAGTGAATTGTGTTACTGAATCCCCTTCTTCTCTAGGGCTGGGGAACGGTTCGGTTTCGGTTAACCGGACCGAAATTTTCGGTTAACCGGAACCATAATTGCCCAAAGATGAGAACCGAAAACCCGACCATATAAAATTTTGATTAACCGGAACCGGACCTATTATTTTCGGTTCCGGTTCGGTTAACCTGAAAAAAAACCATTTTTTTAATTCGAAAAAACATGTTTTAATTGAAAATATACTATTTAATAAACTGTTTTAATTCGAAAAAACTATTTAATAAAAATATACTATTTAATTCGAAAAAACTGTTTTAGTTGAAAACCTGTTTGAGACGTGAGAGAGAGAGAGAGAGAGAGAAATTGAAAATAGAGATTTAATCATTTAGGGTTTTAATTTTTAAAATTATAAATTATAAAATATATTAATATTTAATAAATATATAACATATTATTATAAAATCGGTTTTCGGTTCTAAACCGTTCGATTCCGGTTCTAACCGAAAATCGAAAAATTTAGACATACGGAACCAAAAATCGGACCGAAAACCGAATATACGGTTCCGATTAACCGGAACCGCTTCGGTTCCGGTTCCAACCGAAAACCGAATATACGGTTCCGATTAACCGGAACCGCTTCGGTTCCGGTTCCAACCGAGAACCGAGAACCATTTAGACACCCCTATTCTTCTCTGCTAAATATTGATAATGATGTGTGGTCATGGGCAACCAAAAGTTTTGTAGTAGAATGAATTTTGAAGTTCTATACGTGCTTGCCGTGTAAGTGTGGATTACTTGTGAAATATTATAATTTTTTTAAATCGGATATTTTTTGTCCCGACCGGGACATTTGGGAATTTCGGGATATTTCGGGAAATTGCAGCTTGGGATCGGGACCGGGATTAATATTTTTCCCATTTTGGGATTCGGGACTGGGACCGAGACAGTCAAATTGACGATTTTCAGGATCGGGACTTCGGGACGGGTACCCGGTCCCGTCTCGATTCTCAGCCCTACACGCCAGAGTTTCAAGTTCCCCATTCAAATTAGCTAATATCCCGTATCTTCGTCACGATGAAGGATTTATATTTGTTGTATTTTCATAAATTTTTAAATAAATAAATAAATGTGAATTTGATAAATTGTGTAAGTATAGATGGTGACTATATGATTGGAATTAAGAAGTAAAATGTATTAATAATAAATAGGTGATAAAGATTAGAAAGTAATGTCAATGTATCCCTAACGTTTTACATGAAATTTAAGGGAATGCGGGAGATTAGAAGAGAATAAAGTAAAAATGCACTCATTTTGTTCCATTTGAAATTTTACGGCTATCATATTTTTGTCTATTCAGAAGTTTTATAGTTCCAACACATGAATTGCAATTACATTATTTTATATACACCATACACTTATAATCAATATGTATCTAGTCATTTATTTAAAAAATTGTAAAAATACTTTGAAGTAAAACCTTCAACGAGGCGGAAGTAGTAATAGAAATAATACAATAAGCTATCTTTTTTTTAGTAAACTATATATATAGAGAGTTTTTTGCTGGAAGTAAACATTTGTTTTTAAATTACTAAAAAAATCTCAAGTGTTGCAATCTTTTATTAGTTGCTATGAGTTAACCACTCTATTCAAAATGGCCGGTAGATTTGTATTTTTTAAATTTTCAAAATTAGGTCATGTTCTAATTAAATCTTTCTAATAATTATGTAAAATAACAAAATAAGTTAAAATTCACTAAACTTTAAGTAAAAAATTAATGTCAATTATTTTCTAAAGGAGGAAATAGTAAATAAATATATGTTTTAAATATATTATGGGGGTAAGATTTTAAAAATTCAAAGATTGTACAAAAATGTAAAGTACATAAATAAAGTCAAATTGAATGATAAATAAAGTAATCGCAGATTGCACGACAAGAATGTAAGCAAATTTGTACTTTTGAATGTTGAGATTTTTAGTGCACACCGATTACTGCACTATTAAAGGGAGAAAATTTGTTCCAACCTTTTACATATAGTATTATTATTTTTTCCCCCAAGTTTAGCACAACTCTTTTGATAATTAAATTGTCGGAATTGACCTTTATCCGCACTAGTACAAATTGGATCTTAGAAAACGCACCTTAGATAGCGTTTTTATAAAACGCTATCTAAGGTGTAAACTTCCATAGCGCATCCGCACCTAATAAATTTAATAACCAAGGAGAGAAAAAGAAAAAAAAACTACCATATCGTATATTAAGAGAAACACTATCTCGAGAAAATCTAAGATAACGTTTAATAGAAACGCTACGGTCATATACACTTCATAAGGTTTTTTTTTTTGAGATATCACTTCCATTTACTCCATTCCCCCAATCCAAAAAGGAGCAAAAACGACTACAGATATCTCCATTCCCCCAATCTCCGGTGATAGCTATCTCGAGAAAATCTAAGTTTTTTTTGAGATATCAACTGACTGCCACCAGCCATCGCCACCACCACCACATAGCACACACCACCGACGGCAGATCCCAGAGCATTAAACCGATGAAAATCTTCAACACAAAACCGACGACATAGCACAAAAATTCGAGGTTAGTATTATAATTAGGGTTTATATTTGAGGATATATCTATTCTTTCTGGCTCTTGCCCTTTTTATTGGGTTTGATTTTAATCCTTTTTTAAGGATTTCTCATATTAGAGAAACGCTATCACTGGGGATTTCACAATATCTTGGTTGGGTATCGATTGGGGAAATAGAATTGATACCATTATAGCTTGAGAAACTGGTCTGGTTACTACCAGTAGCCTCATGTGGGTATGTTAATCAAATGATAATTTGAGCTTAGTTGTTATAGCCATGTTTAATTGCTACTGTTATTAAGGTTTTTATTGTTCCATTATATGTCATCAGATTAGACGTTTTATCCTGTTATTGGTTAAATATATGATGTAATTACTTTGTTAATATATACATTTATCATTGCGAGTTTTAACTATATTCTGCTGTTCAATGAATCCCACATGACATGTAGTGATTATTGCACGTTTAAATGACTTGAGTACTTTTTTGTTGTTGTTTTGTGGTGTAAAAATTTCCTAATTACTACCTTCTTGCTCAGGAACATGATTGTTTGACTACTAGGCGACTTACATTTGCTTATTTACATTACATCCCAGAGCTTCTTTGAATGTCGATGTAATACATTAGTGTCAATCGGTATACACAAACCAGCAAAAGCTGATGCCTAATTTATTTCTGTTCTCTTTGGTCGCGATTGTTTTATTACTATTGGGATTAGTGGGTAGTTGGTTATGGGTTATGAAATATTAGTTTACTTGCAATTATTCAAAAATCGTTATTGTGGTATTTACTTGTAATTTAGTTAACTATGGATCGTAAGTGGATTGTTGCGGACCGATTATCAAAAGAGTACAAGAATGGAGTCAAAGATTTCTGTACATGTGCATCCCAACATGCTAGTAATCCTCGGTTCATCACATGTCCATGTCAAAAATGTATGAATATTAAAACAGTCAGTGGTCAGAAAGTGTTGTATGAACATTTAATTTGTCATGGTATCGATAAAACATACACCGTCTAGACATATCATGGTGAGGGGAAAGTTCAATGTAGCTCAAACCATTCAAGTCTCGGCTTCTGCTCTTCAGATAAGATGGATACAAGTATTGGGCCGGTTGATCGCGATGGAGCATCTAGTCCTGTAACAGATACTCCGTCTGTTGTTAATGAAGAATTACGGGACCATCCTGATATGCACGAGAGGTTGAGGGTTGATGCTGGGTTACCCTTGTAATATCCGTAACTTTCTATTTTTAGCAGTTTCCATTTTTGGTGTATGTTTATTTTTATCGACTCTCTTATAACCGTTTCGACATTGTGAATCTACTTTATTCTTGGAGTTTTTCCATTTGGACGAGTTTTGATGACGTTTTCACGTGATTTCATTTTATGATATGTTTTGTCGTATGATCGTTCGATTCTCATAAAACTCGTTCGTATTCGTTGTTTCTTGGTTTGTGCAAGTTTGTATGATTGAGTAGGTCGTGTTGAGACTTTCGGTTTATAAATCCGACGTCATTTCGTGATTTTCGGGCACTTGGGCCATTTTTGTAATTTCCTATAAGTTTAGGGAAAATTCATCTCCTTGTCGTATTTTGGATTCCTCGATAATTGGAAGTGCATTTACTGCCGAACATTCAACTTCGTTGTTATGTATACCTTGTATTTACACTTTTGATTCTATCCTTGTGTTGTGGTTTGTCTTTGGATCGACTGTGCAGAATTAGTGTTCAGAACTGGGGTCTGCTACGTGCATAACGTACGTTATGCATAATCCATAACGTACGTTAGGACTCTTCCCAAATCAGCACAGACATTTTGTTACGTACGTTAACCAGTATTGGGTTACGTACGTAACCATCATAACGTACGTTAACAGCTTGTGTTAACGTACGTAACGCGATGTCAACGTTTTTAAACCTGACTTAACCTCAGTCAGTTTCTTTTCATTCTTCTTCGCCCCTTCTCGAGACGTGAGCGTTCTTGAGCACCTTTGGAGCGATTTGTCCAGAGCAATCCGTGTATTTCCTCTAGAGATTGACTATTGTGTACCAAGGGAGATTAATCTACAACATTATCATCATCCATCAGTCGAATCCAAGGTATTTCCTCAGGAACCCTAACTTTGACGAATTTGGGGGGTTTTCGGGATTCTAGGGATTAGTTCCGAATTGTTCAATTATGTTATGATATTCCTTACCGATTGTGGTTTTTGGGTGATTCCAAATCCATTTTCCTTGGTTTTAATCCGTGAATTATCAATACGGGGAGATTTTGCGTAAATCATCGCCCGTATCGATTGATCGTTCATTGTCGTAGCATGTAATCGGGGTTATGGGAGTATTACTTTCGGGTATTGATGTCCGTTGGGACTGAGTTATGCTAATTCTTCATTTAGGAACCGCCGTTTTCCATTCGGATCGTCTGTAGTCGATTTTCACTTCCGATTCTTCAAGAATGTCTCAAAGGCAAGTACTTTACATTTGTTTACATGTTCTTGTATTTGAATTATGGCTGTATCGTGGTTGTTGTGGATGGATATGTGTATGTTCACCTAGGGACGGTCCGACGGGGCCTCTAGGGATACGTATTGCCGTGAGTGTGCGTATCGCGAACTGTGATTAGCCACCCAGGGATGTCCGACGGGGCTCTGCGGGGTACGGTGGTCGTGAGTCTCGTACCAACGGTTAACTTTGAATTGTCATTTGTTGGAGATAATGTATTTTGTGATTGTACATTGTAAATATTCCGGAATATAAAATGTTTTCTAAAAAGACTTTTTGGCGCATATATTCATCTGATTAGAATGTAGTTCAAATGGATTGTACTTGCACTAGCAGTTGTCGCTAACCCCTTAAATGGGGGAAATACTTTTGGTTTTTTAGGTATCGATCGTGGGGACAAGCGAGCACTTGAGCCGTATGAGGATGATGGGCAATCATGATACTGTTCAGTAGTCATTTGTTGGTGTTCAGTTCTGTCATTTATTATTAATGTCTTGTTTTGGGATTTCTGTATTATAAAATTGGTTTAAGTACTCGAGTACTTCCTTTTCAAAATTGTTAATGTTGTGTTCCCATTTTGAGAAACGAATTGATGTTGGATTCTAGTTGTCGGATCGTAGTCTTTTATTTGAATTGTCGTTTTATTGATAATTGTATGTCGTCGTCGAATGTCTTGTTGGTACGTTAGCCTGGTGGATTCCACAGTGTGGGTCCACGGCGCTGTAATATGCCCCGATCGTCTTGGGGACGTTACAGAATATGGTATCAGAGCTTAGGTTTATGGATACCTAGGCTGTCGGTTGTTTGGGTCTAGTCGAGTGTCGTTTTTAAACAGTATCACTGTCATGCCATCATCTCAGTACGCCGGTGCTCGTAAGTTTTTCCTAACTTGACTCGTTTCGCCGTTCTGTTCTATTCCTGTCTTAGTATCTTGTTGCGTTTTGCTTTTGAATTGTACATACCCGTTACTTCTTCAGAATTCCTGCAGGTAGAGGACGCGGACGCGGTAGAGGACGTGGTGCAGCTGGTGGGGCGGCCATGTCCGATCACTCGAGAACTGATTCGGCGATGCCTTCTTTGTCGAACAGTGTTCTGTAACACCCCAAACTAGGCGGATATTACAGTGTCGTGGACCCCCGACTGGGATCCACCAGGCGAATGAGAATTAATGAATTGAATAATATAATTGTAGTACCGAACCACATTATATTATCAAATACTCCGATGAGGAGCTTAAATACAATACACCAGGACAATACCGAATACTAGTATATTTTATATGAAGATAAAATACACCACCCTAAATGAATAAACATTCCAAACGGAATTCTGCAGCGGAAATACAAATGAAAAAAAACAAGGATGACTGAAGAGACTGGGGCCCCCTACTAGTATCACTGGGACTCCTTGCCGTCAACGTGCTCTTCCCGTGCTTTTGCCTTGCCATGACCTGAAAAACAATATCCCCCAATAAATCGATTACGTAACAACAATCCTCAAGAGTTGAATAAACACAATCTTGTTGAAAACATACGCAATCAAACATGCTATATGAATCAACTAACAGTACGACTCAAAGAATGGCGCCACACTACGCCCGGGATGGAAATGTGTCCATGCACAAGCCACCAACGAGTGTCGATCGAATACACGTGTGGTCTTGTACCTAATCAGTCTCACAAAGAAATCGACTCGTGTGCACAGTCCAATGTGAGGCCAACAACCAACACACGACTTAAATGTGCGCGACATGAAAATCCTACACATACCAACCGGCACGCCAGTATGACCCGGAATGCCACGATATAACAAAAGTGACATCGAAAATCAATAATGACTCACCAAGATGAAATGATAGTGAAATGAATGATAGCTCAATGAAATGATTAGAAACCGTCGTTCCTCGTGAATGAAGCGATTAAGTGACAATTACAATTCTCAATACGGTTAGTACTTTATGAATGAATTATGATTATGAATGAACAACAACGAAAGGAATGAATATCCCTTTAACTGAGTAAGAATTAACTTACACAACCGGTGAAGAATGTCCTTCCTCGAACAAACGTCCAACAATGAGATGTCAGTCGCTCGAACAACCTTGAATAACAATAATTACCAACAACCGTTCAATACACGCATCAAACACGATTATAACCAACTCAAACATCGATACAAAAATATCCAAACTCATAGATGCACTCTAACAAATACGTTGTAAATATCCTTCACGTTGGTTACAACCAAACCCAAATTATCTAAACCAACTTTCAAATGATTGATTCAAACCAGCAAAACAATATCAATGGCATCAATAATCCAATAGGAATCCACAATTCAAGATTACAACAACATCAATCGGAAAATCCCCGAATTAACCGAAGTCAACCCCAAGGGTTCTTGAAATAGTTCCCAAAATAGCCACTAAATCTGTAGGAATACATTCATCCAAGGTAGATAATCCATATCTAACGTATTCCAACAACAATCCAAGCTTACACGAAGAAATCGGAAGGAAAAACCCAAAATCCGAAATTCTAGATCCAAGAGATTAATACCTTGATTATGATGTTTGAAGGTGATGAAATGATGATTACTCCGGATTATATGCTTGAAGATGATGATTGATGATTACACCTCGAAGAATACTCTCCAAATCGCTCCAAATCGCCCGGAACCGATGAGAGAATGAGAAGAAATGACAAAATGGCGAAATCTAGGCTACACTGTCCAATTTATAGAAATCCCTGTTTAGCGCGCGCTAGCCCTAGTTCTTAGCGTGCGCTAACGGGTGTTTTGGTTAGTCCAGTACTCACTGTCCGACAACGGTAGCGCGTGCTACGTACCTTCTTGTAGCGTGCGCTACTGCTGAACACTTAGCGTGCGCTACTGCTGAACACTTAGCGTGCGCTAACCCCAAAATGTTAGTGTGCGCTAACGAATTATCTGATGCCCAGTACTGGAGTCCAGAACCTTCTGTCCTCTGATCTGATCGCGGTAGCGTGCGCTACAATCAATATTTAGCGTGCGCTACAACATCGTTTGCGTACGCTAAAAACCGCTCATAGTGTGCGCTATGAATTAATCCAATGCAGTCCAGTAGCCACTAGACTCAACCTGATCCGACCTTAGCGCGCGCTATACCGACTGCATAGCGTGCGCTACTCCGGCCTACTAGTGCGCGCTACTTACCATTCGTAGCGTGCGCTACTTACAACCCAACTGCAGTCCAGTGACTTCTGGACTGCCTGTTAGAAACATACTAGCGTGCGCTAGTGTTGAGAGGTAGCGTGCGCTACCCGTACTCAATTAGCGCACACTAAAGAGACTACGTAGCGTGCGCTACTCCTCACACACAGGACACTATGAAATGACAACGATGATAAACACCGCACGACTCTCCAGCTAGATTGATGATGAATGACGATTGATACACGATACAATTACTCTGAATGAAGAATACAGTGATTGAATATGAGTGACAAAATATCATTAATGAGTGAAAATTACTGGGTGACAATTACAGAATGATAAGCACTGAATGATAATGACTGAATTACAACCAGGTATTACATACACCCCCCCTTAAAAGAGTTTTGTTCCCGAAATTAAGGGTCAAACAACTCGGAATAACTCCCCCGCATACTATCCTCGATTTCCCAAGTAGCCTCTTCGACTCCGTGTCTAGACTACTGAATTTTAACCAAAGGAATCGTCTTGTTCCTCAACTGTTTGATTCGCCGCTCTAAAACTCGTATAGGACGCTCCTTATATGAATGATCATCGGCGATCTCGATTTCGTTGAACTGAAGTATGTGACTCGGGTCGGCAACATACTTCCTCAACTGAGAGACGTGAAACACATTATGAATTCGGCTCAACGCCGGAGATAGGGTCAATCGATAAGTTAACTCGCCTACTCGATCCAAAATCTCAAACGGTCTAATAAATCTCGGACTCAACTTCCCTCTCTTCCCAAAACGGAAGATACCACGACTCGGGGAAACCTTGACCAAAACATGGTCACCTGTCTCGAACTCTAATGGTCGACGATGATTATCTGCATAAGATTCCTGTCGACTCTGAGCGGTCAACAAACGACTCCTGATCAAAGCTATCTTCTCACGGGCGGCTATAAGCATATCGGGCTCGGTGCCGATTGATTCTGATAAGTCATCCCAACACAATGGAGATCGACAACGACGACAGTACAAGGCCTCGTAAGGTGCCATCTTAATCGAAGAATGCCAACTATTATTGTACGTGAACTCGATCAACAGTAGTTGGGCTTCCCAATCATCTTTCCAATCGAGGACACATGCCCTCAACATGTCCTCCAAAGTCTGAATAGTCCTCTCTGATTGTCCGTCGGACTAAGGATGAAAAGTTGTACTGAGATTAATCTGAGTTCCCATAGCACGATGAACTGATTTTCAAAAATGAGACACGAATCGTCCGTCACGATCGGAAACGATACTTTTGGGAGTACCATGCAGTCTCACTATCTCTTTGATAAACAACTGGGCAAGTCTCTCGGGACCCCACGTATCCTTAATCTCAAGGAAATGAGCTGATTTAGTTAAGCGATCCACAATTACCCAGATTGTATTCATGCCACGATGACTCGTCAGCAAACTCGTGATGAAGTCCATTGAAATATCCTCCCACTTCCACTCTGGAATAGGGAGAGGTTTCAGCATACCCTCCGGTCGCTGATGTTCTATCTTGACTTGCTGACAGGTTAAGCATCTCGAAACAAATTCCGCGACTTCTCGCTTCATATTACTCCACCAGTAATTTTGTTTCAAGTCTTCATACATCTTGCTAGACCCCGGGTGAATGGAATAAGGGGTAGCATGAGCTTCTCTCAAAATCGAGTTTTTCAACTCGTCATTCGCCCGTACGCACAACCGATTCTTAAAACGCAAAAGTCCATCCTCGTGGACCACAAACCCGGGGGCTTTCCCTTGAGTCACATCCTCTCGAATGCGTAACAAAAATGGGTCCGAACCCTGATTCTCCCTGATCGCCTCCTCAAGTGGCAATGAAATCTCCAACGTACAAAGTTGCCCTTGTACTCGCTGTAACCAGACCTCAATCTCGGGTCTCAGAAATTCCTGCTGAAGTTCCTTCTGAACTGTTAATCGAGCAAGCATCTGCTCCTGAACGGACTTACGACTCAAGGTGTCGGCGACAACGTTCGCCTTGCCCGGGTGGTAAAGGATCTCGATATCATAATCTTTGATTAGTTCCAACCACCGTATCTGTCGCATATTTAACTCATTCTGAGTAAATATATACTTTAAACTCTTATGATCGGTGAATATCTGACAGGTAACGCCATAAAGATAATGACGTCAAATCTTCAATGCAAATACCACGGCTGCTAACTCCAGGTCGTGGGTCGGATAATTAACCTCGTAAGGTCTCAATTGCTGTGAAGTATAAGCAATAACCTTCCCGTTCTGCATTAGTACACATCCGAGACCCTGTCCGGACGCATCATTATAGACCACAAATCCTTTCGTCCCTTGCGGTAAAGAAAGGACAGATGTTGAAATTAACCGGCTCTTGAGTTCCTCAAAACTCTATTGACACGCGTCGGACCACGTGTATTTCTTATCCTTCCGTAAAAGGTTCGTCATGGGTTGAGTGATTTTAGAAAATCCCTCCACAAATCATCGATAATAACCCGCTAATCCGAGGAAACTTCGGATTTCCTTAACATTCTTCGGAGGTAGCCAATCTCGAATAGCCTCCGTCTTTTGAGGGTCGACACGAACTCCGTCTGAAGAAATTACATGTCCGAGAAACGTCACTTCGGACATCCAGAACTCACATTTGGAAAACTTCCCATAAAGTTGTTCTCGTCTCAACACGTCGAGCACCTGATGAAGATGAAACTCGTGCTCCTCCCGGTCACGAGAATAAATTAGAATATCATCAATAAAGACAACCACAAATTGATCCAAATAGTCGATGAAAACCCGATTCATTAACTCTATGAACACCGCAGGTGCATTAGTTAATCCAAACGGCATAACCACAAACTCATAATGACCATAGCGTGTTCGGAACTCCGTCCTTGCGATATCCGACTCTCGAATTTGCAACTGATGATATCCATATCTTAAGTCGATCTTGGAAAATACTGAAGCTCCTTGAAGTTAATCCAAAATATCATCGATAGGGGGTATAGGATATTTATTCTTGATCGTCACCCGGTTTAATTCCCGGTAATCAATACACAAGCGGAACGAACCATCCTTCTTCTTGACAAATAACACTGGTGCTCCCCACGGGGATGCACTCGGTCGGATATAACTTTTCTCGAACAACTTCTCAAGTTGGTTCTTTAATTCCTGCATTTCGGTTGGGGCCATCCGGTACGGTGCCTTCGATATCGGGGACGTACCGGGCTCCAACTCAATCGTGAGTTCCACATCTCTCTGTGGAGGCAAACCAGGTAACTCGTCTGGAAAAACATCGACATATTCCCTCACTACCGGAATATCCATCAACATTACTGGTGATTTCTCGTTTTTGGTCATATAGCACCAATAACCAACACACCCCTGACTGAGTAATTTCACTGCTTTCATCAAGTTAATGACTTTACTAGAACAGCCGGGATTACCTCCCTGAAAAACACATTCAACCCCATCGTCTGAAATGATAGTGACCATACGTTTACGGACACTAATGATGGCATCATGACGATCCATCCAATCAATACCCAAAATGACATCGTCTCTCGGTAAATCTACCACGATTAGGTCTGCTAGCCATACACGACCATGAAGCTGAATCGGACAATTCTGAATCTCGCGATTTCCGATAATTCTTCTACCGTCAGGTAGACCAATGACATAAGGCTCACAACTAGTAGCACTACCCAGACGTAGTCTACTCAAACATGACTCGGAAATGGATGAATGCGATGCACCAGTATCAAAAAGGGTACACACAGGTTGAGATAAAATATCGAGTGTACCTGAGATCATCTGGGCCTCTGGATCGTCGGTCTTCTTCATCTCATAAATTCGGGGCTTGCCGGCCCCCGAACCGGACACTCCGTCTAATAGCTCTTGGCTCCACCTTTATTAGCTCCTATCGTCTTGAACGACGCTGACTGAGTGGCTGATTCTGCACCACTGAATGTCCTGGGGCCTGAGATGACGCCGGAGTAGTTTTAGAGTCCCTTCGGCAAAAACGGGTCCTATGCCCAGCAATCCCACAGTTGTGGCACGTGACAGTCTGTTTCGGACACTTGGTGCTGAAATGACCATGTTCTTCACAGTTGAAACAGGTGATGGCCGAACTGGCCGCTCGTGACAGATTCCGCGGGTTTAGGCGCCATAGGAGGTCGCTCAGAAAAAGTAGAGCCCGCACGTGGTTTCTTGAAAGTGGCCTGACTGCCGTCAGACTGATTACGGTTCTTAGACTTCTTGCCAGCAGATGAAGGTTGTTGCTTAGCAATCTCCTTAGCAGTAAGCTCGTAAGTGAGAGCTTTCTCGATGAATTCGGCCAGAGTGGTGCAATTATGATTAAGAAACTGTAGCCGCATACAAGGTTTCAGCCTCTTGCTGAAATACTTGATCTTGTCCGCCTCAGAGTGAATGATAGATGAGGCGAACGAAAGAAGTTCCTGAAATTTTTCGGTGATGGCGAGAACATCATCGTCCGCTGAAAGGTCGGGAGTGAGTAATTCTGACAACTTAGCCTCCCTGAGTGGGGCTGGATAATACCTCTCCATCATGATAGTTTTGAACTGATCCCAAGTACATTATCCGTCGGTGGGCTTCAACGATAACCACCATGAATGAGCGCTCTTACCAAGATAGTAGGCCGCAACTGAAACTTTATGCCCTTCAGGGCAATCCACCATAGCAAATAACTTCTCGAAATACTCAAGCCAATGAACAATATCCGCCGGTTCAGATGAGCCCTCGAAGGTAGGTGGTCGCTGGTGAGAGATATCGCCAATGATACTGCTTACACCCCTCTCTTGCCTCTGAGGTGGCGGCGGAGGAGCCTGTTGATTTTGAGTAGTTGAGTTATGCATTGTCTCCATTAGTTGAGCCATCTGAGTCATTTGGGCCATCATGCCCTGCATAAAAGTGAGTGGGTCAACCCGAACACCTTCTGACTGAGCTGTGTCCGGGGTACGACTCCCCGATAGTGAATGATCACGTCCAGGTGAATGAGTGACAACGTCACTGCTCGATGAGTTAGCATTATTCCTGGCATTCGCACGTGTATTCACACGAGCTCTCGGGTTTCGGCCTGCACCACAGCCTCTTCCCCCGCGTCCTCTGCCAGCTCTTTCCATACTAAAGTGGAAAGTCATATGATAATTATATATCTCGCATGAATATCACATTATGATTATATTATGAAATGATGAAAATGAGCATACGCGCTCAAATACAATGATTACATGAATAATCAACTAAAATGACGTGATTATCAGATGAAATTCTTGAAATGAATATCTTGAACGAGTTAACAAGATTAATGACATGATCCTCAAGATCAACAACTGAACAAAGAAATGAACTGAGTGATTAATGAATTCGTATGATCGACTTGATTACCAATGAAAATGATAAATGAGGAAATCTTACTGTCCTTTGGTCTGAAGGGCTCGGCTCTTGCACAGGTCACACGTGACGCGAAAGTCCAATGATACTAGTCTGATGAACGATGATTTCAAATGATACATGACTCGGAAGGTAGTATTCAAAACCACTCTCCGATACCAACTCTGTAACACCCCAAACTAGGCGGATATTACAGTGCCGTGGACCCCCGACTGGGACCCACCAAGCGAATGAGAATTAATGAATTGAATAATATAATTATAGTACCGAACCACATTATATTATCAAATACTCCGATGAGGAGCTTAAATACAATACACCAGGACAATACCGAATACTAGTATATTTTATATGAAGATAAAATACACCACCCTGAATGAATAAACATTCCAAACGGAATTCTGCAGCGGAAATACAAATGAAAAAAAACAAGGATGACTGAAGAGACTGGGGCCCCCTACTAGTATCACTGGGACTCCTCGCCGTCAACGTGCTCTTCCCGTGCTTTTGCCTTGCCATGACCTGAAAAACAATATCCCCCAACGGGCCGCCATACGTAACAACAATCCTCAAGAGTTGAATAAACACAATCTTGTTGAAAACATACGCAATCAAACATGCTATATGAATCAACTAACAGTACGGCTCAAAGAATAGCGCCACACTATGCCCGGGATGGAAATGTGTCCGTGCACAAGCCACAAACGAGTATCGATCAAATACACGTGTGGTCTTGTACCTAATCAGTCTCACGAAGCAATCGACTCGTGTGCACAGTCCAATGTGAGGCCAACAACCAACACACGACTTATATGTGCCCGACATGAAAATCCTACACATACCAACCGGCACGCCAGTATGACCCGGAATGCCACGACATAACAAAAGTGACATCGAAAATAAATAATGACTCACCAAGATGAAATGATAGTGAAATGAATGACAGCTCAATGAAATGATTGGAACCGTCGTTCCTCGTGAATGAAGCGATTAAGTGATAATTACAATTCTCAATACGGTTAGTATTTTATGAATGAATTATGATTATGAATGAACAACAACGAAAGGAATGAATATCCCTTTAACTGAGTAAGAATTAACTTACACAACCGGTGAAGAATGTCCTTCCTCGAAAAACCGTCCCACAATGAGATGTCGGTCGCTCGAACAACCTTGAATAACAATAATTACCAACAACCGTTCAATACACGCATCAAACACGATTATAACCAACTCAAACGTCGATACAACAATATCCAAACTCATATATGCACTCTAACGAATACGTTGTAAATATCCTTCCCGTTGGTTAAAACCAAACCCAAATTATCGAAACCAACTTTCAAATGATTGATTCAAACCAGCAAAACAATATCAATGGCATCAATAATCCAATAGGAATCCACAGTTCAAGATTACAACAACATCAATCGGAAAATCCCCGAATTAACCGAAGTCAACCCCAAGGGTTCTTGAAATAATTCCCAAAATAGCCATTAAATCCGTAGGAATACATTCATCCAAGGTAGATAATCCATATCTAATGTATTCCAACAACAATCCAAGCTTACACGAAGAAATCGGAAGGAAAAACCCAAAATCCGAAATTCTAGATCCAAGAGATTAATACCCTGATTATGATGTTTGAAGGTGATGAAATGATGATTACTCCGGATTATATGCTTGAAGATGATGATTGATGATTACACCTCGAAGAATACTCTCCAAATCGCTCCAAACCACCCGAAACCGATGAGAGAATGAGATGAAATGACAAAATGACGAAATCTGGGCTACACTGTCCAATTTATAGAAATCCCAGTTTAGCGCGCGCTAGCCCCAGTTCTTAGCGTGCGCTAACGGGTGTTTTGGTTAGTCCAGTACTCACTGTCCCACAATGGTAGCGCGCGCTACGTACCTTCTTGTAGCATGCGCTACAGCTGAACACTTAGCGTGCACTAACCCCAAAATGTTAGCGTGCGCTAACGAATTATCTGATGCCCAGTACTGGAGTCTAGAACCTTCTGTCCTCTGATATGATCGCGGTAGCGTGCGCTACAATCAATATTTAGCGTGCGCTACAACATCATTTGCGTACGCTAAAAACCACTCATAGTGTGCGCTATGAATTAATACAATGCAGTCCAGTAGTCACTGGACTCAACCTGATCCGACCTTAGCGCGCGCTATACCGACTGCATAGCGTGCGCTACTCCGGCCTACTAGCGCGCGCTACTTACCATTCGTAGCATGCGCTACTTGCTACCCAACTGCAGTCCAGTGACTTCTGGACTGCCTATTAGAAACATACTAGCGTGCGCTAGTGTTGAGAGGTAGCGTGCGCTACCCGTACTCAATTAGCGCACGCTAAAGAGAGTACGTAGCGTGCGCTACTCCTCACACACATCACACTATGAAATGACAATGATGATAAACACCGCACGACTCTCCAACTAGATTGATGATGAATGACGATTGATACATGATATAATTACTCTGAACGAAGAATACAATGATTGAATATGAGTGACAAAATATCATTAATGAGTGAAAATTACTGAGTGACAATTACAGAATGATAAGCACTGAATGATAATGACTGAATTACAACCGGGTATTACATGTTCCCCCTAGTTCCGGAAGTCAGCAGGACCAATCTGCTAGCTCCGGTAATGCTAATGAGAATGTTGGAGTGGCTAATATTTTGCAACAAGTAGCGAACCAGATGACACTACTAACTCATGCCGTTCTGGTCGGCCAAGCTAATGCCAACCCGGTTCCGCCTACTGGATCCGGCAATGACAAGTTACTTCAGGATGTGATTCGTATGCGTCCTCCGCAGTTTGATGGTGCTTCCGACCCTTCCGGATGGAAAGTTGGCCTTTTGAGATGGAAAAAGTATTTGAGGCTGCTAATTGTTCTGAGGAGAGGAAAGTACCCATTGCTTAGTACTTCCTCGCTAAAGAGGCAACAACGTGGTGGCAAGCGGTGAGACCGCGTGATCGGGTAGCCACATGGGCAGAGTTTTGGGATCTGATTTAAGATGAATTCTGTCCATGGCCAGTGAAAGAGGGGAGGATCCGAGCCTTCTTTGAGGATAAGCCCCAAGATGTTCCTTTTTCTCAAGCTATCAAAGACTACAATCAACAGCTGCATTATGTGAGAAACCAAGTCCGAGATGAGCTTGATAAGATCCTCCACTTTGATATGCGAATGAAACCGAGGGTGCGCCACTACATGTCTGGTCTGGGGTGCACGACTTTGAAAGATTATAAGAATAAAGCGATGGCTTATGAGATGTCATTTTCTGCGATAGAGACGGCAACTGAAGGAAAGAAGCAGAAGACCTCCGGTCAGTTTTCGGGAGGCAAGTCAGGAGGGTATCCGAAGGTTCAGTCTGGTTCGCGAGTCTTCAGGAGTCAGTCGCCATCAGTTGGGCGAGGAAACGGTTCTAGGTCTGCTCCTACCGGTTCCGTTCGTGGTCCTACGTACTTCAACTGTAGTCATCTGGGCCACATGATGAGTGAGTGTGATAGGCCTACGATTCAGTGTCTTGCTTGTGGTCGGATGGGTCATCGTGCTAAGTTTTGTACGGATGCAGCTCGGGCTCTAGTTACTCAGATATCAGCCCTAGCTGCGCGAGAGCCGAGTGTGAATCAGGCACCGACAGTTCCTCAGTCGCAACAGAGTTTTGGTAGAGGTCGAGGACGTGGGCAGCCTTCTAGAGGGGGAGCTTCTAGTGCGGGGTCTGTTCCGCCCCGAGTGTATGAGATGAGACGATCCGGAGAACCCGACGCGACGGTGGCTACAGGTACCGTCCACATCCTTGATCATCCCATTTCCGTATTGTTCGATTCTGGTGCTACGCATTCTTTTATATCTATGGATTGTGTGCGTCGTGTGCATGTTGATTGCCTAGTTGCTTGTGAGCCTTTTGTTGTTAAACTTCCTAGTGGGGATAGCATCGTGGGGGATCGTGAGATTAGAGATTTTTCTGTGAGTATCGCGGGGAGGGATTGGCCTTCTAATTTGATCGCGATAGATATTAAAGATGAGGATTTGATTCTTGATGAGGATTGGCTGGACCGTCATGAGGCGATCATGAATTATAGAACGAGGACTGTTTCATTGTTAGCCTCTGACGGTACCGAGCATTCTTTTGGGGGCGTAAATGGAGTAGCCAGAGACTCCTGATCAGCGCCTTGAGGGCGGTGAGGCTTCTTTGGGGAGGTTGCACGGGTTATTGGTGTTACTCTTTGAGATGGTAAAAAGGTAGAGTCGAGCTCTCATCTATTCCGGTAGTGTGTGAGTATCCTGATGTCTTTCCAGACGAGTTTCCGGGTTTGCCGCCGGACCGAGAAGTTGAGTTTACCGTCGATTTAGAGCCGGGTGCAGCACCGATTTCTAAGACGCCATACCGTATGGCGCCTGCCGAAATGCTGGAGTTGAAGAAATAGTTGGGGGAGTTGCTAGACATGGGGTATATTCGACTGAGCGCTTCACCTTGGGGCGCACCGGTCCTGTTTGTGAAGAAGAAGGATGGGTCACTTCGTTTGTGTATCGACTACCGAGATTTGAACAAAGTGACCATCAAAAACAAGTATCCGCTTCCGAGGATTGATGACTTGCTTGATCAGTTGCAAGGGGCAACCGTGTTTTCAAAGATCGATTTGAGATCGGGGTATTACCAGCTCCGAGTGAAGGATACCGATATTCCGAAGACGGCCTTCCGGATGAGATACAGTAGCTACGAGTTTGTGGTTATGCCTTTTGGGCTAACCAACGCCCCAGCCGTGTTCATGCAGCTTATGAACAAAGTCTTTATCGAGTACCTCAATAACTGTGTGGTCGTTTTTATCGATGACATCCTGATTTACTCGAGGAGTGAGGAGGAACACGCCGGTCATTTGCATATCGTGTTAGATATTTTTAGAACTCAGCATCTTTTTGCAAAGTTCTCAAAGTGTGAGTTTTGGTTACGGGAGGTTATGTTTCTCGGCCACGTTATCTCGGTCGAGGGTGTTCGTATGGACCCACATAAGGTAGAGGCCGTGTTGGATTGGGCGCCGCCCAAGAAAGTGAAAGAGGTCCGCAGTTTTCTAGGTTTGGCCAGATATTACCGTAGATTCGTCGAGGGGTTCTCTAAGCTCGTTCAACCGCTGACTAAGTTGTTACAAAAGTCAGAAAAGTTTGTGTGGACCGATGAGAGACAGAATAGTTTTGAGGAGTTGAAGAAGCGGTTGACGACCGCTCCTGTTTTGGCTTTACCGAGTGGTAATGAGGGTTTCTCAATTTTTAGTGATGCTTCGGGCCAAGGGCTCGGATGTGTACTTATGCAGCACGGGAGGACGATTTCCTATGCTTCTCTTCAGTTGAAACCGTACGAGTTGAATTACCCTACGCATGATCTTGAGTTGGCCGCAGTTGTATTTGCATTGAAGATCTGGCGTCATTACTTGTATGGATCGTCGTGTCAGATTTTCACCGATCACAAGAGCCTGAAGTACATTTTTACGCAGAAAGAGCTTAATATGAGACAAAGGAGATGGTTGGAGTTGATTAAGGATTACGAACTCGAGATCCTTTATCATCCGGGAAAGGCTAATGTGGTAGCAGATGCCTTGAGCCGGAAATCAGTATCGCTTCGGGCGCTTGAGTTACTTACGGCTCAGCCGGAGCTTCAGCAGGAGTTGATGAGGTTGAGTGTTGAGATTGTACCGCCAGAGAGTTCCGGGCAGTTGCGTGCGCTTGAGATTTCGTCGTCTTTAGTCGACGACATTAAATCGGGACAGTTAGAGGACCCGATGTTTATTCAGCTTCGAGAGAGTGTGGGGAAGGGGAAAGCCCCGGGATTCGTTATTCATGAGGATGGTGTGTTGAGATTCCGAGGTCGGTTGTGTGTTCCGAATGACTCAGAATTGAGACAGAGTATTATGCGAGAGGCTCATGCATCACCTTACTCAGTCCATCCGGGCTCGAGTAAAATGTATAAAGATTTGAGGAAAAATTTCTGGTGGAACGACATGAAGAATGAGGTAGTTCAGTTTGTGGCTAAGTGTTTGACTTGTCAGCAAGTCAAGATTGAGCATCAGCGGCCAGCCGGGCTGTTGAAACCACTTCCCGTCCCGGAGTGGAAGTGGGAGGATATCTCTATGGATTTTTTCATGGGTTTGCCGAGGACGAAGACTGGTATGAATATGGTGTGGGTGATTGTAGACCGACTGACTAAGTCGTCGCATTTTCTGGGCATCAAGGAAACTTGGGGTCCATAAAAACTGGCTCGTATTTTTATCGCACAGATAGTGAGACTTCATGGTACGCCGAAGACCATCATTTCGGACACAGATGGCCGATTTGTATCGCATTTTTGGCAGGCGGTACATAAGTCATTAAGGACACAGTTATGTTTGAGCACTTCTTTCCATCCCCAGACCGATGGGCAGTCCGAGCGTACTATTCAGACATTCGAGGATATATTGCGCGCGTGTGCATTAGATTGGAGTAGTGACTGGGAAGAACATCTGGCCTTAATTGAGTTTACTTATAATAATAGCTGGCACACGTCGATTAAGATGGCACCGTATGAGGCACTTTATGGCCGGCATTTTCGATCACCGATATGTTGGGATGAGCCATCCGATTTAGTTGGCACCGAGCCAGACCTCGTGTTAGAGACGAGGGAGGAAGTTGAGTTGATTAGAAAGAGACTTTTGGCTGCTTAGAGTCGACAAAAGTCTTATGCGGATGTTAGGCGTCGACCTTTGGAGTTTGAGGTGGGAGATCATGTTCTGTTGAGAGTGTCTCCGATGAAGGGAGTTTTCCATTTTGGGAAAAAGGGGAAGCTCAGCCCGAGATATATTGGGCCTTTCGAGATATTGGAGAGAGTCGGCGAGTTGGCATATCGTTTGGCTTTGCCTCCGTCGCTAAGTCATATTCATAGTGTATTTCACGTTTCCCAGTTGAGGAAGTACATTCCGGACCCGTCCCACATTATTGATTTTGGAGACGTGGAGATCGAGAAAGATGTTACGTTTGAGGAGAGGCCCGTCAGGATTTTGGAGCGTCGAGACAAGCAGTTAAGGTACAAAACCATTCCTTTGGTTAAGGTGCAATGGTCGAGGCACGGAATAGAAGAAGCGACGTGGGAGTTATAGGAGGATATGCGTTCGAGGCACCCCGAGCTTTTTGATTCTTAAGTTTCGGGACGAAACTTTATTTTAGAGGGGGAGAATGTAATATCCGTAACTTTCCATTTTTAGCAGTTTCCATTTTTGGTGTATATATATTTTTATCGACTCGGTTATAACCGTTTCGACATTGTGAATCAACTTTATTCTTGGAGTTTTTCCATTTGGACGAGTTTTGATGATGTTTTCACGTGATTTCATTTTATGATATGTTTTGCCCTATGATCGTTTGATTCTCGTAAAACTCGTTCGTATTCATTGTTTCTTGGTTTGTGCAAGTTCGTATGATTGAGTTGGTCGTGTTGAGACTTTCGGTTTATAAATCCGACGTCGTTTCGTGATTTTCGGGCACTTGGGCCATTTTTGTAATTTCCTATAAGTTTAGGGAAAATTCATCTCCTTGTCGTATTTTGGATTCCTCGGTAGTTGGAAGTGCATTTACTTCCGAACATTCAATTTCGTTGTTATGTATACCTTGTATTTACACTTTTGATTCTATCCTCGTGTTGTGGTTCGTCTTTGGATCGACTGTGCAGAATTAGTGTTCAGAACTGGGGTCTGTTACGTCAATAACGTACGTTAGGACTTTTCCCAAATCAGCACAGACATTTTGTTACGTACGTTAACCAGTAATGGGTTACGTATGTAACCATCATAACATACGTTAACAGCTTGTGTTAACGTACATAACGCGATGTCAGCGTTTTTAAACCTGACTTAACCTCAGTCAGTTTCTTTTCATTCTTCTTTGCCCCTTCTCGCGACGTGAGCGTTCTTGAGCACCTTTGGAGCGATTTGTCCAGAGCAATCCGTGGATTTCCTCTAGAGATTGACTATTGTGTACCAAGGGAGATTAATCTACAACATTATCATCATCCATCAGTCGAATCCAAGGTATTTCCTCAGGAACCCTAACTTTGACGAATTTGGGGGTTTTTCAGGATTCTAGGGATTAGTTCCGAATTTTTCAATTATGTTATGATATTCCTTACCTATTGTGGTTTTTGGGTGATTCCAAATCCATTTTCCTTGGTTTTAATCCGTGAATTATTAATACGGGGAGATTTTGCGTAAACCCTCGCCCGTATCGATTGATCGTTCATTGTCGTAGCATGTAATCGGGGTTATAGGAGTATTCCTTTCGGTTATTGATGTCCGTTGGGACTGAGTTATGCTAATTCTTCGTTTAGGAACCGCCATTTTCCATTCGGATCGTCCGTAGTCGATTTTCACTTCCGATTCTTTAAGAATGTCTCAAAGGCAAGTACTTTACATTTGTTTACATGTTCTAGTATTTGAATTATGGCTGTATCATGGTTGTTGTGGATGGATATGTGTATGTTCACCTAAGGACGGTCCGACGGGGCCTCTAGGGATACGTATTGCCGTGAGTGTGCATATCGCGAACTGTGGTTAGCCACCTAGGGATGTCCGACGGGGCTCTGCGGGGTACGGTGGCCGTGAGTCTCGTACCAACGGTTAAATTTGTATTGTCATTTGTTGGAGATAATGTGTTTTGTGATTGTACATTGTAAATATTCCGGAATATAAAATGTTTTCTAAAATGACTTTTTGGCGCATATATTCATATGATTAGAATGTAGGTCAAATGGATTGTACTTGCACTAGCAGTTATCGCTAACCCCTTAAATGGGGGAAATACTTTTTGTATTTCAGGTATCGATTGTGGGGACAAGCGAGCACTTGATCCGTATGAGGATGATGGGCAAGCATGTACTGTTCAGTAGTCATTTGTTGGTGTTCAGTTCTATCATTTATTATTGATGTCTTGTTTTGGGATTTCTGTATTATAAAATTGGTTTAAGTACTCGAGTACTTCCTTTTCAAAATTGTTAATGTTGTGTTCCCGTTTTGGGAAATGAATTGATGTTGGATTCTAGTTGTCGGATCGTAGTCTTTTATTTGAATTGTCGTTTTATTGATAATTGTATGTCGTCGTCGAATGTCTTGTTGGTACGTTAGCCTGGTGGATTCCACAGTGTGGGGTCCACGGAGCTGTAATATGCCTCGATCGTCTTGGGGGCGTTACAACCCTTATGGCCTGGGTGTACAAAGGCAACAAAACTGTCTGCTGTGTTGACTTTATATAACTTAAAAGTTGGTCACTAGGTTTCTGATGTGTTCTTTACAGAATTGTTACAAGTCGTGAGTGATATGTTGCCTGATGATAATGTGCTCCCTCGTCGAGCGTATGAAGCAAAACAGACGTTCAAACTAATTGGCTTAACATATGAGAAGATTCATGCTTGCCCAAAAGATTGTATTCTGTACCAGAAAGAGTACGCTGATCTTGGTGAATGTCCTAAGTGGTACAAAACGTTATAACAAAAATAAGTCCCCTGCCAAGGTTATGGGGTACTTCCCGATAACTCCAAGACTTAGGCGGTTATATAACACCCCGAATGATGCTAAACATTTGACATGGCATCAAGATGGGCGAATTAAAGATGGAATGTTGAGACACCCAGCTGATTCGCCTCAATGGAAAAAATTTGATGATAGATACCCAGGATTTGGCAAAGAACCAAGAAATTTGCGCTTAGTACTTTCTTCCGATGGCATGAATCCTTTTGGGATTCAAAGTAGTACTCATAGTACATGGCCTGTTGTTCTAATGATTTATAATCTGTCACCTTCGTTATGTATGAAGCGCCGGTACATGATGCTGTCGACTTTGATACCAGGTCCCAAACAAACCGGTAATGACGTTGACGTCTACTTGGCTCCTCTAATCGACGACTTGAAGTTATTGTGGGAATAGGGTATTGATGTGTATGATGGGTACAGAAAGGATAATTTCATGTTAAAAGCCATGTTATTTGGAACAATCAATGATTTTCCAGCTTATGGAAATCTTTCTGGTTATAGTGTGAAAGGGCATGGTGTGTGTCCTTGGTGTACTGAGGGCACTAATCATCTTCATTTAAAAAATTGTAAGAAATCCGTTTACATGGGACATAGAAGGTGGTTGGAACCAAATCATAGGTACAGTACAATGACAAAGGAATTCAATGGTGAAGTTGAAGAGCGAAACGCACCTGATATATTGTCAGGTGAGGATGTGTTGGAAAAGGTGGAAAACATCGAGACACAGTTTGGTAAGAAATTTTCGAAGACCATTCCTACTCAAGGTTGGAAGAAGAAATCAATTTTTTCCAATTAAGCTATTGGAAAGACTTGTATGTGAGACACTTTATCGATCTCATGCATAACGAGAAAAATGTTTGTGCTAGTATTTTAAATACTTTGCTAGCTGACAAAGAGAAGTCTAAAGATGGGTACAATGCAAGAATGGACATGGTTGACCTTGGAATTAGAGAAGAATTAGCGCCTGTGATAGAGGAAGGTAAATCACCATATTTACCACCTGCCACTCACACATTGTCTAAGAATGAGAAAAAGGTCTTACTTGAGACACTTCAGTCAGTTAAGGTCCCAGAGGGGTACTCATCTAACATTCGGTGTCTGGTATCTGAAAATGGGTTGAAGTTGACATCTTTAAAGTCTCATGATTACCATGTCATCATTGAGACTCTACTTCCAATTGCTATTCGCTCCATTTTACCCGAAAATGTGCGTACCACTATTACAAAGTTATGTTGGTTTTTCAAGGCGATGAGCAGTAAGGTCATTGATCCTAGAAGGTTATCTAATTACCAAAAAACAAATTGTGGAGACACTTTGTGAGCTTGAGATTTATTTCACACCTTCTTTCTTTAATATCATGCTTCATTTGACTGTTCACCTGGTTTACGAGACAAGGATATGTGGTCCTGGTCGTATGAGATGGATGTATGGCATGGAGCGGTTTATGAAAGTGTTGAAAGGGTATGTGATGAGTAGGTATCATCCGGAGGGTTGCATCGCAGAACGTTACATAGTGGAAGAAGCATTAGAATATTGGTCTGAGTTTATCCCAAATGTCGAATCAATTGGACTTCCAACTACATGTCACACCGGTAGGATTGATGGTGAAGGTGTCACAGGAGGTCAACAAGTTGAGATTACCCTTCAACAACGAGGTAGGGTAAATTTATATATTTTGCACAATAGTGTCGATGTGTTACCATTTTTCAAGTTACACAAGCAAATTATCTCACATGAGCATCCAGACAGAGATCTGAATTGGGTGGAAGTGGGGCATAACCGTACATTCATTGATTGGTTCCGTAATCATATTTCAGAAAATCTTCTGAAGAATGAGTCAATCTCTGAAAGGGTGAAGTCGTTGTCTAGGGGACCTGATACACATGTGTTTTCTTATAAATGTTACCTTGTAAATGGATATACATTTTACACCCGAGATCACGATGAGAAAAGCACAATGCAGAATAGTGGACTTTCAGTTCTGGGTAACGAAGGTGAAAAGTCAGCCACCACATTATTTGGGCAAATTGTGAAAATTTGGGAAGTATATTACATTACATTTCGAGTCCCTGTATTTGATTGTAGTTGGGTCGATATTCCTAGTGGAGTGCAGGTTGAAAATAATGGTTTCATGCGGGTTGATTTGAATAGGGTTGGATATAAAGATGATTCTTTTGTTATGGCAACACAAGCTAAACAGGTGTTCTATGTTTCTGATCCAGTTGATAAGAAGTGGTCTATTGTTATCTTGTCAAACAAGAGCAACAACAGCTACCAAGTTAGTGATCACATTGATGATGAAGATGTAGATGCTATAGATGACCCTTTTAAAAATATTATTGATACTCCCAGTTTGTTTCCCAATAATGATGCTCACGAACCCCCGTACCAAAGACTTGATCATGATGAGGGTGAATATGTAGACCTATACGAGGATAAATTTGTAAATCCAAATTTGTTCGATGTAGATGGTCATGAACATGAAACAGCGCCTCGGAAATGAAAAAGAAAAACTAAGGCTAAAAAGGCTAAAAAGAAAAGTATGATTGGAGAATTTTTATTAAAAACTTTCATTTATGTTTTTTATTTCTTCTCTTGAAGTATTTGTCTTCTCAACTCTATTTAATTTATCTATATGTAATAATTTATTTTTATTATTACATCTTACAGGAGTATGACTGCTAGGTCTCGACGCGGTGGTGAGTCTCCGAAAGATGATCCATCTAGTGGTAGGTACATGCTAACAATCCAGCCATAATATATTTATCATTATAATGGAGAATGGAAATTGTTCTGCATAATACCCCCTCCATTCACCGAGTACTTTCTATTTTGTTCTAAAATGAACTTGATTTACTTCCTGAAAAGTGGAATATTGCAGATTATAGAAGCATCAAATGAGGTAGTTGGTTGTATTGACACTCTGTACTATGTTTCATCAGTGAAGGGATATGCATTTTCATTTGTCCTTTACTTTAATTTTATTTTCACCTGTTGACTCTTAAAAGTATCATTTAATAATTCAATGGTTATACAAGAAATGTGTTTTTACTTGAGTTTTTGTGATTGCTTCTAATTTTGGAAATTGGCTTATGCTTGGGAGTTCAACTACATAATCTCTCAATTTCAAGGGAATTATGGGAACATAAATAGGGGAAGAAATATTCGTAAACGGTATGTATTAACTAAGAGAAGGTGTATTATCAAGTTTGAGCTATAGCTGGAAATATTTATGAGTTAACATACGTTAATCTCAGCAGTTGTCAAGTGAAGCTTACACTAATGGGACCATGAATTTGGATGAAGGGAGTATGCAAAGTAAATCATCATTTTCAATAGTTCTCACTCTGTTTCTTGTGAGATACTTCTACATTTTTTTACTCTTTCTTCATTTTGATAGTCTAGCGAGTGATGTCTCAGATTTTGAATTTTCAATTTAGACAAAACAATGACAAACTTACTAGTGAATCAGCATGCAACCATGCTGAATTTATGGTGGCACATTTCTTCTCTTTTCCCCTCCCTTATTCACATTATTGATGATGTTTGTATTTCCTTACGGCTAATACTAATCTCTGATTTATATAAATATGATTATACAGACATAGTACTCGAGGCGCATGTGGTAATACTGATAGGGAGAATGAGATAATAGTGGCAGCCAAGGTTCAGGCACTTATGATAGTAGCAAGATCTCTCACCCTCCAGCGCGAGGAATAGTAAGTATGCTCAAAGTAAAAAAAAAAAACAGAAGCAAGGGAATATTGGTGGAGGTAAATAGTTTGACTAGTTACTTATTTTTTGCAATGTAAATGATCCTTTAATTTGTAACAGGGCCTGCTTCATTTGCATTTTTTAAAGATATGTTATTTTCAAGTGAATTGGAATAATCTAGGCGAACCCATTGGTAAGGAGTTAGTAACCCTTGCACATTATGTTGGGGCTTTAGCTAGGAGGACGTTCTATCACTATTAATGATTTTCGCAAGAAGGAGTTTACTCAGGCTAAGGAAGGATTTTGGGATGAGATTATGGTATAATATGATTATTTAAATTGTCAAATTTATTTTATGCTTGTCAATTTAAATTATCTATTTCTTATTTGTTTAAATCTATATTGTAGGCGACTTTCACAGGGTTAGATGAAAAACATAAGAAGATTATCATTTCTCGTGCCGGTTACTATCACAGGATGTTTAGGACAAGGTTGAGAAATCTTGCTAGAGATGATGATGGTAACTACTCAGCACAACCACCACTTCTGTATCGAGAATTGATTACGGTAACTCCATATTGGAGTGAGTTTGTGGAACAATCATTGAAAGAGAAATTCAAGGTATATTTAATGTTATATCAAAAGTGAAAACTTAAGGTGTCCTTGTTTTTTTTAATGAAAAAGTAACAAGTTTAGTACATTTGATAGGAGAAGAGCAAGAAAAATAAAGAGAGAGCAGAAGCAATGTAGGCGAGATATAAGAGTGCTTGTGTTGGTTATGCCCGTCTTAGGGAGAAGATTGTAAGTGCATATATAACATGTGAACTTAAATTTCTTTAAATGTAATACATACCTAAATATTCAAGGTTATGATTGTCAATGCAGATTGCGGAGAGGATTCAGAAGGGAGAAGAGAATTCAGTTGTGACTCAATTGGAATTGTGGGAGGATGCTAGGAGAAATGCTGATGGTGTTGTTGATGATCCATAAGCATTACAAATACTTGAGGATGTGGTAATTATGTTAATATTGTTCTTATAGTTAAATGAACAGAAGTGAAGTGTTTACTAATCTTGGTAATACATTTTGCTCAGGTTCAAATATCTAAGACTCTGGGCGATGATGAGGTTACAAATATTGGCACTGACGATTTGCTTGCTCGAGCCATACCCTTGGAGTACCATGGAAGCGTATGCGGTTATGGTTGGGGCATCACCAAAACGTCATTAGAGTCGGCACCCCATGTCTCTGAATTGGCTCAGTTGAAAAAGAAAGTTTTTTCTTTATAAAAAGAGGTGGGAAAGATGAAAGGTAAATTCTTTCGTGAGCCGTCATCTAGAGGATCAAGTCAAATAGATAATTTTGAGATGGATGATTGTGTCGGTCTAGATGAAGACATTCCTGATGATCTTCATGATTTTCATAGACATGGTGATCCAAATGTAGACTTTCCTGAGGTATTTATTTTACAATAACAATTTTTAATGTTTGTAGTTCTTGTGGATGTGGATTTTATTTTCTGTTTTTTAGAAATTGATATTCATTTTCTGTTTTCACTATTTATTTTCTATTTTGATAATTCGTGGATAGGGCCCGGTCGAGTGTTATTTGTACCAGGAACCACCTCGTAGATATGTTGGGAAAGATATTGCACAATGGTCATAATGAAACTTGCCATGGTGTTCGGCTCGAAGCTGGTTACGTGAGAGTTCAGTTTGAGGTGGCGGTCGAAGAAGAAAAGGATACAGTGCTACCGGTTCCATGTGATGAAGCAAGAACTATTGCAGGAGCTCCTGGGTATTTTTTTCCTTGGCCAAAAAAGTTGGTGTCTTTGGAGAAACTGGTAAATATTGAAAGTAAAATTAAGTAGTTATAACTTGCATTCTTTTCATTATTGAATCATTATTGAAGACACTTCAATTTATCTAAATGATCTAGTTTGGTATTTTAATTATATTGCAATTTCTGTAGATCTTGAAGCCAAGGAAGATGGACAAGGGGAACCGAAAGCTTGACAATGAAGTTCATCAATCTGGAATGGGAAAGATAAAGGAGAGAACATTAGAGTCCACCGGTGGTGTGCCACAGAGACCACTAGCTTATCCCCTTCCTGGGGATTCTATTCACGATGATGTCATATTGGTACTTCTACGTGCAGTCATTCAGACGGATGTTGTTACTGACATTGAAGTTCCCATCAAATCATATTTTGATGGACAATCTTGGATTGAGCACATTGAACGGGAGAACATTATGGAGATTTTGGATGACTAGTGGCTAAGTCCCTCTTCTATTGTCTTGTACATAAGGTAAAATTGCTAACGTAGGGTTTCACATTTGACGATATATTTGCTATAACTATTATATAATCATGTATTTTGTCTCAATAAAAGGTATTTAGGTGATGCTTATCTTTCCAAAAATCATGAGTTAGCTGCTAAGTTCTCTTTCGCTTCGCCCCATATGGTTCCCCCTCTAGTAGATATTCCTGCTGCGTCCAATTATTTGGATGATTGTCTGCTCAAGTATGTTGGAGCAGACCACCTTGTTTTAATGCCCAATAATGTGGGGTAAGTTAACTAAATATATCATGCAATTTTATGCTTAGTAAATATAAAGTAAATTATTTGAACTCTTTCAAATATTATATAGGAAACATTGGGTATTGGTTGCCATCAATACCAAGACAGAGAGCATCTACTACATGGATCCAGCTGAAGATGGAAGAATTTCAAGAAATCAGAACTTGAAACAGTTTGTTGAACTGTAATGTGTTATCTTTTAAACTTTATTTTAATGAATACTAGAATTATACATTTAAATATATTTTGACATGTTTATTTCATATTTTAATAGTGGTATGAGAGCTTTTCGGACCCGTCATCCAGGGAATACTAGGAAGGCTGACTTCAATAGTTTCAAATGGAATAACATTCAGGTAATTTACTATTTCAAACTTGTCGATAGAGAAGAAATGAATTCATATTTTAGAAACTTTTAATACAATCATCAATTGTAATTAATAGTGCCCGAAGCAACTGGATGGAATTCATTGTGGCCACTATGTTGGATGCTTCATTGAGAGTATGTTGCTAACCGATGAAACAAGTATCCCTATTTCTGTAAGTAAATCACTCATTTGTACTCCCCGTCCCCGAATTTGTTTTCCTTTCATTTGTACTCACTGTCCCCGGATTTGGTTTCCTTACATTGGTACGTACTCCCAGTCCCCAGATTTGGTTTCCTTTCATTTCTACCCCGTCCCCAAACTTGATTTCCTTTAATTGGTACTCCCCGTCCCCGGATTTGGTTTCCTTCCATTGGTACGTACTCCTAGTCCCCGGATTTTGTTTCCTTCCATTGGCTTAATATTTTTCAATAATGTTGTTTCTAATAAATGTCTTGTAATTTTTTTCGTACAGTTTGTCCATACAAACCGAATCAAGTGTTATCCTCGGACAAAAATGCAGAGTTTTCAGGTTAATTGGGCAGGATACTTGTGTAACCGATTTCTTAAGGAGAAGGTGGCAGGGAGTAGTAGAAAATAGGTACTACAAAATTTTTGGGTTCTAACTAGTGTTCATTGTAATATTAACGACATTATTGATTATCGAGAACAAATATCTTTGACTATGTTAGTTTATAACTCTTTTGAATGATTGTAAGAATTATTATTGTGTAATAAATGAAAGGTTAATTATTATTGTTGAATGAAATGATTATTAGTTTCGACTATTTTTTGTTTATATAATTTAAAATAGCTACAGCAGAAAAAAAAAATAAAAAATAGCCCTTAGATAGCGCTCGTTATGCGATACATAATAAAAGCGAGTAATGTGCTTAGATAGCGTTTTTTATGTGCTATCGAAGCAATATAATAAAAAAAGAGTTTAAATAACGTATAAAAAATGCTGCAGAAGTTGATTTCTAGAAAAATAAAAAAAGTGCTTGCATAGCGTTTTTTATGCGCTGTCTAAGTTCGTGAGCTAATCTAGCGCAAAATAAGCGCTACGGAAACTTGCATAGCGTTAGCTAACGTAGCGCTTTTTTGCGCTATCTAAGCTCTAAAAAAAGGGCTATCTAAATTTTATTTTGTACTAGTGCCGAATAAATTCGAGTCATATATTGTAATTTCGAGTAACATAATTTCGAGTCAATTTAAAAAAAATAAAATAGTGAGGAAGGTTGACAATCGGGTAACACGTATTAGACTGCCGAGTTACACGAATTCGACTTACATAATATGAATCGAGTTAAACGAATAGGGATACCTATTACTCGGCCAATTCGAGTTACATGAGCCGAATTCGGGTTACACGACCAAAATTCGGGTTACATGAGTCTAATTTGGGTTACCCGAATTGAAAGCAGAATAGAGCTGTGCATGGACTTCGGGTTACCCGGAAGAAATACGTGTTACTCGAGAATAAGTAACACGAAAAGTTTTACTTGAGTGTTTCGAGTTACTCGAATCCGCGAGTAACTCATTATAAACCGAAGTCGTCTCCTTCATTCGATTCATCTCCTTCATTCGACTGAATATCGAGTAACCCGATTAGTTTTCGAGTTACACGATTGCGGCTGAGTTACTCGACCAAGTTACACGAGTAACCCATCAATTTAACTCTAGTAACCCGAAAACTACACCCGGGTAATTCGACATGTGACTCGAGTAACTCGATCAAGTTACACGCGTAACTCAAGTGTAAAAGTGAGTTTTAGAATAAATACCATGCTCAGCAAGCCACAACATCCAGTGAATTGAACTTTCTCTCAGCAATATTTTCACCTTTCTTTTCTGATAAATTATCTCTGCCATATTTTTACCTTTCTTTTCTGATAAATTATCTCACATCAGGAGCTCAATCACATCGAAGAACAAGGATTATTTCGACTGCAAAAAATAAAAAGTATATTCGTGGCTCAATTTCAAATAATGTTTATACTTGAAATATCAAAAAATATTCAAATACTATTTAACTGTGTAAATATTTTAAGTTTTAGTTTTAGTTAATAACCGAAAATTTTTAAATTATTTGACAAATGAGTTTTGGGAAAAAAGGTTATCACTCGTTTTAATGACAAGTGGCAAGATTTAGACTATCGCGGTAGAGAAGAACAAATATTGCCTGTGCCCGTTGGTGTGGAATATGCAACATTAGTTGATAATGTCCACTGTATTTTTGAAACTGATAGAACAAAATATGTTTATGTTTTATTCTCAATTGATTGTGATGGGAAAAACTGATGAAAGATGAAGATAAAGAATGATTCTGATATAAATTACTTGTTCCAATTCAATGCTGAGCTTGTGATTTTTGTTAGCCTTCAGAATGCAACTAGCATTCCTCCAACATCTCCTTCATTTGGTCCACAATTTGACTTACCTGGATCTAGCTCTTTTCCAGTACCGTACAATTCTAATCGTATGGATTATATGACTGATTGGGGTTCAGGCATGCAAATTCCTCAGAAATTTAATGGTTCTTGATTTGATGGTTGCGGTCCTTCAAATAATGTATGTGATGTTGTTGATAATTGTGGTGGTGGTGGTAGTACTGATGATGGTAGTAATGATGATGATAATGACGACATAAATATCGATGATATCGATCTCTAAGATGCCGAGGTTCAGAAACATTGGTTTGAAAAATTTTGCAAATACTGTGAGAAAAAAGGCATGTTCAATAAAAGATTGGTAAAAGAAGCAGACCAGAACGAGAACCAAAATGGAGACACTTTGATTTAAATCAATTAGTAGATGAAGAAGGTGCTTCAACTCCTCCCTCTGGTCCTGGGTGGAAAATTCCAGGTAGACCTCCATATGTGTCTCCTTCTGAAGTTGATGATGATATGAATGAGAAATTTAATCCTGCAAATAAACTATCTTTACAAGGAGGGTCTGTATTTTTCTCCAAAGATAGATTGAAGAATGTTATTTGGCGATATCATTTGGAAAAGAAATCTGACTATCATATTCTAAAATCTGATAAGAAGCGCTATTCTACCGCTTGTACTGATGAAACTTGTAATTTTTTGTTGAGCGCCTCCGGGAGGGGTGGACTTTGGAGAGTGCACTCACTGAACGGGCATACCTGCCATTTTGACCCAAATCGCAAGGCACCTAAGAAGTTGACTTCTAAGATGCTCGGTGAATACATGTCTGACAAACTATTAGTGGAATGACAGATTACGACTCCGAAGCTAGTGCAGGCTCAACTTAAGCAGGAGCATTGTTTGACAGTCCGTTATGGCTTGGCATTGAGCATCGCAACCATGCTATTTCAGTGATATATGGAGACCATCGAGATTCTTTCAGAATGATCCCATCGTACTTGCATATGTTGGAGGTGACGAATCCAGGTACCATAACCGATTATGTGGTTGATCCAAATACTGGAAAATTTAAATACATTTTTTATGCTTTGAGGGCTTCGATATCTGGATTTCGTTATGATAGACCAATTATTGTTGTTGATGGGACACACCTTAGGGGTGAGTATCGAGGAGTATTATTTATTTCTCTTTCAAAAGATGGTAACAATAAGATATTTCCACTTGCTTTCGGGATTGGCGACGTCGAATGCGATGAGTCATGGAAGTATTTTATGTACAAATTAAAAGAAGCCTTCGGTTGTCCAAGGGACCTCTTGATTGTTTCAGACGGGCACAAAGCCATAGAAAATGCTATAGGAGAGGTATTCCCACTTACGCATCACGGGTTATGTTGTTACCACGTTCAGAAGAATTTTGTTAAGTATGGTCAACACGTGGTAGCAATTTTCAATGCTGCAGCTTACAGCTATCGTATTGAGGACTATAATAGGCATATGGAAAGTTTAGAAATAGCATGTCCAGCTGTAGCTACCCACTTGAAAGAAGCTGTCGGTGAAAATAGATGGGCTCGTGTGAAGTGCCCAGTCCGGCGATTCAAGGTTATGAATTCAAATGCCGTTGAAAGCATGAACAACCGTTTCTCTGGGCTAGAAGGCTGCCTGTTTCCGCACTCCTCGAGGTATGTCGAACCGTGGTAGAAGATTGGATATCTGATCGACATAAAAATGCAAATGAGTGTCCTGTACCTTTAGCGAATCATGCATACGAGATATTGATGAAGGCGGTTGGAGCTGGATCGAACATGGACGTTCAATTCCTTAGTGATGGGGTGTTCAAGGTGACCTCTAACAGGAAAAATTATGTTGTGGACTTGAGAGAGCAAAAATGCAGTTGTATGATGTTCCAGCATGATATGATCTCGTGCAATCATGCCGTTGTAGCTATAAGATACCTCAATCACAACCAAACTGTATACATACATGATTACTACAAAATGTCCACGCTTCGCCAAATATGGGGACGACCTGTGATTCCAGCACCTCACCTAAGTGATTGGTTCATTCCTGCAAACATCAAGGTAAAAGTTTGTGAACCACTAGATAATTCGAGGCAGGCAGGGCGACCAAAATAAAGGAGACACGTCAGGGGTTGAGTCCTCAACTCATACCCGTAAAGTTCAAACATGCCTTAGATGTGGAGGCACATGGCACAATGATGATACTCTCCTCGAGTTTAATGTGGAGAACAACCCAATGTCCGCTCGAGGACTCTGGAGACGTATTCCAAATGGTCAACACCTGGATTGTTTAAAAAGTACATTGCCAGCACAATAGTACACGAATAACTAATACAAATAAATAACAAAACATGCAATAAATTATCACCTCGCGTAACTCCCACCAAGGGCGATGATCGCCCCAAAATAGTCCCAGACCGTGAACGTGGCTGATCAAGAAATAGAAATCCTCATCGTCAATACACAATGAACCTCCTCTATTAGAATTATTCCATTCATTGATATACGTAGCCTAATATAAAATAATTTTGTCAGTAACGAAACACTCAATTAATTTGGAATAAATTTATTAATATTTTTTCATTACCAAGAAGCACGTATGAACCAAAACCGTCTGGGCAGCCTAATCATCGAGCCATCGCATGCCAACAAATATGGAATCAAACTGTAGGATCCCCATATATGCATCCAAATGCTGGATATCATTTAAATTTCAAATAAATTAAACATTTTCAATAACTACACATTTCAATAAGAGATTACGTACATATAAATTGAAAGACTTACTTCTGCATCTATCAATCTTGATTCGTCCTGTAGCATCACAAACTAGGAGGCACTAGCTCCGCATGCAGCACTAACAATTGATACTACAATTTACTTTTTGTTTAAGTATGGATAATTTTAGTAAATAATATTAAATTTACAATTTAACTCACCTTTCACCACTGGCCAACCACCTGCTGTACGCGTCCTCATCCAAGTCATTACTCTTCCGAACTACAGTGGTCGAGAAGGGGGAATGCGGCCTGTATGACATATACTGCAGTCTAGGCGCACCATACGCATCTGCTCAGATAGGAATAGAAGAATACTCAAGCGGGATAGGGCTCAGATCCGCAGTGGAAGAGGATGGTCCAGTCCTAGGGGCAACCTCTGGTGGTGTCACCAACATCTCAGTAGGAATAACCGAGGGTGTAACTGTCGGGACCGAGGCTCCATAAACATGATGATCGAGACTCTGAGTGTGCTCTACCGGGACCAAAGCTCCATCAGCATGATGACCGAGACTCTGAATGTGCTCTACCGGAATCGACGCTCCGCTTGTGATAGGGACACCTAGACCTGGCAAAATAAGCCCAGGCCCGCGGGCCGGGCCAGCCCGCCCGTTTTTGGGCGGGCATTGGGCTTCATATTTTTTGCCCAAAAAAATCGGGCCTTTTTGGCCCGACCTAGATTTGGCCCGCCCGGCCGAGTTTTTTTTATATTTATGTTATATGTAATTATAATATCTAAAATATTTCCTTATTTGTTAGATTATATTACATCTATATGTTAATTATTGATGTAATTTTATTTTTTTATGGGACTTTGTGATTACTTTGTAGTATCTCATATCAATAATAATATTATTTTATGATTTTTATAAGAAAGTAGTAGTGATAAATGATCTGATGATCAAATAAAATTATTTGTATATTTGTCTTTTGATTGTCGTAGTGTAGTAAATAATGTAATTATCAAATAAAAATAATTGTACATTTGTTTATCTGATTGTGATAGTATAGTGAATAATATAATAATTAAGGATCGAAAAATATTTCTATATTTATTCAGAAATAATATTTCAAAAAAAAAAAGAGTTGAGGCCCGCGGGCCAAATATTTTTGGCCCAAAAAAATGGGACTTTTTGGCTCAGCCCAGATTTAGCCCGCCCATTTTTCGCCCGGCCCGAGCCCGGCCATTTGCCAGGTCTAGGGACACCTTCGGTCTGCTCGGTGGGAGACGACGCTCCATCAACACGAGTCTCTGTCGGCAACGATGCTCCGCCAATGCCAGGGACTCTCTCAGTCTGCTCGGGGGGAATATGCGCTCCGTCCAATTGAGGCCCTGTCGGAACAGAGGCATGATGAGGAGAATCGCGCTTAAAATCACTAATACCTGCAAAGTCCCATGGCGGCGTATCAAGAGGAGCACTCTGGCCCACTACATTATCAATATGTCGACGAATCTGCTGGACACTCTTTTCCACTTTGTCATCAACATATCGATGCATCTGCTGGACCGCTGAATCGATATGTACATAGACAGGTGAAAAGGGTATCAAAGTCAGTAATGCGTGCAGGCTCCTGAGTACCCCATGCCGGAGAAAATGCAGTCTGGTGAGGACCCCGTGACGGAGAACTCTGGCGCTTTAAATCAGTATGCACATGCTCATGAGGCTCTCCTGATGACTCACGTCTAGTAGTAAGATATATAGGCTCAGAAATAACCGGACCGGATGTCCGCTGCCGGACAATACGCTCTCCGGCTAGGTCACTAACAGAATCATCACCATCACGAGCCCTCCCCTTCACCCCTTCCCCTTCCCCCTCCCCCTTCCTTCTTGCATAGGGGCATCATGTGCGTATACTGCACCCGCTCGCCCGCAGCATCACTACTGGACTGCATATACGGCTCCTACTTCTCCTCAGGTGTCGGAGATAACACCTCAAAACAATCAATCTAAATACAATTCAATGATACATTTTTAGTCATTGTTACCTTAAATATCTACAAGAGTATTTACGTATTGAAAACCTATAATTGATTACCTCATCATCGAAAAATGTGGTAAAAGAAACATGACCCAGCTTCTTCAACTTCCAGCGTGTACTACGAGGTCGCTGGATGAAAGAAGCTCTGAGCATGATCCCACATTTGGGGCCTAACGAAGGTATAGCCTCGCAAGCCCATATCTAAAAACAATAATTACATCCCAACATAAGAAATAATAACAATATTTATTTCGAGTTTCAGTATATAATTAAGTTAATGAATGCGAGGACGTACTATAATAGCGTATATGTTACTATAAAAATGGTAACTCGGATCCAGACCAGCGGGAACCTTAGTGGGAACATCGCTCAAGTTTGTAACCAATATCTAATATGAATATAAGCCCCATGGAAATCTCTCCCACCGAGTCTGGTCCTCAACCAACGTCCACAACCACCGGTCAGCAATACGCTTCCTACCATCCACACAGAATATCAAATAGCAGACGCACAACACCTTAGCGACCTTCAGCGCATCAGCGGACTGCTCTCTAAAATATCCAGCAGCAAATCGATCATGAATACAGTCTAACATCTGCCCCGCACGACTGAGCAATGAATACCGATCGTACACGCTCCCCTCCGGTGGGACACCATCCCCATGTACATCAAAGTCGGAGTCTCCGAATCGCAAACCGGTGACTAACGCATGCTCATATCTAGAAAATCGGATCAAGTGATGAACGATCCTAAACCAAAACTCATCGGCATGTGCATCCAGTCTAATCACCTTGTTCGAGAACAAGGCATGCAATGCGGCATTAGAGACAACCCCCCCACTCCTCCCGGTTAAAGTATCCAAGACACGACTCTCTAAACTCTCTAATAGTGTCATCACCTACACTCCGCAGCTCAGCAACAATAGTCTTAACAATCCCTAATCTAACATACCCATTTATCGAGCATTTAGAACCCCGCATATTCGGCCTCTTTCAAACAACCTAACGATTCAAATATATCCTAATTTTAGCTTCCTGAGGGTGTATTTGGGTAATATTTAATCAGGAAAAAGTAAGTAGACAATTCGAGTAACAGTAAAATTTATTCGGTTTATTTCCATCGAGTTATTCTAATTCAACTTGAGACATCCTAATTCAATTTCAATCACCTAATGCAATTCGAGACATCCTTATACAATTCGAGTCATCCTAATTCGAGTAGTTTTATGTCAATTTGAATCATCCTAAATCAATTTGCTGTCATTCTAATTGTGGAAGAACATTAGTCTTCTAAATTAATTTGAGAAATCCTAATTGATCAATTAGTCCAATTTGAGTAACTTATAAACTATAATCGAGTAATACAAATAGAAAAGCGAAATAAACTAACTAAACGAAATAAACTAACTAAACAAAATAAACTAATTAAATTCGACACGATATTAATATTTATAACATTCCCAAATTCGAATTCAACGTCGAATACAAATTATCAAGATTACATAAACAATTAATTCAACACGATATCAATTCAACCGATTACTGATAATCCCCATTTTCTCTATTTCCCAATTTCGTTTTTCTCTATTTTTTTTTTATTTTTTCCGTTTCGAGTAACACGAGCAGCCTACGTAGAGTAAAACGGTAAAAGTTCAGCGGTAGATCCAGTCTAAGAGTCGAGTAAAACGAGTCTAAATGAGTCTAAATTCGAGTAAAACGGTAAAGAGGGTAAAACGAGCCTAAATTTCGAGTAAAATGAGTCTAATTTCGAGTAAAATCAGTCCAATTTCGAGTAAAACGAGTCTAATTCGAGTAAAACACATCTAAATTCGAGTAACATGATAAACGATTTGTCGAGTGACACGAAAGTGAAAACTTACCTGGTTTTCGGAAGATCCAGCGGCGACGACGGCGGCGGACTCGGCATCGGCGTGACCGGCGGTGTCAGCATCTCCATTCGGGGAATGTCTCACATTCGGGGAAGTCGAATTCGCCATCGAGAAAGAGGTAACTCGATTCAAACTCGGATGGAGGTGTTACTCGGATAAAACTCGATTCGTGAAACTCGAATTCTTGTGCAGAATAATCATGAAACTCGATTTCTTGTTCAATCGAATGAAGGAGATGAATCGAATGAAGAAGACGACTTTGGTTTATAAAGAGTTACTCACGTATTCGAGTAACTCAAAACACCCAGTAAAACTTTTGGTGTTACTTGTTTCGAGTAACACGTTTTTATTCCAGGTAACCCGAATTCCACGCACAGCTCTATTCTGCTTTCAATCTATCTCTCGGGCAGGGTCGGTTCTGAGGTGGGCCAGCATAGGCGACGGCCCAGGGCCCACAATTTTTTAGGCCATATATATATATATATATATTCTTTGATATTTAATGTTTTTGACTTTTAGGCCCAAAAATATTATTATATTTAACCAGGGCTAAAAAAAGCACCTTAAAAAATGAAAAAAAAAAAAACAGATTTTAAGGCTACCGTTTTGCAGCAATTCTTTTGGATGTAATAAATGGCCCATATTTTTGTAATAAAGGGCCCATTTTTTTTTTATTTCGTCCCGGGCCTCACTTTTGCTAGGACCGGCCCTGCTCTCGGGTAACCCGAATTCGGCTCGTGTTACTCGAATTGACCGAGTAATAGGTATTCCTATTCGTTTAACTCGATTAGTATTGTGTAAGTCGAATTCGGGTAACTCGGTAGTCTAATACATGTTACCCGATTGTCAACATTCCTCAATATTGTATTTTTTTGAAGTTGACTCGAAATTATGTTACTCGAAATTATAATATGTGACTCGAATTTATTCGAGTAAAGGTCAATTCCGACAATTTGAGTATCAAAAGAGTTGTTGCAAAATTTGAGGCAAAAACAAATAATACTATATGTAAAAGTGTAAGACAAGCTATTCCCACCACTATTAAATGTATTAATAGCAAATAGATGATTACTTAATTAATAATATTTACTTAAAAACGAACATTTAATTGGAATAACTAAAAAATAGTATAAACTATTGAGCATCCCGATACTCTCTCCGTTCTAGTCCAAGTATAATATTTAAAAGAAAATTAATATATTTTAGAAGAATAATTGAATGTGATATATGTATAAATTTTATAAATATAGTTGGTGAAAAAGGTAAAAGATATTGATAACGAGTGTATGATGGTGATTAAAAAGTAAAATATGATTATTTGATATGATTTAACTCATTTAATGAAATATTAAACTTCTAAAGAAATACTTTTTTAGACCAAATATTGCACTTCGAATGAAGTTTAAAAATAATAAACACTGAACCAACTGCCTTGGCGCAGTTGGCCACCTGACCTTCAATTTAGTTGCAGGTCAGGAGTTCAATTTCTAGTGGCAACACTTTGGAATTGAATTTCTCAAGGCCCAATGATCCCTTAGTCTTTGACTAAGGGTTAGAGGTCATAGCCCTCCGGGTTACGCTGGTGGAACAATTAAATATTGAGGGCTTCAAGCGGCAGTGTGGGAGGCCAGATCTCGGTGGGACCCTGCGGTTGGATTTGAGGGGGTCCAGCATGGAGCAATCACTTGGGGGACGACTCTTTGTGCGCGGTAGTTGAGGATATTTAAGAACCTGGGAGCCAGATACACATCTCGCGATTTAACTGGTAGCAGTACTGTGGGGCAGGAGCTGTTATCCCGAGAACTAATCAGGTGTAAGCTTGGAACCTCAGTATCAAAAATAAAATAAAAAAATAAATAATAAACACTGGGTATAAAGAAATAAAATATTAAGTTAAAAAGTAATTGATCTCCGGTAAAACAATGAACATGAAGTTGGTATTTTCCAACCCTTGTGAGCAAATGAACATCTATACTTCTATTAAAAGAGAGTTGTAGACATGTGTCACTTTGTAAGTTTTTTTATTTTTTATTTTAAAATATAGCTTATACATAGAAATGCATTCTTAAATTTTTTAAAAAAAAATTAGATATGTATTGTGGGAGTTCTATTCCACAACTTACACCTCATCTACTAATAAAAAAATTCTTCCTTTGTTTTAAAATTTTAATGTTTAGAATTTTTTATATCAAGTTTATTTTTAATAAAAAATATATAAAATTAAATTTTGTTTCACAATTTTCAACTAGACATCCATATGAATATAATAAATTTGATGGATTTAGAGTAATGACCGATTGCACAAAAAAATTATATTAGAAAAAATATGAACATTAATTTTTAATAAATTAATTGATGCAAAATAAAAATATACTAACTCATTTTTATGAAATTAGATTTTAGACTTATATTGCTTACATAAAAAATATATTATGACATTTATTTAATTATAATAACTAAAAATAATAATAAAATACACTGCACACACACACACACATATATTAAGACTTAATAACATACTACTTCCATCCCCAAAATTTGTTCCTACTTTTTTCGGTATGTTCGATTCATGTAATGGACACTAATTGGCTTAACATTTCGCTAATGTAGTCCTTTTTCTTAAATTATATTAAATAAGTCCTTTATTAATATTACGCTAATATGATACTCATGTCTGTAATATCCGGATTTTCAGTATAAATTTTTCGCGTTATTTTATCTGAGATATACTGCATAGCTTGGTGTCTATACAGTATGGATAAAATAAATTGAGAACTGAGACAGCTGTATTGGTATAATTGTTATAGTTATTCGACAATTACATTGAGGATATCGTGTATCCGGTTATTTTAATTTTGACATCGGGTCTATCATATGAGAATATTATTGGATTGAGTATATGTATTCAGTATGTGAGTGTACGTATCCATTATGTCGAGACGAACGAGAAGAGTTGGAAATGGCTAAGTATAACCTGATTAGCGCGCGCTAATATTCAAGTGTAGCGCACGCTATCGTTCATGGTTAGCGCACGCTAGAGGCAGAATGTAGCGCACGCTAGTGAAGATCAGATCAGAGGGAATCTGTGTGTGGACCCGGCTGCTTTCGACGCATATTCTGATAGGGTCAACGGTTGTTTGTCCTGAAGGATTAGCGCACGCTAAAGCATGAGGCTTAACGCATGCTAATTGTAGATCGGTCAAAGAGAATCTTATCCTTGTCAGATGCTTTCGGCATGTGGGTCACGAGCATCTTCGTGGTAGGTGTAGACTGTAGCAAGTCAACTGATATTAGCGCACGCTAAATGCAAGGACTTGCATACGCTAGACAGTGTAAGTTACGTACGCTAATGCATGGGCATTACGTACGTAAGCACATGTACGAAGCCAGACAGTAACCTCTGGACTACGATAGCGCACGCTAACAAAAGTCAGTTAGCGCACGCTAAGGCTGTTGCGCACGCTAAACATGAGATGTTAGCGCACGCTAGTAATGTATTCTATATAAGGGGACAGACGGGTGTTATGAAGCATTTCGTCCATTTCTTTCCTTTCACTCGATAGAGAGAGAGCTTTGGGAGGTACTTGAGGTCCAGAAATACTCCGAGATGATGATCTTTATCAAGATTAAGATACAGAGCATGGATTAAAGCCTTGTTCTTCAAGTTATTCATAATTCTTGGAATGAAGTTCAAGTGTTCTTCTTTTTGGTTCGTCTAATCCAGGTAATTTTCGTATCCCTTTGATAGTAGTTCATTTTTAAGGACGATTACTTGTGAAAGAACATGTTGGATAATCATGTGGTGATTTTTATGAGACCTAATGGGATTATGATAAGAGTTTTCAGATGTTATTTAAGATTCTTCATGTTAATGGTGATTCGTTTAACTTGATGAGGTTGAATCATGGATTTCTGAATCATGATAATTTCAGTGGTCGATTTAGATGAGTTAAATCATGATATGAGGTTGAATTCCGGATTGAGTATGATATGATCCTTGTTATCGAGTTGGTTTGATTGTTGATGTTGTTATTGATATATGGACATTGATATGATCCTTGTGATAGTTATGGTGTCGTTTATCTTCAAGAGATATGGAGATTTATGTCTCCCTTCATTTCGGATTTTGATGTTAAGATTATATAAGGATATATAATGGTTTTGATTATAAATATAGATAAGATGATTAAAACCAACATTACGTTGATTTTAGTTTCATATGTTCTTGATAAGATGTGGATCATGATAATGAGATTGAATTTGGAAAAAGTTATTGTTAATCTTGGAGTATGATTTCCTTTTCATTCGGATTCGTAGTCGCAAGGTGTTAGTCGATGCTTGGAATGCATGCCTGTACAGCATTAGTGCACGCTAAGCTTACTGGCTAGCGCACGCTAACGGGAGCAACTTAGCGCACGCTACGTTATGCGTTTAACATGCGCTAAGTAGGCAGACAATGCAGTATTTTTGTGTTGTGATTATGAATTCGTGATGGTTTGATTTGGTTTGTTCAAACTGCGTTTATTCGAGGTTTTTGTTGAACCGTTGAGTTCGATTGGTTGGTTATGTCGGTTGTTGATTATTATCGGATGTGTTGTTATTTGATTATTGCATTAGGTTGCGATAATTGATTGTGGATCACGACCGTTGTGTTGCGGTTGAGGCTGAGGAGTTCGTAGTTTGCTTTTGATCGGGGCTGAGGAGCACGTAGACAAAGGCAATGGGTTCGGTAACAGCTTCGTGGTATCAGTATCAAGGCAAGTTTCTACTTGTTCAGTTTATAATATTTGATGAATGGTTTCGTTTTCATTTCATTTATAATTCGTATAGCAATGTTGTTAGAAAATGTAAGTTGTCGGGATAATGGTTTGTATATCATGCTCTGGTTGTATTAAATCATAAGGTATATGATTTAATTGTGTTCAAGGAAGACATGAGTTATCTTTGGTCAAGGATATAGAATATCGGATATCGAGGATAGTTATCATGATGACATAAGTATCGGGATAAAGGTTTATTGGTATTGAATGGATGGTACCTTATTTAAGATTATTCGTATAATTGTGTATTCGTTCAGGGATGTTGTTCGTGGAAAGGATGTTGTCTTCGGCTTTGAGGTAATTTATATATTGTTCAGTTATGAGATAATTATTATGTTGATTTGTTGTATATGTTGTACGATGATGTTTCATATATTGGGATTCGTATTGATTATTTCGTTGAGGGATGATGATCCCAGGGCTGATTGTATTGAGATCGTTGTTCGTGTTGATCATTTTTCGGGGATGATGATCCCAGGATTGTTGTTTTGGATATTGATTAGTCGTGTCGACTTTTCTTTGTCAGTTTGTCATTGTTCACTTCGATGAGTCTTTTGATCCTTATTGGATATGTGATTCTTTGAGTTTCGTTGTCATGTTGCATCGTGACATATCTGGAGTCATATCTGCATGCCGATTGGTTATTGTGTAGGATCTTTAGCCGGGCACATGATGGTTATGCGTGGATGTTTCCGCATTGAACGGTGCACACGAGACGTAGTTCGTGAGGCTAATTAGGTACATGTCCCACGTATATCATGGATTCCGTATACGAGGTGGACATGTGCACGGACACATTTTCGGATTGGGCGCACTGTGACGTCCATATTTTAAGCCACATTGTTGGGTCGTTCATAGTCCATGTATGATTGGATATGTTCGACGGTTTGTGACTGGTTGTTCATACGCCCGAGGGGTATGTTCGACAGTCAGAGTTATTTCTTTGAGATCCATTATTGTTGATCATTTGGAGTCTACTTTGTGGAGGGTATTCTCGGTTATTGTTGGTCCTTTGTTGATCATTTGGAGTCTACCATGTTGAGGGTATTCTCGGTTATAGTTGATCCTTTGTTGATCGTGTTTGGAGTTTACCATGTTGAGGGTATTCTCGATTATTGTTGATCCTTTGTTGATCGTGTTGGGAGTTTACCATGTTGAGGGTACTCTCGGTTATCGTTGATTCTTTGTTGGTCATATTGGAGTTATCATGTCGATGATATTCTCAATGATGTATTGGTTGATCATTGTTATTGATCGTATGATCATTCAGACTGTACGTCGATGTTCGGGATTTGTTATCATTATCATGTGGTAGTTGATCTACGGATATGTTGTGTATTATTGGTTTATACATGTTGATATTTGATTGTGTAATCCGACGGACAGGATTTGGCACAGATTGGATTATTTCCGCACTTATGAGTTATGATAATGTTTTGAGGATTATCGGTATTTTTGGAATACAGTAGAGATGATTGTTGTTGAATTCATTTCGTCATTTGAGAATACGAAATGTGGAATATGTCAAGGATTGATTTAGTATGGATTGCTATGAATTGGTAAGGTTATAACGGTAAGATTATGTTGGTAGTATTCTTACAGTATTATTACATTGGTATGTAATTATTTATGTTGATGTGATCGATATCATTATTGAGTATTGTGGCTGATCCCGTCGTGGGCTTTATTTTTAGGTACACGGAGATCGAGCTAGTAGCGGTCGTGAATGGGTGAGCTTCCCGAGTGATACTGGCTGTGGCATGTTTTTGAGTATCGAGTATTTCTTTTCTGGTTGTTTATTCCGCTGCAATTGTGCATTTTTGAACTGCATTTTATCCGCTATGTGTGTATATTTGAAAATGGCTCTTTGGTATTTTTACCAACTCGTGTGTATTTCAAATGGCCTTTTTGGCATTTTACGAACTTGGGTTATTTTCGTCAAACTCTTTTTCCCAAATTATTTTATCGGTACATTTAAGTGGTGGTTTAATGTACACTTTGAACTGACGAGATTTGGCATTTCGCTTTGTATTTTCAAATGGTATTTTATGACGGTATTCGAGAACTATGTATTTTGAAAATATTTGAGTATTTATAAAATATTACCGTCTTTGCCTCTTTGGCGTGTTTGAAATGTTTTTGAAAATGGTTTTTAGCCTGGTGGGTTCCGGCGCGGGGCCCACGACGCTATAATATCCCGGATGGTTTTGGGGGTGTTACTGTAACACCCCCAATCCACTCAGGGATATTACACGCCGTAGACCCTCTCCTCGAGGATCTACCAGGCTGATAACTAAATGACTCAGTAGACCGATTTGGTCATTCAATAATAACATACAACTCAATTCCAAACACATACCCACGCAGGGGTCGAAATACAATAAACTCCCGTACAACGGGGAAAAGATACTGCAGCGGAAAAGAAAATACCACTAGACCAATACGACATCAACGGATCCTCGTGTGATTAGTATCGTTCATATTTCATCATCCTTCGTGCCGACCCTGTGCTATGCTCCAAAACCTGAATGCAAAAATAGACATCCACCCCCCGAATACTCGGGGGTTAGCAAAACTCCACTGTTTTGCTAGTGCAAGTACAAGTGCAAAAATACGAGCCATACAATTCACATTCCACGAATAACAAAAACCAGGGATCCTCAAAGTTCCAAACGTAACGAAAAACACTTCCCGAGGCATAAGTTTGGTAAAACATTCCAAAACCGAAAGATCACAAATCAAGGGAATAAAAAAGTTTAAAATGCCATCGAGAGTTTTAATAGAAAACAATTTAGGATTTCCAAATCCTTCTCTTTCCAAAATCAACAGGGGTCACAACCCAAAGGTTTTGTTTTCGCAAATAGAAAACCGACAACAATTCACAGCCCAACATCACGTGTCCTCAACGGACATAAAATCAACGAAACATAATCATGCACGCGCATCGCCTAGGATCGGGACGCCACCACAGACATCCCACCCGAGGCCTCGAAGGACCCTCCCGAGCTGGCTAGCGAAACAAATCACACACACGCATCGCCTAGGACCAGGACGCCACCATGAATCCCACCCGAGGCCTCGAAGGACCCTCTCGAGCTGGCTAGCAAAACAAATCACACACATCTCACGGTTGGATCAATCGCTTGTTGCATCCTGGCCACATGATCACATGCCATGTGCCACCGTAGATTAACTTTGGCGCTCACGGTTGGATCAATCACTTGTTGCATCCTGGCCACATGATCACATGCCATGTGCCACCGTAGTTTTTATTAGGCTCTCACGGTTGGACCAATCGCTTGTTGCATCCTGGACACATGATCGCATGCCATGTGCCACCGTAGGCCCCGCCCACATCCATACATTAACACACAGCACAATACAACACATATATTCAAACAATTCACCTAGAGGCATCAAACACTTAGCAAAACACCACGTCAAACCACAATGCACCGAAATGAAATAATATACGTACACACGCAATACCAAGTGCAACATCAACACCAAAGATATCTATAGAGTTCACATAGTCATTCTCAAACCACACCATTCACAAAACACACGCATTTTGAAAGCAAGCCTTTGACAAGGCTAAACCGAATCTTTGAAAGTGAAATTCAAACGATCAAATAAACACAAGGAGACGATCACTAATTATCATATCCATAAAACAAGAATTATATGGACAAGGTACCTGCCTCAAAATCGGCACGCAAGTATCCCGACGAACACGGCTCAACCGGAAAGCTTCGAAACGCCCGATGCTTTCGAAAAGGAAAACGACAACGAACGAAAGGGTTCAACTTGGTTTCTTCGCAAGAAACTCGACCCTAACAACATATAATTCATAAATCAATGATCATACAAGGAGGAATAATCGTAGAACGCCCGAAAACCCCTCTACGACATTCTACCGGACACCTTCAAGGCGTCGATCAAGAACTCGACCAAAACAACGAATCGATACGATCCATGTAATATCCGCGTTTTCTATTTTTAGTAATTTCTATTTTCAGTGTATATTCATTTCGGATAACTCGCTTGGCACTGTTTTGGAATTCTGAACCTATTTTGTTCTTGGAGCTTCTCCGCTTAGACGGGTCTCGATGATGCTTTGACGTAATTTCATCTTGTGGTATATTTTGTCTCATGCGTATTCGATTCTCCTTAAACTCGTTCGATTCCGTCACTTTCTTACTTCCATGAGTTAGTATGCTTGATTAGAGCATGTTGTGAGTTTCGGATGGTTAATCCGACGTTGTGTCGTGATTTTCGGATGTTTGGGCCGTTTTTGTAATTTCCTAGAAATTTAGGGAATTTGTTCCTTGTTCAACTTTGGTTGTGTACCTCAGATCGTTTTGGGGTTCCGTACTTTCATTTCGTGTTATTGTTGCCCAAATATCGATTCCTATTGCTTTTATTCTCTTTCCGGATCATTTTCGTCATTTTTGGGACCCAGGGGGTATGAGCCGCGGCACAAGGATTGTGCGCCGCGGCACACATACTACCCGATTGTTGGCGAGCGGTATGCAGTGTGCCGCGGCACAAGGATTGTCTTGCCAGCAACTGCAGCCAGTCGGTGCGGCACACTTGTCCGGCCGCGGCACACCGTGTGGCACTGCCGGCTAAAACCTCTGTACCGCGTGCCCCGGCACGATCCGGCATGCGCGGCACATGCCGAGTCGAGCCGCGGCACACTCCTAATGAGCCGCGGCAACGAGCGGTCGGCCGACCAGGCGCAATTTTTGGCCACTGTGCCGCAGCCTGGTCATGAGCCGCGGCACACAATGCGGTCAGCGCTATAACTGTGTGTTTTCAGCGAGATTCGCTCATTTCCTCCTTTTCTCCAACCGTGCGCGAGAGAGAGAGAGGGTTGAGAGGGGGATTTCTTCTCCATCTACCCTTTTGATTGTGTGTTTTTCTTCATCTTCCTTCGATCGTGTAGCTCGGATTGTGGATCTAGCACGTGTTCTTCGGATTATAGGGCTTGAATCTTCAAGAGGTAAGAACCCCTTTAACCCTAGTATGATTTTTGGGGAGGGTTTGGTGGTGATCTTGTGTTTTAATCCGAATTAACCGATGTTGTTGTTAGATTTTGATAGTACTCTCGTGACCCTTGGTTTTCTTGTTTTTGGTTGGGATGAAATTCCGTTAATTCACCGTTAGCCAATTTCAATTCCCTACGCACTCTTGGTGTTCGATCCCAACGGGTAGAACTAGGAGTAATTTCTTCGTATTCATGATCTTGAGATTGATTGTATATCATTATTGTGTTAGGGTCGGATTTGAGAGGATTGTTTGGACCGAAACCTATTCCTTCGTCGTCTCCTTCGCGTCGTATTACCAAGGCAAGTACCTCGATATACGAATTGTAACTGCGTGAGATCATTGTTGTCGAAGTGTATGAGTTTATGTGGATGTATATATACGTACGTGTATATATATATATGTTTTTATATATAGTTACATGTTAAATATATGTATGTATATACGTATATTGATATATATGTTATGTCGGTGATCGACGAGTGTTGAATTCTAACATTAATTGACGTACTCAACTTGGATTGATGGACGAACTATAGTTACTCATATAATATAGTAAGGATATATATATATATCTATATATATAAATGTGTATATATTCGATTGAGTCGCAACATAGAGATATATGTGCGGTGTTGATTGAGTTTGATTGATAACGTGCGTGTTATTGTTTATTTGTGTGGATATGGTCTGGCGGAGAAATTGTGTGACTTGATGTACCGAGTTGAAAATTGTTGTGACGTTTGTCCGTGTGCTTGATGTTTGAACAATGTGGATACTTGTTGTGAGAAACGTCATATCCGGGAACCTCTGAGGGCGGGGCGGTGTACTCCGGCCTGGTGTACGTTGCAATGTGCGGCTCCATATGGGTGGTGAACGCCGGTGTTACATAATGCGTGTGTCAAGGGGCGGCTCTTGCGGGAGTGATCGCCGGCGCAGTGACATGTTCAAGGAGCGGCCGACATAGTGGAGTGAACGCCGGTGCACAGGTGTGCAGTGGAGGCGCCTGGCAGGCTTATTGGTTACGGGTATTCGAGTGTTAGCTAAGACCCCGTTACCGAACGATGCTCGTATCTCAAATTCTTTCAACTCACTTTTTAATATTTGTCTTGATACAGACCGCAATTCATGTTTTTGAAAGCTTGTTTCAAATTGTTTTTAAAGCGTTGGTATCAGGGTTAGTTAACCACGGAGGTTTGACGAAATCTCCGAGGGTTAATGTCGGGGTCTTGAGCAGGATATGTCGAATGAGAGTTTTGTACCTTTGATTGTATTGTGGTGCTATTCTGTGTTTTGGGTCGAGGACCCTGTGGAATGTTGAGATGATTGATTTCATGATGATGTTATTTGGAATGGGTTGAGAACCCTGTGAGATGTTGTAATGATTTCGTTTGTGACGATGTTCTATAAATTGGGTCGAGAACCCCAAATAAGTTGACTTAGTTTTTGTGAAATCGTTTTCCATACGTTGGGTCAAGGGTCAGAGTTTTTGAAATTATTTCCAAAAGTATTCCCGTTCGATTTTAAAAACCCCAGAGACGGCCCGAGTCAACAATAACGTTTGCAAACTACCTTATCAAAACATTTTTTCCTTTTCCAAAAGGGATTTTCCGACTCCTTGGGCTTGATTAAAATTTTATTGATGTTATGTTTCGTAAAGAGAATATGGCTATGTGATTATCTTTCACCTTGTGTATGCGAGTGTTACTCTGTATTGATTATGGGAATGTATGGTTTATGTTAAGGCTTCACGGCGGTTGAATTTTATGTTATTCTTGTTCGTATATCTTGTATATTATGTACTTGCACTAGCAAAATTCCGGTTGCTAACCCCAGTTTTCGGGGTGGAGTGCTGTTATGCGCTCGAGTTTTGGCGGCTCGGGAGCGATCACGGGATTGGCTTGGAAGGAGATGGAAGGCAGCGATGCTAATCACACCAGTCGAGTCTTTTCCTTTGTATCATTTTGGTCGGTATTTCTTTGTCGTTCGAGTATCCACCCTTGCATGGGTGTAGTTATCATTTATTAAATTGAGTTGTCATTCTTTTCTATGTTCAAGTTTATTGTGGTCATTGTAATATGAATGTCGTTAGTTTCTGAATTGGTTTATGACCTTGTCGGTCTGTTTTCTATTTAATTTTGACCCCGGTCGGTCAATCATCGAGTAGTCTTTTGGAGTTTAGCCTGGTAAATCCTTGCGATAAGGGTCTACGGCGTGTGACATTCCCGATCATATTCTGGGGTGTTACATTTATGGTATCGGAGCTTAAGTTTGCGAAAAACCTAGGCCGTTGGGTCAAGTCCATGTCTTGTGTAAGTCGCGCGCATCAGAGTTGTGATTAGTATCGTGGTTCCGACATCATCTTCCGGCAATCCGTGATGGTAAGCCTCCCGATCGTAAGTCCCCTTATACACGTATTTGATTACATTGTGCTAATATGCTTAATGTGAACTAGGAATTGGAACTTGTCGGTGATATTATCGTTTTAGGATATTACATGGAAGTCGAACATGTTTATCTGTTTCGGTACTTTATTAGAATGAATTCTGAATGACAATTTTATCCACCGCATGAGTATTTTAAGATGGCTTTTAGTATCTTGCAAACCGAGTTTTGACATTTTGGTCTTGCATGTTTTGGATAGTATTCTTATGACGGTATTTGATGTTTTATAAATGACTTTTGGGAGTATTTGAGAATATTACCGACTTCGGCCTTTTGGCATTTTGATCATTTTTTAAAATGATTTTTAGCACAGTGGGTTCGCACGGACCCACGGCACATAGTATCACGAATATTTTAAAGTGATGCTTTGAAATTTTCTAACATTGTGTAAAGCCATGATTTAATATCGTCATGTTAATTGGTCACGTATCTCGGTGGAAAATTCTTTCAAATAAACATTTTGGAAGAAGAGGAAAGATTTTCAAAATTGTGGTATTTGGGACTCAACATTCTTGAAATATTTCAAATTAGTTACGAAATTATTTCCAATTTCTTTTTTTCTTTTATACATCACTCGAAAATAATTTTTAGAGTCGTTATATAAACTTCCTCTTCCGAAATAAAAGACAGTGTTTACAAGTCTTGGGCGCAACGTGACTAGCCCTCTTTTTCAAAAATTTGTTTTCATTAAGTGCATACATATAATGACCGTCCTCGTCGAGGAACTCGAAATTGACTTCATAAAACTTTATGCTTTACGATAGTACCGTTATTCTAAGGATGCTAACTAAAACTCGGGTTGATAATTGCGGTATATTGTGCGGTGATAAACTAATACTGTTGATCGGTGTTATCCGTATTAGTATGTCAAGTCTCGGCGGACGTGGACGTGATGATGGAAATGGAAGCGGCAAGGTGGTTCGTACGACCACGATCCATGCTACGGTGAAGGAGTATCTAGATCAATCGATATCCTATGAAATCTCCTCAGTGGTCGAGCCCACGAGCGAAGCCAAGAGACCGAGGATATCTGGGAAGTTTTTGGGCGGTGAAGAGTCTAAGGCTCCCAAACCCCCACGTCGTTCGAACGCGTCGTCTTCGCGATCGGGAGTGAGCGCTTGGAATCCCAAGCCAGCATCGGTGACTCTCGGTAAGAAGGGAGGGTGCTTCAACTGCAATCGTCAGGGACATGTTCGTGCAAATTGTCCCTTTCCACTCTTGACTTGTTACCGGTGCGGGTGTGAAGGTCATCGGGAGAAGCATTGTGAGATAATTTCCGAACGGCAAAGAATGCTACCCTATTGGCGAGCGAGCAAGTGACTGGAGAATGTCCCGAAACCCTATGTCTCCTTCAAGAACCTAACATGGGAGGATGAATATTTTGTAATATGCCCTAATCGTTCTTTGTTTTGGACAATCGTGACTTTGATCGTTCTTCATTTCATTTCTCTATGTTACCAACTCTTGCTGTTCTAAGTTCGGGATCGAAATGTTTTCTTAGTATGGGGAAATGTACTACCCGTACTCTTCATAGTATTTTCGGTGTTGGGTGACTTTCATTGCTGGTACTTCATCTATGACCCTCTCGATAATTTTTTTAAACTACCCTGTTGTACTTAGCCTACCGTTCTCGAACGAATTTAACCGTGTTGTTAGACTCCGTGAATTATTGTGGTCTTTCCACATCCGAGCTTGATTCTTGCGAAATTTTGTTCGAAGCTAATATTCCCTCGCGTGCAATTAACATTTCCGGATGTATTATGAACTTGGATGCGGTTGGTTGAGCTCGAAACATGATTTTCAGGACGTCTGAACTATTTTGTGATTTTCTTCACTCTGGGAGCTTCGGTATCCAAATTCATACTCCTCCACCTCAACTTATCGTGTTCCCATACAGTTTTATCGTCTCGACTCACGTATCAGATGCTTGCTAGGTCAGTTCATCGTATTTCTGGAACCTTGCATTGGCGCTTTGCTCGTGATGATTTGGGGCTGAGCAAGTAGTTATTTCCTTGATTGTTCCGCCGCTCTCTATTTTAAGTTTCGGGACGAAACTTGTTTTAAGGAGGGTAGAATGTAATATCCGCGTTTTCTATTTTTAATAATTTCTATTTTCAGTGTATATTCGTTTCGGATAACTCGCTTGGCACTATTTTGGAATTCTGAACCTATTTTGTTCTTGGAGCTTCTCCGCTTAGACGGGTCTCGATGATGCTTTTACGTAATTTCATCTTGTGGTATATTTTATCTCATGCGTATTCGATTCTCCTTAAACTCGTTCGATTCCGTCACTTTCTTACTTCCATGAATGCTTGATTAGAGCATGTTGTGAGTTTCGGATGGTTAATCCGACGTTGTGTCGTGATTTTCGGATGTTTGGGCCGTTTTTGTAATTTCCTAGAAATTTAGGGAATTTTTTCCTTGTTCAACTTTGGTTGTGTACCTCAGATCGTTTTGGGGTTCCGTACTTCCATTTCGTGTTATTGTTGCCCAAATATCGATTCCTATTGCTTTTATTCTCTTTCCGGATCATTTCGTCATTTTTGGGACCCGAGGGGGGGTATGAGCCGCGGCACAAGGATTGTGCGCCGCGGCACACATACTACCCAGTTGTTGGCGGCGAGTATCTCGTGTGCCGCGGCACAAGGATTGTGCGCGCGGCACACAGTGAGTCAGTCTGCGGCACACTTGTCCGGCCGCGGCACACCGTGTGGCACTGCCGGCTAAAATCTGTCTGCGTGCCCCGGCACGATCCGCGATGCCGCGGCACATGCCGAGTCGAGCGCGGCACACTCCTAATGAGCCGCGGCACAACGAGTGTCGGCCGACCACCGGGCGCAATTTTTGGCCACATTAGCCTGGTCATTGAGCCGCGGCACCACAATGCGGTCGGCGCTATAAGCTGTGTGTTTTGGCGAGATTCGCTCATTTCCTCCTTTTCTCCAACCGTGCGCGAGAGAGAGAGGGTTGAGAGGGGGATTTCTTCTCCATCTACCCTTTTGATTGTGTGTTTTTCTTCATCTTCCTTCGATCGTGTAGCTCGGATTGTGGATCTAGCACGTGTTCTTCGGATTATAGGGCTTGAATCTTCAAGAGGTAAGAACCCCTTTAACCCTAGTATGATTTTTGGGGAGGGTTTGGTGGTGATCTTTTGTTTTAATCCGAATTAACCGATGTTGTTGTTAGATTTTGATAGTACTCTCGTGACCCTTGGTTTTCTTGTTTTTGGTTGGGATGAAATTCCGTTAATTCACCGTTAACTGATTTCAATTCCCTACGCACTCTTGGTGTTCGATGAATTATCCCAACGGGTAGAACTAGGAGTAATTTCTTCGTATTCATGATCTTGAGATTGATTGTATATCATTATTGTGTTAGGGTCGGATTTGAGAGGATTGTTTGGACCGAAACCTATTCCTTCGTCGTCTCCTTCGCGTCGTATTACCAAGGCAAGTACCTCGATATACGAATTGTAACTGCGTGAGATCATTGTTGTCGAAGTGTATGAGTTTATGTGGATGTATATATACGTACGTGTATATATATATATATGTGTTTATATATAGTTACATGTTAAATATATGTATGTATATACGTATATTGATATATATGTTATGTCGGTGATCGACGAGTGTTGAATTCTAACATTAATTGACGTACTCAACTTGGATTGATGGACGAACTATAGTTACTCATATAATATAGTAAGGATATATATATATATAAATGTGTATATATTCGGTTGAGTCGCAACATAGAGATATATGTGCGGTGTTGATTGAGTTTGATTGATAACGTGCGTGTTATTGTTTATTTGTGTGGATATGGTCTGGCGGAGAAATTGTGTGACTTGATGTACCGGGTTGAAAATTGTTGTGACGTTTGTCCGTGTGCTTGATGTTTGAACAATGTGGATACTTGTTGTGAGAAACGTCATATCCGGGAACCTCGAGGCGGGCGGTGTACTCACGGCACAGTGTACCTGCAATGTGCGGCTCCATATGGGTGGTGAACGCCGGTGTTACATAATGCGTGTGTCAAGGGCGGCTTTGCGGGAGTGATCGCCGGCGCAGTGACATGTTCAAGGAGCGGCCGACATAGTGGAGTGAACGCCGGTGCACGGGTGTGCGGTGGGCGCTGGCAGCTTATTGGTTACGGGTATTCGAGTGTTAGCTAAGACCCGTTGCGAACGATGCTCGTATCTCAAATTCTTTCAACTCACTTTTTAATATTTGTCTTGATACGAGACCGCAATTCATGTTTTTGAAAGCTTGTTTCAAATTGTTTTTAAAGCGTTAGTATCGGGGTTAGTTAACCACGGAGGTTTGACGAAATCTCAGGGTTAGTGTCGGGGTCTTGAGCAGGATATGTCGAATGAGAGTTTTGTACCTTTGATTGTATTGTGGTGCTATTCTGTGTTTTGGGTCGAGGACCCTGTGGAATGTTGAGATGATTGATTTCATGATGATGTTATTTGGAATGGGTTGAGAACCCTGTGAGATGTTGTAATGATTTCGTTTGTGACGATGTTCTATAAATTGGGTCGAGAACCCCAAATAAGTTGACTTAGTTTTTGTGAAATCGTTTTCCATACGTTGGGTCAAGGGTCCGAGAGTTTTTGAAATTATTTCCAAAAGTATTCCCGTTCGATATTAAAAACCCTGCACGCCCGAGTCAACAATAACGTTTGCAAACTACCTTATCAAAACATTTTTTTTCCTTTTCCAAAAGGGATTTTCCTGACTCCTTGGGCTTGATTAAAATTTTATTGATGTTATGTTTCGTAAAGAGAATATGGCTATGTGATTATCTTTCACCTTGTGTATGCGAGTGTTACTCTGTATTGATTATGGGAATGTATGGTTTATGTTAAGGCTTCACGGCGGTTGAATTTTATGTTATTCTTGTCGTATATCTTGTATATTATGTACTTGCACTAGCAAAATTTCTTGCTAACCCCGAGTTTTCGGGGTGGGTGCTGTTATGCGCTCGAGTTTTGGCTCGGGAGCGATCACGGGATTGGCTTGGAAGGAGATGGAAGGCAGCGATGCTAATCACACAGTCAGAGTCTTTTCTTTTGTATCATTTTGGTCGGTATTTCTTTGTCGTTCGAGTATCCACCCTTGCATGGGTGTAGTTATCATTTATTAAATTGAGTTGTCATTCTTTTCTATGTTCAAGTTTATTGTGGTCATTGTAATATGAATGTCGTTAGTTTCTGAATTGGTTTATGACCTTGTCGGTCTGTTTTCTATTTAATTTTGACCCCGGTCGGTCAATCATCGAGTAGTCTTTTGGAGTTTAGCCTGGTAAATCCTTGCGATAAGGGTCTACGGCGTGTGACATTCCCGGTCATATTCTGGGGTGTTACAATCCAACCATGGAATAACAAGGTAAATGATATAATACATCTAAATAATCATCAATCCATCATAATCCTAAGTTAAATCGGATTAATCGGACGAAAACAACCAAAATACCCAAATTCCCCAAAACTAGATTTCTAGAAATCTAACCTTGATTCGCTCGATCAGAGGATGTTATAGGATGGATGATTGATGATATGAACTCCAAGACTTCATGGATTGATTGTCCAACAACATCTCTCCATGATTCCCACACCTCAAGCCGCGGAAGAGAAGGAAGAGAAGGGGAAAAATGGCGAAAAACCCGACTGCAGGGCCTTATATAGGCTGTCTGCCGGCCGCCTTACGTACGTAACCGGCCATGGCCGAACCCCCTGCCTGGAAATGCCGGCAGCGTTACGTACGTAACCGGCCAAGGCTTACGTACGTAACCGGCCTTACATACGTAACTGCCGATCATTAACGGCCGTAACTCGGCCAGTGCCGGCCTGGGCCCAGATTGCCCGGCCATGACTCGGCCGGGGCCAACTCCGACGGCCCGAACGACCCCGAAACCCGAACCTGAATACGAATCGAAGATACGGTTACGAAGTACTCTCAAAGACGAATTCGAGCACTAAGAGAACACACGATTCCGACCATCCGAAGGCTCGAAATTCGACAACGGAAAGTAATTACCCCAAACTTTGGGAAATTACGAAAATGGTCCAAAACGCCCGAAAATCACGATACGTGATCGAAACACCAAGACAAAGCTCGAAACATGAATAATAACATTAAATGAACTTACGAGAAACTCGAAACAACAGTTTCGGACGAGATTTGCAAGAATCGAACTTAAGTGCAGAAAAGTCGCCAAAAAGCATGGAACTCAACAAAACGACACCGAAACGAGCTCGGATGACAAAAAGTGCAGAATTAATAATTCTCAGAATGACGAAACGGTCATGAGCGAGTCGTCAAAACGGACTTTATCTGAAAACAAAGAAATTACCGGAAATCGAAATTACGGGTATTACATTCTACCCTCCTTAAAAGAAGTTTCGTCCCGAAACTTAAAACAAGTAGGGAGAAGCAATATCCCCGCCAGGAAAACTCGACGAGATACACAAAAACCGAAAACTCGCGCCCGACGGCGAAACGTTGCAAGAAATGCAAAGAGACATACGACGTGAAAACACGCTCCACGACGACCAACACAACGCCACCGATAGATACACAATAAAACCAACAAGTGACAAACGTCATCAAACAGATAATACAATCAAGTCGATTATCAGAACAATCGCAAAACACAACGAACGAAAATCAACACGATTGACCAACCTAACGGTACATCAATCAACACGCGAGCCAATCGCTGAACAAATACGGAATTCCACCGCCCAAGGGTTGGAAGATCGAAAACGAGACTAATTTCCCGAACATAAGGAAATTAGGAAGGAGTCTTGAACGTTCAACAATCACGAAACGAGATCAACAAAAACCGAACAATCAAACGATCGAACCACAACGATCGAGATAACAAAAATTGAACACTCATGTTCGAATCACGAAGAACAATAAAATTCAAACAACAACTCCAAGGTTCACATCTCGACTCGAGACAATATATGATCCGGTGAAAACAACAGGACGTGCATTCACATAAGATCCACCGGAAAGGGAATAGCAATTGAAAAGTCACAACGACAAACGAGTCATCCCGAAACAATACCACACTCGTTCGATCAACAAAAACAAGGGACAAGGCAAGCTCAGAAAACGTTAACGAGCATAAACAAGTCGATAGAGTCGAAAATAAAGCTCAAAATCCGATCCACTTCGAATAGAAGAGTTAATAGAACCAAAAGATGTTACTTCCGAACAAGGTTCACAAGAGTCGAACCGAACTTGGAAAAGTCACAGCGATAACCAGATCGACCCAAAACAAGATCACAGCTCATTCGAACGATGAAACCGAAATACAGAACAAGTTCAGAAAATATCAACGAACACGAGCGAGTCGATAGACCTGAGAAAGAGGAAATGCAGAAGCCCAAAAACAATACGGGTATCACATTCGACCTCTTATAAAAGATATGTCGTCCCCGCAACTCACAACAACGGAAACAAGGTGACAACACAAAAAGCAACTGACAGAAAAATATCCCATGGGCCTCTCAGAGCCGATCCTGATATCTGTACTGAAGTTCGCGCCCCAAAAGACTCGGAACCCAACTCGCAAAACTGGATCCTGTGTCTCTCGGGTCCACACTTGAAAAGTGTTACTGACGAGAAGGACAATTTGCACGTACATGCCCCCGGCACAATACGTTCTAAATGCCTCGTCTCGGCATATCGAAAATACAGATGCTAGATACAATGGAACATAACATCACAAAATAACAAACCGGAGATGCCAACTTGGCATAACAAAGAATCATAACGCATATCATATACAACGATTACCATCGTAAAGTAATACACACATAAACACTACAGCAACGACGGTATCGTTCGGCTACCTCAACGGCCCAAACGATAACCAGCACATAATTACAAACTGTTGCGATATTTCCTACACGCAAGTGCACGTCATCGTTTACAAGTAATAAAGTGATAAGTAGAGTATCGTTCCCACGAGGATTGAATCTCTAACTACCGACGTTTTCGTATTCCAATTTTATTTGAACAATCGAAGTTGGGTTTTTGGATTAATAACTAAAAGAATTTCTAAAATACTAAGCAGTAGAAAACAATATCTTGGATTAAGGAAATCAAATGATGAATACGTCTAGGGTTCTGAATCCACCTTAGTTTATCCGAATTTACTCTCGATTATCCGTAATAAATAATTTTCCCAATTTACTGAAGGCGGAGATTGCTAATATATTCTACCGCCTCTCCCGAGGTCAATAGATTTATCTAACGGCGACTAACGCACTCTATCCCTAGGTGAATTATCTCGTCGATAGGCAAAAAGCATGAAATCTCCTAAAGGCCACGTAGTTTCTATGAGTATATTCCTATCTCACAGAATAAAACGGTCCTCACCAATAGTTCCTCACCAAATCTCCTCTCCCGATTCGAAGTGAATGATTAAATCAATACAACTATTGGCCAGATAATTGCAAGCATTAAACATAATTGGGAAAACTCAATAAAAAGGTAATAAATTGGATAATCTTAATCAATTCGTCAAAACAAAGGTTTCATCAAAACCCTAGATTAGGGCTTTAGCCTGACATACTAAAAACTGAAAATACAGAATAAATAAACGAAAGCATAAAATTCAAACGCAGATGAAGCTCGGATTCCTCCGTTCTTCAGCTCCCGCCTTCTGCCCTTGAATTCTTCTGCTTTCCTCCTCTTCTCTGTCTCCAAGCTTAAGCTCTCCTAGGTTTAGATTCAATGATTCCAAGATAATTAAATTAGGGTCTTAAGCCCTATTTATAGCTCAGCACCTCCACAAATCGCGTCCGTATTAATCGGTTGAAAACTGGCTTCGAGACGGTCAGGAATCCGCGCAGACGTACCAAACCCGCTAAGTGTGCCGCGGCTCACTGAACCTGTGCCGCGGCACATCGCCAAAAGCTGAATACCTGGGCGTAAATACATTCTTCTGTGCCGCGGCTCACAGGCCGTGTGCCGCGGCTCGAGTACGACCTACTCGCCCTTGGTGGTGTCTTCTGTCTGCGGCTCGATTCCTTGCGCCGCGGCTCATCGTCCGCTTTGCCGTTTCCCGTTTTGCCTCGTTTTAGCTCCCGGACTTCAATTTCCTGTCAATCATACAAAATCAAGGCATTAAAAGCTCATTTAGATGATTTCACTCACCAAAACACTACAAAATAATGATAAATAAGCGTATAAAAATACGCCTAACAAATACCCCCAAACTTAAGCCTTTGCTTGTCCTCAAGCAAAAAAGAATTAAAGTCAATAAAAGAATGTCGTGAATAATTGTGCAACTCATAGTGTTCAATCTAATCAATACTATCCTGTCATTCTCTCTAAATATTACGAGTGTCATAAAAGCGAGCTGCACTCAGAATAATGATTCCGCAAAGTAATCAAGTTCAGTCCTAATCATTCGTTCATGAAGAAAACTCAGCTCAAAGATTAACAAAACATGAGTCAAATCGACCGTCAATATGAAAGGCTAACATAAACAAGCTAGTTCGTCGCGTTCCACAGTCTAAAGGCACAATTTTCACGAGTCTCATAATAAATAAACCTCGGACAGTATCCCCTTATATATATGCTCAAAAATTTGATTCGAGTCGACCACTAGGTTAGGATCTCGGGATGTTTCATCGGGATAATCCTAGGGTGGAACTTCCATTCTCATGTATTAGGAAACCGTTTGACGTAAAAGACACTCATGGGGCACATGGATGCTTCTAGTTACTAAGTTCCCGTCTACAGTGGAGAAACAACTCGAATATATAATTTCCGCATGTCCAAATCAAGGTTGCCGTTTTACGCGAGAGTAGACAATGGGTCACGTGAATACCCCCGGTTACTAGGCTTCCTATCATTGGCACATGTGAAATATCTAAATCATTAATCTAATCGGGGTCGCTGTTTTACGCGAGAGTAAACAACGGTCACGCGAATACCCCGGTTACTAGACTTCCCATCATAGAACACATTATCTCGACTTTTAGGGAAAAGCGGCCGACTCAAAACTCAAACTAAGTGCCAACACGACTAAAGAAACGCAGTCGACTCACTATCCGGAAATGTAGCCAAACGTATTGATGGGGATTTAGCAACAAGTATGTATCGTCTCTTATCTCGCCAAGACCTCTACAATCGGAAAAATTTCGGACCTAATTGAATACTAAGCGACGAAATAAGCGGCTCAACTCGACTAGAACTCGCCCGCTTCTTCGAGAGAAAGACAAAGGTCGTAACATCGATATCACACAAATAGAAGCACAAAAATTCACGAATAAGGAGAAACTACGGCAAGCAAGGCTAAAAATTTTCGCAAAGAAAAGAAAAGTGCAACAGAATATAATGTACTGCAAGAAAATAGAGTACAAGAATGAATGTAGGCGAATGTAAATCCCCCCCAAACTTAGGACGTACATTGACCTCAATGGACAAAAAAATGAAATGCAAGAAAAGTAAAAGGTCAAGTACTCCCCTCCAGTCTGCTCAGGAGCTGGTGCCGACATCGTCCGGTGAGCTTGCATGCTTCTTGACTACATCATGCGGAATGTGAATAAACAAGCTTGCATCATCAAAAAGGAAGTTAAGTATAGCTCTCAAGTTGAACATGATGTAGAGGTTGGGGATAATGTGACAACATGATTCATTACATATAAGTTGGAAAATGCCTAGCTTACCCATTTTTCATTGCTGCAATTTATCAAACACCTTGTGTGCAACAGTTAAAATGAAGAACAAAAATTTTCATGGTTAATTCCAAATCCCAAAAACAATAACACAGATTATAACCCTGAATTACGAAAACCATCATCAACAATTCGTTCATAAACATCAATTCCATCACAATAACAAATTCCCCATATTCCAACTCCATTTTAGAAACAACAATGAAGAATAACTAGCAATATAAAACTCCAAATCTTTTCACATCAAGAATCATTAATGATTTAGAAATCAAAAATAACCTGGAGAATTTGAGAAGGAGACTCATAGAGTGGAGCCAACTAACCTCCATGTGTGCAGGAAGGAAGGGAGGGAGGGTAGAAGTATCCTATATAGGCCGATCAACTGAATGAGCCTTACCTGGATGCTCTTATTTTGCGACGGGGGCCGCGGCACAATATAAGTGAGCCGCGGCCCAAAGTACAGTCGAACTGGGACGTTTTGGTATGTCGTCGGGTGCCGCGGCTCAAATTTCGTATGCCGCGGCTCAGTGTGTTAGTGTGCCGCGGCTCAGCCTTAGTATGCCGCGGCACAAAGTACAGGCGCCCTGGGCGTTTCTCGACCATTTAGTGTGCCGCGGCTCAGTTATCGGGTGCCGCGGCTCGGTGACCTGGTGTGCCGCGGCTCAGTAAGATCATGCCGCGGCACAGGGTACAGTTTGCTCGGCCATTTTTCCTCAGCTGGTGTGTGCCGCGGCTCACCTGGACTGTGCCGCGGCTCATCATTGAATTTCTCCCCTTTTGCTGATTCCTGCACAGAAATTTTACACGAAATCATTAAGATGAGAGGGAAGGATGGATCAAAGAAGAAAGAAGACAAAAAGAGACTCTAAAAATGCAAGCAAACAACAAAGAATCTACAACTAATACTCGGGTTGCCTCCCGAGGAGCGCTAAGTTTATAGTCTTCAGCCGGACCTATTGGACAACGTTAGTTCGCTTTTCGCAAACTCCATTTGGCTTCCGCCCCGTTCATCGAACCGTTTATATTTTGGTTAAAATTATGACCATTGGTCATCAGTGGTTCGAGTTTCGGTTCGGTCATCAAATGTTGTTTGTGAAAAGGTTTCGACTTGAAAAATTTTCCGAAACACCCGATTTCTCCATGACTAATTTTTCGCTTGGCTTTTGGCTCACTTTCCTCCTTCACAAACGAACCCACGATTGCAGCAGATTTCTCCTCATGCTCGAGGAACGCCACTTGTTCTACATCCTTCTTAAAACTCGGGCCATTTAACACAACATCTGAATTTTCCCACCGACGATGTTTCGGTGCTTTCCTCTTTCAACGGCATTCACCCTCTCAATTTGTGATCCTTTATCGGCACTTCTGGACATGGGAATGACTTGAATACTTGAAAAGTAATTTCCTCGTCTTGGACCCTCAGAGTTAGCTCTCCCTTTTCCACGTCTATAAGGGTTCGGCCCGTCGCTAGAAATGGTCGTCCCAAGATGATCGGAATATTGTCATCTTCCTCCATGTCTAGTACGATAAAATCGGCTGGAAAGATGAACTTGTCAACCTTAACTAATACATCCTCGATCACTCCTCGGATACTTTATCGATCGGTCCGCCAATTGTAATGAGGCTGTGGTTGGCTTAGCTTCCCAATATTCGACTTTTGGAAAATCGACAGAGGCATGAGGTTGATACTCGCACCAAGATCGCATAGTGCCTTATTAAATGAAAAATTCCCCATGGTGAAAGGTATGTTGAAGCTTCCGGATCTTTTAATTTAGGTGGGAGCTTCTTTTGAAGAATTACCGCACTCCTCTGTCAAGGTGACCGTTTCAAACTCTTAAAGTTTTCTCTTCTTAGATAATATCTCTTTCATGAATTTGACATAACTCGGCATCTGCTCCAATGCGTCGTGAACGGAATATTTATGTGAAGCTTTTTGAACACATCAAGGAATTTAGAAAATTGTTTGTCCGCCCTTCTTTGTGTAGTCTCTGCGGAAACGGAACGGGGAACACATGTCTTCAAGTTATCCGGCTTCACATCCTTTGACTCCTCGGCTTTAAATCCATCTCTTCCTCCATCACTTTCTTCTCTTTACCCAGCTCCGGCTGATCCAGCAACTCTCTCCCGCTTCTCAAGCTAACTGCGTTTAGACTCTCTCTAGGATTAGTCTCTGTTGTACTCGGCAATGCTCCCTCCGGACGAGCTGTCAACACATTAGCGATTTGGCCCAGCTGGACCTCCAAATTCCGAATGGAAGCAGAATGATTTTGTAGTGTAGCTTCCGTCCGAGTCATAAATTGACTCGTATTTGCCGCCAATTTTGCAAGCGCTTCCTCGAGAGACACTTTGGGAGCGGAAGGGGGCTGCTGCTGATTCTGAGCGAAAGGGGGCTGGTGTGCGTTCTGTCCGTTTCTCCATGAAAAGTTGGGATGATTGCGCCACCACGGATTATAAGTATTGGAGTACGGGTTATTCGGTCGATTCCCATTTCCTACGAATTGAGCCTGCTCCATCTGATTTTTCTCGAACGGATTTCCAAATTGACACTCCGCGCTCGGGTGTGATCCGTTACACCAATTACATGTCTTAATGGTAACGGGTCAAAAGTGCGTGCGAAAATGTCTGGAGCTGTTGTGTCAAAGCGGCGACTTGAGCTGTCAAGGTGGAGATCGGATCATTGCTTGAAATTTCCATTACTCTTTTCGGTGTCAATCTTTCTGATGGCCATTGGTATGCGTTTTCGGCCATATCTTCCAAAAGCACGTGTGCCTCGGCCATAGATTTTGCCATGAATGTCCCACCGGAGGCCGCATCCACTAAAGTGCGTGTAGAAGCACTCAAACCACCATAAACGTATGAAGTCAAGCCAATCGGGAATACCGTGATGAGGGCATCTTCGTAGTAATTCTTTATATCGCTCCCACGCCTCGTGGAGCGATTCCATATCGAATCAGGCAAAAGTGGTTATTTCATTTCTCAACCTCGCCGTCTTAGTGGTGGGAAAAATTTGGCAAGGAAGGCTTGCGCTAACCTATCCCATGTTGTAATCGACCGGTAAGGAATTTAACCAAAACTTTGCTTTATCCCTCAAAGAGAAAGGGAAAAGCCTCAATCGGATGGCATCGTCGGTGACACCATTAGTTTTGAAAGTATCGCATATCTCAAGGAAAGACGCAATGTGGGCATTCGGGTCGTCCTTCGGCAATCCACAGAATGGGCTCGCCTGCACCATCTGAATAATGGCGGGCTTGATCTCAAAGTTATTTGCTTGGATAGTGGGACGCCGGATTCCCGAAAAATTAGCGTTGACCTGCGGCATGGCATAATCTCGAAGAGCGAGTTCCGGTTGAACTTGCCGCACTTGGTTGTCTCCTCCTTGGATTTCAATATTCTCGGCCATGATGACCGCCGTCTGCAACTCTCTTTTCTCCTTTTTGTTCCTTCTTAGCGTGCGCTCGGGCTCGGTGTCCAAAGGTAGTAAGCCTTCGTTACCGAGTCTTCTCATGCACTAACGAAAGGTCCTGAAAGGAAAAACGAATAAACAAAAATAAATACACAAAATTAAAAATAAAACGTTCAAATTAAGACTGGAAATACTTAAATCGATATTAGAAAAATTTCAATCCCCGGCAACGGCGCCAAAAACTTGTTGCGATATTTCCTACACGCAAGTGCACGTCATCGTTTACAAGTAATAAAGTGATAAGTAGAGTATCGTTCCCACGAGGATTGAATCTCTAACTACCGACGTTTTCGTATTCCAATTTTATTTGAACAATCGAAGTTGGGTTTTGGATTAATAACTAAAAGAATTTCTAAAATACTAAGCGGTGAAAACAATATCTTGGATTAAGGAAATCAAATGATGAATACGTCTAGGGTTACGAATCCACCTTAGTTTATCCGAATTTACTCTCGATTATCCGTAATAAATAATTTTCCCAATTTTGAAGGCGGAGATTGCTAATATATTCTACCGCCTCTCCCGAGGTCAATAGATTTATCTAACGGCGACTAACGCACTCTATCCCTAGGTGAATTATCTCGTCGATAGGCAAAAGCATGAAATCTCCTAAAGGCCACGTAGTTTCTATGAGTATATTCCTATCTCACGAATAAAACGGTCCTCACCAATAGTTCCTCACCAAATCTCCTCTCCCGATTCAAGTGAATGATTAAATCAATACAACTATTGGCCGATAATTGCAAGCATTAAACATAATTGGGAAAACTCAATAAAAAGGTAATAAATTGGATAATCTTAATCAATTCGTCAAAACAAAGGTTTCATCAAAACCCTAGATTAGGGCTTTAGCGACATACTAAAAGCGAAAATACGGAATAAATAAACGAAAGCATAAAATTCAAACGCAGATGAAGCTCGGATTCCTCCGTTCTTGACTCCCGCCTTCGCCCTTGAATTCTTCTCGCTTCCTCCTCTTCTCTGTCTCCAAGCTTAAGCTCTCCTAGGTTTAGATTCAATGATTCCAAGATAATTAAATTAGGGTCTTAAGCCCTATTTATAGCTCAGCACCTCCACAAATCGCGTCCGTATTAATCGGTTGAAAATCGGCTTCGAGACGGTCGGGAATCCGCAGACGTACCAAACCCGCTAAGTGTGCCGCGGCTCATCAACTCGTGCCGGCACATCGCCAAAAGTCAATACACAGGCGTAAATACATTCTTCGTGCCGCGGCTCACAGGCCGTGCCGCGGCTCAGTCTGCCTACTCGCCCTTCGGTGGTGTCTTCTGTGCCGCGGCTCGATTCCTTGCGCCGCGGCTCATCGTCCGCTTTGCTGCCCGTTTTGCCTCATTTTAGCTCCCGGACTTCAATTTCCTGTCAATCATACAAAATCAAGGCATTAAAAGCTCATTTAGATGATTTCACTCACCAAAACACTACAAAATAATGATAAATAAGCGTATAAAAATACGCCTAACACAAACATCATGAAACAATCACACATGTGCATAAACGCACAAAAATCCAAGCTTTAACAATTCACCCTCGTGCGACAACACGCAAATCACAACGAGGCGATAAACAGTAAACACCAGTTCACACCTCTCACAGAGGGCTAGTGCAACAAATGCGTGGCAACGCCTCGACGTTCATGCCACCAATTCGACCATACTCGGGAGCAACATCATAACGACAAAGCAAACATCATACATACCCATCCCTCAAACGGGAATGGATATGTTTTAAAAATGAAAACATCCTTTCGAAAATAATTTAGAAAAACGCCGGTTGATCTTGAGTATCACCTTTCAAAAAAAAGTACAAACGTGAAACATCGGTATCGAGACTTTTGAAAACAATTTCGTATTTGATAAAAATGAGGACACTTTCTCTTAGTGAAAAACTTTCAGAAATATTCGACCCTCGGGTCTAAGTAAAAGTGTTTCTAAAACATTGAAAATATCTCAAAACATTTTGGTCCTCGGGATAGAAGAATTTTGAAACATATTGTTGCGCTAGCAGGCGCCTTGAAAATACAATCCATTTAAAAATATGTCTCGAATTTTATTTTCTAAGATACTCAAGGTTTTCAAAGATAATTCAATGGGCTAGAATGCCCAAAAATTTCAGGTAATTACATGGAATGTTATAACGCCGTTGGCCCCACGCCAGAACCCACCAGGCTAAAAACCATTTACAAAAACGCCAAAAAGGCTGATGACGGTAATATTTCAAAAACTTACAAAAGCCGTTTAGAAAATACTAAATACCGTCATAAGAATTTCGCCAAAACGATCAAGGCCATAATGCCACAAACTCGGTTAAGGGAATAGGTTTTCGAAATAAAACTCAGTCGGTAAAATACCGAAAGCCATTACAAAAGAACTCACGCAGCGGATAAAAGAAATACAGTCCAACATGCATAATCCAGCAACATTACTCCTCATATGAACGAAATATGAGAGTCAAATAACCACATATCACTAAATCAAAATCCATAAGAGGATTCCGTCAATTAACTCACAATACCTGTAACTCGCATCAGACGAGGCACAAACACAAAGAAGGGAGACTTACATGCACAGGTCGCACGAAGATGATGATCGCCCACGATACTAATCATGACCAACAAACTCAGACGACGCGTCGCGACACGACTTAGTCAGACAAAATCAGACGAGACAAAAACTCAACAGACACCACTGACCCGATAGCTTAGGTTTCCACAACCTAAGCTCTGATACCATTTATGTAACACCCCCAATCCACTCAGGGATATTACACGCCGTAGACCCTCTCCTCGAGGATCTACCAGGCTGATAACTAAAATCAAACATCTAAACATCGCCTTTAAGGATAAAATGACTCAGTAGACCGATTTGGTCTTTGAATAATAACATACAACTCAATTCCAAACACATACCCACGCAGGGGTCGAAATACAATAAACTCCCGTACAACGGGGAAAAGATACTGCAGCGGAAAAGAAAATACCACTAGACCAATACGACATCAACGGATCCTCGTGTGATTAGTATCGTTCATCTTTCATTATCCTTCGTGCCGACCCTGTGCTATGCTCCAAAACCTGAATGCAAAAATAGACATCCACCCCCCGAATACTCTGGGGTTAGCAAAACTCCACTGTTTTGCTAGTGCAAGTACAAGTGCAAAAATACGAGCCATACAATTCACATTCCACGAATAACAAAAACCAGGGATCCTCAAAGTTCCAAACGTAACGAAAAGCACTTCCCGAGGCATAAGTTTGGTAAAACATTCCAAAACCGAAAGATCACAAATCAAGGGAAACAATTTATAAAACAGTTTAAAATGCCATCGAGAGTTTTAATAGAAAATAATTTAGGATTTACGAATCCTTCTCTTTCCAAAATCAACAGGGGTCACATCCCAAAGGTTTTGTTTTCGCAAATAGAAAACCGACAACAATTCACAGGGTCAGAGCCCAACATCACGTGTCCTCAACGGACATAAAATTAACGAAACATAATCACGCACGCGCATCGCCTAGGACCGGGACGCCACCACAGACATCCCACCCGAGGCCTCGAAGGACCCTCCCGAGCTGGCTAGCGAAACAAATCACACACACGCATCGCCTAGGACCAGGACGCCACCATGAATCCCACCCGAGGCCTCGAAGGACCCTCCCGCGCTGGCTAGCGAAACAAATCGCACACATCTCACGGTTGGATCAATTGCTTGTTGCATCCTGGCCACATGATCACATGCCATGTGCCACCGTAGATTAACTTTGGCGCTCACGGTTGGATCAATCACTTGTTGCATCCTGGCCACATGATCACATGCCATGTGCCACCGTAGTTTTTATTAGGCTCACACGGTTGGACCAATCGCTTGTTGCATCCTGGCCACATGATCACATGCCATGTGCCACCGTAGGCCCCGCCCACATCCATATAATCACACACAACACAATACAACACATATATTCAAACAATTCACCCAGAGGCATCAAACACTTAGCAAAACACCACGTCAAACCACAATGCACCGAAATGAAATAATATACGTACACACGCAATACCAAGTGCAACATAAACACCAAACATATCCATAGAGTTCACATAGTCATTCTCAAACCACACCATTTATAAAACACACGCATTTTGAAAGCAAGCCTTTAACAAGGCTAAACCGAATCTTTGAAAGTGAAATTCAAACGATCAAATAAACACAAGGAGACGATCACTAATTATCATATCCATAAAACAAGAATTATATGGACAAGGTACTTGCCTCAAAATCGGCAGGCAAGTATCCCGACGAACACGGCTCAACCGGAAAGCTTCGAAACGCCCGATGCTTTCGAAAAGGAAAACAACAACGAACGGAAGGGTTCAACTTGGTTTCTTCGCAAGAAAATCGACCCTGACAACATATAATTAATAAATCAATGATCATACAAGGAGGAATAATCGTAGAACGCCCGAAAACCCCTCTACGACATTCTACCGGACACCTTCAAGGCGTCGATCAAGAACTCGACCAAAACAACGAATCGATACGATCCAACCATGGAATAACAAGGTAAATGATATAATACATCTAAATAATCATCAATACATCATAATCCTAAGTTAAATCAGATTAATCGGACGAAAACAACAAAAATACCCAAATTCCCCAAAACTAGATTTCAAGAAATCTAACCTTGATTCGCTCGATCAAAGGATGTTATAGGATGGATGATTGATGATATGAACTCCAAGACTTCATGGATTGATTGTCCAACAACATCTCTCCATGATTCCCACACCTCAAGCCGCGGAAGAGAAGGAAGAGAAGGGGAAAAATGGCGAAAAACCCGACTGCAGAGCCTTATATAGGCTGTCTGCCGGCCGCCTTACGTACGTAACCGGCCATGGCCGAACCCCCTGCCTGGAAATGCCGGCAACGTTACGTACGTAACCGGCCAAGGCTTACGTACGTAACCGGCCTTACATACGTAACTGCCGATCATTAACGGCCGTAACTCGGCGATCGGCTGAGCCCAGTTGCCGGCCATGACTCGGCCGGGGCCAACTCCGACGGCCGAACGACCCGAAACCCGGCGAATACGAATCGAAGATACGGTTACGAAGTACTCGCAAAGACGAATTCGAGCACTAAGAGAACACACGATTCCGACCATCCGAAGGCTCGAAATTCGACAACGGAAAGTAATTACCCCAAACTTTGGGAAATTATGAAAATGGCCCAAAACGACCGAAACTCACGATACGTGATCGAAACACCAAGACAAAGCTCGCAACATGAATAATAACATTAAATGAACTTACAAGAAACTCGAAACAACAGTTTCGGACGAGATTCGCAAGAATCGAACTTAAGTGCGGAAAAGTCGCGAAAAAGCATGGAACTCAACAAAACGACACCGAAACGAGCTCGGATGACAAAAAGTGCAGAATTAATCATTCTCAGAATGACGAAACGGTCATGAGAGAGTCCTCAAAACGGACTTTCTCTGAAAAAAATTACCGGAAATCGAAATTACGGGTATTACATTCTACCCTCCTTAAAAGAAGTTTCGTCCCGAAACTTAAAACAAGTAGGGAGAAGCTATATTCCCGCCAGGAAAACTCGACGAGATACACAAAAATCGAAAACTCGCGCCCGACGGCGAAACGTTGTAAGAAATGCAAAGAGACATACGACGTGAAAACACGCTCCACGACGACCAACACAACGCCACCGATAGAGACACAATAAAACCAACAAGTGACAAGCGTCACCAAACAGATAATACAATCAAGTCGATTATCCGAACAATCGCAAAACACAATGAACGAAAATCAACACGATTGACCAACCTAACGGTACATCAATCAACACGCGAGCCAATCGCTGAACAAATACGGAATTCCACCGCCCAAGGGTTGGAAGATCGAAAACGAGACTAATTTCCCGAACATAAGGAAATTAGGAAGGAGTCTTGAACGTTCAAAAATCACGAAACGAGATCAACAAAAACCGAACAATCAAACGATCGAACCACAACGATCGAGACAATAAAAATCGAACACTCATGTTCGAATCACGAAGAACAATAAAATTCAAACAACAACTCCAAGGTTCACATCTCGACTCGAGACAATATATGATCCGGTGAAAACAACAGGACGTGCATTCACATAAGATCCACCGAAAAGGGAATAGCAATTGAAAAGTCACAACGACAAACGAGTCATCCCGAAACAATACCACACTCGTTCGATCAACAAAAACAAGGGACAAGGCAAGCTCAGAAAACGTTAACGAGCATAAACAAGTCAACGGAGTTGAAAATAAAGCTCAAAATCCGATCCACTTCGAATAGAAGAGTTAATAGAACAAAAGATGTTACTTCCGAACAAGGTTCACAAGAGTCGAACCGAACTTGGAAAAGTCACAGCGATAACCAGAATGACCCAAAACAAGATCACAGCTCGTTCGAACGATGAAACCGAAATACAGAACAAGTTCAGAAAATATCAACGAACACGAGCGAGTCGATAGACCTGAGAAAGAGGAAATGCAGAAGCCCAAAAACAATACGGGTATCACATTCGACCTCTTATAAAAGATATGTCGTCCCCGCAACTCACAACAACGGGAACAAGGTGACAACACAAAAAGCAACCGACAGAAAAATCTCCCATGGGCCTCTCAGAGCCGATCCTGATATCTGTACTGAAGTTTGCGCCCCAAAAGCCTCGGAACCCAACTCGCAAAACTGGATCCTGTGTCTCTCGGGTCCACACTTGAAAAGTGTCACTGACGAGAAGGACAATTTGCACGTACATGCCCCCGGCACAATACGTTCTAAATGCCTCGGCTCGGCATATCGAAAATACAGATGCTAGATACAATGGAACATAACATCACAAAACAACAAACCGGAGATGCCAACTTGGCATAACAAAGAATCATAACGCATATCATATACAAAGATTACAATCGTAAAGTAATACACACATAAACACTACAGCAACGACGGTATCGTTCGGCGACCTCAACGGCCCAAACGATAACCAGCACATAATTACAAACATCATGAAACAATCACACATGTGCATAAACGCACAAAAATCCAAGCTTTAACAATTCACACTCGTGCGACAACACGCAAATCACCACGAGGCGATAAATAGTAAACACGAGTTCACACCTCTCACAGAGGGCTAGTGCAACAAATACGTGGCAACGCCTCGACGTTCATGCCACCAATTCGACCATACTCTGGAGCAACATCATAACGACAAAGCAAACATCATACATACATACCCAGCCCTCAAACGGGAATGGATAGATTTTAAAAATGAAAACATCCTTTCGAAAATAATTTTGAAAAACGCCGGTTGATCTTGAGTATCACCTTTCAAAAAAAGTACAAATGTGAAACATCGTTATCGAGACTTTTGAAAACCATTTCGCATTTAATAAAAATGAGGACACTTTCTCTTAGTGAAAAAATTTCAGAAATATTCGACCCTCGGGTCTAAGTAAAAGTGTTTCTAAAACATTGAAAATATCTCAAAACATTTTGGTCCTCGGGGTAGAAGAATTTTGAAACATATTGTTGCGCTAGCAGGCGCCTTGAAAATACAATCCATCTAAAAATACGTCTCGAATTTTATTTTCTAAGATACTCAAGGTTTTCAAAGATAATTCAATGGGCTAGAATGCCCAAAAATTTCAGGTAATTACATGGAATGTTATAACGCCGTGGGCCCCACGCCAGAACCCACCAGGCTAAAAACCATTTACAAAAACGCTAAAAAGGCTGATGACGGTAATATTTCAAAAACTTACAAAGGCCATTTAGAAAATACTAAATACCGTCATAAGAATTTCGCCAAAACGATCAAGGCCATAATGCCACAAACTCGGTTAAGGGAATCGGTTTTCGAAATAAAACTCAGTCGGTAAAATACCGAAAGCCATTACAAAAGAACTCACGCAGCGGATAAAAGAAATACAGTCCAACATGCACAATCCAGCAACATTACTCCTCATATCAACAAATTATGAGAGTCAAATAACCACATATCACTAAATCAAAATCCATAAGAGGATTCCGTCAATTAACTCATAATACCTGTAACTCGCATCAGACGAGGCACAAACACAAAGAAGGGAGACTTACATCCACAGGTCGTACGAAGATGATGATCGCCCACGATACTAATCATGACCAACAAACTCAGACGACGCGTCGCGACACGACTTAGTCAGACAAAATTAGACGAGGCAAAAACTCAACAGACACCACTGACCCGACAGCCTAGGTTTCCACAACCTAAGCTCTGATACCATTTATGTAACACCCCCAATCCACTCACGGATATTACACGCCGTAGACCCTCTCCTCGAGGATCTACCATTCTGATAACTAAAATCAAACATCTAAACATCGCCTTTAAGGCTAAAATGACTCAGTAGACCGATTTGGTCTTTCAATAATAACATACAACTCAATTCCAAATATATACCCACGCAGGGGTCGAAATACAATAAACTCCCGTACAACGGGGAAAAGATACTGCAGCGGAAAAGAAAATACCACAAGACCAATACGACATCAACGGATCCTCGTGTGATTAGTATCGTTCATCTTTCATCATCCTTCGTGCCGACCCTGTGCTATGCTCCAAAACCTGAATGCAAAAATAGACATCCACCCCCTGAATACTCGGGGGTTAGCAAAACTCCACTGTTTTGCTAGTGCAAGTACAAGTGCAAAAATACGAGCCATACAATTCACATTCCACGAATAACAAAAACCAGGGATCCTCAAAGTTCCAAATGTAACAAAAAGCACTTCCCGAGGCATAAGTTTGGTAAAACATTCCAAAACCGAAAGATCACAAATCAAGGGAAACAATTTATAAAACAGTTTAAAATGCCATCGAGAGTTTTAATAGAAAACAATTTAGGATTTCCGAATCCTTCTCTTTCCAAAATCAACAGGGGTCACAGCCCAAAGGTTTTGTTTTCGCAAATAGAAAACCGACAACAATTCACAGGGCCAGAGCCCAACATCACGTGTCCTCAACGGACATAAAATCAACGAAACATAATCACGCATGCGCATCGCCTAGGACCGGGACGCCACCACAGACATCCCACCCGAGGCCTCGAAGGACCCTCCCGAGCTGGCTAGCAAAACAAATCACACACACGCATCGCCTAGGACCAGGACGCCACCATGAATCCCACCCGAGGCCTCGAAGGACCCTCCCGATCTGGCTAGCGAAACAAATCACACATCTCACGGTTGGATCAATCGCTTGTTGCATCCTGGCCACATGATCACATGCCATGTGCCACCGTAGATTAACTTTGGCGCTCACGGTTGGATCAATCACTTGTTGCATCCTGGCCACATGATCACATGCCATGTGCCACCGTAGTTTTTATTAGGCTCTCACGGTTGGACCAATCGCTTGTTGCATCCTGGTCACATGATCGCATGCCATGTGCCACCGTAGGCCCCGCCCACATCCATACATTCACACACAGCACAATACAACACATATATTCAAACAATTCACCCAGAGGCATCAAACACTTAGCAAAACACCACGTCAAACCACAATGCACCGAAATAAAATAATATACGTACACACGCAATACCAAGTGCAACATCAACACCAAACATATCCATAGAGTTCACATAGTCATTCTCAAACCACACCATTCACAAAACACACGCATTTTGAAAGCAAGCCTTTAACAAGGCTAAACCGAATCTTTGAAAGTGAAATTCAAACGATCAAATAAACACAAGGAGACGATCACTAATTATCATATCTATAAAACAAGAATTATATGGACAAGGTACTTGCCTCAAAATCGGCACGGAAGTATCCCGACGAACACGGCTCAACCGGAAAGCTTCGAAACGCCTCATGCTTTCGAAAAGGAAAACGACAACGAACGGAAGGGTTCAACTTGGTTTCTTCGAAAGAAACTCGACCCTAACAACATATAATTAATAAATCAATGATCATACAAGGAGGAATAATCGTAGAACGCCCGAAAACCCCTCTACGACATTCTACCGGACACCTTCAAGGCGTCGATCAAGAACTCGACCAAAACAACGAATCGATACGATCCAACCATGGAATAACAAGGTAAATGATATAATAAATCTAAATAATCATCAATCCATCATAATACTAAGTTAAATAGGATTAATCGGACGAAAACAACCAAAATACCCAAATTCCCCAAAACTAGATTTCTAGAAATCTAACCTTGATTCGCTCGATCAAAGGATGTTATAGGATGGATGATTGATGATATGAACTCCAAGACTTCATGGATTGATTGTCCAACAATATCTCTCCATGATTCCCACACCTCAAGCCGCGGAAGAGAAGGAAGAGAAGGGGAAAAATGGCAAAAAACCCGACTGCAGGGCCTTATATAGGCTGTCTGCCGGCTGCCTTACGTACGTAACCGGCCATGGCTTACGACGAATCGCCATGGCGAACCCCGCCGAAATGCGGCGGCGTTACGTGCGTAACCGGTCAAGGCTTACGTGCGTAACCGCCTTACGACGTAATCGCCGATCATTAACGGCCGAACTCGCCGGCTTACCGGCCTGACGCCGGCCATGACTCGGCCGGGGCCAACTCCGACGGCCCGAACGACCCCGAAACCCGAACCTGAATACGAATCGAAGATACGATTACGAATTACTCGCAAATACGAATTCGAGCACTAAGAGAACACACGATTCCGACCATCCGAAGGCTCGAAATTCGACAACGGAAAGTAATTACCCCAAACTTTGGGAAATTACGAAAATGGCCCAAAACGCCCGAAAATCACGATACGTGATCGAAGCACCAAGAAAAAGCTCGCAACATGAATAATAACATTAAATGAACTTACGAGAAACTCGAAACAACAGTTTCGAACGAGATTCGCAAGAATCGAACTTAAGTGCGGAAAAGTCGCCAAAAAGCATGGAACTCAACAAAACGACACCGAAACGAGCTCGGATGACAAAAAGTGCAGAATTAATCATTCTCAGAATGACGAAACGCTCATGAGAGAGTCGTCAAAACGGACTTTCTCTGAAAAAAAGAAATTACCGGAAATCGAAATTACGGGTATTACAGTTACAGAAGATGGTATCGGAGCTTGAGTTTTGTGAAATGTAGCAGTACCCACTAGTTTATTTCTGAAATAAATTTTGCAGGAACCATCACCAATGAAAAATGAAAAGCCTTTTCGGTCCATGACCGGAATGGATCTGATGTTTTGTGCCCTTGGGCAAAACAAGTACATCTTCTAAAGTAAAAAAAGCCGGATTCTAAACCCAAAAGAAGTGATCCTATGTCGGTCGCCTCGACACTATGCCCACTTCCGACTGTGATCATAACTTCTCGAGCTCCAAGCTTCCTACTTTGTTCCAGATCCTGATTCACGGTACAAATATGAGAACTAGCACCAGAATCCAGTATCCAGGAAGTAGAAAATACAGTAGCAGAACGATTTGTTTCCAAAACTAAAAGTTTTGTACCTGAAGTGCCATGAAGAATCGGACAGTCTCTAGCCCAGTGGCCTAGCTCACCGCACTTGAGACAAGCATCCTTCTTCCTCTTGTTCTTCAGAACCGTTGGGGCCTTGCCCTTACCCTTGAGGTCCTTAACTTGTGGTCCAGTCTGCTTCTTGGTCTTTTTCTTCTTATAGACTTTCGAGGTCGAGAAGAAATCACAAGGGCAGACTCTTTCATCCTCGGAGTCTTCATTTGATACTGAGCGGTCACGAGTTTGTTCATCAGCCCCGCTAAGTTATATGCAATCTCATTGCAGTTGAAGTTCATAACAAACTGTGAGAAGGAATCAGGGAGAGACTGTAGGATAAGGTCGGTTTGGAGAGAAGTATCCATTTTAAAATCAAGAGCCTCCAATCTCTCGATCATGGATATCATTTTGAGGACGTGTTCCCCAACCTTCTCACCTTCCTTCATCCTTGCACCGAACAGTTGCTTGGATATCTCATATCTAGCAGTTCTGCTGTGCTCACCATAAAGCTCGATTAAGTGAGATAGAATCTGCCTAGCAGAAGTCATTTTCTCATGAGCTCTCTGAAGCTCATTAGACATGGGAGCCATCATATAAGCACAGACTTTCACGTCATCCTTAACCCACTTTTCGTGGTTTTCAATCTCTTCCTGATTGGCTCGGGTCCGCACAGGAGGCGCCGGAATGTCCGTCTCCAAGATGTATCCCAGTGCCTCTCTCTACTACAAAAATAGGCAAAGAGACCCGTCCAAATAAGCCTAAGAGACCGCCTCTGGACGGGTCTCTATCTCAGCGGTCTCTTTGTTAAAGAGACCGCCTCATGGGGGGGTCTGTTTTCGAGATATAAGAGACCTGATATCTAAGAAATCAGGTCTGTTATGCAAGTGGGAGGAAACTAATTTAAACGGGTAAGAGACCTGTTATCTGAGATATGAGGTCTCTTTGATTTTTTTAATATTTTTTTTGTCTAGCCTAAGAGAGCTCATTTTACACCTACCGCGTCTCTTTGATTTTTTTAATATTTTTTTGTCTAGCCTAAGAGAGCCCATTCCACACCTAACGGGTCTCTTTGATTTTTTTAGTATTTTTTTGTCTAACCTAAGAGAGCCCATTTTACACCTAATGGGTCTCTTTGATTTTTTTAATATTTTTATTTTAAAACCTGAGAGGCCGGTTTTTATACATAACGGGTCTCTTTGATTGTTTAAATATTTTTTTTGTATAACCTAAGAGATCCGATTTCATGCTCACCGGGTCTCTTTATTTATTTTTAATATTTCCAATCATGAAACTGAGAGAGCTGATTTCATATCTAAGGGGTCTCTTTGATTTTTTTAATATTCTGAGTGACCCGATTTCAAGTTTAACAGGTCTCTTTATCATATTTTTTTAAAAAAAAAACATAATAATCCTGCTCGTACCAAAAATATAAAACACAAAACAACACTCACCATTACATAAAAACATCATAAACCTACTCGTTCCCGAAAACATAAAACAACACAAAACAACACTATAATGATATCTTTAAATCTATTGCAATCTCCAAAAACGTAATACCATTACATCTATTGCAATATCCAAATAGAAAAACGAAAAAATAATACCCCGAAGTCTAATCATTCAGAATAATTGGGACTAAAATTCATTGAGTAACTTGCATACCATCATCTTTGTTTTTTTCGTCCGCTTCATTCTCTTGCTTGAGCAAATATTCAGCCCAAATATCTCTAACCTCATCAATTTTTTCCGATGAGTAAGTTTCTCAGTAAAAAACTGTAAGATAATAATCAATAATCATGTTAACGTAATAATATCGCTAAAACAACTAACGATGCAAAATAATACCTACAACACCACAAGATCTGGTTTGGTACTTGGTTGATTACATGGAGTTAAACTAAAATTCTCTCCAAATCCAGTTTTTAGACAAATTTTCGCCATACATTTTAACTAAACATGGATGATTCTAACCCAAATCTCTGAACAAATCAACTTCAAGCTACCAAGTGATTAATTGCAACCTGATAACAATTTAACCAAAAAAAAAAGGTATCCAAATATGGAATTGAACTCCAGTTTGCGAAATTTTACATATTACATATTCTAGTATAAGGCCTATCAAAACAGCTTGTCAGTTTTGTCAAAATAGCTTCACGAAGTGGTAGAAATTATTAGAAGAAAATCACACTTTTTGATGACTAGTATCATCCATTCAGGAACACTCGAGACCAAAAATCTAAAAACAAAACCGTAATTACGTTGAACTTCTACATTAGTTTTTAAAATTATCCAGGCCTACTTCATACAGGCCCTTAGCAATAACATCCATAAGATATTACAATCTACACCATAAGTAATTGTATTTAACAACAATAAGGTGAAGCAACTAATTAAGTAAAAATAGAAATAACTAAGACTAAGCTTAAATGAAGTTTACACAGAATCAGGTCTGTTATGCAGAATTATGAAATTTACACAGACTTTACACAGAATTTACACAAAACTCATTCACACCAATCATGAAATTTACTCAGAATCCCATTTCCAATAATCACTCATTCACATCAATCAAGAAATTTACATGATGTGCGGTATAAAACTGATACCTGGTCGGAGATCCATAATACTCTTTTTTCTAAAATCTCGAGCATATAACGGCACACATAGTATCCATAGAACTTGTTGTTTTGAGGTTGACAAGGACACTAAAACATACAGAATTAAGAAAATACAAACCATTCAACACTTATGTTATTGCATTAATGAAGTACATAAGCATTGTATACATGGTTGTCACGTCGCTCGACTAGTCGCAACTAGTCGAGCAATCGAGCTAGAGAAGCCGACGTGGAACCCTAACTTGCTTTTGGGAGTCTTTCGAGCAACTGGGGCTCGACTGGATTGGGTCGACTAGGCGACCCAGTCGCCGGACTAGTGCAGAATTTAAAAAAAAAAACCACACAGAAATTAAAAAAAAAACACACACACAATACACACACACACACAGAGTACAGTTGAGACAGTTGAGAGCACACACACAATATATATATATATATATATATATATATATATATATATATATATTTTATAGCTTGCCGGAGTCTCCGTCCGACTTGACTTACCGACGTAACAACCATGATTGTATATATAGATATGAACGAGTTTTAGAATCCAAATAACCTGTGGTTGCTTCCACCCAATTCTTGGATTCTTTTTTATTTTCCTGACATCTTTTCGATTGGTAATGCTAAATTTTATAATTCCCCTGCATAAATTGTAATACAGTTAATAGGAATGAAAATATTGCTTGTTAGGAAAACAACCAAAAAAAAATTTATTAATGTAATCCAGTATATACTCATTGATGACTGTTTTAGCGAACTCAGGGATCTCCTTTCCTACTCCAACTGGATCCAACCAATACACTAATCCATTCCAAGGACTAATAATTGCTAACATCCAATGCTGACTATACACAAAAAAAAAAGAGATGATAATAACCTATCAATTAACAAAACTCCATCATGACCAACAATTAACAAAAATCAGCACATGGACACTAAATTGAGTACCAAACTTATTTAATACACGTGGAAATAGCTTTTATATAACTGATCATTGCAAAGAGTTGGACAAGTTGACAAATCTGTAAAATTGTTTAAGAAGAATCTTGCTTTGTCAAACTTAAGAATCTGTTCAAGAATTTAATCGGTAATCTTAACTTGTCACAAAATATTGTTACAAAAATAAGTGAATATCAAAAGTTTTAGGTATCATTGATTGCACTTACTTCTCATTGTAAGGTGCAAAGAATAGTTGATATAAACACTATTTTCTATAAAAGTTACATGAATAACTTGTCTGGGTAGAGAACCTTATTACCATACGTAAGCATTAACTGAAGCCATCGCCCACATACGACCATTTCTCACCAATTCTGCAACTGAGAGGAAATACTTTTCACAACAGGATGGTATTCTGTGTGAAGATGTCTCTTTGCTATCTCTGAACCAATTTGCCCAAGCCACTCATCGTACAACCATTTGATTCGAGGATTTTCAGAAGGTTCGGACACCAATACCTGCAAAAGTTGGAATGAACATAAGCGATCGCAGCATTTATTATAGAACATGTACCTTACTTGGTGTATTTATCAAGAGGCTAAGAGTGTCAATTAAGACTTACATTTTCCGAATATGATGTTTCCAACAACTGAATTAAATCTTTAGCAGATTGCCCTGGTTTGGGCTTGATTTGACCTCCACCATTGAGGCATCCTGTAAAAAGGTGCAAATATGACAAATGGCGAATGATTCAGGGAGCAACAAATCATTATATATATATATATATATATATATATATATATATATATATATATTCGAAAAGAAATTTCACCTGAAGGGCATGCCATAATCTCCAAATAATGATATTCACACTTTCCAGATTTTATTTTTGTAACAATGTTACGCAGGTTCCTGAATCCATAACACTCTGCAAATCTCAACACAATTTTACCATCAACCTGCATAGCAAGAAGTGAGTATGTATCTCTTAGAGAACACATTAAAGATGATTCTTAAGCAAAGATATTATATGCAGACCCAAATAATTGTGCTTCTTCTGTCAAGGCTGTGAGAAAAGCAAACCGTAAAACACAAAACCTCATCTCCAAATTATTAGGAAGCGTCACGTTCTGATAAGATGACACATAGTATGCAATGGTCAAACTAGACCATTTCCAAGACAATACAATGTTCCGTAAGGAGGAGAGATCGGACTTACTTCAAGAGTCACTTCACGAAAATCTGCATTCCTTATCGCCTTAAACTCAAGAGGACCTTCAATTTCCTTCTCAAAAAGCATTTTTGCAGCATATTGGAATATTGTGTCAGCATATCCTCCAGTATCTTTTATTCTTTCATTGCTTCATGCAAACGGGTTTTTTCCGGTTTCCATCTTTCCATTCACATCTAAAATTTTCACAATATCCAGACATCCTTTTATTATACGGCCTGGAAGTATGACGCCAGACAGAATGAATTCCAAAGCATCCTATGCAGAACAATAAAACTCATTTAAGTAGAAAACTAGCCACCGAGAACAAGCCCACTAATTACTTAAATAAACATATTCAAATAAAATAAATTAAAACAAGAAGATGAAAGCAGAAGTAGAATTTTCTGTGTGCATTATTTCTGACCAGTTGTCTGACACAAGACGAACACTTATCATTATAAACACGAACAAAAAACATGATAATTTTTAGAAACTAAAGGAAAATCATTAAACAAAATGTAACAAAAAAGCTGAAAAAATGTCAGGTTTGGTAATTGGAATAGAAGTCTTCTGCATGTTAAATATAAACATAAATAAGAGACAGTTACTTCGATACGTTACAAAAAATCTTTTATTTAACTGGATCACATAACAAAATGAGCCAAAACTAAACAAAAAAATGATTTTGTAATGAAAATCCAGATCTCATATGCACAGAAAATGCAGGAAATACATATAAAAAAAATATCCTTGAGAAGAACGTTGGTGCACCTGGCAGATTTCTGGCAGTTTCTTAAGGTATCGGCTATTCAATGCCGCAACCTTAGGTTCAACATATCCTACAAAAAACATCACATGAAAATATCAAAAATCGATAAATGAAATTCTAAAAATGAAACTAAAACTGAGATAATAAAACAAAAATGGTTGTCAAGAAATAAATCAATTACCTGTAAAGAAGAGAAAAATCAACATTAAATTACATGATATCATAGACCTAAAGTTGCAACTCTTGACAAGAATTATGGGAAGTGGCAACGGATATAGGTGTTGACAAAATTATTCTAAAACAAAAATCGGCAACCTAATACCCAATCAACTAAACAACATCGAACGAAAAATAGGAAATATAACTACTAAAAAACTCGTATCACTGGTGATGGGGTGGCCAGGTGGGTAATGCATCGGTCGGCCTACCGGACTGAGGTCGGTCTGCTGGAATGAGGTCAGCAGGATATTTTCCCTAGCTAGTCGAGGAGTGATGAAGAAGAAAGTTATACAACAGACGGACGGTTAATTAAGAAGAAAGTAAGTAAGAAATAAAAGGGCTTCCTGTATTTTTTAATTCAAATTTCGATGTCGAAATTTAACACATGAAAGTAACACTATGTAAAACAGTTTTCTGTTGCACCATTATTATGATCATAAACACAGAATAAAATCATAAATTAAAAATAATATAATTTGTTGAAAAAAAATATCATTATACAGACGAAACTGTAAGAACACATGCATCCTCCAACAGAAACACACACAGTAAGGCCTGAAATATAAATTGGGGTTTATTATTAATTTATAGCAAAATCCCCCAAAATCTCGTAAAATACCGCATTGAAGAAGTAAAAAATTCCCAATATTTCCGAATTCAACAACATAAAATGGAAAAAGAGAAACAACTCGCACATCAATAGAACCGAAAATCAACTAATTATTTTATTAATTGAGAAAAAAATAAGAAAAAATGAAAACGAACACAGAACGTCATACACACGTTAACAAAGCGTAATAAAAAAAACATACAAAAAAATGACTTTCAAACATGCGGACATAAGAAATCACAGCGCAGCGATGAAGAAGGTTTTTTTTTTGCTAAATATGATAACCTTTGATAATCACAGTGTAATACCCGGTTGTAATTCATTCATTTTCATTCAGTAATTATCAGTCTGTATTTGTCACTCAGTGTATTTTCACTCAACTATAATCATTCATCAATCATGTTCATTCACCGTGTTCACCGTTCGTAAAACTTCGAGTCATGCCGAGTCGCTGTCGGCCGGGTCGCTATCGGAAGGCCCTCAGCGCCGCGACCGTGTCAATCCGGACACGGTCGAGTCATCAAGCTGCCAATCGGCGGTATGCGACACGACCGTGCCGATCGGGCACGGCCGTGTCCGCAGCGCCAACCCCTATAAATTCATTTTTTCATCATTTCACCCATTTTTCTGCATTTTCTTCACCTTCAACCGAGAGATAAGGCTTGAGGAGGGTTTTTCCTTCACAAATCATTTGGGTGTTTGATTTTCTTCATCTCCTTTCGATCGTGAAGCCCGGATAATCAATCTAACGCGTATTCTTCGGGTTAAAGCACTTGGATCATCAAGAGGTAATTCCTTCAACACTTTGGACTTCGATTTTGTGTTGAAATAGGATGTTTTGGACGTTATAATCATGATATATGAAGGGATATGTATATGATTATGAGTTTGTATAAGGATTCATTGGATTATTGAGGAATTATTCGAGAACACCTTGAAAATCGAGTTGGAATTGGGGATTTTCGACTAATTGTTGTTATAATCACGTTTTTGGATATTCATAACGGATTATTGATCGTTTTGGAGATGTTTTGTTGGTTTGAAACACTTCTTGGGGGTTTGATATTGGTATATTAAGGTTTGATTGTAAACAATCGGAGTTTGGATACAACGTGTTTGATTTAATGCCTCTATGGACTTAGTTTAATCGTATCGACGTTCGAGTTCGTTATATTCGTGTTTGATTCATATATTAAGCGAATTGTTGGTGCTTGTGTAATTCAAGGTTGTTCGAGTGGCGGTATTCCCTATTAAGGGCGTTGTTCGTGGAAGGACTTCCTCGCCTTCGGTTTGAGGCAAGTTTTATACTTGTACTAGTCATTGAGCTAATGTCATCATGTATGTGTATAGATGTGTTGTATCATTCCGAGACTTAGTCTCTTCATGAATTCATTGATATCAAGAGATCGTTCGATACGATACCTTAGGAAATTTTGCCAAACGTCATTGTTGTTCGTTAACGGCCGATTCAAGGCATTGTAATACTCATTATTAATGTCATTGTCGATAGCCGGTTCGCGGTATCGATGTATCGATTGTTGTTCATATAGATGTCAATCTAAAACATCGTTGAAATCATTGTTATTCCTGTTGGAATTGTCATTAAAACTGTATTGGCCGATTAAAGGCATTAGCGTATTCATTTTTCATCTTCGACGTCGGTAACCGATTAAAGGTGCCGAGGTATCCTTCATATCATTGTTATCGATTGGCCGTTCTCAGGCAAATCGAAATGTTCAATCATTCATTATATCATTATTATCAATTGACCTTTCTAAGGCAAATCGAGATATTCAATCATTCATCATATTACTCTTATCGATTTGCCGTTCTAAGGTAATCGAAACACTCAATCATTCATGGAATCATCCGCTGTATCATTATTATCTTGTTGGCCGACTCAAGGTAGCACACTATCATTCTCACGAATTCGGTAATCTACGAATCGTTGTCATTTGTGATTTATTATATTTTTGGAGGCTAGTCTCGGCTAATGCTTATCATGGGTAAGTTTGGGGCTTGAACCTTCGCGGTTGGCTTCCCAACACCTACAACTTAGTAGGTCACGGTCGCGTTTATGACCTTATGGGTAAGCTTGGGGCTTGAACCTTCGCGGTTGGCTTCCCAACACCTACAACTTAGTAGGTCACGGTCGCGTTTATGACCTTATGGGTAAGCTTGGGGCTTGAACCTTCGCGGTTGGCTTCCCAACACCTACAACTTAGTAGGTCACGGTCGCGTTTATGACCTTATGGGTAAGTTTGGGGCTTGGACCTCCGCGGTTGGCTTCCCAACACCTACAACTCAGTAGGTCACGGTCGTGGTTACGACCTTATTAGCCCTCATTAATTATAGCTTCGGGCTATTCCGGTTTCATGTGAATGTGATATTTGACTTGGTGAGTGGCTTCGTGCCTTTGTGATTGTCTTGATAATTTCATTGGGGCCTTCGGGCATTGTGATTCATGTTTAATTCAGTTCTTGATGGATTCATGTTGTGTAATTCATTGCGATATTCTGAGATTTTGATTCGCCGTTGGGCATTTATGTTCTAACCTGTCGAACAGGTATTAATAGTATGCCGTGGGCATAGTATTTCACGAATGCTCGGTTATTACATTGGTTTGTGAGCATCTCGTACTATTATTATCATTGTACCGTTTCTTTGTGGCTTTGGTTGCATATCATGTTATACATGTATTTGATGTTCATTATCTGGATGATCGACCCCGTGGGCGGAACATGTTTTCATGTTTTAGGTGCTTGCGAGGAGAGAGTTGAGACACAGGGGCATGACGTTGGCGACGAGGCATTCGAGCGATACTAGTCCGAGTTGTTCATTGTTGGTCAGTCAGTTGGAGTGTACTCCGGTCTTGTCAGTTGTTGTCGTGTTGTATTACCCGAACAGATGTTCGTGGATGCTGTTGTATTTCATTCTGGCCATGTAGGCCACTTTTGTCGTTGAAATTCCTTATCGGAATATTGTGTCGGATATCATGGTTGGGACTATGATTTTCCCTTGTTGTTTAATTTAATGTATTATAGTCACGTTTGTCTGGTGGATCTCCTGGTGTGGGGTCCACGGCACTGTAATAACCCAATAGGATTTGGGGGTGTTACAGAAATGGTATCAGAGCTTGGGTTGTGTAATACCCTGAGATGTGAGTTATGTGTTCCTACCGTCGCGGTAGTAGTGGGATTGTCAGGTTATGACAATCTAGTCAGTCAGGTTTTGTGAGTCGTAATATTAGTGCGACTGCACGAGTCATTCATTCGTCGAGTCGTCGTCAGTAAAGACTAGTATCGCGAGACCTCGAAGCTTCGTATGACCTGTGTAAGGACTCGATTCTCTTTATGTTCATACATTCATCATGTCATTAATTGTTCGTGCCTTGTTGAAACCTATATGTGATATTAGTGTTATGATTGATTCATGACTAATTGTTTTGGGACACGTGTGGCTTATGTAAGCATTAAGGATCAACTCATTCATCGGTTAATAATCCTCAATCGTCATGCTGATCTTGTCGATTATGTTAATTCCTTCATTACTCAATCAATATCATTACTCGACCAATTCATCACTCGATAATTCATTCATTACTCACCAATATCATTACTCACCAATTCATCACTCGGTTAATTCATTCATCATTGATCGATATCAATTACTCATTGCTTCGTTCATCACTCAATTAACCTCACCGTTCACCTAATTCATTCATCACTCAATTAATCTCATCGTTTAGCTAATTCACTCGTCGCTCACCAATCTCATTGCTCGATTAAATCATTCCTCATTCAATAATCTCATTGTTCGATTACTTCATTAATCATTCACCCATCTCACGGTTCGATTGTTGATCTTGAGGATCGAATTTTCAACCTTGTTAACTTGTTCAAGGTAATCATTTCAGAATTTCATCGAGCAATCATGTTACCTCATTTAATGTTTCATACGGTCTTATCATACTCTGACATAATGTCGATGATCATTTCATTAAATCATTAATGCATTCATTGTGTTAGAGCGTGTATGCTCATTATTGTCACTCTGTAACGTAATCATAATGCGATATTCATGCGGAATCTATAATCATCATGTGACTTTCCTACTTCAAGATGGATAGAGCCGCCGAGGACGCAGGGGAAGAGGCCGCGGTGCGGGCCGGAACCCGGGATCTCGTATGCATGCCCACACGAATGCGAGGGATATCATTAATTCATCAAATAGCGAGGCTACTCATTCATCAGCGGATAATCATTCACTGTCAGGGAGTCGTACCCGAGAGGCATCTCACTCGGAAGGTGTCCGGGTTGATCCATTCATATTTATGCAGGCATGATGGCCCAGATGACTCGGATGACGCGGATAGTGGAGACCATGCACCTCGATGGTTCGTGGTCCACCGCACAGGATGCAGTGCCATTTCATGGACAGACCGGAGGAGTGAATCGATTGTTAACGATATCTCTCGCCGATGCCGCCTACTTTTGAGGGTTCGTGGAACCGGTGATATTGTTCATTGGCTCGAGCATTTTGATAAACTCTTCGACATGGTTCAGTGTCCGGAGGAGAGTAAAGTGGCGGTAGCGGCTTACTACTTGAGTAAGGGTGCTTATTCTTGGTGGCTTTCTGTGAAACCCACCGATCGCGATTGTGGTTGGAGTGAGTTCAAGACCCTCATGTTAGAGAGATATTATCCGGCTCCACTTCGTGAAGCCAAGTTGTCAGAGGTTTTGAACCCCGAACCCGTCGAGGACGAGGGTGTTATTGCCATTGCTGAGAAGTTTCAGGGACTACTTCAGTTTGCTTCGTCAGTTATCCGTACTGAGGCGGATAAGATCAAATATTTTAGCAAGAGGCTAAATCCGCAGTTGAGGATGCAGCTGTTCAATCACAATTGTAATTCACTTAGTGAGTTCATTGGGAAGGCTCTTGGAGCAGAGCTTTTGATCAAGGAGCTTACTCAGAAGCATCTTTCAGTTTCTTCGGGTGAGAGGACTAGAATGCCGGCTCGTTCAGAGGGACATCGGACCCGTCATCCAAGAAGTCATTTTCTAGTCGTCTTCGTGCGGAGGAGCGTCCTCTTCTAAGGCCACGAGTTCGACCGTTGTTTGCTTTAACGTGATGTAATAGGACATCGCAGCACCGGTGTTCAATGCAGCCGTTATTTGTTTTCGGTGTGGGCGCGGGACACCTTCGTAAATCTTGCGGGAGTTCTAGTGCCGGTAGATCTCGAGAGAGCTCAAGGGCCTCGAGGACCTTGTTACTCCACTCGTGCTTCATTCAAGGGGTCCTATCGGGCTTCGAGAGCCCGAGGTAAGGACATTCATCTCCGATTTCGAGCAAGTTAATTCTTGTTCGAATAGGATAATCATTCATTTCATTGTCGTTCATTCATTCACTTAAGTCATTCATCATATATCAATCATGTTGAGACTTGTCATCATGAAATTAATCATTTAATTCACGAGGAACAACGGTTCCAATAATTTCACTTGAGCTATCACTCATGACGTTATTAATTCACCGTGGTGAGCCATTCTTAATCTGGTCGGATTTATAGTCAATTATCATTCATCATTCATTTTAGTCACTTTCATTCTCGTGACCTTCTGAGATCATAGTTAGCGGCGAGTTCATCGTCGGATATACCTCTAATCGTTGAGGTACCAAGTCGAGGTATTTTCCGTTTTGGAAGACGGGGGAAGTCGAGTCTGAGATTCATTGGACCGTTTGAAAATTTGGATCGAGTAGGCGAGTTAGCTTATCGATTGGCTTTGCCTCCGGCATTGAGCCGAATTCATAATGTGCTTCACGTCTCTCAGTTGCGGAAGTATGTTGCCGACCCGAGTCACATACTTCAGTTCGACAAAATCGAAATCGCGGATGATCATTCGTACGAGAAGCGTCCGGTACGAGTGTTGGAGCGGCGAATCAAACAGTGGAGAAATAAGTCGATTCCTTTGGTCAAGATTCAGTGGTCTAGACTCGGAGTCAAAAAGGCTACTTGGGAACCGAGGATAGTATGCGAGAGAGTTATCCCGAGTTGTTTGACCCTTAGTTTCGGGGACGAAACTCTTTTAAGGGGGGGTGTATGTAATACCCGGTTGTAATTCATTCATTTTCATTCAGTAATTATCAGTCTGTATTTGTCACTCAGTGTATTTTCACTCAACTATAATCATTCATCAATCATGTTCATTCACCGTGTTCACCGTTCGTAAAACTTCGAGTCATGCCGAGTCGCTGTCGGCCGGGTCGCTATCGGAAGGCCCTCAGCGCCGCGACCGTGTCAATCCGGACACGGTCGAGTCACTGTCGGCCAACTGTCGGCCAGCTGTGCGACACGACCGTGCCGATCGGCACGGGCCGTGTCCGGCAGGCAGTCAACCCCCTATAAATTCATTTTTTCATCATTTCAGCCCATTTTTCTGCATTTTCTTCACCTTCAACCGAGAGATAAGGCTTGAGGGAGGGTTTTTCCTTCACAAATCATTTGGGTGTTTGATTTTCTTCATCTCCTTTCGATCGTGAAGCCCGGATAATCAATCTAACGCGTATTCTTCGGGTTAAAGCACTTGGATCATCAAGAGGTAATTCCTTCAACACTTTGGACTTCGATTTTGTGTTGAAATAGGATGTTTTGGACGTTATAATCATGATATATGAAGGGATATGTATATGATTATGAGTTTGTATAAGGATTCATTGGATTATTGAGGAATTATTCGAGAACACCTTGAAAATCGAGTTGGAATTGGGGATTTTCGACTAATTGTTGTTATAATCACGTTTTTGGATATTCATAACGGATTATTGATCGTTTTGGAGATGTTTTGTTGGTTTGAAACACTTCTTGGGGGTTTGATATTGGTATATTAAGGTTTGATTGTAAACAATCGGAGTTTGGATACAACGTGTTTGATTTAATGCCTCTATGGACTTAGTTTAATCGTATCGACGTTTCGAGTTCGTTATATTCGTGTTTGATTCATATATTAAGCGAATTGTTGGTGCTTGTGTAATTCAAGGTTGTTCGAGTGGCCGGTATTCCATATTAAGGACGTTGTTCGTGGAAGGACTTCCTCGCCTTCGGTTTGAGGCAAGTTTTATACTTGTACTAGTCATTGAGCTAATGTCATCATGTATGTGTATAGATGTGTTGTATCATTCCGAGACTTAGTCTCTTCATGAATTCATTGATATCAAGAGATCGTTCGATACGATACCTTAAATTTTGCCAAACGTCATTGTTGTTCGTTAACGGCCGATTCAAGGCATTGTAATACTCATTATTAATGTCATTGTCGATAGGCGGTTCGCGGTATCGATGTATCGATTGTTTTTCATATAGATGTCAATCTAAAACATCGTTGAAATCATTGTTATTCTGTTGGAATTGTCATTAAAAGCGTATTGGCGATTAAAGGCATTAGCGTATTCATTTTTCATCTTCGACGCTTCGTAACCGATTAAAGGTGCCGAGGTATCCTTCATATCATTGTTATCGATTGGCCGTTCTCAGGCAAATCGAAATGTTCAATCATTCATTATATCATTATTATCAATTGACCTTTCTAAGGCAAATCGAGATATTCAATCATTCATCATATTACTCTTATCGATTTGCCGTTCTAAGGTAATCGAAACACTCAATCATTCATGGAATCATCCGCTGTATCATTATTATCTTGTTGGCCGACTCAAGGTAGCACACTATCATTCTCACGAATTCGGTAATCTACGAATCGTTGTCATTTGTGATTTATTATATTTTTGGAGGCTAGTCTCGGCTAATGCTTATCATGGGTAAGTTTGGGGCTTGAACCTTCGCGGTTGGCTTCCCAACACCTACAACTTAGTAGGTCACGGTCGCGTTTATGACCTTATGGGTAAGCTTGGGGCTTGAACCTTCGCGGTTGGCTTCCCAACACCTACAACTTAGTAGGTCACGGTCGCGTTTATGACCTTATGGGTAAGCTTGGGGCTTGAACCTTCGCGGTTGGCTTCCCAACACCTACAACTTAGTAGGTCACGGTCGCGTTTATGACCTTATGGGTAAGTTTGGGGCTTGGACCTCCGCGGTTGGCTTCCCAACACCTACAACTCAGTAGGTCACGGTCGTGGTTACGACCTTATTAGCCCTCATTAATTATAGCTTCGGGCTATTCCGGTTTCATGTGAATGTGATATTTGACAGCTTCGGCTGAGTGGCTTTCAGGCCTTTGTGATTGTCTTGATAATTTCATTGGGGCCTTCGGGCATTGTGATTCATGTTTAATTCAGTTCTTGATGGATTCATGTTGTGTAATTCATTGCGATATTCTGAGATTTTGATTCGCCGTTGGGCATTTATGTTCTAACCTGTCGAGCAATGTATTAATAGTATGCCGTGGGCATAGTATTTCACGAATGCTCGGTTATTACATTGGTTTGTGAGCATCTCGTACTATTATTATCATTGTACCGTTTCATTCTGCCTTTGGATGCATATCATGTTATACATGTATTTGATGTTCATTATCTGGATGACTGACCCCGTGGGGGCGGAACATGTTTTCATGTTTTAGGTGCTTGCGAGGAGAGAGTTGAGACACAGGGGCATGACGTTGGCGACGAGGCATTCGAGCGATACTAGTCCGAGTTGTTCATTGTTGGTCAGTCAGTTGGAGTGTACTCCGGTCTTGTCAGTTGTTGTCGTGTTGTATTACCCGAACAGATGTTCGTGGATGCTGTTGTATTTCATTCTGGCCATGTAGGCCACTTTTGTCGTTGAAATTCCTTATCGGAATATTGTGTCGGATATCATGGTTGGGACTATGATTTTCCCTTGTTGTTTAATTTAATGTATTATAGTCACGTTTGTCTAGTGGATCTCCTGGTGTGGGGTCCACGGCACTGTAATAACCCAATAGGATTTGGGGGTGTTACACACAGCGCAAGGATGAAGAAATCCTTTGTCAATTCTCCTCCTAACTTCAACTTCATGTCAGGTGAAACTGGTGAAATAGTATCATTGGAGGTGCTGGAGTACATTTCGACACTATTTACATCTTACAGTAATATGATCAGTTGTACATCACTAATAACACTGAATCTTAGGTGAGGTTCACCTTAAAATCATATATATAGCCAGCTTCGGAAAACAGTTCATATGCAAATTATAGGTTCCAATTTCCTTTTTAGAATGCTAAAATATGAATCTCATTTTCCTATTACATATTATTCTTTCTAGACATGCTAACTCGTGTAAAACTAACAATGCGACTTTAGCAGAACTTAAAGATACCCAAAAGTAAGATTTACCCAAAAACCTCAACTTTTTACTCTAATATGAAATTTGTATACCAACTCAAATAGGACAGAAAAAACAAACATTTCATATATGACACAAAAGCAATCAGCAGCGGAAGGGATCAATCATAATTTTCATAGAATATCAACACAAGAAGATAATACAGAGGATCTTATCTAGTCGGGATCTGACTAAACCTATTGGAATCCCATCCCTACCAAAGTAAATAATACACAGGATGAACAAATTTCTACAACTTCTCAGTACCATAGAAGAGTTCGTTAGATATTAATATGCTAGGTGGAAGTACTCTTTATGTGGTTTGAGGAAGAAAAAGTATGAGAATAAAGTGGAGCACATAATTAAAATAGTAAGAGGTTATGATCTCAATTCAAATTAATACCAAGTCAACTCGACAAACCTTCCAGGCCAGATCGACTCATTTTCACAACAAGACTATGAAAGGTTAGTCTTAAACTAGCTAAACTAGAAAGCAAAGACAGTGAAAAGTGAAAACATATAGCAAAGTTGGATAATTATCAAGAGGTCCTCAGGTTTACCTAAAAGAGAAAAAAAAAGGATATCCTTTAAAATTTCAATAGCCCCTGACATTTGTTTATATCTTACAATCATGCACTCAAGAGGTGGGCATTTGTAAGGTAAATACAAACCTTAAGGATATTTGTAGATTTTAGAAGATAAGAAGTCGGATTTTTGTTATTAAATACAAACTCTCCCTAAATTCAATCACTTCAAAACTACACACACACACACACAAGTTAGTTGTGTGCTTACATTGAACTCAGTAATATTAGTGTCGAAATTTAAACTGTTTCTTGTCTTAACAGAGTATATTTATGTGGTGTTTGTTTATTTGTTAGAAGCACAGAAATTATGTACCAGTTGATTATTATGTCTGAATCAAACTTGATACCAAAGAAAACAACATCAAGTAAGTCACTATCCTCTCACTTTTTTATTTCTTTAATTGATTGGGGAGTGTCAATCAAAGTCAAGTTGCGTGCGATTATCCCAGAATCTCATCTTTGTAATAGTGAACAAAGCACAAAAACTTTTCAAAAAATCCAAATACACAGAAGAATGAAGAACCTGGCATTTCAAATTTCAATCAAATCAAGGCCAACGAATTTATCAATCAATTCAATCATCATAGTCGGAATCAAAAACCTTACAATTCAAAAATTTAATCATATAACAAAATCAAAACCAGTGTAGAAATGTAGAATCGAATATAAACGACAAAAGCGACCATAGAAGAAACACAAAATTCAATGAATTTGACGCCTAGTGTGGAATGTATGATGCTTTTACTATTTTGTGCAGATTACCAACGAAACTGAAAACACATAAAACCCGACCAGACAATTTTTCAACCAATTTTGACACATTATCAAAAAACCAACCAACGGAAAGTCATAAGAAAACATTCAGAGTTTTGACCTGAAGAAAAGGCTGGGACAACGCTTGAAATATATTGCGATATTTGAAGGCGAGGTAGAAGAGAAGATTATCGAAGGAAAACCGAAGAAGATGATCTGTACGCATTCAAGGAGAAACGGAGACACAATGTTTGTTTTGAACGACCGAAGAAGATAAGGCGTCAGGAGTAGTTTTTGAACAAGGGTTTTTGAAGATGAAGAAATCACGAACCTACGGTAATCACAGCGCTAGGATGAAGAAATCACGAACCTACGGTAATGAAGAAGGGTTTTGAAGACAATCCAAGCTTTGGGCAAATCACAGCGCTGACCTTTGGGCTTTGAAGAATGGTTTTCTTGCTGCCGCTGGAAGAAACCACGGTGATGAGTATTGAGATAAAAGAAATTGAGATGGCAAAGTGGGATCGATTACAGACGGGAAGAAAGCCGCAGTTGCAAAGATCGCCGCCAAGGGATCGATTACAGACGGGAGAGAGATGGAGAGATGGAGAGATTAGAGAGTACTTAGTGCCCTAATCTGAACAAGGAAAGAAGAGACCAGTTAGGTTAAACAGTTCTCTTAAGTTTTTACACTTTAGAGACCTGTCAATAAAAGGAACAGGTCTCTTATTTCTTATATATTAGAGACCCGTCAATAAAAACAACGGGTCTCTTAAGTCTCTCACAAAAAAATAGCGGGCCCATTTAACATATAAGAGACCTGTTGTATATAATATCAGGTCTCTTATATTAAAGAGACCCGTTATCTTTATCAACGGGTCTTTTAATCTGGATATCTTTGCTTGTTTTTGTAGTAGTGTCTATAATGAGGACAATCATCAGATTGCAGAGCCAATCCACAAAGTTAGGTCCCATTAATGTGTTCTTTTCGAGTAGAATTGCGAGTGGATTCATTGTCATATTGAGATTTGTGTCTGCATTAAGTATGACAGATTAATTAGTGACTCGTTTAATTATGTTCTGAATATAGAATTAAGGTCTTTTCTATTCTTGTTACCCAGCTCCCACTATTTTTATCGGAATAACACACTCCCATGTGAAATCCGAAAGTATCGTCGCTGTACTTCATAGTGGTGATCGAGTTCTTTATAAATCTTAATAGAGGGCAACCGAACAGGTTTCTAGTCTATTAATTTTCATAAAGTGGTGTCCAACACCAACCCATATAATGGATGATTCGATCTTCTTTTTCCCCTTGTTCACTCCCCTCAACCTATACGGTTCCTATGGTTCGTGAACAAGTTAAGTTTATACCATCGACGCAAATTAGTTTCACAATTGAATCTTATTCGGCAACCTATCAGGTTTATAGGGATAAAATTTGCTCCAACCGAAGGCATCCAATGCACTCCCGGTAATTTATTCGTCCTCTCCGAACGACTACCCCGATAACTCGGAAGCATAGCACATCCAGTTTGGATTTCAATTTCCCGAAAGCTCGATGGAGGGAAGGAAAACCTTGAAACCTTATAAACTTAATAATTTGTTGTGGGAGAATTTTCGCAATTAACGTTACACTTTGCACATTAATCATTTAAGCGCGTTTGTGGCATTCATACAATATGAAACAACCATTCACAACCTATTTTCTACCAACATGTGGTTCATGGACCGTTCCTAGAAAGCAAAACTCCGTAAACTAATTACAAGTCTTCGTCTTGAATCTTCGTCTTCTCGAAACGGATCTTCCTTCGGTCTTCGTCATTACATCTAAATTTTACATTGAAAATTGCATCCTAGATACAAATATTTCTAGTAAAATAAATAGGCTCAAAACGGCCTTTACAACCCAATCCAATAAAAACCGAACGATTCAAAACTAAGTCCATGAACCACATCACCATTCAAAATAATACAACAAACACATTAAAATAAATAGCATTCACAATTAATCTAAATATTGATCCAATCAATATAAATTAATCCATCCAAACGAATTAATCCAATTAATTCAAACAACCGTTAGTTTTAGCTTGTTCCGGACGATAAAATATTTCATTAAATTAAATCCCTTAAGAATAAAATTACCATAATGATATCTTAGCCAAATTAAATCCAATTTAATTTGTGGGAAATTAAATTACGGAACGAAATATAAAAAATTGAGCCAAAAACACAAGGCCCGTACCAAGCCGCGGTCGTGTTGACACAACCCAGCCGCTGACCCATTGACCCGACCAATGACCCGGCTTAACTGCCGGGTCCGGCCATTTTTTCGTCTTTTCGTCCGAATCAAAATAATATTTTTCTAATTTTTATATTACACAATTAAATCGAGTTTTCAAAGAAAAATAGATTTATATTGTAACATAAAATCATGAAAAATTAATTTTTAGATGAACAATTGAAAATCAACGATTAATGCGATTATGATTCCAAATCATAAACCATCCAATCAAGCATTCCAAATGCTCAATATCGTATATACGATCGCAATACCTACGCTCCGATACCACTGTTGGGATTCGGTGCCTAAAACGAAGGCCCAGCAGAAGCGGTAAGACGAAAATTAATTCGATCCGAATCCCTACGAGGATCGATCGAGCTACGTATATACGAATAATATACGAAACACAAGAGATATAGAAACTCACCCTTTGTAACACCCCCAGAATACGACCGGGAATGTCACACGCCGTAGACCCTTATCACAAGGATCCACCAGGCTAAACTCCAAAAGACTACTCAAAGATTGACCGACCGGGGTCAAAATTTAATACAAAGCAGACCGACAAGGTCATAAACCGATTCATAAACTAACGACATTCATACAACAATGACAACAATAAACTTGAACACAGAAAAGAATGACAACTCAATTTAAAAATTGAGAACTACACCCATGCAAGGGTGAATACTCAAACGACAAAGAAAATACCGACCAAAATGAAACAAAAGAAAAGACTCTGACTCTGGTGTGATTAGCATCGTCGTCTTCCATCTCCTCCCAAGCCGATCCAGTGATCGCTCCGATTTGCCAAAACTGAGCGCATATGAGCACCCACCCCCGAAAACTCGGGGTTAGCAAGCGGAATTTTGCTAGTGCAAGTACATTATATACTAGATATACGAACAGTAACTTCACACAATTCAAGCGCCGTGAAGCCTTTACACAAACCATACATTCCCACAGTCTGCTGAGATTAAAACTAGCATACACTAGGTGAAAGGTAATCACATAGTCATATTCTCCTTACGGAAAATAACATTCATGAAACCTTAAACGAGCCCAAGGAGTCAGGAAGATCCCTTTTGTAAAAGGAAAAGTATTTTGATAAGATAGTTTGCAAACATTATTATTGACTCGGGCCGTCTAGGGGTTTTTAAAATCGAATGGGAATACTATTGGAAATAATTTCAAAAGCTCTCGGGTCCTTGACCCAACATATGGAAAACGATTACACGAAAACCAAGTCAATTTATTCGGGGTTCTCGACCCAATTTATAGAACACCAACACAAACGAAATCATTACAACATCTCACAGGGTTCTAAACCCAATCCAAATAACATCATCACGAATTCAATCATCTCAACATTCCACAGGGTCCTCGACCCAATACAAGTAAAGGCACCACAATACAATCAAAGGCACAATCTCTCATTCGACATATCCTGCTCAAGACCCCCGATTAATTAACCCTCGGAGATTTCGTCAAACCTCCTTGGTTAATTAACCCTGATACCCACGCTTTAAAAACAATTTGAAACAAGCTTTCAAAAACACGAATCGCGGACCAAATCAAGACAAACATTTGAAAGTGAGTTGAAAGAATTTGAGATACGAATATCGTTCGGTAACGGGGTCTCAGCTATCACTCAAATACCCGTAACCAATAAGCCTGCCAGGCGCCTCCCTTGCGCACCTGTGTACCGGCGTTCACTTCCATCATGTTGGCCGCTCCTTGAACATGTCACCGCACCGGCGTCACTCCCGCAAGAGCCGCCCCTTGCACGCGCATTAGGTGACATCGGCGTTCACCACCCATATGGAGCCGCACATTTCAGCGTACACCAGGCCGGAGTGCACGCCCCGCCCTCAGAGGTTCCCGGATATGACGTTTCTCACAACAAGTATCCACATTGTTCAAACATCAAGCACACGGACAAACGTCACAACAATTTTCGACTCGGTACATCAAGTCACACAATTTCTCTGCCAGTCCATAACCACACAAATAAACAATAACACGCACGTTATCAATCAAACTCAATCAACACCGCACATATATCTCTATATTGTGACTCAACCGAATATATATACATTTATATATATAGATATATAGATATATATATAACCTTACTATATTATATGAATAACTATTGTTCGTCCATCAATCCAAGTTGAGTACGTCAACTAATGTTAGAATTCAACACTCGTCGATCACCGACATAAACATATATATTAATATACGTATATACATACATATATTTAACATGTAACTATATATAAACACATATATATATATATATATACACATACATATATATATATATATATATATACATCCATATAAACTCATACACTTCGACAACAATGATTTCACGCAGTTACAATTCGTATATCGAGGTACTTGCCTTGGTAATACGACGCGAAGGAGACGACGAAGGAATAGGTTTAGGTCCGAACAATCCTCTCAAATCCGACCCTAACACAATAATGATATACAATCAATCCCACATCATGAATACGAAGAAATTCCTCCTAGTTCTACCCGTTGGGACAATTTATCGAACACCAAGAGTGCGTAGGGAATTGAAATCGGTTAACGGTGAACTAACGGGATTTCATCCCAACCAAAAACAAGAAAACCAAGGGTCACGAGAGTACTATCAAAATCTAACAACAACATCGGTTAATTCGGATTAAAACACAAGATCACCACCAAATCCTCCCCAAAAATCATACTAGGGTTAAAGGGGTTCTTACCTCTTGAAGATTCAAGCCCTATAATCCGAAGAACACGTGCTAGATCCACAATCCGAGTTACACGATCGAAGGAAGATGAAGAAAACACACAATCAAAAGGGTGGATGGAGAAGAAATCCCCCTCTCAACCCTCTCTCTCTCGCGCACGGTGGAAGGGAGGAAAAAAAATGTGCGAATCTCGCTGAAAACGCACAGTTATAGCGCTGACCGCATTGTGTGCCGCGGCACAGGGCCAAACATTGCGCCCAGTGGTCGGCTGACCGCTCGTTGTGCCGCGGCTCATTCGGAGTGTGCCGCGGCTCAGACTCGGCATGTGCCGCGGCCTTTGCCGGGTGTGCGGGGCACGCGGTACAGAGGTTTTAGCCGCGAGTGCCACACGGGTGTGCCGCGGCCGGAAAAGTGTGCCGCGGCTTGACTGTTGTGTGCCGCGGCGCACAATCCTTGTGCCGCGGCACAGTGCAGCTGCTTGGCCAACAATCAGGTAATGTGTGCGCAAGCTAATCCTTGTGCCGCGGCCCACAACCCCCCCGGGTCCCAAGAATAACGAAAAATGATCCGGAAAGGGAATAAAAGCAATAGGAATCGATATTTGGGCAACAATAACACGAAATGGAAGTACGGAACCCCAAAACGATATGAGGTACACAACCAAAGTCGAAAAAGGAACAAATTCCCTAAACTTCTAGGAAATTACAAAAACGGCCCAAACATCCGAAAATCACGATACAACGTCGGATTAACAATCCGAAACTCACAACATGCTCTACTCAATCATACGAGCTCATGGAAGTAAGAAAGTGACGAAATCGAACGAGTTTAACGAGAATCAAATACACATGAGACAAAAGATAACACAAGATGAAATTACGTAAAAACATCATCGAGACCCGTCTAAGCGGAGAAACTCCAAGAACAAAATAGGTTCAGAATTCCAAAACAGTGTCAAGCGAGTTGTCGAAACGGACCTCCGCCGGAAAATGCAAATTACCGGAAATCGAATTTGCAGGTATTACATTCTACCCTCCTTAAAAGAAGTTTCGTCCCGAAACTTAAATAAGAGAGCGGCGGAACAATCAAGGAAATAACTACTTGCTCAGCCCCACATCATCATGAGCAATGCGCGAATGCGAGGTTCTAAAAATGTAAGTGAACACGATAAGTCGAGGTGGAGGAGTATGAATTTCGAGACAATAACTCCAAGAGTTAAGAAAACCACAAGACGGCTCAGATGTCCTGAAACCATCTTTCGAGCTCGACCAACCGCAATCCAAGTTCATAACACATCCGGAAGTGTCAATTGCACGCCTGGGAATAATAGTTCCGAACAAAATTTGCAAGAATTAAGTTCAGATAGGGGAAGACCACAATAATCCACGGGTTTTAACAAAACAGCTCCGAAATTCGTTCGGAGGACGGCAGGCTAGGTAGAACAAGATAGTTTAAAATCGTCGAGAGGATCATAATTGAATTACCAACAATGAAAAATCACACAATACCGAAAATACCAAGGAAGGTACGGGTAATACACTCCCCACACTAAAAGATATTTCGATCCCAAACTTAGAACAACAAGAGTTGGAAACATAGAGCGATGAAATGAAGAACGATCAAAGTCACGATTGTTCAAAAGCAAGAACGATTAGGACATATTGCAAAATATTCATCCTCCCATGTTAGGCTCTTGAAGGAAACATAGGGTTTGGGACATTCTCCGATCACTTGCTCTGTCACTTGATAGGGTAGCATTCCTTGCCGATTCGAAACTATCTCACAATGCTTCTCCCGATGACCTTCACACCCGCACCAGTAACAAGTCAAGAGTGGAAAGGGACAATTTACGAACATGTCCCCGACGATTGCGGTTGAAGCACCCTCCTTCTTCTTGAGAGTCACCGATCTTTGGCTTGGGATTCCAAGCGCTCACTCGATCGCGAAGACGACACGTTCGAACGACGTGGGGGTTTGGGAGCCTTAGGCTCTTCACGACCAAAAATTTCCCGGATGTCCTCCGTCTCTTGGCCGCTCGAGGGCTCGAACACGAGGAGATTTCATAGGATATCGATTGATCTTGATACTCCTTCACCGTAGCATGAATCGTGGTCGTCGAACCACCTCGCCGCTTCCATTTCCATCATCACGTCTACGTCGCCGAGGCTCGACATACTAATACGGATAACACCGATCAACAGTATTAGTTTATCAGTCGTACAATATACCATAATTATCAACCCGAGTTTCAGTTAGCATCCTTAGAATAACAATACTATCGTAAAGCACAAAATTTTATGAAGTAAATTTCGAGTTCCTCCACGAGGACGATCATTATATGTATGCACTTAATGAAAACAAATTTTTGAAACAGAGGGCTAGTCACGTTGAGCCCAAAACTTGTAAACACTGTCTTTTATTTTGGAAGAGGAAGTTTATATAACGAATCTAAAAATTATTTTCGAGTGATGTATAAAAGAAAGAAAAAAAAAAGAAATCGAAAATTAATTCGTAACTAATTTGAAATATTTCAAAGGTGTTAAGTCTCAAATACCACAATTTTGAAAATCTTTCCTCTTCTTCCAAAATGTTTATTCGAAAGAATTTTCCATCGAGATACGTGACCATTTAACATGACGATGTTAAATCACGGCTTTACACAATGTTAGAAAATTTCAAAGCGTCACTTTAAAATATTCGTGATACTACAGCGCCGTGGGCCCCGTGCCGGAACCTACCAGGCTAAAAATCATTTAAAAAAAAATATTCAAAATGCCAAAAAGGCCGATGTCGGTAATGTTCTCAAATACTCACTAAAGTCATTTATAAAATATCAAGTACCGTCATAAGAGTACTATCAAAACGTGCAAGACAAAATATCAAAACTCGGCTTGCAAGATACTAAAAGCCATCTCAAAATACTCACGCAACGGATAAAATTATCATTCATGAATTTATTCTAATAAAGTACCGAAACAGATAAACATGCTCGACTTCCGAAGCATACTACATAACTATTTTTACTCGGACCGCATATGCATACTATATCCTAAAACAATAATATCACCAACAAGTTCCAATTCCTATCTCACATTAAACATATTAGCACAATATGATCAAATACGTATATAAGGGGACTTACGATCGGGAGGCTTACCATCACGGATTGCCGGAAGATGATGTCGGAACCACGATACTAACCACAACTCTGATGCGCGCGACTTACACAAGACATGGACTTGACCCAACGACCTAGGTTTTTCACAAACCTAAGCTCTGATACCATAAATGTAACACCCCCAGAATACGACCGGGAATGTCACACGCCGTAGACCCTTATCACAAGGATCCACCAGGCTAAACTCCAAAAGACTACTCAAAGATTGACCGACCGGGGTCAAAATTTAATACAAAGCAGACCGACAAGGTCATAAACCGATTCATAAACTAACGACATTCATACAACAATGACAACAATAAACTTGAACACAGAAAAGAATGACAACTCAATTTAAAAATTGAGAACTACACCCATGCAAGGGTGAATACTCAAACGACAAAGAAAATACCGACCAAAATGAAACAAAAGAAAAGACTCTGACTCTGGTGTGATTAGCATCGTCGTCTTCCATCTCCTCCCAAGCCAATCCCGTGACTGCTCCCATTTGCCAAAACTGAGCATAACAGGCACCCACCCCGAAAACTCGGGGTTAGCGACTGGAATTTTGCTAGTGCAAGTACATAATATACAAGATATCTGACAGTAACAACACAAAATTCAAGCGCTGTGAAGCCTTAACACAAACCATACATTCCCACAGTCGGCCTGAGAATAACACTCGCATACACAAGGTGAAAGGTAATCACATAGTCATATTCTCCTTACGGAAAATAACATTCATGAAACCTTAAACGAGCCCAAGGAGTCGGGAAGATCCCTTTTGTAAAAGGAAAAGTATTTTGATAAGATAGTTTGCAAACATTATTATTATTTCGGGCCGTCTAGGGGTTTTAAAATCGAATGGGAATACTATTGGAAATAATTTCAAAGCTCTCGGGTCCTTGACCCAACATATGGAAAACGATTACACGAAAACCAAGTCAATTTATTCGGGGTTCTCGACCCAATTTATAGAACACCAACACAAACGAAATCATTACAACATCTCACAGGGTTCTAAACCCAATCCAAATAACATCATCACGAATTCAATCATCTCAACATTCCACAGGGTCCTCGACCCAATACACAGAAAGGCACCACAATACAATCAAAGGCACAATCTCTCATTCGACATATCCTGCTCAAGACCCCCGATTAATTAACCCTCGGAGATTTCGTCAAACCTCCTTGGTTAATTAACCCTGATACCCACGCTTTAAAAACAATTTGAAACAAGCTTTCAAAAACACGAATCGCGGACCAAATCAAGACAAACATTTGAAAGTGAGTTGAAAGAATTTGAGATACGAATATCGTTCGGTAACGGGGTCTCAGCTATCACTCAAATACCCGTAACCAATAAGCCTGCCAGGCGCCTCCCTTGCGCACCTATGTACCGGCGTTCACTTCCATCATGTTGGCCGCTCCTTGAACATGTCACCGCACCGGCGTCACTCCCGCAAGAGCCGCCCCTTGCACGCGCATTAGGTGACATCGGCGTTCACCACCCATATGGAGCCGCACATTTCAGCGTACACCAGGCCGGAGTGCACGCCCCGCCCTCAGAGGTTCCCGGATATGACGTTTCTCACAACAAGTATCCACATTGTTCAAACATCAAGCACACGGACAAACGTCACAACAATTTTCGACTCGGTACATCAAGTCACACAATTTCTCTGCCAGTCCATAACCACACAAATAAACAATAACACGCACGTTATCAATCAAACTCAATCAACACCGCACATATATCTCTATATTGTGACTCAACCGAATATATATACATTTATATATATAGATATATAGATATATATATATAACCTTACTATATTATATGAATAACTATTGTTCGTCCATCAATCCAAGTTGAGTACGTCAACTAATGTTAGAATTCAACACTCGTCGATCACCGACATAAACATATATATTAATATACGTATATACATACATATATTTAACATGTAACTATATATAAACACATATATATATACACATACATATATATATACATCCATATAAACTCATACACTTCGACAACAATGATTTCACGCAGTTACAATTCGTATATCGAGGTACTTGCCTTGGTAATACGACGCGAAGGAGACGACGAAGGAATAGGTTTAGGTCCGAACAATCCTCTCAAATCCGACCCTAACACAATAATGATATACAATCAATCCCACATCATGAATACGAAGAAATTCCTCCTAGTTCTACCCGTTGGGACAATTTATCGAACACCAAGAGTGCGTAGGGAATTGAAATCGGTTAACGGTGAACTAACGGGATTTCATCCCAACCAAAAACAAGAAAACCAAGGGTCACGAGAGTACTATCAAAATCTAACAACAACATCGGTTAATTCGGATTAAAACACAAGATCACCACCAAATCCTCCCCAAAAATCATACTAGGGTTAAAGGGGTTCTTACCTCTTGAAGATTCAAGCCCTATAATCCGAAGAACACGTGCTAGATCCACAATCCGAGTTACACGATCGAAGGAAGATGAAGAAAACACACAATCAAAAGGGTGGATGGAGAAGAAATACCCCTCTCAACCCTCTCTCTCTCGCGCACGGTGGAAGGGAGGAAAAAAAATGTGCGAATCTCGCTGAAAACGCATGATTATAGCGGCCGCATTGTGTGCAGCGGCTCAGCTAAACTGTGCCGCGGCACAGGGCCAAACATTGCGCCCAGTGGTCGGCTGACCGCTCGTTGTGCCGCGGATCATTCGGAGTGTGCCGCGGCTCAGACTCGGCATGTGCCGCGGCATCACGGGCTGTCTTGAGGCACGCAGAGAGGTTTTAGCGAGTGCCACACGGGTGTGCCGCGCCAACAACTGGGTAATGTGTGCGCCGCGGCGCACAATCCTTGTGCCGCGGCCCACAACCCCCCCGGGTCCCAAGAATAACGAAAAATGATCCGGAAAGGGAATAAAAGCAATAGGAATCGATATTTGGGCAAAAATAACACGAAATGGAAGTACGGAACCCCAAAACGATATGAGGTACACAACCAAAGTCGAACAAGGAACAAATTCCCTAAACTTCTAGGAAATTACAAAAACGGCCCAAACATCCGAAAATCACGATACAACGTCGGATTAACAATCCGAAACTCACAACATGCTCTACTCAATCATACGAGCTCATGGAAGTAAGAAAGTGACGAAATCGAACGAGTTTAACGAGAATCAAATACACATGAGACAAAAGATAACACAAGATGAAATTACGTAAAAACATCATCGAGACCCGTCTAAGCGGAGAAACTCCAAGAACAAAATAGGTTCAGAATTCCAAAACAGTGTCAAGCGAGTTGTCGAAACGGACCTCCGCCGGAAAATGCAAATTACCGGAAATCGAATTTGCGGGTATTACACCCTTGTAGTCCGTTGATTAAATGAATTCCTTCTCTTGAGCTATTCCCCAAGCTTTAGTTGTTCTCCACGAACCGAAGCACTCCAAGCACTTGAATGATCCAATGCCGAAAAACTGCGTCTCTACTTGTCACGCGCCGGAGAAACGAACGGAATGACAACACCCGATTAACCTCTAAGGTTACAGCTAGAATTAAGTGATGAAGCTTTTTGATTATAGCACTCTAAGTGTATAATCTATCTCTCAATTTTATCTCTTGATATTTTTCTCTAAGAAAACTCTCAAGAACACATAAAGAATAAGAAGACTATGAAGAAGTTTTTCTCTCTCTCTTGAAAGGCTTCTCTCACGTTCAAGATCAATAATGTGAGGTGAGAGATATAAGTCTTCCATACTTATTCTAATTCAACCCTCATGTGAACAACTCATGTCACATGAATACCAACCCCACAAAGTCATGTTCTTTCATATAAAATGAAAACAAGACAAAAGGAAGGTGGGTGGAACTAGAGGGGGCAGCCACCATGCAAAAACGGATGAGTTCGGTTCGTTTCGGACTCCTGAGAGTCCAAACAGATAAACTCCAATTCCGTTCCGATGTATTTATATCATTTAATTAATCCAATTAATTAATCATATCAAATACATAATGACATAATTAATTTCTCCAAGAAATAATTATATTCATGAATTAAATTAATCACCCGGTAATTTATTTAATTCATCAGGCCGTAAATTAATTTATCCAATAAATCAATTTAGACATCCAACATCCCAAATTAGATATCTAATATCTAATATTCATAATGAGAGAATTAAGCTTGAATCATTCCGTCGTCAATCCTAATGCGCGATTCGGTAGGTTCGTCTCAGTCAGCAATAGGAGGAAGCAAAGAGTAGTAGCATCACTAGCCAGCCTGGCGGCCTACACCGTACCCCAACTGAGAACGAATTATTGGAATCATTCAAGAACCATTCTGTCGTGAATACCAGTATACGTATAAACCCTTCTTTCAAATGTCCCGATCAAGTTATAGGGCCACGGTCAGTCAAACCCTATCTGTACTTGATGCTATGCATGCGTTAATGGAAATTGAGATCATCGAGCTATCGTGTATCCAATACAACTAGCTCCAATTCTTTGGCCAAAGACCTATGATCTTATCTGCCAATAACTGCATAGGACATATAACCCGCTCACTAACGGGAGAAAGAATTCTATCTTGGTATTCAGTAGGACCTGCTACTTGCCCGTCAGGATGCGCGTCGATATTGACCCCCACCTCCCGGTTTATAGGGTCGAATTACTCTAATGAAACTCTTGACGTCACAAGCACATCCCTACTAAAACCTCAAGTCGAAGGTTCACGAATACCTATCACAACCTTTCGATTTCGTCATTGACTGTCCCAGAGTGAAATTCGTGTGACGAATCGAGGGTGAGTGGGTTCGTGTATACTAATCCAATTAGCATACCTATAACGTGTGCTCCCACTAACCATTAGTGTTCTACAGGCACTCTAAATGTCAAAGAACACGTCATACAAGTCTTCACATAAACTTAACACCCAGTCTAAGTTTCATCGACTTGCGAACGATTAAGTATTTGAGCTATAAACCTTTCCAGTACCGACCCCCTTATCCAATAAGGAGTGGAATGTTTTGCTCTCAAATACACGGACTAGTTTCTGTATGTATATTTACGAGTTAGGAATGCTAGTAACTACCAGTAAATAAAGAAACATTCATTTGCCTTATATCAATAGTTTACATAATTACAAGTACAATGCCCTCACTCAACATCCTCTGAGTGGCATTCGAGGGCATACTCCTAACAATCTCCTACTTTCACTCAATGCCAAACACTATGGTATCTAATACCCATGTTCTCCAGATGATGCTCCAAGCTAGTCTGAGAAAGTAGCTTGGTCAGTGGATCAGCGATGTTGTCGGTTGAGTCTACTCTGTGCAGCACAATGTATCCCTTGCGAACAAATTCTTTTACGAGATGATACTTCTTCTCAATATGTTTGGTGCTGTTGTGAAACCTCGGCTCCTTGGCCTGCGCTACAGCTCCGTCGTTGTCGCAGTACATCGGAACAGGCATCTCAGCACATGGTATCACTTGAAGTTCTCCCAGAAACTTCTTAATCCAGAACCCTTCCTTGGAAGCCTCCGAGGCTGCTTGATACTCAGCCTGACAGGTAGAACCAGCAGTCGCGCTTTGCTTGGCGCTACGCCAAGATACTGCTCCTCCATTAAGAGTAAATGTGTAGCCAGAAGTAGACATCGAGTCGTCCTTCAGTCCTTGGAAGTCTGAATCAGTGAATCCCACTACATCCAATTCTCCACCGCCAAACATCATAACCATATCTCTAGTCCTTCTTAAGTACTTGAGAATGTTGTTTATGGCAGTCCAATGTTCCCTACCTGAGTTTGCCTGAAACCTACTCACCACGCTTACAGCATGCGCAATGTCAGGTCTCGTACACAACATAGCGTACATAAGGCTACCCACGGCCGAAGCATATGGTATATTACTCATTTCTTTTCATTGTTCCTCACTTTGAGGACACATCTTCAAGGAGAGTTTTATTCCATGTTGCATAGGTAGGAACCCTCTTTTAGAATCATCCATCTTAAATCGCTTTAAGATTTTATCTATATAGAGGGCTTGAGAAAGACCTATTGTTCTCTTTGCACTATCCCGGTAGAGTCGAATTCCAAGAATATAGGTTGCTTCTCCCAAGTCTTTCATGGAGAAATTACTCGAAAGCCAAGCTTTCAAAGAACTGAGCATTCCCACATCATTTCCTATTAGTAGAATGTCATCCATATATAGTACTAAGAATGCGATCTTGCTCCCACTAACCCTCTTATATACATAAGGTTCCTCTTCATTTTGCACGAAGTCAAACTCTTTGACCGCCTCGTCAAAATGAAGGTTCCAACTACGCGATGCTTGCTTCAGTCCATAAATGGAACGCTGAAGCTTGCACACTTTCTGAATATCGATTTCGGACACAAAGCCTTTAGGCTGCTCCACATAGATTTCCTCCTCGAGGAATCCATTAAGGAAAGCCGTCTTCACGTCCATTTGACATATCTCATAATCGTGGTAGGCATCTATAGGAAGCATCATGCGAATAGACTTGATCATGTCTACGGGCGAGAAGGTATCGTGGTAATCGATCCCTTCCTTTTGGGTATAACCCTTTGCCACAAGCTTGGCCTTATAGGCATCAACCTTGCCATCACCACCAGTCTTTCTCTTATAGATCCACTTGTTCCCAATAGGCACTATGCCCTTGGGGCAGTCTACTAGAGTCCAGACCTGATTGACATGCATTGAGTCTATCTCAACTTCCATAGCTCCGTGCCATTTTGCGGAGTCTACATCCACCATCGCTTGGTCATAGGTCGTTGGGTTGGTCTCTTGGCTATCACTTGGAACCTCATGGAGACCCAGCTCCTCCAAGTGCACAAGCCCATACCTCTTAGGTAAATGAGACACCCTACTAGACCTACGAGGTGGTTGTACTTGTTTTTCAGAAGGTTCGGTTCCAGTTTCTTGGACGGGTGTCTCCTTAGGAGTTTCATTGTATTCTTCTAAAGAAATACTTCTACCTGCTACGCCTTCCTGAATGAACTCATCTTCCAAGAAGTGTACTTGTAAAGCAACAATGATATTTCGATCTTCGGGCATGTAGAATAGATATTCCATCGTCCCAGACGGGAATCCAATGAAATGTCCCTTCGCGGACCTAGCTTCCAACTTCTCCACCTTAGTCTTCTTGACATAGGCGGGACATCCCCAAATCCTAATATGATTAAGACTTGGTTTCCTGCCCTCCCACATCTCATGTGGAGTTTTAGGAACGGATTTGGAAGGAAATCTGTTCAAGATATAAGCGGCAGTCAGGAGTGCATACCCCCACAGATAAATCGGTAAGTCAGTATAGCCCAGCATGGAATGTACCATGTTCAATAGGGTCCGATTCCTTCTTTCTGACACACCATTTAACTGAGGAGTACCTGGAGGTGTTAGTTGTGAAACTATTCCATGTTACTTAATGAACTCGTCAAATCCATACTCATATACTCGCCACCTCGGTCCGACCGAAGTGCTTTGATATGATTACCAGTTTGTTTCTCGACTAGGGCCTTGAATTCCTGGAATTTCTCAAAGGCCTCGGATTTATGTTTCATTAAGTATACATAACCATACCTAGTATGATCATCTGTAAACGTAATGAAATATTGATATCCGTCACGTGCTGCTTCCAAAGCACCACATACGTCGGTATGGATTAATCCCGATTTATCGGCTCTTTCAAAAGTCCCTGTGAAGGGGGACTTAGTCATTTTTCCTTTAAGGCAAGATTCACAAGTAGGAAAGGGATCCGATCCCAATGGACCCATAAATCCATCTTTTTCCATCTTGTAAACCTTGGTCTGACCAACATGACCAAGTCTAAGATGCCTTTTCAAAACTTGATTGGTTTCATCCCTACCACGTTTTCTAGTCATAGTATTCACAACTACTTTGTTGTTGAGATTTAGATGATATAATCTATTTAACAATGTAGAAGTACCCACTAGTTTATTTCTGAAATAAATTTTGCGGGAACCATCACCAATGAAAAATGAAAAGCCTTTTCGGTCCATGACCGGAATGGATACAATTGTTGTGTCAAGATTTATACGTCTCAACAGGCGATCGCCTCAGAGACCGGGCGACCGAGCCAGAGCCCAACAACCAAGGCTGATTTGCCGACCGAAGGTCCCAGGATAAGTCCCGGTGCCGAGCGATCGACATCTAAGGCGATCATCTCTCGGTACTTGGCGATCGACCCCCTGGTGACCGCCAAATGACGACCGCCTCATGCCACACGAAGCCAACGATCGTCCAGTCGACAAAGGCCTAAGCTCGAAGCAAGAACCCACGTGCAGATCCATAAAAGGCGCCGCAGCACATGGATCATTGACCACAGCCTGTCAGCATCTTCCCACCAACCGACAGACCCGCCGAAAGTTGTATAGTGGGACCGCCCGTGACAACAACTCGGGGCCAGCGTCTTTGGCTCCTCATTGGACCGCATGGTGGTTGCAGCCCGATAGCCGCGAGCTTTAAAGCGACGACCCATGTGACATAAAGACGATCGCCCCTTATTATATTACATGAAAGGCGATCGCCCGTCAACAAAGAGAGCATCTCAGCTCCTATAAATAGAAGGCTGCCTGCACTTGGAAAACTCTCTGCTTCACGCCCAGTACATAATCTCAACTCATAACTTGTCTTTCTCACTCTTGGCAATAGATATCTCTCGGCCTTTCTTCTCTCTCAGCACCTCTTACACGAAAGACGGTCGGTAGAGAACACGAACACCAGAGCTTCGCTCAAGAGCTAGATAAATAGGGGTTTTTACACTCTTTGTAATCGCATTCTTACATTGATATTTGTACTCAAACGTATTCTTATTAATAACATCTCGCGAGAGCATTCAAGCCCGGGCCTAAAAAACCCGGCAAATCCTGTATATTTCCATTCCCTCGGACGTGCTCTCGCATTTGTTTGCTATCCATCCATTCCAGCAATATCTATCTCCGGATAATATTTTGGGTAGCAACAATTGGCGCTAGAAGAAGGGCATCTAACCCTCTTTTTTATTCCTACCGTCTCAAAGAACACTCACTATTCTCTGGGGCATATACCTGAAGAAACACTAACTGTTCTTCAGAGAAAGCTTTCAGAATCATGACTTATGCCTCTGCATCGAAGAAAGCCACTGGCCGATCCGCCGGATGCCTCATTCCGTCTCAATCCGAGCCACAGCCTATGGCGGAGGGTAGCCGCCGCGGTCCGAGACTCTCGATCCCACCCCCGAGGGACGGCCCAAGCATCTCGCTCGATCAGTTCCAAACCGCGGAACAGATTGAAGGAGCCCTGGCCATCCTACGGGAGCGACGAAGAGCTTTCGACGCGCCGCCCGCTCTAACCCCCTCGTCCATCCGCCGCATGACCAAACGGAAGTTCAAGGCGTTACTGACCGAGCGATCACCAGAAGGCTCCTGTTCGCAAGAAGAGGCGCTCGCAATCTGGGGCACCTCTGTTTTCAGCCGCCTAGGCAGCGACCCGTCATGGCGACCGGGGCAATCTGGCCCCAACCACGAGATGACGGATCTCGAGTCCGTCACCAGGAGTTCGGCGTATCCGACTCCCAGAAGGCAGGCTAGCCATCTGGCTCCTCCTCGCCAAAGAACCGAGGTCGGCAACAGCGGAGTCAGGAGATCGGTACACGATCACCTCGGCTCCTGCTCCGAAAGCCAAACCTCGAGCGACCAAGCTACAGCGATGGCCGCGATGCAACGCCAGCTCGACGACATGAAGGCGCTCCTGGAATCTGGGGCAGGCGCTAAGAGAAAGATCGCCGGGCCGAGTGAGCCACTCGCGGTCCACATCGAGCTCACCGCCATGCAGCTTAAGATCGCTCCTCCGCAAACACCTTTGTATGAGGGGAGGTCGGACCTCGAGACTCACCTGAGCAAGTTCTGAATCTATATGACTGGGTGTGGGGCATCAGACGCAACCAGATGCCTAATGTTCCCACTGACACTGGACGACCTTGCCCACAGGTGGTATGCCTCATTGCCGCCGCGATCCATCAATTCCTTTGATCAACTGGCGAACAGCTTCACAACTTACTTCGCCGCCAAAGTCGCTCGGCCGGAAGGTCCCCATCACATGATGCAGATGAGGCAGTGGTACGAAGAGTCCGACGCAGACTATATCGACCGGGTGACGAGATCATTCTCAACGGCGCGCCCGTAAGCGATGAGATCACCCTCTACTCGGTCCTAGGGGGATTCCATGGTCTTTCGCCTATGTTCAGGCATCTTACGAAGGACCATCCCCCAACCTACGCGATCTTCTACGCTAAAGCCGCATACTTTCTAGCCAGGTAAAGGTTTCTTCTTAGCCTATGAGCAGCGCGATCGGTGCCCGAACGACGATCACCAGTTTTCCAACCTGATCGCCCAAGTCAAGCAACATCACCAAAGCTGGAGGACTCGCTCGCTATCTACAGTTCATCATCTAACATGTTGGACTAAGGCACGAGATTGCCTCCCCCGCACAACGTACACCGTCGAAGGTCGGCATTTGACATGACGATCTGAGGTGGAAGAGTGCAGCCATGGTCCTGGTGGTCGATAGAACCGACTGCTTAGGCCATGCAAGGTTCCTTTGGGCTGAGATCGCTCGCCCTTCGTTTAAATAAGAGGTGCGCATAGTCGAAGGACCCTCCAAACAAATCAGTGGACACGATCGCCCACCCTCGAAGGTCCGTCATTTAACATGGTGGATCCTTCACGGACAATGCGACGCGTCACTACCCCCGTCTCAACGTATACCATCAAGGATTGCCATCTAACATGACGATCCGAGGTAGAAAAGAGCTAGATAGATGCGGATATGGAGTCGATTAATCCGACAATGCCCCGCACAAGGACTCTTCTAGACCAAGACCGCACGCCCTTCGTTTAAATACGAGGCGAGGCGCAACCTAACAGAGGACCCTCACAATAAAATGAGTCACGAGACAGACAATGTCGCTCGCGCACAGGACATGGCCATGGAGTCGGTCTATAGAACTCCGCGACTGTGCACGATTCCTCAACGACGAAGCAATCGGCTCTCTACGAGGGATCGGCAAAATTGTTTATTGCAAGTACAAGACCGAAGGTAGCTAGCCAATTGACCAGATCGCCCAAAGTCTGAAACCAAGGTCCGCTCAACGGATCGCCCGTCTTCATCCTACACGATCGCCAGCAAGAACCACCTCACCCTGTGTCTTCAACATCGGAGCAAGCTGGGGGGCAATTGTTGTGTCGAGATTTATACGTCTCAACAGGCGATCGCCTCAGAGACCGGGCGACCGAGCCAGAGCCCAACAGCCAAGGCAGATTTGCCGACCGAAGGTCCCAGGACAAGTCTCGGTGCCGAGCGATCGACATCTAAGGCGATCGTCTCTCGGTCTTTGGCGATCGACCCCCTGGTGACCGCCAAATGACGATCGCCTCATGCCACACGAAGCCAACGATCGTCCAGTCGGCAAAGGCCTAAGCTCGAAGCAAGAACCTACGTGCAGATCCAGAAAAGGCACCGCAGCACATGGATCGTTGGCCACAACCTGTAGCATCTTCCCACCAACCGATAGACCCACCGAAAGTTGTACAGTGGGACCGCCCGTGACAGCAATTCAGGACGCGTGCTGGCTCCTCATTGGACCGCACAGCTGGCTGCCAGCAGCAGCCGAGGCCCTTAAGGCAGACAACCCATGTGACATAAAGACGTTTGCCCCTTATTATATTACATGAAAGACGATCGCCCGTCAACAAAGAGAGCATCTCAGCTCCTATAAATAGAAGGCTGCCTGCACTTGGAAAACTCTCTGCTTCACGCCCAGTACAGAAGCTCAACTCATAACTTGGCTTTCTCACTCTTGGCAACAGCTATCTCTCGGCCTTTCTTCTCTCTCAGCACCTCTTACACGAAAGACGGTCGGCAGAGAACAAGAACACCAGAGCTTCGCTCAAGAGCTAGATAAATAGGGTCTTTTACACTCTTTCTAATCGCATTCTTACATTGATATTTGCACTCAAACGTATTCTTATTAATAACATCTCGCGAGAGCATTCAAGCCCGGTCCTAACAAACCCGGCAAATCCTGTGTTTTTCCATTCCCTCGGACGTGCTCTCGCATTTATTTGCTATCCATCCACTCCAGCAATATCTATCTCCGGATAATATTTTGGGTAGCAATAACAATATTTTTGTGCCCCTTGGGCAAAACAAGTACATCTTCTAAAGTCAAAACAAATCCGGATTCTAAACCCAAAAGAAGTGATCCTATGTCGGTCGCCTCAACACTATGCCCGCTTCCGACTGTGATCATAACTTCTCGATCTCTAATCTTCCTACTTTGTTCCAGATCCTGATTCACGGTACAAATATGAGAACTAGCACCAGAATCCAGTATCCAGGAAGTAGAAAATACAGTAGCAGAACAATTTGTTTCCAAAACTAAAAGTTATGTACCTGAAGTGCCATGAAAAATCGGACAGTCTCTAGCCCAGTGGCCTAGCTCACCGCACTTGAGACAAGCATCCTTCTTCTTCTTGTTCTTCAGAACCGTCGGGGCCTTGCCCTTACCCTTGAGGTCCTTAACTTGTGGTCTAGTCTGCTTCTTGGTCTTTTTCTTATTCTTAGACTTCCGAGGTCCAGAAGAAATCACAAGGGCATACTCCTTCATCTGCGGAGTCTTCACTTGAGACTGAGTGGTCACGAGTTTGTTCAATAGCCCCGTTAAGTTACATGCAATCTCATTGCAGTTGAAGTTCATGACAAACTGTGAGAAGGAATCAGGAAGAGACTGTAGGATAAGGTCGGTTTGGAGAGAAGTATCCATTTTAAAATCAAGAGCCTCCAATCTCTTGGATATCATTTTGAGGACTTGTTCCCCAACCTTCTCACCTTCCTTAATCCTTGCACCGAACAGTTGCTTGGATATCTCATATCTAGCAGTTCTGCTGTGCTCACCATAAAGCTCGGTTAAGTCAGATAGAATCTGCCTAGCAGAAGTCATTTTCTCATGAGCTCTCTGAAGCTCATTAGACATGGGAGCCACCATATAAGCACGGACTTTCATGTAATCCTTAACCCACTTTTTGTGGTTTTCAAGCGATTCCTGATTGGCTCGGGTCCGCACAGGAGGCGTCGGAATGTCCGTCTCCAAGACATATCCCAGTGCCTCTATACTGAGGACAATCATCAGATTGCGGAGCCAATCCACAAAGTTAGGTCCCATTAAGGTGTTCTTTTCGAGTAGAATTGCGAGTGGATTCATTGTCATATTGAGATTTGTGTCTGCATTAAGTATGACAGATTAATTAGTGACTCGTTTAATTATGTTCTGAGTATAGAATTAAGGTCTTTTCTATTCTTGTTACCCATCTCCCACTATTTTTATTGGAATAACACACTCCCATGTGAAATCCGGAAGTATCGTCGCTCTACTTCATAGTGGTGATCGAGTTCTTTATAAATCTTAATAGAGGGCAACCGAACAGGTTTCTAGTCTATTAATTTTCATAAAGTGGTGTCCAACACCAACCCATATAATTGATGATTCGATCTTCTTTTTCCCCTTGTTCACTCCCCTCAACCTATACGGTTCCTATGGTTCGTGAACAAGTTAAGTTTATACCATCGTCGCAAATTAGTTTCACAATTAAATCTTATTCGGCAACCTATCAGGTTTCTAGGGATAAAATTTGCTCCAACCGAAGGCATCCAATGCGCTCCCGGTAATTTATTCGTCCTCTCCGAACGACTACCCCGATAACTCGGAAGCATAGCACATCCAGTTTGGATTTCAATTTCCCGAAAGCTCGATGGAGGGAAGGAAAACCTTGAAACCTTATAAACTTAATAATTTGTTTGGGAGAATTTTCGCAATTAACGTTACACTTTGCACATTAATAATTTAAGCGCGTTTGTGGCATTCATATACAATATGAAACAACCTAGTTGCTACCAATATGTGGTTCATGGACCGTTCCTAGAAAGCAAAACTCCGTAATCGAATTATAAGTTTTCGTCTTAAATCTTCGTCTTCTAGAAATGGATCTTCCTTCGGTCTTCGTCATTACATATAAATTTTACATTGAAAATTGCATCCTAGATACAAATATTTCTAGTAAAATAAATAGGCTCAAAACGGCCTTTACAACCCAATCCAATAAAAACCGAACGATTCAAAACTAAGTCCATGAACCACATCACCATTCAAAATAATGCAACAAACACATTAAAATAAATGGCATTCATAATTAATCTAAATATTGATCCAATCAATATAAATTAATCCATCCAAACGAATTAATCCAATTAATTCAAACAACTGTTAGTTTTAGCTTGTTCAGGATGATAAAATATTTCATTAAATTAATTCCCCTAAGAATAAAATTACCATAATTATATCTTAGTCAAATTAAATCCAATTTAATTTGTGGGAAATTAAATTGCCGAACGAAATATAAAAAATGAAGCCAAAAACACAAGGCCCGGACCAAGCCCGCGGCCTCAGTATTGCCGGCCCCAATGACCAGCTTGCCTTGGGCACCAGCGACCATTCTGAGTCAGCCGGTCCGCCATTTTTCGTCTTTTCGTCCCGAATCCAAAAATAATATTTTTCTAATTTTTATATTACACAATTAAATTAGTTTTTCAAAAGAAAAATAGATTTATATTGTAACATAAAATCATGAAAATTAATTTTTAGATGAACAATTGAAAATCAACGATTAATACGATTATGATTCCAAATCATAAACCATCCAATCAAGCATTCCAAATGCTAAATATCGCATATAAGATCGCAATACCTACGCTTCGATACCACTGTTGGGATTTGGTGCCTAAAACGAAGGCCCAGCGGAAGCGGTAAAACAAAAATTAATTCGATCCGAATCCCTACGAGGATCGATCGAGCTACGTATATATGAATAATATACGAAACACAAGAGATATAGAAACTCACCCTTGTAGTCCGTTGATTAAATGGATTCCTTCTCTTGAGCTATTCCCCAAGCTTTAGTTGTTCTCCACGAACTGAAGCACTCCAAGCACTTGAATGATCTAACGCCGAAAACCTGCATCTCTACTTGTCACACGCTGGAGAAACGAACGGAATGACAACACCCGATGAACCTCTAAGGTTACTGCTAGAATCAAGTGATGAAGCTTTTTGATTATAGCACTCTAAGTGTATAATCTATCTCTCAATTTTATCTTTTGATATTTTTCTCTAAGAAAACTCTCAAGAACACATAAAGAAGAAGAAGACTATGAAGAAGTTTTTCTCTCTCTCTTGAAAGGCTTCTCTCACATTCAAGATCAATAATGTGAGGTGAGAGATATAAGTCTTCCCTACTTATTCCAATTCAACCCTCATGTGAACAACTCATGTCACATGAATACCAACCCCACAAAGTCATGTTCTTTCATATAAAATGAAAATAAGACAAAAGGAAGGTGGGTGGAACTAGAGGGGGTGGCCACCATGCAAAAACGGATGAGTTCGGTTCGTTTCGGACTCTCGAGAGTTCAAACATATAAACTCCAATTCCGTTCCGATGTATTTATATCATTTAATTAATCCAATTAATTAATCATATCAAATACATAATGACATAATTAATTTCTCCAAGAAATAATTATATTCATGAATTAAATTATTCACCCGGTAATTTATTTAATTCATCAGCCCGTAAATTAATTTATCCAATAAATCAATTTAGACATCCAACATCCCAAATTAGATATCTAATATCTAATATTCATAATGAGAGAATTAAGCTTGAATCATTTCGTCGTCAATCCTAATGCGCGATTCAGTAGGTTCGTCTCAGTCAGCAATAGGAGGAAGCAAAGAGTAGTAGCATCACCTAGCCAGCCTGGCGGCCAACACCGTACCCCAACTGAGAACGAATGATTGGAATCATTCAAGAACCATTCTGTCTGTAATATCCGCATTTTTTCCTTCTCTTATTATTCTCATTTTGGTGCATTTTCGTTTTTAGCAACTCGCTTGTAACCGTATTGACATTTTGAGGATATTTAATATTGGACTTTTTGTCGTTTGAGCTTGTTTCGGACTCGTTTTACTCGATTCGGTGTTTCACGTTGTTTTTGTAGCTATTTGGTGTATTAGCGTAACCGTCGTTCGGAACTGCCGTTTCGGGGTTGCCGAAGATTCATCCCATGTTGTTATGGGCGTTGTAAGCCTTTGTTCGGCATTTCGACCATGTATCGTACATTTCGGACGTTTGGGCCGTTTTGTAAATTTCCCAAACTTTTGGGAAAATTGCGTTTGTTGTTGTTTTTCTGAACTTTTGAGAAGTCGGGAATATGCTTTCCTTCGGCACGTAAGTTCGTCATTCCAGGTCCCTTACGTCCGTACCATCGTGAATTGTTCACCGTTGTATTTCGATTCTTTTTCGGTACCTCCCTCATTCCTTCTGGCCTGTACTCCACAGAAAGGAATGTTACGTACGTAACACCCTTTTGGTTACGTACGTAACGTCCTAGTGTATTTCGGTACAGGCGTTTCTGCCTTTTTGGTTACGTACGTAACACCCTTTTGGTTACGTCGTAATGCCTAGTGTATTTCGGTCGAGCAATTACGCCTTTTTGGTTACGTCGTAAGGCCCTTATGGCTTACGTCGTATCTGACTTTACGTACGTTAGCATGTGGTGGCTAACGTACGTAACGAGTCCTGGGTTTATAAACCCAGGAGTTGACCGATTTCGGTCATTTTTCATCCCTCTCATTCCCATCCGACTCCTAGGCGATCTTCTTGGCATTTACGGCGATTTGAAGCTTTGTAACTCTGAGCCATCATCTTCTTCGAGTTTTTGGATTATATTATCAACCTCTTATCGTGTTCTTCATCATTATTCAAGGTAAACTCCTAAAAACCTTATTTTGGGTAAATTGAAGGGGTTTTCATGTTTCGTCCGATTTGTTCCGTATATTAGATTAATTCATGATGTACATGATTAATCTCGTTGGTTTTGTTGGTTTCCCTACGGATTCATGCTATATTTCGTAGTAATTTTGTGATCGAAAGGGTTTGGTTGAGGTCCGCCCTCGTTGTTTTTATACGAATATACATGAATCGTAGGCGGGTTTTTGAGTGTTTTCCAATTCCGTATTCATTTAGAATTGGTTGTGATTGTGTTCTTCGTATCGTTAGGTTCGTGATTATCGGATCCTAACGTCTGTCGGTATTTCCCTTCCGTTCGTAGCATCGTCTATTATTCAAGGCAAGTATTTTTGGAAACCTTTATGCTTAACATGAAATGGTAATGTATATTGGGTGTGCTATACTCACTCTGGGAGGGTCCTACGGGGCCTCGGGGGAATCTATGGCTTCACTCTGGATTCACGAGTTTGTTTCGCTAGCCAGCTCGGGAGGGTCCTTAGAGGCCTCGGGTGGGATTCATGGTGGCGTCCTGGTCCTAGGCGATGCCTGTGCGTGATTTGTTTTATAAAGTGGCCAGCTCGGGAGGGTCCTTAGAGGCCTCGGGTGGGATTCATGGTGGCGTCCTGGTCCTAGGCAAATTGATTATTTGACTGTTTGTTTCTGGAAAGGACATGTCTGATTTTTAGTTTTGAAATGATATTGGTGCATGTACTATGAAATGTGTAAGCGATTGGTTTGCCTTGATTACTTGTACTAGCGTAATTGCTAACCCCTCTGGGGACCCGTTGTGGGGAAATTCTTGTTATGGAATTCAGGTTATGCTCTTCCGGACGAGCGGGCGCTGGGACAGTATGAGGAGGCTGGCCAAGGTCGTTGACATGTGCATTTGGGTCTTCTTATTTATTTTGCTTACTTCGATATGGTTGTCCCCACATTTATAAACTTATAGATTGTACTCGCGAGTACTTAGGTTTTCCTTTTCGAACTCCGTTTTGTATTACCTTAAATTGCTACATTGTCGGTTGTTGCTTATTTCGCCGGTCGCTCTGGGCGTATTTTATATGTGTTGTATTGTTTAAATGTGTGTCCTCACTAACCGAGATGGTTAGTCGAATGGTGTTTTTCTTAATGTAGCCTGGTGGGTCCCATGTAGGGGCCCACGACGCTGTAATATACTTTGAATATCTCGGGGTGTTACATTATCGTGAATACCAGTATACGTATAAACCCTTCTTTCAAATGTCCCGATCAAGTTATAGGGTCACGGTCAGTCAAACCCTATCTGTACTTGATGCTATGCATGCGTTAATGCAAATTGAGATCATCGAGCTATCGTGTATCCAATACAACTAGCTCCAATTCTTTGGCCAATGACTTATGATCTCATATGCCAATAACCGCATAGGACATATAACCCGCTCACTAACGGGAGAAAGAATTCTATCTTGGTATTCAGTAGGACCTGCTACTTTCCCGTCATGATGCACATCGAGGTTGACCCCCACCTCCCGGTTTATAGGGTCGAACTACTCTAATGAAAATCTTGATGTCACAAGCACATCCCTGCTAAAACCTCAAGTCGAAGGTTCACGAATACCTATCACAACCTTTCGATTTCGTCATTGACTTTCCTAGAGTGAAATCCGTGTGACGAATCGAGGGTGAGTCGGTTCGAGTATACTAATTCAATTAGCATACCTATAACGTGTGCTCCCACTAACCATTAGTGTTCGACAGGCAGTCTACATGTCAAAGAACACGTCATACAAGTCTTCACATAAACTTAACACCCAGTCTAAGTTTCATCGACTTGCGAACGATTAAGTATTTGAGCTATAAATCTTTCCAGTGCCGACCCCCTTATCCAATAAGGAGTGGAACGTTTTGCTCTCAAATACACGGACTAGTTTTTGTATATATATTTTCGAGTTAGGAATGCTAGTAACTACCAGTAAATAAAGAAACTTTCATTTTCCTTATATCAATAGTTTACATAATTATAAGTACAATGCCCTCACTCAACATCCTCTGAGTGGCATTCGAGGGTATACTCCTAACAACTATATCACCTTGTCTGCCCATGCTAGTTAGTGTGCGCTAGTTAGCATATTAGCGTGCGCCAACTGACAGAAAGATTTTTCCTCCACCCTTTTTTTAGAAATGAAAATCACGTTTGATTTATAAATACAAAAATTTCATGGTGTGAAGGTTTTAAAATCATTCACTCGATTATTGGAAAATAGCACCAATGTGCAAAAATCATTTTCATAAAATTCTTTCAGCATGATAAAAGATTGTCAACGGTAACATTTATAAAATGTCCCAAAACACTTTAAAACACAACTTTAAAATACCGTCTCAAGGTTTTCATTAGAAAAAAATACAAGGCCGGCTTGCCAAATTCATACCACTTTCAAAACCCACACTATGCCGCCATATGACTGCATCATCAAAACATTTTCGAAAACTGATTTTCCACAATAGACTTACGTCTATGAAAGTTTAGTAATCCCTTAAGAAAAGCGCATGCAGCGGATACAATTATCAATAGGAATACGTTGGTTGCAAATAATAACAATTAGACAAGCACAATCAATTTTCCAACATATGCCGATACGGCATTCAAAATCACTAGTTCAACCAGCGCAACTCGGGAACACTAATCTCAAACATACGTCAAACCATCTCTCCGAGTTTAACATCATAACTAATGAACATCGATTCGAGCACATGTCGAAACCGTCTATATGAGTTTCTCAACAAACTCTATCGTCATTATGCTTCGAGGAACACATCAATGTTCAAGGCTTTCACATTATACTGCACCACTCTGTGTCCAAACCATCAATACATTTAGCTCAATGCACATGTAGTACATCACAAGTACCAGAGACAGATTTCGTCACACAACATGCACATAAACGAAATCACGAAACACAAATATCTCACATAGAAGAGGAGACTTACGTCCACAGGTCACACGAAGATAACGGTCGCCCACGATACTGATCTCAACGATCAACATCGACAACACGAATTAACAATGCCCAACTCAACTTGTCAATAGACAATTCAAACGACAGAACAAAACGCGACTCGAATCGACAGCCTAGGTTTCCACAACCTAAGCTCCGATACCATAAATGTAACACCCCCAAAACTATATGGGAATATTACACGCCGTAGATCCTTTCCATAAGAATCTACCAGGCTAAATATCACAAAACGACCAAATGCTTGCCCGGCCATGGTCAAGCAATATAATAATATAGACCGTTGGTCAATTACCAGTAAACTACATGGACTGATGAGGTCGCACAACTCAATCAACAGATAATAACTTTATACAACATTACCCACGCAGGGGTCGAAATACAATACAACGGAAGACTGATTACAACTCTGAAAATACAACATAACTCGACCAAACTCTCAACTCTTGATTAGTATCATAGCTCGTCAATTCCTATGCCGATCCTAGAACTTCTCTTCAAGAACCTGCATGTACGTGGACGCAATACAGACATCCACCCCGCGGTTACTCTAGGTTAGCAAAATTCCACTATTTTGCTAGTACAAGTATAAAGTGCAAATACGAGCCATACATAACACATTCCGAGAATACAACGAAATACTTCCCGAGAAATTTCATTTGGATAAAATAGTTCAAGTCTTAAAAGTAGAAATAACACAGGTGTATACTTTGAAAAACAATTCCAGATCTCGGGAGTTTTTATTTGGAAAACATTACGAAAACTGTATTCAAAGTCTCACGACATAAGGGCAGTTTATACACAATATTTCGGACATGAAACTCTCTCAGCCAAGGACCAATTACACACATAAACCACATTCTGATGCCATTCTAGCCAAACACCAAGACTAAATATATAATGTATCTCTACACCGAGAACAACGCATTGTGATACTCCGGACATATCACAATAAATCATCAAAACATTTACATCATCAAGCCATGACAACACAACTCATCATCACAAAACCATACCTGGTAACCCATGGCCGTACCCCTTAGTATCGACCCCTAGAGGCCCCGTTGGACCGTCCCCAGGTGGGAAACCACTTCTGCGGCCGTACCCCTTAGTATCGTCCCCCAGACGCCTCGTCAGACCCTCCCCGCCGGGTGGAAGAATAACCATACACGCACACATGTCCACTTCCGCGGCTGTACCCCTTAGTACCGGACCCGAGAGGCCACACATGCCATCCCCGAGTGGAAGAGCGATATCTCAAACACAAACACAGTTCATAGTTTGCAAAACCACAAACCTCGAAAGTCAAACACAAAATATATAGTCAAGGTACCTTGCTAGAATGGCCATATTGTCTGACACATACTCATGGAAAAGAAACATTACCATCAACACTAGAATCTAATGGTGTAACTAGCACCAAACACATAGCAATGAGAGAGAATACCTTTCCAAACCACACCGAATGGCACAACCTCCTCATAAGGAGTTACAACCTTTATCACACGTCACATGATCATCGATAATCACACGTTTGCACGCACACATCTTAACAAAAGGTTAGAACTTTAAATTTACCAACGACATAATCACACCAAATGACATCACACGAAAGTAAGGCATTCCTATACTCAACACTAACACGCATACTTAGATAAACACAATTAACCATGAAACACACAAGTTATCTTTAAGGAAACCTCAATTGTAAATAAACCGATTCTTTTGAAAGTTATTTAGAAGAATTCATTTAGCACATATCGTCAATTACCAACTATTATATCCATAAAACACGTAATGTATGGGCAAGATACTTGCCTCGATAACCGATACCGAGCACTCCGATGAACACGGCTCGACCGGGAAACTCCGAATACCTACAACTTCCGCAATACATAACGAAAACACGATCACAATGAGGATCAAGACCAATAACAACAAAAATCACATCAAACTATCGAAGGAAAACTCATTCGAACATTAAATGTTCACGACCCTTCAAGAACACCAAAATAACCCATCGGGTTGAACGAACCGAAGATATGGATATTCAATCCATAAAACATGTTTCAAATGATGTTTTTATGACAACGGATCCATCAAAACTGGACCGAATTTGAATCAATAACAAATCCCAAAAAAAAATCAACTTTAGGGAAATAAAAAAAATACCCTGATCCGATAAATAACAAGGATTAGAGGTTGATTAATCCACACTAGGAACTCAAAAATATTGATGGATGATGATATCAGGCCAAAATCCACGCTTACACACCCTCAAAATCGCCCAAATTGCCGGAAGGAAGAAAGGAGAGGAAGAAATGACGAAAGTTGACCTCTACAGTCCTATATATACTGTCAACAATTAGCGCGCGCTACGGGCGTGTGTAGCGTGTGCTATCGGCTGAAAAACGCAGTCCATAACCTTTTGCCAGTCTCCATTAGCGCGTGCTAATCAATGTATTAGCGTGCGCAAATGAGGTAGTCCAGTAAAGGACATAACGCTCTGTCCCTAACAGTTAGCGCGCGCTAATTATACACTATATGCTCACAGTGTAGTCTTTGCTATTTCGACCATAACGCCTTCATCCGCAATCCGATTGAATGACCGTTTAAGCCTTTAGAAGTCTAACTTGATGCTCTATGACATTGTAAAGTTTCAGAATTTTGAGACTTTATAAGTTCCGATGGTGATCTTACAAAGTCGACCCATATGCACAACAATGATACTCCTCGACAAAACATCGATCATTCAACATGCAACGAAATACTAACGGACAACACTGACGATCCAAATAAAAAATAAACAAATAAAAAAGCACGACATATGATCATATGACTTATGTAATGATAAGTCGTACCCGACGAACACCACAACACGGTACATCATACCGTACACATTATAGAGAAAATTCCAATAATCATTAACGGAATAAAATAACCGGCACAACCGATAAATAATCCAAAGTAACCGGAAACAAAAATCTCGGATATTAGACATACTTGTCATGCCAACATTGTCATAACTCCATCACATTTTATCGCATATATTCCATCAGTTTCCACACCATGGTCGATAAATTAGGGGCTCTCCATCTGTGATAATCGAGCCCTATTAGTCTCGACTTCCATATCAACATAATTAGTGAGCATTTTAGCATTATATGTGATGGATTTTCCTCCTATAAGTATATTGGAAGCTCTTCCATTCCTTGTTTAAACAGTTGCACTCGAGTTGAAAGAGCATTCACACAAGCGTACCACATGAAATGCCAACTTTTTGGGGGATGGTTAATCTTCCATAGCTTGCACCAAAATTTATGACTAGTGCTAGACTGTGGAATATCATTTTCTATCTTGGAAACTTTTGTAATACTCATATTTTTTGCTTTCCATGTTTTTTCAATTTTTACGACTCATTTTTAATTTTTACGACTCGTTTTATACCTGATACTGCATTTATAATGTATTCTGTTATATTTGTTTCGCATTATTGTGGTTTTCGTGTGGATTTCGAATTAAATGGTGATTTTTGTGTTTTTTATTATTTGTTGTTTTTGTCGTTCGAAATCTTGTGCTTGCCTATGAGTTGTCATTTTTGGAGTTTGATTAGCGCATAGGTTCGTAGTTCGTACATTGATGTTTTACGTAAGTGTTTTTTCCCGTGTTTGATATCAATGTATTTTAACGTTGTTCATGTCATTTCTGAGGTCAGCTGCCAGTTCTGATGTGTAGCAGGACTAACGACCGTAGTCCTTGTTTTGTTACGGTCGTATGCAGGTTGAGTTACGGTCGTAGACCTTTCGCATACGGCCGTGTGTGTTGAGTTTGAGTAAAACGCGAGGTTCCAATGGCCTATTTACTTTCGTAAGCCAACTAGTACGGCCACCAGGCTTGTATGATACGGCCATAATGGCCTCCGGTATATAGACCTGGGAAGCAGGTCTTTAACATGATTTTTACAATTTTCTTACTTGTGAGCTCCAAACGGGCGATCTGGTGAGAGGGTTGCGAGAGTCAATCACTATATCATCACCCAAGTTAGTCCCTAGGTTCTTAACATGGTTTAATCTTTATTCCTCCTTTCTTCTCATCCGAATCAACACATGATTTCTAAGAATCCTATTTTGGGATTTTTGGGGATTTATATAGATTCGTCCATTTTAATTCGTTTTGCCCCACCTAAATATTTCCCCCAACAAATTGATGTTTAATTTTGTGTATTGCTCACATTTGAGAGAAATTGGATGATTTCCACCCTCTATACTGGTGTTTCTTCATGTAGTTTAAGTACGTATTGTTAATTATTGTACCCTTTACGAAACAAATCATTTAAGACCAGAGCTGCGTTCTTGGAACAACCAAGCTGACTACATGTTCATTCATCTCGATAGGGTCTCAAATGCAAATATATACTTATTATTATATGTTCTTGGCATTGAAAGTGAAGTATATGTGTGTGTGTGCGTGAGAGTGTATGTTCACCTAGGTACCGAGGCCTCTAAAGGTTCATGGCCTTTAATGTGAATCATGGTTAAGCATACATGTGTCTTTAAACTGAGATGTGATATAAGATATAGCGAATTCGGAATACTTGAATTTTGGGAAATAATTATATGCTTACTTTATTGTTCAAGTGCTATTAATTCATTTATAATATATTTTCACTAGCTATTCTAAGAATAGCCCCAGTCGGAAGAAATACATTTCATGTATTCCATGTATTGGGCTACAGATGAGCTAGTACCAAGTCGATATGAAGATAATGAGCAAGAGTGTTATGTGTTGCAATTTGTTGTCTTTATTGCTTATGTATTTCCTTTCGTGATATCATACATTGTTAATTTGAGTACTTGAGTACTATTGAATGTTTATTATTATTTTGCTATTTTCTTTGAGGGTTGATCTCCGTTGACTCTCATTTGTTGACATTGAATATCTTCGTGGAGTATTGACACGTATGTTGTCTTTTATTATCTTTTTCGTTGTTTATGTCACGACCTTGTAGAAAATCTGAAAATATATATATAGTTTTGTGGATTCCGCGGTGGGAGTTTATAATGTATTATGCCATGAATATCTTGGAGGTGTATAAATTAATACTACATGGTAAGGTGTCTTTATTGAGTAATGCCTTTACTTCGAAAAATACCAAATTTTTCTATCCGGTGGTATACGCATGCTTAGTGGAGTGCTGAAAAACGGTCTTCGCTTCGTTCTCCTCAAATATGAGCCGAAGAACCTCTTCATTCCACAACTTCTAGTCAATATTAATTAAATCAGCCACCTAATCTATCTATCTATATGATATATAAAACTTGAGTTTTTTTCTTGCACCACGTTGATTTGGCCTACGTGTCAATTTGTGGATTTTTTGAATTTTTGGGATTTTTTAAATCATCTATACTTTTTCTTTTCATTTCCAAATTTCACCGTTTTCACTTAATGACAAAAATTTTTTATTTATGGCTGAATCTTCTCCTTTATTACTTTTTTTTCAGGTTTGAAACTTTTTTTAATTTTTCGGAATTTTTTAATCACCATCAACTTTTTCTTTTCATTTCCAGGTTTGGCAGTTTTCATATCATTTAAAGAAATTGAAAATTATCATTAATGATAGAAATCTTTTATTTATGGCTGATTCTTCTCATTTATTACTTTTGTCATTGTCAGGTTTGAAAATTACCAAGTTTAGTTTCTTACTTTTTTCTTTCCCAAAGATAATTTTAGCAAATTTTGAAAAAACAAAAAACCCACGTTTAGAGTAATTGTTGGGTTTCTGTTTTAATTCTGATTTTGTTTGCCTTTTTAATAATATAAGAGAAACGTGTTCTCCATAATTTTTGCTGTTGTAATTTAGCAAATCTTAAATAATATTCCCAAATTCTACGTGCTTTCTGCGGATAGTCGATTATTCCCTTTTTTATAAATATAATTTACTATAATTAAAATTCTTTTCATGCATAAATCAGTATGAAGGGTCATCTAGAAATAAAATTTCAAGAAAATCATGGATTGGGAGCAGACCTCAAGCAATTCTCCATCGGCCTAAATCATACAGACGTGCAAAAGAGGATTTCTTTCCAGGTGCATAGTTTTTTTAACCGTTGATTTGTTGATCTGTTTTGAAACATAAAACAACATTACAGAAATTAGTATATTCCACTAAGTTTATGACTGATATCTTTTTATTTTGAAGAAAAACGAATTTGTTGTTGAATTTTATAGTCTTATTACGAAAATCTATACAAAAGTTATTTTGTATAGATAAAACTATACTTTTTTTTTTTTTTTTAAAAAAAACCCGAAATTTATTAACTGGACCAGAAATGTGGGGGGACGAGGCCCACTACACGCCCAAAGAGATTGAGGGAGGACGAGCCCCTCTACACGCCCCAATTAACGATAATAACAGCCGAGGAGATTATTTAAACCTAACATATGGAAAATTATTTTTATCGAGCCTAATCAAGCCATTAATCTTCCCGGACAGATCAGACGGGCTATAAAGTTGAAAATTTCTGAACTTATAACCTTCATTAGCGAGGTGGTCCGCAATGGTGTTCCCTTCCCGATAAATGTGAGAGAATGAGATATCCATGACACGCCTGAATGTTGCAATTTTGTGACAGATGTTTAGCACTTGCCAATTACCCTTGTTAGGCGAGTTGATTAGAGAAAGGGCAATGGCCGAGTCCATCTCAACCCAAACCTTACGAATGTTTCTGTCGTGACAAAGGTCCAGCGCTCTCCAAACAGCAAAAAGTTCGGCAAAATTATTAGAATGGTTGCCGATAAATTCGTGAAAAGCAAAGATAGGTTCGCCCAAAAAATTCCTAGCAATCCCCCCCACAGCCGACTCCCCGGGGTTGCCTTTTGAGGCCCCGTCTGTGTTGATTTTGGTTGTCCCAGGAGTCGGCCTGACCCATCTCACTATGTAGATTTTTTTCTTTTTTTTGTTTTTACAATTACATGCAAAATTATTAATAAAATTGCAGGGGCAGAAATGAAGACCCAAAATATCTGAAAGAGCCGGGGCGCCTAACTAGGCCCGCGGCGGAATGCATTTGTGGCCTTTAATCATGAACAGAAAGTCCCAAATTCGATCGCACACACGCTGAGCCGTGAACGGAATCTTCTTGACCCGCATGTCGTTCCTAGAGCACCAAATAAACCACAGAATGAGTATAGGAATGATGCGTAAAATGTGGATAGCACCCGAGGCTTTATTAAACCAATGGGACAAAACTAAAGAAATAGATCTGGTTTGTAAAAGAGGGAGGCCCAATAAGGTACAAAAGTTGGCCCAAACCGAGGAGGCGATCGGGCCATTAAGAAATTAGTATATTCCACTAAGTTTATGACTGATATCTTTTTATTTTGAAGAAAAACGAATTTGTTGTTGAATTTTATAGTCTTATTACGAAAATCTATACAAAAGTTATTTTGTATAGATAAAACTATACTTTCTGTAGTGTGGTTCTTATAAATTGTCCGTAGAAAAGTGATTTTTCTATGTGCAGTTTCAATAGGCAAATAATTTTTTTTCCGATCTAATTCAAGTAATTTATAGTAGTTAATTAAGTTTTACATAAAAAATGCTTACTCGCATAATATAACTGAATATCCACTCTACTTAACATAAATCGCCATTTATATTCTGCAAAAAAAAAAAAGAAGAGGATGATATCACTCAGCACAATACATCATGTCTGCATATGGAATAATTTCCTGGCCATTTTCTGGCCATAGTATTGAATCCTACAAATTAATTGGTATTAAACATAACACTATTTCAGTAATGTGCAGCGTATTTATTTTTTTAAAAGTTTTTTGTCAATTATCAATGTCATTTAATATTATTAAAATTTATTTTTTTCGCATTATATGAGTGTAGGTAAATTAAACCTCACTTATTTTATCGCCGTGATATCACAACATATCTGAACCTACTACCTGCGTATCATCTTGATTACTGTTTCAAGGACTTTGCCACTCATGCCTGTAGAAATGGTTATGTCAATGCCCTATTGCAGAAAATATATTTCAAGAACATAAAACAACATCAAAGAAATTAGTATTTTTCACTAATTTTTGGTATGCCTGACATCTTTTTGAATAAAAATTAATTTGTTGTTGAATTTAATAGTCTTATTACGAAAATCTATATAAAAGTTACTTTATGCAAATAAAATTATACTTTTTGTAGTGTAGTTCTTATAAATTATTGTAAAAAAGTAATTTTTCTATGTGGAGTTTCAATATGCAAATAAACTTTTTTCGATCTAAATCAAGCAATTTTGTCCTCTTAATTAGGTTTCACATAATATAATTGGATATTCACCCTCCTTAACATAAATCGCCACATATTCTGCAAAAATAGTGGATGGAATAACTCACCATAAAACATCATGTCTGCAAATTCTGCAATATTGAATCGCCACAGATCAGAATAACATCAGAAATATTATTGAATCACCATAAATCGCCACAGATCAGAAATATTGAATCCTGCAAATTCACTGTTTTTTATTAGATGTGAATAACATCATGTCTGCATATAGAATAATTTTCAGACCATTCACACGACAAAGTGCCAGATCAGAAATATTGAATCCTGCAAATTCACTGTTTTTTATTAGATGTGAATTTTACTTACGTCTACATAACTCACCATAATTAGAGGTGCCCAACCACGGGTCCGGGTCCGGGTCCGGGTCGGACCCGCCGGGTCGCCGGGTCGGCAGGACAGGGCCCGGACCCCACCCGTACATATGAAATGTACGGGTTGACGGGTCGACGGGTCGGCCACGGGTCCGGGTCCGGGTCCGACCCGCCGGGTCACGGGTCGACCCGTCTATATATATATATATATATTTTTTTTTAAATGTATATAAAACTTTTATTTGTTATCATTTTATACACGAAAAATAACTATAAGTGAAAAAGGAAATCATTTGAAAAAATTAGCTTGTATTTAATTTTAAGTTTTTACTTAAAATTAAATTGCCTACGTATCCCCGTGAGGAATCAAAGCTCCACGTAGTTCTTTTACTTGAGAAGAGTTAAAAAAATGGGCTTGTATTTAATTTTAAGTTTTCACTTAAAATTAAATTGCCTACGTATCCTCGTGAGGAATCAAAGCCCTACGTAGTTCTTTACTTACCTGACTTACCTTACTTACCTTTAGTCGAAGTCGATGTCGTCGTCGTCTTGATCATCGGTTTGACTCATTTGACTAGACTCTCCTTCGGTAGTGCCTTCTTGATAGGCATCTTGGTCCGCTAATAGGTCATCCCATTTATTTTCTTGATCTCGTAACTCGGCTTTTGTTGCGTCTTTAAGTATCATTTGAGCCTCGAGATTTTTTGGAATCATTCGGGATCTCCGCTCGTCCAGCATATAGCCTCCTTCACTAAAAGCACTCTCAACGGGGATTGTGGATGCGGGCACTGCAAGAATTTCTTGTGCCATAATGGAAAGTATGGGAAATTCGGTTCCCCTTCTTTTCCACCAATCCAACAGATCAAAGGTACCTGCATTGTCATCCTCCGGCACAAAACTAGTTGCATAATATCTACTAAGGTCATTTCTTTGACCGACGTTACTACCACCCCTATTTCTTGCTATATTATAGAGTTGTTGTTGAAATGGGTTAGTGGGAGTTCTGTCGAATTCCACGTTAAATGTATTTGTAGTCTTAGTTCTTGTTTTTTGAGTTTGAATCTTATCACCATATTCAGAAGAATATTCAGAAAAAACAGTTTCTAAACTATTTTTCAAATCAATTTTTACTTGTTCAACGTCAGGAATATTTTCAAATAAAGTTTGACTTTCAACAGTATCCTCAATATTAGAAAAACCCAAATTTTTAAGAATATTATAATATATTTCAAGTAATTGTTCTACTTGAGCTAAATTCAAATCGGGAGATAAAACAGCACTAATCAAGAAAACAACATGAATACGATTAAAGTATTTTAGCCATTTTAAACACATATTGTAAATAGCATTCGATAATCTTTCGGATTTACTACAAGCATCCATTTCAGATATAATAAAACAACAATGAAATAAAACTTTAGGAGACGTGGGATAATAACAACCACTTAAATCTTTAGTTGCATTTTCAAAAACCCTTAATAGTTTTATTAAATCTTTAGTTTCATCCCAATACGTTGGCAATAAATAAAATCCTTCTACGTGAAAATACGTATCTAAAAATTCACACAATAATTCTTTATATTCATTAGTTGAATTTAACATCTCATAAGTTGAGTTCCATCTATGTTTGACGTCTGGAGTAAAAAATTTGGGTTGAATTTGTTTTGACTTTAAAAATTTTACCCATTGTCTAGCTAACTTAGTGCGATTATGTAAAAACAAGACACATTTTCTAATTGGTTCTATTGCCTCATCTACAAATTTTAATGCATCTTGTACACATAAATTTAGAATATGACATATACATCTAGTATGAAATAATCGACCCGCTAAAACAGGATTGCAAGCTTGTATTAATGCTGGTACACTTGCAGTATTAGAACTAGCATTATCAAAACCAATTGTGAAAATTTGATCTTTTAAGCAATAAAAAGTTAAAATTTTAATAATTGCTCTAGCTATATTATCTGCACTATGTGTACAATTAAATTTTTTAAACGCAAGTAATCTTTTGTTTAAGTTCCAATTTTCATCAATCCAGTGTATAGTTATTCCCATATAATCATTTTTTGTTTAAATTCTGCCCAAGTATCTGCAGCTAAAGAAACTCTATGATTTATAGATCTAAAATAAGCTCGTAGTGCAAGTGTATGTTGTTTGGATAAGTATACTACTTGTCTAGTCATTGTGGTACGTGGAATTCTTTTAATAGCAGGATTATAGGCATTTTGCATCCTGTATTCCCAACCCGTACTATCCGCAAAATTAAAAGGTAAAGATTCTTGTGCACATAATTTTGCCATTTGTTCTCTAGCAATTTTTTCATTATATTTATAAAGTTGAGATTCAGACATACCTTGATTGTCGTGCAGCCCTCCGTAGAAGGTTGGAAGTTGAGTTAACTTTGTGACTTTTGTTCTCCGTGGACCGAGGCATGGTTATTTTCAAAATGCCTTTTAAAATTTCCATATCCATCCCAGCTTTATACGAGATACTCTTTCGAGCGATGGTTGCAAGATACCTTAATCGAACCATCAGGCATTTTTCCTTCTTAAAGTGTTTTGAAAAAGTACGGATCTAGGTCTCCTTTACGCAATGAGGGCGTGCTTGTTTCTTGCTTTACTTTTCTTGCATCCTCTGCCTTTCACATTTTCTTCCTCCTCGGACGATAACTCCTCAACATAAGGAGGTTATACTTCAGCTTGGCTTGCCGCAGGACGCTTCGACTTTGATTTTTGCGTCGGAGTTGGTACGCCATGAAGAGTGCGCTCGAATGTTGCATATGTTTGATTTAACATAGCTTCATCGATTTCATGGTCCATTTCTTCGTCGATGTTGTAATACCCGAGATTTCTGTTATGTAATTGGAACTTGCGATATTGTAATGATTGTACTTTTGTCTGAGTACTATTTTCCGTATTTCTTAATCCGATGTTGTCGAGCGTTTAATTTCATGGTTGTGATTTTAAGATTGTAAATCTGCGCATATAGCGCACGCTACCGGATATGTTTAGCGTGCGCTAACGTGGATTCATAGCGCACGCTACTGAGGGTCATTAGCGCACGCTATGCGTGGTCAAATTGATTGGGACGTGCGGTAGGTGAGATCTGGCCGGGGGACCCCTGTCGGAATCGTGTCGGGATGTACCTGGACGGCTTTCGGGGAAAAGCCGAGTCAACGCCTTAGCGCACGCTACATGTATATGCGTAGCGCACGCTAAGTGCTGAGTACAGATTAGTCAGTGAGCCGTTAGCGCACGCTACGAGCAGGGTCTAGCGCGCGCTAATAGCCATTTATTATAAATAGGACAGCATCCTATTCGTGATTTCAGTTCTCTCTACTCCCATTACCCGAATTCTTACACTTAGAACATAACTTCCTTCATCCTAAACACTTCATATCAACACCCTAGCTCGTGATTGAAGATCGTACATCATTGGAGATTGGTGTTCAAGCCTTCGGTGTTGGACTTCTTCAATTTCCTCCGTGTTCTTCACTACTTTGAGGTAGGTGATTCTTCACCGATGTTAGTAATGTTCTTAAGGACGTCTGATCATGTTTAGATAGCCAGTTATTTCGTTTATGATCGGTCATCACATGTTAGAAGGATACTTTGACGTATCGGCACTATTTATCGTATGAACCTTTGAACCATCTTAGTAGTATGGACTCCTAAGTGTTTTCAAATCGATTTATGATTAGTAACCGGAGATTACCTAGTTCGTATGTTTTACGTAAGGAATCATATGTTGTGGGACTTGAAATAATCGGAACTTAGAATATTTCTTGAAGATCTTAGAAAAGATATGTTGTTGAGATGATTATCCGTATAAGTTGTACCTCATGATCATGGAACTTCCACAAAACTTATTAGCATGACGTGCTTGAGGATGACATGTTGTATCAACATAGAATTCGTGAATTCACCACCTTTCAACCCAGTTTTTCCGGTAGCAGTATTCTGCCATGCAAGGTTAGCGCACGCTAACATATGTGAGTTAAAGTGCGCTATCGAGGTTCAGTTAACGCACAATACGTACGTAGCGTGCGTTATGTATCGGCCGGTTCAAACTCGATTCGTAACTAGCGCACGCTAGTCTTACCCGATAAGCGTCGCTAACGAGCTGCCAAGCGCCGCGTTACGTAGAGTATGTAGCGCACGCTAAGCGATCGAGCAGATTGTTTATTTTGAGCTTTTCTAGTAGACCGAATTGTTAGGCCATCGTTCGACTTGAGATGATTTGTATATCGTTCCTTTTGTTAAGGTTCGAGCTTGTTACGTTGATCGAAGGAGGCGGCCTTCGAGTGTGTCGAGATCCTTGAAGTGTTTCGTCCTTGCCATTTTCGAGGCAAGTATCATATGTTGAGTTTGATTTATCATGCTTGTGGTTTTGTTCATATTGTTGAATATGAGATGTATTTCTAGAAATTCTCGTGATATTCGTTGTTATTGGTTCGTATTGATGAACATATTGAAATGCATATGTGTATGCATAGTTGATAGATTTATGGTATAAATGATCCGAGGGGATCATGAGGATCTATCTTTGAGGCTGGATCGAATGTCCACCATGCGTTGGTCGACGGGATCATCATGGGGATCTATCTTTGAGGTCTTTGGATCGTTGGACGGGTTTTCCACCATGCGTTGGTCAAGCGGGATCATCATGGGGATCTATCTTTGAGAAATTTGGATCATTTGGATTACCTTGTATTGTGTTGATGGAATCGTGAGGATTCGCATCGTTGGATTCCTGGCGGAAGTCCGTTTTGCATGTTTTATGATGCATTGATGATTTATTGTATGATGATACTTGTACTAGCATTGTTTTGCTAACCCCTTCGGGGTGGACATTGTTTTGATGTTCGGGTAGCCGAGGAGCGGGGAGGCAACCACGATGCAAACGGAGACGATGAAATGGCTCAGTGATGTGATTGATGTTATTGTTATTGTGATTTGTCTTCTGATTCGTTTAGTACTCGAGTACGTCTGTTTTAATAAAGTCAATTCGATATGGTTGTATAAGTTAACTCATTTGATCGGTTGAATCAAATCGGTATCTGAACTTCAGTTGTTCGATTGTATTGTTTTTACACTTCTTCTAAAATTAGCCTTGTAAAGCCTTATCTAAAGGGTTTACGGCGCTGTAATTATTCCGAATATCTCGGGGTGTTACAGAATATGGTATCGGAACTAAGATTTATAGATATCTTGGCAGTCGGGTTAGTTGGGTCTGTTTACGTTATTTGATTATTGGTCGTTCGTAACATCACTGCTGAGCCAACATCGTCGTGTGGACCGTGGTTGTAAGTTTCCTAGTCTCGAATACTACCGTTTTATTTAATTCATGTCTTGTAAACATTGATGGATGTACTTTGAGAAAGTTTGTCCTGGATATTGAGTATTTATTTTTACAGTATGTTGAGAGGAGGTCGTGGACGCGGACGCGGTCGTGGACGCGGACGTGGAAATGCGAGGCAAGAAGAGTCGGTATCTACCCCAGAGATAACCGCTAGTCGAACGGATTCCCATTCCGGGGGACAGCAGGGATCGGCAAATAATAATGCAGATCCTAACGTGCCGGGAGTGCTTCAGCAGGTGGTTGCCCAGATAAACCAGTTTGCTCAAGTTGTGGATCGCATGCAGACGGCGATGGGACAGCAGCATAATGTGGATAATCGGGGAGATAAATGGCTTACCGAGGTGGTCAAATTACATCCTCCGAAATTTGATGGTTCTACTGAGACGCTTTCTTGGGATCACTGGCTGAAAGAATTAGAGAAGATTTTTGCAGGGATTAACTGTCCCAACGATAGGAAGGTTCCGGTCGCCCAGTATCTTTTGACCGGGGAGGCTTTCGACTGGTGGGAGGCCATCCGACCGGAGGAGCACAATGTTGACTGGGCGGAATTCAAATTGATGATGGAGGCGCAGTATTGTCCTCGCCCAGTTAGAGAAGCTCGAGTTCGAGAGTTTTTCTCACCACAAAATTCAGAAGTATCTGTGACGGACGTGATTAAGACTTTTAATCACCAGCTGACTTATGTGCGCCACTTAGTCAGGACCAAGGCAGAGAAGATTTTTCATTTTGACATGCGAATGAAGCCGGAAATTCAGCAGTATATGTCCGGATTTGAATGTACCACCTTGCGGCAGATGCTCGGGACAAGGCGTTGGCCTATGATATGAAGGAGGCAGAGAGAAAGCGACGGAAGCAAAGAAACAGAAGGTGTCTGGCAACTTCACGGAGGATAAGAGTAGCGGGCCTCGCAGGGGTCAGTCCTCTTTTCATTCATCCAGGAGACCTCTGCATCCTTCTCGAGGTGGAAAGAAGTTCCGGGCAGCACCAACTGTTTCAGACGCAGGGAAGAAGTGTTATAACTGCGGCAAAGCGGGACATGTTCGACGTGATTGTTTCGCGCCTGCTGTGACCTGTTTCGAGTGTGGATAGGAAGGACATCGCGCAACATTTTGTGGGAATGCGACCCGATCTTTTGGTACTCGCACTCCAGCTCCAGTCCCGAAGGAGATGAGTGTGAACCAGACGCAGCAGAGTGGATTTCAGCAGCAGAACGCTGGGAAGAGAGAGACATCCAGTGCTGGGTCCGTCCCTCAGTGCCTGTACGAAATGAGGAAATCTGATGATCAGAACACAGCTGTTGCATCAGGTACGATTCAGATCCTTTTGCAACCAGTTAGTGTCTTGTTCGATTCGGAAGCTACGCATTCTTTTATATCGTTGAAATGTGTTAATCGTTTGAAAATCTCGTGCTTGTATAATTGTGAACCTTATGTTGTGGGATTACCAAGCGGAGAGAAAATTGTGGGAACCCTAGAAGCTAGGGATTTCCCAGTATCTATAGGAGGAAGAGAGTGGCCATCGAACCTCATTGTAGTCGACATCTACGGTGACGATTTAATTCTCGGAGATGATTGGCTCAACCGTTATGGAGTTGTGCTGAATTACCGAGAGAGAGTCATTTCCATCATTGCTGATGACGGATCTGAACACTTATTCCGAGGATGAAGACCGGGAAGCTCGGAAAAATTGATCAAGGTAATGAAAGCTGTGAAATTACTGAAGCAGGGATGTCACGGACTTTGGTGCTATGCCATGAGGAAAGAGGAAGGAGTAGAGCTCTCGTCCATTTCAGTTGCGAATGAGTTCTCAGATGTATTTCCTGACGAACTACCTGGGTTACCTCCGCAGAGGGGAGTGGAATTCACTATCGAATTAGAGCCTGGAGCAGCTCCTATTTCCAGAGCACCATACCGCATGGCGCCAACCGAGATGTATGAACTCAAGAAACAACTGGAGGAATTGTTATAGAAGGGCTATATCCAACCTAGTGTTTCTCCTTGGGGAGCGCCCGTTCTCTTTGTCCAGAAGAAAGACGGATCCCTCCGACTGTGTATTGATTACAGGGAGCTCAACAAGATGACGATCAAGAATAAGTATCCTATACCTCGGATCGACGAATTGTTTGATCAACTGCAAGGGGCAAGGGTATTCTCGAAGATTGACTTGCGATCAGGATACCACCAGTTGAGAATTAAGGAATCGGATATACCGAAATCGCTTTCGAGATCCGATGCAGGCATTATGAATTCGTAGTGATGCCGTTTGGACTTACCAATGCTCCTGCAGTATTCATGCAATTGATGAATCGGGTATTCTTGGAATACTTGGATAAATTTGTGGTCTTCTTCATTGACGACATCTTGATATATTCGAAGGACGCAGAGGAGCATGCCGAACATCTGCGTGTGGTTTTGAGCACCTTGAGGAAGGAACAGCTATATGCAAAACTTTCGAAATGCGAGTTCTGGCTCAAGGAAGTAACCTTCCTTGGGCATGTGATATCAGCCGATGGAGTTCAGGTGGACCCGAAGAAAGTCGAAGCAATCTTGGGTGGGAAGCTCTAAAAACGTGAAAGAAGTCCGAAGCTTCTTAGGACTTCTTTGGGTATTATCGCGGCTTTGTAGAGGGATTTTCCAAAATTGCTCGTCCGCTCACCCAATTTATTCTGAGAAAACTCAAAAGTTCATGTGGAATGAGAAGTGCCAGTGGTTTGTGAACTTAAGAGGAGAGGTGGCAAAGACCTATATTAGCGCCGAGAGAGGCCAGCGGATTTATGGTATACGGCGACGCTTGAATCGAGTGCAGGTTGTGTATTGATGCGAAGGATAAAGTGATTGCTTATGCTTCTTGGCAATTGAAACCATATGAGGTTAATTACCCGACTCATGATCCGGAGTTAGCAATGTAGTCTTTGCTTGAAAATTTGGCGACATTATTTGTCGGCACTCATTGTCGAGATCTTTACAGATCATAAGAGCCTCAAGTACATTTTCATCGAAAGAATTAAACATGAGGCAGAGAAGGTGGTGGAATTGATCAAGGATTACGACTTGGAGATTCTCTATCATCAGGAAAGCAAACGTAGTAGCCGATGCTTTGGCCGTAAACTGTTTCTCTTCGAGTGTTGGAAGCACTTACGTTCCAAACCGGTATTCAACGAGAACCGATCCGAAGGGATTGAGGTATGGGCACCAGAATCGAGGCAGCGTATGTGATGGAACCGACTTCATCATTAGTCGAGGAGATCAAGTCTAAACAATTGAGCGATTCTCGATCCTTCGATTATGTGACAAAGTATAGAAGGAAAAGCCCGGGATTCGTGATACAAGACGATGGAGTTACGAGATTTGAGTCGACTTTGCGTTCCGAGGATGATGATTTGAGACGGACAATTTTGAAGGAAGCTCATAGCGCGCCTATTCTATTCACCCGAGCGGTAGTAAGATGTATAAGGATTTAAAGCAAAACTTATGGTGGGGAATATGAAGAAGGACGTAGCGAGTGCGTTTGAAGTGTTTGACTTGTCGGAGTTAAGATTGAACATCAACGACCTGTAGGGATGTTAAAACCGCTTAGATCCACGAGTGGAAATGGGAGGACATCTCGATGGACTTCATCACTAGTATGCCAAGGACTAGAACGGAATGAACATGATTTGGGTTGTAGTTGATCGACTAACCAAGTCGGCTCATTTCTGGGAATTAAAGATACATGGGGACGAGAGATTGGCACGAATATTTATTGCGGAGATAGTCGGATTGCGGGGCGAAGACCATTATTTCGGATCGAGATGGTCGTTTCGTGTCACACTTCTGGAAAGCGATTCACGGGGCTTTGGGGATCGAGCTCAACTTTAGCATGACTTATCATCCCCAAACGGATGGTGGTCACGAAAGAACTATACAGACAGTAGAGAACATGCTTAGAGCTTGTGCATTAGATTGGTCGACTGATTGGGAAGTTCACTTGCCCTTGATCGAGTTCACCTACAATAATAGTTGGCATGCTTCAATTAAGATGGCACCATTTGAAGCTTTTTACGGGAGAAGATGCCGATCACCCCTATGTTGGGATGATTCTTCGGATTTGATCGGGACGGAACCAGAATTGATTATTCAGACTCAAGAGAAGATAGCCTTGATTCGAGAGAGACTGTTGGCGCCAGTCGGCGAAGTCTTATGCAGATGTACGTCGTCGCCCTCTAGAGTTCGACACTGGGGACCATGTACTATTGAAGGTGTCTCCTACACGAGGGATTTTCCGTTTTGGGAGGAGAGGCAAGCTTAGTCCGAGATATATCGGACCATTTGAGATCCTCGAGAGAGTTGGAGATTTAGCATACAGGTTGGCCTTACCGCCATCGCTGAGTCACGTTCACAATGTGTTTCACGTATCCCAACTGCGGAAGTATGTACCGGACCCCAGTCACGTCATTGATTTCGATGAGATCGAGATAGCTAATGACGGCACCTTCGGAGAGAGACCAATCAAGATACTGGAGAGCCAGATCAAACAATTGAGGAATAAACCAATACACTTGGTAAAGTACAATGGTCACGACATGGAGTCGAAGAGGCCACTTGGGAAACGGAGGATAGTATGAAGACTAGATATCCGGAGTTGTTTTCATCTTAAGTTTCGGGACGAAACTTCTTTTTAGGGAGGAAGGATGTAATACCCGAGATTTCTATTATGTAATTGGAACTTGCGATATTGTAATGATTGTACTTTTGTCTGAGTACTATTTTCCGTATTTCTTAATCCGATGTTGTCGAGCGTTTAATTTCGTGGTTGTGATTTTAAGATTGTAAATCTGCGCATATAGCGCACGCTACCGGATATGTTTAGCGTGCGCTAACATGGATTCATAGCGCACGCTACTGAGGGTCATTAGCGCACGCTATGCGTGGTCAAATTGATTGGGACGTGCGGTAGGTGAGATCTGGCCGGGGGACCCCTGTCGGAATCGTGTCGGGATGTACCTGGACGGCTTTCGGGGAAAAGCCGAGTCAACGCCTTAGCGCACGCTACATGTATATGCGTAGCGCACGCTAAGTGCTGAGTACAGATTAGTCAGTGAGCCGTTAGCGCACGCTACGAGCAGGGTCTAGCGCGCGCTAATAGCCATTTATTATATATAGGACAGCATCCTATTTATGATTTCAGTTCTCTCTACTCCCATTACCCGAATTCTTACACTTAGAACATAACTTCCTTCATCCTAAACACTTCATATCAACACCTTAGCTCGTGATTGAAGATCGTACATCGTTGGAGATTGGTGTTCAAGCCTTCGGTGTTGGACTTCTTCGATTTCCTCCGTGTTCTTCACTACTTTGAGGTAGGTGATTCTTCACCGATGTTAGTAATGTTCTTAAGGACGTCTGATCATGTTTAGATAGCCAGTTATTTCGTTTATGATCGGTCATCACATGTTAGAAGGATACTTTGACGTATCGGCACTATTTATCGTATGAACCTTTGAACCATCTTAGTAGTATGGACTCCTAAGCGTTTTCAAATCGATTTATGATCGATGAAGGAGATTACCTAGTTCGTATGTTTTACGTAAGGAATCATATGTTGTGGGACTTGAAATAATCGGAACTTAGAATATTTCTTGAAGATCTTAGAAAAGATATGTTGTTGAGATGATTATCCGTATAAGTTGTACCTCATGATCATGGAACTTCCACAAAACTTATTAGCATGACGTGCTTGAGGATGACATGTTGTATCAACATAGAATTCGTGAATTCACCACCTTTCAACCCAATTTTTCCGGTAGCAGTATTCTGCCATGCAAGGTTAGCGCACGCTAACATATGTGAGTTAACGTGCGCTATCGAGGTTCAGTTAACGCACAATACGTACGTTGCGTGCGTTATGTATCGGCCGGTTCAAAGCGCCGATTCGTAACTAGCGCACGCTAGTCTTACCCGATAGCGTCGCTAATGTGCTGCCGAAACACGTTACGTAGAGTATGTAGCGCCGCTAAGCGATCGAGCATTGTTTATTTTGAGCTTTTACTAGTAGACCGAATTGTTAGGCCATCGTTCGACTTGAGATGATTTGTATATCGTTCCTTTTGTTAAGGTTTGAGCTTGTTACGTTGATCGAAGGAGGCGACCTTCGAGTGTGTCGAGATCATTGAAGTGTTTGGTCCTTGCCATTTTCGAGGCAAGTATCATATGTCGAGTTTGATTTATCATGCTTGTGGTTTTGTTCATATTGTTGAATATGAGATGTATTTCTGGAAATTCTCGTGATATTCGTTGTTATTGGTTCGTATTGATGAACATATTGAAATGCATATGTGTATGCATAGTTGATAGATTTATGGTATAAATGATCCGAGGGGATCATGAGGATCTATGCTGAGGGCGCTGGATCGAATGTCCACCATGCGTTGGTCCGACGGGATCATCATGGGGATCTATCTTTGAGGCTGGATCGTTGGGACGGGTTTTCCACCATGCGTTGGTCCGACGGGATCATCATGGGGATCTATCTTTGAGGCGCTGGATCATTTGGATTACCTTGTATTGTGTTGATGGAATCGTGAGGATTCGCATCGTTGGATTCTGGTGGCGGAAGTCCGTTTTGCATGTTTTATGATGCATTGATGATTTATTGTATGATGATACTTGTACTAGCATTGTTTTGCTAACCCCTTCGGGGGTGGACATTGTTTTGATGTTCAGGTAGCCGAGGAGCGGGGAGGCAACCACAGTACCGACAGGACGATGAAATGGCTCAGTGATGTGATTGATGTTATTGTTATTGTGATTTGTCTTCTGATTCGTTTAGTACTCGAGTACGTCTGTTTTAATAAAGTCAATTCGATATGGTTGTATAAGTTAACTCATTTGATCGGTTGAATCAAATCGGTATCTGAACTTCAGTTGTTCGATTGTATTGTTTTTACACTTCTTCTAAAATTAGCCTTGTAAAGCCTTATCTAAAGGGTTTACGGCGCTGTAATTATTCTGAATATCTCGGGGTGTTACAGATGTTTTGCAGTTGTTGACGACTCTGGACACGTCGAAATCCCCGGAGATCAACTTCTTCTTCACTGGTAGTTGTTGTACTACCGTAATAGATATTTTCATGTGTAACATCATATTCAGGTTCTTGACTTTCATTTTCAAAACCGGGTGGAGTTTGGTTTTGGGGCTCCCGAATAATTATTCCAGATGGTTTCTTCGATTTGCCCCAAAGACCCATTCGCTCGAACTTGGACATTTTGGATTTTTTGGGAGATGTAGCAATACCCTTTCCCTTGTCAGAACTCGACATAATGATAAAATTCGAAAAAAAAGAGAGAGATTAAGTAGTATAGCAATTAACAATGAGAGTTTGAGAGATAGATAGTATTGAAGGTGTGGAAAAATTGTGTTGGGAGGGGGGTATTTATAGTTAGGAATTTTTTTTTTTTTTAAAAAATCGGACTAACCGTTAGACCGTAGTCACGGTCCAGCCACGGTCCAACGGCCATTTTTGAATTTTTTTTTTTTTTTTTTTAATTTCCTCGGTCGATTGCCGGACCGGGTCGACGGGTTAGAAGCTCGACCGGACCCCACCGTGTATACCATGGGTCCGGCCTACGGTCGCACGGTCGGCCGGTCCGGTCTTGCACGGTCACTGGTCCGGTCGGCGGGTCGACCCGGCGGGTTGGGTCGTTTTGGGCACCTCTAACCATAATGCAAATTCACTGTTCTGAAAATACAAAATTTGCTTCTCCAGAAAATGTCTTCGACTATAAACATTCGAGACATAGTACTAAAAATGGATGAAAAAATCAAAAGACCTCTTACGGTTCGTGTGTCAAGAATGTGGATTACCATGAATGCAAAAGGCAAGCCACAATGTATCGAAATGATTTTGCTCGATCGCGAGGTAACTTATAATTGTTGTGTTTTGTTTTCAGTTCACAACACTATAACATACTCATCGTGGATTCATTTTTTCTCAGGGAGCTAGAATTCAAGCTAGCGTGCACGTTAGTTTGGTGATGCGATTCAAAAGATTACTGGCCGAGGGCTCGACTTTCATTATTGAAGATTTTCAAGTGGAAGCAAATGAGAAAACCAAGTGGCAGCAAGCCAGGGTTGACCATAAGTTCAAGTTGCGTTTTGAGTATTGCACACAAGTTCACCCACATTCAACAGACAACGAGATTTCCAAAAACGGATTCCATTTTGTTTCTGCTCATGAATTACAAACACAAGCCATCGATGATGCGTACTATGTTGGGAAGTTATACAGGCATATAAATTTAGATTCACAGAATGCACATGACAATTAAATAATTCCATTGCAACAGATGTCATAGGCGAAATTAAGAGTTGGGGAAAGATGGAGACGATTATATCGACCAACTTTTCAGGTTATGGAAAAGTTGGGGAAGCATATGGTGACGAAATTATTCAATTTATGGAAAATCACGGCGAGTCAACTGATCGTGTGATCCTTATCATACAGTTTGGCAAAAAGACTACATACTTGGGTAAGTGTTTTAAATAATATATATTGTATATAATTGTGTGTTGTGATACGAATCCTTTTATTTTTATACTAAAAGTACGATCCGAAACAGTTGCAGCTAAGTCGCGTGTAGCAACAGTAAAATATGCGACTAAAATATTCCTGAATGCTGATTTCCCAGAAGTCGAAGATTTCTATCAAAAGTGTGTGCATCTCTAAACCTTTAAAAGAAATATATTTTTTATAAGATGAGTTTAGTCACAAAGTATGTTGTCTAATATACCACAGAAAACGTGATAAAGGGACTGTTTCTTTTAGCCGTTCCATCACACATCTGTCTAACGATACCAAGAGTAATTCTCATTGGGATTGGTTCAATGGTGATCGTCATCGAAACCTTGCTGAACTACGCAGCGTGGAAGAGGTAAATTTTCCATTATGTTTGTATAGTTTCCTTTTTAAATTTATTTCACAATCTTGAGAAATAAAATTGTGCAAGTTGTCAAAAATCAACTAAAATTTTCCATTATCTAACTCTGTTTGGTTTTTGTTCAAAACCAACTATGGAATTTAATTATAAACAAAAAACAAAAATATGCATAAAATCATGTATTTATGATTTCTGCGTAAATAATTACACTAAATATATTTGCATGAATGAATTCACTAGACACTCTACTGATCAACCAACTTTTTTTATATTTTTAGCCTGGTTTTTACACCGTAAAGGTGTATGCTAGCACCATCGATGTCAGGTCTACATGGTACTACAATGCATGCGGCAATTGCAACACAAAGGTTACTTTAGACGCGAACCTTGGTGATATTTGTTCAAACTCTAAGAGCAATATGGCCATTACGAAGATAGTACCATGGTATAAGCAAGAGTTGATTTTTATATTAGATTGTTGATTTTATATTAGAATATTTTTATTAAATGTTTTCTGAATTTGTTACAATTTTCTTGTATGTGTTTCGTTGAAAGTTCTTTGTCTCAGATGTCACCGCCACCTCAATATTCTTGCTCTTTCAAGATGTAGTCGTGCAGTTGGTCAATAAGACTGCCGAGGATTTGTTGGACTCACTCAAGAGAGTAATACGACCTTTTTTTTTAAGAATTGTGCTTATTTGATTCCCCCTAAATGTTACATTGAAATTATAGTTTTAATTGTTAATTGATATATACGAAGGAGGGCTATGAGGAATGCTTTCCTGATGAGTTTGATGGCATCATCAAACGTGAATATCTGTGCAAAGTGAAGATGCATCAAGAATTCAACATAAATCAGATGAAAAATGAGTATTCTGTTGATAAGATCACGGCTGATGAAGATATAATTGATAAGTTTGCTCAGATTACAAATTCTGTAAGGAAACCAACTTCAACCGACTCATATTTTTTGTTTTCAATAGTAAAATATTAATACGTATGCAATATGAAATTAATAGGAAGTTGTCTCTCGGGCTGCTTTAGGACATGAAACTTACTCGGAAACACGAGCGGAGGAAAAGGTTAGCATGTTGTACGTGATAATATAATTGTTACGACTTTCATTTATGTATGAATAATTATTTTAGTTAATCTGTTGGGCTGTTTTGTGATTCTCAAACTTCCTCAGGTTGTCACATGTGATGAACAAGATTCATGTGATAGCACCAGTTCTAAAATTACGCCAATGAAACGTTCAACTTCAGGCACGACCCTATATGACGACTATTGTGATATGCAGATGTCTTGCTCAAAAATCATAAAAAAGGAAAAGTAGCATGCTCATTTCTTTTAAATTGAATATTTCTATAATTTTGAACATTGTAATTCGCATATTGCTGGATTTGATTTTTTTGCCTTAAAATTATTATTTTCATATTACTACTGTTTGATGTTTCTTATTAGTACTATTTTTGTTGGATTTCTGGGTTTTTTCACGAAGTACTTTGATGTTTATTATTAGTAATATAGATTTTGTTTAGTTCTCCTCAATTTAGTAAAAAAAACAAATACTCATTAATTTTTTCTTAATTAAATTAAAGAGGCTTAATATAAGTATATGACATCATAGATAGATTACGCACCTGGAGCTGCATTAGTGTAAAATGTAGTCAATCAAGCTCCATCTAGCTTTATGTAATTCAGCACGGTTGGAACTCCTGTTTAGTGGTCCTGCCGATCAAAATATATCGCAATTGACTTATAAAAAATAAGTGACATTAAAAAAATGATATGAATTGAAAAAACAACTTATAGTATGTTGTTCGGAACCCCCATTTATTGGTCTTGCTGCAAGCAGGCGTCAACAAAAGCAAAATATATTTGATTTACATTTCAAAAAATTAATTGACTAAAGTATAAAAAAAAATTGAAATTGAAAAGCAAATGACGCCCTGAAAAAGCAACTACCAGATAGTAGAAATAATTCATAAATTAAATTTTTATTAACTGAAGTAATATCAGTAGGAACATTGTTGGATTTTGTTAAATTCATAATTAGCCTATATTAGCAAATATCCACTAAACCAATTAAATCCTGTCAACATATCCATAAATAATACCAATTAATTGTATCAATATTATCATAATAACATCAGCCTAAATATTATGCTGATGATTTATATTAGTTAAATTAGTAATTAGTAATTATCCTATAACTTATTTATTAATTGAGAACTAATTTAAGTATCGAGAAGATAAAAAAATCAATGCCTACAGATAACTCCGATTTTTTTTTTGGACTCAGATTTCAAGAATCTCATTAGCCTAAAATATCCAGTTCCAGATTTTATTTCAATATTATGCTGATGATTTATTTTAGTTAAATTAGTAATTAGTAATTATCCTATAACTTATTTATTAATTGAGAACTATTTTAAGTATCGAATCATAAAATAATCAATGCCTACAAATAACTCCGATTTATTTTTTTTGGACTCAGATTTCAAGAATCTCATTAGCCTAAAATATCCAGTTCCAGATTTAGATACAAAAAATAGAGATTACCAACTAATTACTTATTATTTAAACAAGTCTATACTATGGAGCAAGTCTGATATTTCCCACCGAAGTTTGCAGAGAAACCACAAGAAAGGTTCGAGTAGAAGCAAACTGAAACGCACAAATAACACAGTTTTTGTCTCTGGAGTGCATCGCCAAACTTGCATAACGATTCACTGTCGACGAATATCACCTTCGTGTAACAGGTACCTATTTTTGATACGAGTGTATTCTTCTTTTGCTCTGCGAAAATAGATTTAGTTTTTTAGCAAGCAGTCGTATTAATGTAGATTATATAAGATTCATAAGTAAGAGTAGTGTTACTACCGTAATTCGGGCATAAGGCAGTAGGGGCAGATTTATATATATATATATATATATATATATATATATGTGTGTGTGTGTGTGTGTATATATATATATATCTTTTACTAATAAGTTTCATAATATATATAAACACATATAATTTATTACAAATTTATCTTTTATTATATATATATATATATAACAGTGTCAAAATACACTTATTGTTAATGGATCTGGGAACTTACACTGGTCCTCGCCGGATCCACAATTTGCGGACTTGGATCTGGATGAAGTGAGAACCTTCCGATCTGTGATTATACAACGAAAAATTCCGGGCATGAGTGCCAGATTGTGAGCCCATGCCAAACACTCCAAACATTCTGATCGAATCCGGTTTCTCCAGAATTTTTTAAAATCCATTGAGTATGGACAAATATTGAAAAATATAGTTATATAATCAGAATATATATAAACAATAATTATCAACTAAATAACTATCAAATGCTTCATATTTAAATTTATGATTATATTTATTTATTAATAAATTTTATAATTTATATATATATAATTTATCTTTTACTAATAAATTTCATAATATATATATACACACATAATTTTTTAAATTTATATTTTATTATATATATATATATATCACTTATTGTTGATGGATCTGGAAACTTACACTGCTCCTCGGCCGGATCCACGATTTGCGGACTTGGATCTGGATGAAGTGAGAACCTTCCGATCTGTGATTATACAACGAAAAATTCCGGGCATGAGTGCCATATTGTGAGACTCGAATACTTGAAGGCCCTGTTAGGGCAAATCGAGCGGAAAGATTTGAGGTTATAAAGTTCGATTGTGAGACTCGAAAATGAAAGCTCTTCAGAGGTGTAGAGATTGAGATATAAAGTTTTTTATTTGAGATGTAGATTTGAGGTGTAGAAAGTTGAGATGGACATACAGAGATTTGAGATGAGATGGGGAAAGCTAGCAGCGGAGATTTTGAGGTGCGGAGTGGAGATTTGTGGAGGAGGGTGAGTCATGACTTTATCAGCAGTGACTTCCTTTTTCTCGGGTAGAGATATAGGGCATTTCCTGAATATTGAGATATAAATATTTTTGCAAGTGGACTTCATCTATATCTTTCTCACCGACCAAAAAAAAAAAAAAAATTCTTTCTGACCGACTTAAATCTTGAAAAACTTATGTCCTGCACATGACTTTATCTCCTTGAAGCGGGCAGCAAAGAATTTCATAGAGGTGTGTAATATGTATAGTAAAGAGATGTATATACATCTGTGTCTAATATTAAAAGTAGGTAGTCAATTGGGTATTATTTGGAATGAGTCGAATTAATTAAATGAGTTGGGTATTGTGGTTTGTTTTTGATGAGTTTATATTTGTTATTATTATTATATTTTAATATTGTCAAGCCAAATAAAAAACTGTTAATTATTTTTTCTATTAATTTATATTTAAGTTCTGGCATATTTTTTTTTCAGATTTAGTTATTGTATCAACATAATTAATTAATTTCCAAAAGAAATTATCAACATAAATAAATTATGCTATTAAATTATGTACTGAAAGTTATTTCATATTATGCGTCTTTTAAAGTCATGATAATGTTATTTTTGGCGCCCAATGGATCGAAAATATTACACAAAGCGGCGGAGAAGTCAAGAGAGCGATCAAGTTATATAACACCACTCGGTGACATAACAAATGGTTACTTTTATGGTGTCATTGTATATTTTGTTTTGAGCTATTTTTACTTCTCAAATAGCTATTTCTATAATAATATAATATGATGAAAGAATTTTAGTAGGTAATACTACTATCGCCGCCATTTCAACAAATGACGATTACGAGTCCCCTGAGTTGCCTTACAAATGGTAAGAATTAGAATATTTTGTTTTTTCAATCATGATTTTTTTCTACGCAAACTGTAGTTAATAATATGATATTAATTATTAATTTTATATATACCAAGTGAGCACGGTTCAACAAAGAGATGAGAATCTGATAAGCAAGTTTAGGAGGGGTAAACAAGTTTTTCAGGATGCGGTGGCTTCTGATCGATCGAAGAAATATTATGGATGATCATTTTAAAAGCGCCCCCATAAACGAAAATGGTATGGATTCTATATTTATTTTATCTGTTTTTTCAATATTTTTTTTTGTATAATATCATTTTATTAACACATGGACTTCACATATTCACTACTCTTGGTAATTACTTTCCTTTAAAATAAAATCATTATTCGATTCTTATAAATCTAAACACTTATATATTATAAAGTGTTTACTTGGGTTGCTAATTAAAAATATATACAACTACTTTAATAGTATAAGATATTGCGCGAACAGGAACTCTAAATGATGCAAGGATGGCTAGAATGAGTAGGATGGAGATATTGACATCTAAGAGGAAATCAGCAATAAGTGGGGACATTACTCCAGTTAACAATGCAGGTACAATTTCAAAAAAAAAATGTGCAAATGTAGTATTCTATATTGTTTATTCTTCTATAGAACTACAAAAAAGAAGTAACCAATGCCAAAATGTAAGATAAGTAATGCTTCATGTTCAGACTGTTATTGCTTACCGGTCAATCATACTTGAAGTGAGAACAAGCTAATTATTTATATAACACATGTATAATTATTTTAATAATTTTTATATGATGCAATTTATTACCATGTTTAATAAAATTAATTTACTCCTTACAAATATTTCCAGGTCCCTTAAACTTACAATGCAACGTTGCACGATTAGAAAAGCAAAATTTGGCGAGGATTGCTCTAAAGAGGAGAAGCGATATATTGATAGCTAGGAAGCAAGCAAACGTACTCGGTCGTGTTAATAAAGTCGATAATACAGGTACGGCATCAACATGCTCATCATATAATTAAATGCTGGTACATTTAATTTTTCATTAGTGCATACTTTAAGATGTTTTTCTTTTTTTAAAAAAAAATAAGTAGAATGGTTTTACAAATTATTTTAGTTTATGATTTAATTTTTGTATATAATTACGAGTAGAATTACTCCTAATCTTATATTTGCACCGAATCAGCTTTTTTGGCTAATATCATCTCTTTATGTTTACAAATGTCATATGTAATTTGCCCTTACAGATTATTTTGATATTGGTGACCCTACTTATGAATGCGAGTATTGTGGCGCCTTAATGTGGTTCGAGGAAAGATCTCCAAAAACAAGTAATAGTATGAGTCCTAAATTCACATTATGTTGTTCAAAAGGGAAAGTCCAACTTCCTCTTTTGAAATGTCCTCCCAAATTGTTGCTCGATCTCCTGGAGAAGAGGCATACGAAGAGCAAAATTTTTATTGAGCATATCCGAAAATATAATATGATGTTCTCATTTACTTCTATGGGTGGGACAGTTGATAAGAGTGTGAATAGCGGGCGTGGTCCTTATACGTTCAGACTCGGAGGGCAAAATCATCATCGTATTGGAAGTTTGTTGCCCCTACAAGGATCATCTCCAAAATTTTCACAACTCTATATACATGACACTGATGATGAAATCAATAACAGGATGAAGGCCGCCGGGTTAGTACATTTAAATAAGTCAATGCGTTTATTGATCTGATAGCTAAATAAATTTAGATAATTATGTTGAAGAGTTTCATTATGTTGTTTATTACTTTTTTTCCAGGAAAGGTACCACTAAGGAAATTGATGATTCGATCGTTGCTGACTTGAAACAATTGGTCGATGACAATAACCCTTATGCTCAGAGTTTCAGGATGGTAACAGAACATCTTCATCAAGGTAGGTGCGATGACGTAAGGCTTCGGCTTATAGGGAGGAGATCAAGGGATGGGAGGACATACAATCTGCCGACGACTTCTGAAGTTGCTGCCCTTATCGTTGGTGATGTTGATTCATCCTATGATACGAGAGATGATGTTGTTGAGACTCAATCTGGTGCTCTTCAGCGCATCAACGAGTTGCACCCTTCTTATCTTCCTCTTCAGTATCCGCTTTTATTCATTTACGGGGAGGATGGTTATTATGTCGATGTTCCGCATGCTGAATCATCTAACAATAGGCGGACCGCAGATTCTACTTGGAAGAAAGCTATTTTAACAGTACTTGGTGGACTCATACACAATGATGGAAACACAGAGGCTTGATTATATTCATTTTAATCAACCAGCGTTGAGGGTTGAAAAATACAAAAGCCTATCAGATGCAGTTGCTAGAGGTGATACTGCACCATCATTCACGGGTAAACGAATTGTACTGCCATCCTCATTCACTGGAGGTGCTAGATACATGATTCAAAATTTTCAAGATGCCATGGCTATTTGAAAATGGGCTGGATATCCTTCATTTTTCATTACATTTACATGTAATCCGAAATGGTCGGAAATCACTAGATTTGTAAATAAGAGAGGTTTGAGACCTGAAGATAGGCCTGACATACTATGCAGGGTTTTCAAAATAAAACTTGATCAACTGGTGAATGATTTGAAGGATAATCATATTTTTGGAAAGCCCAAAGCAGGTTAGTTATACAATTTACATCTCATATTTGTTATTACTTTATCGCTATATATGTGATTTGTTAAGTATTTTAAAAATAATACGTGTCAATGCATAATTTTTACGCTTCCAGAATAAATTATGTAGATTAAAATCTTCAGGTCACTCTCTAACTCAAATGTTGGGTATTTTAAATTTAACGCCTGTAGGTCGACCATAATTGGTACGGACTCGAGTTTTCAGCCACAATAAGATATTTAGTAAATGTCTATTTATGTACAAATATAGATATAATATGACTTTATACTTTCAATTTACAAATAGTTAATTGAAAAAAGAAAAAATAATAATTAGCTTGCTCGATTTTGGGATTCGAAAAAATACATTCGGATGAGCTTTTATACATTTTGCATCTAAACTGATAACTTTCATGAATTGATGTAGTTATCTATACGATCGAGTTTCAAAAGCGAGGTTTGCCTCATGCTCACATCGTCCTCTTTCTCGAATGTGATAATCAAGTTAATGTGGCCGAGTATATGGATAATGTCATATGTGCTGAGATACCTGATAAGGAAAGTACTCCAAAGTTATACGAGGTCGTCTATGATTATATGGTGCATGGTCCTTGCGGTGCTGCTAATCTTTATTCCCCGTGCATGGTTGATGGAAAGTGCTCCAAGCGCTTCCCAAAGAGTTTTAATGAACGGACCATCATTGACGATCAGGGATATCCTGTTTATAAGAGAAGGGATACGGGTGCCACTATAGAAAAGAATGGAGTTTCTCTTGACAACCGGTTCATTGTACCTTATAATCGTTATCTGCTTTTGAAGTATCAGGCTCACATCAATGTTGAATATTGCAATCAAAGTAGAGCCATCAAGTATCTCTTCAAGTACATCAGTAAGGGTAACGACAGAATTACTGCTAGGTTCTCCACCACTGGAGTCGATGATGAAGGGGCTGGAAGAGATGATGAGATCAAGCGATACATTGACTGTCGATATATCTCTGCATGTGAAGTGGTTTGGCAAATATTTATGTTTGACATTCATTATCGAAGTGTCGCTGTGGAGCGTTTGCCATTCCATTTAGAGGGTGAACATAATTGTTTTTTCAGGGATGACGATAATATTTCGGATGTTTTTAATAAGCCTTCGTCCAGCGAGTAAAAGTTTTTAGCATGGATGGAAATGAACAAGGTAAGTGATGAAGCTAGAAAGTTGAAATATTGGGAGTTCCCCCAAAAGTTTGTGTGGAATGATGCACAACGGAAATGGACTCCGAGAAAACAGTGCTTCGCTATAGGACGACTTTACCATGTCCCTGTTGGTTCCGATGAGCTCTATTACCTTCGAATTATGCTGAATCACATCAAGGGCCCAACATGCTATGCTGATTTGCGAACGGTGGATGGAGTCATTTATGAGAGTTTCAAGTCAGCTTGCTATGATTTGGGTTTGTTAGATGATGACAAGGAGTATATCGATGGTATCACTGAAGCAAGTTCGTGGGGATCCGGACCCTACCCGCGTCACCTGTTTTCAATGTTGCTATTATCTAATAGTATCTCGAGACCTGAAGTTGTATGGGATAAGACTTGGCGGCTTTTGTCGGATGATGTCCTTTACCGTTGGCGCCAGAATTTAAATAATTGGGGTAATAATGTTTTATGTCTAAACTTCATAACAGTTACTTTATCAATATATGATTAAACTATTATTTGATTGCAGTTATTTTTTAATTCATTCATAATATTATGCTCTTTCATAATATGTGCAATTGCATTTATCTCACTTAGTTTTCTTCATTTCATCACAAACAGATTTGGTGCTCACTGATGAACAAGTGCAGAACTATGCATTGATTGAAATTGAAAAATTACTCTCGCTTAATTATAGCAGTCTCCATTGTTTTCCACCTATGCCTTTACCGAATGACTCTATCATCTTGGAAAATCAGAACAAACTTATATTGGACGAAACTTCTTACAACAAGGATGAGTTACTTGCAGAGCACTCAAGATTGTATTCATGTTTGAATGAGGATCAGTCTTTAGTTTATAAAAAAATTATTGATGCAGTTGATAGAGGCACCGGTGGAGTGTTCTTCTTATACGGCTCAGGGGGCACGGGAAAAACTTTTATTTGGAGGACACTATGCTCGGCGCTGAGATGCAGGGGGGATATAGTTCTTCCAGTAGCTTCCAGTGGTATTGCTTCGTTGCTCCTACCTAAAGGTCGAACTGCATACTCGAGATTCGGTATTCCATTGCTGGTAGATGAGATAACAACTTGCAGCAAGGTCAAACCACGAACTGACTTGGCAGAACTCCTAAAGTGGACAAAGCTAATAATTTGGGATGAAGCACCAATGACTCATAGATTCTGCTTTGAAGCACTTGATAAAGGCTTAAAGGACATTATGCGACAGCCGGACGGAGAGCCCTCTGATAAGCCATTCGGAGGGTTGGTAGTCGTGTTAGTTGGTAGTCGTGTTAGGTGGTGATTTCAGACATATATTGCCCGTCGTCCCCAAAGGAAGCAGACAGGATATTATGCATGCTGCCATCAGTTCATCAAAACTTTGGGATACATGTGAGGTCCTTAAGTTGACGAAAAACATGCGTTTGAAGGTCTTCGACTGTACTCTTGAATTTTTATTATTGCTGCACTTTATTATGATTATTTTTAAATGTGATTCAAATTCTTTGATATGTTAATGCAGGTCAACGCATCTACTTCTGATGCTATCGAGGCAATGGAATTCGCCAAGTGGATATTAGATATTGGGGATGGGGTTGTTGGTGTAAACAACGATGGAGAAGCAGATGTTGAATTACCCAATGATATTCTAATACGTGATACGATTGATCCTCTTGCAACCATCGTTGAGAGCACTTATCCATTCATACTCCAAAATATGCATGATCCACTGTTTTTTCAAGATAGGGCTATACTTGCTCCAACTAATGAGATAGTTGAGAAAATCAATGACTACGTATTGTCCCTATTGCCTGGCGATGCGGTGGAGTATATGAGTTCGGACAGCATCAGCAAAGAGGATGGAGACATGGATGGTCACGAAGATATATTTTCTGTTGAGTTTCTTAATACGGTTAGTTGTTCAGTTATTACCAAAAAAAATGTTTTTCAAAATAAAATCCCAAAGATAATAGATGACCTGTTTTTAGTTATGATTAAGTGAGAGATTTGTTTATCATTTTATTTTAAATTAATTTTTTTTTGACCAAGCTGTATATTGTTTAATTATTAAAAATATGTTACTTATTACCTAAACTGACATATCCTTATTTATTTAAAGTCCTAGTTAATATGGACTGTAGATCTAAGCTTTGATAATTATTTTAAATCAATAACCAAAGATTATTATCTCCTCATAAGTTTCTATCTATTTGGTTAAATTAAACATTCATCTATGTCTTAATCCGTATTGATCTTATGATAAATTATCTTCCCATCATCTCAAATTTACCATACACGCACTGACGAAGCCAATATGGGGCAAGAGAGGTCGTTTGACCCCTTGAAAAGGATTACATATTATATTAAGCCCAATATTTGTTAAACGATTTGGCTAAAGCTCACACCCCAACCCAATTACACATTTAACCCAACATAAGCATAACTAATACAAGAAAAGCAAGAAAAAAAGTCACTGCGGGGAGAAATCGCCGCTGCTGCTGGGGAAAAAAAGAAGTCGCCGACTTGCTGTTGCCTTGCCTTGCCTTGCTTGGGAGGCTGGGAGAAAATCGGGCGCCCGTTGCCAACTTCAGGTATTTTTTTTGTTCTTTTTTTTTTCAATTCGGGTGGGGACTGGGGTGGGTTTTTGATATTACAGTTGGAGCCTTGAAGTTGGAATTTTTTGTTTGAAGGATTTTGATATACTCATTTAGATTTAGTCATTTGTTTATCTTGTATTTGTTTTGTGTTTTGATGAATTGTCTAAGGATTAAGGGATATTATGTTCAGATTTATGAAATTTCCTAGGTCAGGACCGTCAGGTTCTAAATCGATTTTGTGCAATTTTGAAGCAATTTACATCAGTCTTTGATAAAAATGATTAATTGATTTGCAGATCTATCAATTATGGAACGATTCTTTAAAAGAAAGTTATCCGCTGACAGTCCTTCTCCGTAATATGGGAAACTCAAATGCAAGACCACTGGAAGTGGATGAGATATTAGCTAATCTTCAGGCAGATCCTGGACTAAGAACTCGAATGGTTGATTATAGCCTGAATATCCGGGATGAGATCCGAAGGGCATATCTGCAAAAAGGGCCTTGTCAACCTAGAAATTTCAAGTTCCCGCAAACTAATCATTCGTGAATTAATAGATGTTTTGTTGCTCAATGGTTTGATGAGTATGATTGGTTTGAATATGGTATTGCTAAAGATGCTGCGTTTTGTCTCCATTATTATCTCTTCAAATCTAACTTTGATCAAGTGGGTGGTGATCCATGTAATATCCTAAATTTCTACTATAGTTGTTTAATGTTATTTTATTCGATTTATACTGCACAGTGTGGAATCTGTACAGTAGGGGTAAAATAATTGAAGGACTGAGACAGTTGTATTGGTACAATTGACATAATTGGTCGACAATTATATTTGAGGATATCGTGTATTAGGTTTATCGTATGAGAATGTTAGTGGGATGAGTATATGTATTCAATATGTCGTGTATACATATTCGGTATATTGAGACGACAGGCAGGAGCAGTTGTAAATGGCTAAGTATAAAAGCCATTACGTACGTTAGGCGTAGGAGCTTAGGTACGTACATATGCAAGCGTAACGTATGTTACATAGAGTACATAATGTACGTTATGAAGAGAATCAGACAGGATCAGGCTATGACCGAGAAGTGGGTCCCGTGGTCGGAAACTTCCATCTGGCGTGCGAAAAGGCAAGTCAACGAAGAGGTTAACGTACGCAACGAATTGCTCATTACATATGTTAAATGGGTATATTACTGTAGCAAGTAAACGACAATATTACATATGCTATGGCATGGGCCTTACGTACGTAAGGCAGTGAACGAAATGAGGCAATGAGCTCTGGATGCTGATTACGTACGCTATACAGGACATGTAGCGTACGTTAGTAGGTCTTACATACGTTAGTGTTGGGTGTTAACGTACGTAATGAGCTGTGCAGGTTATAAAATAATGATCGGTCTTTCATTTCTTCACGAGAAGAAACAGATATCTTCCTCCCAAACTTGTCCCTCTTCACTTCTAAGCCTATTCCAGACCCTTTTACCTTGGTTGAGACCCTGATGGTTCGATTAAAAGCTTGAGGTTTGGAATCCTTGATGTTTCTTGAAGTGTTTGATTGTTGTGGTTCTTCTTCAAGAGGTATGTTGTATAACTCCTCTCTTTAATTTCGAATTTTGATGTTGTTGGTATTTTCTTCGTATGATGATGGTTATGGTGGTGTTGTTGCGATTCTTGAGGTTATGTGAATTGTATGTTGAAGAATATGATGATATATGTCTTCAATATGTTGTTTGTTATGAACATGATTATGGAATCATGGTGTTCTTGGTATATATTATATCAAAGAGGAATATGTGATAGGATATATAATGTTTTTTATTATAAACATGGATTTGAACCAATATTATGTTGATTGTAGTAGTTGATTTCATATGTTCTTGATGAAATATGAATTATGATAATGAGGATAAATCCGGAAAAATTATGGTTAATGTTAGAACATGATTATCAATGGTATTGAACTATTTGGATAGTTCGTATTGTCGATTATGTCGGTCGTATTATTTTACTGTGAATTTACAATTATGAACAAGGAGGAATCTTGTTAATTCACCTAGGAGGTTGAATTCGGAATAGAGTATGTTATGTAATCCTTGTTATCGGGATGAGTTGATCGTTGATATGATTATCGAATTATGGAATCGTATTGTGGCTATAGATTCGTGATTGATTGATTCGGGTTGTTCGGATTTGTGTTTAAGTCGGTGGAACCATTGTGTTTGTTGATCGGTTATATTGATTGTTAATTATGATCATCGTGTTGCGGTTTGTATTGTGGATATGAGTTCGTATTTGTTGAGTTGGATTATTTGGTTTTATATATGATCGAGGTATCGTTGAACAATTGAGTTTGATTAGTTGGCTATGTCGGTTATTGATTGTTATCGGATTATTGTTTACTGATTACTTCCATAGGTTGTGATAATTGATCATTGACAATAATATGTTGCGGTCGAGTTCGAGTATGTTCGGGAATTGCTTTGGTCGGGGCCGGGGAGCTTGTAGACAAAGACAAGGAAATTGGTAACGACTTCACTATCGTCGTATCGATATTGAGGCAAGTTATTACTTGCTCAGTTTATAATATTTAATGAATGGTTTCAATTTCATTTCGTTTATAATGTATATAACAATGATTATTATTGTGAACTATGGAGATTTGGATTGTATGTTGTTTTCCGATTTTTGGGAGTTCAATCATAATGTATATGATTTACATTTGTTATTGGTATACTTGGGTATCTAGGATACATATGGTAAAGACGAGGATATGAGTTGTCTACAGTCTGTTATATTTTGGATCGTCGAATATTGACGATAATCATTGGTGATGGTTTTGACATCGAGATTTCTCTCGAAGGACTCGGGCAAAAACTCTAATCATTTTTATCATTTTTTGTCGATCATGTTGTGATACATTCATGTATTGTTGTTGTCATGCATTTGTGTATTGTTGCTAACATGCATTTGTGCATCGTTGTCGTATGTCCACCTCGTGTTGATCTAACGCGATCATCTTGGGATCTGTGCTTGCGTGCGTTGGATCATTGGATAGGTTTTTCCACCTCGTGTTGGTCCAACGGGATCATCTTGGATCTATGCAGTGAATGCGGGATCATCGGATTACCCATGTATTGTTGTTGTGCATATGTATATTGTTGGTTATCCACCTTGTGTTGATCTAACAGGATCATCTTGGGATCTATGCTGTGTGCGCTGGATCGTTGGATTACCATAATTATATGTTGTTGTTATTGCTGGTATTTGATGATGTTATCTGATGGATCGAATTGGTCAATATTGGTATATTTCGTATAAGTGAGTTATGATGATGTTTTGAGAATCTTGTGTATTGTCTCGGATATAGTACAAATGTTTGTGTACGATTCAGTGTGCTTTTGAGAATACAAGATGTGGAATATGGTGAGGATTACTTTGATGAGGATTATCATGAATTGGTAAGGTTATGACAGTAAGATTACACTGGCAGTATTCTTACTTAGCATCTTCATTGGTATGTAATTATTGACGTGATGTGATCGTTATCATTGTTGGATATTATGGCTGACCCCGTCGTAGGCTTTATTTTTAGGTTCTTGGGATATCGAGCTTGTAGCGATCGTAAAGAGATGAGCTTCCCGGAGGATACTGGCTATGGCATGTGTTTGTGAATCGAGTACTTTGATTAGTTGTTATTTTCCGCTGCATAAGTATTTTTAATTATTTGTTATCTCCAGTGCGAGTGTCTTTTAAAATGGCTTGCTAGTATGTTGCGAACTTGGGTTCACTTTGGAAAATCATCTTCTAAACTATTTTGTCAATACGTGTAAGTGATGGCTTAACGTATACTTTTAGATTGATGAGTTTTGGCATTTCATCCTTGTACATTTAAATGAGATTTTGCGACGGTAATGATAAATGGATTTCATAGAGTCTTTGAATATTTTTAAAAAGGATATTATCGTCATCGCCGCTTAGGCGTATTTGAAATATTTGTAAAAATGTCTTTTAGCCTTGTGGGTTCTTTCTCGGGGCCCACGGCGCTGTAATATTCCCGGATGGCTCTGGGGGTGTTACAGAATATGGTATCAGAGCTTAAGTTGTGAAAGTCTAGGCTGTTGGGTTGTTCGCTATATTTTTTAAACAATCCACAAGTGTACGGAGAAAATGTAGAAAGCGGCGAGCAAGGTCGTATTCCACAGAGACTAATTTTTCGTATTGTGTTGAGTACTAGATTATAGTGATTATGATTTTATCTAGACGATCGAAAGGTGAATGGTTTAGTTAACTAAATGGACAAGAACAAGTAAATTTAATCAAACAAAGGTAATATCCGATTTAGAGAGAATTAGGAGTTTTAAAATAGATTCCAAGGCTAGGTTTCCGTTGATTACTAAGTTTAGTCGGGATTGATTCCAAAAAGTTCTAAGTGCGTTTCCAAAATGATAATCACAACAATATTCTAAAGTCCCTCTCGAGATGCATTAAAATGTATATTAAACAATCTATAACAACGTCTGCGTTTACTATAAATTATCTAACTCCAAAATGTTCATAAGATTAAATGTCATCATAGTTCAACACCGATTTCTCAATCTCGTAATTTACTACGTCAAATACTCGAAACCTATTAATGCCCTCTTCTCTCGAATTATGAGAAATTAAGTTAAACATGTAAAAACATTGATCAAGTATTCTAACATGAATCATAACCAAGTATTTGATATGGAAAACACATTAGGTAAATAAAATCATCAATCCTTCAAAACCATAATCGACGTACTCCCATGCCCGGAATCTAACAAGTTTAGCCGGACATGGTAATGAGAGAAAGATTAATAATCATCATATCATGCTAAATAAAACAACAAAAATGAGTAAAAGATAGGAAGAAAATAAAACTCGGATGGTGTCTTGAGCGATCCTGGTTCAAACCTTCAAGTGTTCTTCAAAAACTCCTTTCAAATCTCCGTTTTTGGTTGAAAAGCTCTCAAATCTTATATATTTTCTCTCTCCAATCTCTCCAATATCAGAATATATCTTCTAAGTCCATTGTAGAGCCTTTTTATCAACCTAAAAAGCCAAGGTTGTTGATCAAATCTTGCAAAAAATATCAAAAAGTGATTTTGCCCCGAAAAGTGACATGGCCTGTGTCAAATGACACGGCCCGTGTCATAGTGTTCTAGATAGTGCAAAATCTTCTGGACAGGCAGATAGCTCGTGGTTGCAGGGATCGTTGCAGGTGCTAAACTTAGCTCGAACCTCCGAGAGACAGAATCTCCAACCCGACCGTGTTTTATGACACGGTCGGGCTAGTGACACGGCCCGTGTCAAATGGCACGGCCGAGTCTGTGTTGGTCCGTTTTGACTCTGTTTTTCCTTCTTTTTCGGCTCGATCTTTCGGTTCCGCATTGTTTGATATGTATTGGGTATTTAGACTTCGTTCTTACTTGATAATGTCCTTAAAACACCTATAAAATCAATAAAATGTATCCAAGCGTGATCGAGTCCAACAAACACAATATGAGCACAAACGATTCAATTCTACGCATTTTTTGGATCTTAAAATCCGGAAAAACCTTATAAACATATGTGTAAAAACGAGTGTTACCAAAATCTCCCAAACTTAAACGTTGATCGTCCCGAGCAATGCACTTCAAAATAACCACTCTTAAGGGAACTCATCCCTCAACGCACCTCAAATGATCATTATGAAAATTCATCAATACGCCTCAAGTAATAAATAAGTCGAGTTCTATAAAGTATTCAAATCTCTATGGTGCTTCCTTAACATCATAATCAATACTTGGAAAATATAAACCTCACCGGTCAAGTGTATTCACTCACTCTCAAAGTGTATAAAAGGGATATGTGTATGCTCAAAACTTATTTCATTAATCCCCAAAAGCTTGCCAATCGTCTACATCTCTACCACTATTTGTGCATGCAAATTTGGTGAATCAAAAAGGGCTTTATTGGTTGTAATATAGGCTTTTTGGTCGGGGTAGGATAAGTGCACTACACCATATATGGCTTTCAACAACATTTTTTTTGATGTTACAAGCAAAAGTGTAGCCTTAGATGCCTTAAAATTGGTCAAGTTTGATTTAAAGCTACACATTTTTCTAGCGTTGTTATTGATATAAATTAGTGTTGCCATAGACTAAATTCAATATCTATGCTAACACAAAATTTGGTGTAGCCATTGCTATTTAAAAAAGTGTAACTAAACACCAAGGGCTTGTTTGCTATGTGTGATTAAGGTGTATAATATATCTAATACACCTATATATCTTGTTTGGTATAAAGTATATGGCCCTTGATAAAATTCGGGACCGTATAAATAATCGATTTTTAGTATTACGTATCCCACCTAAGAGGTGGTATTAGGTGATATTAAACAATACTAAAACTAATAGATTCAATAAACTATCATGATATCTATATTTTGCAGCGAATTTAATACATCGTACCAAATATGATATTAATTTCTTATATTGTATAAGAAATCCTAGTCAATCTTATCAAGCTTTATCCCATACAACTTAGCAAACGAGCCCTAAAGAAATAGACGGTCCGATCAATAAATTATTTTCAATTTTCACCCCTCTCTTCACCTCGCTCCTCACGTTCTATCTCAACATTCAACTCTCTACCTCCAAACCTCCTCCCATTCTGCCTCCCTCTGTTCAATTCTCTCTGCAAATTCTTCTTTCTTTTTATCTCTTGTTCTCTCTTTGTTTAAAACCCTCACCTGCACACACCAACAAGAATAATATGATCCCATCTCCTTCACTGTCTCCAAATATCGAATGAATTTAGATGAGAAGCGACGGGTGGTGGTTCAAGGGCACACGACCGTGATGTAGACTAGGGTTACGTGTTTGGAGGTATCGCATCCCACTTCTCGGTGGTCTCACGGCAGGATGACGTTGGTTAATGAGGTGAGTTGGGTTTCCGACTTTAGATCTAGGTTTGGTTCGAGTGAAACTACCGTGTGCTTTGATTAGTAATGGTCTTGGGTGAAAGCTTATTTTTATATTGGATGGAAATCAACGGTAATCTCATTCGAACTCCACCTCTACTTGGCGTGCTTCGAATCGAGAAAATGTTTTTCTTCATACTCTTATTTGTTTTCAAGGTTTGGCGGTAATTTTCGAAGAGCATCTACTTGTTCTTTCTTGGCGATTTGAATTTGTCGTATTTTGTGTTTATCTTTTCTTGCTAGAGTCCTTCATAGTGTATAATATAGTCTGACCTAATGTTTGTAGCTTCTTGGGAATTTTTTTGATTTTAGGTTTCAATTGATTTGTAACTACCCCACGGCCCCTACTTCTTCTCCAGAGTTGAAGGATTACGGCATCGCCGCCGGTACTGACTCTCCGGCTATGGGAATTCTGCAAATTAGGTACCACTGTGAAATTCTTGTTATAAAAGACGTCTTTATAATCTTAATTCTTTTTCCGTGAAGGCAATAGAAACATATCTGTAATGTTTCGTTTAGTTCTTGGTTTGGTTAAAAAAAATGGATGTCTATGTTATGTGTCTGATTTTGTGATGATGGATTGGTGAGTTCATGAAAATTTATGGGAGATTACCATCTTTTTACATATTATGTCTTAAAGCACAACCTGGGTTTCGGGATCTAAAGTTGGTCGAGTATTTGGTTCCTTGTTTTGTGGCTGTAGTATTTGATTTATTGACTCCTCTTGTGAAACCGCTTTGTGCAGTTCTTCGGGCTTGAGTGTGCCTCTTTTATTCCATTAGGAAAGCCTTTGTATGAACGACGTGCTTATAAATTTATGTATCTGTGTTTTGATTCTTGTTTATTATTCATATATCTATTTAATGACCAGGCTGTGTATTTGTGGAATGTCTGTTAGGATATTCGCACACTACAGATTGTGAAAAGCTGCAAAAGCTCCATTTCTTGATGGCAATCAATAACCAATTTGCATTATTTGGTTTGTATTTTTAAATTCGCTATGTGATTGTTTAGTATTATGTGAGGTTCTACAACTCCTTCTATTTTATTTTAAACTTTTAGTTCCTGTTTTATACTGCCTCGGGAGGAAACTCGTGATGTTGCTCGTGTTCTTTCTCGCTATAATGATATCATTATGGCACGAGTTTTTGCTCATCAGGTATGTTGGTGAGTTCTCAATTAATGGCATCATAACTTTTGAATGCACTGAACTTTTAACTGCAACCTGACAGCAATATTCTTCCTTTTATCTCCTTTTCTTTTTCTTTTTCAAATTTTCAGGACATTCTAAATCTTGCTAAGTATGCCACCGTCCTCGTGATCAATGGCTTGACTGACTTTAATCACCCTTGTCAAATTATGGCTGATGCACTCACAATAATTGAACACATTGGTCAGCTGGAGGGGACAAAGGTAAGCCTATTTGCAGCATATAATTCGGTCATATAATTCGGTCGCATGAAAGTGATACACGCACACACACACACAGTTCGTTTTATTCATTTATATTTTGTAATCTGATTATCCTCTTTGTTTGATGAAATGTAGATATTGGAACTAGAGGAGTCAATAAAAGAGATGAAGATTATTCACGTGGCTGGCACCAAAGAAAAGGTGAGCGAATGAATTCACTTAGTTGTTTTGAGTTTCTTGGATATTGAGTTGTTGGAAAGTCATGATGGTCTGTTGTGAATTTTGAGTTGATTTGGATATTATTCACTTGTGAGAACTTTTTTTTTCAACTATATAAGCACTAATATGGCTTTTATTTCATGTACTGGAACATGAAGGGGTCAACTTGCACTTTTGCAGAATCTATTCTGCGCAATTGTGGGTTCCGTACTGGACTTTTCACATCTCCTCACCTCATTGATATTCGAGAAAGATTTAGGTTGGACGGGTATGTGCTTACAAATGGCAGAGTAGAATGTCTCTCAACCTATTAGAGACTGTCATTGTTTATATCTGTTGCCATATTCTTCTAGGCGGTATCAAGTATGAAAGTATGCAATCTTGATCGTGCTATTTATTTATTATTCTCTCTTTACTTAGATATTTCAGTTTAGTTATTTCTGAGGAGAAGTTTTTGACATACTTCTGGTGGTGTTGGGATCGACTGCAGGCATGTTCAGTGCTTTTCTCTACAATTATATTCTGTCATCGTGGTTCGTATAAATGTTTTGTTCTTCAAACTCTATTACCCGAGCTTTAAAATCGTAGATTTATGTTATTTTTGTTTTGTCATGGTTTATTGGAGGGAGAGAAGCTTCTTACCGAAGTTTGAGAAATAACACGCCATATATGTTTTCATGAATTGCTTTTATGTTGACATATAAAACACATTAATCTTTTATTAAGATGCTTGTAGGCTTGTAGCCTTAATTGTAAGTATTTACATATCTACTAAATGATAGGTGCTTATAACTATGTTCTTCTTTTTTTCTTTTTTTTTTCTTGAAGATTGGGTATAATCGAAGTGCTGATTTTCATCAATCTTTTAAGTGCCATTACCGCCATTGCCGCCATTTAACTGGAAGTGTTGATATTATGTATAATCGAAGTGTGATATTAGGGATTTTTCATCAATCGCCTGTTGTTTTTCTCAAGTTATGCATGCTTTGTTTCTTTTTTTTCTTGAAGATTGGGTAAAATTAGTATAGTATAACTACTTATGAAACAGGAATTAAAGATAATTTTCCATTATTGTTATTGTTTGTATTTTATGTTTCTGTTAATTATTTGAGGGAAATACTTGATACTTTTATTTACAGGCTGATGTTAAGAAAGCTCTTGAAACGGAAGGTGTTGAGGCTGCTAATAAATTGATTCATGATGGCAAAGAACACCGACCATCTTATCTGATTGGGAGACTTATTCGTAAAAGAACCAAAATCGAAGTCTTCAGCATCACCATCCGTTCAAGTTGCTGATCAGTACGTGGCGGACCTAGCTGCTAAGATCAGGGCCCAACTTCAACAAGAGATGGATGAAAAACTTGACCAAAAATTTCGAGAAATGATGAAAATGTTGGCCGAGAAGAATCCTGATTTGAACTTAAAGATTGATGACTCTCAAAAATCAGTCGAGGAGTCCTAAGGCGGTGACAATGTCACTCCTTGACTGATTTCATCATTTTATATTATGCTAGCTAAGTGACTCAAGTAGTTTTGTTATATTTGTGGATTGCGATCGTAACTTGTTCTTAGCTATTATGGATTGAATATTAGCAGTCATGTATTTTGGATGTTGTTATGGTTGACATTGTTTTAATGGTATTGACTGTTTTATGGTAATATTTATTTTCTAATAAAATATTTTACTTTTTAGTATGAAAAATGTTAGTAAAAACCTGCAAAAATATTGCCATAGACTATAATTTATAATTCTTTCTGTTGGCAAAATATGAAAATTGTGTTGGCAAAGAGTAGAAGTGTGTTGGCAAAAGTTAGAATTGTTCATATATAAGTATAGCTATAGTGTTAAAATTGTTGGTAAAGATGTCACAGTGTTTCAGAATTTAATGTTACATTAGACCTCATGAGTGTTGGCATAGGTCTACGGCTACACAAATCTTTATGTCACTAAATATATAAAAGTGTGGCCTTAAGTCTACAACAACACAAAATCTAGTGTAGCCACAGACAATAAAAGTGTTGGCATAGGGGTCTATTGCTACACTTTTTTAACATGTTACCAAAAAAAAAAAAAGTGTTACCTTAGACCCCTATGGTTGCGGCCGTTTTTGTAACACTTTCGAATTTGGTCAAAGTGTAGCCATAGCTTGTTTTTATACCTTCAGCAACACTTTTTGGACTTTTGAGCACAGTTTTTCAGGTGTTGCTGAAACCCATATATGGTGTAGTGGTGTAACACCCTCAAGATATTCGAGGTATATTACAGTGCCGTGAATCCCTATGTGGGACCCACCAGGCTAAACAGCATCATACTCATCGACTCACAGAAACGACAAAACAACACCTCGTCATAAAGACGCAAAACAGAATAATCCACCTGGTTCAACCGGTCAACATAACATCATCATCCAACACAACATAATAGGCAACAATACAATCCGAACGAACAAGAACCCTTAAGTACTCGAGTACAACTATTAGTTCAAAAACCACAAAAGATGAAAAGATAAAAAGACACTAAAACGTCACTCGTGCACAATCATCACGCACGGCCATCATCCGTATCGTCCAGCCCGCTCGTCTCGATGAACTCCGACTGAAATTCATAAAACGAATTTCCCCAAAACGGGTCCCCAGAGGGGTTAGCAATTACGCTAGTACAAGTAACCAAATGAACAATTTACATCTTACACATATAGTAATGCATGCAATCAAGAAATCATAGTTTCAAAACACTCATTTCCGGAAATGCCAATAATCAAAACCACATTTGTAAAATGCACCACAATTAACCGCGGACCCACAGCTTCGTGGATCCCTGCCGAGACCCCGTCGGATCTAACCCACAGTGGTTAAAAGCAAGCTCGCGGTTCCACAGCTTCGTGGAGCCCTACCGAGACCCCGTCGGATCTAACCCGTAATGAGCATACACACACACACACACAATTTCTCATACAAAACTACTATGTCAAGATCGTAAGTTCATAAGGATACTTGCCTCGATTAAATAGACGACGACACGAACGAAACGGAAGAATCAAGCACGACCGCGAGGAACCGACGAAAATGAACCTAACGATTCGAATAGCACAATCACAACCACTTCTAAACGATTATGGAAATGGAATACACTCGGAAATCCGCCTACGATTCATGTATATTCGAATAAAAATAACAACGAGGGCGGACCACAACCGAACCCTCTCGATTTCACAAGGCTATGGAAATATACCATGAATCCGTAAGAAAACTAATGATATCAACAAGATTAATCATAATCATCATGAATCCACCAACAAAATGGAACGAATCGGAAGAAAATCCCAAAACCTCCAAATTATCTAAAAGTAGGGTTCTAAGAGATTTACCGTGGATTAGGACGAAAGATTCGTGTTGATGTTGATATAATACTCCAAGAACTCAAGAAGGATGTTGGATGAGATGATTGGAGGAAGAAATCGCCAAGAAAATCGCCTCGGGATCGCCTTCGCCGCGGAGAGAGGAAGAAATGAGAAATTATGATTATCTCGGTCAACTCCCTGGTTTATATAGCCAGGGAGTGTTAGCGCACGCTAAAACCTCAAGGTTAGCGTGCGCTAACGGGATAAGATTCCAAACCCTACCGTTAGCGTCCCAGTCCAGTAGCCAGGTAATTGGCCGTTAGCGTGCGCTACTCGAAATGTAGCGTGTGCTAATAACTTCTCGGTAGCGTGCGCTATCGACCAATAGCGTGCGCTACCTGGACATCAGTCGAGTCCAGTGACAAACTGTCCAGAACCCACCTGATCCGTTAGCGTGCGCTACCATACAAGCGTAGCGTGCGCTAACTAGCACCTGATCGAGTTCAGTAGTAAACTGTCCAGTACTGGACAGTCACGCTAGCGCGCGCTACTGAACAACTTAACGTGCGCTAGTCTCCCGACATTAGCGTGCGCTAGACAAGATAGCGTGCGCTAATCCGATAGTCCAGAGGCCTGGGAGTTGAACTGCCACCCCCAGGGTTCACTCGCTAGCGCGCGCTACGAAGTAAATGTAGCGTGCGCTACAAAGGGACTTCTAGCGCGCGCTATGCAGACAAATTAGCGTGCGCTAGGTATAGAACATAAACGGTCCACTACACTAGAATACGAACGAAACATCAAATGGAACACCTCAAAACGCATCATAGCATAGAATAGATCCACGGCGACCCCGAAACGGCGGTTCCGCACATCAATTACGAGAATCAGGTCAAAAGATGACAGAAAAATTACACTGAAGGATACACGAGGGTCACTATAATCGAGAAATACACCGAAAATAAGAATACAAGGAAAAGAAAAATGCGGGTATTACATTCTACCCCTCTAAAAATAAGTTTCATCCCGAAACTTTAAGAAACAAACAACTCGGGGTACCTAGCACGCATGTTATCCTCGGTTTCCCAAGTTGCCTCCTCGACACCGTGTCTCGACCACTGCACCTTGACCAAAGGTATGGTCTTATGCCTCAGTCGTTTCTCACGATGCTCCAGAATCTTCAAAGGACGCTCCACAAAAGTAATATCCTCGGCGACATCAATCTCAGCATAATCAATGACGTGACTAGGGTCCGGGACATATTTCCTCAGCTGGGAAACATGAAAAACGCTATGAACATGACTCAAGGCCGGAGGTAATTCCAAACGGTATGCTAACCCACCGACTCGCTCGAGAATCTCAAAGGGTCCAATAAATCTCGGACTCAACTTCCCTTTCTTCCTGAAACGAAAAACTCCCTTTGTCGGCGACACCTTTAGCAAAACGTGGTCTCCCACCTCGAATTCCTTGATGCCCAAGTAAAATGTGCCGACTTGGTCAGACGATCAACAATCACCCATACCATATTCATGCCCGACCTCGATCTCGGCAAACTCGTAACGAAGTCCATCGATATATCTTCCCATTTCCATTAGGAGCGAAGTGATCAGAATAACCAGCCGGTCGCTGATGCTCGATTTTGACCTGTTGACAAGTCAAACATCTCGCTACAAATTGTGCAACCTCCTCCTTCATATCATTCCACCAGAAATTTCTTGTTAGGTCCTTGTACATCTTACTCGAACCAGGATGAACGGAATAAGGCGTAGCATGGGCCTCCCGTAAAATACTCTGCCTCAACTCTGAGTCGTTCGGCACACAAAGCCGACTCTGGAACCTCAAAACCCCATCCTCGTGAATCACAAACCCAGGAGACTTTCCTTTAAGAACGTTCTCTCGGATTTGAGTAATCATCGGATCCTCTGATTGCTTCAGCTTAATTTCATCGATCAAAGATGACGAAATCTCTAAAGCACAAAGTTGCCCGACACTCCTGTGCAACAAAACTTCAACATCTAACTCGATCAAAGCCCGAAGCTCGGGCGAGACGTAAGAATCTCAAGCGTTCGCACGCAACCGGTTTCCGACTCGGGCGTCGGCCACGACGTTCGCCTTGCCGGATGATAAAGGATTTCGAGGTCATAATCCTTAATCAACTCTAACCACCTCCTCTGCCTCATATTCAACTCCCGTGAGTAAATATGTATTTCGGACTTTTATGATCGGTAAAAATCGACATGCGAGCCGAAAGATAGTGACGCCAAATCTTGAGCGCAAAAGCATCGCCGCTAACTCCAAATCATGAGTAGGGTAGTTCACTCATACGGCCTCAATCGTCTCGACGCGCAGGCAATGGTCTTGCCGTCTTTGCATCAATACGCACCCAAGACCACGACCAAGCATCGCTATAAACGGCAAAACCCTCGTTGCCACATGGCAACGCCAAAACCGGGCTGAAGTCAAACGCTTCTTCGTTCCTCAAAACTCGATCGCCTCGTCATTCCGCGAATTTCTCGGATTGAGCAATCTGCGTAAGTGGCGAGCCGCTTCGAGAAACCTCGACGAACCTACGGTAGTAGCCACCAAACCCAAGAAACTACGGAGCTCCTTCACATTCTTGGGCGGTGCCCAATCCAACATGCCTCAATCTTCTGCGGATCCACACGAACCCCCTACGAAATCACGTGACTAAAAACATCACTTCCTTCACCCGAACTCACATTTCGAGAACTTTGCATAGAGTTGGTCGGTCCTCAAAATGTCTAATACTACCCGCAAATGATGGGCATGCTCTTCCTCATTCCTCGAGTAAATAAGAATATCGTCTATGAAGACGACGACGCACTTATCCAAATACTCGATAAAAACTTTGTTCATCAATTGCATGAACACCGCCGGCGCATTCGTTAACCCGAAAGGCATAACTACGAACTCATAATGTCCGTATCTCATCCGAAAAGTCAAGCTGCACATCGAATTCTCTCACCCGGAGCTGATAGTACCCCGATTTCAAATCAATCTTCGAGAATACCGTAGCTCCCTGCAACTGGTCGAACAAGTCATCAATTCTCGGCAAAGGATACTTGTTCTTGATGGTCACCTTGTTTAGTTCGCGATAGTCGATACACAAACGTAGTAGGCCATCCTTCTTCCGCACAAACAGGACCGGTGCGCCCCAAGGCGAGGCACTCGGTCGAACATACCCCGACTCAAGAAGCTCACTCAACTGCTTCTTCAACTCTGCCATCTCTGAAGGTGCCATGCGATACGGCGCCTTCGAAATCAGAGCCGCGCCCGGCTCTAACTCTATAGCAAACTCAACCTCACGATCCGGTGGCAATCCCGGCAACTCGTCAGGAAATACATCAGGAAACTCATTAACCACTGGAATCGACGAAAGCTCGACTCCACCATCCTCCGCCTTCAAGGCATACCACCAATAACCAGTACACCCCTTTCGCAGGAGACTCATCGCCTTAAAGGCATTAATGACGAATTTCTGATTTCCCCTCCTTCGCCCCGCGAAGGAGTGCTCGGTGCCATCCTTGGCTAACATGGTGATGATCCTCGTGCGGTAGTTCATGATTGCGCCATGCCGCTCGAGCCAATCATCCCCGAGAATCAAATCCTCACCCTCAATATCCACAACAATAAGATTAGAGGGCCAAGTCCTCTCACAAATAAGTACAGAATGGGTCTCGAACATCCCGATCACCAACGATCCTATCACCGCTAGGAAGCTTAACGATGAAGGGTTCACAAGGCATCAAACAATGAGACTCAAACGGCGCATAATCCAAAGATATGAACGAATGCGTAGCACCTAATCGAAAAGCACACCGACAGATGAGAAAGAATATAAACGGTACTGCCGCCACGGAGCGCCGGGTCATCGGCTCTCCGCATCTCATAGACACGCGGGTGGGCCGAGCCGACACCGAAGCTCCCCTTAGAGGGTCGACTTCGACCTCTCCCCCGACTAGCACTCGGCGGAGATTGAGGAGCAAACGATCCCCGATTCACACTTGGCTCCCTAGGCGCTGGAATGGAAGCCCGGCACCAAGGATTTTCTCCCTCTCGGACAGAAAGCCGCCTTGTGACCCGGTGGCCACACTGATTACACGTCGGCAAAGGATTCGGACAAATACGACCGATGTGGCCCCGCCGCCACGCTAAAGCACTTCACCTCTCGAGAAGGGGCACTGCAGCCTCTACGGGAAACCCGAGAGATCGAGCCGGGCCACCACCAATGAAAAGTTAGCAGATCAAATTTCACGACCCCCACCTTTGTGGCCCAAAAAATTCCCGGCGGACTTCTGCTTCTTACTCTCGCGGGCCGCCTCACTCGCCGTCACAGACATATCATAAGCAAGGGCCCTGCTCTGGTAATCTTTCAAGGTAGTGCATACGAGCCCCGACATATAGTCCCGAATCGGCAACTTCATCCGTCTGGAGAAATGGAAAATTTTGTCACTCTCCTCGACAACTTGGGTCTTCACATAACCCAACTCCTTGTTAAAATCAGCAATAGCTTGAGCTACGGGGATATCCCGCGGTTAAGCATCATAAAAAGTATGTACCCGAGCCTGTCTGACTGGCCACGAGCAATATTCAGTCTCCATCAACTCTTGAAACTCAGCCCACGAAGCAGCATGGTCTTTGGGCCCAACGGCCTCCCACCAGTCCGTAGCGTCCCCTGTGAGAAAGTATTGAGCACGGTCCTCGGGACAGTTAGTGGCAACGAAGACCTTAGATATCTCCTTGATCCACCCTTCCCAGCCAATCGGGTATGAAGCTCCCGAAAACTGAGGAGGATGCATCTTGATAACATCTTGGAGCCAACGATCCGCTCCGCCCCGATTAGCGTGGGCCTGATCCGAGTTCTGAACCGCCTGGGCTGTAATATCCGGTATTTTTCTTTCCCTTGTATTTCACTTTTGGTATATTTCTCAGTCATAGTGACCCTCATGTATCTTTCAGTATGTCCTTCCTGTCAATTATTGATTTGTATTCTCGTTTTTGTTCGTTGTTTCAACTTTCCTCACATGAGTTCGACTTTGTTAGATCATCATTAATTTTTGGTGACTCCAAAAATTATAAATCTTTGCAATATTGTAGAACATCGAATTAGCTTTCCAATGGTTCAAACGGTGAGTCAATCGGAGTCCGGACGAGAGAGTTATGGTCGTTTCAGTTTTTGGCCGAGCACTCCCAGGAGCCTTTCTACGATAGGGGGCCGATAGACTCTACCGCCGGCATTTTGTATGGGTATCGGTTAGCCTATCGGCCGATAGGCCGGCCGATATGTAAACTTCTTCACCTTCGAACTTCCAAGAGCCTTTCGGCCGATAAGGGGGTCGATAGACCCTACTACGCATTCCGTATGGTATCGGTCATTTTATTTACTGATAGGCGGCCGATAGGTTCTACTGCTACCCTATAAATGTGTCGTTTTGGGTGAGCACTCGCTTTTCTTCCCCATTTGCACAAAGATCGCGAGAGAGAAACATAGAGGGAGAGAGAGTTCTACATCCCGTTCTCGATTTTCTTCATTTCTTTTCGGTTGTGAGGCTCGGATAATCAATCTAACGCGTGTTCTACGGATCTTGACACTTGAATCACTCAAGGTAATGTCTTTTGAAACCCTACCTTTTTGGATAATTGGGGATTTTGGGGTTTTGTCCGATTCTTTCCGTTTCGTTGATGGATTCATGATGAATATGATTATTCTTGTTAGTATCTTTAGTTTCCTACGGATTCATGGATATTTTGTGGATTTTTACGGAATCGAGAGGGTTTGGTTGTGGTCCGCCCTCGTTGTTATTTTGGTATGAATATACATGAATCGTAGGCGGGTTTCCGGGTGTATTCCATTTCCGTAATCGTCTAGAGTTGGTTGTGATTGTGTTGTTCGAATCGTTAGGTTCATTTCCGCCGGTTCCTTGCGGTCGTGTTCAACTCTTCCGTTCCGTTCGTGTCATCGTCTAATTGATCGAGGCAAGTATCCTTATGAACTTACAATCTTGACATAGTAGTTTTGTATGAGAAATTGTGTGTGTGTGTATGCTCACTACGGGTTAGACTCGACGGGGTCTCGGTAGGGGTTCACGAAGGGGTGGATCCGCGAGCTTGCTTTTAACCACTACGGGTTAGATCCGACGGGGTCTCGGTAGGGGTCCACGGAGGGGTGGATCCACGGTTAATTGTGGTGCATTTTTACAAATGTGATTTGATCATTGGCATTTCCGGAAATGAGCGTTTTGGAAATTATGATTTCTTGATGGCATGCATTACTATATGTGTAAGATGTAAAATGTTCATTTGGCTACTTGTACTAGCGTAATTGCTAACCCCTCTGGGGACCCGTTTTGGGGAAATTCGTTTTATGAATTTCAGGTCAGGTTCATCGGGACGAGCGGGCGCTGGACCAGTACACGGATGATGGCCACGCGTGATGATTGTGCATTAGAGATTCCTTAATGTCTCTTTGTCTTTTCATCTTTTATGACTTTTGAACTAACAGCTGTACTCGAGTACTTAAGAGTTCTTATTCGTCCAGATTGTATTGTTGTGTTTATGTTGTGTTGGATGATGATGTTATATTGACCGGTTGAACCGGTGGATTGTTCGCTTAAGGCCTTTATGACGTGGTGTTATTTTATCGCTTCGTGAGTCGTTGTGTGTGATCTTTTCACTGGTGGGTCCCATATAGGGATTCACTACTGTAATATACCTCGGATATCCCGGGGTGTTACGAGAAAATGGTATCGAGCACTAGGTTTATGGATACCTAGGCTTGTCGGTTTATTGGGTCTTGTGGTGTTTTGTTTTGCACATCATCGTCACGCCGCCATGATTCCGTACTACCAAAGGTCCGTAAGTTTTCCTTCCTCTGTTCATTAATTCCTTGTATCGTACCCTTGATTCTTGACTTGTGATTGTTCTTTTCTTGTCGATCCTCGTATGGCTTTTGCTACTTATTTAACTCCAGATGGATGCCGGAAGAGGTCGTGGTCGCGGCCGTGGTCGTGGACGCGGCCGGGACGTGGGCGCCGGTGGCGGCCACGCCACGATTTCTGAGCCGGCAGCACGGCGACCGTCATAGCCATGCTTCTTCTCGTGAGTGTGCCGATCTTGGTATTGCGGCCGTTATGCAATGATGGTGAACCAAATGGCGGCAATAGCTCGGGCGGTTCGTAACCCGGAGCAGCCCATGCTAATCAGGCGGAGCGGACCGATGGCTCCAAGATGTTATCAAGATGCATCCTCCTCGGTTTCGGGAGCTTCGCACCCGATTGGGCCGGGAAGGGTGGATCAAGGAGATGTCTAAGGTCTTCGTTGCCACTAATCGTCCCGAGGAACGTAGAGTCCCTATTGCCCAATACTTTCTCACAGGGGACGCTACGACCGGTGGGAGGCCGTTGGGCCCAAAGACCATGCCGCTACGTGGCCGAGTTTCAAGAGTTGATGGAGATCGAATATTGCCCGTGGCCGCCGATGTGCTCGTACATGCTTTTTATGATGCTCAACCACGGAATATCCCCGTAGCTCAAGCTATTGCTGATTTTAACAAAGAGTTGGGTTATGTGAAGACCCAAGTTGTCGAGGAGAGTGACAAGATTTTCCATTTCTCCAGACGGATGAAGTTGCCGGTTCGGGACTATATGTCGGGGCTCGTATGCACTACATTGAAGGATTATCAGAGTAGGGCCCTTGCTTACGATATGTCTGTGACGGCGAGTGAGGCGGCCCGCGAGAGTAAGAAGCAGAAGTCTGCCGGGAATTTTTCAGGCCACAAAGGTGGGGGCCGCAGAATTTCATCATAACTTTTCCGCCGGTGGTGGTCCACTCGATCTATCGGTTTCCCCAGGTCGCCAAAGTGCCCCTTCTCGAGAGGTGAAGTGTTTTAATCGTGGCCACCAGCCACATCACCGTAATTGCCCGAGTCCTTTGTTGATATGTAATCGGTGTGGCCAATCGGGCCACAAGGCGGCTTTCGTGCCGAGAGGGAGAGAATTGTGGGTGCCCGGACTTCCATCCCAACGCCTAGGGAACCAAGTGTGAATCGTGGATCGCTTGCTCCTCAATCTCCACCGAGTGCTAGTCGGGGAGAGGTCGGGTCAGCCCTCTAAGGGGGAGCTTCCAGTGTCGGCTCACCACCGGCGTGTCTATGAGATGCGGAAAGCCGATGATCCAATGGCTACCGTGGCGGCAGTACCGTTTATATTCTTTCTCATCCTGTCAGTGTGCTTTTCGATTCCGGTGCTACGCATTCGTTCATATCTTTGGATTGTGTACGCCGTTTGAGTCTCGACTGTTTAATGCCTTGTGAACCCTTCATCGTTAAGCTTCCTAGCGGAGATAGGATCGTTGGCATCGTGAGGTTCGAGACTGCTCGTAGTTATTTGTGAGAGGACTTGGCCCTCTAATCTTATTGTTGTGAATATCGAGGGTGAGGATTTGATTCTTGGTGATGATTGGCTCGAGCGGCATGGTGCGATCATGAACTACCGCACGAGAATCATCACCATGTTAGCCGAGGATGGCACCGAGCACTCTTTTGCCGGCGAAAGAGGGGGAACCAGAATTGCTATTAACGCCTTGAAGGCGATGAGACTCCTGCGAAAGGGGTGTACCGGCTATTGGTGCTACGCCTTGAAGGCGGAGAGTGGTGGAGTCGAGCTTTCGTCGATTCCAATCGTTAATGAGTTTCCTGATGTTTTTCCTAACGAGTTACCGGGATTGCCACCAGATCGTGAGGTCGAGTTCACTATAGAGTTAGAGCCGGGTGCGGCTCCTATTTCGAAGGCGCCCTACCGCATGGCACCTTCAGAGATGGCAGAGTTGAAGAAGCAGTTGAGTGAGCTTCTTGAGTCGGGGTATGTTCGACCGAGCGCCTCGCCTTGGGGCGCACCGGTCTTGTTTGTGCGTAAGAAGGATGGTTCACTACGTTTGTGTATCGACTATCGTGAACTGAACAAGGTGACCATCAAGAACAAGTATCCTTTGCCGAGGATTGACGACTTGTTCGACCAGTTGCAGGGAGCTGCGGTATTCTCGAAGATTGATTTGAGATCGGGGTACTATCAGCTCCGGGTGAGAGAGTCCGACGTGCCGAAGACAGCTTTTCGGACGAGATACGGACATTATGAGTTTGTAGTTATGCCTTTCGGGTTAACTAACGCGCCGGCGGTGTTCATGCAGTTGATGAACAAAGTCTTTATCGAGTATTTGGATAAGTGTGTCGTCGTCTTCATTGACGATATTCTTATTTATTCGAGGAACGAGGAAGAGCATGCCCATCATTTACGGATAGTGTTAGACATTTTGAGGGCCGAGCAACTCTATGCAAAGTTCTCGAAATGTGAGTTCTGGCTGAAGGAAGTGATGTTTTTAGGTCACGTGATTTCAGTCGAGGGGGTTCGTGTGGATCCGCAGAAGATTGAGGCCGTATTGGATTGGACACCGCCCAAGAATGTGAAGGAGCTCCGTAGTTTCTTGGGTTTAGCTGGCTACTACCGTAGGTTCGTCGAGGGTTTCTCGAAACTAGCTCGGCCACTTACGCAGTTGCTCCGTAATCCGAGAAGTTAAATGCGGAATGACGAGAGGCGCCGAGTTTTGAGGAATCAAGAAGCGTTTGACTTCAGCCTCAGCTTTTGGCGTTGCCATGTGGCAACGAGGGTTTCGCCGCTTTTAGCGATGCTTCGGTCGTGGTCTTGGGTGCGTATTGATGCAAAGACGGCAAGACCATTGCCTATGCGTCGAGACAGTTGAGGCCGTATGAGCTTAACTACCCTACTCACGATTTGGAGTTAGCGGCGGTTGTCTTTGCACTCAAGATTTGGCGTCACTATCTTTTCGGCTCTGCATGTCAGATTTTTACCGATCATAAAAGTCTGAAGTACATATTTACTCAGCGAGAGTTGAATATGAGGCAGAGGAGGTGGTTAGAGTTGATTAAGGATTATGACCTCGAAATCCTTTATCATCCGGGTAAGGCGAATGTCGTGGCCGACGCTTTGAGTCGGAAACCGATTGCGTTGCGAACGCTTGAGGTCCTTACGCCTAAGTCTGAGCTTCGGCGGGCTTTGATCGGGTTAGATGTTGAGGTTTTGCTGTCTGGATCTGTTGGGCAACTTTGTGCCTTAGAAATTTCGTCGTCCTTGATCGATGAAATTAAACTGAAGCAATTAGAGGATCCGATGATTACTCAAATCCGAGAGAACGTTCTTAAAGGGAAGTCTCCTGGGTTTGTGATTCACGAGGATGGCGTTTTGAGATTCCAGAGTCGGCTTTGTGTGCCGAGCGACTCAGAGTTGAGGCAGAGTATTTTACGGGAGGCCCATGCTACACCTTATTCCGTTCATCCTGGTGCGAGTAAGATGTACAAGGACCTGAGGAGGAACTTCTGGTGGAATGATATGAAGGAGGAAGTCGCACAGTTTGTGGCGAGATGTTTGACTTGCCAGCAGGTCAAAATCGAGCATCGGCCGACCGGTCAAGTTATTGCAGTCACTTCGCTCCGAATGGAAATGGGAAGATATATCGATGGATTTCGTTACGAGTTTGCCGAGATCGAGGTCGGGCATGAATATGGTATGGGTGATTGTTGATCGCTCGACCAAGTCGGCACATTTTCTCGGGCATCAAGGACACTTGGGGCCCGGAGAAGTTAGCTCGTGTGTTTATTGCGCAGATCGTGAGACTTCACGGTACTCAAGTCTATTGTTTCGGATCGTGACGGCCGTTTTGTATCGCACTTCGGGCGGTGCATAAGGCGTTAGGTACCGGTTGCGTTTGAGTACCTCTTTTCATCCCCGATCGGATGGGCGGTTAACGCACTATCCGGACATTCGAGGACATGTTGCGTGCTTGTGCCCTCGATTGGAGTAGTGACTGGGAGGAGCATTTGCCATTGATCGAATTCACGTACAACAATAGTTGGCACGCCAATTCGGATGGCACCGTATGAGGCACTTTATGGCGACGATGTCGATCGCCGATTTGTTGGAATGAGGCGTCCGATTTAGTCGACCGAGCCGGATGTCGCTTTAGAGACGAGGCGGAAGATAGAGTTAATTCGAGAACGGATGTTGATCGCCCAGTCGGCGAAGTCATATGCGACGTCCGTCGTCGACCTTTGGAATTCGAGGTGGGAGACCACGTTTTGCTAAAGGTGTCGCCGACGAAGGGAGTTTTTCGTTTTGGGAAGAAAGGAAAGCTGAGCCCGAGATTTATTGGACCCTTCGAGATTCTCGAGCGAGTCGGTGAATTAGCGTACCGCTTGGCGTTACCTCCACCTTGAGTCTTGTTCATATCATTTTTCATGTTTACCAGTTGAGGAAATATGTTCAGGATCCTAGTCACGTCATCGATTATGGCGAGGTTGATATTGCTGAAGATATTACTTTCGAGGAGCGTCCTTTGAAGATTTTGGAGCATCGTGAGAAACGACTAAGGCATAAGACCATCCCTTTGGTCAAAGTTCAGTGGTCGAGACACGGTGTCGAGGAGGCAACTTGGGAAACCGAGGATAGCATGCGTGCTAGGTACCCGGAGTTGTTTGTTTCTTAAGTTTCGGGACGAAACTTATTTTTTAGAGGGGTAGAATGTAATATCCGGTATTTTTCTTTCCCTTGTATTTCACTTTTGGTATATTTCTACCATAGTGACCCTCATGTATCTTCAAGATGTCCTTCCTGTCAATTATTGATTTGTATTCTCGTTTTTGTTCGTTGTTTCAACTTTCCTCACATGAGTTCGACTTTGTTAGATCATCATTAATTTTTGGTGACTCCAAAAATTATAAATCTTTGCAATATTGTAGAACATCGAATTAGCTTTCCAATGGTTCAAACGGTGAGTCAATCGGAGTCCTGAGAGAGTTATGGTCGTTTGATTTTGGCCGAGCACTCCCGGGAGCCTTTCGCCGATAGGGGGCCGATAGACTCTCACGGCATTTTGTATGGGTATCGGTTGGGCCTATCGGCCGATAGGCCGGCCGATATGTAAACTTCTTCACCTTCGAACTTCCAGTAGCCTTTCGGCCGATAAGGGGGGTCGATAGACCCTACTGCCGGCATTCCGTATGGCTATCGGCTGGGCCTATCGGCCGATAGGCCGGCCGATAGGTTCTACTGCGTTACCCTATAAATGTGTCGTTTTGGGTGAGCAGCTCAGTTTTCTTCCCCATTTGCACAGCATCGCGAGAGAGAAACATAGAGGGAGAGAGAGTTCTTCATCCGGGGGTCGATTTTCATCATTTCTTTTCGGTTGTGAGGCTCGGATAATCAATCTAACGCGTGTTCTACGGATCTTGACACTTGAATCACTCAAGGTAATGTCTTTTGAAACCCTACCTTTTTGGATAATTGGGGATTTTGGGGTTTTGTCCGATTCTTTCCGTTTCGTTGATGGATTCATGATGAATATGATTATTCTTGTTAGTATCTTTAGTTTCCTACGGATTCATGGATATTTTGTGGATTTTTTACGGAATCGAGAGGGTTTGGTTGTGGTCCGCCCTCGTTGTTATTTTGGTATGAATATACATGAATCGTAGGCGGGTTTCCGGGTGTATTCCGTTTCCGTAATCGTCTAGAGTTGGTTGTGATTGTGTTGTTCGAATCGTTAGGTTCATTTCCGCCGGTTCCTTGCGGTCGTGTTCAACTCTTCCGTTCCGTTCGTGTCATCGTCTAATTGATCGAGGCAAGTATCCTTATGAACTTACAATCTTGACATAGTAGTTTTGTATGAGAAATTGTGTGTGTGTGTATGCTCACTACGGGTTAGACTCGACGGGGTCTCGGTAGGGGTTCACGAAGGGGTGGATCCGCGAGCTTGCTTTTAACCACTACGGGTTAGATCCGACGGGGTCTCGGTAGGGGTCCACGGAGGGGTGGATCCACGGTTAATTGTGGTGCATTTTTACAAATGTGATTTGATCATTGGCATTTCCGGAAATGAGCGTTTTGGAAATTATGATTTCTTGATGGCATGCATTACTATATGTGTAAGATGTAAAATGTTCATTTGGCTACTTGTACTAGCGTAATTGCTAACCCCTCTGGGGACCCGTTTTGGGGAAATTCGTTTTATGAATTTCAGGTCAGGTTCATCGGGACGAGCGGGCGCTGGACCAGTACACGGATGATGGCCACGCGTGATGATTGTGCATTAGAGATTCCTTAATGTCTCTTTGTCTTTTCATCTTTTATGACTTTTGAACTAACAGCTGTACTCGAGTACTTAAGAGTTCTTATTCGTCCAGATTGTATTGTTGTGTTTATGTTGTGTTGGATGATGATGTTATATTGACCGGTTGAACCGGGTGGATTGTTCTGTTTTGCGTCTTTATGACGTGGTGTTATTTTATCGTTTCTGTGAGTCGTTGTGTGTGATGCTGTTCAGCCTGGTGGGTCCCATATAGGGATTCACGGCGCTGTAATATACCTCGGATATCCTGGGGGTGTTACATGGGCTATCGCCACCATTTGATTCACCATTTGCTGCATAACGGCCGCAATACCAAGATCGGCACGCTCCTGGGAAGAAGCATGGCTATGACAGTCGCCGGTACTGCCGGCTCCCGAAGACTGTGATGTGGCCGTCCCACCGGCTGCCCCACGTCCCCGGCCGCGTCCACGACCACGACCGCGACCACGACCTCTTCCAGCATCCATACTGGAGTTAAATAAGTAACAAAAGCCATACGAGGGTCAGTACAAGAAAAGAACAATCACAAGTCGAGAATCAAGGGTACGATACAAGGAATTAATGAACAGAGGAAGGAAAACTTATGGACACTGGTAGTACCGGAATCATGGCAGCGTGACGATGATGTGCAAAACAAAACACCACAAGACCCAATAAACCGACAAGCCTAGGTATCCATAAACCTAGAGCTATGATACCATTTTCTGTAACACCCTCAAGATATTCGAGGTATATTACAGTGCCGTGAATCCCTATGTGGGACCCACCAAAGCAACAAAGATCATACTCATCGACTCACAGAAACGACAAAACAACACCTCGTCATAAAGACGCAAAACAGAATAATCCACCCGGTTCAACCGGTCAACATAACATCATCATCCAACACAACATAATAGGCAACAATACAATCCGAACGAACAAGAACCCTTAAGTACTCGAGTACAACTATTAGTTCAAAAACCACAAAAGATGAAAAGATAAAAAGACACTAAAACGTCACTCGTGCACAATCATCACGCACGGCCATCATCCGTGTACTGGTCCAGCGCCCGCTCGTCTCGATGAACCTGACCTGAAATTCATAAAACGAATTTCCCCAAAACGGGTCCCCAGAGGGGTTAGCAATTACGCTAGTACAAGTAACCAAATGAACAATTTACATCTTACACATATAGTAATGCATGCAATCAAGAAATCATAGTTTCAAAACACTCATTTCCGGAAATGCCAATAATCAAAACCACATTTGTAAAATGCACCACAATTAACCGCGGACCCACAGCTTCGTGGATCCCTGCCGAGACCCCGTCGGATCTAACCCACGGTGGTTAAAAGCAAGCTCGCGGTTCCGAAGCTTCGTGGAGCCCTACCGAGACCCCGTCGGATCTAACCCGTAGTGAGCATACACACACACACAATTTCTCATACAAAACTACTATGTCAAGATCGTAAGTTCATAAGGATACTTGCCTCGATTAAATAGACGACGACACGAACGGAACGGACGAATCAAGCACGACCGCGAGGAACCGATGAAAATGAACCTAACGATTCGAATAGCACAATCACAATCACTTCTAAACGATTATGGAAATGGAATACACCCGGAAATCCGCCTACGATTCATGTATATTCGAATAAAAATAACAACGAGGGCGAACCACAACCAAACCCTCTCGATTTCACAAGGCTATGGAAATATACCATGAATCCGTAGGAAAACTAATGATATCAACAAGATTAATCATAATCATCATGAATCCACCAACAAAACGGAATGAATCGGAAGAAAATCCCAAAAACCCCAAATTATCCAAAAGTAGGGTTCTAAGAGATTTACCGTGGATTAGGACGAAAGATTCGTGTTGATATTGATATAATACTCCAAGAACTCAAGAAGGATGTTGGATGAGATGATTGGAGGAAGAAATCGCCAAGAAAACCGCCTCGGGATCGCCTTCGCCGCGGAGAGAGGAAGAAATGAGAAATTATGATTATCTCGGTCAACTCCCTGGTTTATATAGCCAGGGAGTGTTAGCGCACGCTAAAACCTCAAGGTTAGCGTGCGCTAACAGGATAAGATTCCAAACCCTACCGTTAGCGTCCCCACCGAAGAGCTGTAATTGGCCGTTAGCGTGCGCTACTCGAAACGTAGCGTGCGCTAATAACTTATCGGTAGCGTGCGCTATCGACCAATAGCGTGCGCTACCTGGACATCAGTCGAGTCCAGTGACAAACTGTCCAGAACCCACCTGATCCGTTAGCGTGCGCTACCATACAAGCGTAGCGTGCGCTAACTAGCACCTGATCGAGTTCAGTAGTAAACTGTCCAGTACTGGACAGTCACGCTAGCGCGCACTACTAAACAGCTTAACGTGCGCTAGTCTCCCGACATTAGCGTGCGCTAGACAAGATAGCGTGCGCTAATCCGATAGTCCAGAGGCCTGGGAGTTGAACTGCCACCCCCAGGGTTCACTCGCTAGCGCGCACTACGAAGTAAACGTAGCGTGCGCTACAAAGGGACTTCTAGCGCGCGCTATGCAGACAAATTAGCATGCGCTAGGTACAGAACATAAACGGTCCACTACACTAGAATACGAACGAAACATCAAACGGAACACCTCAAAACGCATCATAGCATAGAATAGATCCACGGCGACCCCGAAACGGCGGTTCCGCACATCAATTACGAGAATCAGGTCAAAAGATGACGGAAAAGTTACACTGAAGGATACACGAGGGTCACTATAATCGAGAAATACACCGAAAATAAGAATACAAGGAAAAGAAAAATGCGGGTATTACAATAAGTATGACTAAAGTGACTTGACTTGAGCAAATTAGAACTACATCCCAATAATCACTTCGCTCAATTAGAAGCTCAAGATTTTTTTCTAGAATTTGCTTACTTCAACCCCTTGATTTTAATATAATCGCAATAAGCGCTTTTAAAAGTGAAAATCACAACCTTATTCCTCCTTATCGCTCCATTTACTTTATTTCCTCCTTATCGCTCCATTTAATTTTTTTTGACACTCTTTGTTTTTGCCTTTTCATGTGGTGGGCAACATTGCCATTATAATCACACCATTATTCCTTCAAATTTTTTTTGATAAATGATCACAATTTGAACCAACAATCTTCCCAATCGCCTCCACACACCTTTTCATTCTTTTGCCAATTTGTTCTAATAAGCTCAAGTATACGGACAAAAATTTATAATGGAACGGAAAGCTCATAATGTGGCTAACAATAAATAGGCTTTAAGCTCAATTGGGCTAACTAGGGAATTAATAATTGTCGGGTTGGCAAAAAGTTTGAAGGGCTAACAAAAAAAATCGCCTAAAATCACTTTCATTGCACACACGCTTGTAGTTTCGAATAAGATACCAAGGTAAGTTCTAGAGTCTTAAAACATGAATGATACACTCGACAATGAAACTTGCATATTTACTGATGCATGAAGGCTCAAAAACTCACAAGTTAGATTTGTTCATATTTACAAGATATTAAATATTTATTCAATTTCACACCCTTTTGATTATTCTACAATTTTTTCTCTTCAAATTATCCTCGATTTGCATATCAAAATAACAAAATAAATCCGAGGCATCGAAGACAAGAGTTCATTCTTTCGAGTTTCATCCAAGTATGATACTCAAAACACACCAAGTTCAGAAAAAACAAAAATTCACACCAAAATCAAGAAAAACAAACAAACAATAAAACAACAATCAAAACAAGATGTTCACGAAAAATAAACAAACAAACAATATAAGTATTTCTTGAACCAATATCTCCCTCCAAACCTGAGTTAAAGAGTATACACACGAAGAGGGTATAGTATTTAAACAATAAAAAAACTTTGGGTCAAGAAATACTTACAACCGGTTCTACTGATTGGGCGGAGGGAAATGGCCTTGTTGGGCATGCCATTCGTGCATTTGTCGTAATAAGGTCAGCATCTCATCTTGTTTTTGTCGGATCTCCTCTTGATTTTGTCGGGTCTCCTCTCGGAAAGCCTCAAATTCCTCTCTAAGTGTTGAACGAGAAATGTGGCATGTCTTGATTCATCCTGTCTCGATGACTCAGGCCGATCCCTCTCTCTTTCATCTTCCTCTTCCTCATTGTCCGGCCCTCTCTCATAAGCATCCTCTTTCTCCATTCTCTCCGCTCTGTCTTCTTCTTGCATTGTCTCGGCTCTGTCCTCATTTTCTATAGGCCGAGGTCGAACATTCCGAGCAAAATGGCTATCACCAGGGGAGACTAATCCAGCTGCTATCCGGGCCAATTTGTGTGCGTCCGTGGCCATTTGTAAGTTTCCTAAATCCCGAATACTATCAATCGTCGTCAGAGGTGTATTCGGGAGGAGAAAATGATCACTATCATTTTGGAGGAATATTATACGCGAGTCGTAGTCCAGGATGTTCATCAATTTCATAACCGATAAGGATAGAAGCATATTTCCTGGAAGGGGAGTTCGGTTGTCCAGTGATATATGAAAATGAAGTGCGATAGGGGTAATCAAACCCCTATCCAAATCCCCCCTCCCGGTTTCGTAGCGACATCCTCAAAATGATCCATTAGTATAGCCCCGGTTGCTGGATCTGTCCCATCGAGCATGTGAGATAGAACATATAACTCTCGCTGGGTAATCGGCCCTGTTTATTTTTTCCCAAAATAGTGCTTGCGCTCACCTTGTGAAGATATCGGAGTATTGGATTGCGAATAGAGGATCCTTTGGCCGACTTTGGAATATAAGGACGTGCCTCGCTTCCCGGATACTCCACCATAGCTCGCCAGTAAGTTTCACACTCGAACCTATTTATTCGGTATTCTCCGTGCCTTCGTGTGTCATAAATATCCTCTAATTCCCATGGAGATAGCTTCTCATTCTCATTGTTCAGTCGGAATTCTAAAGCGATTGGCTCATGAGTGATCGGGTCTCTTTTAACCGTTAGCCTGCTTAGGAATTCCAGTGTGAGACATCTATAGGTGGGCCAATATTGTGTCCTCATCCACTTCCACTTTATCCTTTCTAGCAACTTCATCACGTCGTCTTTTATATCCATGGCTATCATGCATTCATCGTCGGGCCATCTAGTTGGAAGCATTTTTTTCTGCCCCAACATCTCCCACCGTGCTAATCGGCTCTCCGGAAGTTCAATTCCATATGTTTCCGATTGCTCTATTTCCATTGTCGGTCTCCCTCGTCCTCGTTGAGCAGCACCACATCCTTGTTGGGCATTTCCTCGTCCTCGACCTCTGGCCATTTCTCTGCAAGAATGTAACAATTATCATTTGTTTCAAACAACACGTCATGGGTCAATTTTTCAATGATATTTTCTTCCCCCAAACTTATAACCAAATACGCATTTACCCCAAAAGATCCATTTTTCATCCAAAATACCCTCAAGTATAGTTCAAAACACCAATCATTTTCTTCATCGTATATAACATTCAAGAAATTCCAACATGTAATTCAATCTCCCAATCATATAATTACAACATGTAATTCAAGAAAATCACGACCAAAATTTCAACACATCAATATTTACGAAAAATCCCCAAGGATTCGACTCAAGAACCCTAAATTGATCAAGAAATCATAATTCACACAATCTTAATGTACTGAAGAATTAAACCATCCAAAATCATAAAACATACCTTGAATTCGGAGGAAAAAGATGAAGAAAATTGTAAAAAATCACGACCCAAAATTGGGATGAATACGTCCGATTTATACCCTTTGAAGCTCTTAGATTGTGGAATAATGTAGAAAATCTTATATCTATGCTTGGTTTAGCACAATTTTTGCTTGATTTTGATGATTTGTAGGGGTATGTGGGTTAGGGTTAAGGATTGGGGAAGAAGAAGGGTTAAACACAATTTGGGGAAGATGATGAATAGTGAAATCGGTTGGTTTCTGTATTTATACCCCCGATTGACACAGCCCATGTCAAATGACACGACCAGTGTCATACCTGCTCAGATTTTTCAAAAACGTCTGCCCACCTGACCCGACCGTGTCAAATGACACGGCACATGTCATACCTGCCCAGAAACTGAAAAACGACTGTATGCCTGACCCGACCATGTCAAATGACACGGCCCGGGCTGTAACTGCGTGGAAAATGAAAAACAACTGCCACCCTAACCCGACCATGTCAAATGACACGTCCCGTGTCGCACCTGCGTAGAAAGTAAAAAAAACGTGTGCCTGTCTGACCCGATCATGTCAAATGACACGACCCGTGTCATACATGCCCAGAAAGTGTGTTTTTGGTCTTGGGTCTTTTCCTGCGAATTGAATACCAACAGTTGAACCGGTCAGTTCTACATCAAATAAAAATAAAATAAAGTGCGAATAAGAACAAAACTAAAAAGAACTATTGGGTTGCCTCCCAATTAGTGCTAAGTTTAACGTCTTCAGCCGGACGCTATCAACAGGAAGTTCTATGGCTCGATTAAAGTTATCACGAACACGACTTCCTTTTGATTTGGATGATGGTAGTGTTTGACTCTTTGTCCGTTAACTTTAAATAGCTCACCATCTCTACTCATGAGCTCGACCACTCCGGTGGAAGTACTTTCTTAATAACGAATGGCCCTGACAATCTTGATTTTAATTTTCCGGGAAACAATTTTAATCTCGAATTATAGAGAAGTACTTGTTGCCCCGGTATAAATTCACGTTTTATGATCATCTTGTCGTGCCATATGTTAGATCACTCTTTGTAGAACCAAGTGTTTTCGTAGCATTCATCCTGGAATTCTTCCAACTCGTTCAGCTCTAACAATCTTTTCTTTCCAGCGGCCTCAAAATCCAAATTTATTCTTTTTACCGCCCAGATCGCCTTATGCTCCAACTCTAGAGGTTGATGACATGATTTCCCAAATATGAGTTGGTAGGGAGATGCTCTCAAAGGTGTTTTATAGGTCGTGCGATAAGCCCAAAGTGCATCGTCAAGTTTGGATGACCAATCTTTTCGAGATGTACTCACCGTCTTCTCCAGGATTAGTTTAATTTCTTTGTTAGGCGCTTCGGCTTGACCATTTGCTTGTGGGTGATAAGCCAATGATTTCTTTGATTGGACTGCATTTTTGAAGGAGTTTATCCATGATTTTGTTTACAAAGTGTGATCCCCGATCACTGATTAACGCTCTTGGGGTCCCAAACCGGCAAAAAATGTTCTTCTTTAAAAACTTCATCACCACTTGTGCGTCATTTGTTGGGGAAAAAATTGCCTCGACCCATCGGGATACATACTCGACTGCTAGCAGAATATACTTATTCCCAAATGATGAGGAAAAGGGACCCATGAAGTCAATGCCCTAGACGTCAAAAAGTTCAACTTCAATTACGTTGGTCATGGGCATCTCATGACGCCTTGAAATATTCCCCACTTGTTGGCATCTATCGCATTGTTGAATGAAGAGATAACAATCTTTGTATAACATAGGCTAATAAAATCCACTTTGCAATACCTTTGCAGCAGTCCGTGTTGCTCCGAAATGTCCTCCGGTTGGTGAAGAATGGCATTGTTGAAGAATTTCCTCCCATTCCTCTTGCGGCACACACCTCCTCACTATCATGTCGGCATATCTTTTGAAAAGTAGTGGATCATCCCATATATAGAACTTGATATCATGGAGGAATTTCTTCTTTTGATAATGAGATAAGTCTGGAGGTAATACACCTGCAACCAAAAAATTAACAATGTCAGCAAACCATGGAAATTTAGCTTCTACCATGTCAAGAACGACAAAATCCGCTGGAAATATAAATTTGTCAACCTTTACGAGCACATCTTCAACAATCCCCTTGTGTTGTGTTATGGATCGATCCGCCAATTGTAACATTATTGTTGTGGCTTTAATTTCCCCGACACCTAATTTCCTGAAAATAGATAAAGGCATAAGGTTAATTGAAGCACCTAAATCACACAAAGCTTTATCGAATGAAACTTTTCCAATGGTGCATGGAACGATAAAGCTTCCAGGGTCCTTAAGCTTTTGAGGTAATTTGCGTTGGATAATAGCGATACATTCTTCGGTTAGTTTAACCGTCTCATGCTCTTCGATCCTTCTTTTTCTTGACATCACATCCTTCAAGAATTTTGCATAATTAGGAATTTGTTCCAAAAAAGCGTCTGCAAAAGGAATATTGGTTAATTTTCTTGAAAATGTCTAAAATTTTTGCAAATTATGCATCTAACTTTTTCTTTTTAAAAAGTTGAGGAAAAGAGAGTGGAACTTTAGAAGTAGAGTTAGAAGATATTTTAGGCTTCTCAGCCCCCTTAGATGCGTCATGCTTCACTTCTTCCTATCCAATTTCGATTTGATCCTCTTTGGCTCCCTCGCTTTGTTGGACCGTTGGCATCTTTGGCCCTTCATAATTCGTCCCGCTTCTTAAGGTAATAGCTTGAAAAGATTCTTTTAGATTCACTTCGGTGTTGCTCGGAAATTATCCCCGGTGATGTTGACTCCCGAAAACTTTAGCCAATTATCCAATTTGAGTTTCGAGATTTTTCATTTGAGCTCCCATGGTGGTAGCTAATTGAGTAACATGGCCTTCGATTTTGTCTAATTTTTCCTCATCTCGACTAAATCGGCTTTTTGTTTCCATCATAAAGGTAGCTAGAATATTCTCGAGATTTGATGTTGGCTTTGCTTCTTCAATTATTTCACCATTCGACACTTTGAATCCGGACGGTGGTTGCAAGACATTCTTTTGATTAGCATAGATAAAATTTTCATGATTTCGGTTGGAGGGATGGTAGAAACCCGGAGGTGGATTATTCCCGAAATTGTTGTAATTCCGATTATTAATGTAATGCGCCTCCTCCAATGGGTCGGATGGTAGTGAACTTCCTTGAGGAGTTATTTTCGAATCACCTACATTTGTTAAGGCCCCCAACGGAGTAGTTAACATCGTCATTTGTGCGGTTAGTGCCTTCATAGGGTCCGAATTGGATATCTCAGCCACCCTTCTAATATTTGCTCTTTCCATCGGCCATTGATAACTATTCATAGCCATTTCTTCTATTAATCCATAAGCTTCTTCAGCGCTTCTTGCTAGCAATGCCCCTCTCGCGGAAGCCTCAATAAAATTCCTCATTTCACCCATACGACCATTGTAGAAGAAATACATTTGTTGGTCTTCTGGGAAACCATGTCGAGGACATCGCCTGAGTAGATCTTTGAAATGTTCTCATGCTTCATATAACAGTTCGGATTCCAGTTGATGAAATTGAGTAATCTCACTTTTTAGCTTCATCGCCTTGTTAGGTGGGAAAAATTTGAACAAAATTTTTTCGCTCAAATCCTCCCATGTACTTATACTTCCCGGCGCTAAAGTCCCAAGCCAGTTTCTTGCTTTCTCTCTCAAAGAAAATAGAAACAATCGTAAGCATATTGCATCATCCGAGACCCCATTCATTTTGATAGTATCACATTTTGCATGAAATGAGTGAGATGGGCATGTAGATGGTTACATGTTATTTTTGCGCGCTTTATTGTCATTATTCTATCTTTATTTTGGTTTAATTCTATGAAAATGAGCCCCTAATGCATGACATTTGCACATTTTGAAGGAAATTAGAGCGGAAGCTCGAACGTGGAAAAACAGGCCAAAAATAACATTTTTAGGTCGAGGGCCGCGTCGCATCAAAGCTGGGCCGTGTCACAGGCATAACACAGAGCAAACCGGTACAAACTGTACCGGGGGCCGCGGCACACTTATTCTGGGCCGCGGCCCATAATGAAATTTCGACCAGGCCTGGGCAGCACAAGGACTAGGTTCGCGGCACACTTATTCCAGGCCACGGCCCGCGGTGCAGGAACCCTGATTTCAGCGTGCGATTTTGGCTGTTTTGGAGGCAGACTAGACCTAATCCTCGGGCATGTTTTGGATACGGAAGAAGGTTATAAAAGCGCAGTAAAGGTCAGAAAAGAAATCATCGAAGGAGAGGAGAAGAATACCTAGCAGCAGAGAGCAAGGCCAGAGAACGGAAGAAGACAAGTTCATCAATTGTGTTTGGATTTCTTCCTTATGTTTAATTTAAATATTTGTGTATTATTTTCTAGCATGTCGGGCTAGACCCTTTTATTCTAGGATTAAGATGAAACCAATATTATGATGGATTAATTCTTGGTTTTACGTTATTGATATTTTTTCCTTTTCTATTGAGTTTTCCCCAATTGTTCTTAATGCTTTCATTTATGTGTCCTATGATTGAATTGTTATAACTACGTAACTTGAATCGGTAGAGGAGAGTAAGTAGTGAAAATTGGGAGAAAACCGTTTTGTCTTGTGAGATAGGAATACACTCATAAGAATTACGAAGCTCGTTTTGAAGATTTGAGAACTTTTTGGCTAATGTAGAATTAACTCACCTAATAATAGAGTGAATTATTCGCTTTGAAAAATTCTACTGACCACGGGAGAGGCATTAGATTAACTTAGAATCTTCGCTTTCAATAAATTGGAAAATTACATAAATTATATTAATCAAGATTAATTTGGATTAATCGAGGTGAATTCTCGATCCTAGATTCCTCTCCTATTTGATCTCCTTTTATCGGACTGTCGATTTTATTGTTTATTTTTAATTTATATGAATATTTATTTATTAATAATTATTCAACCCCAAAATTTCGGTCATTCAAATAAAATTAGAAATACTAATAAATTGGTACTTAGTACATCAGTCCTCGAGGGAACGATACTTTTCTCATCACTTTATTACTTGATTATGACAACGTGCACTTGCGTTCACAAAAATACGTAGCAAGTTTTTGGCGCCGTTGCTGGGGACTGATTGTTTTTACTAATATCAATTTCAGTATTTTTAGTCTTAATTTGAACATTATTTTATTTTTGTGTAAATTTGTTTTCATTTGTTTTCCTTTCAGGAGTTCGTTTAGTGCATGAGAAAATTTGGTAACGAAGGTTTATTCCCTTTGGATACCGATCTCGAACGCACTTTACGGAAAAACATGAAGGAAAGACGTGAGTTATTAACTACGGATATCATGGGAGACAACACTGGAAATCAAGGGATTGACAACCCTATTCAGCAAGTTCAACCAGCGTTGGCTCTCCGTGATTATGCACTTCCATAAATCAATGCTAATTTTTCGGGGATTCGGCGCCCGACCATTCAGGCAAATAATTTTGAAATCAAGCTAGCTATCATTCAAATGGTGCAAGCGAGCCAATTTTGCGGATTGGAGAACGATGACCCCAATGCGCACATTGCTTCATTTCTCGATATTTGTGACACATTCAAGAACAACGGTGTTACCGATGATGCCATTCGTCTACGGCTTTTCCCATTCTCTCTAAGGTACAAGGCTAAGTTCTGGTTGAATTCACTCCCGCCTGGTTCTATCACAACTTGGGCGGAGTTAGCACAAGCTTTTCTGGCCAAGTTCTTTCCACCGGCGAAGATGGCACGACTCAGAAATGAGATCACCACTTTTGGACAATATGATATGGAGTCGCTACATGAGGCATGGGAACGATATAAAGATTTGCTAAGGAGATGCCCTCATCATGGCCTGCCGGATTTGCTGCATATTCAAACATTTTATAACGGGTTGAGTGCTTCTACACGCACTCTTGTTGATGCAGCCGCTGGAGGTGCTTTATTGGGCAAGATGATGGCTGAAGCTCATTCTTTACTTGGAGCTATGGCGGCAAAAGCTTATCAGTGGCCTTCAGAACGTGTGAATCCAAACCGAGTTATGGGAATTTCAGACAACGATCCAATCTCTACACTATCAGCTCAAGTTGCAGCTTTAACTCAATAACTGCAAGCCTTTTCACATACTCCTACCAATACCATGGAAACTTTCAATTGGTGCAACGGATCTCATCCTAGTGCTGAATGTCAAGATGGAAATCCTTCTGAGCAATCTCAGATGGAACGAGCTCAATTTGTGGGAAATGGAAATCGTCAGAATAACCCGTATTCCAACACTTACAACCAAGGGTGGCGAAAGCATCCCAATCTTTCATGGAGAAACGGACAAGCTTTGAATAAACCTCCGCAATCTCAATTCACTCATCCACAACACCAGCCCCCTCAACCACTGAAGGTTTCTTTAGAAGATGCACTTGCTCAAATGGTGGCTAACACGAGCCAATTCATGACTCGCACGGAAACTACTCTACAAAATCATTCCGCTTCTATTCAGAATTTGGAGGTCCAAATGGTGCAGATTGCAAATTTATTATCTTTTCGACCTCAAGGTGTATTACCAAGTGCTACCGAGATGAATCCCAAGGAAAATGTGCAAGCTATCGAGCTACGAAGTGGAAAGGAGCTACCCGAGCAGCCAAAGAGTAGCAAAGAAAAGAGTAGCCCCGTTGAGAAAGTGAATGACGAAGAGCCCAAGTCAAGAGCAGTCTCGACCACTCATTCTGCACCACCAATCCCGTTCCCATAATGTCTGCAAAAGCAAAAGTTAGACAAGCAATTTTCCATGTTTCTTGATGTTTTCAAGAAATTGCATATCAATATTCCATTTGCCGACGCTTTGGAACAAATGCCGAGCTATGAGAAATTTATGAAGAACATCTTATATAACAAGAGGAAGCTCGAGGAATATGAAACAGTGGCTTTGACTGAAGATTGCAGCGCTATTTTGCAGAAAAAGCTCCCGCCTAAATTGAGGGATCCGGGAAGTTTCACTATACCATGCACTATTGGAAACTCGTCCTTTGACAGGGCTTTATGTGATCTCGGATCCAGCATTAATCTTATGCCTCTTTATATTTTCAAGAAACTAGGCATTGGGGAAGCAAAGCCTACTACGGTCTCTTTGCAACTAGCAGATAGATCCATCAAGTATTCGAGAGGGGTAATAGAAGACGTACTGGTCAAGGTCGATAAATTCATTTTTCCTGCTGATTTCATTGTGCTCGATATGGAAGAAGATCATGACATCCCAATTATATTGGGAAGACCATTTTTAGCGACCGTCCGAACTTTAATTGATGTGGAAAAGGGGAAGCTCACTTTACGAGTTCAAGAGGAGCAAGTCACTTTTAATATATTTCGATCTATGCAACATCCTAGTGATGTCCAAAATTGCTTTCAAATTGATGTCATTGACTCGTGTGTAAGAAGATCTTTTCGGGAGAGCTATCCATCGGATCCACTGGAGTCCATTTTAGTCGGATCCTCTACCGAATTGAATTCAGAGAATGTTGCCTATTTACGACACATAGATGCGTCACCACCATTTTTCACTCGTAGACCATGTGAGGAGCTCGGAAGTTCCCCCAAAGCTAGAACTTAAGCAGCTGCCTAATCATTTGAAATATGCATTTTTGGGGCCCGACAATTCCTTACTTGTCATTCTTTCTGCCACTTTAGCGGCTGATCAAGAGGAGAAGCTGTTGAGAGTATTAAGGGAGTACAAATCTGGCCTGGGATGGTCTATAGTGGATATCAAAGGAATCAGCCCTTCCATTTGTATGCACAAATCTTGATGGAGGAAGACTACAAACCCTCTGTGGAGCATCAACGTCAGTTAAATCCGAATATGAAAGAGGTGGTAAAAGTCGAGGTTTTAAAACTCCTCGATGCAGGTATGATCTTTCCTGTTTCTGATAGCAAGTGGGTAAGTCCTGTTCATGTTGTGTCAAAGAAGGGTGGGATAATGGTTATTCAAAATGGTAATAATAAATTAATTCCCACTAGAATTGTTACGGGGTGGCGTATGTGCATAGATTATAGAAAATTAAATAAAGCCACTAGAAAAGACCATTTTCCTTTACCGTTTATTGATCAAATATTGGATAGATTGGTCGGACACGATTTTTACTGTTTTCTTGATGGTTATTATGGGTATAATCAGATTTATATAGCCCCAGAAGACCAAGAAAAAATGACTTTTACATGTCCTTACGGCATTTTCGCTTATAGGCGCATGCCTTTTGGTTTATGTAATGCGCCAGCCACTTTTCAAAGGTGTATGATGGCCATTTTTCTTACATGGTAGAGCATTGTATTGAAATTTTATGGATGATTTTCTATTTTTGGTGATTCGTTTGACTTATGTTTGCAGAATTTATAGAAGGTCCTGAAGAGATGCGAAGAGACGAATCTCGTGTTAAATTGGGAGAAGTGCCATTTTATGGTCCAGGAAGGCATTGTGTTGGGGCACCACATATCCGTACATGGGATTGAAGTCGACCGTGCTAAAATTGAAACGATTGATAAGATGCCTCCTCCTACTTCCGTAAAGGGGGTGAGGAGCTTTTTGGGATACACCGGGTTCTACCGCCGTTTTATCGAAGATTTTTCGAAGATCACAAAGCCTTTATGTAATTTGCTCATGAATGATGTCCCGTTTGATTTTAATGAGTCTTGTAAAGAAAGATTCGACCTCTTGAAGAAGGCTCTAAGCACCGCTCCTGTCATAGTCGCTCCAGACTGGAGCCTTCCATTTGAATTGATGTGCGACGCGCGATTTTGCCATTGGGGCTGTTTTGGGATAGCGACGGTGAAAAGTGTTTCATGTCGTGTATTATGAAAGTCGAACCCTTGACGACGCCCAAAGAAACTATGCCACGATAGAAAAATAATTATTAGCCGTGATTTTTGCTTTTGATAAATTTCGTGCTTATTTGTTGGGAACAAAAGTGGTTGTGTGGACCGACCATTCAGCTATCAAATACCTTTTGGAAAATAAATACGCTAAACCAAGGTTGATTAGGTGGGTGCTTCTCCTACAAGAATTTAATTTGCTGATTCGAGACAAGAAAGGGACCGAAAATGTCATTACAGATCACCTTTCACGCTTAGAAAATCCCCTCCAGAAGACGGAGAGTCATCCACCAATTGTGAAAAATTTCCCCGATGAACAGCTCTACAAGCTGGATTCGCGACAAGCGCCTTGGTATGCTGATCTAGTAAACTATCTTGCAAGCAACATAATTCCGAATGAATTCTCTCGTCATCAAAAGAAGAAGTTGATTTTAGACGTGTTGTGTCACGATTTATTCATCCCGACAGGCGATCGACTGTAAGGCCGAGCGACCAAGTCAACTCCAGTCAAACTATGGCTAGCTCGCCCAGTCGAAGATATCAGACCACCATCAGGTACCTAGCGATCGACTCCCAAGGCGATCGCCCTTCGGCATCTGGCGATCGACTCTAGCGTCCGGCTTAGTACGGGCGATCTGCGCCCCGAGCAGAGGTGATCGCCCGTCAAAGCTATCAAGGACTGGATCTCAGGAAAGCACCCACGTGCAGATCCACCAAAGGCGCTGACAAGATCTTCGCAAACAGATGAGCTCTTTTGCTGACAGACAAGACCTTTGACCACAGCCTGTCACCTACCTCACCTACCGGCAGGCGTGCCGAAAGTTGTCAGTGGGACCGCCCGTGACAGCAACTCAGGATGCGTGTAAGCTCCCATCGACCGCATCTGATTGCCAAAGCAACTCCTGCAGACTTTGAGGGGACATGCCCATGTGCTAAAAGACGATCGCCCGATTATTATAATGCAGAAAAGGCGATCGCCCGGCGTATCCAAGCCCTATAAATAGAGAACCTCCTCCCACTGGAAAAAAGTTCCGAATTTATTCTGACTTACGCTCAGAACTCATTCTCTCACATTCCGATACATTCACGGAAATACTGAAGAACATACATATCATCAAGCTCCCGGTTATCTCACCGGAATCCATCTCAGGACTTCTCTCTCTAAATCTCCCGTCCAGAAGACGATCGGCAGAAGCAGCAAGTCTCCACTAGACAGATTCCAAGGGATTCATGAGCCCAGGAGCCCAAGCATCCAGCTAAATACTCGCCGTGAGAGACGGTCGATCTCACACCGCCGCGACTGTTCATCTCCTTTGTTACAAGAACTCACAGAGCATCAAATCTGGTTCTTCCGGCAATCTACACGCTCACTAGCTAAGATAACAAGAATCTTTACACTCATTGTAATTGTATTCTTACATTAGTACTTGTATCCCCGAATATTGGTATTAATAATATATCGCGAGAGCATTCAAGCCCGGGACTAACCCCGGCAAATCTTGTGTTATTTATCTTTCTCACGGAAGTGCTCTTGCATTTGTTTGCTATCCCATCCATTCCAGCAATATCTATCTCCGGATAATATTTTGGGTAGCAACAATTGGCGCTAGAGGGAGGGCGGCCTAACCCTCAAAATTTCATTCCTACCGTCCCGAAGAACACTCACTGTTCTCGGGGCAGATACTTGAAGTGACACTCACTGCACTTCAAAGAAAACCTTCAGAATCATGACATCCGCCGGTACATCGAAGGAAGCCGCTCTCCGAACCGCCGGACACCATATCCCGGTTCAGTCCGAGCCCCAGCCGACGACAGGGGGAAGCCGCGGCAACGCGAGACTCTCGATCCCGCATCCGAGAGATGGCCCCAACCTGTCACTCGATCAGTTCCAAACCGAGAAACAGATCGAGGAGGCTATGGCCATCCTAGAGGAGCGAAGGAGAGCATGTGCGTCGCCTGCAATAACTCCCTCGATCATCCGCCGCATGGGAAAACGGAAATTCAACGGGATACTGAACGAGCGATCGTCAGAAAGCCCCAATTCGCGAGGAAAGGCTCTCGCACGACCGGACGGATCCATATTCGATCGCTTGGGCCGCGACCCATCCTGGCGACCGGGGCATTCTGTTTCCAACCTTGAAAAGACGGAATCCGAATCCGTCACCAGGAGTTCGGCCTACCCACCTCACAGCCGAACGCAGGTCAGCCATCTGATTCCCGCCCCGATCGCCAGGGGATCAGTACTCAATCGCCTCGGCACCCGCTCCGAGCGCCGAGCTGTGATCAGCCAGGCCACGGCGATGGCCGCCATACAACGCCAGCTCGACGAGATGAGAGCACTCTTGGACATTGGGGCAAGCACCAGCAAAAAGATCGTCGGGCCGACCGAGCCACTCACGGTCCACATCGAGCTTGCCCCCATACAACCAACGATCGCTCCCCCCAAAACACCTCTGTATGAGGGGAGATCGGACCCCGAAACCCACCTGAGTAAATTCCGAATTTACATGACTGGGTGTGGGGCATCTGATGCAACCAAGTGCCGGATCTTCCCGCTGACATTGGGCGAGCTGGCCCATAGGTGGTATGTCTCACTACCACCACGATCAGTCACCTCTTTTAAGAAACTGGCGAATGACTTCACGTCATACTTCGCCAGCAAGGTCGCCAGACCAGAAGGCCCCCACCGCATGATAAAAATCAAGCAAGGGAAGGACGAAACCGACGCAGATTACATCGACCGGGTAGACGAAATCATCCTCACCGGCGAACCCGTCAGTGACGAGCTCGCTCTCTATTGGGTCATGGGGGGATTCCACGGTCACTCTCCCATGTTTAGACATCTCTCCAAGGATATTCCCCCAACTTACGCGATCTTCCGCGCTAAAGCTGCAAACTTTCTGGCCAGGCAAAGGCTACTCACCCTCCGCTTAGGCGAGGAAACGCCACCTCTTGTCCAGAAGATAGCAATCGCCAAAGCAAAGAAGACGATCGCCAAGACACCCGGAGATCTCAAGGCTTTCGAGGACATGGAAGCCCATCTCCTCCATACGTTCAACAGAACTCCGGCACATATTTTCTATGCCGTCAAGGGGCACGAAGAGCTCAAAAAGCCAAAGGCGATAAGGGACCACGGTCACCTGGACAACAATCAATATTGCGCCTACCATAAGAGTCCCGACCACAACACCAGCAAATGCCGCGACCTCCTCAAACAGCTCTGGAGATTGTTCGAGGAGGGCAAGTTGGACAGCTTATTGGTTTAGCCGAAGCCCCTACCAATCTCTATAGACGATCGTCCGAGTCGAACACAAACAGGTTGGGAAGCTCATATGAGCCGACCCCTGGATCAACCTCGGCGACCGTCCCTACATGCTTCAATCAAGAAAAGGAGACCTCGGAAGTCTCCCCGATCTCTTTCCTTATTTAAGAAACCGGAGGACTCGATCGCCATATACAGTTCACCGTCTAACATGATGGACTAAGGCACGATATCGCCTCCCCCGCACAACGTACACCGTCGAAGGTCGGCATCTACATGACGATCCAAGGTGGAAGAGTGCAGCCATGGTCCTGGTGGTCGATGGAACCGACTGCTTAGGCCATGCAAGGTCCCTTTGGGCCAAGATCGCCCGCCCTTCGTTTAAATATGAGGCCGGCGTAGTCTGAGGGCCCTCCAAAATAAATCAGTGGACACGATCGCTCGCCCTCAAAGGTTCATCATCTAACATGGTGAACCCGGACAATGCGACGTACCACAACCCCCGTCTCAACGTACACCGTCGAGGTCGGCCATCTCCATGGCTGGCCGAGGTGGAAGCAGAGCTAACAAGCCGCGGGCGTGGACTTGATTCATCCGACGCTGCCCCGCGCAAGGACTCCTCTAGACCGAGACCGCACGCCCTTCGTTTAAATACGAGGCGAGGCGCAGCCTAACAGAGGACCCTCATAATAAAGTGAGCCACGAGACACTCAATGTCTTCGCGCATCAAGACATGATCAAGGAGTCGGTCCATCGAACTCCGCGATCGTGCACGGTTCCTCAAAATGGACGACCGTCCCCGAGGACTCGACAAAGTTGAAGACCGCTCACTCAACGAATTATTTTCATCCCCTTACTTCCACTAAGTGAATAAAAACAAGGGGCAATAAGAGTGCGGACTACCTACACGAAGATCGTCGCTATTCAACCACATACGGAGATCGTCATTTTTTCAGATGTAGTGCAGCGATCGAATTTGTTGTAAAAAGTTATCTTTATGAGTTTATCAATTCATTTGGAACTACCCTCGAAACGATCTCTCCTCACACATTTGTACAAAGTCAAACAAAGACTCAAAAATAACCATTCATTCAAGTGATAAGTCAGAAATCCAAATGCTCATTTCATTTACTTGAAAAATCAGAGTACACGGTCGCCCGAAGGCCTAAGTGCTACAAAAGAAAACTACAAAACTACAAGTAAGCTAAAAACGTCAAAAATGAAGCGCCTCAGGCCCCTGCCTGGCCTTCGCCATCAGCATTCGGCGCGGTCCCCTCATCTTCCGGAGCGTCGGGATGAGCAAGATTGGCTGGAGACGGATACCAGCTCAAATCCACGCTGATGTCCGCAAGATCCAGGATCGGCAAGGAGAAAGCTGAATGCAGAGGATGCTCCAACGCATACGCCTTGAAGTTATCAGCAAGAGGCCCGACCTCCAAACCTCCCTTCTTAGCCGCTCGGATCGAGTCGGCGAACGCCAAATAATAGGCGAACTCGCTGACATACTCCAAGTTTTGGAAGGGATCGACCTTGATCGCCTCAACCTCTCCTTTCAGCTCCGCCATCGCCTGTTGCGACCCCTGGAGCTCGGTCTCCCTCGCAGCAACCTTCTCCTTCGCCTCCGTCAGCTCGCTGGTCAACCGAGCGATCGTCACCTTCTGGCGATCGGCCTCCTCTTCAGCAACCTTCCGCGCCTGGACGGCATTCTGCATCTGGTCCCGAAATCGGTCAACCGCCAGACGATATTGCTCAGTTTCCCTCTTCTCCAGCTCAAGCTCACGACTCACCCGCTTGGCCGCCTCCAGAGAGTCCTTCTCCATCACCGCGATCTTGTCAGCAAACTCGGCGTTCTCTTTCCGAGCCGCCTCGAGATCCTCCTGCAGGCGAATAGTGGAGGGCCGCCCCTCGAACTCCTGAGCAGCCTGGACGGCCATGGTCGCTGTCTGAAGAGAAAGGGCGAGAATAGCGTGCATCGAACTCGCCGATCGCTGTCGAGCGATCGCATCCAGATCAGTCGTCCATGCCTTCGGCAGGGCAGAAGCAGCCTTGCTAACGTATGGAGGAATGTCGCAGGAATGGCGAGGAGATCGGCTCGCTAGGAAATCTACGACCATCGGCGGACAAGACGGATCTGCGCGACGGATCCTGCATCAAAACAACTAAGTTAATACAACTCCTACGCAGATGCAATTTCCAACACAAAAATGCTATCTACCTCTCAGCCTTCTCGGGATCCCGACCGAAAAACGGTTTCCCTCGAGGGGTCTCAGCATCCGCGATCGCCGTCTCCCGCATAAAAGCCGCAGAGGACGGCTCGCTCTCCGGAGCAACGATGGTAATCGGAGGCGCGGCGATCGACACTTCATCGCCCGGGGCAGGAACCGAAGTTTCTTCCGGCCTCGGCCTCTTGCGATTCGCTCGAAGCCCCTCCTCCGGAACTTCCTCCTCAACCACGACCGACTTCACGCGAGGCTCCGCGACCGGCTCCATGCGAGGCTCCGCCTCCGGAACTATAGGCAACGCGACGGGAGGGGCCCGAATCGACCTCTTATGGCGAAGACGACCTAGAAATCCTGGGTTCGACATGGCGATCTCCGTCGGAGGCTCCAAAAAGCGAGGAAAGCGAACCTCTGCAGTTAAGACAATCAATCAACAGTCAGATACTATCCTCAAGTAAGGCGATCGCCTAGAAATTGAAGGTCGCAGAAACTCATACCTGGCACCGAGAGATGTCTCGGGAAACGGAATAGTCGAGCCGACAACCAACGACTCTCCTTGTTGATCCGAGTGGCGTCAAGGTCGTCGTCCGACAAGCTCCTTATCCGCTCCCAGACAACGAGAAAGTCAAAAGGCAGCTCCTCGATCGCCGGAATGTGAAAACCTGCAAAACCGAAATCAAATTAGATCAGTCCAAAACGCATCCAAACGAAGGGAGAGTCAAAACCCTTACCGGGATTCCTCTCCCGAAATTTAGTGGGGGATCTCTAGCTCGCCCGTAGGATTGTCGCTCGCCGAAGCTCTCCATTTGCCGGCGACCCAGAACCACTTCGTGTGATCGCCCCGCATCTTATTCGGGACTCCATGAATCACCCGACCAGATCGGCCTTGAATATGGTAACCGCCGACCAGCCCTTTATGAGCCGTCAGTTTAAACAAATGGTTCATCTCCAACGGCGATGGGAGGCGGTACAGGCGGTGACCGCCGAACAAGGTGAGAGTGCAGTTAATTTGGAGCCAGGCGTTTGGCGTCAGCTGAAGTGGCGCCACATTCCAAGCGGCCAACAAATGGGAGACAGCAAAGAATAGCGGGAAGCGCAGCCCGGCCTCCATAATCGCCTCATTTACGGCGACCATGCCCATCGGAGGCTGATCGGCTCGTTCATTCTCCGCCTGCGCGAACATGTCCACGTCTGAAGGAACATGGAATCTTTTCCTCCAGACGGCCAGATCTTTCCTGGTCGTCGAACTCCGTATTTGGCCAAGCGACCACAACGATCGCTGCGCAGCACGGTACTGCGACCATTTGGGAAGCACGTAGGGGTAGGCGACCGAGTATCCTCGGAAATCGAATCTCGGAGTAGGACCGGCCAACCTATCCATTATTTCAGCAAAGGCCCTATAGGCCCGACCAAAAGCACTATGTTGCTCCCAGTAAGCCCTGATCGCCAGATCTCTCTCGATCTGCGATCGTCTTTCTTCAGCGGCCGACTTCTTAGCAACATCGGCCTCATTGAATAAAGCCTCGACTTCAGCAGGGTCGATTCCGGCCCGAATAGCTTCAGCCGTCTCAGTGGAAGACGGAAGAAGTTTCTCCTGACAATCGATGTCCCTGGCGAATCAGTACCCACTCCAGATGATGATGAGGTTCCGGCCATTCTCGAAATGAAAAGGAGAAAAGGATTGTTCTTACCCTAAAGTGAAATCGAACGACGATCGGCACTAAGATCTTGAAAATTCGGCAGCAAGTCCTTCTTCCTCCAATAAGTACGCGTGAGTGAAACTGCAGCACCGCGCCCCTTTTATAGGAGAAGGCAGGGACCGGTTTGCAATAAGGGAAAACCTCAGGGGTCAGATCTCAAGCGACGCATTAATTGACCCCCTCGAGACCCGCGTACGCATCTTTTCAAGGACGCGTCAGCCGAGGAGTCATTAATGACCGTTGGCATCCTCCAATAGAAACCCGGCACGTGCGCGGAGACTTTTCCACACCCATTGTTTTTTCCCGCGCAGTTCAGCGGCCAACCAGGTCGTCCGAGCCCAGGATATATCAGCTCAAAGACGATTGCCAGTTCAATAAAACGCAAAGTCGCTCGTCAAAGTTCAGCGATCGCCAAGAGAACCACCTCACCCCACGTTTCCAACGTATGAGCGAGCTGGGGGGCAGTTGTTGTGTCACGATTTATTCATCCCGACAGGCGATTGACTGTAAGGCCGAGCGACCAAGTCAACTCCAGTCAAACTATGGCTAGCTCGCCCAGTCGAAGATATCAGACCACCATCAGGTACCTAGCGATCGACTCCCAAGGCGATCGCCCTTCGGCATCTGGCGATCGACTCTAGTGTCCGGCTTAGTACGGGCGACCTGCGCCCCGGCGGTGATCGCCCGTCAAAGCTATCAAGGACTGGATCTCAGGAAAGCACCCACGTGCAGATCCACCAAAGGCGCTGACAAGATCTTCGCAAACAGATGAGATCTTTTGCTGACAGACAAGACCTTTGACCACAGCCTGTCACCTACCTCACCTACCGGCAGGCGCGCCGAAAGTTGTCAGTGGGACCGCCCGTGACAGCAACTCAGGACGCGTGTAAGCTCCCCATTGGACCGTACAGTTGACTGCCAGCAACTCCTGCAGACTTTGAGGGGACAGGCCCATGTGCTAAAAGACGATCGCCCGATTATTATAATGCAGAAAAGGCGATCGCCCGGCGTATCCAAGCCCTATAAATAGAGAACCTCCTCCCACTGGAAAAAGGTTCCGAATTCATTCTGACTTACGCTCAGAACTCATTCTCTCACATTCCGATACATTCACGGAAATACTGAAGAACATACATATCATCAAGCTCCCGGCTATCTCACCGGAATCCATCTCAGGACTTCTCTCTCTAAATCTCCCGTCCAGAAGACGATCGGCAGAAGCAGCAAGTCTCCACTAGACAGATTCCAAGGGATTCATGAGCCCAGGAGCCCAAGCATCCAGCTAAATACTCGCCGTGAGAGACGGTCGATCTCACACCGCCGCGACTGTTCATCTCCTTTGTTACAAGAACTCACAGAGCATCAAATCTGGTTCTTCCGGCAATCTACACGCTCACTAGCTAAGATAACAAGAATCTTTACACTCATTGTAATTGTATTCTTACATTAGTACTTGTATCCCCGAATATTGGTATTAATAATATCTCGCGAGAGCATTCAAGCCTGGGACTAACAACCCCGGCAAATCTTGTGTTATTTATCTTTCTCACGGAAGTGCTCTTGCATTTGTTTGCTATCCCATCCATTCCAGCAATATCTATCTCCGGATAATATTTTGGGTAGCAACAAGACGCAAAGTACTACTTGTGGGACGACCCTTTTCTTTTTAAAAGATGTCTTGACCGAATCATTCGCAGATGTATTCCGGACGAGGAAATTCACAGTGTGTTGAGTCATTGCCATGCATCACCTTACGTCGGGCATTTTGGTGGCAATAGGACAGCGGCAAAAGTATTGCAGTTGGGTTTCTACTGGCCATCGTTATTCAAGGATGCTGATTCCTTTGTGTCCACATGTGACCGGTGTCAACGGATGGGAAACATCTCCAAATGACATGAGATGCCGTTGAACACCATTCTTGAGGTTGAATTGTTCGACGTATGGGGCACCGACTTTATGGGTCCATTCCCTCCATCAAATAAGAACCTATATATTTTAGTAGCAGTGGACTGCATCTCGAAATGGGTCGAAGCGGTGGCACTACCAACTAATGGGTCCAACGTTGTGATCAAGTTCACAAAAAAATACATTTTCACGCGTTTTGGGACTCCACGTGCAATTATCAGTGATGGTGGCTCACATTTTGACAACAAGTTCCTTGATGCGGTCTTAAAGAAATATGGAGTCACTCATCGTGTTGCTATAGCCTACCATCCCCAAACGAGTGGTCAAGTCGAAATATCTAATCGAGAGCTAAAGTGGATCTTAGAAAAAATAGCCAACTCGTCTCGAAAAGATTGGTCCCTTATACTCGATGATGCACTTTGGGCATACTGTACTGCGTATAAGACACCGATTGGCATGTCACCGTATAAGTTGATTTTTGGGAAAGGTTGTCATTTTCCGGTAGATATGGAGCATCATGCATATTGGGCGAACAAGAAACTCAATTTTGATCTTTAATCGGCCGGTGAAAAGCGCTGGTTGCAGTTGAATGAGTTGGAGGTGATACGTCATGATGTATACGAGAATGCTGAACTTGATAAGGAGCAAACCAAATAGTGGCATGATAAGCACATTATACATCAAGAGTTCGTTCCGGGTCAAAAGGTTCTATTATTCAATTCACGCTTGCGGTTGTTTCCTGGGAAATTACATTCACGATGGTCGGGACCGTTCACTGTAGTTCAAGTATTTCCACACGGAGCAGTGGAAGTACAATGTGAGGATCGAAAATTTAAAGTAAATGGGCAGCGGTTGAAAATCTACACGGGTGATCTAATGGACGCGCAGAAGCCAACAGTCGTCCTATCCGCCGCGGAGTGAATCTTAGCGAAGTCCGGCTGAAGACTATAAACTTAGCGCTTCTCGGGAGGCAACCCGAGTATTAGTAGTAGATTCTAGTTTTCTTTGTTTTCCCATTTGAGGAGTCTATTTTTTTTGGTATTTTTGCTTTTCTGTGCCTCTCTCATGTTTTGTGTGTTTCCACTTGAAAAACCTTAGCAGGAACCTATCCAGGGCCAATTTTGAGTTAGGGCCGTGGTACACTAAGAAAGGACCACGGCACGCAATAGAGTCACATTTTGGCGCAGCCTCCTGTACTGAGGGCCACATCGTGCTAGTTCTGGGCCGCGACACACATCGCCCAGGAGCCGCAGCACGCAATGAACTGGCCGCGGCACACCAAAGGCCCAAAAATGCGCCCAGTTAGCTGTACTAAAGGCCGCGGCACGCTTACCCTGGAAGCCGCAGCACCGGTACTTCAAGCCGCGGCACACTGCGAGACACCCCAAATGCCCAAACAACCTGTACTGCGGGCCGCGACTCACTTGCTACGTGTCGCGGCCCCTGTTGAAAGCTTTTTAAAGCGAGCAGGGCATAAGGGAGTCAATCGGCCGAGAAACAGGGTACACTTCAAAAATCCCTTTGTCATCCGCGACAGGTTTCCTTCAATCAAACTCTTCTTTTATCATCATCTTCGATCTAGCCCAGGTAATCATTAATCTTTTAGTTTATTTTCCGAGTTAATTCAAGAATTGCGGAGCGGGTAGTCTTGTTTCCATTGTTTGATGAATATATATTTCTTTCGATTTCTAGAAAGTTTTCAATCGAATTATATTGAGAATTACCGATTGATGTGATTGTGTTTCGTATGTTGTCATGGATTCATGCAAAAAATTTTTGTTGTTGGTGAATAAATTCACAAATAATCCTTTTGCTCTTGACTTGAGTTCATGTGTATCAAGTGTTCGATGAAATGCCCCAGTGAAACTCTTGAACAAAAAATCATCAATCTTTGGAAATGAACATGATATTCTGAATAGTGTATCTCCCCCTACCTTAATGCTTATTTTGAGTTAAATTTTTGCATCATGTCCCTCATACGAAAGTGAGAAGTTTAACGCAACATTCGTTTCTTGCACTTCATAAGTTGTGGGTGGTTCTTTCATATACCATTTTGTCACCTGATATCCTGTGTTTATTTTCCAGGAATTCGCAATGGCCCGAAAGAGAAAGTTGAGCTCTACAAGGACTAGGACTCGATCATCCCCCCCGAGAGGGGAAACCTCGCAAAACCGGATGGATGGGCAATACCAACGATTCTCTGACCCTGAGATCCATCGAATCTTTAATGAAAGAATTCGTCCTCGGCCCATAATTCCTGAAAGGGGATTCATTCCCACCCCCCCCCCCCCCACCAAGATGGCGAACTATTAACCATGATCACCGAAATGGGGTGGACAAGATTTGTCGCGCAGCCGGAGCTGGCTGTAATCTCTGTAGTACAAGAATTCTATGCCAGTGCTTTATTACTCCATATCCAGGGAGAACAGATGTTTGGGAGACCGGATATACGTACTGAGGCCAGACAGTAGACTTATCGGCAGCAGCGATTCGGAGTTTATACGAGCTACCCGAGGTAGATGAATCAGCATTCACGCAGACAATGGGTAGCCGCACGAGGGAGGTATTGTTGGAGACACTTACTCAGCCGGAGTCCATTTGGGAAACGCGTGTCCCGAGGTCCGCAGCTTTCTTCTTCAAGAGATCCTGTCTCAGTCAGCTCGGGCGAGCTTGGCTTTATTTCCTTTGCTCGCGGGTCGACCCTACTTCGCAGATCCGCTCTGTCTTGCTTCCTCGCGCCCGACTTCTATATGCCATCACGGACGGACTTCAATTTTATGTGGCCCCACTTCTGGACCGGTCTATTTTCCAATGCATCCAGGGAGGGGCCAAGACGGGACTAAAACATCCCTCTCTGATTTGCGCCTTATGCCGCCAGTCAGGTGTGACTTGGTCGGATGACAAGCCTACTATAGCACCCCAGGGTCCGATCGACCATCGTATTATTTCTCATTTCGACCAGTAAAGTGGCGCGCGGGCACACCCGCGAGGACGAGGATTTCTTCTAGATGAGCCACATGAGCACTCCTCAGAGCCACTTCTTCTGACTCATGACCCGGCGGCAGATACTGAGGATCAGACCGAGTCCACTCCACCGCCAGCGAGAGATCACTTTCTTCAGGTGATGTTTGATGGCTTGAGAGAGGAGATGCGAGCAGATCGAGACAGCATGCTCGCAATCGTTCGACATGAGATGTACGAGCAGGTCCGCCAGGCCAATCGGCGTGCTGAGAGGCGCTTAGCTGCGAGGGACGCTTACCATCGGGACTACTTAGCTGTATGGACGGGCCATATCCTTCACCCGGAGGGACCCTTAATCCCTCCGACCAGGCCACCTACACCACCCACTTCACCGGACGAGGCTGATGCCAGTGCCTGAGTTTTCCTCAGGGGAGTACTTGATCTCTCTTTTAGTGCTTATTCTTATTTGTCGTCCATTAGGGTCAATGTATTTCTCAAGTTTGGGGGGAGGGGATTACTTTTTAGTTGTTATTTATTTTTAGTTGTTATTTATTTAGTTTCCTTGCTTGTCTTCTATGGTATGCTGGATTTTGTTTTCATTTGTGAGTATGTCGTGCAGCCTTGTGTAAGACAGGATTTATGATACTGGTTTCTATTTGAAGAAATGGGTGAGTATTAGTCGAGTTCACATTATGCGATATTTGTTTCCCTCGAGTATTCATTTCGATCTGATTTTTCGCGTCATTGTGGTAGTCTTAGCATATAAGAAATGAGACATACGTCTTTGTAGTGTCCGCATTACACGAGCCATCATCTATATGTTTGGTGGCGCTATTCACTTAGCTAGTCGTCCAGTAACTTTAGCCTTGTAGGCATTTAATTAAGTACCTACGGTTAGGCATTGAGTCGGACAATATTAATTTCAAAAAATTTGAGCAATCTTGCATGTTCTATGATGAGAAGTCTAGTACCCGGGTGTATTCACGTGACCCGTTGTTTACTCTCGCGTAAAACGACAACCTTGAATAGACATGTTCATGAGTAGATTGATTGTTCAGAAAAATCGCATCTCCAATGATAGGAAGACAAGTAACCGGATGTATTCACGTGACCCTTCGTTTACATTCGCGTAAAACAGCAACCTTGAATCGGACGTGCGGGTGTAGTTATTTGAGTTTTTTCTCCGCTGTAGAGGGAGACTTAGTAACTAGAAGCATTCATGAGCCCCATGAGTGTCTTTTACATCAAACGGTTCCCCAATACATGAGAATGGAAATCCACCCTAGGATTTTTCCGATGAAACATCCCGGGAGTCGAAACCTAGTGGTTAACTCGAATCATAATAGTTATTAAATAAAAGGGAGTGATGTCCGGGGAATAGTATTTATGCTGAAATTCTTGTGTTTTTGCCACGAGGCTGTGGGACTGGGCGAGTTGGCTTGTTATACTCTCAACAATCATATTGGCGGTCGGCTCAATTCACGTTTGTTAATCTTTGATCCTTGACTTTCTTCATGAGCTAAGATTAGCTCTAAAAATGGTTACCTTGAGAAATCATTGTCCGTAATGTGACCCACTAGTACGATATTCTTATTATTCTTTGAGATTTCAGGGCAGTATTAATTAGTGGAGCACTATGAATTTGCACGATTGTACAAGATACTTGTATGATTGTTTGAAATTGTTTTTTTCTTGAGGACAAGCAAAGGCTTAAGTTTGGGGGTATTTGTTACATGTTATTTTTGCGCGCTTTATTGTCATCATTCTATCATTATTTTGGTTTAATTATGTGAAAATTAGCCCCTAATGCATGACATTTGCACATTTTGAAGGAAATTAGAGTCCGGAAGCTCGAACGTGGAAAAACGGGACAAAAATGACATTTTTCGGTCGAGGGCCGCATCGCATCAAAGCTGGGCCGCGTCACAGGCATAACACAGAGCAAACTGGTACAAACTGTAACGGGTGCCGCAACACACTTATTCTGGGCCGCGAGCCGTAATGAAATTTCGCCCAGGCCTGGGCAGCACAAGGACTAGGGCCATGGCACACTTATTCCGGGCCGCGGCCCGCAGCACGGGAACCCTGATTTCAGCGCGTGATTTTGGCTATTTTGGAGGCGGGCTAGACCTAATCCTCGGATGCGTTTTGGATACGGAAGATGGTTATAAAAGCGCAATAAAGGTCAGAAAAGAAATCATCGAAGGAGAGGAGAAGAATACCTAGCACCAGAGATCAATGCCAGAGAACGGAAAAAGACAAGTTAATCAATTGTGTTTGAATTTCTTCCTTATGTTTAATTTAAATATTTGTGTATTGTTTTCTAGCATGTCGGGCTAGATCTTTTTATTCTAGGATTGAGAAGCAACCAAGATTATGGTGGATTAATTCTTGATTTTACGTTATTGATATCTTTCCCTTTGCTATTGAGTTTTCCCCAATTGTTCTTAATGCTTTCAATTGTGTGTCCTATAATTGAATTGTTATAACTACGTAACTTGAGTCGGGAGAGGAGAGTAAGTAGTGAAAATTGGGAGAAACCGTTTTGTCTTGTGAGATAGGAATATACTCATAAGAATTATGAAGCTCGTTTTGAAGATTTGAGAACTTTTTAGCTAATGTCGAATTAACTCACCTAGGAATAGAGTGAATTATTCACTTTGGAAAATTCTACTGACCTCGGAAGAGGCATTAAATTAACATAGAATCTTCGCTTTCAATAAATTGGGAAGTTACATAAATTATATTAATCAAGATTAATTTGGATTAATCGAGGCGAATTCTCGATCCTATATTCTTCTCCAATTGGATCTCCTTTTATCGGACTGTCGATTTTATTATTTGTTTTTAGTTTATCACAATATTTATTTATTAATAATTATTCAACCCCAAAATTTCGGTCGTTCAAATAAAATTAGAAATAATAATAAATTGGTACATAGTACATCAGTCCTCGAGGGAACGATACTTTTCTCATCACTTTATTACTTGATTACGACAACGTGCACTTGCGTTCATAAAAATACGTAACATGGATCCTCGACAGCAAATCCTCCAAATTGATTTTGTTGAACCATTGAAATCAAGGCGGGCTTCAACTCGAAATTCAGTGCGTTGATTGGAACATGAGTGATTCCTCCAAATTTTTGGTCCAGCTTTGGTCGAAATCCATCCCGAATTGATTGCACCATAGTTGTTGAATTTTCAATCCACCCGCCATCGTTGTCTTGGATTATTGCATTCTCGTTCGTGTTATTCATCCCCGTGTTGTCTCCTTCTCTCTCCATGTCTTCAAAAAGATCCATTCTTAGTTTCCTTGAGGTAGCACTAGTACTTCGGGCGAATGCTTCTACTTCCTGGATGAAAGTTTCTAAAGGCACTTGAGATGAACGGGTGTTCATGCACTCCCCGAGTAGGATTTAAATGTGCAAAACATGAGTTATGTAACAAAAATAAGAAAATATCTAAAGTAAGACTAGAAACACTTATCGTAATATCAAAACTAATAAAAATAAATTAGTCCCCGGCAACGGCGCCAAAAACTTGTTCGCTATATTTTTTAAACAATCCGCAAGTGTACGGAGAAAATATAGAAAGCGGCGAGCAAGGTCGTATTCCACACAGATACTAATTATTCATATTGTGTTGAGTACTAGATTATAGTGATTCTGATTTTATCTAGACGATCGAAAGGTGAATGGTTTAGTTAACTAAATGGACAAGAACAAGTAAATTTAATCAAACAAAGGTAATATCCGATTTAGAGAGAATTAGGAGTTTTATAATAGATTCAAATGCTAGGATTCCGTTGATTACTAAGTTTAGTCGGGATTGATTCCAAAAAGTTCTAAGTGCGTTTTCAAAATGATAATCACAATAATATTCTAAAGTCCCTCTCGAGATGCATTAAAACGTAGATTAAACAACCTATAACAACGTATCTGTTTACTATAAATTATCTAACTCCAAAATATTCATAAGATTAAATATCATCATAGTTCATCACCGATTTCTCAATCTCGTAATTTACTACGTCAAATACTTGAAACCTATTAATGCCCTCTTCTCTCGAATTATGAGAAATTAAGTTAAATATGTAAAAACATTAATCAAGTGTTCTAACATGAATCATAACCAAGTATTTGATAAGGAAAACACATTAGGTAAATAAAATCATCAATCCTTCAAAACCATAATCAACGTACTCCCATGCCCGGAATCTAACAAATTTAGCCGGACATGTTAATGAAAGAAAGATTTTTAATCATCATGTTCATGCTAAATAAAACAACAAAAATGAGTAAAAGATAGGAAGAATATAAAACTTGGATGGTGTCTTGAGTGATCCCGGTTCAAGCCTTCAAGTGTTCTTGAGTTGTCCCTTCAAATCTCCTTCTTTTGGTTGAAAAGCTCTCAAATCTTATGTTTTTTCTCTCTCCAATCTCTCCAATATCAGAATATATCTTCTAAGTCCATTGTAGAACCTTTTTATCAACCCAAAAAGCCAAGGTTATTGATCAAATCTTGCAAAAAATATCAAAAAGTGATTTTGCACCGAAAAGTGACACGACCCGTGTCAAATGACACGGCCCGTGTCATAGTGTTCTAGATAGTGCAAAATCTTCTAGACAGGCAACCCGACCGTGTTGTATGACACGGTCGGGCTAGTGACACGGCTCGTGTCAAATGACACGGCCGAGTCCGTGTTGGTCCGTTTTGACTCTGTTTTTCCTTCTTTTTCGGCTCGATCTTTCGTTTCCGTATTGCTTGATATGTATTGGGGATTGAGACTTCGTTCTTGATTGATAATGTCCTTAAAACACCTATAAAATCAATAAAACTTACCCAAGCGTGATCGAGTCCAACAAACACAATATGAGCACAAACGACACAATTCTACACATTTTAGGATCTTAAAATCCGGAAAAACCTTATAAAAATATATGTAAAAATGAGTGTTACCATGGGCTGAGTCGAGTCGTGTTTTTATCATGTCATTTGAGTTGTCGATTAACAAATACTAGAGCCCTGGGTTTTTGTTATTCACTCGGGCTAGTGTGTTATGTGGTTTATAAGTGTGGTACTGTGGTTCTTTTAAACTTATCAAAATGGTACTAACGTGTTTCTTTGAGAAGAGATGTGTTGTGTTCTCGAGTTGAATTGATTTTCCAAAATGTATGTTTTGAGAATATCTGTATCGAGTATTTGCTAGAGTTGAGACATGTGCGATTATCACGGGGAATCGCCAGCTTCACGATATGTAAGTATTTGGATTTTGAAATTGCATTGAGGTTATTCTCAGTTATAAATTGATGTACTTTGAGAAACATTCGGAAAAATATTATGTGTTACAGTATGAGGTAGCCGAATATAATAGTTGGTACAAAATCGATGGTCTTGAGAAGATACGATTATGGAAAATCAATATGTCGGTTAGAATTGGAAAAACGGAGTTGTGTATTTGGGAGAATGTTATGAATTGTTGAGAGGAACATGTAGTCATGTTAGTTCATTTTGAGATATATGAAACTGTTTGTGAACATCTGGAAATGATACTTTTCAAAATGATATATTTTGAATAAACTATTTTGCTCGCTGTCATGAAGATGTATTTTCTTAAATTTATTTGAGAGATAATATTGTTGTCCTTAAAAACATGTTTCATCATGGCATAGTTGAAGTGTTGCAGAATGGAATAATGGTCGATGTTACGAGTCATCTGTGGAAAAAGAGATTTTATCAAAGTCTATCCCATAATATTTTGGATTCTATCGTGTGATTTTTCGACCGAATGTCAGTGGAATTTGTGACGAGTCGAATTGGTACATAAAAGCATGAATGTAGTCAGTCATTTGCATAGTTTTCATTTTGAAACTTCAAAATCATGTGTATTCGAAAAGAATTGTCATCGAGAACTTGACATAAGCGAGCCGGTTTAAATTTTCAAAAATTAATATTAGGCTCACAAATATATGTGTATACATGCTTTGGGTTTTGAAATTCTTGAAAGAACTTTTAGAAATGGATTTTTATTGACAAGATTATGTGATTTCAAACTATTTTGAAAATGTGATCGGTATACCTAAAAACATAGTGCATAATGCATATCATGATGAAGTTCTGAGTGAGACTCACAAACTGGATAATACATCAGTATGGTACGATGAAAAAATATTCGAATTCAGTATGGTAGTTTGGTTATCCAGGGATGACTGGTTGGTTGATCAGATAAGAGAAATATGTCATGTGTTGAAGATTTAGTACATAATATGATTTTGGAACTTTGGGTTTTGTAATACCGGGGCATACATGCTATGTGACTCTATTGGTGTGGTAGTAGCGTGATTTTGCTATAGTGATTTTTTACTTTTGAGCCAACTGATTTTTCTTCGTGTGTGGTATTTTGAGTGATTTCTTATTAAGTGTAGATTTGGGGATGGTGACCCCAAGATGGTTGTTTTGGATATTGATTAGTCATTCCGACTCCATGTGTGATTGGGTATGTTCGTCAGTTTGCGACTGGTTGTTCATACGCCGAGGGGTATGTTCAACAGTTGGGCGTGTTTCTTTGAGATCCACTGTATGTAATTTGTGCAATGTTTTGAGAATTTTATTCTCTCGTGTATCTGTTCCTATGGTTCTTTGTTGATCGTGTTGGAGCTTACCATGTGATGGTATTCTCGGTTATTGTTGATCTCCATTGGTAGTATTAGAGTTTATCACGTTGATGATGTTCTCGATTGTGTTTTGACCTTTGGTTGGTCGTATTAGAGTTTATCATGTCGATGATATTCTCGGTTAATTTATTAGTTGATCATTATTATTGATCGTATGAGCGTTCAGACTTTGTGTCAATGTTTCGGGATTTGTTGCCATTGTTTTCGGCAGTTATTTCACAGATGTATCGTGTATTATTGGTTTTTATCAAGATTGGGACTTGATTATGCGATCAGGCAGACAGGCTTTGGCACGGAAGGATTATTCCATAATTGAGTTATAACGTTGTATTTTGTTGAAATTGGTGAAATTGTTATTGTAAGCATATTGAGGCTTTGAAGTGGGGTCATTCGCTAGTGTCACGTGAGATAATCGACTGTATTGACTTGTAAGTATACTGTTTTGGTTATTCGTTAATGACGATGATTGATCGTTCTCGTGATGATTATGGATATTGTGGTTGAACTTTTGATTGTGACCGGGTTGCAAGTTTCGAGGACAAAACTTATTTTAACTGGTGTAGTATGTAATATCCTAAATTTCTAACATAGTTGTTTAATATTATTTTTATCCAATTTATACTGCACAGTGTGGAATCTGTACAGTAGGGGTAAAATAATTGAAGGACTGAGACAGTTGTATTGGTACAATTGACATAATTGGTCGACAATTATATTTGAGGATATCATGTATCAGGTTTATCGTATGAGAATATTAGTGGAACGAGTATATTTATTCAGTATGTCGTGTGTTGTGTGGCAGTTAATACGCCTCGATAGGCGATCGGCATCACGATCAGAAAAGCCAACCATGAAAGACATACTCCGGACAAACGCCTAGAGTTCGGCATAATGCGGCGATCGTCTTTTGGTAACCAGCGATCGTCTTTTGATACCTGGCGATCGTCTTTAAAGAGCGGACCAGAGGCGATCATCTCATGCCACGTGGGGATCCAGCATCCGTCAAAGTCGTCGAAGACCGAATCTTGGACGATGGCCCACCCGCGGATCTTCATAGGATACCGACAGATAGGATCATTGACCCCAGCCTGTCACCTACCACACCTATCGACAAGGCCGCCGAAAGGTACGAAGTGGGCCCTCCTCGGACAGCGACTCGCAACGCATGCTGGCTTCCCATTGGTTCACCCAGCTGGCCTCCAACTGCAACCTCGGACCTCAAGGGAACAGGCCCACGTGACGGGACGATCGGCCATTTTATTTTAATATAGAAAACGGCGATCGCCCGCGATCGCCTGAGGGATCCCAACTACCTTGTCCCCTATAAATAGAGGACTCACTGTTGCGGCCAAAAAGAGGCGAATTCTACTATGAATTAAGTGCAAAATACACACCAAAGAGAGAATCAAAGGCTCTTTTGGCAACCACTAACACATTCATAGTGATATTCATACACATTCATCATATATCCCAAGCAAGAACTCACAGATTCATCTATTTGGTACTTCCGGCAATCTACGCGCTCTAAAGCCTAGATAACTAGAAGTCTTTACACTCCTTGTATTAGATTCTAACATTAATATTTGTACTCGACAGTATATTTATTAATAACATCTCGCGAGAGCATTCAAGCCCGGGATTAACAACCCCGGCAAATCTTGTGTTATCTATTTTCTCACGGAAGTGTTCTCGCATTTGTTTGTTACTCGATCATTCCAGCAATACTATCTCCGGATAATATTTTGGGTAACAACAATTGGCGCTAGAAGAAGGGGATCTAAACCTTCGTTTTTATTCCTACCGTCTCGAAGAACACTCACTGTTCTCCGGACATATACTTGAAGAAACACTCACTGTTCTTCAATAGAAAAACCTTCAGAAAATGACATCTGCAACGACCTCCAAGAGAGCCACCCTAAGATCTGCCGGAAATCTCATTCGGCCTGCATCAATCCCACTTCGGAAGGCGACCGCGGCGACGCTAGGCTCTCACTCCCGCCCCCGAGGGACGGTTCTAGCCTCTCACTCGATCAGTTCCAGACATCGGAACAGATTGAGGAGTCTATAGCCATCCTCAGGGAACGACGGAGGGCCCGAGATTCGCCCGTCGTCACCCCGTCAGCTAACCGCCGGGCAAGCAAACGGAAGCTCAAGGGGATCTATGTTGAGAAATCGACAGAAAGCCCCGAGCCGCAGGGGAAGGCTCTCGTAAGGCGGGACGATTCCGTCTTCAGTCGCCTGGGGAGCGATCCCTCATGGCGACCCGGGCACTCAGGCCCCAGCCAGGAGACATCGGTATCCGAATCCTTTACCAGGAGTTCGGCATATCCGACTCCCAAGAGACAGGTCGGTCAGCGAGCCCCTGCTCGCCCAAGGAAGGAACCCGCTGGCAGGGAGCTCGTCATTCACCACGGGGCTAGGGGATCAGTACACGATCGCCTTGGTTCACGCTCTGAGAGCCACTCGGCGAGCAGTCAGGCAACGGCGATGGCAGCCATGCAACGCCAGCTCGACGAGATGAAGGCGCTCCTAGAAAATAGGGCAGGCGCTAGGAGATCGATCATTGGATCAAGAGAACCTCTCACGACTCAGATCGAGCTCGCCACAGTCCAACCAACGATCAATCCCCACAAACACCTCTATACGAGGGGAGATCGGATCCGGAAACCCACTTAAGCAAATTCCGGATCTACATGACCGGATGCGGAGCTTCAGATGCGACGAAATGTCGTATGTTCCCGTTAACTCTGGGTGATCTCGCCCACAGATGGTACACCTCACTACCATCTCGCTCAATCAATTGCTTTGAGAAGCTAGCGAACGACTTCACGTCGTACTTCGCCGCCAAAGTCGCTCGCCCGGAAGGTCCCCACCGCATGATGAAAATCAGGCAGGGGAAGGATGAATCGGATGAGGATTACATCGACCGGGTAGACGAGATAGTCCTCACCGGTGAGCCCGTCAGCGACGAGATCGCTCTCAACTCAGTTATGAGCAGATTCCACGGACGTTCGCCCATGTTCAGACACCTCACAAAATATATCCCCCCGACCTACTCGATCCTCCGCAGCAAAGCCGCCGGTTTCCTGGCCAGACAGAGGATGCTCTCACTCCGCTTAGAAGAGGGACCATCCGAAGAAGGAAAAGCACCTTCCCATGTCCAGAAGAAGGCGGTCGCCAAGCCCAGAAAGGCGATCGCCAAGCCGCCTGGCGAGTTCAAAGCCTTCGAGGATGTAGAAGTCCACCTTCTCCACAACCTCAACTTATCTCCGGCCCACATCTTCAACGCGATCAAGGGTCGCGAGTGGCTTTCCAAACCAAAGCCGATAAGGGACCACGGTCACCTAGACCGTAGCAAATTCTGTGCCTATCATAAGAGTCCCGGCCACAACACTAACCAATGCCGCGACCTCCTCAGACAGCTCTGGCGACTGTTTGAGGAAGGCAAACTGGACAACTTGGTCACCAAGTCGGAGCCAAGGACGGAAAGGACCGGAGGGCGCGAACGCCGACAACACGAGAGAACTCCTCCCAATCCGGTCGCCAGGATCGAGCATGAGCCGGAGTACTCTGATGATTCGGTCCCACCGATCAACTCTGGCGGTCGGATCAACATGCTTCAAGCAGGAGGTGGAAACCTCGGGGGTCTTTCCCCAGTTTCCACCATGTCGAACAGGAAGCGAAAGGCCGAGCTGAGGGCATTCGCCAGAATCCATGTTGTAGTACCTCCGGAGCCGACCATCTCTAGAGACGCGCTCATCACCTTTTCCAACAAGGACAGGGAGGGAGTGCAATGTCCCAAAGAGGATGCACTAGTGATCTCCGCTTGTATCCTTGGAAAGACGGTCGATCGCGTGTTGGTCGACAATGGGAGTTTCTGCAATATCATATTCAAATCCGCCCTAGACCAACTCGGCAACTTAATCAAATTCATCAAGCCTTTCGACACCGTGCTCCAAGGGTTCGGCGACAACACAGTCCAAGCCTACGGGAGGATCAAGCTCTCCGTTGAGCTAGTATGCTTTTATGATCCCAAGGTTAGGATTACTAGGAACCTAAGCTTTGTAATCATATATAGGCCCACCATCTATAATGGGTTCCTAGGTCGCCCCTTTTTGGAAACCTTTGAGGCGGTCGCCTCATCTTTCTTTTACTGTATCAAATTCCCCACTGCCGATGGGACGGTCGGTACTGTAAAAGGAGATCAGCTAATGGAAAAGAGATGTTTGAATTACTCCTATGTTGTTACTTCTTTCAATACTTCCCATACTATATGTAACATTGAAGCGATCGACGATCAACCCATGGAGATCGACGAGCCAAACACATCGTACCAACCCGACTCAAGGGACGCCATCTCTCATCAATTGACGGACGACATCGAGCCAAGGATCGGTTTCGAGCCAGGTCTCGACATCGATCCAAGGACCGAGTCCGGAGATCGTGCCAAACGAGAGGCGACCGTCCCCGTCGAAGAGTTGGAAAGTATTACGATGGATCCAGATCATCCAGAACGGGAAGTACAGATCGGCGCAAGCATCAACCACGAATTAAAGGGGGATCTAATCAACTTGCTACGTAGGAACATCGGAGTCTTTGCCTGGTCGCATCACGATATGGCTGGCATAAGTCCCGAACACGCTTGCCATTATCTGAAGATCGACCGGGCGATGAAGCCTGTTCACCAGAAGCGTAGGAAGTTAGGTCCCGAGAAATACGCGGCGCTCGACATAGAAGTCCAGAAGTTACTCAACAACAAATTGATCGGAGTAGCCACAGACGAACCACAGTGGGTCGCCAACGTGGTGCTCGTCAAAAAGCCAACTGGCTCCTGGAGATTATGCATTGACTTCACCGACCTCAACGCGGCATGTCCAAAACATCACTTCCCGATGCCTCATATTGATCACCTGGTCGATAGCACGGCAGGTTGCGAAATGATGTCGTTTATGGATGCCTTCGCCGGATATCATCAAATCCCAATGGCGGAGGAAGACATAAAATACACATCTTTCCACACAGAAAAAGACATATACTTTTGGGTCAGAATGCCGTTCGGCTTGAGAAACGCGGGGGCGACCTACCAGCGATTAGTCAACAGAATGTTCACCGATCAGATCGGCAAGACCATGGAGGTCTACATTGACGATAACGTAGTCAAAATCCTCAAGAAGGAATATCACCTCAACGATCTCGCCGAGACGTTCGCCATCCTTGAGAAGTTTAACATGAAGCTGAACCCCAAGAAATGAAACTTCGGGGTGGGCTCCGGGAAGTTCCTGGGGCACATAGTGAGCCAAAGGGGGATCGAGGCGAACCCCACCAAGATACAGGCGATCCTTGACATGCAGGAACCGCGAAACATCAAGCAGGTGCAACGCCTCACAGGTTGTCTAGCCGCCCTCAACCGTTTCATATCACAGCTCGGCGATAAAAGCAAGCCTTTCTTCGCGACCATCAAGAACAAGAAGTTCGCATGGACGAAAGAAAGCCAGATAGCATTCGCCAAGATAAAGGAATATCTATCTAACCCCCAGATCCTGGCAAATCCGATCCCCGGTGAAAAATTATTCCTTTACTTAGAGGACTCGGAGGTCGTGCTGAGTGCTGTTCTGGTGCGAGCAGAGGGGCAAGCCCACTTGCCGATCTACTATGTTAGCCAGGCGTTCCACGACGCTGAGACACGTTATGCACCATTGGAGAAGATCGCCTACGCCCTTGTCATGAGTGTACGTAAGCTGAGGGCTTACTTCTTCGATCACCAAGTGGAAGTCCTAACAACTCTACCTCTAAGACAAGTCCTGCACCGACCGGACACCAACGGGCGACTCCTCAAGTGGTCGCTGGAGATCACCCAATACGGTATCACTTACGCTCCTCGCACGGCGATCAAAGGCCAAGCTCTGGCGGACTTCGTGGTGGAATTAACGTTCCCTCACACCAGGCCAGTCGGCCGACCACTGAAATTATACTTGGATGGCTCGGCGACCAATGCGAGAGCGAGGCGGGATTGTCCTCATTAGCCCCGACGGTCGAGTTTCACAAATGTTGTGCGTTTCGGTTTTCGTGCGACCAACAATGAAGCTGAATACGAAGCTTTGGTAGGCGGGCTTGATCTAGCCCTCGCCCTGGATGTTCGTCGCCTCCATATCTTCATGGACTCCCTTTTGGTCGTAAACCAAGTCAAGGGAGAATATGAGGCACGCGCGAATGTAAGGTCAAATACCAAGAGCCGGTCGCGAAATGTGCACAAAATTTGAAGAAGTACGAATCGAACAAGTCCCGAGAGAGCACAACTCCCAGGCCGATGCTCTTTCCAAGCTAGCATCATCGGATGGGGCACCGACTTCTCAATATCCAAATCACAAAGTCGGCAAGGCCGGCGATCGACAGAATTTGGTTACCACGGTCGCCATCGCCGAAGAGAATTGGATGACTCCGTTCATCAAATACTTAAAGGATGGAACGGTCCCTGACGACCGTGTTAAAGCTCGCCAACTTCGGCTTCGTGCGACCAGGTATACCCTATTGGACGATCGGCTTTACAAGCGAGCCTTCAGCCTTCCCCTCCTCAAGTGTATTACACCGGAGGAAGGTCGGCTCGTTTTAGCTGAGATCCATGACGGGATTTGTGGAAACCACGCGGGCGGGCGAGCCCTCATCCATAAGACAACCAGACAAGGATTTTTCTGGCCATCACTTCGGAAAGATGCGATCGCTTATGCCAGATCGTGTCATAGATGTCAGATAATGGGCCCCAACATTAAACTATCACCCGAACAGCTCACCTCCATGTATAGCCCTTGGCCATTTGCGCAATGGGGCATCGACCTTATAGGTCCCTTGCCGACGGCTCCAGGGGGCTGTAAGTTCGCCATCGTAGGGGTCGATTATTTCACCAAATGGGCTGAGGCCGAACCGCTCAACAAGATCGGCCAAGAGCAAGTGATCAAGTTTATATGGAAAAACGTCGTATGCCGATTCGGTCTGCCCCAGGCCATCATCTCCGACAACGGGAAACAGTTCGACGGCTTAGAAGTCATGCAATTCTGTGAAAAGTGGGGAATCAAAAGGTTATTCTCAGCGCCCTATCACCCTCAGACGAACGGGCAGGTAGAGGCAGTGAATAAGATCCTCAAACACACGATCAAAGCACGACTCGAATCCAGGCAAGGACGATGGGCGAGCGAGCTCCCAGACGTTTTGTGGTCCTACCGAACGACGACCCGCAATTCAACCGGCGAAACCCCGTTCGCCCTTACCTTCGGAACAGAAGCGGTGATTCCTTCAGAGATCGCCGTCCTCAGCCATCGAACCGAGCAGGAGATGACGACCGACAACGATATAGCCCAACGAATCGACCTAGACATGCTCGAAGAAAGACGGCTGACCTCGAAATGAAGAACACAATCCACAAAAGGAGAGCCGAGAAGTTCTTCAATTCAAAGGTCGAGAAAGAAGATTTCAAGTGGGCGATCTCGTCCTTAAGAAGATCCAAACCCACACAGCGTTTTTGGTCCGAATCAGGAGGGACCTTTGAGTATCCGGATGGCTAACTAAAGGAGCCTACGAATGGAACATCTGACGGTACTCGGACCAATACCCACGAACGCCGTGCATCTGAAAAAATACTATCAGTGATAAATTTGTATTCAATTTCAATGATGTACAAGGAATATAATGAGATTTTTTCCTATCCCATCTATTATGGCGATCGCCCCACCAGGCATATCGCATACCGCCGACGATCGCTGGTCACGACGATCCTAGGTAAAATTAATGCAGCCATGGTCCTGGAGGTCGATGGAACTGACAGCTTCGCCCATGCAAGGTTCCTTTGGGCTGAGATCACCCGCCCTCCGTTTAAATACGAGGCCGGCGTAGCCAAAGGACCCTCCAAAATAATCAGTAGGCACGATCGCACGTCCTCAAGGTACACCATCTAACATGGTGAACCCGAACAATGCGACGTGCCATTACCCCCGTCTCAACGTACACCGTCGAGGATCGCCATCTTCATGGCGGGCCGAGGTGGAAGCAGAGCTGACAAGCCGCGGACGTGGTGTCGAATAAGCCGACAACACTCCGCGCAAGGACTCCTCCAGACCGAGATCGCCCGCCTTTCGTTTAAACACAAGGCAGGCGTAGCCTAACGGAGGACCCTCACAAAAAGTGAGTCGCGGGATACACAATATCCCTCGCACACGAAGACACGATTGGGGAGATCGGTCCATCGAACACCCCAACCACACATGACTCTTCAGAATCGGCAAAATGAAGATAGCTCGCCAGATAGACTAGTCTTTGTTTCCTTACTTACAATAAGTGAACAAAAACAAGGGGGCAGGGATAGGTCGAGCTAATCTCAAATACGATCGAACAAAGAGGAACCACACTCGATCGGCTTCGCTCAAAAACATGCAGGGCGATCGGGGTCGTCCGACAAAAATTACAAGTAAGAATTCCGATTCAAAACATGTCAACGCTTTCAACACTCAGACGATCGGTCGGATGAGCAAAACGACGAGAGCAGTCATACACGTACTCGTAAAAATTGCACGCAAAAACATTCAAAGGGCGATCGTATATAAAGAGACATTATGAAAGAGGAACATTTTATTCATAACACGAGTTTCATACATTACGGGGCCCGAAGGCATTACAAAAGGAAAACAAAAAGTACAAAGTTACAGAGGAAAACAAAATGTCTCTCAAGGCCCCGCCGGTTGACCATCGCCCTCAGGTTGCGGATCGGCTTCGGCCTCGGGATGAATGAGTTTACCCGTATACCAACTCAAGTCGATCCCGAAGTCGGCTAAGTCAAGGATCGGCAAGGAGAACTCCGGGTGCAGAGGATTCGCGAGGGCGTAGGATTTGAAGCTCTCCATCAAGGGACCGATCTCGATCCCTGCCTTTTTTGCGGCTCGAACAGCGTCAGCATAGGCAAAGTAATAGGCGAACTCACCAGCGAGCTCCACATTTTGGTAGGGATCCATTTCGATCGCCTTCAGTTGGCCCTTCAACTCCATGGCCGTCTTCTCAGCCTCCGCCAGCTCGACAACCTTGGTGGCATTCTCACCCTGGGCCTTCTCCAGCTCCTTCCTCGCCACGTCCAGCTCACCGCTGAGCCGGTCCACCATCGCCTTCAGTCCGGCCGCCTCCTCCTGCGACGCCGCGAGCTTCTGGCGGGTTCCTTTCTCCTCATCACGGGACCGATCGGCAGCCTCCTTGGAGCGGCTCAGCTCCTGCTTCAATCGATCCACGTCCTGCTTAGCCCTTTTGGCCATCTCCTCATACTCCTTCTCCATAGACCGGATCCGGTTGGCATCCTCGATATTTTTGTTCCGGGCGGCCTCGAGTTCGCGATGGAGATGAGCAGTAGAGGGTCGCCCCTCAAAATCCCTAGCATCTTGGACGGCCATCGTCGCCGTCTGAAGAGCCAGGGCAACGGTCGCCTGCATGGCGTCTCCAGATCGCCGACGAGCGATCGCATCAAGATCGGTCGTCCAAGCCTTGGGCAAAGAGGTGATAGCCTGGCGAACGTAGCGGGGACTTCGAGAGATCACATGAGCCTTGCTCGACAGAAAGTCCAGCACCATGGGAGCAACGTCTGGATCGGCAAGACGAACCCTGCAGCGCAAACCAAGGAAATCAAGGAGTTAGCCCATGCCATGCTCAGAATGCCTAACTCAGAAAATTTTGACCCTTTCTTACCTATTGACCAGCTCGGGATCGCGTCCGAAATAAGGCTTGCCCCGGGATGTTTCCGCATCGGCGATCGCCACCTTCTTCGCCGAGCTTCCAGATGACCGGGGGCCAGAGACCGTGGGCTTGGGGGCCGATCGCTCCATCATCGGGATGGCAGAGATAGGAGCCGCAGCGACCGGAGGCTCGAGAATTGATACATCCGCCTCAGAGATCGACGGGGACTCCTCCGACCTCCGCCTCTTGCGGCGCTGGAGTTGTTCCTCTCCCTGGACCACCGGCTCGGCGACCGGCACCGCAGCGGGCCTCACCACAGGGGCAGGGCGAGACGACGTCGCAGCAACGCGACCCGTTTTCTTTCCCAGATGAAGGCGACCGATAAAACCGGGATTAGACATGGCAATCTCCTGCGGCAGATCGGCGAGACGGGGAAAATAAATCTCTGCCAAAGATGAAACTCAAACAAGTTAGACACTTACTTAGACATGGCGACCTCTTGGAGACGATCGCCACGCAGAAGAGAGTGGATGAAAAGTCATACTAGGGGCCTTCAGGTGGCGAGGGAAGCGAAACAGTCGAGCTCCCAACCGATGAGATTCGTGGCTGACTGATTGAACGTCTTTATAGGAATCCGGCAATGCGCGAATCCGCTCCCAGACGATCGAGAAATCAAAGGGGAGATCGTCGATCGATGGAACAAGGGATCCTGCAAAAAGGGAAATAAATTAGATCAGTCCAAGGAGTATCCAAATAAAGGGAGAATGGAAACCCTTACTTGGATTCCTCTCCCGAAAATTGGTGGGGATATCCAACTCCTCCTCCGGCGATTCGCTCAATGCCGACCTCCATGCACCACCTACCCAGCACCACTTTGTCAGGTCGCCCCGAGCCTTGCTCGGCACCCCAATGACCACCCTACCCTGGCAACCTTGGATATGGTAACCGCCGATCGATCCCTTCTGCACAGTCAGCTTAAAGAGATAATTCATATCCAGCGCAGAAGGCAAGCGAAACAACCTGTGACCGCCAAACAATGTCAATGTGCTGATAATCTGCAGCCAGGCGTTCGGCATCAACTGAAGAGGCGCCAAATTCCAGGCGATCAGCAGATACGAAACGGCGAACGGCAAGAGAAACCGCAGTCCGGCAGCCAGGGTCATTTCGTTAATGGCGACCATACCCTCGGGAGGCTGGTCAGCACGTTCGTTCTCGGAGGGCACGTGCAATGACACATCAGAGGGGATATAATATTTGGCCCTCCAGCGGGTCATGTCCTTCCAGGTCGCCGAACTCCGAATCTGACCAAGAGTCCATTGAGACGGGTCAGCAGCCCGAAACTCCATCCGCTTCACATGTACGTAGGGATGAGCGGCGGAGTAAGCCTCGAAATCAAACTCCGGACAGGGCCCGGCAATCCCCTCCATAAGTTTAGCAAAAGCCGTATAGACGGGGCCGGAGACACTATCTTTCTCCCAAGACAAACGCATCAGTTCGTCTTCCTCCACCGGCGACGCATCTCGCTCCTGCGCCGCCGCAGATCCCGCCACTACGGCCTCGTTGAAAAGCTCCTCAAGCTCTGCGGGTGCAATCCCCGCACGAATAGCCTCTGCGCCCGTTTCCACGGGGATTCCCACAGGAATTCCCTCCCGGTCCGGCGAAGCCGCGGCGGCAGAAGTGCTTCCGGCCTCGAAAACCTTCGATCCTCCCGACATATTCTCAAAAATTAAGGGAGAAAGATAAATTGGGTTTCTTACCTAAAGAAAGGAAGGTGGTCGGCACAACAAGCTCCAGAAATTTCTGCAGAATTTCAGCTATGGATACAAAGGACGCGTAAAAAAGTGAAGAGAAGAAACACAGGCCCCTTTTATAGATGGAGACGAGGGTCTAAATGCAAATAGGAGAAACCTCGATTTGGATCATGGCCGTCACGTGGGGACGCATTAAATGCCGCCCTCGAATCCGCAGAATCGTCTTTTCGAGGGCATGCCAACCGACAAGACCGACAAAACCGTCGGACTCCCAGCAATGGCTCGGCGCGTGCCTGCCACGTTAAAGCCCGCCTTCTTTTCCATTGCTCGGCGAAAGAAGGTCGTCCATATTTGAAGTCGATCGGTGATCGTTTAAACATTGGCGATCGCCAGCAGTGCCACCTCACCGTGTTTTCAACATCGAGGCGAGTGAGGGGGGTGTTGTGTGGCGGTTAATACGCCTCGATAGGCGATCGGCATCACGATCGAAAAAGCCAACCATGAAAGACATACTCCGGACAAACGCTGGCGGACCGCAGGCGATCATCTCATGCCACGTGGGGATCCGGCATCCGTCAAAGTCGTCGAAGACCGAATCTTGGACGATGGCCCACCGCGGATCTTCATAGGATACCAGATAGGATCATTGACCCCGGCTGTCACCTACCACACCTACCGACAAGGCCGCGAAAGGTACAGTGGGCCCTCCTCGGGCGGCGACTGCATAGCAGCGTCTTGGCTTCCCATTGGTTCACCCGGTGGCCTCCAAGCGCAACCTCGGACCTCAAGGGAACAGGCCCACGTGACGGGACGATCGGCCTTTTTATTTTAATATAGAAAACGGCGATCGCCCGCGATCGCCTGAGGGATCCCAACTACCTTGTCCCCTATAAATAGAGGACTCACTGTTGCGGCCAAAAAGAGGCGAATTCTACTACGAATTAAGTGCAAAATACACACCAAAGAGAGAATCAAAGGCTCTTTTGGCAACCACTAACACATTCATAGTGATATTCATACACATTCATCATATATCCCAAGCAAGAACTCACAGATTCATCTATCTGGTTCTTCCAGCAATCTACGCGCTCTAAAGCCTAGATAACTAGAAGTCTTTACACTCCTTGTATTAGATTCTAACATTAATATTTGTACTCGACAGTATATTTATTAATAACATCTCGCGAGAGCATTCAAGCCCGGGATTAATAACCCTGGCAAATCTTGTGTTATCTATTTTCTCACGGAAGTGTTCTCGCATTTGTTTGTTACTCGATCATTCCAGCAATACTATCTCCGGATAATATTTTGGGTAACAACATCGTGTATACGTATTCGGTATATTGAGACGACAGGCAGGAGCAGTTGTAAATGGCTAAGTATAAAATCCATTACGTACGTTAAGTGTAGGAGCTTACTTATGTAAATAATCAAGCGTAACGTACGTTAGGTAGAGTACATAATGTACATTATGAAAAGAATCGGACAGGATCAAGCTATGACCGACAAGTGGGTCCCATGGACGGCAACTTCCGGTTGGTGTCCGAAAAGTCAAGTCAACGAAGAGGTTAACGTACGCAACAGATTGCTCATTACATACGTTAAATTGGTATATTACTGTAGCAAGTCAACGACAATATTACGTACGCTATGGCATGGGCCTTACGTATGTAAGGCAGCAAACGAAATGAGGCAGTGAGCTCCGGATGCTGATTACGTACGCTATGTAGGACATGTAGCATACGTTAGTAGGTCTTACGTACGTTAGTGTTGGGTGTTAACGTACGTAATGATCTGTGCATGTTATAAAATAAGGATCGGTCTTTCATTTCTTCACGAGAAGAAACAGATATCTTCCTCCCAAACTTGTCCCTCTTCACTTCTAAGCCTATTCTAGACCCTTCTACCTTGGTTGAGACCTTGATGGTTCGATTAAAAAGTTGAGGTTTGGAATCCTTGATGTTTCTTGAAGTGTTTGATTGTTGTGGTTCTTCTTCAAGAGGTATGTTGGATAACTCCTCTCTTTATTTCGGATTTTGATGTTGTTGGTATTTTCTTCGTATGATGATGGTTATGGTGGTGTTGTTGTGATTCTTGAGATTATGGGAATTTTATGTTGAAGAATATGATGATATATGTCTTCAATATGTTGTTTGTTATGAACATGATTATGGAATCATGGTGTTCTTGGTGTTCTTGGTATATATCACATCAAAGAGGAATATGATAGGATATATAATGGTTTTTATTATAAACATGGAGTTGAACCAATATTATGTTGATTGTAGTAGTTGATTTCATATGTTCTTGATGAAATATGAATCATGATAATGAGGATGAATCCGGAAAGATTATGGTTAATGTTAAAACATGATTATCAATAGTATTGAACTATTTAGATAGTTCGGATTGTCGATTATGTCGGTCGTATTATTTTACTGTGAATTTACAATTATGAACAAGGAGGAATCTTGTTAATTCATCTAGGAGGTTGAATTCGGAATAGAGTATGTTATGTAATCCTTGTTATCGGGATGAGGTGATTTGTTGATATGATTATCGGATTACAGAATCGTATTGTGGTTATGAATTCGTGATTGATTGATTCGGGTTGTTCGGATTTGTGTTTAAGTTGGGGTATTATGGAACCGTTGGGTTTGTTGATCGGTTATATTGATTGTTAATTATGATCATTGTGTTGCAGTTTGTATTGTGGATATGAGTTCGTATTTGTTGAGTTGGATTATTTGGTTTTGTATATGATCGAGGTATCGTTGAACCATTGAGTTTGGTTGGTTAGCTATGTCAGTTATTGATTGTTATCGGATTATTGTTTATTGATTACTTCAATAGGTTGTGATAATTGATCGTTGACTAGAATAATATGTTGCGGTCGAGTTCGAGTATGTTCGGGAATTGCTTTGGGCGGGCCGAGGAGCTTGTAGACGAAGGCAAGGAAATTGGTAACGACTTCACTATCGTCGTATCGATATCGAGGCAAGTTATTACTTGCTAAGTTTATAATATTTAATGAATGGTTTCAGTTTCATTTCGTTTATAATGCATATAATGATGATTATTATTGTGAACTCTGGAGATTTGGATTGTATGTTGTTTTCCGATTTTTGGGAGTTAAATCATAATGTATATGATTTACATTTGTTATTGGTATACTTGGGTATCGAGGATACATTATGGTAAAGACGAGGATATGAGTTGTCTACAGTCCGTGATATTTTGGATCGTCGAACATTGAGGATAATCTTTGGTGATGGTTTTGACATCGAGATTGCTCTCGAAGGACTTAGGCAAAGACTCTAATCATTTTTATCATTTTGTGTCGATCATATTGTGATACATTCGTGTATTGTTGTTGTCATGCATTTGTGTATTGTTGCTAACATGCATTTGTGCATCGTTGTCGTATGTCCACCTCGTGTTGATCTGACGGGATCATCTTGGGATCTGTGCTAGCGTGCGCTGGATCATTGGATGGGTTTTTCCACCTCGTATTGGTCCAATGGGATCATCTTGGGATCTATGAGTGAACGCTGGATCATCGGATTATCCATGTGTTGTTGTTGTGCATATGTATATTGTTGGTTATCCACATCGTGTTGATCTAACAGGATCATCTTGGGATCTATGCTATGTGCGCTGGATCGTTGGATTACCGTAAGTAGACGTTGTTGTTATTGCCGTGAGCATATTGACGTTGTCATGTGAGTATGTATTTGTAAGTCTTTCGTAGGATCATGTCAGTATGTTGTATTGATCTGATCTCGGATCAGACTAACATTATTCATCGGGGCATTGCGTATCTTGAGGTATGTTCTGTATTTCCTTCTTGGTTATTGTCTTTGGATGGAAAATCGATTATCGTGTTGGTATTTGACGAAGTTATCCGATGGATCGAATTGGTCGGTGTTGGTATATTTCGTATCAGTGAGTTATGATAATGTTTTGAGAATCTTGTATTGTCTGGGATATAGTACAAATGTTTGTGTACGATTGAGTGTGCTTTTGAGAATACGAGATGTGGAATATGGTGAGGATTACTTTGATGAGGATTATCACGAATTGGTAAGGTTATGACAGTAAGATTACATTGGTAGTATTCTTACTTAGCATCTTCATTGGTATGTAATTATTGACGTGATGCGATCGTTATCATTGTTGGATATTATGGCTGACCCCGTCGTGGGCTTTATTTTTAGGTTCTTGGGATATCGAGCTTGTAGCGGTCGTGAAGAGATAAGCTTCCCGGAGGATACTGGCTATGACGTGTGTTTGTGAATCGAGTACTTTGATTAGTTGTTATTTTCTGCTGCAAAAGTATTTTTAATTATTTGTTATATCCGTTGCGAGTGTATTTTAAAATGGCTTGCTAGTATGTTGCGAACTTGGGTTCACTTTGAAAAATCATCTTCTAAACTATTTTGTCAGTACATGTAAGCGATGACTTAACGTATACTTTTAGATTGATGAGTTTTGGCATTTCAGCCTTGTATTTTCAAATGAGATTTTGCGACGGTATTGATAAATGAATTTCATAGTCTTCGAATATTTTTAAAAAGGATATTACCGTCATCGCCGCTTAGGTGTATTTGAAATGTTTGTAAAAATATCTTTTAGCATTGTGAGTTCTTTTCGGGACCCACGGTGCTGTAATATTCCCGAATGGCTCTCGAATGTTACAGAATATTCACTAGGTAGGTAATTTTGAATAAACAAAAGAACTAGGGTTAATAACTGCACATTTGGTGAAAGTTTTCGCTACACTATGTTTTTCAAAATAAATCCTAAAAATAATAGATGACCTGCTTTTAGTTATGCTTAAGTGAGAGATTTGTTTATCATTTTATTTTAAATTAAATTTTTTGACCAAGCTGTATATTATTTAATTATTAAAAATATGTTACTTATTACCTAAACTATCATATCCTTATTTATTAAAAGTCGTGGTTAATATGGACTGTAATATGAATTTGGTATAAAAATATAGAGGAAATATTAATTTTATTCGTTAAATTATTTTGGCTAATCGCTAGTGCACGACGTAGTTGTAGTACGTGACGAGATGAGAATGTATTTCTTATAGACTAATTTATTCGATGGTTGTACGACTATTGCGATCCTAATATATTGTTTTTACTGAACGATTTGGGGATTTTGGAGAATAAATTTAATCTAAACTAAGATATTTAATAAACAACAATAAATTTAAGCAAAGAGGAACAAACTTTCATAAACGAAATTGAAAAGACGAAGTAACAAAAAATAATTTCACAAGATGGATTCTACTTCCCAACTTGGTTGAGGGAGATTGTACTTACTGATATTTCGTAAGTTCATTAATAAAAGTTTCTTTCAAAAAAAAAATCATGCAATCCAAAAATCAATTCAACCAAATTTTAGTTCCAGTATTTATGAAAAAAATCACAAAGTACCAAACCTTTCTCATGAACAAGTTTGAAGTTGAATTAAAATCAATACGCAATCGAGTAATTCTAAACTTTCATAATTATTTTTAATCAGTAACCGAAGATTATTATCTTCTCCTAAGTTTCTATCTATTTGATTAAATTAAACATCCATCTATGTCTTACTCCGTATTGATCTTATGATAAATTATCTTCCCACCATCTCAATTTTACCATACACATGTATAAGACTTGGCCAGAATAATCAGCACAAATTAAAGCAACGAATAGAAGAATAAAAAATGGAAAGAAAAAAAAATTGTATTAATCATTAAACATGAAATAAAAATAAGGTGTAACATGTTCTAGAATCTATGAGGTTTTATCCTCTAAACATAATTATAGATAAAAGAAAAAGTATTAAAAGCCAATGGAAAGATAAACAGAACGGAAAATGGTAAAGATAAATTTAGTGTAGATCTTTATTTTTAATGTAGAATCTATGTTATACTTTCTGTAAGGTAAATATTTGATGTAATTTTTCTCCATAAAGATTCCATATATATGTAGACGGAGGAATTGGGTCAAAAAGAGATTGTACAATGCATAAAAGAGAATAAATTACCACCTCGTCACAAGAACTTGCGAGGCCGCACGCAACTTCACCTTTCTTTGCGCGGCTGCGTAGGTCATACAGTTGGATTTTTTATTTTTTCCAAGGGCCCCGCACAATGTGCTGCACGGCCGCATGGCAGTGCTCGTTTATAGACTTCGTTTTTTCACCTTTTTTTGATCCGTTTGGGTTTCGGATTCCTCCCAACTCCGTTTTGACCTATTATTCGATTATTTTAACACAATCAAAGCAAAACATGTGAGATTTTGTAAGTAGAGATTTTAAGTTCAAAATGCTCAATTAAACATGATTCTCTACACATCATTAATTTGAAAGACCCCTAAATATATGTAAAAATATTATGTTTATCAACCCTTAAAAATTAATCAATTGTTTGTCCTGAAGCAATAAAAAGAAGAGAATATATAAAATAAATATACCACGGGCCCCAAAAAAGAATAATTGTCCTAGACTAAGAGTGGCTTGAGGCGTTATAGTCGTTCCTTGAATAAGAGTGGTTAGACCTGAGAGCAGTTGCTGCTGATTGGGGGCGTCACTCCCGCTTGCAGGCGTATTAAGTGCGCATTGGGCTTGGTTTCGAGACTTGGCATTTGGGGTAGTTTCGCGGGGAGTCATGTCCTGCCAATGAATCGTTGATCTTGTAAGTTATTGAGTTCGAGAAATGAGGTGGAGATAAAGATATTTATACGCGTGGCATAAAATAAAATAATTCATTACATCTTGAAATTCATTAATACGTGAAATTAAATATTCTATTAATGATAACTTTTGATAGTAAACATGAAATACTAAAATGCAAGTTGAGACTAATAGTTACTACTAAAATAAATAAAATCATGACATATCAAAATTAATCCTCGTCGTCACTGCTAAGGATCTCAATAACATAAATAGGGGGTGGAGACTCAGTCCAGAAGATGATATCCTCGTCATCCGTGTCAATCATCGGTTCGAGCTCTGGGTCCTCCTCTTCCTCTGGATCCTCCTCGGAGACAAACCAAAACTCAACAATACTCGACTTGACCCGACAACCTAGGTTTCCATAACTTAAGCTCTGATACCATATTCTGCATCACCCCCAACCCGTTTGGGAATATTACAGCGCCGCAGACCTTCTTAAGAGGATCTACTAGGCTGGATACCAATACAAGACATCATATCTAATGCCAACATGGCTAAACAAATGAAACAGTAGACCGCTTTGATCTTTCCTCAATACATACAATGGGAACATCATATACAACTCTGTCAAGAAACTCATACCCACACAGGGGTCAAAATACAACAACACTCCCAGAAGATGGGAGAACAATACAATGGAAAGAATAATACAATTCGACCATGTCGAATACCCAGTACTGGCCCTCATGTGATTAGTATCAGTTATCTTCCATCATCCTTCGTACCAATCCAGTGGTTTTGCTCCCCAAAAATCTGCATGTACCTGAATGCAATACAGACATCTACCCCAATATTACTCGGGGGTTAGCAAAATTCCACTATTTTGCTAGTACAAGTATAAAGTACAATTACGAGCCATACACATCATATTCTAAGAATATAATAATTTGAATAATCATCGAGTCAAAACACAGCGATAGATTTCCCGAGATGTTTCCTTTGAAAGAGATAGTCCAAAGACTTGAAAGGCAATAGTAAAACAAGTAAACAACTTTTGAAGCGTTTTAAAGATCTCGGGTGTTCTCAGAAAAATACATTCACGATTTAGAAATCCTCATCTTTACAAAATTCCTCTTTAGGGTCACAACTCAAAGATTTGTTTTTCCCAAATTAATAATCCGACAATGAATTACGGGGTCCACGATCCAAACATCCATATCAATCATACGCCCAAAGTTATTCTCATCCCATGCTAACAAGCATGAACCTCGGAGCATCTACGTGCGGACCCGAGTGAATAAACCAATGGTAATCAAATGAAAGATCCATATCTCATGAGTAACCATAGATTCGCGCTATAAGCTACGATTCCTCAGAGGACTCGAAGTCCCATCCCAGAGTGGTTAACACACATCACCATAACAAGGGTCACACAAACACCACAATCATTAGCATTCCACAACGGACATATAACATATAGTCATAGTTATCCTGGCATCGTGCTAGCAAGTACGAACCTCGGAGCCTCGCGACCACATACCCATTTTCAATAATCCTATGGTAAAATTGGATCCATACTAACAAGGATGGATCCCAGAAGTCTCAATGAACCCTACCCAGTAGAACATTACTTACAAAATGATCACATACTACGAGGAGATATACTTCCCGAGCAATACCGAATAATACCACCTTTTACCAAGGGGTCAATATGTGATGCCCAAGGACTCTCACACACAAGGTCTAGTCAATAAGAGCATATTAATCTTAACACATGCAAGACTTCATGCTTAATTATATAAAAATGTGATGGTGTGACATGAAACTGCTATTTGAATAATATGATTCATGCATTACTTGTTATTATGTATTATTTGGCATTTCATGATTCACCTTATTTGATAGTTAAGTTAACGGCATTGAAGTGGCTAAGCATTGAACATAACCCCAAGTTCAAGTGGTAAGCCTATAAGCAGTAAGTAATATTAGTGACGTGTCTATCGGTTGGTCTCGGGGCTTTAGTCGGCGGATATGCCGAGTCAATTTGGATTGATGATTCAAGTAAATAACCCTTTCTTATTCCGATAACACGTGTCAAGCATATTGATACTTGTGAATACCATCAATGATGAAATTCAGGGCCTCGGTGATAACCTTTGTTAAGTCATTCGATTTGTAAGTACCTTATTCGTCCCAAATGTGGTCGGTTAGAATGGAATTTGTCCTTTAGTTCATTGTTCAATAATGTCATATTTCTAAGTGAGTACCTCAGATGTAACACCACAATCTAGGCGTATATTACAGTGCCGTAGATCCCCGACTGGGACCCACCAGGCGAATGAAAATGATGAATTGAATAATATAATTGTAGTACCGAACCACATTATATTACCAAATACTCCGATGAGGAGTTTAAGTACAACACACCAGGACAAAACCGAATACTAGTATATTCTATATGAAGATAAAATACACAACATTGAATGAAACGGAGTATCCAAATGAAAGTCTACAGCGGAAATTAAAGGACAACAACATGAATAACTGAAAGATCGGGGCCCCCTACTAGTATCACTGGGACTCCTCGACGTCAGCATGCTATTCCCGTGCTTTTGCCTTGCCATGACCTGAAAAACAAAATCCCCAGCCGGGGTCAGTTACACAGAACAACAATCCTCAAGAGTTGAATAAACACAATCATGCATATATTGTATAAACTACAAGTTCGATCAAAAATGAATCGGTTAGATTATAACCCAAATCTTGTTGAAAACATACGCAATCAAACATGCTGTATGAATCAACTAACAGTACGGCTCAAAGGGTGGCGCCACACTACGCCCGGGATGGAAATGTGTCCGTGCACAAGCCACCAACGAGTATTGATCGAATACACGTGTGATCTTGTACCTAATCAGTCTCATGAAGCAATCGACTCGTGTACACAGTCCAATGTGAGGCCAACAACCAACACAAGACTTAGATGTGCCCGACATGAAAATCCTACACATACCAACCGGCACGCCAGTATGACCCGGAATGCCACGATATAACAAAAGTGACATCGAAAATGAATAATGACTCACCGAGATGAAATGATAGTGAAATGAATGGCAGCTCAATGAAATGGTTGGAACCGTCGTTCCTTGTGACTGAAGTGATTAATTGACAATGACAAGTATTGATACGGTTAATACAATGATGAATGAGTTATGATCATGAATGAACAACAACAAAAGGAATGAATATCCTTTTAACCGAGTAAGAATTAACTTACACAACACCGGTGACAATTATCCTTCCACGAACAACGTCCTAATTGAGATATCGGTCGCTCGAACAACCTTGAATAGTACAATTACCAACAATCCGTTCAATATACGAATCAAACACGAATAATAACGAACTCAAGACGTCGATACGATTAAACCAAGTTCATTGGGGCATTATATCGAACACTTTGTGGCCAACTCCAATTGTTTACAACCAAACCTCAATAATACCAACACCAAATCCCCAAGAAGTGTTTCAAACCAACAAAACATCTTCAATACGATCAATAATCCGTTATGAATATCCAAATACGTGATTATAACAACAATTAATCGAAAACTCCCAAATCCAACTCGATATTCAAAGTGTTCTTGAATAATCCCTCAATAATCCAATGAATATTTATACAAACTCATAATCATATTCATATCCCTTCATATAACTTGATTATAACGTAAAAAACATCATATTTCAACACAAAATCGAAATCCAAGATGTTGAAGAAATTACCTCTTGAAGATCCAACCACTTCGATCCGATGAACACGAGGTAAATCGAGTATCCAAGCTTCCCAAACGAATGAAGATGAAGAAAATCAAGTACTCCAGTGATTGATGAAGGAAAATCCCTCCCTCAAGCTCTCTCTCTCGAACAAGATGGAAGAAAAGGGTGAAAATGAAGAAAAAAGTCCCGGTCGGATCCTTATATACTGCCGGAAGTTATGGCCGTAACTCCGCCTTCATACGGCCGTAACACCCCAGGTCAACGGCCTTACGGCCGTAACCGGCCAACTCGTACGGCCGTAACTCGGCTTCATCCAAAAACCTGCCGACAGCCTTACGGCCGTATCCGCCCTGACTTACGGGCGTAACTCGCCCTCGTCTAAAACATCTACCGACATCTTTACGGCCGTACCCGCACACCTTACGGGCGTAACTCGAATGATACGGCCGTATCCGGCCAAACTTACGGGCGTAAGCCCCCTTCGTCAAAAATGACCAGGTACCCTGCCTGTAACGTACGTCCGTATCCGGAAGCCTGACGGCCGTATCTCCCTCGCCTTACGGCCGTATGCCGCAACCCTTACGGCCGTAACTCGCCTTCGGCCAAAAATGCCTGGGCACCCTGCTCGCCACGTACGACCGTAACCGGCCAAGCCTTACGGCCGAACCTGCTCAACTTACGGCCGTATTCCGAAACATTACGGCTGTAAGTCCCGTTCGTCCAAAATGGCCTGACATCAACGAACCCTTGTTACGGCCGTAACCTACAATCCTTACGGCCGTAACTCAATGCTGGACATGGTGAAAATCCGATAACTCCGATTCCTCGCTACGACTGATGAATGATCCGACAAATCATATGAATGTGAAAGTGAACAAGTCCAACACATGCCAAATATGATACTCCCAGTACAAGACTACCAATCACGATGAAAATGATAATACTCCCATCTCGATCTATAAACGGAGATGAAATGACGATCGGTAACTGATATACGGTTACAACATACCAACAGTGAACGCAATGAATGAATCATGAATGATGAGTGATTAATAATGAGTGAAGTTTACTGAATGATAATTACTGACTGATTAATATTGAATAAAAATGAATGAAATTCAACCGGGTATTACATACTCCCCCCCTTAAAAAGAGTTTCGTCCACGAAACTAAGGGTCAACAACTCGGGATAATTCTCCCGCATATTCGCCTCGGTTTCCCAAGTAGCCTCTTTGACTCCGTGTCTAGACCACTGAATCTTGACTAAAGGGATCGTCTTGTTCCTCACTGTTTGATTCGCCGCTCTAAAACTCGTACAGGACGCTCCTCGTACGAATGATCATCCGTGATCTCGATTTCATCCAACTGAAGTATGTGACTCGGGTCGGCAACATACTTCCGTAACTGAGAGACGTGAAACACATTATGAATTCGGCTCAATGTCGGAGGTAAAGCCAATCGATAAGCTAACTCGCCTACTCGATCCAAAATCTCAAATGGTCCAATGAATCTCGGACTCAACTTTCCCCATTTTCCGAAATGGAAAATACCTCGACTCGGGGATACCTTGACCAAAACGTGGTCACCCGTCTCGAACTCTAGTGGTCGACGACGATTGTCTGCATAAGATTTCTGTCGACTCTGAGCGGTCAACAAATGACTCCTGATCAAAGCTACCTTCTCACGGGCAGCTATAAGCATATCGGGTTCAGTGCCGATTGATTCTGATAAGTCGTCCCAACACAAAGGAGATCGACAATGACGACCGTACAAGGCCTCGTAAGGTGCCATCTTAATCGAAGCATGCCAACTATTATTATACGTGAACTCGATCAATGGTAGTTGGCTTCCCAATCGTCTTTCCAATCGAGGACGCATGCCCTCAACATGTCCTCTAGTATCTGAATAGTCCTCTCTGATTGTCCATCAGACTGAGGATGAAAGGAGGTACTGAGATTAAGGTGAGTTCCCATATCACGATGAACTGATTTCCAAAATGAGACACGAATCGCCCGTCACGATCAGAAACGATACTCTTAAGAGTACCGTGCAATCTCACTATATCTTTGATGAACAGCTGGGCAAGTCTCTCGGGACCCCACGTATCCTTAATCTCAAGGAAATGAGCTGATTTAGTTAAGCGGTCCACGATCACCCGATCGTATTCATGCACCGACGACTCGTCGGCACTCTCGTGATGAAATCCATAGAAATATCTTCCCACTTCCATTCTGGAATAGGGAGCGGTTTCAGCATACCCGCTAGTCGCTGATGTTCAATCTTGACTTGTTGACAGGTTAAACATCTCGAAACAAATTCCGCGACTTCTCGCTTCATATTACTCCACCAGTAATTTTGTTTCAAGTCCTTGTACATCTTGCTAGACCCCGGATGAACAGAATAAGGGGTAGCATGAGCTTCTCTCAAAATCGAGTTTTTCAACTCGTCATTCACCGGTACGCACAACTGATTCTTAAATCTCAAAAGTCCATCCTCGTGGATCACGAATCCAGGGGCTTTCCCCTGAGCCACGTCCTCACGGATGTGCAACAATGCTGGGTCTCAACCCAGATTCTCCCTGATTTCTTCCTCAAGTGATGATGAAATCTCTAACATACAAAGCTGTCCCTGAACTCGCTGAGGCCAGACCTCGATCTCGGGTTTAAGGAATTCCTGCTGAAGCTCCTTCTGAACTGTTAAACGAGCAAGCATCTGCTCCTGAACGGACTTACGACTCAAGGCGTCGGTGACAATGTTCGCCTTGCCCGGGTGGTAAAGGATCTCGATAACATAATCTTTGATTAGTTCCAACCACCGTCTTTGTCGCATATTTAACTCCTTCTGAGTAAATATATACTTCAACTCTTGTGATCAGTAAAGCTCTGACAGGTGACGCCATAAAGGTAATGACGCCAAATTTCCAACGCGAAAACCACGGCTGCTAGCTCCAGGTCGTGGGTCGGATAATTAACCAGCTAATCCGAGGAAACTTCGAATTTCCTTAACATCTTTCGGATGTTGCCAATCTCGGATAGCCTCCGTCTTCTGAGGGTCGACACGAACTCTGTCTGATGAAATTACATGCCCGATAAAAGTCACTTCGGACATCCAGAACTCACATTTAGAAAACTTTCCATAAAGTTGCTCGCGTATCAACACGTTGAGAACCTGATGAAGATGTACCTCGTGTTCCTCTCGATCACGAGAAAAAATCAAAATGTCATCGATGAAGACAACAACAAACTGATCCAAAAATTCGATGAAAACCCGATTCATTTCCATGAATACCGCAGGTGCATTAGTTAGCCCGAACGGCATAACTACGAACTTATAATGACCATAGCGTGTACGAAACGCCGTCCTTGCGATACCCGAATCTTGAATTCGCAACTGGTGATATCCAGATCTTAAGTCGATCTTGGAAAATATTGAAGCTCCCTGAAGTTGATCTAAGAGATCATCAATACGGGGTAGAGGATACTAATCTTGATCATCACCCTGTTCAACTCCTGATAATTAATACACATACGAGACGAGCCATCCTTCTCCTTGACAGATCACACTGGTGCTCCTCACGGGGACGCACTCGTTCGGAGATAACCTTTCTCGGACTATTCCTCAAGTTGAATATTCAACTCCTGCATTTCGGTCGGGGCCATCCGATACGGTGCCTTCGATAACGGGGACGTACCGGGCTCCAACTCACTCCTGAATTCCACTACTCTATGTGAAGGCAACTAGATAACTCGTCTGGAAATGCATCGTCAATCGATGACAATGATACCACGAATGATTGAACATTTCGATTGCCCTAGAATGGTCAATCGATAAAAAGTGATACAATGAATTATTGAACAACTCGATTGCCTTAAATCGGCCAATCGATGAAAATGATACAATGAATGATTGAATAACTCGATTGCCTTAGAAAGGCCAATCGATGAAAATGATACAATGAATGATTGAATAACTCGATTACCTTAGAAAGGCCAATCAATGAAAATGATACAATGAATGATTGAATAACTCGATTGCCTTAGAAAGGCCAATCGATAAAAATGATACAATGAATGATTGAATAGCTCGATTGCCTTAGAAAGGCCAATCGATGAAAATGATGCAATGAATGATTGAATAACTCGATTGCCTTAGAAAGGCCAATCAATGAAAATGATGCAATGAATGATTGAATAACTCGATTGCCTTAGAAAGGCCAATCGATGAAAATGATACAATGAATGATTGAACAATTCGATTGCGGAATTTCTCTGCTTTCGTCATAATAATTCTTCTGGAACAACGGGGATTACTTCCCTGAAGCACACATTCGACAACAAACGACGGAATGATAGCGACCAAACGCTTACAGCACTAAGGATAGTATCATGACGATCCCTCCGACTAATACTCAATATTACATCGTCCTAAGATAAATTCACCACGATTAAGCCCACCAACCAATCGCGGTCATTAAGCTTACTTCGGTATGATTTCCGAAAATTCTTCCATCGTCAGGTAGACCAATGGTATGAGGTCCACAAGCAATAGGACTATCCCAAAATAAGTCTATTCAAACATGATTCGAAAATGAATGAATGCGGTGTACCAGTATCAAAAGGTACACACAGGTTGAAAAAAATTACGAGTATACCTGAGATCATTCGGGCCACCGGATCGTCGATCCTCTTCATCACATGAATCCGGGACTTGCCGGCCCCCGAACCGGACGCTCCCGTATGATAAATATGAGTTCCAACTTTATTTGCTTCCATTGTCTTAAACGACGTTGACAGAGCAGTCTGATTCTGAATCGCTGATTGCTTCGGGGCCTGAGATGCCGCCGGATCCGACTTGGAGTCCTTTCGGCAAAAACGGGCTTTATGCCCAAAATTCCCACAATTATGGCACGTGATAGACGGTTTCAGACACTTAGTGCTGTAATGACCCGGCGCTCCACAGTTGAAACAGGTGATGGCCGAACTGGCCGCTCGGGACTGAGATCCCACACGATTATACGTCGTAGGAGGTCGCTCAGAAACGATAGGGCTCACACGAGGCTTCTTGAAGGTTGACTGACCGCCTTCAGATTGATTACGCTTCGTTTATTTCTTGCTGACAGATGAAGGTTGTTGTTCAGCAATTTCCTTAGCAGCAGGCTCATACGGGAGAGTTCTCTCGATTAATCCGGCCAGAGTGGCGCAATGATGATTGAGCAATTGCACATGGGTCATCATGGCCTGCATAAAAGTGAGTGGATCAACCTGAACATCTACTGATCGAGCCGAGTCCTGGGTACGATTTCCCGACAACGAGTGATTATTTCCCGGGTTTCGGCCCGCACCGCGGCCTCTCCCCGTGCATCCCCTGACAGCTCTCCCCATACTGAAGTAGGAAGGTCGCATAATGATTATATTTCCCGCATGATTATCACGTTATGATTATGTCATGAGATGATGAAAATGAGTATACATGCTCTAACTTAGTGATTACATGAATGATTTACTGAAGTGACATGATTATCTGATGAAATTCTTGAAATGATTATCTTGGACAATTTAACAAGATTAATAATATGATCGTCCAGATCGACAACTGAGTAATGAAATGAATTGAGTAATTAATGAGTTAACATGATCGTCCTAATCATAATGAATGATGATGTTTGAGGATTGTTAAATGATGAATGATGAATGAATGATTATTGCCAGAAATTATACCATGGCGTTAGAAATCTTACAGTTCTTTCGGTCTGATTGGATCGGCATCTGCACAGGTCACACGTGACGCGAAAGTCCAATGATACTAGTCCGATGACTATAATTTCAAATGAGACATGACTCGGAAGGTAGTATTCAAAACCACTCTCCGATACCAACTCTGTAACACCCCAATCTAGGCGGATATTACAGTGCCGTGGATCCCCGACTGGGACCCACCAGGTGAATGAAAATGATGAATTGAATAATATAATTGTAGTACCGAACCACATTATATTACCAAATACTCCGATGAGGAGTTTAAGTATAACACACCAGGACAAAACCGAATACTAGTATATTTTATATGAAGATAAAATACACAACACTAAATGAAACGGAGTATCCAAATGAAAGTCTGCAGCGGAAATTAAAGGACAACAACATGAATAACTGAAAGATCGGGGCCCCCTACTAGTATCACTGGGACTCCTCGACGTCAGCATGCTATTCCTGTGCTTTTGCCTTGCCATGACCTGAAAAACAAAATCCCGGTAAATGGGTCGATTACGTAACAACAATCCTCAAGAGTTGAATAAACACAATCATGCATATGTTGTATAAACCACAAGTTCGATCAAAAATGAATCGGTTAGATTATAACCCAAATCTTGTTGAAAACATACACAATCAAACATGCTGTATGAATCAACTAACATTACGGCTCAAAGGGTGGTGCCACACTACGCCCGGGATGGAAATGTGTCCGTGCACAAGCCACCAACGAGTATCGATCGAATACACGTGTGATCTTATACCTAATCAGTCTCACGAAGCAATCGACTCGTGTGGACAGTCCAATGTGAGGCCAACAACCAACACACGACTTAGATGTGCCCGACATGAAAATCCTACACATACCAACCGGCACGCCAGTATGACCCGGAATGCCACGATATAACAAAAGTGACATCGAAAATGAATAATGACTCACCGAGATGAAATGATAGTGAAATGAATGACAGCTCAATGAAATGGTTGGAACCGTCGTTCCTTGTGACTGAAGTGATTAATTGACAATGACAAGTATTGATACGGTTAATACAATGATGAATGAGTTATGATCATGAATGAACAACAACAAAATGAATGAATATCCTTTTAACCGAGTAAGAATTAACTTACACAACACCGGTGACAATTATCCTTCCACGAACAATGTCCTAATTGAGATATCGGTCGCTCGAACAACCTTGAATAGTACAATTACCAACAATCCGTTCCATATAGGAATCAAACACGAATAATAACTAACTCAAGACGTCGATACGATTAAACCAAGTTCATTGGGGCATTATATCGAACACTTTGTGGCCAACTCCGATTGTTTACAACCAAACCTCAATAATACCAACACCAAATCCCCAAGAAGTGTTTCAAACCAACAAAACATCTTCAATATGATCAATAATCTGTTATGAATATCCAAATACGTGATTATAACAACAATTAATCGAAAACTCCCAAATCCAACTCGATATTCAAAGTGTTCTTGAATAATCCCTCAATAATCCAATGAATCTTTATACAAACTCATAATCATATTCATATCCCTTCATATAACATGATTATAACGTCCAAAACATCATATTTCAACACAAAATCAAAATCAAAGATGTTGAAGAAATTACTTCTTGAAGATCCAACCACTTCGATCCGATGAACACGAGTTAAATCGAGTATCCAAGCTTCCCAAACGAATGAAGATGAAGAAAATCAAGTACTCCAGTGATTGATGAAGGAAAATCCCTCCCTCAAGCTCTCTCTCGGACAAGATGGAAGAAAAGGGTGAAAATGAAGAAAAAAGTCCTGGCCGGATCCTTATATACTGCCGGAAGTTACGAACGTAACTCGTCCTTCATACGTCCGTAACATCCCAGGTCAACGGCCTTACGGCCGTAACCGGCCAACTCGTAGGGCCGTGACTCGGCTTCGTCCAAAAACCTTTCGATAGCCTTACGGCCGTATCCGCCCTGACTTACGGGCGTAACTCGCCCTCGTCTAAAACATCTGCCGACATCCTTACGGCCGTACCCGCACACCTTACGGGCGTAACTCGGATGATACGGCCGTATCCGACCAAACTTACGGGCGTAAGCCCCCTACGTCGAAAATGACCAGGTACCCTGCCTGTAACGTACGGCCGTATCCGGCCAAGCCTTACGGCCGTATCTCCCTCGTCTTACGGCCGTATGCCGCAACCCTTACGGCCGTAACTCGCCTTCAGGCAAAAACGCCTGGGCATCCTGCTCGACACGTACGGCCGTAACCGGCCAAGCCTTACGGCCGTACCTGCTCAACTTACGGCCGTATTCCGAAACCTTACGACCGTAAGTCCCGTTCGTCCAAAATGGCCTGACATCAACGAACCCTTGTTACGGCTGTAACCTACAATCCTTACGGCCGTAACTCAATGCTGGACATGGTGAAAATCCGATAACTGCGATTCCTCGCTACGACTGATGAATGATCCGACAAATCATACGAATGTGAAACTGAACAAGTCCAACACATGCCAAAGATGATACTCCCAGTACAAGACTACCAATCACGATTAAAATGATAATACTCCCGTCTCGATCTATAAACGGAGATGAAATGACGATCGGTAACTGATATACGGTTACAACATACCAACAGTGAACGCAATGAATGAATCATGAATGATGAGGGATTAATAATGAGTGAAGTTTACTGAATGATAATTACTGAATGATTAATATTGAATAAAAATGAATGAAATTCAACCGAGTATTACATCGGACTTATTTCTAGGGTTAATTATATAAAATTTCATAAAGATAACAGCAAACTCATTTTCTACCACTTTCGAAGGTATTCGCAAAAGTAGCTGAGTTTAAACAATAAAAATACATATTAAACTTTATCAAAAACCTTGGACCATACATACATACCCTAAACATGATCAATCCCTACTAATAACCGGTTTAAAACATCCAAGAACCGGATTATAACAACTTCAACCGGTTCATTCTTCTAAACCTGACTTCTGGAGGCCCTTGAGGGGTATTTTAGTACTTTCACCCTTATAAACCGACTCTTACACTTAGATAAGGGAGGAAAAAGACTCTAAACTCTTCTAGACACTCTGAACTCGATCCATAAGCCCCACAATTCGAAAATTCATCAAAAAAATTGAGGAGAAATCATAAAAACATCAACACCTCAAGTCAGTTGACAATCAAGGTGAGTTATCTTCGTTTTACTCTTGTTCTTGCTATATTTCTTGTGTGGTATGAAGTTTTTAGAGCTGGTTTAGGTGATTATGTACGTTATAATGATGTTAAGAACTCATACATGGCCTAAACTTGTGTTTAAGGTGGATTTATAGGGCTTAAAACTCACTAAGACAACAAAAGAATCAATTCCGCCACCTTTTGAAAATATGTGTGGATAGTATTGCATTCGTATGATTCAGGGGTATAGGTTTCTATATATATGTTCTTAAGTATATTAGGTATACTATATTAAACTTCATGCAAATCCGACTTATAATTAAGTGGATATTCGCGGGACAAATTCAGTGATTTCAAGATCTTGATAAATTCCCCTAAACCATTGTCTTGTTGTAGAATCCTAGAATTGTGGCCTATAAGAGTTTATCTAACAATATGAACAGAAAGTAATAGCCTTCATAATGAGTTAGGAGTGCAAAAAAGATAGAGTATTATGCTCGTATATAACGAAATGCGCACATAAAATTTGTAGAATACTAATTATGTGAAATTGGTAAAACCCTTCGGATACGCAGTGAGTTAAACCTTGTGTATACCATCTAGATTCTTTAAAGGCACTCCTTGAAACAGGATTTGAAGACATATCATCACAACCAACTCTTATTGGTATAAAAGCAAAGGTATCACCTGAACAAGGTAAGTAGTAACTGATTTCAAAACTGTATCACAAGAGTATTTGTCTGAAAAATGTGTTAATGATTGTTGTTTTGGATATTGTTCGTACCTTGTGTATATGTGGATAACATATTGCTCTATTTTTATTGTGTGATGTGCCCCATAGAGCATTTATACATGTGGTATTATCATGATGCATATGATCATAGCATAGCATTGGAAGTTGCTGTCACATGCATTGATCATAGTACAGGCGTTCTAAAGGTGATCAGAACAAACTGTTTTGGTTATGTGCATCGCGGGATACTGGTAAGGGGCTATTTTGTGGCGGAGTCTGGGACACGTCATAGTGATCCATTTGTTATGATTGGACACTTTGTGTGATGTTTTGCGGTGGAGTCTGGGACACACCGTGGTGACTCATGTGTATGATTGGGCACCTTATAGCCATGATCCTGGTGGAGTCTGGGACACGCCAGGCTGACCCATGTGTTATGATTGGGCAGTTTGTTCTGGCTATGGCTGGACATGCACACTTTTGGCCCGGGCCAGGAACTCGAGGTGTACATAGCAGCGCGCTATAAAAGAGTTTTTGAAAGTTAAAGGAAAATGAAACTGCATTTCACAAACTCATTCATAAATGCATTCATGCATTGTGTGTCACTACTTACTGAGTTTTCGCTCATTTAGTTGAATTCTTGTGATGCAGGTAATAATTCGGGGTATCAGGCATATGTTGACATATGGGACGCTTCTCTACGCCAACGAGTCGTTGTATATAAACATTAGACCTGTGGAGTGTTCTCTGTGTGTGTTAAGTCTAAGTTTGCTTATAAACCTATACAGCCTATGTTTTCTTTTGGTTGTAATATAATAGTCGGCTGATGTGTAAAAGTGACTTTTGGTGTGTAAAAAGAGTTTCCTCTTAAAGGTTTTAAGTTTTCCGCTGTGCTGTAATATATATAGTAAGGATATTTTTAATACCCGTTATCTGATAGTAAAATCTAGGGGGTGTGACATATTTGGTATCGGAGCAAAGGTTTAAAGCATTTCTGAAGACTGTTCATATACAACAATCGCTTGGCGGAGGGGAGCAACCCATCAGTCAATGGTTTTATTTATTTTTTTTACTTGCTATTTGCATGTTTATGTTAATATTGGCTAATAAAAGATCCTTGTCTGAGAAGTGAAGGCTATTAAGAGATCATGGAAGAGAATAGAACGCAAGGTAGTGCTGAAGGAGCGAGGGATAACCGTATCGACCGACTGACGGATCTTGTGGAAAGGCTTATAGAACGGGATGTTAGATGTGAAGCCGAGGCTCGTCGTTCTCCACCTCCTCGAAATGATGCCATTGATCTGGTTAGTGATAGGTTCCAGAAACTAAAACCTCCCACATTTGAAGGTCGGCTCGATACGAGCGTCTCTGAGAATTGGCTCCGAACTATGGAAAGGATGTTCAGCTACGGCAGAATCCCTGATGAGGCCAAGGTTTCATGTGCGGTGTTTTATCTCCGTAATGATGCTAGTTACTGGTGGGACACCATGATGGGTATATATGATGTTTGTAGACTGACATGGGAGGAATTTAAAGAGCTTTTCGAGGCGTAATACCTTACAAAAGCTGCACGAGCTGCAAAACGGAAGGAATTTTCAAACTTGAAGCAAGGTGACATGTCAGTTGATGAATATGTCAGAAAATTTGAGGAGCTTTCAAGGTATGCACCACACATGGTAAGCACGGATGAGCTAAAGGTCGAGCAATTCATCGAGGGTCTGAAACCAGAGATATATAGAGATGTGCAAGTTGGGGAAACTGGAGGCTCAAAATATGTGGCAGTGGTTCAGCGAGATCTGAATGAAGAAATAGCTCAACGGAAAATAATAGAGGAACGAAAGGAGAAAGAGGCTAAAGAAAAGCAGAACCAGCCGAATTATCAGCAGGTCCAAGGCAAGTGGCAGCACTCAAACAAGAGTAATAAGAGGCAAGGCCAAAGGTAACGGCCAGAAATGGTTTAAGGACAACAACGGAGGACAGTCATCCACTGGAGGTAAACAAAAGCCAAAATGTGCAAAATGTGGAAGATATCACTTTGGCATCTGCATGGAAGGACCCGGAGCCTGCTATAAATGTGGAAAGATGGGTCATTTTGCGAAGGAGTGTACCTCTAATGACTCCGAGCAGAAGAAAGTACAAGGAAGAGTATTTGCAATCACGCAGGCAGAGGCTGATGCCAACCCTGCAGTCGTCTCAGGTAACATACTAATTTGTGGTATTCTTACATATGCATTGTTAGATCCAGGAGCAACACATTCATTTCCATCGACCAAGTATGTGAGAAGGTTGGGCAAACCACTGGAAGAGTTTGGTGGGCAGTTTAATATGTCTACCCCTTCAGGAGAACTCTTGACCTCGGACAAAGTTCTTCGATCCTGTAGTGTAGTAATCAATAACCGGGAATTGGATGCTGATCTCATTGTGCTCAACATGTCGGATTATGAAGTAATCCTAGGGATGGATTGGTTATCCAAGCATCATGCTACCATGGATTGTAAAACGAAGATTGTTACATTCCAACCACCAAATGAAGAGGAGTTTGTGTTTGTTGGGAGTTGCAGCAAATTGAGAACAAGAATAATTTCAGCAATGATGGCACAAAAATTACTTAAAAATGGATGTGTCAGTTATTTAGCCAGTGTGGTGGACAAACAGAAGGAGAATATCCACAAACCCGAAGATGTACCTATGGTACAGGAATTTCTAGAAGTATTCCCAGAGGAATTACCAGGGCTACCTCCAGACAGAGAAATAGAATTCAACATTAAGCTGATTCCAGGAGTAGCCCCAATATCGAAAACACCGTACAGAATGGCTCCTATAGAATTGAAAGAATTAAAAATTCAGTTGCAGGAACTGCTTGATAAAGGATTCATACGACCCAGTTTTTCACCATGGGGAGCCCCAATACTCTTCGTCAAGAAGAAGGATGGTACCATGAGACTCTGTATCGATTATAGATAATTGAATAAGATGACCATCAAGAACAAATATCTTTTACCAAGGATTGACGATTTATTCGACCAGCTTCAGGGAGCTGCAAAGTTTTCAAAGATCGATTTAAGGTCGGGTTACCATCAATTGAAGATCAAAGAAGATGACATACCAAAGACGGCATTTCGAACCAGGTATGGACACTATGAATTTCTGGTGATGCCTTTTGGTTTAACCAATGCCCCTGCTGCTTTCATGGATTTAATGAATCGAGTCTTTAGAGAGTACTTGGATAAGTTTGTCATTGTCTTTATTGATGACATACTTATCTACTCTCGATCATTGGAGCAGCACAAGGAACATTTAAGAATAGTGTTAGGTATCCTAAAGGATAAACGGCTATATGATAAGTTTAAGAAATGCGAATTCTGGAGGGAACAAGTGGCATTTCTTAGGCATGTAGTGTCGAATGAAGGAATTTCAGTTGACCCAGGGAAAGTGGAGGCCGTGAGTAAGTGGCGCAGACCGAAGAATGTTCATGAGATATGCAGTTTCTTGGGGTTAGCAGGTTATTATAGACGATTCGTTGAAGGATTTTCCAAGATAGCCTCACCACTTACTCAATTGACGAGAAAGAACGTTAAGTTTCAGTGGTCGGACGCATGTGAAAAGAGCTTTGAAGAACTGAAACAGAGGTTAACATCTGCACCGATCCTTTCAATTCCAACAACTGCGGGAAGATTTGTTATTTATAGTGATGCGTCAAGGTCAGGATCGGGAGCTATGCTTATGCAAGATGGAAGAGTAATTGCTTATGCTTCACGGCAACTGAAGGATTACGAGAAAAACTATCCAACTCATGATCTTGAATTGGCAGTCGTAGTATTTGCCTTGAAAATGTGGCGACATTACCTTTATGGAGAAAGATGTGAAATCTACACGGATCATAAGAGCTTAAAGTATTATTTCACACAGAAGGAACTTAATATGCGGCAAAGACGATGGCTGGAATTGGTTAAGGATTATGATTGCACAATAAATTATCATCCAGGTAAGGCAAATGTTGTTGCAGATGCTTTAAGTAGAAAGTCTAATGCTAGCGTATCGGCAATAATAGGGACTCAGAAACCATTATTACAAGAGTTGGAGAAGTGGGGATTGCAGATTGTGCAAGAAGGGCATGTCAGAAAACTGTTTTCAATGACGCTGCAACCTATCATACTTGAGACCATTAAACAGGATCAATTTACAGATTCATATATGTCTCATTTGAAGGAAGAAGTTGAGACAGGCAAATCCAAGGATTTTGGAATTACACCAGATGGAGTTATCAACTTTAAAGGGAGGCTATTTGTACCAGACAATAGTAATCTGAAGAAGGAGATACTGTCAGAAGCTCACAACGCTCCATATACAGTACATCCTGGAACCACCAAGATGTACAAGGACCTAAAGATGCACTATTGGTGGCCTGAGATGAAGAACGATGTGGTTAAATTTGTGGCTCAATGCCTAACTTGTCAGCAAGTAAAGGCAGAACATCAAAGACCCACAGGGACATTACAATCACTGGATGTTCCTAAATGGAAATAGGAAGACATCACAATGGACCTTGTAGTTGGACTTCCAAGAACCATAGAAGGTCACGATGCCATATGGGTTATAGTTGATCGCCTTACAAAATCAGCTCACTTTATTCCGGTACATACTACGTATTCCATGGATAAGTTGGCGGATCTATACGTTAGAGAAATTGTAAGATTGCATGGCGTACCTTATTCAATTGTATCAGACAGAGATCCCCGTTTTACTTCATTATTCTGGAAGAGCTTACATAAAGCTTTGGGAACAAAGTTGGCGTTCAGTACAGCATTTCACCCACAAACTGATGGTCAGTCGGAGAGAACTATCCAGACTCTGGAGGACATATTAAGAGCGTGCGTACTAGATTTCCAAGGGTCGTGGAATACCTACCTGCCTTTGATAGAGTTTGCGTATAACAATAGCTTCCACTCTATTATTGGCATGGCGCCTTACGAAGCTCTTTATGGCAGAAAGTGCAGATCACCGATTCATTGGGATGAGCTGGGTGAGAGGAAGTTTCTTGGACCAGAATTGGTGCAGAAAACCAAAGAAGCCATTGAGAAAATTATAAAAAGAATGCTTACATCTCAGAGTCGGCAGAAGAGCTACGCGGACAACCGACGAAGAATGCTTGAGTTTGATGTCGGGGACAAAGTATTTCTCAAGGTGGCACCAATGAAGGGCATCATGAGATTCAGAAAGAAAGGGAAATTAAATCCAAGATACATAGGCCCATTTGAGGTACTGGAAAGAATTGGAGAAGTGGCATACAAGTTAGCACTTCCGCCATCACTAACAAATGTTCATGACGTCTTTCACGTTTCAATGTTGAAGAGGTATGTCTCGGATCCATCACATATATTGAGCTACGAGCAATTATCGTTAAGTGAGGACTTGAATTATGAAGAGACACCGGTCAAGATCTTGGATAGTAAGCAAACAGAATTTGGAACAAAAAGATGTCATTTGTTAAGGTGTTGTGGAAGAATCACTCAGTTGAAGAAGCCACGTGGGAAAAGGAAGATGAAATGAGGCATAAATATCCGGCTCTATTCGGTAAGTAAATTCTGAGGACGAAATTTTTATAAGGAGGGAAGATTGTGATGCCCAAGGACTCCCACACACAAGGTATAGTCAATAAGAGCATATTAATCTTAACACATGCAAGACTTCATGCTTAATTATATAAAAATGTGATGGTGTGACATGAAACTGCTATTTGAATAATATGATTCATGCATTACTTGTTATTATGTATTATTTGGCATTTCATGATTCACCTTATTTGATAGTTAAGTTAACGGCATTGAAGTGGCTAAGCATTGAACATAACCCCAAGTTCAAGTGGTAAGCCTATAAGCAGTAAGTAATATTAGTGACGTGTCTATCGGTTGGTCTCGGGGCTTTAGTCGGCGGGTATGCTGAGTCAATTTGGATTGATGATTCAAGTAAATAACCCTTTCTTATTCTGATAACACGTGTCAAGTATCTTGATACTTGTGAATACCATCAATGATGAAATTCAGGGCCTCAGTGATAACCTTTGTTAATTCATTCGATTTGTAAGTACCTTATTCGTCCCAAATGCAGTCGGTTAGAATGGAATTTGTCCTTTAGTTCATTGTCCAATAATGTCACATTTCTAAGTGAGTACTCGGACTCTTATTTATAGGGTTAATTATATAAAATTTCATAAAGATAACAACAAACTCATTTTCTACCACTTTCGAAGGTATTCACAAAAGTAGCTGAGTTTAAACAATAAAAATACATATTAAACTTTATCAAAAACCTTGGACCATACATCCATACCCTAAACATGATCAATACCTACTAAGAACCGGTTTAAAACATCCAAGAACCGGATTATAACAACTTTAACCGGTCCATTCTTCTAAACCTGACTTCTAGAGGCCATTGAGGGGTATTTTAGTACTTTCACCCTTATAAACTGACTCTTCCACTTAGATAAGGGAGTAAACAGACTCTACACTCTTCTAGACACTCTGAACTCGATCCATAAGCCCCACACTTCGAAAATTCATCAAAAAAATTGAGGAGAAATCATAAAAACATCAACACCTCAAGTCAGTTGACAATCAAGGTGAGTTATCTTCGTTTTACTCTTGTTCTTGCTATATTTCTTGTGTGGTATGAAGTTGTGAGGGCTGGTTTAGGTGATTATGTACGTTCTAATGATTTTAAGAATTCATACATGGCCTAAACTTGTGTTTAAGGTGGATTTATAGGGCTTAAAACTCACTAAGACAACAAAAGAATCAATTCTGCCACCTTTTGAAAATATGTGAGGATAGTATTGAATTCGTATGATTCAGGGGCAGAGGTTGCTATATACATGTTCTAAAGTATATTAGGTATACTATATCAAAAATTCATACAAATCCGACTTATAATTAAGTGGATATCCGCGGGACAAATTCAGTGATTTCAAGATCTTGATAAATTCCCCTAAACCATTGTCTTGTTGTAGAATCCTAGAATTGTGGCCTATAAGAGTTTATCTAACAATATGAACAGAAAGGCTTCATAATGAGTTAGGAGTGAAAAAAGGATAGAGTATTATGCTTGTATATAACGAAATGCGCACATAAAATTTGTAGAATACTAATTATGTGAAATTGGTAAAACCCTTCGGATACGCAGTGAGTTAAACCTTGTGTATACCATCTAGATTCTTTAAAGGCACTCCTTGAAACAGGATTTGAAGACATATCATCACAACCAACTCTTATTGGTATAAAAGCAAAGGTATCACCTTAACAAGGTAAGTAGTAACTGATTTCAAAACTATATCACAAGAGCATTTGTCTGAAAAATGTGTTAATGATTGTTGTTTTGGATATTGTTCGTACTTTGTGTATATGTGGATAACATATTGCTCTATTTTTATTGTGTGATGTGCCCCATAGAGCATTTATATATGTGGTATTATCATGATGCATATGATCATAGCATAGAATTGGAAGTTGCTGTCACATGCATTGATCGTAGTACAGGCGTTCTAAAGGTGATCAGAACAAACTGTTTTGGTTATGTGCATCGCAGGCTACTGGTAAGGGGCTATTTTGTGGCGGAGTCTGGGACATGTCATAGTGATCCATGTGTTATGATTGGACACTTTGTGTGATGTTTTGCGGTGGAGTCTGGGACACACCGTGGTGACTCATGTGTATGATTGGGCACCTTATAGCCATGATCCTGGTGGAGTCTGGGACACGCCAGGCTGACCCATGTGTTATGATTGGGCAGTTTGTTCTGGCTATGGTTGGACATGCACACTTTTGGCCCGGGCCAGGAACTCGAGGTATACATAGCAGCGCGCTATAAATGAGTTTTTGAAAGTTAAAGGAAAATGAAACTGCATTTCACAAACTCATTCATAAATGCATTCATGCATTGTGTATCACTACTTACTGAGCTTTCGCTCATTTAGTTGAATTCTTGTGATACAGGTAATAATTCAGGGTTTCTCTTTTATGTTGACATATGGGACGCTTCTCTACGCCAACGAGCCATTGTATATGAACACCAGACCTGTGGAGTGTTCTCTGTATGTGTTAAGTCTAAGTTTGCTTATAAACCTATACAGCCGATGTTTGCTTTTGGTTGTAATATAATAGTCGGCTGATGTGTAAAAGTGACTTTTGGTGTGTAAAAAGAGTTTCCTCTTAAAGGTTTTAAGTTTTCCGCTATGCTGTAATATATAATAAGGATATTTTTAATATCCGATATCTGATAGTCAAATCTAGGGGGTGTGACACAATAACCATTACAAACACAACAATTTGCGCTCTTCACACGAATACACATTCGAACATTCAACCCTTAACAAGGGAAAAGTGCTTTTATAATCACATAGTACGAAGGCAATATGTATCAATTCGCATCCATAATGCACATATCCATAGAACTCATTTATTCACAAAGCACTCGAGTATTTTGAAAGAAAGCCGTGAATGGGACTATGTAAATTCTTTTGAAAGTTCGTTATGAGTACTCCAAGTAAACATACAGAGTTGATTATCATTTTTCACATCTACGAAACACAAAGTGTTTGGGCAAGATACTTGCCTCGATAACCGATACCGAAAGCTTCAACTAACACGACACAACCGGGGAAACCTCGAATACATACCACCATCCGTGAATAACAACAAAAACACGATTACTACGAGTATAACGATTGAAAACAATGGAAAACACATCCAAGAACCGAAGGAAACCCTTTGAGACATTTAATCAGACATTAAATGTTCAAGATTTCCTTAGAACATCAAAAATCCCGATTGTGTTCAAACGAACTCAAAGATACGGATATACAACCCGTAGGATGTGTTTAAAAACACTCAATAACAACAAATGATTCATCAAAATCAGACAAGCAACGAAATCAAGAAGGAAAAATCCGAAAGTCAACCCTAGGAGATTTCAAGAAAGTACCTCTGATCCGGACGAATGAAGTGGAAGATGATGATAGATACGAATCAAGCTTCCCGAATCGATGAAGATCGCCTCCTCAAATTCAAGAATAACCCCTGCTCTCAAAAATCCCAAAAAGGAACGAAGGGGACGAACTGGGGAAGAAATGACTTCTGTCCCCGCAAAGGTGTTGCCACTTGTATATAAACCAGTGGCATGTTACGGCCATAACAGGCACAACTTATGGCCGTAACTCTTCATCTTTATGGCCGTAACACTCAAGACTTATGGCCGTAAGTACCCCTCTGGACTACTGCCCAAAATACGAACGTTCATTACGGCCGTAACAACAATGGTTTACGGCCGTAACACAGGACTCACTATGGCCGTAATAAAAGATACTTACGGTCGTAACCAGCAACACTTACGGCCGTAACTCATAACTCTTACGGCCGTAACACCACTACTGAACATAGTAGTGAATCTCAACGACTCCGACAGTCAGGTCGGGTACTCGACAACGTCCCGGTTACACTAACGCACCGTCTATGATTCAAAACAATAACGTACCACACCACAAGCACACGTTTTACCAAAGAGGTATACGCGGCAGCAAGTCTCATTCGACGAACACTACATCACGGTATAACATACCATATATAACATAGGGAAAAATTCCAAATAATCAACAACGCAACAAAATAACCGGCATAACCATCCAATAATTTAATGTAGCAGGAAACAAAAATCTTGGGTATTACAAAAATACCCCAATGTGGTAAGCGTATAAAAATGAGGCATCACATTATAAATTATTAAAGCCCAAGATGAACAATCAAAATAAAGAAAATATGGATTTCAAAAGGAACCATAATACCAAACATCATCTATTTACCAAATGAAAAATGACCACGGGTCGGTTGGATCCCCAAAATTCAAAATTAATTATTTCAAGATAATTGGTATTTAACTCAGGGGGAGTTTTTTTTTTTAAAAAAGGGGAGATATTTTTTCGGGGGGAGTTTTATCCATTTTTTTCCATATTTAATTTCTCATTGATTTTATAATTTTCATGCAATTTTTGCTAATGACAAAAAAAAGGGGAGAAGAATGACGAGAAAAATGAAAAAAATATAATGAGGGAGAAAAAGAGAAAAATAGAAGGAATAATGGGGAGAGGAAAACTAACGAAACGGACAAAGCCGAAAACTTTGATCTGTATATTTTTCATATTTTTGCAGGTATAAATTTCATCGAAGAATCGTTGTTTTGTCATCATCAAAAAGAGGGAGATTGTTGAAACATTTTATTCCACACATTCAATTTAGAGGTTTTTGATGATAAGTTGCTAAACAATAAAAAACAACAATGAATCAAGAAGAAGTCGAACATGCTCGAGCTGGACAGAAGAACATTGAATTGAAGCACAAACACATATAATGTACGTTATACAACAAGGATAACGTACGCTATGGAAACCCAGGTGAAGATACAACATGGACAACGTACGTTATGGTGCAAGACCAATGTACGCAATGATCTACGACTAACATACGCAACACTACGTGTTAACGTACGCTATGCAACATGTATTTCGAATTCAAATGAAATCAATCTGTTGGATCGATTCTATAAGGTCAAAAGGCATGTAATGGATGTATGACTTAACGTACGCTACAAGAGGATATTAACGTACGCTACAAGGAGACTCTAACGTACGGTACGAATAGACTTGACGTACGCTACGTAAGAGACAGAATCTACTGGACTGAATCAACAAACAGATAACATTTGCTACAGGAAAGTGTTACGTATGCTAAAAGTGTTACGTACGCTATGGTGGAAGTATAACGCACGCTATGAAACAGACCAGTGACCAACGGCTAGTTTAGGCTTTGAAGCCTATAAATACCACTTCATATGGTATTCACCCTACAACAACCTGAAGCAAAGATTATATACTTCAGATATCATTATCTTCATTATTTTTGTTGTAATCGAGCTTAACTGTTACAGTTCGAGTGTTCGATACACTCAATCAAACACGAGAGAAAAGAAAGGATTATAGATTTGATTCGGTGTTATTAAGATCGTGGATCCAGCATTTTTAGAACCATAATCTAAATCTAAGTTAGGTTTTTCTAGTACCGATAGAAAGCTAGAAAGGTTGATTCCTTATCCGATAGAAAATAAAAATGGTTTATCTTGGACCGACATAAAGACAAAATTGTAACAGTTTATCTTGGACCGATAGAAGACAAGATTGTAACGGTTTACCTCAGACCAACAAAAGATATGGCGGAAAGGTTTATCTTAAGCCTATAGAAAAAGATACGAAGAGAGGATATAGGCACATTGCCGAACCTCTATATATCACTGCGTCATTTAAATTCCGCACTTAATCACTTTCGCAATCACAAAAGAATTTTATATTCTTAACCGCGCTATCTAAACCCCCTTCTAGTGGCGGTTCTTGCAGCTATCATGGTCTTGTTGCTTCCTTGAGCGTCTTATTCTTTTGCTAGGCAATGCCATTTTGTTGAGGAGTCCGGGCTGCTGAGTATTCATCCTGTATTCCACTGTCCGAAGGGTATTGCTCTATAAAGCGATTTGTGAATTCAATATCTCTGTCGGAATGAATGGACACGATATTCAACCCTTTCTCATTTTGTAGCTTTCTGAGGTGCTCTGGCAGCTTCGTTGTTGTTTCTTTATTCTTGCTTAGAAATATTCACATCATACTGCACCACTCAGTGTCAAATCCATCAATACATCTAGTTCATTATACACGTAATATACCACAAGTATCATATACGAATTCCATCTCCGTGACACGTATGTAAACAGAGTCATGAAACATAGATAATACACATAAAATAGGAGACTTACATCCACAGGTCGCACGAAGATGATGGTTGCATCACGATACTAATCACGATCGATGACTCAGACGATGCGTCGCGACACGATTCAGTCAGAACTTAGGAATTTCAATATAATACAATCTTTTTTGTAAAAAATTACAAGTAAATAAAAAATCACAAGTGATTGACAAACTACATCTAACTCCTCCCCCTTCCTCTGATTTTTGCTAGAGGGAGTGACTTTAATGGTTTAGCTCCAATGGGTCCTACCACCACTCGGATCAGCCCATACTTCTTCTTGAATACTGTGGATGTAAATTCCTGGTCTTCAGGGGAGGTATATTTGTTCTTAATGCAGATTTTTTTTTTTTTTCCTCCTGAAGTGCTTCACCATCCAGCTTTCCATTAATGTCAGTTGGAGGATCTTGTGGTCTGAAAGAAGGGACTCTTGGGTATGCATTGAAGTCCTCTTCAGCTACCTTTGTCATAATTTCCAACAAATTTGTCCAATTCATTTCCATGTAGTCAATGAAGATTTGATGAGGAGTACATTTGGGATCTTGGAGGATTTCCCAAATGTATAATTTTTCTATGAAGTCCTTCTTTGCTAATCACCATTTATCTCCAACTTCTTCTGGGATGAACTCCTCAACACAATAAAGTTCTTTGCCTTCCCAACTTAGTGGTTGATCTGATTCCTGCCTGTTTCTCTTTTTCTTTACGGCAGGAGCTTATGGGGGTGCAGTTGTGCTCTTCCTTTTCTGAGAACTTGAGGCTTCAGGATAGTGGATGACTTTTAGAGACACACTTCTGGGAGCCACTGCCAACGGATCTTGCTTCCATTTGATTCTCATCTCTTCCCCCTTTTTGCCAGCATCAATTATCTGAGCTAGCTGTTCTTCCAACTTGGTCATGAAGTCCTGCATGCAATGGGGCATTCTGATAGATGTAGGTGGTGGGGAAGGATCCTTCCTATTAAGCATAGAATCTATTTTGTTGTTTAGTGATAGCAAGTGCGGTTCAACTTTGGTGGCAAGCAATTTTTCGACAATTTCTTCCACCATCTTGCTGATCAGCTCAGTTAGGTTAGAGAGTAGCTGAAATGTAGTTGCCTCTGCCTGGAGAAAATGCTCAGTTGTGTTTTATGTGCAGCGATTTTTCAGCAAGAGGGGATTTTTCAGATGTATGTTCCCCCTGCTTCTCTTCCTCTTTAGCTTCAGTTTGAGCAGCTGAGTTTGATCCTTGATCAGGTGCATCTTGATCCTTATTATGATTAGTATCAGTATGATCATCCTTCTTGTCATTCTCTTCTCTTTCTTCCTCTTCATCTACTTATTTTTCTTTAACTTCCTCCTTAACAACTTATTTTTCTTTTTCTACTTCTTTATCTTCACTCTCCTTTTCAACTCCATCTTTTTCTACTTCTTCAACTCCAACAATTTTGTAATTTTCATCTTCATCAAAATTCTTTCCTTCAGCTACCCCCTCCATAATACATAGAATAATTTGTTCCATGTTTGATTTGAAGTTGTCAATGGACCAATTTTCATCTAATAACAAACTCATTTCAGTTTCTTTGCAGAAAACTTGAATGAGTTGTTCAGTAGAAAGAGGGTAGTCCCAACCACTCCTCTCCACTAGTTCCTTCAGAGCATTGAAACTAAGGGTCTTCAATCTTTTCCAGTCCTTGTAAACAAATATAATTGAAAGCTTGCCAATGTGCTTTCTTACTGACCTGAGTTGTTCCTTGCTGAGGTTAAATGGAATGTTTTCCTTGAAATTGAATTTGTAGTGAATGTCTGCTTCCTCAAGGATTTCCTCAGCTTATTCCACTTCAGGTATGCTGGGGAGATCACGTAATGCTTCTTCAGGAATGAATTCTTCTTCTTCCATAACGGTCGGTTCTGTAGATTGATCTGCAGGTGTTGCAGATGTGATGATTGGAGTTGCAGCTTTGATGTATGAGACTTCAGGCATGTCAGATGGGTGACCTTCAGGTATGTTTTTGTCTGAAGACTCAGAGGAGTAATCTACCAGTCCTCTCTGTCTCTAGAAAAATTCCAGTGATGAAACTTGTGTGAAATCTTCCTTTTAAGGTGAATTTCGCTTCCTAAAAATTCTAGTTAAGGAAAGATTGTCACTATCTTCACTCTCCTCATATGGCTTTTCTTCAATTGCAACTAACTTTTTGGTCAAAATGTTAGCTGCAGTAATCTCAGCTGGGGTTGGATCATGCAGGGAAATCTCAGCTACAGTTTGATTGGATGCGACTGATTCCACTTCATTCTCATCTTCAGATTCTGTTGCTTCCTTGTAAGATGATTTTCCCGATTTAATCTTAGCTAGCATCTCTCAGGATCTTGGTTGATAAGTTGGATATTTTTACAATGCAGCTAGGTCTAGGTGGTCAAGTCTTTTGTTGCTGTGGAAGGTCTCTGCTTTTTCTTTGTCTTTTCCAAAAAAATTAAAGAATCCAGCTTACTTGTGTGCCAGAAGCTAATTTATGGCTGAATTTCTTGGTAGTGGAATCCCATATGGCTTTGTTAACTTCTCTGACTAACTGCCTGTAGATGTAGTCAGGCCAATTAATCATCTGCTTCTGCATCATAGCCCCCATTACAGTGTATTTGGACGAGGACATTTGATCAAACTCACTGACATACCCATGACTATTTTATTGGTTATGTCCATCGTGTATCTGAATTCTTTCGGCACATCAGATTTTTAGGCAGTGTTCTTTATCTTCATGGGTTGTTCAGGTAACTTTATCCACTGCCATATGTCTAGAGGGTTTTGCTTTAAGGCTTCAACTGCAATTCCACGATTCTCCAGTTTGAAGGCATTTGCTACAGTCTGTTGGGTTATGAGGATGGGTTCTCTAAAAATCGAGCTTTTGATTCCCCTTTCAGTTACCTCGGCCTCCTTATAGTAGCAAATGACGGCTTCCGTGTAGAGTTCCGAGGTGTTGCTGTCCAAATAGTGGTAAATACCATTGTTCTTCATATAGAGAATCAACTCCGCCATTAATAGTTAGTTGTTCGCCTCCAGGATCCCTAGGAAGTCCACCACGATACTGAAAATAATCTGCTCCTTCACCATATTGAGGTTAATGTTCTTGAAATAAGTTGTTGCGTCCATTTCTGCAAATTTTTTAGTTATTTTAGTGTAGTGAAATTCTAAATTTTTGCATTTCGAAAAACTAGGATTTTTGCTTGAAAACTTGGGAAGACAATAAGTTTTTGTGAAGTGATTTCAATCGTCTTAAGTACCTATTTTTGAAGTCGGTTTTAAAAATAATTAAATGAAAAGGTGGCGGTTCGTGTGACGTGATTAGACAACGTGATGTAGACGTGGTGTTACTGGGATCGTGCATATTTAACCACGTGTGATATTAAATAAATGAATATTTAAAATAATTAAAAACTTAGCTGGTTGGCCGTCCGACTTCTGATACAGCTGCGTTTTTTAGTCCTTGCTTTCTTGTATCAGATAGGTAATCTTAGTTGTTATTTGATCAACTATGTTTCTTCATCATGGTTGTGATTCTGATCAGCTATGTTTCTGCATCATGGTCGTGATTCTGATCAGCTAACTTTCTGCATATATGATTCTGATCAGCTAACTTTCTGTATCTGTAATACTGATCAGCCAACTTTCTGCATCTGTGATTCTGATCAGCTAACTTTCTGCATCTTTTAGGTACTTGATTCCCAACGTAGAAGTCCAAGATCCCTGCCTAGTTCGAGAAACCTTTTCTCTGGTAAGGGCTTTGTGAATATATCAGCTATTTGGTAGTATGTGCTGACTCTTTCCACCTTTACTCTTGTGTTAAGCACATGATCTTTGATGAGATGATGCTTGACATCAATAAACTTTGTTTTAGAGTGTAGAACCGAATTGTTTGTAATAGAAATTGTGCTATTATTGTCACACCATATTGGAACTTCATTGACAATAATGTAGTCTCTTAACTGTTGTCTGATCCAGAGAATTTGAGCATAACAGCTACCTGCAGCTAGGTAATCTGACTTAGTTGTGGATATTGAGTTGGACATCTGCTTCTTAATGAATCAACATATTAGTCTGGTTCCAAGGAATTCACACGTTCCACTAGTTCTTTTCCTATTGATTTTACATCACGCAAAGTCAGCATCAGAATATCCTGATAATTCAAAGTTGCCATCTTTTGGATACCATAATCCAACATTGATTGTGGATTTTATGTATCTGATTATTATCTTTGCGGCTTCCTGATGGGACTGATTTGACTTGGATTGAAATCTTGCACACACTCCTACTGCATATGAAATGTCAAGTCTGCTTGCCGTGAGATATAATAGCGATCCAATTAGTCCTCTGTAGTGGGTTGGATCTACTGGAATGCCTCCATCATCTGAATCAATATGGAGAGATGTGCTTATGGGTACTCTCAAGGGCTTGGCTGACTCCATGTCAAATCTTTTGATCAGCTCCCTCGTATATTTTGCTTGGTTGATGAAGATTCTAGTTTCTTTGTTTTTTCATATCCAAATTAATCTCCTTCAACGTCTCATCAAGATAATTAAACAAGTCCCAGTTAAATAATACCCAAACCTATATACGTATTAAAAATAAATAGGCCCAACAACCCAATTTCTTGGGCCAATGCACCAGCCCATTAAAATAATTAACTCCATGTCTAATGACATGAAAATAAGTCATCGACCCATATAAAATAGGCCCAAACCCTATCCTTTGTAACTCCACCGCTGCTATTTGCCGGAGATTTCTGCACGGGATAGGAATGGTGGTCGGCGATTTTGAACCAACAATGGAAAAACAGACGTTTGCGGTTTCATGGTGGCTGTATCTGCATCTGACGCCCGAGAATAGACTGACGGTTTCAAGATCAAATCCCATTTAGACGGAGAGCAGCGAATAACTGGTCGATTTCATGATAGCGAGCTTCGATTCATTCAGCCTGATTTGGGGTTGGTTGCTCTGAGAAGGGCAGACTCGGGTTGTGCCTCTTCTGGGTCTGGAACGAACAGTAGATTCTAGTCGTGCTTAGCAGATGTTTTCCAGGGACTTCATGGCTGAGCTAAAAATATACGAGTTTCTGAACTCAGCGGTTCGCGACTTCAAGTATTTCATTTGGGTGGAGCTAAACTTCCGTATTAAGATTTCAGTTTCAACTTGTTTGACTAAACCAAGAAAGAAAGTTTAGTTTAAATTCTAAGAAAGTTCAGTTTAAATTCTCATACATAGATTTGAGAATTTCTCACACAGTTCAGAATTTGTTGAACCAAAAATTATATCATCCGCATATCCTGAGTTAGTAACATTTCCATCTTCATCACATTTGTTCTTGTAAATCCATTTGGTGTCAATGACCTTCTTGTGATTTGTTCTGTCAATCAGCTCCCACACATTGTTCGTTTCCATCTGATTCAATTCTTCTTGCATTGCAATTACCCATGTGTAGTCATCCAAAGCTTGTTCTGTTGTTTTGGGCTCTATTTGAGACAAAACATGAGAGCATTGCCATTCCTATTGGTTCTCTTGACTTTCTGGTCTTGACTTAATCAGTTAGGTTCCTAATTATTTGTTCAATCGGATGATCTTTTAACCATTTGGGAGTATCATCTTCATCTTCTGCTTTTGGATGTTGATCATCACTGCTTGTTCTTTCTGGTGGATTGGGCTGAGGATTTGTTGAGTCCGTCTGTCGTTCAGCTAGATTTTGTTGGATTGCAGCTGTGTTTGGACCATCTTCAGCTATGATGGGATCAGCTAAGATAGGTGATCCTGGTTGATCTGCAGTTGAGGCTTCATCAACTTGGTCCATTAACTTTGTGTAATTGATGATGACTTCTTCTAGAGAGGTGGTTTTGAGTTTTTTCTCAATTTGTTCCACCTGTTTTCTGTACTCAGCAGTAAATTCATCAAATAAACATGAGGTGTTTCTTCCACAACTAATGTTCTATTATTAAAGACTATGTATGCCTTGGTTATCTGTGAGTATCCCATAAAGAGACCATCATCAGTTTTTGCATCAAATGTATTCAGTTGGGTTTTGCCATTATTGTGGATAAAATACTTACAACCAAATATATAAAAGTATGAAACAGTTGGTAATCTTCCATTTCAAACCTCATAGGGAGTTTTATAGTGTCTCCCTACTATCATACTTCTGTTCTGAGTATGGCATGCTGTGTTGACAGCTTCAGCCCAGAAACTTTTAGGAAGATCAGTCTCAGCAATCATTGTCCTGGCTGCTTCCTTGAGGGTTTTGTTTCTCTTTTCAGCTACACCATTTTGTTGTGGTGTTCTTGCAGTTCAATTTGACTTTGTTGAGAAATTCTCCTCTTTTGTTTGATCTGATCTTTATTATGGATAAGGATTTCTCATTCTGAATTTTCCTCAAAAGTTCAGGTAGCTTGGTTAGAGTTTCACTCTTCTTGTAGAGAAAATATATCCAAGTGTATCTTGAGTAGTCATCCACAACTATTAGTGCATGCTTCCTTCCACTTAGAGTTCTTGGCTTGATAGGACCAAATAGATCCATGTGAAATAGGTCCAAAATTCTGCTGGTAAGAGTAGTAGGTTGAACTGATTTGAAAGAAACTTTTGTTTGCTTTCCCTTATGGCATGCATCACAGAGAGTCTCCTTCTTGAATACTTCTTCTGTAAGCCCTCTGACCAACTTTTGTGAGCTTATTTTGTTGAGAGCTTTGAAGTTCACATGACATAGTCTCTTGTGCCAGACCCATCCATTTTTAGTATATATTGGCAGTGCTTGTTTTCCAATCTATCAGGTAGCCATCCGTTCTTCTGTTAGCCCTGTAGCTTCACTTCTCCAGTTAGGAGATAAATAACTATGCATTTCCATCTAGTGAAAACTACTAGGTTGTTCTCATCACATAACTGGCTTATTCTTAGGTGATTGTACTTGAGTCCTTTGACATACTGCACTTTTGAAATGACAATGTTTCCTCTGTGCAGCTTTCTGTTAGGAATACTTGTTAGATTTTGATGATGTCATCATTGTATTTGTTTAGTCAAATGTATGTTTTAAATTACTTGGCAAAATGTAAGGAAGAACCAGATGAGTATCTTCCATAGGCCAAATTGTGATAAGTTAGATAATTGGCAAAATGTAAAGAAGAACCAAATGAGTATCTTCAATAGGCCATATAAGTTAGGCTTTAAAAATCGGCTAAGTACAAATCAGATAAGTATCTATCAGCCGAGTCTTGGTCAACTCAACTGTTCAGATAAGGTTGACAACAGACGAGCTATATCAGGCAACCCTTATCATAGAAGTTCTGGTCAACAATTTAATCAGCGAAGTTGGACCAGACTGCAGTCAAGAAGAAAAGTCAAGTCATCTGAAGTTCAACTATCAGATCAGTCAAGTTCAATCAGGTCAGAAGACTTCAGACAAGTCGGCACATCAGAGAAGTCGACTTCAGAGAAAGTTGACTGCACATCAGACAGTTTGACCACAGCGAGGTCAGTTAAGTGATCAGCCAAGTACTCCTGTCCACGTCAGCATGTGTTGGATAGTCAATATTTACGGAAAGTCACATGCGGGCGATTAGAGACAGACTTGAGAGATTCCCGGAAGGATATGATTTAAATAAATCATCCAGACCCACCTCTGAAGACTTTAATATTATTATATTCAAAAGATTCGGCGCCATCACATGGAAAGTCTTCACAACGGTCGGAAAATGTATTAAAATATGGGAATCCAGCCTTGCAACGTTCAGAAAGAAAAACAAAGAAGTCTATTTCTCCAACGGACGGATTTGTTACAGTTGTGCAACGACTATGAAGAAATGCTCAAAGGATCGACACCTATATATATATATATATATATATATATATATATATATATGAAGATTTGAAGTTGAGCAGTACGATGCGAACAACACTCTCGAGCAATCAAAGCAATTAAAAGCAATCAGAAAACTATAGCATCGTGAAAGAGTAGTACTCTAAGTTCATACACGAAGAAAGCTCTTTTGTTGGAGAAGACAAAACACTCTTGTCTTAAAACCTGAGTAAGGGGTACTTCACTGGTTGAAGTTTCAGGCATCCAAGAATTTGAAGAATCAAGTGGTGCTAGGCAGTCAGAAAGGAGTTGCAACGACAGGATTTCCACTGGTTGGAAGTTGTTGTAGCTAAGATGTAGAATCACTATAATATTTATCACTGGTTGAGAATTATAGTGGATTCATCTCCAACTGGTTTAGAGAAAGTGGATTAGTAGAGGATTACCCCACCTCTGAGACCACTATAAATTGACTGCGCACTTTATTGTTTTTAGCATCATACTTAACTGCTGCATTCATATTTAAGTGTTCCATTGACTATTTATGTATTCGTCATCAGCTGACTTCCGCACTTACATTGACTACAGACGACTCTAAGTCATCTCTACCATCAGCTGAGAAACTCATCCTTTGTGGAAAAGAGTTTCAATAAGTCTATTCACCCCCCTCTAGAGTTATTCATGTATGACTTGTGACCTACAAATAGTATCGGAGCGGTCGGTTCAATATTTCAAGAACCAGATCCATATGTCGAGGATATATACTTTAATTTCTCATTTTATAAATGGAACACATGCATTCTAGATTACCTGTCTTTTCAGTTGACGAGTATGATCTTTGGAAGATAAGGATGCAGGCACATTTATCTTCCATCCATGACGACATGTGGTGCATTATCGAAGATGGTCCTTTCATATTCGAGAAGGACAACACTCCTGAGGAGATTGCAGCCGGGAAGCCAGAAAAGGTTCCTAAGAAGAGGACAGAGCTGACCATTGAAGAAAGAAAGCTGGCCAACCTTGACAACTGGGCCAGAGACGTGTTGTATCAAACTCTTGATAAATCAACAATGGTCAAGATCAAGAACTGCAAAAATGCCAAGGAAATCTGGGACACCCTTTCGGTGATGTGTGAAGGCACAAAGCTGATCAAAGAAAACAAGTTGTCAATTGCTACCCAGAAATTTAACAACTTCAAGATGAAGACCGGAGAATCTATAGACTAGGTGGACACAAGGTTCACAGAGATTATCAATGAAATCAACTCCCTTGGTAAAAATTATGGCAACAAGGAGATGGCCGTGAAGGTGCTAAGATTTCTTAGTCCCGAATGGAGTATGAAGGCAGTGGCCATGAGGGAATCCAAATACCTCAATAAAATAAAAATTCAGGAGCTGTTCTCCGATCTAAAGGCTTATGAATTCGAACTCCCAAGTTCATCATCAACCGAGCCTGCAGAGAAGGGAATAGCCTTTGCAGCCGAGTCCCTCGCCAAGAACCTACCTGATGTCAAACCTCCAAATCCACTCGATTTCGAGGAAGAAATGGCGTTCATAATGCAAAGGTTCAGCAACTTCAGAAAGAACTACTCCAAATATAAAAAGAACTATAAGGAGAATCCAAAGAGAAATCAAAAAGCTGGAAGCTGGAAGGTGGAGTGTTATAATTGCAACAAGACAGGACACATCCAAATCGACTGTCCTGATCTCAAGAAGGACGAGAGCAAGAAGGAGGTGATCAGAAAAGAAGACCGAAGGAAGGCCATCATTGGAGAAGACCAAGATCGAGTAGAATCAAGCAGCGGATTCTTCTCTGATGATGATGAAGAATATGATTGTCTAATGGCCAACCTAGCTGATGAAGAGGTAACATCTAAACCCTCAGTTTCAAATAATAACAGCTCAGACATGTCACAAGACATGGACTTACACAAGTCTGTAAATCAGCTTCTCAAATATTTTGAGAGATTAAAATCTGTACACCAAACTGTGTCAGCCGAGAGGACCCAGCTGCAAGATGAGAATGGGCAGCTGAAAAATGATATTGAAAAAATCAGCCTAGAATTGAATAAAACCAAAGCTGATCTTGAAAAACAGGCCGCAGATAACTCTACAAACCAGGCTGATAATACCGCAGCTGAGATAAAATGATTAACTGTTTTGAATAGTGAAAAATCAGCTGCACTTGCTCATGTCAAAGCTGAGTTTACTAAACTGGCTCAGCTAAGTAAAACTCAGGCGAAGGAAATAACCTTCCTGAAGGCATCTCTAACCCTGGATGAATTGTGTACGAATAAAAGGCCAGCATACTCCAGATCAGGGCTTGGATATGACCCAAATACTCCCTCTAATTGTAAAACCACTTTCATCAAGGGAGAAACAATTGTCTCGTCTGCTGAGCTAATATACAAACCTGTATTTCAAAATAGGCAGCAGCCAAGTCGCAAGTTTAGGCTGCAGCTAAGGTATACAAGGCAGCCACCTAGACATGAGACTAGGAAATGGCCAAGGCAGAAGCAGCAGCCCAGACAACATGCCCATTATTATAAAAGACCCCTTAAAAACAGATTTCAAAATGGGAGGGGCAAATGGAAACCTCAAGGTTATCCTAACTTTCAAAACGAACAGGTGTGGAGACCTCAATGATTTAATAAATGGTCTCAGCCAAGATTTAGGAATGGCCCACACCATCAGTTTTATGAGGCATATCTGGTACATAATCCTAACAGAGGATATAGGCCCAGACCTTACACACCCTTTAGGCGTAATAACAGCAACTTTCACAATCCCAGGAGAAACCAGTTCTCCAGGAAACCAACTAACCCTCGAGGACCCACACAGATTTGGGTACCTAAATATCTGCTTGTCTGATTGCAGAAAAGATGGAAGGACTACTACCACATCTCCACAAATTCAAACATTGGAGGTGAAGAATGGTTTGTAGATTCTGGATGCTCAAGGCACATGACCGGGAACAAGAAGGTGCTGAGAAATTATACCAAAGAAAGAGGTCCAGACGTAACCTATGGAGATAGCTTTAGAGGTCAGACTAAAGGTTTTGGAGAGGTGCACAAAGGGAACATCACTATATCCAAAGTTCATTATATCAAAGGACTCAAGTATAATCTTTTGAGCATAAGTCAGTTTTGTGATGAGCAGAATCTAGTAGTCTTCACCATTTGGAAATGCATGGTGGTAGATATCCTATCTGGAGAAGTGAAGCTACAGGGATTCATAAGAAGAGATGTCCATATGATAGATTGGAACACAGGAACTCCTAATACCTGTTTTCTATCTAAGACAATAGCTGAGAATGGATGGTTGTGGCACAAGAGATTGTCACCTAAATTTCAAAGTTATGAACAAGATTAGTTCTCAGAAACTGGTCAGAGGACTTACAGAAGAAGTATTCAAGAAGGAATTTCTCTGTGATGCGTGTCAGAAAGGGAAGCAAACTAGAGAATCATTCAAGCCAGTTCAACCTACCACTCTCACAACAAGGATCTTAGATCTCCTTCACATGGATCTATTTGGTCCTATCAAGCCAAGGACCTTAAGCGGCAGAAAGCACGCTCTAGTAGTAGTAGATGACTACTCAAGATACACATGGGTTGTTTTTCTCTATAAAAAGAGTGAGACACTAACCAAGTTACCTGAGCTGCTAAGGAGGATCCAGAATGAGAAATCTCTCTCAATCATCAAGATCAGATCAGATAGAGGAGGAGAATTTCTCAACAAGGCAATCACTGATTATAGTGATCAGAATAGGATCCAGCATGAAATCTCTGCAGCCAGGACTCCACAACAGAATGGTGTTGCCGAAAGAAGGAACAGAACCTTGAAGAAAGCTGCCAGGTCCATGATTGCGAAGCGAAGCGCCCAAGAGGTTTCGGGGTCAAGTCAATGCAGCATGTCACACTCAGAACAGGAGTATGATAGTAGGGAGACATGGCAAAACTCCCTATGAGGTTTGGAATAGCAGAACACCAACTGTTGCATATTTTCATATTTTTGGTTGTAAGTGTTTCATCCATAACAATGGCAAAACCCAACTAAATGCCTTTGATGCTAAAACTGATGATGGATTCTTTATGGGATACTCACAAAGAGGCAAGGCATATAGAGTTTTTAATAAAAGAACCTTAGTTGTGGAGGAAACACCTCATGTTGTATTTGATGAAACTACTGCTGAGTACAGGAAAAAGGTGAAGCTAATAGAGAATAAGCTCAAATCTTCCACCCTAGAAGAAGTCATTGTCCATGACACAGGAATTGTGGACTCATCTGCAGACCAGCCTGAAGACCCAACTGCAGATCAGATAGGACCACAAAACATACCTGATCCAGTTGCTACTGATGAAGACCAATTTGTAGCTGATAAGGACCCATCTGGAGATCAGACAGGACTCCCACCTGCAGATGAAAAGACGGTAGCTGATCCAGTTGCAGACCAAGGAGATCAGAACCAAGCTGATGTAGAGAGAGAAGAAACCCACCAAAGCAAATCTACAGGGGGAACAGAGCCTGAAGAAGAAGACATTCCTAAGTGGCTCAAAGATCATCCTATCCAACAGATCATTGGGAAGCTAACTGATGGAGTTAAGACAAGACAGTCTACTCTACCCGTAGGAATGGTAATGTTTTCATGTTTTATGTCTCAAATTGAACCCAAGAATACAGAGCAACCCTGGAAGACTACTCATGGATCAATTTAATGCAAGAAGAGCTTAACCAGATGGAAAGGAACAATGTTTGGGAACTAATAGACAGACCAAATCACAAAAAGGTTATTGGCACCAAATGGGTGTACAAGAACAAATGCGATGAAGATGGAGCTGTTGTTAGGAATAAATCTAGACTTGTTGCTAAAGGCTATGAACAATGTGAAGGAAAAGATTTTGATGAAACCTATGCACCTGTTGCAATATTAGAAGCCATCAAACTATTCCTTACATATGCAGCATTCAAAGATTTTATAGTCTACCAGACGGATGTGAAGAGTTCCTTTCTTAATGGAATTCTAGAAGAAGAAGTCTATGTGGAGCAACCCCATGGATTTGTCAAAGGAGACAAAGTTTACAAGCTTCTAAAGGCTCTATATGGACTCAAGCAGGCACCAAGAGCATGGTATGAAATATTATCTGTATTTCTAGAGAAAAATGGATTTAGTAAAGGCAAGGTGGATAAGACCTTATTCAGAGTGGAGCATGAAGGCCACATATTGCTTGTTCAAATATATGTAGATGATATCATATTTAGCTCAATCAATCCAGAGCTATGTGAGAAGTTCTCAAATCTCATGCAAGGAGAGTTTGAGATGAGTATGATGGGCAAACTGAATTTCTTTCTAGGACTGCAAGTTAAGCAGATGGAAAATGGAATTTTCATCAACCAGGCCAAATACACCAGAGATCTAATCAAGAGATTTGGAATGGAATCGGCCAAATCAGCAAAAAATCCTATGAGCACAAGCACACGCATAGATGCAGATGAAGAAGGCATATCAGTGGACTCAACCCACTATAGAGGACTCATTGGATCACTTCTTTATCTGACTGCAGGCAGGCCAAACATTTCATATGCTGTAGGAGTATGTGCACAATTTTAGTCCAAACCCAAGCAGTCACACCTGGAAGCAAGTCTACCATTAATGTCGGTTTATGGTATCCTAAAGATAACAACTTTGAGCTGTCAGGATATTCAGATGCAGATTTTGCAGGATGTAAAATTAATAGGAAAAGCACCAGTGGAACGTGCCAGTTCCTGGGAACCAGACTGATATCCTGGTTTAGCAAGAAGCATATATCTAACTCTATCTCAACAACAGAGTCAGAATACCTAGCTGCAGGTAGCTGTTGTGCCCAGATCTTGTGGATCAGACAACAGCTAAGGGATTACAACATAATTGCAAATGAAGTCCCAATTTGGTGTGACAACAATAGTACAATTGCCATCACCAACAACCCGGTATTGCACTCAAGGACGAAGCACATTGATGTTAAGCATCATTTCATAAGAGACCACGTGCTTAACAAGAGAGTCAGAGTTGAAAGAGTCAGAATACCAGATTGCTGACATATTCACCAAATCTTTACTAGAAGAAAGGTTTTTGGATCTGAGCAGGGAACTTGGATTACTAGATTGGGAATCTAGCACAGACGAGAAAGCTACCTGAAGACCGGATCAGATGAGCAAAGGAGGTTACCTGATCAGACCAGACGAAAATACGAAGGACGGACTAAGATGACCACAGGCATCAGATCCTACCTGAAGCAGACAAGAAGAGTTACCTGATGCAGGGCAGTCAAACAGTCAAACGGTCAACCAGCTAAGTTTTCTAATTTTGATCGACTCCTGAATATTTTATTATTATTTAGTTACATGTGGCAATCTCAAGTTCGCATGTTTACACGATGACAAGCTCGCACGCTTACACGTTCACATGACCCCACTAATTTAAATTTGAACTGACTCAAAATTAATTTAATATTAAAATTCCAAACATCGCTTCAATTTCCTTTTAAAGACGGAAAAGCCATTTCACTTTACCTTCTTCAAGCTTACAAACCCTAATCTTCGAGAGCAGAAATCCTTTGAACTTTCAAATACACTCAGAAATTTTTCTTGCGCAGAAATGGAATCCTACTTCAACGGCGTTAACCTGAAGGCGGTGAAGGACCAAATCATTTTCTCTCTGGTGGTCGATTTCGAGGGACTTCTCGAAACCAACCTGGACAACGACGTGTGTCACCTTATTAGATCGATGAAGACAAATGGGATCTACCCATTTCTGGATATCAGACCCAAATATCTCTTCAAAGAGGATGTTATCGCTTTCTACAGAGAAGCCAGAGTTCTCAAATCGGGCATTAGGAGCTTAATTTTTGGAGTTCAAGTGGATATCACTCCGCAATCGATCAGAAAAGTTTTTGGGATGAAGTCTCATGGAATGGATGTCGAAGCCCTAAAGCAAAATGCAGCTGACACATGGCTGAAGATCAAGGCTCACGAACAACCATCAAAGCTGAAGCTAACTGCCAAGCGAAATGAGCTAAAGAAAGAATATCGCTATGCGTTGGATATTACCAACAAAATAGTGATGGGCATGGATGGGAGTTATGATCAACTGTCGTCAGCCAAATTCATAGTTTTGGGGGCTCTTATTCAAGATGAACCGATCGATTGGTCTGACTACATTTTCAGACAGTTGGTGCGAGAGGTAAACAAAGTCCAGTGGCTGGACGATGAAAAGATATTAAAAAACAAACTGGCATTTGGAACGCAAATAAGTTGGATTTTGGAGCAGTTAGGTGTGGCGAAGGAAAACCCTGACCCCTTCCACATCAACAAGAGGCTTTGTCACTTAGACCAAGAGACCCTAAGGAGATTAGGCAGAGAGAGAAAAGCAGCTCAATTGCTAAGGGAAATGTCTGTAGAGCCAACTCCCAACAGATACCCATCGAGCTCAAGCAAGTCAGCTGAAGATCAATCTGCAGCCAGGGATCAACCTACAGCTCAGTCTGACTCAGATTCAGACGATACCCCAATCGCCATTCATTTCAAGAGAAGGGGACCAGCCCCTGTAGAACCATCCTTAATCGAATCCTCACCAGAACCATTCCCCAAGAGGCCCAAGCGACTAGATTTTGAAGAGGAGGAGCAGCCAGAATACTTATCTACTCCTGCACCAGATCACATGGAGGATCAGCTTGCTCCCACCAGCCTGGAAACTCAAATGGTTCCTATTCTAACCCCTCATTTAATATCTGAAGAAGAAGAAGCAGGTCTGATTATTCACATCCCAGAAGCAAATTATCCGTTCAACCTGCTCGAAAACAATTCCTTCAAACTGTCTATAGAGCAGTTGTTACTGGTAAAACAACACGCTCTTAAACATTCTTTTGTTGATATTTTTGAGGAATGGAAAACTCTTAAATCTGTTCCATTTACTCAACTGCAAGCTTTTATTAAAATGAGTAGCTGGGACTATCCCCAGGCTACGGAGGATCTACTCATACATTTTTGCAATGAGTCAGACCTAATTTTGATACTTCAGGAAGACTGGTTCATGTCCCATTTTAAAACCAACATGGACCAGCTCCTCCATATTTTAATGGGAAGTGTTTTTGATGGTACTCTCAATGAGGATGGAGAAGTAGTAGAAAAAGAAATTAGAATCAAAGAAATAGTAGAGGAAGAAGAAGTAGAAGTTGAAAAACAAGAAAAAATAATAGTTGAAGAACAAAAAGAAGAAGAGAGGCAGGAGGAAGAAAAAGAAGAAAACATCATAGTTGAAGAAAAAGCAGAAGAAGTTGAAAAAAAACTGAAGAAGTGAAAGTGGAAAAGACAGAAGAGTTGGCAGAAGAAGACGAACAAGGAGAAGAAGTTGAAAAAGAAGATGATGATGATGATGAGAATAAGAAAGATGATGAGGAAGAAGAGAAGGAAGAAGAGAAGGAGGAAGAGAAGGAAGAAGAGAAGGAAGACGAGAAAAAGGAAGAAGAGAAAGAGGAAGAAGAAAAGAAAAAGGAGGCTGAAGAAGAAAAAGAAGGCAAAGAGGAAGTCAAAGCAGATGAGGCTAGGGCACCTGCCCGCAACACCAGCCTAGATGAAGAAAAAGAAGACAGGTCGGGGACCCCCGAGCAGACCCCACCTGATCAGCCGCCTGCATACAGGAGTCTGCAGACAGGTAGGTCAACTGCAAACCTACTGCAGGAGCAGAAAGCTTCAGTGAGCACTCTCCTCAGCCATTACCCATATCCCCTGTGATGATTGAGTTGATACGCAACATTGTCAAAGAATCTATTGAAGAGTTGCTTGCCGCAAAAATATCACCCGGCCTGCAGTCCATAAATGCCAAAATTGATAGCCTACTGCATAGGAATGTTCCTCAACCTCCTCCCAATAATTCCAGAATGCCACTTAGCATGTCTGACTAGATGCACCGATTAGAGCAGCAATTGACTACACTGGTTGATGCTGGCAAAAAGGGAGAAGGAAATAAGCAGGGGGAAGTGAGAGAAATATCAAGACAAGTACAGGCTTAGGAGCTCAGATCGAATAAAAGGCAATATATTTCATTAATTGAAGCTGGGACATCAAGCCAAAAGAGGAAGGAAAAAACTGATCCTGAGCAGACTGATGATCAGCCTGCAGTCAAGAAGAGGAGGACCAGACTTGGGGAAGAACCTAGATTAGAATGGGAAGGCAAAGAGTTTTGGTTTGTTAAGGAATTCCTACCTGCCGAAGCTGGTCCAATGTGGGGAGATGCAAGAAAGCAGTTCAATGAAAAATATTATATCTGGGAGTTATTCCAGGAGAAAAACTGCCCCCCACAGTAGACATTTATCGACTTTATGGAAACAACATGTCCAACTCTCTAGGCCATCTTAGTAAAACATGCAAATGCATGGAATGCTTACCCCATAGTTCCTCACTTCAGAGCTGAAGAACCTCCCACTTTGCAAAACAATGAATTGGATCAGCTAGCTTTCCAGAGCGAGATAAGGAAGCTATGTGAAGAGCATAAATTCTCATCCAAAGAAGAACAAGAATTTGCCTCTCTTGTTATCATGAGGAAGTATGTCCTAACACCTATCAAGAAGAGACCAATTGGTGCAAAGCCTTTTAGGCCTCCCAAACAAACTGTCCGCAGAGGCACAGGCCGATAGGATTTGTTTGTACTTGTATTTTTTTACTTGTAATTCTTTCTCTGTATTAGTTTGTTCATTCGAAGCTGATGTACTTGTAAACAAAATCAGAATAATTATATAAACAGTCATTTGAATGACAACCTCTAGTTGTCTCAAAACAAGACTGATTTTAGTTTCTGTCTTGCACTTATGTGCAGACTTGTGCATTTGAATAATTGCTTAAGTTTTGCCATCATCAAAATAGAGGGAATTTGTTAGGAATACTTGTTAGATTTTGATGATATCATCATTATATTTGTCTAGTCAAATGTATGTTTTAAATTACTTGGCAAAATGTAAGGAGGAACGAGATGAGTATCTTCCATAGGCCAAATTGTGATAAGTTAGATACTTGGCAAAATGTAAAGAAGAACCAAATGAGTATCTTCAATAGGCCATATAAGTTAGACTTTAAAAATCGACTAAGTACAAATCAGATAAGTATCTATCAGCCGAGTCTTGGTCAACTAAACTATTCAGATAAGGTTGACCACAGACGAGCTGTAATACCCCGATTTTTCGGATATATTTTTCGTTTATATATTGGATATCGACATATCGTGGATGGTTAATTATGCTCGAGGACGTTGTGAACGTTTGATAATGTTATTGAATTGAGTATATGTATTGATTTTGCTGTATGTTCGTATTTGGTATGTCGTGACATTGGATAGGAATTGCTGAAATTGGCTAAGTATGGAATTGTTACGTACGTTAACAAGGTGAGCTTACGTACGTAAGATTGGCATGGTTATGTACGTTAAGGCTAAGGTATTACGTACATAATGAAGGAATCAGACAGGGTCGAGTCCTATCTGGCAGACGGGACCCGGTGTCGACAACTTTCGGCGGAGGATGTTGACAGGTGAGTCAACGTACGTGTTACGTACGTTATACATGATGTGTTACATACGTAACACGACCATTGTACTGTAGCAAGTCAATTGGTATATTACGTACGTTATATGGTATGGGTTACGTACGTAATGGACTTCACGGAATGAGACAGTGAGTTTGTTACGTACGCTATGGATTTTGGATTACGTACGTTAAAGTTGTTACGTACGTTAAGCAAGGACACTTACGTATGTAATGAGAGTGGAGTTTATATATTGAAGTGTTGTCTTTCATTTCTCTCACGAACCTTTGAGGTACTTCTCTCCAAAACTCGTCCCTCTTCACTTCTAAGAGTGTTCTAAACACTTCTAACATGATTGTGAGCTTGGAATCATGGAATTAGAACTTGGTTATGGAACTATTGTTGATTCTTGAAGTGATTTCTTGTGTTATCCATATTCTATGAGGTATGTTGGATATTTCTCCTTTTCATTTCGGAATTTTGATGTTATAGTTGATGAATGATTCGTATGAAGATGATTATGATGTTGTTATTGCGATTCTTGAGGATATATGAGGTTTATGTTGAAGGAAGATGATGATATGCTTTGAATATGTTGATTATGATTATGGAATCATAGAGTTCTTGATGTTATTGAGGCCATATGATGACTATGATGATTTGGTGATTTGTTTATACCGTGTTAAGATGGTATTCTAAATCATAGTGATGATAGTGGTTGATTTAGATGAGATGATTCTTGATAGGAGGTTGAATTTCGGTTGAGTTTATTATGATCATTATTACCAAGTTGGTTCGATTATTGATATGATTATTATTCTAGGTTGATTAACCAATAGGTATAATCGTTATGCCACGGTGAAGAGCCGTAGATTCCGTCCAATCGGGGCTGAAGAGCTCATAGACGAGGGCGATGAGTTCGGTGTTGGTTTTGTCGTGTTGGTATCCAGGCAAGTGTTTACTTGTTCGGTTGTAATGTTTTGACGAGTAATTCCATTTACATTTCATAAGTATTTTATGTTGTATTGCATATTGACGAATGTTCAGTGATGTTCTAAAAGGATTAGAATGCACAGTTGATGATTGTTGAGATACTTGGACAATCTTGGGAAGATTGTAGTATTCAGATATTGTTGATGTTATTTTGGATATTCTTGGTCTGTGGTATGCATTTCGGAGGGATATCTGGATAGAGTTATGTTTTATGGCAATCATATATAGAAGATTGTGTACGGGAAAGTATTCGGTATTGAGGTATTATGTGGTATTATCGTGATATTGGGATTTTGATGAGAATCGTTGGATTACCGGAAGTGGTAAGGTTATCGTTGAGGTTATTATTCTCATGATGCATGGCATGTGAATATTTACGTTTATGTACTTGCGGTTATTTGTCGGGCATTATTGCTGACCCCGTTGTGGGACTTGTTTTTCACGTATTGAGGATTTTGATGGTAGCGGTCGTGAGGCGAGGATTCCAAACGATACTGGCTATGGCATATTGTTGGGGAATCGTGTATTTTGTTTGTGTATATCATTATTTATGTATATGTATCTTGGACTGCATTTCTATCCGTTGTGCGAGTTCTTTCAAATGGCTGTCGGCTTTTTGCCAACTGAGTTTCATTTCGAAAACCGATTCCCTTAAACGAGTTTTTGGCCTTGATCGTTTTGACGGTAGTTGGTGTTTTCAAATGATTTTGTGAGTTTTGAAAAATACTACCGTCATCGGCCTTTTTGTCGTTCTTGTAATTGGTTTTTAGCCTGGTGGGTTCCGACGCGGGGCCCACGGCGTGTAATACTCCCGTAAGGTTTTGGGGGTGTTACACGAGCTATATCAGGCAACCCTTATCAGAGAAGTTCTGGTCAACAATTTAATCAGCGAAGTTGGACCAGACTACAGTCAAGAAGAAAAGTCAAGTCATCTGAAGTTCAACCATCAGATCAGTCAAGTTCAATCAGGTCAGAAGACTTCATACAGGCGGATTTGTTACAAATGTGCAACGGCTATGAAGAAATGCTCAAAGGATCGACACCTATATATATATCCGAAGATTTGAAGTTGAGCAGTACGATGCGAACAACACTCTCGAGCAATCAAAGCAATTAAGTGACCTAAACATTCCATAACCTTTGGTCTGTTCACTTGAGCTATTCTCAATGGTTACATCTAGACCTCTTTCTTTAATGTAGTTTGACAGAACCTTCTTGTTTCCTGTCATATGTCTTGAGCACCCAAAGTCCATAAACCATTCTTCACCTCCTACTGTTGATTTAGAGGTGACTTGATGGTAATCCTTCCATCTTTTATGCAATCAGGCAAGAATGGATTTAGGTACCCAAATTTGAGTGGGTCCTTTAGGACAAGTGAATTTCCTGGAGAATTGGTTCTCCTGGTGTTTTGAAAATAATGTTGGTTACTCCTATAAGGTGCATAGTGTATAGGTCTATATCCTTTGCTTGGTTTGTAGATAAAATATGACTGATAGTGGTTTTGATGTGAGCCATTCCTAAATCTTGGCTGAGACCAGTTATTAAAATTTCGAGGTCTCCACACCTGGTAATTTTGAAAGCTTGGATTACCTTGAGGTTTCCATTTTCCCCTCCTATTTTGAAATCTATTTTGAGGGAGTCTTTTTTAGTAAGCAGAATAATGTCTTGGCTGCTGATGCTGTTTTGGCCATTGCCTAGTCTTTTGTTCAGGTTGCTGCCTTGAAAATCTTGGCTGCTGCCTAAACTATTGACTGTGTTGCTGCTTATTTTTAAATACAGGGTTGTTGATAGGCTCAGCAGTCTGGATAAGTGTTTCTCCCTTAGTAAAAGTGGTTTTTAAACTTGAGGTAGTACTGGGATCATATTCAAGGCCTGGTTTTAAATAGAGTAGCCTATGGTTTATGCACAATCTATCTATGGTTATAGATGCTTTCAGATATGTTATTTCCTTAGCTTGTGTATGCTCAACTGTGTTAGTTTTGAAAACTCAGTTTTAATATGAGCGAGAGCATCTGATTTTTCATTATTTAGAATAGTCAGCATGTTAGTCTCAGTTGTGGCTATATTAATTTCAGTTGAGTTTTTTGAATTAATATCAGAAAGCTTTTCAAAATCAGTTCTGTTGTTTTCAATTTCGGCTAACTCTTGGCTGAATTTGTCAAAGTCATTTTTCAAGTGCCTTTTCTCATTTTTGAGCTGTGTATTCTCAACTGTCAAAGTCAGGTGTGTAGTTTTTAAAGTTTTAAAATCTTTTAAAAACTGATTTAAAGATTTGTATTAATCAATATCTTTAGACATGTCTGAGGTGACACATTATGAAGTTTGAGGTTTAAATGTTACCTCCTTATCACCATAGTTGGCCATCAAGCAGTTGTATTCATCATCATCAGAGAGGAAGCCACTGCTTGATTCCACAATCTCTTGTATATGATCTTCTCCAATCAGAGTTTTCTCTTGTCTTCTTTTCTGCTCATGTCCTTCTTTTCTTCATCCTTCTTAAGGTGAGGGCAGTCAAACTGGATGTGTCATGTCTTATGACAGTTATAGCATTCAACTTTCCAGTTCCCAGCTTTTTTATTTCTCCTGGGATTCCCCTTGTAGTTCTTCTTGTACTTCGAGTAATTCTTCCTGAATTACTGAATCTTTGCATAATGAATGCCATTTCTTCCTGAAAATTCAGAGGACTTGGAGGATTGACTTCAGCTAGGTTCTTCGCAGGGGATTCGACTGCAAAAGCAATTCCTTTTTCTGCTGGCTCACTGGATGATGAGTAGGACACCTCGAACTCAAAGGCCTTGAGGTCTGAGAATAGCTCTTGGATCTTTATTATGTTGAGATCCTTTTATTTCTTCATGGCTACTGCCTTCCACTACCAAAATCGGGGGTTTAGCCGACGACTTTAAGTCGTCGGCTAAAGGTCAAAGTCGTCGGCTAAACCCCCCAGTCGTCGGCTAAAAAACCGTCGGCTGATATTCGTCGGCCAAGGTTTAGCCGACGACTTTTTCGGTAGTCGTCGGCTAAACTTTGAGGTTTATCCGAAGACTTTACAAATGTCGTCGGCTAAAGTTTTTTCAAAAAAAAAAGTAATATACTTTAGCCGACGACTTTGTTAAATGTCGTCGGCTAAAACATTCTTTTTGAAAAAAAAGTAATATACTTTAGCCGACGACATTTAACAAAGTCGTCGGCTAAAACATTTTTTTAAAAAAAAATCAAATTTTGGGAACAATTTATAGTCAACACAATACACCAGTTAATAAATTAGCGAAAAAATACATAACAATTCAACACAAATAAATAACACATATACAATACACCAATTCAACAGCAACAAAAAATACGCCAATTCAACAGAATACACCAATTAATATTACAACATACCAACAATACATCCAATTCAACACAATACACCAATTAATAACACAATACACCAACAATACATCAAACGAATACAATAAATTTATCAAACAAATAAAAACTAAATAAAACACAAAAATCTAAAAACTAAATAAAATCTAACCTAATAAACTAAAAAAATAATAAAAACTACATGAAAAACAACCTAATTACAGATAAAATTAATACACTAAAAGTGCACAAAAAAACGGGTTGCCTGTGTGGAGGTCGGGCGGCGGGCGGACGGTCGAGCGGTGGGCGGGCGGCGGGCGGGCGGACGGTCGAGCGGCGGTGTTCCGGCGGGTGGGTGACGGGCGGTCTGGTGTTGTTGGGCGGCTGACGGGTGGGTGGGGGAAGAAAAAAAGAAGAAAAGGAAGAAGAAAGAAGAGAAGAGGGTATATATATATATTTAGAGGTTTAGCCGACGACTAGATCTAAGTCTTCGGCTAAACCCCAATTTTTTTGTTTTTTTTTCGGATGCCGAGGAGAACTGAGGACGATATATAATTTTAAATTCGAGGTTTAGCTGACGACTTGATCTAGGTCGTCGACTAAAGTATTTTAAAAAAAAATAATATACTTTAGCCGACGACTTGATCTAGGTAGTCGGCTAAAGTATTTAAAAAAAAAATATTATACTTTAGCCGACAACTTGATCTAGGTCGTCGGCTAAAGTATATTATTTTTTTTTTGAAAAAGTGTTTAGCCGACGACCTAGATCAAGTCGTCGGCTAAAGTATATTTTTTTTTCGAAAGGGGTTTAGCCAACGACCTAGATCAAGTCGTCGGCTAAAGTATATTATTTTTTTTTGAAAAAGTGTTTAGCCGACGACTTGATCTAGGTCGTCGGCTAAACCGTTGCAAAAGTCGTCGGCTAAAGTTTAACACTTTAGCTGACGACTATGTTACATTTTAGCCGACGACCCAAAATAAGTCGTCGGCTAAAACTATTTAGCCGACGGCAGTACGGGTCGTCGGCTAAAGTTCAAAGTTTAGCCGACGACACTTTAAAGTCGTCGGCCTTTTTTTATTGGTCATCGGCTAAAGTGTGAATTTTGATAGTGTTCATGATTCATTCTGGGGTAAGAGACCTTAGAACTTTTAGTGCCATCTCTCGGTTGCCATAAGTTTTACCAAGAGAGTTGATTTCATTTATGATTTCAGTGAATCTGGTGTCCACTTTGTCTATGGTCTCTCCATTCTTCTTTTTTGAAATTGTTAAACTTTTGAGTGGCTATTGACAATTTGTTTTCCTTTATGAGCTCAGTTCCTTCACACATACATTACAGCTAATGTGTTTCATATCTCCTTGGCATTTTTATAATTCTTGATTTTCACCATGGTGGCTTTATCAAGAGCTTGATATAGAATATCTCTGGCTCGATTGTCAAGGTTGGCCAGCTTCCTTTCTTTGGTGGTCAGCTCTGTTCTTTTCTTGAGAATCTGCTTTGATTTCCGAGCTGCAATTTCTTCATCTGAATTACTCTTCAAGTAGATGAAAGGTCCATCTTCTATTATACACCACATGTCATTATGTATGGATGATAAATGTGCCTGCATTCTTATCTTCCAAAGATCATATTCATCAACAGAAAAAACTGGAAGTCTAGAGTGCATGTGTTGCATGTGTTCCATTATAATGAGAGATTTGATAAAATATATATACTCAAGTATATGGATCTGGTTCAATAAAATTGAACCAACCTCTCTGATACCACTTGTAGGTCATAAGTACGTCAGGTACATATATGGAGGGGGTGAATAGACTTGTAAAATCTTTTGCTAAATAACTGTTTGAAAACTCTCAGTTGAGATTTAATGCAGCTAAGTTAACTCGACTGAGTTTAATGCAGTTAAGGTTTATCAGCTGTAAAATTATTTTGCGGAAGACAGCTGACTTTGAATGCAACAGTTAGGATGAATGCAACAGTTAAGTATGATGATAAAAATAATAAATCACACAACACTTATAGTGATTTCAGAGGTGGGGTAATCCTCTACTAGTCCACTTCTCTCCAAACCAGTTGGAGATAAATTCACTATAACTTTCAACTAGTGAAATCTTGTTATAATGAATTTAGTTACAACAGCTTTCAACTAGTGAAAACCCGTAGCCGTTGTAACTCCTTCCATTGGTGGCCTAACACATCTTGATTGAAAATCCTTGGATGCCTCAATAACTCGCAAGTTGCTATTAGTAATTGGTACCCCACTTAGAATGGTGGATAATATCGCGGTGTAGAGTTTTCAAACTCTTTTGCGCTTGCGGAAGCGTAATTAAATTGTGGAAGATAAACGACACAATATTTATAGAGGTTCGGTCAAATATGCCTACGTCCTCTCTTCGTATCTTTTTCTTTAGGCTTAAGATAAACCTCTACACCTCGTCTTCTATCAGTTTGAGGGATACCGTTACAATCTTGTCTTCAATCGGTCCAAGATAAACTGTTATGCTCTTGTCTTTTTATTGGTCCAAGCTAAACCGTTTTCCTTTTCTATCGGACAAGGAATCAACCTATCTAGCTTTCAATTGGTACTAGACAAACCTCGCTTGAATTTAGATATGATTCTAATAATGCCGGATCAATGATCCTAATAACACCGAATCAATCTACAATCCTTTCTTTCCTCTCGTGTATATGTTTTCGTGTATGAACACTCAAACACTTGACAATATAGCTCGATTACAACAACAAAGATGTATATAACAATATCATACGAATATATGATTTTCTTGGAGTTATTGTATTGAATGACACCAAATGCCTCGGTATTTATAGGCATTAAGCCTCAACTAGCCGTTAGCTCCTGCTGCCTTCATTACGTACGTTACCCTTCTACCATAGCGTACGTTAGATATGTTATGTACGTTAACATCTTCATGTTACGTACGTTAAGCTCCATACAAAATAGTCTAGTAGCTTTCTGTCCATCCTTTACGTACGTTAGCTTTCTCCATTATGTACATTAAGTACATTGTGTTGCATACGTTAATCTAGCTTCATAGCGTATATTAACATCTTAAAGTCATAAGACTGTTGCATGCCTTTTTGACTTTGCTCTGAATCTTCTAACGGTTGTGTTGTTTGAATTCGTATTTCAACTCTCATAGCGTATGTTAACTGGTGACCATTACGTACGTTAATCATCATCCTTAGCATGCGTTAACTTTGCACATAGCGTGCATTATCCATCAGGTGACATCAGGTGAGTCTTCATCTAACTTTGCATACGTTATACTATATTCATAACGTACGTTAGGTCCTTCATTTAGCATGCACTAGTTTTTTTCCTAGCGTGCGTTATCTGCTATTCTGCCCAGCTTGTGCGACTTCGACTCCTTCTTGATTTATTGTTGTTTTTACTTCGTTCTGTTGTTATTTTCTTTGATCGACAACTCATCATCAACTCATACTCATCACCAACTCATACTCATCATCAACTCATCATCAAAACTATTTTATAATTATGTGGGATAGAATATTCCAACAGTTGCCTATCACTTTCCAATCAAGAACCCGTGAATGCCATACAACCTCTTACTCTCAAGAACCTCATGAGTTACCTCAAGTATTTTTCAAATCTCTTTGTCACTATCACATGGTGATATCTGGTTGTGTTCTTTCGGATTTAAAGCACAATATAGTAATTGTGTTGCTTTGCAATTGTGATGATCGTTCTTCCAATCCGCATCATCATGCTCTTCAAAGCTTTTCAGAGTACCGTTTGAATTCGTGGGAATCTTTGGACCTAGACAGATGACTTTCCAAAGCTCAATATCATAGGCTCGGATGAAAATAAACATCTTCTTTTCCAACATCATAAAATTCGATCCATCAAAGAATGAAAGTCGGTTTAAGGCAAGACCTACGGCCGGTGCAAATTGGAGCGCCATTGGATCGTTTTATCCTTGGATGTTAAGCCGATTTAAGAGATACCACTTCGATACCAATTGTTGGTAATTGGTACCCCACTTATAATGGTGGATAATATCGTGGAGTAGACTTTTCAAACTATTTTGCATTTGCGAAAGCGTAATTAAATTTCGGAAGATAAACGACACAAGATTTATAGAGGTTCGGCTGAATATGCCTACATCCTTTCTTCGTATCTTTTTCTTTAGGCTTAAGATAAACCTCTACACCTCGTCTTCTATCGGTCCGAGAGATACCGTTACAATCTTGTCTTCAATCGTTCCAAGATAAACCATTATGCTCTTGTCTTTTTATCGGTCCAAGCTAAACTGTTTTCCTTTTCTATCGAACAAGGAATCAACCTATCTAGCTTTTGATTGGTACTAGACAAACCTCACTTGGATTTAGATATGATTCTAATAATGCCGGATCAATGATCCTAATAACACCAAATCAATCTATAATCCTTTCTTTCCTCTCTTGTATATGTTTTCGTGTATAAACACTCAAACAGTTGACAATATAGCTCAATTACAATAAAAAGACGTATATAACAATATCAGACGAATATATGATTTGCTTGTAGTTGTATTGAATGATACCAAATGCCTTGGTATTTATAGGCATTAAGCCTCAACTAGCTGTTAGCTCTTGCTGCCTTCATTACGTACGTTACCCTTCTACCATAACGTACGTTAGATATGTTACGTACGTCAACATCTTCTTGTTACGTATGTTAAGCTCCATACAAAACAGTCCAGTAGCTTTCTGTCCATCCTTTACGTACGTTAGCTTTCTCCATTACGTATTAAGTACATTGTGTTACATACGTTAATATGGCTTCGTAGCGTACGTTAACATCTTAAAGTCATAAGACCGTTGCATGCCTTTTTTACTTTGCTCTGAATCTTCCAATGGTTGTGTTTGAATTTGTATTTCAACTCTCATAGTGTACGTTATCTGGTGACCATTATGTATGTTAATCATCATCCCTGGCGTGCGTTAACTTTGCACATAGCATGCGTTATCCATCAGGTGACATCAGGCGAGTCTTCGGCTGACTTTACATATGTTATACTATATTCATAGCATACGTTAGGTCCTTCGTTTAGCATGTGCTAGTTTGTTTCTTAGCCTGCGTATCTGCTATTCTTCCCAACTTGTGCGACTTCGACTCCTTCTTGATTTATTGTTGTTTTTGCTTCGTTCTGTTGTTGTTTTCTTTGATCGACAACTCATCATCAACTCATACTGATCATCAACTCATCATCAAAACCATTTTATAATTATGTGGAATAGAATATTCCAACAGTTGCCTATCACCTTTCAATCAAGAACCCATGAATGCCGTACAACCTCTTACTCTCAAGAACCTCATTCAAGAAAGTACCCCGTACTCAAATTTTTAAGACAATAGTGTGTGTATTCTCCAACTTGAGAGCTTCTCAATATATGATACTTTATGATATTGCTCTTCAGGATTCTATAGTTGTATATTGCTATTATTTGCTTTGATTGCTTGTAAGTGTAGTTCGCATCATGCTACTACTCAAGTGTTCTTCGGATATTTATAGTATGATTCTTAAGCTCTTCATATTGCATCTTGGAACAAATCCGTCTGTTGGACTTTATTGTTTAACTTTTCTTCTCTTTCCATGACTTTGTCTCTTTCTTCAAATCCGATCGTTTGAAGATGTATGATTGCTGCACCATTTTTCTTTGATTACTATATTTGGTAAGTCTTCAGGGTGAGAATCTCGACGAATATTCTATTCCTTAAATTCCGAGAATCGATCACTTTGTCTCCTTGGCTTTGTTTACGTCTGCATGTGATTTGTCGTCTTAGTCAAACCCGGTTAATATGCAAGTGATACTCAGTTGTATTTCTGACTTAGTCAAACCCGGCTGATATTTTATCTTGACCAAAACCCGAGTAATATTTTATCTGGTCAAACTTAGCTGAGATTTGCTTTGACCAAACCCGACTGTTATTTTTATCTGTTCTATACTTAGCCAAAAATATATCTGATCAACATGATCAATTCTTAGCCTAATCTTTTAAAAGCCTATAGAAGATACTCATTTGGTTCTTCCTTACAATGCTAAGTACTTTAAACATACATTTGAAATAAACTTCAAATACAAGGATGACATCATCAAAATCTCAAAAAAGTATTCCTAATAGTTATATGGGGCTCGGGTATTTCAATAAGTTAGAGTTTAGAAGTAGATACCATCAGATTCGTATACGTCCGGGGGTTAAGTGGAAAACCATTTTTAAGACACGTGAAGGGTTACTTGAGTAATTAGTGGTTCCTTTCGGGTTGTCTAACTCCCTAGCATATTTATTTGCATCATGAATCAAGCTTTACGCCCTTTAATTGGCTCTTGCATCGTTGTTTACTTTGATGAATATTAGTTTTCAGAAAACTTGAATGTGACCATATTGAGCATCTACGAGCAGTCTTATTAATCTTGCGTGTGGAACAATGAGTTGCAGCACCATCTAAATGCTCATTTTCCATGGAGTCGGTTATCTTTTTGGGTGATCGTATCTCCGTCGTGGGTATCTCCATTAAGGAGCAGAAAGTGTCAGTTAGTCGCGATTGTAACACCCCAAATTAGGCGGCTATCACAATGCCGTGGACCTCCAAATAGGACCACGAGGCGAATGAAATACAATAATTTAAAAAATATAACTGTAGTACCGACCACATTATATTACGAATTACTCCGATGAAGAGTTACAAGTACAATAAACCCAGGAATACAGAATACTTATACAGTTCATATGAAGATGAAATATACAACACCAAATGAAAATGAAAATCCAAACGGAACTGCAGAGGAAAATACATAAGAAAGAAACATGAATAACCGGGAAGACCGGGGCCCCTACTAGTATCACTGGGACTCCTTACCGTCAACGTTCTCTTCCCGTGCCTTTCCCTTGCCATGACCTGAGAACAAGATCCCCAATGGGGTCAGTTACACAAAACAACAATCCTCAATAGTTGAACAAACACAATGATTACATGACATAGTTATAAAATTAAGCTGAAGAGGGGCATCATAGTACGCCCGAAAATGGGATGTGCAAGTACACAAGACGCCGAATGTCCGGAAACCCACATATATACACGCACTTGTGCCTAATTAGTCTCACAGAGGCACGTTACTGTGTGCACGGTCCATGTATCGGATTACCCGCATAATACATGACCATCGTGTGCCCGACTAAAAATTCCACACATAACCACCCGTCCACGCAATAAGATCCCGGAAGGCCACAAGAACAAAAATGACCATAATGAATAATGATGAAATAAAATCCGACAAGGGTCAAGAATGACTCACCGAGATGAAATAATAACGTAGTGAATGACAGCTCAATGAAATGATTGGAACTGTCGTTCCTCGTGAATTGAATGATTAATTTGATAATTACAAGTATCACATGGTTAATATACTATTAATGAATTATATGTATGAATGAACAACGAAATGAATGATTATCATTTTAACTGAGCAAGAATTAAGTTGCCTGGAATGAGAGAAGAGGGTACGAACGACGAGGTACCGCGGTCGAAGGAATCGACAACTCCGAACCTAGACAAGTTCGTAATCAACTATCAATAACCCATCGGTACGAAAATAAGTTGGAATCCACCCGAAAATACTACCCACGATACATGTATTCTGGTAAGAAAACCTCTAGATGGTGAACACTCAACTAGGCATGTCCACGGGTCGGACCCGCCGGGTCACCAGGTCCGACCCGCCGGGTCACCGGGTCTAATAAGGAGGACCCGAACCCTAACCCGGAAAAATGGACAACCCGGCGGGTTCTAAACCCGGCGGGTCAGCGGGTCAACCCGCCGGGTCAACGGGTCTCAGTCATATTTTTTTTTTTTGTAATATAAAAAAAAGTTTTGAAATACAATTGTTAATTTGTTATATAGTTTTTAATGAGGATAATAGGGTTGTTTTTTTAAAAAAAAAAGAGGGGGAGTAAAGTTTAAGAAGGAATGGACTTGAATCGGTTTCCCGATTGCCTACGTATCCTCTCGGGGAAGAGGAATCAAAGCCCCACGTAGTTCTCTTACCTTTCTTTGTATCCCCGCCGTCCTTACCTTGGTGGTTACGTGCTTCCCGCGGATCCCTCCGATGGAGTGAGTGGTTCTTCATCTTCATCATCGTCGGTTGATTCGTTGTTTTTTTGTGTCTTCATTTCCGCTCTCCGCCAATCACTTAGTAGCACTTGAGCTTCCAACGTCTCGGGCAACAAGTTTGACCTCGTGGGATCGAGAACCTTTCCACTCCGACTAAAGGTTTGATCTACGGCTACCGTTGAGGCGGGAACGGCGAGAATTTGTGCCGCAATCTTGCTTAGAGTAGGAAACCTTGATCTCTCCGGTCGGCTCCACCATTCCAAGATGTCAAAGTCTTCTAACTCTTCTTCATGTCCAAACTCAAAGGTGATGGTTAGATAATCGTCGAGCTCCGAATTGGAACTCGACGTGGTTTTTGCCCTCTTTGGGGCAAATAAATCTCTAGCAATTGATGTCAAACGTCTACTAGTAGATGATGAAGAAGAAATGGGAGGTGGTTGTTGAGATGATTGAGCTTGATCGGAAATATGATAATGAGCATACAATTGTTCAAGTAAATTCCTAACGTTAGTAAGTATAGTAGAAACAATACATGCGGGATCACTTTGTATTTGTAGAAACGAATAATAATTTTCCAAAAATTGTTTCAAACCTTCCATTTTACGTCGAGGGTCCAAAACAAATGCAATAAGGTAAACATCCGGAATAATTTTGAAATAACTTAGCCATTTAATTCTCATATCACTTATGGCAACTTTAATGGAAGGTACGTTAAGACCGTCTTTAAGTGCAAATGCAATATTAATTGCTACGTAACAAAATAAGTTCGAAGTTGGTTTGTAAACATAACTAAAAATTTTAGTAGCCTCGTAGAAATGTTTAAAAACATCCATTACATCTCTTGCTAAAACCCAAGCTTCCCCGAAAATAAAATTACCATTAATGTGTTGTGCGGCAAAACCACTTAAAAGTTCTTTATAATCATATGATTCGGAAATCATTTTGTATGTAGAGTTCCATCTTGTGCAAACATCTTTTGGAAATTTTTTTGGATATACATTATGTTGTTTACAATATTGGTACCATTTACGACGAACATTTTTTTTAGTCCAAAGTTCATTAAGAATGCCTCGGATAGGTTTTACTAATTCTCCAATATAAGCTAAACATTCTTGAACACATAAGTTTAAAATGTGAGCCGCACACCTAATGTGAAAAAATTTACCTCCAATAGACGGCGTACAATAAGTGATTAGTTCTTGAATCAAAGCCGTGTTAGCGGATGCATTGTCAAATCCGATTGAAAAAATTAGTGAAACTAATCTATATTCTTCTAAAATATTTGCAATTAAACGAGCTATATTTTGCGCGGTGTGTGGGTCGTTAAAAACTCGTAATGCCAAAACTCTTTTGTTTAACACCCAAAACTTATCAGTATAAAAACCTGGCAAAAGTGGCCCAGGCCCACGGGCCGGCCCAGCCCACCCATGAATAAATGGGCTTTGGGCTTTACTTTTTTAGCCCATAGAAACTTGGGCCTTTTTGCCCGCCTTGATTTTGCCCGGCCAGAAGGCCCAGCCCACGGGCGCCCAGAGGCCCATAAAAAATTTAATAACTAATAAATATTAATTAATTAGGCTAAGATTAATGGGTATAATCTTACACCGTAACTTATTTCAATTTAAAGTTGATTTTGTTTAGATTTTTGTATTGATATTTTGCTATCGAATACAGATAATGGACCAAGTGATGAGCTACTTTCCGCATTGGTTGTAGTGCAAGAATCTAACGGTTTTAATAGTATTGAAATGGATGTTTGAACTTTTTAAAATAGTTGAAAATATATTTCTATCATATTATTGATACTTTTAATATATTTTGGTTAATTAAGTTGGAAGCAAGAAAAAATTTGTAGCCCATGGGCTGGGCTAGGCCCGCCCAGCATGGGCCACGGGCCTCAATATTTAGGCCCAAAAAATCCTGGGCCTTTTTGGCCCAGCCCAAAATTTGACCCACCTGTTGGCAGCCCAGCCCGTTTGGGCTGGCCCAGCCCGTTTGCCATGTATTATAATGACATGTAATGCCCATGTAGGAATTTTTTTGAAATGAATCGGTCCAAGTATCACTACAAATTGAAACTTGTAAATCACTATTTTCCATAAAATATTTAATCAAATTTTCCTTACGTGATTTATATCTATGCATCATTTTTCTTTTTGTCGTTTGTCGAGAAATTTGTTTATATGCGGGTTGAACATGATTTGTCACCCAATCATTAAAACCAACATTTTGTGCAAAGCTAAAAGACAATGAATCAACGGCTATCATTTCCGAAAATGCATCCATAGATGAAGAATGATCATATGAAAATAAAGAAGGAGGTTGGTTAGAGGTTGATGCGTACCCGGATAGTCGCGTTTGTCCTCGTGCCAATCCGTATTTTTCGGGATGCTTCGTCCTAATATGACGGTAGTAATTCCCATAGCCTTCGCCTTTTTTGTGCTTGTACTTTGAGCTACAAAATCTACATTTAACCATAGACACTTGATTAATATCGGGATCACTTTTAGTAAACCAGAATAGAAATACCACCGCTCTAAGTTGAGCTTTTTCGATGACGTCCGTCTCCTCGGAGCCGGGCACTTGAGTCTCAGATTCTTGGGTGTTCAAGAAAGGAGGTGATTCCATATCGAACTCCTCCTCGTCCCTTAGTCCGGACATGCTTGAAGAACCGCTCACGGAGTTACGTCTTCGGTTTGACATTATGAGAGTAATTTGAATTTGTAAACTTGAGAATTAAAAATTGTGAACTTGAGATTATGATAGAGTATAAGAGTATAAGTAAATGATTGTATGAATTGGTGTGAGATGAATGAATAGGATTTTGGGTATTTATAGGAAAAAATGTGTATTTGTTATAAAAAAAAAAATCTGCACTGCACAGTGCAGTGCAGATGACTGTTGCCCTGAGCAACAGAGCAAGAAGCGGCTCTATTATTAGCCTGCCAGCCTGCATCTGCATGCATGAAACTTGAAAGGTGGTTGGTGGGGGTGGGGCCTGTAACACCCCCAAAACCATCCGGGATATTACAGCGCCGTGGGTCCCGCGCCGGAACCCGCCAGGCTAAAAACCATTTATAGAACCAATTCAAAAACGCCAAAAGGCCGATGACGGTAATATTTTAAATACTCAAATATTTTCAAAAGCATAATTTTGAAATACCGTCATAAAATACCATTTGAAAATACAAGGCGAAGTGCCAAATCTCAACAGTTTAAAATATACGTTAAGCCACAACTTAAACGTACCGATAAAATAATTTGGGAAAAAGAGTTTGACGAAAATAACCCAAGTTCGTAAAATGCCCAAAAGGCCATTTTAAAATACACACACGAGTTGGTAAAAATACCAAAGAGCTATTTTGAAATATACACACGCAATGATAAATGCGATTCAAAATACACATTTGTAGCGGAAATGAATAACCAGAAAAGAAATACTCGATACTCCAAAACATGCCACCACCAGTATCACATCGGGAAGCTCATCCCTTCACGACCGCTACTAGCTCGATCTCCAAGTACCTAAAAATAAAGCCCACGATGGGGTCGGCCACAATACTCAATAATGATATCGATCGCATCATCATAAATAATTACATACCAATGTAATAATATTGTAAGAATACTACCAAAGTAATCTTACCGTCATACCTTACCAATCCATAACAATCCATACTAAATCAATCCTTGACGTATTCCACATTTCGTATTCTCAAATGACGAAATGAATTCAACAACAATCATCTCTACTGTATTCCAAAAATACCGACAATCCTCAAAACATCATCATAACTCATAAGTGTGGAAATAATCCAATCTGCCAAATCCGTCCGTCGGATTACACAATCAAATCTCAACATGTATAAACCAATAATACACAACATATCTCAGAGATCAACTACCACATGATAATGATAACAAATCCTGAAACATCGACATATAGTCCGAATGCTTATACGATCAATAACCAGATCAACCGATAAATCAACTGAGAATATCATCGACATGATAACTCCAATACGACCAATAAAGGATCACGATAACTGAGAATACCATCAACATGATAACTCCGACACGATCAACAAAGGATCAACAATAATCGAGAATACCATCAACAAGGTAAACTCCAAATGATCAACAAAAGACCAATAATAACTGAGAATACCATCAACAAGGTAAACTCCAAATGATTAACAATAATGGATCTCAAAGAAATAACTCTGACTGTCGAACATACCCCTCGGGCGTATGAACAACCAGTCACAAACCGTCGAACATACCCAACCATAAATGGAGGATGAACGACCAAACAATATGGCTCAAAGATGGAAATCATAGTACGCCCGATCCGAATATGTGTCAGTGCACATGTCCACCCCGTATACGGAATCCAGGATATACGTGGGACAATGTACCTAATTAGCCTCAACGAACTACGTCTCGTGTGCACAGCCTTTCACGGAAAATATTCACGCATGACTATATATGTGCCCGGCTAAAAATCCTACACAATATCCAATCGGAACGCAGATATGACTCCAGATATGTCACGATGCAACATGGCAACGAAACTCAAAGAAACATATATCCAATAAGGATCAAAAGACTCACCGAAGTGAACAACAACGGTCTGACAATGAAAAGTCGACACGACCAATAAATATTCAAAACTACAACCATGGGTTCACAAACCCCAAAGGATAATCCATACGATCAACAATCTCAGACAACAGTTCTGGGATCAACATCTCTCGATGAGACTATCAACACAACCATTAATACCTACAATAGTCCTGGGATCAACACCCCTCAATGAACAACCAAAACGAATCTCAATATACGAAGCCTCAACGTACAACATATACAACAACTCAACATAATAATTATCTCATAACTGAGCAATACATAAATTACCTCAAAGCTGGAGACAACATCCTTTCCACGAACCAACATCCCTGAACGAACACACAGTTATACGAATAATCCCGAAATAGGTATAGTCCATTTATACCAACAAACCACCATCCCGACATCAATATCGACACGATAACTATCCTCGATATCCGATATTCTATATCCTTGACGAAAGATAACTCACGTCTTCCTTGAACACAATTAAATCATATACCTTATGATTTAATACAAACCAGAGCACGATATACAACTCATTAACCGACAATTTACCTTTCTAACAACATTGCTATATGAATTATAAATGAAATGCAAACGAAACCATTTATCAAATATTATAAACTGAACAAGTATAAACTTGCCTCGATACCGATACCACGAAGCCGTTACCAAAATCCATTGCCTTCGTCCACGAGCTCCTCAGCCCCGAACAAAGCAATACACGAACTCTTCGACCTCAACCGCAACACAACGGTCATAATCCACGATCAAAACATCACAACCTATTGCAATAATCAATTAACAACAATCCGATAACAATCAATAACTGACATAGCCAACCAAGCGACTCAACAGCTCAACAATACCCCGATCATAAACAAAACCGAACAATACAACTCAAACAAATACGAACTCATATCCACGATACAATTCGTAACTCGATGATCACAAATAACAATCAATAACCGATCAACAAGCACAACGGTTCTACAATATCCCGATTAAACACAAATCCGAACAACCAAATCAATCGATCACGAATTCAAAACCACAATACGATTCCACAATCCGAATATCATATCCATAATCTATTTAAACCAACAAGGGTCTAACATTACCGATTCCAAATTCAATCTTAAATACAATTACAAGTTTCCTCCTTGTATAATCATAATAAAATCCAATTACCGATTATCATCATCAACCCGGACAATCCGATTAATTCAACATCATAAATAACCATATTCCAAGGGTTTCAAATAATTCCATTATCCGAATTGAACACTTATTCAATAAGTATGATTTCCAAATTCAAACATGAATAATAATTCTCATCAAACTCGAAATCATATTCGTATTCCTATACGAATATTGTACCAAGATACATAACTTAGTTCTAAATGTGAATATTCCATATTCATATCCAAAACACCAACACTTTAAAACGTATTCATCAAATCAATGATCAATTCATCTCGACATTAAGGATTTTATAACATATTCGACTCCAACTTCAAATCCAAATACGAAGACAAAACTCCTTCTTGTTCATACTTGTAAATTCGTAGAAAACAATTTACCGATTATTATCGTGAATAATCACATTCCAAATTATCCGAAATCCTTCCAAAATCATAACATGTAACTCAAGAGTTCTTCAAGAACACGAATTATCCAAATTCACGTTCATAATCCATAAAACAACATAACCCGATGTTTTCTAACATCTAAACAACCCTTAATCACAATTCAAGGTGTATATAATCATGTTCTTCAACATATACTTCTCATAACATCATGAATCGCAGCAAACCACCAAGAACATCGAGAATACCACGATTCCATAATCATAATAACATAATCGAATCATTTGATCACCAATTCATTATCTTCCTTTAACAAAATTCCCATAATTACCAAGAATCATCACAACAATATCATTTCAACCATCATTCATACGAAAACGTGTAGAATTTTCCAAGTTCTACTCATTGAGATATTTCATCGAACACTTTGAAGGCATAGTCCAATTCAATCGATTATTCAAAGAAATACTCGATTTCTTTCCACGAAACTTCAAGAACAACGAATAATCTCATGAATACAACAAGATTCTATCAATAACCTGAGTTAAAATGAATCAAATCGGCCAAAACATCAAGAAACTCCAAAAATATCCAAAACCAAGTGTTTAGGTGTTCTTACCTTCGATCCGGGTGGAAGATGATGTTAATCCATGACTCCAACTTCCAAAACATGTTGCTAGATGATGATATTACTCAAATCCATCCACTTTGATGAAGAAATCGCGAAGAAACGAAGAGAAAACATGAAAATGGCCGGATGACTCGGTCCAGGCCTTTAAATAGGCAGAACCTGCCGGACCATTACGTACGTAACCGCCATCGCCTTACGTCGTATCGCCATGGCACTCGCCTAGTTCGCCGGAACCCTTACGACGTAATCGGCAGTTGGCTTACGTACGTAATCGCCCTTACGGCCGTGAATCGCCATCGCTTTACGTACGTAACCGGCCGCCCTAGCCATCCCTGCGAGTCACCGCCGACCGTGATCGGCCACCCCCACGAGTCACTGCCGACCATGCTCGGCCATTCCAACGAGTCACGACCGCCATGCTCGGCCATCCAGTCATCTCGGCCACGACTCGGCCAAACGCCCCGTAACGTATGTAACACTTATTCGCTGCGTCGTAATACGACGTTGACTTGATACAAGATAATAATCGTATTACGTCGTAATACACCCTGTATAACGTACGTAACTCCATCCGTTGACTCACCTGTCCACATCTGCGCCGAAAGCTGCCGACCACGGGCCCCACTGTCCGATTCCTCTTGTTACGTACGTTATGTACACTATATAACGTACGTAAGCTAACACATTTTACGTACGTAAGCTCCAAGACTTAACGTACGTAATGGCTTTTATACTTAGCCAAAAATCCAACTGTTCCTGTCTGACGTCTCGACGTACAAAATACAATCATACGGCATACTGAATACACATACTGAATCCAAAAATATTCCCATACGGTATTCCTGATATCCAAATCAGTTCAACCTGATACAACATATCCTGAATATATCTGTCAATCAAAAACGATAATCACACCGGTATAACTGTCTCGGTTATCAATTTATTTTATCCATACCGTATAGATACCAAACTATACAGTATATCTCAGATAAAATAACGCGAAAAATTTATACTAAAAATCCGGGTATTACATACTACCCCCCTTAAAATAAGTTTCGTCCTCGAAACTTGCAACCTGTCGCCAACAACAGATAAATCCAAAACTTTCCAACTCATCACAAAACAATCAAGTGTCGCCACAAGCGAATGACTAAACCAATATACTTACAGGTGCGTGAAGCCGATGATCTCCCGTGATACTAGCACACGACTCCCACACGAAGTCTCAACACAACCAACATACACCAATATCACAAATAGCGGTTTGAAAAGATCTCAAAATTTTGGAAACTCCAAAAATCGATTTGACTCAAAAGTCGAAAAATCATTTTCAAAATCACGCTACTACCGCACCTGTAGAGCCACATTACACACACGCCCGGGTTTCACAAAACCCAAGCTCCGATACCATCTTCTCGTAACACCCCCAAAACCATCCGGATATTACACACGTGGGTCCTGCGCCAACCCGCTGTGCTAAAAACCATTTATAGAACCAATTCAAAAACGCCAAAAGGCCGATGACGGTAATATTTTAAATACTCAAATATTTTCAAAAGCATAATTTTGAAATACCGTCATAAAATACCATTTGAAAATACAAGGCGAAGTGCCAAATCTCAACAGTTTAAAATATACGTTAAGCCACAACTTAAACGTACCGATAAAATAATTTGGGAAAAAGAGTTTGACGAAAATAACCCCAAGTTCGTAAAATGCCCAAAAGGCCATTTTAAAATACACACACGAGTTGGTAAAAATACCAAAGAGCTATTTTGAAATATACACACGCAGCGGATAAATGCAGTTCAAAATACACATTTGCAAATGGAAATGAATAACTTAAAAGAAATACTCGATACTCCAAAACATGCCACCACCAGTATCACATCGGGAAGCTCATCCCTTCACGACCGCTACTAGCTCGATCTCCAAGTACCTAAAAATAAAGCCCACGACGGGTTCAGCCACAATACTCAATAATGATATCGATCGCATCATCATAAATAATTACATACCAATGTAATAATATTGTAAGAATACTACCAAAGTAATCTTACCGTCATACCTTACCAATCCATAACAATCCATACTAAATCAATCCTTGACGTATTCCACATTTCGTATTCTCAAATGACGAAATGAATCCAACAACAATCATCTCTACTGTATTCCAAAAATACCGACAATTCTCAAAACATCATCATAACTCATAAGTGTGGAAATAATCCAATCTGTGCCAAATCCTGTCCGTCGGATTACACAATCAAATCTCAACATGTATAAACCAATAATACACAACATATCTGTAGATCAACTACCACATGATAATGATAACAAATCCTGAAACATCGACATATAGTCTGAATGCTTATACGATCAATAACCAGATCAACCGATAAATCAACTGGGAATATCGTCGACATGATAACTCCAATACGACCAATAAAGGATCACGATAACTGAGAATACCATAAACATGATAACTCCGACACGATCATCAAAGGATCAACAATAATCGAGAATACCATCAACAAGGTAAACTTCAAATGATCAACAAAAGACCAATAATAACTGAGAATACCATCAACAAGGTAAACTCCAAATGATCAACAATAATGGATCTCAAAGAAATAACTCTGACTGTCGAACATACCCCTCGGGCGTATGAACAACCAGTCACAAACCGTCGAACATACCTAACCATAAATGGAGGATGAACGACCAAACAATATGGCTCAATAATGGAAATCATAGTACGCCCGATCCGAATATGTGTCAGTGCACATGTCCACCCCGTATACGGAATCCAGGATATACGTGGGACAATGTACCTAATTAGCCTCAACGAACTACGTCTCGTGTGCACAGCCTTTCACGGAAAATATTCACGCATGACTATATATGTGCCCGGCTAAAAATCCTACACAATATCCAATCGGAACGCAGATATGACTCCAGATATGTCACGATGCAACATGACAACGAAACTCAAAGAAACACATATCCAATAAGGATCAAAAGACTCACAGAAGTGAACAACAACGGTCTGACAATGAAAAGTCGACACGACCAATAAATATTCAAAACTACAACCATGGGTTCACAAACCCCAAAGGATAATCCATACGATCAACAATCTCAGACAACAGTTCTGGGATCAACATCTCTCGATGAGACTATCAACACAACCATTAATACCTACAATAGTCCTGGGATCAACACCCCTCAATGAACAACCAAAACGAATCTCAATATACGAAGCCTCAACGTACAACATATACAACAACTCAACATAATAATTATCTCATAACTGAACAATACATAAATTACCTCAAAGCCGGAGACAACATCCTTTCCACGAACCAACATCCCTGAACGAACACACAGTTATACGAATAATCCCGAAATAGGTATAGTCCATTTATACGGACAAACCACCATCCCGACATCAATATCGACATGATAACTATCCTCGATATCCGATATTCTATATCCTTGACGAAAGATAACTCACGTCTTCCTTGAACACAATTAAATCATATACCTTATGATTTAATACAAACCAGAGCACGATATACAACTCATTAACCGACAATTTACCTTTCTAACAACATTGCTATATGAATTATAAATGAAATGCAAACAAAACCATTTATCAAATATTATAAACTGAACAAGTATAAACTTGCCTCGATACCGATACCACGAAGCCGTTACCAAAATCCATTGCCTTCGTCCACGAGCTCCTCAGCCCCGAACAAAGCAATACACGAACTCTTCGACCTCAACCGCAACACAACGGTCATAATCCACGATCAAAACATCACAACCTATTGCAATAATCAATTAACAACAATCCGATAACAATCAATAACTGACATAGCCAACCAAGCGACTCAACGGCTCAACAATACCCCGATCATAAACAAAACCGAACAATACAACTCAAACAAATACGAACTCATATCCACGATACAAGTCGTAACTCGATGATCACAAATAACAATCAATAACCGATCAACAAGAACAACGGTTCTACAATATCCCGATTAAACACAAATCCGAACAACCAAATCAATCGATCACGAATTCAAAACCACAATACGATTCCACAATCCGAATATCATATCCATAATCTATTTAAACCAACAAGGGTCTAACATTACCGATTCCAAATTCAATCTTAAATACAATTACAAGTTTCCTCCTTGTATAATCATAATAAAATCTAATTACCGATTATCATCATCAACCCGGACAATCCGATTAATTCAACATCATAAATAACCATATTCCAAGGGTTTCAAATAATTCCATTATCCAAATTGAACACTTATTCAATAAGTATGATTTCCAAATTCAAACATGAATAATAATTCTCATCAAACTCGAAATCATATTCGTATTCCTATACGAATATTGTACCAAGATACATAACTTAGTTCTAAATGTGAATATTCCATATTCATATCCAAAACACCCACACTTTAAAACGTATTCATCAAATCAATGATCAATTCATCTCGACATTAAGGATTTTATAACATATTCGACTCCAACTTCAAATCCAAATACGAAGACAAAACTCCTTGTTCATACTTGTAAATTCGTAGAAAACAATTTACCGATTATTATCGTGAATAATCACATTCCAAATTATCCAAAATCCTTCCAAAATCATAACATGTAACTCAAGAGTTCTTCAAGAACACGAATTATCCAAATTCACGTTCATAATCCATAAAACAACATAACCCGATGTTTTCTAACATCTAAACAACCCTTAATCATAATTCAAGGTGTATATAATCATGTTCTTCAACATATACTTCTCATAACATCATGAATCGCAACAAACCACCAAGAACATCGAGAATACCACGATTCCATAATCATAATAACATAATCGAATCATTTGATCACCAATTCATTATCTTCCTTTATCAAAATTCCCATAATTACCAAGAATCATCACAACAATATCATTTCAACCATCATTCATACGAAAACGTGTAGAATTTTCCAAGTTCTACTCATTGAGACATTTCATCGAACACTTTGAAGGCATAGTCCAATTCAATCGATTATTCAAAGAAATACTCGATTTCTTTCCACGAAACTTCAAGAACAACGAATAATCTCAAGAATACAACAAGATTCTATCAATAACCTGAGTTAAAACGAATCAAATCGGCCAAAACATCAAGAAACTTCAAAAATATCCAAAACCAAGTGTTTAGGTGTTCTTACCTTCGATCCGGGTGGAAGATGATGTTAATCCATGACTCCAACTTCCAAAACATGTTGCTAGATGATGATATTACTCAAATCCATCCACTTTGATGAAGAAATCGCGAAGAAACGAAGAGAAAACATGAAAATGGCCGGATGACTCGGTCCAGGCCTTTAAATAGGCGGAACTGTAGGACCATTACGTCGTAATCGCCATCGCCTTACGTACGTAATCGCCATGGCCTCGCTCCGCCTAGTTCGCCGGAACCCTTACGTGCGTAACCGCATCGGCTTACGTATGTAATCGCCCTTACGGCCGTGGCCACCGCCTTACGTACGTATCGGCGATCTAGCCATCCCTGCGAGTCACTGTCGACCGTGATCGACCACCCCCACGAGTCACTGTCGACCATGCTCGGCTATTCCAACGAGTCACGACCGGCCATGCTCGGCCATCCAGGTCATCTCGGCCACGACTCGGCCAGCCGCCCCGTAACGTACGTAACACTTATTCCGTTGCGTACGTAATACGTACGTTGACTTGCTACAGTATAATAATCGTATTACGTACGTAATACACCCTGTATAACGTACGTAACTCCATCCGTTGACTCACCTGTCCACATCTGCGCCGAAAGCTGCCGACCACGGGCCCCACTGTCTGATTCCTCTTGTTACGTACGTTATGTACACTATATAATGTACGTAAGCTAACACATTTTACGTACGTAAGCTCCAAGGCTTAACGTACGTAATGGCTTTTATACTTAGCCAAAAATCCAACTGTTCCTGTCTGACGTCTCGACGTACAAAATACAATCATACGGCATACTGAATACACATACTGAATCCAAAAATATTCCCATACGGTATACCTGATATCCAAATCAGTTCAACCTGATACAACATATCCTGAATATATCTGTCAATCAAAAAAGATAATCACACCGGTATAACTCTCTCAGTTATGAATTTATTTTATCCATACCGTATAGATACCAAACTATACAGTATATCTCAGATAAAATAACGCGAAAAATTTATACTGAAAATCCGGGGATTACAGGGCCGGCCAGTATTTTTTTTTAAATTGGAGCAGGCTGCAACTAGGCAAGTCAGGGGGCAACGGCTCCAAAGTAGGCATGTGCAGCAGCTGTGTGGTGGGTGGGGGATGTCAGGCTGTCGGAAGTTTTTTTTTTTTTAAAATTGGTCGACCCGGCGGGTTAGTGGCGGGCCATGACCCGTCGGGTCAGCGAGTGGGAATTAGGTCGACCCTAACCCTAACCCGCAACCCGCAAGACCCGTGACCCGTATGACCCGTGACCCGGTGGGTCCGGGTCGGGATAGATTCCCGCCGGGTTGTAACCCGCCGGGTCCGGGTCGACCCTTGACCCTTGGACATGCCTACACTCAACCATCCCAAATACTCAACAATTCCGGAAAATACATCAATAAATCCATAGGAACACATGTATCCAAGGTAGATAATCCATACTCAACATATTCCAACACAAAAGCAAGATAACTCGAAGAGATCGGAAAGAAAACCCCCAAATCCCGAAATTCTAGGGTTCAACAAAGTTTACCTTGATTTGGAGTGGTGAAGAGGATTAAATGTTGAATAATCCAAACTAGAAGCTTGAAGATGTTCATAGATGATAGTAGCTCGAAGAGATCTTCACAAATCGCCCAAAATCGCCCAAAATCGCCCAAGGAAGGAGGAGAAAAAGAAAAATGACGAAATGGGGCTGAAATGTCCTATTTATACTAAACCCAGCTTAGCGTGCGCTATCTTCTGAGAATAGCGCGCGCTATCGGGTTCATCGGGTAGTCCAGTTAAATCTGCATGCATCGTTAGCGTGCGCTACACAAGTTGTGGCGTGCGCTAACGCCTCACTCTTAGCGTATGTTACCCGAGTTTAATGCATGCTACCTGATAGTTGATGTCCAGAATATTGGTGTCCAGAAACTACTACCCTCCGCCTGCTCGAGTCTTAGCACGCGCTACTACGATGACTTAGCGTGCGCTACTAATACAACTAGCGTACGCTATTTCCCACTCATAGCGTACGCTACGAACTCTCCATTTCAGACTACTGGACTGTCTGCCTCAATTACACTAGCGTGCGCTAATGTTGAACGATAGCGTGCGCTACCAATACCCAAATAGCATGCGCTATAAAGAGTACATAGCGTGCGGTACACTCCACACACAGGCTACCAAAAACGATGATAATGATAATATTCTCGTCTCGATTATCAAACAGGGTTGAAAAACGGATGATAACTGATACCCGATTCAAAATACGCCGAACGATGAACACAATGAATGAATATGAATGATGCATGATTATTAAAGAGTGAAAATTACTGAGTGACAATTACTGAATGATAATAAATGAATTCACAGCCGGGTATTACATACTCCCCCCTTTAAAAGAGTTTCGTCCTCGAAACTAAGGGTCAAACAATTTGGGATAACTCTCCCGCATACTATCCTCGGTTTCCCAAGTAGCCTCTTCGACTCCGTGTCTAGACCACTGAATTTTTACCAAGGGAATCGCCTTGTTTCTCAACTGTTTGATTCGTCGCTCTAAGACTCGTACAGGACGCTTCTCGTACGTATGATCATCCGCGATCTCGATTTCATCGAACTGAAGTATGTGACTCGGGTCGGAAACATATTTCCGCAACTGAGAGACATGAAACATATTATGAACTCGGCTTAAAGCCGGAGGTATAGCCAATCGATAAGCCAGACTGCCTACTCGATCCAAAATTTCAAATGGTCCAATGAATCTCGAACTCAACTTTCCCCTCTTCCCGAAACGGAAAATACCTCGACTCGGGGATAGCTTGACCAAAACATGGTCACCTGCCTCGAACTCTAATGGTCGATGATGATTATCTGCATAAGATTTTTGTCGACTCTGAGCGGTCAACAAATGACTCTTGATCAAATCTACCTTCTCGCAGGCGGCTATAAGCATATCGAGCACGGTGTCGATTGATTTTGATAAGTCATCCCAACATAAGGGAGATCGACAACGACAACCCTATAAGGACTCGTAAGGTGCCATCTTAATCAAAGCATGGCAACTGTTATTGTACGTGAACTCGATCAACAGTAGTTGGGCTTCCCAATCATATCTCCAATCAAGAACACGACCTCAACATGTCCTCCAACGTCTGAATAATATGATCTGATTGTCCGTCGGACTGAGGGTGAAAATCTGTGCTGAAATTTAGCTGAGTTCCCATAGCACGATGAACTAGTTTCCAAAATATGTGACATGAATCGCCCGTCACGATCAGAAACGATGCTCTTAGGTGTACCGTGCAATCTCATGATCTCTTTAATGAACAACTGGGCAAGTCTCTCTGGACCCCACGTATCCTTGATCTCAAGAAAATGAGATGGCTTAGTTAAACGGTCCACAATTACCCAAATCGTATCCATGCCACGACGACTCGTTGGCAAACTCGTGATGAAGTCTATTGAAATATCATCCCACTTCCATTCTGGGATAGGAAGCGGTTTCAACATACCCATCGGTCGCTGATGTTCTATCTTGACTTGCTGACAGGGCAAACATCTCGAAACAAATTCTCCGACTTCTCGCTTCATATTACTCCACCAATAATTTTGTTTCAAGTCTTTGTACATTTTGCTAGACCCCGAATGGATGGAATAAGGGGTAGCATGAGCATCTCTCAAAATAGAGCTTTTCAACTCGTGATCTGCTGGAATGCATAACCGGTTCTTAAATCGCAAAAGTCCATCCTCATGGACCACAAATCCAGGGGCTTTCCCCTAAGCCACATCCTCTCGAATGCGCAACAAAAATGGGTCTGAACCCTGTTTCGTTCTGACCGCCTCCTCCAGTGGCGATGAAATCTCTAACATGCAAAGTTGCCCTTGCACTCGCTGTAACCAAACCTCGATCTCGGGCCTTAGGAATTCTTGTTGAAGTTCCTTCTGAGCAGTCAAACGAGCAACCATTTGCTCCTGAACGGACTTACGACTCAAGGCATCGACGACGACATTCGCCTTACCCGGGTGGTATTGTATCTCAATATCATAATCTTTAATCAGTTCCAACCACCGTCTCTGTCACATGTTTAACTCCTTCTGAGTAAATATATACTTTAAACTCTTATGATCGGTGAAAATCTGATAGGTGACGCCATAAAGATAATGACGCCAAATCTTCAATGTGAATACCACGGCCTCTAGCTCCAGGCCGTGGGTCGGAAAATTGACCTCATAAGGCCTTAGTTGCCGCGAAGCATAGGCAATCACTTTCTCATTCTGCATTAATACACATCTGAGACCGTGTCTGGACGCGTCACTATAAACCACGAATCCTTCCGTCCCTTCAGGTAAAGAAAGGATAGGCGCTGAAGTTAAATGGCTCTTGAGTTCCTCAAAACTTTGTTGACACGCGTCAGACCACGTGTATTTCTTATCCTTCCGCAAAAGGTTCGTCATATATTAAGCAATTTTAGAAAACCCTTGCACAAATCGCCGGTAATAGCCTGCTAATCTGAGAAAGCTTCGGATTTCCTTAACATTCTTCGGAGGTTGCCAATCTCGGATAGCCTCCATCTTCTGAGGGTCGACACGTATCCCATATGATGAGGGTCAACACGTATCCCATCTGATGAAATCACATGTCCGAGAAATGTCACCTCGGACATCCATAACTCGCACTTGAAAAATTTTCCATAGAGTTGCTCTCATCTCAACACGCCGAGGACCTGATGAAGGTGAAGTTCGTGCTCCTCTCGGTCACGAGAATAAATCAAAATGTCATCAATGAAAACCACCACAAACTGATCTAAATAGTTGATGAAAACTCGATTCATTAATTCCATGAATACCACAGGTGCATTAGTTAATCCAAATGGCATCAGTACAAACTCATAGTGCCCCTAGCATGCTCGAAACGCCGTTCTTGCGATATCCGACTCTCGAATCCGCAATTGATGATACCCAGATCTTAAATCGATCTTGGAAAATACTGAAACTCCATAGAGATGATCTAAGAGATCATCAATGCAGGGTAGGGGATACTTATTCTTGATCGTTACCCTGTTCAGCTCTCGATAATCAATACATAAGCGAAGTGAACCATCTTTCTTCTTGACAAATAACATTGGTGCTCCCCACGGGAATGCACTCGGTCGGATATAACCTTTCTTGGTCAATTCCTCCAGTTGATTCTTCAGTTCCTACATTTCGATCGGGGCCATATGATACGGTGCTTTCGATATTGGGGACGTACCAGGCTCCAACTCTATCGTGAATTCAACATCTCTTTGTGGAGGTAAACCAGGTAACTCGTCTGGAAATACATCGGCGTAGTCTCTCACTATAGGGATATCCGCCAACGTCACTGATGATTTCTCAGTCTTGGTTATATAGCACCAATAAACAACACACCCCTGATTGAGTAACTTCACTGCTTTCATCATATTAATAACTCTTCCGGAACGGATGGGGTTACCCCCTGAAATACACACTCGACTCCATCGTCTGAGATGATAGTGACCATATGCTTACGGACACTAAGGATGGCATCATGACGATCCATCCAATCAATACCCAAGATTATGTCGTCTTTAGGTAAGTCTACCACGATTAGGTCTGCCAGCCATTCACGGCCCTCAAGCTGAATCGGACAGTTCTTAACTTCACAGTTCCTAATAATTCTTCTACCATCTGGTAGACCAATGACATAAGGCTCGCAACTAGTAGCACTATCTAGGTGTAGTCTACTCAAACATGACTAGGAAATGAATGAATGTGATACGCCAATATAAAAAAGGGTACACACAGGTTGAGAAAGAATTTTGAGTGTACCTGAGATCATTCGGGCCTCCGTATCGTCGGTCCTCTTTATATCGTAAATTAGGGGCTTGCCAGTCCCTGAACCGGATGCGCCGGTCTGATAATTATGGGCTCCGCCTTTATTCGCTCCCGTCGTCTTATACGACGTGGACTGAGTATCCTGATTCTGAACAACCGACTACTTCGGGGTTTGAGATGCCGTCGGAGCAGGTCTAGAATCCCTTCGGCAGAAACGGGCTTTATGCCCGGTAATCCCACAGATGTTACACATGATAGTCTGTCTCGAACACTTAGTGCTGTTATGACCCTGTTCTCCACAGTTGAAACAGGTGATGGCCGAACTAGCCACTCGGGACTGAGATTCCGCAGGTTTAGGCGCCATATGAGGTTGCTCAGAAAAAGTAGAGCCCGTGCGAGGCTTCTTGAAGGTTGCCCGACTACCTTCGGGCTGATTATGATTCTTCGATTTCTTGCTAGTAGATGAAGTTTGTTGCTTAGCAATTTCCTTAGCGGTAAGCTCATAAGTAAGAGCTTTCTCGATGAATTCGGCCAAGGTGGCGCAATTATGATTAAGAAATTGCATCCGCATACGAGGTTTCAATCACTTACTGAAGTACTTGATTTTATCCGCTTCGGAGTGAACAACGGATGAGGCAAAGGGAAGTATCTCCTGAAACTTATCGGCGATGGCGAGAACATCTTCCTCCGCTGAGGGTTCGGGACTGAGTAATTCCAATAACTTGGCCTCCCTGAGTGGGGTCGGATAATACCTTTCTAATATGAGGGTCTTAAGCTAGTCCCAAGTGCAAGGTCCGTCGGTGGGTTTCAAAGATAGCCACCATGAGTGAGCGCTCTTATATAGTAAGTCGCGACTAAAACTTTATGCCCTTCGGGGCACTCCACCATAGCAAATAGCTTCTCGAAATGCTCAAACCGGTGAATAATATCCGTCGGCTCATAGCAGCCCTCAAAAGTAGGTGGCATCTGACGAGAGATGTCGCCGATTATACTGCTCACACTCCTCTCCTGCCTCTGAGGTGACGGTGGAGGAGCCTGCTGAGGCTGAGTGGTTGAATTCTGCATCTTCTCCATCAGACGTGCCATCTGTGTCATCTGGGCCATCATGCCCTGCATAAATATGAATGGGTCAATCCGAACACCTTCCAATTGGGCTGCATCTCGGGTACGACTCCCTGACAGTGAATGATTATCTTCCGGTAAATTAGTAGCATCGTCAGCTGAGTTGGCAGCATCGCTACCTGTTGAACATGTGACATCCCTCGCATTCGCACGGGTATTCACACGAGCTCCCGGGTTCCAGCCCGCACCGCAGCCTCTTCCCCTGCGTCCTCTGACAGCTCTATCCATACTGAAGTAGGAAAGTCACATGATAATTTTAGATCTCGCATGAATATCGCATTATGATTACGTTATGGAATGATAATAATGAGCGTACACGCTCTAACATAATGAATGCATTAATAATGCAGCAAATTGATCGTCGACATTACGCCGGAATATGATAAGATCACATGAAGGATCAACTGAGGTGACATGATTATCTGATGAAATTCCTGATATGATTATCCTGAACAAGTTAACCAGATTGATGATACGATCCACAATATCAACAACTGAGCAATGAGATTGACTGAGTGATTAATTTGTTAACATGACTGACAAGATCAAAAATGATGAATGAGGATTGTTGATTGATAAATGAATGAATTGATTCTTATTGTCAGAAATTTTACCATGGCGTCAGAAATCATACCGTTCTTTTGGTCTGAGGGGCTTGGCGCTTGCACAGGTCACATGTGACGCGAAGGTCCAATGATACTAATCTAATGAACGATGATTTTCAATGAGACATGACTTGGATGGGTAGTATTCAAAACCACATTCCGATACCAACTCTGTAATACCCCAAACTAGGCGGCTATCACAGTGTCGTGGACCCCCAACTGGGACCACCAGGCGAATGAAATACAATGATTTAAATAATATAACTGTAGTACCGAACCACATTATAATACCAATTACTCCGATGAGGAGTTACAAGTACAATACACCCAGGAATACAGAATAGTTATTCATTTCATATGAAGATGGAATATACAACACCAAATGGAAATGAAAATTTAAATGGAACTGCAGCGGAAAATACATATGAAAGAAACATGAATAACCAGGAAGACCGGGGTCCCCTACTAGTATCACTAGGACTCCTCGCCGTCAACGTTCTCTTCCCGTTCCTTTACCTTGCCATGACTTGAGAACAACATCCCCAACGGGGTCAGTTACACAAAACAACAATCCTCAAGAGTTGAACAAACATAATGATTACATGACTTAGTTATGAAATTAAGCTCAAGAGGGCATCATAGTACGCCGGAAAATGGGATGTGCAAGTACACAAGACATCGAGTGTCCGGAAACCCATATATACATACGCGCTTGTGCCTAATTAGTCTCACAGAGGCACGTTACCGTGTGTACGGTCCGTGTATCGGATTACCCGCATAATACATGACCATTGTGTGCCCGACTAAAAATTCCACACATAACTACCCGGCCACGCAATAAGATCCCGGAAGGCCACAAGAACAAAAATGACCATAATGAATAATGATGAAATAAAATCCGACAAGGGTCAAGAATGACTCACCGAGGTGAAATAATAACGTATTGAATGATAGCTCAATGAAATAATTGGAACCGTCATTCCTCGTGAATTGAATGATTAATTTGATAATTACAAGTATCACATGGTTAATATACTATGAATGAATTATATGTATGAATGAACAACAACGAAAGGAATGATTATCATTTTAACTGAGCAAGAATTAACTTGCCTGGAATGAGAGAAAAGGGTACGAACGACGAGGTACCACGGTCGAAGGAATCGACAACTCCGAACCTAGACAAGTTCGTAATCAACTAGCAATAACCCATCGGTATAAAAATAAGTTGGAATCCACCCAAAAATACTACCCACGATACATGTATTTAGGTAAGAAAACCTCTAGATGGTGAATCACACTCAACCATCCCAAATACTAAACAATTCCAGAAAATACACCAATAAATCCGTAGGAACACATGTATCCAAGGTAGATAATCCATACTCAACATATTCCAACACAAAAGCAAGCTAACTCAAAGAGATCGGAAAGAAAACCCGCAAATCCCGAAATTATAGGGTTAAAGAAAGTTTACCTTGATTTGGAGTGGTGGAGAGGATTAAATATTGAATAATCCGAACTAGAAGCTTTAAGATGTTGATAGATGATAGTAGCTCGAAGAGATCTTCACAAATCGCCCAAAATCGCCCAAGGAAGGAGGAGAAAAGGAAAAATGACGAAATAGGGCTGAAATGTCCTATTTATACTAAACCTAGCCTAGCGTATGAGAATAGCGCGCGCTATCGGGTTCACCGGGTAGTCCAGTGAACTCTGCCTGCATCGTTAGCTTGCGCTACGTAAGTTGTAGCGTGCGCTAACGCCTCACCCTTAGCGTATGTTACCCGAGTTTAACGTGCGCTACCTGATAGTTGATGTCCAGAATATTGGAGTCCAGAACCTACTTGTAACACCCCAAACTAGGCGGATATTACCGTGTCGTGGACCCCCGACTGGGACCCACCAGGCTAATGAAAATGAGTAAATCACGCAGGGTAAATATAGTACCGAACCACATTACACAATTAATTACTCCGATAAGGAGTTTCATACAACACACCCAGGATGATACTGAATACAAGTATATTTTATATGGAGATAAAATATACAACACTGAGTGAAATGAATATTCAAACGGAATGTCTGCAGCGGAATAAATGAAGGAAACATAAATGACTGAAAAGACTGGGGCCCCCTACTAGTATCACTGGGACTCCTCGCCGTCACCGTGCTCTCCCCGTGCTTTAGCCTTGCCATGACCTGAAAAACAATATCCCCCAACGGAGTCAGTTACACAGAACAACAATCCTCAAGGGTTGAAAATACACAATCATGAGTTATCCACAATTATACAATATCCTGTCGAAACATACTCAATCGAACATGCTATATGAATCAACTAATGATACGGCTCAAAGGAATGGCGCCACACTACGTCCGGGATGGAAATGTGTCCGTGCACAAGCCACCAACGAGTATCGATCAAATACACGTGTGGTCTTGTACCTAGTTAGTCTCACAAAGCCATCAACTCGTGTGCACAGTCCAATGTGAGGCCACCAACCAACACACGACTATAATGTGCCCGACATGAAAATCCTACACATACCAACCGGCACGCCAGTATGACCCGGGATGCCACAATATGACAAAAGTGACAACGAAAATGAATAATGACTCACCAAGATTAAATGATGGTGGAATGAATGACAACTTAATGAAATGATTGGAACCGTCGTTCCTTATGACTGAGGTGATTAATTGACAATGACAAGTTTTAATACGGTTAACACAATGATGAATGAGTTACGATTATGAATGAACAACATCAAAAGGAATGAATATCCTTTTAACCGAGTAAGAATTAACTTACTCAATACCGATGAAGAATGTCCGTCCACGAACAATGTCCTAAATGAAATGCCGGTCGCTCGAACAACCTTGAATAACAATAATTACCAACAACCGTTCAATACACATATCAAGCAACTAAACACGACTAACCCAAAGGTCGAAAACAACGATAATCAACTCATAGGGGCATTCTAACGAATACGTAACCAACCACACGACTTCGAAAATATCCAATCCCAAATATATCGAAACCAACACCAAAATGAGTGTATCGAACTAACAAAACACTTCAATGATATCAATAATCCATTAAGAATCCACAATTCGAGATTACAACTACATCAATCGGAAAATCCCCAATTAACCGAAGTCAACCCCAAGGGTTCTTGAAATAATTCCGAAAATAACCATTAAATCCGTAAGAATATACTTATCCAAGGTAGATAATCCATATCTAACATATTCCAATGATAATCCAAGCTTACACGAAGAAATCGGAAGGAAAAACCCAAAAATCCGAAATTCTAGATCCAAGAGATTAATACCTTTGATTCGATGTTAAGGAGATGATGAAGTGATGATAATCCAACTCAAAGACTTGAAGATGATGATGGATGATAGAAGCTCGAAGAGAACTCTCCAAAATGCCCAAAATCGCCCGAGACCGATGAGCGAATGAGGAAGGATGATAAAATGACGAACTCAGGCTAACTGTCCAATATATAGCCATTCCAGGTTAGCGTGCACTAGCCTTTGTGCGTAGCGTGTGCTAACGGGTAATTTGGGTAGTCCAGTACCCACTGTCCGAACACAGTAGCGCACGCTACGTACCTTTTTGTAACGTGCGCTACGGTCATGCCATTAGCGTGCGTTAATACCCATTGTTAGCGTGCGCTAACGAATTATGTGATGCCCGATCGAATCCGTAAACCTTCGTCCTCTCGATTCGATCTCGATAGCGTGCGCTACAACCAACGATTAGCGTGCGCTATAATATCGATTGCGTACGCTAAATATCACACATAGCGTGCGCTATGAATTAATCCAGTGCAGTCCAGTAGCCACTGGACTTAACTTGATCCGTCCCTAGCGCGCGCTACTCCACAAATTTAGCGTGCGCTACTACAACCCACTAGCGCGCGCTACTTACCACTCGTAGCGTGCGCTACAAATAACTCACCTGCAGTCCAGTACCTTCTGGACTGCAACCAGGGTAACATTAGCGTGCGCTAATGCTGAGCGGTAGCGTGCGCTACCTGTACTCAATTAGCGTACGCTAAAAAGAGTACGTAGCGTGCGCTACTCCTCACGCACAGCCCACAACGAAAATGACAACGATGATAAACACGGCACGAAACTCCAATTAGATTAGTGACGAATGACGATTGATACACGATACAATTACTCTGAATGATGAATACCATGATTGAATATGAGTGACAATTGATCATTAATGAGTGAAATTACTGAGTATCAATTACTGAATGATAAATACTGAATGATAATTACTGAATTACAACCGGGTATTACATACACCCCCCCTTAAAAGAGTTTCGTCCCCGAAACTAAGGGTCAAACAACTCGGGATAACTCTCCCGCACACTATCCTCGGTTTCCCACGTAGCCTCTTCGACTCCGTGTCTAGACCACTGAATTTTAACCAAAGGAATCGTCTTATTCCTCAACTGCTTGATTCGCCGCTCTAAAACTCGTATAGGACGTTCCTCATATGAATGATCATCGGCAATCTCGATTTCATCGAACTGAAGTATGTGACTCGGGTCGGCAACATACTTCCGCAACTGAGATACGTGAAACACATTATGAATTCGGCTCAACGCCGGAGGTAAAGCTAACCGGTAAGCTAACTCGCCTACTCGATCCAGAATCTCAAACGGTCCAATGAATCTCGGACTCAACTTACCCCTCTTCCCAAAACGGAAGATACCACGACTCGGGGAGACCTTGACCAAAACATGGTCACCCGCCTCGAATTCTAACGGTCGACGACGATTATCTGCATATGATTTCTGTCGACTCTGAGCGGTCAACAAACGACTTCTGATCAAAGCTACCTTCTCACGGGCGGCTATAAGCATATCGGGCTCGGTGCCGATTGATTCTTATAGGTCATCCCAACAAAAAGGAGATCGACAATGACGACCGTACAAGGCCTCTTAAGGTGCCATCTTAATCGAAACATGCCAACTATTATTATACGTGAACTCGATCAATGGTAGTTGGGCTTCCCAATCGTCTTTCCAATCGAGGACGCATGCCCTCAACATGTCCTCTAAGGTCTGAATAGTCCTCTCTGATTATCCGTCGGACTGAGGATGAAAAACGGTACTGAGATTAAGCTGAGTTCCCATAGCACGATGAACTGATTTCCAAAAATGAGACACAAATCGTCCATCATGATCGGAAACGATACTTTTAGGAGTACCGTACAATCTCACTATCTCCTTGATGAACAACTGGGCCAGTCTCTCGGGACCCCACATATCCTTGATTTCAAGGAAATGAGCCGATTTGGTTAAGCGGTCCACGATCACCCAGATCGTATTCATGCCATGACGACTCGTCGGAAAACTCGTGATGAAATCCATAGAAATGTCTTCCCACTTCCATTCGGGAATAGGAAGAGGTTTCAGCATACCCGCCGGTCGCTGATGTTCAATCTTAACTTGTTGACAGGTTAAGCATCTCGAAACAAATTCTGCGACTTCTCGCTTCATATTACTCCACCAGTAATTTTGTTTCAAGTCCTTATACATCTTACTAGACCCCAGATGAACAGAATAAGGGGTAGCATGAGCTTCTTTCAAAATCGAGTTTTTCAACTCGTCATTTGCCGGTACGCATAACCGATTCTTAAACCGCAAAAGTCCATCCTCGTGGACCACAAATCCAGGGGCTTTCCCCTGAGTCACATCCTCACGGATGCGCAACAATGAAGGGTCTGAACTCTGATTCTCTCGGATTGCCTCCTCGAGTGACGATGAAATTTCTAACATACAAAGTTGCCCTTGTACTTGTTGTAACCAGACCTCAATCTCGGGTCTCAGAAATTCCTGCTGAAGTTCCTTCTGAACTGTTAATTGAGCAAGCATCTGCTCCTGAACGGACTTACGACTCAAGGCGTCGGCGACAACGTTCGCCTTGCCCGGGTGGTAAAGGATCTAGATATCATAATACTTGATTAATTCCAACCACCGTCTCTGTCGCATATTTAACTCCTTCTGAGTAAATATATACTTTAAACTCTTATGATCGGTGAATATCTGACAGGTAACGCCATAAAGATAATGACGCCAAATCTTCAATGCGAACACCACGGCTGCTAGCTCCAGGTCGTGGGTCGGATAATTAACCTCGTAAGGTCTCAATTGTCGTGAAGCATAAGCGATAACTTTCCCGTTCTGCATGAGTACACATCCGAGACCCTATCCGGACGCATCACTATAGACCACAAATCCCTCCGTCCCTTGCGGTAAAGAAAGGGCAGGTGCTGAAGTTAACCGGCTCTTGAGTTCCTCAAAACTCTGTTGACACGCGTCGGACCACGTGTATTTCTTATCCTTCCGTAAAAGGTTCGTCATGGGTTGAGCGATTTTAGAAAATCCCTCCACAAATCGCCGATAATAACCCGCTAATCCGAGGAAACTTCGGATTTCCTTAACATTCTTCGGAGGTAGCCAATCTCGAATAGCCTCCGTTTTCTGAGGATCGACACGAACTCCGTCGGATGAAATTACGTGTCCGAGAAACGTCACTTCGGACATCCAGAATTCACATTTGGAAAACTTCCCATAAAGTTGTTCTCGCCTCGACACGTCGAGAACTTGATGAAGGTGAGACTCGTGTTCCTCCCGGTCACGAGAATAAATCAAAATGTCATCAATGAAGACAACCACGAACTGATCCAGATAGTCTATGAAAACCCGATTCATTAATTCCATGAATACCGCAGGTGCATTAGTCAACCCAAACGGCATAACCACAAACTCATAATGACCATAGCGTGTTCGAAACGCCGTCCTTGCGATATCCGACTCTCGAATCCGCAACTGATGATATCCAGATCTTAAGTCGATCTTGGAAAATACTGAAGCTCCCTGAAGTTGATCTAAGAGGTCATCAATACGGGGTAAATGATACTTATTCTTGATCGTCACCCGGTTCAATTTCCGGTAATCAATACACAAGCGGAACGAACCATCCTTCTTCTTGACAAATAACACTGGTGCTCCCCACGGGGACGCACTCGGTCGAATATAACCCTTCTCGAACAATTCCTCAAGTTGGTTCTTTAATTCCTGCATTTCGGTCGGGTCCATCCGGTACGGTGCCTTCGATATCGGGGACGTACCCGGCTCCAACTCAATCGTGAATTCCACATCCCTCTGTGGAGGCAAACCAGGTAACTCGTCTGGAAAAACATCGGCATATTCCTTCACTACCAGAATGTCCGTCAACAATACTGATGATTTCTCGGTTTTGGTCATATAGCACCAATAACCGACACATCCCTGATTGAGTAATCTTACTTCTTTGATCAAATTAATGACCTTACCAGAACAGCCGGGATTACCTCCCTGAAACACACATTCGACCCCATCGTCTGAAATGATAGTGATCATACGCTTACGGACACTAATGATGGCATCATGACGATCCATCCAATCAATACCCAAGATGACGTCGTCCCTCGGCAAATCTACTACGATTAGGTCCGCTGACCATACACGACCATGAAGCTGAATCGGACAATTCTGAATCTCACGATTTCCGATAATTCGTCTACCATCAGGTAGACCAATGACATAAGGCTCACAACTAGTAGCACTACCCAGACGTAGTCTACTCAAACATGACTCGGAAATGAATGAATGCGATGCACCAGTATCAAAAAGGGTACACACAGGTTGAGATAGAATATCGAGTGTACCTGAGATCATCCGGGCCTCCGGATCGTCGGTCTTCTTCATCTCATAAATTCGGGGCTTGCCGGCCCCCGAACCGGACACTCCCGTCTGATAGCTCTTAGCGCCTTTAGCTCCTGTCGTCTTGAACGACGCTGACTGAGTGGCCTGATTCTGCACCGAATGACACAGGGCTGAGATGGCCGGAGTAGGTTTAGAGTCCCTTCGGCAAAAACGGGCCCTATGCCCAGCAATCCCACGATTGTGGCACGTGATCACGCCGGACATTTGGTGCTGAAATGACCTGTTCCTCACGGTTGAACAGGTGATGGCCGAATCGCCGCTCGTGGATCGAGATTCCGCGGGTTTAGACGCCAGGGGAGGTCGCTCAGAAAAAGTAGAGCCCGCACGTGGTTTCTTGAAAGTGGCCTGACTCCCGTCAGACTGATTACGGTTCTTAGACTTCTTGCCAGTTGATGAGGGTTGTTGCTTAGAAATTTCCTTAGCAGTAAGCTCGTAAGTGAGATCTTTCTCAATGAACTCGGCCAGAGTGGTACAATTATGATTAAGCAACTGAAGTCTCATACGGGGTTTCAGCCTCTTGCTGAAATACTTGATCTTGTCCGCCTCAGAGTGAATGATAGACGAGGCGAACGGAAGAAGTTCCTGAAATTTTTCGGCGATGGCGAGAGTATCATCATCCGCCGAAAGGTCGGGAGTGAGTAATTCCGACAACTTGGCCTCCCTGAGTGGGGCCGGATAGTACCTCTCCATCATGAGAGTTTTGAACTGATCCCAAGTATACGATCCGTCTGTGGGCTTCAACGACATCCACCATGAATGAGCGCTCTTACCAAGATAGTAAGCCGCAACTGAAACTTTATGCCCTTCAGGGCAATCCACCATAGCAAATAATTTCTCGAAATGCTCAAGCCAATGGACAATATCCGCCGGCTCAGATGAGCCCTCAAAGGTAGGTGGTCGCTGGCGAGAGATATCATTAATGATCTTGCTTACACCCCTCTCTTGCCTCTGAGGTGGCGGCGGAGGAGCCTGTTGATTTTGAGTAGTAGAGTTATGCATCGCCTCCATTAGTTGTGCCATCTGAGTCATTTGGGCCATCATGCCCTGCATAAAGGCCAGTGGGTCAACTCGAACACCCTATGACTGAGCTGTGTCTCGGGTTCGACTCCCTGATAGCGAATTATCACGTCCAGGTGAATGAGTGGCAGCATCACTGCTCGATGAGTTAGCATTATTCCTGGAATTCGCACGTGTATTCACACGAGTTCTCGGGATTCGGCCCGCTCCACGGCCTCGTCCTCCACGTCCTCTGCCAGCCCTTTCCATACTGAAGTGGAAAGTCATATGATGATTATATATCTCGCATGAGTATCACATTATGATTATATTATGAAATGATGAAAATGATCATACGCGCTCAAATACAGCGATTACATGAATGATTAATTGACATGACATGATTATCTGATGAAGTTACTGAAATGATTATTTTGAATGAGTTAACAAGATTAATGATTTGATCTTCCTGATCAACAACTGAATAATGAAATGAATTGAGTGATTAATGAGTTAACCTGACCGTCCCGATCAAAATGACAGTGATGATTGAGGATTGTTAACTGATGAATTATGAATGAATGATTATTGCCAGAAATTATACCATGGCATTAGAAATCTTACAGTTCTTGGTCTGATTGGCTCGGCATTTGCACAGGTCACACGTGACACGAAAGTCCAATGATACTAGTCCGATGACGATGATTTCAAATGAGACATGACTCGGAAGGTAGTATTCAAAACCACGCTCCGATACCAACTCTGTAACACCCCAAACTAGGCGGATATTACAGTGCCGTGGACCCCCGACTGGGACCCACCAGGCTAATGAAAATGAGTAAATCACGCAGGGTAAATGTAGTACCGAACCACATTACACAATTAATTACTCCGATAAGGAGTTTCATACAACACACCCAGGATGATACTGAATACAAGTATATTTTATATGGAGATAAAATATACAACACTGAGTGAAATGAATATTCAAACGGAATGTCTGCAGCAGAATAAATGAAGGAAACATAAATGACTGAAAAGACTGGGGCCCCCTACTAGTATCACTGGGACTCCTCGCCACCGTGCTCTCCCGTGCTTTAGCCTTGCCATGACACGAAAAACAATATCCCCAACGGAGTCGATTTACGTAACAACAATCCTCAAGGGTTGAAAATACACAATCATGAGTTATCCACAGTTATACAATATCCTGTCGAAACATACGCAATCGAACATGCTATATGAATCAACTAATGATACGGCTCAAAGGAATGGCGCCACACTATGTCCGGGATGGAAATGTGTCCGTGCACAAGCCACCAACGAGTATCGATCAAATACACGTGTGGTCTTGTACCTAGTTAGTCTCACAAAGCCATCAACTCGTGTGCACAGTCCAATGTGAGGCCACCAACCAACACACGACTATAATGTGCCCGACATGAAAATCCTACACATACCAACCGGCACGCCAGTATGACCCGGGATGCCACAATATGACAAAAGTGACAACGAAAATGAATAATGACTCACCAAGATTAAATGATGGTGGAATGAATGACAACTTAATGAAATGATTGGAACCGTCGTTCCTTATGACTGAGGTGATTAATTGACAATGACAAGTTTTGATACGGTTAACACAATGATGAATGAGTTACGATTATGAATGAACAACATCAAAAGGAATGAATATCCTTTTAACCGAGTAAGAATTAACTTAATCAATACCGATGAAGAATGTCCGTCCACGAATAACGTCCTAAATGAAATGCCGGTCGCTCGAACAACCTTGAATAACAATAATTACCAACAACCGTTCAATACACGTATCAAGCAACTAAACACGACTAACCCAAAGGTCGAAAACAACGATAATCAACTCATAGGGGCATTCTAACGAATACGTAACCAACCACACGACTTCGAAAATATCCAATCCCGAATATATCGAAACCAACACCAAAATGAGTGTATCGAACTAACAAAACACTTCAATGATATCAATAATCCATTAGGAATCCACAATTCGAGATTACAACTACATCAATCGGAAAATCCCCAATTAACCGAAGTCAACCCCAAGGGTTCTTGAAATAATTCCGTAAATAACCATTAAATCTGTAAGAATATAATTATCCAAGGTAGATAATCCATATCTAACATATTCCAATGATAATCCAAGCTTACACGAAGAAATCGGAAGGAAAAACCCAAAAATCCGAAATTCTAGATCCAAGAGATTAATACCTTTGATTCGATGTTAAGGAGATGATGAAGTGATGATAATCCAACTCAAAGACTTGAAGATGATGATGGATGATAGAAGCTCGAAGAGAACTCTCCAAAATGCCCAAAATCGCCCGAGACCGATGAGGGAATGAGGAAGGATGATAAAATGACGAACTCAGGCTAACTGTCCAATATATAGCCATTCCAAGTTAGCGTGCGCTAGCCTTTGTGCGTAGCGTGCGCTAACGGGTAATTTGGGTAGTCCAGTACCCACTGTCCGAACACGGTAGCGCGCGCTACGTACCTTTTTGTAGCATGCGCTACGGTCATGCCATTAGCGTGCATTAATACCCATTGTTAGCGTGCGCTAAAGAATTATGTGATGCCCAGTACTGGAATCCAGAAACCTTCTGTCCTCTGATCTGATCTCGATAGCGTGCGCTACAACCAACGATTAGCGTGCGCTATAATATCGATTGCGTACGCTAATTATCACACATAGCGTGCGCTATGAATTAATCCAGTGCAGTCCAGTAGCCACTGGACTTAACTTGATCCGTCCCTAGCGCGCGCTACTCCACAAATTTAGCGTGCGCTACTACAACCCACTAGCGCGCGCTACTTACCACTCGTAGCGTGCGCTACAAATAACTGCATCCGGTACCTTACGGATCAGAACTGAGTAACATTAGCGTGCGCTAATGCTTTGGCGGTAGCGTGCGCTACTGTACTCAATTAGCGTCGCTAAAAGAGTACGTTGCGAGCGCTACTCCTCACGCATGACCACAACGAAAATGACAACGATGATAAACACGGCACGAAACTCCAATTAGATTAGTGACGAATGACGATTGATACACGATACAATTACTCTGAATGATGAATACCATGATTGAATATGAGTGACAATTGATCATTAATGAGTGAAATTACTGAGTATCAATTAGTGAATGATAAATACTGAATGATAATTACTGAATTACAACCGGGTATTACACTACTGTCCTCCGCCTGCTCGAGCCTTAATGCGCTCTACTACGATGACTTAGCGTGCGCTACTAATACAACTAACGTACGTTATTTCCCTTTCATAGCGTGCGCTACGAATTCTCCATTTCAGTCCAATACCTACTGGACTGTCTGCCTCAATTACACTAGCGTGCGCTAATGCTGAACGATAGTGTGCGCTACCAATACCCAAATAGCGTGCGCTATAAAGAGTACATAGTGTGCGCTACACCCCACACACAGGCTACCAAAAACGATTATAATGATAATATTCTCGTCTCGATTCTCAAACATGGTTGAAAGACGAATGATAACTGATACCCAATTCAAAATACGCCGAATGGTGAACACAGTGAATGAATATGAATGATGCATGATTATTAAAGAGTGAATTATTGAATGACGATTACTGAATGATAATAAATGAATTCACAACCGGGTATTATAGCGATTGCCCGACTGCGACTAGGTCACTATGTCCGCAACTTCCATAGTTAGGCCTTCTCTTATCTCTGATATTACTTGCAAACGGACGACCGACGCAGTGCATGTTTCGTGTCTTTTTTCCACGATATGTTTCATTTACACGGTTCACCATCATCCATTGTTTATGACCGACACACGCGTTTTTTATTTCACTTTTGGCATACACTTTGGCATTCATCTAACATGGAGCTCAACTTTAGTAGTGCCTACCGTAATATTCACACTTTTTACTCTGGTTTATTTTGTATTTTATTGACCCGGTTGTTCTCCACGCATCATTATGATATATATTGAACCCATCATTTCATATTTCCTTGGTTTTATCATGCGGTGTGATGTTTTGTTATTTTCATCGGCCGACGTTTCAGTGATAATTATGGCGTGTTGTTGTTCCTGATATTTTTGGCCTTTTTTTCAGTTATCTACTTGTTGCTTGAGCTGTTTCGTGGCCCGTGTATTTTCGCTTTTGTGTGTGACGATAGTGCTTAGGTTCGTACGTTGCATATGCACGAAAGCGCTTTGCTAGTTCTTGAGTTTTTTGCGTTTCAGTCGCCGTTGAATATTGTGCTAAATCTGGTGTACAGGAGCAGAATTACGGACGAAAAACACCTCATTTCTTACCTCCGTAAGTCACTTTGCAACGATCGAAATTCTGGGTGCTTCAACCCAGTAAGTTCCAGTGGCCTATTTACAGTCGTCTGGGTCTTGTTACGGGATTATAATTCCCGACCATGGTTGTAATCCTCATACAATATGGCAATAACGGCTTCCAGGTATAAAAACCTGCCAGCATGTTAAACACCCTCATCTCACTATCTTTTGCATTTGTGGCATCGGTTTGAGCGATTTGGCGATCGAGAGTCTGAGTTTTGGCCATAAGAGCACCATCTAACGAAAGTTTTAGAGTCCCTATCGGAGAATAAACATAATTAATTTCCATTCCACCTTTGAATCAAGGTAAATATCCTTAGAAGCCTAGTTTTATTTCGAATCTTCTGACGTTGTGATATAATGAATGTTATATCGAGTGACTTTTATATTTCATGATTTTGGGGATTGATTTCCACTTATAATGGAATTGTGTGATTGTAATTCAAACTCTTGCACCCTAAGTGTGTTGTTATGTTTAGGAGTGGTTTCTGGGAGTATTCATTATCCTTTCAAGTTTAGTGTATTGACTTAGTTATGTATCGCTTTAGGGTCGAGGACCTTGTGAAGGATTCGGCTCAGAACCTCCTAGTAGTTGTTACCACCTTGTTCAAATTATCAAGACAAGTACATAGTTGCAATAATTATATTAATTGTATTTCGTCAAGAAAAATGTATTTTACGTGATTTGAGATGTCCACTCGGGGTAAGTTCGACGGGATCTTAGAGGATCGATACTTTGGGGACAGATCAGAACATAATATTCTTATCAGGGGATGGTTCGATGGGGCCCATTGAGACTTGGTTAAGGGCCTTATCACGAGGATTACCTTCGAGAGACTTTATAATGATTAAATGCGAATATTCCGGAATATAATGAAAAATGTTTGAATTGTAAAAAATAACTTTTTTTGAAATGCTTGTAAATTGATGTGTTGTAATTTTATACTTGCACTAGCAAATTGCAGTTGTTAACCCTTGTAATTCCAGTGATCATCCGTCCAAAGGTCCAACACGAGGTGCACACGGGACTGACGAACAGGCCTAATGTTGTTGGCCACTAAGTATACTGGATACAGCTTGGAGAGTAGTTTAAACAACAAGATGTACTGATTTTAAATCTGAGTGCGTAGCGGAAGTCTTAAATACAGTAAGTTGCTGTGGATACAGCAACTCAATGTGCAGTGTATACTTAAATAATCACAGTAATTAAAACAAGTAATGCAGAAGGTAAATAACATAGTATTTAAAGTGGTTCGACGTAAACCTCTCTACGTCCACTGGTCCTCCACACAGGAGTAAAAAGTTTATTATAATTACTGCGTACACAACTACGTAATTATAACAACACACAATCAATATATCGTTCACACGGATTGATATAAAGATCTTAACTTCAACCGTTCACACATATTGGTTTGAGCTAACACTTGACTGGCTTCTTCACACACAGTTCTGAAGCTTCGTCTTCTTCGATGCAATTCCTTCACACACAGTTCTAGAGTAGCAACGATTACTCAGTCCACACAGGGCTGATCTGGGTTTGTTCAAGAATTTAGAACAATGTATGAACAACAACTTTGACTTTCTGAGCTTCTAGTTGATGATGTGTTGTTCACTGTTTGAGCACTGTATGTCTCTTAGATCTGAGTTGCAATAAGCTTCTAGAGATATGTTTTGCTCTGATGTATATAATAATAACTTTGTCACTTTGGTAACTTCGTTACTGATCTTCAACGCCTTGATGAGATATATATAGTCTTCTGAAAAAATATATCCGTTGAGATAAATCCGTTGAGCAAGATTCCGTTCCAACGGGATGAAAAGCACGATCCGGATTTTGCGAGATTTGAAGATCTGTTGACTTACAGTATTTAAATACTTTATCCTTTAGTATTTAAATATTTCTTTATCAACGGGACTTGACTTCTAGTGAATACTGAAGATTCCTTCTTGTCCTGTTGAGAGCTGTATGGAAGATCACTGTATTGACAAATCGAGAGAGCTTCCGTACTTAGTCTTTTAAAGACTTCTTTGCTGTACTGAAAGGTTCCACTCTATGCTGGATCTATGCACGTCTTCGATACAGGTTGACACTTCAACTTTTCGATACAGTTTCCTTACTATATTAAGGATTGGCATATTGTCAAAACCTCTTATCATCACTATTCGATACAGTGATTGATTATCCTGACTGTTTCGATATAGGGTATTTGTTATCCCGATAATTTCCCCCTTTTTGACAATTTGCCAAGACTTAAAATCTTTCAAGTCTTCTTGATGATGCCAAAACCTTCTTCATGAAGCGAATGACTTTCTCGATGACTTCGGGCAGATTTCTTGGTCTTCTGTCAAATGATGTGGCTTTCAGTAACTTAGACTAATTTATGAACTGATCGCAGGCGAGTTCGATACATCTAAGACTTTTTACAACTTAAGCTTATGATTGGCGCGCAGGAACAATCTTACAATGTATTCTAGATGCATACAACTGAAATTATGAACTGTTCGTAGACAAGTTCGTACAGCCTAATTTTCAAACAAGTTTCTATACTTGTGATTGTTATCTCAACAATTTAAGTTATGTAATCATACATTAACACAGTAGATTATGAGTTGTAATCTTTCAAGACAAGCAAACATTTTATTGATATTCAAAAATAGGGAACAAGGATTGCTGTTATGAAAGAAAAATTACAAATAACAAAACAAAATTACAAGGATTTCAGCTCCTATAATCAGCATGTCTCCATGGCTTTTTCTCTGGATCATGCTCGGTCCCACGCCACCAGTGATGTAGGGAGTCATTACCTCGATCTAGGTATATTGCTCTACCATCGTAGGATCTGTCAAAGGCAAGAATCCAGTCTTCTGGATGGGTGATCCGATCTCCTCTTCTATGCTTGGATTTCATATCTTGCTGGAGAGGAAGCTTTCCTTCTTTTAACATCTTCGTGAATTTGTCTGCATCCTCCGCTAATGTTTTATAGCCTTTGAAGATGGCGGATTCCCTGACGAGTTTGACAAAATATCTCATTATTTCATTTTTCCTCCATTGCTTCAATTCTTTGGCAGTGGGATGGCGGTTGGTTGGCAGCCAAATTTCAGAAGGTCTTTGGATTAATCTTTGCCAGGGGACATTGGGGTCATGGAACTCAGGTCGAGATCCTGAAATCTTAAAACTTTGTGCGGGAGGGGCTAGTTTATTCAGTTCAGCGGTAATGCTGTCTTGAGCAGCATTAAATTCCCTTTCGTGCTGTAGCCTTGTTCTCCATGATGCTTCTATCGCTTCTTCCCCCTTTTTGGCGTCATCAAGACGTTGTAGGATCTCTAGTGCGGCATCCTGTTTCGTCTCAATGTTTGTCATTCTCTCGACAAGGGTGGAGAGCACCTACGATATATCTTTGATACTTTTGTCATGGGCTCGAAGATGAGAGGTTGTTTCGATCATGGCTGCTGCTGTCTTGGCCTCGGATATGCGAGTTTTGGATGCCTCTTCTCTCAGGAGTTGCTCTTGTTTTTATTGCAGATTCTTCAGGGCTTGCTTGAAGACTTCTGGCAAAACAGTGAAGGATTCGACTACGCGAGAGACTTCATGCTGTAATCCAGTCATCTCTTCAACAGCAGAAGTGTGCATCCAGTTTAGATCTTTTTCTACTGAATACAAGGCATTTACTGCATCCTGGATAAAGACGGTTTGAAGGCCAAGAGCACGCAGTCGCTCTTTCCTAGCAGCAGTGCTGGGAGAATCCGATTTGGCAAAATCTTCGGCTCCATTCAACCTTCTCAAACTCACGGTAGGGCGTGAATTGAGTTGGGCATCCTCAGGTGTAGTACCGTCGTCGGATTACACGGTTGATGGGGCGGGAGCAGCTGTTGCGGGTTCGGCGGCAGGGGGTGTTGTATCCTCCTGTTGCGAAGATGCATCTGTAGACATGGGTACAGGAGGGACTGATTCCTCCTGTTGTCTCTCAGCTTCTGGCTGTTCCGGCAGAGGGACTAATTCCTCTTGCTGGTCAGTGCGTGATGCTTCTTCTTCTTCTGCGGCAGCAGACTCGGTTGCCTGTTCCGAAACAATTTCTTCTTCCTCGACTTGAGGGACTGATTCCTCATCGTCAGGATTATTCTCTTGTTGTGGCGACGGGGGCTCACTTCGGCTTGATGGACCTTCATCATTCTTGGTTTGAGAGGCTTCTTTTTCTTGAGCCTCCTCACGACTTATTCTCAGACCTGCTTGTAAGGCATCGTCGTCGTCGTCTGAGTCATGGTCTTCTTTTGGATCTTGGGGAGAGTCCTCGGACTTATCTTTTCCTTTTCTTCTGGCATCTGATTTTTGCAATAGATGGCTTTCAATCAGTTCTTTGCAGTAGAGATTGTCCCATTGGATCAGGGCATCAACTTCGGTCGAGTCTGTCACTTCCAATACAAATATTTCTTCATGGCTCCAGTCGCTCCAGTTGTATAAGGTGTCGTACGGAGCTATCCGGAAGCTCTTCCATTGAAGGAATCTTTCATAAGCATGATCAATCTGTACAGAGAGAAAGGTTTTGTTGATAATGGTGTCTGGGGAGGGACTTCGTACAACGTCTGAGTCCGCTGTAGCGAGGGGTTCCTCTACAGGTGTGGGATCCTGTAGGGAAGAGGGATTCCTTACGGGGGATGGTGCCCCGAAGGAAGGTGGATCCTATACGGGTGTGGAATCCCGCATAGGAGAGTTAGCTGTCGGCTCCAAAGGGGCAGCCAACTCGCTAGAGTCTTCTAAGTTGGCAGATGTCCGAACATCCGTCTTAGCCGCCAAAGGCTCAGGATCTACTGTCGATACAGTAGCGGGCACCTCTTCCGCAGGGGTTGGGCCCTGGGGTAGTTGTTCAGTGGGTTGCGCCACGGTAGAAGCTTCCTCGGAGGTTTTGGTGGATTTAGCTTTTGAAAGCCTCCTTAGCTTCCTTTTCGGCTTCTCAGCAGCAGTTGGTGTCTTGCTGTGAGATCTTTTGCGTTTCTTGGAATATTCCACACTCTGGGATTTCGAAGACATATCCCTTGGATCTTCAGAAACGGGCATACTGCGGACTTTTTGTTGGTTGCAGACCAGAGTGCTCTGGTTATAGGTTGTAGGCTTGACGCCTCCTAAGTAGATCCGGGAGCTGTTTTTCTTGGCATCTGTGGATTGTGGAAGTCCGCATTTCGTCAAAATATGGTTTAAAATTAAACCAAACGATTTCGTTTGAGTGGCGGGCTTGGACACTTCCTCCTGCAAGCGTTTCAAAACTATTTGGCACCAGTTGACCTTTTCACAGGTCAATTTCGCTACCATCATCCTAAATCTCAGATTCGTGCACATCTCAAATGCACCAGTTCGATTTTCGATCACATAAGGTAACTAATAACAACTCGATAAGAAAATCCATGATGTGTCCTTTTACATGATATCATTTGAAAATCCTTGGATTTGTGTGCTATTCTAAATAAAACTTTAAAAGTATTTTTGGTACCTCGGGTCGTTTCATCAAAACTTGTAAACAATAGACTTTAACCGTCTCATTTGACATCATTTGCAAAATAATATTTCGGAATATCAATTTCCCTTGAAATCAACATCATCATTATTGTTAATAACAAACAGGGTAACCACGCAATACCATCCAACCATTCGCACATGCACTAAATATTTCCACCAATCAACAATTATTTTGGAGTTATTCAAACTTCTCCAAATCTGAATTTGAAGTTTAAATCGAGCAAGATCTTTCGTCTTTCACTATATATTTTGAAAAATAAAATCGTATTGGATTTTGTGTGAACCATGTCAACCGTAGCTGAGCTGGTAAATAGGCCATAGTACTTGGTTATCAACTCTTGAGACCCAAAAGTCTCAAGTTCTTCCATGGTCAGGCCATCAGCGGGCAGCCTGTAATTGTTCTAAAGAAGATCTCGATCGATGCAGATCTCCACTCCTTGAATGATAGCGGTAATGTCAGCAATGTGGCCTCCCTGGGCCAGCGACATAAAATGAACGGCGGCGTTGAGGTAAAAGTCCTCAACCAAGTGAACATCGTATTTCTCGGCGGTTTGACTCCCGAGGCGGTAGAGGCCTTGCTGATGGAGTCTGGTGATGATGAACTCCATTGGTTCGACGTCATTTGTTTCAGCGAGAATTCGTTCAATGATGACAGATCTGGAAAAGATCCGTCCATCGATGATGTTTGATGCTTTCTTGAGACCGGGAAAAGATGTCTGAGCAGCCATTGGTGATTCTCAAGAAAATATGAAAGAGATTAAGAGAAATTTGCAGTAAAACACAGAAAACTTTGTAGGCTGTATTTGCTTGAGTACTCTTAAATTTTGCAGAAAGCGTAAAGAGTCTCTAATGGCAGTATCAGTCCTTTTATAGTGGGCGGCGAAGAAGGGTTTCTCAGAGAACGAATGGTCAGATTTAAGGGATGGGAACCGTCGTTTGAAATGAACGGTCAAGATGGACTGAGTGTAACTGGTACACTTATCCATTAAAATGTTAAAATATGAGTGGGTCCCACTTCTGACATTTGTTTTTACCCTAAATGCCTGAAACGGCGGCTTTAAAGTATCAAACAATTTAAAAACATTGCGACTTTTGAGATTCAGTTGTCCAGATGTCGTGTAAAGCATTTAATGTAAATGATGTTTGACATGAAAACAGGGCACGTGGACAAAAATTATTTTAAAATGAAATATTATATTATATATACTGAATCGTAATCCTATAGTATATGCTGTATCCGCGACGAAACTGCGTTCCCCCTTAAAAAGTACATATAGGTTTTAATTTCATACAGCAACTTTTGGATTAATGCTGTATTCATGGGTCAGACTGTATTCCCCTTTAATTATTGCACACGTCAGCTGTAGGATGATTCATATTTCTTTGTTCCCTACAGTGGTGTATTGAAGGCTCTGAGTGTACAGATAATTAATGGTGGATACTGTATTCTTGGGTCTTACAGCATTCCCCCTCAATTGTTGAGTAAAAACGGTAAATTACTTACAGGGAGTCGGGCTGTAGCATTCCCAATTCTTGTCTAAGCATGTTGAATCTTGCTGTGTCGAGAGGCTTGGTGAAGATATCGGCCAGCTGAATATCTGTATGAACCTTTTCGAGCCGAACATCCTTGTTCTCGACATGATTCCTTATGAAATGATGCTTCATGTTGATATGCTTAGTGCGCGAGTGCAATATAGGATTGTGCGTGATTGCAATTGCACTCGTGCTATCACACATGATCGGCATCTCTCTGGCTTCAATCCCATACTCTGACAACTGCTGCTGCATCCAAAGGATCTGCATACATCAACTACCAGCAGCATAGTATTCTGATTCAGTCGTGGAAAGTGAGTTAGCCAATTGCTTCTTACTGAACCAAGAGACAAGTCTAGGTCCAAGAAAGTGACAAGTTCCACTTGTACTCTACCTATCTATCTTGCAGCCTCCGAGATCCGAGTCGCTGTAGCCAACTAGATCGAATCCGCCTTCCTTAGGATACCACAGTCCTACATCGACTGTTCCTTTAATATACTTCAGGATTCGTTTAGCTGTATTGAAGTGTGATTCCTTAGGTGCTACTTGATATCTCGCACACACTCCAACAGCAAACTGGATATCAGGCCTGCTAGCCATTAGGTACAGGAGTGAGCCAATAAGCTTCCTGTAGAGTGATTGGTCAACCGGCTTTCCGGCTTCATCAGCACTAATCTGCACGGAAGTGCTCATGGGGGTTGACGATGATTTGGAAGTGTTCATTCCAAATCTGTTGAGAAGCTCCTTGCTGTATTTTTCCTGGTTGATAAAAATATTTGTAGGCAACAGCTTTACCTGCAAACCTAGGAAATAATTAAGTTCTCCCATCATACTCATTTCAAATTTACTTTACATGAGATGAGAGAACCTTTGACACAAAGCAAGGTTAGTTGAACCAAAAATTATATCATCTACATAAATTTGCACCATTAGAAGGTCATCACCTTCCTATATTTTGAATAAGGTCTTGTCCACAGCACCTTTATCAAATCCATTGTCGGTTAGATACTGGGACAGGGTCTCATACCATGCTCTAGGGGCTTGCTTAAGTCCATACAGTGCTTTCCTCATCATGTATACTAGGTCGATACCGTCTCTTTTGGCAAACCCTGATGGTTGTTCAACATAAACTTCTTCGGCAAGGTCTCCATTTAGGAATGCACTCTTGACGTCCATTTGATATACAATGAAGCTCTTATGGGCGGCAAAGGCTAAGAATATCCTAATGGCTTCTAGTCTGGCTACAGGGGCAAACGTTTCATCATAGTCTATGCCTTCTTCTGTTGGTATATTATCGGATATTTGCGCCGTTTTGTGCGGAAGCAAAAATAAATTGCGGAAAATAAATCACACAAGGATTTATAGAGGTTCGGCTATTAACGAAGCCTACGTCCTCTCTCGATGTATCTTTTTCCTTAGGCTTAAGATCAAAACCTCTACGCCTCTCTTCTATCGGTCGAGGGATTATCGTTACAAGCTCGTCTTGTATCGGTCCGAGTAAAACCGTTTTTTCCTTTTCTATTGGATAAGGAATCAACCACTCTAGCTTTGTATGGGTACTAGATAGACCTCACTTAGATAGGGATTGCGATTCTAACAATGCCGGATACTTGATCCTAATAACACCGAATCCAATCGTATCTTTTTCTTTTACCTCTCGTGTATAATGTTGAATGTATAAACACTCAAACTAACAATATATAGCTCAATATTACAACAACAATGTAAGTATATGAATCTCAGATGTATGACTCGTTTGCTTGAAGTTGTTGTACTCAAACAATACCATAGGAATGGTATTTATAGGCATTTTCCACAAACTAGCCGTTGCTGGCTGTTTTGACTTGCTAGCGTGCGCTAGCCTTCTTTATTAGCATGCGCTAACTCATTAGCGTGCACGTCGTGCGTTAGACTGCTCTCCCGCACCAAGAGCTTTCTTCTTTAGCGTACGTTATGCCTTCTGTCTTACGTACGTAACCCTCTTGTATTAGCGTGCGTTAATAACTCATTGTAGCGTGCGCTAATCTAATATATTCATTGCATGGATTGTCAAAGTATCCGTTTGATATGCTGACTTTGACCTGCTTTTCCCAACGTTCTGATTGACTTGATTCAAACTGCTTAGCGTGGTTGTTCCTTCTTTGTAGCGTGCGCTAATGCTGACTTCATTGCATACGCCATTCTGTATTTGAATTCCTTCACAACGGTCACAAGACTTCGATAGCGTGCGTTAATGATAACGTGTAGCGTGCGCTATCTCATCAGCTGACTTCACTTCAGCTTACTTCGAACTTGGCTGATATGCAGTTGACTCCTCGTTAGCGTGCGCTAACATTTATGTCTTAGCGTGCGCTAGACATGCATTATGCTCAGCTTTTTGCATCTTCGTTTGCTTCGTCGTTTTGCTTCGCCTCGATGTTGTTTTGTTGTTTAGCAACTTTAATCATCAAAACACAAATTAAATAATGTGTGCAATAAATATTCCAACAATCTCCCCCTTTTTGATGATTACAAAACAACTCTTGAATTGGATAATCTGTAAAAATAATATAAGTATATTTCTACGAATCAAAGTTTTCGCCTTTGATCGTTTTGTTAGTTTCTCCAATCCTTTTCTTTTTCTTCTTTTTCGACTTCTTCATTTTTCAATTTTTCAACTCTTTCGTTTTAACTCCCCCTTTTTGTATGCTTTCTTTTTTCTTTTCGACTTCTTCGATTTTATCTCAATTCATCTCCTTCTCATTTTTATCTCAATTCATCTCCTTCTCCCCCTTTTTGTCTTCATCAAAAAGTATAAAAAATATAGAGTATATCAAATGAAATATAAATATGCATGATACGAATATATGCATTAAAAAAAAATACTCCCCCTGAAAGTATTATCTCCCCTTTTTAAAATATCAATTGTTAAAATTTATTTTTTGGGGATCCAACCTATAGTTGGTTTTTCTTTTGAAATGTGAACGATATTTGTAACATTTGTTCCTTTAGGAACCCAAATTTTCTTAATTTTTATCGTCCGGCGAGGGCTTTTGCAATTTGAAACGTGATGCCCGATTTTTAAACACTTTTCGCAATGGGGTATCTTAAAATTAACGGATTCGTTTTTCGAACGTGGTTTGAATCCCAACTCCTCTTTATTTAGAGTGTATTTTGGAACACATAATATTTGTTCAAATTTATCGTTGCCGCATGAGAATTTCTTTGTCAAAATTTTTAGTTCATCTTGAACTTTTAAAAGATCATTTTTCAAAATATTTTCATTTTCAAGGCATTTGGAATGATCAATTTCGACAAATTTCCATTTTTCAAGTATTTTGGAATTTTCAACTTCCAAAGTTTTATATTTAGACTTGAGGGATTTAATTTCATTTAAAGCATTTTGATAGTCCGTATGTAATAACTCGAATGCTTCAAAGAGTTCGTCGTAGGAGTTACTTACTTGGCTTTCGACGTCGCTATCGTCGAATGAACTCCGGGCCATGAGCGTGAGATTATTTTGATCAAGAAAATCTTCATCGGGATCTTCGTCGCTCCATGTTGAGATTAAAACTTCCTTTTGCTTTACTCGACAGTTCTTGGCAAAGTGGCCTGGTTTACCACACAATCGACAAGTGTTGTCGGGTTTCTTCAATTCGCCCGCTTGAATGTCCTTCTTTCTCTGGTTTAATAAGTGTTGGAACTTATTAATATTTTTGGCATAATATGCCATTTCTTCATCATTTTCGTCCACCGGAATTTCTTCTTTCTTTCTCGGCACCTTAGCCTTGAATGCTATCGATTTTTCCTTCGGTTTTGGTTTGGCATTCCGAGATTTTAGAACGATCTCGTAGTTGATAAGAGAACCAACGAGAGCACTAAAATCGAGAGTATTTAAATCTTTTGATTCCATTATTGCCGTAACCGTCCCATTCTCGAGGTAGAGATCGGAGAATTTTCTTTACTTTCTCACTACTCGAAAGTGGTTTTCCGAAACATGCTAATCCATTAGTGATGACCGAGAATCGGTCGAGCATAATCGAGATGGATTCATCGTCCTTCATTTGGAATAATTCATAATCGTGAAGGAGCATATTTATCTTCGTCTCTTTGACTTGAGACGTACCTTCGTGTGTTACTTCAAGCATTTTCCAAATCTCTTTGGCACTATCACACGATGATATCCGGTTGTGTTCTTCCGGATTTAAGGCACAATAAAGAAGTTGAGTTGCCTTACAATTGTAGTGGTCGTTTTTCCAATCGGAATCGTCATATTCTTCGAAAGTTTTGAGCGTACCGTTGGAATTTGTCGGAATTTTCGGACCAAGACAAATCACCTTCCAAATCTCGATGTCATATGCTCGGATGAATATACACATCTTCTTCTTCCACGTCATGAAGTTTGATCCATCAAAAAATGGTGGTCGGTTGAGAGCAAGGCCTTCGACGGGAGCCATTTCAAACGCCATTTTGCATCTTCTCCTCGGATGTTAAGCCGCGTATTGGAGTACGGCTCTGATACCAATTGTTGGTATATTATCGGATATTTGCGCCGTTTTGTGCGGAAGCAAAAATAATTGCGGAAAATAAATCACACAAGGATTTATAGAGGTTCAGCTATTAACGAAGCCTACGTCCTCTCTCGATGTATCTTTTTCCTTAGGATTAAGATCAAAACCTCTACGCCTCTCTTCTATCGGTCGAGGGATTACCGTTACAAGCTCGTCTTCTATCGGTACTAGTAAAACCATTTTTTCCTTTTCTATTGGATAAGGAATCAACCACTCTAGCTTTCTATGGGTACTAGATAAACCTCACTTAGATAGCGATTGTGATTCTAACAATGCCGGATACTTGATCCTAATAATACCGAATCCAATCGTATCTTTTTCTTTTACCTCTCGTGTATAATGTTGAATGTATAAACACTCAAACTAACAATATATAGCTCAATATTACAACAACAATGTAAGTATATGAATCTCAGATGTATGGCTCGTTTGCTTGAAGTTGTTGTACTCAAACAATACCATAGGAATGGTATTTATAGGCATTTTCCACAAACTAGCCGTTGCTGGCTGTTTTGACTTGCTAGCGTGCGCTAACCTTCTTTATTAGCGTGCTCTAACTCATTAGCGTGCCTGTAGTGTGCGTTAGACTGTTCCCAGTTTCAGTCCAGTAGCTTCGTTTCTTCTTTAGCGTACGTTATGCCTTCTGCCTTACGTACGTAACCCTCTTGTATTAGCGTGCGTTAATAACTCATTGTAGTGTGCGCTAATCCAATATATCCATTGCATGGATTGTCAAAGTATCCGTTTGATATGCTGACTTTGACCTGCTTTTCCCAACGTTCTGATTGACTTGATTCAAACTGCTTAGCGTGCGCTATTTCTTCTTTGTAGCGTGCGCTAATGCTGACTTCATTGCATACGCCATTCTGTGTTTGAATTCCTTCACAACGGTCACAAGACTTCGATAGCGTGCGTTAATGATAACGTGTAGCGTGCGCTATCTCATCAGTTGACTTCACTTCAGCTTACTTCGAACTTGGCTGATATGCAGTTGACTCCTCGTTAGCGTGCACTAACATTTATGTCTTAGCGTGCGCTAGACATGCATTATGCTCAGCTTTTTGCGTCTTCGTTTGCTTCGTCGTTTTGCTTCGCCTCGATGTTGTTTTGTTGTTTAGCAACTTTAATCATCAAAACACAAATTAAATAATGTGTGGAATAAATATTCCAACATCTTCCTCTCTATAGCCTTGTGCGACTAGCCTTGATTTATTCCTTATGATAAGTCCATTTCGATCCTTCTTGTTTCGAAATACCCATTTGGTTCCTATAACCGATTGATGCGTAGGTCTGGGTACAAGATACCATACATTGTTTCTTTCGAAACCATTAAGCTCTTCATCCATAGATGTTATCTAATGAGAATTATAAAGAGTGTCTATCGTCGAAACAGGTTCGGACTGGGCTAAGAATACAGCAATAGTGCACATGTTGAGTCTTCTAAGCTCGGATTGAGATTTCCATTCAGGGAATGGTGATGTCTCAGTATCTAGTTCTTCTTGTGCGCACAGTACATTTCCTTGTGTACTCTGTATTCTCCTACAGGTAGAAACACCAGCATCTATGTTTCCAATGATCAGCTCTTGCGGGTGATCTCTCAACCATCTTCGGTCGGTTTCTAATTCAGGGTCCCGTACTGTATCGAGAGTTTCTGTAGATACAGCTTCAGCTTCGTCTACATCGATTCTTACAGCTGCGGGGTTGATTTCTAGGTCAACAACAGGTTCTATGGGAGTTGGAGGATCTAAGATAGAGAGATGTTGGATGTTCTGAGTAATATCATCTACTCCTATAGGGTCGTGGTGAGGTTCTTCGAACACTACATGAACTGATTCCTCGATCATCAGTTTCCTTTTATTAAAGATCCTGCCGAATTCGTCTCGGAAAGCCCTACAACATGAATATATCAAAATTCAATAAAGATCCTACAAATATTCCTTCATCTGATTTCTCATCAAAGGTTCTAAGTTGATCCTTCCCATTATTCAGTACATAACACCTGCAACCAAAAATGTGAAAATATGAAACTAACGGAGTTTTGTTGTTCTATACCCCGTATGCTATTTTGTTGTGGTGCTTGTTGACGATACAGCGGTTTTGAGTGTAGCATGCTGTATTGGTTGCTTCACCCCAGAAATGATGTGGCAACTTGCTTGCGGCAATCATTGTCCTTGTTGCTTCTTTCAGCGTCCTGTTCTTTCGCTCGGCAACACCATTTTGTTGAGGTGTACGGGCAGCTGAGTATTCGTGCTGTATCCCATTTTCCAAACAGTATTGCTCTATAAAGCGGTTAGTAAATTCTGTACCTCTGTCGGAACGAATGGACATGATACTCAATGTCTTTTCATTTTGAAGCTTTCTCAGGAGCTCGGGTAGCTTTGATGTTGTTTCCTTCTTCTTGCTTAGGAAAATTGTCCAAGCATACCTGGAGTAATCATCAACAACAACAAGACAATATTTCTTACCTCCCAAACTTACTGGGTGGACAGGACCGTAGAGATCCATATGCAGCATCTCCAACACTCTTTGGGTTGAAAGGTAGGATTTGCTCTTCAGGGTTGACTTGATTTGTTTGCCTTTCTGACATGATCCGCAGACGCTGTCCTTTTTGAATGACACGTTTGGCAATCCTCTTACCATTCCCTGTCTTGAAAGCTTGTTGATTGTCTTGAAGTTGACATGAGGCATCCTCTTGTGCCATAACCAGCTTAGATCTGCAGTGCCTTTGGCAACAAATCATGGAATTGAGGAGCTCATTGGCTTCCAGTCAGCAATATACATGTTACCTGATCTTCTTCCTGTAAGCACAACTTCTTTGGTCTGGATGTTCTTGACTCTACAACGATCTATATAGAATTTCACCGAGAACTGTTTATCACAGAACTGGCTAATACTAAGTAGATTGTACTGTAAGCCTTCAACATATGCAACATCGATGACTTTGAATTTTCCGACAAGTAGGTTTTCTTTCCCTCTTGTTCTTCCTTTAGATTTATCACCGAAACAAACTTTTAGACAGCGACCTTCTAGGAAATCTGATAGCTTGCTTCTATCTCCGGTCATGTGCCGAGAGCATCCACTATCAAAGTACCAGGTGTCCTCCTCTAGGATATCCTGTATGCAAAGAGATTAAGTAGATTTAGGTCCCCTTTGATTGTTGGGTCCATGTATGTTAGTTCCTTTAGGTACCCAAGTTTTCCTGACAGCAATTGGTTTACTGTAGGTCACATTCGGTACAGTGTTGCGATATCTACGTGGGGCATATCTGTAGTCGATATAACCATGATAATTATTATGCATGTAAAATTCAGGGTTATTATTATTTGTCCAGTATGAGTGCCGTCTTGGAGGTGGAGCCATTTTCTTTTGCCTAACAGCTTGCCTTCTGGGTCTCCAATTGGATTCCCAACGCTGTTGTTGATACTGAGTGGATACCTGCTGTCTCGAGGAATAACGGGGCTCCTGTATCCAATACCTAGGCGTGCTGTACTGATAGTACTGCCGTACGGGCCTTTGATATTTGGATACAGCCTTCCTTCTGAACGGCTGTTGGCGCTGTTGATATGCTTAGGGAGCATGATGTTGAGTGCGCTTTTCAGGTTTGAGTGGCTGGTGATTCCGCTGTCTGGAATAGGATTACGGTGGCGGAATGACAGCCTTTGTTGTTCGCTGTGCAACAGGTTCCTTCACAGGACTCGAAGTTTGTTTCGACACTGGAATGTGTTCAACACTCTTGACAAACACTGTACTAGTTTTCCCTTTGTTTGAACATGAGTTGTATCCTAAGCCACTTTTATCATGAGCATGTTGATGATTTCTCGAACGATTTCAGAATGGTCTCAAGTTCATCTTCTCGTTTTTCGAGAGTTTTGATTTTGGCTTGAAGCAGAACCAAATCATTTGTCTTGCTCTCATTGTGAGTTTTAACCTCACTTAGTTCATGAGCAAGTTGATGATTGCTCTCCATGAGTTTTTCAAAATCGACTTTGCTGGTTTCACAATCAATAGACATATTTTCATAATTTATTTTTAGCAAGTCATTTTCATATTTCAGCTCTAGGTTAGACAGTTGGAGCTGTATATTCTCATTTTTCAATGTCTCATGGGCCTTTTGAATGTTTTTAAACTCATTCATCATGTTTTCAAAAGTATGAGATGCATTTAATGGAATAGCTGAGGTTGAGCTTACCTCATCATCGCTATCTTCACCTTCCGGAATGTCCTTGGCCATAAAGCATATATATGCTTTATCATCGAACTCATCGCCAGATGAATCACTTTCAGTGACCACCTGAAGACATTCTTCGGATTTGGATGGTGTGGGGGAGGCTTCTGATTCTCCAATCAGGGCCTTGAGCTTGTTTTTCCAAGCACGTCTTCTTTTATCTCTCTCTTATTGCTCGGCTTCCGGCAACCTTTGAACTTTGGGATGAGGACATTTATTTGCATAATGTCCCAGTTTCCTGCAATTATAGCATAGGTTAGCATCACCGGATGAAGTTTCGGTACTTACCTTGTGGATAGGTTTGGGCCTGTAGGGAGTCTTTCCAGACTGCTTGATGATCTTTTTGAACTTGTGCATGAGAAGCGCCATTTCATCTTGAGACAGGATGTCGTCGTCACTGTCAGCATTCTTGTGACTAGGCTTCGACGAGCTGGGCATGCTGTGTCGACGATTCGATACAGCGGCTAGTGCTGTGACCTTTGAAGGAGATTCTTCAGCTTTCTCTCTTCTGTCAATATCATACTCAAAAGCTTTGAGGTCATAGAAGAGATCAAAAGTAGATATTTCATTAAGATTGCAAGACACACGCATAGCTGTGGTCTTAATGTCCCATCGGGCAGGGAGAGATTTGAAAAATTTTAAATTCTTCTCCTTTTAGGTATAAATTTTGCCCAAAGCTTCAAGTTCACCAACAATACCAGTGAATCTGAGGTCAAGTTCCTCAAGTGTCTCAGTTGGTTTCATTTCAAAAGATTCAAATTGCTGAGTCAGTTTTGAAAATTTATTTTCTTTTGAGAGCTCAGTTCCCTCACAAATCAACTTGAGTTTATCCCAGATTTCCTTGGCTGTTTTACAGCTCTTTATCTTCGAGAATGTGCCTTTGTCAAGAGTGACAAATAACGTGTTCTTAGCCACATTGTCTGTAATGCCCGGATAAATAGTGTATTTACCTTGTATTCGACCTTGTATTATTTCGACTTCATGATGTTATAAATCATAGACTGGTTTCCCGTATTTCGTATCCTTACGTTTTTGGTATCTACGATTCGCATGCATGTTTCGCACGTGTTAACGTCGTTATCGACGGCCATAACGTGCGCTAAGATCGCAGATACGACGTTATCCTAAGTGGTTAACGTACGTAAGCTAAGTCAACTTGGGATCGGATAAGGGTCGGCGTGTGGGGGCCGAGGAAGGGGCCGGGGAAGATCCGTGTGATTTCCGAATGAATCTGGACATAGGTGTTACGTACGCTATGGTTCATGTTTAACTTACGCTAAGGGAATGGGTATTACGACGTAAAACCCTTTTCGATTACGACGTAAGGAAATGGCGAAATCAAAGCCGGTGAGTTGTGGTCGATGACTACGACGCTATAGTTAGGGTATAACGACGTTGTTTATTACGACGTAAGGTTTATTGCATAACGCACGTAATGTCCGTAATTCTATTTATAGACTTCGACCCTATTTCATTTATCACCTTTCTTTGGCCGATTTTTCGTGTTCGAGATCTTTCATCACCTCTTATCCTCCCTATCATCTTTGGGACGATTCTTGGGAAGCATAGGCCTTGTAGATTGGTGTTCAAACTTCCGGTGGTTGAGTTTGTTCAAGTTCTTCCTTGTTCATCCATTTGTTGAGGTATGTGATCTTTCACCAACTAATTTTAGCATGATCTTAGTAATGTTTTGGACCTGTTTTGAGTAGGCCAAACCAGTTTCTTTTGAGGAGCCTTTCATCTTGGTTTAGAAGATTGAATTCAATTATTTTCGATTCCTCTTGATTGTAGTAATCGTTGAGCAACCTCTATTGATTAGACTATTGATTAGTGTATCTTGAGATTTATAAACCAATCATATCTAGTTTTCGAAGATTATCTTAGTCTAGGAGAATGTTTTGATCGAACATTTTCGGTGAAGGATTAATGGATTGAACCTAAGGATTAATTCGTAGAAGGAGATTTGGAACTAGTCTTTATGATAATTCATCGAAGTTCGGATATCTTGTTATTATAAAACATGATTATAATTCCTCCTAGGATGAATTCCATGTTATGTAGCAACAATCAACCGAAGGAATTGTGTTAGGACAGAATAGTCCATCGCCATGATAGATGCACCATGCCTTCTTATGATTCATTTGATGATTTCAACGATTATCCGGAACTATGGGTCATACCGACGTTATTGTTTGATGAAGGTTTGCATTCCGGTGAGCCGACCGAGTGAGAATTCTCCGAACGAATTGAAGACTGTTGATAGTAGAAATTCTTGTCGCCATTGTT